>JANDEH010000014.1:0-2621161 GCA_024610705.1 Tetragnatha versicolor | reverse complement strand
GTTAAGTTTGAAAAGAATATATCCCTAAAAATCATACTTAAAGGTATTACAATCACCATGAAGTTCAGAAATATCCCGTACGAATAACTGGGGAATTGTTTGCTCCTTTTCCAAATATGGAACTCATTATTAATGGAGGGACCCTTAAAATATTTTTGGTGTAATTTGATCCCGGACCACATATTCTCACTTTCTGTGCCTGTTTTCTCCTTCTTTTCTGCAAGACATAAGGGACAAGAATAGCCTAGATCGAATAAAATAGTAAAAATATCAAAACCTATACTTCCTTAGGTAAAGTTTGTTGTCGCGGAAATACGGGTCAATATAAAAACCGGTTGGTAAATTCCGATAATAATAAAAATTATAGCTTTATATATCCATGTAATATTTTTGGTTTTTTCATTCACCGAAATTTTCATATAACAGTAAAGTTTGCTTTGTGGAATCGGAAAATTTTTGCTTTATTCCAAATAAAAGATGCAGATGTGGACTTTCACATCCCGTATATGAGAATGTTAATTATAATTTAATAAAATTATAAACTAATCATATAAATAATTGTTATTTCTTGAAATAAAAATGATTTTTCTACATCAAAAACCTTTCGTCTTTTAAAGAAATGAAAAAGAGTTGCCCCTTTACTCTTAAGTAATATTAAAGGTTATTAAATTGTCTAAAGGTCATTTAAAACGAAAGGCGTGGTTCAAAACATCCACCAACCTTAAGTGTTTACGTATCGCACAAAAGATAAACTTTAAAAAGCATCATAACAATGAATCAGGTCAAAGATTCTTTTTAAATTTTTACTGTAGGAAATAAGACTGCAATTGTAGTCCAGTCAAATAGTATTTATTTTGGGAAAATTTAAGGGTGGAAATTATTTTTCGCTATCTGTATGTTTTTTGGGGTGTTGAATCCGAATTTGAGGTTTGCCAAGAAAATTTCGTGACGGAACATTGAAAAAATTCGAAAAATGCCAAAAATTAAAACTTCACCACTTTTATTCGTTTTCTGCCCTCTGAATTTCTGATCAAAACATTCAATACAAAAATAAAGAAGAGAAAACAAGCTACAAAAAATCAATTCCAACTTTTCTCTCAGATGAAGGGTTTAGGTTTAGACGCTAGAAAACGTTGAATATTGGGAATTTTTTGTTCGATTGGTGGAAAATCCATAAAATGTCACTCGTATCACCGAAAAGCGGTCTATAAAAACTGCTTCAATTATGTGTTAAGTCCATGAAATCAACGTTCTGCATACTCAAAAGTTAATTGATAATTAATTAAACATAACAATAAAACACGAACATTAGCAACATCTTAGGATTAGTGATGGGCAGGTATCGATACCAAATACTTAAGTACTCGATACCTATAGGTATCGAGTGTATTCGATACCCACAAAAGTATCGATACTTTATTGACATATTTCGTTTTAAATTTTTCAATGAAGTAATCTTTATAATACCTACTGTAGATCAAACGCAGCCTGTTTCCGTTTTCATTTTGCAACGCTCAAACCCAAGTCGTTATCATCCGCGAGAGAAATTTGACGCGGCTAGGTTTCCCCCCCCAAATCCTTCGCCTCTATCCACCTCCACGCCCGTAGCTACGGGGCTTTTTGATGGATCGCTTTCAGTTTTTTGAATATTAGTCTGATTATGGATAGGCCCTAAAAAAATTGAAAAATTGTCCCTTCAGGTTCATTTCCCGACATTGAAAAAAAGTACTCGATACCTAAAAGTACTCGATACCTATAAGTATTCGATACCAAAGTATTCGATACCTATAAGTATTCGATACCAAAGTATTCGATACCTAAAATTATCGATTTTGCCCATCACTACTTAGGATTAATGTAACACTGCTCATTGTTAAAGGCTTTATCAAATCAATAATTGGGGAGGAGGTAGAGGGGCCCTAGATAAGCATATTATTTCGAATAGGGATGGTGGGGCGCAGCCTTACCGTTAAAAAGTTAGGACCTAATGTAGTGCGAGCGCGTTTCAAAAGGCCGTTTTTAGAAGGCCCGTGTGACGAAACATAACAACATAATAAAACGAAAAAAATCTATTACATGAGGTAAGAAAGTATCCCTATACTACTTACATCATGAATTCGATAGAATTTGAACCACTTTCTAAACCAACGGTGGGCAACCTCCGGCCCGCCTCGTCATTTGGTCCGGCCCGCGGAACATTTTAAAAATTGTACTAAAAATCACTTTGTTTTCGTTAACAAGAGTGAAAGAGGGTATACATAAGTTTCCCCCGAAAAGAACTTAATTTTAGTAGTTAAAACGTGCTGTGCCGGTTCTACCATACGGACTATAACGATGATAACGATGGAGTCAGGAGAAAACTTCGAATAATCGAAATCCAGCTGCCTACCAATAGATACAGTGAGAGATATTCGTTTTCTTGCCAAATACCATTTTTCGCAGTCAACAGGTGGAAAGTGAATTTTAATCATAGAGTTAGTACAGATATAGAGACAGCTTGGAACATCTGCTCCATTGTTCTAAGCATGTCGGTTTTTCGTTTCGCCGCCACCCAAAATCGTTTTTTTTTGCATTGCCAATTTGGCCTCTAAATCCCTCTTTTGGCGTTTCCGGTTTTTCAAGTGCTTTATTTTTCGATCACTTTATCTCAGTTGTCTCCAACCTGTGGGCCCTATCTAATGTTCTTTTTATTTTTTGAAGGAAAGTTTTAAAAATTTTGCAGCTTTAATAATAAAATATGAATGTTCTAAATCTCATTTTTAGTCGATGCTTCCACCAAAACAATGCTACTCGTATCTCCCAATTTTTTCCAGTAATTTTCTTCTTTAGGAAATATATTTCCCCCACACAAAAAAAGGTATTTGATACTACTTTTTGTTAAAACTGTTTTTGATAAGTCTACTTAAAGATATACTGTATTTTTTTATTTCAATTCGAACAACTTAAAATTACAAATAATTTAATATTTCAAAACTCCAATTAAAACACGATTGCTTAAAATATTCTAGTGACTTTAATACCATTTAAAAATCCTCTTTTACTTATATCACTATAAGATTCCCTGAAAGGTATTGCTATCAAATTAATATTATTCAGAAGAGAAACAACTAATATTAAATGCATGCATTCCTTATGTTTAACTTCTTGTCATGATTATATTTCATACTTTCAATTTTTACACTTTAAACTTTTTGTTATCTTGATAAACACTATTTAATAGAAAATAAAAAATTTAAACTATTATTTCTAACTTGCAAAAAAATTCTTTTAATAAGTGAAAAGTTATCAGTTAAGCATTTTACAAAATATTACTTATTAAATATTACCAAATGAACTACTAAAACAAAATAGGGTATTTTTCAGTTAATTGCCAATCAAATTATTTTTGTATTTAAATTTGTTAATTAAATCAAAATATAATAAGATAAAAATAAGTTTTTTAAAAATATTATAGGTGAACAAAGGTTATTTCTAATCAATAAGTTCGCTACAACTCTTCGCCATTTTTCCAGGAATGAGAGAAAAGTGTGATAAATTTAAACAAAAAAGCTCATAGTTCAAAAAGTTAAAGCCAGATGATGTGGTCCTGTGGTCGAATGTCACAAACCATCACCTGGTGTTAGGAGAGAATTACAGCTGCCCTAGATTCTTTGTGTCTTAGATTGGCGGGAAAATCCATAGATATAAGTTCAAGGAATATTCTGTGTCGTGAATTATTTTAGGTAAGATAATATTTCATTAATACGACCTTTTTAAATTAACCGAACACTGGAAGCAAAATTTCTACTCTTAATTCCTCTCTATATATTTTTCTTATTAGTTTAACAATGTAGTAAGTTAAAAAATAAGATTCGATAGTGTCCATAGATTTTTAAAAATATCGCTTGTTACTTGGAAAAAAGATTAACACAGATTACTTTACTGTAAGTTTCCCCCTATCAAAAAATAAAAATTAAGAATTAAAAGAAGATTATAGTGGTAAGAATTAAAAACTTCAATAAAAATTTAACAAAATTAAAGCTAATTTAACATTTATGCGTCGAGATGCAGAACTATTTCAGATAATCATTGCCTTTATAAATCAAAGTCAAATCAGTAAGTTATTTCGAATGATCACGTAAAGAAACTACGGCAAAAACGCGCGCCAAGCTCAAACCGCCAAGCTTTGCCAACTTCCAGTTTCTACCTCGGCCACAAAATCAGCAATTTTCTCCCTTAAATACTCGTTTAAACGAATTGGAAATGAATCATATCGAATCAGGAGGGTTCATATTATATAATGTGAAGCTTTTATTAAAGAAATTCCCCAGAAACAATATAAAAATGCAGTTTAAAATTGTTTTTTCCGAATCCGCGGAATTTAAAAAAATCACAGATAAAAAACTAATTCAGATAGAGAAATTTTTTCTTCACTAAACGCTTCGTCATTGGTTTTTCTCTAATGGAAAATTGTCGGTATCATTTTCTCCTGATTTTTCTGTGAGGAAGAGCAGTTTTTATGCCCCAAAATCCACCCGCCTATGGGACTTCCCATGTTAAAAATTTCTTTCTGCCACCCAAACAGGTCCGACAGTTTTCGACATGCAGGGTTGCTTTACGGAGAAGAGCAAGCTGTCTCTATATTTGTACTAACTCTATGATTTTAATGAGCTGAAAGCAAAAAACAGATGTTATAATATCTCTCATCACAGGGAGACTGATTTTTTGTTCCAGCTGGCTTGGCCAAACCACAAGCAAGAGAGAACAACTCTATGGAAAGAACTGTTTTATTTTTTACATGCGTTGAAAAGTTTTAGTTAAAAGCACAGGTGTGAAATCAAAGCAAAAGGCTTCACTGCTCTAAGGGTTACACAGGACAGGATGATACTGGTGTTCCCAGTGAAATTGATTTAACCCTTGTTTTGGCGTTAGTGACTTGACACTCGTAAATAAATTTGGTTGTAATTCCTCATTGGCATATTTGGCACAAACACACACTCGCCAATCTAGAATACAGTATTCATCCTGACTGCGATTTTACGGGATTTTCTCCTGATTGCATGTAATGACAATTGTTAAAAGTCTGTCCTGTAATATTTTTTAATAACTATGAGCTCTGAATATTATTTTAGAGCGAGAGCTCATATTAATGTAACTAAAACATTATAATTATTGTTATAATCTTATTCTAGTCCAGATTTTTGTAACTTTACCATTATAATTTTTGTATGTAATCTAGATAATATTATTCTAGTCCAGATTTTGTAACTATAACATTATAATTTTTCTTTGTAATCAAGATATTATTTTAGTCCAGATTAATGTAACTGACTTTATAATTATTGTATGTAATATTATTCTAGTCCAGATTAATTTTTAACTTTAGTATTAAACTTCATAAATATGTATAACTAAACGACTCATTTTTTACCTAAAAAATATTACTATTATCTACTGTATGGCCCTCCACGTCATTATAATCTCGGAATCCGGCCCGTGGATTCGAAAAGGTTGCCCATGCCTGTTCTAAACCGTGGAGTGAGTTTCAAAAGTGCAATATTAATCTTTTAGTCAAAGAATGGAGTTCCCTTAAGTGTATTTAGAAAAATGATGGTCGGGGAAGGAATTTTCAATGATAGTAACATTGATCATTGAAAATTCCTTCCCCGATCATCGTTATTCTAAATACCACTAAGGGAAACTCCATTGTTTGACTAAGATATTAAGATACGGAGGTTTACCCCTATTTGGAGAGTTTGGTAAAAATTTGATTTATAATGGAGGATTTACACCACTGCTGTAAAAGAGACATCAGCGACATTTTCGGCATATTTTAGTACCCGCTACTCACAAAAGATGGCGCTCGTCAATTGGTTTATTGGAATAACAATTCCCGTTTCTTCCGAAAATATCGCTGATGTCTCTTTTACAGCAGTGGTGTAAATCCTCCATAAAGGTCTTAATGAGTCAGAAAATGTAAACCTTTATGCGTATGCGATAAGTATTTTTCGAGCAAAGCAGCAAAAAACAACTTTTTTGTCCGGAAACCCACGTGGCGGATTAAGCCTATAATACACGGACTGACTTCCCCCCTTTAGTCCAGTCAAAATAGACATTCAACATCGGAAAAATTCGCATAGAGTTGAAAATTGGTACAGACGTTGATGACATCAAGAAAAGTGATGTAACAAAAGTCCTCATCGATCCGATGTGTGCGATTTTTTTATAACGGTTTTAATATCGCCTCGTTTCAACTTCGAACTCCTACCGGAAAACGGGCTGCGACAGTTGCGCCGCGCGCTACTGACTCGAAGGAGTAAGGAGTGCCGAGGAGAGGGGGATGGTTAAAAACAGCTCTTTTTTGAGATATTTAGGGATTTGAACGAAAGTGTCCACATTTTTGTGTAAAAGCGTTTTTAAGAGTTTAGGAACGTGGGAATAATGAAAGAGTGACATTTAAGTATTTCGCGTGGTGAATTTGTTACTTTTTCCGAATCGTTTCAATTCATAAAGTTTTAATAAGCTCGGCTTTAATTTATGTCCACCTTTAGGATGTGAAAGCGATTAAGATAGGGAGATCGTGAAAACAGCCTCCTTTTTGATATCGCCTTTGAAATGATTGTAAAGCCAAATCCTTTGGAGAAAATGTAGAATTTTTTCGAGAGTACATCTTGTGACATTTTACATGAATTACCACGGATGAAATGTCACTAATATATGCCTCATTCCCATTATTCCTTTCTATACTAGAAGTAATCAAAGATTACATACCTTGCTTAACAACAACGGTTTCATTTTCAGTTAAAAGTCCTCCACAAATGAAGCGAACTTGAGACATTTTTGGTAAATGAAGCAACAGGATTATAAACACGTTCACAGCATGGAAATAGCCAATGCTACTAACTGCAAATCTGCATACGGTTTCAAAGAAAGTTTTCGATAATTTGAATCATATGCCATGAAAATTAAAGGGGTAGATAAGGGCTTCCCGTGCGTTCGGTCCCCAAGTCGGGGGCAATTCCAAATTACTTCTGTCGGCACTTCCGTGTAGACATAGCTGTCAATCAACTCTTAATCGGATTCATATAGCTTCTGTTTTTATTTGTGTTAGTATTCTTCTAAAGTGCGCTGCGTTTGTTTGTTATTTTTGAAACCCTGCTAGATGCGGAGCAAAATAGTTGGTGTAGTTTTCTAAAATAGTTTGAATTAATATCGGGTATAAATAATTATGTATTCTTGGGTACCTTACTAAATACATTAAAATTATGTAAAATTTTTCCAAAATTGACTGACTAAAATAGAAAAATTCAACTATTTTTAAACCAAAAGTATTAAAGAAAAACGTATATAGTTAGGAGCCAATTCACACTCCACTTGCACTTTCTTCAAAAAAACTTTTAAATACTATTTTTTATCAGTATAAAAATGGTTATTATAATTGTTACTAAAAAATTAGGTCCAAACGGCATACCACGTAAAAAAAGATGCCGTTATTTTCCCTAAAACTCAATTTTTTGAACTCCGGAAACTCAAATTCATTTAAAAAAAGTAATTACTCATTCATGTTTTCCCTTGAGAATTCAATTTTCTATAAACTTACTACGAAATATTTCCCTTAAATTTTTGAAAGGGAAAGAAAACGAGAAGATATTTTCCAATTTTGAACTCGAATAAATGAAATTTATGAGGCTGTTTTCACGATTTCCCTATCTTCATCGCTTTCACATCCTAAAGGTGGACATAAATTAGAGCCGAGCTTATTAAAACTTTATGAATTGAAACGATTCGGAAAAAATAACAAATTCACCACTCGAAGTACTTAAATGTCACTCTTTCATTATTCCCACGTTCCTAAACTCTTAAAAACGCTTTTACACAAAAATGTGGACACTTTCGTTCAAATCCCTAAGCAAATATCTCAAAAAAGAGCTGTTTTTCACCATCTCCCTCTCCTCGGCACTCCTTACTCCTACGAGTCAGTAGCGCGCGGCGCCACTGTCGCAGCCCGTTTTCCCGTAGGAGTTCGAAGTTGAAACGAGGCGATATTAAAACCGTTATAAAAAAATCGCACACATCGGATCGATGAGGACTTTTGGTACATCACTTATAATGATGTCATCTACGTCTGTACCAATTTTCAGCTCTATGCGAATTTTTCCGAACTTTCGCCTTTTTTTCGTCTATTTTGACTGGACTACTTTTCTATAACCCTTAAAAAACCGCAATGGATTCCCATAAAAACTAGTAAGCCCCTTTTGCGTTTGGAAATTCCTGGATGGAGTTAGAATTACCATAGCAACCAAATTTCTGCAAAAAGCTTTCCCATTACTACTTACCTATAATAATAAAATTTCAAACCAATGTGGAGTAGGGTGGGTCAGTTTTTACAAAGAAAATTGTAAAAAATTACGTGTTACTAACACAAATTTTAACATTCAGAAAACATTTTTAAACGTTTTAGCGTATTTAAAAATATAAAATATATAACAGTTATTAAAATTTAATGTTTACAAACTAATTACAGTAACAAAAAAATAATGGATATATATTTAGTTAACAAAACAGAATGAGATAGAAAATTTAATTTAAAAATCTGAGTAGTTTATATACTTTTAACTTAGTAAAACAATCTTTTTCATTCACAAACTCATAGCTAAAATGATAAACAGCAACAAGTATGAAACAATATGATAACTGTGTGGTAAAAATATCTAACTATGTGTGGTGTAAGACTCAAACTAAAAATAGTTTTATTTTTAAGAATTACTGAAGGTTTTCCCACTCTACCCCAATCTCATTAAATAACAATTACTGCTCTTTTTCAAACACGTACTTTTTACTGGAAATACTGTTCTTTCCGATTTTGAAAGCCCCCTAAAAACGTAAAAAATTGCACTTAAATTCGACACGTTGTATATTTTGAGGTCCTCTTTGAGAATATGCAGAAATATGACAGAAATTGTTAAATGGTATTAAAACACCAAAAACGCATTATTTCAACAAGGGTAAGTAACAAATTGCCCCTCCAAGAAAAAAGTTAAGTAATTAGGCAGGATTGGTAAATGAACCAAAATTAAAGAACAAGAGATATTCCACGCAAGCACGAATGTCTAGGTTGTACTTGTCGTTTCTGTGATACCTTTTTTTACAGCTTTTTGAAAATTTTCATATAAAATTTTATCAAATTTTGAATAACCGTTTTAGCTCCTTTACTGGTGGGTGGTAACCATATTTAAATTTTGAAGTCCTCTTTAGAGTAAGTTTCAACAAATATTACGGGACTCTGAAAATTACATTAGGGGCTGTTCAAATATTACGTAAGCGCTTTTTTGGTCATTTTTAACCCACCCTCCCCCCTTGTCAGCAAAGATAAGCAAACCTCAAACACCCCTCCATAATTACGTAAGAAACTGCCGGACCCCCCCCCCCCGAAATTTTGACACCCCTTTTAGTAAGTACTGTTTTTTCTCCTAAAAAATTAGGTGACTTAGGGGCCATTCATTAATTACGTAAGGATGATTTTAGCAATTTTTAACCCCCCCTACCCCCATGTAAGGGTTCGTAAGATTTTTTAAACCCCTCCCCCCTATTCTTACGTAAGATTCCAGTTAAAAAGTTGAAACAAACTAATAAAGATTTCTCTCTTTGCCTTTGTTTTGTTTCGACTTTTGACAACTGGAAGATGGATTCAGCAGGTTTATTTTTAATCTTAACTTAATGCTACTCCAATAAAAAAATCTGATATACCTTCATTTTTTTTTAAATTAAAGCTTCGATAATATACCGAGATCGTCGGCATTTTTAAGTTTTTCGGGGGTTATTCAATTGTAATTTGATTAGAATAATTGGAATTTGTTTACATTAACTTGGAAAATCTTTCGTAAGAATGGGTTTGACCCCCCACCCCCCAAGTAAGGGTATGTAGAGATTTTTTCGACCCCCCCTCCCCCTCGGGACCCTTACGTAATTAATGAATGGCCCCTTATACAAGGAGCTGTTCTTTTTGGGAGTTGCCCTAAGGGTTCAAAAGTGAGTCGAAACACAACTTTTCGGGGTTAAAATTTCAAAATTTTTGGGGTCCATCCCCAGAAAATCAGATTTGCGTCAGATTTCGTAATTCAATTTTTTTTTGTTAAATTTATTTTTGAAATTATTTATGCAAGAAAGATAATATTTTCGAAAATGCAGTATCTTACGTAAGCATCACTCACATCCCCGCTCCCCCCTTGTCAGGAAAAATAAGCAAAGAGCAAACCCCCTCCCCCCTTAGGTGCTTACGTAATATTTGAACGGCCCCTTACAGGATTCGTATCACTATTTCCACACTTATACCAAAAATTAAATTATCCGAAATGTAACCACAACATCTATGGAAAATGACACTGGTAAATACCTCAAATATTTAAAACATAATTTTTTGACTAATTTAAGCAAACCAAGCGTCGCCTCAAGCCATGGACCGGTTTCGTCTTTGTTAAGACTCATTAGCACGGCATCGGCACATGAGGCAACGCAAGTGAACGGAGGGGGTACTGAGAATAACGGTAATAAAATTTTATAAGCATGAGTACTTACGAGGAGAATCTATGCTGTCTTAATTCTCGTCCTATTTCTCTGGGAAGAATCTTTTCTAATTTAAATCCATAGTCTATTAACAAGGATATCCAATCGCAACGGCCTTCCCATAAATAGCAGAAAATTATACATTTAATGTAGTCAGTTTCGCCATGCCGCAAGCCCCAGAAATCAAACCTGGTCGTGTTTGCCACTTGGAGCATGAACTCCAGATGATCCTTGTCTGGCACTTTCCGAAACATTGCCATTCTGGTGCCGTCATTAACACAAACCGTATCCCAGAGGAGTTTCATCACCAGGAGGAGGTGCTCGCTTCTCTTCTCGAAAGCGCATTTCAGAACGGAAGGGTAAGTCATATCAAAGATTTCATTGAGCTGATGATATTTATAGCGCTTTGATTTATTCCAATCATCCCTGACACCGAAGACCGTTAACATGTTCAGGAACCGGACAACCGATTCCCCCTGGTGAAAAGTGGATTTGTCCATATTATACACGAACAGGAGAAATAAATCCACTCCCAAATAGTCCGGTGTCTTTTCATCGCTTCTTCGGTCACACCCGACGCTAGAATCGTCGAGAGAGAACCACCGTCGTTGCTTATTCCTGCTGATTAGAAATAAGGTCAGAAGGTCGCCTTGGAACTGTGCATTATCCCGAAAAAGCTGATCGAGATGGATCTTGGAGAGTTTTTCGTTTGGCACGGCCGGGTCCAGGTAACATAAAGGAATTCGGGATGCAGTCCAATCTATTCCGGGGATCGGGATGAGACTGTGTCTGTACGACGGTAGAGTTCTCTCAGTAACTTCCAAGTAATACAAGAGACAAGACATGATGAAACAAATAATTAGCCACCACGAGGTGATGATAAGTAGTTCCACGTGCTTCGTTGACGATCGGTAGGAAAGCAGCAAGCAGCTATCTGTGAGAAAACAATGTCGCCTCTGTCCAGGAAGAAAGGGGGAGCTAACCTAAGAAATGTAGATCAACCAATCACCTGTTGACCACGAGATAAGAGCTCCCCCATTTTCGGAGGGGTGGCTCGGTTTTAAAGGTGAACATACACTGAGCCCTTCTACGGAATTCGTGGAGTGTCCGGTTTGGGAAGTCGGTATGATTTACAACATGGGTCGTTGATCAGAGTAGACTCTGCTATAATAGGCAATATCAGCATTTTTTGAAAACAGAAAAAATGCATTTTTCCCAGTAAAAGAAATATATCTAAAATCAAAAATCGACATGAAAAGTTTAAAAAATTAGTTAATTCAATATTTTAAATTTAAAATCCACAATCTTTGCATTTGTTAAAGATGGATTGAATGACGTCAGATCTGTTTCGGTCTTACTTTAATGTGAAAACCAACAATCGCTTTGAATTGTTTTTAAACAATTTAAACATTATAAATGGAACCATTACAAACTCTTTGTTCAGAATGTGTTTCTATCTTTTTGGAATAGAATTTGATGGATTTTATGTCCATTCCAAAAGTCATCAAAAAATTCCTAAACAGGACCCTGTCAGAACCCCTGGTGTTTCTAAGCTGCTTATAATCAGGGATAAGGAAAAATATTTTTATGTGTGTGCATGTGTGTTCCTCCTATCTTTAAGTAAGAAGTTGAAATAATAAAGGTATAATTTTAAAAAAATCAGACTAAACAAAAGGAAAAGCTTTTTTTTAGACAAGTATGTTATATAAGACAATATAGTATTAAGCATACTATATTGTAATAAAAGTTGCCTTGCAATTTAAAAAAAACACACTGTAATAAAATACTAATACTATACCATAAGATAATTGGGAAAATGATATTGTTGTAGATTTATACATAGTGTGGGCTGAAATTAATATTTGATCGAGTTCTGCATTCTTCAATAGCTGCACTGTTGACTCTAATTTTGGTAACAATTTTTAGGAAATCTCTGAGCCATCAAGACTGAAAATTAGTGAAGACATAGATTGGGATGAAGTGTAGCTTCAAAGGTGCTCAGGTGTGTTTTTTTATATTATTATTTTCCTTAAATTCATGGTCATTATTTGTTTCAAATTTGCCGTCATGCTTATTATATTTCAGTTAAAAGTCATAATCAGAATTATCAATTATTTTTCATGCCATAAATGAGTGAAAATATAACCCTTCTTACAGTGGCGAAGACAAAGGGGTGCAACGGGTCTTTTGCACTCCCAAGCCTCAAACGTTTTTTTTTGTGAAATTTAATACTACAGTAAACTCCCGTTAGTACACCGTTCAAGGGGATTTGTGAAAACGTCGTAATAAGCGGTACGACGCTATATGCGGAATTCCATAAAACACAGTTTCGGTGATATACCTAAAACACGTTATACCTAATCTCACCTAGAAACCTTTTTAAGCGGGATTTTATCACTAAATAGAAGACACTCCTGTTCATTTGCAAAGTTCTGCTTATTCATAACACCTTTCTTCTCGTCATAAAGGTTGATTATCTTCAATTTATCATCGAAACTCAAAGCTTTCCTTTTACTTCCAGAAGAACTTGCCATTTTAAACTTATGCCGAGGAAGAATAGATACTCGATACGATATCTGAACCTATTATACAACAGTGGACTGAACACTGTGCTATGGTATACGGAATTCCGCATAGAATTTCACAGAATTTCTTGGGGGGTACCTCGATCCCCCCCCGAAATTTTCAATTCTATAAAGTTACATTTTCCATGAAAATTATGCGGTGGGCCAATTCAAACTTAAAATGCCCGGGCCGAAATTTCTTCCCAGTCCGGCCCTGTCCAGAACTCTCATTTCTCAGTCTCGCAATCGCTCTTGTAAATATCAAGTGTGGACCCATAATTATATTATTTTACAAAACCTATCAATAACTACCAAGTGTCCTTTTAAAAAACTTTGGTAGGAAGGGCCTCGCAAGAATGTTTCGCCGACAAATATTATTTAGGCAGTTTTTATAGTATCCTCTTCCAAAAATGCCGTTTTTTAGAGATACTAGTGAAATTTTTAGGATTTCCTTTCAATCGAACGAAAATGGCCCCTTTTTCAACGTGCTCTATCGGCGAAACTATGCGTCTGAGAGAAAAGTTGTAATTGACTTTTTTGTAGCTTGGTTTCCTCTTTTTCCTTTTCCTTCTCTTTAGAAGTTTCCTCTTTTTGTCCGGGAAACCCACGTGGCGGATTAGGCCTATACACGTGCTGACTTTGATGTTAAGAGCTGGATCAATTAGAAGCCCAAAAGTGGTTAACATTTATTGAAAGAATTTCAAATTGGGTTTCAAATAGTATGTTTCACTGTAGTGGAAGTTGGAAGTGGTGTAAAAATTGCTCAATCTAGACACTTTGTCTTAAAATGGATTTCACAGATTTCTCCCGAAATAATTTGGAGAGTTTGGTAAAAGCTTGATTTATAAAGGTCTTAATGAGGCTTTTCAGAAAATGTAAACCTTTATGCGTATCCGATAAGTATTTTTCGATCAAAGCAGCAAAAAAACAACTTTTTTGTCCGGAAACCCAAGTGGCGGATTAAGCCTATAATACACGGACTGACTTCCCCCTTTTTCTATAACCCTAAACAACCGCGATGGATTCCCATAAAAACTAGTAAGCCCCTTTTGCGTTTGGATATTCCTGGATGGAGTTAGAATCACCATAGCAACCAAATTTCTGCAAAAAGCTTTCCACATTACTACTTACCTAATAATAAAAATTCAAACCAATGTGGAGTAGGGTGGGTCAGTTTTTACAAAAAAATTGTAAAAAAAATTACGTTTTGCTAACACAAATTTTAACATTCAGAATAACATTTTGAAACGTTTTAACGTATTTAAAAATATAAAATAGATAATAGTTATCAAAATTAATTTTTTATAAACTAATTACAGTAACAAAATGATAAATAATCTCTCTATCTCTCTATATTAAAAAAAAGTAACAGTGACCGTCACCGCCGTCGCCGTCACCGTCACCGCCGCCGCCGCCGCTGATTTTGAAAATTTTATTTTTTAACACTTTGAACTATCACTACGCAAAAACTATTTAAAGGAATATTATGAAATTTTGACCATTGGTAGACAAATGTATGAGAGTCATTTCAGTTTCCAGACCTAATTAATTAGATAATTAGTTCTGGAGTTATTTATTGTCAAAGTCGAAAATTATTTTTTTCGGCTGCGAGTTCGCCCCCAGCAAAATCTATTTACAGCAGAAACATGATTTTTTGCAGACACATACTCTTAGGTATGAAGTTTTGCACCTCGTCGCCCTTTTTCCGAATTTCGAATTATTTTTGGAGTAATTAAATTCTTAAGTTTCGAAATTTTTTACTCTTTTTCGGTTTTTTCGTTTTAATACAAAAACTAATCACAGTAGAAATATGATATTTTAAACACGCATACAATTATTTTTTATAGAAAGATAGGCGTTTCCTTTTTTAAAAAATTCGAATTATTTTTAGAATTATTAAGATTCAAAGTTTCAATTTTTTCATGTCTTTCTGGTCGTTCACTAGAGAAACAGCCGATTTTTATGTGAGTCTGATTTCTTTTATTTCCAACGATTCACTAGATACACGTGCATTTCATAAATTTAAAAGATATTAATGGCATGCTTTTTCTCTAAGATAGTTGATGATATCTTGTAGACTTGCTGGATATTTTAAAAAACATTTCGATTAAATTATTGACAAGTTAAAACAAGGATATTTCAGTTGCAGTTTTATTTTGATATTTTTGTAGTTATGGTCCGAATTAAGTTATTGATAAGTTCGAGAGATAAAAGTTTCGATTTTAAATTATCATAAACTAAGCCAACAAGTTCTAGGTTTTACTGGATAGTTGAGATGAAACAAGCGAGCTCTGCTCGCTAAGATCGCGAAGCGATCTTCAACGAACTGCGAAGCAGTTCCGGGGGTTGGTGAGCGATAGCGAGCAGGGGGCAGAGCCCCCTAGTATTAAAAAAAAGTAACAGTGACCGCCGTCACCGCCGCCGCCGCTGATTTTGAAAATTTTATTTTTGAACACTTTGAACTATCACTACGCAAAAACTATGTGAAGGAATATTATGAAATTTTGACCATTGGTAGACAAATGAATGATGGTCATTTCAGTTCCAAAACCTAATTAATTAGATAATTAGTTTTGGAGTTATTTAATGTCAAAGTCGAAAATTATTTTTTTCTGCTGCGAGTTCGCCTCCAGCAAAATCTATTTACAGCAGAAACATGATTTTTTGCAGACACATACTCTTAGGTATGAAATTTTGCACCTCGTCGCCCTTTTTTCGAATTTCGAATTATTTTTGGTGTAATTAAATTCTAAAATTTCGAAATTTTTTACCCTTTTTCGGTTTTATAGTTATAACAGAAAAACTAATCACAGTAGAAATATGATATTTTAAACACACATACAATTATTTTTTATAAAAAGATTGGCGTTTCATTTTTTAAAAAATTCGAATTATTTTTAGAATTATTAAGATTCAAAGTTTCAATTTTTTCATCTCTTTCTGGTCGTTCACTAGAGAAACAGCCGATTTTTATGCGAGTCTGATTTCTTTTATTTCCAACAATTCACTAGATACACGTGCATTTTATAAATTTAAAAGATATGGCATGCTTTTTTCTCTAAGATAGTCGATGATAATTGAATCGTCAGTTTGAAGAAGGGAATAAGTCCAAAAAATGACAAATTGACTTTTTGTGCTCAAAACAATCTCTAAGCTTTGCTCTACACATGGGTGAAAAGAGGGGAACAATAACTAACCCCAAAAGGGAGATATCGCCCCTTGAAGTTGTAAAATCGATATCCATTCAATGTAATTTTTAAGCTAATTTGTAATTAAAGTTAATTTTTCTTTCTCCTCATATTCTTTGTGCTGTAAACTAAGTTAAAATAAAATTTTCTTTTAATTTTAATGTTTTTCAAACTTTTTTTATGTAGGGAATGTTTGACTCCATTCATATTCACTCACTCCATTGATATTGCTTTAATAACCCAGTTTCACTATAACTTTGAATTTCATTTGTCTTATTCTTTTTATTTCACCCTTTTGTGGTGTAAACTAAGGAGAAATATAATTTAAGTGTGATGTTAAGGGTTTTTAAAGATTTTTTCATCAGAAAAATTTCATAAGGTGGAAGAAGGGAATAAGTCCATCAACTTATTTTGGCTGTAAAATATTTTTGAATACACTTATATTTGTTTTGATGATTGCTCTGTTTTCTAAATAGGGTTCTGAACTTCCAGTAAAAATTTGGCTGTTATACAATGAAAATTCTATTACTTATACAGTTTTTTTCGATTTTCTCAAAACTTGATTTTTGGACTTATTCCCTTCTTCAAACTGACGATTCAATTAATCTTTTTCATTCACAAACTCATAGCTAAAATGATAAACAGCAACAAGTATGAAACAATATGATAACTGTTTGGTAACAATATCTAACTGTGTGGTTTAAGACTCAAACTAAAAATATAGTTTTATTTTTAAGAATTACTGAAGGTTTTCCCACTCTACCCCAATCTCATTAAATAACAATTACTGCGCTTTTTCGAACACGTACTTTTTAATGGAAATACTGTTCTTTCCGATTTTGAAAGCCCCCTAAAAACGTAACAAATTGCATTTAAAATCGAAACGTTGTATATTTTGAGGTCCTCTTTGAGAATATGTAGAAATATGATAGAAATTGTTAAATGGTATTAAAACACCAAAAACGCATTATTTCAACAAGGGTAAGTAACAAATTGTCCCTCCAAGAAAAAAGTTAACTTACCTTTTTTTTTACAGCTTTTTGAAAATTTTCATATAAAATTTTATCAAACTTTGAATCATCGTTTTAGCTCCTTTACTGGCGGGTGGTAACCATATTTAAATTTTGAAGCCCTCTTTAGAGTTTGTTTCAACAAATATTACGGGACTCTGAAAATTACATTACAGGATTCGTATCACTATTTCCACACTTATACCAAAAATTTAACTATCCGAAATGTAACCACAACATCTATGGAAAATGACACTGGTAAATACCTCAAATATTTAAAACATAATTTTTTGACTAATTTAGAAAACCAAGCGTCGCCTCAAGCCAACGACCGGTTTCGTCTTTGTTAGAACTCATTAGCACGGCATCGACACATGAGGCAACGCAAGTGATTGGAGGGCGTACTGAGAATAACAGTAATAAAATTTTATAAGCATGAATACTTACGAGGAGAATCTATGCTGTCTTAATTCTCGTCCTATTTCTCTGGGAAGAATATTTTCTAATTTAAATCCATAGTCTATTAACAAGGATATCCAATCGCAACGGCCGTTCCTTAAATAGGAGATAGTTATATATTTAATATAGTCAGTTTCGCCATGCCGCATGCCCCAGAAATCAAACCTGGTCGTGTTTGCCACTTGGAGCATGAACTCCAGATGGTCCTTGTCTGGCACTTTCTTAAACATTGCGACTCTGGTGTGGTCATTACCACAAGCCTTATCCCAGAGGAGTTTCATCACCAGGAGGAGGTGCTCGCTTCTGTTCTCGAAAGCGCATTTCAGAACGGAAGGGTAAGTCATTTCAAAGATTGTATCGAGCTGATAATATATATATAGCGCTTTGATTTATTCCAATCATCCCTGACACCGAAGACCTTAAACATGTTCAGGAACCGGACAACCGATTCCCCCTGGTGAAACGTGGATTTGTCCATTTTTGCCACGAACATGAGAAGTAAATCCATTCCCACATAGTCCGGTTTCTTTTCATCGCTTCTTCGTTCACAACCGACGTTAGAATCGTCGAGAACGAACCGCCGTCGTTGCTTATTCTTGCAGACTTGAAATAAGGTCAGAAGGAGGCCTTCGCGCTCTCCATCACGCGGAAGAAGCGTATCGAGATGGATCTTGGAGAGTTTTTCGTTTGGCACGGCCGGGTCCAGGTAACATAAAGGAATTCGGGATGCAGTCCAATCTATCCCGGGGATCGGGGTGAGACTGTGTCTGTACGACGGTAGAGTTCTCTCAGTAATTTCCAAGTAATTCAAGCGACGAGACATGATGAAACAAATAATTAGCCACCACGAGGTGATATGTAGTTCCACGTGCTTCGTTGACGATCGGTAGGAAAGCAGCAAGCAGCTATCTGTGAGAAAACAATGTCGCATCTGTCCAGGGGGAAAGGGGGAGCTAACCTAAGAAATGCAGATCAACCAATCACCTGTTGACCACGAGATAAGAGCTCCCCCATTTTCGGAGGGGTGGCTCGGTTTTAAAGATGGACACTACTTCGGAGTTCGGGGAGTGTCCGGTTTGGGAAGTCGATATGATTAATAACATGGGTCGTTGATCAGAGTAGACTCTGCTTTAATGGGAAATACCAGCATTTTTTGAAAACAAAAAAAAATGCCTTTTTTCTAGTAAAAGAAATATAGTTAAGTTAAAATCAAAAATCGACATGAAAAATTAAAAAAAATTAGCTAATTCAATATTTTAACCCATTAATGCCCAACTTTTTATTTTTCTTAAATATTTGGTAAAAACATAGTAAATAGCCCAAAAACAACTGGAAAAATAGTGAAAAAAATTCCAAGTTAAAATTTTAATTTCTTCACAAAAATTAAAAAACGTCCCTAAAAAGGGACGTCAGGCACGAATGCCCCCGTTGTTTTTCCCTATAGTAAACGCATGGTAGAAAACTTTTTTAAAGCCTCAAAAACATCTTCTACCTTTTTAAGTGCAGCGAAAGTGATCGAAACCATACTGTAACATGAATATGAACAAAAAATATTAATTACTTATACAATTAACTGTAAAATTAACCCTAATTAACGTATTTTGAGCATTTTTTATGCTCTTAAACACGTTTTTTCCTCCCAAATCTATGTTAATTGCAAATTAATTAAGGTTTTTAATTGAAAAAGGCATTCTTTGTTTATGTGTTACCTAATATTAAGTATTAATTACTTTTAAACACCTCAAATCCATCAGAATATCTCAATTTGTGAAGTTTAAGTCTTTCAAATGCCCATACTTTTTTCATTTTATTTAATTGAATTGTGCGGAACACGAATTTCTCCCCAAAAATCAAGCATTAGTGGGATGTGCATTAGCAAGCCAGATGATTAAGATTGATCTGCAATATAGAACACAATGATTAGCGACATCTAATAGGAAAAAAAGCCGAAAATTTATCACAAAAGCGACTTTTTTGGCAATTTTAATGACAAAAAGTCATTATAACTAATAATTATTAAACTTTTAATTAAAATATAACCGGAATATATTTGCATAAGTAACAAATATAGTAAAATAATTAATTTATTCCTTTTAATTAATATAAATTAATTAATTCCTTATAATTTAATACTTTTCATTCCATTAATTTGGCAGAAATAACAGTATTTTCCAAAAAAAATAAACAAAAACAATAAATTTATTAGCTAAAATTAAAGTAATTTTATAAATATCAGTTATTTAATTCATTTCATAAGAATCAAACGCGTTTTTATGAAAAAATAAAGGAAACACTAGCATTTCTCTATGGGGAAAACCACGGGGGCATTCGTGCCTGACGTCCCTTTTTAGGGACGCTTTTCGAGGGTCCAAAATAAGGTCAAGATAAAATATTTTGGAAAAATAAAAAAACACCCCAACTGATTTAATGTATAAACAGTAATATATCTCGGAATTGAAATTTTTTTAAAATAACAACTAGGATTTTTAAGCTTTTACTTTTAAAATTTTTAAAAAAGCCCTTTTCTGAAAAATTCTATCTTCCAACTTTAAAAAGAGTAAAAATTTTTTTAAATTCTGCTTTCTTCTTGTGTTCTTTATGTTCTATGAAGATCAGAGATACATCAGTGTAAATTCTGATTCAAAGGAACAATTTTTGTAGAAATAGGAGGATTTTAAAAAAACGTCCCTAAAAAGGGACGTCAGGCAGTAATGGGTTAAAATAAAAACCCACAATCCCTTTTGTTAAAGATGGATTGAATGACGTCAGATCTGTTTCGGCCTTTAAAGTGAAAACCAACAATCGCTTTGAATCGTCTTAAACGATTTAACCATTATTAATGGACGAAAAGTTCCACGACCTGTAGAGTAATTTAATCCATTTTCCGGGATGGATGGCCATGTTTGTTGGAATTTAATTCCAGTCGTTTTACTACTACTACTTATTACTAATCCACTAGAATAGCAATAGAAATTATCAATTACAAAAATAATTTCAATAGGAAAGAGGAGGGTGTTTCCATACCAGTGGCGTAGCCAGAAATTATTTTTGGGGGGTGCATGATGATATCGAAATGAAAGAAAAAATTAAGGTTTTAAATTACACTAATTTAAAACCTGAAATTAGTGTAATTAGGTCCCCCCAGAAAATGTTTTGGATATTTAAGTAAAAAAACACATTTTTCATCTCGTTTTGGTACTCCTCATCCGAATTTCGGATACGAATTTATGGTGGAATTTTTGCGTTTTGACAAACTTAATATAAAATAGAGTTGCAATAATAGAGTTATCAGTACCAAGGGGATCTGGGGGTCCTCCACCATAAAATTTTCGAAAATTTGAACCTTAAAAACTGGTTTTTAACTTGTTTTGGTGTATCTAATCCAAATTTTGGGAATAGGGGAATAAAAGAAATTCTGAAATATTTAATTTCACAAAGAAAAAAAGTTTGGGTCTTGGGGATGCAAAAGACCCGTTCTGTCTACGCCACTGTTCCATACAGAGCGTCTGGCACTCGGCTCTTAAGAAATGCCGGATAAAGCCAACACAATATCATCCATCTCAAATGTGTTTATTTTTATCCATTCTCTCCAAAAACGGGCCGCCCAGTTGGGAATTTATGGCCCCTTCAGTTCTTTGAGTTCAAAGAGTTTGAGTTGAAACCATAGGTTGAAACCGACCCTTCACAAAATATACCTATTTCCAAAAACATATGGGGGATTTACACCACTGCTGTAAAAGAGACATCAGCGACATTTTCGGCATATTTTAGTACCCGCTACTCACAAAAGATGACGCTCGTCAATTGTTATTCCAATAAACCAATTGACGAGCGCCATCTTTTGTGAGTAGCGGGTACTAAAATATGCCGAAAATGTCGCTGATGTCTCTTTTACAACAGTGGTGTAAATCCCCCAATACTCTTCTCTTAACCTAAGCGCAAATATTAAAAGAAGTTTGAAATTTTTTGTTCAGAATGTGTTTCTATCCTTTTGGAATAGAATTTGATGGATTTTATGTCCATTCCAAAAGTCATCACAAAATTCCTAAAACAGGACCCTGTCAGAAAAACCTGGATGAACCCCTGGTGTTTCTAAGCCTAAGCTGCTTATAATCAGGGATGAGAAAAAAAGTTATTATGTGTGTGTGTGTATGTGCATGCATGTGTGTTCCTCCTATCTTTAAATTAGAAGTCGAAATAATAAAGGTATAATTTTAAGAAATCAGACTAAACAAAAGGAAAAGTGTTTTTTTAGACAAGTATAGAAAAGCATATTACATTGTAATAAAATACTAAGATAATTGAGAAAATGATGGTGTTGTAGATTGATACATAGTGTGGGCTGAAATTAATATTTGATCAAGTTCTCCATTCTTCAATAACTGCACTGTTGTCTCTAATATTGGTAACAATTTTTAGGAAATCTCTAATCCATCAAGACTGAAAATTAGTGAAGACATAGATTGGGATGAAGTATAGTTTCAAAGGTGCTCAGGTGTGTTTTTTTTTATTATTTTCCTAAAATTCATGGCCATTATTTGTTTCAAATTTGCCGTCATGCTTATTATATTGCAGTTAAAAGTCATAATCAGAATTATCAATTATTTTCCATGCCATAAATGATTGAAAATATAATCCTTCTTACGATTTAAAAAATAATTTCAAATGCACTTCAGTTTTTATCAGCTGTTAGATGTTATGCTATCAGTCTCGGGAGGAGTGGCATACCTAAAATAAAAGGCTTTGAAGGGATATATACTATACTGCGTATTAGGTATCTCTTAGTAAAGTTTTTAATAGTAATAGGTTGAAATGTATCTATCCGATATATTTTTATCATAACTTAGAGTTGGTGCTCTTTTAGGAAGCTTTTTAACAGGATTGGTCTAATACAGGGGTGGCCAACCCAAATGATCTTGAGGGCCAATTTGGAAAACCACAATACTCTCGCGGGCCGCATATAAAATTTTAGGATATTAGGTGCACAGAATGACAGTGAAGTATATTGAATAAACAAGGTATCAATTCAGGAGTTTCTTAGATCCTTTGCTTAGTTTGAAAGATTCCTAAATAAAATATTCATTTAAATTTACCTTTAGAAGCTACCTCAAGAATACCTTATGTGATATATCCATAGGAACTAAACAGTTGCCGTTAAAAACACTTGGAACCACTCGAAACTAAGGAGCCTGTGGCGCTTATAGAATTTCGCTAGTACCCAAATTTTCTGTAAAAATTGCAGCTAGATTTTTGCTCCGAGGGAATTGAGGATGATGTTGAGATTAAAGAGTAATAAATTGAGTTGAAAACACATTTAATAATAGTATTTCCTAAACATAGTAGGGAATTAATTAGGTTTTTCCAAAAAGAGTTGTTTAGGTTTTTACTAGTTGTACATTCTTAGTTGAATTATTACTTTTTCTAAGAGGTTGATGAAATAACTCACAAATGTTACACTGTCTATTGACCCTTTACTGATTCTTAATGTCGGGAAACAATGTTTTTCAGTAACATATTAATTTTATTGTGGCATTCTCATCTTAACCAAGAGCTTAACCTAAAATCTTACGTATTAATAAATGTGGATTCCTCACAGATACTACCATGTATATTTATGAGCCTTTCCCTTTCACCCATGTTTTTAAATCATTGTACAGGAGTTTTTGAAATCCCTCATTAAAATATGTTTGTTATAGTCTAGTTTACTTATTATTAACCATCAGCACATAACTTTTCTTCTTTTATGTAGTTAGTAATTCAAAATATTCACTTTCAATAACAATCTACCTACTCAGTTAAAAATTTAACTTATAGATAAAACTAAATATTGTGGTTGTCTGTAAGTGATTGTCATATCAGGATTAACATTTGATTCCTATCTGTAAATAGAGTGGGTAAAAAGATGTGGGGGGAATATATCACTAAATCCCCCCCTCTGGCTACGCCCCTGAATATGAAATCATAATCTACGAATTTTTTTAATTATATTCTCATCCTAACTAAAATAGCGCTAATAATTCAAAAACAATTCCTTGTCCTCAATATTTCTTTTATTGACATATTTTACAAAAATGGGGAATTATTCACCAATTTCGCAATACATTTGACGTCAGACATAGTACGAGTTGTGAGGCCATTTATACAGGTTTTCTCAAAAGGGTGGTGCCATACTTAACATGCAGGTCTGTCACATGATAAACCAGTTTTTTATATAGGAACACATGTCTGCAAATTTAAACTGCGTCCGCTAGAGGACAATGTTCGCCAGTCAAGGGACAGCGTGTAACTCATTTATTCTACGGGGTAATTTTCAATTATTATTACATATTCTGATAGAGCACCCTCCAAAACCCCTATAAACTAAATTTCATTAAATTCTGCCGATAATTAACTGCGAAAATTACATCATTATTCACTTGCAATTTCTATTCAATATTTTTTCAGACCGTCTTCAAATTAGATAGAGATTTTTCCTGTTTTTTACCGCCAGAATTTAATTTTTTTACCGCCAGAATTACAGGCGCTCTCTCCGAATATGTATTAATAACTGAAGTTTTCCCTATAATTAAGTTAAACGTAGCCCCTTCACCGGCAAGCATTGTCCTATAACGGACGCAGTTTTCCTTTCTTACATCGGTTGTTACGAAAATCTTTCATGATAAGAACACTGAGCTAGCTATATATAAACCTGGAGAGCAAACTTCCTATACTTTAACATTAAAATCGGACCGTTTTTGTGAGTGCCGCTCAAGGTGGCAAAACACTAGTGCTAAAACAAGGTACTAGTTCCTTAAAAACACTTTTTTTATTAAACTCTGTTGTTTTTTCATCGTTTTTCAAAATAAATTTTTAAACATCTCGTCCTTCATCTCTTTTGTGCTCTATTTCATCAAATAAATAAACGCGTAATCTGGATTCTGATAAAATCAAGGTATTGATCCTTAGCATAATGGCACAGTGTTAATTTTGGCACACTGAGTTTTCCCTCCATGTTATTACATAACTCATGTCATCAGTGCCATGACAGACCCCCATGTTACATTTGGCGGCATCAACCTTTTGAGACACCCTGTCCCTGTATACAGGGTGTTTCAGATAAATGTTTCATTACCTTTAAGGGATGTAGGACACACCTAGACGACTCAGAATCACCTAGGAATGGGGGGGTTGGAAATTTACCCCTAAAGAGCTAGGGGTTTTTATAAGCCGGCATGGGAGGTTGAATAGTTAATCCCTTGTGGATATTGACATCATGTAACCTTTAAAATCGAATTAAAACCATCGATTTAGGTATTTATTCTTTGAAACCAATTAAGGAGCTAAAATTTCAGCTCCCAAGTCGGTTTTTATGAAACAAGTGCCGGAATCGAACGATTTTGCTGGTTAAATCCAAGCGTAAAAGGTTTCGTATCAATTTCCACTGTGGATTATACAACCTTCCATGGCGGCTTAAAAAAAACTCAAGCTGGTTAGGGGTGCATTTCCAACCCCCCCATTTCTATGTGATTCTGAGTCGTCTAGGTGTGTCCTCCTAGAAGCCATGGAACACCCTATATACAGGGTCTTGTTAACCTTCACAATGGAGAAACAACCCAACTCAGAATTCAAGTCTTAGGAAGCGTTTGATAAACCTCGGTAGGTTTAAAGCGTCGATTCCTGCCGGGAGTTGGAAATTCCTTGCCAAGCGCTCCCTCACAACTCGCCGACACAAATGGCTCAACTTCGGCTGAACCTCCTCCTCGCAGTCGATGGGATGAATCACACCGCACTCGTAGAAATGTTCGATTTGTGCTTCTAGTTTATCTTCAGGGAACACCGGTTGCAGACACTTCCGGACGATGGCGTGGGGTACGGTCGGAAGCAAAAGCGAACGGAATAGCTTCTGGAACATGTTGACGAATCCCGGAATGGTGTTGATATCACCCTTTTTATAGCAGAAGACAGCGAGGTACCACATGATGTGTATGTTCGATAGGGGTCCTTTACAGGTATAGTGCAACTCGCGGTTATAGTGACCCCTATTGAAGTGCCTGGAAAAAAGTTTTAGTTTACAAAAAATAATATAGCAAAACCATATGGTTTCCTGTCAACTTTTGAAAACTTGCATTAGTAAAAAAATTTTTCGTGTGACAAGAATCATAATTAGTGATGGGCAGGTATCGATACCAAATACTTAAGTACTCGATACCTATAGGTATCGAGTGTATTCGATGCCCACAAAAGTATCGATACTTTATTGACATATTTCGTTTTAAATTTTTCAATGAAGTAATCTTTATAATACCTACTGTAGATCAAACGCAGCCTGTTTCCGTTTTCATTTTGCAACGCTCAAACCCAAGTCGTTATCATCCGCGAGAGAAATTTGACGCGGCTAGGTTTTTCCCCCGCCAAATCCTTCGCCTCTATCCACCTCCAGGCCCGTAGCTACGGGGCTTTTTGATGGATCGCTTTCAGTTTTTTGAATATTAGTCTTATTATGGATAGGCCCTAAAAAAATTGTCCCTTCAGGTTCATTTCCCGACACTGAAAAAAAGTACTCGATACCTAAAAGTACTCGATACCTATAAGTATTCGATACCAAAGTATTCGATACCTATAAGTATTCGATACCAAAGTATTCGATACATAAAATTATCGATTTTGCCCATCACTAATCATAATGGGATACTTTCACCCGGAGAAGAAGACGACAACTGCCGTTAGGTAAGAGTGCGTTGATTGGTTTGTCGATAAGACGTATTACCTAATTTGGGATATCCGGTTGCTCTGCAAACGTTCTGATAGATCCCTGCAATGGTGTTTGCCCTACGACATATGACCCCTGACGTCAGATGAAAGTATCCCAAACTTGATCGTAACCGTAGGTTATAGTAACAACCTGTAGGATATAACACAGTTAACGGTTTGTCCGGTGGTTAATTTGCAGTCAAGTAGTTAAAGAAAGAAAACTATAGTTTCCATCCAATCAGTTTTTACTTCCGGTTAACCGTCGGTCTAGTTACTGGTGACTTCAAAATTTTCCAGGAGGCCATGTCATCCTCCAAGAAACCCTCTCAAATAGAGCATAAAATATCTTTTTCCAAAAGTTTTCTAGGGGAGCACCCCGAAACCTCACTCTAAAATTTTGATATCTATTTCATAGTGTTTTTCTCTTAATAATGTAGCCGGTCCTTTTATGGGTTTCCCCTAAAGAAAGACAAAATAGATAAAACAGTACAACTTAAAAGGATACATTGGGCCGTTCAAATATTACGTAAGCACTTTTTTGGTCATTTTTAACCCCCCACTCCCCCTTTGTCAGCAAATATAAGCAAACCTCAAACCCCCCACCATAATTACGTAAGAAGCTGCCGGACCCCCCCCCGAAATTTCTACATCCCTATGTACGTAAGTTCTGTTTTTTTCCCTTGAAAATTAGGTGACTCGTACAAGGAGCTGTCCTTTTTGGGTGTAACCCTAAGGGTTCAAAAATGAGTTGAAACACTACTTTTCGGGGTTACAATTTCAAAATGGGGTGGTCCATTTCCAGAAAAAAGTGCTTACGCCAGATTTCCTAATTTAATTTTTTGTTACATTTATTTTGGTTGAATTTTGAAATCATTAATAAACAAGAGATTTTCGAAAATGCACCATCTTACGTAAGCATCACTCATATCCCCCCTCCCCCTTGTCAGCAAAAATAAGCAAAGAGCAAACCCCCCCTCTCCCCTTTGGTGCTTACGTAATATTTGAAGGGCCCCATTTCTAAAAAATTTCTGGGGAGGGCCTCTAGAGAGACCCCACATTCCGCAATAATTTGGCGTCCTGTTAAATTGTCTTCACAATTCTGTGGTTTGAATGTCTTAACAATAAATAGTTTAAGGCTAATTTCACAAAATTTTATGCGGGAGCACCCCCAGACCACCCGTTTTCTTTCGAGGAAGCATTATCAGAAAACTTTTTATACTTTAGCAAAATTTCGTATTTCAAATTAATAAATGTTGCGGTGTAAAACAATGTTTGAAATAACTATAATAATAAATAATATTTAGGAATTATAATTTTATTTTAAAAACTGTTAGATATCTGCTAAATTAGTCAATTACTAAGTTGTAGAAGAGCATTGATTTATTAGGAAAATATGCCTTCTTCAAAGAAATATAATTATTTTTTATGCTTCGAAATTGGTTTCCTATCCATTTTTTTGCTTTAATTTCAAAAATTTCATAGAAAAGATATTAATAAAATTGCCTAGTAACTACAACACCGGTACTAAAGTTTCCTATTATTGGCTTGCATGACCGGTAAAACAGGTTTTCAAACAAGGAAAAATAATTGAAAAAAGCAGGAAAATGGGGAAAAAAGAATGAAGGACTGATTTTCTCTTTATAAATTATAGCCTATGTCTTATTCTGATGTATAACCTACATTATTGTAAAATTTCATTAAAATCCATTCAGTAGAATTTTTGAAAATTAGTTTTAAAAAAATTGAAATTTTATTTTGTTCAAACTTAAGGCAATATTCGGTTTCAGCAGTCAAAAACAACCTATAAACATGTACCACATGTCTATATTATTGTTTTGTTTTTAATTTTTTTAACAACTAGGGGGCTACCGCCCCCTGCTCGCTATCGCTCGCCAACCCCCGTTAACTGCTGACGCAGTAACTTTTGGACCGCTTCACAATTCCCCACAAAACCCAGCTCACTGCACTTACTCACTTTATAAAACATTCTTAACACAGGGGTAGTACTTCTCCGTGGTATTCTTTCAAAAATGGCGAATATTTATTCAGTGGTGGAATTTTATCATTTCCTTTATAGTAACATGAATTGGCGGATCGCTTTATAATTCCAAGAAAGGTTCATATATAGTTCCCGCTAAATATGAAACTTCCCTTAATGTTTCAGTGCTTCCCTTAATGTATCTGTGAAAAACACATTACCTTAGGGAAATGGGTAAAAAAATGTTTACATTGCTCTGTTGTTAATTTTCTTGGGGTTGAATTCCGTTATAGTTCCCGCTAAATATCACTAATCTCTTTTGGACACTATAAAGTATAAATATTGCTAAATTGTTTCAAATTCATGGATTAAAGTGTTTAATTAGATCTATAACAACTATTCAGTTTATCATTAAAAATTAGAAAAATTGGTTTACATTTGAATATTGAGCGTTCGAAAGAGATTGGCGATATTTAGCGGGAACTATAACGGAATTGAACCCCAAGAAAATTAACAAAAAAGCAATGTAAACATTCTTTTACCCATTTCCCTAAGGTAATGTTTTTTCACAGATACATTAAGGGAAGCATTGAAGTATCTCAGGAATAAATTTAACTTTCTTAAAATTTGTAATGATTGACTGTTAAAAATGTAGTAATTATCTTAAACATCGCGAAAATTTAGAATTTTATCTTCATGAGAAACAAACTTCGAAGTTGTGTCATTTTCATAGCAACGACACTGAATGTCAAGATTTCCAACATTTTCATCCTTATTTCTAAAACATTCACCCGTGTTATTTAATTGTTTGCGTTTTGTCATTATGAAATAAAGAGTTATATTTTACTACCTTAAAAACATACTTGCAAAAGGATATAAAAATAAATGCAAAATTCAAAATTTCCGAAAGCGAGTGTATATTTTATTGTAAATATAGTAATGATTAGGTTGCCACAACTACAAAGATAAATATAAAAATATTAATTTGTTATTTAAAAAATAAAAAATAAATTGATTATATATAAGTTTAAAATATAATGAAAACCGTTTGAACAACAATTAAACCCTTTGAACAACAAAAATATAAATATTGTTAAAATTAACACAAAATGTAATTTTTAAATTCCTGTTATAAATAGAAAGATGATTATTTAATCTATTTGAATATTAAAAAACCAGTGAAATATGTTTTCAATTGTTTTAAAATTCATAGTTTCTTGCTTTGTAACTGCGACCTTATCCGAAATCTAAAAAAATGGAAATATTTTAAAATTGAGATTTTTTTTAGAAATTCTAAAGGCACTTTGCACATCCTCAAAAGAATCCGGACAGTTTGATACCAAATATGTGTTATACGGATCAGTAATTAAAAAGCCTTTCTCTGGAAACCGTTCACTAAAAACTTTTTTTTAGAATAGAGAGATTTAAAAAAATTCCCATTGTCCTATTTTTAGTATTTTATTGTTGAGGTCATTCCTAAGTTAAACCGATGAGAAACCTTTTATTGCAACTTCGAGGTTCATCTCCTTTTTTCACCATTTTCAGTAGACTGAGAATAACAGTAACAAAATTTGATAAGCTTGAATACTTACATAAATCTATAGCGGTCGAATTCTCGTCTTATTAGTCCGGGAAGAATATTTGCTAATTTAAATCCATAGTCTATTAACAAGGATATCCAATCACAACGGCCATTCCATAAATAGGAGAAAATTATATATTTAATGTAGTCAGTTTCACCACGCCGCATGCCCCAGAAATCAAACCTGGTCGTGTTTGCCACTTTGAGCATGAACTCCAAATGGTCCTTGTGTGGCACTTTGATGAACAGTGCGATTCTGGTGTAGTTACTAAGACAAACATCCCAAAGTTTCATCACCAGCAGGGGGTGCTCGCTTTTCTTGTCGAAAAGGCTTTTCAGAACGTAAGGGTAAATCTCATCAAAAAATGCATTGAGCTGATGATATTCATTGCTCTTTGAATTATTCCACTCCCTGACACCGAAGACCATAAACATGTTCAGGAACCAGATAGCCCCCTGTTGCAACGTGGATTTGTCCTTATTCCTCACGAACTCATAAAATAATTCCTTTCCAAAATAGTCCTGTTTCTTTCCATCGCTTCTTCGTTCACACCGGACGCTAGAATCGTCGAGAGAGAACCACCGTCGTTGCTTATTCTCAGTGGCGGATCTACGGGGGGGGCTATCGGGCTGAAGCCCCCCCAAAATGTCTAATATTTTACCAAGTTTGTTAAAACGCAAAAAATCTATATCCGAAATTCGGATGAGGCGTACCAAAACGAGTTAAAAAAGTGGGGTTCTTGACTTAAATTTCCAAAAATTTTCTGGGGGAGGACCCCCAGACCTCCCTTTCAGTGGTTTGAGTAGGGTAATTCAGTACCTTTTCCGTATTACCATTAACAAGAAGATTCAATTGGATTATGAAAATTCTTAGCCCCCCCCAAAACCAAATCCTGGATCCGCCACTGCTTATTCTTGATGTAGGCTTGAAAGTAGGTAAGAAGGTCGCCTTCGAGCTTTGCATTATCCGGAAAAAGCTGATCGAGATGGATCTTGGAGAGTTTTTCGTTTGGCACGGCCGGGTCCAGGTAACATAAAGGAATTCGGGATGCAGTCCAATCTATTCCGGGGATCGGGATGAGACTGTGTCTGTACGACAATAGATTTCTCTCGGTTACATACAAGTAATTCAAGCGGTGATACCCCGGTTTCGCCGAAAACCGTTTTTCCTTCCCCCCCTTGTTGAAAAAATCCCTACTGTCCCCTCTACCCTCCCCCCTAATCACCGATATTTCCCTCACATTTCGGGATCGGGCAAAGAAATCGATTCTGGAGTAGAATCGAATGCATTTTCCCAATGGAAACCCTGTGGTGCACCGACCCTGTGACAGTTTTATGACTTGTCACTCTTCCTATCAATGTCTGACGCCCTTTGATATCCTGTCTTTTGTATTGGATAGATAGTGTACTGAGCCAATTAGTTGGTTTCTTAGAAAACGTAGAGTTCAGGGGTGAAAAAAAACCCATAGGGTGTCTAAAAGATAATTTTAATTTTGGGTTAGATGACAAAATAAATAAAAATTAACACAAAATATTTAATAGTATTTAATTTATGATATACAACTAATTATGCAAATAGAATTAAATATCAGTGCCAGTTACAATTTTGATTTACATTTTTTTTATAAAAATTATATAGAGAATTTTTATTTAGCAGGTTGTTTTCGACAAAATACAACAGTAAAAACGCTATTGTCGTTGTTTTTTGAATTCGAAATCTTGAAAACCTTGACTTATCACTGTTTTAATTTTAGATATAATTTGTAATAAACTTGGTTTTAATTATTTTTAATTATCTTAAGTATATTCTATTCAATCAAAATAACCCTTTTAATAATATTTTTTCTTTTATTTGGAGTATTTACAAACATGGGTTTTTTAGGATACATGTTTTTTTTGTGTGTCAATTTGTAACGGAGAGTTGGAATTAAAGAAACTAAGCACTAAAATGTAGGGGAGGATTAGCCTTTACAACACAAAGGAGTTTCCTTAGTGTAATGGTATTTTTAAAAATTAAATGATCGGGGAAGGAATTTTTAATGATCATGCAATATCCCTTATTTGTTCAAAGAAATGTATTATCATTGAAATTCCTTCCCCGATCCCCTATCATCATTTTTCTAAATACTATTACATTCTAAAGAAACTCAATTCTTTGGCTAAAAGATTAATATTGCATATTGCACTTTTAAAACTCACCCCACGGTTTAGCCAGTGGTTCAATTTCTATCAAATTTAAGGAGTAAGTAGAACGGATACTGCTTTACCTCATGCAATATTTTTTTTCATTCCATTATGTTTTGTTTCGTTACACAGGCTTTATCAAAACAGCCTTTTGTAACGCTCTCGCACTACATTAGGTCCTATAGCTCTATAGCTGCGCCCCCTCATTCCTATTCTAAATGTGCTTGTCTAGGTCCCCTCTACCTCATCACCAAATATTGATGTTGAATTTTGAATCACCTTGTATAAAATATAAAATAAGTGTTGGGTATAAAATAAGTTATTGGGTGAGAATACAGGGCCCGAGAAAAAAATTTTCCCTATCAATATTTTAAGGGGGTAAATGGGCCCTCCATTGATAATGGAGTTCCATTATACATTTAGAGCAGTGCCAGAAACTTCTATGTAAGAGGTATTTAACCAAAAAAATTTAAGTTTTTTGCAATGAATATGATTATTTCTGAACTCAATGCAAATTTTTAAACGTTTGTGCTCCCTTTAAATGGTATTTTTTAGGTTTTATTGAGAGATATCGGTCTAATTATCATTTTTGGCAAGTTTTAACTTTTGGGTCATTTTTGGTGAGTGGTATCTTAGCGTTAACCATGTTTTAGTAGGTCTCACACATGCCTAAATGCGTTTGGGTCTGGGAACCTGAAAAGTAACTTTATTCTTTCAATATCGTTACTTATGAACAACTTTGAAGTAGTGAAATTGTGATTTTCTGCAGCTTTTTAACTAATAAAGAGAAATATTTGACCCGAGAGGTCCTCTAAAAGATATATAAGGGACATGAGAGCACAGGTACGCAATTGCAGATATCAGTGAAAATTTCTGTGTTTAAGGGGTGCTGAAACGGCACAAAGAATTGCATAGTTTCACAGAAAGGAAATATGTTATTAACGTTCAAAAAAAGAAGCATTTTTAGTGTTTATGGACTTATACGTGGCTGAAAAGAAAGATATATCTGTAAAAATATCTCAATTATCTTTAAAATGAAGTTTAAAGAGATCGAATCGGGTCAAGGATTTCTCTTTATTCGTGAAAAATAGGCAGAAAATCACAATTTGACTAACTCAAAATTTTCATGAGAAACAATATTGAAAGAATAAAGTTACTTTCCGGGTCCCCAGACCTAAACGCAGTCAGGCATATGCGAGACCTACTAAAAACATGGTTAATGGTAAGATACCACTTACAAAAATGACCCAGAAGCTAAAACTTGCCAAAAATGATGATTAGACCGATATCTCTCAATAAAACCTAAAAAATACCATTTAAAAGGAGCACAAACGTTTAAAAATTTGCATTGAGTTCAGGAATAATCATATTCATTGCAAAAAAACTTAAACTTTTTTGGTTAAATACCTCTTACATAGAAGTTTCTGTCACTGCTCTAAATGTGTAATGGAACTCCATTATCAATGGAGGGCCCATTTACCCCCTTAAAATATTGATAGGAAAAGTTTTTTTCTCGGGCTCTGTATTCTCACCCAATAAACATCTTTTGGTATGATTTTCATGGATAAACAATAATTCTACTATTTGTTAAGTTGAAAAATCAGTTTTCCGTCCTTAATTTTTGCACAGCAGTGTAGTTTACAGTAAGGCCTCCCTGGGAGATAAAATTTTACAATAATATCCTTAAAACTAGCACTGTTAAGTTGTTTTGAGACTTAAACAGGGTGGCTACAGAATCTGAGGAACAAATTATATCCAACCAAATTATATGAAATCATACCAGTTTGCAAATACAGTAGAGCCCCGATTATCCGCGCAATTGGGTGGCAAAGGTACCGCGGATAGCGAAAATCGCGGATAACCCGAAAAAAGACTAAAAATGATGTGAAAACACGAAAAAAATATTTCAGCATAAAAACTATGTTTTATTGTACTTAAACATGATGTGTAAAACTTTTAAAATAGGTGCAGTACAGCAGAAACCTTTGCTCTACATCTAAAATGTATCTAATCTCATCTAAAATTTGCGCTCATCATTAAAAACTTTTTTTCCTGGCACTCGCGGATAGTCCGCACCGCGGATCATCCGCTCGCGGATAATCGGGGTTCTACTGTATATTAAATGGAAATGTGTGGCACATTATTTAATATTACTTTTTCCGTGGTATATTTGTGTAACAATACGAAAAATTTCAACATATATTGCTGTTTAAAACATTCAAATAATTGTATTCGGGAACAAAAATCGCAAAGAGTATACTGGTAAGTTAATTAATGGCTTAATGTTAGCGTTAATCTCCCACTTTACTGCAACCACAAACTAAAATTTCGCATTAAATCCGTGATTTCACCGCAGAGGGATCTAATAGTATATACCCCATTACCCCATGCAAAATCATTTTCATTATTTTAAATGATAAAATTTAAGGGGAGATATTAATTTGTATGCAAACGAATTTACATAGTATTACATTTTTTACAAAGATAAATTGACTGTAGTACGTATAAAATATTTAGCTCAACGCGGTGCTTTCGAGTATTAAAGATTGGAACGAATTTAAACAGTTTCCCAGAATACCATCTACATTTCATTTATACAGAAAACAATCTCCTGATTTAAGCTGTCATAAGATTTACTAATATTCAAGGATATTGCATCAGCCTGTTCTTATTAAGGTTATTTGTTTGGGAAAAGGATAATTTAGCGATTTTTTTTCACACTAAACGATAATTTTTACAGGAAAACCAAAATGCTGGGTTGTAAAAATTTGATATTGTCTAAAAATTCTTAGTCTTTAATGATAAAGGTATAATGACCAGTTATGGAACGTAAATATCTAGAAATTTTGATTTGAGAGTTATATTTTTTACTTAAAAATGATCGATATAAGTTGAAGAAGTGTCAATTTCTCCAATTCGAATATTATTGAAATTCGCGATGCCATTACTGTACAATACAAGTACATCAAGGTAATCATCACTCACTAGGTACGAGATCCAATACTAAATTTACATTTAAATCTGCTCCCCGATTATTGCATTTTTACTTAACGGTGATAGCAAAGTTATCATTAAGAAAGTATTCAATTGTATAAGAATGAAAACGATCGATAAATCCTACTTATATATAGGTAAAGGGTTATAATCTCTGTAGAAACGTACTCTGTATACGTACGATTATTTTTTTAGTCATGAATATTTTTCGATTGAAAATTAAGGAATGAGAACAAAATAAAATAATCATCTTTAGAAAATTCTATATACTAGAGCTAATTAATTAAATGGATACTTTCGAGTACTGAGAGTACATGTGGAGTGCTTAAACATTATTAAAATTAAAAAAAAACATTGCTTTCTTTTATCGCAGTTTTAAATCTTAAATTACACTTTGCTATTCTATAGAAAATTCCGGTACCTATAAGGTTTTACTAAATCTGTGTATTTTATAAAAATACAGTAAAAGAATCTTCAATCTCAGATTTTTTTTTAATTTTCAAAAGTTATTTTAACTCGTTTAGACAAAAACATTCTGTTCTGTATAAGGTTTATTGAGGAAGTTGCATGATTTTTTTTAATCGATTCTTCTTGCAAAAATAAGCAACTACCCAAAATTTGAGGCCGATCGAGAAATTTTTGATTGCCAAAAAAACTAACAAAGATCCACTTTTTAAAAGCGCGCGAAAATGCCAAAAGTCTGGGATCATCGAACGTTGACGTCATCATACGATAAACATTGTTGGAAAGCAATGGAGTTGATGGTGTGATTGTTGATATATCTTTAAACAATAAACGTTTTCAGTCACGTGTTTTTTTTCTGAACTTTTAAATTAAAATATTAAATTACCTGTACATTTTTTTGACAAAATTGACTAGATATTTCATTTAACCATACAAAAAACCATACGGAACACTTGTGTTTTTGAAAATCTGAGTCATGCAACTTCCTTATTGTGAGGTATCCTTATTGTAAGTCATTGATTGTGTGTGTTTGTCTTTTACACAAATCCATTGTTTTTCTAACTTACGTTCTTACGTATAAATACCCAAGGAAAAGCATAGGCTATGTTTCGAAAATTTTAAATGATCCCTTGACCTCTTTTTGCTATCATTGGGCTGAAAATAGCTTTATTTCTGCTAAAAAAATATCCGCTCACGGTTCACCCCATTGTTTAAAAGAAAAGATAACACAAAATATTAATTTTTTAACAGAAAAACTAGATATAACTCATCGATTAAAAATCATACTAATATTTTATAATCTGTTTCAAAGAAATTAAAAGTTTTAAAACTGGTAAGTGTAGTTTAAAGTATATTTTTTTCAGGATTTATTTTTTAAATAAAAAATTTTATGGAATAACATTGTTGTTAAAATAGTGTCCATGGAATAGGCTTTAATTATTGAATTCTTGAATAATTTCACCGAAAAATTTAATTAAATTCCTAAAAAAATAATTATTAAGAAAGGAATTTTAATGAATGTTCAATTTTTCTTTTTACGTTATTTTACCAAGATTTGGCCCCAAATATTAAATACTGAATTCCTCAGCTAAAAACTTATTCCAATCTAATACTTTCTTATATTAGCCTAAAATTTATGACGCAGCTAAAAATATTAACTGCATTTTTTATTTAAATGAAAGTAAAGAAAGTTTCCCATCTTTACTTTCTAGTCTAGAAGTTAAGTTCACCATGCTGAAAAATAATTCGTCATACATTCCTTGTGCATTCTTCAAAATACCAGGGTAGCACCATGACAAATTCAACATCTATAAACACCTGTGTTTAGATAAGAAACCACCATGCCCCCTGGAGAGCTTCAATTCGTTTCGCCAATTACTTTCCCCACTTTCCCAGGATTCCTAGGAATCGATTCTTCTGTAGGTTTGATTCACAGGCATTCGATTCAGCATTTCGGCATCGATTCTATGGTATTCGATTCGGAGGTTTGGCCGAAATCTCCCCACAGGGAAAGTGCAGCAGGATGTAAGGGGGGAAGGAAAAGTGGTTTACGGCGAAACGTAGGGGACACCATTCAAGCGACGAGACATGATGAAGCCAGCACGAAGTGACGATAAGCAGTTCCACGTGCTTCGTTGACGATCGGTAGGAAAGGAAAGCAGCTATCTCGAACTCAGCAACAAAGTAGGATCATTCACGGAGTAGACTGCAATGGGATGAAGGCAATGCCGCATCTGTCCAAGGGGGGAGGGAGGAGCTGGAATGTAGTTCAACCAATCACCCGCTGACCACGAGGTAAGAGCTCCCCCATTTTCGGAGGGGTGGTAGGGTTTTAAAGGTGAACAAGGGATAAGTGGAGGGACCATTGTCAAAGGGAACTCGACAAACAAATTGAAGCAACCGCGAAGTTTTGCCGTCATTTTGAGTTTTGAATTTTTTAACTAATAAATATTTTAAATTCTATTTTTATTTATATTTCTACTTTAATTTATGTTTTTAATTCTAAAATTACCAATCAATATTTAAAGGTAAAAACTGTAAAGCTAAGAAATAATCAAATAATAAAAACAGTAAACAGCATCAATAGAAAATAAGTAGCAAATGAATAGATTCTGAAAGTAAGTGCCCTTATTTATGTGAATAGTTGTAAGGGCCAAGGAAAAACTTGTGCTTAAAAAAATCAATATTTAAAAAAATACTTTTACTGGTGAATGATACTATCATAGAGTTAGTACTAATATAGAGACAGCTTAAACATCTTCTACGCTGTTCAAAGTGTGACCGGTAGCTCGGTTTCGTTCTGCCACTCACACTTGACCCGCCTACGGGAGCTCCCATGTTAAAAATTTACTTCCGCCACTCACACAGGTCCGACTTTTTCGACATGCAAGGTTGCCTGACCGAGAAGAGTAAGCTGTCTCTATATTTGTACTAACTCTATGGATACTATGTTCCATGCAGGCGCGGAGTCAGGGGGTGGCACTCTGGACAGTGCTCCCCTCTTGGGAACCCAAAAAGGTACTCAAAATCAGTAAAAACACTCTTTTTACATGTCAAATTTCAAAATTTCTCCTGGGGAAGGAACCTGGGGATTTGTACAGCAGGATAATACCCTAGAAAGGTTTAACCAGTAACAATTTCAGATTTTTAAACTTTGTTCCAACACAGATATTGGGGGTCAAAGTTCTGAATTTTTCGAAATTGTCCGATTTTGAGAGTTCATAAGTCTAAAAAGAAACATATACCGAGGTCAAATTTTTTAAAGTAAAGTTTAGGAAGTATACTACTCATTAGGGTGGAGCGAAAAACTTTTTTTTGGAAATTAAAAACGCCTGAGGTGGGAATAGGTGCCATTTACGATAAAACTTAAAAATTCAAAACTTGAGTTCGATCAATTAATATCTTCAGGTTCCACATTCACGTTAAAGTTTCGAAGTTTCATCAAATTTTACGTAAAAATGGTTATAAATGATTCCCACACAATTTTAGCTCCTTTTTCAAACCATAACTGGTTGAGTTAATGTTCCTAGGATGTCAAACAAATTTTAAGACCTTCTATGGACCTGGAAGGTGGGTAATTTCCGCATGCCATTACAATACTATAGCGACCGAAAAACCAATTTTTGAATATCGGTACCAAATAGAGCTCAAAAGTTGCGTTTTACCTTCCTTATTCATGGAAAAATAATAAAAAAATTTGTAAAAAATAATTTAGGTGTGTTTTGGCCCTAGAACTTGAAAAAATGGATCTTTTGCATAGCGTATAATGGGAAAAGTCTTAATTAATCAAATTAAAGTTTTAAATGTAATAGAAACTTATAGTTGCCTTAATTCGGTGTTTTAATCGTCAAAAAAAGTATTTACAAAGGTATTGCATTGTGATTTGTGCTAAGTAGATAAAATAAATCTTAGATAAGCATAAATAGGCATAAATCTTAGATAGGCATAAATCTTAGGCATAAGATAGGCATAAATCTTAGAATCGCCAAATGAGAGAAAAATTCATTTTTATACGTATTTATATTTATTTTTTCAGATCAGAGCATTAAAATTACTTTTAATGTATCCTAAATGTTCCCTTATTATATATAACACAAATCATAACCTTTTATTTTATATTTGGTCCTTTAAAATTTGAAGACTTGTTACAAAATATGGTAGTTCAGGTTAAAGTTTGGAATAAAATGCCTGTAGTGCAATATAACACTTTTTTCGTCTGTTTTCTGTAAAAATATCAACCTTAATGTTTTAAAAGCATTTTATGTAAACAATAATGTGTAGTACAGACTAAATAAAATATTTGAACTTAAAGTTTATAAATTTTGGGATTTTAAAGTTTTTTCATCCAAATTTGGCAATTTTAGGCTGTTAAATTGATTTTAAAAAATTTAATAATGAACTCAAAAGTATTATTGACTATTAAGACACTAAACTAAGGTAACTATAAGCTTTTACAACATTTAAACTTTAATTTGATTAATTAAGGCTTTTCCCATTATACGCTATATGCAAAAGATCCATTTTTTCAAATTCTAGGGCCAAAACATACCTAAATTATTTTTTAAGAATTTTTTTATTATTTTTCCATGAATAAGGAGGGTAAAAGGCAACTTTTGAGCTCTATTTGGTACCGATATTCCAAAATTTGTTTTTCGGTCGCTAGACTATTTTAATGGCTTGCGCCCTTATTTCGGGCTTGAAAAATCGGAAATTCCCCCCATTTCGGGTCCGTAGAAGGTCTTAAAATGTGGTTTGACATCCTAAGAATATAAAATCAACCAGTTAGGGTTTGAAAATTGAGCTAAAATACAGGGTGATTCAGAAATAATCATCAATAATTTGGGGGGAGGTAGAGGGGCCCTAGACAAGCATATTTCGAATAGGGATGGTGGGGCGCAGCCTTACAGTTAAAGAGCTAGGACCTAATGTAGTGCGAGCACTTTTCAAAAGGCCGTTTTTAGAAGGCCCGTGTGACGAAACAAAACATAATAAAATGAAAAACATTATTGCATGAGGTACAGGAGTATCCGTACTACTTAAATTCTCAATTTGATATAAATTGGACCACTTGCTGAACCGTAGGGTGAGTTTTAAAACGTGCAATATTAATCTCTTAGTCAAACAATGGAGTTCCCTTAATGGTATTAAGAAAAATGATGATAGGGGAAGGAATTTTCAATGATCAAACAGTTTCAATGATCAATGTTTTGATCATTAAAAATTCCTTCCCCGATCATCATTTTTCTAAATACCATTAAGGGAACTCCATTTTTTGACAAAAATATTAATATTGCACTTTTGAAACTCACTCCACGGTTTAGAAAGTGGTTCAAATTCTATCGAATTCATGGTGTAAGTAGTAGGGATACTTCCTAACCTCATGCAATAGATTTTTTCATTTTATTATGTTTTGTTTCGTCACACTGGCCTTCTAAAAACGACCTTTTGAAACGCGCTCGCACTACATTAGGTCCTAGCTCTTTAACGGTAAGGCTGCGCCCCACCATCCCTATTCGAAATATGCTTGTCTAGGGCCCCTCTACCTCCCCCCTAATTATTGATGATTATTTCTGAATCACCCTGTATATTCATTCATTTATGCTATTATATTCAGTCACATTTATAACCATTTTTACGTAAAATTTGATGAAACTTCGAAACTTTAACGTGAATGTGGAACCTGAAGATATTAATTGATCGAACTCAAGTTTTGAATTTTTAAGTTTTATCGTAAATGGCACCTATTCCCACCTCAGGCGTTTTTAATTTCCAAAGTTGGTCATTTTTGGCTAGTTTCACTCCACCCTACTACTCATACCTCACGAGAAAAAAATTAGAAAAATATAGTTCCTTTAACAAAAATAAGCGTTTGAAAAGTGAAAAATGACCACCATAAAGCTCGACTTAGAGGAAGATTTTTCTGTTTGAGACTCGATACCCCTTATATTTGGCTCAACTATAATAAAGCATGCATTTTTCTGAGTAAAATGGCTTTTGTTCCATGAATTTAAGTTAAACCAGCTAGGAATAACGCTAGTTAACGTAAACCCCCTTAGAATCGCTGTTTCGTAGACGTAGAACATCCATGGCTGATATACAAATTCAAATAAAGATGAAAAATTAAAATTCGGGTTTTTGGACTATCTAATGATATAAGAATCAACACACACAAAAAATAATTCGATTATAAAATAGTCGAGCGACCACTTTGGGTCACTTGATAAAGTAGATTGACCCTTCAGTGATTTCAGACCATGTTCCCTCCACTTACTCCTAGTTCCATGGGTGAACATTTAACATTTTGGCAAGTTTTAGCTTATGGATCATTTTTGGTAAATGGTTTCTGACCATCAACCATTTTTTAGTAGTTCTCACATGGGCTTAATTGCTTTTGGGTCTGGACTGGAGACCAGGAAAGTAACTTTATTCTTTCAATATCGTGACTTTTAAAAAACTTGAAGATAGCCAAATTGTAGTTTTGCACAGCTTTGTCAATCAAAGAGACAAAATATGAATCCTAAATGTATTCTAAAAGAAGCAAATGGGACATGAGAACACATGTACACAATTGAAGACATCAGTGAAAATCTCTTTTGTGTATGGGGGTGTTGAAATGTCTATATGGATAGTAAAGTTTCAAAGAAGAAATTCGATCTCTTTTAAGACTCATTTTAAAGAGAATTGAGGCAGTGGGGAGTTCCACGGGTCCAGGTGTCTGGAGACTATTTCCCTCCCCTTCATATACATGGCAAAATTGTGGAGGTGGCGATAGATAGTGGCAGCATCTATCATATCATGAGGCATCAGAAGTCGGACTTATGCCATCTATAGGCCTTACTTTCTCAGGAGCCGCACCCCCTTTGCCTTGATTCCTTATGGAGCTTGGGTATTCCAACATGTATACGTCAATAAGCAGTAAAATATTCTACTTTCCTCGAACTTAAATAACAGATGTCCTTCCTGTGAAAGCATAGAGTTCTTTTGGGCTGTTTTATTAGGGTGTCACAATTTTTTTTTCGAAAAACCTCACTCCCCTCGGCTTTTCCCATTTCTTTTGATCCCAAAAGATTGTGTGTGAAGTTCCGCCCCCTAAGTTAACTCTAGGGTTTGCCTGTAGAGCCCCAAAGTTTGAAAAAGTGGAAAAAATGACCAATTTTCAGAATTTTTAAAATTATACTTTAATGTTGATACTGCGATAAAACCGGTTCAAATGTGTCATTTAGGACTTATTTTGGTGGAATATATTTATTTATGTGTATTAACCTGTACCCTATAGCCCCTATAACTTCAGATTAAAACGTACTACTTATAGGGACGTTGCACACTGAGAGAAATGACAGTTTCAAATTTGAGTTATCGATGTTCTCATTTTGGTATGAAACTTTTTGTCTCAATAAGGAAGTTGCATGTGTCAGGTTTTCAAAAACAAACAAGTGTTCCGTATGGTTTTTTGTATGGTAAAACGAAATATCTAGTCAGTTTTTCAAAAAAAATTTTCAGGTAATTAAAAGTATTTGAATTTAAAAGTCGAAAAAAAAACACGTGATTGAAAACGTTTATTGTTTAAAGCATAAGATAACGTCAACACAGTAGCGGATTTCTAAATAGGCTAGCTAGGCTATAGCCTACGGCGGCAAATTTTAGCAGGCGGCAAACTTTTTACGGCAGAATCTTTTTCTGGATAAAAAAGGAGAAGAGAAAGGAAACACAGCTCTGAAAAGACGGCGAACGTCCTTTCAGAAAAGCAATTCTGTGGTTTACAAGGAACTGTACTCCGTTACCCTTACCCAAAGGGTCTCAAAATGAGCTAAAACACTACTTTAAGGGGCAATTTTCAAAAATATTTCTAGGAAAGAACCCCAAATCCCCCTCTCAAATTTTGGTATCTGTTACAGTGTTTATTCCTTGAAAATTATGCCACCTACACGAAGCTTTTCCCTTTTGGCGCTCTCTCCATGGAGAGAGCATCTCTCTATGCATAGAGTTTGAAAAGTAGATAAAGTTTTGAGAGGATTTCTAAAAACATTTTCTGGGGGAGGACCTCCGGCACCCGTTTGACATTTTTGTAAATTTCCTCGCCAGAAAATTCTGTGGTTTTCCAGGAATTGTAAGGGTCTCAAAAGGAGCTGAAACACTACTTTAAGAGGCAAGTTTTCAAAATTTTTCTGGGGGTGAGACCCCCACAAACACCCCCTAATTTTACTTCGAGCTCACATTGTAAAATTGAAACATTTCTTGTAAAATATTACTTTTAAGTAATCAAATACTTCAGGTATAAATACACTCGGGTCCTTAAGAAGACATTCAGTCAGACCGCCCGTCAGTAGCGGATCCAGGGGGGGGGGCTTAAGCCTCCTCCCAAATGAAAAGTCTTACACTATATAATATGGCATTTTATGCACCAAAATTAGTTAAAACCCTGTTATTTTAAGGTTAAATTTTCGAACATTTTGTGTGGGAGGACTCCCAGACCCCCTTGGTATCTGTAACTGTATTATTACAACTATATTTTATATTAAGTTCGTCAAAACGCAAAAATTCTACCGTAAAATCTATATCCGAAATTCGGATATAGATTTGACAAAACGAGTTGAAAAGTGGGGGTTTTTTACTTAAATTTCCAAAAATATTCTGGGGGAGGGCCCCCAAACCCCCCTTTTAGTAGTCTTTTCCATATTAAGATCAGCAATAAGATTTAATTGGATTATGAAAATTCCTAGCCCCCAAAAAACAAATCCTAGATCCACCCTTGCCGCCGGCCCCCCAGAAAAATAAGAAACCAAAAGTCAAGTCACGACGTGTACCAAACCCACTTAAAATCTTTGCCCCCCGACCCAAAACTGAAATGACGCCCCTGTTTAGTTTTGTAAGATATATAGGGTATAGGCGGCAAATTTTGCTTCAACCTATAGGCGGCACATTTGGAAATCCGCCCCTGCGTCAACAATAATACCATCAACTCCATTGCTTTCAACAATGCCTACTATAAGTTGACGTCACATCCAAACTCTTGGCGTTTTCGCGCGCTTTTTAAAAGGGGATTTTTGTTAATTTTTTTAGCAATCAAAAAATTTCTCGATCGGCCTCAAATTTTGGGTAGTTGCTTATTTTTGCAAGAATAATCGATTAAAAAATATAAAAAAATCATGCAACTTCCTCGTTATGACCAACCCAATGCTTTCAGTTTTGAAACACCAGACAATAGGGTGTCCCTTATATGACTGAAAAATTTTTTCTTGCGAATTTGAAAACGGTTACCCTCTACTTTTTTCATCAATGCCTTGACCATGATTTCTGATGATGATTCTGATTCTGAGCCTGATTTCTGGGCGGGCATTCTAGGCACTTGCCCTGGGCCCCCATTTTAAAGGGGCTCCCAAAATGCTTGAAAACTAAGAACATGTGAGAGAATCCTATTACTATTATAATTGTGAAATGTTTGTCTGGATGTTTGTTACTACTGCAAACTAAAAACTACTGAATGGATTTTTATGAAATCCTACTACTATTATAATTGTGAATGTTTGTCTGGATGTTTGTTACTCTTTCACGCAAAAACTACTGAATGGATTTTAATGAAATTTTACCATAATGTAGCTTATACATCAGAATAACACATTAGGCTATAATTTATAAAGAGAAAATAGGTCCTTCATTCTTTTTTTCCAATTTTTCTTCTTTTTTCACTTATTTTTCCGTGTTTGAAAACCTGTTTTACCAGTCATACAACGAGTTAAAAATAAAACATTGTTTCAAATGAGACACAGATCACTAGACTTTTTCATTTACTAGATCTTTTATTTTAGTTTTAAACACTGGTTTTAAATTTGTTAATTTGTTCACTAGACTTACTAATTTACTAGACTTTTTATTATGGTTTCAAATTTGTTATTTTATAAAGGCACCAAGATATTAAACTTTATCAGGAACATCGGGATTGTAAAAAGTGACAAGAACACCGGGATTGGAAAATTAGCGAGAACATCGGGATGGAAAAAATTACCGGGTTATAAAAATTACCGAGAACACTGGGATAGGAAATTTACCATAAAGACACCGGGAATACCGGAATATAAAAATTACCGTAAACACTGAGATAGGAAAATTACCGGGGCCGCCGGGATTAGAAAAATTACCGTGACCACCGGGATAAGATTACCGGGAACACTGGGATAGGAAAGAGGTGCCTGGGATACCGGGATGATTTGTAATATTGCTAATTTACAAAATTATAAATGTATTTTAAGAAATATTTAAAAAAATAAATTTATAAAGTCCCCCCCGTGCAAGGCCGGGTATAACAGCTAGTGTAAAATAAATTTACTAACTCATGAATTTAAAATCAATTAATTTGATGAAGCTTTCAAATAAAGAATTTTTACGAAGAGTTTACATAAGAAGTATAGGTCATTGATTTTGCCATTTTAAGTCAAATAAATTTAAATTTTACTTTAAAACATGTCGAGGGCCCCAAGCGATTCTTTTGCCCCGGGCCCCCAAACATGTAAGTTGGGCCCTGGCCTTGACCTATTCAGATATAAAATTTTATCCCTCCACGATGATATTAACCTGTGCAAAATCTTAATTAAATATGGTCAAAATGTCTCTTTTTGTCTCTTTTATGACAGATTTTTTTTTCTCTTTGCGAAATTGATAAGAGATACCCTCTACTATTTTTATAAATGCCTTGACCTATTCAGATATAATTTCATCCCTCTACGATAACATTAACCCGTGCCGAATCTCAGTTGAAGATGGTCAAACAAGCTAAATTACCCGCACGCGTCCGCTAATACTCACCACTTTTTCTTTTTACCTACTTTTTTCAGACTTTTTTATATTTTACTATAAGTTTGGCCATAGAAATGTAATATAATCGGTCTAAAATGTCGTCTACCGCTTTTAAAAGAAGTTAGCAAAGTGAAGGTAAACCAATTTACTTAGTTGGCTATACTATTATAGTAACCAGATTACTGGATCTAAGTTAACAATTAATCCACAAATTTTTGCGGTGCTGATTTTTAACATTCGTGAAATTAACTTTAGCGGTAGACGACAATTAAGTTAAGACCGATTAATATTACATTTCAATGGCCATAAGTACATGAAGCCTGAAACATATAAGCCTGGAAAAAAAATAGGAAAAAGGAAAAAAAGTGGTGTGTATTAGCGGGCGCGTGCCGGTAATTTAGCTTGTTTGGCCATCTTCAATTGAGATTCGGCACGGATTAATATTATCGTAGAGGGATAATATTTTACATATGAATAGGTCAAGGCATTGATGAAAAAAGTAGAGGGTAACCGTTTTCAAATTCGCAAGAAAATTTTTTTTGGTCATAAGGGTCACCCTAACCAGACATACTCAGTTTCAAACAATTTAATATTCACCACTCAAATTATGCTTATTTTTAGTTTATATTTAAAAATTGAAAATTTTAAAATCTTATTATACCTAAAAATCAAATGCCGTGTCGCCGGAGCCAATGAAATCGCCGGAAAAAGGAGGTGTGTCGCAGCAGCCAATGAAATCGTCGGAAATAATTGTTTGAGAGGGAGGTAAGTAGGCAGGCTACAGCTCAACACAGCTCTTTCCGGAACTTTGTTTTATCAGCAAACCGATCGCGTTGAACCGATTTCTAAATAAAAAGCGATATTTCGATAAAAATAAAGAAGCAGCCTTTGCAAATCAATGTTCTAAAAATGAATTCTCGCCGTAGAACTCGCAAGCTACTGTCGCGAGGCAATATGCGGACATCAACCAGCGACTGGATCTGACAGGAGAGAACGCGATCGTTTGTTCCGAAAACAACGCCGAATTACAACCAACAAGCAGAAAACCAGCGTCGTGTGCACCAATAATCGCACCCAAGAAAGCGCTCGCGAAAGGAATCGCTATTTGAAAGAGTCATTTAGCAATAAAACTTGAGCTCTCTCATAGCACCGATAGCGAGCAGGGGGCTATTCAGTTATAAAATTTTATCTCTGTACGATGACATTAACCTGTGCAAAATATTAACCCATTAATGCCCAACTTTTTATTTTTCTTAAATATTTGGTAAAAACATAGTAAATAGCCCCAAAACAACTGGAAAAATAGTGAAAAAAATTCCAGGTTAAAATTTTAATTTCTACACCAAAATTAAAAAACGTCCCTAAAAAGGGACGTCAGGCACGAATGCCCCCGTTGTTTTTCCCTATAGTAAACGCATGGTAGAAAACTTTTTTATAGCCTCAAAAACATCTTCTACCTTTTTAAGTGCAGCAAAAGTGATCGGAACCATACTGTAACATGAATATGAACAAAAAATATTAATTATTTATCCAATTAACTGTAAAATTAACCCTAATTAACGTAATTTGGGCATTTTTTATGCTCTAAAATACGTTTTTTCTCTCCCAAATCTATGTTAATTGCAAATTAATTAAGATTTTTAATTGAAAAAGGCATTCTTTGTTTATGTGTTATATAATATTAAGTATTATTTACTTTTACACACCTCAAATCCATCAGAATATCTCAATTTGTGAAGTTTAAGTCTTTCTAATGCCCATACTTTTTTCATTTTATTTAATTTAAGTGTGCGGAACACGAATTTCTCCCCAAAAATCAAGCATTAGTGGGATGTGCATTAGCAAGCCAGATGATATAGACTGATCTGCAGTATAGAACACAATGGTTAGCGACATCTAATTAGAAAAAAAGCCGAAAATTTATCACAAAAGCGACTTTTTTGGCAATTTTAATGACAAAAAACCATTATAACTAATAATTATTAAACCTTTAATTATATTTTAACCGGAATATATTTGCATAAGTAATAAATATAGTAAAATAATTAATTTATTCTTTTAATTAATACAAATTAATTAATTCCTTATAATTTAAGACTTTTTATTCCATTAATTTAGCAGAAATAACAGTATTTTCCAAAAAAAAAAGAAACAAAAATAATAAATTTATCAGCTAAAATTAAATTAATTTTATAAATATCAGTTATTAAACTCATTTCATAAGAATCGAACGCGTTTTTATGAAAAAATGAAGGAAACATTAGCATTTCACTATGGGGAAAACCACGGGGGCATTCGTGCCTGACGTCCCTTTTTAGGGACGCTTTTCGAGGGTCCAAAATAAGGTCAAGATCAAATATTTTGGAAAAATAAAAAAACACCCTAACTGATTTAATGTATAAACAGTAATATATATCGGCATTGAAATTTTTTTTAAATAACAACTAGGATTTTTAAGCTTTTTCTTTTAAAATTTTTAAAAAAGCACTTTTCTGAAAAATTCTATCTTCCAACTTTAAAAAAAGTGTAAATTTTTTAAAATTTTGCTTTCTTCTTGTGTTCTTTATGTTCTATGAAGATCATCAGAGATACATCAGTGCAAATTTTGATTCAAAGGAACAATTTTTGTAGAAATAGGAGGATTTTTAAAAAACGTCCCTAAAAAGGGACGTCAGGCAGTAATGGGTGAATTAATCTTAATAAGAATAACAGTAATAAAATTTGATAAGCATGAATACTTACAAGAATCTATAGTCCTCGAATTCTCGTCTTATTAGTCCGGGAAGAATATTTTCTAATTTAAATCCATAGTCTATTAACAAAGATATCCAGTCAAAACGGCCACTCCATATAAAGGAGAAAATTATATCTTTAATAATGTCATTTTCACCATGCCGCATTCCCCAGAAATCAAACCTGGTCGTGTTTGCCACTTTGAGCATGAACTCCAAATGGTCCTTGTGTGGCACTTTGATGAACAGTGCGATTCTGGTGTAGTTACTAAGACAAACATCCCAGAGTTTCATCACCAGGAGGGGATGCTCGCTTTTCTTCTCGAAAAGGCTTTTCAGAACGGAAGGGTAAATCTTATCAAAAAAGGCATTGTGCTGATGATTTTCATTGCACTTTGAATTATTCCACTCCCTGACACCGAAGACCATAAACATGTTCAGGAACCGGATAGCCCCCTGTTGCAACGTGGATTTGTCCTTATTCCTCACGAACTTATAAAATAATTCCATTCCCAAATAGTCCCGTTTCTTTCCATCACTTCTTCGTTCACACCCGACGCTAGAATCGTCGAGAGAGAACCACCGTCGTTGCTTATTCTTGCAGACAAGAAAGAAGGTCAGAAGGACGCCTTCCCGCTCTACATTACCCGGAAAAAGCTCATCGAGATGGATCTTGGAGAGTTTTTCGTTTGGCACGGCCGGGTCCAGGTAACATAAAGGAATTCGGGATGCAGTCCAATCTATTCTGGGGATCAAGAGACTGCGTCTGTACGACAATAGATTTCTCTCAGTTACATACAAGTAATTCAAGCGACGAGACATGATGAAGCCGATAAGCAGTTCCACGTGCTACGTTGACGATCGGTAGGAAAGGAAAGCAGCTATCTCGAACTCAACAACAAAGTAGCATCATTCACGGCGTACACTGGAATCGGATGAAGGCAATGCCGCATCTGTCCAAGGGGGGAGGGAGGAGCTGGAATGTAGTTCAACCAATCACCCGCTGCCCACGAGATAAGAGCTCCCCCATTTTCGGAGGGGTGGTACGGTTTTAAGCCCTGCGACACACTGGACGGCTTATGACCGCCCGATCCATTAATCACGATAGGGGAAAAGCATAGAGTTGAGCCTGAGACTCCCCCTATCTTGACAGGAATCAAGATTTCGGTCAAGACTAGGCTTGGAAAAAGACTAGGCTTTCCCCATGCTTTTTTTATGGAGATTGATTGCAGTAGCGACTATAATCTGCCCAAGTGTGGCGCAACGCTATAGGTGAACACGTGGAGCAAGGAATAAAAGTGGAATGACCATCTTCAAAGGGAACTCAACAAACCTCAAATTGAAGCAACCGCGAAGTTTTGCCGTCATTTTGAGTTTTGCATTTTTTAACTAATCAATACTTTAAATTCCATTTTTATTTATATTTCTATTTTAATTTATGTTTTTAATTCTAAAATTTACCAATCAATATTTAAAAAAATACTTTTACAGGTGAATAATCCTATGTTCCATGCAGACGCGGAGTCAGGGGGTGGCACTCTGGACAGTGCCCCCCTCTTGAGAACCCAAAAAGGTTCTCAAAATCAGTAAAAACACTATTTTTACAGGTCAAATTTCAAAATTTCTCCTGGGGAAGGAACCTGGGGATTTGTACAGCAGGATAATACTCTAGAAAGGCGTACCAGTAACAATTACAGATTTTTAAACTTTGTTCCAACAGAGATATTGGGGGTCAAAGTTGTGAATTTTTCGAAATGGTCCGATTATGAGAGTTCATAACTCTAAAAAGAAACATATACCGAGGTAAAATTTTATTAAAGTAAGTTAAAGTAAAGTTTTTTAAAGTTCAGCCCCCTAAGTTAACTCTAGGGTTTGCCTGTAGAGCCCCAAAGTTTGAGAAAGTGGAAAAAATGACCAATTTTCAGAATTTTTAAAATTATATTTTAATGTTGATTCTGCGATAAAACCGGTTCAAATGTGTCATTTAGGACTTATTTTGGTGGAATATATTTATTTATGTGTATTAACCTGTACCCTATAGCCCCTATAACTTAAGATTAAAACGTACTATATACTTATAGGGACGTTGCACACTAGGGTGTATCGAAAAAAACTTTTTTCGATTTTGATGACGTAATAGAGCGGAAAAGTTGTATAAGGTGCCAGAGAGTACCTGTGAATTTTTTCAGAATTTTTGGATAATTTCTTAAGGTGCCACATTGGCCCTGAAGTTCCCCATGTTAATCCAATGGGGTGCGCCGCCAAAAAGGCCGAAAATCGGTTTTTCGCCCCTCATTTCTACCCTAATCACACGACGAATATCTCGTCTCGAGTTATGGACTCTATATGATGTATGCTATCCGACAAAACTTGAATAATAGCCTAAATATCTATATTACGTTTTTTTGTATGCTCAAATTTCGTCGAAAATTGCGTATTTCCTCGTTCAAATCAGAGCCCACAATCAACATAATATAGAAATTTAAGTTATTATTCAAGTTTTGTCGGGTAGCATACATCATATAGAGTCCATAACTCGAGACTAGACATTCGTCGTGTGGTTAGGGTAGAAATGAGGGGCGAAAAACCGATTTTCGGCCTTTTTGGCGGCGCGCCCCATTGGATTAACATGGGGAACTTCAGGGCCAATGTGGCACCTTAAGAAATTATCCAAAAATTCTGAAAAAATTCACAGGTACTCTCTGGCACCTTAGACAACTTTTCCGCACTATTACGTCATCAAAATCGAAAAAAAAGTTTTTTTCGATACACCCTATTGCACACTGAGAGAAATGACAGTTTCAAATTTGAGTAAATCGATGTTCTCATTTTGGTATGAAACTTTTTATCTCAATAAGGAAGTTGCATGTGTCAGGTTTTCAAAAACAAACAAGTGTTCCGTATGGTTTTTTGTATGGTAAAACGAAATATCTTGTCAGTTTTTCAAAAAAAAATGTACTGGTAATTAATATTTTAATTTAAAAGTCAGAAAAAAAACACGTGATTGAAAACGTTTATTGTTTAAAGCATAAGATGACGTCAACAATAATACCATCAATTCCATTGCTTTTCAACAATGCCTACTATAAGATGACGTCACATGCAAACTCTTGGAGTTTTCGCGCGCTTTTTAAAAGGTGATTTTGTTAATTTTTTTAGCAATCAAAAATTTCTCGATCGGCCTCAAATTTTGGGTAGTTGCTTATTTTTGCAAGAAGAATCGATTAAAAAATATAAAAAAAACTAGAGAGCTATCGCCCCCTGCTCGCTATCGCTCTCCAACCCCCGGGAACTGCTGACGCAGTTCCCCTAGGATTGCTTCGCAATCCAGTGCTCGCTACGCTCGCTTGCCATACGCTGGTACAGGTACAGCCTAGCTGAGATTCATTACCAACTAAAGGTTTAATTCCGTTAGAGACCGCTTAACCCATTAATGCCCAACTTTTTATTTTTCTTAAATATTTGGTAAAAACTTAGTAAATAGCCCCAAAACAACTGGAAAAATAGTGAAAAAAATTCCAGGTTAAAATTTTAATTTCTACACCAAAATTAAAAAACGTACCTAAAAAGGGACGTCAGGCACGAATGCCCCCGTTGTTTTTCCCTATAGTAAACGCATGGTAGAAAACTTTTTTAAAGCCTCAAAAACATCTTCTACCTTTTTAAGTGCAGCAAAAGTGATCGGAACCACACTGTAACATGAATATGAACAAAAAATATTAATTATTTATCCAATTAACTGTAAAATTAACCATAATTAACGTAATTTGAGCATTTTTAATGCTCTAAATCACGTTTTTCCTCCCAAATCTATGTTAATTGCAAATTAATTAAGGTTTTTAATTGAAAAAGGCATTATTTGTTATATGTTACCTAATATTAAGTATTAATTACTTTTACACACCTCAAATCCATCAGAATATCTCAATATGTGAAGTTTAAGTCTTTCAAATGCTCATTCTTTTTTTATTTTATTTAATTTAATTGTGCGGAACACGAATTTCTCCCCAAAAATCAAGCATTAGATGGATGTGCATTAGCAAGCCAGATGATATAGATTGATCTTCAGTATAGAACACAATGATTAGCGGCATCTAATTAGAAAAAAAGCCGAAAATTTATCACAAAAGTGACTTTTTTGGCAATTTTAATGACAAAAGGTCATTATAACTAATAATTATTAAACTTTTAATTAAAATATAACCGGAATATATTTGCATAAGTAATATATATAGTAAAATAATTAATTTATTCCTTTTAATTAATACAAATTAATTAATTCCTTATAATTCAAGACTTTTTATTCCATTAATTTAGCAGAAATAACAGTATTTTCAAAAAAAAATAAACAAAAATAATAAATTTATTAGCTAAAATTAAATTAATTTTATAAATATCAGTTATTTAATTCATTTCATAAGAATCGAACGCGTTTTTATGAAAAAATGAAGGAAACACTAGCATTTCACTATGGGGAAAACCACGGGGGCATTCGTGCCTGACGTCCCTTTTTAGGGACGCTTTTCGAGGGTCCAAAATAAGGTCAAGATAAAATATTTTGGAAAAATAAAAAAACACCCCAACTGATTTAATGTATAAACAGTAATATATATCGGCATTGAAGTTTTTTTAAAATAACAACTAGGATTTTTAAGCTTTTTCTTTTAAAATTTTTAAAAAAGCACTTTTCTGAAACATTCTATCTTCCAACTTTAAAAAAAGTGAAATTTTTTTAAAATTCTGATTTCTTCTTGTGTTCTTTATGTTCTATGAAGATCAGAGATGCATCCGTGCAAATTTTAATTGAAAGGAACAATTTTTGTAGAAATAGGAGGATTTTTAAAAAACGTCCCTAAAAAGAGACGTCAGGCAGTAATGGGTTAATATCGCCAATCTCTTTTGAACACCAAAGTGTATAAATATTACTAAATAATTTCAAATTCATATATTAAAGGCGGTAGACGACAAATTTTCTGTCATATTAAGAAAATGAAATTTCTATTTTTTTTTCAAATTTAAGGCAATATTTGATTTCAGCAGTCAACAGGGACACAACAGGGCATAAATGTGAACACGTTGAGCAAGGATTAAGTGGAGGTATCATTGTCAAAGGGAACTCAACAAACAAATTGAAGTAACCGGGAAGTTTTTCCGCCATCTTGAGTTATGCATTTTTTAACTAAATCTCAATCAATATTTTAAATTCTTTTTTTTATATTTTTAATTCTATAATTTACTAATCAATATTTTTAAAAAAATACTCTTACCGGTGAATAATACTATATAAGTATCACGAGAATTTTTTTTTAAATAAATACAAAGTACAGCTACATCATTTCATGGAAATGTTGTGATCCTTTTCTTCTTTTTTGATTCTTGTTTCCGATTATCAAAAACTTTAGAATAGCAATTTCGGCACAAAGATTTACCCGGAATGAAAGAAATGTTTCCAAAGTTGTAATTTTTTGATAAATGATCAATAGTTATTTTGCGAAGTCTTTTTTCAGGGTTTTTTATATTTCTGAAGAGGATTACATCATTTTCGGGAAAAGATGTAGCTGTATTTATTTAAAAAAAATTTCTTGTGATACTTAAATACTGATGTTATTTCTTGACCTACTCTTCTTGTCAAGAAAAATCTGTCTTCCTCGGAGAATTCCTTAAAATCAGCAACCGTCTTAGGAAAGATACCATAAACAGACTTATGGCACTCATTATTTGCCACAATACCAATAGAAAACTGCATTTCCACACTTTCTTCCAACTTTCTCTAATAATAACAATCCTTTTTGAATCTTAAATCATCTTAGAGATCAAAATTTGAAGAAACGCAATTTGAAATCTTATAAAACTAATTGTAATTAAAGGGGTGAGCTTGCGAACTAAAATTGCACTTTTCAATTCCGTCAAATAAGTTCTTGGCAAACCAAACCTAAATTTAATTTACAAAATATATTAAAACAAATAATTTTATATAAAAGAAATCATAATCTACAAATTTTTTAAATTATATTCTCATGCTAACTATTAGCGTTAATCATTCAAAACCACTTCCTTGTTCTCAGTATTTTTTTTATTGATATACTTTACAAAAATGGTGAATTATTCACCGATTTCGCAATACATTTGAGATCACACATCCAAGTTGTGAGGTCATCTATGTAGGTTTTCTCAAAAGGGTGGTGCCATACTTAACATGCAGGTCTGTCACATGACAAACCAGATTTTATAAAGAAGCACATATCTTTTGTGCTCCATTTCATCAACTTCTGGATTCCCATAAAATCCGAGCATTTATCTCTGTCCCTGTATACAGGGTGTTTCAGATAAACGTTGCATAAACTTTAAGGGATGTACACTGCTGTGCAAAAATTAAGGACGGAACTGTTTTTTCAACGTAACACGTAGTAGAACTATTGTTCATTCATGAAAATCATACCAAAAGATGTTTATTGGGTGAGAATACTGGGCCCGAGAACAAATTTTCCCTATCCATAATTTAAGGGGGTAAATGGACCCTCCATTGATAATGGAGTTCCATTACACATTTGTAGCAGTGGCAGAAACGTCTATGTAAGAGGTATTTAACCGAGAAATTTAAGTGTTTTAAAATGAATATGATTATTCCTGAACTCAATGCATATTTTTAAACGTTTGTGCCGCCTTTAAATAGTATTTTTTTAGGTTTTATTGAGAGATATTGGTCTAATCATCATTTTTGGTAAGTTTTAGCTTCTGGGTCAGTTTTGGTAAGTTGTATCTTAACGTTAACCATGTTTTTAGTAGGTCTCACATGTGCCTAACTGAGTTTGGGTCTGGGGACCTGAAAAGTAGCTTTATTCTTTCAATAGCGTTACTTATGAGCAACTTTGAGAAAGTGAAATTGTGATTTTCAGCAGCTTTTTAATTAATAAAGAGAAATATTTGATCCGAGAGGTCTTCTAAAAGATATAAAAGAAACATGAGAACACAGGTACGCAATTGCAGATATCAGTGAAAACTTCTGTGCTGTCTAAAGGGTGTTGAAACGGCATAAAGAATTGCATAGTTTTACAGAAATGACATCTGTTATTAAAGTTTAAAAAAAAGAAGTATTTTTAGTGTTTATGGACTTTATCTTGTCTGAAAAGAAAGATATATTTGTAAAAATATCTCCATTATCTTTAAAATGAAGTTTAAAGACATCGAATTTCTCCTCTAAGTCTGTACTATCCTTACAGACATTTCAACACCCCCTATACTCAAAAGAGATTTTCCCTAATGTCTGCAATTGCATACCTGTATTCTCATGGCCCATTTGCTTCTTTTAGAAGACATTTTGGGTCAAGGATTTCTCTTTATTAGTGAAAAAGCTGCAGAAAATCACAATTTGACTAACTCAAAGTTTTTCATTAGAAACAATATTCAAAGAATAAAGTTACTTTACAGGTCCCCAGACCTAAACGCAATCAAGCATATGTGAGACCTTCTAAAAACATGGTTAACGGCAAGATACCACTTACCAAAAATGACCCAGAAGCTAAAACTTGTGAAAAATGATGATTAGATTAGACCGATATCTCTCAATAAAACCTAAAAAATACCATTTAAAGGCAACACAAACGTTTAAAAATATGCATTGAGTTCAGGAATAATCATATTCATAGCAAAAAACTTAAATTTCTCGGTTAAATACCTCTTACATAAACGTTTCTGTCACTGCTCTAAATGTGTAATGGAACTCCATTATCAATGGAGGGTCCATTTACCCCCTTAAAATATGGAGAGGGAAAATTTGTTCTCGGGCCCTGTATTCTCACCCAATAAACATCTTTTGGCATGATTTTCATGGATGAACAATAATTCTACTAGGTATTATGTTGAAAAAACAGATTCGTCCTTAATTTTTGCACAGCAGTGTAGGATACACCTAGGCTACCAGAATTGCACCCTTATAACGAGCTAGGCGTCTTTACAAGCCGGCATGGGAGGTTGAATAATCCCTTGTAGATATTGACATGTAACCTTTAAGATCGAATTAAAACCATCCATTCAGGTATCTATTCCATAAAACCAACTAAGGAGTCCAAATTTCAGCCCTAAATCGGTTTTTATGAAACATGCCGGAAAGGAACGATTTTGCTTATTTTAATCCAAGCATGAAAGGTTACGTATCAATTTCCACTGTAGATTATGCAATAGGGTGGTCGCAAGAAATCAACTTTCGAATTTCTTCGGTGGCAACCCCCTAAAATGTGCCAATAGGCTAAAAAATAAGGGCAAAGTTTCAGCTCAATCGGATAATATTAAGACCCGCCTCATTGAGGTCAAAGTTGAGAAAAACAGCGATTTTTAGCAAAAAAATCGTAGTTTTTCGGCTATAAAACTGAAACTATTCGTTTCAGAAGCATAATTCTTATCTCATTTGATAGTAAATTTTATTGGCTTGAAGTTAGACCCCATTCACATTTTTTAACTCAAAGTGATAGGGGGCATATCAGCATTTTTTCAGGTGCGATCGAAGAACAACGCCTTGAAAGTTAGCTTTCTTGCAAAAACCAAAAAACATATCATTGAACCAAATCAATTTTTTAGATTTTTATGTTGGTACTTTTCACTTTGTACATTGAAAAGGCTTCAGTTAGAGGTATTTTAAAAAGAACATGCTACAATATATAAATTTGAAATATTAAAATTAGGTAAATTTGAGGAAACAGAAAGGGAAATAACACTAAGTGTTTAAATGCGAATTATTAACAGATTCTTATGTAAAATGACCCCTGAATCCGAATCTGATTCCCGTTTTTCTCCATCATCCTCAGATTTTCGGGGAACAGCCCCTCCCCCCTTGTTTACGTTTTTCGATGATTTAATGACTTTGAATTCGATTTTCAGAGTCGAAAAGCATTACTTTAATCTTTAAATTACTCTCAAGTGGACAAGAAAGGTTAAAGTTTCTAAAATATGAAAGTTTGAAGAAAATGGAAAAGTTTAAGGGGTAATTAACTCCCAAACATCCAAAATAGTAGTGAAAATAGGTTATTTTGCATTATTTTTAGTTATTTTTTACGCATTTTATTTCTAAAGGGCTCTTACCCTTCCTAAAGGACCCAAATTTAATGAAAATATGCTTAAATATTTTTCACTTATAGCGGTTGAGGTGTTAGTTCCCCTGAAGCACCCGCAGAAGGGTTCAGAGGACTAAAGGAATCACTTTCACACTTGTGTCTTTAGGAATTAATATTCATGCTTCGGAAAGTTTAAAAATAAAATTGTTCATGTATTTTAAGCATTTCCTAAGTTTAAAGTGTAATTATATGTTTAAAATTGTTATTAGATGTGTGTGGCTGATGATAAAAGTTCAGAACTTAAAAGTTTAACTGGTATACTAGGGTTGGTTAGAAGAAGCGCGCCCCTTAAAAATTGGGGAGTTGGAAGGAAAAAGGTGTCATATTTGAATTCAGAATATCTTTACAGATATTCTGTTATTGACTTTCTAATTTTTTGTACTCTAAAATGCTGCATTGTAATACTCAGCTTTGTATCTGTCCATTGACAGCTTGAAACATGGAATCTCTCCTCATATACATACTAATGAACTGAAGAATTTTCAGATTTTTTTTTCAATTTTTTTTACATACATAAACATAAACTATGTCATTTTACAACTTTCCAAAGTCCAAAGCATGCATATTAATTCCTAAAGACACAAATGTGAAAGTGATTCCAATAGTCCACTGAACCCTTTTGCGGGTGCTTCAGGAGAACTATCACCTCAACCGCTTTTACTGAAAAATATTTAAGCATATTTCCATTAAATTTGGGTCCTTTAGGAAGGGTAAGGACCCTTTAGAAATAAAATGCGTAAAAAATAACTAAAAATAATGCAAAATAACCTGTTTTCACGACTATTTTGGAGTTTGGGAGTTAATTACCCCTTAAACTTTTCCATTTTCTTCAAACTTTCATATTTTAGAAAATTTAACCTTTCTTGTCCACTTGAGAGTAATTTAAAGATTAAAGTAATGCTTTTCGACTCTGAAAATCGAATTTAAAGTTATTAAATCATCGAAAAACGTAAACATGGGGGAAGGGGCTGTTCCCCGAAAATCTGAGAATGATGGAGAAAAACGGGGGTCAGATTCGGAAATAGGGATCAATTTACTTAAGAATCTGTTAATAATTCACATTTAAACACTTAGTGTTATTCCCCTTTCTGTTTCCTCAAATTTACCCCTAATTTTAATATTTCAAATTCATGTATTGTAGCATGTTCTTTTGAAAATACCTCTAACTGAAGCCTTTTCAATGTACAAAGTCAAAAACACCAACATAAAAATCTAAAAAATTGATTTGGTTCAATGATATGTTTTTTGGTTTTTGCAGAAAAGGTAACTTTCAAGGCGTTGTTCTTCGATCGCACCTGAAAAAAATGCTGATATGCCCCCTATCACTTTGAGTTAAAAAATGTGAATGAGGTCTAACTTCAAGCCAATAAAATTTACTATCAAATGAGATAAGAATTATGCTTCTGAGACGAATCGTTTCAGTTTTATAGCCGAAAAACTACGATTTTTTGCTAAAAATCGCTGTTTTTCTCAACTTTGACCTCAACGAGGCGGGTCTTAATATTATCCGATTGAGCTGAAACTTTGCCAATCTTATTTTCTAGCATATTGGCACATTTTAGGGGGTTGCCATCGATGATCCGGTGAAAAAAAAATTTCCCCATGTACCTTGCGACCACCCTATTATGCAACCTTCCATCATGGCTTAAAAAACCCTGGTCAGGTGTGCATTTACAGCCCCCCCCATTTCTACGTGATTCTGAGTCGTCTATGTGTGTCCTACCCCTCCTAGAAGTCATGAAACACTTATCTGAAACAACCTCCATACAGGGTCTTGTTAACCTTCACAATTGGAGAATCAACCCAACTCAGATTTCGAGTCTTAGGAAGCGTTTGATAAAAGTCGGTAGGTTTAAAGCGTCGATTCCTGCCGGGAGTTTGAAATTCCTTGCCAAGCGCTCCCTCACAACTCGCCGACACAAATGGATCAACTTCGGCTGAACCTCCTCCTCGCAGTGGATGGGATGAATCACACCGCACTCGTAGAAGTGTTCGATTTTCGCGTCTATATCTTCAGGGAACATCGGTTGCAGGCACTTCCGGACGACGGCGTGGGGTACGGTCGGAAGCAAGAGCGAACGGAACAACTTCTGGAACATGTCGACGAATCCCGGGATGATGGTGGCATCTTGACGAGCATCTAGATGTCGAATGATGGTGGCATCTTCCCTCCTGGAGCAGAAGGTAGCGAGGTACCACATGATGTGTATATTCGAGAGGGGTCCGCGAAACTCGGGATCCCTATAGAAAACGCTCCTGGAAAAAAGTTTTAGTTTACAAAAAAATATAGCAATACCATGTCATACCTGACAACTATTGAAAACTTGCATTATTAATAAAATTTTCCCCGCGACAAGAACACCATAACTTTGATTACCTCAAAGAGTACACTCTTAAAACGATTGTATCAAAATTGAGTAAAAAGTACTCAAAAAGGCTCCGATCCAATAAGTACTCAAATTTGAATACATGAATATACTCATTCTGAAATGTGCATACTCAAAAATGAAACATCGTGAGCTCATTTTTGAGTTCAAGCTCAAGATGTTTCATTTTTGAGTACGCACGTTTTCAGAAATGAGTATATTATTCATGTATTCAAATTTGAGTACTTATTGGATCGGAGCCTTTTTGAGTACTTTTTACTCAATTTTGATACAAACGTTTTAACAGTGTAACATCGGCAGTCAAGCAGTTAAAGAAAGAAAACTAGCTTTCCTCCAATCAGTTTTGACTCCCCGTCTGAGCCTGTCAAGTTTGCGGTGATTTGAAAATTTTCCAGGGGGGCTGAACTTGGACGGGTTCTGCAGGGCCCTTCGGTCAAGTTTCCCATTCGGTCAAACGTCCCGTTCGGGAAAGTGTCTGGTTCAGTCAAAAGTAGTGCCCCTCCATGATTGATGGATTTCGGTCAAATGAGACACACCCAAGCATTAAAGGGGGTGAGGAAAATTATGAAGGAATATTGGGTCGCCACTACTATTGAAAGTTTGAGGTTTGAAGTTGAAAGTTAAAAGTTAGACACTAGTACCGAATATAGTACATTTATTATACACTTGTGTCAAAAAATTAAGGATAGTTAATTTTTTTTGAAAATAATCACAAATCCCATTCCCTTGTCAATGAAATCCATGTCACAGCATAATCTAAAAGTGGGAATATGTGTTTACCCTAACAATAATAGTTTAAGGGGAACCTCCATTGATGATGGAGTTAGAAAAGAATATCCCCTAAAAATCATACTTAAAGGTATTACAATCACCATGAAGTTCAGAAATATCCCGTACGAATAACTGGGGAATTGTTTGCTCCTTTTCCGAATATGGAACTCATTATTAATGGAGGGCCCCTTAAAATATTTTTGGTGTAATTTGAACCCGGACCACATATTCTCACTTTCTGTGCCTGTTTTCTCCTTCTTTTCTGCAAGACATAAGGGACAAGAATAGCCTAGATCGAATAAAATAGTAAAAATATCAAAACATAAATTTCCTTAGGTAAAGTTTGGTGTCGCGGAAATACGGGTCAATATAAAAACCGGTTGGTAAATTCCGATAATAATAAAAATTATAGCATTATATATCCATGTAATATTTTTGGTTTTTTCATTCACCAAAATTTTCATATAACAGTAAAGTTTGCTTTGTGGAATCGGAAAATTTTTGCTTTATTCCAAATAAAAGATGCAGATGTGGACTTTCACATCCCGTATATGAGAATGTAAATTATAATTTAATAAAATTATAAACTAATCATATAAATAATTGTTATTTCTTGAAATAAAAATGATTTTTCTACATCAAAAACCTTTCGTCTTTTAAAGAAATGAAAAAGAGTTGCCCCTTTACTCTTAAGTAATATTAAAGGTTATTAAATTGTCTAAAGGTCATTTAAAACGAAAGGCGTGGTTCAAAACATCCACCAACCTTAAGTGTTTACGTATCGCACAAAAGATAAACTTTAAAAAGCATCATAACAATGAATCAGGTCAAAGATTCTTTTTAAATTTTTACTGTAGGAAATAAGACTGCAATTATAGTCCAGTCAAATAGTATTTATTTTGGGAAAATTTAAGGGTGGAAATTATTTTTCGCTATCTGTATGTTTTTTGGGGTGTTGAATCCGAATTTGAGGTTTGCCAACAAAATTTCGTGACGGAACATTGAAAAAATTCGAAAAAAAAATGCCAAAAATTAAAAATTCACCACTTTTATTCGTTTTCTGCCCTTTGAACTTCTGATCAAAACATTCAATACAAAAATAAAGAAGAGAAAACAAGCTACAAAAAATCAATGCCAACTTTTCTCTCAGATGAAGGGTTTAGACGTTAGAAAACGTTGAATATTGGGAAGTTTTTGTTCGATTGGTGGAAAATCCATAAAATGTCACTCGTATCACCGAAAAGCGGTCTATAAGAACTGCTTCAATTATGTGTTAAGTCCATGAAATCAACGTTCTGCATACTCAAAAGTTAATTGATAATTAAACATAACAATAAAATACGAACATTAGCAACATTTTAGGATTAATGTAATATTGCTCATTGTTAAAGGCTTTATCAAATCAATAATTGGGGAGGAGGTAGAGGGGCCCTAGATAAGCATATTATTTCGAATAGGGATGGTGGGGCGCAGCCTTACCGTTAAAAAGTTAGGACCTAATGTAGTGCGAGCGCGTTTCAAAAGGCCGTTTTTAGAAGGCCCGTGTGACGAAACATAACAACATAATAAAACGAAAAAAATCTATTACATGAGGTAAGAAAGTATCCCTATACTACTTACATCATGAATTCGATAGAATTTGAACCACTTTCTAAACCTTGGAGTGAGTTTCAAAAGTGCAATATTAATCTTTTAGTCAAAGAATGGAGTTCCCTTAAGTGTATTTAGAAAAATGATGGTCGGGGAAGGAATTTTCAATGATAGTAACATTGATCATTGAAAATTCCTTCCCCGATCATCATTATTCTAAATACCACTAAGGGAACTCCATTGTTTGACTAAGATATATTAAGATACGGAGGTTTACCCCTATTTGGAGAGTTTGGTAAAAATTTGATTTATAAAGGTCTTAATGAGTCAGAAAATGTAAACCTTTATGCGTATGCGATAAGTATTTTTCGAGCAAAGCAGCAAAAAACAACTTTTTTGTCCGGAAACCCACGTGGCGGATTAAGCCTATCGTCGCTTAAGGCGCAAAATGACATAACTGACATTTTGGCCATTTTGAGTTATGCATCAATCTTTATGCAAATCCCGGCCCCGGATCACCTGGCACCAACGATTTTTCGAAAAAATGACTCAAATCGCTGCAATCGTCAATTTTGTCATTATAGCATAACTGCATTCGTAAGGCAAAATGACATAATTGCCCGCCTTTCATTGACATTGTTAGGGACGCCGCCACAGAGAAGCGTTTCATCTCAATCCCCGGTCAAAAAGGCCTAAAATGAAGGTTTAAAACTATCTAATATTATTTTCTTTAATTAATAGCCAAACTGTTTTTTTCATCTCCTGCAAAATAGGGAAAATGCAGTTATGTCATTTTGCGCCTTAAGCGACGCTATAATACACGGACTGACTTCCCCCCTTTAGTCCAGTCAAAATAGACATTCAACATCGGAAAAATTCGCATAGAGTTGAAAATTGGTACAGACGTTGATGACATCAAGAAAAGTGATGTAACAAAAGTCCTCATCGATCCGATGTGTGCGATTTTTTTATAACGGTTTTAATATCGCCTCGTTTCAACTTCGAACTCCTACCGGAAAACGGGCTGCGACAGTTGCGCCGCGCGCTACTGACTCGAAGGAGTAAGGAGTGCCGAGGAGAGGGGGATGGTGAAAAACAGCTCTTTTTTGAGATATTTGCTTAGGGATTTGAACGAAAGTGTCCACATTTTTGTGTAAAAGCGTTTTTAAGAGTTTAGGAACGTGGGAATAATGAAAGAGTGACATTTAAGTATTTCGCGTGGTGAATTTGTTATTTTTTCCGAATCGTTTCAATTCATAAAGTTTTAATAAGCTCGGCTTTAATTTATGTCCACCTTTAGGATGTGAAAGCGATTAAGATAGGGAGATCGTAAAAACAGCCTCCTTTTTGATATCGCCTTTGAAATGATTGTAAAGCCAAATCCTTTGGAGAAAATGTAGAATTTTTTCGAGAGTACATCTTGTGACATTTTACATGAATTACCACGGATGAAATGTCACTAATATATGCCTCATTCCCATTATTCCTTTCTATACTAGAAGTAATCAAAGATTACATACCTTGCTTAACAACAACGGTTTCATTTTCAGTTAAAAGTCCTCCACAAATGAAGCGAACTTGAGACATTTTTGGTAAATGAAGCAACAGGATTATAAACACGTTCACAGCATGGAAATAGCCAATGCTACTAACTGCAAATCTGCATACGGTTTCAAAGAAAATTTTCGATAATTTGAATCATATGCCATGAAAATTAAAGGGGTAGATAAGGGCTTCCCGTGCGTTCGGTCCCCAAGTCGGGGGCAATTCCAAATTACTTCTGTCGGCACTTCCGTGTAGACATAGCTGTCAATCAACTCTTAATCGGATTCATATAGCTTCTGTTTTTATTTGTGTTAGTATTCTTCTAAAGTGCCCTGCGTTTGTTTGTTATTTTTGAAACCCTGCTAGATGCGGAGCAAAATAGTTGGTGTAGTTTTCTAAAATAGTTTGAATTAATATCGGGTATAAATAATTATGTATTCTTGGGTACCTTACTAAATACATTAAAATTATGTAAAATTTTTCCAAAATTGACTGACTAAAATAGAAAAATTCAACTATTTTTAAACCAAAAGTATTAAAGAAAAACGTATATAGTTAGGAGCCAATTCACACTCTACTTGCACTTTCTTCAAAAAAACTTTTAAATACTATTTTTTATCAGTATAAAAATGGTTATTATAATTGTTACTAAAAAATTAGGTCCAAACGGCATACCACGTAAAAAAAGATGCCGTTATTTTCCCTAAAACTCAATTTTTTGAACTCCGGAAACTCAAATTCATTTAAAAAAAAGTAATTACTCATTCATGTTTTCCCTTGAGAATTCAATTTTCTATAAACTTACTACGAAATATTTCCCTTAAATTTTTGAAAGGGAAAGAAAACGAGAAGATATTTTCCAATTTTGAACTCGAATAAATGAAATTTATGAGGCTGTTTTCACGATTTCCCTATCTTCATCGCTTTCACATCCTAAAGGTGGACATAAATTAGAGCCGAGCTTATTAAAACTTTATGAATTGAAACGATTCGGAAAAAATAACAAATTCACCACTCGAAGTACTTAAATGTCACTCTTTCATTATCCCACGTTCCTAAACTCTTAAAAACGCTTTTACACAAAAATGTGGACACTTTCGTTCAAATCCCTAAGCAAATATCTCAAAAAAGAGCTGTTTTTCACCATCTCCCTCTCCTCGCCTACGAGTCAGTAGCGCGCGGCGCCACTGTCGCAGCCCGTTTTCCCGTAGGAGTTCGAAGTTGAAACGAGGCGATATTAAAACCGTTATAAAAAAAATCGCACACATCGGATCGATGAGGACTTTTGGTACATCACTTATAATGATGTCATCTACGTCTGTACCAATTTTCAGCTCTATGCGAATTTTTCCGAACTTTCGCCTTTTTTTCGTCTATTTTGACTGGACTACTTTTAGTCAGGGTGCCGAATGGCAAAAAAGGGGTCAACCTCGAACTCGCGTATGGCTTAGATGTTTTGATGGTTTCTGATAGAGTTAATAGTGTAGATTTGAAATCCGGTTGATGCCACTCTGCAAATGTTGAGGATTTTTTTTAAATTCAAATTTTTAAAAAATGGTCCAAAAAAATTTTCGAAAAATCAAGTAATAGTAATCGAGACTTATGATACATGTTTATAGGCTATCTTTCAGTGCTGAATACGAATATTCCATTTAAATTTTAAAAAATTTAAAATATCTATTTTTAAAAATTAATTGAAAAATTGGAAAGTCGAAAAAATTTAAACATCGCTCAAAACCACAAAATAATTGCGAAAGAAGTAATTTAAACGGTTTTCTATTAGAAATGACTTAAACCATAACATACTAAAAATGGAAGAAAATCGGACGATAATAAGTTTGATTTTTTTCAAATTTTCAAATTTTTTGGCCTCAAAAATCGACTTTTTTTAAAACTCTTGTAAAAAAAGTTTGAGGCTGATGCCAAAGTAATGCTTTCATGGATATTGTAGTTAGATGGCTATATAACATAAAAAAACCACAATTGTTGATTAAATCATTAATTAATTTATTTATTTATTAAGTTGAACTTTGAAAATATAGGTAAAATCCATCAATCGTGTGAAACATAAAATATATTGACAATTTTTGGTACTGAATCATGTAAAAATTAATTAAATTTAAAAAAGACAAAAAATATTTCAAAAAATTTAAATTTTAAAAAAAATTTTAAAATTTAAATTTTTTAAAAATTTTAAATTTTGTATTGTAGGCATGTGATACATTTTATGGGCTATAATTAAGTGCTGGTTAAGAATATCAAGCTACTTTTCAATAAAATTTAAATTAAATGTGGAAAAATTGAAGCATTTATCTTAATACTTTTGTTTTAAATGCTGGGTGCCGAATGACACAAGAGGGGTCAGCCTTGAAATCGCGTATGGCTTAGATGTTTTGATGGTTTCTGATAGAGTTAATAGTGTAGATTTAAAAACCGGTTGATGCCACTCTGCAAATGTTGAGGATTTTTTTAAAATTCAAATTTTTAAAAAATGGTAAAAAAATTCAAAATATCAAGTTATAGTAATCGAGACTTATGATGCATGTTTATAGGCTATCTTTCAATGCTGAATACGAATATTCCATTTAAATTTTTGAAAAGTTAAAATATCAATTTAAAACAATAATTTTAAAAATTTAATATTTGAAAAAATTAAAATATATTGATATTTTAACTTTTCAAAAATTTAAATGGAATATTCGTATTCAGCACTGAAAGATAGCCTATAAACATGTATCATAAGTCTCGATTACTATAACTTGATATTTTGAATTTTTTTACCCTTTTTTAAAAATTTGAATTTTAAAAAAATCCTCAACATTTGCAGAGTGGCATCAACCGGTTTTCAAATCTACACTATTAACTCTATCAGAAACCATCAAAACATCTAAGCCATACCCATACGCGATTTAAAGGCTGACCCCTCTTGTGTCATTCGGCACCCAGCATTTAAAACAAAAGTATTAAGATAAATGCTTCAATTTTTCCACATTTAATTTAAATTTTATTGAAAAGTAGCTTGATATTCTTAACCAGCACTTAATTATAGCCCATAGAGATGTATCACATGCCTATAATACAAAATTTAAAATTTTTAAAAAATTTAAAATTAAATTTTTTTTTTTAATTTAAATTTTTTGAAATATTTTTTGTCTTTTTTAAATTTAATTAATTTTTACATGATTCAGTACCAAAAATTTCAAAATATTTTATGTTTCACACGATTGATGGATTTTACCTATATTTTCAAAGTTCAACTTAATAAATAAATTAATTAATTAATGATTTAATCAACAATTGTGGTTTTTTTATGTTATATAGCTATCTAACTACAATATCCATGAAAGCATTACTTTGGCATCAGCCTCAAACTTTTTTTACAAGAGTTTTAAAAAAAGTCGATTTTTGAGGCCAAAAAATTTGAAAATTTGAAAAAAATCAAACTTATTATCGTCCGATTTTCTTCCATTTTTAGTATGTTATTGTTTAAGTCATTTCTAATAGAAAACCGTTTAAATTACTTCTTTCGCAATTATTTTGTGGTTTTGAGAGATGTATAAATTTTTTCGACTTTCCAATTTTTCAATTAATTTTTAAAAATAGATATTTTAAATTTTTTAAAATTTAAATGGAATATTCGTATTCAGCACTGAAAGATAGCCTATAAACATGTATCATAAGTCTCGATTACTATTACTTGATTTTTTGAAAAATTTTTTTGGACCATTTTTTAAAAATTTGAATTTAAAAAAAATCCTCAACATTTGCAGAGTGGCATCAACCGGTTTTCAAATCTACACTATTAACTCTATCAGAAACCATCAAAACATCTAAGCCATACGCGAGTTCGCACTTTTCGACTTGGCACCCTGACTATTTTCTATAACCCTTAAAAACCGCAATGGATTCCCATAAAAACTAGTAAGCCCCTTTTGCGTTTGGAAATTCCAGGATGGAGTTAGAATTACCATAGCAACCAAATTTCTGCAAAAAGCTTTCCCATTACTACTTACCTATAATAATAAAATTTCAAACCAATGTGGAGTAGGGTGGGTCAGTTTTTACAAAAAAAATTGTAAAAAATTACGTGTTACTAACACAAATTTTAACATTCAGAAAACATTTTTAAATGTTTTAGCGTATTTAAAAATATAAAATATATAACAGTTATTAAAATTTAATGTTTACAAACTAATTACAGTAACAAAAAAATAATGGATATATATTTAGTTAACAAAACAGAATGAGATAGAAAATTTAATTTAAAAATCTGAGTAGTTTATATACTTTTAACTTAGTAAAACAATCTTTTTCATTCACAAACTCATAGCTAAAATGATAAACAGCAACAAGTATGAAACAATATGATAACTGTGTGGTAAAAATATCTAACTATGTGTGGTGTAAGACTCAAACTAAAAATAGTTTTATTTTTAAGAATTACTGAAGGTTTTCCCACTCTACCCCAATCTCATTAAATAACAATTACTGCGCTTTTTCAAACACGTACTTTTTACTGGAAATACTGTTCTTTCCGATTTTGAAAGCCCCCTAAAAACGTAACAAATTGCACTTAAATTCGACACGTTGTATATTTTGAGGTCCTCTTTGAGAATATGCAGAAATATGACAGAAATTGTTAAATGGTATTAAAACACCAAAAACGCATTATTTCAACAAGGGTAAGTAACAAATTGCCCCTCCAAGAAAAAAGTTAAGTAATTAGGCAGGATTGGTAAATGAACCAAAATTAAAGAACAAGAGATATTCCACGCAAGCACGAATGTCTAGGCTGTACTTGTCGTTTCTGTGATACCTTTTTTTACAGCTTTTTGAAAATTTTCATATAAAATTTTATCAAATTTTGAATAACCGTTTTAGCTCCTTTACTGGTGGGTGGTAACCATATTTAAATTTTGAAGTCCTCTTTAGAGTTTGTTTCAACAAATATTACGGGACTCTGAAAATTACATTAGGGGCTGTTCAAATATTACGTAAGCACTTTTTTGGTCATTTTTAACCCATCCTCCCCCCTTGTCAGCAAAGATAAGCAAACCTCAAACACCCCTCCATAATTACGTAAGAAACTGCCGGACCCCCCCCCCCCCGAAATTTTGACACCCCTTTTAGTAAGTACTGTTTTTTCTCCTAAAAAATTAGGTGACTTAGGGGCCATTCATTAATTACGTAAGGATGATTTTGGCAATTTTTGACCCCCCCTACCCCCATGTAAGGGTTCGTAAGATTTTTTAAACCCCTCCCCCCTATTCTTACGTAAGATTCCAGTTAAAAAGTTGAAACAAACTAATAAAGATTTCTCTCTTTGCCTTTGTTTTGTTTCGACTTTTGACAACTGGAAGATGGATTCAGCAGGTTTATTTTTCATCTTAACTTAATGCTACTCCAATAAAAAAATCTGATATACCTTCATTTTTTTTTAAATTAAAGCTTCGATAATATACCGAGATCGTCGGCATTTTTAAGTTTTTCGGGGGTTATTCAATTGTAATTTGATTAGAATAATTGGAATTTGTTTACATTAACTTGGAAAATCTTTCGTAAGAATGGGTTTGACCCCCCACCCCCCAAGTAAGGGTATGTAGAGATTTTTTCGACCCCCCCTCCCCCTCGGGACCCTTACGTAATTAATGAATGGCCCCTTATACAAGGAGCTGTTCTTTTTGGGAGTTGCCCTAAGGGTTCAAAAGTGAGTCGAAACACAACTTTTCGGGGTTAAAATTTCAAAATTTTTGGGGTCCATCCCCAGAAAAAAGTGCTTGCGTCAGATTTCGTAATTCAATTTTTTTTTGTTAAATTTATTTTTGAAATTATTTATGCAAGAAAGATAATATTTTCGAAAATGCAGTATTTTACGTAAGCATCACTCACATCCCCGCTCCCCCCTTGTCAGGAAAAATAAGCAAAGAGCAAACCCCCTCCCCCCTTAGGTGCTTACGTAATATTTGAACGGCCCCTTACAGGATTCGTATCACTATTTCCACACTTATACCAAAAATTAAATTATCCGAAATGTAACCACAACATCTATGGAAAATGACACTGGTAAATACCTCAAATATTTAAAACATAATTTTTTGACTAATTTAAGCAAACCAAGCGTCGCCTCAAGCCATGGAACGGTTTCGTCTTTGTTAAGACTCATTAGCACGGCATCGGCACATGAGGCAACGCAAGTGAACGGAGGGGGTACTGAGAATAACGGTAATAAAATTTTATAAGCATGAATACTTACGACGAGAATCTATGCTGTCTTAATTCTCGTCCTATTTCTCTGGGAAGAATCTTTTCTAATTTAAATCCATAGTCTATTAACAAGGATATCCAATCGCAACGGCCTTCCCATAAATAGCAGAAAATTATACATTTAATGTAGTCAGTTTCGCCATGCCGCAAGCCCCAGAAATCAAACCTGGTCGTGTTTGCCACTTGGAGCATGAACTCCAGATGATCCTTGTCTGGCACTTTCCGAAACATTGCCATTCTGGTGCCGTCATTAACACAAACCGTATCCCAGAGGAGTTTCATCACCAGGAGGAGGTGCTCGCTTCTCTTCTCGAAAGCGCATTTCAGAACGGAAGGGTAAGTCATATCAAAGATTTCATTGAGCTGATGATATTTATAGCGCTTTGATTTATTCCAATCATCCCTGACACCGAAGACCGTTAGCATGTTCAGGAACCGGACAACCGATTCCCCCTGGTGAAAAGTGGATTTGTCCATATTATACACGAACAGGAGAAATAAATCCACTCCCAAATAGTCCGGTGTCTTTTCATCGCTTCTTCGGTCACACCCGACGCTAGAATCGTCGAGAGAGAACCACCGTCGTTGCTTATTCCTGCTGATTAGAAATAAGGTCAGAAGGTCGCCTTGGAACTGTGCATTATCCGGAAAAAGCTGATCGAGATGGATCTTGGAGAGTTTTTCGTTTGGCACGGCCGGGTCCAGGTAACATAAAGGAATTCGGGATGCAGTCCAATCTATTCCGGGGATCGGGATGAGACTGTGTCTGTACGACGGCAGAGTTCTCTCAGTAACTTCCAAGTAATACAAGAGACAAGACATGATGAAACAAATAATTAGCCACCACGAGGTGATAAGTAGTTCCACGTGCTTCGTTGACGATCGGTAGGAAAGCAGCAAGCAGCTATCTGTGAGAAAACAATGTCGCATCTGTCCAGGGGGAAAGGGGGAGCTAACCTAAGAAATGCAGATCAACCAATTACCCGTTGACCACGAGATAAGAGCTCCCCCATTTTCGGAGGGGTGGCTCGGTTTTAAAGATGGACACTACTTCGGAGTTCGGAAAGTGTCCGGTTTGGGAAGTCGATATGATTAATGACATGGGTCGTTGATCAGAGCAGACTCTGCTATAATGGGAAATACCAGCATTTTTTGAAAACAAAAAAATGCCTTTTTTCTAGTAAAAGAAATATAGTTAAGTTAAAATCAAAAATCGACATGAAAAATTAAAAAAAATTAGTTAATTCAATATTTTAAAATAAAAACCCACAATCCCTTTTGTTAAAGATGGATTGAATGACGTCAGATCTGTTTCGGCCTTTAAAGTGAAAACCAACAATCGCTTTGAATCGTCTTAAACGATTTAACCATTATTAATGGACGAAAAGTTCCACGACCTGTAGAGTAATTTAATCCATTTTCCGGGATGGATGGCCATGTTTGTTGGAATTTAATTCCAGTCGTTTTACTACTACTACTTATTACTAATCCACTAGAATAGCAATAGAAATTATCAATTACAAAAATAATTTCAATAGGAAAGAGGAGGGTGTTTCCATACCAGTGGCGTAGCCAGAAATTATTTTTGGGGGGTGCATGATGATATCGAAATGAAAGAAAAAATTAAGGTTTTAAATTACACTAATTTAAAACCTGAAATTAGTGTAATTAGGTCCACCCAGAAAATGTTTTGGATATTTAAGTAAAAAAACACATTTTTCATCTCGTTTTGGTACTCCTCATCCGAATTTCGGATACGAATTTATGGTGGAATTTTTGCGTTTTGACAAACTTAATATAAAATAGAGTTGCAATAATAGAGTTATCAGTACCAAGGGGATCTGGGGGTCCTCCACCATAAAATTTTCGAAAATTTTAACCTTAAAAACTGGTTTTTAACTTGTTTTGGTGTATCTAATCCAAATTTTGGGAATAGGGGAATAAAAGAAATTCTGAAATATTTAATTTCACAAAGAAAAAAAGTTTGGGTCTTGGGGATGCAAAAGACCCGTTCTGTCTACGCCACTGTTCCATACAGAGCGTCTGGCACTCGGCTCTTAAGAAATGCCGGATAAAGCCAACACAATAATATTCCCCTATTAGTATCATCCATCTCAAATGTGTTTATTTTTATCCATTCTCTCCAAAAACGGGCCGCCCAGTTGGGAATTTATGGCCCCTTCAGTTCTTTGAGTTCAAAGAGTTAGAGTTGAAACCATAGGTTGAAACCGACCCTTCACAAAATATACCTATTTCCAAAAACATACGGGGGATTTACACCACTGCTGTAAAAGAGACATCAGCGACATTTTCGGCATATTTTAGTACCCGTTACTCACAAAAGATGGCGCTCGTCAATTGGTTTATTGGAATAACAATTGACGAGTGCCATCTTTTGTGAGTAGCGGGTACTAAAATATGCCGAAAATGTCGCTGATGTCTCTTTTACAGCAGTGGTGTAAATCCCCCAATACTCTTCTCTTAACCTTAGTGCAAATATTAAAAGAAGTTTGAAATTTTTTGTTCAGAATGTGTTTCTATCCTTTTGGAATAGAATTTGATGGATTTTATGTCCATTCCAAAAGTCATCACAAAATTCCTAAAACAGGACCCTGTCAGAAAAACCTGGATGAACCGCTGGTGTTTCTAAGCCTAAGCTGCTTATAATCAGGGATGAGAAAAAAAGTTATTATGTGTGTGTGTGTATGTGCATGCATGTGTGTTCCTCCTATCTTTAAATTAGAAGTCGAAATAATAAAGGTATAATTTTTAGAAATCGGACTAAACAAAAGGAAAAGTGTTTTTTTAGACAAGTATAGAAAAGCGTATTACATAGTAATAAAATACTAAGATAATTGAGAAAATGATGGTGTTGTAGATTGATACATAGTGTGGGCTGAAATTAATATTTGATCAAGTTCTCCATTCTTCAATAACTGCACTGTTGTCTCTAATATTGGTAACAATTTTTAGGAAATCTCTAATCCATCAAGACTGAAAATTAGTGAAGACATAGATTGGGATGAAGTATAGTTTCAAAGGTGCTCAGGTGTGTTTTTTTTTTATTATTTTCCTAAAATTCATGGCCATTATTTGTTTCAAATTTGCCGTCATGCTTATTATATTGCAGTTAAAAGTCATAATCAGAATTATCAATTATTTTCCATGCCATAAATGATTGAAAATATAATCCTTCTTACGATTTAAAAAATAATTTCAAATGCACTTCAGTTTTTATCAGCTGTTAGATGTTATGCTATCAGTCTCGGGAGGAGTGGCATACCTAAAATAAAAGGCTTTGAAGGGATATATACTATACTGCGTATTAGGTATCTCTTAGTAAAGTTTTTAATAGTAATAGGTTGAAATGTATCTATCCGATATATTTTTATCATAACTTAGAGTTGGTGCTCTTTTAGGAAGCTTTTTAACAGGATTGGTCTAATACAGGGGTAGCCAACCCAAATGATCTTGAGGGCCAATTTGGAAAACCACAATACTCTCGCGGGCCGCATATAAAATTTTAGGATATTAGGTGCACAGAATGACAGTGAAGTATATTGAATAAACAAGGTATCAATTCAGGAGTTTCTTAGATCCTTTGCTTAGTTTGAAAGATTCCTAAATAAAATATTCATTTAAATTTACCTTTAGAAGCTACCTCAAGAATACCTTATGTGATATATCCATAGGAACTAAACAGTTGCCGTTAAAAACACTTGGAACCACTCGAAACTAAGGAGCCTGTGGCGCTTATAGAATTTCGCTAGTACCCAAATTTTCTGTAAAAATTGCAGCTAGATTTTTGCTCCGAGGGAATTGAGGATGATGTTGAGATTAAAGAGTAATAAATTGAGTTGAAAACACATTTAATAATAGTATTTCCTAAACATAGTAGGGAATTAATTAGGTTTTTCCAAAAAGAGTTGTTTAGGTTTTTACTAGTTGTACATTCTTAGTTGAATTATTACTTTTTCTAAGAGGTTGATGAAATAACTCACAAATGTTACACTGTCTATTGACCCTTTACTGATTCTTAATGTCGGGAAACAATGTTTTTCAGTAACATATTAATTTTATTGTGGCATTCTCATCTTAACCAAGAGCTTAACCTAAAATCTTACGTATTAATAAATGTGGATTCCTCACAGATACTACCATGTATATTTATGAGCCTTTCCCTTTCACCCATGTTTTTAAATCATTGTACAGGAGTTTTTGAAATCCCTCATTAAAATATGTTTGTTATAGTCTAGTTTACTTATTATTAACCATCAGCACATAACTTTTCTTCTTTTATGTAGTTAGTAATTCAAAATATTCACTTTCAATAACAATCTACCTACTCAGTTAAAAATTTAACTTATAGATAAAACTAAATATTGTAGTTGTCTGTAAGTGATTGTCATATCAGGATTAACATTTGATTCCTATCTGTAAATAGAGTGGGTAAAAAGATGTGGGGGGAATATATCACTAAATCCCCCCCTCTGGCTACGCCCCTGAATATGAAATCATAATCTACAAATTTTTTTAATTATATTCTCATCCTAACTAAAATAGCGCTAATAATTCAAAAACAATTCCTTGTCCTCAATATTTCTTTTATTGACATATTTTACAAAAATGGGGAATTATTCACCAATTTCGCAATACATTTGACGTCACACATAGTACGAGTTGTGAGGCCATTTATACAGGTTTTCTCAAAAGGGTGGTGCCATACTTAACATGCAGGTCTGTCACATGACTAACAAGATTTTCATATAGGAACACATGTCTGCAAATGTCAACCGCGTCCGCTAGAGCACAATGTTCGCCAGCGAATGGACAGCCGTGTAACTCATTTATTCAACGGGGAAATTTTCAATTATTATTACATATTCTGATAGAGCACCCTCCAAAACCCCTGTAAGGCAAATTTAATTAAATTCTACCGGTAATTAGCTGCAAAAATAACATCATTCTTCACTTGCAAATTAGATAGGGTTTTTTCTGTTTATTACCGGCATGATTTAAAATTTAGTTTACGGGGGTGCTAGGACACCTAGACGACTCAGAATCACCTAGGCATGAGGGGTCGGCATTGCACCCCTGACGAGCTAGGAGTTTTTATAAACCGGCATGGGAGGTTGAATAATTAATCCCTTGTGGATATTGACATCATCATGTAACCTTTAAAATCGAATTAAAACCATCGATTTAGGTATTTATTCTATGAAACAAATTAAGGAGCTAAATTTCCAGCTCCCAAATCGGTTTTTATGAAACAAATGCCAAAATAGGACTATTTTGCTGATTTTAATCCAAGCGTAAAAGGTTTCGTATCAATTTCCACTGTGGATTATACAACCTTCCATGCCGGCTTAAAAAAACTCAAGCTGGTTAGGGGTGCATTTCCAACCCCCCATTTCTATGTGGTTCTGAGTCGTCTAGGTGTGTCCTACCCCTTCTAGAAGTCATGAAACACTCTGTATACAGGGTCTTGTTATCATTCACAATGTAGAATCAACCCAACTCAGAATTCAAGTCTTAGGAAGCTTTTGAAAGAAGTTGGTAGGATTAAAGCGTTGATTCCTGCCGGGAGTTGGAAATTCTTTGCCAAGCGCTCCCTCACAACTCGACGACACAAATGGATCAACTTCGGCTGAACCTCCTCCTCGCAGTCAATGGGATGAATCACACCGCAATCATAGAAGTGTTTGATTTGTGCGTCTATATCTTCAGGGAACACTGGTTGCAGACACTTCCGGATGATGGCGTGGGGTACGGTCGGAAGCGAGAGCGAACGGAATAGCTTCTTGAACATGTTGACGAATCCCGGAATGGTGTTGATATCACCCTTTTTATAGCAGAAGACAGCGAGGTACCACATGATGTGTATGTTCGAAAGGGGTCCTTTACAGGTATAGTGCAACTCGCGGTTATAGTGACCCCTATTGAAGTGCCTGGAAAAAAGTTTTAGTTTACAAAAAATAATATAGCAAAACCATATGGTTTCCTGTCAACTTTTGAAAACTTGCATTAGTAAAAAAATTTTTCGTGTGACAAGAATCATAATTAGTGATGGGCAGGTATCGATACCAAATACTTAAGTACTCGATACCTATAGGTATCGAGTGTATTCGATACCCACAAAAGTATCGATACTTTATTGACATATTTCGTTTTAAATTTTTCAATGAAGTAATCTTTATAATACCTACTGTAGATCAAACGCAGCCTGTTTCCGTTTTCATTTTGCAACGCTCAAACCCAAGTCGTTATCATCCGCGAGAGAAATTTGACGCGGCTAGGTTTTTCCCCCGCCAAATCCTTCGCCTCTATCCACCTCCAGGCCCGTAGCTACGGGGCTTTTTGATGGATCGCTTTCAGTTTTTTGAATATTAGTCTTATTATGGATAGGCCCTAAAAAAATTGTCCCTTCAGGTTCATTTCCCGACATTGAAAAAAAGTACTCGATACCTATAAGTATTCGATACCAAAGTATTCGATACCTATAAGTATTCGATACCAAAGTATTCGATACATAAAATTATCGATTTTGCCCATCACTAATCATAATGGGATACTTTCACCCGGAGAAGAAGACGACAACTGCCGTTAGGTAAGAGTGCGTTGATTGGTTTGTCGATAAGACGTATTACCTAATTTGGGATATCCGGTTGCTCTGCAAACGTTCTGATAGATCCCTGCAATGGTGTTTGCCCTACGACATATGACCCCTGACGTCAGATGAAAGTATCCCAAACTTGATCGTAACCGTAGGTTATAGTAACAACCTGTAGGATATAACACAGTTAACGGTTTGTCCGGTGGTTAATTTGCAGTCAAGTAGTTAAAGAAAGAAAACTATAGTTTCCATCCAATCAGTTTTTACTTCCGGTTAACCGTCGGTCTAGTTACTGGTGACTTCAAAATTTTCCAGGAGGCCATGTCATCCTCCAAGAAACCCTCTCAAATAGAGCATAAAATATCTTTTTCCAAAAGTTTTAGCACCCCGAAACCTCACTCTAAAATTTTGATATCTATTTCATAGTGTTTTTCTCTTAATAATGTAGCCGGTCCTTTTATGGGTTTCCCCTAAAGAAAGACAAAATAGATAAAACAGTACAACTTAAAAGGATACATTGGGCCGTTCAAATATTACGTAAGCACTTTTTTGGTCATTTTTAACCCCCCACTCCCCCTTTGTCAGCAAATATAAGCAAACCTCAAACCCCCCACCATAATTACGTAAGAAGCTGCCGGACCCCCCCCCCCCCCCCGAAATTTCTACATCCCTATGTACGTAAGTTCTGTTTTTTTCCCTTGAAAATTAGGTGACTCGTACAAGGAGCTGTCCTTTTTGGGTGTAACCCTAAGGGTTCAAAAATGAGTTGAAACACTACTTTTCGGGGTTACAATTTCAAAATGGGGTGGTCCATTTCCAGAAAAAAGTGCTTACGCCAGATTTCCTAATTTAATTTTTTGTTACATTTATTTTGGTTGAATTTTGAAATCATTAATAAACAAGAGATTTTCGAAAATGCACCATCTTACGTAAGCATCACTCATATCCCCCCTCCCCCTTGTCAGCAAAAATAAGCAAAGAGCAAACCCCCCCTCTCCCCTTTGGTGCTTACGTAATATTTGAAGGGCCCCATTTCTAAAAAATTTCTGGGGAGGGCCTCTAGAGAGACCCCACATTCCGCAATAATTTGGCGTCCTGTTAAATTGTCTTCACAATTCTGTGGTTTGAATGTCTTAACAATAAATAGTTTAAGGCTAATTTCACAAAATTTTATGCGGGAGCACCCCCAGACCACCCGTTTTCTTTCGAGGAAGCATTATCAGAAAACTTTTTATACTTTAGCAAAATTTCGTATTTCAAATTAATAAATGTTGCGGTGTAAAACAATGTTTGAAATAACTATAATAATAAATAATATTTAGGAATTATAATTTTATTTTAAAAACTGTTAGATATCTGCTAAATTAGTCAATTACTAAGTTGTAGAAGAGCATTGATTTATTAGGAAAATATGCCTTCTTCAAAGAAATATAATTATTTTTTATTCTTCGAAATTGGTTTCCTATCCATTTTTTTGCTTTAATTTCAAAAATTTCATAGAAAAGATATTAATAAAATTGCCTAGTAACTACAACACCGGTACTAAAGTTTCCTATTATTGGCTTGCATGACCGGTAAAACAGGTTTTCAAACAAGGAAAAATAATTGAAAAAAGCAGGAAAATGGGGAAAAAAGAATGAAGGACTGATTTTCTCTTTATAAATTATAGCCTATGTCTTATTCTGATGTATAACCTACATTATTGTAAAATTTCATTAAAATCCATTCAGTAGAATTTTTGAAAATTAGTTTTAAAAAAATTGAAATTTTATTTTGTTCAAACTTAAGGCAATATTCGGTTTCAGCAGTCAAAAACAACCTATAAACATGTACCACATGTCTATATTATTGTTTTGTTTTTAATTTTTTTAACAACTAGGGGGCTACCGCCCCCTGCTCGCTATCGCTCGCCAACCCCCGTTAACTGCTGACGCAGTAACTTTTGGACCGCTTCACAATTCCCCACAAAACCCAGCTCACTGCACTTACTCACTTTATAAAACATTCTTAACACAGGGGTAGTACTTCTCCGTGGTATTCTTTCAAAAATGGCGAATATTTATTCAGTGGTGGAATTTTATCATTTCCTTTATAGTAACATGAATTGGCGGATCGCTTTATAATTCCAAGAAAGGTTCATATATAGTTCCCGCTAAATATGAAACTTCCCTTAATGTTTCAGTGCTTCCCTTAATGTATCTGTGAAAAACACATTACCTTAGGGAAATGGGTAAAAAAATGTTTACATTGCTCTGTTGTTAATTTTCTTGGGGTTGAATTCCGTTATAGTTCCCGCTAAATATCACTAATCTCTTTTGGACACTATAAAGTATAAATATTGCTAAATTGTTTCAAATTCATAGATTAAAGTGTTTAATTAGATCTATAACAACTATTCAGTTTATCATTAAAAATTAGAAAAATTGGTTTACATTTGAATATTGAGCATTCGAAAGAGATTGGCGATATTTAGCGGGAACTATAACGGAATTGAACCCCAAGAAAATTAACAAAAAAGCAATGTAAACATTCTTTTACCCATTTCCCTAAGGTAATGTTTTTTCACAGATACATTAAGGGAAGCATTGAAATATCTCAGGAATAAATTTAACTTTCTTAAAATTTGTAATGATTGACTGTTAAAAATGTAGTAATTATCTTAAACATCGCGAAAATTTAGAATTTTATCTTCATGAGAAACAAACTTCGAAGTTGTGTCATTTTCATAGCAACGACACTGAATGTCAAGATTTCCAACATTTTTATCCTTATTTTTAAAACATTCACCCGTGTTATTTAATTGTTTGCGTTTTGTCATTATGAAATAAAGAGTTATATTTTACTACCTTAAAAACATACTTGCAAAAGGATATAAAAAATAAATGCAAAATTCAAAATTTCCGAAAGCGAGTGTATATTTTATTGTAAATATAGTAATGATTAGGTTGCCACAACTACAAAGATAAATATAAAAATATTAATTTGTTATTTAAAAAATAAAAAATAAATTGATTATATATAAGTTTAAAATATAATGAAAACCGTTTGAACAACAATTAAACCCTTTGAACAACAAAAATATAAATATTGTTAAAATTAACACAAAATGTAATTTTTAAATTCCTGTTATAAATAGAAAGATGATTATTTAATCTATTTGAATATTAAAAAACCAGTGAAATATGTTTTCAATTGTTTTAAAATTCATAGTTTCTTGCTTTGTAACTGCGACCTTATCCGAAATCTAAAAAAATGGAAATATTTTAAAATTGAGATTTTTTTTAGAAATTCTAAAGGCACTTTGCACATCCTCAAAAGAATCCGGACAGTTTGATACCAAATATGTGTTATACGGATCAGTAATTAAAAAGCCTTTCTCTGGAAACCGTTCACTAAAAACTTTTTTTTTAGAATAGAGAGATTTAAAAAAATTCCCATTGTCCTATTTTTAGTATTTTATTGTTGAGGTCATTCCTAAGTTAAACCGATGAGAAACCTTTTATTGCAACTTCGAGGTTCATCTCCTTTTTTCACCATTTTCAGTAGACTGAGAATAACAGTAACAAAATTTGATAAGCTTGAATACTTACAAGAATCTATAGCGGTCGAATTCTCGTCTTATTAGTCCGGGAAGAATATTTGCTAATTTAAATCCATAGTCTATTAACAAGGATATCCAATCACAACGGCCATTCCATAAATAGGAGAAAATTATATATTTAATGTAGTCAGTTTCACCACGCCGCATGCCCCAGAAATCAAACCTGGTCGTGTTTGCAACTTTGAGCATGAACTCCAAATGGTCCTTGTGTGGCACTTTGATGAACAGTGCGATTCTGGTGTAGTTACTAAGACAAACATCCCAAAGTTTCATCACCAGCAGGGGGTGCTCGCTTTTCTTGTCGAAAAGGCTTTTCAGAACGTAAGGGTAAATCTCATCAAAAAATGCATTGAGCTGATGATATTCATTGCTCTTTGAATTATTCCACTCCCTGACACCGAAGACCATAAACATGTTCAGGAACCAGATAGCCCCCTGTTGCAACGTGGATTTGTCCTTATTCCTCACGAACTCATAAAATAATTCCTTTCCAAAATAGTCCTGTTTCTTTCCATCGCTTCTTCGTTCACACCCGACGCTAGAATCGTCGAGAGAGAACCACCGTCGTTGCTTATTCTTGATGTAGGCTTGAAAGTAGGTAAGAAGGTCGCCTTCGAGCTTTGCATTATCCGGAAAAAGCTGATCGAGATGGATCTTGGAGAGTTTTTCGTTTGGCACGGCCGGGTCCAGGTAACATAAAGGAATTCGGGATGCAGTCCAATCTATTCCGGGGATCGGGATGAGACTGTGTCTGTACGACAATAGATTTCTCTCGGTTACATACAAGTAATTCAAGCGACGAGACATGATGAAGCCAGCACGAAGTGACGATAAGCAGTTCCACGTGCTTCGTTCACGATCGGTAGGAAAGGAAAGCAGCTATCTCGAACTCAGCAACAAAGTAGGATCATTCACGGAGTAGACTGCAATGGGATGAAGGCAATGCCGCATCTGTCCAAGGGGGGAGGGAGGAACTGGAATGTAGTTCAACCAATCACCCGCTGACCACGAGATAAGAGCTCCCCCATTTTCGGAGGGGTGGTAGGGTTTTAAAGGTGAACAAGGGATAAGTGGAGGGACCATTGTCAAAGGGAACTCGACAAACAAATTGAAGCAACCGCGAAGTTTTGCCGTCATTTTGAGTTTTGAATTTTTTAACTAATAAATATTTTAAATTCTATTTTTATTTATATTTCTACTTTAATTTATGTTTTTAATTCTAAAATTACCAATCAATATTTAAAGGTAAAAACAGTAAAGCTAAGAAATAATCAAATAATAAAAACAGTAAACAGCATCAATAGAAAATAAGTAGCAAATGAATAGATTCTGAAAGTAAGTGCCCTTATTTATGTGAATAGTTGTAAGGGCCAAGGAAAAACTTGTGCTTAAAAAAATCAATATTTAAAAAAATACTTTTACTGGTGAATGATACTATGTTCCATGCAGGCGCGGAGTCAGGGGGTGGCACTCTGGACAGTGCTCCCCTCTTGGGAACCCAAAAAGGTACTCAAAATCAGTAAAAACACTCTTTTTACATGTCAAATTTCAAAATTTCTCCTGGGGAAGGAACCTGGGGATTTGTACAGCAGGATAATACCCTAGAAAGGTTTAACCAGTAACAATTTCAGATTTTTAAACTTTGTTCCAACACAGATATTGGGGGTCAAAGTTCTGAATTTTTCGAAATTGTCCGATTTTGAGAGTTCATAAGTCTAAAAAGAAACATATACCGAGGTCAAATTTTTTAAAGTAAAGTTTAGGAAGTATACTACTCATTAGGGTGGAGCGAAAAACTTTTTTTTTGAAATTAAAAACGCCTGAGGTGGGAATAGGTGGCATTTACGATAAAACTTAAAAATTCAAAACTTGAGTTTGATCAATTAATATCTTCAGGTTCCACATTCACGTTAAAGTTTCGAAGTTTCATCAAATTTTACGTAAAAATGGTTATAAATGATTCCCACACAATTTTAGCTCCTTTTTCAAACCATAACTGGTTGAGTTAATGTTCCTAGGATGTCAAACAAATTTTAAGACCTTCTATGGACCTGGAAGGTGGGTAATTTCCGCATGCCATTACAATACTATAGCGACCGAAAAACCAATTTTTGAATATCGGTACCAAATAGAGCTCAAAAGTTGCGTTTTACCTTCCTTATTCATGGAAAAATAATAAAAAAATTTGTAAAAAATAATTGAGGTGTGTTTTGGCCCTAGAACTTGAAAAAATGGATCTTTTGCATAGCGTATAATGGGAAAAGTCTTAATTAATCAAATTAAAGTTTTAAATGTAATAGAAACTTATAGTTGCCTTAATTCGGTGTTTTAATCGTCAAAAAAAGTATTTACAAAGGTATTGCATTGTGATTTGTGCTAAGTAGATAAGGCATAAATCTTAGAATCGCCAAATGAGAGAAAAATTCATTTTTATACGTATTTATATTTATTTTTTCAGATCAGAGCATTAAATTTACTTTTAATGTATCCTAAATTTTCCCTTATTATATATAACACAAATCATAACCTTTTATTTTATATTTGGTCCTTTAAAATTTGAAGACTTGTTACAAAATATGGTAGTTCAGGTTAAAGTTTGGAATAAAATGCCTGTAGTGCAATATAACACTTTTTTCGTCTGTTTTCTGTAAAAATATCAACCTTAATGTTTTAAAAGCATTTTATGTAAACAATAATGTGTAGTACAGACTACATAAAATATTTGAACTTAAAGTTTATAAATTTTGGGATTTTTAAGTTTTTTCATCCAAATTTGGCAATTTTAGGCTGTTAAATTGATTTTAAAAAATTTAATAATGAACTCAAAAGTATTATTGACTATTAAGACACTAAACTAAGGTAACTATAAGCTTTTACAACATTTAAACTTTAATTTGATTAATTAAGGCTTTTCCCATTATACGCTATATGCAAAAGATCCATTTTTTCAAATTCTAGGGCCAAAACATACCTAAATTATTTTTTACGAATTTTTTTATTATTTTTCCATGAATAAGGAGGGTAAAAGGCAACTTTTGAGCTCTATTTGGTACCGATATTCCAAAATTTGTTTTTCGGTCGCTAGACTATTTTAATGGCTTGCGCCCTTATTTCGGGCTTGAAAAATCGGAAATTCCTCCCATTTCGGGTCCGTAGAAGGTCTTAAAATGTTGTTTGACATCCTAAGAATATAAAATCAACCAGTTAGGGTTTGAAAATTGAGCTAAAATACAGGGTGATTCAGAAATAATCATCAATAATTTGGGGGGAGGTAGAGGGGCCCTAGACAAGCATATTTCGAATAGGGATGGTGGGGCGCAGCCTTACAGTTAAAGAGCTAGGACCTAATGTAGTGCGAGCACTTTTCAAAAGGCCGTTTTTAGAAGGCCCGTGTGACGAAACAAAACATAATAAAATGAAAAACATTATTGCATGAGGTACAGGAGTATCCGTACTACTTAAATTCTCAATTTGATATAAATTGGACCACTTGCTGAACCGTAGGGTGAGTTTTAAAACGTGCCATATTAATCTCTTAGTCAAACAATGGAGTTCCCTTAATGGTATTAAGAAAAATGATGATAGGGGAAGGAATTTTCAATGATCAAACAGTTTCAATGATCAATGTTTTGATCATTAAAAATTCCTTCCCCGATCATCATTTTTCTAAATACCATTAAGGCTGAGCGCGCACTGGAGACTTTTGTCTCGGAGACTTAAAACACTAGTCACTCGAGAGCAATGCATTTCTATGAGGAAATTCTTGGCCTAGTGATCTAGCGACGAGACCAAGATCACTAGACCAAGAATTTCTTCATAGAAATGCATTGCTCTCGAGTGACTAGTGTTTTAAGTCTCCGAGACAAAAGTTTCCAGTGCGCGCTCAGCCTAAGGGAACTCCATTTTTTGACAAAAATATTAATATTGCACTTTTGAAACTCACTCCACGGTTTAGAAAGTGGTTCAAATTCTATCGAATTCATGGTGTAAGTAGTAGGGATACTTCCTAACCTCATGCAATAGATTTTTTCATTTTATTATGTTTTGTTTCGTCACACTGGCCTTCTAAAAACGACCTTTTGAAACGCGCTCGCACTACATTAGGTCCTAGCTCTTTAACGGTAAGGCTGCGCCCCACCATCCCTATTCGAAATATGCTTGTCTAGGGCCCCTCTACCTCCCCCCTAATTATTGATGATTATTTCTGAATCACCCTGTATATTCATTCATTTATGCTATTATATTCAGTCACATTTATAACCATTTTTACGTAAAATTTGATGAAACTTCGAAACTTTAACGTGAATGTGGAACCTGAAGATATTAATTGATCGAACTCAAGTTTTGAATTTTTAAGTTTTATCGTAAATGGCACCTATTCCCACCTCAGGCGTTTTTAATTTCCAAAGTTGGTCATTTTTGGCTAGTTTCACTCCACCCTACTACTCATACCTCACGAGAAAAAAATTAGAAAAATATAGTTCCTTTAACAAAAATAAGCGTTTGAAAAGTGAAAAATGACCACCATAAAGCTCGACTTAGAGGAAGATTTTTCTGTTTGAGACTCGATACCCCTTATATTTGGCTCAACTATAATAAAGCATGCATTTTTCTGAGTAAAATGGCTTTTGTTCCATGAATTTAAGTTAAACCAGCTAGGAATAACGCTAGTTAACGTAAACCCCCTTAGAATCGCTGTTTCGTAGACGTAGAACATCCATGGCTGATATACAAATTCAAATAAAGATGAAAAATTAAAATTCGGGTTTTTGGACTATCTAATGATATAAGAATCAACACACACAAAAAATAATTCGATTATAAAATAGTCGAGCGACCACTTTGGGTCACTTGATAAAGTAGATTGACCCTTCAGTGATTTCAGACCATGTTCCCTCCACTTACTCCTAGTTCCATGGGTGAACATTTAACATTTTGGCAAGTTTTAGCTTATGGATCATTTTTGGTAAATGGTTTCTGACCATCAACCATTTTTTAGTAGTTCTCACATGGGCTTAATTGCTTTTGGGTCTGGACTGGAGACCAGGAAAGTAACTTTATTCTTTCAATATCGTGACTTTTAAAAAACTTGAAGATAGCCAAATTGTAGTTTTGCACAGCTTTGTCAATCAAAGAGACAAAATATGAATCCTAAATGTATTCTAAAAGAAGCAAATGGGACATGAGAACACATGTACACAATTGAAGACATCAGTGAAAATCTCTTTTGTGTATGGGGGTGTTGAAATGTCTATATGGATAGTAAAGTTTCAAAGAAGAAATTCGATCTCTTTTAAGACTCATTTTAAAGAGAATTGAGGCAGTGGGGAGTTCCACGGGTCCAGGTGTCTGGAGACTATTTCCCTCCCCTTCATATACATGGCAAAATTGTGGAGGTGGCGATAGATAGTGGCAGCATCTATCATATCATGAGGCATCAGAAGTCGGACTTATGCCATCTATAGGCCTTACTTTCTCAGGAGCCGCACCCCCTTTGCCTTGATTCCTTATGGAGCTTGGGTATTCCAACATGTATACGTCAATAAGCAGTAAAATATTCTACTTTCCTCGAACTTAAATAACAGATGTCCTTCCTGTGAAAGCATAGAGTTCTTTTGGGCTGTTTTATTAGGGTGTCACAATTTTTTTTTCGAAAAACCTCACTCCCCTCGGCTTTTCCCATTTCTTTTGATCCCAAAAGATTGTGTGTGAAGTTCCGCCCCCTAAGTTAACTCTAGGGTTTGCCTGTAGAGCCCCAAAGTTTGAAAAAGTGGAAAAAATGACCAAATTTCAGAATTTTTAAAATTATACTTTAATGTTGATACTGCGATAAAACCGGTTCAAATGTGTCATTTAGGACTTATTTTGGTGGAATATATTTATTTATGTGTATTAACCTGTACCCTATAGCCCCTATAACTTCAGATTAAAACGTACTACTTATAGGGACGTTGCACACTGAGAGAAATGACAGTTTCAAATTTGAGTTATCGATGTTCTCATTTTGGTATGAAACTTTTTGTCTCAATAAGGAAGTTGCATGTGTCAGGTTTTCAAAAACAAACAAGTGTTCCGTATGGTTTTTTGTATGGTAAAACGAAATATCTAGTCAGTTTTTCAAAAAAAATGTTCAGGTAATTAAAAGTATTTGAATTTAAAAGTCGAAAAAAAAAACACGTGATTGAAAACGTTTATTTATTAAATTCATTTCTTTCGGGCTTGTAGGCCGTGGTATAAAATAAAATAAAAGATCCAGACGTTTCGTCGGAAGCTGTGTCCGACATCATCAGTGGAAATAAAACATTAGTTCACCGATTCAATAAGTTTGGTTTGGATTGGAGGTTGCCAGAGGCTTCAAAATAGAGGCTTCAGAGGCTTCGACGAAACGTCTGGATCTTTTATTTTATTTTAGACCACGGCCTACAAGCCCGAAAGAAATGAATTTAATAAATCAAACCGGCTGTGAAAGTCTTCATGCTTACAGAAAACGTTTATTGTTTAAAGCACAAGATAACGTCAACACAGTAGCGGATTTCTAAATAGGCTAGCTAGGCTATAGCCTACGGCGGCAAATTTTAGCAGGCGGCAAACTTTTTACGGCAGAATCTTTTTCTGGATAAAAAAGGAGAAGAGAAAGGAAACACTAAACATAAGCTCTGAAAAGACGGCGAACGTCCTTTCAGAAAAGCAATTCTGTGGTTTACAAGGAACTGTACTCCGTTACCCTTACCCAAAGGGTCTCAAAATGAGCTAAAACACTACTTTAAGGGGCAATTTTCAAAAATATTTCTAGGAAAGAACCCCAAATCCCCCTCTCAAATTTTGGTATCTGTTACAGTGTTTATTCCTTGAAAATTATGCCACCTACACGAAGCTTTTCCCTTTTGGCGCTCTCTCCATGGAGAGAGCATCTCTCTATGCATAGAGTTTGAAAAGTAGATAAAGTTTTGAGAGGATTTCTAAAAACATTTTCTGGGGGAGGACCTCCGGCACCCGTTTGACATTTTTGTAAATTTCCTCGCCAGAAAATTCTGTGGTTTTCCAGGAATTGTAAGGGTCTCAAAAGGAGCTGAAACACTACTTTAAGAGGCAAGTTTTCAAAATTTTTCTGGGGGTGAGACCCCCACAAACACCCCCTAATTTTACTTCGAGCTCACATTGTAAAATTGAAACATTTCTTGTAAAATATTACTTTTAAGTAATCAAATACTTGAGGTATAAATACACTCGGGTCCTTAAGAAGACATTCAGTCAGACCGCCCCTCAGTAGCGGATCCAGGGGGGGGGCTTAAGCCTCCTCCCAAATGAAAAGTCTTACACTATATAATATGGCATTTTATGCACCAAAATTAGTTAAAACCCTGTTATTTTAAGGTTAAATTTTCGAACATTTTGTGTGGGAGGACTCCCAGACCCCCTTGGTATCTGTAACTGTATTATTACAACTATATTTTATATTAAGTTCGTCAAAACGCAAAAATTCTACCGTAAAATCTATATCCGAAATTCGGATATAGATTTGACAAAACGAGTTGAAAAGTGGGGGTTTTTTACTTAAATTTCCAAAAATATTCTGGGGGAGGGCCCCCAAACCCCCCTTTTAGTAGTCTTTTCCATATTAAGATCAGCAATAAGATTTAATTGGATTATGAAAATTCCTAGCCCCCAAAAAACAAATCCTAGATCCACCCTTGCCGCCGGCCCCCCAGAAAAATAAGAAACCAAAAGTCAAGTCACGACGTGTACCAAACCCACTTAAAATCTTTGCCCCCCGACCCAAAACTGAAATGACGCCCCTGTTTAGTTTTGTAAGATATATAGGGTATAGGCGGCAAATTTTGCTTCAACCTATAGGCGGCACATTTGGAAATCCGCCCCTGCGTCAACAATAATACCATCAACTCCATTGCTTTTCAACAATGCCTACTATAAGTTGACGTCACATCCAAACTCTTGGCGTTTTCGCGCGCTTTTTAAAAGGGGATTTTTGTTAATTTTTTTTAATTTAATTAATTTTGTTTTTTTGTTTTTAGCAATCAAAAAATTTCTCGATCGGCCTCAAATTTTGGGTAGTTGCTTATTTTTGCAAGGATAATCGATTAAAAAATATAAAAAAATCATGCAACTTCCTCGTTATGACCAACCCAATGCTTTCAGTTTTGAAACACCAGACAATAGGGTGTCCCTTATATGACTGAAAAATTTTTTCTTGCGAATTTGAAAACGGTTACCCTCTACTTTTTTCATCAATGCCTTGACCATGATTTCTGATGATGATTCTGATTCTGAGCCTGATTTCTGGGCGGGCATTCTAGGCACTTGCCCTGGGCCCCCATTTTAAAGGGGCTCCCAAAATGCTTGAAAACTAAGAACATGTGAGAGAATCCTACTACTATTATAATTGTGAAATGTTTGTCTGGATGTTTGTTACTACTGCAAACTAAAAACTACTGAATGGATTTTTATGAAATCCTACTACTATTATAATTGTGAATGTTTGTCTGGATGTTTGTTACTCTTTCACGCAAAAACTACTGAATGGATTTTAATGAAATTTTACCATAATGTAGCTTATACATCAGAATAACACATAGGCTATAATTTATAAAGAGAAAATAGGTCCTTCATTCTTTTTTTCCAATTTTTCTTCTTTTTTCACTTATTTTTCCGTGTTTGAAAACCTGTTTTACCAGTCATACAACGAGTTAAAAATAAAACATTGTTTCAAATGAGACACAGATCACTAGACTTTTTCATTTACTAGATCTTTTATTTTAGTTTTAAACACTGGTTTTAACACTGTTGTTATATAGCTCAGTGGGTTTTAAATTTCTTAATTTGTTCAATAACATACTAATTTACTAGACTTTTTACTATGGTTTCAAATTTTTTATTTTATAAAGGCACAGTCATACAACGAGTTAAAAATAAAACATTGTTTCAAATGAGACAGATCACTAGACTTTTTCATTTACTAGATCTTTTATTTTAGTTTTAAACACTGGTTTTAAATTTGTTAATTTGTTCACTAGACTTACTAATTTACTAGACTTTTTATTATGGTTTCAAATTTGTTATTTTATAAAGGCACCAAGATATTAAACTTTATCAGGAACATCGGGATTGTAAAAAGTGACAAGAACACCGGGATTGGAAAATTAGCGAGAACATCGGGATGGAAAAAATTACCGGGTTATAAAAATTACCGAGAACACTGGGATAGGAAATTTACCATAAAGACACCGGGAATACCGGAATATAAAAATTACCGTAAACACTGAGATAGGAAAATTACCGGGGCCGCCGGGATTAGAAAAATTACCGTGACCACCGGGATAAGATTACCGGGAACACTGGGATAGGAAAGAGGTGCCTGGGATACCGGGATGATTTGTAATATTGCTAATTTACAAAATTATAAATGTATTTTAAGAAATATTTAAAAAAATAAATTTATAAAGTCCCCCCCGTGCAAGGCCGGGTATAACAGCTAGTGTAAAATAAATTTACTAACTCATGAATTTAAAATCAATTAATTTGATGAAGCTTTCAAATAAAGAATTTTTACGAAGAGTTTACATAAGAAGTATAGGTCATTGATTTTGCCATTTTAAGTCAAATAAATTTAAATTTTACTTTAAAACATGTCGAGGGCCCCAAGCGATTCTTTTGCCCCGGGCCCCCAAACATGTAAGTTGGGCCCTGGCCTTGACCTATTCAGATATAAAATTTTATCCCTCCACGATGATATTAACCTGTGCAAAATCTTAATTAAATATGGTCAAAATGTCTCTTTTTGTCTCTTTTATGACAGATTTTTTTTTCTCTTTGCGAAATTGATAAGAGATACCCTCTACTATTTTTATAAATGCCTTGACCTATTCAGATATAATTTCATCCCTCTACGATAACATTAACCCGTGCCGAATCTCAGTTGAAGATGGTCAAACAAGCTAAATTACCCGCACGCGTCCGCTAATACTCACCACTTTTTCTTTTTACCTACTTTTTTCAGACTTTTTTATATTTTACTATAAGTTTGGCCATAGAAATGTAATATAATCGGTCTAAAATGTCGTCTACCGCTTTTAAAAGAAGTTAGCAAAGTGAAGGTAAACCAATTTACTTAGTTGGCGATACTATTATAGTAACCAGATTACTGGATCTAAGTTAACAATTAATCCACAAATTTTTGCGGTGCTGATTTTTAACATTCGTGAAATTAACTTTAGTGGTAGACGACAATTAAGACCGATTAATATTACATTTCAATGGCCATAAGTACATGAAGCCTGAAACATATAAGCCTGGAAAAAAAATAGGAAAAAGGAAAAAAAGTGGTGTGTATTAGCGGGCGCGTGCCGGTAATTTAGCTTGTTTGGCCATCTTCAATTGAGATTCGGCACGGATTAATATTATCGTAGAGGGATAATATTTTACATATGAATAGGTCAAGGCATTGATGAAAAAAGTAGAGGGTAACCGTTTTCAAATTCGCAAGAAATTTTTTTTTGGTCATAAGGGTCACCCTAACCAGACATACTCAGTTTCAAAAAAATCAAATGCCGTGTCGCCGGAGCCAATGAAATCGCCGGAAAAAGGAGGCGTGTCGCAGCAGCCAATGAAATCGTCGGAAATAATTGTTTGAGAGGGAGGTAAGTAGGCAGGCTACAGCTCAACACAGCTCTTTCCGGAACTTTGTTTTATCAGCAAACCGATCGCGTTGAACCGATTTCTAAATAAAAAGCGATATTTCGATAAAAATAAAGAAGCAGCCTTTGCAAATCAATGTTCTAAAAATGAATTCTCGCCGTAGAACTCGCAAGCTACTGTCGCGAGGCAATATGCGGACATCAACCAGCGACTGGATCTGACAGGAGAGAACGCGATCGTTTGTTCCGAAAACAACGCCGAATTACAACCAACAAGCAGAAAACCAGCGTCGTGTGCACCAATAATCGCACCCAAGAAACAGGCACGGATTAAGAAACTTTTCAAGGGGGGGGCGGTCCGATTTTTTTAGGGTAATTTTAATTTTATGATTATTCTGCATTTTGAAAGTTATTTTAAGGATTCAATTGTGAAAACATTAACCATTTCAGTCATAGCCGCCCTAAATTCCCCATAGGATTCCCTAAATTCCCCATAGGATTCCCTAAATTCCCCATAGGCAATCTCGGGCGGTGCAGGATAGAAAGGGTTAAATAACTATTCAAACCCTTCAGCATTCGTATCTCCTGTTGACCAGTGGCGGATCCAGGTTTTGGGGGGCTAAGAATTTCATAATCCAATTGATTCTTCTTGTTAATGGTAACACGGAAAGGTAGGTAGTGAAATATCCTACTCAAACCAATAAAAGGGGGGTCTGGGGGTCCTCCCCCAGAAAATTTTTGGAAATTTAAGTCAAAAACCCCACTTTTTCAACTCGTTTTGGTACGCCTCATCCGAATTTCGGGTATAGATTTTTTGCGTTTTGACAAATTTAGTAAAATATTAGACGTTTTTTCGGGGGGGCTTCAGCCCGAAAGCCCCCCCGTATATCCACCACTGCTGTTGACTTTATAAGAGCATTATGTTTTAAAATTCTTCCACATAATAATTTATTCACAACAAAAAACTTTCCTGTAATGCAAATATTTTCATAAGCTGGGTTTTTTTTAAATTTCTTTCTTTCCTTGCCTTACCCTTCTACTTCAACTTACATTTATTATACAATTCAAATTAAAATTTTTATAATTCTTACCCGTTCTACTCTTTTTTTTGAAGAAAAATGTAATACTCGACGATCGCTTCATAATGTACTTTTATATTGTGTCAAAATCTAAAGCAATTTTTCTTAATATGTCCTTACAAGAATATTTTCAGAGGGGTTTTCATTATCTTAATAAGGGATTTAATAAAATTAGCATACATAATTAACTTAACAAAATAATTTTTTAAGTATAATAAACATGCTATAATAAACATTTTTTGTATAATAAACAAACCAATGCTCAACCCTTGGTGTCTAAAAATAAAAAATAGTTTTATGGATTTTAAATTAATTTTTATTGACTATTTGGCGTTGTTAAAAGCTCATCTTCCAGATAGAGTTTTTAAATCCCTCAAATACTATATCCGCGCGCGCGCGCGAATTCGGCATATATAAAGCGGGTAAAATACCAAGCTTTAAAAAGCCAAAACTTAATGATCGGCTAAATAATCCTTCGTTCAGGGGTATTTTCCCGAGTAGAAAAAATAAAAGTGTTTTTAAAGTCTAAAAAGAGGACATAGGAACAAAATGAATAGATATAAGAGTAATGATTAGGAGAGAGAAGAGAGAAAGAGTAATGATTGTTATAGAAAGCATTTATCAACGAAAGATAGGCGTTTAAGCAGTTAAGTTTTGAAAAATACAAAATTGACACATTCAATTACTCTTAATTATGTATACACAACTTTTGGTTAGTAAATTTAGCATTGGGTTCACTAAATTTCATCTACAATATTAGATTCATAAAGTTATACTTAATTTTAAAAATTTGTGATTATTGATGACAAATCTAAAATTGGATGAAATGAATAAGTAGCTAAGTGCTTAAATATGTAAAAACATGTGAATAAACCGAAGTAAGTATGTAACATAAAGCTAGTATAAATCGATCGAAAGTCCCTTGAAACGTGTAATATTCGAAACAGAGAACTCTTCAAAATAATAATTATAAAATAAATGTAATAACATGGAACTTCCAGTCCTAGTCATAATTTAAATACATGAAACAAACATTCTTTTAAAAGAGTTGAGTATAAACTTACATTTTTCTCCTTGTGTATAGAAAAATGTATAAATTAGTAGGCAAACGCTTTAAGATAAAATGTCCCTACAGGCCACAGCTGTTCCTCAGAGGAAACAGGGAAGGGTGTCCCCTACATTTCGCCGTAAACCACTTTTCCTTCCCCCCTTACATCCTGCTGCACTTTCCCTGTGGGGAGATTTCGGCCAAACCTCCGAATCGAATACCATAGAATCGATGCCGAAATGCTGAATCGAATGCCTGTGAATCAAACCTACTGAAGAATCGATTCCTAGGAATCCTGGGAAAGTGGGGAAAGTAATTGGCGAAACGAATTGAAGCTCTCCGGGGGGCATGGTGCATGGTGGTTTCTTATCTAAACACAGGTGTTAATAGATGTTGAATTTGTCACGGTGGCTACCCTTGTATTTTGAAGAATGCACAAGGAATGTATGACGAATTCTTTTTCAGTATGGTGAACTAAACTTCTAGAAAGTGAAGTTGGGAAACTTTCTTTACTTTCATTTATATAAAAAATGCAGTTAATATTTTTAGCTGCGTCATAAATTTTAGGCTAATATAAGAAAGTATTAGATTGGAATAAGTTTTTAGCTGAGGAATTCAGTATTTAATATTTGGGGCCAAATCTTGGTAAAATAACGTAAAAAGAAAAATTGAACATTCATTAAAATTCCTTTCTTAATAATTATTTTCTCAGGAATTTAATTAAAATTTTCGGTGAAATTATTCAAGAATTCAATAATTAAAGCCTATTCCATGGACACTATTTTAACAACAATGTTATTCCATTAAATTTTTTATTTAAAAAATAAATCCTGAAAAAAATATATTTTAAACTAACACTTACCAGTTTTAAAACTTTTAATTTCTTTGAAACAGATTTTAAAATATTAGTATGATTTTTAATCGATGAGTTATATCTAGTTTTTCCTGTTAAAAAATTAATATTTTGTGTTATCTTTTCTTTTTAACAATGGGGTGAACCGTGAGCGGATATTTTTTTAGCAGAAATAAAGCTATTTTCAGCCCAATGATAGCAAAAAGAGGTCAAGGGATCATTTAAAATTTTCGAAACATAGCCTCTATGCTTTTCCTTGGGTATTTATACATAAGAACATAAGTTAGAAAAAAAATGGATTTGTGTAAAAGACAAACACACACAATCAATGACTTATATTAGATACCTCACAATAAGGAAGTTGCATGTGTCAGATTTTCAAAAACAAGTGTTCCGTACGGTTTTTTGTATGGTAAAATGAAATATCTAGTCAATTTGTCAAAAAAAATGCTCAGGTAATTTAATATTTTAATTTAAAAGTTGAGAAAAAAACTGTTTTATTGCTGAACTGTTTTAACTGTTTTACTGCTGAAAACGTTTATTGTTTAAAGATATCATCAATCAAACCATCAATTCCATTGCTTTCCAACAATGTTTATCGTATGATGACGTCAACGTTCGATGATCTCAGACTTTTGGCGTTTTCGCGCGCTTTTAAAAAGTGGATCTTTGTTAGTTTTTTTGGCATTCAAAAATTTCTCGATCGGCCTCAAATTTTGGGTAGTTGCTTATTTTTGCAAGAAGAATCGATCAAAAAAAAATCATGCAACTTCCTCAATAAACCTTATACAGAACAGAATGTTTTTGTCTAAACGAGTTAAAATAACTTTTGAAAATTAAAAAAAAAATCTGAGATTGAAGATTCTTTTACTGTATTTTTTTAAAATACACATATTTAGTAAAACCTTATAGGTACCGGAATTTTATATAGCAAAGTGTAATTTACGATTTAAAACTGCGATAAAAGAAAGCAATGTTTTTTTATTTTAATAATGTTTAAGCACTCCACATGTACTCTTATACAGAAAACCTTACTAAACCTTATACAGAACAGAATGTTTTTGTCTAAACGAGTTAAAATAACTTTTGAAAATTAAAAAAAAAATCTGAGATTGAAGATTCTTTTACTGTATTTTTTTAAAATACACATATTTAGTAAAACCTTATAGGTACCGGAATTTTATATAGCAAAGTGTAATTTACGATTTAAAACTGCGATAAAAGAAAGCAATGTTTTTTATTTTAATAATGTTTAAGCACTCCACATGTACTCTCATTACTCGAAAGTATCCATTTAATTAATTAGCTCTAGTGGATAGAATTTTCTAAATATGATTATTTTATTTGTTCTCATTCCTTAATTTTCAATCGAAAAATATTCATGACTAAAAAAATAATCGTACGTATACAGAGTACGTTTCTACAGAGATTATAACCCTTACCTATAAATAAGTAGGATTTATCGATCGTTTTCATTCTTATACAATTGAATACTTTCTTAATGATAACTTTTCTATCACCGTTAAGTAAAAATGCAATAATCGGGGAGCAGATTTAAATATAAATTTAGTATTGGATCTTGTACCTAGTGATGATTACCTTGATGTACTTGTTTTGTACAGTAATGGCATCGCGAATTTCAATAATATTCGAATTGGAGAAATTGACACTTCTTCAACTTATATGGATCATTTTTAAGTAAAATATAATTCTCAAATCAAAATTTCTGGATGTTTACGTTCCATAACTGATCATTACACCTTTATCATTAGAGACTAAGAATTTTTAGACAATATCAAATTTTTTACAACCCAGCATTTTGGTTTTCCTGTAAAAATTATCGTTTAGTGTGAAAAAAATCGCTTGATTATCCTTTTCCCAAGCAAATAATCTTAATAAGAACAGGCTGATGCAATATCCTTGAATATTAGTAAATCTTATGACAGCTTAAATCAGGAGATTGTTTTCTGTATAAATTAAATGTAGATGGTATTCTAGGAAACTGTTTAAATTGGTTCCAATCTTTAATACTCGAAAGCACCGCGTTAAGTTAAATATTTTATATACAGTCAATTTATCTTTGTAAAAAATGTAATACTATGTAAATTCGTTTGCATACAAATTAATATCTCCTTAAATTTTATAATTTAAAACAATGAAAATGATTTTGCATGAATGGGGTAATGGGGTATATACTATTAGATCCCTCTGCGGTGAAATCACGGATTTAATGCAAAATTTTAGTTTGTGGTTGCAGTAAAGTGGGAGATTAACACTAACATTAAGCCATTAATTAACTTACCAATATACTCTTTCCGGAAGAAGTATTATTAAATAATGTGCCACACATTTCCATTCAATATATTTGCAAACTGGTATGAAAATTTGTAGTATGAGTATGCTTTTATTACACTATTATTTAGTATTAGGATTTATTATTTAGTACACTGCTGTGCAAAAATTAAGGACGGAACTGTTTTTTCAACTTAACGAATAGTAGAATTATTGTTTATCCATGAAAATCATACCAAAAGATGTTTATTGGGTGAGAATACAGGGCCCGAGAAAAAAATTTTCCCTATCAATATTTTAAGGGGGTAAATGGGCCCTCCATTGATAATGGAGTTCCATTACACATTTAGAGCAGTGACAGAAACTTCTACGGTAAGAGGTATTTAACCAAAAAAATTTAAGTTTTTTGCAATGAATATGATTATTTCTGAACTTAATGCAAATTTTTAAACGTTTGTGCTCCCTTTAAATGGTATTTTTTAGGTTTTATTGAGAGATATCGGTCTTATTATCATTTTTGGCAAGTTTTAACTTCTGGGTCATTTTTGGTGAGTGGTATCTTAGCGTTAACCATGTTTTAGTAGGTCTCCCACATGCCTAATTGCGTTTGGGTCTGGGAGCCTGAAAAGTAACTTTATTCTTTCAATATCGTTATTTATGAAAAACTTTGAGTTAATCAAATTGTGATTTTTTGCCTATTTTTCACGAATAAAGAGAAATCCTTGACCCAATTCGATCTCTTTAAACTTCATTTTAAAGATAATTGAGATAATTTTACAGATATATCTTTCTTTTCAGCCACGTATAAGTCCATAAACACTAAAAATGCTTCATTTTTTTAACGTTAATAACATATTTCCTTTCTGTGAAACTATGCAATTCTTTGTGCCGTTTCAGCACCCCTTAAACACAGAAATTTTCACTGATATCTGCAATTGCGTACCTGTGCTCTCATGTCCCTTATACATCTTTTAGAGGACCTCTCGGGTCAAATATTTCTCTTTATTAGTTAAAAAGCTGCAGAAAATCATAATTTCACTACTTCAAAGTTGTTCATAAGTAACGATATTGAAAGAATAAAGTTATTTTTCAGGTTCCCAGACCCAAACGCAATTAGGCATGTGTGAGACCTACTAAAACATAGTTAACGCTAAGGTACCACTCACCAAAAATGACCCAGAAGTTAAAACTTGCCAAAAATGATAATTAGACCGATATCTCTTAATAAAACCTAAAAAATACCTTTTAAAGGGAGCACAAACGTTTAAAAATTTGCATTGAGTTCAGAAATAATCATATTCATTGCAAAAAAACTTAATTTTTTTTGGTTAAATACCTCTTACATAGAAGTTTCTGTCACTGCTCTAAATGTGTAATGGAACTCCATTATCAATGGAGGGCCCATTTACCCCCTTAAAATATTGATGGAGAAAATTTTTTTTCTCGGGCCCTGTATTCTCACCCAATGACTTATTTTATACCCAACACTTATTTTATATTTTATACAGGGTGAATCAAAATTCAACATCAATATTTGGTGATGAGGTAGAGGGGACCTAGACAAGCATATTTAGAATAGGAACGAGGGGGCGCAGCTATAGAGCTATAGGATAGGACCTAATGTAGTGCGAGAGCGTTACAAAAGGCTGTTTTGATAAACCCCGTGTAACGAAACAAAAAATAATGGAATGAAAAAATTATTGCATGAGGTAAACCAGTATCCGTTCTACTTACTCCTTAAATTTGATAGAAATTGAACCACTGGCTAAACCGTGGGGTGAGTTTTAAAAGTGCAATATTAATCTTTTAGCCAAAGAATTGAGTTTCTTTAGAATGTAATAGTATTTAAAATAATGATGATAGGGGATCGGGGAAGGAATTTCAATAATAATACATTTCTTTGAACAAATAAGGGATCTTGCATGATCATTAAAAATTCCCCTTCACCGATCATTTAATTTTTAAAAATACCATTACACTAAGGAAACTCCTTTGTGTTGTAAAGGCTAATCCTCCCCTACATTTTAGTGCTTAGTTTCTTTAATTCCAACTCTCCGTTACAAATTGACACACAAAAAAAACATGTATCCTAAAAACCCATGTTTGTAAATACTCAAAATAAAAGAAAAAATATTATTAAAAGGGTTATTTTGGTTGAATAGAATATACTTAAGATAATTAAAAATAATTAAAACCAAGTTTATTATAAATTATTTCTAAAATTAAAACAGTGATAAGTCAAGGTTTTCAAGATTTCGAATTCAAAAAACAACGACAATAGCGTTTTTACTGTTGTATTTTGTCGAAAACAACCTACTAAATAAAAATTCTCTATATAATTTTTATAAATAAGAAAAAAAAATTGTAACTGGCACTGATATTTAATTCTATTTGCATAATTAGTTGTATATCATAAATTAAATACTATTAAATATTTTGTGTTAATTTTTATTTATTTTGTCATCTAACCCAAAATTAAAATATATTTTTTAAGACACCCTATGGGTTTTTTTCACCCCTCAACTCTACGTTTTCTAAGAAACCAACTAATTGGCTCAGTACACTACCTATCCAATACAAAAGACAGGATATCAAAGGGCGTCAGACATTGATAGGAAGAGTTACAAGTCATAAAACTGTCACAGGGTCGGTGCACCACAGGGTTTCCATTGGGAAAATGCATTCGATTCTACTCCAGAATCGATTTCTTTGCCCGATCCCGAAATGTGAGGGAAATATCGGTGATTAGGGGGGAGGGTAGAGGGGACAGTAGGGATTTTTTCAACAAGGGGGGGAAGGAAAAACGGTTTTCGGCGAAACCGGGGTATCACCCATCCAACAGGAGCTTTTTCACTTGCGTGGTTTACTGAAAGCTATTTTACTTCTTCCCAATTTATTACGAAGAAAGTTTTGTTATTTGAAACCAAAAAATTTTTTCGTCTCAGGGCAAGGGGGGGGGCGATCGCCCCCACCGCCCCCCCCCTTAATCCGTCCCTGCCAAGAAAGCGCTCGCGAAAGGAATCGCTATTTGAAAGAGTCATTTAGCAATAAAACTTGAGCTCTCTCATAGCACCGATAGCGAGCAGGGGGCTATTCAGTTATAAAATTTTATCTCTGTACGATGACATTAACCTGTGCAAAATATTAATTAATCTTAATAAGAATAACAGTAATAAAATTTGATAAGCATGAATACTTACAAGAATCTATAGCGGTCGAATTCTCGTCTTATTAGTCCGGGAAGAATATTTTCTAATTTAAATCCATAGTCTATTAACAAAGATATCCAGTCAAAACGGCCACTCCATATAAAGGAGAAAATTATATCTTTAATAATGTCATTTTCACCATGCCGCATTCCCCAGAAATCAAACCTGGTCGTGTTTGCCACTTTGAGCATGAACTCCAAATGGTCCTTGTGTGTCACTTTGATGAACAGTGCGATTCTGGTGTAGTTACTAAGACAAACATCCCAGAGTTTCATCACCAGGAGGGGATGCTCGCTTTTCTTCTCGAAAAGGCTTTTCAGAACGGAAGGGTAAATCTTATCAAAAAAGGCATTGTGCTGATGATTTTCATTGCACTTTGAATTATTCCACTCCCTGACACCGAAGACCATAAACATGTTCAGGAACCAGATAGCCCCCTGTTGCAACGTGGATTTGTCCTTATTCCTCACGAACTTATAAAATAATTCCATTCCCAAATAGTCCCGTTTCTTTCCATCACTTCTTCGTTCACACCCAACGCTAGAATCGTCGAGAGAGAACCACCGTCGTTGCTTATTCTTGCAGACAAGAAAGAAGGTCAGAAGGACGCCTTCCCGCTCTACATTACCCGGAAAAAGCTCATCGAGATGGATCTTGGAGAGTTTTTCGTTTGGCACGGCCGGGTCCAGGTAACATAAAGGAATTCGGGATGCAGTCCAATCTATTCTGGGGATCAAGAGACTGCGTCTGTACGACAATAGATTTCTCTCAGTTACATACAAGTAATTCAAGCGACGAGACATGATGAAGCCGATAAGCAGTTCCACGTGCTACGTTGACGATCGGTAGGAAAGGAAAGCAGCTATCTCGTACTCAACAACAAAGTAGCATCATTCACGGAGTACACTGCAATTGGATGAAGGCAATGCCGCATCTGTCCAAGGGGGGAGGGAGGAGCTGGAATGTAGTTCAACCAATCACCCGCTGCCCACGAGATAAGAGCTCCCCCATTTTCGGAGGGGTGGTACGGTTTTAAGCCCTGCGACACACTGGACGGCTTATGACCGCCCGATCCATTAATCACGATAGGGGAAAAGCATAGAGTTGAGCCTGAGACTCCCCCTATCTTGACAGGAATCAAGATTTCGGTCAAGACTAGGCTTGGAAAAAGACTAGGCTTTCCCCATGCTTTTTTTATGGAGATTGATTGCAGTAGCGACTATAATCTGCCCAAGTGTGGCGCAACGCTATAGGTGAACACGTGGAGCAAGGAATAAAAGTGGAATGACCATCTTCAAAGGGAACTCAACAAACCTCAAATTGAAGCAACCGCGAAGTTTTGCCGTCATTTTGAGTTTTGCATTTTTTAACTAATCAATACTTTAAATTCCATTTTTATTTATATTTCTATTTTAATTTATGTTTTTAATTCTAAAATTTACCAATCAATATTTAAAAAAATACTTTTACAGGTGAATAATCCTATGTTCCATGCAGACGCGGAGTCAGGGGGTGGCACTCTGGACAGTGCCCCCCTCTTGAGAACCCAAAAAGGTTCTCAAAATCAGTAAAAACACTATTTTTACAGGTCAAATTTCAAAATTTCTCCTGGGGAAGGAACCTGGGGATTTCTACAGCAGGATAATACTCTAGAAAGGTTTAACCAGTAACAATTACAGATTTTTAAACTTTGTTCCAACAGAGATATTGGGGGTCAAAGTTGTGAATTTTTCGAAATGGTCCGATTATGAGAGTTCATAACTCTAAAAAGAAACATATACCGAGGAAAAATTTTTTTAAAGTAAGTTAAAGTAAAGTTTTTTAAAGTTCAGCCCCCTAAGTTAACTCTAGGGTTTGCCTGTAGAGCCCCAAAGTTTGAAAAAGTGGAAAAAATGACCAATTTTCAGAATTTTTAAAATTATATTTTAATGTTGATTCTGCGATAAAACCGGTTCAAATGTGTCATTTAGGAATTATTTTGGTGGAATATATTTATTTATGTGTATTAACCTGTACCCTATAGCCCCTATAACTTAAGATTAAAACGTACTATATACTTATAGGGACGTTGCACACTAGGGTGTATCAAAAAAAACTTTTTTCGATTTTGATGACGTAATAGAGCGGAAAAGTTGTATAAGGTGCCAGAGAGTACCTGTGAATTTTTTCAGAATTTTTGGATAATTTCTTAAGGTGCCACATTGGCCCTGAAGTTCCCCATGTTAATCCAATGGGGTGCGCCGCCAAAAAGGCCGAAAATCGGTTTTTCGCCCCTCATTTCTACCCTAATCACACGACGAATGTCTCGTCTCGAGTTATGGACTCTATATGATGTATGCTATCCGACAAAACTTGAATAATAGCCTAAATATCTATATTACGTTTTTTTGTATGCTCAAATTTCGTCGAAAATTGCGTATTTCCTCGTTCAAATCAGAGCCCACAATCAACATAATATAGAAATTTAAGTTATTATTCAAGTTTTGTCGGGTAGAATACATCATATAGAGTCCATAACTCGAGACGAGACATTCGTCTTGTGATTAGGGTAGAAATGAGGGGCGAAAAACCGATTTTCGGCCTTTTTGGCGGCGCGCCCCATTGGATTAACATGGGGAACTTCAGGGCCAATGTGGCACCTTAAGAAATTATCCAAAAATTCTGAAAAAATTCACAGGTACTCTCTGGCACCTTAGACAACTTTTCCGCACTGTTACGTCATCAAAATCGAAAAAAAAGTTTTTTTCGATACACCCTATTGCACACTGAGAGAAATGACAGTTTCAAATTTGAGTAAATCGATGTTCTCATTTTGGTATGAAACTTTTTATCTCAATAAGGAAGTTGCATGTCAGCATGTGTCAGGTTTTCAAAAACAAACAAGTGTTCCGTATGGTTTTTTGTATGGTAAAACGAAATATCTTGTCAGTTTTTCAAAAAAAAATGTACTGGTAATTAATATTTTAATTTAAAAGTCAGAAAAAAAACACGTGATTGAAAACGTTTATTGTTTAAAGCATAAGATGACGTCAACAATAATACCATCAATTCCATTGCTTTTCAACAATGCCTACTATAAGATGACGTCACATGCAAACTCTTGGAGTTTTCGCGCGCTTTTTAAAAGGTGATTTTTGTTAATTTTTTTAGCAATCAAAAATTTCTCGATCGGCCTCAAATTTTGGGTAGTTGCTTATTTTTGCAAGAAGAATCGATTAAAAAATATAAAAAAAACTAGAGAGCTATCGCCCCCTGCTCGCTATCGCTCTCCAACCCCCGGGAACTGCTGACGCAGTTCCCCTAGGATTGCTTCGCAATCCTGTGCTCGCTACGCTCGCTTGCCATACGCTGGTACAGGTACAGCCTAGCTGAGATTCATTACCAACTAAAGGTTTAATTCCGTTAGAGACCGCTTAACCCATTAATGGCCAACTTTTTATTTTTCTTAAATATTTGGTAAAAACTTAGTAAATAGCCCCAAAACAACTGGAAAAATAGTGAAAAAAATTCCAGGTTAAAATTTTAATTTCTACACCAAAATTAAAAAACGTCCCTAAAAAGGGACGTCAGGCACGAATGCCCCCGTTGTTTTTCCCTATAGTAAACGCATGGTAGAAAACTTTTTTAAAGCCTCAAAAACATCTTCTACCTTTTTAAGTGCAGCAAAAGTGATCGGAACCACACTGTAACATGAATATGAACAAAAAATATTAATTATTTATCCAATTAACTGTAAAATTAACCATAATTAACGTAATTTGAGCATTTTTAATGCTCTAAATCACGTTTTTCCTCCCAAATCTATGTTAATTGCAAATTAATTAAGGTTTTTAATTGAAAAAGGCATTATTTGTTATATGTTACCTAATATTAAGTATTAATTACTTTTACACACCTCAAATCCATCAGAATATCTCAATATGTGAAGTTTAAGTCTTTCAAATGCTCATACTTTTTTCATTTTATTTAATTTAATTGTGCGGAACACGAATTTCTCCCCAAAAATCAAGCATTAGACGGATGTGCATTAGCAAGCCAGATGATATAGATTGATCTTCAGTATAGAACACAATGATTAGCGGCATCTAATTAGAAAAAAAGCCGAAAATTTATCACAAAAGTGACTTTTTTGGCAATTTTAATGACAAAAGGTCATTATCTCTCATATAAAAGCCCACGTCACTCACTGACTCACTGATTCTGGAACGCTCGCACACTATGATGCCATCTCGCAATAATAATCAGAAAAATAATTTAATAATGGAATGTTTGGGGAGAATGCCATTTAAAATGAGTTTATATAAGGGTAGTAAGATTTGATTTAAGAATAAATTTGCCCAAATCAGCTCGGTGGTGGTCAGCCGAAATTGAGTGACTTATTTGAATATGATACCTGTCTAGGAGATAAGCGATAAATATAGCGCCATCTATATGATGGCGCTGTATTTATTAGCTGTTTTATGTAATGAAGCTACGTTAATACCGGTTATCCGATTACGCCGGCCACGGACTGCCCGCGAACGCTTTAATTTTTGGATGGAGTAACTTAAAAAAATCATGCAAAACTTCTTATTTAATGTATAATTAATAGGAACTTGAAGTAGTAACGAGGGAAGCTCGCATAAAAGGCTAGCCTAGCTGTAAGACCCGGCTTTGCCGGGTCGTAACAGCTAGTAACTAATAATTATTAAACTTTTAATTAAAATATAACCGGAATATATTTGCATAAGTAATATATATAGTAAAATAATTAATTTATTCCTTTTAATTAATACAAATTAATTAATTCCTTATAATTCAAGACTTTTTATTCCATTAATTTAGCAGAAATAACAGTATTTTCAAAAAAAAATAAAAAATAATAAATTTATTAGCTAAAATTAAATTAATTTTATAAATATCAGTTATTTAATTCATTTCATAAGAATCGAACGCGTTTTTATGAAAAAATGAAGGAAACACTAGCATTTCACTATGGGGAAAACCACGGGGGCATTCGTGCCTGACGTCCCTTTTTAGGGACGCTTTTCGAGGGTCCAAAATAAGGTCAAGATAAAATATTTTGGAAAAATAAAAAAACACCCCAACTGATTTAATGTATAAACAGTAATATATATCGGCATTGAAGTTTTTTTAAAATAACAACTAGGATTTTTAAGCTTTTTCTTTTGAAATTTTTAAAAAAGCACTTTTCTGAAAAATTCTATCTTCCAACTTTAAAAAAAGTGAAATTTTTTTAAAATTCTGATTTCTTCTTGTGTTCTTTATGTTCTATGAAGATCAGAGATGCATCCGTGCAAATTTTAATTGAAAGGAACAATTTTTGTAGAAATAGGAGGATTTTTAAAAAACGTCCCTAAAAAGAGACGTCAGGCAGTAATGGGTTAATATCGCCAATCTCTTTTGAACACCAAAGTGTATAAATATTACTAAATAATTTCAAATTCATATATTAAAGGCGGTAGACGACAAATTTTCTGTCATATTAAGAAAATGAAATTTCTATTTTTTTTTTCAAATTTAAGGCAATATTTGATTTCAGCAGTCAACAGGGACACAACAGGGCATAAATGTGAACACGTTGAGCAAGGATTAAGTGGAGGTATCATTGTCAAAGGGAACTCAACAAACAAATTGAAGTAACCGGGAAGTTTTTCCGCCATCTTGAGTTATGCATTTTTTAACTAAATCTCAATCAATATTTTAAATTCTTTTTTTTATATTTTTAATTCTATAATTTACTAATCAATATTTTTAAAAAAATACTTTTACCGGTGAATAATACTATATAAGTATCACGAGAATTTTTTTTTAAATAAATACAAAGTACAGCTACATCATTTCATGGAAATGTTGTGATCCTTTTCTTCTTTTTTGATTCTTGTTTCCGATTATCAAAAACTTTAGAATAGCAATTTCGGCACAAAGATTTACCCGGAATGAAAGAAATGTTTCCAAAGTTGTAATTTTTTGATAAATGATCAATAGTTATTTTGCGAAGTCTTTTTTCAGGGTTTTTTATATTTCTGAAGAGGATTACATCATTTTCGGGAAAAGATGTAGCTGTATTTATTTAAAAAAAATTTCTTGTGATACTTAAATACTGATGTTATTTCTTGACCTACTCTTCTTGTCAAGAAAAATCTGTCTTCCTCAGAGAATTCCTTAAAATCAGCAACGTCTTAGGAAAGATACCATAAACAGACTTATGGCACTCATTACACTGTAAATGGAAATGTCTGAAATTCAGACACATATGCATCTGAAATGGATGGTTCAAATTTAAGACACATGAATGTGTCTTAAATATTTCAGACGCCTTAAACGTCTGAAATACCGATGTTTCAGATGCTTGAAACGTCTTAAATTCCAATTTTTCAGACACCTAAAGCGTCTGAAATTGCCCATGTAAGACACTTCAAGCGTCTGAAATACCGATGTGGGAAAAATAAAAATAAATTGCATGACCGGGGAAGGTAGGATTCGAACCCGGGTCTACCGCTTGCTAGGGGAGCGCGCTAACCATTCAGCCACAGGTGCTTGCCTAGTTTTAGGACGCATTACAACAAATCGTTGTTACAGATTTAGTCCATTACTTCTTGTAATGCTGTTTTTAAGGAAGTTTAATTCTAGATCTTCTTTTAATTCTTTTTTTCTAGATTTGGGTATTTTTTTAGATAAAAATTGTTTTTGAGCAGGTATTTTAAAGGCCTCTACATGGCACTAAAATCTTTAATAGACCGCGCGATTATTTGAGATTATCACAACATCGGGATGTTTTTACTGGGTTAAACCAACAAAATGAAAATAGCTTAAAAATAAATTTAAAATAATTATAATTTCATAGGTGACTGTTTCAAAATTAAAAGCATGGTTCTTCATATTTGAAACAAGATGCTTCATACCAAGATGAAAACTATCATTTCTCACAAAAAAAATGTTGTACAGAAATGCAAACGTTAGGTAATTAATGCAGGGCATTTATGATTCGATCAGCAACGTTTGAAAATTGAAAAGACTTCAACTCGGGCAAAAGTTTCTTAATTTATATAATCTTATGTGTATACATCATCAACACAGGATGACTTAAGACACATCAAGTATCTGAATTTAAACGTCTGATTTTATGTGTGTGAATTTCTGTATCCCTTAAACGAAACGTCTTAAATTCAGACTTGTTGTCACTAATCAGACGCTTGAGTCAGCTCCTCAATACTACACAACTTACATGTCTGAAATTCAGATGTCTGTGGTGTCTGAAATTATATAGGTCCGACTGGGTCAGACGTTTAATGCATCTGAAAGAACGTTTCAGACGCTTAAATGTCTTAATTTCAGACATGCTTATTTGCAGTGTATTTGCCACAATACCAATAGAAAACTGCATTTCCACACTTTTTTCCAACTTTCTCTAATAATAACAATCCTTTTTGAATCTTAAATCATCTTAGAGATCAAAATTTGAAGAAACGCAATTTGAAATCTTATAAAACTACACTGCTCACAACAATTAAAGGATATTGGTAGTTTTGGTACATATTGGCAAGCAAATAAAATATTTGCAGTGGTTCAAGCATTTTTCATTAACTTAGGGCCATTTAAAAGCTAAATCCATGCAGTTATCAAAATAAAAATTTTATTTTTACTTTTTTTTATCAAATTGGAAAATGCACATTTTGTGTAGTTAAGCAAAAAAAGTGAAAAGTCAATCAGTGCTTAATTGAAAACCAATTTCGATTGGGGTTTATGCTTTCCCCTGACTTAAAACAACGTTGTGGGTCTGTTTGCCACCAGGTTTGTTTGGTTTTTATGAGGGGCTGGGGTATTTTCTCCATTTTCCCCTTTTAGAGCATTTTTAAGCACCTTAACTGTTTGGGAGCTATTGAAAGGGCAGCAATTCGTTTCTCAAGCATGTCCTAAACTTGTTCTATTGGATTCATGTTGAGAGAACGTGCCGGTTGATCCCTTTCTAGCGATTTCTTCATCTTGAAGAAAATCTTTAACTAGGGTAGCACAATGTTTTCTGCAATTACCATCCCTGAAAGTTAAATTATCCCCGATTTCTCCTGCATGAGGGGCAACCAGATGTGTAAGGATATTGACCTTATTAACCTGAACCACCAGAAATGGTTCTTTTGGCTGTGGGGGTTCTTTATTCCATAGATAGAGATGGTGCTCTATATCATTACTCCATATCTTCAAATCTGACTATCAGTTCATCCTGATAACTTCTGATTTTTGCCTGGAGGGTACAAGGAACAAAAAATAACCCATTTTTTGTGCATGAGGAAGTCAGATTTGAAGAAGTGGAGTGATGATATAGAGCACCATCTCTATCTATGGAATAAAGACCCCCCACATCCAAAGGAACCATTTCTGGTGGTTCAGGTTAATAAGGTCAATATCCTTACACATCTGGTTGCCCCTCATGCAGGAGAAATCGGGGATAATTTAACTTTCAGGGATGGTAATTGCAGAAAACATTGTGCTACCCTAGTTAAAGATTTTCTTCAAGATGAAGAAATCGCTAGAAAGGGATCGACCGGCACGTTCTCTCAACATGAATCCAATAGAACAAGTCTAGGACATGCTTGAGAAACGAATTGCTGCCCTTCCAATACCTCCCAAACAGTTCAGGTGCTGAAAAATGCTCTAAAAGGGGAAAATGGAGAAAATTCCCCATCCCCTCATAAAAAACCAAACAAACCTGGTGGCAAACAGACCCACAACGTTGTTTTAAGTCAGGAGAAAGCATACCCCAAGCGAAATTGGTTTTCAATTAAGTATTGATTGACTTTTCACTTTTTTTGCTTAACTACACAAAATGTGCATTTTCCAATTTTGATAAGAAAAAGAGTAAAAATATTTTTATTTTGATAACTGCATGGTTTTAGCTTTTAAATGGCCCTAAGTTAATGAAAAATGCTTGAACCACTGCAAATATTTTATTTGCTTGCCAATATGTACCAAAACTACCAATATCCTTTAATTGTTGTGAGCAGTGTAATTGTAATTAAAGGGGTGAGCTTGCGAACTAAAATTGCACTTTTCAATTCCGTCAAATAAGTTCTTGGCAAACCAAACCTAAATTTAATTTACAAAATATATTAAAACAAATAATTTTATATAAAAGAAATCATAATCTACAAATTTTTTAAATTATATTCTCATGCTAACTATTAGCGTTAATCATTCAAAACCACTTCCTTGTTCTCAGTATTTTTTTATTGATATACTTTACAAAAATGGTGAATTATTCACCGATTTCGCAATACATTTGACATCACACATCCAAGTTGTGAGGCCATCCATACAGGTTTTCTCAAAAGGGTGGTGCCATACTTAACATGCAGGTCTGTCACATGACAAACCAGATTTTATAAAGAAGCACATATCTTTAGTGCTCCATTTCATCAACTTCTGGATTCCCATAAAATCCGAGCATTTATCTCTGTCCCTGTATACAGGGTGTTTCAGATAAACGTTGCATAAACTTTAAGGGATGTACACTGCTGTGCAAAAATTAAGGACGGAACTGTTTTTTCAACGTAACACGTAGTAGAACTATTGTTCATTCATGAAAATCATACCAAAAGATGTTTATTGGGTGAGAATACTGGGCCCGAGAACAAATTTTCCCTATCCATAATTTAAGGGGGTAAATGGACCCTCCATTGATAATGGAGTTCCATTACACATTTGTAGCAGTGGCAGAAACGTCTATGTAAGAGGTATTTAACCGAGAAATTTAAGTGTTTTAAAATGAATATGATTATTCCTGAACTCAATGCATATTTTTAAACGTTTGTGCCGCCTTTAAATAGTATTTTTTTAGGTTTTATTGAGAGATATTGGTCTAATCATCATTTTTGGTAAGTTTTAGCTTCTGGGTCAGTTTTGGTAAGTTGTATCTTAACGTTAACCATGTTTTTAGTAGGTCTCACATGTGCCTAACTGAGTTTGGGTCTGGGGACCTGAAAAGTAGCTTTATTCTTTCAATAGCGTTACTTATGAGCAACTTTGAGAAAGTGAAATTGTGATTTTCAGCAGCTTTTTAATTAATAAAGAGAAATATTTGATCCGAGAGGTCTTCTAAAAGATATAAAAGAAACATGAGAACACAGGTACGCAATTGCAGATATCAGTGAAAACTTCTGTGCTGTCTAAAGGGTGTTGAAACGGCATAAAGAATTGCATAGTTTCACAGAAATGACATCTGTTATTAAAGTTTAAAAAAAAGAAGTATTTTTAGTGTTTATGGACTTTATCTTGTCTGAAAAGAAAGATATATTTGTAAAAATATCTCCATTATCTTTAAAATGAAGTTTAAAGACATCGAATTTCTCCTCTAAGTCTGTACTATCCTTACAGACATTTCAACACCCCCTATACTCAAAAGAGATTTTCCCTAATGTCTGCAATTGCATACCTGTATTCTCATGGCTCATTTGCTTCTTTTAGAAGACATTTTGGGTCAAGGATTTCTCTTTATTAGTGAAAAAGCTGCAGAAAATCACAATTTGACTAACTCAAAGTTTTTCATTAGAAACAATATTCAAAGAATAAAGTTACTTTACAGGTCCCCAGACCTAAACGCAATCAAGCATATGTGAGACCTTCTAAAAACATGGTTAACGGCAAGATACCACTTACCAAAAATGACCCAGAAGCTAAAACTTGTCAAAAATGATGATTAGATTAGACCGATATCTCTCAATAAAACCTAAAAAATACCATTTAAAGGCAACACAAACGTTTAAAAATATGCATTGAGTTCAGGAATAATCATATTCATAGCAAAAAACTTAAATTTCTCGGTTAAATACCTCTTACATAAACGTTTCTGTCACTGCCCTAAATGTGTAATGGAACTCCATTATCAATGGAGGGTCCATTTACCCCCTTAAAATATGGAGAGGGAAAATTTGTTCTCGGGCCCAGTATTCTCACCCAATAAACATCTTTTGGCATGATTTTCATGGATGAACAATAATTCTACTAGGTATTATGTTGAAAAAACAGATTCGTCCTTAATTTTTGCACAGCAGTGTAGGATACACCTAGGCTACCAGAATTGCACCCTTATAACGAGCTAGGCGTCTTTACAAGCCGGCATGGGAGGTTGAATAATCCCTTGTAGATATTGACATGTAACCTTTAAGATCGAATTAAAACCATCCATTCAGGTATCTATTCCATAAAACCAACTAAGGAGTCCAAATTTCAGCCCTAAATCGGTTTTTATGAAACATGCCGGAAAGGAACGATTTTGCTTATTTTAATCCAAGCATAAAAGGTTACGTATCAATTTCCACTGTAGATTATGCAATAGGGTGGTCGCAAGAAATCAACTTTCGAATTTCTTCGGTGGCAACCCCCTAAAATGTGCCAATAGGCTAAAAAATAAGGTTGGCAAAGTTTCAGCTCAATCGGATAATATTAAGACCCGCCTCATTGAGGTCAAAGTTGAGAAAAACAGCGATTTTTAGCAAAAAAATCGTGGTTTTTCGGCTATAAAACTGAAACTATTCGTTTCAGAAGCATAATTCTTATCTCATTTGATAGTAAATTTTATTGGCTTGAAGTTAGACCCCATTCACATTTTTTAACTCAAAGTGATAGGGGGCATATCAGCATTTTTTCAGGTGCGATCGAAGAACAACGCCTTGAAAGTTAGCTTTCTTGCAAAAACCAAAAAACATATCATTGAACCAAATCAATTTTTTAGATTTTTATGATGGTACTTTTCACTTTGTACATTGAAAAGGCTTCAGTTAGAGGTATTTTAAAAAGAACATGCTACAATATATAAATTTGAAATATTAAAATTAGGTAAATTTGAGGAAACAGAAAGGGAAATAACACTAAGTGTTTAAATGCGAATTATTAACAGATTCTTATGTAAAATGACCCCTGAATCCGAATCTGATCCCCGTTTTTCTCCATCATTCTCAGATTTTCGGGGAACAGCCCCTCCCCCCTTGTTTACGTTTTTCGATGATTTAATGACTTTGAATTCGATTTTCAGAGTCGAAAAGCATTACTTTAATCTTTAAATTACTCTCAAGTGGACAAGAAAGGTTAAAGTTTCTAAAATATGAAAGTTTGAAGAAAATGGAAAAGTTTAAGGGGTAATTAACTCCCAAACATCCAAAATAGTCGTGAAAATAGGTTATTTTGCATTATTTTTAGTTATTTTTTACGCATTTTATTTCTAAAGGGCTCTTACCCTTCCTAAAGGACCCAAATTTAATGAAAATATGCTTAAATATTTTTCACTTATAGCGGTTGAGGTGTTAGTTCCCCTGAAGCACCCGCAGAAGGGTTCAGAGGACTAAAGGAATCACTTTCACACTTGTGTCTTTAGGAATTAATATTCATGCTTCGGAAAGTTTAAAAATAAAATTGTTCATGTATTTTAAGCATTTCCTAAGTTGTAATTATATGTTTAAAATTGTTATTAGATGTGTGTGGCTGATGATAAAAGTTCAGAACTTAAAAGTTTAACTGGTATACTAGGGTTGGTTAGAAGAAGCGCCCCTTAAAAATTGGGGAGTTGGAAGGAAAAAGGTGTCATATTTGAATTCAGAATATCTTTACAGATATTCTGTTATTGACTTTCTAATTTTTTGTACTCTAAAATGCTGCATTGTAATACTCAGCTTTGTATCTGTCCATTGACAGCTTGAAACATGGAATCTCTCCTCATATACCTATTCAGTTACTAATGAACTGAAGAATTTTCAGATTTTTTTTTTCAATTTTTTTTACATACATAAACATAAACTATGTCATTTTACAACTTTCCAAAGTCCAAAGCATGCATATTAATTCCTAAAGACACAAATGTGAAAGTGATTTCAATAGTCCTCTGAACCCTTTTGCGGGTGCTTCAGGAGAACTATCACCTCAACCGCTTTTACTGAAAAATATTTAAGCATATTTCCATTAAATTTGGGTCCTTTAGGAAGGGTAAGGACCCTTTAGAAATAAAATGCGTAAAAAATAACTAAAAATAATGCAAAATAACCTGTTTTTACGACTATTTTGGAGTTTGGGAGTTAATTACCCCTTAAACTTTTCCATTTTCTTCAAACTTTCATATTTTAGAAAATTTAACCTTTCTTGTCCACTTGAGAGTAATTTAAAGATTAAAGTAATGCTTATCGACTCTGAAAATCGAATTCAAAATTATTAAATCATCGAAAAACGTAAACAAGGGGGAAGGGGCTGTTCCCCGAAAATCTGAGAATGATGGAGAAAAACGGGGGTCAGATTTGGAAATAGGGATCAATTTACTTAAGAATCTGTTAATAATTCACATTTAAACACTTAGTGTTATTCCCCTTTCTGTTTCCTCAAATTTACCCCTAATTTTAATATTTCAAATTCATGTATTGTAGCATGTTCTTTTGAAAATACCTCTAACTGAAGCCTTTTCAATGTACAAAGTCAAAAACACCAACATAAAAATCTAAAAAATTGATTTGGTTCAATGATATGTTTTTTGGTTTTTATAGAAAAGCTAACTTTCAAGGCGTTGTTCTTCGATCGCACCTGAAAAAAATGCTGATATGCCCCCTATCACTTTGAGTTAAAAAATGTGAATGAGGTCTAACTTCAAGCCAATAAAATTTACTATCAAATGAGATAAGAATTATGCTTCTGAGACGAATAGTTTCAGTTTTATAGCCGAAAAACTACGATTTTTTGTTAAAAATCGCTGTTTTTCTGAACTTTGACCTCAATGAGGCGGGTCTTAATATTATCCGATTGAGCTGAAACTTTGCCAATCTTATTTTCTAGCATATTGGCACATTTTAGGGGGTTGCCATCGATGATCCGGTGAAAAAAAAATTCCCCATGTACCTTGCGACCACCCTATTATGCAACCTTCCATCATGGCTTAAAAAACCCTGGTCAGGTGTGCATTTACAGCCCCCCCATTTCTACGTGATTCTGAGTCGTCTATGTGTGTCCTACCCCTCCTATAGAAGTCATGAAACACTTCTTATCTGAAACAACCTTTATACAGGGTCTTGTTAACCTTCACAATTGGAGAATCAACCCAACTCAGAATTCGAGTCTTAGGAAGCGTTTGATAAAAGTCGGTAGGTTTAAAGCGTCGATTCCTGCCGGGAGTTTGAAATTCCTTGCCAAGCGCTCCCTCACAACTCGCCGACACAAATGGATCAACTTCGGCTGAACCTCCTCCTCGCAGCGGATGGGATGAATCACACCGCACTCGTAGAAGTGTTCGATTTTCGCGTCTATATCTTCAGGGAACATCGGTTGCAGGCACTTCCGGACGACGGCGTGGGGTACGGTCGGAAGCAAGAGCGAACGGAACAACTTCTGGAACATGTCGACGAATCCCGGGATGATGGTGGCATCTTGACGAGCATCTAGATGTCGAATGATGGTGGCATCTTCACTCCTGGAGCAGAAGGTAGCGAGGTACCACATGATGTGTATATTCGAGAGGGGTCCGCGAAACTCGGGATCCCTATAGAAAACGCTCCTGGAAAAAAGTTTTAGTTTACAAAAAAATATAGCAATACCATGTCATACCTGACAACTATTGAAAACTTGCATTATTAATAAAATTTTCCCCGCGACAAGAACACCATAACTTTGATTACCTCAAAGAGTACACTCTTAAAACGATTGTATCAAAATTGAGTAAAAAGTACTCAAAAAGGCTCCGATCCAATAAGTACTCAAATTTGAATACATGAATATACTCATTCTGAAATGTGCATACTCAAAAATGAAACATCGTGAGCTCATTTTTGAGTTCAAGCTCAAGATGTTTCATTTTTGAGTACGCACGTTTTCAGAAATGAGTATATTATTCATGTATTCAAATTTGAGTACTTATTGGATCGGAGCCTTTTTGAGTACTTTTTACTCAATTTTGATACAAACGTTTTAACAGTGTAACATCGGCAGTCAAGCAGTTAAAGAAAGAAAACTAGCTTTCCTCCAATCAGTTTTGACTCCCCGTCTGAGCCTGTCAAGTTTGCGGTGATTTGAAAATTTTCTATGGGGGCTGAACTTGGACGGGTTCTGCAGGGCCCTTCGGTCAAGTTTCCCATTCGGTCAAACGTCCCGTTCGGGAAAGTGTCTAGTTCAGTCTAAAGTAGTGCCCCTCAAACATCCCGTTCGGGCAAATTATCTTTCGGTCCGGTGGCGATGGGGAAAGAGGCGCTCCGTTCTGATGGATTTCGGTCCAATGAGACACACCCAAGCATTAAAGGGGGTAATGAAAATTATGAAGGAATATTGGGTCGCCGCTATTGAAAGTTTGAGGTTTGAAGTTGAAAGTTTGACACTAGTACCGAATATAGATGTCATAGAATCATCTAAAAGTGGGAATATGTATTTACCCCAACAATAGTTTAAGGAGAACCTCCATTGATGGTTAAGTTTGAAAAGAATATATCCCTAAAAATCATACTTAAAGGTATTACAATCACCATGAAGTTCAGAAATATCCCGTACGAATAACTGGGGAATTGTTTGCTCCTTTTCCAAATATGGAACTCATTATTAATGGAGGGACCCTTAAAATATTTTTGGTGTAATTTGATCCCGGACCACATATTCTCACTTTCTGTGCCTGTTTTCTCCTTCTTTTCTGCAAGACATAAGGGACAAGAATAGTCTAGATCGAATAAAATAGTAAAAATATCAAAACCTATACTTCCTTAGGTAAAGTTTGTTGTCGCGGAAATACGGGTCAATATAAAAACCGGTTGGTAAATTCCGATAATAATAAAAATTATAGCTTTATATATCCATGTAATATTTTTGGTTTTTTCATTCACCGAAATTTTCATATAACAGTAAAGTTTGCTTTGTGGAATCGGAAAATTTTTGCTTTATTCCAAATAAAAGATGCAGATGTGGACTTTCACATCCCGTATATGAGAATGTTAATTATAATTTAATAAAATTATAAACTAATCATATAAATAATTGTTATTTCTTGAAATAAAAATGATTTTTCTACATCAAAAACCTTTCGTCTTTTAAAGAAATGAAAAAGAGTTGCCCCTTTACTCTTAAGTAATATTAAAGGTTATTAAATTGTCTAAAGGTCATTTAAAACGAAAGGCGTGGTTCAAAACATCCACCAACCTTAAGTGTTTACGTATCGCACAAAAGATAAACTTTAAAAAGCATCATAAAAATGAATCAGGTCAAAGATTCTTTTTAAATTTTTACTGTAGGAAATAAGACTGCAATTATAGTCCAGTCAAATAGTATTTATTTTGGGAAAATTTAAGGGTGGAAATTATTTTTCGCTATCTGTAGTTTTTTTGGGGTGTTGAATCCGAATTTGAGGTTTGCCAAGAAAATTTCGTGACGGAACATTGAAAAAATTCGAAAAATGCCAAAAATTAAAACTTCACCACTTTTATTCGTTTTCTGCCCTCTGAATTTCTGATCAAAACATTCAATACAAAAATAAAGAAGAGAAAACAAGCTACAAAAAATCAATTCCAACTTTTCTCTCAGATGAAGGGTTTAGGTTTAGACGCTAGAAAACGTTGAATATTGGGAATTTTTTGTTCGATTGGTGGAAAATCCATAAAATGTCACTCGTATCACCGAAAAGCGGTCTATAAAAACTGCTTCAATTATGTGTTAAGTCCATGAAATCAACGTTCTGCATACTCAAAAGTTAATTGATAATTAATTAAACATAACAATAAAATACGAACATTAGCAACATCTTAGGATTAGTGATGGGCAGGTATCGATACCAAATACTTAAGTACTCGATACCTATAGGTATCGAGTGTATTCGATACCCACAAAAGTATCGATACTTTATTGACATATTTCGTTTTAAATTTTTCAATGAAGTAATCTTTATAATACCTACTGTAGATCAAACGCAGCCTGTTTCCGTTTTCATTTTGCAACGCTCAAACCCAAGTCGTTATCATCCGCGAGAGAAATTTGACGCGGCTAGGTTTCCCCCCCCCCCAAATCCTTCGCCTCTATCCACCTCCACGCCCGTAGCTACGGGGCTTTTTGATGGATCGCTTTCAGTTTTTTGAATATTAGTCTGATTATGGATAGGCCCTAAAAAAATTGAAAAATTGTCCCTTCAGGTTCATTTCCCGACATTGAAAAAAAGTACTCGATACCTAAAAGTACTCGATACCTATAAGTATTCGATACCAAAGTATTCGATACCTATAAGTATTCGATACCTATCAAATCAATAATTGGGGAGGAGGTAGAGGGGCCCTAGATAAGCATATTATTTCGAATAGGGATGGTGGGGCGCAGCCTTACCGTTAAAAAGTTAGGACCTAATGTAGTGCGAGCGCGTTTCAAAAGGCCGTTTTTAGAAGGCCCGTGTGACGAAACATAACAACATAATAAAACGAAAAAAATCTATTACATGAGGTAAGAAAGTATCCCTATACTACTTACATCATGAATTCGATAGAATTTGAACCACTTTCTAAACCAACGGTGGGCAACCTCCGGCCCGCCTCGTCATTTGGTCCGGCCCGCGGAACATTTTAAAAATTGTACTAAAAATCACTTTGTTTTCGTTAACAAGAGTGAAAGAGGGTATACATAAGTTTCCCCCGAAAAGAACTTAATTTTAGTAGTTAAAACGTGCTGTGCCGGTTCTACCATACGGACTATAACGATGGCGTCAGGAGAAAACTTCGAATAATCGAAATCCAGCTGCCTACCAATAGATACAGTGAGAGATATTCGTTTTCTTGCCAAATACCATTTTTCGCAGTCAACAGGTGGAAAGTGAATTTTAATGAGCTGAAAGCAAAAAACAGATGTTATAATATCTCTCATCACAGGGAGACTGATTTTTTGTTCCAGCTGGCTTGGCCAAACCACAAGCAAGAGAGAACAACTCTATGGAAAGAACTGTTTTATTTTTTACATGCGTTGAAAAGTTTTAGTTAAAAGCACAGGTGTGAAATCAAAGCAAAAGGCTTCACTGCTCTAAGGGTTACACAGGACAGGATGATACTGGTGTTCCCAGTGAAATTGATTTAACCCTTGTTTTGGCGTTAGTGACTTGACACTCGTAAATAAATTTGGTTGTAATTCCTCATTGGCATATTTGGCACAAACACACACTCGCCAATCTAGAATACAGTATTCATCCTGACTGCGATTTTACGGGATTTTCTCCTGATTGCATGTAATGACAATTGTTAAAAGTCTGTCCTGTAATATTTTTTAATAACTATGAGCTCTGAATATTATTTTAGAGCGAGAGCTCATATTAATGTAACTAAAACATTATAATTATTGTTATAATCTTATTCTAGTCCAGATTTTTGTAACTTTACCATTATAATTTTTGTATGTAATCTAGATAATATTATTCTAGTCCAGATTTTGTAACTATAACATTATAATTTTTCTTTGTAATCAAGATATTATTTTAGTCCAGATTAATGTAACTAACTTTATAATTATTGTATGTAATATTATTCTAGTCCAGATTAATTTTTAACTTTAGTATTAAACTTCATAAATATGTATAACTAAACGACTCATTTTTTACTTAAAAAATATTACTATTATCTACTGTATGGCCCTCCACGTCATTATAATCTCGGAATCCGGCCCGTGGATTCGAAAAGGTTGCCCATGCCTGTTCTAAACCGTGGAGTGAGTTTCAAAAGTGCAATATTAATCTTTTAGTCAAAGAATGGAGTTCCCTTAAGTGTATTTAGAAAAATGATGGTCGGGGAAGGAATTTTCAATGATAGTAACATTGATCATTGAAAATTCCTTCCCCGATCATCATTATTCTAAATACCACTAAGGGAACTCCATTGTTTGACTAAGATATTAAGATACGGAGGTTTACCCCTATTTGGAGAGTTTGGTAAAAATTTGATTTATAAAGGTCTTAATGAGTCAGAAAATGTAAACCTTTATGCGTATGCGATAAGTATTTTTCGAGCAAAGCAGCAAAAAACAACTTTTTTGTCCGGAAACCCACGTGGCGGATTAAGCCTATAATACACGGACTGACTTCCCCCCTTTAGTCCAGTCAAAATAGACATTCAACATCGGAAAAATTCGCATAGAGTTGAAAATTGGTACAGACGTTGATGACATCAAGAAAAGTGATGTAACAAAAGTCCTCATCGATCCGATGTGTGCGATTTTTTTATAACGGTTTTAATATCGCCTCGTTTCAACTTCGAACTCCTACCGGAAAACGGGCTGCGACAGTTGCGCCGCGCGCTACTGACTCGAAGGAGTAAGGAGTGCCGAGGAGAGGGGGATGGTTAAAAACAGCTCTTTTTTGAGATATTTGCTTAGGGATTTGAACGAAAGTGTCCACATTTTTGTGTAAAAGCGTTTTTAAGAGTTTAGGAACGTGGGAATAATGAAAGAGTGACATTTAAGTTTTTCGCGTGGTGAATTTGTTATTTTTTCCGAATCGTTTCAATTCATAAAGTTTTAATAAGCTCGGCTTTAATTTATGTCCACCTTTAGGATGTGAAAGCGATTAAGATAGGGAGATCGTGAAAACAGCCTCCTTTTTGATATCGCCTTTGAAATGATTGTAAAGCCAAATCCTTTGGAGAAAATGTAGAATTTTTTCGAGAGTACATCTTGTGACATTTTACATGAATTACCACGGATGAAATGTCACTAATATATGCCTCATTCCCATTATTCCTTTCTATACTAGAAGTAATCAAAGATTACATACCTTGCTTAACAACAACGGTTTCATTTTCAGTTAAAAGTCCTCCACAAATGAAGCGAACTTGAGACATTTTTGGTAAATGAAGCAACAGGATTATAAACACGTTCACAGCATGGAAATAGCCAATGCTACTAACTGCAAATCTGCATACGGTTTCAAAGAAAGTTTTCGATAATTTGAATCATATGCCATGAAAATTAAAGGGGTAGATAAGGGCTTCCCGTGCGTTCGGTCCCCAAGTCGGGGGCAATTCCAAATTACTTCTGTCGGCACTTCCGTGTAGACATAGCTGTCAATCAACTCTTAATCGGATTCATATAGCTTCTGTTTTTATTTGTGTTAGTATTCTTCTAAAGTGCGCTGCGTTTGTTTGTTATTTTTGAAACCCTGCTAGATGCGGAGCAAAATAGTTGGTGTAGTTTTCTAAAATAGTTTGAATTAATATCGGGTATAAATAATTATGTATTCTTGGGTACCTTACTAAATACATTAAAATTATGTAAAATTTTTCCAAAATTGACTGACTAAAATAGAAAAATTCAACTATTTTTAAACCAAAAGTATTAAAGAAAAACGTATATAGTTAGGAGCCAATTCACACTCCACTTGCACTTTCTTCAAAAAAACTGTTAAATACTATTTTTTATCAGTATAAAAATGGTTATTATAATTGTTACTAAAAAATTAGGTCCAAACGGCATACCACGTAAAAAAAGATGCCGTTATTTTCCCTAAAACTCAATTTTTTGAACTCCGGAAACTCAAATTCATTTAAAAAAAGTAATTACTCATTCATGTTTTCCCTTGAGAATTCAATTTTCTATAAACTTACTACGAAATATTTCCCTTAAATTTTTGAAAGGGAAAGAAAACGAGAAGATATTTTCCAATTTTGAACTCGAATAAATGAAATTTATGAGGCTGTTTTCACGATTTCCCTATCTTCATCGCTTTCACATCCTAAAGGTGGACATAAATTAGAGCCGAGCTTATTAAAACTTTATGAATTGAAACGATTCGGAAAAAATAACAAATTCACCACTCGAAGTACTTAAATGTCACTCTTTCATTATTCCCACGTTCCTAAACTCTTAAAAACGCTTTTACACAAAAATGTGGACACTTTCGTTCAAATCCCTAAGCAAATATCTCAAAAAAGAGCTGTTTTTCACCATCTCCCTCTCCTCGGCACTCCTTACTCCTACGAGTCAGTAGCGCGCGGCGCCACTGTCGCAGCCCGTTTTCCCGTAGGAGTTCGAAGTTGAAACGAGGCGATATTAAAACCGTTATAAAAAAATCGCACACATCGGATCGATGAGGACTTTTGGTACATCACTTATAATGATGTCATCTACGTGTGTACCAATTTTCAGCTCTATGCGAAGTTTTCCGAACTTTCGCCTTTTTTTCGTCTATTTTGACTGGACTACTTTTCTATAACCCTTAAAAAACCGCAATGGATTCCCATAAAAACTAGTAAGCCCCTTTTGCGTTTGGAAATTCCTGGATGGAGTTAGAATTACCATAGCAACCAAATTTCTGCAAAAAGCTTTCCCATTACTACTTACCTATAATAATAAAATTTCAAACCAATGTGGAGTAGGGTGGGTCAGTTTTTACAAAAAAAATTGTAAAAAATTACGTGTTACTAACACAAATTTTAACATTCAGAAAACATTTTTAAACGTTTTAGCGTATTTAAAAATATAAAATATATAACAGTTATTAAAATTTAATGTTTACAAACTAATTACAGTAACAAAAAAATAATGGATATATATTTAGTTAACAAAACAGAATGAGATAGAAAATTTAATTTAAAAATCTGAGTAGTTTATATACTTTTAACTTAGTAAAACAATCTTTTTCATTCACAAACTCATAGCTAAAGTATGAAACAATATGATAACTGTGTGGTAAAAATATCTAACTATGTGTGGTGTAAGACTCAAACTAAAAATAGTTTTATTTTTAAGAATTACTGAAGGTTTTCCCACTCTACCCCAATCTCATTAAATAACAATTACTGCGCTTTTTCAAACACGTACTTTTTACTGGAAATACTGTTCTTTCCGATTTTGAAAGCCCCCTAAAAACGTAACAAATTGCACTTAAATTCGACACGTTGTATATTTTGAGGTCCTCTTTGAGAATATGCAGAAATATGACAGAAATTGTTAAATGGTATTAAAACACCAAAAACGCATTATTTCAACAAGGGTAAGTAACAAATTGCCCCTCCAAGAAAAAAGTTAAGTAATTAGGCAGGATTGGTAAATGAACCAAAATTAAAGAACAAGAGATATTCCACGCAAGCACGAATGTCTAGGCTGTACTTGTCGTTTCTGTGATACCTTTTTTTACAGCTTTTTGAAAATTTTCATATAAAATTTTATCAAATTTTGAATAACCGTTTTAGCTCCTTTACTGGTGGGTGGTAACCATATTTAAATTTTGAAGTCCTCTTTAGAGTTAGTTTCAACAAATATTACGGGACTCTGAAAATTACATTAGGGGCTGTTCAAATATTACGTAAGCACTTTTTTGGTCATTTTTAACCCACCCTCCCCCCTTGTCAGCAAAGATAAGCAAACCTCAAACACCCCTCCATAATTACGTAAGAAACTGCCGGACCCCCCCCCCCCCGAAATTTTGACACCCCTTTTAGTAAGTAGTTTTTTCTCCTAAAAAATTAGGTGACTTAGGGGCCATTCATTAATTACGTAAGGATGATTTTGGCAATTTTTGACCCCCCCTACCCCCATGTAAGGGTTCGTAAGATTTTTTAAACCCCTCCCCCCTATTCTTACGTAAGATTCCAGTTAAAAAGTTGAAACAAACTAATAAAGATTTCTCTCTTTGCCTTTGTTTTGTTTCGACTTTTGACAACTGGAAGATGGATTCAGCAGGTTTATTTTTCATCTTAACTTAATGCTACTCCAATAAAAAAATCTGATATACCTTCATTTTTTTTTAAATTAAAGCTTCGATAATATACCGAGATCGTCGGCATTTTTAAGTTTTTCGGGGGTTATTCAATTGTAATTTGATTAGAATAATTGGAATTTGTTTACATTAACTTGGAAAATCTTTCGTAAGAATGGGTTTGACCCCCCACCCCCCAAGTAAGGGTATGTAGAGATTTTTTCGACCCCCCCTCCCCCTCGGGACCCTTACGTAATTAATGAATGGCCCCTTATACAAGGAGCTGTTCTTTTTGGGAGTTGCCCTAAGGGTTCAAAAGTGAGTCGAAACACAACTTTTCGGGGTTAAAATTTCAAAATTTTTGGGGTCCATCCCCAGAAAAAAGTGCTTGCGTCAGATTTCGTAATTCAATTTTTTTTTGTTAAATTTATTTTTGAAATTATTTATGCAAGAAAGATAATATTTTCGAAAATGCAGTATCTTACGTAAGCATCACTCACATCCCCGCTCCCCCCTTGTCAGGAAAAATAAGCAAAGAGCAAACCCCCTCCCCCCTTAGGTGCTTACGTAATATTTGAACGGCCCCTTACAGGATTCGTATCACTATTTCCACACTTATACCAAAAATTAAATTATCCGAAATGTAACCACAACATCTATGGAAAATGACACTGGTAAATACCTCAAATATTTAAAACATAATTTTTTGACTAATTTAAGCAAACCAAGCGTCGCCTCAAGCCATGAACCGGTTTCGTCTTTGTTAAGACTCATTAGCACGGCATCGGCACATGAGGCAACGCAAGTGAACGGAGGGGGTACTGAGAATAACGGTAATAAAATTTTATAAGCATGAATACTTACGAGGAGAATCTATGCTGTCTTAATTCTCGTCCTATTTCTCTGGGAAGAATCTTTTCTAATTTAAATCCATAGTCTATTAACAAGGATATCCAATCGCAACGGCCTTCCCATAAATAGCAGAAAATTATACATTTAATGTAGTCAGTTTCGCCATGCCGCAAGCCCCAGAAATCAAACCTGGTCGTGTTTGCCACTTGGAGCATGAACTCCAGATGATCCTTGTCTGGCACTTTCCGAAACATTGCCATTCTGGTGCCGTCATTAACACAAACCGTATCCCAGAGGAGTTTCATCACCAGGAGGAGGTGCTCGCTTCTCTTCTCGAAAGCGCATTTCAGAACGGAAGGGTAAGTCATATCAAAGATTTCATTGAGCTGATGATATTTATAGCGCTTTGATTTATTCCGATCATCCCTGACACCGAAGACCGTTAACATGTTCAGGAACCGGACAACCGATTCCCCCTGGTGAAAAGTGGATTTGTCCATATTATACACGAACAGGAGAAATAAATCCACTCCCAAATAGTCCGGTGTCTTTTCATCGCTTCTTCGGTCACACCCGACGCTAGAATCGTCGAGAGAGAACCACCGTCGTTGCTTATTCCTGCTGATTAGAAATAAGGTCAGAAGGTCGCCTTGGAACTGTGCATTATCCCGAAAAAGCTGATCGAGATGGATCTTGGAGAGTTTTTCGTTTGGCACGGCCGGGTCCAGGTAACATAAAGGAATTCGGGATGCAGTCCAATCTATTCCGGGGATCGGGATGAGACTGTGTCTGTACGACGGTAGAGTTCTCTCAGTAACTTCCAAGTAATACAAGAGACAAGACATGATGAAACAAATAATTAGCCACCACGAGGTGATGATAAGTAGTTCCACGTGCTTCGTTGACGATCGGTAGGAAAGCAGCAAGCAGCTATCTGTGAGAAAACAATGTCGCCTCTGTCCAGGAAGAAAGGGGGAGCTAACCTAAGAAATGTAGATCAACCAATCACCTGTTGACCACGAGATAAGAGCTCCCCCATTTTCGGAGGGGTGGCTCGGTTTTAAAGGTGAACATACACTGAGCCCTTCTGCGGAATTCGTGGAGTGTCCGGTTTGGGAAGTCGGTATGATTTACAACATGGGTCGTTGATCAGAGTAGACTCTGCTATAATGGGCAATATCAGCATTTTTTGGAAACAGAAAAAATGCATTTTTCCCAGTAAAAGAAATATATCTAAAATCAAAAATCGACATGAAAAGTTTAAAAAATTAGTTAATTCAATATTTTAAATTTTAAATCCACAATCTTTGCATTTGTTAAAGATGGATTGAATGACGTCAGATCTGTTTCGGTCTTACTTTAATGTGAAAACCAACAATCGCTTTGAATTGTTTTTAAACAATTTAAACATTATAAATGGAACCATTACAAACTCTTTGTTCAGAATGTGTTTCTATCTTTTTGGAATAGAATTTGATGGATTTTATGTCCATTCCAAAAGTCATCAAAAAATTCCTAAACAGGACCCTGTCAGAACCCCTGGTGTTTCTAAGCTGCTTATAATCAGGGATAAGGAAAAATATTTTTATGTGTGTGCATGTGTGTTCCTCCTATCTTTAAGTAAGAAGTTGAAATAATAAAGGTATAATTTAAAAAAAATCAGACTAAACAAAAGGAAAAGCTTTTTTTTAGACAAGTAATAATAGTATTAAGCATACTATATTGTAATAAAAGTTGCCTTGCAATTTAAAAAAAACACACTGTAATTAAATACTAATACTATACCATAAGATAATTGGGAAAATGATATTGTTGTAGATTTATACATAGTGTGGGCTGAAATTAATATTTGATCGAGTTCTGCATTCTTCAATAGCTGCACTGTTGACTCTAATTTTGGTAACAATTTTTAGGAAATCTCTGAGCCATCAAGACTGAAAATTAGTGAAGACATAGATTGGGATGAAGTGTAGCTTCAAAGGTGCTCAGGTGTGTTTTTTTATATTATTATTTTCCTTAAATTCATGGTCATTATTTGTTTCAAATTTGCCGTCATGCTTATTATATTTCAGTTAAAAGTCATAATCAGAATTATCAATTATTTTTCATGCCATAAATGAGTGAAAATATAACCCTTCTTACAGTGGCGAAGACAAAGGGGGTGCAACGGGTCTTTTGCACTCCCAAGCCTCAAACGTTTTTTTTTGTGAAATTTAATACTACAGTAAACTCCCGTTAGTACACCGTTCAAGGGGATTTGTGAAAACGTCGTAATAAGCGGTACGACGCTATATGCGGAATTCCATAAAACACAGTTTCGGTGATATACCTAAAACATGTTATACCTAATCTCACCTAGAAACCTTTTTAAGCGGGATTTTATCACTAAATAGAAGACACTCCTGTTCATTTGCAAAGTTCTGCTTATTCATAACACCTTTCTTCTCGTCATAAAGGTTGATTATCTTCAATTTATCATCGAAACTCAAAGCTTTCCTTTTACTTCCAGAAGAACTTGCCATTTTAAACTTATGCCGAGGAAGAATAGATACTCGATACGATATCTGAACCTGAACCTATTATACAACAGTGGACTGAACACTGTGCTATGGTATACGGAATTCCGCATAGAATTTCACAGAATTTCTTGGGGGGTACCTCGATCCCCCCCCCGAAATTTTCAATTCTATAAAGTTACATTTTCCATGAAAATTATGCGGTGGGCCAATTCAAACTTAAAATGCCCGGGCCGAAATTTCTTCCCAGTCCGGCCCTGTCCAGAACTCTCATTTCTCAGTCTCGCAATCGCTCTTGTAAATATCAAGTGTGGACCCATAATTATATTATTTTACAAAACCTATCAATAACTACCAAGTGTCCTTTTAAAAAACTTTGGTAGGAAGGGCCTCGCAAGAATGTTTCGCCGACAAATATTATTTAGGCAGTTTTTATAGTATCCTCTTCCAAAAATGCCGTTTTTTAGAGATACTAGTGAAATTTTTAGGATTTCCTTTCAATCGAACGAAAATGGCCCCTTTTTCAACGTGCTCTATCGGCGAAACTATGCGTCTGAGAGAAAAGTTGTAATTGACTTTTTTGTAGCTTGGTTTCCTCTTTTTCCTTTTCCTTCTCTTTAGAAGTTTCCTCTTTTTGTCCGGGAAACCCACGTGGCGGATTAGGCCTATACACGTGCTGACTTTGATGTTAAGAGCTGGATCAATTAGAAGCCCAAAAGTGGTTAACATTTATTGAAAGAATTTCAAATTGGGTTTCAAATAGTATGTTTCACTGTAGTGGAAGTTGGAAGTGGTGTAAAAATTGCTCAATCTAGACACTTTGTCTTAAAATGGATTTCACAGATTTCTCCCGAAATAATTTGGAGAGTTTGGTAAAAGCTTGATTTATAAAGGTCTTAATGAGGCTTTTCAGAAAATGTAAACCTTTATGCGTATCCGATAAGTATTTTTCGAGCAAAGCAGCAAAAAAACAACTTTTTTGTCCGGAAACCCACGTGGCGGATTAAGCCTATAATACACGGACTGACTTCCCCCTTTTTCTATAACCCTAAAAAACCGCGATGGATTCCCATAAAAACTAGTAAGCCCCTTTTGCGTTTGGATATTCCTGGATGGAGTTAGAATCACCATAGCAACCAAATTTCTGCAAAAAGCTTTCCACATTACTACTTACCTAATAATAAAAATTCAAACCAATGTGGAGTAGGGTGGGTCAGTTTTTACAAAAAAATTGTAAAAAAAATTACGTTTTGCTAACACAAATTTTAACATTCAGAATAACATTTTGAAACGTTTTAACGTATTTAAAAATATAAAATAGATAATAGTTATCAAAATTAATTTTTTATAAACTAGGGAGCTACCGCCCCCTGCTCGCTATCGCTCGCCAACCCCCGTTAACTGCTGACGCAGGGCCTTTCGGATCACTTCGCAATCCCCACAAAACCCTGCTCACTAAAATTATTTATTTATAAAACATTCGTTATAACAATTTGTAGAAAAAACTTCAACCAACTTTCTTGAAGCACACTCTCTTAAAAGTTAGAATATTTATTGGTTAAATTATCAATAATTTAATCAACACGTTTTCCTTGAAAATATCCATCAAGTCTGCTCGTACTATTATTATTCAATATTTACAAAAACGTTCAGCAATGAATCTGTTAAATTTAATATAGTACCTAGTAACTCGTCAAAATATCTAGTGTTTTATCATTCAAGTTTTAGTTTTAAAACAGACTTTTTAAACAATACTATTTAAGCTATTAAAAATGATAAGAGACAAAATCTACATTGCACTCAATGTTTACAAACAATTAATTTTGGTGTGTGAAATTCTATACTTGAAGGATACTTAAAAAATGGCGTTTAGAATTAGACGTGTCTATCGAGCGTGATTTTTGCTGGTGTTTATTTTGCTATTTTTGTGAGTTTTTCTTTGGTTGACTGTATTGAATTTTGGTAATTTTATTATAAATTAAAACAAGCCGAGCAGTTGAGAGAAAGACGTTCTTGCTGGTTTTTATAAGCACTGGAAGATAGTTTGGCATTCCACCAAAGATGGCGGTGATCGCCGCGGTGGATGGAAACAGAGGAATGAAAAATATGGAGTTTGATAACGAGAACTTTCTGTCAAACAAAGATGATCTTAAAACTCAGTTGGAGTATGCGGCTGTGAATAGTGCAGAGAAATACGTAGTTGTATTAAATCCTACTCAAGATAAAATTTCCAAAAATAACCCGAAACTACTGAAGGAGTGCTTTAAAAGTAAAGTAACGAATATAGGAAATGTTGATGAAATCATATACGCAAGGAATGGAAAAATATTAGTTATGACAAAACATCTGAAAACAGCAAAAGAATTAGTAACGGTTAAAAATCTGCTTGGAAAGGAAGTGATACCATCTCTTCAATACGAATCAATAACAACCAGATTCCTATTGTTTAATGTTCCGATTGAAGAAAAACTGGAAGATGTGAAAAGAGATATCGAGGAAGAAAATCAAATAAGAATTCATAGCATCACTAGATTTACGAAGAAACAAAACAATAAATATGTAAACACTGAAACTATATTAGTTACAATGTATGGGAGAGCATTACCTCAACACATTAAGCTTTGGATGTTGAGAAGCAAAATTAATCTATTCGTGGATAGGCCAAGACAATGTCAAAAATGTTTTGGATTTGATCACCCGTCCAAATTTTGCAAGGAGACGCAACACTGCGTAAATTGTGGAAAGTGTCACACAGATTTAGAATGTAAAGAAAGTACCTGCTGCCTCCTTTGCAAAGGGAATCATAAGGCAAATAATAAAGAATGCGATCACTTCAAAGAAGAAGAGGAAATGTTAAAGTTTAAGGCCATAAACGGCCTTACCACGAATGAAGCCAGGAGGCGTTGGAAGCCAAAAAATTCCTACGCAACAGTCACTCGCATCAACAAACCAACCGAACAAACCAACACTACAAAAATAGAAATGATAGACTTACTAAACAAGCACTCGGAAAATATGAATAAACAGTTCCAAGCCTCATTACAAGCCGCTCTGCAACAACAAGCAAATCATTTCATGCTGGCAATTCAAGCAATTAATTCATCATTAGAAAAGGTTGAGAAGGCAATAACAGAACTCAAAGAAGAAAGTGAACTCCCATCTAAAAATAGAAATAAACCTGGAAAAAAAGTTAAAAAAGAAGAAACCCCGAGTAATTTGAAATTTCAAAAGAACAGTAGTTTTGTATCAGCGGAAATGCAAAAGTATTATAACTCATTGCAAGCACAGAATTCTATGTCCCTTGGCCTTGGTAGTAATCCAAAAACTCTCCAAATGAAAAGTAACGATAAAATTAAAACAGGAAATAGTACATAACGTAAACCAGTGAGCACTAAAAAAAAAAAAAGACGTGCAAAAAGGACGAGACCGTAGAACATGTCCTAATATTTTGTGGAAAATATTCTCATCTGAGAAGTAACTTGAAGGTGAGACTGGAAATGAAGACTGATGATGATCTGGATGTTAATGGAATTATGGAGCGAGCATTGAGATCAAGGAAAGGACTACAGGCTGTAGGAATTTTCCTAAGTGAAATATTTGAATAAAAAGAAAATATTGGAGCTTGGAAAAAAGAAACGTATAAAAAGATTTTAGGAGAACAATTTAAAAGAATCACTCTCGGGTGAAAAATTGAAGGCAAAGGAAGAAGAGGACAAAGCGACCATTCTTGGGCAGCAAATGTCCCTACTACTTCAATATAATAATAATAATAATTCTATACTTGAATAGTAGATCTGTGAGTTTCTGGAAAACTCTTATCAGTCTTTTAAAAATATTTTATTTAGAAAGTACATATTTTGAAGCGCATTTTCAAAGCGTGAAAGGAATTGTTTTCATCGTTAATGAGTAGCGTCGGTTGGTCATTGTGATTGGAGGTATAATAAATTGTACGACAGTTTCTTGCTGTTAACTGCAACCTTATCCGTAATCCAGAAAAATGGAAATATCTTAGAATTGAGAATTTTTTTAGAAATTCTAAAGGCACTTTGCACATCCTCAAAAGAATCCGAACAGTTTGATACCAAAAACATGTTATACCGATCAGTAATTAAAAAGCCTTTCTCTGGAAACCATTTACAAAAACCTTTTTTTTAGAATAGAGAGACTAATTACAGTAACAAAATGATAAATAATCTCTCTATATTAAAAAAAAGTAACAGTGACCGCCGTCACCGCCGCCGCCGCTGATTTTGAAAATTTTATTTTTGAACACTTTGAACTATCACTACGCAAAAACTATGTGAAGGAATATTATGAAATTTTGACCATTGGTAGACAAATAAATGATGGTCATTTCAGTTCCAAAACCTAATTAATTAGATAATTAGTTTTGGAGTTATTTAATGTCAAAGTCGAAAATTATTTTTTTCTGCTGCGAGTTCGCCTCCAGCAAAATCTATTTACAGCAGAAACATGATTTCTTGCAGACACATACTCTTAGGTATGAAATTTTGCACCTCGTCGCCCTTTTTTCGAATTTCGAATTATTTTTGGTGTAATTAAATTCTAAAATTTCGAAATTTTTTACCCTTTTTCGGTTTTATAGTTATAACAGAAAAACTAATCACAGTAGAAATATGATATTTTAAACACACATACAATTATTTTTTATAAAAAGATTGGCGTTTCATTTTTTAAAAAATTCGAATTATTTTTAGAATTATTAAGATTCAAAGTTTCAATTTTTTCATCTCTTTCTGGTCGTTCACTAGAGAAACAGCCGATTTTTATGCGAGTCTGATTTCTTTTATTTCCAACAATTCACTAGATACACGTGCATTTTATAAATTTAAAAGATATGGCATGCTTTTTTCTCTAACAGCCGTATTGACCAACACGGATTAATCCCGGATTGACGGATTATCCGCAGATCCTAAGTAAAACGTTATCGACCAGTCAAGGTTGGGAGCTTAAGCCTGGATCCAAAGCTTCAAATCTAATCCCCCAACATTGGCGGATTAATCCGAGGATAATTTGCAATGCAAGCGAAAATGAACAATTAAGTAAGAATTAGATGACAAATTATATTTATATTTGCGTATATTTGCTTTAATCATCAATATAATGATTGATTAAAATGTAATAATAAAGATTTACTGATCGTGAAACGACACGGATTGAGATCAACCAAAAAGTTAGAGTTCGCTCTCGTTTTGATAGATGGCGCTCTTATAACTTATAAAGGTTTTAAATATTTCGTACGGCTCTTACTTAAGTTTCAAAATTTTCCCCTTTTAACTATTAATTCCTTTAAATTCTTTCAAAAATACTCTATTTTTAGAGAGGTGAAACAATATTTACAGATACGTGTGAGTATTTTAAAAATAATATTGAAATAATCTCATACAGGGATTGCATCAAATAACCAGTTTTGTGAAAACAATTCCGAATGTTAAGCAAGAAAACAAGGACACCAGTTCACCTCCAAGTAGCACAGATGGTGGCATTTGGCACTTTTAACTGCCAAAACACGTAACAAAGATAGTTGCAAAACTTCACTACTTTTTGGTCTAAAATAACCAAAAATAACGTTCACCTGTCACAAACCGCGACAGTTTTGCGATAGTTTAAATTCTACACTTTCTTCTTACAAATAGTGGTAGTGCTTTGCCACGCTTATCAAATATTTCCGTGGCATTACTCACTAATAATGGTAGAACTTTGCCACGCTTATCATATATTTCCGTAGCATTTCCCACAAATAATAGTAGCACTTTGCCACGCTCATCGTCTCCGGTTTCGTGGATAGGGTATACTTTTTTGTTTGTTTTTTATTTGAGGGGAGGGATATTTTTATTTTTGTTTTTTTCATTTTCGGGGGGAGTGTTTTTTTTTCTTTCTTTCTTTTTTCACTTTTCCCTCCCGCGTTATATTGCGAGAAGTACTCAGTAGTTTTTATTATTTCTAATTAAATTTACATTACCATAACTATAGTTTTAATTATTTTCATCTTCAATTTTTCTTCGAGCTAGTGCCATCTATGTGCCATCTACATCACATGGAATGCTTAAAAATTTTCTGAAAATAAAATTAAGAAAAGAAACTTAAGAAGACATGAAAAATTCTGATGAGAGAAAGTATCCTTTACAGAAACTGATGAACTAAATTATCCTTCAATCTAAAACTATATTAAGAAATTAAAAACTAAGTATTTAGCTTTTCATAAGGATTCATAAAGTTGCCACACACAAATCATATTCATCCATGTACAGGCACTCCAAGTATATTACCCTGTAAATAAGGATCTTCAAAATGATTAGTGTTTTAAATGGAGAATTCTTAAATGAGAATCCAGGATTCTCCCTTTAAAACACTGATCATTTTGAAGATCCTTATTCACACGGTCGGTAGAATACTTGGAGTACTTGTATATGGGCGAATGTGATTTGTGTGGCAACTTGATGAATCCTTATAAAGAGTTAAACAGTTAGTTTTAGATTGAAGGATACTCTCTCATCAGTGTCGTTAGTGTCTGTAAAGGATACTCTCATAAGAATTTTTCATGTCTTTTTAAAGAATCCATACGGGTCTTCCAATCTGAAAATAAAGAGCATAAGAAATTATATGGAAACTGTTGTACATAAATTTTTTCAGTTAAAACATAAGATATCAAAGAGACAATCCAGAGAGAGAGAGGGCCAGAATCACAAGACCGTCTGCTTTCAGCTATCGCGGCGTCCGGTGAAGAGACGAGAGAGACACTGCACGCCGAGCTGTCTTCGCATTTTCGCCTGCTTACATCGTACTACAACTCTGAGGAATGCGCTCGAGTTCTCGTCTCTCTCCCACGGTAGGGTTGCCATGCATCCATCCCCCACAAAAGAGCCAAACTTTGTCACCGAAAAATAGCTTCGAAAATACATCTAAATTTCGGTGGATCGCAGACGATAAAGATTTGTGTCTAAAACTTTTACAAACTTTTAAGTTGGGACTTAAAAACTTAATCAACCGAAATAAAAATAAATGTTAAATGTTATTGAAAATTATTGTTTCGGGCATTGTGTTATTTTAGACATAGGGCATTGCATCTTAAACATCTGAATAATCGGAGTAAAAATTACAAGTACGTATATTGTTATTTCAATGGTTACATAGAAGAAAGTTCTTAACGACCTATCAGAAAATACATCATTCATACATCAATACATTTTCATCCAAGTTAGTCTAGTCCGGCTGCCCAAGCTTTTCCGATCCATTTCTAAGAATAGGGTTGGCTGGATTGGACCCAATGATTTTTTCAAAAAACCCATGTGAAAAAACCCACATTTTGTTGGACCCATTTTTGAGTTTTTCAAGAAAAATCAAGATTTTGGCAGTTTTAATATTGAAGAAAAACATTTAGCGAAATAGCATACCAAGAACTGTTTTTTTCAAAACTTCAACCAGGGTTCAATAATTAAGGTTTTTTTCATTATTGATCATTCATTTCATTTCATTTTTGATTATTTAATTTCAGATTTTTTTCTAAGATAAATAGAATTCTTTCAAAATTGAATGGGTTTTTTCAAAGTTTAGGATATTTTTAAAATTTTAATGGGTTTTTTTTCAAAATTTAACTAGGTTTAATTTTTATACTACTACGCTTTCAAACTTTGATCTAAAATACGCCCAACAATAATTATACGCCGCAATTATTAATAAGTATTTTTAATTACCTTTACAACGATGTATAACACTTGTAATTCGAACAAAATGTAAACAAAATTTGAGCTAGAAATCAGCCGAAAAAATGGAGTAATTGGCATTATGGACAAGTAGACTTTATATTCTGCCTTAAAAAATCCTGAAATACGTCCTAATCACCGTGACAACCCGTAATTCTAGAAAAACTTTGCCATAACGGTCCTTTACTCATAAGTAAAATAAAAAAAATTGTTTAAATAATTATTATCGATTTATAAGCGAAATGCGGACTTGTGTTTTTTAACGCGATACGGAGGACTTTTTTTTCAAACTCTAGTAACTTACTAAATATGGAAGGCATATTCATGAAAATCGGATGAGCTGTGCATACAGACGTATATTTTAAGAAACAACCACTTTTTAAACCATTATTAAAAAATATTGTGCTTTATTTAAGAATTATCGACGTTTTTCGGTAAAGCTACGGACTATCATAGAATCCGTAATAAGAACATTTAACACAGAAAGAACTTACTAAAATTTGAAAAAACCACTTACTATGTAGGAGAAACCACTGATTTTTGAAAAAACCCACACTTTTTCCGAAAAAACCCAGTTTTATATGGGTTTTTTAGGGTTTTATTGAAAAAACCCAACCTTCTTACACACCACTATAATCCCTTCATACCGTAAAATGGGGTTACTTTGGCCAACTTCAATGTAAACCACTATTAAAGTGTAATTTTAAATATTTTTAATGAATTTATGGCCCTAGTTACCCTGAGTTGGGGAATCATTGGCCCAGACCTCAAAAACCCCAAAATTCAGGCGTTGAGTATGAGTTACTTTTAGCCAACGCTAAACTATTTAGATGTGTTTCTAAGTTACCTATCAATGATAACAATAACAATCCATTCTAAGTTTATTTTAAGTTAAATATAAGAAAATAAAGCAATAAAGCATGTTTTATACAGAAAACTGATTTCATTTTAGAGTTATAATAAATTTTTTAAGGAAAGACAGGAATGAACATTTCTAGTATTTTGACATCCTAGGTATATGGTACATATTTTGATAGATTGGTTGCTGAAAAGAACTGATATTTCTTCGAACACCGTCGATTTCACAATAATGATCTCATCTCCACAACCACAATACTATATTTTACGCTTGCTACCTTATGATTTGAATGTATTTCGGGTATATAATTAATTTTTCAGCCGTTCTAACCCGCTGCTTCTTTGAACTCAATGAGTATTTCGCTTATTTCAGCAGATACCATTGGGTCAAAGTAACCCCAAATTGTGGGCCAAAGTTACCCTAACGTAATAAAACCTAAATAACTGTCAAGCAACGCAGTGAAACAAAATAATGGCATCAAAAACTGTTAGAGGACTACATAACTGAGAGAAAAATATGACCAAGCTGTTTTGAATCATGTTTTTTATTGCCTTTCCAAAGAAAAGTTATAAGGTGAACAAAAATAGACATTTTGATACTACTCCCGTTGAAAAACTCCTAGTGATCGTATTTTAAGAATATCAAGACACCGCTTTAAGGATATCTTGACAATAATTCTACCCGTCATCCCTAGCATTGAATATGTTATAAATACATTCTTTCATATAGATATAGCCAGGACTCGATTTCTAAAAAAGAGGTGATATGATATGAAAAGATATGACCTCCGGGAACTAAAATGTCATTGTGCTTCCGGGACATAAAATTTAAATTTGTCAAATATAAATTTTAAATTGAATGATTCAGAATATTTTATGCTTTTGGAAATTTTTAGCGTTTTAGTGCAATACATAATTATTTTTATTCGTTTCATTCAAAAATGAATATTCTGTATATATAATCAATAAATTACACACTAACCAGGTTTGCTTATTTAATTTGATAGTATTCGTGCAAGTTTAATCTAATCATTGATATGTTTTTCAGTTCCTCTCTCTCTCTGTTTCTCAACTTTATTTAGTTCACAACACACAAATTATCTGGATATATTTGCAGTGCACCTGAGTATGAAAAAAGTTTTATAACAAAAATATTTATTCTCGAAGTTTAATTCATGAGGAAGATAGTGTTTCTATTTGTAAAATGTTAAATAAAATCGCTGTTGTTATAAGTCACCAAACAAGCTTGCGTTACATCTTTTAAGAATATCTATGTTTTTGATCTCTTATACATCTTTCAATGCAGAAAACCCAAACTCACAGAACTATTAGGAAAATACAAAGGACAGGAGAAATGAAATAGCTTTCATACAGATTCAGGACAGTTTATGATATTTTTTGATGACAAAGGGAAAGAACTTATAAAGCGTTTTTGTAAAGGATAAACGTTTAAATTTATCTTATATCAAATCAAAGAACTGATCTGTTATCAAATTCGAGGTATTTTGAAAACTAAAATTGAACAGACTTGTAATCGTCTCTATTCAATAATTACGAACAGATTTGTATTCGTACATGGGCATCGAAGGCAATAATTTTTGAAAGATTATTTTGTCTATACACCAATCTCGTCTAATAGGACGATATTCTTGGATGAATGTAGAAGACTAAATTCAAAGAGATTTCAACACTTCAATTAAGTCTGTAAGAAGAATAATCCATAGGATTTAATTAATCCAACATCTGAATCGAATATTATGCTTATAGAAAAGTAAGCTGTTGAAAGCACAATGAGAAAATGCGTTGATTGGGGGATATTACCCAACCCAGACAATCTTGGCAAATTAAATAACATCCATTTATTTGTCAAAGCAAGTTTTTTGGGGGAATTTTTACGTTGTAAAAGCTTATCTAAGAGGCTAAACTACAAAATTCTTCAGTAAGAGCATACCAATGAATAATTGATAAGATTTAATTAATCCGCAATCTCAATCGAATATTATGCTTTTAGAAAATTAAACTATTGAAAGCACAATGAGAAAATGCATTTCTTGGAGGATTTTTAACGGTGTACGGAGCCTATCTAAGAGGCTATAAACTACACAATTTTTTATATTACCCAATCTAGAAGTTTTGGGTAAATTAATAAAATCCAATTATTCGTCAAAGCAAGTTATGCAAAAGCTGTTCTTGCATATATGTCGCACTCCCAGGAACTCCCGACACCCGTTCCAAGAACAAGCCCTTCTCTTCGGAGGGGGAGATATGAACCATTTTTCTGTTCTTGGGGGGAAGGAAATCGCCGGCCACGGCCTTAGCTGTTTGTCGAAGAAATGTGTTTTCGTTTTTCGAGAGCCGTCGTTAAAGAGTTGGAATATAATGCGTTTAAAGTCCTAAAACGGTAGAATTTACGATGTCGCAAATTTTCTTGGCAAATTTGACCAGCGATCGGGCAAATCTGTTTCAAATAAAAAAAGAATCAACATGTTGTGTGGGTAACTCAAATTGGGGTTCACAATTAAGTTTTAAAAGAACACAATCAGGCTGAACTGGCCATGCGGGCATTTGGGCAAATGCCCGCGGTGGGCCGCTGCTCATCGAGAGCCGTTTGTGGGCCGCCTACAACCGAAATATTTTTACAGTGGTATGAATGAAAAAGATCCTGAATAAATGTATCCACACTTCGCAGGAATTTCCAACTAGCGGCCCACGAATTCTTATTGTGCGGCCACCAAACCATTAATTTACCAGGAATTAAATTCATTAATGATGGCATAAATTACTGAATTCAAAAACATATTTTACTAATTAAAATATTTTTATGAACGAATTTTCCTGGTTTCATCTTTACAAATTCTACGGCATACAAAGGAGCGAACCATTTTAGTCAGGGTGCCAAGTCGAAAAGTGCGAAATCTCTTATACCATCAATGTTTTGATGGTTTTGGATAGAGTTAATAGTGTAGATTTCAAAACCGGTTGATGCCACTCTGCAAGTGTTGAGCATTTTTTTTAAATTTAAATTTTTAAAATATGGGCCAAAAAAAAATTTAAAAAATCAAATAATAGTAATAGAGACTTATGATACATGTTTATAGGCTATTTTTCAGTGATGAATACGAATATTCCAATTAAAATTTGAAAAATTTAAAATATCTATTTTTAAAGTATTTTTGAAATTTTGGATATTCGAAAAAATTAAAACATCACTCAAAACCACAAAACAACTGCAAAAGAATTAATTTAAACGGTTTTCAATCACAAACAGCTTAAATAGTGACATACTAAAATTGGAAGAAAATCAGACAGTAAAAAGATTATTTTTTTTTTAAATTTCAATTTTTTTGGGCTCAAAAATCGACTTTTTTTAAAATTCCTGTTAAAAACGTTTGAGGCATTTGCCAAGGTAATGTTTCCATGGATGTTGTAGTTATATAACTGTATAACATAAAAAAACCATAATTCATGATTAAATTATTATTTAATTATTTAATTTATTAAAATGAACTTAGAAAATATAGGGAAAATCCTTCAGTCAAATGAAACAGGAAATATGCAGACGATATTTCGTAATAAATTATCTTAAAATAATTGAATTTAAAAAAGACAAAAATTCTTTCAAAAAAATTTAAATTTTAAACAAATTTAAAAATTTTAAAATTTTTAAAAATTTTAAATTTTGTAGTATAGGCATGTGATACAACTTTATGGGCTATATTTTACTGCTTTTTACGAATATCTGGCCAACTTTTCAATAAAATTATAATTAAGTTGAAAAATTTGAAGCATTCATCTTAATACTTTAGTTTTGGATGCTGGGTGCCGAATGGTAAATAAAGTATCAACCTCAAAAACTCTTATACCATCAATGTTTTGATGGTTTCTGATAGAGTTAATAGTGTAGATTTAAAAACCGGTTGATGCCACTCTGCAAATGTTGAGCATTTTTTAATAAATTTAATTTTTTAAAGTAAGGGCAAAAAAATTTCAAAAAATCAAATAATAGTAATAGAGACTTATGATACATGTTTATAGGCTATTTTTCAGTGCAGAATACGAATATTCCAATTAAAAATTAAAAAAAAATTTTTTACTATTACTATTACTATTACTATTATTTGATTTTTTGAAATTTTTTTGCCCTTATTTTAAAAAATTAAATTTATTAAAAAATGCTCAACATTTGCAGAGTGGCATCAACCGGTTTTTAAATCTACACTATTAACTCTATCAGAAACCATCAAAACATTGATGGTATAAGAGTTTTTGAGGTTGATACTTTATTTACCATTCGGCACCCAGCATCCAAAACTAAAGTATTAAGATGAATGCTTCAAATTTTCCAACTTAATTATAATTTTATTGAAAAGTTGGCCTAATATTCGTAAAAAGCAGTAAAATATAGCCCATAAAGTTGTACCACATGCCTATACTACAAAATTTAAAATTTTTTAAAATTTTTAAATTTGTTTAAAATTTAAATTTTTTTGAAAGAATTTTTGTCTTTTTTAAATTCAATTATTTTAAGATAATTTATTACGAAATATCGTCTGCATATTTCCTGTTTCATTTGACTGAAGGATTTTCCCTATATTTTCTAAGTTCATTTTAATAAATTAAATAATTAAATAATAATTTAATCATGAATTATGGTTTTTTTATGTTATACAGTTATATAACTACAACATCCATGGAAACATTACCTTGGCAAATGCCTCAAACGTTTTTAACAGGAATTTTAAAAAAAGTCGATTTTTGAGCCCAAAAAAATTGAAATTTTAAAAAAAAATAATCTTTTTACTGTCTGATTTTCTTCCAATTTTAGTATGTCACTATTTAAGCTGTTTGTGATTGAAAACCGTTTAAATTAATTCTTTTGCAGTTGTTTTGTGGTTTTGAGTGATGTTTTAATTTTTTCGAATATCCAAAATTTCAAAAATACTTTAAAAATAGATATTTTAAATTTTTCAAATTTTAATTGGAATATTCGTATTCATCACTGAAAAATAGCCTATAAACATGTATCATAAGTCTCTATTACTATTATTTGATTTTTTAATTTTTTTTTGGCCCATATTTTAAAAATTTAAATTTAAAAAAAAATGCTCAACACTTGCAGAGTGGCATCAACCGGTTTTGAAATCTACACTATTAACTCTATCCAAAACCATCAAAACATTGATGGTATAAGAGATTTCGAGGTTGACCCCTTTTTTGCCATTTGGCACCCTGACTATTTCGGATGTCACCCAAAAGGGTCCCAAATGAGTTAAAACAGTACTTTTTAGAGTAAAATTTCCAAAATGTTTCTGGGGGAGGACTCCCCAGACTCTCCTTTCTATTTTGAGCTACATAATTCACAATTTCTTTTAATATTAAGTTCGTCAAGATGGAAATTCTTTCTACCCACTGAATTTACCAACAAATAATTAAAAGTCTATATTGAGTTTATTACGTATTCAAAATTAATTAGGGAGTTCAAGGTGGATTTTAGACTATTTCTTAGGGGTCAATTTTCAAAAGATTTTTTTGGGGAGGTACCATGATCCCCCCGAAAATTTTAATTCTATGAAGTTATATTTTCCGTGAAAATTGTGCGGTGGGCCGATTCAGACTTAAAATGCCCGGGCCGAAATTTCTTCCCAGTCCGGCCCTGAACACAATATTAACCTTAATATTAAATCACAAAATTATTGCTATTTGCAAAAAGATTTATATTTTTTTTTAAATTTAAAGTATGCACAAGTGAATCGTTGAAAATAAGTTTTAAATAGTAACAATAACAGAAAATTGTTTTTAACACATCTCGGATCATAGTGGCGTATGTAGATATTTATTTCGGGAGGGGCCCAAATATCTTTCCAGAAAATTAGATCACTATCAGGCCCCAAGTTAAATTTTTGCACGGGGGGGAAGAAACTCGAAATTTCCTCTAAACCCTTTTTACGCATGTTTGCAGGTTTAATGTTCTTTTTTAATATTTTTTAGTAAGATTCGTCCTTTTATGAACTTAAACTGAAGATAAATGTAATTAGTGGAGTTCTAAATACAAAAAAGGGGGTTCTGGGGGTTCTCCCCCACAAATTTTTTGGAAATTTGACCCTAAAAATAGGGTTTTAATTCATTTTATGACATTTTCTAAATATGGAGCTACAGATATTCACAAAAAATCTAAGACAAATTTAATTCAATAATTAGAAACTTTAAGATCATTTTAGAGGACGAGCTAAAATATAAAAATCAATACTGTGTTTTGAATCAAGATAATTAAAATCAATCCTGAGTCTTGGCCAAGGCCATTTTTTTTTACTAGCTGACTATGCTTTAAATTTCTCCTATATTTAGAGTGTAATTCCATGTTTAATGTGACCTGGTTTTTTAAATAATGAGATATATCAGTTACGAGGTCACAGAGAAACGGGAGAGGGAGAGTCAAAGTCACAGAGAAACGGGAGATTTTGGATGAAACTCAACAGCCCCATAACTAAACATTGGTTGAAAAGTTTTGGATAAGTAAAATAATTTCCAAATCCTGGTCTCCATACTCGCACACGCACACACATAAGTTAAATTTAGCATTTAATGATCGCCTAAAGATGTGATGATTGAAACTTCGCGTTTGTTTTGAAATTTGGTATGCAATTTTTATTCGACTCTGGAACACCCACCCTTTTTTAATGCTTCATGAAATTAACTTTTTTAAAAATTCAAATTAACCAATTGAAAATTATTGAAAAATACCTCTTTGCCACAAAAAGTGGTAAAAAATCTAGGTTTTAGTCAATATTTTTCTCGTTTGGTGGAACTTTGTCCGAAAGTTGGAGCGTATATATCCCATTTTGAAACCCCCAAATGAACCCCCCCACTCTGAATAGCCCATTTTCGAGTAAAATCCAGTGGACCTATCTTTTCATGGAAAATGGTTGGTTTTTGGTATCATTAGGGTTAAACAAAAATACTGAAAAAAAACCGAGAATTACTGAAACAAGTATTATATTTACATAACTACTAGTTGTATATCATGGTAGTGTAATATTAAATATTTTTCATTAATTATTATTTATTTTGTCATTTAATACAAAAATAACCGTCCACTCTCTGTGAAACACGCATAGCCCTCGCTTGCCAACAAAAGCGCAAAAGGGGATCAATCTGGGAACCCCAAACTGAAATGCTCCACGTTGTTGTTGGCTCTCCCCGGGGTCAGGGGGAGGTCAAGGGACCTCTTTGCTGGAGGTATTTCCTTGAAACAACCTTCGTCCTCCGCCTCCCCCCTGATTTCTGAAGCCCCCTCCCCTCCAATGCAGGACCCCCTCGTGCGTGTTTTAGAAAAAGAGATACTATTGCAAATGATTGTAGAAAAATACGTTTTATTTGGTAGAAGCTTGCAACAGAGGAGGGATTGTTACACATGATTGAATAAAAATACGTTTTATTTTGTAGCAGCTTGCTACGTGCAATGATTTTGCCACCGTGTGACAGTTTTGCCATAATTTTGCAACCATCTGTGCTACTTGGGTATTTTATATTAAATGGTTGTATAGTTATTATTAGTTGTGATAGAAATGTTTTAAAGCAAGTGGGGAGTTTTATAGAGAATAATTTACACTGGACTATGAACTTGAGCGAACAGCGCGGACGCTTGGACTCGATCACTGGCGTCATCGCGGTCCAATCAGAAGTGGCCTTACATTCAACCCTTCGGATCGTATAAACCCGGATTGTCGGATGCTGGTCGATAAGGACCAAATCTCGTCCTCGATTAAACACCAATCCGGGTTTATACGATCTGCGATTCAGCTCTCAATCTACTCGTGATGGTTAATATGGCTGTAAGATAGTCGATGATAATTGAATCGTCAGTTTGAAGAAGGGAATAAGTCCAAAAAATGACAAATTGACTTTTTGTGCTCAAAACAATCTCTAAGCTTTGCTCTACACATGGGTGAAAAGAGGGGAACAATAACTAACCCCAAAAGGGAGATATCGCTCCTTGAAGTTGTAAAATCGATATCCATTCAATGTAATTTTTAAGCTAATTTGTAATTAAAGTTAATTTTTCTTTCTCCTCATATTCTTTGTGCTGTAAACTAAGTTAAAATAAAATTTTCTTTTAATTTCAATGTTTTTCAAACTTTTTTTATGTAGGGAATGTTTGACTCCATTCATATTCACTCACTCCATTGATATTGCTTTAATAACCCAGTTTCACTATAACTTTGAATTTCATTTGTCTTATTCTTTTTATTTCACCCTTTTGTGGTGTAAACTAAGGAGAAATATAATTTAAGTGTGATGTTAAGGGTTTTTAAAGATTTTTTCATCAGAAAAATTTCATAAGGTGGAAGAAGGGAATAAGTCCATCAACTTATTTTGGCTGTAAAATATTTTTGAATACACTTATATTTGTTTTGATGATTGCTCTGTTTTCTAAATAGGGTTCTGAACTTCCAGTAAAAATTTGGCTGTTATACTGTAACGAGGTGAAAAGTGCGAGTGTTCTTAATAATAAAAAATCCAGAATAAAAATAAAACTAACAGTTTATTAAGATACAACAATAACATTAGTAAAAATAAAAATCATTAACAAATAACCTCGTTAACAAAACTCATTAGGAGTTGGTAGGGAAACTGGTGCCGCATGTAAACAATAATAATACAGGTGAATAAAAAGGTTAGTAGAAAAAGAGTCTCTTGAGAAAACATCAGCAATCCTTAAATAGCTATGCCGGTGAACTAGCGTTGCCAATAGCAAAAAAGGAAAACAACAAATGTTCTCAATTCAGTTATGAAGCGGCACCACAATACTCCCCCACCAGTCTTTTAAGACGTCAAAAACACATGAAAATACAATCAAACCCTAAATCTAACCTTACGACCGGACCGGGTGACATAAGTTTTAGGTACATCAGAAACATTGTTATCTAGAAAGAATGCAGGTTTTAACCTGTCTATGCTTACATTTACACCCTTATTTTTGATTAACAATGTAAAAAAATTAGCTGCACGTTTAAGCACTTCGAAAGGTCCCTTGTATGGTTGGGACAGGGGTTTACGAACACAGTCCTGACGAACAAAGACGTGAGTAGAGGTCGGCAAGTCCTTGTGGACGAAAACTGTGTGCTGTCCATGCCGGGACATCGGAGTAGGCTTGAGCTCGGCCATCTTTACTCGTAATCGGCGAAGAAACTCCTCTTCCAGGATGGGGGGTTTCTCGTCACGAAAAAACTGTCCGGGGAGACGCAAGGCAGTGCCGTATACCATTTCGGCGGGTGAGGCAGATATATCCTCTTTTACCGCTGCTCTGATGCCCAGTAGGATGGTGGGAAGGGTTTCGGTCCATCTCTCCGAGGCATGGGCTCGAATGGCCGCTTTTAGCTGCCGGTGGAACCTCTCCACCGCACCATTAGCTTGGGGGTGGTAAGCTGTCGTGCGAGTTCTGTGAGACCCTAGGAACTGGGAAAAGGCTTTGAAAAGATTACCATCAAAGTCCCGTCCTTGGTCCGTAGTAACATACTCGGGTGTTCCGTACCGGGAGATCCATCCATTGTAGAATGTCCGGGCGACTGTCTCCGCCTTCTGGTCGGGCATCGGGAAAGCCTCCGGCCAACGCGAGAATCTGTCGACGACTGTAAGCAGATACTGACACCCATTGGAAGGTGGAAGCGGACCCACTACATCGCAATTGACATGCGCGAACCTTGCGCTGGGGAGAGGAAATGCTCCCAGATTACTCCTCGTGTGCTTGTGGACCTTGGATCTTTGACAGTCGGCGCAGGCTCGAACCCAAGCAGTGACGTCTCTCCGCAGATCCTTCCAAACGAAGCGTTGACGGACAAGGTCCACACTAGCCTTGATTCCTGGATGACTAAGCTGATGCAAAGTCCTGAAAATAGGCTCGCGAAAAACCTTGGGTATATAAGGACGAAGAGTTCCTGTGGAAACATCACAAAACAATTTAGGACCTTTAGGGTCAAGTTGCATTAATCTAAATTCAAAATTACCTTTTGACTTTAAATCACCCAATTCGTCATCATCGGTCTGGGCAAGTGCTATGCTATGGTAATCGATAGTACCGGGAACCTCAATAGCATTTATCCTAGACAACGCGTCAGCCACAGAATTACTCCCCCCGCTCACATAACGAATGTCAGTAGTGAACTGGGAGATAAATTCGAGGTGACGTCGTTGTCTAGGGGAACTATTATCACTAACTTTACTGAATGCAAAAATTAGGGGCTTGTGGTCGGTATAGATAGAAAACTTTCTACCTTCCACGAACCAACGAAAATGCTTAATAGAGCTATAAATTGAAAGAAGCTCCCGATCATAAGTAGAATACCGTTTTTCGGTCTCTGTCAACTTTCTCGAAAAGAAAGATAGCGGCTCAGTTACAGTGCCTGACGTTTGCTGCAAAACTGAACCGATCGCGAAATCAGATGCGTCCACTACTATTGAAATATCAGCATCCAACTTGGGATGGGCCAAAACTGTTGCCTGAACAATAGCTTGTTTGCATCTTTCAAAAGCAGCGGCAGCTTCGTCTGACCAAGTTATCAACGATTTATCATTTTTACGCTTACTTTTGCATAAATCGTGAAGCGGCGCCTGATGATCAGCCGTGTTTTTTAAGAACCTATGGTAGAAATTTAGGATGGCTAAGAACCTACGAAGCTCACTAACAGTTGTAGGCTTTGGATATTTAGTAAGAGTTTCGACTTTTTCAGGCAGGGGGGAGATCCCTTTGCTCGAAACTAAGTGCCCCAAAAACTCAATCTCACTTAGCCCAAAAACACATTTTTCGGGATTGAGAATAATGCCGAAACTGTTAAGACGTTCGAAAACCTCTTCAAGGTCCTTTAAATGCTGATCCTCAGACTCTGAGGCCACCAACACGTCGTCTAAATAGGCATAGCAGTTTAGCCCTCTTAAAACGTTATCGATAAAGCGCTGAAAACTCTGAGCCGCATTTGACAATCCGAAACACATTCGGAGGTATTCAAAAGAACCGAAGGGGGTAACTATTGCGGTTTTCTTGATAGAATCCTCGTCAAGAGGCAACTGATGGTAAGCTTTCACCAAATCCAATTTAGACATTATGGTTTTCCCCTCTAGACCAAATGCAAAATCGTGCAGGTGAGGCAACGGGTACCGATCAGGGATGGTAATAGCGTTTAAGCGCCGATAGTCCCCGCACAAACGGTATTCCCCGCTCTTCTTCAACACCATATGGATCGGTGAGGACCATGGGCTGCTTGAAGGACGGATTATACCCTTATCCAATAAGGATTGTATCTCCTTTTTAGCTGCTAGTAGTTTTTCTGGAGAAAGGCGACGAGCCTTTGCAAAAACAGGGGGGCCTTTGGTAAGGATACAATGCTTAACATCGTGTTTCACTTGATTGATCCCAAGGAAAGCCGGATTTGTCAAGTTCGGGAATTGGCTAAGCAACCTATGGTACGGGGTAGATCCATTCAGCGTTTTAATTCCCAAAGACTGTCCCTGAGCATTTGTTCCTTTTATTGATAGAGACGTCAGTCGATCTATCAACCGCTGGTTTTTCAGGTCAATGAGCAGACCGAAATGCTGCAGAAAATCTGCGCCAAGAATAGGCTTCTGGACATCAGCTATGAAAAAGGTCCAGGGGAATACGCGACGCAACCCAAAATCCAGACCTAGCTCCTTAGTACCATAAGTTGGTATACGCGTGCCGTTTGCTGCATATAGGGTATAGTTGGGATCGGCAACTTTGTGGACGGATTTATTGCAAGGAAAAACGCTAACGCAAGCACCAGTATCCACAAGATATTTTAAGCCGGTCCTTCGATCGTTAATAAACAGGCGAGCAAACCTTTGTACTTCCCCCGTCGCCGCCATAACCGGGGAATCTACTAGTTTTCCTGAAAGGAGCAGGGTGGGACGCATTTTAAGGCCTTGATGCCAAAACGCGCATGGTACCAGCACATTTTACTAGACTGAGAATTTGATCGCGCCCTATTCCTATTCCATGAACTGGCGCGGGAATTTCTTCTGGTTTTACGATCATCCTGCCTCAAGGTCATCTGCTGGATAGTTTCCTGAAGAGTGGAAATCTGTCTCTGTAAGGAGTCCAAAGTGACAGATGACCCTGTACATTCCAGTACCTCTAAGGGAGATTCTGAAACCTCAGCGATTTTATCGGCAGTTTCAGCCAACGACTCCAGCGGCTCACGGCTGACTGTCAGTATTTGTTGCGTACGAACAGGCAGGCGTTGAATCCACAAGGACTTAAGAACGTCACCACTTACTCGAGTCCCCGCCAGAATTTGCATCTCCTGCAAGAGCTGTGATGGGCGTTTGTCCCCTAACACAATGTCTTGCAAAAGAGTTTTTAGGATTGCACTTTCGGACATGGCGTACCTTGCCAGTATTCTGTCCTTTAATTTCTTGTAGGAATTTTCATCGACTGGTGATCGTATGATGTCCGCTACACAGGACAAAACTTCGGCATCTAAAGCAGTGACCACGCAATGAAATTTGGTCTTTTGATCCGATATTCCAGAAACTTGGAATCCCGATTCAATCTGCAAAAACCACAGATCCACATCGGATTTCCAAAGAGGAGGGGCCCTAAAGGCAATCCGCGAAATCTCATCTGGGGACCTAACTTCGGGGAGGTCACTATCACTTTTTTCTCCTGCCATAGCTAACCCAAAACACAGTAGAAACTAATTTAAACTTAACTTGCACTTACAGACCCAAACCGATGATGAAGAATAACAAAGTAAAATACTTACAAGGTCCGGTCGCAGATCTAAGACACCAGGATCCCTAACATCAAGCGAGCAAAAGCTCTAGATTCTAAAGGAAAAAATTTTGAATTTTGTTTGAAACCTAAGCTCACAATTCAAGTGAGAAACCGGGTCACCAATGTAACGAGGTGAAAAGTGCGAGTGTTCTTAATAATAAAAAATCCAGAATAAAAATAAAACTAACAGTTTATTAAGATACAACAATAACATTAGTAAAAATAAAAATCATTAACAAATAACCTCGTTAACAAAACTCATTAGGAGTTGGTAGGGAAACTGGTGCCGCATGTAAACAATAATAATACAGGTGAATAAAAAGGTTAGTAGAAAAAGAGTCTCTTGAGAAAACATCAGCAATCCTTAAATAGCTATGCCGGTGAACTAGCGTTGCCAATAGCAAAAAAGGAAAACAACAAATGTTCTCAATTCAGTTATGAAGCGGCACCACAATACAATGAAAATTCTATTACTTATACAGTTTTTTTCGATTTTCTCAAAACTTGATTTTTGGACTTATTCCCTTCTTAAAACTGACGATTCAATTAATCTTTTTCATTCACAAACTCATAGCTAAAATGATAAACAGCAACAAGTATGAAACAATATGATAACTGTTTGGTAACAATATCTAACTGTGTGGTGTAAGACTCAAACTAAAAATAGTTTTATTTTTAAGAATTACTGAAGGTTTTCCCACTCTACCCCAATCTCATTAAATAACAATTACTGCGCTTTTTCGAACACGTACTTTTTAATGGAAATACTGTTCTTTCCGATTTTGAAAGCCCCCTAAAAACGTAACAAATTGCATTTAAAATCGAAACGTTGTATATTTTGAGGTCCTCTTTGAGAATATGTAGAAATATGATAGAAATTGTTAAATGGTATTAAAACACCAAAAACGCATTATTTCAACAAGGGTAAGTAACAAATTGTCCCTCCAAGAAAAAAGTTAACTTACCTTTTTTTTTACAGCTTTTTGAAAATTTTCATATAAAATTTTATCAAACTTTGAATCATCGTTTTAGCTCCTTTACTGGCGGGTGGTAACCATATTTAAATTTTGAAGCCCTCTTTAGAGTTTGTTTCAACAAATATTACGGGACTCTGAAAATTACATTACAGGATTCGTATCACTATTTCCACACTTATACCAAAAATTTAACTATCCGAAATGTAACCACAACATCTATGGAAAATGACACTGGTAAATACCTCAAATATTTAAAACATAATTTTTTGACTAATTTAGAAAACCAAGCGTCGCCTCAAGCCAAGGACCGGTTTCGTCTTTGTTAGGACTCATTAGCACGGCATCGGCACATGAGGCAACGCAAGTGAACGGAGGGGGTACTGAGAATAACGGTAATAAAATTTTATAAGCATGAATACTTACGAGGAGAATCTATGCTGTCTTAATTCTCGTCCTATTTCTCTGGGAAGAATCTTTTCTAATTTAAATCCATAGTCTATTAACAAGGATATCCAATCGCAACGGCCATTCCATAAATAGGAGAAAATCAAATATTTAATGTAGTCAGTTTCGCCATGCCGCATGCCCCAGAAATCACACCTGGTCGTGTTTGCCACTTGGAGCATGAACTCCAGATGGTCCTTGTCTGGCACTTTCTGAAACATTGCGACTCTGGTGTGGTCATTACCACAAGCCTTATCCCAGAGGAGTTTCATCACCAGGAGGAGGTGCTTGCTTCTCTTCTCGAAAGCGCATTTCAGAACGGAAGGGTAAGTCATTTCAAAGATTGTATCGAGCTGATTATATATATAGCTCTTTGATTTATTCCAATCATCCCTGACACCGAAGACCGTAAACATGTTCAGGAACCGGACAACTGATTCCCCCTGGTGAAACGTGGATTTGTCCATATTACACACGAACATGAGAAATAAATTCATTCCCAAATAGTCCGGTTTCTTTTCATCGCTTCTTCGGTCACAACCGACGCTAGAATCGTCGAGAGAGAACCACCGTCGTTGCTTATTCTTGCAGACTAGAAATAAGGTCAGAAGGTCGCCTTGGAACTGTGCATTATCCGGAAAAAGCTGATCGAGATGGATCTTGGAGAGTTTTTCGTTTGGCACGGCCGGGTCCAGGTAACATAAAGGAATTCGGGATGCAGTCCAATCTATTCCGGGGATCGGGATGAGACTGTGTCTGTACGACGGTAGAGTTCTCTCAGTAACTTCCAATAAGTAAATTCGACGAGACATGTTGAAACAAATAATTAGCCACCACGAGTTGATATGTAGTTCCACGTGCTTCGTTGACGATCAGTAGGAAAGCAGTTGTGAGAAAACAATGTCGCATCTGTCCAGGGGGAAAGGGGGAGCTAACCTAAGAAATGCAGATCAACCAATCACCTGTTGACCACGAGATAAGAGCTCCCCCATTTTCGGAGGGGTGGCTCGGTTTTAAAGATGGAGACTACTTCGGAGTTCGGAAAGTGTCCGGTTTGGGAAGTCGATATGATTAATGACATGGGTCGTTGATCAGAGCAGACTCTGCTATAATGGGAAATACCAGCATTTTTTGAAAACAAAAAAATGCCTTTTTTCTAGTAAAAGAAATATATTTAAAATCAAAAATCGACATGAAAAGTTAAAAAAAATTAGTTAATTCAATATTTTAAAATAAAAACCCACAATCCCTTTTGTTAAGGATGGATTGAATGACATCAGATCTGTTTCGGCCTTACTTTAAAGTGAAAACCAACAATCGCTTTGAATCGTCTTAAACGATTTAACCATTATAAATTGATGAAAACTTCCACGTAATTTAATCCATTTTCCGAGATGGATGGCCGTGTTTGTTGGAATTTAATTCCAGACGTTTTACTATACTACTACTAATTACTAATCCACTAGAACAGTAAGAGAAGCAATAGAAATTATCAAGCACAAAAATAATTTCAATAGGAAAGAGGAGGGTGTTTCCATACAGAGTGTTTGGTACACGGCTCTTAAGAAATGCCGGATAAAGCCAACACAATAATAATAGTCCTATTAGTACCTAATTTCTTATTTATACCACGTTTTTACTCTTAGCATTCACGCTGAAATTGTTTGCTATTTAGTATTTATTTTTTCAATTTTTAGTAGTTGATGTTTTCGCCACTGAAGATCGAAGAAGAGGGCGAAAAGTCTGGAATTAAATTCTAACAAACACGGCCATCCATCCCGGAAAATGGATTTAATTTAACCATTGTTTAAAACAAGAAAATACGAACAATTAATGGCCATAAAACGGTGTCCTATCGAGGCTAATTCGACCTGTGTGGCAGCCACCTGCTACAGAAAAGACGGGGCCTATAAGTTTTCTTGTAGAGGATTGTTAGCGCATGGTATTGATTGAGTTACCGGCCGGATGCAACTACGTTCCTGTAATGTGTCAAGGAACCGTAGAAACGTTCTAGGGAACCGTATATCGCCACGTTTTAAAACGCCTGCTCCTGACCAGGTGTTAGCGATCGGGCTATCTCGAAGATTATTTACCAGTTTGAACGACGCGTCGCCGCAGAACGTAGTTGCATCCGGCCCACAGACGAGCCGCGAGGTGTAGTAAATCCGCCATAATAGTGTGTCCCCAGGAAATTTATTGTGGGATTTTTCTCACCCCCTTAGTTTTTTGAGTGGTGAGGGGTCGAGGAATATTATTGTAATGAATAATTTAAATTTTTGCGAAGAGCATTATAATCATCCAACATAAATGTGCTTATTTTTATCCATTCTCTCCAAAAACGGGCCGGGCCGCCCAGTTGGGAATTTAGGGCCCCTTCAGTTTTTTGAGTTCAAAGAGTTTGAGTTGAGTGCAGTTCAAAAACCGACCCTTCACAAAATATACCTATTTCCAAAAACATACTCTTCTCTTCACTAAAGTGTAAATATTAAAATGTGTTTGATACTTTTTGTTCAGAATGTGTTTCTATCTTTTTGGAATAGAATTTGATGGATTTTATGTCCATTCCAAAAGCCATCACAACACTCCTAAAACAGGACCCTGTCAGAAAAACCTGGATGAACCCCTGGTGTTTCTAAGCTGCTTATAATCAGGGATGAGGAAAAAGATTTTTATGTGTGTTCCTCCTATCTTTAAATAAGAAGTTGAAATAATAAAGGTATAATTTTAAAAAATCAGATTAAACAAAAGGAAAAGCTTTTTTTTAGACAAGTATAGTTATATGTAGACAAGTATGTTATAAGACAATATAGTTTTTTGCATACTATATTGTAATAAAAGTTGCCTTGCAATTTAAAAAAAACACACTGTAATAAAATACTAATACTATACCATAAGATAATGAGGAAGTTGCATGATTTTTTTTTTATTTTTTTTAATCGATTCCTCTTGCAAAAATAAGCAACTACCCAAAATTTGAGGCCGATCGAGAAATTTTTTGATGGTCAAAAAAATTAACAAAAATCCCCTTTTTAAAAGCGCGCGAAAACGCCAAGAGTTTGGATATGACGTCATCTTATTCTAAACATTGTTGTAAAGCAATGGAGTTGATGGTATTATTGTTGACGTCATCTTATAGTTTAAACAATAAACGTTTTCAGTCACGTGTTTTTTCCTCGACTTTTAAATTAAAATATTTAATTACCTGTAAATTTTTTTGAAAAACTGACTAGATATTTTATTTTACCATACAAAAAACCATACGGAACACTTGTTTCTTTTTGAAAATCTGACGCATGCAACTTCCTTATTGGGAAAATGATAGTGTTGTAGATTTATACAAAGTGTGGGCTGAAATTAATATTGCATCGAGTTCTCCATTCTTCAATAACTGCACTGTTGTCTCTAATTTTGGAAACAATTTTTAGGAAATCTCTAAGCCATCAAGACTGAAAATTAGTGAAGACATAGATTGGGATGAAGTATAGTTTCAAAGGTGCTCAGGTGTGTTTTTTTATATTATTATTTTCCTAAAATTTATGGCCATTATTTGTTTCAAATTTGCCGTCATGCTTATTATATTGCAGTTAAAAGTCATAATCAGAATTATCAATTATTTTCCATGCCATAAATGATTGAAAATATAATCCTTCTTACAATTTAAGAAATAATTTCAAATGCGCTTCAGTTTTTATCAGCTGTTAGATGTTATGCTATCAGTCTTTGCAGGAGTGGCATACTTAAAATAAAAGGCTTTGAAGGGATATATACTATACTGAATATTAGGTATCTCTTAGTTAAGTTTTTAATAGTAATAGGTTGAAATGTATCTATCCGGGGTTTGGTAAACATGGGTATTACATTTTTATCATAACTTAGAGTTGGTGCTCTTTTAGGAAGCTTTTTAACAGGATTGGTCTAATACAGGGGTGGCCAACCCAAATGAAAAAATCTGAATCCAAAATCTGAAACCAAAAAATCTGAAAAAAATCTCAGTAAATCTTCAAGACATACTCTATATCAGCGTTTGTCAACCTTTTTACTCTCACGGAACCCTTTTGATAATAATCAAGCTCCGAGGAACCCTACAACAGTGGCGTATATAGAAATTTATTTCGGGAGGGGCCCAAAATTTTTACTCAACACCTCAAAAGTATATTTAAAATAAGTTTAACGTAGCTTTTTAATGCATTTTTATGTGAAATTTGTATTCGTGAGAACTTAATATAATAAAAATTGTGATTAATATAGTTCCGAGTAGAAAGGGGGGTTTGGGGGTACTCCCCAAGAAAATTTTTAGAAATCCCACCCTAAAAACTAGTTTTTAACGCGTTTTTGGTACATTTAGTCCAAATTTTGTGTTTGCATTTTTTGGTAGGATTACAAATTTCATGAAAGTATTATAAGAAATTGAAAATAATATTATTTCATGAACTAAAGGGGGATTTGGGGGCCCTCCCCCAGAAATATTTAAAAAAATTGACCCTAAATAACAGGGTTTTAACGTATTTTGATATGCCTAGTCCGAATTTCGGGGGAGGGCAGTGCCCCCTTGGCCACCCTTATATACGCCACTGCCATGCAACAATATTTTTCTTGCTATTTTGTCCTCTTTCAGAATTTATTTTTAAAATTACCCTTCAAACTAGTGTTTAATCTCTTTTCAAACTTTTTCTCCTGTGGAACATCCAAGGAGAAAAGCTACTTGAGACAGCAGAATGTTCAAGGGAAAATCGCTGTATAACAGATGTCAAAATTTTAGATAGAAGTTTGGGAGTTCTCCCTAGAAATTAAAAAGAGAGTAAGAAATTAAAGTAGAGTTTCAGACTTCAGTGTATTTTAAGAACCTTTGGATTACATCTGAAAAGAACAGTTCCTTGTAAAACACTGAATTTTCAAGGGGAAAAATATAATTAGCGCCAAAATTTCAAGGGGTCAGGGGTCCTTCCTCAGAAATAATTTTTGAAATTCCCCTTCAAACTAGTGTTAATCTTCTTTTCAAACTCTTCGTAGAACACCCAAGGGCTACAGAAGAAAATGTTCAACGGAAAAACACTTGCTCACGTTTGGCTGGCTGATGCCTAATTTATTTAGAGGGTTATTCTAAAATGTAAACCAGAACAAAAAAAAAGATTTTCGGATCCCTCGCGGAACCCTTGAGGAAGCCTAGCGGAACCCCAGGGTTCCGCGGAACCCCGGTTGAGAAACGCTGCTCTATATCCCATAAAAAATTTATCGTTTTAGAATGATTACTTCAGTGAAAAATTTCCGTTTGAAATAATCAGGTCAGCAAAACCATAAACCTAAAGTCATGCTTTTTCAACTATTTCAATTTATCTTGTTTTTGTAATTAAATGCTTATAGAATTTTATTAGTGAACTTTTAAGGAGGTTAAACGAGCTATATAATTCACCTTTTGTTCTTCGTTTTAGGGTTGTGGATCATTCTTAAAAGGGCCATGTTTCTTATTACCCCATTTAAACGAAAATATGGGGTAATAAGAAACACTAGCATTTTATCCATTAAAATATGTTTAGATTTTTTCTCTTTATTATCTTAATACTTTATTGTTCTTATTTAATTTATCAAGTTCAAAATTTAAATTCAGTTAATTTTATTTTTACTTCATTTTATTGAAAACGGTGAGTAATAGGACACAAAACCTCAATTTAAACAAAAATTAGTTTATTTTTAGGGGAAATAAACAGTCAGAATAATTTTAGTCTCACAAAATGAAATGAGAGAAACAATATTTTAATTATTTTTTCATGATTTTCAAAATGTTATATAAAAATATAAAGGTGTTCAAAACTTTCAACATGTAACTTTTTTAGACTAATTTTTAACTGGGCATAAATCAAAAGATTTTTGATGAAATTTTTTGAAAATTACTAGAGTTATACAATACTCTTAGAAGATTACATTAATACCTTGATTTGATTTTAATTGTTTTAATTAGTAAAATAACTAGTAGCTTGTTTCTTTTTACCCCACTTGGGGTAATAAGATACAGACGCTTGGGGGTAATAAGAAACAAGCTAAAAACCCCCTTTCCCTTTTACTTAGGAAGTGCATTATTTTTTCAAAGAAAGCTGTTAATGATGTGAACTTTCTGTAAAAAAATCAGCTTCATAAACTTAAAGGAGGATCCTGTAGAATTTTGGAATGTTTCTTATTACCCCATTTGAATCTTATTACCCCACCTTCCCCTACCTCAAGAATACCTTCTGTGGTATATCCATAGGAACTAAACAGTTGCCGTTAAAAACACTTGGAACCACTCGAAACTAAGGAGCCTGTGGCGCTTATAGAAATTTATTTCGCTAGTACCCAAATTTTCTGTAAAAATTGCAGCTAGATTTTTGCACCGAGGGAATTGAGGATGATGTTGAGTAATAAATTGAGTTGAAAACACATTTAATAATAGTATTTCCTAAACATAGTAGGGAATTAATTAGGTTTTTCCAAAAAGAGTTGTTTAGGTTTTTACCAGTTGTACATTCTTAGTTGAATTATTACTTTTTCTAAGAGGTTGATGAAATAACTCACAAATGTTACACTGTCTATTGACCCTTTACTGATTCTGAATGTCAGGAAACAATGTTTTTCAGTAACATATTAATTTTATTGTAGCATTCTCATCTTAACCAAGAGCTTAACCTAAAATCTTACGTATTAATAAATGTGGATTCCTCACAGATACTACCATGTATATTTATGAGCCTTTCCCTTTCACCCATGTTTTTAAATCATTGTACAGGAGTTTTTGAAATCCCTCATTAAAATATGTTTGTTATAGTCTAGTTTACTTATTATTAACCATCAGCACATAACTTTTCTTCTTTTATGTAGTTAGTTATTCAAAATATTCACTTTCAATAACAATCTACTCAGTTAAAAATTTAACTTATAGATAAAACTAAATATTGTGGTTGTCTAGAAGTGATTGTCATATCAGGATTAACATTTGATTCCTATCTGTAAATAGAGGGGGTAAAAAGATGTGGGGGGAATATATCACTAAATCCTCCCTCTGGCTACGCCCCTGAATATGAAATCATAATCTACAAATTTTTTTAATTATATTCTCATCCTAACTAAAATAGCGCTAATAATTCAAAAACAATTCCTTGTCCTCAATATTTCTTTTATTGACATATTTTACAAAAATGGGGAATTATTCACCAATTTCGCAATACATTTGACGTCACACATAGTACGAGTTGTGAGGTCATCTATACATCAGGTTTTCTCAAAAAAGTGGTGCCATACTTAACATGCAGGTCTGTCCCATGACTAACAAGATTTTCATATAGGAACACATGTCTGCAAATGTCAACCGCGTCCGCTAGAGCACAATGTTTTCCAGCGAATGGACAGCGTGTAACTCATTTATTCTACGGGGGAAATTTTCAATTATTATTACATATTCTGATAGAGCACCCTCCAAAACCCTTGTAAGGCAAATTTAATTAAATTCTACCGGTAATTAGCTGCGAAAATAACATCATTCTTCACTTGCACATTCTATGCAATACTTTTTCCCGACCGTCTTCAAATTAGATAGGGTTTTTTCTGTTTATTACCGGCATAATTTAAAATTTAAAGTTTACGGGGGTGCTCGCTCCGAATATGTATTAACAATTGAAGTTTCCGTAGAATAATTAAGTTAAACGTAGCCTCTCTTCACACCGGCAAGCATTGTCCTTATAGAGGACGCTCTTTTCCTTTCGGACGAGTTCAGTTGTTAATAAATGTTCCATAACTTTTAAGGGATGCAGGACACCTAGACACTCAGAATCACCTAGGCATGGGGGGGTCGGAATTGCACCCCTGACGAGCTAGGAGTTTTTATAAACCGGCATGGGAGGTTGAATAATTAATCCCTTGTGGATATTGACATCATGTAACCTTTAAGGTGCTATCCTACCCCTGGAGGCTTTTTTTTAAATATTTGAAAAAATGTTTTAAAAGTAGCATTATATGATTAAATACATCTAGAAACTAGGATAAATGTAAAATTTAAACCAAAATTAAATGTATATATATTATTTTTCAACCCATTTGTGCATAAAATTAGCCAAAATAGGCTATTACGCAAAACAAAATATCTCCATTTTGAATGAAGATATCCTCAATCTGTAAATTTTATTACATAGATTAAAACCTTTTTTAGGAGTTGGACCACTCTCAAAAGTGTCACTGAATGTATAATATTAGAGCACTGTTTTAAACTAACAACAAAAGAAAATCACCAAATTTTTTAACAACTTCTTAATTTAATCATCATTATAAGAAAATCTTATTACTTCTCATACACAGAAGTGGTCCACCTCCTATATTAAACCTATTTGAATATTGGTACAAAATTTCAATTAATTTAAAATATCACTTTTTTAGTTATTTGAATCTGTGGTAGAGTAAAATGTTAAAAATGTGTTTTGAGAAAAAAGCAAAAAAAAATGCAATCTTACCCATAAATCCAAATGATAATAATGGTTAATAGACTATTTAATAATATGGTTTCAGAAAGCTAAGAAAACATACTTTAATCTTTAATTTAACACCAGATTTGAAAGATCGTTAGTTAGACCCAAAATGACGATATTAGGGGTAGGATAGTACCTTAAAATCGAATTAAAACAATCGATTTAGGTATTTATTCTATGAAACCAATTATGGAGCTAAATTTTCAGCTCCCAAACCGGTTTTTATGAAATAAATGCCAAAATAGGACTATTTTGCTGATTTTAATCCAAGCGTAAAAGGTTTCGTATCAATTTCCACTGTGGATTATACAACCTTCCATGCCGGTTTAAAAAAACTCTAGCTGGTTAGGGGTTCATTTCCAACCCCCCATTTCTATGTGATTCTGAGTCGTCTAGGTGTGTCCTACCCCTTCTAGAAGTCATGAAACACTCTGTATACAGGGTCTTGTTATCATTCACAATGTAGAATCAACCCAACTCAGAATTCAAGTCTTAGGAAGCGTTTGATAAAAGTTGGTAGGATTAAAGCGTCGATTCCTGCCGGGAGTTGGAAATTCCTTGCCAAGCGCTCCCTCACAACTCGCCGACACAAATGGCTCAACTTCGGCTGAACCTCCTCCTCGCAGTCGATGGGATGAATCACACCGCACTCGTAGAAATGTTCGATTTGTGCGTCTAATTTATCTTCAGGGAACACCGGTTGCAGACACTTCCGGACGATGGCGAGGGGTACAGTGGGAACCAAGAGCGAACGAAACATCTTCTGGAACAAGTCGACGTATCCCGGAACCATGTTGACATCTTTGTTCCAGTAGAAGAAGACAGTGAGGTACCACATTATGTGTACGTTTAATAGAGGACCTTTACAGTTATAGCGAAACTCGGGCTGAAAGCCAATCCCTTCTAAAATGTGCCTGGAAAAAAAGATTTAGTTAACCAAAAATATAGGAATACCATGGCAAATCTGCCAACTATTAGTTACTTTATATACCTTGGTTTGTAATAAAGTTTGAGGAACACTAGTACCGAATATAATATATTCACTCCTGTCCAAAAATTAAGGATAGTTTTAACTTTTTCGAAAATAATCACACAAATCCCATTTCCTTGTCAAGGAAACCCATGTCGTAGAATCATATAAAAGGGGGAATATGTTATTTTACCCTAACAATAAATTAAGGGGATCCTCCATTGAAAATGGAGTTTGATAAGAATATCCCCAAAAAAATCCTACTTCAAGGCAGGGCTTATAGTCCAAGAAAGATAAGGTTTAAAGTGGAACAAATTAAAAAAGAAAGTTTGATGGGTAATTCTTATAGGAAATTTTACGTAGGGAAACGATGGTGAAACGTATACCAAAATTAACCGTGTCCTTTAGTTGGCTAAAGGACACGGGTGTGTCCAATATGGCGGATTTTCCAAAATAGCGGTCAATCCTTTTTAACTTATTACTTCTTAAAAACTGTCAATAAAATTATAAATTTTGCAGCAAATGATTAGAATTTAGTAGAAAAAAAAATGGGAAACTGTTTTTTTCTCTTACGATAAGTCATTTATCCAATATGGTGGATTTTCCAAAATGGCGTCCACTAATGTTTATAATAAGTAAAATTCTGATGATAAATTCGCAATTTTTTCAGGATATGGTAAGAATTAAGTCATAATAATATTCATATCAGTTTCCTCTCCTCAATGTATCAAATATGGCGGATTTTTCAAAATGGCGGACAATCGTGTTTTACTTATTTGCTAAAAATGGTTAATAAAATAAAACTTTTGCAGTAAATTATTAGAATTTAGTTGCAAAAATAATGTGGAACTGTAAGTCATTTATCCAATATGGCGGATTTTCCAAAATGGCGTCCACCTAATGTTTAAAATACTTAAATTATGATAATAAATTCGTAATTTGTACAAGATGGGGTTGGAATTAAGTCATAATATTATTGATAAAAGTTTCATCCCCTCAATGTATGACAGCAGACTTCGAATTGGCCATACCCGGTTCACACATCGTCATTTGCTTTTTGGAGAGCAGGCTCCCAGATGCAATCAATGCGACGTCCAGTTTTCTGTTTTTCATATCTTGTGTGAGTGTCCTGTTTTTAATACTCATAGAAACAATGTTTTTATTCGCTTAAATTTTAACTTGGCAGAAATTTTATCTTTTTCGTCTAATTTGAGAATTGTTTTTAAATTCATTCATAGTATTTGTTTTATTCATCACGTCTGAGTTTTAACCATGTAAGTTTCATCATCTTTTATTCAACATGCATGATTAAATTTTAAACAAAGATATTTTAACTTTTATTTTTTGATGTATAGAGTACATCAGACAAGGGGCTTTTGCTTACTTAAAATTATTTTATGTCTTGTGTTTGGAGCAAAATGCCCTAATGTGGGCCATGCGCCATAAAAAGCCAATCAACCAACCAACCCCTCAATCAATCAAATATGGCGGATTTTCCAAAATGGCGGTCACTTATTTAGATCCTTTTATTTTTAACGTTTTTACATATAAATAAATTTTATTTTGGCATAACATAAAAAATTATATGTTAAATTACCTATAAAATGGTATATTAACCAAGATTTTGCGATACATAGAAATAATTTCCAAAAAGGCGGCCGCATATTTCAAACTTAATGGTAAATGGTAATTTTTGAATTTCTACCTACCTTTAACATTATTTACCCGTAAATTTTAGTAAACTATAAGTATTCTGCATATATTTTACCTAATACATTTAATATTTCTAATTATTAAGAAAATACAAATTAAAAATAAGTGGCCGCCATTTTGGAAAATCCGCCATATTTGATACATTGAGGGGAGGAAACTTTTATCAATAATATTATGACTTAATTCTAAACCCATCCTGTACAAATTACGAATTTATTATCATAATTTTTGTATTTTAAACATTAGGTGGACGCCATTTTGGAAAATCCGCCATATTGGATAAAGGACTTATCGTAAGAGGAAAAAAACAGTTCCACATTATTTTTGCAACTAAATTCTAATAATTTACTGCAAAAGTTTTATTTTATTAACCATTTTTAGCAAATAAGTAAAACACGATTGTCCGCCATTTTGAAAAATCCGCAATATTTGATACATTGAGGAGAGGAAACTGATATGAATATTATTATGACTTAATTCTTACCATATCCTGAAAAAATTACGAATTTATCATCAGAATTTTACTTATTATACAGGGTGATTCAGAAATAATCATCAATATTTTGGGGGGATGTAGAGGGGCCCTAGACAAGCATATTTCGAATAGGGATGGCGGGGCGCAGCCTTACCGTTAAAGAGCTAGGACCTAATGTAGTGCGAGCGCGTTTCAAAAGGCCGTTTTTAGAAGGACCTAGTGACGAAACTAAACATAATAAAATAAAAAAATCTATTGCATTAGGTAAGAAAGTATCCCTACTACTTACACCATGAATTCCATAGAATTTGGACCACTTTCTAAACCGTGGAGTGAGTTTCAAAAAAGCAACATTAATCTTTTAGTCAAAGAATGGAGTTCCCATAATGGTACTTAGAAAAATGATGATCGGGGAAGGAATTTTCAATGATCGTAACATTGATCATTGAAACTGTTTGATCATTGAAAATTCCTTCCCCGATCATCATTTTTCTTAATACCATTAAGGGAACTCCATTCTTTGACTAAGAGATTAATTTTGCACGTTTTAAAACTCACCCCATGGTTTAGAAAGGGGTCCAATTTCTATCACATTGAGGATTTAAGTAGTACGAATACTCCTGTACCTCATGCAATAATGTTTTTCATTTTATTATGTTTTGTTTCGTCACACGGGCCTTCTAAAAAAGGCCTTTTGAAACGCGCTCGCACTACATTAGGTCCTAGCTCTTTAACTATAATTCTGCGCCCCACCATCCCTATTCGAAATATGCTTGTCTAGGGTCCCTCTACCTCCCCCCAAAATATTGATGATTATTTCTGAATCACCCTGTATAAACATTAGTGGACGCCATTTCGGAAAATCCGCCATATTGGATAAATAACTTCTCGTAAGAGAAAAAAACAGTTCCCCATTGTTTTTCTACTAAGTTTTAATCATTTACTGCAAAATTTCTAATTCTATTAACAATTTTCAGGAAGTAATAAGTTAAAAACGATTGACCACCATTTTGGAAAATCCGCCATATTGGCTAAAGGACACGGTTAATTTTGGTATACGTTTCACCATCGTTTTCTACGGAAAATTTCCTATAAGAATCACTCATCAAACTTTCTTTTACAATTTGTTCCACTTGAACCCTTTTTTTTGAGCTAACTTTCTTGGACTATTCAACTAAAAAGAAAGTTTGAGTCCTCCTTTAATTGCAAAATGGAATATGTTTTAATTATTGAATAATATTTACTGAAAAAGTAAATTAAAATCCTGTATGATTAATCAGTGGTTATAAATGAGTATAATGCAATACTCATTTCAGTCAGTAATTTGGGGAGATTTTTTCTATTTTTTATGGTTGTCATACGGTTAAATATAAAAATCGTTCAAAAATTATAATGCTTGACAACTGGATGGATTTGGATGTTAATAAATTTCAACCCTGTAAAATAAGGTTTAAAATGTATTGAAATTTAAAATAACGCTATAACTCCACCCTTGCAAGGCCGGGCATATCAGCTAGCATATAGTAATAAAATGCGATAGTACAGTAATGTAAATGTGATAGTGTAGTATGATTAATCTCACGCTAAAATGTAATACAGTACTGAGAATAACAGTTATAAAATTTGATAAGCATGAATACTTACAAGAATCCATCGTTGTACATTAGTTCTCCTCCTATTTGTCCGGGAAGAATATTTTCTAATTTAAATCCATAGTCTATTAACAAGGATATCCAATCACAACGGTCACTCCATATATAGGCGAAAATTATTTCTTTAATAATGTCATTTTCACCACGCCGCATTCCCCAGAAATCAAACCTGGTCGTGTTTGCCACTTGGAGCATGAACTCCAGATGGTCCTTGTCTTCTACATCCGTGAACAGTGCGATTCTGGTGTGGTCATTAACACAAGCCTTATCCCAGAGTTTCATCACCAGCAGTGGGTGCTCGCTTTTCTTCTCGAAAACACCTCTCAGAACGGAAGGGTAAATCACATCAAAGATTGTATCGAGCTTATGATATTCATTGCACTCCTCGACACCGAAAACCGTAAACATGTTCAGGAACCGGAGAGCCGATTGTTGGAACGTGGATATGTCCTTATTTTCCACGAACTCAAGGAATAATTCCATTCCCAAATACTCCTGTTTCTTTCCATCGCTTCTTCGGTCACACCCGAAGCTAGAATCGTCGAGAGAGAACCACCGTCGTTGCTTATTCTTACAGAATTCAAAGGTGGTCAGAAGGTCGCCTTCACTATCCGGAAAAAGCTCATCGAGATGGATCTTGGAGAGTTTTTCATTTGGCACGGCCGGGTCCAGGTAACATAAAGGAATTCGGAATGCAGTCCAATCTATTCCGGGGATCGGGATGAGACTGCGTCTGTACGACAATAGATTTCTCTCAGTAACATCCAAGTTATTAACTCTACGAAGCATGATGAAGCAAATAATAAGCCAGCACGAAGTGATGATAAACAGTTCCACGTGCTTCGTGGACGATCGGTGGGAAAGAAAAGCAACTAACTCGTGCGATGGCACTGCTGCATCTGTCCAAGGGGGAAAGGTGGAGCTAACCTAAGGAATGTAGTTCAACCAATCACCCGCTGACCACGAGATAAGAGCTCCCCCATTTTCGGAGGGGTGGAAGGGTTTTAAAGATGGACACTACTGCGGAGTGGTGTCCAGGTGGTCCAGGACGTTTCGCCCCCGCCATTGTACTCGACCCCGACGACCCTCCCTTTCTCATCCATCACAACTGTCAATTAACGAAGGGTTTGGTGGTGAGTCTTTGGGCCACCGTAGACTTTTCCACTGGCTGTCATAAAACAATTACTGCTAGGCGTCCAGCACTTGCGGTTTAGGGGGAGATATTCCGATATCTCCCCCTAAACCGCAAGTGCTTGACGCCTAGCAGTAATTGTTTTGTTACAGCCAGTGGAAAAGTTTACGGTGCACCTCTCTCAGTTCCCGTTGCGAAATGGATGATGCGCCAGGTTCGCCAATTTTAAATTTGATTGCAAAAGGCGTAACTAAGGAGATGGTCTCCTAAGGAAAAGGGGTGTTGCTGTTTCTTATCTCCCACTTGATCTGACGAAGTTAGACCATGTCCAAGCAAGAATCCTTTGTATGTACGTAAACATTTAGGTGGCGTGGGAATGAAGAGGGATGAACATTTTAGAAAATAAGTTGACTGTGATAAACTGGTAAAAATGAAATACAGAAGAAATAATTCGAAAAATAAAATCGAATTTAAATACTTTTTAAAAAGAACGAAATAAGTAGAGATGTACAATACTGGCAAAAAAAATCGACTCAGACCCTATATCTCCGGAACGGCTTGTGATATAAAGACAAATAAGGTATCATTTTTCATGATTTGAAGTATTCTATATACAGAAATTTTTTCAAGTTCTTAGGGGGTCGTCTTCATATTAAACGAAGCACCAACTTTCGTTTTTCCTATGGAAACCATCAAAGATTATTCCAGATTCTGAAAGAGCACCCTCTAAAACCCCCCAAAACCAGTTTTCATGCCATTTGGTCCCCAAATGAAGCCAGGATTGGGGGTTGAAGTTCGTCGAATTTACGTTTAAATCTCGTTTTTTACGTTGAATTCTGGATTTTGATCCTTTCAACCATCAACCCCGCAGGATCAAAATCGAGAATTCAACGTAAAAAACGAGATTTCAACGTAAATTCGACGAACTTCAACCCCCACTCCTGGCTTCATTTGGGGACCAAATGGCATGAAAACTGGTTTTGGGGGGTTTTAGAGGGAGCTCTTTCAGAATCTGGAGTAATCTTTGATGGCTTCCATAGGAAAAACGAAAGTTGGTGCTTCGTTTAATATGAAGACGACCCCCTAAGAACTTGAAAAATTTTCTGTATATAGAATACTTCAAATCATGAAAAATGATACCTTATGTGTCTTTATATCACAAGCCGTTCCGGAGATATAGGGTCTGAGTCGATTTTTTTTGCCAGTATTGTACTTATAGAGTGCTAAGTTTTTCAGCATTTTAGTTTTAGATCTAACAACAAACAAAAAGTTTAAAACTTTTAGAGTTTATGCCCAACTATGTTTGGGTTTGATAAATAGTTTTATAAAGATAATTATACATGATACATATGCAATTTTTTAAAGAATTTTACATGATACATAATTTTCAATCGTATAATAGGTAAAAATGAAATTTAGATGTTATAATTATTCTCCACACATATAAAATACCATAAAAGACACGGTAAAAATCTTTTAAGGGAAGGAAGCTTTTGTTAAAAAAAAGTAGGGTAAATGTACCTACCAGTTACGGCCACTTTAAGAACAATCTGCTAAATAAAAAATTGTAGAAATTTTTGATTACTTAAAAACAGAGTGGTTTTTGTCAGTTTATAATTAAAAACTCTTGTTTTTATAGTTTATTAAAGAATAAAGTTGATTTTATAGACTGAAAAAACAAATTGGTTATGAGTAATTTTTAATTTAGTTTAAGAAATTGATTATAATTAATGAGAAGATCATTTAAAGTTACTACTAATTAAAGATTAAATTTACTTATTAAAGAAAGTCTAAAAAAGGTAATTATATATAATAATAATATTAATTATTTAATAAGTTAATTACAATTGAAATAATAATATTAATTAAAGATAATCCATTTGACTTTTATCAAATTGAGCCGATATCACAGGATTATTTATTACTACTACTTCATTTAAAGTTATTCTCATTGTAGTGGAGTCGCTTGTGTCAAAAAACAATGGTGTCTAAAAAATGTTTTGCTGGAGCTTTGTGAGTGGTATCATTTGATTCGTATTGACGTCTACATTTAGGGCCGTATTCAGAAACTTTAACACGAGATGGGAACGAGAAAGTTCGACGGCTACTCCGAAGGTACCATTCTCGTCTCGTTTCAAGATCTCGTGTGATCATGCTGCCATCTGTCGAAAAACATCACAAGTAATTACACACTGATACTGCTAGGCGTCCAGCACTTGCGGTTTAGGGGGAGATATTCACCGCAAGTGCTGGACGCCTAGCAGTAATTGTTTTATTTACAGCCAGTGGAAAAGTCTACGGTGGCCCTAAACAATTTGGGTTTGAGCCCATGAAATCCCAAGAAATGCACCCCCCCGGCTTCTAAGCCAATTAGAACCACTGTCCCTCACCACCAGTCCCCAAAGAGGACATCTGGTGATAAGAAACTGGTCAACTCCGGGGGGTAAGAATTGAAAGGAAAAGGAAACATGTGTGTGTGTTTAGAGAGGGAGTGTGTCGAATTACGGTGTACAGAAAGATTAGTTTTTAGGGTCGGGCGTGCATGTGCACCTCTACAGCAAGATCGGGATCTCGTTCTTAAATTAAAAAAAAAGTATTACAACTATGTTTGGGGAATAAAAAGCTGTTCTAAATACTTTACGAAAATTCTATAAACATTTTTTAAATATTTAAATATTTTACGAAAAAAGTTTGGAACAAGTTTGGGGGGGGTGCAAAAGACCCGTTGCACCCCCCCTGGCTACGCCACTGAGTTCAAATATTTTTTCAGCGTTTATGAAATACTATCACTTCCAAAATTGAAGGAAATAACCCGATTCCATTACAATCGCTTAACTCGTGGCGGTTGGAATACAGGGAGATGAAGATTGCAATGTGAATATCATAGGAAAGCTACAATAGAGTGTTATCAGTTGACGTCACGACCAGTTATTTTCTTTTAACTGCTAACTGCTGTATTTCAACGCATGCGTTCTGCATATTCACAGATCCCGCAAGGTTTTTATACTTTGATAACAATGCGCATGCGTATGGACTTTATTTTTGCTGTTTTTTGGAAATTTTAATAAAATATTATCTGGGGATAGAACCTACGAACCGCCGCATGCTACGCTGGCATCCTACCACTGCTCCAGCGGGATTCAATAACTTTAAAACTTATTAGCTATTAGGATGTTATTTCTTTGTGACGCATGCGCATTATATCAAAGCATAAAAACCTTGCGGGATTTGTGAATAAGCTATGTTGCTGGGGTGGTTGCTAGGTCCGAGTCTTGTGATTGGTTTGTTGCTTGAGACCTTTGCTTGCCTAACGTTGGCCGCTTCATGTGATTGTAAATGCTCTATAAGAATAATAACATGCAGTTTGGCTCTACAGATAGGGAGGGATGTAAATCCATCCGTTAAATTGGGAGGGAAAATTGCTGTCTTGCATAGCTCATAACAAATATGTTATGAGCAGTTTACGTAACTCGTAACTGCAACTAGAAGTCAACGAAATTTGGCCGTACATGACAAAAATTGGATAGTAAATATTTGTGCTGCTTGGATTATGGAGGACAGAAGCTCTTAATTACAGATTCTTAAAGCTGAATTTTAATTTCTCATAATATGATTATTTTTGAAAGATTTTAGTTTAAAGAAACATGAAGTTATAGGTGATGATAATCATGATAGAATTAAAAACTGATATACGATTGATAAAGATATAAAATCCTCACGATAACCAAGTAGGCCCTCCAGAAAACGAAGATAATATTCAAATTCGAAGTTGTTTTTCGAAAAGAATAGACTTATGAGTCGCAATTAGCTTGAAATATAAAAATTGCACTTGTACTCATTTTACACAGCCTAACTGAAAATAATTTTATTGTTTTAAACTTTTTGAAATTATTTAGCAATAATGAGGAATGTTCATGTTGATGTTTATTCATTATTAAAATAAAAAGTCTTTATGACATCATGGATCTGGTCTAGTTTCACTAGACCGGGGATGGCGAACCTATGGCACGCGTGCCACTGGGTGGCACGCGTGGTATTTCGGTGGCACGCGACATTCACTAAAAAGGACACAAAAAAACTTAAGTACTAAACCAGATCCTCAAAACTTTTTAGCTAGCTGAAATTCAAAACATTTTCGGGGAAGGACACCCGAACCCCCACTCACCTCTTAGGTGCCGTTGGGCCGTTCAAATATTACGTAACAACATTTTCTTGGTCATTTTGGACTCCCTCCCTCCTCCCCTTTTGTCAGCAAGGTAAGCAAATCCCAACCGCCCTTATAATAATTATGTAAGGAAACTGACATTAAGCCGTTAGAAAACAAAATCATGGATGCAAAAGGAGCCTGATTATTTTACGCAAAAGGGGGCATATAGGGGGGGGGGCAAATGGGCCCTGCCCCCCTCCGAAATTAGGACAAGGTATACCAAAACAAGTTAAAACCCAGTTTCTTCGGGTGAAATTTTGAAACATTTTTTGGGGGAGTGCCCCGAAACCCCCCTTTTCTACTTCAAACTTTTTTTATAATACTCATGAAAATAAAAATTCTACCTAAAATGTCCGAAATTCGGAATTAGATGCACCAAAAACTTGTTCAAAACCCTGTTTTTAGGGTCAAATTTCCAAAAATTATCTGGCGAGGACCCCCAGACCCCCTTTACTTGGAACTTCATTATTTATTTATTTTCTGAGATAAAATTCTAGAAAATGCAAATTCTACCAAAAATGTATTAAAAATCTGCATTAAACCTATTGAAGATGCATGGGAGGGACTGAGGAATAATTTTTGGCCCCTCCCGAAATAAATTTCTATATACACCACAGACTTAACGGCCCACCACTTGAGCACTTTAAATTAGAAACTCCTGTTCTGAACTATCGACCCTCAAAGGAGGATTTCATTTTCCAAGGGTTTAAAGATAATTTATTAAAAAATATCAAGTGGCACACTTGACACCTGAAAATCATAAACCGTAATATAAATGGCACACTGATCGAAAAAGGTTCGCCATCCCTGCACTAGACCATTTTTTACTAGACTAGATACATTTTCCATAAAAAATTTAATTTTAAGAGAAAAAATCTTAAAATATAAGAATGTAATGTTTTAAAATTAATTACTTGATTTTATTTTGGTATTTTCATAGCTGGTTTAACTTTTAAATTGGCAATTATAGAGCTTTTATTATTTAAATATTTAATCCTGAGGTTTTCATATTTAAAATAGTGACTCAAGCAGATCCACTCTAGTAGAGAAATAAAGAAATAAGCGATTTTAGCCATAAAATCGTTAATTACTTGTAAATATTCGATTTTTGAACTTTAAAAACTTGATAGTGATCGCCCTCGCCTCGAGATGCGACTATATACCGAGTTTTGTCCACCCCGGCTGCGTAGTTTAGGAGGAGATGTGAGTTGGAGTCGTTTTGACATACCGAGTGACATCACGAATCTGAGATAGCTGTTTTTCCAGCCTTTTCCAGAGCGCAAACTTTAAGCCGCAATAAAAAAATAAATAATGATCAGAATTTAAAAAATATTTCGGTTTTAGGGTTTTCTCGTAAGGTTGGAAAAAAATAAAAAATATATATGAAACTTCCTCATTCTACTTTTTGATGTTCAAAAGTACATGTAGGAGTTTAGCGGGAGCGTTAACGCGGAACTGAACCCTTACTAGACCCTAGAACTACTGTTTAGATTTTTCATTCCACTCATTGTATTCTGATGGGGAGTACACAACAGAATTAACGTTCTGAAGCGTTTGGCAGGTTCGCTCTGGGGATGTGCCAGATCGACACTTAATCTGACCTATAAAACTTTTATCCTGCCCTTGATTACCTATTGCTGCGAACCACTAATAACATGCAGCGAGAGCTCTCTGAAAAAATTAGAAACCATACAAAACAAGGCCTTGAGAGTTGTAACCGGAGCTGTTAAGTCAACCCCGATAGAGGCTATGTTATTATTAACAAAAAACAGGCCTATTCAATCCATCATTGAAGAAAGAGCTTTGCTCTTATTTGAAAAACTCATACGAAATGAAAACTCTTTCTGGATCGACTACCAACCAAAAGTAAGAAACTTAAAAACACAAATTGGATTTATCCAAAAGGTCCAGTCTGTAAGAGAAAATTTTGAATTATGTGATGTGGTACAGAAAAATCTAGGACCACAAAACCATATTGAGACAGGAGGGATTGTAACAAGTCTAAAACTTAAAGATGTTATTTTAAAGAATCAAACAGCCCCTGAAATTTTGAAATCCCTTGCATTGGAAACAATTCATACGGAGTACCCAGAGCACAATTGGCTACATGTGTATACTGATGGCTCCTATTCTGACTTAAACATGACGGCAGGATCTGGAGTTTTTTCTGATCTTTTTTCATTCTATGCATCCGCCGGGAAATACAGAACGGCCTTTGATGGTGAGGTACATGCTTTATTGATTGCATTAAAACAGCTAGCTGTTGGCGATTCACTATAGGTTTGAAAGAGTTGTTTTACTCTCAGATTCCCAGGCTGCAATTCAAGCTGTTGACTCACTGGGAAAGACCTTATCTGGTTCAGTTCTGCAATAACGGGAGCTCATCAGACTTTTGGTACAGAAGGGAAAAAGTGTAATCATACAGTGGATTCCCAGCCATTGCGGGATTTACGGTAACGAGCAGGCTGACTTTCTTGCTCGAAAGAGTACTCAGTTAGTTCTGTCAAACTGCTCTGGACTTTCCTACCACTCCATAAAACTATACATAAAGGGCATAATGAAAATGAGAACCTATTCTTGGCTTCGGGAGGGTATAAAGAATAAGAAATGGAGTGAGGCAGTGTTAGTGGCAATACCAGATAAGCCTCGACGTGATGCTGTTGCCCTCTTTCGCCTCCTGGTGGGTCACGACTGCCTAGGCGAACACTTACACCGTATACACATATTTGATAATCCTGAATGAAGATTATGCGACTCGAAAGAGCCAATGAACAGAAGACATCTCCATCGATGTAGGACGCTCCGCACCCTAGAGTCCGAGACTGCCAAATATTGGCGCGCGCGAGAGAGCTATTGGGAAGATGACCTTGGTCTATATTTTTTGTTTACCCTTTTGGTGTTTATTGTATTTGTCATCTACTATTTTGTATCCCCTGCCATTGGAAATAAAAAAAAATTCTGATGGGGACCATTCAAATATTGACACTGTAAGGATTTTAGTCTGAAATAATCATTACCGAAAATATTTAATAATAGCTTTGGAGTTTTACAATAACTGATATGGATCAATAATCCTACCGTATTTGCGGTCCTTTTAGTGTCCATCTTTCCCTTCGCTGTCCGACTGTCTGCTATATCTTCTCATAAATTCATATTTTTCTTTGAAATTACCCCTATATTATTTCAAAGAAAAATATAAATTTCGCCACCATGAAATCGCTGAAGTATACTGAGTAACTGTTTGTGTTTTAATAAATCCTTAGTAACAATCAAACTAATGCTATAATTTTTAAATACCAAGCAACAATGAATAAAACAACAATGAAAAGATTAAAAAAAAAGTAAACTAAGAAGAAAAATATATTAACAATGTAAATGAACAATGCACTTACTTATGCCGATTGTTGTAAATTTTAACAAAGAATTTGTTTTAATGACATCCTTTTTATAATGTCATGCTTATTTCTCTTAGTAACTCAAGAACTCAACTAGATAAAACCATGTTTGGTAGCAGATTAATTCAGACTACACATTTTTACTTCTTATAAGAAATAAAAACAATAAGAGATTAAATCACAAATTTACAGTTTTCTTCAAATTTCGGTACCAATTTTTATCAAAAATTTCAGACACAAAAGATAACTTTTTTCAACAAGTTTGAGAGGTTAAAAGACATACAGTTTTAGACATCTTGTAAAAACCTGCTGAAATCTGAAAAGTTTGTTTTCTCGCAACATAAGAACAATCAAGGAAAAACAAGTTTTACAGGCACGTTTCAGGGGGAGTGTATTGCCAAAAAAACAACTTATAGTGAATCACGAGAAGACAATTGGGTGAATATTACAGGTTATTCCTATCATACTTAAAAGATGTTTTCCAACCCAATAGTAGGTTTGCTCAATGAAAGTAAAATAATGAAAAGAAATTGAAAAAGGAATATTTCCCCTCCCTTGTTGCATATATACCAACTCATTTAATTCTTTAGCTTCCTGTATTTTATAGTTCTTTCTACTGAAATATAGTATTAATTTCCTGATGACATTATATCAAATCTCAAAAGTATCTCTTTAAAAACATTTCTGTACACCAAATTCAAAGAATTTATGGATAAAATAAGAGTGTTTAAGCAGCCATCCAAATGACATTTATTAAATAATAATTCTGAACATTCGGTTAAGGTGGGTTGGCAATCTTGTCAAGTTACTTTATTTCTGCTTTTTAATATTTTGTACTCAATGCTCTTCCTCTCTAGAGCAGCGGAACGGCTTAGTCAGTAGCGGCTTAGTCCCCTAACTAATAGACCCGGGTTCAGTCCTACCTTAGCATATATTGAATTAAAATTTTGGTTAAGGTTTAGAGACTAGAATTCAAAATTAAATTATTTTCTATTAATTAGAATTTTATGCATTAAATATGGAGATTTAATTATTTGAAATTCAAGATCCGTACCAATATCTAATATTCTTTTAAAGTGTACACTGGGATACTTTAAAATTTGATTAATATAAAATTTATCTAAAAACTAAACTCTTTTATTACATGTTTTTTTAATTTTTAGAATACAATATTCATTCCTTACATTTTTTTAAACAGTAAATATCATAATTATAATAAATCCAATACAAACATTAATTTGAGTTCACTCAGTCGTAGCCTAAATTATTACTAATTTTATTTACTAAATCATTTCTGATACTATTATTGTTAGAGATATATACAGGGTGTCCCAAAAAAGACTGACACATTACATTTTAAAAATCAATAACTCAAAAACTAAATAAGATAAAAATAAGCGGTTTTTTGAATTCTACTCTTAAAACCAAATAATTTTATGAGACATATTTTCGTAAATCGTAGTTCAAAAATCCCCCGACAGGTGGGAGCACTATTTTCCATTATCTCCTATGGGGAGATTGATACTTTTATGCCCTGTCGAGGGATTTGGGAACAATGATTTAAGAAAATTTGTGTCATAAAATTCTTAGGTCTTATGAGTAGGATGCAATAAACCGCGTATTTTTATCTTTTTTAGTTTTTTAATTAAAAATTTTTAAAATGTGTCAGTCTTTTTTGGGACACCCTGTAGTTTCATTTAGATAATTTCTCATTTAAACCATTCACCACTACATAATAAAACTTCACCATGTCGAGCCTGTCGTGGCTCAGCAGGTTAAGCCTTGGCTCTGTGAACAGAAGGTCCCCGGTTCGATCCTAGCTTCAAAATTCAAATTAATTCCGGCCAAAATAAATCCCAAATTGAGTAGTTCTTCCGTTAGTAGATAGATGGCAGTGTGTGTGTTGTGAACCTGATTCCCTTGGATCGCATGTCCGGCGAAGGGGCCCCTGGTTGAAAGGCCGGGGGACTTCTTTCTCCCCCCTTAACGACGAGCATCCGATCCGTTTAAGGGCGGATCAGGTTCACAGAGCAAAGGCAATTTTACCGTTTTGCGCAACCCCTCATTTGCATGTTTCTGCTCACATGCGCAGTGACATGCGCACTGGAGCGATGACGCAAGGGGGTGTTGACGTTGGCAGGCAGTTGACACGTGCGAGCTCATTTGGAAGCCGAAGCTCGTGTTGGATAGTGCGTCGAATTTTCGCTGATAAAGTATGTAATGGTCTTTCTATTTTGAAATAATATTTCATTTTGATCTGTCTCAATTTCTGTTAGCAACTTATTTTTAAAGATATTTAGTTATTTATTGTGCAGATAAAGTCCTTAGTTTGGTTCAAATAATATCGGTAAAGGGAAGATTGTTTTGTTGGCATAAACAAAAGGTTCAGAACAAGGTTGTCAAAGGTTGGTTAGTTCAAAGAAGTTGCGTATTCGATATTGAACTAGTAGATATGTCTATTAAATAGCTTAGCTCAGAAGTGTAAAACTTAAAATAGTGATATATCTTTAATATATATATTTTTTTCACTGCAACTGTATTAAGGCTAACAAACATTGTCTAGTTCATCACTTTTAGTTATTCACTCAAATTTTAAACTAGTGCTCAAATTTATTAATGGCATTAATTTTATTCACCACGTCTAACCGATTTTACATGCGTATATTCTATAACCTTATCCCTTTTTAACCATGTGGATTTTAATTTTTAAAATTATTTTATATACTACGCATAGACTGCGTTCGACAATGGCTTATTAGCCTGAAACTTTAATCTTATGTCTTGTTTGGCGCTATATGTTCTTATGAGGACCTAGCGCCATTAAAACCTAAACCACCACCACCACTTTTAGTTAGATAAATGTAGGATATAAGAAGCGTGTTACGTTAAATTCAAACGGTCACAATTTGAATAATTACTTTTAGATGTATTGTAACTATAACATGAGTGCTACCGTTACTGATTATTATGTAGTAATTTGCAAAAACATTCAACCTTCCAAAACTACAAAGTGCGTAGTTAATATTTTGATATATCTGGCTACGACGTGTTTAATCTATAGGGTGGGTTGGGGTAAAGTGAGTCTTGGGGTAAAATGGGTCAGTTTTAATTAACTCGATATAAATCAAATTTAAATTGAATAATTTTCGCTCATTTTTTTTGTATTATAATCTTTTATCTGTTGGCAATATTTTTCAACTGTCAAAAATTAAGATTTATGAATTTGAGGACTGAAAAAATATTTAATTTGAACCGAAAATGATGTCATCGAAAAAACAGGGTTTACTAACTTCCAAAATATCTATATATTGTAATAAATTACAGCAGACTTTTGTAATATTTTTCCATAAAAGAAAGTCTGAGAGACATTTAAAGCAAATCAGCTTAGAAAAATTTAAAATATTTTATCTTTTATAACAATATTTTGTACTTGGGGTAAAATGGGTCATAGTTAGGAGGCCTTCTGTATTAAGTAAAACAATGTTTTTAACTTTTTTCCTTCAAATATACATTGAACTGTCATACAAGTTTATTTTTTTATCCAAACGAAGTATTTTAATTGCTAAATTTGAACAATGTTCATTAACTTCGGACTTTTACAATTTCATTAAAGTGCAACTTAAAACAAATTTTTTCAGATAAAAACGGCTTAGCCAATTGCCTTTTTTCTTATTTTCATGTATATTTAGTAATAAATATATTTTTGACATCTTTTTGCAATGAGACCCATTTTACCCCACATTGGGGTAAAATAGGTCATTACTTTTGATGCTGAGTTTAACCTACTTATAACTAAAAAATATTTGATAAAATTAGATGAAAATGTTCTGAAGGATTGTAATGTCAAGATCCAATTGAAAGAAATCATTAAAAAGTAATAGTTTTGATGAAATAAAACTTAGAATGTGAAAGTACCTTAAAATTGACCCATTTTACCCCAGCCCACCCTATCTATGCAATTCAAAATAACTAGAGTACTCAGTTGCACGTTCGTAGGATTATACTCTTGAACTTGCTTTTAAGAAATCGATCAAAATCTGAATGCTGAAATCGTGAATACAACTTTTTAAACCTCTTTGTTGTAAATTGTTTTTTTCAGGTACCTCCAGTTTTATGATGTGAGCTGTTGAATGAAATGGAATCTTTGATCTGATTTTTACAAAATCTCGGTTATAAGTAAACAAAATACTTTTTTATTAAGGTGTTTCAGTACAAAGATTGAGGTTTTTCAGGAAAACTTAATATTTCAACCATCTAAGTTTAAATTTTAAAAATTTTAAACCAATATCTGTTGCTCTTGAAATGAAAATAAATTCAGATTTAATTTGTATCTGGATTTTTTAGTTTAAATTTTACAAGTTTTGGTTGATGAACACAAATCATTTTGCCTTTCTAATTTGGTAGCTTTATTTTTGGTCTAATAAAACAAAATTTATCTTAAAATTGAGATCTACCTCTTGAAAGTTTAATTTTTTTTACATGTTCTGGTTAATGAATTCGACACCTGATTGAAAATTTAAATAGGTTCGTACTTTAAAATTAAGAAAAATTTTGGTACTGGATCCCTTTAGATGTCCTAGTATTTTCAGCATTATCCGTTAGCTATAGGTCCTCGTTTGTGGTGCTGTAAGTATTTCACGGAAAGATTCCTAGATTTGTATCACATTTATTAGTTTAAGGTGATTCAGTACGAAGATTGAGAATTTTCTGAAAAACTGAATATTATAACACTCAAAAATTTAAATTTAAATAAATTTATTTCTGCTGCTCTTGAAATGAAAATATAGATTTTTATTTCCATTTGGTTTAAGTTTAAACTGGTAAAATCCTTTTCACAATTCAAAATTATGTGCTTAAAAATCTGGTAGTTTGATAAGCTATACTAAATTTGACCGTAAAATTAAGATAAATATCTTAGTATAACGTATTAAACGCCTAAGTGAACCTTTAAATAACATTAACTGTGAAATTCAGATCAATTTTGGTACTGGATCTACTATTGTTTTCCTGATATTTTCAGCATTATTTAAGTCCAGATCCGCAGCAAGTGTAAGTATTTAATATCGGAAAGATATTCCTGGATTAGCCTTCAGTGTTAAAGTTTGGGTGAGTGGAGCAAACCTTTTTTTACCGTCAAATTAGTTTGGTTTTGGATAATTACTTAGGTTTTTGGGGTGTTTCAACCTAAGCGTCCCTGGGGATCGTTTGAAACAAGTTGAGCTGTTCGTTCGTTATCAGATTCCCATTCCGAACCAGTAAAGGGTACAGTTGTTTCTAGAGATATTGTCCTCTAAAATATGGGTCAGGTAAAGTACCTTTCCTTATTAGTTTAGTGATGGGGAACCTTTTTTTGTGAGTAGTATGTCGATTTAAATTGTATTAATTATGTCCAGTGCTAACCCTGTTGGTTCCTTGATGGTGGGATAATGGGAAAATAAAACATTGAATCTCATAAGAACTTTGCACCTATATTTGTGTCTTTTACTGCATTAGTGATGGATAACCTTTTTGAGAAGTGGGTCAAGTATAATTTTTTTATGTTCAGTGCTAAGCCTGTTGGTCCTGTAAGGGTGGGTTAAGGGAACATTGATTGCATAAGGATCCTTTTGGAACCTTTTTATTCGGCCAATTAAAATCTTTATGACCCCAGAAATCTATAAACAATTAATTGTTTGGAGAACTATTCCCCCTTGTAATTAGCTTAAAACATAAATTACCAATTTTTCAATGTCAAGAAGATAAACTAGCTATTAAATATTAATGTCCGGTATACAGCAGTTTCGGGTGCCCTTTGCTTATACTTAAAGATTTGGTGAGGACTTGGCCATACCACCTACCCGGGGTACTATCGATATGTTCCCTGCTAAGTTTTGATAGGTTACAGATGAAGAATCATTGGTTCAAGGGGATTATGGATTTGAGGTTTTTACTCAAGTGATGTAGGGGGAATCAATGAGCTGTTCAAAATTTGTAGTTGAATCAATTGAGTTGTTCTTTCCCATTTTAGCAATGGCTGTTTCCCTTGAGAAGATTTTGCTCCTGAAATTACTCAAACAACTTTTACTACTCCCTTTTATCAGTGATGGTGAAATATTGAGTAGTGGGTCAGCTTTAATTGTTGGAAGCCAATTCGAGGGCCCCTAACTAGGCGGATGACTTGAAAATTTAGGAATTTTTTAATACTTAACTGACTTGTAAACTTTAAAATGAAAAAAGACCACCCTATGAAAACCCCTTACCCTTTAACTGCTACAAACTAAATATTCTTTCGCATAAAAATTTTACTCAATTATTTTAAATTTTTCTCCATAAAGAGAAAGATGATATCAACATAATGACTTGGCAAAATCAGCTACTAGATAATTACCTGTAATCATCCGTAGACTTATTTTTTTACCATATATTGTATAAAGTGATACCCTGAAACTGCTTGCGTACAGAACCTAAATTTTTTTTGTTAGATATCCTACGTAGAATTTTTTGTTCAACTTTTAGATTTTGATAGGATGATATACTAATTTTAATGGAATTTTTAAACTCCCTCCACAAAATTGTTTTTTGTTTATGGGTTGAAAATTCTCAGATGTCCAAAAGTGACCTTGAACTCTGATTTATAAAAGATGGCCTATAGACTTTTTTTTGCCTAGAACTATAAAATGACCCTTCAAACAATTAACAATGATCAAACCCTACTTCTAAGCTGAAATTTAACCCCTAATAAGGCCATAGATTCAGTGTAAATTTTGATGTTTAAACAGTTAAGGTTTAGTAGAGGGGGCTTTTGTGTAAAAAAAATTGTATCAATTGGTTTTTAGCTTCGGGTATGAATGTCATTTGAAACACCTGTTTCCGAAAGATGTCTATAATTCAAAGTTTTGTTTATAGAAATTACAATTATCTGTGTTGGCTAAATTTATTTGAGATATTTAAACTTATGACCTGGGATTAATGAAGCACTTTTAAAATTTTTCGTTGTCCTTTAACACAAAATTAAGTAAAGCTAGTATTTAATTATTTACAAAATGAGTTTGAGGTAACTGCAAATAAAATCTCATATCAAAAAGCTATCCATAGAATGAATAAACAGAGGATAAATCAAATTATATAAGGGTGTGTATGAAAGAAAAAACTAGATAATTTCTGTTTGACCCCTTGAATACCGAAATTGAAATAACTTACTATTTTTTTATAATATTTGATCAGAGAAATAATAAAGACTAGTTTATTTCAAATCGTATCTTTTATTTCCAGCAAAGGCAAGTTTGGCGACCACTGAGTAAGTCAGTAGTTTAGATCCACACCAACTGGTCCCCGAACGGGGACACTCTCACAATCATCATCTTTCTGAGCCCAAGTGGAGGGAGGCCCCATTTCTGCTAAGTCCCAACTTGTAAACAAACAAAATGTCTGCTTACAAGTTGGGACTGGCAGTGTTGCCCTCTAGCGGCTACTTCCAGTCTAGACTTAAGTAATGAGTGTTAGGACTTAGTTACTTACCAACTAGAAGTTAATCTTCTAGTTAGCTCAAGCTACTGAGCCTTGTAATGTTAGTCTTTTCTTATACTAATATGACTACTAGTGTCTTAGACCAACTCAATAGGTAGTAGTTAGCTTAGTATATAGACTAACATTACAATACTAGTTAGCTTGTGCTAACTAGAAGTCGAATACAACTTCTAGTTAGTATAAGCTACTAAGTCCTACCACTCACCTTACGAGTCCAGGCTGGAAGCTAAGTAGACCATGCTAATAAGACAATACTTGAAAAGTCCCAATTAGTAACCTAAGAAGATATCTTCATTAGTAAGGTAACTTAGTCAACGATTCTGACGTAGGGCACCTAGAAGAGCAGAGGAATCATGCGCGTGGACTTAGAATAATCTGTAAAGAAAGTAATATGAAAGCAGGTACAGGGAACTTAGTTTATTTTAAATGGCAGCTGGGTTTCGCAGTAGTCCTATGAATGTGGGCTTCCTTTTGAACAGTTCCTTGGATCAGGCATCTGTGCTCGAGCATTGGTCCACATGCGCAAATCTCAAATGCGCGTGGAGATGTACTGCATACGGCCATAGAGGTACTCTAACCATTGTCTTTCACGTGCGCAGTATTCTTATGCACGTGGAGATAGTTTTTCAGCATCTTGTGGCTTATGCTAAACTGACTTGTTTCTTGAAAACAAAAAGGCTACAATCATTCTAAAACGAACTTATTCTTACTAAATAAGTCACTCCAAGGAAAAAAGTTCGCGACAACTGTGTAAAAGATAATCCAAGTACAAAATTTAGTTTTAGGATTATGGTCATTGAGAACAGCTGGAAAAATTAGCTTTTGACTTAACAAGAAAATGCTGAAATCACAAGCAATTTTTAAAAACTTTGTCAAATTTGATAATAAACTTCAGCTGTATGAATGTTGATTTTTGAAACCTTGCTAATATAACTGAATACTGGATAACAAAAACAAATAAGTGCCAAAAATACGAGTTCCAAAAAAACACCATCGCCAACAACCTATGAAATTGGCTTAGCATATGGATAACAATTATAGTATCAAAATTAGCCTGAAAGACGACTTATGTATATTCCAATGGAGAATCAAGTTTAAAATGATCAACTAAGGAAAATTTACTTTTTGTCACTTGGATCATTTTTAAATTCCAGTCTTCAACTCTTGATTGTTGAAGGATCTTTCAGTAATCCTAATGATGAACACTGAGAGTTATGATCCATATATGTATCAATAGAAGATAATATCGTTAAAGCATCTTTGAAAAAATAATTTGATTGTTAAGTGAATTTCGATTTAATTTTTTCTCACCATCGGAGATTACTGTGTGAGGAGTACTTTTAGGTTTTACCTTCAGATGGATCAGTCGAAAATCTCGGTGTTCATCATTGGCTTTCATGGAACTGCCAGTTCAAAGATACCTACCTAAAAAGACAGCTAAAAAACAAAGTGGTTATCATAAGCCAATGTTATGATCACTGAGATTTGCAATCTTGAAGTTATCAACTAATTTCATAAAATCTAAAAGGGATTAAGTAACGGTATCTCTAAAGAATCTAACAACCTGGTTGACTTTAATTTACAACAAAAAAAAGTGCCAAGAGATGACAATTTAAAATGCCAAACTTTAACTAAATAAAAAAGTCGAATATAGAGCAGTGCAAACTTAGCTATGAAGCTGAAAGCTAGAGAAAAACCTATTTTTAGAATCGAATACTATTTCTCTGTATCCAGGATCCCTGAATCAAAGACATGGATATTTTTTTCTATTCTTGCCATGTTGCATCATGATATTAACAATAGAATTTCTTTAGAAGTTACCTTCAGAAGCATCGTTTGCAAATCTCAGTGGTCAGCATTGAATCTTGTTGAGCCACCAGCTCAAAGATATCTGAAAATATAAACTAAGAAAAAAATGAATAAAACATTTAATTAGGAATCTAATAATTTTATTCAGGCAATTCGAATGCGAAGCTAAATATTTTGCAAATTATCTTTACACCACACGCATAGTCCAAAGAGTTCTTTAGTGATTTCCAATCACAATAAAGTTTAAGTCCACGGGAAATAGTCCATCTCATGGATTTCATGGAGTAGCCATCAGACAGGACTTGACACAACTTTTAGGTGACATAAGGGTTTCAGATGCATCAATTTTGAATCTCTGAAAAAAACCAATTGTGAACTTAATTAAAATTTAGGAGCTTTAATTCAACATTATTTAATTAATAATTTATTCTAATACTGCTTTTTCCTACTTAAACCACTGTCTTTAAAATACAAAGTAAAATTAGTACTTCTAGGGGGACTGCATTTTGATATCCAATGGGGGAGGTTTTAATTTTTTTGCTTGGAGAACTGTTTGTAAGTATCTAACAAATTTCAAAACAAAAAATATGTTGTTGTAAGTATATCTTTTTTTATACTGCTAAAACTCAATTTTTGTATAAATCCCCTTCAACCTTCCCAATTACTAAACTAAATAAAGGTTCAAAATTTGATTCAAATATACAACCTAGAGGGAATAATCCTTCCTATGTAGGTTTGAAAAGGGGAGTACTTCACCACTACCTCCTGGTTAGAGGAATATGTGAGAAAACTCCAGCTCTCAAACGCCGCCTCCAACCGTGGACCCGTTTCGCCCTTGTTAGGGCTCATCAGCACGGTATATAACACATTTCCTATACCGTGCTGATGAGCCCTAACAAGGGCGAAACCGGTCCACGGTTGGAGGCGACAATTGAGAGCTGGAGTTTTCTCACACTATGTAGGTTTATTAAAAATCACATTGAATAACATACATTAATTTACTTCAACAGAATTGACAAAAAAATATTTTCAGTTAAAATATAATATGATATGCTGCTGTATTTTTTTATAAGTGCATAGTTTAAAAATAAATACGTATACGTAATAAGCAGAAGTTTAATGTTATTTTCAAAAAAGTTGTATTGGTTTTAAATAAAATGCAACTAAAAATCACGCCCAATCTCAAAATTTTGATGAATAAAAGGCTAATTTTTAAAAATGAAAAGTCTGTAACAAAGGAAGAAAAACATGCACCTTCATTTCTCTTTACATATTGAATAAATATTATGATTCAACAAACATTCTTTGACAAGTCTTGTGAAGTTTTACGACTGAGGTAAGTTAAATAAGAATAACACATAATTGAATCGTCAGTTTGAAGAAGGAAATAAGTCCAAAAAATGACAAATTGACTTTTTGTGCTCAAAGCAACGAGCTAAAGCTTTTTAAAAACGCAAGAAGGCTAAAGCTCATTGTTCCATTTAAATTGTGAATCGAATCTATAAAAATGCAGAGGGGCTAAAGATTATGTAGTGGTTAAAGCTTATTACAACTTTTTTTGAAGTTATGAATTCCATCTTTATAAAAGAGCAGAGAGGCCTAAAGCTCATCTATCTTAGAGGGGGGTAAAAGCTCATTAAGTTGATGAGAATCAAATGTATAAAAATGCAAGAAACTAATGCTTTGTAGGGGCTAAAGCTCATTGGCCTCTAAATTCCCAATAAAAAAGCCATTTCATAGCTGAATATTGAAAATTAAAACAATCATTTTAAAATTAATAGTATAGAGCTACTAAAAATTTTGTAAATATATCAAATAAGATAGTCTTAGCATATTAAATATTAATATAACTAACGGAAGGTTTAGAAATTTGTTGGGAAAATTCTATTTTAATCGTAATTAAATGTTTTGTGTTCCTAAAACCTGGTAATTTTTTTGGTGAATAGCATTTATTACTATTTTAAGGAACAAAACAAAAGTATTTAAAGATGAAGAATGTGATTTTCTTAGATGATTTGATGTTATTACGTAAACAAAATTAAATTTTAATATTTATTTATGTATTTAACTCCTAAAACTAAAATAATAGACAATATGCATGATTTTCAAATTCATTTTAAAAAGAAAGAGCATGAAAAATTACGTTGAAAAATGCTAATTAAACTGCAATTCGATCAAATAAATTCGATTTAAAACGCATTTAAAGTTGCTCTGACGTCACTATCAACAAAAACTTCAGTGCTTGACGATTCTGACTTGTGACGTCATACTTCAAGTTCAAATTACGCGCGAAAGGCATCCATTGAAAAGCAATGGTGTTTGCATTTATGGTGGGGGTTTTTGGTAGCCTGTAGTTTCTTATTTCGGCAGCTATGGACGGCCCTAAACAAGTAAAAAAGTACTAAAGGATGTTTAGTACCTATGTGAAAAAATACAAGTGTTAGAACACCGGATGAATTCTTTTTCTCAGTACCAAAAAATGAAAGAATTCGTCATAAATAGTGTAACTTTATGCTTAGAGACACAAAGAAACAAACAAAAACGTGATGCCAGCTGCATAAAATGTAATAATTCATAGCAAAAGAAAACTAGAATTTTTGTGATACTAGTATATTGACATTGCTATAAATGGAATGCTTGATTATCATCAGTTTAAATTAATAAACGAAAGAATTTAATGAAGTCAAATAAATTATTTACTGTTGCAACAGTTCAAAAATTCAAAGATTTTTTGGTTTTTAAATGTGTTTTACATTTTTATTTTACTAGTGATATTTTAAATATTTTATACTGACTATAATTAAACTTAATATTGTGAGAAAAAACCTACGAGACATTCATTATTTATTTACAAAATTTCCAAAGTTAGTCCAAATGCTAAGAAACTGAATGAAAATAAAAGAAATCTGTACAAAAGGAATAAAATTTTAATTCTAAAAAGAACATTTTTGAGTTTCAAGAACAGTGTTATCCATTCTTAAACAGATGCATAACGGGAGAATTCAAAAAAGTAAGTTTTTATGCTCCATGTGCTCAAAACAGTATTGCCTGAAACAAATCTCTTGAAGTATGACGTCACACAAGGTTACGCCCCGTTTTGTGTCAGGTGACTTAAAGGCTTTTTTTAAACACTTTTTGCGCTTAAATTAAAACTTTTTGTGATTTTTAAAGTTGATTTTTGGGTTTTTCATGATCGAATTAGTAAATTGGGTAAGTTTTAGGATGTTTCGTGACATAGTGCATATTGTCTATTGAGTATGAAATTAAAATTTTCTAAGATTCAAAGTTAGGAAAAACACTATGCAATTTTTGAGAAAACGTTTTGATACCATTTCATAAATACAAGAAACAACACTATCTAAATTATTATTCAACTAACGCAAGAAACAACTAATGTTAGCAATTTAAACAATAAAAGCTTTGAAAGAAGTTTAAAATCATGAATTATTCCCTGGAATAGTTTAACTTCTCAGTTCATTATAAGAAGTTATCTTTTTTAAATACAGTAAGTAGTACATCAGTTTTATGTAGAGAGAAAAAATATCTTAAAAATTTTATAATATTGACATACCCTTTTTAAAAAGATCATTCTTTCACAAATCTTGTCGATCCATTTTCATTCCCATTTTATCCCAATAAGATTTCTTAAAACCTGTAACAGAAATAACAAGATAAAATAAGAGTAAACAGGTGTGTAATAAGAGAACATAATTAAACAAGGATTAGATTGAAATGTGGGATAAAACCATTAGAATTTCCAAAAAGTTTCAATAAAAGTTAAATTTAGAATACGTTTTTGGGATGTTTACCCCAAGCTCAAACGATGACAAACAAAACAACCATGTAGATCTAAGTATTAATATCATTATTATTGAATCCTAAGATAATTTTTGGTAGGTTATTTTTTTAGAATCCAATAATGATGAAATTAATAGTTAAATCTCTGGTTGCCAGTCATCATTTGAGCTGTGAGTAACCATGGCGGCTGGTAGACTCTTATTAAAGCTGTGCCGAAAAGGCAAAATCAACAAGCAAACAATTATATTAAATCTTCATTTAGGTAATTAAGAAAAAACATGGACGAGTGATCTTAAATTTTAGATTGCATCGATAAAAACTCTTATGGGAATAATAGTTTTATTATATATATATATATATATATATATATATATATATATATATATATATATATATATATATATATATATATATATATATATATATATATATATATATATATATATATATATATATATATATATATATATATATATATATATATATATATATATATATATATATATATATATATATATATATATATATTAGGGTGGCCCTTATTATAATGGAGAAATTTTTTTTTCAATATTTTGTTTCGCGCCGGGCTGATTTTTTTTCCTTTTACTATAGAATGAAAGTGTGCAAAAGGATTTTCCAATATTTTAATATTAACACGTGCCTCATCGGGGGTGAAGTTTTCCCATAGCGCGCCATAGCAATAGTATGGCTTACGACGGGAATAGCGTCTCCGTTAAGAATTAAGAAACATAAGACTTCGTAAGACATAAGAATATTATTAGTATGCATTAAATTAGTTAAAAAGTCAAAAATTAAACAAAAGTATTTATATAAAAAAATTAAAAAGCATACATATTGCATATAATTCAGAACTGCTTAACGTAAAACAACAATTACACTACTCGACAAAAAAATAGGGTCAAAATGCTTCTGACACAATTCAAGCAGATTCTTATGTAAAATGACCCCCTGAATCCGAATCCGACCCCCCGTTTTTCTCCATCACGTACAGATTTTCAGGGAACAGCCCCTCCCCCTTTTTGCGTTTTTCGATCACTTAATGACTTTGAATTCGATTTTCAGGGGCAAAAACTATTACTTTAGCCTTTAAATTACACCCGAGGGAACAAGAAAGGTTAAAGCTTCTAAAATATACAAATTTGTAGCAAATGGGTAAGTTTAAGGGGTTATTACCCCCCTAAAAATGCAAAAAAAATCGTTAAAAATTATAGATTGTTTTTGGCTATTTTTCCTCTACTTTTTCACGCAATTTATCATTAAAGGGTCCTAACCCTTCCCCCAAGAACCCGAATTTAATGAATATATGCAGCAGGGATTTTTGCTAGTAGCGGTTGAGGTGTTAGCGCCCCCGAAGCACTCGCGGAAGAGACTCTCTGAATCGCGCCGCCGCTAGTGAACTCAGGAATTAATATTCATATTTTGAAAAGCTCAAAAATTACATTGTTCTTATATTTCAGGTCTATCCTGAGGGAAATTGTTCAGTTCGTTAAAAACTGGCCATTTTTTGGGGATGGGGGTTCCATGTTTCAAGCTGTTAATACATGCGTGGGCTTTGGATAACAATTGGGGGTTGTCCCATTAAAAATTGAGGGTGATGGGGGAAAACGGGTGTCATATTTGCGTTCAAGAGGTCATTTTACACAAGAATCGACTGAAATTCAGTCAGTAACAGTTGGAATTTTTTTGTATAGCAGTTTAACCCTTAAGTATATATGGCATAGAACCCTTCCGAGGGTTCTTTGGGGGCTCTAACACCTCAACCGCTTTTTGTAAAAATCATTGCTGCATATATTCATTAAATTTGGGTCCTTGGGGGAAGGGTTAGGACCCTTTAATGATAAATTGCGTAAAAAATTAGAGGAAAAAAATAGCCAAAAACAATCTCTATAATTTTTAACGATTGTTTTGCATTTTTAGGGGGGTAATAACCCCTTAAACTTACCCATTTGCTACAAATTTGTATATTTTAGAAGCTTTAACCTTTCTTGTTCCCTCGGGTGTAATTTAAAGGCTAAAGTAATAGTTTTTGCCCCTGAAAATCGAATTCAAAGTCATTAGGTGATCGAAAAACGCATAAAGGGGGAGGGGCTGTTCCCCGATAATCTGTACGTGATGGAGAAAAACGGGGGTCAGATTCGGATTCAGGGGGTCATTTTACATAAGAATCTGCTTGAATTGTGTCAGAAACATTTTGACCCTATTTTTTTGTCGAGTAGTGTAATTGTTGTTTTACGTTAAGCAGTTCTGAATTATATGCAATATGTATGCTTTTTAATTTTTTTAATAATATTCTTATGTCTTACGAAGTCTTATGTTTCTTAATTCTTAGCGGAGACGCTATTCCCGTCGTAAGCCATTCTATTGCTATGGCGCGCTATGGGAAAACTTCACCCCCGATGAGGCACGTGTTAATATTAAAATATTGGAAAATCCTTTTGCACACTTTCATTAGTAAAAGGGAAAAAAATCAGCCCGGCGCGAAACAAAAATCCAACTTTGAAAAATAAGGGCCACCCTAATATATATATGAAAAGTTAAACTAGTATTCTTCCAAAAGGGGTAGTTCATTTCCCTTCGAGCTGTAGCCAGGGAGTTCTGGCTTTTGTATAATTTATAAGAAAAATAAATAGGGGTCACAATTTTTAAATACAAATACAAATTAAGTCGACCAACTACAGGCGTAAGCCCAGCAAGGTTGGTCCAGTCTTTTTAACCCACACTACCGTAATCCCAGTATCTGTCAATTTTCCTCTTGAACTCGTTTACCCCACTTGAATTTACAATTGTTTCAGGCATCGCATTCCATCTATCCACTACCCTATTAAAAAAATAATGCTTCCTACAATCCGTCTTAAATTTTCCTTTATTCAATTTGAATTTGTGACCCCTTGTTCTATTACCCGTATTGAAATCTAGTCCCCCTGTGTCCCCTTGCTTTACCATTTTAAAAAGTTGAATCAAATCCCCTCTAATCCTTCTTTTCTCTAGAGTGAACATATTTAGCTTCTTTAATCTTCCCTCATAACTTAAACTGGATATACCCTTGACCATTTTAGTAGCCCTATGCTGAACCCTTTCAATTAAATCAATATCTTTTTTTAAGTATGGAGACCAAAACTGAACAGCATACTCTAGATGAGGTCTCACCAAGCCTCTGTATAGTGGTAAAATAATATCCTCGGACCTTGAAGAAACAGTTTTTTTAATGTATCCCAATATCCTATTAGCCTTTTTACTAGCAGATGAACACTGATGAACCCATTTAAAGTCTTCATTTACTATCACCCCTAAATCCTTGATCATATTACCTTCTTTAACTTTGTTCCCTTGCAGATAAAATTCTGCCCTACCATTCCCCCGACCTATATGAAGTATACCTGACATTTACTTATGTTAAAGGACATACCCCATTTTTCAGCCCATTGTGATATCATATCTAGATCCCTTTGTAAATTTTGTATCTGCTCCTGAGTATCTACCCTCCCCCAAATTTTTAAATCATCAGCAAAGATGCTGATCTTGTTCCTAATGACGTTATGAATGACTAATATCGTTAATGAATATTATAAAGAGAATTGGCCCCAATACTGACCCCTGTGGCACCCCACTCATGACCTCTGCCCACTGAGAATAATTACCCTTGACTTGCACTCTCTGTTTCCTACCTATCAACCAATTCCTAATCCACAGTAGTGTTTTACCTCTGATACCCAATTTTTCCAATTTGAGTAGCAATGCCTCGTGTGGAACCTTATCAAATGCCTTTTGAAAATCTATGTAAAATATGTCTACACTATGTTTTTGATCCAACTCCTTTGTTACTTCGTCATAGAACTTTAAAAGATTAGTTTGACAGTATCTACCCTTCCTGAATCCAAACTGATTGTCTGAAAGTAAGTTACCCTCCTCCAAGTATAACATTATATGCTTTTTAAGTATGGTTTCGAAAATCTTACAAATGACTGATGTTAAGCTCACTGGTCTATAATTGCCTGGATCCCATTTTGGTCCCTTCTTATATATTGGAGTTACATTAGCTAATTTCCAATCTATTGGCACCCAACCCGATTCGTATGTTGATTTAAAAATTGTCATAATTATGTCCCCTAATTCCTCTGCGCATTCCACAAGCACTTTTGGATAAACATCATCTGGTCCTGGAGCTTTAGTTGGCTTTATGCTTCTTAAAAGATGTATTATTTCCTCCCTATTAAAACAACAGTCCGAAATTTCCCCCCTTCCATTATATTCTAATGCATAGTCACCCATTAATTTAAAATTCTTATTAAAAACCTCCATGAAAAAATCATTTAACACCTTTGCCATACCTATATCATCCTGAATAATTGTGTCCTCTCCTAATTTTAATGGCCCCAAGGTAGAGCTTAACTTATTGTTCTCCCCTGCATAAGCATAAAATTCTTTTGGGTTTTTAATGATATTCCTAGCCAGTTTTTCCTCTAAAGCCCTCTTCTGCCTCCTACTGATATTTTTGAAGTCTTTCCTAGCCTTTAAATAAGCCCCCCTATCACTATCCTTCCCAGTACGTTTGTACAATTTACAGGTTTTTTGTTTAAACTTCAATGCCTTTCTAGTTTCCCATGAAAACCACATGGGTGTCAATTTACGCGCTATTCCCTTTTGCCTAAATGTAACATTATTTTCAATCACCTTATTTAAAACCCCCTTAAATTCTTCCCATTGTTGGCAGGATTGTACTTCTTTTAACCCCTTACTAAAAGCCCCCTTTAATTCATCCCTTATAATTTGAAAATTAGCCCTCTTAAAGTTTGGAATAATCCTTGTATTACAAACTGCTGTATGCTGGAAATTTATTCTAAACCTAATATTTCTATGATCACTTTCTCCTAAATTTTCCCCTATGGTTAAATCCCTGATCTTATCTTCATCACTGGTGAAAACTATATCTAAAATGGCCCTATCCCTAGTCCCTTCATTGACCATCTGGTGGAGGAAACAATCCTGAACCACTTCCAAAAACTCAGAGCCTTTTCCAGAAACTACATGGTTGTTCACCCAGTCAATATTAGGATAATTGAAGTCCCCCATTAAAACGATCTCCCCCTTTTGACAAACTTCTTGTATTAATTTACACATATCCTTATCCTGTTGTTCACTGCTGCCTGGAGGTTTGTATATATTTCCTACTATTAATCCTCTCCCTTTATCGTAGAGTAAAAATAGTAAATGTATTTTTAAGTTTATAAACTCATTTGGTACTTACGTATTACCCCATTGACCGTTCCGTGACTTTCAAATTCAGCGGCACAGCCATAGAAAAGTCAATGGGTTGTTAACAGTTTTTGGATTCAGCGGTACGATCGACGGGACCATACGTAAGAACCACTCATTTTTTTCTACCCCCCGTAACAATTTAAAAGTGATCATTCGGATTACTGTGCAGATTTTGCAACAGTGACAATCAATTCAACAGTAACATGTTAAATTACTACTTTGAACGGTTTTGCGGTACTATACATATTACTTGTAAAAAGTTCAATCCTAGGATGTATCCCAAAGTACTGAATTGCTATATCTTAACTAATTAGGGTGGGTTGGGGTAAAATGGGTCAATTTTAAGGTATTTTCACATTCTAAGTTTTATTTCATCAAAACTATTACTTTTTAAGGATTTCTTTCAATTGGATCTTGACATTACAATCCTTCAGAACATTTTCATCTAATTTTAACAAATATTTTTTAGTAATAAGTTGGTTAAACTTAGCATCAAAAGTAATGACCTATTTTACCCTAATGTGGGGTAAAATGGGTCTCACTGCAAAAATATATTTATTACTAAATACACATGCAAATTAGAAAAAAGGAAATCGGCTAAGCCGTTTTTATCTGAAGAAATTTGTTTTAATTTGTACTTTAATGAAATTGTAAGCGTCCGAAGTTAATGAACATTGTTCAAATGTAGCAATTAAAATACTTCATTTGGAGAAAAAAATAAACTTGTTTGACATTTAAATGCATATTTGAAGGAAATAAGTTAAAAACATTGTTTTTACTTAATAAAGAAGGCCTTCTAACAATGACCCATTTTACCCCAAGTAACAAATATCGTTATAAAAGATAAAATATTTTATATTTTTCTAAGCTGATTGGCTTGAAATGTCTCTCAAACTTTCTTTTATGAAAAACTATCACAAAAATCTGCTGTAATTTATTACAATATATAGTTATTTCGAAGTTGGTAAACTCTGTTTTTTCGATGACATCGGTTCAAATTAAATATTTTTTCAGTCCTCAAAATCATAAATCTTAATTTTTGACAGTCGAAAAAGGTTGCCAACAGATTAAAGAATATAATAAAAAAATTAGTGAAAAAAAATTCTATTTAAATTTGATTCATATCGAGTTAATTAAAACTGACCTATTTTACCCCATGGCCCATTTTACCCCAACCCACCCTACAACCTCAATGCATAGGGAATTTTCGCCTACATTTTGTTAAGTGTGATAAAAAATTTCTGACGAAGATGTTTCATCCAGGCTGATCAAAGGATGTGGTGCTTTCAGAAATTTAAATAAAATCTGGAGCTCTTCAGCTTTTACAATCAAATTGAAATTGCTTACGTTCAATTCTACAGTTAAATCCGTTTTAGTTTATAGTTGTCTCATTGAACGCGTTTCAAACCAAAGCTCTACGCAGGGTTTTTTGAATTTGTAATTTCAAATGATCAACTCTACCTTAAGGCTAAAACACGACCCATCTCAGAAGAAATTAACATACATGTGATCTATCTTACAATAAATTGGCGGAAAATGTTAATAAAAATTCGATGACACCTAAATTTTCCTTCATTCTAAGAGGGGGTCTATTGGATTCTACTTCCCGAGATCTATGATTCGATATGCTACTGTCTGTCTATCACAAGAAGAGCTCTGGTTTACATCTCTGTTGCCAAGGCAACAGGACTCAGCTCATTTTCAACGGGTGAAATCAGAAGAAAGGCGCAACCACTTTGGCTTACTGAGCGCCTTGTTGGGGAATTTTGCGATAACTTTTATATTGTTACTTTATAATTACATAAATCGGGAAATCTTAGAACAGGGTCGAATTGGCTGCGTTTGGTGAAAATCTTATTTCATCATGATCCATCGAGTGATAAATAGTTTTGTATTTTTAAAACGGATTGGGTTTCTGTTACAGGATGATTAAAAATTAGAGGGAGAAAAGCTAGAAGGGAAGGGGCTAAAAGCGGATTACAACTAAACGACTTTTTTGAACCCTTAAGATTAAGAAATTCACGATTGTGATGTGATGTGTTAGCCCTTGACTGAAGTAAACATTAAAACTTTTGATTTATAAAAATGCCGGAATCGAGCGATATTTCTGGGTCTTAAAGGGTAAAGCGTATATTCCAGATCTGGATGGTTCAGTCTAAAAAATCACGTCGCATTTCTGACCTTGAATTGCTTTGTGAATCCTAGTCGTCAAGGTTATATCCCACCCTTTTCCTGGCATTTTCCCCTCTGGTTTTGAGACAGCTTGTATTTAAATTTTACAAAAAAAAATTATGAATAATTCATGTGAAATTTATTGCAGGAAGTAAAATCGTGGAATCGATAAAGATTTCGACGATCCTTCACAAAAATCTGCAACATTGTAAATTATTTTTCCCGCTTGCGATTTTAATATTTCACCCTTTTTAAAATGAAATGTCATCATGTAATTTTAAAGAAATAGAAAATTGATTGATATAAATCGAAACACAATCCAAAGGCAACAGTTAAATCAAATCAAATATGTGTAGGAAGCGGAGTTATCAATTCTTCTAAAAAACAAAGTTCTATTTTTATTTATTACATTTGCAAAATTCAGAAAAAGAAACTTAAATCAATTATCTATCAAGTCAGTTCCCTAGAATATACTTGGTTAATTGAATCACTATTCCTCTTTGTTTATTATTTTAACAGTTCACTGCATCAATCCGAGAAGAAGACCTTGCTTGGGATCGCCAAAAATTCGGCCAATAATCCTCCATCGGCTTTAATCTCCGCCAAATCCTTATACGGTTTATCCCTATTTAAAATGAACCGGTCTTGTTGCTATAGCGACCGCCATAATCAGACAAACTGGCGGGAGCTCTTCTTGTGATAGACAGACAGTAGTCATATTTTTTAGCTTAAATCAATTAGTTTTCATATCATTTTGATTTTACTTCAAACTTATTACTGCACAACACTCGCGGCTAGAGTTTTCAGTAAAAACACGATTGGAAAATAAGAAAGGGGAACTTCAATTTTGCAAATCGAATTGTTGAATTTTAAATTTGCTAACAAGGAAACATTCTCAGGATGAACTCACAGAATTGGACGAAAATTTTACAGGGGTTAGTATATGACTTTAAACACCTTCTGTAAAAAAATTAGCTGCTGAATTACAGTAGAAAAGCTGTAAAAAATTATTGAAAATTGTCATATTTAACGCCAAATGTAACCCTACAAGGCGAGAAACGCAGAGAGAACGCCAAATGCTAGAATGAACTGGCCGCGTTTTCTCTGTTGCCACTTATAAATGAGCGAATTAAAAAAAGTTCATCAAATGCAAAACAGGAATAAAAATTAATTAAAGAAGGAAAATTAAAATAAATAACGCATGAAGCAATACAAAATTATATGCAACTTAAAAAGAATCCAGCATCTATTTAGCATTTAATTTTTAGGAGTTATCTGTTTGCCGCATATTTTTTAAAAATGCATTGGAAACTATATATTTTATGGCACTGTCTAAATCCACGAAAGTAACAACTCAACTCTAACAAATTTCGCTAATACTTTAGCAAGGGCCAACTTTCGTGGATTTAGACACTTCGAATCAAATTTCTCATTCCATCCGATTGGAAAGTCGCCAAGTGGTGCTAAATGAATGTGTTTGGCAACTCAGAACCCAAATTTCAAATTTAAATAACTCCTCTCCTATTGAAATTCAGCAGCTAATTTTTTCACAGTAAGTGTTTTGAGTCATCTTCTTATGCCTGTAAAATTTTCGTGCATTTCTGTGAGTTCACCCTAAGAATGTTTCCTTGTAAGCAAATTTGCGGATTTCCACCAATTGGCGGAAGAATCACATGTATGAATTAAACACCGGAGATGGACATGGATCGGGAACATCTTGAGAATGCCACTGAATTACCTCGTACGGCCCTCACTTGGACACCGGTGGGGCGAAGAATGCGGGGCAGATTGAAATTGACTTGGAGGAGAATGAGGTATTCTCACGTTTTGAGATTAAATTTTATTAAAATAGTAGATAAAAAAACATGAAGAATGACGTTTGCATATGACGCTATAATTCCCTATAATGACGCTATAATTCAGCGTCACAGCTAGTTTCCGAGATATAAATTTTTGAAATTTCGTTTTTTGTTTGGGCGAGAAAACACTTTCGAATCCCAAATCATGCGCTGTGAGGTCACATCCAATAGAAGCCCGTTTTCTGATAACGTGACTTTTATGACGATTTGGTAAAAATAAAATTGAATTTTAAATTATTTAAAACACATTTTTGAATTGAACTTAAAAATCAGAAATTTGGGAATTTTAGACCATAATGTATCGAAAAAGTATAAAATCAATCAAATCCCTCACTCATGCAAATACCTCATGGTAGAAGCGGAGAGAGGCACTCGGATGGTCGAGCTGGAACCGTCGGAGATGGCGGACAAAGGCCTTATGCGCCAGACTGGCGTAAAAAGAATTATGATGATAGTAAATTTGTGAAAGATTTTTATGATAAAGGGAGAAAATTTACCCTTTAACAAAATATCCCCATACCCCTATTTCCTCTAAACATATTAGCATTCACATATACGAATTTGTATCGAATAACACTACAGGAAGGGGAAGTTTACTTAGATAACCTAAATTTTGATAAATGTAATACGGACACTGAAAACAATAGATTCTACCCTGGGATAAATGCGTCCGATTTATGTGGTCAAAATAGATTTCTCCTCCAAAGTTTAAAGTGAACCACTGATGCTTTAAATTAACTTCACACTGTAACAAATAAGGGTACTTACGTATTATCCCGTCGATCGTTCAGCAGTCGCTTAATTCAGCGTCACAGCTATAGAAAAGTCAATGGACTTTAAAACGATTTCAATATCAGCGGCACGGTCGACGGCATAATACGTAAAAAGCCAAATAAGTTATACACGCCTTGATATATTAAGACAAAATATATTTTGAGTTCATGTTATGTGACGAAAGAAAATCTAAAAGTATGGCACAGATACTACTTTTAATTTAGCGATACGAAGGAGCAAATAATGCGTAAGATACTTATCTGCAATACCGGGATAGGAGGGAAGGTTTCTTCTAAAAGTGTTCAAAGTCCCTTGTGATCCCCGACTCAAGTTCCAATAAGTGCTTCGAATCGAACAGCAATCGATCTAACTAACCGGTTGCCACCCAAAATGTTGAGAACAGCTACAAAGGTGCCAAAATTACTCTCGCTTTAAATGATTGATTGATTGGTATGGAGAATAATATTTTTTTGCCCATAGTTTCACCCTTTATGTCCAACGGGACTTAAGTCCCACTTCCCAATGTTCCAGATTCGTCATGTAAGGCCAAATATAGTTTACGTACAGTTACAGTTACGTAAACTTGACATATTTTGGATGAGGATGAGGAAAATAATTTGGGGCATAATGGGTTAATGTCACCTTCATAGAGATCGAGTTAGATTCCACCTTTGGTGTGACAAGACTCAATTTTTTTCAATTTGATCTGATAAAACTGAGAGCTTAGCTTGGAATTAACTGACATGGGCAGATTAAGCAGGGAGACTGACCCTTTGTTGGGTACAGAAGTATTATTTAACCCTTTATGCCCCAAATTATTTTCCTCATCCAAAATATGTCAAGTTTACGTAACTGCAACTATAAGTAAAATATATTTGACCTTACATGACAAATATTGGACGAATTTTGAACATTGGGAAGTGGGACTTACAAGTCCCGTCGAGATATAAAGGGTTAACAAGAAAAATCAATGGAATATAATTAGGTCATCCTGAAAGTTTTGTCGCTCTTGGGAGCATCTGTATTTAAGATATTTTTGACACTTTTCCATCACAGACAAGAAGAGACAGACCGGTCAATAGGCGGGGCTTATCCGAGAGCTCAAGTGGCGCCTCTGACAAGCGGTACCGGCATTAATCGATTAATTTAATATTTTTTAATCGAAATCTTTATACATTTTTTTGTTGACGAAACTTGCAATATTCGATTTTGAAAGTAAACATGAAGTTTGTGTAAATCGTTTTAATCGGACTCTTTTCAATTGTTTTCAAGATTTCTAAATCATTTTAACAGTGTCTTATTGCATTAAGGCATATTTTATCTCGTTTCTACTCTATTTTGCAATGTATTGGAAAATCTGTGTTGCATTCTTGAACTTGATTTCTAAGCCTGATAGAATTCGGTATAAATCGCGTTAATTATAGGCGTATATATTTAATTCAGATGAAAATGAATCCTAGTATTATATATTTTTATTGTCAAGAATTCATTTTGATTGTGCCTGGGATCTGGGATTCGTATTTGCAAAAGATGTGTTCGTTTAGATTCACGGGGATTTCAACTTCATTTACACATCATTTTTGTCTTAAAAAGCCAAGGGATTATAACAAATATTTGCAGTTATTGAAATATGAGATTTAATAAAATCATTTAGAATCATTATTTACTTGTGTGATTCTTGATTACTTTATATTTAAGCTTGTATTTTTACAATCGAGTTTTTCATCATATGCGATCACGAAATTTTGTTGATAAACAAACCTTAATGATTTAATTTAAATTTTCTATTATAATAGCAAATTTTAAAAATTTGTTGAAAGAAAAGAAATTTTTTAATTTTAAAAAGCATTAAAATTGATCGCCAAGGATCGCGATCCTGGTGATCATATGGTCGATGGATTACGTCTTCGCAAAACGTCTCCATGGTTGCCAGACCTAAAAGCTTAACTGTAACCACAGTTTTAGTGCAGGTACCGCGGGTTGAGGGCGTTCGTGTCGTGGGCCGCCCATTGACCGGTCTGTCTCTTATTGTCTGTGTTTTCCATTATGTGATACCAATATAAACTGTAACTTTATCTACCGTCAACTTGTCTTCTTGGCTTGATTTTGGGGACTGATCGACGACTAGGCTTTCCTTAAATCTATGATAATATGTGTTTTCTGCTCAAAATTTTGCATTTTCCTAAGGTTAAGATTTTTAAAGTAAAATTAACTGGCTACTTCCATAAAAAAATTAAAGTTTTAAGTATTTTTAACAAGTGTTAAAACAAGCGTTATTTCCTCCAAAATTTCCCCCAAAATGAAATTTCATTAAAAAATAGTTTTTTCAATTACTGAACTCCTTTCAGATTCAATAATTTCTACCTAATCCGTAAAATAAAATTATGATGACCTTTATACTCTCTTTTCTAGTCTTTCTTGCACACTTATAAGCTCAAAAGTGCCTCTTCTTAAGAAATATGAAAAAATGTCTATTTTATTTCAAATTTGAACTACCGATAAATTTTTACATAATTAACTAAACTTTTTAGTAAAGAATATCGATGTGATTAAAAATAAGAACACAATTTATAGTGAAAATTACCCATCCTTCCACGGATAAGTTGTTTTTCCTGCATTCCAATCAAAAGGCAAGGAAAATCCAACATTACCTAGTATTCACCTAGAAAATTAGGTTTTTTAGCGCATATCCGTAGTTTTCCCACTCTACATCCGTAACTCTGTTGTTTTCACCTGATTTCTGTTGAAATTGGAGGTTATGATGCAATCAATCACTACACAAAATATTTGTCAGCTAATGATGATAGTTTTTTTTCTCAATTTTTCTTTTTACCTTGGATCAAAATTTCCCCAGAGCCGCTTGAATTTCCCCCGAACCTCGTTCGGGCGTTTGGACATATTCTGCACCCCTGCAACCTTGTCGTTCTTTTACTACTTCTCTGTAGTCCCCAACCACAGATTATGTGTAGATATACCAGGATTTCCCCCAGCTTAAATTGCAGTGATTTTGAAGTATCACATTAGGCATGATATCTTTGTTTAATCAATAGGGCAATTCCATGAAAAATGGGACACGGAGTTGAAATCCCTTTTCCAAGGAAAAAACCTCATTTTAACCCTATATATTTTAAAATATGGTTACATTTAATTGAAAAAGGTTAGGGAATATTGTTACACATAGTTCTGCAACAGTCAAAAATTATTTTTTGTTCTATGAGAAAAATGTTCCAAAATGCATGTTTTTTTCCAATTTTTTTAGCAAGAATTTAGTGAATTTCTAAGCTCTGTGGAACTTTAAATATTAGAATATTTTTTACATCGATAGTGAAATTAGAAGTAACATAGCATCCTTATACAAAAAATATAAGACAGTTTCAAAATAAATTCATTTTTCTAACTGAGTTGATGATTTCATATTTATAATCCATTTGTTACGTTAGTCACACTACATTATTAAAAAAATTCCCCTAAAATACTGGTTATAGTTTATTTCATCAAACAAAAATAGCAATTTCTTAAAACTAGATGTTAATACTTATATATTCTGTAATTACAGACTTTTTCTCTGTTTAAATTTAGAGCAATGTAAATTTGATGTTTACACTTGTGTATTAGGAGGTAAAAAATAGTTACGTTAGTCACAGTTAAATTTAAATTTTATTTATTAAAATTATGAACTTTAAAAATTGTTTTAGTGTATGAAATAGGTTAATGAGGAAGTTGCATGATTTTTTTTATTTTTTTTAATCGATTCCTCTTGCAAAAATAAGCCACTACCCAAAATTTGAGGCCAATCGAGAAATTTTTTGATTGTCAAAAAATTAACAAAAATCCCCTTTTTAAAAGCGCGCGAAAACGCCAAGAGTTTGGATGTGACGTCATTTTATATTAAACATTGTTGTAAAGCAATGGAGTTGATGGTATTATTATTGACGTCATCTTATAGTTTAAACAATAAACGTTTTCAGACACGTGTTTTTTCTCGACTTTTAAATTAAAATATTTAATTACCTGTACATTTTTTTGAAAAACTGACTAGATATTTCATTTTACCATACAAAAAAACATACGGAACACTTGTTTGTTTTTGAAAATCTGACACATGCAACTTCCTTATTGACTTGAATTACATGATATCTTGTAATTTATATTTTTGATTTAGGGAATTTTATAATATTATATCATTTAATGACTTTTGAAAAGTAGTCTAAAGTTACGTTAGTCACTATGGAATGACCCAATAGGTATTTAATTGTGCAAGTATTTCGCTGCCAAAGAAAGGGTAATCATCAGGTACAGCGTACAGAGCTTGAATTTAAATGTGTTAAAATGCTGTTGGGGAAAGTATCATTTCTACATAAATGAATAGTCTCTGTAAAAAATGCCAAAAAAAAGAAATAATGTTAAAGAAATGTTTTGAATTTGATATTTCAATTAGAATACAAAGATTTAAAAAAAATATAGAACATGGTTACTTCACTAACCATATAAATAGGTACCAAAATTTGCACTGCGTGTGTAACCATGTATGTATATTATTTGATTTGATGAAGCTAGTAGTTACTCTAGTCTAGACCTAGAGGCAAGTCTATTCATTCGATTTCGGGAAGTTATTAAAGCCAAGTCAAATTTTCGGTGTTGAAGAAAGATTACGGGAGTTGGAACACTGTTGGAAAGCCTAAAAAAAAACCTTTCAAATCATTCAAAATGAGTTTAAATAGGCTTCAGAGGTTAGGTCTGCTCAGTGGCGGATTCAGGGGGTGGCACTCTGGATAGTGCCCCCTTAGGGAACCAAAATAGGTTCTCAAAATGAGCATAAACCCTACTTTTACAGGTCTAATTTCAAAATTTTTTCAGAGGGAGGACCCCATACACCCCCTTTAGTACCACAAGGGGATCTTCAGAGATAATTTTAAGGAAATCTCCAATATTTTGACATTTTGGATACAAAGTAAAGGTAATAGTGTTGAAAAGTACCCCCCTTAGTCTGAAAAGGTTTCTTAATATGAGGAAAACCCCCACTTTTACACGTCAAATTACTATTTTTTCCGGGGGAGGACTTCCATACCCCCCAGTGGTACCACAAGTTGATCTTGCCTGAAAAAGTGCCCCCCCTCGGAACCGTGCTTGATCCGCGCCTGGGTCCGCTACTTTGTAAAAAGAAATGCCCGTCTTTAATATCCGTAGTTTTGTTGCAGCAAACAAGCCCGACATCACATCATCCAAAAAAGAAGGCATACTCTCTTGGCGTGTGCGAAATACCGAAAGTTCACTGATTCACCAGGTAGACGTCTACCTTGTGAATCGGTGAACTGACGCTTTTTACTCCACTGATGATGTCAGGCACAGCTCCCGACGAAACGTTTGGTGTTTTATTTCTGGAATACGGCCTACAAGCCCGAAAGATATGAATTTTAGTAATATATCCGGCTGTAAAAGTCTTCATGTTTACATTTTCTGTAGCATATTAAGGAATCCTATAGTAGTAGCATCTCTCATACAAATAAAGAAGTTTTCAACACTGAAATGTTAGTATTCATCAACAGAGGCAGGGGAGACTACTGGAGCTGACCTACATCTAAAAAAACCAATTTACCCCCAGGAACAGCTAGAAAGGAAATTGTTAACAAGTGTTTTGTGTCTGTGTTGTATGAGGCAATGGAAATGCAGTTAACAGAAGAGAAATGCACAATATACAAATATTTTATTGAAAGTTACTAACATCAGCTTTTTTCCTAACTCAATCGAGAATCACTATAACTAGACAATATCCACAATCCGGATACTGCCTTATAATGGTTAACTAGCCCTTAAACGTTAATAGTCTGCCATATAAATTTCATCTTTTTACAGCATGCAGACCAAACATTTATGAACTAAAAAAGTTAATATAGTGATAATAATAAAATAGCTAAATATCACCTTTTGGCTTTATTGTTTATATTTAAATACCTAATTTGGCCATAGACTATGTGAAACTAAGTGATATCTCGAATATTAAAAAAAATTAAACTACTGGAAAAAATTTTACCTGATAGATCCAGTATCACAGCGACTATCTGTATACATTTTCAGACCTATAGTATTAAAAAAGTGTAGGATATTTGGATATATCACTGAATATACTACACACAATGAGAACAAAATATTTCTACATTCTCCCCCCGAGCTCGCGGGTCTCCCTCGGGCCACACATGTTTGTAAATCCATATAAGAAAAAAACTCACTGAGAATACAGGTGAAGACACATTGCAGGGAAGTTGGTTTATTCAAGAGATGATTCATCGTTCAGATGCGTGATCCGAAGTCCATCTTGAATACACAGATGAAGATTCCAATGAAAATAAGGAAGTTGCATGTGTCAGATTTTCAAAAACAAACAAGTGTTCCGTATTGTTTTTTGTATGGTAAAATGAAATATCTAGTCAGTTTTTCAAAAAAATGTACAGGTAATTAAATATTTTAATTTAAAAGTCGAGAAAAAAAATCACGTGACTGAAAACGTTTATTGTTTATAAGATGACGTCAACAATAATACCATCAACTCCATTGCTTTACAACAATGTTTGGCCGTGGGGAGCCTAGTGGTTAAGGCATCGGCTTTGGGATCGGAGGGTCCCAGGTTCGATTCCCGACACCGCTGAAGACCCATCGAGTACATGCGGAGTACGTGCTCGTTAAATCTTGTGGGTCCGAAAGTCCTGAGGTCGGTCATGGCGCAGTTTACCTTGGGTCCAGGTGTCTGGAGACTATTTCCCTCCCCTTCAGATGCATGGCCAAATTGTGGAGGTGGTGATAGATGGTGGTAGCATCTATCATCCGAGGTTTAAGTCGGACTCCTGCCATTCATGGGCCTCACTTTCTCAGGAGCCGTACCCCCTTTGCCTTAAATCCTGTAAGCTTCACGGTGGAGCTTGGATATTCTAAGTGGCATAAGACAACAACAACAACGTTTAGTATAACATGACGTCACATCCAAACTCTTGGCGTTTTCGGGGGTTTTTAAAACGGGATATTAGTTAATTTTTTTGGCAATCAAAAAATTTCTCGATCGGCCTCAAATTTTGGGTAGTTGCTTATTTTTGCCAGAGGAATCGATTAAAAAATATAAAAAAATCATGCAACTTTTTCATTATCCGTGAATCTCTCTTTAGAGGGCGCCAATAGGATTTTAAATAAATTCTATAAAATATTTGTTAAAGAATGGTGAGCAACTGAGCAATCAATATAAAAAGCTATAGCTCAGTGTTTCCCAACGAGGGGCGCACGCCCCACCGGGAGGCACTATGATTTTCTAGCGGGAGGTAGTAATTTGAAAATTTTCAACAAAATTGCCCCCCCCCTGGATGCATGGACAACACCAGGTTTTATTTACTTTCCAAGAATGAGTTTCGAAAAAAAAGACTTGTCAGGGACGTATGTAAGGGGGATCCGAAGCGGCCCTGCCCCCCTCGAAATTCGGACTTGGACTAATACAAGTTGAAACCTGTTTTTTAGGGTCATATTCCTGAAAATTTTTCGGGGGAGGGCCCTCAAACCCCTCTTTAGTACTTAGAGCTTTATTATTCAAAACTTTTTTTAAAAGAAGTTCATTAAAATCCAAATCCTACCTAAGAATGTATGTCTGAAATTCGGACAAGTGTATCAAAACAAAGTTGAAACCCTCTATGTAGATTCTATTTTGGGGGATGACCTCAGATCTCCTTTAGTCTTTAGAATGCGTATTTATGCAACTTTTTTACATTAAGTTCATCAAAAGGCAAATCTTACCTAAAAATTTATATCCAAAATTCTAACTATAGGTCCCAAACAAGTTTAAAACCTGTTTTTTATAGTCAAATTTCCAAAAATGTGATGGGGTGGACCACGTGGACCACCAGACCCCCATTGGATACAGTAAGAACTTAATTACTCATAGATTTTTTTATATGTATTAAGTCCTTCAGCATGAAAATTCTACCTAAAAATTTTCTGAAAAGAATCATTGTACTTATTAAATATACATGGGAGGGAGGAGCTGAAAAATAATTTTGGCCCCCTCCCAAAATATATTTTCATGAATCTGAAGAACTCTCAAAAATGTTTACTGAACAGAAAGAGATCCCAGAATAACCCAGAGACCTCAAAACAAAATCTCATATCAAGCATTATTATTGTTTCTTTTATTTTCCAAGAACATTTAAAACTTCATCTTTGAATAGCATTGGAGAGCTATTTATTTAAGAAAATGACATCGTACAGAAACATTTTTTTAATTTGGGCAAGAAAAAGAAAGAGTAACAAAAAATATTGACTGGAAGTTTTTGTGAATAAAAGTTTACCTTTCCTAAAGGAAGATTTCTACAGTCTGAGTAAGTTTTAATTTACTCAATCCTTTTAGCAAAATCAAACATCCCAGTCCTCTAGGAAAAATATTAGGAAAAAATTTAGTGTAAGAAAAGTGACACAAGAAAAAGAACGAGCGAAAGTAGAAAGAAAAAATAATCTTATATTAAATTTGTTTTCAGAATATTTGTAAAAAATATATTTTCAGGTAAATTTTACCTTTTAAGTTTATAGTAGATACCTAATCAAAATTACAAAACAAAGAAACTTTATTATTTTCATCACTTTTATTTATTTTATTAAACTTTATTTGGATTTCATTTTAACTTAAAACTGAAACTTAATTGAAAACTGTGCTGGGGATAAATTCCTTACCGTAAAAGGGGGTATCTTTTGCCCTGAAGGGTAACTTTGGCACAAGCATCGTAAAGTTTTCTGAATGTTAAATCTGTATGAAAAAATCTAATCATCACGTAATTAATGCTAGACTCAACGGGTGAAATTGTTGTTATGATATCTCTAAGCGGTGTCAAATACGATTACAAGGAATGTTCTAACTAGAGTAGTATCAAAATGTCGATTTTCGTTCACCTTACAACTACTGTTCTTTGGAAAGGCAATAAAGAACATTATTCAAAACCAGCTAGGTCATATTTTTCTATCAGTTATTAAGTCCTCTAACAGTTTTTAATACCATTGTTTTGTTTCACTGATGTTACTTGACAATTATTTAAGTCTTATTATGTTGGGGTAACTTTGGCCCACGATTTGGGGTTACTTTGACCCAATGGTATCTGCAGATATAAATGAAATACTGATTGAGTTCAAAGAAGCAAGTGGTTTAGTACGGTTGAGAAATTTATTATAAACACGAAATACATTCAGATTATAAGATAGAAAGCCATAAATATAGAATGATGAAGATGGCATCATTATTGTAAAATCGATAGTATTCGAAGAAATATTTTTTTCAAAAGTGGATTTTTCTCCACAATTTAAACAATCTAATTATCCAAATATGTACAAAGGATGTTAAAATACTGTTAACTGTTCATGTATGTCTTTTCTTTAAAAATGTATTATGGCAACTCTAAAATGAAATCAGTTTTGTGAAAACATTTTTTATTGCTTTATTTTCTTAAAATTAAACTTGGAATATATTTGTTATCATTGATAGCAACACATCTGAGCCGTGGCTAAAAGTACTTCAACGCCAAAATTTCATTAAAAATATTTAAGTTTTAAAATCACACTTAAAAGTGGGGGGGGGTTTACATTGAAGTGAAACATGTTAAAAATATTATTAGCTACTGACTTTGTCACATTTTTTATTAACTACATTTATTTGCAAAACACTCTATTTGGGCCAAAGTAACCCCATTTTAAAAAATAGGTAAATCTTTTATTAGAAAATTAGATAATCAACTAACTTTAACTAAATAAAAAGAATACTGAAATGAGGAAAAATGGTACTCCTTATTGTGTTTTCCTCTTGTCTCTCTATTTCCAGGCTTCTACGGCAGCAAACATCTTCAACGGATTTCCATCGAATGGGAGTGAAAAAAATATGGTAAGATTATAAAACATAACATATCCTTTAATCTTTAAAAAAGAAAAAGAAACACCATTCTTCTTTTACAAAAAAATTACAGTGGTAAATAAGTAAGTTTTAATTAAAACATATTTTTAAACAGAAAAACTTAATTTTTCTGTAGTGAATTTTTCTATAGTAATTTTTCCTATAGGTCATAGATATAAAGGAAATGTCAAGTAAGAGATATTTGTTATCTCATGACATAGTTTGAAAAAACGAATCATAAAAACGTCTCTAAAAATGAAAAATCTAACAATTAGAGTAGAGATTTCAAGATAGCCTTCTCCAATGGAGAGTAAAAAAGGTAAAGAAAGATTATCTATTAAATGCCAAGTCTTGTTTGAGTGAAAACTAGGATTAAATTGTTTTCAAAGAAGGCTAATACCCCGTTCGCACTGGCCTTTATTTTTGCCTCTATTTTCGTTAGCACTTTGTTGTCATGGAAACAGGCAAAATCGCCCCATCTTTTGAAAACGGCGTTTGCTCTGACAAGGGGCGAAAATAAGCACTTTACTGTGTGTAAACAATAACAGCATGATTTGTAAAATAATTAAAAATTTAATTTATTTCTGTATACAACTGAAAACTAATGAATAAAATCACCAAAAATACAAGTAAAAATACATAAAAGATTATTAATTGACTAGTGAATTGATCAGTGTGTTTCCATGACAACAAAGTGTTAACGAAAATAGAGGCAAAAATAAAGGCCAGTGCGAACGGGGTATTACCAACATTATCTTTTTCAATATAAACTAATGAATGGGTTTTTTTTAAGAAAAGGTATTTGAAGCACGATATGATCGAGAGAGCTATTCTTTCTTCTCCATCTTTTTACAGGGTTCCCATGGTCCTTAAAAGTCCTTGAATTTTTAAGGCTAAATTTAGGTACTTGAAAAACCTTGAAAACGTTCTTAGGTCCTGGAAAAATGAATTAGGTCCTTGAATTTTCACTTAGCCACTAATCAAACTTAATTTTTTCAGATCTTTCTTTGTTTTTTTTTCTAGAAATTTTCTTTAAAACTACTCTTACGAACATAACTTGAGGCCAGTTTTACAAACTGACAGTAAAGAGTGACTTCTCCTCTCGTTCCGATTGTATGCGGAAAAAATGACTTGTCTTGAAATACGACTAATTTTTAAATGTCTGCGAAAAAGGTCCTTGAAAAATTCTGTCGAGGTCCTTGAAAGTCCTTGATTTTCAATATTTCAAAGAGTGGGGACCATCCTTTTCTAAAAATTAAAAATTGAACAATAAATTAAGGGAGCCCCCTCCAATTCAGAGTGAAAATGTAAAGAAAGATTACCTATTAAATGAAGACTTATGGGGAAGAATGGTTTTTGTCCATTTCAACACATCTTAAGTATCAGTTGACGGTAGCCATGTTTGACTACAGCTAAAACTTTCGACCTGGCAAACTGGCCTGAAGAGAAAAAATTGAAACTTTGAATCTTAATAATTCTAAAACTAATTTGATTTTTTTTAAAAACGAAACGACAATCTTTTTGTAAAAAATAATTGTATATGTGTGTAAAATATTGTACTTCTACCATGATTAGTTTTCATTTTATAACGAAAAAAGTGTTTCGATTATTTCATTGGCTGCTGCGAATTAAACACGAGTTAGCGAGTTTGTCGTAGGACCAAAAGTTTAATCTGTGGTCAAACATGGTGACCGACAACCTATACTAAAGATGAGCTCAAATGGACAAAAACCATTCTTCCCCATAGGTCTTCAAATGTCAAGACTTGTTTGAATGAAAACTTGGGTAAAATTGTTTTCAAAGAAAGCTAGTCAACGATATGTTATTTATGAATGTGGTGGTTTCAATAAAAAATTAAAAGTATTTGAAGAAAGATATGACCAAGAACTATTCATTATTCTCTACAACCTTTTTAGTAAGAATAACAGAGATAATAAAATCTAAAGACAGAGGTGATCTGAGTGACCTTCTTATACTTCATGTATAAGATTTCCATTAAAGAAAAAAGTGAATTTAAAATTTTTTATCTCAGTCGTCGAGTTTCCAAAAATATCACAAACAAATTTCCTCGGACTCGTGAGCTAAATTCAATAACTCTAAAATGGGATAGTGCAAGCGAATGCGTGTGTGTCGTGGATAAAGTATCTCAGATGGCTCCCGACCACAGGTGCCCGCTGCGTAACACTGAGTAGGTATATCAGAAAGACACGGATCAATGAAGGTAGTCCAAAAGAGACCAGCCCATTGGTTAAAAAAATTCAATAGCTGTGGTAATCTCCTTAGAAAATCATTCTAATTTTTGTAACATATGGAGTGTTTAAGAACTCCAAAGGTGTGAAATATTTATAAATCGATAATCACAGGTTGATCATAAACCTATATTCCGAACTTGTTAAAGGTTGAGGCCCAAAAATCGGGCTATTATAGGGCATTGCAATAGCCCTGCAAATAATCCCAATACGAAAAAGTAAAGCTCTAAAAATCCCTAAAAATAAAAATAGATCCCCAAAATACAAAAAAAATCGTAAAGGACCTTGATAGATTGCATAAGAGAAGAATCATTCTGGAAAATTGGCCACAACTGCAGAACTGCACTTGAAAAGAAAAAAAACATTCTAAGATAAAATTTGCATAGAGTAAAAAGGAATTGATATCCCTTTGTCTTAACAGTTAAAAAGTAAGGTCATACGAAAACCTGCATTTTGAATCGCTAACAAAATGCCTAAGGCTAAGCGCGCACTAAGAGACTTCTGTCTCGGCGACTTAAAACACTAGTCACTCGAGAGCAATGCATTTCTATGAGGAAATTCTTGGCCTAGTGATCTTGGTCTCGTCGCCATGTGCGCGCACTCTAGCTTCTTGCAATAGCCAGGGAAGCAATTTTGTCTTTGTCTCCTAGTGCGCGCTTAGCCTAATAATAAAATTCAGAGGAAACTGCTTTCGTAATAAGAAATGTTAAAAATAAAAGAGATCTTGATAAAAGATAAAAACATCGAAAGTGAATGGGCACTATGACATCTATGTCAAGTATAATTTAAGATGAATAGCATCAGGAAATCACATTGAATTGATGTGATCATATATTATATGTGATCCCCGAACATTTCCCAATAGGTCAGGACGAGAGGAGATCTATTAAAAAAAGTAATATCATAATCAATATACTTTGAAAGTATCCCTTTAAAATCTCTGAAATATTTTCGTGAATTGGAAGGTTAAGAATATTTCTCTGATCTTATGATAAAAGAGGATAAAGGATATGATAAAGGAGTTTGAAAAAAGAATCCTGGAAAACATTTTTAAAAATGAAAAATCCATAAATACAGATTAAAGCGAGCCACTCTAATGGAGTAAGAAAACGTTAACATCAAAACAGAGGACCGAGAGGCCCCATTGAATGCAAAGTCTTAATTGAGTGAAAACTGGGGTAAAAAAATAATTTCTACAAAGCCAATTTATATCTAACATGAATATACACTTATTGCAAAGGAAAAGATACTTGGAGTAATCATCCATCATGACTTTTACGACTGAAAACCATCTACAACAAAAATAAACATTACCTTAAGGTAAGGATGGAGCAAATCTTCAGGTTGGTAAAAAAACCTGCCATACCCACTGGTAAATAAGTCTTTAAGTGCATTCTGAATAAACTCTTGATACTTGATTCTCAAATTAACAAAAAAAAGGATAATCTTGGAAAAACTAACTGACACCTTCTTTCATGAACTCGAACAAAAAAAAAGATAGCAAAAAATATTTTACATCATTAGTTAAGGAGTCTTTCAATCCTAAGCTGCCCAAGATTACCATTGAATCCAATGGGAAATTGGGGGTGGCTAGGTCTGAAAGGGTTAACTAAAGCTTTTCTGTTCCTTTTCTTTTTCTAAATAGTAAAATTTTAAAGAAGAAAAAAACAATTTAAGAAATATGTGAACAAATAATTTGTTGAATGAATTTTATGCAGGTATTTACTGATAAGGGAGAGTGTTGTACCTAAGGAAGGGTTGTACCTTCAGCCACCGCATTTTAAAATTCGGCAAAAAAGTTAAATTTGAATTTTTCGTTGATTTTGATTGTAAACAGATGCTATCTAGTTGCTAACATGAAATCAGCTCTTTAAAATATTATTTATATAATAAATTTACAGTTTTTAGATGCTCAAATTTTTTTAGTGCATCACTTCATTAGTATTTGTCTTCCCTTATAATTATGATGTGATAAAAGGGGATATATGGGGTGAACCCCGATATTTTGACTTTTTAGTTTTGATATTAGAAATCGTCAGATCTCATAAAAGAACTCAGAAAAAAGAACTCCATTCGTTTCTTCCTTTCGTGAACGAAATTAAAATGTAGCCCTGAGATTCTTATTCACAAAATAAAAATACACTCTGTGAAAAATATAAATGGCACACAATGAATAGCATAACAGTGTGTGTAAATATTTTCTGAAATTCATTGTGTGTGTGTGTGTGTTCCAAACAAATTAGTTGAAAATCTTTGCATTAAAATAGACAGAGACATGACATAATTTTTATTGTATTGACGGGCGAGTGCCTGTTAACAAAGTGGTACATACAAAAAAGAAGTTTCTTGCCTATTATACCGTCGACCGTACCGCATTATCAATAACGTTATCAAATCCCATTGACTTTTCTATTCATGTGCCGCTGAATTAGACGGCCACTGAACGGTCGACGGGATAATACGTAAGTACCAAAAAGAATATATACATTTTACATATAATGAAAGACAATAACAACAGAATTATGCAACTATTGAAGGCACAGATAAACATACATGGAGACATTAAAAAATGTGAAAAAATATTATGGGACCATCGAACTAATTTTGTTTATTTAAGTTATAAATGCTTTTAGGAGATAAATTTTAAAATAAAATTATTAAATTAAAATGTTTTCTTGAGAAATGACTTGGATTTAAAATGCAAAGTAATGGTAATGCATAGTGTATTACGATTAAGCTGCATTGCAAAAGTAATTTTAACCGTTGAATATGAACATTGAATGTATTAAGATTATTTTCAGACATAGATATTATGCTATATTCAGAGTCAATTATATCATTTCATTAAATAAAATAATTGAGAGACCGGTTTGAAAAATATCCCAGATTTCATTTTCTTGAGCCAAAATTATTAATTCCTTAAACTGACCGTTACTGATATATATTCTCGTCTGCACCCGAACTAACCCATTTCCATACATAGTAAATTCGATCCAATCTCTAATTCGATCTCTAGATCCAGGCTAATTAGCGCATCAGGATCATCTCCCCCGCAAAATTCAACACTATAAAGTTGTGATTTCACCCATTTTTTGGACATTAAGGATCCTTTTGTCTATATATATGTTAAAAATCTAACCATCGCATCTCCTACATGAAAAAAAGTTTTCAACACTGAAATGTTAGTATTCATCAACAGAGGCAGGGGAGACTACTGGAGCTCACCTAACCCCTAAAACAAAAAGTCAACTTACCCCCAGGAACAGCTAGAAAAGAAATTGTTAACACGTGTTTTGTGTTTGTGTTGTATCAAAAAAGGGGAATGCAGTTAACAGAATAGAAATGCAAAATACAAATACTTTATTTAAAGTAACAGTTTCTCCTAACTCAATATCGAGAATCACTCTACCTAGACAATATCCACAATCCGGATACTGCCTTATAATGTTTAACTATCCCTTCCTTAAACGTTAATAGTCGGCTGTATAGAATTATTCCTTTTTACAACAGCATGCAAACCTAACATTTATGAATTAAAAAAATTGTGATAATAAAATAGCTAAATATTTAACAGCTCTTGGGTTTATTGTAAATGTTTTAAGTACCTAAATTGGCCATAGACTATGTGAAACTAAGTGATACCTCGAAGAATATTATAAAATTTAAAGAACTGGAAAAATGTTACCTGGATCCTTATTTAAATATCACAGCGACTATCTGTAATCTTTCTCTTACCTATATTATTAAAAAAGTGTGGGATATTTTTGGACATATAACTGACGTTACACATAATCAGAACAAAATACTTCTCTACTTCCCCAGGCTCGCGGGTCTCCCTCATGCCGCACGTGAATCGTTAGTAAATAGAAAGAAAAAACTCACGGTGAACAGACGCAGTTACCTCACACGGTTACAGGCATTTTGTAGGCAGGGATGTTGGATTATTCCAATGAGACTTGATCAATGAGGCTTGCTGAAGTTGCAGTAGCTTGATCTGGGAAAATTCAAAGCGAATACCCCTAGAGAGGGTGCCAACAGGAGTTCGAATAAAATCCTGTAAATATAGGTATTTGTTTCAGAATGGTGTGCAGATTAACTAACTATAACTAAAACAATCAATTCTGAAATACCGAAGTATACTTAACGTGAGACACAAATTTGTAATATTGTTTGAGACTGAAGAGCTCTCAAAAAGTTTTACTCAACAGAAACAGATCTCAGAGAACAACCTAGATACCTCAAAACAAAATCTCATATCAAACATTATTATCATTATTCCTTTCATTTTCCAAGAACATATGTAAACTCCCTCTTTGAATAGAATTTTTTATAGAGATACTTACTTAAGGACAATGATATTGTAGATACAGAAACATTTTTCATTTCAACAAGAAAAAGAAAGGTTAATAAAACGGAATATAAGTCTGGTGACTTTATGGTTAAAGACTGGCATTTGACAAATTAATAAAATAAAAAGGAATATTGACTGGTAATTTGTGCATTCATATTTACCTTTCCTTAAGGATGATTTCCACACTATGAATTGTAGAACGATGTGACTCCAGCTTAATTCTAAAATATACGTAAATTTTTCATTCACTCCACTTTCTTATTTTCACACCACTTTTTTTATTCAATTTTAGCAGAATAAAACATCCCAGTCCTCTAGAAAAGAGATAAGGTAAACACACATTTAGAGTAAGAAAAATAGTTCAAAACACTAACGAGAGTGAGTATAAGGAAAAAATACTCCTTACAAAATTATTTTTCAGAATATTTGTGAAAAATATATACTTTCGTTCAAGCGAAGGAAAAAGTTCATAGACACCTTAACAAAGTTATAGAGACTTTTATATTTCCTTCGACTTTATTTATTTCATTAAACTTTATTTGGTTTTCATTTTAACTTAAAATAGAAACTTAATTTGAAACTGTCTTGAGGATGAAATCCTTACTTAAAAATAGGTAAGGTAAATGTGGGTATAGTGGACACTGTACCAATAGTGGCCACATAGCTGATTAATTTTAAATAAAACGACTTAGAGGCATCAAAAAGCGTCAAAATTCATAAGCATAGTAGACTGTACAATCAGGTAAGCTGGTAAATTACCACCGTTACCACAGATCAGCATGGGAAGGATATTTAAATATTTGAAAATAACAACATCGGCCGAGTGACTGAAATTTGATTTCGCTTATTGAATCGCGTAAGGAAACGGGTATTTCGGAACTGATTTTTTTTGTATTTATTACCGTTTGATTGACTTTAAAATTTATATTTAGATAAAGATGAGTATATAAAATGATACTGAATAAAATTTATTTGAAAATTTTGACTTTACGAGGATTTATGGGGGTGGCCACTTTACCAACACATAATCTTAGATTTTTCAATAGTGGCCACTGCAATGGCTTCTAAAAGAAACATAAATAATATTAATTTGAATCAGTTTTTCTTCATAAACTGTTGATTGCGCTTTGAAATGAGTGTTGTATTAATTTGGTTTCATTCAGGCTTTGGGAACCAAGGTTTCTAAAACATTGAATTACATGCTAAATTCCTCTCAAATCAGCTACAGCGTAGGCTTAGGGCCGGAAACTATCAAGTATTTTTTTTAAGAAAGCTTATTTGATTTGATCTAAAATACATTTCGTTGGGAAGGGAGATTTGATTAGAACTAAACCAAAACTATACCAAAAACTATATATACTCGAACTATAAAACTCGACTATACCAAAAAAAACCCTCAATTTCATGCATAAACCCCTCATACAGGCCGAAAAAGAGAGGCGTCCACTATTAATGCAAGAGGTGTCCACCATAAATACAACAGCTACATCAAGGTGGCCACTATAGATGCAATTTGGAGTACTTTTTAAAAATTAATTAAAATACTTTACCAAATCTAATTAAAATTTTTAACAGTAAAATTGAAAGAAGAAGATCCAATTAACCTAAAAATAGGATGATAACCGTTTCCAAGCAAATAGGTTGGTATTAATTAAGAATTTAAGCAAAAATTTTCCTTAAAGTGTCCACTATACCCACATTTACCTTAAATCTGGTATTTAAAAATTAGATAATCAACTAAATTTAACTAAATAAGAATAATAAAGAAATTAGGAAGGAATAAAATGTAAATTGATACTCCTGATTGTTTTCCTCTTGACATATAATTACCAGATATTCTTTCGATCTTCTTCGCAAACAGCTTCAACGGATTTCCATCCAATTAAGTTTCAGCAACAAGTTTGGGGTTGAAAAATAATATGGTAAGATTATGAAACATTACGTATCCTTTAACCTTAAAAAAATATTGATTGTTTCATGCATTTCATATATTAAAACACGATAGGTAATGATAGATATAAATTAGAAATATGGGATCTTATGACTGAGTTTGATAAAAATGAATCATAGAAAACAAGTGAAAAAGCAATCAATTAAGCGATCATTCTCTAATGGAGTAAGAAAATATTGTGGTTAAAAAATTGAATCATGAGCTAAATTGGTTTTATAAAGAGCTACTCAATGATATCTAACATCAATAATGTAAACTTATGAATAAGGTTGCAAAATGGAAAGTTTTTTGTTGTAAGCATCCATCATATCTGATATGGCTGATTATTCTAAAGCAGTGGTTCCCAACTCAAATATGTCTGCGGACCACTTCACTTAAATTTGAACCTCCGTGGACCATCTCTATCCCTAACTGTATTTTCAAAATTTTAACTTTTTTTCCAGTGCATGCATTCCTCATGGAGGGTCTAAAATTTTGACTTTTTTTCTGAAGTAAGGGAAACCGAGTCTTACAATGTTTTTAAATAGAACTCAGAAAATTAAGTAATCTATTGAACTTAAAAGAAAAATTTATATTACATTGATTTTATATCTAACTAGCTGGTATGCCCGGCCTTGCACGGGTGCAGAGTATAAATGTATTATTTTTAAGTTTTCCCAAATATATTTCTAATTTTGTATAATCAGTATTTACCAATCATCCCGGTATCCCAGGCGTTTTTTTTTTCATATTCCGGTGTTCCCGGTAACTTTTCCTATCCCGGTGTTTCTAGTAATTTTTCTTATCCCGGTGTTCCCGGGTGGATTAAAATTCCTTCAGTTTTTAAGCAATATAATTTTTTAATGGTTTCCACATTTACATGGAAAAAGTAGTCTAAAAATTATTTAAAATTGCTTAGATCCCTTGATTAATCATATCTTCAGGAATTAACGTTTTCGGTGAAATTATTCAATAATTAAAGCTTTTCAAAATCAATCTTTTCTTGTTGAAAGGTAGTTTTAACAGTTTTTTGTTTGTTAACCAACTTTCTTAAAAGGTAAAATATTATCACTTTTTGATTTTACATTCTCGTTTCCATGGAGACTATCTTAACAACAATGACATTCCATAAGTTTTTTAAAATATAAAAATTAGATAAACTCTCAAATAAAAATATGCTAAACTGTACTTAAAATTTTTAAATTTCATTGAAATAGATTTTTAAATTATTAATATAATTTTTAAATAGACTTGTACCTAGTGTTTCTATTAAAAACTTGTTGTTTAGCATTAAATTTTCTTTGTAACAGTGGAGTAAACAGATCTCTTGTTGAGGAGAAATAAAGCTATTTCAGCAAAATGACCATAAAAAGGGTCAAAAGAGGGTCAAGGGGTCAATTAAAGTTTTCGAAACATAGCCTATGTTTTTTTCTGAGTTTTTTTACGTAGGTATACCAAGTTTGGTGCAGATCGGAAGTAAACTGTGGATTTGTATAGAAGACAACCATACATATATATATATATATACACACACTTAGGCTAAGCGCGCACTAAGAGACTTCTGTCTCGGCGACTTAAAACACTAGTCACTCGAGAGCAATGCATTTCTATGAGGAAATTCTTGGCCTAGTGATCTTGGTCTCGTCGCCATGTGCGCGCACTCTAGCTTCTTGCAATAGCCAGGGAAGCAATTTTGTCTTTGTCTCCGAGAGCAATTTTGTCTTTGTCTCCTAGTGCGCGCTTAGCCTTAACTTTATTATATTAGATTATTTAAAAATATACCTTTTATGTAGGACCAATTAACCTTTTTTTTTCAAGCCTTTTTATATATTTACCCTGGAAGGGTTCACAGCTACACAAAAGTTACAGGTTTAAAAAACAGTATAAAATAGTTATTTTTCTTCTTTTTCATAACCAATAAATAAGGTAATATATTATTAGTAGATTTAAATTTGAAAGAAAGTACTTATAACTTTAAACTTAAACTGCAGGATAAATGAGATAACCAGGAATTATGTTGATCACAAAAAAGCAAACTGGACATGCACTGACTGTGAGTTGTGGCTGAGGAAAATCTATAGGCGAGGCTGATGTTCTCCCGAAAAAAACCGCGTCAAAAGTCAATAATTATTTCAAAGGAGCGATTAAAATAGAAAATAATTTATGTGTTTAAAAACTTTCGCATTTTCGGCAATAAATGTTTCTCATATCTTCAAACAAACCTATTTCGCGTGTATCTCAGAAATTTCCTCTTTTCATACCACGACTTCTCGAAGACCCTCTGTCTGACCATAGCATCCCAGTTTGAAGTATCTTTCAACACTTCCACGCTTCACTTCATATCAAACCAAGTATAAGTCCGATCATTGGATTCTTTATTAGTCCCACCCCGACGCCTCTCAGTTTTAATTAATCTGATGCAAAATACTTTTCCACAACATCACATTTCGTTTCTACTCTCTGTCTATAATAAACTACTGTTGAATAAAACTGTGCAAAATAATAGAAATGAACAAATAATTCATAGGAGAGAAAGAGAACCTAACCTTTTTTATTTATGAGACACGATTTTTACTTATATTTTTGTATCTGTTGTGTTTTTACTATTTCCTGGAATGTGTGATTAGGAAAACTATTTTTTAAAAATTTCCACACATTTTTTGGATAAGTTATTTAAAAATCTTCTCACGGACCACCTCTGAAGGCCTCACGGACCACCAGTGGTCCGCGGACCACCTGTTGGGAACCACTGTTCTAAAGCTTAATTCCAAGAAAAAATCACAGAATATACTAGAAAAATGAATATTCTGAGCTGATATATATGACTCCAAAGTTGTTAAACATTTATAAATAACACTAGTCGACAGTAGTTTTCTAACAACAACCAAATTACTATCTTTGTTACTAATTCATGTAGTTATTCAAATATCTGCAAGTAAAAAAGTTCTACCACGTCCCATTTTTGTGTAACAAAAATTTTCTATTTTCTGCTTTTTTTCTTATTTTTGCGTTTAAGCGTCATTTTTGACCAATAGTAACCCTGCAATCCCATCCAATTAATTTATTTTAGTATTCAAGTACACTGGTGTTCAAAATTAAGAGAATTAGCACATTTTTTCAATTTCTCTAGATCTAGTGGATAGATTTTAATGAAATTTGGTATGAACATAGGTTGATATAATACCAAATAAATAATCCTTCAAAAATTGTAATACACATGCATGCGCAGAAGTAATAACCGCCAGAGTTGAAAGGTATGAAATAGTGGTTCCAGAATAGTGCAAAATAGTGGGTTTGTAAGGGGTATGACACCCCCTCCTACTATCATGCATGCCTCCTTGAATGATTTTATAGCGTGAATAAGGCAGATAATAAAATTTCCTGTTCATTTGGCCTACTTTCTCAGAAACCCCGTTTTGGGGCTCTAAAGGATATGTGGAGGGGGGTAGCAGGATGCAATTGCTTTATATAGAGCCCCTCATACCTCCTCTTAAGTGGCTAAGTCTTTGAATCTGGCTGCCCATTCCATATGCTGAATATCTTCCATTTTAATAAAAATTGCTAACCTGATGAGCTCCATTAAGTGAAAGATTTCTATCGATTGAAAAGAAATTAAGACCGATAGAACCCCTCAAAAGGTGAACAAGATCTCCAAAATATCTACATATTACCTGAAACTGTCAGGGTTCCTCTTTCAAAGGCAGGGAGGGATCTGTAACATGTCAAAAATATGCAAAATTTGTCATTAATATGGTAAAATTCAGAGGGTGAATATTTTTCTCTCTGTTAGGTCTCAAATCAATTAAACCATTGATTCTCGATGCAAAACTCATGTGGAAAGAACCAGAATGCTATGTCAGTCCTTTAATGTAGGAGAAACTGACTATTAGGGAATCGCATATTTGGTGCTCTTTGTAGGAATGTTGTTAAGTCTATGCCAAACCCCCTACATCTTTCAAAAGGAGAAAATCATGGTTGAAGATGGTTGAAGGTATTGTGTTAATATCTTGGAGACCTTTATTCACCTTTTGAGGGGTTCTATAGGTCTTAATTTCTTTTCAATCGATAAAAATCCTTCACTTAACCCTCTCGCCACCCTGGGCCTCATATGAGGCTCCTACTTAAGAGATCCATTTTTGTATGATGTAAACACTCAAATTTAGTTTCTTTTCATCAGTGACTTCACTGATTCATGTAGATCACATATGAGGCTTCTACATGATTTCCGAATTCGTTCCTAAATGGAAGCAAGATGATTTATACCTCTAAGTTTACATTTTAAACTGTGATGCTTGTGAAGAGAAAATAGCTAATGATACTAGCTTCTGTAGAAAATTTTGGATAGGTTGGTAGATATTTTCTTATTTCGTAACCTTCTTATATTATGAGCATGTCTTTTAATCAGTTCTAAACCAAGTATTTTCTGTTAAAATGGAGAAAATGCAACGAGCCTCATATGAGGCTTAACGCTACCAAGGGTTGCAATATTTTGCATTCTTACCAACTGTTCCGTGCTAGTTTTAGAAGAGTAATACTTTATTATCGACGTGTATTACTGAGTAAAACCGGACATAATGTGAGTGTGACTTAAAACTCATAAAAGATGCTTTTGATGTAATTGATGTAAAGATGATTTGTTGTAAATTGGCTATTTTAGATATATTTTTATAGAGAAATGGATGAAGGTGGTAATGCTATACCTTGTAAATCTAGAGACCTATTCCAAAAATCACTTCAGTAAGAAAGAGGTAAAGTTACCAAAGCATTAGAAGAGGTTACAGATGAGAGTGAAGAAGACATTGATAATGATACCAGCTCAACTCCTATTGCTGTTGATCACACAGTTTCAAACCAACGTCAAAAAGCTTTGTGGTTTGCAGAAAAAGATAATGATTTGAAAGATAATGTTCCTGATTTTACAGGCCATCATAAATCAAATATCTCCGGAGAGATGTCAATAGATTATTTTTCCAAAATGCTTCCAGATGACTTTTTAGAAGGAATGGAAGTTTTAGGAAAGATGAAAGAAACCACTATCCGGCCAAAGCAGAAAAAAATATGCGGCTAAATACCCTTTACATGGTTGTTTGAAAAAAAAACTCGATATATTTGTGATAAATGCAAAGATCCTTTTGTGCCCTGAATGTTTCGAGTCATTTCATTCTCGATGAAAAAAAATTTTCCTAATTTTTTTCTATTTCTTTCTTTCTTTACTTGTATAATTCCATAAAACGATAAAAACATTTTAAGAAACAATAAATATGGACTTAAATTTGAAGATGTAATAAGAACACATCAACGTACACATGCAACCCTTAAGTACGATAAGCCTCATATGAGGCTCATAAAAATAACTAGGAAGGAGTGCACAGAAGAAAAAAAAATTTTTACAGACAATTTATAGGGGCATTTTGGATGTATTGAGAAGAAGAAAAAAGTTTTTTCACTTTTTTGATGTGTTGGTGCCAAGAGGGTTAATGGAGCTCATCAGGTTAGCAATTTTCATTCAAAGGGAAGATATTCGCCATATGCAATAGGCAGCCAGATTCAAAGGCTTCGCCTTTTTAGAGGAAGTTTGAGGGAATCTATATCAGGCAATTGCTTCTCGCTACCCCCCTCCACAAACCCTTCAGATCCCCAAAACGGGGTTTCTGAGAAAGTAGGCTTAATGAAGAGGAAATTTTATTATTTGCCTTATTCATGCTATAAAATCACTCAAGGAGGCATGCATGATAGTGGGAGGGTGTCATACCCCTTATAAACCCACTATTTTGCTCTGTTCTGGAACCGCTATTTCATACCTTTCAACTCTGGCGGTTATTACTTCTGCGCATGCGTGTGTATTAAAATTTTTGAAAGATTATTTATTTGGTATTATATCAACCTATGTTCATACCAAATTTCATCAAAATCTATCCAGTTGATCTGGAGAAATCGAAAAAATGCGTAAATTCTCTTAATTTTGAACACCAGTGTATGTAGACATTCATTTAAAAGTGTTTCCATGCTTTTGCACTGCAGTTCATTTTGAAAATTGACGAGTTTTCAGTGTAGATTTTGCACATTTATGCACAATACTATGTTTTGCTAAATTTGGGTACGGTACAATTAAAATTCAACGGTAATATTTAACAGAAAGAGTGTGAAAATGTTTTTTTCCCACTGATTTGGGTCCAAATAGGTGACTAAAATGAAATCTGGGCTCCTCACGTGTATTGCAGAAGTTAGAATGTGGCTCTTTTTAAGTGCATAAGAGTCAACAGTAGTTTTATGCAAATTACTATCCATATATAGTATGGAGAGGACATTCAAATTATCTTGTTTATTTAATATCAATAGCAAATACACCAAAAAACATTTAAAAAAGTATTTAGAAGAATTTTTTTCGCTGTTAAGTGAAGGCAAACTCAAAGTCAGTATGAACCTCTCATTAAAAAAGGAATTCACTACCCTGTTTTTTAAGGAAAATTTAATAAAAACGCATTATCAACTTGGAAATGGTTGTTAGGAGAGTGGTACACAGATTTTTAGAAAATAGGACCGATAAAAATGTTTAATCCCAATAGAAGGTTCTATTTAGTCTTACCAAGCCTTAGGATGTGTAACATCAGTCGAAATTAATATTTTACATCCACGTTTGAATTTATTTCTGGAAAATTTCACTGTAGTCAATCATAAATAAGGGTAAAGATTCCCTTAGGACATTGACTCAATACATAGGTCTCTGAGAAATAGCAATTTTGGGCTACATTTCTTGGTCCATTAAAAGAGAAGATTTGACCCCACTTAAGAGACAAAAAGTGATAAAATCGCATCTTATTTAATGAAGGTTTAGTGGTTTTTAGTTTTATATTGTCTTAAACATGTATATGTTACCGCTAAAGTTGAAAATTAGTTATTCTAAAGAATACCTAGGTAAACTCAAGATTAACTGATTTCTGTCGTTAATGTGCGGATATTTGAGTTTTTCGCATTTTACCTAGGGAATCTACACTATAACGGCCTCTTGATAGTTGAAGTTCAAAATAGTTTGTTTCGCTCAATCCTTTCTGTTAAAATGTTGAAGTGCTCACTGCACCATGCGCTTACCCCTGCGCAGTCGGGTTTCAATACGTAGTTTGTTGTCATATTTTGTGTTTTGATTTCAAATTTAGTGCGTAGCACTGGTAGTTGTCAAGTTGAATGTTAAACAAACTAATACAAGCAAGTAAGTACAGTAAATTTACAAGCTTAAGTTCAGTAAATTACTACTAAAACTGGTATTTTAAAACAATTGTGTTGAAGCTCCGACTTCAGAGTGACAGAGATTTCTTTTAACGAAAGCAAATGTCCCAGCAGTTGAAATATCTTTTCAACAAACGTTAATTCAATAATCGCTAGAACCTGGGCAAGGGTTTAAGATATGTAATCGATCGCGAATCCTAGCAATAGTTTAGGATAGGCTGGCAGCCGATTACACCGCGCTTTCATTAAGATTTGCTATTTTAAGTGCTCATTGAAATGTTGTCAAATCGAGATCGAAAAATCACAATTGATACAAAATCTAAGTTGGTACTTTTATATTCTATTCGTATTAAAATTCCTATTTCAATACTATTTTTGTGTGATTTGCGTGCTTTGTGTAATATCAAAGAGTACCGAGTCCCCTTTTTTGATTCGTCATTGTTACTTTTTACCCCCAAAACGAGTTTGGTTATAGTTAGGGCACGGGGGTTTGGGGGGGGGGGTGGCAGCCCCCCCAACCACCTTAAACGTTTTATAAAAATTAAATAAATTTTTGTACTTTAACGGATAACCCTCGCTAATATGTAAAATAACTGATTACAGGTAGTATGCAGATTAACGAGTGTCTAGTCGGTAGAGTGCAGAATACCTAGGTAATTTCAAGATTACCTAGGTAATCTTAGAAATTGAAAAAAATTTCGCTCTTTAACGGATCACCCTCGTTAATCTGCAAATTACCTAGGTTATCTGCAAATTAACTGATTTCCGGACTTTAACTGTAACATATATAATTTCAATTATGATAGTATTTTATGCTAAAATAATGAGATTAACTGTTAAAAAGATAGTGGTTTCAACGCTTTTGCCCGTTTCTTATAGTACTGGTGCCATATTTGTAACAAAAAAACTCTACGTACTGCAGCTTTTTCACAACTATTTCTGAATTCTACACCCTAAAATTAGTAGGAAATACCTAATCTCGTTTTTGTTAGGGGAAAAAAGTTTAATTTTGTCGACTAGTGTAATCAAGGGATAAAAGTAGTAAACCTATATTTTAAACTTATATGGTTGTGGTCCATAAACCGGGATATTTGTATAAGGCCTTGCAAAAGCCCAGAAAATTATCCCATTCACCTCAAATACAAAATAAAATGGGGGAGAAACATGAGAGACTGCATAAGATAATGCTACGAATCATTTTGAGTAAAATTGGCCGGTCACACCTTCAAAATGAAAAAAACATTATAAAATAAAATTTGCATAGTGCGAAAAGGAATTGGTATATCTTTTAACTCGACTCATATTTAAAAACTAATGTCAGACAAAAAACCTGAATATTGAATAACTGACAAAATTCCTAATAATAAATTTCAGGGGAAATTGCTTTCGCAATAGGAAATGTTAAAAAACACAAGAGAAGAAAAAGATTAAAACATTGAAAGTGAAAGGCCATTTAAATCTATGTCAATTATCAATTAAGGTGAACAGCATTAATTACACATGATATTACATTGAAGGGATGTGAGATAATGGTACCAAATATTTTCCTATAGATAAAGACGAAAGAAGATCAAATAAAAAAAAGTGAAATCCAAATCAAATACTTCAAAAGTATCCCTTTAAATAAACTTTAAATGTGTTCATGAACTTAAAGGTTAAAAACCTTTCTCTGATCTTATATGGGAGTTTGAAAAAAATCTTAAAATACATTTTTAAAAATGAAAAATCCATAGAGAGAAACTGAAGCGAGCCTTCTCCTATGCGGTAATAAAATGTTGAGGTCAAAACACATGATCTATTGAATTCAAAGCCTTATAGAGTAAAAACAGGCGTAAAAATATTATAAAAAACCATCTTACATAATGCTTGTGTTAGTGAGATCTTGCAAAATGAAAAACAAATACTTGATGATAGCAACCAAAGTTTCTTATAGACAGAGAACTAGCCATCCTTTATTCTTCAGCTAAATTATGAAAAAAATAATCAAAATATTTGAAAAATGAATTTGCATCATTAAAGATTAAAGCGAGCCTTCTCTAATGGAGAAAAGAAAATGATGTGGTCAAAACTGGGCAGTTATTGAATCATAAGTTAAATGGGTTTCTTAAAGAGCTGCTAAACGATATCTAATATCAATAATATGAAATTATGAATAAGGTTGCAAAATGGAAAGGTTTTTGATGTAAGCATCCATCATATCTGATATGGTTAATTATTCTAAAGCTGAATTCTAAGAAAAAATCCCAGAGTATCCTAGAATAATGAATTGAATACTCTGAATATTCTGAGCTGATATATAGAACTCCAAAGGTGTTAAACATTTATAAATAATCAAGGGATAATAGTAATAAACCTATATTTTAAACTTATAGGTTGTGGCCCATAAACCGGGATATTATTTAAAAAGCCTAGGAAATTATCCCATTCACCTCAACTAAAAAATAAAATGGGGAAGAAACATGAGAGACTGCATAAGGTACTGGTATGAATCATTCTGAGTAAAATTGACCACACCTTCAAAATTGCACGAAAAAAAATTCTAAAATAAAATTTGCATCGTGCGAAAAGGAATTGCTATAACTCTAAAATCGATAGTTGTTTAAAAACGAATGTCACAAAAAACCTGCAATTTGAATCATTGAAAAAATTCCTAATAATATTGTCAAGTATTACTTAACGTTAATAGCATTAATTACACATGAAATAACATTGAACTGATCAGAAAATAAAAAAGAACAGCTGTATAACAAATATTTTGCAATAAATAAAGACGAAAGAAGATAAAATAACAAATAACAAAAAGTGAAATTTTAATCAAATACATACAAATAAATTTAAAAGTACCCCTTTAAAAAAAACTTTTTAATTTTTCATGAATCGAAAGGTTAAAAACCTTTCTCTGATCTAATGAGGGGGTTTATAAATAAAGTATTTCAAAAAACATTTTAAAAAATTAAAAATCCATAAGTAGATATTAAAGATTATTCACTTATAGGGTAAAAGAATGTTGAGGTCAAAACACATGATCTATTGAATTCAAAGTCTTATTAAAGTAAGAACAGGGGTAAAAATTTTATAAAAACCGACTTTATTATTAAAAAAACAATTTATTTCTAACATGAATGTAAACTTATGGAAGAGGCTTCAAAAGGAATATTTGAAGCAATCACCATCATGACTGTTATTACTGGAAACCATCTACAAAGAAAAAATTTTTAATTACGCGTTTGAAGACATCGATTGTCAGTGTTCTTTCTGTGAAGAGTCGTTTTTACATTTAAAAATTCAAATATTTGCTCTTCGAAATATCTCTCAAACACTTTTTCGAGAATATAATAATTTAAAGAACTTAACTTATTTGAATTACTATTTATACAAACATGACTGTATGAATGCTTTAATTAATGAATTAATTAAAGCCCCTCAAATGGAAAGAGAAAGTTATCATCAAAATAGAGGATCAATTGAATGCACAGTCTTGTGTGAGTGAGAATTTGCACAATGAAAAAATACTTGATGTTAGCAACCACACTCTCTTATACACTAAGAACTAGCCATCATTTACTCTAAAGCTGCATTTTTCAGAAGAAAATCATAAAATATTAGAAAAATGAATTGCAGACACTGTATATTCTGATCTGTTACAATCTAAAATCGTAAAAACTAAAATCCCACAAATTCTTTTTTAAAACTAATCTATAGCCATCGGTTGTCAGTTTCTTTCCATAAACTTGCTTATTGCAATTGAAACTTCAAATAGAATAAAATCTTTGCTCTCCAAAACAAATAATTTACACTTTTACAAGAAAGCAATCAATTTAAAAGCATAAACAGAAAAAGAATGAGAAGAAATTGGTTTATACAATTTTATTTTACAAAACCAATCAAATTAGAAAAGAAAGCACTTGAAAAGGAAACTTAATTCTAATTACCTTATATCTCCAGAAAACTAGTTAGATTTAGGCTGACTATATGAAATTATTCATAGAAAGAATTCCGACTATATACGTGATGTGCAAGAGTTGCTTGGAAATAACATAATTAAGAGAGATAGAAATAGTATTCCCCTTTAAAACTTTATAAAGACACCATAGCTTTTGGCTTACACCATTCACTGATAATTATTTTTAAAGAATGAAATGTAAGAACAAAGATGACTATACAAGATTAAGGATAAAAATGAACTAAAACTTTCTATACACTGTCTCATTTTCTGAAATACCACGGAACCAAAAATTTCCATACTAAAAAGCTAAATACATTAATTGTTTTAATTCTAGGAAAATCATAATCATTAGAAATCCAAAGGTGTGAAACGATTGTCAGTGGTCACAAATAGTCCAGTAACTTGGTAGTTTTTTCAGGAAAAAAATACAGAAGTTTTTTTCTCGACGGTTTTATATGTTTTCGAGGGTGCTGAATCCGAATCTGAACTTTGCATACAAAATTTCGAATGGCATTTTGGTGAAAATTCGAAAAAACCCTGAAATTTCACCTCATTTTTTGGTTTTTTGTTTGTAGAACGGAAAGTATGAGTTTCTCGTGAAAATGTTAAATGCAAAAAATTAAGATAATAAAACAAGCTACAAAATTGTCAATTACAACTTTTTTGTCAGACTAATAGTTCGGCCGCTAGAGCACGTTGAAAATAGGGCAAAATTTGCGCCTGCGGGTAAAAATCCAGAAAATCGAAATTTCATCTAAAAATTTAAGTATTTTTTTAAATAAGGTACTTTAAAAACTAGTTTTATAATGTTTCACATGAAATAAACCATCTATTTAGTCTATTAATTAGTATTTAAATGCATTTTTTTCAGCAATTTTCCTTAAGAACGCAGTTTCAATAGAAGACAATAGTGTAATGATAAGTAAGTCGCTTGTTGAAGAAAACATACAGAAGTTTTTTTCTCAACGGTTTTATATGTTTTCGACGGTGCTGAATCCAAATTTGAACTTTGCATACAAAATTTCGAATGGTATTTTGGTGAAAATTCGAAAAAACGCTAAAATTTCACCCCATTTTTTGGATTTTTGCTTGTAAAACGGAAAGTATGGGTTTCTCGTGAAAATGTTAAAAGAAAAAATAAAGGTGATGAAACAAGCTATAAAATTGTCAATTACAATTATTTTGTCCGACAAATAGTTTGGTCACTAGAGCGCGTTGAAAAAAGGGCAAAATTCACCCTGTGGGTGGAAAAATCCAGAAAATGACCCTTATATTCCTAAAAAAGTAGTAGTTTGATTTAGATAACTAAGAAGAACTACATTTATAGTTTCTTACATGATATAATCCTACTATCTATCTCAAATATTATTTATTCAAGGAATGTTCTTTAGGAATTCCCTCCCAAACACGCAGGTTTTTTAGACAAAGAAAAATCCAGTTGCTATTTTCTTTTTTGTCCTAGGCGCCAATTCCCAATGAAAACTTTTGTTAAGCATTAAAAGTTAATTTTTTATCTACTACACTCATTGCTTTTTATATTATCCTCTCCTGCTCACAAACTTATAAAATCTATGAATATTTTTTCTGTCTAGAAAACTATAATTTTCTGTTGTAGATTATAAAAACTCCTGGCATGATTATTAGTAATGATACCAAAATTCACAATAACTTCTTGACACGTGCAATTATAATATTTATTTATCAGTTTCTACACCCAGGAACGTGAATCCAATTGATTTGTTAGGGATGAAATTAAGCATAACTTGGTTATAATATAATATTACATGGTCACAGAAAGTTTTCCTAATATATTCTTTAAAGTGATGAATATAATGGTTTTCTCCATTCGGGAATGGGGTTATATCATGTAAGAAATTATAAAAGTAGTTTTTCTTAGTTATATCTAAATCAAACTACGACTTTTTTAGGAATATATGGGTCATTTTCTGGATTTTTCCACCGCAAGGTCGAATTTTGCCCTTTTTTAACGCGCTCTAGTGGCCAAGCTATTAGTCGGACAAAATAATTGTAATTGACAATTTTATAGCTTGTTTTATCATCTTTATTTTTTACTTTTAACATTTTCACGAGAAACCCATACTTTCCGTTCTACAAGCAAAAATCCAAAAAATGGGGTGAAATTTTAGCGTTTTTTCGAATTTTCACCAAAATGCCATTCGAAATTTTGTATGCAAAGTTCAAATTTGGATTCAGCACCGTCGAAAACATATAAAACCGTTGAGAAAAAAACTTCTGTATGTTTTCTTCAACAAGCGACTTACTTATCATTACACTATTGTCTTCTATTGAAACTGCGTTCTTAAGGAAAACTGCTGAGGAAAATGCATTTAAATACTAATTAATAGACAAAATAGATGGTTTATTTCATGTGAAACATTATAATATTAGTTTTTAAAGTACCTTATTTAAAAAATACCTTATTTTTTAGATGAAAGTTCGATTTTCTGGATTTTTACCCGCAGGCGCAAATTTTGCTCTATTTTCAACGCTCTCTAGCGGCCGAACTATTAGTCTGACAAAAAAGTTGTAGTTAACAATTATGTAGCTTGTTTTATAATCTTTATTTTTTGTATTTAACATTTTCACGAGAAACCCATACTTTCCGTTTTTCAAACAAAAATCCAAAAAATGAGGTGAAATTTCAGGGTTTTTTTCAAATTTTCACCAAAATGCCATTCGAAATTTTGTATGCAAAGTTCAGATTCGGATTCAGCACCCTCGAAAACATATAAAACCGTCGAGAAAAAAACTTCTGTATTTTTTTCCTGAAACACCCTATTTTTGACACCAAGTTACTGGACTAAAATGTAGATTGCAAAGTTGATAGTTTGGGGCCCATATACACAGGGATATGAAAGGGCATTGTATGTGATGGACTACTTATGATAGCATTATGGGCATTTTAAGAAAATTTCCCTGACTTAAAAACTTCTTGACAAAAATAACATGTTCTCAAATTAAATTTGCATGGATAAAAAAGGCATAGATATGTATAAGAAATAATAGCATAGATATGTATAAGATATAAGAAAACAATTAAAAACGAATCATAAGAACACAAATGTTCTAAAAAAACTGCTAGCTGATATTTTGAACCTCTTAAAAATTCCTTAATGATAAATTTCAGAGGAAATTGCTTTTGTATTAGGTTCAATTAGGTTTTGTTAAAAATCTAAAAAAATATACCTTGATAAAATGTAAAAAGATCAAAAATAGTACGTTGGCAGTACAATTTTAGTTTATGGATCATCATTAAGGTGAATAGCATAAACCGTAAATTACGTAGGAGAATATTTGCAAATTGATGTTATCATAAAAAAAATAACTTTTATTTACCAAAGATATTTTGAAAGTATCCCTTTACGTAGAACACACAAAATCCTAATATAAGTTTCCTATATTGAAAGGTTTTGATAGAGAACTAGAATAAGAAAAAAGAGAAAATGCCTAAGTAAAGGCAACATTAATTTATTAAAAGCACCTTCGAAAATCAAAATCAAACGATGATGCTCAAAAAAGAATTACTTTGAAATGAGAAATAAATAGTTATCAAATAAATTTTTAACCAATGACTGTCCCATTATTTGGTATTCATACCTACAATTTGCAATAATTATTTTTGGGAAGCCTTTTAGTTTTTTTATCGCGATGAAATCAGTGCAAATATTTGCATTTATCTTTAATGATATCATCTCATGTTATTTGCTAGCAGAAAGCTGCAAACTGTAACTGCTGACCCGAAGCCTCCGGATGCAGGTAATTTCGAAATTGTTGCGTCCCACGACCCCCGGAAGGCCCGTCACTCCAGCCTCTGAAGAGACCTGACAGGTTGCTCCACCAAGTGGTGGGCTCTTTCACAACCCGAGTTCCCCAGCATACACTGCACGAGGCAGTCTCAGGGCATGGGTCTTTCCCGCTGCCTCCGAGCAGAGAAACTCCAGGCCAACAATCGCTCATTTAGCTAATACCTTTAAATTAAGTACATGTTTAAGAAAAAGGCTAAAAATGTATACTGGCCTAACAAAATATACAAATACAAATTAAGTCGTCCAACTACAGCCAACAAGGTTGCCCCGGTCCATTTAACTCAAACCACCCAATTCCCAGTATGTGTCAATTTTATTCTTGAATTCGTTTCCCCACTTGAGTTTATAATCGTTTCAGGTATCCCATTCCATCCGTCCCACGTCCATATCAAATTCGGAACTAATTCAATAAACGCACCAAATGCAACCCCCATAACTGCAATAGTAAAAAGGCACAGATGGTCATGGATTGGACAAGTTCTAAGAATGTCAGCAATAGGCGCAACAACAAGAACAGCCCTCATGTGCTTCCCTGACCGAAAAAAGAAAAGAGAGATATGCCTTCCGTTGGCAGAGCAGGGGGAGTGCCCAGAGAGGCGGCATTAAACCGGAGGATGGAACGCCACGTTAGCGGCCTCATGCTTTAAGAGAGATTAAAAATAATTAAGTATTCTCCAAAGGGGGGTCTGGTAAAGCGATTTACCCCTACCTTACGCTACTTTGCACTACAATAAAAAAAGTGAACTCAAACTTTTTATCTATTTCGTTTCACCCCTAAGAAAATCATTCTGGAAGTCGTAACAAACTGAGTGTTTGGAACTCCAAAGGAGTTAAACAGCAATATCGATTATGTGATGTGATCACAGCTTTTATAAATAAACCTTATTTCGGGGTAGAGATCATAACCTTGTTGTCGGGGGTATGATGCACCCTCTGAGCAAGGCTCTCATCTGTATTGATAACACGCCCCCTCTGTGGTACATACAATAGAATGCAAACAAAGGTCTGATAAAGCGCCTATTGAAGCCAATTATACATTACTTTAATGCCATTTAAACTCTTTGGCAAAAGATCAAGGATGGCATTGTCTCAGCTGTTTGTGGTGCACAAAAATCTGCCACCAAGAAAAGCTTCCTAAATGCATGCTAGGGGGAAGGAAGTTTATTTATTTAACTATTTATCCCCCCTAAAAAGTTCATGCATTATACGAGAAAAGTTATTTTATATATCACTTTCACAGATGGTACCAAAGGCAACCAAAACAAACGGTAACTTCTGAACCCAAACATCGATATCAATGAGAAATTGATCATGTACCCTCTGTTCTACATGACACAGGAATGCATCAACCACTCTCAGCGAGGGGAGAGGGTCTGATAAAGTGTCTTTTGAGTCCTACCTCACACTATTTAATGTCCTTTAAACTCTTTGGCAAAAGATCAATGATGGCATTAATATCTAGCTGTTTCTTCTGCGCAAAAGAGTGCCCCCAAATGAGCTTTCTTTCCATTGGATAAAAAAAAGTCCAATAAAGACAATAACAAAGCAAAGATAGAGTTTAAAATATTATAAATGGCGAATGAGAAAAAGAAAGCTGATGAGAAAAAGGAAGACTCTTAACTTCCTTTAAAAGTATTTTGAAATTTAACTAAGATGCACTTATTGAGTAAAAATGTATATAAGAACAAAATGATATTACGATTGGATAAAAATCTTCTTTTCTCGATCCGATTCTTGCTATATTTCAGCAACAAAAAAATCTCAATGAAAATAAGTAAGAGTTTGGAACAACAACTCGTTCAATATGCCAACCTGAAACATTTTTATAATGCCCTGACGGGTAGAAAATGATTAATAACAAATATCAGAGGAAATTTCTTTTTATAATAGAAATGTTAAAAGCCCCAACGTATCATTTGATAGGTAAAAAATAAGGAAATTGCCCCATTTACAGTAAAATTTTACTTTATTGATTACGAATTTAGGTTAACATAAATTGCATATAAAATAACACCAAACGAAGTGATCATAAAAAAAAGAACCAATGATTTCCCTATGTTTTAGACCGAAATTTGGAAAAATAAAAAGTAAAATCCTGATATAAAAGTTTTGTAAGTATCCCAACAAGACATCTTAATAATTTTTATAAATTTAAAAGATTCTAGTAGGAACTACAAGAAAGATGTTGCAAATTAAAAAAAAATGTTGAGACTCGTTGATCAAAAGAAAAACGTATAACATTAAAAACATTTATAACTAATAACAAGAATAATAATAAACCCGTCTATTTCAAATTATTTTGGAAAAGTTCACCTTGAGACCTATTGCTATTTTAATTATGAAAGATAAAAACTAAAGAGATACAAAAAATATCAGTTAAGATAATATGATTTTTCTTCATAAAACAAAAAGAAGTTTTTCAAAGAAGAAAACTGTAGTAAAAAACTGTAGTTGTCATACATAGTGGTGTCCTTTAAAAAAAACACAACAAATTGTACTCTAAAAAACCCATCGGGATATTTTAAATAAATAATTAAAATAATTTTTAAATTCTCATGTCCCCTGTCTTCCTAAGCCATTTAGAGTGGCAGGGAACTTGAAAACATGTCAAAGAACTGTTTATATATTTATTTATTTGAATAAATAGAAAATGTCGATTTTGGGCTAAAAATATTATTTAGTTATGCAGATTTTGATGCTCTAAAATATATGTTATAAAGACTTTAAAGCATTTTTCACGTGATTTTGTGTTATTCCGTTATTATGAGAAAAAAATACTAAAATTTCAGCTCAGTCCGACAATTAGGGACCTTACGGCAGTCTTTGAAATGAGGGTTGAAAAAAAACCCATAGGGATGCCTAAAAAACCCACTTTTCCTTTTGTAAGAAATGATAAAATAAATAAAAAATTATGCAAAATTTTTAATATTATTCATGATATATAACTAATTACTCAAATAGAATAGTTGTTTCAGTAATTCTCGATGTTTTTTTCAGCATTTTTGATAAAAATTCAATGATACCAAAAACAGCCATTTTCCGTGAAAATATAGCCTTTTACCGAGTTTTACTCGAAAATGGGTTTAGAGAGTTAATAGTTGGGGGTTTGAAATAAATTATCAGTTCCAATTACCGCTTTTAAAGCTTTTTTATAAAAAATGTATTAAGTATTTGTATTAAATTGGTCTTTTTCCTAAAAATACAACAATAAAACGCTATTTTCGATGTATTTTGAAGGCAAAATTCTTGAGTAGAAAAACTTTTCACAGTTTTAATTTTAGAAATATATTGTAATTATTTTGGTTTTTATTATCTTAATTATTCTCTTTTCTATCAAAATAAACCTTTCAATCATATTTTTTCTTAATTTTTTGAGTATTTTCAAGCGTGGGTTTTTTTAGGGTACATGGGTTTTTTTTTAGGAAAATTGGGTTTTTTTGGATTCTTACTTAATTGTCTGCCAATCTGTAAAGGAGAGTCGGAATTAAAAATACTAAGCACTAAAATGTAGGGGAGGATGAGCCGTTATAACACCATTTTGTTCGATTTAATTATCATATTTTTTAAGCTTTTAATGAAGGAAAAGTGAAAAAGTGGTTTATTTAAAAGACAGCACTATATTTATTCCTTTTTACAAGGAAACTGATATTGAAGTTTTATTGGAAACTTATATAATTAAGCAGCAATAATTATCTGATATAAGTTTATATTTATAAAGCAAGATACTTGAAGAAAGCCGAAGAAAATCCAGGTGTAAAAGTGTTACTACCAATTTTAAAAATTGATTGAATTATTAACACCTAATGAAAAACTATTTTTAACTCTGAGATTAAAAGGACTATTTAAAGAGAAACTTACATCTAATCTTCTTGTTTTAATGAAAAAGTATTAAATGCAGACATAAAAAATAAGAGTTACCTTCAAGTAGGATAGGGAAAATCTTCAGTTCCCCCCAGGAACCCAACTTCCCGTACTCACTTTTGAAAAAAATTCCGTCACTGTTAGGGGATGTTGGAAAAACTTCAGAATAATTTGTTCACAAAAATAATCTAAAAAGAAAATCTAGAAAAGGGTTATTTACCACCTGTTTTTAAGAAGATGTTTTTAAAAGAGAAGGTACAATTCTATTACATTACATTTTTACTAGTACAGCAGGAACATATATTTGGTTAAAAATACTTTAACAACACTGGAATTCCAGAACATGTTTATCAAATATAAATCTAAAATGCGTAAATTTTTCATTCACTCCACTTTCTTATTATCACACCACTTTTTTTATTCAATTTTAGCAGAATCAAACATCCAAGTCCTTTAGAATAAAAGATGCGGTATACACACATTTAGAGTAAGAAAAATAGTTCAAAAAAACTAACGAGAGTGTAAGGAAAAAGTTCTCCTTAAAAATTTATTTTTCAGAATATTTGTGAAAATTATACTTTCATTCAAGCGAAGGAAAAAAAGTTCATAGTTCATAATCAAAATTATAAAGATACTTATATTTTCTTCGACTTAATTCATTTCATTAAACTTTATTTAATTTTCATTTTAACAAAAAATATAAACTTAATTTGAAACTGTCTTGAGGATGAAATCCTTACTTAAAAATAGGTAAATCTGGTTTTTAAAAATTAGATAATCAATTTAATTTAACGAAATAAGAATAATAAAGAAATTAGGAAATAATAAAATCAAACTTGACACTCCTTATTGTTTTCCTCTTCACATATAAATACCAGATCCTCTTTCGATCTTCTTCGCAACGATCGTCTTCAACGGATTTCCATCCAATGAAGTTTCAGGCACAAGTTTGGGATTGAAAAAAATTATAGTAAGATTATGAAACATTACATATCTTTTAACTCCACCCAGGTCTCTTCGTCAGGGGGACAGGACCCGAGAAGAGGAGGTGTCTATATCTTGGAGGAAAATTGCTTTCCATTTGGGTTTATAAGGTCAATTGATTTTTTACTAATAAGTTTAAAAGATTGATAATGGCATTTCACAACTCAACTCGACTTCCACTCTGGTTATATATTTGTTTACTCCTCTGTTGTAATTCTTTCTTTATTTGTCTTGCTATTTTTCTGCATGCTGGGTGTTGGGGACAGACGTAGTTAGAACTTTGTTCTCTACGTTCAGAAACACCCCTCTGCTCGGGTCCTGTTCCCCTGACGAAGAGACCTGGGTGGAGTTCATGCAAATTTTTCGTCTTTATTTCGTATCAATACTGTAAACTTATGAATAAGGTTGCAAAATGGAAAGGTCTTTGATGTAAGCATCCATCACATCTGATACGGCTGATTATTCTAAAACTGAATTCCAAGAAAAAATCCCAGAATATACTAGAAAAATTGATTGAATACTCGAAATATTCTGAGCTGATATATAGGGCTCCAAAGGTGTTAAACATTAATAAATAATCAAGGGATAAAAGTAGTAAACCTATATTTTAAACTTATAGGGATATTTGTATAAGGCCTTGCAAAAGCCCAGAAAATTATCCCATTCACCTCATGTACAAAATAAAATAGAGAAGCAACATGAGAGACTGCATGAGATAATGCTAAGATTAATTTTGAGTAAAATTGACCGGCCACACCTTCAAAATTGCATGAAAAAGCATTCTAAAATAAAATTTGCATAATACGAAAAGGAATTGGTATATCTCTTAACTCAACTAAAACTAATGTCACACAAAAAAACCTGAATATTGAATCACTGACAAAATTCCTAATAATAAATTTCAGGGGGAATTGCTTTTGCAATAGGAAATGTTAAAAATCACAAGAAAAGAAAAAAGATTAAAACATTGAAAGTGAAAGGCCACTTAAATCTATGTCAACTATCATTCAAGGTGAACAGCATTAGTTACACATGAAATAACATTGAAGGGATCTGAGATAATAAAAAAGAACAGTTGTTTACCAAATATTTTCCAATAGATAAAGACGAAAGAAGATCAAATAAAAAAAGTGAAATCAAAATCAAATACTTCAAAAGAATCTTTTTTTAAAAACTTTTAATTTGTTCATGAACTGAAAAGTTAAAAACCTTTCTCTGATCTTATAAGGGAGTGCGAAAAAAATCTTAAAATACATTTTTAAAAATGAAAAATCCGTAGAGAGAAATTGAAGCGAGCCCTCTCTTAAGGGGTAATAAAATGTTCAGGTCAAAACACATGATTTATTAATTTCAAAGCCTTATAGAGTAAAAACAGGGGTAAAAATTTTATAAAAAACAACTTATATCTAAAATGAATGGAAACTTATGGAAGAGGCTTCAAAAGGAAAACTTGAAGCAATCATCTAGCATGTCTGATATTACTTGAAACCATCCACAACGATAAAATTTTTAATTACACGTTTGAATACATCGATTGTTAGTGTTGTTTCCATAGGGTCGTTTTTTTGCATATAAAACCTTAAATCTTTGCTCTTCGAAATATCTCTTGTACGCTTTTTCGAGAAAACAATTATTTAAAGAGCATTAAAGAGAAAAATATAGAAACTTATTTCAATTACTATTTATACAAACATGACTATATTAATGCCTGAATTAATGAATTAATCAAAGCCTTTTCAAGTCGAAAAAGAGAAAGTTATCATCAAAACAGAGGATAAATTGAATGCTTGTGTGAGTGAGATCTTGCAAATTGAAAAATACTTGATGATAGCAACCAAAGTTACTATAGACAGAGAACTAGCCATCCTTTATTCTTCAGCTGAATTTTTTAAAAAATAATCAAAATATTTGAAAAACGAATAGCAGACACTGTACATTCTGACCTGTTACAATCTGAAATCGTAAAAACCAAAATCCCACAAATTCTTTTCAAAACGGATCTATAGCCATCGGTTGTCAGTTTTCTTTCAATAAACGTTGCTTAATTGCAACTGAAACTCCAAATAGAATTAAATCTTTGCTCTCCAAAAACAAATAATTACCTTTTTAGAAGAGTGCAATGAATTTAAAAGCATAAATAGAAACAAATGACAAGAAATTAGGAGTAACAAATTTTAAAAACAAAACCAATCAAAATAGAAAAGAAAACACTTAAAAGGAATTTTAATTCAAATAACCTGAAAACTAGTTAGATTTAGGCTGACTATGATATGAAATTATTCATAGAGATAATTCAAATGTGTTGCACACGATTTTTATGGAAACAACATAATTAAGAGTAAAGAAATAGCTCTTAGACAAAAAGAAAGAAGTAAGGGAACTTTGTAAGAACAAAAGTTATAGAAAGATCATGTGATGTATTCCCCTTTCCACTCTAAAACTTAATAAAGACATTATCACCGTTTACTGGGAATTATAAGGAATGAAATCTACTCACAAAGATGATCTGACATGGAGGAAAAAATTAACTAAACTTTTACCTCAGTCGTCGATTTTTCTAAAATATCAAGGAAAAATTTCCATACCATAAGCTCAATAAGGAAACGATCAAAAAGGAATAGATATTCTTTACTTGACTGTATAAGGAAAATGTTCCACAAAAACCTACCTGCTAGCTGATACTTTGAACCTCTGACAAAATGCTTAGTGATAAATTTCAGAGGAAATTGTTTTATGTTAAGTTTTGTTAAAAATCCCTTGAAAAAAGATAAAAAGATATAAAATAGTACGTTGGCAGAACAATCTTAATTTATGGATTATCAGTTAAGGTGAATAGCATAAACAATAAATTAGGTAGGAAAGAATTTGCAAATGGATGTGATCATAAAAAAAGAACTGATATTTACCAAACATTTCACAATGTTTAAGACCAAAAGGAGAAATAATAAAAAGTTAAACCCTAAATCAAATGTTTAGAAAGTATCCCTTTACCTTGAACACACAAAATCCTAAAATAAATTTTCTATATTGAAAGGTTTTGAGAGAGAACTAGAATAAGAAAAAAAAGAAAATGACTAAATAAAGGCAACATTAATTTATTAAACGCAATTGTGAAAATCAAAATCAAATGATGATTCTCAAAAAAGAACTACTTTGAAAAGAGAAATAAATAGTAATCAAATAGATTTTTAACTAATGACTGAACTGTTTCCTTTCATTTAGCATTCATACCTACAATTTGCAATAATTTTTTGTGGAAGCCTTTTAGGTTTTTTATTGTGACAAAATAAGTGCAAATATTTGCAATGATCCTTAATTATTTTATCATCTCATGTTATCTTCTGGCAGTAAGGTGAAAACTGTAACTGCTGACCCGAAGCCTCCGGATGCAGGTACTTTCGAAATTGTTGCGTCCCACGACCCCCGGAAGGCCCGTCACTCCAGCCTCTGAAGAGACTTGACAGGTTGCTCCACCGAGTGGTGGGCTCTTTCACAACCCGAGTTCCCCAGCATACACTGCACGAGGCAGTCTCAGGGCATGGGTCGTCCCCGCTGCCTCCGAGCAGAGAAACTCCTGGCCAACTATCGCTCATTTAGCTAATACCTTTAAATTAAGTACATGTTTAAGAAAATGGCTAAAAATGTATACTGGCCCAACAAAATATCGAATTCGGATTTCAGATCTATTGCATAAACGCACAATTGCAAACCCATGCAAAGCACAGATGGTCATTGATTGAACAGGTTTTAAGAATATCAGCAAAAGGCGCAACAACAAGAATATCCTTCACGTGGTGCCCTGACTGAAAAGAGGGCGCTTATAACTAACCAAAATGGCCATACAGGAAAGAAATGCCTTCGGTTGGCAGAGCTCAGAGAGTGCCGGATAGGTGTCATTAAACCAGAGGGGACGGAACGGCACACTAAGCGGCCTCATGCGCCACTAAGCGTTAAGATAATCAAATAAATTTAAAAATAATTAAGTATCCTCGAAAGGGGAGGTCTGTTAAAGTGATTTTTGAGACCCCTACCTTACACTACTTTGCTCTACACTAAAAACTTTTAACTCTTTTGTCGCACCCCTAACAAAATCCTTCTAGATCAGTGTTTCCCAACGTGGGGCGCACGCCCCACTAGGGGCAATATCTATGCCGTTTCTAGGGGGGCAATTTGAAAAATTTCAACCAAATTTCCCCCCACTTTTTTACATTAGGTTCATCAAAATGCAAATCTTACCTAAAAATTTATATAAAAAGTTTCCCAACTAGGGGTACAAACTACAGTCAAATTTCCGAAAATTTGCTGGGGGAATACCTCCAGACCCCCCTTGGTACTTAGAATTTAATTACACATAAATTGATTTAGTTCTTTAGCATGCAAATTCTACCTAAAAATGTTCTGAAAAGCTTCATTAGACTTCTAAGAAATAATTTTGGCTCCCTCTAAAATTATATTTCTATATATGCCACTGAGACCTGGGGGCATGGAAAATTTAGAAAGGCTTTGGTGGGGCATGGACCGAAAAAGGTTGGGAAACACTGTTCTAGATGTTGAATAACAAACTGAGTGTTTAGAACTCCAAAGGAGTTAAACAATCAATACTTCAAAAACAGTCAATACTTCAACAAAACAGTCAATACTTCAAACTCGTTGATATCTCCAGGCAAAGGACATAGTGGTCTTGAATTCAAAATTCCCTCAATCAGCCAGAGGGAAAACAAAGCCAGAGATTCCTCTTGTTTCGTAGCAATCGAATACAAACGCTTGATCTCGGAGCTGGCTCCCTTAAAGTTGGAAGCGTTGTCGGTATGGATTACCGCCATCTTACCTCTTCTTGCAATAACTCTCTTACGAGTTGCAACAAATGCCTCTGATGTTAACTCCGAGACCGTCTCCAAATGGATGGCTCTAGAAGAAAAACAAATGAATATGGCGACATAATATTTCACATGTACTACCTTTCGTTGATTCTTATATTTTATTGCAAAAAGTCCGCAAAAAGCTACACCACAATTTGTAAAGAGAGGACTAGGGGTAACTCTCAACACAGTAAGATCGCCCATTATTTGATGAGATGATACGGGCTTAGCTTTAAAACAAGTCTCACACCCATGCACCACCCTTCGAGCAGTACTCTTGCCACTTAACGGCCAACATCTTAACTTTACATGATGTACCAAACCCTGAGCGACTTCAATCGTGTGAGACTTCAATCGACCTCCCACTCTCAACAATCCATTATTAGCTAAGAATAGATCAAGATTTCTTAACTTACTTATGCCTGATATAACTTTACCCTCTTGTAATGCCTTCCTCTCGACTCCAAATGCTTCTGATTGAATGTGCCCAATCATATAATATTCCGTCATCTCCAGTTCGGTGGGTATCAAGAAAGCCCCGTAGGTTTTGCCTCCAAGACGTCCCATAACCTAAAACAATAACTCAAAATCCCTATAAGTTTTGAATAACTGTTAGACCAAGTCAGAAATGTATCCCAAAAATCACACTCAACCATCCCCAGACAGGATATGACCTTAGTTTTAATCTTTCTCTCGAACCCTTCATCCACACCATGCCAGTTTTTTCCAAACTCTGGTTTTCCCCACTGGGATGGTTTTCCCCAAGGTTTCGCAGAGATGGATCTACCCAAATTTGGCTGTACATCTTTCTGATATCGGCACTGAAAGCGTATCTATGAGTTTTAAATCTGAGAATAATTGAGAATAAACCTTGTTGTATATTACCACCATTAAGCGGTGCAGAATTCAAGGACATGACTGTAGTAGTAGGTGCCGAAGTGTCAAAAAGTACCCTTAAAGGGGTTGTGGCATTTTTCTGTTTGTAAATACCATGATGAGGAATATAATAGGAAAACTCACCTACTTCTGCTTCACCAACCTCTTCCACATGTCCCAACTCGAGATATTCGTCCATGAATCTTGTATATACAACTGTTGATTTGTTATTTAATTTCTGCCACAGTTTGTCTAGTCGAATCCTGGCCATTTTTCGAGACAACCCCAACAGATGTTCCGGATCTCTTTTCATGGCAAACGATACCACGAATCGACCATTTTCATCCCTTCGTCCCTCTTCACTCCTCATCGACGTCGATCTCTCTTCTGGTACACTTTCATCTAGATCCGCATCCAATGTCACAAGGCACTTGTGGGTTACACCTTCCTCTATTAAGCTCCCAGTAACAAGGTACCCAAACACTGTATCCTGTAACAAGATATTTTCATCTTCCAACCTCACCCTTCCTGACTTCAGAACCTCGAAAAAAAGTTCAGATCCTATAAGCAAATCTATTCCACCAGGAGTGAAATAACTCTCATCAGCCAACTTGATCCCAAGGGGAATCCCCAAGTTCGCAACGTCTAACCTCTTAGCCGGAATCACTGAAGTAATCTGGGTAACGATCAGGCACTCACAACTCCTTGAAAATGAACCAACTTCATTTGAAATGTCTATTTCCGTCCTTGCCTTGACCACCTGCGAATCTCCACCAATTCCCGAGACCAAGGCCCTGGCCCTCTTGCTACTCAGACCCAAGGTCTCACACGCTCTTCTGGTTATAAAACAAGCCGTTGCTGCCGAATCTAATAATGCTCTCAACTTGTACTGCCTCTGATCTCTTCCTCTGACCAAAACCATAGCCGTGCTTAGAAGAGCCATTTTTGGTGATCTCGCAAGTAGAGGCTCAGTTTGCGTTGATAGGGCCTGGCCGTCGTATTCCTGTCCCTCCTCGTCCGAATCTTTTTGTTTTCCAGAGACCTCTCCATCACCGCCATCCTCTTGATTCCCCTGTACGGTAATCACCGATGACCCCTCCACTTCTCCTCGAGCCCTTCTAGCAGTACCCGAAGCAACCAATCGTCTCTCGACCGGTTGGCGTGAAGAATCATGTAACAAGTTGTTATGTCTCTGATGACATATCGAGCAACTATGCTGTGCCTCACACTCTCTTGCTTTGTGTGATCCATTTAAACAATTCAAACATAATCCCAGTCTAACCACAGCATCATATCTTTGCCTCACTGGCGTATTCTTAAATTTTCTGCAATGATAAATACGATGGGGGTTCCAACATAAAGGGCAAGCCCGATTCTCCGAATTAACCACAAAGACACTGGGCCCAGCGCTAGTCTTATTCCGGTTCACGTTACCAGCACCAAAACCAGTCCGATGCGGAAAATTTTTGCCTATATTATCTAAGGCACGTGCTCTCTTTTCTAAAAACGTCAGGAACCCATCGAGGTCTGGAACTTCACATGAATCCAAACTCAATTCGTATTGCTTGCGCGATTCTTTATCTAATTTTCTTAGGACTATATTCCAAATCAAAACATCCGACAAATTATTTCTGACAAACCCCAGAACATTCAAGGCTCTAATATTTTTCCTAACCTCATCAATAAGACTTCTCAACTCTCTTGCTGATTCATAACTCATCCTCTCAATATTTAATATGTTGTTAATGAAAGTCTCTACAAGTAACTTCTTATTTTCGTAACGCTCATTCAAAGCCTTAAATAACGAATCAAAGTTATCCTCCGATGATCTTAAGCTTCTTGCGTCTCCACTTAGGGAAGCACTTAAGTAATATAACTTCTGCTCGTCCGATAGTTCGGGATTTGATCCGACAAGATTCTGAAACTGTAGTTTGAATGAGCCCCATTCCTCACACTTTCCAGAAAACACAGGCAGCGGGATCTCTGGTAACTTAACTCTAACACTCGTTGCCCCCATTTTTACCTCCGTATCCACACTTGACCCACGATTAGCTCTCTCAGTCACCAACTTACTAATTCTTGACTTAATAACACAAATTCTGTCATTGTAGTCTTCACTGCATGCTAACTCGGCCATATACTCATCCTCCTTTACAATAAACACATCAATCTCTGCATTCAACGTCCTCAACGTTTTCTCTTTATCTTTTAGCAGCTCCAATGTAGTTTCCAACTCATAATACCTGTCAGGATCATCCACGATCTTACTCAAGATCTCCTCTGCCCTGGTGACCAACCTCGTAACAGCGGCTCTAACATAGCCCCTCTTCTTTTTCAACTTAGCAACGTCTTCCATCTTCTAAATTCTATCAACACCAGTCAAACTTCATCCAAAATCTTGACATCCAACAGTCGCTGTTCGTAGTTGCTCGACGGACCATGATAAATACACCACGCAGTTTGGCTATGCTTCCATTTTATTACAATACAACAACAACAATACACCTGCTATTTATAAGATTAACAAAGTAGACATGTTGCCATACAAATGAGCTAAAATACAAATACTGATCTAAATCCAAATATGAGCTAAAATACAAATGTTCGATTCCCTAATACTGCTAAAATACAAATATGAGCTAAAATACAAATGTTCGATTCCTTAATACTGAACACCCCTTGGTACTTAGAATTTAATTACACATAAATTGATTTAGTTCTTTAGCATGCAAATTCTACCTAAAAATGTTCTGAAAAGCTTCATTAGACTTCTAAGAAATAATTTTGGCTCCCTCTAAAATTATATTTCTATATATGCCACTGAGACCGGGGGGCATGGAAAATTTAGAAAGGCTTTGGTGGGGCATGGACCGAAAAAGGTTGGGAAACACTGTTCTAGATGTTGAATAACAAACTGAGTGTTTAGAACTCCAAAGGAGTTAAACAGCAATATCGATTATGTGTGATCACAGCTTTTATAAATAAACCTTATTTCGACGGAGAGATCATAACTTTATGTTGCCTGGTGTATGATGCACCGTCTGGGCAGGACTCTCACCTGTATTGATATGCATGCCCCTCCCTCTGTGCCACAGACGTAAGAATGCAGACACAGGTCTGATATTGAAGACAACCATACATTAATTTAATGCCCTTTAAACTCTTGGGAAAAAGATCAATGCTAACATTGTCTGAGCTGCTGTTGTTGTTGTCGTGTGCCACTTGGAATTACCAAGCTCCACAAGGATTCAAGGCAAAGTTTTCAAATGAAACTTGCATGGATAAAAAAGGAATAGATATTTATATAAAATGTATAAGAAAACAAATAAAAACAAATCATAAGAATCCAAATGTCCAAAAAAACTGCTAGCTGATATTTTGAACCTCTAACAAAATCCTTAAAGATAAATTTCAGAGGATATTGCTTTTGTATTAGGTTATGATAAAAATCTAAAAAATGATACCTTGATAAAAGATATAAAATAGTACGTTGGTAGTACAATCTTAGGTAATGGATTATCATTTAAAATAAAACAACGAAAAAAATTGCACATAAATTTATTAAAAGCCATACGGCGTTTCGGGGATTCTTTGGATCCCCTTCGTCAGTGGTCCGTTGTGGATCCCCTTCGTCAGTGGTCGTCATCGTTGTTTTATTTTAAATTACAGTATTGCACAGTTTGTGGCGTTATCCTCAATGGATTATCAGTTAAGGTGAATAGTATAAACCATAAATTACGTCTGGAAATATTCGCAAATTGATGTGATAAAAAAATAACTGTTATTTACGAAATATTTTACTATGTACAAGACCGAAAGAAGGAAAAATAAAAAGTAAAACCCTAAATCAAATGTTTTGAAAGTATCACTTTTCCTTGAACACACAAAATCCTAAAATAATTTCCTTGAAATGAAATGATTTTACACAGAACTACAATAAAAAAATGCCTAAATAAAGGCAACATAAATTTATAAAACACACCTGAGAAAATCAAAATAAAAAGATGATGCTCAAAAGAGAGCTACATTTAAAAGAAAAATAAATAGTAAACAAATAAATTTTTTACTAATGTGCAAATATTTGCATTGGTCCTTAATGATTTTATCATCGCATGTTATCTGGTAGCAGTTAGCTGCAAACTGCTTCTTATTTATGCAAACATGATCTTATTTTTCATACCAAATTTCCTTTGAGGAAAAGGTTATCTCAAACTTATATAAAAATCACCGCATCTCCTAAAATTTTCATGAAAATTTTCCAGACTCGTAAACTAAATTCAAAAAGTATTTTACCACTAAGAACATCATTCTTCTCTTTGAATCGAATGGGTTTCTTTAGAACTCCAAAGGTGTGAAAAAATTAAATCAATGGTCCCAGGTTAATGAAAAACCTAGATTTAAAGTGACTTGTTGAGGTCACCATACCTGATATAAAATCCTGATATGATCCAAATCCTTTTATAAAAGTTTTGTAATTATCCATTTATAATACAGTCTTGAATAATTTTTACGAACTGAAAATATTCTAGTAAGAACAAAAATTAGAAAAGGAAGATATCGAAATTTGAAAAAAATGTTGAGACTTGTTGATTAAAGGAAAAACGTATAACATTAAAAACAGATAATTAATAACAAGAATAATAATAAAACCGTGTATTTCAAATTATTTTGGGAAAGCTTCACCCTGAGACAAATTGGTATTTTAATTATGAAAGATAAAAACCAAATAGATAAAAATTCCAGTAAAAATTAAGAGTTTTTCTTAATAAAACAGATGTTTTTCAAGCATGAAAAATGAAATTGTCGTATATTTATATCATTTTATAAAACTGATTAAACTGATATTGAAATTTAATTGGAAACTTATATACCTAAGAAGAAATAATTATCTGATAATAAATTTAGAATTATAAAGCAAGAAACTTTAAGATAACTGGAGAAAATCCAAGTGTAAAAGTGTTACTACCAATTTTAAAAATTCATTGAATTATTAACATTTAATGAACAACTGTATTTAGTTCTGAGATTAAAAGTTTCATTTAAAGAGAAACTTACATCTAATCATCTTGTTTTAATGAAAAAGTATTACATGCAGACATAAAAAATAAGAGTTACCTTCAAGTAGGATAGAGCAACTATTCAGTTAAGGACCTCCACTTCCCATACTCACTTTTGAAAAAAATTCCGTCACTGTTGGGGGATGTTGGAAAAGCTTCACAATAATTTGTTTACAAAAATTATCTGAAAAGAATACTAGAAAAGGGTTATTTACCACCTGTTTTTAAAAAGATGTTATTAAATGAGATAAGAATACTCAAAATTCTATTACATTATATTATAATTCTATTACATTCATTTTTACTAGTATAGCAGTAACATATATCTGGTTAAAGATACTTTACCAACACTGGAATTCAAAAACATGTTAATCGAATATAAAGGTTATTTCCTCATTCAGAAATGTAGGTAGTTCGTTTTATAACTAGTTCAAGTAACATACAGGGCATAAAAATCATCATTACTAAACATTTATCTTTAGTAAATATTAAACAAAATGTGTATGAAATATTAAGAGATAACTAGATATATAAGAAATATTCTTTAAACCATTTTATATGGATAGATGATAGAGTAATAAATGAAAATTTAACTCAGAGAATCAGATGGAGGTTTAATTGAAAAAAAAAACAGTGACTGTTTTTGCTATCAACAGTGCATTGAAGCTAAAGTTAAAATTTACAACTAGTGTGGCTATTTCATAACTACATCTAGAGTACAACCTAAAAAGTTAGAGCATTGATTCATTTGTTTGAGCAAAAAGATCTCAATTCGTTCCTTCAAAACGTTAAATATTAAAATGTAGTCCTTATATTCTCATTCACAAAATAAAATACACTTGGTAAAAAAATTCATTCAGAATTCCATTGCTCTAAACAAATATATTAGTTGAAAATCTTAATTAAAATATCTTGCATTAAAAAATAGACAGAGACATAATTTTTTATCGTATTGGGCGAGTACCCGTTTACAAAGTGATACATACAAAAAGAATACATACATTTTACACAGAATAAAAGACGATAACAACAGAATATTACAACTAATGGAGACACAGATAAACATACATTGAGACATTAAAAAGAAATATAAAAAATATCATAACATCAAAGTAGCTCGATTCAACTAATACCTTTTTGCGAGTTTTGGGACATAAGTTGTAAAATAAATGTTTTGGGAGAACTAACTCTGTGTTAAAAAGAGAGGGGAGTAAAACGTAACATTTTACTTAAAAATAATATATATTAAGAAAGTAGTTTTTACTCCTCAAGACATAAATTGAAGGCATTTAAATCATTTTCAGACTAATATATTATGCTATATAGGGAGTCAATTATATCTTTTCATTAAATTAAGAGATTGGGGTACGATTTTCAAAACATCTCAGTTTCAGTTTTTTTAAGCCATCAAAGTTATTAGATTCTCCAACTAATAGTTCTGTGTATATTCTTGTCTGCGCCCACACTAACCTAATTTTCATAATATCTGGTTAATTCTGTCCAGGCTCTAGTGTCTCAGGTTTGTCCCACTTCCCTCCTAAGATAATTATTTAACATTTCGACCCAAAAAAAGTATTTGGACCTTTTTTGTAACATTTAGGATATTTTCTGTAGTATAATAATAAATCCTATAATCGCATCTCCTACATGAAAAGAAGTTTTCATCACTGAAATGTTAGTATTTATCAACAGAGGCAGGGGAGACTACTGGAGCTGACCTAACCACTATAACAAAATGTAAACTTACCCCCAGGAAAAGCTAGAACGGAAATTGTTAACAAGTGTTTTGTGTTTGTGTTGTATGAGGCAATGAAAATGCAATTAACAGAGTAGAAATGCAATATACGAATATTTTATTGTAAATAACAAACCGTTTTTATTTAACTCAATCGAGAATCACCCTACCTAGACAATATCCACAATCCGGATACTGCCTTATAATAGTTAACTGTTCATTAACGTTAATAGTCGGCCGTATAGAATTATTCTTTTTTACAAAATGCAAACCTAACATTTATGAATTGAAAAAGGTATAATAGTGATAATAATAAACTAGCTAAATATTTAACAGATCTTGGCTTTATTATTAATATTTTAAATATTTAATTTGGCCTTAGACTATGTGAAACTAAGTGATATCTCGAATATTTTAAAATTTAAAAACTGGGGAAAATGTTACCTGGATCCATATTTAAATATCACAGCGACTATCTGTATCTCTGACCTATAGTATTTAAAAAGTGCATGCATTTGGGAAATATCTCTGAACATAAACACAATCAAGAAAAAATATTTCTCTATCCTTCCTCCCCCTGAGCTCACGGGACTCCCTCGTGCCACTCGTGAAAAGTGTTGTTAGTAAATCAAATTTAGAAAAAAAACTCACGGTGAATACAGGTGAAGGCACATTCCAGGGAAGTTGATTTATTCCAATGATGTTTGATCATTCAGATTATCTTTATCCGAAATCCATCTCGAATACAGGACGAAGATTCCAATGAAGTCCCAGAATATATCCCTCCAGAAGGCGCTAACAGAGGCTTTTAATAAGAGGCTGTGAATATAAGTTAATGGTGAGTATTCTCTATAAAAAGTTATAGCTGAATCAATCAATTGTTAACTAACATAAAGTATAATTTACGAGAAATAAAATTGAGTAATATTTTTTGAATCTAAAGAACTTTCAAAAACTTTTTTCTCAACAGAAAGATATCTCAAAATAACACAGAGACCTATCTAAAAACAAAAACTTAGATTAAGGACTATCATTATTCCTTAATTTTTTAAGAACATATAAAAACTCCCTCTATGAATAAGATAAATGGTAGATAAAGAAACATTTTTAATTTGAACATGAAAAAGAAAGTGTAACAAAAGGGAATATTATTTTAATGGCTTAATGGTTAAAGACTAGCCTTTGACAAATTAATAAGTAAAAGGAATATTGACAGGAAACTTGTGAACATATTTACCTTTCCTTAAGGATGATTTCCACACTATGAAATGTAGAACGAAGCAACTCCAGGTCAATTCTAAAATGAGTAAGTTTTTTTATTTACTTATTTCTCATAGCATAATCAAACATCCAAGACCTCTTGAAAAAAGATAAGTTACACTATACGGGGTAAGAAAATTAGTACGAGAAAACTAAGGAGAGAGAGAGTATAAGAAAAAAGTTGTTAAATCCTTAAAAGTTGTTTTTCATATTTTTTTAAATATAGTATAAGGTAAATGTGGGTATAGTAGTGGACACTGTACCAATAGTGGCCACATAGCTGATTAATTTTAAATAGAACAAGTTAGAAGCATCAAACAGCGTCAAAATTCATAGGCATAGTAGGTTTTACAATCAGCTAAGCTGGTAAATTACCACCGATACCACAGATCAGCACGGGAAGTATATTTAAATATTTGAAAATAACAACATCGAACGAGTGACTGAAAGTTTATTTGGCTCATTGAATCACGTAAGGAGACGGGTATGTCGGAACTGATTTATTTGTATTTATTACCCTTTGATTGTCTTTTAAATTTATATTCAGATAAAGAAGAGTGTATAAAATGATAAGCAATATTTTTTTTTGAAAATTTGGACTTAACGAAGAGTTATGGGGTGGCCATCCAATAGCGGTCACTGCAATGGCTTCTAATAAAACTATAATTAGTATTTAATTTCAATCAGTTTTTCTTCATAAACTGTTGAACGTGCTTTAAAATGAGTGTTTTATCAATTTGGTTTCATTCTGTGTCGTCGGGAACCAAGGTTTCTAAAACATTGAATTACATGCTAAATTCCTCTTAAATCAGCCACAGCGTAGGCTTTGGGCTGAAAACTATCAAGTCTTTTTTTAATAAAGTTAATTTGATTGGATCTAAAATACTTTTCATTGGGAAGGAAGATTTAATTAGAACTAAACGACTATAACAAAAAACCCTCAATTTCATGCATAAACCCCTCATATAAGCAGAAAAAGAGAGGGGTCTACTAAATAGATGCAAGAGGTGTCCACCATAGATACAACAGCTGCATCTATGTGGCCACTATAGATGCAATTTGGAGTACTTTTTAAAAATTAATTAAAAATACTTTACCCAATCTAATTAAAATTTTTAATGGTAAAATCAAAAGAAAAAGATCCAATTAACCTAAAAAAGGATGATAACCGTTTCCAAGCAAATAGGTTGGTATTTATTAAGAATTTAAGCAAAAATTTTCCTTAAAGTGTCCACTATACCCACATTTACCTTACTTTTTTCAAGAAAGAGAAAAAAGTTTAAAATAATAAAATACTTTTATATTTTATTCAAAATCATTTATATTCCAATAAACTTCATTTGGTTTTCATTTCAACTTAACAGTGAAACTTATTTTGAAACTGTGTTGTGGATGAAATACTTACTTCAAAAAAGTTAAATCTAATATTTAAAAATTAGATAATCAACTAAATTTAACTAAATAAAAATATTAACGCAATTAGGAAGGTTTAAAATCAAAATTGATATTCCTGATTGTTTTCCTCTTGACATATAATTACCAGATCTTCTTTCGATCTTCTTCGCAAACAACTTCAACGGATTTCCTTCCAATTAAGTTTCAGGCACAAGATTGGGATTAGAAAAAAATATCGTAAGATTATGAAATATCACATATCCTTTAACCTTAAAAAATATGGTTTTACAACGAAATTACATTAGTAGTTCAGCAGTTTTCTTAAAACTTATCTGTTTCTCTTCTTTTATACATTAAAACCTGATATACACTACAGGCAAGCGCCCGATATGTGATACATATAAATTAGAAATATGTGATAATATGACTGAGTGTGAAAATGAATCAGAAAATATATCTGAACATGAAAAATCGGTCAATAAAAATTAAAGGAAGCGTTCTCTAATTGAGTAAGAAAGTTTCCAAAAAAAAAGGTAAAAGAATCCATAAAATGCACAGTCTTGTTTGAGTGAAAACTAGGGTTAAATTGGTTTCATAAAGAGCTACTCCAACGATACCTAACATCAATAATTTAAACTTATGAATGAGAGGGTGCAAAATGGAAAGGTTTTTGAAGTAAGCATCATCCATCCTATCTGATATGGCTGATTATCCTTAAGCTGAATTCTAAGAAAAAAATCGCAAATTATTAAAAAAAAATGAATTGAAGACTCTGAAAATTTGGAGCCGTTATAAAGAACTCCAAAGGGGTGAAACATTTATATATAAATAATCGAGGGATAATAGTAAACCAATATTTTAAACTTTTCTTGGCTTAAGCCCATGAACTGGACTATTATTATAAGGCATTGCAAAAGCCCAGAAAATTATCCCATTCAACTTAACTCCAAATTAAAATGGGGAAGAAACATGAGAGACTCCATAAGATAATGCTACGAATCCTTTTGAGTAAAATCGGCCTTCAAAATTGCATAAAAAAACATTCTAAAATAAAATTTGCATAGAGAGAAAATGAATTGGTATATCTCTTAACTCGACTGATGTTTAAAAACTAATGTCACACAAAAAAACTGCATTTTGAATCACTGACAAAATTTCAAATAATAAATTTCAGAGGAAATTGCTTTTGTAATAGAAAATGTTAAAAATCACAAGAGAAGATAAAAGATAAAAACATCGAAAGTAAAAATGGACATTATGAAATATATGTCAAGTATCATTTAAAGTGAATATCATTGATTGCACATGAAATAAAATTGGATTGATCTGATAATAAAAATAACCTTTATTACCAAATATTTTCCAGTAGATTAAGTCGAAAGGACATCAAATGAAAAAAGTGAAATCCTAATAAAATACTTCAAAAGATTCCCTTTAAAAAAACTTATTAATTTTTTCTAGAATTGAAGGGTTAAAAACCTCCCTCTGATCTGAAATTAAAAAAAAGGAATCTTAAAAGTTTTTTTAAAGAATTTAAAAATCCATAAACAGAGATTGAAGCGAGCCTTCTCTTATGGGGTAAGATACTGTTGAGATCAAAACAAATGACGATCTATTCAATGCCAAGTCTGATAGAGTATAAACAGGGGTAAAAGTTATTTTTAAAAAGCCAACTTATATCTAACATGAATGTAAACTTATGGAAGAGGTTTGAAAAGGAAAACTTGAAGCAATCATCCATCATGACTGTTATGACTGGAAACCATCTACAATGACAAACTTTTTAATTACGCTTTTGAAGACTTCGATAGTTAGTTTCTTTTCGTTTAGTCGTTTTTTGCATTTAAAACTTCAAATCTTTGCTCTTCGAAATATCTATCATACACTTTTTAGAGAAAATAATAATTTAAAGAACATTAAAGAGAAAAAAGATAGATACTAATTTGAATAAACATTTAACCAAACACGACTACATGAGTGCATTAATTAATGAATTATGTAATGCTTTCTGAAATGAAATGAGAGAAAGTTAACATCAAAACAGATGATTTACTGACTGCACGGTCTCGTGTGAGTGAGAACTTTCAAAATGAAAAAAATTTGATGTTAGCAACCACAGTTTTTTATAGACTGAGAACTAGCCATCCTTTCTGTTGATTTTAAAAAAACAATCGAAATTTTAGAAAAATGAATTGCGGGCACTGTATATTCTGATCTGTTACAATCTAAAATTGTAAAAACCAAAATCCCACGAATTGTTTTTAAAAACGGATCTATAGCCATCGGTTGTCAGTTTTCCTTCCATAAACGTTGTTTATTGCAATTGAAACTCCAAAAAGAATTAAATCTTTGATCTCCAAAAACAAATAATTACACTTTTACAAGAAAGCAATCAATTTAAAAGCACAAAGAGAAAAAAATGAGAAGAAATTAGGGAATACAAATATTTATAAAGAAAACCAATAAAAAAAGAAAAGAAAACACTTGAAAATAAAACTGAAATCAAATAACCTTATATCTGCAGAAAACTAATAGGCTGATAATGATATGAAATTATTCATAGAAATAATTCAAAGGATATATGTGTTGCGCACGAGTTGCATGGAAACAACACAATTAAAAGAAAGAAATAATCTTATAGACAAAAAGAAGGAAGTAAGGGAGCTTTGTAAGAACAAAAGTAATAGAAAGATCATGTGAAATTTTCCCATTGGAGGAAAAATGGACTAAACTTTTACATTAGTTGTCGCATTTTCTAAAATATCAAGGACAAATTTCCATACTGAAAAGCTCAATATAATAATTGTTTAACATCTAGGAAAATTATGATAATTTTTGAAACAGGTGGAGTTGTTTAGAACTCCAAAGGTGGGAAGCAGTTATGCCAGTGGTCACAAACGTAGATTTCAAACTAGAGTTTGGGGCCCATTGACACAGGGCTATGAAAGGACACTGTAGGTGATAGACTACTGAAGATATAACATTATGCATTTTTATGGAAAATGAGTCAAAATTTTAAAATTGCTTGACAAAAGTAATATATTGTCAATTGAAGTTTGCATCGACAAAAAAGAATAGATATCCTTTACTTCACTGTATAAGGAAACAAATGTTCTACAAAAACTTTCTAGCTGATACTTTGAACCTCTGACAAAATGCTCAATGATAAATTTCAGAGGAAATTGCTTTTATGTTAAGTTTTGTTAAAAATCTAAAAAAATCCCTTGAAAAAAAGATAAAAAGTATCGAAATAGTGCATTGGGTGTACAATCTTAGTTTACGGATTATCAGTTAAGGAGATTGGCATTTATTGCGTAAGAAAATATTCGCAAATTAATGTGATCATAAGAAAGAGCAGTTATTTACCAAAGATTTCACAATGTGTAAGACCAAAAGAAGAAAAAATAAAAGTAAAACCCTAAATCAAATATTTTGAAAGTATCTATTTACGTAGAAAACACAAAATCCTAAAATAATTTTCCAGTAAAGAAATACTTTTAGACAGAACTAAAATTAGAGAAAAAAAGAGAAAATGCCTAAATAAAGGCAACATAAATTTATAAAAAACATAAATTTATAAAAAGATGATGCTCAAAATAGAGCTAACTTTCAAAAGAGAAATAAATAGTAATCAAATAAATTTTTAAGAAATGACTGTAATTTTATTTAGCATTCATACCTAAAATTTGCAATAATTTTTCTGGAAGCCTTTTAAGCTTTTTTTTGTTTAAAAATATTAAGTGTAAAAATATTTGCAGTGATCCCTAATTATTTTATCATCTCATGTTGCTGAAAACTTTAACTGCTGACCCGAAGCCTCCGGATGCAGGTACTTTCGAAATTGTTGCGTCCCACGACCCCCGGAAGGCCCGTCACTCTAGCCTCTGAAGAGACTTGACAGGTTGCTCCACCGAGTGGTGGGCTCTTTCACAACCCGAGTTCCCCCAGCATACACTGCACGAGGCAGTCTCAGGGCATGGGTCATCCCCGCTGCCTCCGAGCAGAGAAACTCCAGGCCAACAATCGCCAACTAACTTAAAATTAATTATATGTTTAAGAAAAATGCTAAAAATGCGGACTGACCTAACAAAATATCTAATTTGGATTTCAGATCTAATACATAAACGCACCAATTTCAAACCCCTGCAAAGCACAGATGTCATGGATTGGACAAGTTCTAAGAAAGTCAGCAATAGAAGCAACAACAAGAATAGCCCTCACGTGGTGCCCTGATGGAAAAAAGAAAAGAGGGCGTCCAAAGCTAACCTGGCGTCCAATGGCCATATCAGAAAGAAATGCCTTCGGATGGCAGAGCTGGGGGAGTGCCGAATAGGCGGCATTAAACCGGAGGAGATGGGAATGGGACGCCACTCTAGCGGTCTCATGCGCCATTAAGCTTTAAGATAATCGAATCAAATTAAAAATAATTAAGTATCCTTAAAAGGGGGGTCTGGTAAAGCCCCTTTTATAGACCCTTACCTCACACTCTTTTGCTCTACACTAAAAAAAGTGGCCTCAAACTTTAATCTATTTTGTCGCACCCCTAAGAAAATCATTCTAGATCAGTGGTTCCTAACCTTTATAATACTGCTACCCCTGTAACCTGTTAGGAAATCAAATTTTACCCCAATTTTAAAAGGTTATAAACACTCAATGCAAGCGAATTCTAATGTTTATTAATTACAAAGTTGTCATTGCCCAGCAGTTAGTCAGAAAACTGGATACATTGTGGCTACATAAAAACACAACAATATTACGATATTTTAACTATGAATTAATAATAATAATCAGTGTGAGGGTTGAAATTGTTTTGCGTTTACAAGTTTTTTATGTTAGGTTTAGTGTCACTTAAAGTACATCTCATGTCATGTTCCACATTGAGACGGTTTCTGGCCTTTGTTTTCAATGAAACTAAAGTTGAAAAACCACTCTCGCATCTGTAAGTGGTGGCAAAAGGTACTATCATTTTTAAAGCTCTGTTAGCTATAACAGGATATTCGGCACCTGCTTTAATCCAAAATCTGCTGAGATCATACATTTGAAATTCTACTTTGAAAGTACTATTCTCGCGCAGTCCAAGAAATTCTACTTTGGCCGCTACATCTTCGTCTTTAATAATGTCATCATCAGTAGAAAATGATCTTAATATCCAAGAGTTGGACTGACGATTATCTAAATCCGGAAAGTATTGCTTCAGTGACTCTATTACTGCAGATAAATGTTGATCCACGGCATTTCCAAATGTGATTTCGTTTTCTTCGGTATTTACCAATTGCTCACAGAGTAGTGTAAACATCGACACATCGCCAGCTTGCACTCTGCGTTGGTAAAGTTCTAATTTACGTATAAAACTAGCAACTTTATCCTGCGCTGTCAAAATATTCGTCATATTCCCTTGCAAAGAAGTATTCAGATTGTTGATTTCAGGACTCAGGATTCAGCCTTCGGTTAACAAATTGTTCTCTGTTACCCCTGAAGAATAGCGTGTTTACCCCCCGGGGGTAATTACCCCCAGGTTCGGAACCCCTGTTCTAGATGTTGTATAACAAACTGAGTGTTTAGAACTCCAACGGAGTTAAACAGCTATATCAATTATGTGATGTGATCACAGCTTTTATAAATAAACCTTATTTTGGGGTAGAGATCATAACCTTGGTGTCGGGGTAGTGTTGCACCCTCTGGGCAAGGCTCTCACCTGTATTGATAACATGCCCCCACGTGGTACAGACATATGAATGCTGACACAGGTATCATAAAGCACCTATTGAAGCCAACCAAACGTTAATTTAATGCTTTTTAAACTCTTAGGCAAAATATCAAGGACGACATTGTCTCAGCTGTTTGTGGTGCACAAAAATGTGCCACCAAGAAAAGAAAAAAGGAATGAAGTTTATTTCTTAAATTATTAATCCTTCCTAAAAAGTGCATGAATTATACGAGAAAAGTTATTTTATATATACCACTTTCACAGATGGTACCAAATGCAACTAAACAAACGGTAATTTCTGAACCCAAACATCGATATCAATGAGAAATTGATTATGTACCCTCGGTTCTACATGACACACGGAATGCAACAGCCACTCTCAGCGAGGGGAAAGGGTCGGATAAAGTGTATTCTGAGGCTTACCTTACACTAATTAATGCCCTTTAAACTCTTTGGAAAAAGATGAATGATGAAATTAATATCTACAGCTGCTTATTCTGCACAAAAGAGTGCCACCAAATGAGTTTGCTGTCCATAGGATCAAAAAAGGTCCAATAAAGACAATAACAAAGCAAAGCATAGGTAAAAAATAAGGAAATTGCCCCATTTGCAGTAAAATCTTACTTTATTGATTACGAATTTAGGTGAATAACATAAATTGCATATAAAATAACACCAAACAAAGTGATCATAAAAAAGAACCAATGATTTTTCCCTATGTTTTAGACCGAAATTTGGAAAAATAAAAAGTAAAATCCTGATATAAAAGTTTTGTAATTATCCCAACAAGACATCTTAATAATTTTTATAAATTTAAAAGATTTTAGTAGGAACTACAAGAAAGATGTTGCAAATTTAAAAAAAATGTTGAGACTCGTTGATCAAAAGAAAAACGTATAACATTAAAAACATTTATAACTAATAACAAGAATAATAATAAACCAGTCTATTTCAAATTATTTTGGAAAAGTTCACCTTGAGACCTATTGCTATTTTAATTATGAAAGATAAAAACTAAAGCGATACAAAAAATATCAGCTAAGATCAAGTGATTTTTCTTCATAAAACAAAAAGAAGTTTTTCAAAGAAAAAAACTGCAGTTGTCATATATAGTGGTGATCTTTAAAAAAACCCACTCCAAATTGTACCCTAACCCATTGAGATATTTTAAATAAATAATTAAAATAATTTTAAATTCTCATGTCCCCTGTCTTCCTAAGCCATTTAGAGTGGCAGGGAACTTGAAAACATGTCAAAGAACTGTTTATATACTTATTTATTTGAATAAATAGAAAATGTCGATTTTGGGCTAAAAATATGATTTAGTTATGCAGATTTTTATGCTGTAAAAATATATGTTACAAAGACTTTAAAGCATTTTTCACGTGATTTTGTGTTATTCCGTTATTATGTGAAAAAAAATACTAAAATTTCAGCTCAGTCCGACAATTAGGGACCTTACGGTAGTCTTTGAAATGAGGGGTGAAAAAACCCATAGGGTGCCTAAAAAACCCACTTTTCCTTTTTTAATAAATGATAAAATAAATAAAAAATTATGCAAAATTTTTAATATTATTCATGATATACAACTAATTACTCAAATAGAATAGTTGTTTCAGTTATTCTCGATGTTTTTTCAATATTTTTGATAAAAATTAATGATACCAAAAACAGCCATTTTCCGTGAAAATATAGCATTTTACCGAGTTTTACTCGAAAATGGGTTTAGAGAGTTAATAGTTGGGGGTTTGAAATAAATTATCAGTTCCAATTACCGCTTTTAAAGCTTTTTTATAAAAACTGTATTAAGTATTTGTATTTAATAGGTCTTTTTCCTAAAAATACAACAATAAAACGCTATTTTCGTTGTATTTTGAAGGCAAAATTCTTGAGTAGAAAAACTTTTCACAGTTTTAATTTTAGAAATAATTTGTAATGATTTTGGTTTTTATTATCTTAATTATTCTCTTTTCTATCACAATAAACCTTTCAATCATATTTTTTCTTAATTTTTGAGTATTTTCAAGCGTGGGTTTTTTTAGGGTAGGGGAGAGTGGGGACGATTGTAACAAAATTCTTTATTTGATCTCAAACTAAGCCATTTTTTATGTTAGAGTTATGAAAATTGGTATGAAAATAGGTTGATATATCCCAATTACAATTTTGTTGTGAAAACCGTCCGGTGGATATGCATTGCAATTTAGTAAATAAAACATCGAAAATCGAAAAACGTTACAATCGTCCCCACTTGAAGGGTCAATTGTAACACAACACAAATTCATAAAAATAGATAGAAAATCATTCAAATTTATTAAAAATTTATATTTTCTTGTTAAATAATAATTAAATACATAGACAAGAATGGAAATAATGAACTTTTCACTCAAATAATGAGTTTTAAATAATAATGAATGTTGATGAGTAAATAATAGTAAATAATTATTCACAAGGGCAATTAGGGTATTCATAACTTAACTATCCTGTAGTACAACGAACGTGGGACCATTTTTTGCACGAAAAATGGTTCCTCTTACTGCCCTTGATCGAAAACTTTATTGTGTTGATTATAACCCACTTTAGGATTTTCATTTTTTCTTTTCTTCTGACAGAATCTGTATAATGTTACATAAAAAATATCGTGCTTTCGAGCAACACTTCTAATGGACTTTTTAGACACAGAAACCTCAACAGCCTCTCCTTCCATTTTTTCTAGACTAATCAGCCCCCTTTCAGTTTTCCTTTTACGTGATCTTGGCATCCTAAAACCGTAAAAATTCATAATTATATGCCAATATTAAGGGTAAGTATAAATTACAAATCAATACATCAAAAATACTTTTGAAACATGTTATTTTCTACATTGGGGTCAGTTATAACATGTTACAACCGTCCCCGCCTGATGTGTTACAATCGACCCCACGTTGCCATTTTTAGTTCAACCCTCGTTTTCCGCGAAACTAACAACAGTATCATCTTGAAACTAAGCAGAATAAAACTAGGATACATGTACATACAATACATAAAATCAGTGTTGTTGTTCTTCATACCTGTAGTGCAGGAGAAAGAAAGTTACACAAAAGTAGAAAGTTACTTCGATGCTTGAAAAACACTCTTTTCTCAATTACACAGCCACAACTCAAATGTCAGCCTTGGAAATCTCTGATATTCTTTAATTCACCTGCCTTGTACGTACTGTCATCTCCTTTTCGCCCAGGCAGCCTCTCATTTTGAGGAAATCAAAGTGTTACAATTGCCCCGCGTTACAATTGTCCCCACTCTCCCCTACATGGTTTTTTTTTAGGAAAATTGGGTTTTTTTTGGATTCTTACTTAATTGTCTGCCAATCTGTAACGGAGAGTCGGAATTAAAAATACTAAGCACTAAAATGTAGGGGAGGAGGAGCCATTACAACACCATTTTGTTCGATTTAATTATCATATTTTTTAAGCTTTAATGAAGGAAAAGTGAAAAAGTGGGGTTTTTTTTAAGGACAGCACTATATTTATTCCTTTTTACAAGGAAATTGATATTGAAGTTTTATTGGAAACTAATATAATTACGCAGCAATAATTACTATCTGATATAAGTTTATATTTATAAAGCAAGATACTTGAAGAAAGCCGAAGAAAATCCAGGTGTAAAAGTGTTACTACCAATTTTAAAAATTGATTGAATTATTAACACTTAATGAAAAACTATATTTAACTCTGAGATTAAAAGGACTATTTAAAGAGAAACTTACATCTAATCTTCTTGTTTTAAAGAAAAAGTATTAAATGCAGACATAAAAAATAAGAGTTACCTTCAAGTAGGATAGGGAGAATCTTCAGTTCCCCCCAGGAACCCAACTTCCCGTACTCACTTTTGAAAAAAAATCCGTCACTGTTAGGGGATGTTGGAAAAACTTCAGAATAATTTGTTCACAAAAATAATCTAAAAAGAAAATCTAGAAAAGGGTTATTTACCACCTGTTTTTAAGAAGATGTTTTTAAAAGAGATAAGAATAATACTCTAAGGTACAATTCTATTACATTCATTTTAACTAGTACAGCAGGAACATATATTTGGTTAAAGATACTATAACAACACTGGAATTCCAGAACATGTTTATCAAATATAAATCTAAAATGCTTTAAGTTTTCATTCACTCCACTTTCTTATTATCACACCACTTTTTTTATTCGTTGCTAAACACCGGAGATTGGCAACAACAACAACAACACTTTTTTTTATTCAATTTTAGCAGAATCAAACATCAAAGTCCTTTAGAATAAAAGATAAGGTATACACACATTTAGCGTAAGAAAAATAGTTGAAAAAACTAAGGAGAGTGAGTATAAGGAAAAAATACTCCTTAAAAATTTATTTTTCAGAATATTTGTGAAAATTATATACTTTCATTCAAGCGAAGGAAAAAAGTTCATAGTTCATAATCAAAATTATAAAGAGACTTATATTTTCTTCGACTTAATTCATTTCATTAAACTTTATTTAATTTTCATTTTAACAAAAAATAGAAACTTAATTTGAAACTGTCTTGAGGATGAAATCCTTACTTAAAAATTGGTAAATCTGGTTTTTAAAAATTAGATAATCAATTTAATTTAACTAAATAAGAAAAATAAAGAAATTAGGAAATAATAAAATCAAACTTGACACTCCTTATTGTTTTCCTCTTCACATATAAATACCAGATCCTCTTTCGATCTTCTTTGCAACGATCGTCTTCAACGGATTTCCATCCAATGAAGTTTCAGGCACAAGTTTGGGATTGAAAAAAGTTATAGTAAGATTATGAAACATTACATATCTTTTAACCTTAAAAAATATTGATTGTTTCACAAAAAAGTTACAGTAGTATTTAAGCAGTTTTCTTAAAAACATAACTATTTATCTTCTTTCATACATTAAACCCGATAGGTAGTAATAGATATAAATTAGAATATGTGATCTTATGACTGAGTTTGATAAAAATGAATCATAGAAAACAAGTGAAAAAGCAATCAATAAAGTTAAAAGCGATCCTTCTCTAATGTTGTAAGAAAATATTGTGGTTAAAAAATTGAATCATAGGCTAAATTGGTTTCATAAAGAGCTACTCAACGATATCTAACATCAATACTGTAAGGATAAAAAAAATGATGAAACAATTTAAAGAACAATTACAATATTAGCAAATCAAGCATAAATTCAAAGGTCGCGTTAAAAGCCAACAACCAATAAAAGATATGCGAAGAATACGAAATAAAGACGAAAAATTTGCATGAACTCCACCCAGGTCTGTTCGTCAGGGGGACAGGACCCGAGAAGAGGAGGGTTTCCATTTCCATTTGGCTTTCCATTTGGGTTTATAAGGTCAATTGATTTTTTACTAATAAGTTTAAAAGATTGATAATGGCATTTCACAACTCAACTCGACTTCCACTCTGGTTATATATTTGTTTACTTCTCTGTTGTAATTCTTTCTTTATTTGTCTTGCTATTTTTCTGCATGCTGGGTGTTGGGGACAGACGTAGTTAGAACTTTGTTCTCTACGTTCAGAAACAGCCCCTCTGCTCGGGTCCTGTCCCCCTGACGAAGAGACCTGGGTGGAGTTCATGCAAATTTTTCGTCTTTATTTCGTATCAATACTGTAAACTTATGAATAAGGTTGCAAAATGGAAAGGTTTTTGATGTAAGCATCCATCATATCTGATACGGCTGATTATTCTAAAACTGAATTCCAAGAAAAAATCCCAGAATATACTAGAAAAATTGATTGAATACTCTAAATATTCTGAGCTGATATATAAGGCTCCAAAGGTGTTAAACATTTATAAAGAGTCAAGGGATAAAAGTAGTAAACCTATATTTTAAACTTATAGGGATATTTGTATAAGGCCTTGCAAAAACCCAGAAAATTATCCCATTCACCTCATGTACAAAATAAAATAGAGAAGCAACATGAGAGACTGCATGAGATAATGCTAAGATTAATTTTGAGTAAAATTGACCGGCCACACCTTCAAAATTGCATGAAAAAGCATTCTAAAATAAAATTTGCATAATACGAAAAGGAATTGGTATATCTCTTAACTCAACTAAAACTAATGTCACACAAAAAAACCTGAATATTGAATCACTGACGAAATTCCTAATAATAAATTTCAGGGGGAATTGCTTTTGCAATAGGAAATGTTAAAAATCACAAGAAAAGAAAAAAGATTGAAAGAAAATGATGATTTAACAGCATTAGTGAACAGCATTAGTGAACAGCATTAGTTACACATGAAATAACATTGAAGGGATCTGAGATAATAAAAAAGAACAGTTGTTTACCAAATATTTTCCAATAGATAAAGACGAAAGAAGATCAAATAAAAAAAGTGAAATAAAAATCAAATACTTCAAAAGAATCTTTTTAAAAAAACTTTTAATTTGTTCATGAACTGAAAAGTTAAAAACCTTTCTCTGATCTTATAAGGGAGTGCGAAAAAAATCTTTAAATACAATTTTTAAAAATAAAAAATCCGCAGAGAGAAATTGAAGCGAGCCCTCTCTTATGGGGTAATAAAATGTTGAGGTCAAAACACATGATCTATTAAATTCAAAGCCTTATAGAGTTAAAACAGGGGTAAAAAATTTTATAAAAAACAACTTATATCTGAAATGAATGGAAACTTATGGAAGAGGCTTCAAAAGGAAAACTTGAAGCAATCATCCATCATGTCTGTTATTACTTGAAACCATCCACAACGATAAAATTTTTAATTACACGTTTGAATACATCGATTGTTAGTGTTGTTTACATAGGGTCGTTTTTTGCATATATAACCTTAAATATTTGCTCTTCGAAATATCTCTTGTACGCTTTTTCGAGAAAACAATTATTTAAAGAGCATTAAAGAGAAAAATATAGAAACTTATTTGAATTACTATTTATACAAACATGACTATATTAATGCCTTAATTAATGAATTAATCAAGAGCCTTTTCAAATCGAAAAAGAGATAGTTATCATCAAAACAGAGGATCAATTGAATGCTTGTGTGAGTGAGATCTTGCAAATTGAAAAAAATACTTGATGATAGCAACCTAAGTTACTATAGACAGAGAACTAGTCATCCTTTATTCTTCAGCTGAATTTTTTAAAAAATCATCAAAATATTTGAAAAATGAATTGCAGACACTGTACATTCTGATCTTTTACAATCTAAAATCGTAAAAACCAAAATCCCACAAATTCTTTTAAAAAACGGATTTATAGCCATCGGTTGTCAGTTTTCTTTCAATAAACGTTGCTTATGGCAATTGAAACTCCAAATAGAATTAAATATTTGCTCTCCAAAAACAAATAATTTACACTTTTAGAAGAGTGCAATGAATTTAAAAGCATGAAGAGAAAAAAATGACAAGAAATTAGGGAATACAAATTTTATAAACAAAACCAATCAAAATAGAAAAGAAAACACTTAAAAGGAATTTTAATTCAAATAACCTGAAAACTAGTTAGATTTAGGCCAAATTATGATATGAAATTATTCATAGAGATAATTCAAATGTGTTGCACACAAGTTGCATGGAAACAACATAATTAAGAGTAAAGAAATACTCTTAGACAAAAAGAAAGAAGTAAGGGAACTTTGTAAGAACAAAAGTTATAGAAAGATCATATGTGATATATTCCCCTTTCCACTCTAAAACTTAATAAAGACACTATCACCGTTTACTGGGAATTATAATGAATGAAATCTACTCACAAAGATGATCTGATATGGAGGAAAAAATTAACTAAACTTTTACCTCAGTCGTCGATTTTTCTAAAATATCAAGGGAAAATTTCAATACTGATAAGCTCAATACAATAATTGTTTAACAACTAGGAAAATAATACTTATTTTTGAAACAGGTGGAGTTGTTTAGAATTCCAAAGGTGTGAAACAGTTCTGTCAGTGGTCACAAATGTAGATTTTAAACAATAGATTGGGGCTCATATACACAGGGTTGGAAAGGAGATTGTAGGTGACGGACTACTGAAGATAATATTATGCATTTTTATAGAAAATTAGTCACAATTTCAAAATTGCTAGACAATAATAACATATTCTCAAATGAAGTTTGCATCGATCAAAAAGGAATAGCTATTCTTTACTTGACTGTATAAGGAAAATGTTCCACAAAAACCAACCTGCTAGCTGATACTTTGAACTTCTGACAAAGTGCTTAGTGATAAATTTCAGAGGAAATTGTTTTATATTAGATATAAAATAGTACGTTGGCAGTACAATCTTAATTTATGGAGTATCAGTTAAGGTGAATAGCGTAAACCATAAATTAGGTAGGAAAGAATTTGCAAATGGATGTGATCATAAAAAAAGAACTGATATTTACCAAACATTTCACAATGTTTGTTTAAAATTGAGAAAAGACCAAAAGGAGAAATAATAAAAAGTTAAACCCTAAATCAAATGTTTTGAAAGTATCCCTTTACGTTGAACACACAAAATCCTAAAATAAATTTCCTATATTGGAAGGTTTTGAGAGAGAACTAGAATAAGAAAAAAAGAGAAAATGCCTAAATAAAGGCAACATTAATTTATTAAACGCAATTGCGAAAATCAAAATCAAATGATGATGCTCAAAAAAGAATTACTTTGAAATGAGAAATAAATAGTTATCAAATAAATTTCTAACTAATGACTGTCCCGTGTCCTTTTATTTAGCATTCATACCTACAATTTGCATTGATCATTAATGATATCATCTCATGTAATCTGCTAGCAGTAAGCTGCAAACTGTAACTGCTGACCCGAGGCCTCCGGATGCAGGTACTTTCGAAATTGCTGCGTCCCACGACCCCCGGAAGGCCCGTCACTCCAGCCTCTGAAGAGACTTGACAGGTTGCTCCACCGAATGGTGGGCTCTTTCACAACCCGAGTTCCCCAGCATACACTGCACGAGGCAGTTTCAGGGCATGGGTCATCCCCGCTGCCTCCGAGCAGAGAAACTCCAGGCCAACAATCGCTCATTTAGCTAATACCTTAAAATTAATTATATGTTTAAGAAAAAGGCTAAAAATGTATACTGTCCTAACAAAATATCAAATTCGGATTTCAGATCTAATGCATAAACGCACAATTGCAAACCCATGCAAAGCACAGATGTTCATGGCTTGGACAGGTTCTAAGAATATCAGCAATAGGCACAACAACAAGAATATCCTTCACGTGGTGCCCTGACTGAAAAGAGGGCGCTTATAACTAACCAAATGGCCATACAGGAAAAAAATGCCTTCGGTTGGCAGAGCTGTGTGTCTTTTGATAAGATAAAGTGTCTTTTGAGGCCTCACTATTTAATGCTCTTTAAACTCAAAGATCAATGATTACATTAATATCTACAGCTGTTTCCTCTGCGCAAAAGAGTGCCACCAAATGAGCTTCCTGTCCATTGGATCGAAAAAGGTCCAATAAAGACAATAACAGAGCAAAACATCGATATCAATGAGAAATTTATCATGTACCCTCTGTTCTACATGACACAGGAATGTATCAGCCATTCTCAGCAAGGGGAGAGGGTCTGATAAAGTGTCTTTTGAGGCCTGCTTTACACTATTTAATGTCCTTTAAACTCTTTGGCAAAAGATCAATGATGACATTAATACCTAGCTGTTTCTTCTGCGCAAAAGAGTGTCCCCAAATGAGCTTTCTTTCCATTGGATCAAAAAAGGTTCAACAAAGACAATATCAAAGCAAAGACGGCAATTTAAAATAGAAATAGATGGCGAATGAACAAAAGAGAGCTGACGAGAAAAAGGAAGACTCTTAACTTCCTTTAAGAGTATTTTATTTTTTAACTAAGATGCAAAAAGTATATAAGAACAAAATGATATTATGATAGGATAAAAAGCTTCTTTTCTCGATCTGATTCTTGCTATAAAATGAATTTCGGCAACAGAAAAAATCTCAACGAAAATAGTTAAGAGTTTGTAACAACCAACTCGTTCAATATGCCGACCTGAAACATTTTGATAATAATAATGAACTCCCCATGGCCATGGAAAAAAAGGTATTTATTCAAATGTAAATTCAAATGTAAAAAACATGTCACACAAAGGGGAGGAACCTCTTTTAGGTGACAGAATGATAACTCAGACACAAAAGTAACACTTATAAATTACTAAATTATTTTTAAAATACTACTAAGGATATTCAAAACTTAGATACATTGATGTGATCTTAAAAAAGAACCGCTATTTACGAAAGATTTCTCCATGTATAAATAAGAAATAATGGAAAAGAATAAAAAGCAAAACCCTAAATCGAATATTTTAAAGGTTCTTAGTAAGAACTACAATAAGAAAAATGAGAAAATGCCTAAATGTAAGCAACTTGAATTATTTTTTCAATTGTTATAAAAACTAAAGCCCTGGATTACTACGTTACTTTTTACTGCTTACTGAAGCTTTGCTATCCAGGGCTTTAATAAAAACAACGTTATAAAGAAAAACATACGAAAATCCGCTGATTGTCTTGCATATTTCTACTCTGGGTAAGGAATCCGTGCAGAGGTGTTAGACGCAATTACTCAAAGAAGTATGAAAGGGATGATGAGTCACGTGATTCGAAGTAACCTCATAACTAAGAGAAATAAATACTTTTAGCATGGAAGAATAAAGCAAAAGGAATTTGTATGAACAAGAGTACTTTAAGAACACGCCACCTCCCATTTAATATTTTATTAGGTGCAGGGGTGCTTATAAGGGTTTGGCCAAGTGGGTCCTTCACCCTCATTGCTTAAGCACTGAGCAGTGCATTAATTGAAAACTTCTAATGCATGTATAAGGTCTAAGTAAGACAACAGTGTCTATAGACACATTTTTTAATCTGATTATAAATTATATATATATTAATTTTAAGATTATATAAGCATTGCTTTTAAAAATCAAACATCATGCGTTTGATACAAAACAGTTCTGATATTAAAAAGATGACTTAGATCTTAGGTTCACAAAAAATTCCAAGTATCATAATTACTTTCCTTTTCAAAATGTCAAATTGCACTTTTTCTCCTTGAAATAAAAATATTGAAAAAATAGATGTGATCATAAAAAAGAACTGTTATTTATCAAAGATTTAAGAATAAGGCCAAAAGAATAAAAGTAATCAAATAATTTTTTTACTAATGTGCAAACATTTGCATTGGTACTTAACGATTTTATCATCTCATGTTATCTGGTAGCAGTAAGCTGCAAACTGTTTCTTATTTTTGCAAACATGATCTTATTTTTCATACCAAATTTCCTAAACGTCTTATACAAGCCTTGTAGCTGATATTTTGAATCTCTGACAAAATGCTTAGTAATAATTTTATATGAAATTGCTTTTATAATAAGAAGTGATAAAAATATTGAATACTGCTTCCATTTGTAGTACAATCTTACTTTACTGATTACGAATTTAGGTGAATAGCATTAATTGCATATAAAATTATTCGAAAACGAAGTGATCATAAAAAGGAACCGATGATTAAGTAAGCTGCAGAAAATCCAAGTGTAAAAGTGTTACTACCAATTTTAAAAATTGATTGAATTATTAACATTTAATGAACAACTATATTTAACTCTGAGATTAAAAGTACTATTTAAAGAGAAACTTACATCTAATCTTCTTGTTTTAATGAAAAAGTATTAAATGCAGACATAAAAATAAGAGCTACCTTCAAGTAGGATAGAGCAAATCTTCAGTTCCCCGTGGAACACAACTTCCCATACTCACTTTTGAAAAAAATTCCGTCACTGTTAGGGGATTAGGGACCTATAGTATTAAAAGTGTGTAGGATATTTGGAAATATTACTGAAATTATACACATCAGAACAAAATAGAACCTCCCCCCAAGCTCGCGGGTCTCCCTCTAGCCACACGTGAAAAGTGTTGTTAGTCATCAAATTTAGAAAAAAAACTCACTGCGAATACAGGAGAAGGCACATTGCAGGGAAGTTGGTTTATTCCAACAATGCTTGATTATTCAGATGCTTGATCCCAAGTCCATCTTGAATACACCGGACGAAGATTCCAATGAAGTCCCAGCTAATCTCCTTCCAGAGGGCGCCAATATAGGGGTTTGAATAAAATGCTGTGAAAAAGATATTTGTTAAATATTTATGAGCATTCGGTATACCTCAAACAATCAAAGCTATACCTCAAACAATCAATTTATAACTAGTACTTTTAAGCATGATTTACAAGAAACGGAATCGTATATTATTTTTTTTCAATCTGAAAAACTCTCTAAAAGTTTTATTTGAACATCAAGAGATCTCAGAATAACCTTGATACTTTAAAAAAAAACTTAGATCAAGGACTATCCTTTTTCCTCTCCTTTTTCAAGAATATATAAAAACTATCTCTATGAATAAGCATTTCATAGATATACTTATTTAAGAAAATGATATTGAAGATAAAGGATTTATTTCAAATTGAAATAGAAAAAGAAAGGAATATTGACAGGAAATTTGTTAACATATTTACCTTAAGGATAATTTCCAATGTTATGAATTGTAGAACGATGCGACTCCATCTTAATTCTAAAATGGGTAAGTTTTTCATTCACACCACTTTTTTTACACAATTTTAGCAGAATCAAACACATCAGTCCTCTAAAAATATAAAATAAAATATAAACAACAATAAAATATTCGTGAAAAATATACTTTCATTCAAGAGAAAATTTTCCTTTTTAAGTTCATAGATACCATATTAAAATTATAAGGAAACTTTTATATTTTATCAACCTTATTTATTTCATCATTTTGTTTTTTAATTTAACTTAAAATAGAAACTTAATTTGAAACTGCCTTGAGTATAAATTCCTTACTTTAAAAAAAAGTAAATCTAATATTGAAAAATTAGATAATCAACTAAATTTCACTACATAGGCACGGATTAAGGAACTTTTCAAGGGGGGGGCGGTCTGATTTTTTATGTTTGTGGAGAACAATTTTGAAGCCCTGTGATAGAGGGCCGTAGCCACAGTAATGTTTCGAGAAGGGTTTTTGACCTTTAAGGAAATTAATTTAAAAGTTTTATGGGTAGCATGGAAACAGGGAGTGTTTTTGTTTTTGAAATAAGAGTTAGTGTAATCTGACACTGAAAAGACGGTTTGTGACAACTTATTGGAAATTGGGGACCATTTAGGTTGCACTCGAGGCAGTGGCGGATCCAGGATCTGGTTTTGGAGGGGGGCTAAGAATTTTCCAAATCCAATTGAATCTTCTTGTTGTTAATGTTAATACGGAAAAGGTAGTGAAATATCCTGCTCCAACTTCAAAAGGGGGTCTGGGGGTCCTCCCCCCGAAAATTTTTGGAAATTTAAGTAAAAAAAAACCCACTTTTCAACTATTTTTGGTACGGTTTATCCGAATTTCGGATATAGATTTTTTGCGTTTTGACACAAACTTAGTAAAATGTAGTTGTAATAAAATAGAGTTACAAGTGGCAAGGGGGTCTGGGGGTCTTCCACAAGAAAATTTTTCACGACCTTAAAATAACAGGGTTTTAACTCATTTAGGTGCATAAAATGTCATATTATATAGAGTAAAACTTTTCATTTTGAGGGGGGCTTGAGCCCCCTAGCCCCCCCTGGATCCGCTAGTGACTCGAGGTGGACCACTCCTTGTATAACCTTCAGAGTTTTCAAGGCAAGAAGCAACATTATAGTCATAATAATTTTGAAATGGGAGTCAACTCCCTACCACCCTTTGATACGGCCACGGGGGGAAGCCAGTGGCGGATCCAGGGGTGTGGCACTCTGGACAGTGCCCCCCATTGGGAATCCAAATATGTTCTCAAAATGAGTATAAACCCTACTTTTTCAGGTCTAATTTCAAAAATTTTTCTGGGGAAACTTCCATACCCCCGATTAGTACCAAAAGGGGATCTAATACATTTTTAGGTAGAATTTAGATTTTAATGAATATATTATTGGAGAAAAGTGCAAATAATAATGGTTTAAATACTAAAGGGGGGCCTGGGGCCCCTCCTCAAGAAAAATTTTGAAAACTTGCCCCTAAAAAACTGGATTTTAACTTAACTAAAAGTAAAGTAAAAATTACTCGGGACTTAGAGGGGGCAGCTGCCCCCCTACCTATGCCCAATTTTTGTTTTTTGAAACCATAATTTTTTTTTTCGTTCCAGAGCAAGGGGTGGCGATCGCCCCCGCCGCCCCTCCCCTTAATCCGTCCTTAAAGAATAACGAAATAAGGAAACAATAAAATCAAAATTGATACTCCTTATTGTTTTCCCTCTTGACATATAATTACTAAATCTTCTTTCGATCTTCTTCTCAAACAGCTTCAACGAATTTCCATCCAATGAAGTTTCAGGCACAAGTTATTACACAAATTGAAAAAAATTATGGTAAGATTATGAAACGGGTATCCTTAATGAAATACATATCCTTAAAAAATATGGATTGTTACCAAAAAAATTACAGTAGTATTTAAGCAGTTTTCTTAAAACATAACTGTTTCTCTTCTTTCATACATTAAAACCTGATATGTGTAATAGGTATAAATTAGAAATATGTGATCTTATAACTGAGTTTGATAAAAAATGAATCCTAGGAAATATTTCTAAAAGTGAAAAAGGCCATCAATAAAGATTAAAGCAAGCCTTCTCTAATGGAGGAAAGAAAATGATCTGGTCAAAACCGGGCAGTTATTGATTCATAAGTTAAATGGGTTTCCTAAAGAGCTGCTAAACAATATCTAAGATCAATAATTTAAAACTTATGAATGAGGTTGCAAAATGGAAAGGTTTTTGAAGTAACCATCCATCATATCTGATATGGCTGATTATTCTAAAGCTGAATTCAAAGAAAAAATCCCAGAATATACTAGAAAAATGAATTGAATACTCTGAATATTCTGAGATGATATGTAGAACACCAAAGGTGTTAAACATTTATAAATAATCAAGGGATAATAGTAGTAAACATATATTTTAACTTATAGGGTTGTGGTCCAAAAACCGGGATATTATTATAAGGCCTTGCAAAAGCCCAGAAAAATATCCCATTCAACTTAACTCCAAATTAAAATGGGGAAGAAACATGGGAGACTCCATAAGATAATGCTACGAATCCTTTTGAGTAAAATTGGCCTTCAAAATTGCATGAAAAAAACATTCTAAAATAAAATTTGCATAGAGCGAAAATGAATTGCTATATCACTTAACTCGACTGATGTTTAAAAACTAATGTCACACAAAAAAAACTGCATTCGAAAAACTGCATATTGCTTTTGCAATAGAAAATGTTAAAAAATCACAAGATAATATAAAAGATAAAAACATCGAAAGTGAAAGGACACTGAAATCTATGTCAGCTATCATTTAAGGTGAATAGCATTAATTACACATGAAATAACATTGAATGGATCTGATAATAAAAAAAGAATAGTTTTTTACCAAATATTTTCCAACAGATCAAGACGAAAGGAGGTCAAATAAAAAAGAGTAAAATCCCTATCAAATACTTCGAAAGTATCCCTTTAATTAAAACTTATTAATTTTTTCTAGAATTGAAGGGTTAAAAACCTTTCTCTGATTTGAAATTTAAAAAAATGGAATCCTAAAAAACATCTTAAAGAAATTAAAAATCCATAAATAGAGAGATTAAAGCGAGCCTTCTCTTATGGGGTAAGATACTGTTGAGATCAAAACACATGACGATCTATTGAATGCAAAGTCTTATAAACAGGGGTAAAAATTATTTATAAAAAGCCAACTCATATCTAACACGAATGTAAACTTATGGAAGAGGTTTGAAAAGGAAAACTTGAAGCAATCATCCATCATGACTGTTATGACTAGAAACCATCTACAATGACAAACTTTTTAATTACGCGTTCGAAGACATCGATTGATAGTGTTCTTTCGGTTTAGTCGTTTAGAGTGCAATGAATTAAAAAGCACAAAGAGAAAAAATGAGAAGAAATTAGGTTATAAAAATTTTTATAAACAAAACCAATCAAAATAGAAACGAAAACACTTGGAAAGGAATTTTAATTCAAACAACCTTATATCTCCAGAAAACTAGTTAGATTTAGGCTGACTATGATATGAAATTATTCACATAATTCAAATGTGTTGCACACGAGTTGCATGGAACCAACATAATTAAGAGAAAGAAATACTCTAAGACAAAAAGAAAAAAGTAAGGGAACTTTGTAAGAACAAAAGTTATAGAAAGATCATCTGATATATTCCCCTTTCCACTCTAAAACTTAATAACGACACTTTCACCGTTTACTGAGAATTAGTTATAAGGAATGAAATCTACTCACAAAGGTGATCTGACGTGGAGGAAAAAATTAACTAAACTTTTACCTCAGTTGTCGATTTTTCTTAAATACAAGGAAAAATTTCCATACTGAAAATCTTAATACAATAACTGTTTAACATCTAGGAAAATAATAATAATTTTTGAAACAGGTGGAGTTGTTTAGAATTCCAAAGGTGTGAAACAGTTATGCCAGTGGTCACAAACGTAGATTTCAAACTAGAGTTTGGGGCCCGTATACCCAGGGCTTTTAAAGGACATTGTAGGTGATAGACTACTGATGATATAACATTATCCATTTTTATGGAAAATTAGTCACAATTTCAAAATTGCTTGACAAAAGTAATATATTCTCAAAAGAAGTTTGCTTCGACAAAAAAGGAATAGATATATATCCTTTACTTCACTGTATAAGGAAACAAATGCTCTACAAAAACCTTCTAGCTGATACTTTGAACCTCTGACAAATTGCTCAATGATAAATGTCAGAGGAAATTGCTTTTATGTTAATTTTTGTTAAAAATCTAAAAAAAAATCCCATGAAAAAGATAAAAAGTATCGAAACAGTGCATTGGTTGTACAATCTTAGTTTACGGATTATCAGTTAAGGTGATTGGCATTTATTGCGTAAGAAAATATTCGCAAATTAATGTGATCATAAGAAAGAGCAGTTATTTACCAAAGATTTCACAATGTATAAGACCGAAAGAAGAAAATATTGAAAAATAAACCCTAAATCAAATATTTTGAAAGTACCTTCAACACACAAAATCCTAAAATAATTTTCCAGTAAAGAAATGCTTTTAGACAGAACTACAATAAGAGAAAAAAGAGAAAATGCCTAAATAAAGGCAACATAAGTTTATAAAACACCTAAATTTATAAAAAGATGATGCTCTAAAGAGAGCTACTTTTAAAAGAGAAATAAATAGTAATCAAATAAATTTTTAACTAATGACTGTCGTTTTATTTAGCATTTATACCTACAATTTCATATAATTTTTCTGGAAGCCTTTTAAGCCTTTTTTGTTTAAAAATATTAAGTGTAAAAATATTTGCATTGATCCTTAATTATTTTATCATTTCATGTTGCTGCAAACTGTAACTGCTGACCCGAAGCCTCCGGATGCAGGTACTTTCGAAATTGTTGCGTCCCACGACCCCCGGAAGGCCCGTCACTCCAGCCTCTGAAGAGACTTGACAGGTTGCTCCACCGAATGGTGGGCTCTTTCACAACCCGAGTTCCCCAGCATACACTGCACGAGGCAGTCTCGGGGCATGGGTCGTCCCCGCTGCCTCCGAGCAGAGAAACTCCAGGCCAACAATTGCTCATTTAGCCAATACCTTTAAATTAAGTACATGTTGAAGAAAAAGGCTAAAAATGTATACTGGCCTAACAAAATATACAAATACAAATTAAGTCGTCCAACTACAGGCGATTTCCCAACAAGGTTGCTCCGGTCCATTTAACTCAAACCACCCAATTCCCAGTATCTGTCAATTTTATTCTTGAATTCGTTTACCCCACTTGAGTTTATAATCGTTTCAGGTATCCCATTCCATCCGTCCCAAGTCCATATCAAATTCGGATCTAATTCAATAAACGCACCAAATGCAAACCCCATAACAGCAATAGTAAAAAGGCACAGATGGTCATGGATTGGACAAGTTCTAAGAATGTCAGCAATAGGCGCAACAACAAGAATAGCCCTCACGTGCTTCCCTGACCGAAAAAAGAAAAGAGAGATATGCCTTCTGTTGGCAGAGCTGGGGGAGTGCCCAGAGAGGCGGCATAACCGGAGGATGGAACGCCACGTTAGCGGCCTCATGCTTTAAGAGATATTAAAAATAATTAAGTACTCTCGAAAGGGGGGTCTGGTAAAGCGATTTACCCCTGCCATACGCTACTTTGCTCTACAATAAAAAAAGTGAACTCAAACTTTTTATCTATTTCGTTGTACCCCTAAGAAAATCATTCTGGAAGTCGTAACAAACTGAGTGTTTGGAACTCCAAAGGAGTTAAACAGCAATATCAATTATGTGATGTGATCACAGCTTTTATAAATAAACCTTATTTTGGGGTAGAGATCATAACCTTGTTGTCGGGGTAGTGATTCACCCTCTGGGCAAGGCTCTCACCTGTATTGATAACATGCCCCCTCTGTGGTACATACAATTGAATGCTAACACAGGTCTGATAAAGCGCCAATTGAAGCCAACCAAACGTTAATTTAATGCTTTTTAAACTCTTAGACAAAATATCAAGGATGACGTAGTCTTAGCTGTTTGTGGTGCACAAAAAAGTGCCACCAAGAAAAGAAAAAAGGAATGAAGTTTATTTTTTAAATTATTAATCCTTCCAAAAAAGTGCATGAATTATACGAGAAAAGTTATTTTATGTATATCACTTTCATAGATGGTACCAAATGCAACCAAAACAAATGGTAACTTCTGAACCCAAAAATCGATATCAATGAGAAATTGATTATGTACCCTCTGTTCTACATGACACAGGAATGCATCAGCCACTCTCAGCGAAGGGAGAGGGTCTGATAAAGTGTCTTTTGAGGCCTTCTTTACACTATTTAATGTCCTTTAAACTCTTTTGCAAAAGATCAATGATGACATTAATATCTATAGCTGTTTCTTCTGCGCAAAAGAGTGCTTCAAATGAGCTTTCTTTCCATTGGATCAAAAAAGGTCCAATAAAGACAATAACAAAGCAAAGACGGAAATTTAAAATAGTATAGATGGCGAATGAGCAAAAGAAAGCTGACGAGAAAAAGGAAGACTCTTAACTTCCTTTAAGAGTATTTTATATTTTAACTAAGATGCAAAAAGTATATAAGAACAAAATGATATTATGATAGGATAAAAAGCTTCTTTTCTCGATCTGATTCTTGCTATGAAATGAATTTTAGCAACAAAAACATCTTAATGAAAATAAGTAAGAGATTGTATTTCCAATACCAATTCGTTCAATATGTCAACATGGAACACTTTAATAATAAAAATGAACTCCCCATGGCCATAGAAAAAAAGGTATTTATTCAAATGTAAAAAAAATTTCACAAAAAGGGGAGGAACCTCGTTTAGGTGACAGAATGATAACTCAGACACAAAAGTAACACTTGTGAAATAACTAAATTATTTTTAAAATACTACTAAGGACTTATTAAGGAAAACTTAGATACATTGATGTGATCTTAAAAAAGAACCGCTATTTACCTTTAAATAAGAAAGAATGGAAAAGAATAAAAAGCAAAACCCTAAATCTAATATTTTAAAGGTTTTTAGTAAGAACTACAATAAGAAAAATGAGAAAATGCCTAAATATAAGCTACATAAATTAAATTATTTTTCAATTGTTATAAAAACAACGTTATGTTATAAAGAAAAACATACGAAAAGCCGCTGCATATTTTTACTCTGGGTAAGGAATCCGTGCAGAGGTGTTAGACGCAATTACTCGAAGAAGTACGAAAGGGATGACGAGTCACGTGATTCGAAGTAACCTCATAATTAAGAGAAATAAATACTTTTAGCATGGAAGAATAAAGCAAAAGGAATTTGTATGAACAAGAGTACTTTAAGAACATGCCCCCTCCCATTTAATATTTTATTAGGTGCAGGGGTGCATATAAGGAGTGGGCCAAGTAGGTCCTTCCCCCTTATTGCTTAAGCACTGAGCAGTGCATTAATTGAAAACTTCTAATGCATGTATAAGGTCTAAGTAAGACAACAGTGTCTATAGACACATTTTTTTAATCTGATTATAAATTATATATATTAATTTTAAGATTATATAAGCATTGCTTTTAAAAATCAAACATCATGCGTTTGATACAAAACAGTTCTGATATTAAAAAGATGACTTAGATCTTAGGTTCACAAAAATTCCAAGTATCATAATTACTTTCCTTTTCAAAATGTCAAATTGCACTTTTTCTCCTTAAAATAAAAATATTGAAAAAATTGATGTGATCATAAAAAAGAACTGTTATTTATCAAAGATTTAACAATAAGGCTAAAAGAATAGAATAAAAAAACCCTAAATCAAATATTTTAAAGGATCCCTTTACCTTGAACACACAAAATCCAAAAATATTTTCCTTGAAATGAAATGGTTTTACACAGAACTACAATAAAAAAAAGAGAAAATGCCATAATAAAGGCAACATAAATTTATAAAACACACCTGAGAAAATCAAAGTAAAAAGATGATGCTCAAAAGAGAGTCACTTTTAAAAGAAAAATAAATAGTAATCAAATAAATTTTTTACTAATGTGCAAACATTTGCTTTGGTACTTAATGATTTTATCATCTCATGTTATCTGGTAGCAGTAAGCAGCAACCTGTTTCTTATTTTTGCAAACATGATCTTATTTTTCATACCAAATTTTCTAAACGTCTTATACAAGCCTTGTAGCTGATATTTTGAATCTCTGACAAAATGCTTAGTAATAATTTTATATGAAATTGCTTTTCTAATAAGAAGTGATAAAAATATTGAATACTGCTTCCATTTGCAGTACAATCTTACTTTACTGATTACGAATTTAGGTGAATAGCATTAATTGCATATAAAATTACTCGAAAACGAAGTGATCATAAAACAGAACCGATGATTAAGTAAGCTGCAGAAAATCCAAGTGTAAAAGTGTTACTACCAATTTTAAAAATTGATTGAATTATTAACATATATAATGAACAACTATATTTAACTCTGAGATTAAAAGTACTATTTAAAGAGAAACTTACATCTAATCTTCTTGTTTTAATGAAAAAGTATTAAATGCAGACATAAAAATAAGAGCTACCTTCAAGTAGGATAGAGCAAATCTTCAGTTCCCCGTGGAACACAACTTCCCATACTCACTTTTGAAAAAAATTCCGTCACTGTTAGGGGATTAGGGACCTATAGTATTAAAAGTGTGTAGGATATTTGGAAATATTACTGAAATTATACACATCAGAACAAAATAGAACCTCCCCCCAAGCTCGCGGGTCTCCCTCTAGCCACACGTGAAAAGTGTTGTTAGTCATCAAATTTAGAAAAAAAACTCACTGCGAATACAGGAGAAGGCACATTGCAGGGAAGTTGGTTTATTCCAACAATGCTTGATTACTCAGATGCTTGATCCAAAGTCCATCTTGAATACACCGGACGAAGATTCCAATGAAGTCCCAGTGAATCTCCTTCCAGAGGGCGCCAATATAGGGGTTTGAATAAAATGCTGTGAAAAAGATATTTTTTAAATAATTATGAGCATTCGGTATACCTCAGACAATCAATTTATAACTAGTACTTTTAAGTATGATTTACAAGAAACAGAATCGTAAATTATTTTTTTCAATCTGAAAAACTATCTAAAAGTTTTATCTCAACATCAAGAGATCTCAGAATAACCTTGATACTTTAAAACAAAAACTTAGATCAAGGACTATCCTTTTTCCTTTCATTTTTCAAGAATATATAAAAACTATCTCTATGAATAAGCATTTCATAGATACTTATTTAAGAAAATGATATTGTAGATAAAAGATTTTTTTTTCAAATTGAAATACATAGAAAAAGAAAGGAATATTGACAGGAAATTTGTTAACAAATTTACCTATCCTTAAGGATGATTTCCAATGTTATGCATTGTAGAACGATGCGACTTCATCTTAAATCTAAAATGGGTAAGTTTTTCATTCACACCACTTTTTTTACACAATTTTAGCAGAATCAAACACATCAGTCCTCTAAAAATATAAAATAAAATATAAACAAAAATAAAATATTTGTGAAAAATATACTTTCATTCAAGAGAAATTTTTCTTTTTTAAGTTCATAGATACCTTATTAAAATTATAAGGAAACTTTTATATTTTTATCAACCTTATTTATTTCATTAAACTTTATTTGGTTTTCATTTTAACATAAAATAGAAACTTAATTTGAAACTGCCTTAGGATAAATTCCTTACTTTAAAAAAAGTAAATCTGATATTGAAAAATTAGATAATTAACTAAATTTCACTAAATAAAAAGAATAAGGAAAGAATAAAATCAAAATTGATACTCCTGTTTGTTTTCCCTCTTGACATATAATTACCAAATCTTCTTTCGATCTTCTTCGCAAACAGCTTCAACGGATTTCCATCCAATGAAGTTTCAGGCACAAGTTTGGGGTTGAAAAAAATTATGGTAAGATTATGAAATGGGTATCCTTAATGAAATACATATTCTTAAAAACTATGGATTTTTACCAAAAAAATTACAGTAGTATTTAAGCCAGTTTTCTTAAAACTTAACTATTTCTCTTCTTTCATACATTAAAATTTGATATATGCTATAGGTATGAATTAGAAATATGTGATAGTATGACTGGGTTTGATAAAAATGAATCCTATAAAATATTTCAAAAAGTGAAAAAGGCCATCAAAAAAGATTAAAGCGAGCCTTCTCTAATGGAGGAAAGAAAATGATGTGGTCATAACCGGGCAGTTATTGAATCATAAGTTAAATTGGTTTCATAAAGAGCTGCTAAACGATATCTAACATCAATAATTTGAAACATATGAATGAGGTTGCGAAATTGAGAGGTTTTTGATGTAAGCATCCATCATATCTGATATGGCTGATTATTCTAAAGCTGAATTCTAAGAAAAAATTCCAGAATATACTAGAAAAATTAATTGAATACTCTGAATATTCTGAGCTAATATATAGAACACCAAAGGTGTTAAACATTTATAAATAATCAAGGGATAATAGTAGTAAACATATATTTTAAACTTATAGGGTTGTGTTCCAAAAACCGGGATATTATTATAAGGCTTTGCAAAATCCCATAAAATTATCCCATTCAACTTAACTTCAAATTAAAACGGGGAAGAAACATGGGAGACTCCATAAGATAATGCTATTAATCCTTTTGAGTAAAATTGGCCTTCAATATTGCATGAAAAAAAACATTCTAAAATAAAATTTGCATAGAGCGAAAATGAATGGGTTTATCTCTTAACTCGACTGATGTTTAAAAACTAATGTCACACAAAAAAAATGCATTTCGAATCACTGACAAAATTCCAAATAATAAATTTCAAAGGAAATAGCTTTTGCAATAAAAAATGTTAAAAAATCACAAGAGAAGATAAAAACATCGAAAGTGAATGGACACTGAAATCTATGTCAACTATCATTTAAGGTGAATAGCATTAATTACACAGGATATAACATTGAATGGATCTGATAATAAAAAAAGAATAGTTGTTTACCAAATATTTTCCAACAGATCAAGACGAAAGGAGGTCAAAGAAAAAAGTAAAATCCCTATCAAATACTTCGAAAGTATCCCTTTAATTAAAACTTAATAATTTTTTCTAGAATTGAAGGGTTAAAAACCTTTCTCTGATCTTAAATTAAAAAAAAAGGAATCCTAAAAAACATTTTAAAGAAATTAAAAATCCATAGAGATTGAAGCGAGCCTTCTCTTATGGGGTAGGATACTAATGAGATCAAAACACATGAAGATCTATTGAATGCAAAGTCTTATAGAATATAAACAGGGGTAAAAAGTATTTATAAAAGCCAACTTATATCTAACATGAATGTAAACTTATGGAAGAGGTTTGAAAAGGAAAACTTGAAGCAATCATATATCATGACTGTTATGACTGGAAACCATCTATAATGACAAACTTTTTCATTACGCTTTTGAAGACTTCGATTGTTAGTTTCTTTCCGTTTAGTCGTTTTTTGAATTTAAAACTTCATATCTTTGCTCTTCGAAATATCTCTCATACACTTTTTCGAGAAAATAATAATTTAAAGAATATTAAAGAGAAAAAAGATAGAAACTAATTTGAATTAACATTTATACAAACACGACTACATGAGTGCATTAATTAATGAATAATGTAAAGCCTTCTCAAATGGAATGAAAAAGTTAACATCAAAACAGAGGATCTATTAGTCTTGTGTGAGTGAGAACTTTCAAAATGAAAAAAAAATACTTGATGTTAGCAATCACAGTTTTTTATAGACTGAGAACTAGCCATCCTTTATTCTTCAATTGAATTAAAAAAAACAATCGAAATATTAGAAAATGAATTGCAGGAACTGTAAATTCTGATCTGTTACAATCTAAAATTATAAAAACCAAAATCCCACGAATTGTTTTTAAAAACGGATCTATAGCCATCGGTTGTCAGTTTTCTTTCCATAAACGTAGCTCATTGCAATTGAAATTCCAAATAGAATTAAATCTTTGCTCTCCAAAATAAATCATTTACACTTTTACAAGAAAGCAATCAATTTAAAAGCACAAAGAGAAAAAAATGAGAAGAAATTAGGGAATACAAATATTTATTATTAAAGCCAATCAAAATAGAAAACTTAATTCAAGTAACCTTATATCTGCAGAAAACTAATTAGATTTAGGCTGATAATGATATGAAATTATTTATAGAAAAAATTAAAATGATATATGTGTTGTGCACGAGTTGCATGGAAACAACATAATTAAGAGAAAGAAATACTCTTAGACAAAAAGAAGGAAGTAAGGGAACTTAGTAAGAACAAAAGTAATAGAAAGATCATGTGAAATATTCCCATTGGAGGAAAAATGAACTAAACTTTTACAGCAGTTGTCGCATTTTCTAAAATATCAAGGAAAAATTTCCATACTGAAAAGCTTAATACAATAATTGTTTAACATCTAGGAAAATAATAATTTTTGAAACAGGTGGAGTTATTTAGAACTCCAAAGGTGTGAAGCAGTTATGTCAGTGGTCACAAACGTAGATTTCAAACTAGAGTTTGGGGCCCCTTGACACAGGGCTATGAAAGGACATTGTAGATGATAGACTACTGAAGATATAAAATTATCCATTTTAATGGAAAATTAGTCACAATTTCAAAATTGCTTGACAAAAGTAATATATTCTCAAATGAAATCTGCATCGACAAAAAAGGAATAGATATCCTTTACTTCACTGTATAAGGAAACAAATTTTCTACAAAAACCTTCTAGAGCTGATACTTTGAAACTCTGACAAAATGCTCAATGATAAATTTCAGAGGAAATTGCTTTTATGTTAAGTTTTGTTAAAAATCTAAAAAATCCCTTGAAAAAAGATAAAAAAGTATCGAAATAGTGCATTGGGTGTACAATCTTAGTTTACGGATTATCAGTTTAGGTGATTGGCATTTATTGCGTAAGAAAATATTCGCAAATTAATGTGATCAAATTAATATGAGCAAATTAATCTGTAGAGTAGTTATTTACCAAAGATTTCACAATGTATAAGACCGAAAGAAGAAAAAATTGAAAAATAAACCCTAAATCAAATATTTTGAAAGTACCTTGAACACACGAAATCCTAAAATAATTTTCTAGTAAAGAAATGCTTTTAGACAGAACTACAATAAGAGAAAAAAGAGAAAATGCCTAAATAAAGGCAACATAAGTTTATAAAACACCTAAATTTATAAAAAGATGATGCTCAAAAGAGAGCTACTTTTAAAAGAGAAATAAATGGTAATCAAATAAATTTTTAACTAATGACTGTCCTTTTATTTAGCATTCATACCTACAATTTGCAATAATTTTTCTGGAAGCCTTTTAAGCTTTTTTTGTTTAAAAATATTAAGTGTAAAAATATTTGCAATGATCCTTAATTATTTTATCATCTCATGTTGCTGCAAACTGTAACTGCTGACCCGAAGCCTCCGGATGCAGGTACTTTCGAAATTGTTGCGTCCCACGACCCCCGGAAGGCCCGTCACTCCGGCCTCTGAAGAGACCTGACAGGTTGCTCCACCGAATGGTGGGCTCTTTCACAACCCGAGTTCCCCCAGCATACACTGCACGAGGCAGTCTCAGGGCATAGGTCATCCCCGCTGCCTCCGAGCAGAGAAACTCCAGGCCAACAATCGCTCATTTAGCCAATACCTTTAAATTAATTATATGTTTAAGAAAAAGGCTAAAAATGTATACTGTCCTTACAAAATATCAAATTCGGATTTCAGATCTAATGCATAAACGCACAATTGCAAACCCATGCAAAGCACAGATGGTCATGGATTGGACAGGTTCTAAGAATATCAGCAATAGGCGCAACAACAAGAATATCCTTCACGTGGTGCCCTGACTGAAAAGAGGGCGCTTATAACTAACCATACTTATAACTAACCAAATGGCCATACAGGAAAGAAATGCCTTCGGTTGGCTGAGCTGTGTGTCTTTTGATAAGATAAAGTGTCTTTTGTGGCCTCACTATTTAATGCTCTTTATTCTCAAAGATCAATGATTACATTAATATCTACAGCTGTTTCCTCTTCGCAAAAGAGTGCCACCAAATGAGCTTCCTGTCTATTAGATCGAAAAAGGTCCAACAAAGACAATAACAAAGCAAAAGCAGAAATATAAAGTAGTATAGATGGCGATTGAGCAAAAGAAAGCATGCGAGAAAGAGGAACACTCTTAACTTCCCTTAAAAGTATTTTAAAATTTAACTGAGATGCACTTATTGAGTAAAAAACGTATGCAAGAACAAAATGATACTATAATATGATGAAAGAGCTTCTTTTCTCAATCTGATGTTCGCAAAAAAATGAATTTCAGCAAAAAAAAATCTCAAAGAAAAAAAGTAAGTTTGTATTTCCAATACCAATTCGTTCAATATGCCAACCTGGAACATTTTAATAATAAAAATGAACTCCCCAAAGTCATCGAAAAAATGTATTTATGCAAATGTGTCACACAAAAGGGAGAATCCTCCTATATAGGTGACAGAATGAAAACTCAGACACAAAAGTATTACATATAAAAACTATATATATTATTTTTTAAATGCTACTAAGGAATTTCAAAACTTAGATACATATTACACATGGTTATGTTATAACAACGAAATAAAAATTGAAAAATATATCGGGAATATATGTATACTTCAATTAGATTCGTATATATAAATAACACTTTAAAAAATTATTTCATGAAGGAATAATAATGTATGAATTAAAAACAACTCTATAAATAAAAAAAACCTGACCATACCTACTAAACCACGCTGTTTTAAAAAATATTTGGATGTATTATAATATAAATCGTGCATTCTTCAAAAATTGCATTAAAATATTTTGTTAATCACCCAGCACATAAAAATATTTAAAGTAAAACACACAAAAAATGCAATGCAAAGAAGTTCAACACCTAAAACAACTTTCCTTTTTCACAAACTTCAAAAGAAAAATAAGAACATAAATTCAATTGGAAAAAGTGTTTTATAAAACTTGAGAAATAGCTTAAACTTTTAATTTAAGGAATAAAAGTTTTATATATAAATAAGGGTTTGAAGAATTATTTCCAACAAAAACAAAACGCGTGTTTAAAGGAAAGAATAATGTCTAATTGAATCCCTATTAACTCAACAGATAACTCTTCAACAACAAATAATCCAGAACAAATATAATTCCATTATGACAAATAATTAAATTAAATACAGTAAACCCATTAAAAATTTAAAGTGGGAAATGCTGAAAGACAATAGTATAATAATTTAAAAATTAAAAAGATAATTATTTTAGCACAATGTCATTTTTAAACACACTATTCAACGGAGAAATTCCATGGTTTAAATTAATTCAACATTCGCTTTAAAAGTTTTCCTAAAACAATCAAATAAAGGCTTAAAATAAGTATTATTTGTAAAATTACAACTTACCGATAGTGTTCATCATACAAAAAATATTTATTCTTTTAAATAGAAAAACGCAGATCCTATGTCGACAATTTAGAGAAACTTATTTTCTACAGACGATTTTATTCGATTTGATGATTAAACTTCGAATTAATTAAAAGTTGGAAAAATTCGCAAGAAATAATTTAATTTCCATCGCTTTTAAAAAAGTGCAAAAAAATATTTTTAATAAACACGAAGGCCAAGAAAATTTTAGAATATTAAATTTATAACAGTTTCGAAATTTTTACAATTTTATTATTTTTTATAATAATAAAAATTAAACCAGATTTGGGTTACATTGTGACGGTTTTTAATGGCGGATTTTTTTCAATCGTCGTCTTTTGCCACCACAGTCATCTCTCAATAAAATATTATATAAAGTTAATTATTTCAATTTACGTGTGCATATTGAAATAAACTTAAAACTCGGGTACTTCTAATTACGCGATGGCCGCTGAATGAAAGCAGGTGATTATGAAAGAAACACACACACACACATCTTTTCAATCGAAAAGACAGGTGATAACTTCTTGATATAAAGTTTGACTATGTACACGAAATAAATTTACTTTAATGGTTTTTTAAATAAAAAAGCTTTTGAAAAAGCAATGTTGGTGTCCTTCAATTTCTATGAAAATTATACATATATATATATATATATATATATATATATATATATATATATATATATATATATTTAGCAACTTTATAAATTATGATGTCTGAAATTTAAAGAATGGGACCGCTCCGGGATAAGGAGTTATAGCAAAAAGAGTTGTTTTTAATCACTTTTACTTAACACTTTTTAATTTTAAGTGGCCAAATACTGGGTTATGCGCCCTGTTTGGTCACTCTAACCTCCGAAATAGTACTTCAGAACATTACTTCTTCCTTTTTTTCAAAAAGTTTAAGTGAAAAAAATTACTGATAAAGTTGAATAATAAAAACATTTTTTCATTTATATCAAAGAAGGGAACAATATGGAAGTTGCATGTGTCAGATTTTCAAAAACAAACAAGTGTTCTGTATGGTTTTTTGTATGGTAAAATGAAGTTTTTCAAAAAAATGTACAGGTAATTAAATATTTTAATGTTAAAAGTCGAGAAAAAAAACACGTGATTGAAAACGTTTATTGTTTAAAGCATAAGATGATGTCAACAATAATACCATCAACTCCATTGCTTTTCAACAATGCCTACTATAAGATGACGTCACATCCAAACTCTTGGCATTTTCGCGCGCTTTTAAAAGGGGTATTTTCGTTAATTTTTTTGGCAATCAAAAAATTTCTCGATAGGCCTCAAATTTTGGGTAGTTGCTTATTTTTGCAAGAAGAATCGATTAAAAAATATAAAAAAATCATGCAACTTCCTCATTCTCCTGAAAGTTTCATTAAAATATGAGAGGGCTAGCAGGTCGAGTGCCGTGTTGATTTCACATGACCCTTTTAGAAAATTTTTTACATCAATTTCTAAATTGCAATCCTCTTTATTCTTAAATTGTTTAATTTTTATAATAAATTTTTTATCACTCATGAGCAGCGTTAGAAATTGGGGAAAAAATCCACTGGTCCTGCGGACCAGTGCTTTACCAATCTTACTGGTCCGCAACAAAAATTACTGGTCCGACAAATTAAAAAGGACCAATTAAAATATTATTATAAAGTAACCATTGCACAGAATCTGAGTACCAAATAGTAATGCTAAAAATTAATAAGTATATTCAATTATAAGTTACCAGCTGTAAATATGAAATTTATATAAAGTAAGGACTAATAAAATAAATTTATGAGAAGTAAGCAATAGCTCCCAAAAAATCAATTACTTTAAAAATATCTTATTAATTAAATACCTTTCTTGATTAAATAATATTTCAAAAACTGACTTACAAATAAAATAATCTTCTTGATTAAATAACATTTCTCTAATTTACATAAAAACTAGATACAATTGCACTAATTGGCAAAAATAAGAACTATTCTTGAAAAAATGATATTGCTCACAAATTAATACATAACTTAGGATTAGTTTTATATTGTTAGTTGACACACTGGTTTTAATCTGGTTTATTTAATGAAATAAATTTTATGGCCTTTCTCCCGATTCCAAGCAAAGAGAAATTGCAGGCTAAAACTGGAGGGTGGGATATTTTTTCACCACTGGTCCAGCGGACCAGTGATTTTCTGATTCCACTGGTCCGAGCCGTTTTTTGGTTGTCCCGGACCAGCAATCCAGTACAATTTCCAACGCTGCTCATGAGAGGTTTGGGGCATTTTTTACAATGTCCCAAGGTGCCTCACAGCTGAGTTAATTACTCTTTCAGGCAGTGGCGTTGACAGAGGGGTGCAACGGGTCTTTTGCACTCCCCAAGCCCCAAACTGTTTTCTTTGTGAAATTAATTATTTCAGAATTTCTTTTATTTCCCTCGTCTAGATGTCTACTATCCACCCTAGAAGTTATGAAACACTTATCTGAAACAACCTGTATAGCTAGCTCATTGGTCATGTCATGACTTATACAAGATTTTCGTAGCAACTCATATCCGAAAGGAAAAGTGCGTCCGCTATAGAACAATGCTTGCCGGTGAAGAGGCTACGTTTAACTTAATTATTCTACTGAAAACTTCAATTATTATTACATATTCGGAGATAGCACCCCCGTAAACTAAATTTTAAATTCTGTCGGTAATAAACAGCGAAAATCCCTTTCTAATTTTAAGACGGTCGGAAAAAATATTGAATAGAAATTGCAAGTGAAGAATGATGTTATTTTCGCTGCTAATTACCGCGGTAGAATTTAATGAAATTTGGTTTACAGGGGTTTTGGAGGGTGCTCTATCAGAATATGTAATAATAATTGAAATTTTCCCCGTAGAATAAATGAGTTACACGCTTCCCTTAGCTGGCAAACATTGTGCTCTAGCGGACGCGGTTGACATTTGCAGACATGTGTTCCTATATGTAAATCTTTTTAATCATGTGACAGACCTGCATGTTAAGTATGGCACCACCCTTTTGAGAAAACCTGTTGATGGCCTCACAACTCGTACTATGTCTGACGTCAAATGTATTGCGAAATCGGTGAATAATTCACCATTTTTGTAAAATATGTCAATAAAAGAAATATTGAGAACAAGGAATTGTAGTTGAATAATTAGCTATTTTAGTTAGCATGAGAGTAATTAAAACAAAAAAGGAGATTAAGAACACACACTAATGCGCATCAATAGGTAAAATCCTTTGTCACCATTGTTAAATACTTGTCTAACAATGCCCTATTTTACACTAGGGTAGGTCAAAAATATTTTTTTCACATTTTCCCAGGGGCACAGTGACAAAAGGGTGCCGGATGGTCTCAAGCTAACATGTGTAAAATATTATTCAATTATAATAACTCTTTTTGCCTCCGGATTGGCCTCAAAGTTTAGGTTTAGATTAACCTTTTACAGGCCAATGTTCCCAATTGGGAACATCGTGTTTAAAAATTTATAAAAAAATAGCTACTATCAGTATACTGTTGAAAATTTTACCATGCACAGTTGAAAGATGACTTGATTTTTTAAAATTTAAACGAAATATCTATCTTTATAGGAAAAAAATACAAAAAATCTTAAAATAGGCCATTTTTACGCTTTTTGATAGAGGTACACAAAATAATTCATGAAAAATCGAAATATTGTCCTAAGTTTCCAAAATTTGGTAAGAATATTGGCAAAGACTTACCTTAAATAGATATCCACAGTATTATTAATAACTATTAAAAACACGCTTGCGGTAACTTGCGAAACATGTATGTTCCCAATTGGGAACATTGGCCTGTCGCCGCTATTCACGGGAAACCGAGTTTGCAGTATGGCGTTGTATTATAGAACTCAGTAGAACGCAAGAACGGGAGTACAGTAGAACCCCGATTATCCGCGAGCGGATGATCCGCGGTGCGGATTATCCGCGAGGGCCAAGAAAAATTTTTTTAATGATGAGAGCAAATTTTAGATGAGATTAGAGACATTTTAGATGTAGAGCAAAGGTTTCTGATGCACTGTACATATTTTAAAAGTTTTACATATCATGTTTTTTGTACAATAGAACATAGTTTTTATGCTGAAATATTTTTTTCGTGTTTCCACCTCATTTTTAGTCTTTTTTCGGGTTATCCGCGAATTTCACTATCCGCGGTACCCTTGCCACCCAATTCCGCGGATAATCGGGGCTCTACTGTATTTCTTTTTCGTAAATAATAAAAAGGTTATATAATTGCTTAAAGGGGAATCCCCTTTCAGAAAAGAAATAGCTGGTTTGTTTTTGGTTTTGATTGTATATTTTTTTTCGTTTGAATCTACGATTTTGTTCAGAGAAATGATGGATGTATATAAACATTGAATCAGTCGGCTTCGCTTCCAAAGTTCATAACTTATCACAGAGAATTTATGCTAGTAAAAAAGAAAGGTTAGTAGATTCACGTCATTGTGTTATTCATTATACATATAAGAAATAAATTTTGAAAATATGGGATCCTAAATGCGTTTTGCATAAGAAAGTAAGGATACAATGTTTGATGTTTTATTTAGTAATGGCAGTGAAATTTTCTTATGAATGTATTAATGCTACATTCAAAAACCAATTATTTAATTCATTACTTAAATTTTTAATCATTATTTTTGTACAAATTATTAAAATCCATTTTAAATCATATTTATAAATGTACAATAATTTCAATATTTTCTTGTGTAATAAAATAACTTGGCTTTTGATGATAGGAAAATTAAAATTAGTTAATCCCTCTTATATTTTAGTTGTTTTAGATAGTATCTGGAATTTTACATTGTATTTTTAAGGCTAGTGTATAAAATTAACTTACATAATGATATAAAATTTTGGTATTTTGCATGAAATTACCTTTTAATTGGTTTAAAATTTCTGAAATTTCTATAAAATTACAGCTTAAACACAAAGATTAACTATAATTAAGGTTGATTTTGTTAGTTATTCCACAAGATTTGGGTTTTATTTGATTTGTTTATCATTTGAGTCTATGCGTGCTTCCCCGGTCGAAGTATAGTCGGAAGTGGCCAATGTTCCCAATTGGGAACATGGTGAAAATCACACTTAAAATTTTTTTACCGCCTTCATATTAATAATTTCTCTTAATTGAACCATTAGAAGGTATTTTGTGCAAAAAAATTAATTAAAATATACCTGGATCTTAATTCGGCCTGTAAAAGGTTAATATAGTAATTTCATGTAAAAATGAACGAATGAAAATCAAGCTTTTACCTCGATTGCACAAATCCGTCATGAATATAAATGTGCACAATGGTGTAAAAATCATCACGGAAGACTATAAAATAATTATAAATGAAACTAGAGTTGAAATACTTGAGTTGTATTACAACATATTTTGAAATATCTCAATGGTTAGAACTGGCAATCAAAAATTTCTTGCTGAAATCATTAAAATGTGCGAAACCTTTATTGTCGGTTGAGTAGGATGGTAAAAACATTAAATTTTTAATAAAAATGGATATGTCAGAGGGTGGGTACCTTTTTTGGGTTATAGGTTTCAACCCCAAGGAAAACATTTGGATAATAGTTTAAAAGTTTCCTTGAATTTTTTTTGGCATATTAGGAATGGTCCATCCCAAGTGTCCCCATATGATTTTTTAATGTCCTAAAATAAATTAAAACCACATTTTAATAGTCAAATTTGAAATATTTTCTTAAGAAGAGCGGTAGATACCAGTTTTCTGCTTAAAACTCAGTATTATCCCCTAGGTTTTTAAATAAGTTACATTATTTTCACAACTTACTTATAATTATCCTTAATAAAACATGATGCAGAATAACAAGTTTCAAAAGAAAAACTATGTTTAAAAAAACAGTATCAAAATTAGTATCGAGATGGGCCTGAACCCTTAATAATAACCCCCTTTGGAAACGACTACCCTGCCCTGCGACAGAGGTGGTCGACTCTAAAAATAATAATAAAACAAACATTAACTTTTCATGGAGTGTCTATACTTTCATTCTTTCTGGGGGGCAATGAGAATTTTCTCCCACATCAGTTTCAGGCTTCATCAGTAGGGTGGGTCATTTTCCTATGGCGAAAAAAAAATTTTACAAATTCTATCGGGCACAGCAAGAAAAGGGTGCCAAATGGTCTCAAACTAACATGTGTAAAATATTATTCCATTATAATAACTCTTTTTGCCTCCGGATTGGCCTCAAATAGAACAAAAATATGTAATTTTTCATATTTTTTTTAAATTTTATAAATTAAATTTTTTTGTCAATAGCTTCTTAAAGCTCTCTAATAAGGGTCTTTAAAAGCAATTTTAATCATATTAGTCACCTTTATGTATTATCAATACAAAAACAACTGCCTAAGTGGCAATGTAATATGCTATCGTATTAACAATAGCCGTAAAATAGGAGGATCTTTTTTGCCAACAAACAGTGGATTGTCAGTGGTTACATATTTTAAATATTGGTAGTTCAGATGCATTTTCCCTCATGTTTGGTTAGTACAAAGCGGTATTTTTAATTTTTAAAAGTAAAAATAGTTATATTTTTCATAAATATGGCGCGTTTTCAAAATTCAGCGGACAGTTATTCACTGGCTGGTCTTGGGATCCAATAAGATCGTAAAAATTTGTTGAAACAATTGTCGAATGATAGTTCGTTCATTATTCAGTTATGATTCGCCTCAGTCATGATTTACCCATATTTTTGCTATAACAATAAACAGAAACTCAGGCCCATGAAATTTTAGTTCTTTGGAGGGAAGATAGACTCAAAATGGCTCCATAGCATTCCCTTATGCATTCATAAAAGTTAAAATATAGCAAATTTAACTGATTAAGATAATTACAAGTAAGTTTTGAAAAGTAATGTAGCTTATTTAAAAACTTAGGGGATAATACTGAGCTTTATGCTGAAAACGAGGATCTACAGCTCTCCTTAAGAAAATGTTTCAAAATTTGACTCTTAAAATGTGGTTTTAATTTATTTTTGGACATTAGTGACTCATATGGGGTCACTTGGGATGGAATATTCCTAATATGCCAAAGAAATTTCAAGGAAAACCCCAACTTTTAAACAACTATCCAAATGTTTTCCTTGAGATTGAAATATAACCCAAAAAGGGTACCCACCTTCTGACATATCCATTTTTATTAAATATTTAAAGTTTTAAATCCTACTCAACCGGCAATTAGAGTTTTGCTCGTTTTTATGATTCCAGCAAAAAATTTTTGATTGCCAGTTCTAACCATTGAGATATTTTAAAATATGTTGTATTATAACTCAAGTATTTCAACTCTAGTTTCATTTATAATTTATTTATAGTCTTCTATGATGATTTTTATACCATTGTGCACATTTACATTCATGACGGATTCGTGAAATCGAGGTAAAAACTTGATTTTCATTTGTCCATTTTTACATGAAATTACTATATTAATCGAAACTTTGAGGCCAATCCGGAGGCAAAAAGAGTTATTATAATCTAATAATATTTTACACACGTCAGTTTGAGACCATTTGGCACCCTTTTGTCGCTGTGCCCCTGGGAAAATGTGAAAAAAAATTTTTTGACCCACCCTATTCATCAGCCACTATGAGTCACTATCACAGCCCTGAATGCAGAAAATGTTCCTGATGGTGATGGATGAAAAAACCAGCGACGAATCATTCACATTATATCAAGACCAAAGAAATTGTTCATCACTGTCTCCCTAGATGGCGCTCACTCAAACCGTCTAGTCATCACTCTGATGACGTCATTTGGAGGCATGTAGACAAAAAAAATCGGAATTCAAATTCATACGGGATAGAGTTGCGGCGACCCAACAATGCGATCAGCAGTCTGCTTGGACGTGTGCCAGCTAGTAATAAAAAGCAGGATCGTATTGTTGGGTTCAAGCATTAAACATTGTTTAAAAATATTTTTAATTCAGTTTAAAAAAAATACCGACTCTCGTATGCAATTCATCTGTGCTGTAATAGTCATCAATAAAATCCAATCAATAAAATAGTTATCAATAAAATAGTTTATCAATAAAATCCGATTAATAATTTTAAAATAAAATCAAAACGCTAAAGTGGTGACCCGCCGGACCTACTAAAAAATACATTTCATCTCATCTCATCGCTTACGACTTTTTTTATCAGCCTTTCCCTGTCCTCAGCACAATGTTAACTGATCCGCCGGAAGAGACACCGATGTCACGACCTCATCTTTTGCCGCCACTGAATCCACCTCCACAAATAGCGCGCGTTGCCCTGCGGCTGCCGCCTTTTTGGAAGAGCAACGTATCTCTCTGGATTGCACAGTGTAATAATGCCTTCATTTATAGTGGAATCACCAGTGACGAAACCAAGTACGCTGCTCTTGTAGCAAACATTTACGCGGAAACTCTGGAGCACGTCTCCGACATTGTGCTACTGCCACCTGCTGAGGATAAATATGAGACCATAACAAAGCGTCTGGTGACGGAATTCGCAGATTCTTCCCAACATAAAATTAAAAAGCTGGTCTCAGAACTTCAGCTTGGAGATGATAAACCAAGTCATCTGCGAAAGATGCGAAATTTAGCAGGATCCCAACTGCAAGACGACTTTCTGCAGAACCTGTGGATGCAGAGACTACCATCCCACATCCAGACTATTCTTTCTGCTTCAACTGGAAGTTTGGACGGCCTTGCTGCTATTGCAGATCGAGTGGCAGAAGTTGTGTCTCCTGCATCCGTGTTCGCAACTACACCTTCCGCAGACTCTCCACAGGTTCCAGTTTTCCCAGAAGTTACAGCGATCGAGACCCTTATGAAAAAGGTGGAGGATTTATCGGTGCAGGTTTCTGAGCTTTCAAGAAGCCGCCGTCCAAACCGGTCCGACAATTTTCGTGGTCGCAATTGGTCTAGATCTCGTGAGAACCCTCGCAACCACTATGGTGAAAATACCCAGCAGGTTTTGTGCTTCTACCATTCCCGTTTCGGCGATAGAGCACGCAGATGTGTATCTCCTTGCGCAAGAAAAAACGCCTCAGCCCCGTCAATATAGCTGCTGGCATGACGGATGCTGGCCCAAAGACCAGTAGACTTTTGTGCATGATAGAAGGACCAACCAGAAGTACCTTGTAGACTCTGGAAGCGAAATTTCTGAGCTCTGCAGAGTCCTGATGGATATCCTTCCCAAAAAATGTCCTGCGAAAAATTCAACATTTCGAAAAAAAATTGCCGCCATCTTGGATTGGATTTCTAGGCAGAGCGAATGATCCAGGCTTCCAATTTAGTTTTTGCTGCAAATTATTTAATAATATGCGTTTTAGTTTGACACATTAAAAGGATTGAAGTGTAAAAAGATGATTAATTAAAAAAATTAACTATTATATCATTAACTTTTATCTGAATTAAAATGTAGGTTGAAATCAATGTCCTCCTCCTTTTAGTAGTGAGTGATTTTTACTTAAAATTGGGGGTTTAGAAATTTCACTGAAAAGCTTTACCCGTCATTTTAGCATAACTGCCACAGCATCCATTTGTTTGTCCTCCAAGTGATGTCATGCGCGCGCATGTTTTATGCCTCCCCTAATAGTTTGGTATGACGTAATATTTTAAAAAAAAATTCCAGCTGGGTTGTTGATAGAGGTATAGAGAGAGGTGTCGATTTATATCTCCATGGTTACATAATAGTCCAGTATCCATCATTCTAAAGTACAACAGTTTCCTACATTTTGTTACTGTATCAAAGTATACTGGTTGGTTAATGTTTTAAGTAGAAAAAAATTTACTGTTCGGGCTGGCACAAACTGCAATGAGATGAGTGTGTGTCTAGCACAAATTTCTAGATATCTCTCTACTTGTACCAAATTTGTAATACATGCTAATCACCAAATTAAGCACTAGCACTTATCTCATTTTGGGGCACTTTCCCTGTAGTAGCCAAATTCCCGAAGTGCAAGTTAACTTATTAGGCTGAGGCAAACTACATGAGTGTCGGTGAATTACTATCGATAGTTGTGACAATGTTTTTGTCACCAGTAATTTAGAAAACTATTTTTATATAGATATAAAAAATATAGACACTTGATTCTCAACGATATTTAACTTGCTTCTTAAATAATGCTCTTTTGTGGACATATTCGAGCGATTTATCAATACCGAGTCGCTAATTTCTGACACATGACATAACAAACACGCCGTTTTTGTGTTTTGAAGTAGACAAGAAGAGCACGGTATAGAAATTCACTATATTTTTATGAAGATGATCAGTAATTTTTTTTTCTTGAAGTAGACCTTATTTGTCGATACAGGCAAACAGAATTTTTTATTCTTTTCATAAAAAATTAGTGGAATATTTCCATTTGACAAGTTTCTGCAATAAACAGTATTCAGGCCTATTTTCATAGCTTAACTCTAATTTATTTAAGGATTTGTTAATAAAAGTAGGAGTGTTAGTTGAAATAAGATTTCCTTACTAACCCATTAAATTATTATATAATTCTTATTTTTTTTCTCTTTTGGTTAGTTAGATTAGATGTATAATAACCTCTTTTTAAAAAGTGATTTTAAAATCTTGATCAATTAATAAAAATGATCTTTTTAAAAATGATGAAAAAACTCTTGACTCAAAAATGATGGTCTGGCAATTCCAAATGTTAATTTATAGTCATCTATGAAATCAATAAAATAGTTGTTTTTAAATGTATAACTTTAGTAACAGGGGCGTCATTTAGGGGGGGCAAACGCCCCCCCAAGGTTTCCACTGTTATGTGAAAAACAGTTCCAAGTCCCTTGAAAATTCTGTAACTTGCACAAGGAGCTTTGGGTGCAACTCAAAGGCCCCGTTTACATAGACCACTGGAAATGCCGGGTAAAATGCAGGAATTCTAGGTTGGATGGGGTAAACGAAAATGTGCTATAAACCCGTTTACATTGCCTCTCCCGAAATGCCGGGATTTGACGTCACTGATCACGTGACTTGTCGAAGTTGCGTAATCTGTCTCCCATCGTTCGATGTTTTGTTAATTTACATTTTGAGAAAAAAAAAGAAATGAAGGTATTGTTATACAAATAACTTTAACTGACGGTTAATTTTAAAAAATCCCGATTGATTCTCGAAATTTTCTATTTTAATTTCGCATGATGCAGAATTAGACTAAAAATTTAACAGGGTAGAAATTCCTTTAAACCAACAAAATATAATTAATATTAACAAAATGATAAGCTTTACACTAGGAACAATGTAATGAGCAAACATTTCGATTGCTCAACAAAAAATATTCTTCAAAATTATATGGATGATTAGGATTTAGACACCTCCACAAACCTTAAAAATGTAGTTAGTTAAAAAAGGAATTTTTAAATAAAATAAATCAACTGTGTGTCAATATAATAATGTCAATCAAATTTAGATTCTAGATAATTCCAAAATTTTTTGGTATAGAGTAGTAGCTCATGGGTTCAAAAGGAATAGATGCACAATAAAAATATGAAGATGTAAAAGATTTATGTGTTGGGGGAGGTATAACTCGCCTAACATCCCTTTTTGTCTAACAACAGAAGCAAGAAAAATAAATCTTGCAATAAATAGCACTAACGCTATGTATTATATTCAAGAAAATAAATCCTAACTTTCAATATTATTTAGTTTCTAATAATATCACAGAAAGAAAACAATTTTTATTAAAAAAAGCATGTGCCACAGCATGTAAATTGCCATAATATTTGGGATCTGGTTATGTATTAAAGTGGGTAATATGTACTGAAAAAAATTTAACTTGGTGAAATTAGCCATGTGTGTTTTTCATTTTATTACAAATTAATTTCTAGAAAAAACAGTAATGAACAAATAAAAGGTGAATGGATATTACAAATAATAAGAAATTAATACATAGGTAATTAATACAAGATGTATCAGTGAACCGAGAAAAGTTTGCAATAATTGATGTTCGAAATAAACATGAAAAAACCTCACTCAGTTGTATGTTTAAGTGGTCGACTGAAATTTTTTTTGAAAGTTAGCAAATTCACATGAGGCATCCAGTTTCCATCTCCTAAAATAATCATTATTCATTAAAAATAAAAAAATTATTACAATATTGATAAAAAACCTTAAAATTAAAATGGGAATTTTTCCAATACTAAAAAATATATGGACTTTTCTGCTAAAAAATATTTTAATTTTTCAGTTTTGAACACATCACAATCATTCTACTCAAAGTTCTCACAACACAAAATAAAATATAAAGGTACATAAAAATTTTTGTACTACTTTTTCATTAAGGCATTGGCCAACTCGTCAACATAGAAACTTGCATAATTGATTTATATATACTTTTTCAGATTTTTTAGCAATAGTTTTATCATAGATAAAACATAGATAGACGTAAATACAATCAATATTGAACGCTTGAGATTGAACTTTAAAAGGATCTCAAGCGTTTAATATATTTTGTATTTACGTGAAACTTTGGACTTAAGGGTTTTCAACTATGATCTTTCAGATTATCAAATCAAAAGAAAGGATTTCGAAATACAAAATAAGGTTTTGGCAGAGTTTTCACATTTTTTGTGTTTTTTAACTTTTTTCATAATAATAAAAATTTTAAAGTGAAGACTTTTGAAGTAATTTTAAAGATCACAATAAACCATAATTTTTGAGATCATACTCTAAAAAAAGGCCATCGATTTTACAGAGAAAAACTGTCAATTTTGATGCCAGTTTGTTTCTGTTTATTATACAGGTTTCTTCTGTTACTTTTTACAGACCCCCCTGTTTATTATACAGGTTTCATCTGTTGATTTTTATAGAACACCTGTTTATTATACAGGTTTCATCTGTATTTCTGTCAATTTAACAATTCTTTTCTAGTTTTTAAACAGCATATTTTCTTTAACAACATAGATGGTGCATTGTGTCACATTTTTAGATGACGTGGGAAGTAGACTAGTAAGTTGAGTGGGTTGAGTGTGACGTCACACTGTTGTGAAAGTCGTTCTCATAAGGATTTTAATTTTTATATATAAACTAAAAATAAACATAATTTTCTTCGTGGTGACTGTTAAAGTGTTTGAAACTGAGTTTGTCTGGTGTTTCAAAATTGAAAGCATTGAGTGGTCATATTTTAGACAATACGTTTCATACCAAAATGAAAACATCGATTTACTCAAATTTGAAACTGTCATTTCTCTCAGTCTAGGATGGAGATGCAAGAAGGGATGACGTTAGATAAAACTTACTTTTGTTATAAGCCAATTCTATCTCCAATTATAATTCTAAAACCCAAACTCAAACTGAAATTGACCGCTAACATAAAGGCGGTTGCAGTCAGACGTATTTAGAACCTCTCTGTAATGTTCTAAAACCAAATTCTTGATTAATTAGGGAAGATAACTGTAAAAAATCAAAGATTTTTTGCTTCAGGTTTTGCAGCGCCATCTCTAGGGACAAAAGCCAACTAGATTTAGTACAGAAAAAAACTGTTTTTTTCTAAAAACAGGTTTTTCCTGTAAAAAATACAGAAAATACCTGTAAATTTACAGATTTTTTTTAGAGTGTAATGAATTTTTTACCAACAGTAGTTCTACTACAAATTGAATTTTTCAATGATTTTTTGGGGTGTCGCTCCATTTTTAACTCCCTGGGATTTGGTCTGGGACCCCCTTTCTATAGCGATTCTTGTTCATCTTGATGAGTACTATCATCCCTGAAAGTTTGTTGCACCATTTCAGATACACCCTGTATATCCAATTAATACTAATGTAATATCATTCAAATACTACTTTTCAGTGTTCTAACACTTAAATGTGCTCGTTAGGGCATACCTTAAAAATGAAGTTGAGGCGCCTCCCCCAAAAAAAGCCTTGTTACAGCGTGATTTAGATCAATTTTTAAAAAATCCTTGCCCCCCCCCCAACCAAAAACTGAAATGACGCCCCTGTGAGTGGCGGTGAATTACTATCAATAGTTGTGACAATGTTTTTGTCACCAGTAATTTAAAAACCTATTTTTATATAAATATAAAAATATATCGACTTAAGTTAAACTCGTCGCCAAATGTCGTAATTCAAGAATTGCTCTTGATATGGAAATATTTGAGCAAATTATTCATCAATAAGAAAGTTGCATGTGTCAGATTTTCAAAAACAAACAAGTGTTACGTATGGTTTTTTGTATGGTAAAATGAAATATCTAGTCAGTTTTTCAAAAAAATGTTCAGGTAATTAAATATATTAATTTAAAAGTCGAGAAAAAAAACACGTGACTGAAAACGTTTATTGTTTAAACTATAAGATGACGTCAATAATAATACCATCAACTCCATTGCTTTACAACAATGTTTAGTATAAGATGACGTCACATCCAAATTCTTGGCGTTTTCGCGCGCTTTTAAAAAGGGGATTTTTGTTAAATGTTTTGACAATCAAAAAATTTCTCGATCGGCCTCAAATTTTGGGTAGTTGCTTATTTTCGCAAGAGGAATCGATTAAAATAATAAAAAAAATCATGCAACTTCCTCATTGAATCGTTTATTCTTCAGACAAGTCCAATGCGCCACTTTTCGTGGTTTGAGAAAAACTGTATCAGAAACTCACTAAAAATTTATGAAGATGTTCAGTAATTTTTTTCTTAAACTAGACCTTATTTTGTCGATAGAGGCTAAAATAATTTTTACAAATTTTTTAATTCTTTTCATAAAAAATTAGTGAAATATTTGCATTTGAAAAGTTTCTGCATTGAACAAAGTATTCGGGCCTAATTTCATAGCTTAACCGCTTAACTCTCATTTATTTAAGGATTTTTTAGTAAAAGTAGGAGTATTAGTTGAAAATAACATTTCCTTACTAACCCATTAAATTATTATGTAATTCTTATTTTTTTCTCTTTTGGTTAGATGTATAAATACCTTTTTTTTAATAAGGATTTCAACTCTATACTCAAAAATGATGGTCTGCCAATTCAAAATTTTAATAAAAACCATTTTCAAGCTGATAATGCGTTTTTATTAAATTTTCCTTCAAAAGCAGGGTCGTGAATCATTTTTCAATCAAAGGTTCATACTGACTTTGAGTTTACCTTCATTAATGGTAAAAAAATCCTTTTAATACTTTTTTAAATTCTTTTTTCTGTATTTGTCATTGATATTAAATTACCAAGATCATTTGAATGTCCTTCCCATACTATAGGGATTGTAATTTGCATAGAACTACTGTTGACACTTACGCATTTAAAAAGATCCACATTCTAATTTCTGCAACCCACGTTAGGAGCCTAGGTTTAATTTTAGTCACCTATTTGAACCAAAATCAGTGGGAAAAACATTTTCCCACTTTCTCTGTTGAATATTACCCTTAAATTGTAACTCAAACCGTACCCAAACTTAGCAAAATGCATTGCGGCTGAAGGACAACTTAAGGCACTGATTGCTACTTCTTCATTAAAATTTTACTTGCACATTTACATTAAAATAACGTGCACTGCGTGATAGAATAATCACGTGACAAGATCATCAACTCAAACCAAAACAAATAATTTCAAACATTTATTTTTTAACTAATACTGGTGACTAACTTTTCAATCAATAGTACATTTCTTATAAATAATTTCTCCCCTTGGGGTAAAAAGAGTACCTAGATGTGCTCGTGAAGCATTATTCTTTTCACGTTATATAATTCTTGGTTTTTACAATATCATAGCATTATACTTTGGGGATATCCCTATTGGCCAGCTGGTGTTTTGAGATGTGTTTTTATTAAAAAAATCACATGATTAACCGTTTCTCTGCGTAGTTTTTTTTGTCCTCAATGAAATGATGTGTTGGGATATTTGTACACTTTATTAAATAGACACCTTTCTCTTTCGAAATAAACTCTTCAGGCTGAAATCCCTAGATCGAAGTTTTTTTTATTTCAAAGGTGTTCTTTAGTTAAAATACTGAGAGAACTTTCCAAAATGAGGCCTTTTACACCCCATCCGTTTGACCCAAGCAAAATTTGTCGTGTTCCATTTATTTACTTGGAGCATACATACCGTAACCTATTTCGCTATTTTATTGCATGGAAAAACAGCTGAAAATTCGTTTGGATTAATAATTTTAATTTTGTTAATTTAGTGAATATAGAGTATTTTCAATCACATGAGCATGACTCGGACCTAGCAACGGCCTTAGCAACAGATAGTTTGACCTACATCAGTTAACAGTTAAAAGAAAATAACTGGTCACGCAATGCTTCTATTGGAGCATTTGCAATCACATGACAGTGACAGATACCGCCGCACCTAGCAACCGCCTTAGCGACAGACTGTTTGACCTACATATACCTATACAGCAAGGAAGAAAATAAATGGTCGTGACGTCACCTGAAAACACTATTAATCAACAATTTAAATAAATATATTTATGTTGTACCGCTATGACTAGTAACTAGCAAATTTTACATCAAAATTATAAGATAAGGTCCTTATAAATATAAGGTATGTTCAATAACAGATTTTTTTTATCCAATCTCTTATTTACAATTCTTTTTTTCCTTCAAACAGTAGCATAAAAGATTAAGATAGTATCAAATTAAAAATAAAGAAAATTATAAGAAATTATGAGAAGAGCTCAACTCAAAATGCTATAACCCCTTCCTTCCTCAGCATGGCTCTCACGTTCTGAGCGTTTTCTTTCTATTTCTCGTTCACTCGTCGAGAGAGCCGTGCTGTGTAAATATTCCTTTCTTTTGCCTGTAACTGTTTTTATGTCTACGTTTACTCACTAGATGGCAGGTCGGTACTATTTTTTTAATACTTAGTTTAGGTTATTTTGACTGTATACAGCTCGATTAATGTAGATCACGTGATTTGTATTCGGTGACAAAATACAGGGTGTATCTGAAATGGTGCAACAAACTTTCAGGGATGATAGTACTCATCAAGACGAACAAGAATCGGTATAGAAAGGGGGGTCCCAGACGAAATCCCAGGGAGTTAAAAATGGAGCGACACCCCAAATAAAACATTGAAAAATTCAATTTGCAGAAGAACTACTCTTGGTAAAAACTTAATTATGGTCTCGAAAATTGTGGTTTAATATGATGATCTTTAAAATTACCTCAAAAGTCTTCACTTTAAAATTTGTTTATTATGAAAAAAGTTAAAAAACACAAAAAATGATAAAACTCTGCCAAAACCTTATTTTGTATTTCAAAATCATTTCTTTTGATTTGATAATCTGAAAGAGCATAGTTGAAAACCCTTAAGTCCAAAGTTTCACGTAAATACAATCAATATTGAACGCTTGAGATCCTGTTAAAGTTTGTTTTTTGCGTGCGCTAACAGCCGTTCTGGAAACAGTTTTAAAAAACTGCTTGCGCACCCAAAAAACAAACTTTAAAAGGATCTCAAGGGTTTAATATTGATTGTATTTACGTGAAACTTTGTACTTAAGGGTTTTCAACTATGATCTTTTAGATTATCAAATCAAAAGAAAGGATTTCGAAATACAAAATAAGGTTTTGGCAGAATATTCATATTTTTTGTGTTTTATTTTTTTCATAATAAAACAAATTTTAAAGTGACGACTTTTGAGGTAATTTTAAAGATCATATTTAACCACAATTTTTGAGACCATAAGTAAGTTTTTATCAATAGTAGTTCTTCTACAAATTGAGTTTTTCAATGATTTTTTGGGTAGTCGCTCCATTTTTAACTCCCTGGGATTTGGTCTGGGACCCCCAGGACCCCCTTTCTATACCGATTCTTGTTCGTCTTGATGAGTACTATCATCCCTGAAAGTTTGTTGCACCATTTCAGATACACCCTGTATATTCTGAACACCGCTTACATTATGGATTCAAATTAGGTGGTTTGGTTCTTTAATTTAATTGGTGGTGATTTTTATTGTGTAGTAATTACATTTTTATTTTTTTTAATTCAATATAAGTCCAAAACATGAAAATGAAGTCGTATATAGTTCATGCACTTATTTTTATCTAAATTTCTCGAATAAAAAAATTAGCCAATTTTATGATCATTTTTTCGAAATTAATGTGGGAGGCAGTGTTATTCTTAGGATTTTTTTGAAGGAGTGAAAATACTCCGACTTTTTAAGGAGGCGTGAAATTCATTTAATATGAGGAGTGAAATACGGAAATAGCATTAACTGCATATACAGCGACAATTTTTTAAAAAAATCTTCCTATTTTAATGGACAAAAAATGAAATAGAAAAAAATGAGGATGCTATTTTGGGTTTTTAACAATTATAGCATTTGTTAAGTATTAGCAGAAAATATTAAGCATTTTAAATAAAATAATTTATTTTACATTAAACATTCTATAGGAAATATTTATTTAATGTTACAAATTTTAGAAAGTGGGGTAGTATGCATTTTTTATGCAAAACCAAAAATTCAAAGCTTAAAAATACGCTTGGCTAGTTTTTAAAAGCGTATTTCCAATTTTCAATGCGTGAAATACGCTCTCAGAGGCTTTTAAAATATCTCTGGTCAGTGGCGTTCCTAGTACTCCAAGCAGTGTCGGCGAAACTGGTTTGCGAGGCCCTAATACCAGATGTAATGAATTATTGTAAAATAATTGGCCTTTTTGGTATTATTAATAGCTTATTTAATTAATAACCTACTTAATTTTAATTAAGATAAATTATAATTTTAATTAACTTAATTATAAAATAGAGTACTTTATGATAATCAGAGAACAAATGGCAATTTTAATCACAAATCTTGTAATATTAAACTATTAATTTCAGAAATAGATACTTAAACTGATTTATTATTGCTTTTTTTACTTTTTATTACTTTAAATGTAATTTTGAAATTTACGATTTAGTCCGATTGGATAAATTTGTGCGCGGTTTATCCTGAAAGTGCCCAATATTTATTTAGATACACTTTTGCTTATAATAGAAATATCAACTTTAGAATTAAATAAAAATTTTAAATGTGAATGACTTTATCATCACATACTTAGTTATTTACATGCTATTAAAATTAGTTTCAACCTTACTAGATCAAAAAAACTTTATAACACAGTAATTGAATTTTAAGTTAAAGTAATGAAATCAAAATCAAGCAAGGGGCCGAGTATTAAACTAAAATATTTTATTTACAGCAAAAACGCCAGTAAATAATAATGTACTTACAAAATACAGTAGCTAATATAGTAATTTATTTCGGGAGGGGCCAAATATTTATTTTTCATCCATACATAATTTATTACGTCCAATTTAGTTTTTTATAAATTTTTTGTTAGAATTTTACATATAAAAGAACTTAATCTAAAAAGTTGTGAATGATTTATTCCCTGGTACCAAAGGCGGGTCTGGGGAATATTCAAAAATTTACAAAATTTTCGAAAATTTTGACTTTATAAAACTATACCGTCCACCGTGCCGTTTATTCAAAAACGTTATAAAATCCCATTGACTTATCTATTGATGTACCGCTGAATTAGACAGCAACTGAACGGTCGACGGGATAAATACGGGATTGGTCTCGAAAGATCCATTGCCATTAGGAGAGAAAATATGTTCGAAAAGTATAAATAAACCATTAATTAAAAAAGTTTGTCACCAGTATATTTTAATGATAAATATTGATATATTTTCACTGTTTCAAAATTAAATTATGATCACGTGACCTTATTATCACGCAATGCACATTGTTTTAATAATAATGTGTTAGTATTTTTAAAAAGAACTAGGGGGCTCTGCCCCCTGCTCGCTATCGCTCACCAACCCCCGGAACTGCTTCGCAGTTCGTTGAAGATCGCTTCGCGATCTTAGCGAGCAGAGCGCTCGCTTGTTTCATCTCAACTATCCAGTAAAACCTGGAACTTGTCGGCTTAGTTTATGATAATTTAAAATCGAAACTTTTATCTCTCGAACTTATCAATAACTTAATTCGGACCATAACTACAAAAATATCAAAATAAAACTGCAACTGAAATATCCTTGTTTTAACTTGTCAATAATTCAATCGAAATGTTTTTTAAAATATCAAGCAAGTCTACAAATTATCATCAACTGTCTTAGAGAAAAAACATGCCATTAATATCTTTTAAATTTATGAAATGCACGTGTATCTAGTGAATCGTTGGAAATAAAAGAAATCAGACTCACATAAAAATCGGCTGTTTCTCTAGTGAACGACCAGAAAGACATGAAAAAATTGAAACTTTGAATCTTAATAATTCTAAAAATAATTCGAATTTTTTAAAAACGAAATGCCAATCTTTTTATAAAAAATAATTGTATGTGTGTTTTAAATATCATAGTTTTACTGTGATTAGTAAAAACCGAAAAAGGGTAAAAAATTTCGAAATTTTAGAATTTAATTACTCCAAAAATAATTCGAAAAAAGGGCGACGAGGTGCAAAACTTCATACCTAAGAGTATGTGTCGTCAAAAAATCATGTTTCTGCTGTAAATAGATTTTTCTGGGGGCGAACTCGCAGCCGAAAAAAATAATTTTCGACTTTGACATTAAATAACTCCAAAACTAATTATCTAATTAATTAGGTCTGGAAACTGAAATGACCCTTATACATTAGTCTACCAATGGTCAAAATTTCATAATATTCCTTCAAATAGTTTTTGCGTAGTAATAGTTCAAAGTGTTAAAAAAATAAAATTTTCAAAATCAGCGGCGGTGACGGCGGCGGTGACGGTCACTGTTACTTTTTTTTAATATAGAGAGAAAATGAAGTCATAAACGGAATTTACAATAACCGTGTTGATAATGATAAGTTATACCGGAATTACACGTAGTAGCAGCTATGCGATATAGACCAGTGCTGAGCCTTTGAAAATGGTAAAAAGTGAAAAAAAATAATAGTAGAATGAAACACATTGGAAAAGAAAGAGAATATAACAAAAAAGAAAGGAAAATTTATAGGGCTCGACCGATGGATCGGCGCCGATTGTTTGAAAAAATAGACATCGGCGACCGATGTTGACTTGCGAAAAAATCGGCCCAAAAAACATCTAAAAGCCGATGTTTTCCCAGAAAACAGAATAACATCAATCAATTGGCGAAAAGAACAAAACAAGCGTGATTCTGCTCCATCTTGCTCCTAATTTAGTTCTAAGTTGAACATCCACCCTACATTGGCGTCATTTAGGGGGAACAGGGTGGTGATTGCCCCCATCAAGGCTACAATTTTTATGTGAAAAATAGTTACAAGACCCAATTTTTTAAGATCGAGAAAGAGCATAGGGTATAACCCAAAAAAGTCTCAAAATGAGTTAAAACACTACTTTTGAGGGTTAAACAAAAAAATTTCGGGAGGTGAACCTCCAAACTACCCCTTCTGAAGCTTTTAACGCCTGATTCACTTCTCCTTGATAATTCTGCCACTTACCAGAAGCGGTTCCATTTGGGTGTTCCAAAAGTGTTTTAAACGGAGATAAAACACTAGTTTTGAGGGAAATTTTAAATACATTTTCTGGAGGAGGATCTCTAGCCCCCTTTAAAGCTTTGACGTTTTGAAAGATTTTTACCCTTAGAAATTCAACTCAAAATGAGCAGAAACCTTTTTTAAGAAGGAAAATTTCAAAATATTTTTGGGGGAGAACCCATAAACCCCTCTGTAAAAATTTCGTCGGAATAGTGTTTTCTTTTGAAAATTCTGTCGCTTATAAGAAGCTTTTCCCTTTGGGTGTTCCCTAAAGAGTTTTAAAAGGAAAAAACACTAAGTTATAAAACACTTCTTCAAAATCTTCAAAAATGTTTTTGGGGAAGGATCTCCACCCCCTTGAAACTATAATGGGTTAACTTATGAAATTTTGTGGTTTACAGGGTAATTTTAAGATGTAACCAAAGGGACTCAAAATAAGCTTCAAAAGCCAAATTTTAAAAAACTTCTAACTTCTTTAATATTCTAACATCCAAGGAGAACAGCCCCTTGTAAACCCAGAAATCTAACAAATAATAAATAAACGTCAGAATTTTTAAATTTTCTTGTTTTAAGCTAGGGTTTTATGTCATTTTGAAACATTTTTGGGGATCCCCCAAAAAGCAAACCAATACTTTATAATTTTCAAGAAAAGAAAAATGTGAAACAGACGTCAAAATTTTGTAGGGGGTTTATCCCTAAAAAGTAGTGTTTAACTTGAAGGCCTTTGATCCCCCTATCCGAAGATGCTTGCTCCTTGTGAGTTAAAAAAATTTCAAGGTAAAAAAAATTGTACACAAATTAATGCAAAAAAATTTTTTTGGGGGGGTAGGGGTTTTGAACTTCTATCTCCCCCCTCTTGGATACGGCAATGTCAATAGCAAACATGTATTTTCATTTCTGGCTCTAAGATAGATTTTAATGCTTTTCTATAAAAATAATTCCGAACTGTTTGCATTTTTTACCATCGGCCTTAAACATCGGCCATCGGCATCGGCAATCATCGGCCAAAAAAATACCATCGGCCATCGGCCTGCCGATGGAAATTTTCAACAATCGGCATCGGCCCATCGGCCAAAAAAATGCCATCGGTCGAGCCCTAAAAATTTAATTACGTCCGATCTGAGGTCGGGAAGAGGAAGGGGTTGTAAAAAAGGGGTTTTTTAGAATAAAAAACTATTTATCTCGATTTCCAGCAAAACTACAAGTCTTATGAAAAAATTTAAATAGCAAAGTTGTAGGTATTAAAAAGATCTACAACTTTTGTATTCACACTTTTTTCACATAACCTCAAAATTTATGAGAAAAATTCAAGTAATCAAGTTTTTGGTTTTTTATTTTTATCTTTAACAAAAAAAAAATTTTTTTTCACAAAATTCGGTGAAAACTTACCTTTTGATGTCCCAAACACACTTTAATTTTTTTGATTTAAAATATTTATGTTTTCTCCTTATTTTGACTTGATATCGAAAAAGCACCCTAATTTTCAATCGAAAATCCTCACGTCCAAATATTTTCTTTTTAAAAAAAGTCGGTGGGCTTTTTGTTCGTTGAAATCTCTACTTTCCGATGGTGTAAAAAATATATGCATCACTATGGTAAATGTTCTCAGAAAATGCAAAGAAACGAAAAAAGCTCGAAGATAGTTTAATTATAAAAACCATACAAAAATACCATTTTTGCAAGAAAAACTTTTATCTAACGAGAAAAACAAGGACAAAATAGTAAAACCGTTAATGAAAAGATTACAGTCACAAGGATTTTCCTGTAAACAAGCAGAAGAAAATGCAGACAAGCTGACATAATTAAGACCTCGATTGAAATTGACATATGCTAATAAAACTGTCTTTGTTGTGGGACAAGATATTGATCTTTTGGTCCTTTTGAATAAATCAAATTCAAATAATCATGACATTTATTTTCTCAAGCCAGGTTATGGAAACGTAATATATTTATTTTTCACGTCTTATAGTTTCAAATATGAATCCTTCAAAAATATCGTATCATTTCTGCATTGTTTTTCTGATATTTCCTTGCAAAAATGGTATTTTTGTATGGTTTTTATTTTTGAACTATCTTCGAGCTTTTTTCATTTCTTTGTATTTTCTGAGAACATTTACCATAGTAATGCATATATTTTTTACACCATCAGAAAGTAGAGATTTCAACAAACAAAAATCCCATCGACTTTTTTAAAAAAGCAGATATTTTGACGTGAGAATTTTCTATTGAAAATTAGGGTGCTTTTTCGATACCAAGTCAAAATAAGGAGAAAAAAATAAATATTTTAAATAAAAAAATTAAAGAGTGTTGGGGACATCAAAAGGTAAGTTTTCACCGAATTTCGTGAAAAAAAATTTTTTTTGTAAAAGATAAAAATAAATAACCAAAAAATTTATTATTTGAATTTTTCACATAAATTTTGGTTATGTGAAACAAGTGTGAGTACGAAAATTGTAGATCTTTTTATTACCTACAACTTTGCTACTTAAATTTTTTCCATAGGACTTATAGTTTTGCCGGAAATCGAGATAAACCCAGGTGCCCAACACCTAGATCCTAGATTAAAAGGAGGTGAATGCTAAATTGGAAGTTCATTTTAAATATCGAGAAAATTATTTCCACTCATATGTTGTATTGAAGTTATATGAAGCGGAATGTAATATACAGTAAATTATAAAAGTGGTCTTTATTTGCAAATTAAAATTTATAAACTTGCTATTTAGGAATTTGCCCTTTTAGAAATGTTTTAAAATTCTTCCATCAGCTTATAGCAGCCCACTTGGCCACCACACTGGATAGAGTGAATAGAGGAATATCTATGGCCTGAAAGTTCCTGTATATACAGTATTTTCAAAGGCATTTTAAGGCCTGAGGACACTTAAGTTCGGTGATGCATAATTGTGTAGGTGGTCTATGATTGTTATATGATATGCGAAAGTGAAATGATGTTGGACGCGCAAGGTTTTCTCAATGCAAAGAAAATAATACCATAAAATTTACATATGAACATATATTCATCGAATGCAACATCAGGCGTTTAAATATTTGAGAAAAAGTAGCAGAATCATAAACCCTAGTGGACAGGTATGATCAAATGATGTACCAAACATAATAGAAGTCATGTGTAAAGGTTTAAATAACTTACCCTACCCCCAAAAGTGATCAAATCCATCGTGTTCTTTATCGCATTCACGGTGGCAATACGTTATTTTTGATTGGATTAACCGGATTTTCGATGCCTCAAAAGAGTCGATTCAAGGGATTTATTTCAACTTAGCTTTTTGGTTCAATTCGGTTATAAATAAAATAACAAGAAGACAGGACATAGAATGAACAGAAAAGCTGAATTTTAGATTAACAGGAAATAACCATAGTCATTTATTAACTTACCAAAAACAACAGATGTTTGGAAAATTTTGATGTTGATGAAATGTTTGTGATTGACTTTTATAGTATCGCATGTGATATCTTTAACTCATAGTTTAAGGGATATGCGGTTAGAGTAATTAAAGCTTTAAAATAACATCCTAAATTATTTCGTGATAAAATTTTAAATAAGCGCTTTTAAGAATTTAAATTACTATATGATTTGAAAAACTTAATTATCTCTGTACATAATTCAGCTGATGACCATGATATTAAGAGAATGGTATACATGAACAAAAATATCTCTTGGATAGATACGCTTAATGTGATGCGTCAGCGGCCGCTCTAACACCTTGTTGAATGCAAGACATCGCAAGAACAGCCACAGGTGGGTTAAAGCCACAGGTGGGTTACAGGGGAGTTACAGGGGGTTACAGGGAAACAGGCCAGGTGGGTTACAGGGGAATAAAAGTTATTCTTAATATTGAATAGCAATTGAAGATGATTTATCATTGAGGGGTGAACAAAAAGATTGAAAACCCCCCTTAAATATCAGTTATAGGCCAATGTGTAATTTTTTTGCTGGGTAAATCTTCATCCGTTACTGCTACTTGCTACATGTTGTTCCGAAACATTAGAACTCATACGCAAACCTGAACTCTTAATAAAAAATGTCTACGGAATCATGATTCCAAGTAATTCACTGATTTTTTTGGTAAATAATGTTCTGAATGGGTTAGCTCTAGTATTCATGTATCGTTCTGTTATTGAGCTGCTGTTATATAGCTATGGAATAAGTAGCAAGTATTATTATACTTTTCAATGATATATTTTGAAACAATTATGTAGTGAAAGCACTTTTCATGGAGAAATTAATAGACAGTACCGTAGTATGGAATTTTTGAAACAAATAATAATCTGAAAGAGTTGGCTCCCAAGGTTTATGTAGCATTTTACCCTGAACTTTTTTTTGTTGAGAATTAACAGTGACGCGCGATCCGCGCTTATTTTAAATCATGAAATTTCTAAAATATTTAAAAAAATTAAATTGTGGAAATAAAGTTGGTGGATACAATTCATTGATTTAATAAGTTTTATCACACAACTTCTGGAATGATTGAATCATAAGCTTTATGCAGGTAGCTGCTATTGAACTGTTACTTTTAGTAAGAAGTAGCAACTGTAATTCTAGTTTTACAATCCTGAAATTCAACAAGGAAATAAGTAAATTATTTACGTTAAGGGTTTTCAAAGGTGTTTTTCTATAAAAATACTCTTTATTTGTAATAACTAACAATTTATTTGTCCAGATGTTTTTTTGTAGATGGTCGAGTTTTAAAATGTTGACCAGCAAGCAGTCCTAAAACAACTCAACTCCTAACTCTATTGGGCAACAGAAAATGCAATTTATCGCTTTTCAATATTTTGTAAGCTTAGTATTCATTATTTATGGTTAATCAGATTAATTTTCATTCGAATTTATTGATTAAAAATCAATGTATTAGTTATACTCTCAGAATCCTTGTCTGACATATTTTACTTCTGAACTCAGAGGGAGTGGAAACATTTCCATTCCGCAGTAACCCTTCAGTGTTCATTTTAGTGCTGTGTAAAATCCTTCATAACGTAAGGGCAAGTAAACTTAGAAATCGACAAACTGTTTCAATTTGAGATAGCAAGTGATTGAATAAGTGTTATAATTCAAAAAATGGATGATGATTTACTGGCTGATGATGGTCCATACAAGGTAATGTATAGTGTGCTATGATTCGAGTTCCTTTCTTCAATAAGCCTATAATATAAAAAATACTTTCTTATTATTTCTTTTCAAATGTTTTACCTGTTTCTCAAAAATTTTTTTGTTAGCAATCTTTGTTAAATTAATGAGTAGATTTTTGTGTAATTTTTACTGACTATTTTTGGCACAGCTTCGATAAGAGTTGACCAGCCACCATATTTATCTGCAGCTCAAATTAAATCTATGTGGTTGTGTGTCATCATTTGAGCTGTGGTAAACATGGCAGCTGTTCGACTCTTATCAAAGCTGTGCCCTATTTTTATTTACTTTAAAGAACAGTAGAATTTTCTTAGTTGGTAAAAATCTAGAAGTGGGTTCTGGTTGGTGAATTTTTAGTCGCCAACTTCACTTTGATACAAAAAATAATAAAATTCCAGAATGTTCAATTAAAATTTATCAATTTTCTTTAAGTCAATAAAAATGACACCTTACAGAAACAACCCAATTGGATGCAAAATATAAAAGAAACAAGCTGATTATTTAGTATGTTGAGTGTAAAAATGCATGTCTTCCTTTATTTTCAGGACGATGAACTTGATGATCTGGACGTTACAGAAGAAGCTGCTCTTTTAGGATTAAGTGATGAAGAATTGGATTCTAGAGATAACGGTATTAATAACAAATTTTATTTATAAGAAATAGTCAGGTTTAGTTGTAACTTTGATCTTGCAATTCAAAATTGTTTTAAATTTCATATTTGTAATTAAATTTCTGTTACTCGCGTATATTCCTGTTGACCATACAGTGACCTAATTCTGTGCCACAGCTGTAGAACAGTCATTGGGCTTTGATAACCTTGGTATAATACATAAGCACTGAAATTTTTTCTCTTTAATGTAATAGCTTTCTTCCAGGGCTACAGTAAATATTTCACAGCCCAATAATTCTCAAGAACACGATTTCTTTTGTATAAAATTTCCCACAAACTTTATTATAATAAAGATTTAAAGTTGAAAAAATTTCTCATATGTCAACTATACTTACCCACTCTTTGCCAAAGATTTAAAAGCCTCGCTGAAACCTGTAGCAATGTAAAACTTTTAGTAACAGAAAAAAGGATAGGTCAATCACTTAGTGGTATAATTGAGTTTATTAAATAATATCTTTTTGTATTAATTATTATTTGTTGAACAGAAGAGCTTGAATATGTTGATGAGGATGGAAACCCAGTTGAAATTGGGGAAAATAATGCTGAGCTGTACGAATTTGCTAATGTAAAATCTGGTAAACGAAGGTAAGCTAATCTGCTCATATTTTTTGTTTTGAAAAATACTATTCCAGTTTTGTTGGCCTAAATGTATGATTCTTTATTGAATTATTCTTTCAATCTTTAAATTGAAAAGAAAAGTCATTCATTGATGTTTTTAGGTGATTGATGCAACAAATATGGTGAAATGTTTTATTTTAAAATTTATAAACTTTTGAATACATGCTTTCCATTTTTACCCTCTTTTTGAAATAAAACTAATAGAATACAATTCAAAATTAAAGTAGCCTCTCTGACGTGTATAAAAAACAGTAATAGAGCAACAAAAGTCAAGTAATATAATTATTGAGTTCTGATCCAATTTTTATATATGGTAGAGTTCTGATTATATCAGAGTTAGTGTGTAGACCGAGACTTAACGCTTGATTTAGTTCCTAAATTTGTTGCCAACAGCTTTTCATTGGAGTTGACTCCTTGGTGCTGGTTACTGAACCGGTTTTCGGCAAAAATGTTTTTACCATTTTTCTACAAGATGTTTAAAGCTGTAACTCAGATAATTAGAATTTTACTGTATTAGGTGAAGTTTTATTTAAAAAAAACGAAGATAAAACTTAAATGCATTTTTTGATTAGATACGAATTGGAATTTTTGAACACATAATGGTCTCTTTTTACAGCGCTGATGAAGATGAAGATGTACTAGAGCTAGATTTGGAAGCTGAAATCGAGAGCTTTACTCAAGAAAACCCTGATCTTGTCAGAGAGGTGAGTTTTTTCTGCATGTTCCATGTTTTTTCCGGGATTTATTTTAACCCCATTTTAGTTGTAGAGCAGTCAGGATTGAGAAAAATTATGTCTGGTGTTTAATTACTTTTAAAAACAATGATAATTTTTCTTTTCACAACAGATTTTCAATTAAAATGGATAATTTTAAAATGCATAAATTTAAATTGGAAGAATTTTACAATCACTTATACCATCTCTTTTCATAGATAAAGGGGGTATCTTTTTCAACACTCATATTGCAGAACCAACGATAGTAAAAGGGTCACGTGATTTTGACAACGCTGGAACTAGTATTTCGGAGGGGAGACAGGTGGAAGTTGAGGGGCAGTTGATCGAAAGAGGAAGAGACATTGGCACAGCTGGGATAAGCGTCGACCATTTGGCGACCGCTTCGCGGTCGCCAACTAGTTGGCGCTTATCATGCCTGAGGTGCCGATCGTCCATGTTTTACCACGACTCAAATGATAACACTTTAATGCATTACGATAACTCCGATTTAAATAAGCCGAAATGCACTAAGCTTGTAAATAAGACTTTCGAAAATGTATAAAGCATAGTACTAAAACAATAAACATGCAACTTAACATTGTACCATGCATTGTCATGTATCGTTATCGTTATTAAAATGACTCAAGTAAAATAGCATGCGATAACAAAAGCACAATTTGCATGCAACTACAAAAGCACATTACAAATGATTCTTTATCATATATATAGCAAAAAATAAGTAGTTAATAACGTTCAGAGAAAGTAATTCAGAGAAATAACGTTTCGCTTACCGATTTCTACGCTGCTTACTTCATAGCGGTACCAAAATAAACAAGATCTATATTAACGAGACTGCGCAAAACGTCATCACTATTCCGGGATGATTAAAATAATTAATCAATCCAGGTTTTGTCTTTTTAATTTTATTTAATTATTGAATCAATTAAATTATGTGATTAATAATTACATTATTTATGATATTGTTCTTCTTTTACTTCGGATATCGGATCTTGAAAACCTTCGGAATGCGCATGCGATAAATCTTCACATTGAAAAGATATAATTCTGTTCTTATTTTATTATCTCAGTAATCATAATAATCATCAAGAAATAAGAATGGATTCATAAAATTTAAAGAATTCAAAGAAATATGAAAAAATAAAATTTGTTTAATGTTTATTAGTTTGAATATTTTTTTCTTTGTGTTAAATCTTTGGTAATTTGATACGGCACTTGTAAAGAAATTTAAAAAATACTAGGGGGCTGGATAGCGATAGCGAGCAGGGGGCGGCGCGAAATAACAGTGACGAAAGAGAAATAACAGCTTTTTTTTGCGATTACGTTAGAGTATTATATATATAGATTGTTACGCTCACCGATTTCTATGCTATAATCACAACAAACAAGATCTTTTAACAACAATGTGACTACTTAGAACGTTGTCATCGTCACTATTCCAGAGACTCCAACTACTACGGATTCTCCGTAGTTTCTACGGATGCCGTCGATAAACTACGGACTACGGATAACATCGAAAAAGCTACGGAAAATCGGAAATCTATCGTAAAAAGCACTTAAAAGCGCAAGTTTTTTTTCCAAATTATGCTCTATTTTTAGTATATTTTCAGTCTTCATAATCATAATACAGGGTGGCGAGCGATCGGGGTTCGTGTTGCATTTGGGGTATTCCGTTCTTCCCTCGACTTCTTTCGGACGGCACAGCGGCGGGCGCCAAGTTGAAATCGGCTTCTTCTTGCGTTGTTAGTGCGATGTGGAAAAAACTACTTTATTGTGGTTAGAAGCCGTCGTCCGATGTTTAGGACCGCATTCGGCGGAAAAGTCGAAAAATAGCGATTTTTGGCGTAAGTACCGTTTTCCCGGCGCGTAGTTGAAACTGGCTTCTTTTCACATTGTAATTACTCAGTGGGAAAAATTAAGCATGACTAGAGGAGCCTAAGAAGTCCAGTGATACCTGTCAGATCGCGTTTATATCGATTTTAGTCAGTGTTTTCAACTAATTTTTCTTCAGGAATTCCTAAGTTGTAAATTTTTACTGATAGATCACTCTGAAGCTTAATGCAGTATATTTAAAAATCTTGTTAGATTATAACCTGTTTCAGTATGACATCAAGGGGGGTGGCAGGGGATCCACCCCTAAAAAAAATCGGACTAGGTGAGTAAAACAACCCTGTTTTTAAGATCAACTTCCAAAAAAATTTTCCTTACTCATAAGGACTACTGACAACCATCTTTGAAAGTTGGAGTCTCTGCTATTCCCGGATGATTAAAATAAAGACAAAAACTGGTTTGATTAATTGTTTTGAATATTAAATCAATTAAATTATATGATTAATAATGATATTCTTCCTTTATTTCGGATCATAGAATTTCGGATCTTGCAAACCCTCGGAAATGCGCATGCGTCAAATCTTCACGTCCAAAATATAATTTTGTTCTTATTTTTAAATTAAATAATTACCGGTGATCAAAATATGTATCTCCCGGGTACAGAGCGTGCGTCATAATACTGAAATCATAATAACTTTTTATAACATCCTTTTTCTTTGGTTAATCTTCATTTCAGTGAATCGTGGGGAAACATGGTCTATCACTAGTTACCCAACTATCGGCAAAGTCTAAAAATCACGTGATCCTTTTACTATCGTTGGCTGAGCAGTATATTGATCTTTTTATATATCTTTTCCATAGTATCTTTTTCTTATTATCTTTCTTTTTCTTTAGATCTTTTTTAATAGATAAAGGGGGGGGGCAGGGTTACTCCCCCTGGAAGCTTTCAAATTTTAGCATGTTAAAAAAGGATTTTAAGCTACATTTATGGGAGTTTGGAATGTTTTTTTATAAAAAAATATGACTATTATGAACAACAGTTTAAAAGTAGTCAACCCCCTTTGTTTATTAGCATAAACAATGCCCCCCAATTTTCTATCAACTCATCACCACCCCCTTAAAATGTTTCTACACCCCCTGGTGGTGGTACTGCACACTTTGAAAACCATTGCTTTAAATGGACTTTTTTAGCCATGTTTATCAAACTTCTGTCATGAACATAACACCCGTTTTCCTGCAGTCTCCAGTCAAGGGATATGAAAGACAGCACAGGGAGAACCTCATCTCAGTGACTTCTCGCAGCGAGCAAGGGAAATCCAGAATCAACGAAAGCCCCGATCGGCACTCGGAACGCCTGAAGACGGACTCATACTCTTCCTCGCAGAGTGTGTCTGTCAGACACTCGACCTCAGAATCCTACAGCGAGCCTTTGGCCTATGAAGACGAAAGCGACAGCGAAAGCATTGATGACCACCGAGAGAGGTTCAAGTCGGAGCGAAGCAACATCATTACTCTGACGCCTGCGAACAAGAGAGATATTCCCGATACTCTGGGTATGTTGTTTGTGGCAGTGTGTGCTGCTGCGCTCTTTTATAGTTCGATAATGGCAGGTTTTTTCTTGTACTTCAAAGACATGTTCTTGTTGCTATTCATTAGTGTAAATGTATGAAATAGCTTCACATGGAAGAAAAATAGGTTTAAAGAGTCCAGATTTGCTCAGTTCAGTGCTATTATTTCCATGAAAAATCAGGGTTCCCACGGGTCAGGGAATACCCGGAAAAGTGAGGGAATTTAAATTTCACCTAAAAAGTCAGGGAATAGTCGGGAAAAATTGCTAATTTTGGGCAAAAACCTGGAGACTCCTTTAAAATACCTGGAGAATGAAAATTTTTAATGTTTGTGTGTGAATTTTTGCTCTAGTAAGTGAAAAAATTGTCAATTTGTTGAAAATTATGTGTTCAAAAATGCAAGAAGTATCTGAAAAATGCAGTGAATTGCTAGTTTTTTACCAAAAAATCTTAAAAATTGACCTGGAAAAGTCGGAATTTTATTTCTGAAATTGAGTGAAAACCCTGAAAATAAATAATTAAAATTAATTTCCTTGGGTATTTTAGACTTAATTTATTGTTACCCAAGTTCTAAGGAGACATGATATTCTAGGGCAAAACTAACGAAATTTTTGAACATGAAGTCCAAAAAACCTAATTGACATCCCAGAACAAAACCAAAGTCATTTTCGGATTTAGCGCCTCAAAAAACATAAGGAACAGGTGGAGTAACTTAAAAAGTTTTAGTTCTCTTTTGAAGGTTTGTTTTTGGAGACCTGTGTTATTACAATATAACTTCTTACATGTGTATCTGTAGGCTTACCATACGTCCAGGGCTTTTGGAGCTGTCCTGGGACGCAAAAATGTCCGGGTTTTTATACATATAAGGAATTGCTAGACATTTTGATGAAAAATCAAGACCAAGCTGTTTAAAACAGTGGTTTAAAATTGCGTTATTTTACATTTTCAGTAAATTTTGTGATAAAATTAAGTCAATCAAACTAATTTCAAAAAGCCGTAATGTCAAATGAAAAAATAAAATTTTTTTCTGCTTAATGCTTATTAGTTTGAATATTTTTATCCTAGTTTTTAATTTGTGGTGATATAACATGGTACTTATTAAGAAATTTCAAAAATTTGTCCGGGGTTTGAACCGAGGAAGTATGGTAAGCCTATGTATCTGTATAGCTGTTGTATTTGATTAAAATTAACCTTTGTTACACAATTTTGGCTTAACTGAGTTTGGCTCAGTTCGAATGAACTTGGATAATCAGAACTGTTTCAAAATTGTTGAATTAACAAAATATTGACTGAACTCAGGGGTGGCCAACCTTTTTCGGAAGCGTGCCACAAATTAGGAAGCAAAAATTATGCGTGCCACTTTCAATGTACCGAAAAATAAAGAAATATTCGTTTATAGAGTGATAGTGGGTATTTTAAGCAAATCTGCGTTGTGTATATTTTAAAGTAATATAAGGGGAGGAATTTTTAGAAATTTATTGAGTACCAAAGATGCCAACCATTCCGGATTTTGGGGAATCATTCCGCATTTCGGCCCAGAATTCCGCAATTACGGATAAAGCTAGAAAAATTACGGAAACTACGCTAATTATATTTTATGACAGTGCATTAAATTTTTCTTCTCAATCCTCTGTTTTTAGTTTCAATCCTTACAATACATATTTTTTTACTTAGAATTGCGAATAAAAACGATAAGGCTAGTCGGCTAGTAACTGATGAGATGGGTAATAAGATGGGGGAATCAATTGGAATTTGGAATATTCTAATCTGCATGGGAGAAAAAAAGGCCTTCTGTTTTCAAATATTTGCGTTTTCAGGACTTATCTGAAACTTATAAGATAGGAGCATCTTTCTACGTGCAGAAAAAGCGGCGTCGGTCAGCAAGCCACATGCCACGCCACGCCTGTTTTTTTTGCGGACAGGGGGGGCGATTACGGATGAGCGTTGTCTCAGGTTGGCAACCCTGGAATACAGACTTTTAATGTGCTTTGAAAATAACTAAAATCAATAATTTTAGAAAAAGTTTAGTATAGCCTCAATGAAAAGATAACCATACACGTTTTTAAGCTATCTGATATAAAGCTGGTCCTAAAATTAATAAGAAAATTAGAATAATTGGGTTAAATAGGCCACTTAATTTTTAAGGAATGAAAAAAAGATTTAGCCCACATAATATTTTAGTTTAAGATTTTATTCAAAGTTATTATAAAACCTTAAAAATATAATTATGTTCTCAGAAAACTAAGTAAAGAGGAGATTGAGGGAGCATTGAAACCTCATTGATGTTGTCACATTGTTTTTTTCCCAATTTTTTTTCAATATCTTCAAGTGCCACTGGTTTTACTCAGCCCTGCCACTTCGTGGCACGCGTGCCGCGGGTTGGCCATCCCTGACTTAACTATTCAAGGTTTGCAAAGTACAAACTAGCTCCTCAGTTTCAATACGGAAAATTATCTCACTAAAACTGTGCCTTTGTTTTTCAGAATCTGTGATAAGTGTCGAAGAAAATGCAAAGGTTCAGGCATTTCTGGAGCAAGAACAGCAGCGAAAAATGCGCTCCAAAGGCGGCAGAGGGAGGAACCGAAATCAAAATTTCAACCGCCACCAGTCCTATCAGCACCAGTCTCAGCACCACCATCATCACCAGTCTGCTCAACATCACCAGCCTTCGCCGCACCAACATCATCAGTCCGCTCATCAACATCAACCGCCACATCGACAGATCCAACATCCCCAGGAACCGCCGGTTTTCGTGCCTGTTTCAAACCAGCCACACCAAGAGCCTCAGGTATAGGGTTTTTTAAAGGGAAACTTAAGGGATTTCCGGTTTTTCAATGTTTAGCATTTTAAGAACTTGTATAAAAAACTGATATAAAATTTAAAAAATATAGTACATATTAAAGTTTTCAAATTTATTCAATAACAGCACAGTACACAACAGAAAAAAACACTGAAAGATTTTTTAATATCCCAAAGGAGCCAAAAAAGCTCTTACATGGGGTTACAGATTTCCTATTGTTATTGAACAGAAAAATAAAATAAATTCAATCAACATAAAGAAATTCAATAAGAAAACATAAGATAACAAACACAAAAAATATGTCAAATTCTCAACCATCATGGCTTCATCATCAGTTTTTAAAATTATATCTTTTTTAAATATTAATGGATTTATTTCATCTTTAAATAGGGTGTCAGTGTGCTTTTTTGATTGGACAAATAATAAGAAATGAAATGAAAGATGCTTGCCCTGACTGTCAGGGCCGGCCCCAGGGTAGGGCGCTCCGGGCGGCCGCCCGGAGCGCAATGATCTAGGGGCGCCAAAATCATGGAAAATGAAAATAAACTGATAAAAAAATTAAGTTACAGGCTTTTATAAAATGCACTAAAACTAAAAAGTAGAGAATATTTTTTTAGGACCCTTGTAAGTATACCGAATTTCATTGAAATCGGTTCACGGGAATTTTCTCAAAAACGCGTTGCAAGATTTGACTGATAGTTGACAAGATAAAGACGCGTAGCCCTAAGAGGCGGGCAGGCGCCGCTCAGCAGAAAACAATTTTGAAACCAAGCGAAACAAGATCTAACAGCCCTTTTTAACTGCATATAAAAAGGAAGTAAACTTAAAACAATGCATTATTTGCCACACGAAATAAAATAGTTTGTTTAAATTGTTAGTGCCAAAAAGCTTTAAAACGTGCTTGTGCAAATCGTCCAGTGCGTTTGGCTTCTGTGAAGGTAAGTGTTTTAATTTTTTAAAACTAAAATCCATCCGACATAAGCCAAAAAAGGGTGGGGGGTAGATTTCAAAAATTAGAGTTTAGATCAAAACATGGCTTGTGATATTAAATGAAAGGTAATTGAACCTGAAGTTGAATGAAATACATTTTTTATCTGATGATTGAGAAAAAATAAGAAAGATTAAATAAATAAGAAATAAAACACAATATTTTGTATTTCTTTTATTATATGTAAATTAGAGTTTTTACTTTATTTTAAGATGTGTATGGATTTCTCAGAAGGTTATATGCCAGTATTTTCATTTTTTTATTAAAAAGAAGATTTGGTTAAAACGCTTTGAATCGCTCCTTATATTGACATTTTGTTTCATATTCTGAGAAATGTAAGCTGTTTATATAATTCTTTTGAGGAATTGATAGTGGAAGCAAAAAAAATCCTCAGACAGATGGCACCACGATTTGTAATAGTGCTTTGTAAAAAAATTATTCAGTTTTCTTGGAAAAAATAAAAATGTTTTCAATGATTCAAAAGTATTTACGGAAATTCAGAGTGCGATTTCCAGGAATTATTAAAAGAAAAGGCAAAATTTGCTTTGAAAACAAAGTTCCAAACGAGAAACTTACTTCACTAATATTTTTGAACCGATCATTTGTTTCATTTTCTGAATTATAAAAAGGTAAATCCACATTTAATATGTTTTAAAATACTAAACAAATTAATATAGGATTATAGGTAGCTGCTAATGCAAGAAAATTAAGATACGCAACAACGCAACTCCATAAATCTTTAAAAATTAACTAATAAATGCTTCCCGTGCAAGTTCAGGGTATATCAGCTAATACATTTTAAGTGTAATAATAAAACATTTCAAATAAAACAACTGAATTATAGTTAATTTCTGCAATTTAATTATTCTTAGAAGTTTCTAGCGTTGAAAAGAAACGTGTATGAAAAGAAACCAAATAACGCCTTAAAAAGACAAAAAACGATAAAAATAAAACAAAAATTAGACAAATTATTCTGAAAAAATCTTTTGTGAGGTATTAATGATGATAGTTCCTTGCATTTTAAGATATTTTTACCCTAAAAAAATAGAGCCATTGGCACGTTTTACGCATGGGGTCTATTAGACCCCACAAGGGGGAATATGTGACTTCGTTCTGAAGAGGGTAGGAAGGTTAAAAAAACGGGGAGGGGGGCGCAAAATTAAGGTTTTGCCCGGAGCGCCAAAATGTCTAGGGCCGGCCCTGTGACTGTAACCTTGTCTAAAAAAATGAGTTTTAAAATTGAGAATTAAAAAAAGAAATGCTTACACAAATCACTTCGTACTCATACACAGTAAAACTTATCTGTAAAATTTTAATTTCACTCATCATTAAATTCTATTTTTCAAAGAATAGTTTCATTGCACAAAATACAGCATAAAAACTTTATTTTACTAAAGTAGGTAGAATTGGCCTTTTTGTTCACGCATTGAATTTTACTTTTTAGGCTCCTCCACCAGCTCCAGCTTCTTCGCCTGGGAGAAAGATTCTCATCAATCCCCATTTCCGGGGAGAAGTTTGCCTACCCATTCCATCTACCGAATCAGGTATTCCCACCTTCTTGTTACTAGAAACGACAAGGAAAATTTGGCATTGCATTTATCTTCCATCTGAAGCAGATTCCTTTTTGATACTCCCCCTCTAAACTGTCTATGTCTAATAAAATGTTAAATCTCAGAAAAAAGTTTTGGAAATTCCCTTAAAATATTACACAGGTCAAACATTTTTTCTGGGTTTCTATTGTAATGCTTAAATCATACATGTGATTCCTCCGCCAATTGGCGGAAATCCGCCAATTTGTTAAGCAAATTTAAAATCCGACAATTTGATTTGCAAAACTATAATTCTACTTTCTTTTTTTCCAATAATTTTTTTAATGAAAATTCTGGTCGCGAGTGTTGCCTAGTAATAAGTTTTAAGTAAAATCGGAAAAAATATCGAAGTAATATGAAAACTAGTTAAAATATTTAAGCTGATAAATATATGACTGTCATATCGAATCGTAGATCTCGGCAAGTAGAAGCCTATGGATCCCTTAATATTTTCCGCCAATTTATTGTCAGAGTAATCTCATGTATGTTAAATTCTGATTCTAGGCTTCTAATAATATCTATTTTTAGCTTGCAGCATATCTTAAATTGCAGCATAGCTTAAAATTCTGAATATTCAATTTAAAATTCTTTCCTGATTCCAAAAATATGCTTGTCTTTTCCCACAATTTTTTTTCAGTTAATTATGAGATTTTACTACAGAAAGCACCTAACAGTGTGACATCACATGTGCCTCTTGGAAATGTGAGAAACACCATTTTCATTGAAACACTAGGCTATAAAAAACTAGAGCTCAGTATTTCAAAGCAGAATGATAGTAAACAAGGCACATTTGACGTCAAGCTGTTTCAGCTCAGACAGAAAAGAAGCTATTTTTAATTGAAATAACTTAAAATTTAGGGCTTTGAAATGTAAGTTCAAATGTTTTTTGGAGGTTTTAAGCCATTCTGAATACATTAAGACTAAAAAAATTTGACTGCAATTATCCATTTTATTTGTCACAGACTATAGTAACTTGGGAGAAACCAAAATTTCAGCCAGAAGCCTGACCCAAAAATCTTGTCGACTTGTGTTATTTTTGAATAGCAAATTTGCAAAAATCCCTATTTATGAACCAAAAATCTAAAAATGAATATAAATATTTCTTTTAAACTTGGAAAAATGTATATTCTCGGTTGCCTTTGCATAATTCTTCATTTAACTGGCATAGTTTCATTTGAACTGTTGAGTATTCACCTCTTTATTCAATCATCTAATTTTGCCCTGACCTCGTGGAGATGTACTTATGGTGAGTTCTTTTTTTTAGGAATGATTGTTAATCCGCCACCCTATGATTCTAAACCACCTTCAACAGTGGCTCCTTATCAACAAAACCCATCTTACAACCCTCCTCCTGTGGTAAGTAAGATTGACTTAGGGTTCTGAAGTTCAGTCCTAAAAACATTTATTCCTTTTGCAGCGTAAATTTCACTTTGAAGCTGTACTTTCTTTTTATTTTCTGAACACCAAACTTTCCAATATTGAATAACTTGTTTGTTTTAGTAAGTTGGTTCTTTATAAAGGAGTGTTTATGACCAGTTTCAGTTTATTAGGTCATCCCGAAAGTTTTGTCGCTGTAAGGGACAGTCTGTATATGTGATATTTTTTACTATTCCATTATGTGATACCAATATAAACTAACTTTAACAACAGTCAACTTGGCATCTTTACTTGATTTTGGGACTGATCGACATCTGGGATTCCCTTAAATCTAGCTTGTTACTTCATTTCTTTTCTGCTCAAAATTTTGCATTTATCCTTAAGTTAAGATTTTTAAATAAAGATTGACTGGCTACTTCCATAAAACAATTAGAGTTTTAAGTACTTTAAACAGGGGTGGGAAATTTAAGTTATATTCAAATTTTTTCTGAGGCATCTCCTGATAGTTAGATCACAACCATTCATATAAAATTGCTGGATTAATACCCCTAACCCTCTATTAGGAAAGATCGCGAAAATCCTTTGCACGAATCTAGATCGCTAGAAATTCTACCGCCGCTTTTCAAAAGTAGTATAAAATGAGTTTCAATTTATGAAATAAATAAGATCTTCCGTACAATCTTAATATGACTTAAAATTAAAGTTAAATTCCTTTGAATTTTAAATTTAAAAGTTTTCAATTAATGGCAACTTGAAGTAAGCAAAATCTTAATAATTGTAGAATTATAGGAAAGCTCAAAAAGTGAGCCAACAAAAAAAGAACCAAAATTTGCTTTAGATAGAAGTAAAAGTACTTTACTGGTTTACCGTAATGGAAAAGTACCAAAAACAGGGTTCATACGCTCCTTGAAAACTCCTTAAATACTCCTTGAAAATGATTTTCATTTTCAAGCACTATGGAAACTCCTTGAATTTAGGCTGTACTCCTTAAAAACTCCTTGATTTTCATCATGAAATTTTTTTAATAAATTTATCTTGCCTATAAAAATAGTTTCAATCCGCATTATTTTCGAGAAAAATAATGGGTTACCGTTAAAAAATCTCGACTTTTCATGAAAGTGCGAGTGATTTTAAAACCTGATTCAGGACTGCAATTGGCAAAGCGTGCGTTTTAAGCTGTGTAAAAATATTTCTCTCAAATACTCCTTGAAATTTTTAAAAACACTCCTTGAAAACTACTTGAATACACCTTGATTTTGATTTGTGAAATATTGTATGAACCCTGCAAAAAATACATTGTATACAGACTGTCCCTGAAGCGACAAAACTTTCGAGATGACCTAATATTATATAAATTAGCAAAACTAAATTTCCAAAGCTATTTGGCTAGTTTATGTATATATATTTTTTTCTTTGGCTTTCTTTTTTTCTAATCCTTTTGTTTTCAAAGTTCCATCATATCATCAGTTCATTCATATCAAAGTTCCATCTGATTAAAATATTTTGCTAAAAATTTTGATTTTAAGGAATGGCAACACAATTTATGTAAACAAAACTGTTTAGACAGTGTTCTTTATTTGGATGTTCAAGTTTTTTATGTTGAATACTACTGGAAAAACGGAATGATTAACTTTGTGGTAAGCAATTATTTTAAGTACATAACTTGTATTTCTAAATTTAAATTAGTTATTAATTTTTTTGAAAACGAGTTAATATAAAATTTAACTTGTTCATTCATTGTTCATTTCATTGTTTTTCCCCATTGTTCCATTTTTGTGAGAAATATGCCCCAACCAGTAATTTTAGAATACTATTTTGTTTTCATTTCAGTTATTCACAGGTCAATTTAGTAAATGAATAATGAAATAATTTCTCCTTACGCGGCATCTTTTAATTGAATATTGAGACCTTTTATGTACATTATATACAGGGTGTTTCAAAAGTCCGTTTCGTGGCTTTTATAACACTTTTCTTTCATAGGGTCACGAAAGTAAGTTCTGCCCCTAGGTAATCCCTGGAGAATCTATTTAAATGAGTTACAGCACCCCTAAGGGGGAATTAAAAAAGTTTAAAAAATTAATTTATAAACTAAAGTAGATAGTAGTAGTAGTCACCTGTACTGGCTCTGTTGCCTCTTGTTGACCAATTCTTATTTTTTGAAGATGGTATTTTTAAAAAAATAAAATTATTATTACAGTCGAATCCGCTTAATGTGATCACGGTTAATGTTATCGAAATTGGCAGGTCCCGATCATTGCTATTCAATTTAATGTACAATGTATCGTTTAATGTGATCAACAATTGATCAACACGCCGCTTAATGTTATCAAAATTTATCCACATACCCTAAAAACGTCTGCTATCAAGTTGTTTTGAAAGCAAATTTCTACGAGTAAACATCTACCCCACCCTAGCATCTGGCGTTTCTTTTTCTCAAACTCATTAGTAAGAATAAGAAAACATTCCCCAAATATTGAAAAAAACTGTTCAAAACGGTTAAAGGGGGGTCCAAATCCATACTTGTAAGAAACCAACGTCGCTTTGCAGATGTTTCTGATAAGAGATTTTAATTTTCTCTTGGTTATTGGAATTCAGATTATAAAATAGGTGGTTTATTAGATTGGAAGGATATAAAGGAGTTCTAAGAGAGACCTTTCTACCAATAAAACTATAAAGTAAGCGATAGTTTTATATATATTAATTGAACTACTCTTATATTTTCCCCTAAAAATTTTAAGTTGTCAAATACATATTGTAAAATTGTTTTAAATCCATTAATTACTAATAGGTAATTTTGATTTTAAAGCGAACAATATAGTTACAATTTTTGCTGCTTTTTTATGTAAAATCGCTTATTGTTATCAATCGGATAATGTTATCAGTTTAATCTCAGACAATTGCGATCACATTAAGCGGATTCGACTGTATTAAATAAAAAGATAGAGCAAAACCCTCAGTACGAATATTGTTGTCAACGTTATGAAGAACTCACTGAAAAAAATTTCATGAATATTTGCAGCATGTGTGAAAATAGCACTTTTTCAGGCCTCAAAGAAGAAAGTTTTTAAATTTGCAAATGTTAAAGTGTTATTGTGTAGTTTGGGGTTTTTTTAGTTGAATAAAGGCAAAATTCAATCAAAAAAATAAAAAAGCGTACAAATTTGCGAACTTTATCTTTTTTGAGGCCTGAAAAAGTGCTATTTTCACATGCTAATATCTCTGCGAATATTCACAATATTTTCATGAAATTTTTTTCAGTGAGTTCTGCATAACGTTGGCAACAATACTCTCACTGAGGTTTTTGCTCTCTTTTAGTTTTTAAATTAATTTTTTAAACATTTAAATCCCCTTTAGGGGTGCTGTAAGTAATTTCAATGGATTCTCCAGGGTCACTTACCTAGGGGTAGACCTTACTTTCGTGACCCTAGAACACGTTGGTTCCAAATAAAAGCCACAAGACAGACTTTTAAAACACCCCGTATAGTTATTTCCAGAGCTCGATTTTAAAAAAAAAGAGGTACCGGAACGGTAAAATTATTGGTATCAAAACTTTAAAAGCGAATACTTTTTAATACCAAAACTTAAGCATTTATTTTCAAATTTAAATTTAAAAAATAAATTAAAATGCGTTGTACTAGATTGGGAAGAGTGTTCTATTTTAATTATTGAATAAGGATGAACTCTTAATACACCTTTTTTTTACAGTGGGTTATACTTTTTTTCCCATCAGGGTGACTCTTGTAGGAAGCGGGACGGCTTATCATTAATGAACCATTAGTATTGTATATTTGCCAATTTAAGGAATATAATGCGTAGCTTAAGTCCTTAAATGGTAGAATTTAAAGAATTTTTGGAAATTTGACAATAAAAAACAGGGTTTTAATTCATTTTAGGACTTTTTTGTACATAGAAATTTATCCGCTGGCCTAATAAATGGGTCTCACAGGCCGTAGTTAGGAGACCCCTGAAATATAATTTTTTTCTGAAAAATAGGTTCCGGACAGTTCCGGTTGAAATCGAGCCCTGGTTATTTCAATATGTGTATTACATTATAACATTAAGTATGGTTTAAAAATTTTAAATCATGATTTCAATGCTTTATTAATTAGTTTTTTGATAGTCTTATTTTTGGATGAATCTCCAAGGAACGACATCCAAAATGGATGAAAATACTCCAGTTTTGTTAATTTTTTGCCTCCAGTGATCGGAAGTTTTATTTAGCAATGCTTTATTATAATTAAGTTGCTTGCCATTTCAAAATTTTCCGGAAAACATACATCTCTAGTTATCACTTGATAAAATAAATTCTGTTCGAGTCATGTTCTGAAACATTTCCCCCGCTGTTAACTCATGATCACCTCCAATCTGAAACTTGGTCAAAAAACGATTTTAAATTTAAGCAATTTCTGGATTCTATTAAAAAGGACTACAAATTGAAAAAAAAGGATAGATCTAAAGGTAGAGAGGATATTTAAAACAAAACGAGGCGTAGAAAAACTTATAATCTGTTATAAAGAAATTTTAAGGGAGAAGAAACAGTTTTTAATTTATCAGACTTTCCTGTTCAGTTTTTAAACCTTCATCAAAATAACTTGATAACAATATAAGAGAATAACACGTTAATACTGTATCTTTTTGTATTTTCTGATATTAATAATTAAATAATCATCCTCAAAATTATATTTTTTTTATCTCTTATCCTAGGGGTGCCCAACCTTTTTTGGAGGAGGGCCACTCAGGGTATTTGATGAGGTGTGGAGGGCCAGAAAGTAAATTACAGTTGAAAAGCAAAAGCGCTAACTAATGCTTAATAACAACAACACATTTTATAACTTTTCGTTTACAGTATTTTTGCAACTTGGCATTTTTAACGAATTTTTTTTCTGCAAAAACCCCCCGGAAAACAAAGTAATCACTAGCGGATCCAGGGGGAGGCTAAGGGGCTGAAGCCCCCCAAATGAAAAGTTTTACTCTATATTAATATGATATTTTATGCACCAAAATGAGTTAAAACCCTGTTATTTTAAGTTCAAATTTTTAAAAAAAATTATGGGGGAGGACCTCCAGACCCCCTTGGCACTTGTAACTCTGTTATTACAACTATTTTTTACTAAGTTTGTCAAAACGCAAAAAATCTATACACAAAATTCGGATGAAGCGTACCAAAACAAGTTGAAAAGTGGGGTTGACTTAAATTTCCAAAAATTTTATGGAGGAGATCCCCCTGACCCCCCTTTTGGTAGTTGGAGCAGGATAATTCACTATCTTTTTCGTAATAACATTAACAAGATTCAATTGGGTTATGAAAATTCTTAGCCCCCCAAAACCAAATCCTGGATCCGCCACTGAAAGTAATAAAAGGTGTTGCTCTAATTCAATTGGGTTATGAAAATTCTTAGCCCCCCAAAACCAAATCCTGGATCCGCCACTGAAAGTAATAAAAGGTGTTGCTCTAATTTCGTTCGCGGGCCGGATTCAGAGGGCTCGGGGGCCGGATCTGGCCCGCGGGCCGGAGGTTGGGCAGCCCTATCTTATCCCCATTGAACCTAATTTGTATGTACAGTAAAGCACCGTTTATACGTCTCTCATTTATACGTCTTTTACATTTATACGTCGTTTTTGCTAAGTCCCAATTCATTAAAATAATCAAAATTGTTTTCAATTATACGTCTTTTCATTTATACGTCGTTTTACGTCAGTCCCTTGAAAGACGTATAAACGGTGCTTTACTGTATTTCTATGGACAGGGTTCATACGCTCCTTGAAAACTCCTTAAAAACTCCTTGAATATGATATTCATTTTCAAGCACTATGGAAACTCCTTGAATTTGGGTTGTACTCCTTAAAAACTCCTTGATTTTCAACATATATATTTCTTTTATCAATTAATCTTCCTGAGAAAAATGGTTTCAACTCGCATCATTTAATCTGTTCAAAATCGTGATTATTTGCGACAGTTTCATGTTTTTTATTATTATTGGTGGAGTGCTCCATTCTTCCCGTAATTTTCTTGGACGGCCGTTAATGTAGTAGTTTTTTAAAAATCTTGCTAGATTATAACCTTTATTAGGTATCTGATCTGATTTTAGATCCTAAAAGAACTAAATTTCTTATTTTTTTTACTTAACTAAAATATTTTGGTCAATACCATTTTTGAAATTATTAACTAAATAATTATTTAATTATACTATTCACTTATTTCGTGTATTTTTATTTGCGTTTTGTTACATTTTAACTTGGTTAAGTGGTTTTAAAACTCGATTCAGGAATGTAATTGGCAAAGTGCGTGTTTTAAGCTGTGTCAAAAAATTTCCTTCTTAAATTATGGGAAAAGATACTCCTTGAATTTTTAAAAAATACTCCTTGAAAACTTCTTGAATACTCCTTGATTTTGATTCGTGAAAGTTTGTATGAACCCTGTATGGAAAAATGTACCCCGACTTACGCGGTTATCGCTCTGTCCCACCTATCACGTAAGTTGGGGTATTACTGTGTGTTAAATATTAAATTGATTTACTAGTTTAATTTTTGTCAACTTAAATAAAATTTGCTGGGTTATTTTTGGAACAGCTTTAGAATAAGTCCGCTTTTGTCTACCTTGGCACCGGCCCCCGTACTTGAAACGGCCCGTTCACGGCCCGTCGGCCATGAAATACCGCCAACTTGGCGACTGTTCAAAAAGCGGACTTATTTTAAAGCTGTACCTTATTTTTTTATACTTTTTGGAATCACTAATAGTTAGTTACTTAGGAAATGAAAAATAATTTTTATTATTCTGTTTACATGATTACTGCCTGTCGCTGTCATCCTTCAAACTTTAGCCCTCCATATAGTACTTTTTCACCAACACCTTCCGAAGTCAACTTTAAAATTTTATGAGATATTTTTCAGGCTTTTGGTATATACACTAACAGTTTCATTCATGTTACTTAGGAAATCAATTTTTTTCCTCTTTAGCGGAAATTTTCCAATCCAGTTGGAAAATTTGAAATACAAGAACCTAAATATCAACAGCGAGTGTTTAAAAGTTAATGTAACTAATTCGTTACTGTTGTTCCTTCTAGTATAACCAAGACAATATGATGAACGTGGCTCCAATGGTGTACAATGCTCCACCACCCAATATGCAGTACGGCCAACCGGAGTACCACCCTCAAGGACTTCCTCCGCAGAATGTCCCTCAGGTATTGATAATTATTATGCTATTATTGATATAGAGTAAAATCCCGTTTTAACAAACTTCTTTGGACCGTAAAATTTCTTCGTTGTAACGGTATTTTGATAATTCTATTAAAACGGTTTGGGACTTGCTTAATAACAAGATTTTTCGTTGTATCAGTATTTTTTCCATTTTTATCTGGACTTCAAATCCTGTTATTATGAATTGTGATTGAATTATGGAATTGTTTTACGGTTCTTTATGTGGTAAAATTTTCTGAGTTTTGAGTTGAATTTATAGTTACTATTAACCTTTATTTATTATTGGTTTTATAGTTATTATTTCTTACTTACCTATAGTTCTAAATTAGATATACAACCAAGCATTTAAAATATCTGTCACACTCTAAACCCTTAGATTATTGTTCAAATGACATCACCCACTTTTCATGCTCTTTCTTCGTTTGTGAATAATATCATTCCTATTCCAAATAAAATACCCATTTGGTAAAAATGTAAATGCTGATGATGTAATAGATGTTTTCATGAGTAAGATAATAATTGTGTCATTGCGACTGATATGAGAGTTCTAATATTTACTGTGATATTTTCTTTTTTCAGCCCAATGCATGGCAGCCTCAAGAGTTAGGTCCTCCCCCTACATCCTATGCTAACCCACCTCCAGTAATCATGAACTATGGAGGTAGGCTTGCACTCAGACATGTTACTATTCTTTAATGTTTAACTGTTAGTGAATAAATCCCTTTGACAGTGCACATTTTCTTGTAAAATCTATTGAGACATTGTGGTACTAAATGATGTAGAATCCCGCCAAATGTCTTACAACCTTAAGGGGAATGTTGTTTATAGTCGAACGTTTTCGACTTTTATTCGGTAGACTGTTTTGTCATTCGCTTCGCTTGGCGACTTGCCTATAGAAAAAGTACCGACTTTTTATTCATAAAACTGAGTTATCCATAACAGTCTGATACCTACTGATGAATTCCTTTCCAGATCCAATCGCCCAGCCTCCTCCGAACTTTCACGGGAACTACAACCCTGCCTACCAGCCCCAGGTGCCTTATCAGAACCTGAACGTGCCTCCGCCACAGCCTGTGTACAACCCCCAGCCTCCGGTTCAAGTCCACATGCCCCCTCCCACGTACAGCCAGCCCCCTGTCTCTAGCGCCATGATCCCCCAGATGGGGCCTCAGGAGCACCACTACCCCCCACCTCACTCTACCCCTCCTCAGAATATGCAGGTAAGAAGTTTGTTGAAGTAAAGTACGGTAAAATCCCGTTATAACGAACTTCACGGGACCATAAAATTTCTTCCTTGTAACGGTATTTCGATGTTTAAAAAAACGGTTGGAGACTCTGGAATTTCATAACAACAGGATTTTTGTTGTGTCGGTATTCGTTGTAACAGGATTTCATTGTAGTTGAATATTGAACCCAGATTAACCAACTTATCCTACCATCTGCACAAGACACTTGGTGTACTTTTTAAAATAGATTTTCTGTGTGGGAAAACTGTTTGTTACCTTTCCTTTTTTATTATTACAGTGTAACTGTCATTAGGGTTTGTATCTGAAAAATTTCTGAAATTTGCTTTATCTTTCTAAGGGCCCTATAACTCCAGAAAATTAAGTTTTTTTCTCCTGAATTTACCCTCAGACTCCTGAAAAATATCTATCTAAGAGCAAAAAAAGTTTTATTCTTGATTTGGGTGAAAGAATTGTTTTTTTAATGATTAAAATTCAGTTGAAATGTCAGGGTTCCCACGGGCTTTGAAAAGTACTTAAATTTTTTTTCAAGAGCCCTCGAAAGTCCTTGAATTTGATGTGAAATATTTTAATCTGGAATTCTTTTTAATTTGAGTGTAGGAAATGCTCATTTTTGATTCAAATAGTTCAATTCCCAATAGCTTCGTTTAAACACAAGTGGGAGTTTTATAATTGTTGAGGGGAAGTATAACATGGCTTCTTTGATTTTTCTGTGTTGCTTTCATTAAGTTTCCCTAGGAGGGGGGAAAGGTGACATGAAAAATATAAAATGAGCATAAAAAGTCCTTGAAAAGTGCTTGATTTTTTTTCTCACAAAAGAGTGGGAACTATGAATGTGTAATTCTTACCACTTTTGTAATCCCTTGCTCAGTACTTCATTCTGAACTCATTCTACTCATAACATGCAAAGTTGTTTAAGGTTAATTATTCACATAATCTCTGATTTTTTAGTACTTAACTCCTGAAAAATTCCTTAAAGACTCCAGAATTTCGCTGTATTAGAGTGAACCCCGTGATATGACTCAATTTTGATTGATTACTTACTTAGAAGTACTATTTTTCCAGGGCAGCCCTGGAAAAATACATGTTCTATTGTATATATTTCCCCCTTTAATATGTTTCATATATGTTTGGAAAGAAAAAGAAATATCTCAAAAAGTGTTGTGATTGCAAGGTTTTTTAATGGGGGAAAATCTTCAAAAATTTTACCATGTGTAAAAGTCGTAGAATTTTATCTTCAAAATTGAGTTTTAACCCTGCTTAGTAGAAGTAGTAGAATTATCGCAAGGTATGCTTTTATTAAATGAAAGTTGCAGCATCCTGCAGGTCAGAGAAATTTTATAATCTGTACCTATAAGTAATGTTTTTGTAGTTTATTGTTCACTGTTTCTTTGGTTACTCTGCTATTTTCATTCTTTTAAGTTTTCCTTAAATTTGATTCCTTCTCAAACTTAGTTTCAAGTGTGTTTTTTTTTAAATAAATGGTTATCCATTTTAGGAGTATCCACTCTTTATTTTAACTTATTCTTTTATTTGTACAGATTATGTTTGTTATTTGAACCCTTTTCAATCTGCTACTTTTGAAAGTCTTAATTAATTATGATCTTACATAGAATTTTTCATTTCAGAAGCCTTACCACGAGCAAAGAAACAATAATCATAACATGCCACCACCAAATCAGTAAGTGTAACTGTTTTAGTTTTTCAGAAGATTTTTTATTGTTTTATTCGGATTTTAACATTATATGTAATTCATTCTCAGAGAATAACTTGTTTTTCTATGCATTTAAAATTTGCTCATATTATATTATCTTGAAAATCGATAAAAGTTTTTGTTCAGAACAGTTAACAGTATTGATTGGCATTTTTTAGCTTGATAAAATGTTAATATCTTAATGTTTAAGTTCTAGTTAAGATCTTAAGTTTTAAAAAATTCATTATCTTTCAGAAGAAACAACAACATGCAGAATCAGAGATTCCAAAGGCCATCCCTTGATAAACGGCCATCTTCTTCGAGTGCAAAACATGTCCCCTCAAAGATGCCTCGCTTAGAAAACAAAAAAGTAATTGAAAAGAACAAGAAGGTAAAATAAGATGAAACTTGTTGAAAATAACATGTTATTCAGTAGTACAATTCTACAGTAAAACTTTGATTAACCAACTTCCAATTATAATTTTAGAATACTGTTATCCCTTAAAAATGGCAAAACATTCCTGCAGAAAAGCACTAAAGTTATGTAAAACAGAGCAATTTTACTGGGTATATCTTTATGACTTCCCTATTGGATAAAATATTCATTTAAGCCTACAAAATTCATATTTTGGTGTTTATGATTTTTTCCCTTTAACAGAGTTTTTTGAGTTCCAAGTTTGTCTAAGTCAAAATTATTTTGTGTAATTGAGACTCTGCCATAACTGAGATCAGGACTGTATAATTTTAACGAGACAAATCAGATTTCTTAGAAAGAAACAATGCATTCCCGTTGCCCAACCATTCAAAATATTTTTTTAAATTGTAGCTTTGTTTCTTTTCAGAATACACATGTCAACAACTCCAACATTCGTGAAATTCCTCTGGTTGACACTTCTGCAGTCAAGAGCAATCTGGTGGCCAAAGTTACCCCTACAAAGCCCCAAGGAGAGGTAATTGTAATTTGATGGTTTTTTTGCTCAGTTAAGGAATGAAATATGTGAAAAATAAATGAGTAAAACATGTAAAGGTTTTTTTAAACTTACTAATTAATTTATATGAATAAAAAGCAGCTATAAAGCATTTAGTTCATTTACATAATCGGCTAATAAAATTGCTTGTCGCTTAATTTCTTCAATATTTCCCTTCCTTCGCTGAAGAATATTCTTAACCCATTAGCGCCCATGATCTATTTCTAAATTGCTTAACATAGTGTCATAAATGCTCTCTTAAATAACCCAGGGATGAGTTTTTTCCGCCCTGTGGCGGAATTCCGCTTTTTATATTTTTTTGAAAATAAAGAATTCCGCTTTTCAAGGAAATTTCCGCTTTTTGTAATCCTGAAAAAATCCGTTTTTTCGTCTCCTTCTACTTCAGAGAAAAAAACTTCCGCCATCTCCCGGTACTTTGTCTTCGGCATTCCTACCTCGCACGCGCATCGGCGATCGGTTCGTATAACGCAGCCTGTAAAGATGGCTTCTTCTCGTTCGTTTACTGTATTATGGAAAAACTTTTTTTTCTTGCTGTTTCTAGCATGCAACCTAGAGATGGACGTAACCTTCGGTAAAGTCGGCTCGTATTTGGGTATTGTGGAAAAACTTGAGCCTTTTCATTGAGAGATATTTTGGATGCATAACCTGCGGCCCGCGAACTGATTTGGATTTCTTCAGATAATCCAACTTTTTAAATTTTCCAGATTTCCGAGAAATATTACGAGTTATCGCGTGAAAAAGTCGGAAAAATCGCGTTTTTTCGCGTAAGTTTCGTTTTGCTCGCGGAGTATTCCGTATCATCCCGTGACTACTTTCTTGGACGGCCGTGGTGGGCGCCAAATTGAAGTCCGTTTCTTGCATCTCTATTGCGATGTAGAAAAACCAACTTTACAGTGGTCAGAAGCCAAAAAGTCCGGTGTTTTGGATCATATTCTCTGAAAATGTCGAAAAATTGCGATTTTTCGCGAAAGTTCCGTTTTTCCTGTGCCTAGTTGAAGTTCGCTTTTTCTTACGTTCTAATTGCGATGCAGAAAAGCCTAATAGGAGTCAGAGGAGACTAATAGGTCTAGTGAAACATCTCAGATAATTTTTTCCCGATTTTAGACAGCATTTCTTCAGATTTTACTTTAGGATCTAGATCTTATAAGTTGTACATTTTTAGTGGAAAATCGCTTTGAAGCAACTTTATAAGAAAATAATGGAGTGGTTTTTTAATCCTTTTAGATCATAATCTGTTTAAAAGATCATAACATCATCAGGGGCATATATAAAGGGGCCAGGGGACCCGACCCCTCCTCTAAAAAAATTGGACTATGTGTCCAAAACAAGTTTAAACCCTGTGTTTTAGGGTCAAATTCCCAAAATTTTTCTGGGGAAAAATTCCCCCAGACCCCCTTTTGTGTACATGGAACTCTATTATTCACAACTTTTTTTTATATTGAGTTTAAGAAAATGCAAATTTTACCTAAAAATATGACCAAAACTTAACAAAATTAGGTCTTTGACACTCATGTTGAATGCCCATTAATACCTATTAAGCTCTTGCTCAGTCTAGGAATTGATCAAAGCTTTTCCAGAGGATAAATCGGTTTAATTTTCTCAACAGCTTCCTGTAAACTACATTCTTTCTTAGTTTAAAAAATTTTAAATAAAAAAATTACTTGGATATTTTAAAAAACTTATGTAATACATTTGTAAATTAAATGTATTATTCTCTATAAATTCATACATATCTGTAGAAAAGATTTTTTCATTTGATTTTTATCAAGTTAATTTAATATATGGTATGAATAAAAGGAATATAAAAATACATTTTGTTTTTCAATGTTGGAAGGTCTGCCCTTAATCTTAAGAAGGTTTAATAGGTTTTTAAACAATTCACTTAAATATATGCAATCTGAGTTCTTTGCTTTAAGTTCTTTTATAAAGCAAACAAGTATTTTCAATTAATATTATCTTGTAAACATGCTTTTGTTTGTCGAGCTATTGAGAATCAGAATATATGTTCTGCTTTAAGAGGATCTAAATAAAATATTTGACTAAATTCTAATTTGAAATGCAAAATATCAAACCTAAAACAAAAAAATAAGCTACAAAATTTAAGTTTAGCTGATACAATAACTGTTACAAAATGCTTGAAGGTGTACAACATCCCCGATATGTGTTACGCGTAAAATTTTGGATTTTTGGTTTCAGCTTTTTTGTTTTTCACCAAACTCATCCCTGATAACCTTAAATTCACCTAACAGTAACGAAACTGCACTTATGACAAGTTAAAACATCCCTCAATTCCAATATTCTGTGTTTTCTGCGTTTGCTTCATTTATTTTCATCTTCATTCGCGAAGTACACCAGATTCACGATTTTTATAAAAAAATAATTTGGGCGATAATGGGTTAATAATGAAGTTAGTAGTTTTTATATTCTCAAACTTTAAAGATGAGAAACCATTTTACTTTTAAAACTTAAACTATAAGTACTAACACTTCATCTCTGGTGTGGGTGCATCAAAATCTAAAATGAGATGTTTGACAGGCTTAAGTGTAAGAAAAGTACATTTAATTAAGAAATGATTTTAAATTAAAAATTTGACTTGAAGTTTTCCAAAGAAAAGGTAAATTGATAATTTAACAGTAAAGATACCTCTTCTTTATGTGTTTTTCAACACTAAACCAGTTGCTTTCCTAAAATCTTTAGAATAGTTTCAGGGTTCTTCTCTCCTAATCTCAGACGCTTTTCTGTTGCAGGTAGAGAACTGGGACGAGTATCTAAAAGAGGAACTGGAAAAGCAGAGGCGGCGCAGAGAAGAAATCTTCAAGGTCAAAGAAGAGAGAAGGAAGCAAAACGCCATACGCCTGCAGGCAGAACTGAGGAAGAGGGAAATGGAAAAGAACGCCTCTAACAACATATCCGTTCAGAGAGTGGTTCAGGCTCCTAAAGGAATGAATAGAGTGCAAGCTGGTGTGTATTAATTCTCATAACTCGTGTTACATGTTAGTCATGTCACTTTAACTCATAGTTTTAAGGCAGGGTCTTCAAATGGTGTACCCTGACTACCACATTTTTACCTCCATGTTCCGTGGGCCACTCTAGACTGTTGGGAGCAAAGACCAAACCTATCAGTATTCTACCTATGCAGGGGCTGATCCAGGTTTGACTTCTGAGGGGCACCAGGATTTTCAAAACACATCCAGAAGCAGAAACTGCAATTTTTTTTGAAAATATTGAAGAATAATATACTGATTTGGCCTTAAAACAATGTAGATTTAATTTGAGTATGCTAGCTGCTTAGTTATATTGTTATATAAATTTAATATTATTAGAACTTTACGCAATAAAAATGGGGTTCTGGGGGTTTCCACTCATGAATTTTTTTTGAAATTTGACCCTTAAAAAGCGGGTAAACTGATTTTTGTAGTGTAAAAACACATATTAATGTTTTCCAAAACGTTTTGGCGGTCCGGGAAATAACCTCTCGCGATCCGGATGCGGTCTGCCAGTTGCCAACCACTGCTATAAAGCATTTAAAAGCTTCAAATTTGTGATTTTTTTTCAAGAAACTATATCCAGAAATATATTCTGGATATTATTTATCTAATAAACTTTTACTATTCTGGGGGCACCCCCTTGGATCCACTGCTGTATCTATGAATCAGGCACAAAATTTTGTTTCATTAATGTTCTGACGGTATTTGATTTATTTAATAAGCTTTATATATTTCCCAATTTAAGTTTTTTTGTTAGTTATTTAGTGTTTAATGGATCTATAAGGTGGTATTGGGGCAACCAAGACAACATCTAAACACACATCATGAATTAGAGGCTGGTTATAAATTCATTGTCAAATTATTTAATGTGTGTTTTTAATGTGTAATTTTAAAAGCCTTAAAAATTGAATCAAATCTTTGTGGCACTAAATGTAATTCTATCAATAAAATTATTCCAAATTTTTAAAGGCTTGTTGTGCAACTAAAACCTTAAAGCTACCTCACACCATGGTCTTCATTGGAAGAGTTTGACCATTGATTACATTTACTCTTTGAAACTCCCTGTTTTAAGATCCTTGTATTTAAAATTTATTCGTGAATAATAACAAATATTTTCTTTAATATTAATCTTTGAATATTTTCAGCTCCTAAAGGTAATGTGAGAGAAAGAATTGGTATACCAATGGCCAAAACAGTTGGTATGACCAAGAAAAAAGTGGTAGTTGTTCGCAAGAAGAATCAAAATGATGCTCCTCCTCCAAATAACCAGCCTAAGGTACTGAAATAATTTTATATCTTGGGAAAAGGTTTTTCTATTTTTTATTTGAAGGAAAGTTATTGAAAATATTTATGTATAATTTACAGGGTTTGTGAGTCTCCTGAAGTATAAAAAAACTTAATTTAGCTTTTATTCTTTAAAACTCTGAAAATTCTTAGAAATTGTATCTTTCTCTAGATATTTTAATCTGTTAAAAAATATAAATCTAAGAGTAAAATAATTTTTTTAATGTTTAATTGAAAAATTTCCTTACTTCCTTAAAACTTTCTTAAGTAGATAATTACTGTTTTTCATTACTTCTTTCTTAAATAGTTTCATTCTCAATGTACATGATTTGCCTCCTTTTGAAAAGAGGGAAATTTTCATGTTTATTTTTAAGGTTGTTACGTTTAAAACAAAGAAAAAAAACATTGTTTAAAACACATAATTTCAAATTGAAAAATGAAATTTAATTTTAAAAAATCGTTTTTTTTTTAGAATTTTTGTGTTGAAGGTAAAAAACAAATAAAACTTGTTTTAAACAAAAAACAAATTTTTTCAACCCTGTTTATTTTTTGTATTCAAGTATTGTAAATTTTCTGAGAGAAGGAAAGTTAAAGGGAAAGGTACGATTTCCCTCTGCATTTTCTCTTGAATTTACACTGCTACACTCCTGAAAAAAACCCTGAATTTTACTATCCTAGAGCAGAGGTTCTAAAAATTTCGATCGCTGCAGCCCCCCCCCCTTTATGTAATAGACAAACATCGCGGTCCCCCAAAGTTTTAAAGTACTGGAATTATGTTCCACATTGCGTTGAAGTTTTACCCCAGAAATTTTTTTGAAAATTTGCCTCTAAAAGTAGTGTTTTAGCTCATTTTGAGACATTTGGTTACACTCAAAGAGAAGAGTTCCTTGTAAACGTCAAAATTTTCAAGGAAAAAATATTGTAGATAGAAATCAAAATTTTGAGGGTGCTGGGGGTCCTCCCCCAGAAATTTTTTTGAAATTTCCCTTTAAACTAGTGTTTATCTCATTTTGAAACTCTTTGGGGAACACTCAAAGGCAAATTTATTGTTTCCCAAGGTAACTCGCAGACCCCCTAGGAAGGCTCTTGGGACCCCCCGGGGGTCCTTGGACCACAGTTTAAGAACCCCTGTCCTAGAGCTACCTGCGGCTCGCGAGCCGCATGCGGCTCTTTCGATGTTAAGTTGCGGCTCTCCAGTTCCATACGAAAAAATTACTAATTTACTGTCAAAACTTTAAAAATCAGAAAATTTATATTTTTAAGTTCTCAAGATGAATCAAAATCAAAACTCTACTTTGAAGGATAAGAATTCCAAGCAATTTCTGGGAGAGTACTCCTAAACACTCCTAAAAATTTTGGAGTGTGTGCTGATTTTCCCTGAAAATTCTGTGACTTATGATCCTTAGAGATCCTTATTTGGTCGTTATAGAAGTACTAAAAACTAATTAAAACACTATTTTTAGGGGCAAATTTCCAAAATTTTTCTGAAGTGGGATCCACACCACATCCCCCATCGAAATTTTGCTGTTTATTATAACTATACTATTTTTCCTTGAAAATTCTGCCACTTAAATAATGAGAGGTGCTCTTAGGGTTCAATCGAAAAAGGCAAAAATGAGCTAAAACGCGATTTTGAAGGGGAAATTTCCAAAAACTTTTCTGAGGGGAAAACCCCAGACCCTCCTATTTTTTCTGGAATTCACATTGTTTACAAAATTTTGAAATTAAGTTCTCTAAAATTATTTTACCATGTGTACGTAAGTCATCAAAAACTTGATGTAAAAAAGTACCCTACAAGGAGGTACCCCAGAAAAAATTTTGGGTAAAAATGCTCCCCAACTAAAATCGCCCTCCCAATCTAAAATCAAATATTTATTAAGCATATACTATAACATTAAAGCAAAAAAAATCTGTGGCTCTTAAAAAACTGGGAAATTTTGTAAACTGTTACTTTTGGCTCTTCCGTTTCAAAAGGTTGCCGACTCCTGTCCTAGAGTGTTACCTTTGTGTCTTAGAGATCTTTCCAAAACCGATTTCTCGTTTCCCTCTAGTTACCAGTCAAGCAGAGAGTCGGTCTCAAACCCGGCCAAAACCCAGCAGTTCAAGTCCAGAAGAAGATCATACGGACCAACCCGAACACCGCTGCCGCCAATCCCACCGCCCAGCCCCCCACAAAGCCGGCCGTTCAAGCTCCCACCACCGCTGCCCCGAAAGCAGCATCCACCAAACCTCCACCACAGCAACCGGCCGCCAAGAAGACCCCTGCGGCACCCTCTCCCAAAGCCAACAAGCAGAGCCCGAAGCAGAACAAGATGCAGCAGCGGCTCGGACGACGGGACTTCCACCGGTCGCCAAGGATGCAGGGCCCACCGCCGGGGATGCCGCCGAGGTTCAACTCCCCCCACCCGTTCATGGAGCCGCCCATGAGGTTCCCGCCGGACATGCGCATGGGCCCGCGGGGGATGTTCAACGATCACCGCCCACCGCTGCTGTGCGACCGACCGCCACACCCGTTCCTGATGGACGGCCCCCGGTTCCGCATGCCCGGTTTCCGAGGCTTCCCGCCTGGGGACGCCCCGCCGTTCCCGCCTAACCACCACATGCAGAGGCCAGGGATGAGGTTCGACCACCCGCCGTTCCAGCGTCCGCCGAGGTTCCAGAAGAACCGGTTGAGGGCCGGTTCCGTCTCGAGCCAGCGGGGCAGTTCGGGTACCGGCGGCAGCCCTGGTTCCGGTGCCAAGTCCCCGGCGAGGAATGTGAAGGGAGGAGGCACTGGGAACCAGGGTCCTGACAATAGTGCCAAGGTGAGTACTGTTGTTTTTAGAAATCAGAAAGTCCTCCATCTAATAACATGCTATAAAAAGTGTTTATTGTGTAAAGTTTGTATTCTAAAACTAACACACACAGATAGTTTTAATTTATCAATCCATAGCCCCTACAACCCTTTTTATAAAAACTGATTTCACCTTCTATACTTTTGTACTTCTTAAAGTATAAAGTTTAAGGAGTAAGTGTTTTAAGGATAAAGTGTATAGTAATTTGTACCTATTTATCTCACGGTTTTTCTATTAGATTTTAAGATTATGTATAACAAATTATGCTTTACTTGTTGATAATTGCTTGTTTCTATTAATGAAAAGAATGCTTGAAAACTATAATTTTTTAAATATATTTTAATTTTTTTCTCGTATTTAACTAAATACTCTTGGCCTAAGAGATATTATTGTGAAGTTAGAAAAATACACATGCAAAATAAACTCCATTATCTTCTTTGTGAATTATTCTAGCCAATATATAAAGGTAAAATGAAAGAAATATTTGCCTGATTTTAAAAAATCAGTTTACACACTCTTAGTTCCCAATTTCAACATTAACCAAAACTTTTATTTCCTTAGGGTGTATCTGAATCATACTCTGTATCAGTAGAACACATTTCTTCGTCCACAAATGAAGCAAGTCTGAAGACAATGGCTTCAACTGTAGGGGTTGTCAAAGTAAGTTGCGATTTATCCGTCTAGTTAAGGCATTGGTTTCACAGCTGTTAACAAGTGCTCAGCTGTGTGATAATCATTTGAAATCATCCATCAGTGAAAATATCCTATCTTGAAAAATTTTTAGCAAGCACTACAGCTGATTCCTGGTCAAGCTGAAAAAAACTATTCTACTTCTAAACTATTTTAATCTATTTGGTGCTATTGTCTTCCGTTTACTGACACCAATTTCCTTAAACCACTTTTTTCTATTATGGACTTACCTCATATTCATATATGGTCTACCTTTTTTTTTCTTTCTGTCTTCCTTTCCTTTCAAGATTTCCTTTTATTTTTATTTTCCTTGGTTAAAAGGTTTTAATTACTGAAACTAAATCTGGTTCTCTACCTTTTTGCTATAGTTCATCTTATTCTCCATTTCTCTTCCTGCTCCAAAAATTATCAAGATTTTTTTCGCTCGATTGGTGTTAGTTTGTGTTCGTCTCGTTTTCTCCTGTGATTGATTGGTTGTTTTTATTTTCAGGAAGTACATGTTGAATCCGACAAAAAGCGAGCTGTGATTACTTTCGCAGAGACTTCTCAAGCTGAGGCATTTCAAAAGAAATTCCAGAGGTTAGATAGTTTAATCTTGAATCTAATGGGCCTCGAAATCTAACTTATATTCAGACCCAACAGACTAGCCAATGTTTTGCTGAGCTAAGGCATTAAGCAGTCGTATTGCATTTTATTCATTAAAAAGAATTTTATGAATAATTTTTAGCAGTTAATCATGGAACTGTTTATAATTTTTTCTGTTAATCCTTTAAAGTCGCTTACAAACTTATTATTTTTTGAAGGAACTTATATGCTTGATACCAAACAATGCATTAGAAATTGTGTAAGTTTAACGTGATCATTTGAAACATCATTGGCAATGTACTATTTCATGTAACACATTTTGATGATTTCGAAAATCTTGAAACATATCTATTGCTTTTAGCTATTTTACTTTTCCATTATTTTCCTCCTTAATTCTGAAGATTGTTTTTTAATGAAAGTTTTTATTTCATTTGAACTTTTATGTAGTCTTAAATTTTTAACCTTGTTGGCATTTTAATAATGTTGGACTGGTGTATGGTTTTGTCTAGTCATTTCTAGATTTTGACTGAAACCAAAATCACCTTTCCAACTTGATAATTTTTGCCGTGGAAGTTTCTGGCTAAATGCCCCTGAAACATTTATAGGTACTAGCTTTACCTATAGTATGAATTTTCACTTTATTTTTTACTTGTTTTGGATTTTTGATCTTTGACCATTATCCATTGCTTTACCCTTATGATAAAAGGAGAAAACTAACAAGGGATTGTAATGTCTTCCCTCCACACTTATAATATCAAGGACTGTAAAAATGGAGATTTTTGTTATAAAGTAACAAAAATTGTAAATGGCTTGTCCTGTTTGGGACCTGTTCTCCAATTATATTGACTGAAGGGTACGTAATTGTTATTTTTTTCTTCTCTGGCTTTTTATTGTTTTGATTTTGGGAAGCTGGTTAGAGTTAAAAAAAGAATCTCGGGTTCAATGTTGATTTTTCGTTTTTATGATTTAGGAAATGGATGCTAGGAAATTCATATTTTCCTTCCATATCCAATTAAGTAATATTTAGTGCACATTTTCTAGCTTAATGCTTTTCCTCTAAAAATCATTCGTCTTTTCAGTAGGTAAAGAGAAATTTCTTTATTAGTCATCGCATACTCCATTTTATAAAGAAAATAATTTAGCATTATTAAAAAGCTTGTAATATTTGAAGTATTAATATACCAACAAGTAATCTAATATTTTTGACAACGTTTCTACAGAATTTTCTCTATTCAAATAAACCATTTTGTTTTTTAAAATTGCTTTTTAGGAGCTCTTACTACTCTTCATATGCATTTACTTAGTGGTACAGTAAAAAAAGTGCCTTTTAATTATTAATATAACCTAATAATGTTACAATAGTATATAATTTTCATCTTTAGGAGTTAAATGTACATTTTTGATAAATACTTAGCTCACACCCATATACCATACTTATGTTATTGTTATAGGGAAAAGCAAGTTCCTTTAAAGAATTGTAAAATAATGCTATAAGGGTATTGAAGATAAACAGACTGTTTTAATCCCTAGCTCAGTCACTACTATGGCTAGTCCATGGTGTCGTTCTGTTTCACTCTTCTAAACCCCAAAATGGTTTTCTCTAGCAGTGAAAAAATAAGTTCAAGACTTTTGAAGTTAATTTGTATTAATGAATCTTGAAAGGATTTTTAATTTATGTTCATCTTAAGTCAAATTTAAATTTTAAGCATTTAATAATCACCAAACTTCTCTATGTATCTCATAAAAAGGAAGTTTTGAAAATATGACAGCTTTGTAAATTTTCATGAGTAATTTTAAGTGATGATGGCATTTCAAATGAAAAATTATTAGAAATGCCTTGATTGCTGTAATAACTTTTCGAATGAATCTATATGGTTTTTACTGAATAGATATGCGTGTAAAATCAGAAGATGAAATTTCAGATGCAGAATATAATCAGCCAACTGATTAGCAATATGTAGCTTGAGTTGTCAAGTATTTTGTTAAATTAAAGATTGATTTCATGCTGTGAAAGTTTAACTTATAATAAGGTGACTAAATTAATTCTTCTGGAATGTTAAAAGGCTAAAATACTGTTTTTTTTCTTTAAATTTGTGTAAAAATATTCCAACCAGTATATTTAAAAGGTTTAGCAGAAAGTGGGTTGCTACTTTGTAAGTATTGTTATTGAATTTAAGCAGGTATTATATAATTCCTGCTGTAAAAAGTTAATTAAAAAAACTATCTCCCCTGATTTTACACAAGCATTCATTAGAAATAAAGTTTGTAACAGCTTACTATTGAATAACAGTTATGCTCTTGAATAACAGTTATATAACAGTTACTCACTGCTATTGAATAACATTTTAGAGGGTTGAAGTAAAGCCAAAAAATCAGTCATGAAAAGGTAATAGTATTTGTAATTATGGAGAATTCTAACTATCAGTCAAGTTATTTCAAGGTTTAGAAGTATTTTTTGGCAGAGTTTTTTGATGTTTAGTTTCATGTACTTCTATTAATTATTTTTGGAGAAATTATGTTCAGACATGCACTTTTTGGCTGGTGTCAGAGATAAATGTATGAATAAAATGAGTTAGCAAATTTTTGATTTCATATTCACAATATGGGCTTTTGAATTCCTGCTGTCTATGTTAATTATTTTTTAATATCAATCAGATGGTTGTTGCTTAAAGCCATTTGGTGTTTTACAATTACGCAATACTTATATTAAATCATGATGTCAAAACTTTGTATTTGTAATAATTCCCACAAAAGATAAATAAGAATGTAGGACAAAATGGGAATGTTTGAAGTATTTTCTGTCACTTTTGCCACTTAATATGGCGTTTTATCATACTTAATTCTCAGAAACAGTAAAATAATACAGATAAGCATTGAAGTGTTTTAATGCTTACTCTTTGAAAACACATTTTTCGGAAGTATATCAGTTCAATGTTACCTTGAGAATATTTAAACATTTTGTGATAGTTATCCTATTCTACAAAGAGCAAATAGAAAACATTGGTTAACTAATGAATTTAAGTCCAAAATTAAGCCACCCTTAAATTTTTCTCTCATACATTACTATCTTTGTATTTTATATATTAGCTTTACTTTTTAACGTTAACAATTTCAATATAAATCTTTAATTTTACAGAAAATTAATGATGTTTATAGCATTTCTTACATAAAAAACTGTTCTCAAGAAAAGTTTGTTTACCTATCTTAAATTTTTTCTATTTATGCATGCTTTTAAGATCTCCCATAAGTCTGTCTATTGCTGCCATTGCACTCATAGCCAGCTTGCTTTTATTGCCACACTCTTGGGTTTATATAATCTTGACCTTAGAGTATACAACTGAACAGAAAGTCCAGCGGAACATTCCCCCAAACTATCTCATATATTATATTTACAAAGTTACAGATTTTATTGCTTTGGGTAGGTAGATCCAGTGATCAATAGAGATCACTTCGGCAGAAAATTTTAAAGTTCTTTAGAAGAGGAAAAACCCCTATTTTGCGTTTCCATAAGCAGCAATAAGCAAAATACAAGATTTTCCCATAATTTATTTCTTATTAAAAATTCACAACTTATTTTCAGTGTGGCTGAAGTTAACATTTCATTTTACATGTCCTAACTTATGTTGAGGCTTCTCATACTTTTTTCTTGTGTGAGTGGTCTACAATAGGTATCGTCTTTGCTTTTTAGTTAGCTCTCAGCAAAGATGCCTTTTGTGACTAGTAAAGCGGGAATTAAGAAGTCCATTAATATCTGGATCTGTGGACTCTGTTCTTAGTTGTATACTCTGTGGTTATGATAGTTGTTTGATCAGCATATCTAAATCAAACAAAGATGAATTATTTCAATTTAAAAATTCATTATAAATAGTAAGGCTCAAATTTCTGCCCTCCATCCTTTTGGTACTCTGTAATGAAATGATTTGTGATTTAAGTGAAAGCGATATTGTTAGTTATTTATCACAGCTTAAGATACCACATGTTTTATCTAGCTTTCTTCTACTGGTCAATTGTAAATAAGTCGATCAGAAGTAATTGGTTCTCATTTCACGGCATGTTTTTCTGCCTTAAAAAATCTTTGTGATGTAAAAATTTTGTTTGCCCAAAAAGCATGGCTTTGAAAAAGTGCCAATTTCAATTAATTTTGAGATAAGTATTGTGTGGCCTGTGTGTAGCAAAAAGTTAGATAACTTAATCAACATCATCATTATCATTCATTTTATTTTCACTATTTTTTTGTTCTCAAATATTAGCAAAGATATTGAAGCAAACTGTTGTCAAGGAAAGTTCTTGTTAACTGTCCTTAAATCTTTGTTTAATTTTTTATTGTTTATGAGCCATAAAAATGTTGAATAGTAAATATAAGCTCTCCAATCTGTTGAAAGAAAGTTTCATGCATAAAGTACTCCAGAAATTTGAGACCTACTTATCCTGTTGCTCCAACTGAAACTAAACCAAAGCTAAGAAATACTTCTGAACCTCAAAACTTACTGATCAGTCAGAATTCTCTTTTGTGTTTGTATTGTGTTTAAAAACTGTTGATCATGTGTAAATATTCATCCATACAGTGGTTTTATTGAAAGTCAAACAAAACTAGTTTTTTCTGTGATATTTTTACATAATATTTTTATACACCTTTTGTAATTAATATCAAAATATTTTTTTTAAATTACAAACATTATAGAGCTTATTGCACGAGACATATCAGTTGTGCAGTATTATTTGCTGTTAGTGATTTGATATATTTTATTTGGTCCAGAGACTGAAGCCAATTAATATAAAACACTGGTCGACAAGCGAAAATTGGCCTTTTATATTACTGTTATAAAATTGGGAAGGTTTTTCACAATATTTTTCCTCACTGATTCTAAAATTTTTTAACTCTGTGTCTTGGATACACATTCCCCAATAACAAAAACCTTGTTGACCAGTGTAATTTGCGCTTAAAATGCTTTTTATAGGTCCTAACAATATACTGTGATAGTTAAGTCAAAAGATCCTGACTAGTATATTCAAATGGTATTAGGGAAGTTAACATCTACAAAATATTGCATTTGATGTAATGCAATGATAAGATTACAGCTAAAGTTCAGTATAATTTTTATGCTTCAATCACACATAAACTTTTCATTAGTACTTTTAAAGTTGCAAATCAGGCTATGTAAGTAAGGTAGCCATTTTATTATGAAATCTGTGATATAATAAATTTAAAAGGTCCTAGAGGCTGTTTTTAAAAGCCCTAATGCTTTTTAGAATCAAAACATTAAAGAAATTTTTAAAAGCTCTTTAAAAGCATAAGGTGATGTAACTAATTTTTTCCATGCAGTAAATGCATGTGATGATTTTGAAAGTTCCTATTTTAAAGAGCTTGTTTTTTAACATTAACTTTTAATAGAATAATGGAGGACAATCTGTTTTAATGATGAAATTTAGTTCCATCATTAAAACATGGTTTGTATATGAAGTTTAAAATAATATTATTATTCCAAATTATCAAATTGGTAACCTAAATGTTTTTAATTGAGATTCATTGCAAGAGAAATAAGTTTATCTGATCAAATTATGGTACTGTGGTAAGTGATATTAAACTCTAAAGATGAAATTAGGTTCTCTGAAATTACTTAATTATTTTTTATAGGTATTACTTTATTATTTATAGACATGGCTTTTAGAAAGCTTAATACTAAATGTCACCCTTAATAGAGTAAAACCTGTTTAAAATTATATAAAAATTTTTTACAAGCAGATACTATTATATTGGAAACAATTTAACCATTTACTGTATTGGCAAAGTAGTGTTTTATTTTCAAAATCAATAGGTTGTACACACATGACAACATTTGCAATCTTTCAATTAAAAAAAGGCTATATATAATTTAAATACTCAAACTCACTACTGCATTAAATTAAAAGGATTACTGCTTTTTGTATCCAATCTGTCCAAAAAAATTTATTTCATATCATAAAGAAAACTCATTTTGGCCAATTGAGTTTTAAAATTATCTAAAATAGGATTTTTTGCCTCATTTATACTATCTATCATGTACAGGTTTTATTGTATTAAAACTGGGGTTTCCAAAGTATGTGTTACATTATTTTTTGACATTCTGGACAAAGCTGGATTCAATTTGCTGCACTCTTTAAATTGGGTCAAACTTGAACTGTGAGGTGATATGAGATGATTGTAGTTATATTAAGGGTGCTGCAAATTGAATAAGTTTGGAAACCCCTGGTGTAAAACATTTTAGGCCAGCTGTCACTGCTCTTAATTGCATGTGAAGTATCACTGCCAATACAAAATTCAATTGATCCACTTGCACCAATGATTTAACTCCAATGTAAGGATGTTTATCACTAATCCTAATGCTGCAAGTGCCTCAATTGATGCTTTCTGTAGAATAAGTTGCACAGTATAGACTTGCATAGCTCTGAATTGTGTGTGTGTAATAAAATTTCTATCTAAGTGGAAGAACATGAGTGATACTGTTGAGAAGTAAACCAAACACACATGTTTTTTAATTTATGGCTACCTAACTTAATAAACTACCTATAAAAATGCTTAGTAAAAATCTTTTTCCTCACTCTCCAAATTAGTTGATTATTTCAATTTTCTATAACAAAGTCGAGCTTTTTAATAATATAATAATATATTGGTTTATTTACATGAAACAGCTGTTACATATAAGTAGAAAAAATATATTCATCACCTGGGGTTAAAATACCCACTTAGTTCCAAATATTTTAAGAACATAAAGCTTTTTTAAGATTTTACTTTTGATGTTTTGATTTTAGAATTAGAATAATTAAAGCCACTGAGTATCTATTAGATTTATTTTGCTGTTTGGGTTCACTCAACTGTTACTTTGTTTTTCCACTTAGATTTTTATTTTGAAAACAAGGTCTAAAAATAACAAGATTAAGGATGAAAAGCAACGCATAATGTCTATTGCCTTGCTAAACAAACATTTTGTTTTTAGTGTTGATTTGGTTTTCAACTTTACTTTTTATAATGTTAAATGTTTTTTTTAAAGAATTCATTAGTACTTGTGTGAAATTCTACCAGGATTTGGTATTGATTAAAGCAGTACAGCTTGACTAAATACCGGACCTCGAAAAAGTGCCCGAACCTACGAACCTGGTTCGGGGGAAGGTTACAACTTTTTCCAGGTCCGCTAAATACATTTATAATATATTTCAAAGGCTGATTTACTTTCCATTTTAATTTAATTAATATGGACATGAATAATTAACCAGGTTTAATTACATGTCTTTTGAACAGTTATCTAATTAAGCTAGCCTAATAAAGCCTTTTGTTAGTATTAAACCTCTCAGTTACGTATAGTCTGCAGTATATTTCTTAAGGGTAAAAAGAAATGGTTGGTAATAAAATATTGGATACTAATTGTCTGATAAAACATTTTTCTGGTTTTGTCATGTGCTATTTAATCCAATGCACTGGTTACAAAAGTCTTAATTCTGCAATGACGGTCATTTTTTTGTTTTCATATATTTCTTAATAATTACTTATTGTATATAATGAATCAGCACTTTATATTTCATGCTTCAAGCAAGAGTACATTTTACCTTTAACTAGTACTACTTTTTTTGAGTACTAGAGAAACTTGTTTATTGTATCATTTAATATTGTAAATTCTAAATACTTGTGTCCATTTGTAAGCAGAATTGATCGAGTGCTTGATTAATCATTTTAAGTAGGCTATGTTTAATAGCTTCCACTTAGAAAAATAAGGTAAAGTGTGTAAGTTAAAGTGTATTGTACCCAAGCTTCAATATATTTTGTTGCTTAAAATTTGTGTAAATATGTTTAAAAATTCTTAATAATAAGTTAAATGAATGAAAATGACAATTTAAAACCAACCTTTCCATTAAAATAACTCTCAAAGGGCTGGCTTTAGGTTATTAAGATGAAAAATAGTTTAAATTCTTAGTCTTCATTAAATACCAATTCGAGATTTTTATTGGATTTAATATCTCTCTGTTATTAAGTTCACCTTTAATTATCCATTGACAAAGTTTTCTCACATTTCTGTTTATGTAGAAACAAAATGAACTAATGCCAGCATTTCTTTCAATATTATTTTTTTTCAATCACAATTTTTTTGTGTGTTATCTCCTGTTATGTTTCAATTAATTCAGATGGACAGACCGTAGCAGTCATATTCACCGCCATCAGTGTCGGTGTTAAATCCTAGGTCAAAGAAGGATTTGATCTATCGAAAAAACTAATTTTTCTTCCTTTAGTTGCCAGTTAACACAGATGCTGATGGCTGTGAATATATTGATAAGGGTGTTTCTCCAAAGTAACTTAACAACCACTTTAAAGCCAGCACTGATCTTGTGTTCCCTTAGTGTAAATACTACAATTCATTAAATATTGTCAAAGCTTAAACTGGGATGACTTATAATTCCTCCAATATAATCAAAATTTGTGATATAAAATTACTAGTTAGAAAAATCCATCAAATTAAAGTTAAGAACAAAGATTCAGGGGTGCAGAATATGTCCGAACGCCCGAACGATGTTCGGGGGAAATTCAAGTAGCTCTGGGGAAATTTTTGCCCCAGAAAGAAAGAAAAACTAAAAATATTCAATCATCAATAGCTGACAAACGAATATTTTGGGTAGTAACTGCATCATAACCTCCAATTTTAAGGGAAATCAGGTGAAAACTGCGGAATTTCGGATATAGAGTGGGAAAACAACGGATCTGCGTAAAAAATCCTAGTTTTCTGGGTGAATACCTGAAAGTTGGCTTTTCCTTGCTTTTTGGTTGGTATGCAGAAAAAACAACGTATTCGTGGTAGGATGAGTAATTTCTGCTATAAATAACGTTCTTGTTTTCTAACATTCATGTTCTTCAATGAAAAGTTGAGTTAATTAAAGAGAAATTTACAGGTAGCTTAAATTTGAGAAGGATAGACAGTTTTTCACATTTTAAGAAAAGAAGCACTTCTGAACTGATTATAAGTGTGTAAGAAAGACTAAAAAGAGATTATAAAGATCACATTAATGGATTATGCGAAAATTATGGAATCTGAAAAAGAAAATTTGTAATTGAAAAATCTCTAACTTCTTTGAATGAAATCTCATTTTGGGGGAAATTTTGTTGAAAACAAATTGTGTTCTGGGAAAATTTTGGACCCTGAAACATTTTCTGCACCTCTGCAAAGATTAAGCTATAATAACCTTTTGCAAACCAAAAATGAAATAAAATCGAAAACATCTCAATTAAAATGCAAGGACATTATCTTTGTTTTGAATTTTTGTATTCAGTATCTTTATTGTAATCTTACAAAAAAATTAGTTACGTTTACTTGCTTTGTTTTCACAAAGATGTTCATCTATTAACTTCTAAAAGGACATTTTAATGTTTTGAAAATATTTTTTCTGTGGATTATACCTTGTTCTGATAAAGTTTGACAATTTTTACTGAATTTCTTAGTTTATAAAACTAGACAAAACTGAAAGGTTTAATACATATTGCATTTAAGAATTGCTGATTACAAACTTAACTTAATCAGTTTGAAAACTGAATGAAATAAATATAAAAGAAAGCAATTAATGTACTCTAACTGTGCCTCTTAAATGCACAATTTTTTTAATTATTGAAAAGTAAATTAGTCTACTTCCCTTCTTATTTCAAGACTACTAGCATCAATTTGTTATAAGCAAAAGCCATGGATGACACAGATAGCTTATTAATTATTTTAAATGTTTGACCTTTAAAACATTTTAAATGCTTTATTTTTCATCTGAAAATCAAAAAGCTTCAACAGTCTGCTCTACAAATGAATGAAAAAAAAAGCTGCATTTAGGAAGTGTATTTTTTATGTGGATTATCACATATATATGACCAAAGTTAGTCTGAAAATTATCATTAGACTTGGTAAATCAAAAGCAAGAAGCTGCAGCTGTTTAAGGTAAAAGTGGCTAAATAAACCTATCAATTTTGCTAGTTTGTATTTTCATGGCTTTTGCTGTTGTACAGTTTGTGGAATTTTGATTAAGGCAGTTTTCTGTCTTGGGTCAAACTCAGCTGATTATGCTTATCTTCTCCAAATCCTGATGAAATGATACCTATTGATGAAGAGTTTGGTACTTCCTTCGCTGGTGTTTACAGATGAGAAGCATTTGCTATGTGGTAGTTTTGCTTGTGCAGCAAAACTGCATGAGATTAGTAAATTAGTTATATTTTATGATACATGAAAAGGGTATTTTAAAAAGTAACTCAAAACAAGAAAAAAAAGAGAAAATTAATCATATTGAAAAACATACTTTAAGGTAGACCAGAGGTAGAATTTGCAAAAAAAGTAAAACAAACTAAAAAATATATATAATTATGGAGTTTAAAATGTAAACCAGTAAATAGCATTTGAGCCCAAAAAAATTTCGAAATGGTAATTCAACTTTAATTAAACATAATTCTTTGATTCTAACTGTATTTTTTTTATTTTGGTTACATACATTTTTGGCAACTTTTGGAAAATCCACCAAATTGTAGGGTCAATATGTAAGTTTTAGAACAAGTTTATGTAATTTACATGCATCAATCCATAATTATTATTCTCCTGTTTCCAGTAAAATTGAAAATGTCACACATTTTCATTTTCAAAATTTGCACACAGTGTGCAAATTTTGTTTGATAGATTAGTTTTCTTTAGAATTGCCGGGTAAAAACTATGCAGTATGGTTTTGATCCATAGTAGCATCTCAAAATCTTAAACACTTAGCAAGGAAGTACCCTAATAATATCCTTCAACCTTGTTGATGACCATTTTTCAGTCTCAATGCTTTGCTGCTCATCCCATCTCTTATTATTTTTGGACACTTGGGAAAATGCCAAGATGTGTAAGTCTTGCTCAGTTGTAAGTGTTAATAATCTCATCCAATGCTTATGTGCCTTTCTCTAGGTATATGCTGGACCTATCTATGATACAAGTCTCTTTGTTAGCAGCATAGGGACTCGCCACAAAAAGTGATCTTTGCTCTGTGAACTTAGTCGGAAGACAAGTTTCCAAGTGTTGGAACTCTCAGACTGTTATGCTGTATAGGTCTGCATTCAGTTCTTAAGATCCAATGAATCGATGCATTGTGACTGAATGAATAAGGTTCATAGCTGCCACATCCTATCAACTTGGAGGGTATTTAAAAATTTATTTGAAACACAATAGCAGACTTTCATACAATGTCTGTCGTGCATGTTCCTCAATGTTCATTTATTGAAACTTTCGATGGTTGAATAAATTGCGTACTAAAAATGGGTGTTTTGTCTATTAATTTGAATGTTTATGTTTTTGGAATGTATGGAATATCTGTTATTAATAGTTGGCAGCTATGAAAGATTTATTTCTCTATTTCCAAGCACAGTTAAAGAGTTATTTTATTTGAATCAAAACAAGTGCATGTTTCTTTCTTTAAAATATTGATGTTAACAAATGTTAACAACCATATTTTTAGTGTGAAAATAAATGAATGTTAATGATTTATTTTGATATTGACTAAAAACCACATCGATTTTTATTTTTTAAAGATAGTAATATTCTCTGTCTATAAAAAACTAAATAATTTCTTTGAGGACTTATTTTATAAAATACTGAAATTCAATGCTATTTTAAAATGGTGATTATGCACTTGTATTGATAATTCACCTAACCAGTCATAAGATAGTTTAGTATTAAGAAAATTATTCTGACATGTTTTCTTTTTATTATCTTTCATGGGAAAAAATCAATACTTGCCTTTGCAATTTTGTTATAATGAATCAAAAGCAATAACACCTAATGGCTTGACTTGTCAATGCTTTTTTCTGTTAATGGTTTCAAAAAGAAGACATGATTAAATCTAACTGGAGTAAAGGACTAAGAAATTTACACCCCTGAAGAAAATTTAAGTTGTGCATTTGCTAAAATCATGTGTAGCATGAATGTTATTTTAGTGATGATATACAGCAGTGCAGTACATTAGCTGATGTTAAAATTTTATATACCTAGTCTAACTTTTTACAATCTAGTGAGATTTAAAAAACTAAATTAATTTAAAAGTTTGCAAAAGGAAAGGTACACATGTTAAAAAGTTTTATTTTGCTAACAACTTATGAAGATTTTAACAGTCTGCTTAATAATTAATTTTAGCTTTTTAGGTTTATTGTTCCTGTAATCTCAATTATGTATAGCTTTTTTAAAATTGAATTATTTTTTTTTTATTGAAGAGAGAGTAGTCTTTTGGTTATTGAGATGCCCAGTTGCTTAACTTTATAAATGCACCATCCTTTATTTTTTGGAAATCAGTAGAATAGTTTTTTTAGGGAACAAATAATATGAGAGTTGTTTTTATTTTAGAAATTTTACCTTGATTAAATGCGTTTCATTAAGTTTTCCGATTGAACCAGCCATTTTAGTAGTTTGCAACTCAATGATTCAATTTAAAGGAATTAGCTTTACCAGTTGAAAAGACTAAAAAACTTATCTTTAGATCCGATGACAAAAATCTAGGTGTAAATATCATGCATTTTAAATAATATTACATGTTGATAAAAGTGATTTTGAAAGCAGCAAAAGAATTATTAGTTTTATATATCTGTACAAGTGAGCTAGAGATTTATCCATCTAAGCAGGGTTTTTTTACCCAAAAACAATTTTGAGGCAGATTTTTAATGTTTTGGAGGTTTTTCCTCGATACCTACACCTATTGGTAGTGGATGGAAAACTTTCCAATGATACCAGCAACTTAATTAGGTACATACTTATCATTTTGCAATTTGGCAACTCAACCGTAAATCTGTTTATGATTATTTCATGTAAAGTTTTGTTTACATTTCTAAATTCTTCTATCTGTATTTTTTAAGTTTTTTTTAAAGTAATTAAGTTGGTTTTCTGCATATTAGTCTAATGTAGGGGTTCTCAACTTGTTAGACGCCGCAACCACCTTTCTAAATCAAATAATTATTTATTTCTATTTTTGTTTTTTCTGCATTTTGCTCTATCAGTCTTTCAACAGTCTCAACCAGTTAAGAACCCCTGGCCTATTGGGTTTATATTTAACATGCTTTGCTTCATTCAGTCGCTTTGCTTCGATTCAAGTGGATGAGCACAGTGTTGCTATTTAATGTACCCAATTATGAAATATGAGTAAGTCTTTACATTTTTTGTGGTACCCGCTTGTTCCTGTTACATCTCTCATATAAAAGCCCACGTCACTCACTGACTCACTGATTCTGGAACGCTCGCTGCGCACTAATAATGCGCGCGATAATGTGGCATTACCGCGATCAAGAAAGGCGCCGTAGGCGCCCCATAACAGACTAGTGTAAGTATATTCTCATAAGTCTTGAGTGTGTATTATGATCCATTGAGGTCTGAGTTATGTAAATAAAAAGATTCCATTTATACGCAAGTGAAACAATTGTGTATCTTAAGTGCACCTTTTCCCCCTTTCAATGAATATCTTCAGGCTTATATGTGATGCTATGTTTAAAAATTCTATCTCTAAGTTTCACTATTCAGGGACTAATGCAGGCCAATTTTGGTATCATTTATCGGCACTTTCACAAAAAATGTACTCACAAAAACAGCACCTTCACAAAAATTCTAAAATTATTTTTTATTGATAGCTCAATTGTTTATGGTTAAATTAGTCTTTAAATTGCTATAAAACTGTATAAATAAGTAATTTAATGTTTTCATTAATTTTATAGTTCCCATTATAATTATTTATCAAAAATTTACAAAGATCTTACAATTTCCCATAAAATGTGAAATGCTGTGTAAGTTTTTCACAAAAATGGGGGTCAAGTTTAAAATCCTGGATAAGTCCCTGCTATTGTTGTTTGAGGCAACTTGTGACTGTCAGCATAGAACTATTTGTAAAAGTCATTTTGTTTGTTAAAAACTGATTGTACTAAGAAAATATTTGGTACTTACGTATTATCCCGTCGACCGTTCCGTGACTGTCAAATTCAGCGGCGCAGCCATAGAAAAGTCAATGGGTTGTTTACCGTTTTCGGATTCAGTGGTACAGTCGACGGGATAATACGTAAGAGCCAAATATTTAACTAGTCATCACACAGATGGAAAAATTTCTCAAGTTACCTTTTATTAAAGGGTAACTGACAATTTAAAAAAAAACTATTAAATAGAGAAATATTTCTTTACCTGAATACAATATTAAGTTATGAACACTTCAAAAGATAAATACTAATTATATTTAAATAATTCTTTGTTTTAAGCATAAGAAACTAGAAAATAAAATAAGTACTTCAGCTCTTCTAGTTTTAAAAGAAATAATCTTTTAAAATTATGGTTTTGACATCAAAATTTCTGTATCTGAAAGAAATGTATTTTTAAGCTTTGAGAAGCAGCTAGTTTAGGAAAAAAAACTTGGTACATATTTTTAGTTGAAATTATGAAACAATATGAATTAAAATCGAGATTCCAAGTTACAATTGCGTAAAAGCTTGTTTTTCATGTAGAAATGATTTTTCTTTAGTTTTTCCATTCCTGCTTGCTAAATAAGTCTTGTATTTCTGTTCTTTCTTACGACTTAAGGAAATCAAATGGTCTAAGACAAATTGTTTCATTAATGAAGTTACAACTTATTTCTATGTTAGATTTGATTAATACTTCACATTCAACATTAATTTTCTATATCACTTCACTTCAATCATGTTAAAAAAACAAATGAAAGATGCATTTAATTTTGTGCTATTTGTAAAAAGAAATTTATTGATATTGTTTTGTGTCCATATTGCAAACTTTATTTTTGAACCACTTTTATTTCAGTTAAGCTTTTTAATAAATTAAAAGGATGTTTATGATGGATATGCTTTTTAAAATAGTTGTGATCAAGGTTAATCTGCATTTCATTTAATATTTTTTTCATAGAAAGAGCATTTAGTGGAATAAACTTGTTGGATTTTTACAATTCCATATTCATTTTCATGCACTCATTTAGATCCCTTATTTTATTTTCTAGCTATCAAATTTCAGCCATAAGCTACATTATTTTGCATTGGTTTCGTTCAATTAGGATGGTTCGAAAAGTATACATATCATTAACATCTAACATTGAGAAATTCCTGTTAGTTGTAAAAGTTAAATTAAATATATTCTTGTAGCTGATCTGTTTTTTACAAAAAGCCGATGAGATGCAGTATCTAAAATTGCAAGTTAGAATTAAAAATTTTCCTTTAATGAACATTCCAATGCAATATTAACAGAAATATATTTAAACATCACTAAATTCAAAGTTATTTTACTTCGTGTCTTGTATGTATCTTGAGGTTATTGACTTTTCTAGCATTTGTATATTTTTTAAAATAGATTATTGAGATTCAACCAGCAAAATATTTCCTCTGGGTGATTGTTAATAAGACCTATTAAGCCCAATGTTAGTTAATTGGTTGGAAACAGACATGACTTTTAATATTAAATATATTTTTAACTATTAATCTTGTGTTTGGTGCGGAATGTCCGATATAGGGACCTTGCGCCATAAAACCCAAAACAACCAACCAATGTTAGTTAAAAAAAGAGTCAATAATTAAAATTACTGCAGTATGGTGTTTAGTTTAGTTTATCACTTATGTTGTTAAACATATTTTTTAGGAATCTTGACAATTACATGTTATAGCATTTTTAATGAAACTCAACCCTTAATATTTGTTTTCTTTCCTGTTTGCTATTCCAGTAATATTTTGCATTCTAAATTTGAATATTTTTGAACATAGGTTCAAATTTGTTATGAATGATGTATAATACTCATAAAATGTTTAATACATGTATATAAAACTGACTTTAAATATTCAAACTATTTAATGCATGTAAATTGCATCATATACTTGTAGAACTAAAACAATTGTATTCTGTACTTAGTTATATTGAATGCCTATCATTTTAATTTGATTTGGTATATTTGATGGACAATAAGCTTAAAAGAGGTTTGAATGTTGTATAAAGGCTACAATTATTTTTGACTGTATTTATGGTTTGCATTATGTTTATTCTGTACATAGTTTTTCCTCATAAAAATTGTACATTTGTGTTTGAAGTAATTAAATAGTTTAGTTCACACCACATACTACCAGAAGTCATTTTACTTCATTGTGAAACTTTAAAAAAAACATTGGTACTGGGGGATTATTCAGGTGCAAAAGCCAAGTTTATTAGTAAATCTCCACCAACAAAAAAAAATATTTAATGTTGCTTTTATATTGTTTTGTATAAGTAAAACATAACCAATAAAGCCCAAAATAAGCACTTGGCTAATCCACTAGTACCAGAGCATTTTAGAGCCTATGCCAGGTGAACTACACATCAACTATGACACTTAGATTTATATTAATTCAACTTTAAAATTCTTATGCAAGGAAAAATAACTGGTAATTAAACCATTTATTTCAAAAACCAGTGAAACAACTATGGGACAGTTTTGGTAAAAGTTCCTCTAAACTGGTTTATAAGCAATAAATTTGCTAACAACAATGGATCGATTGACCTTTAAATAACGCCAACTTCGTGACTGCTGTGGAATTTCGTCGAGGTGGACTCATTTAAATCTGGGGTGTTTGACTGGTTTGTAAAATGAATGGTTCAAATGATAAAATTACTTAATTTTAAAAAATACCCAGTAATGGATATAGAATATTTATCCAATGATTAAACCTCGAAAATGTAGATTAACTTCCTTTCTTATAGTTTCCTAAAAAATGCTATTAAGAAATTTGATAGTTTTAAAGATAATTTTAATTCATTCCCTTTGTGTCAAAACTATATCTACAGATTTGCTCTACTTCAACAATTCACGTAACAAATGGGTCAGAACTTTAGTGTGCTAGCACAACCTATAGTTCTTACCTGTATTTTGCCAATTTATATACAATGTATTTAAAGCCAATACTTTTAAGTATTTTGAAGATAAAAGTACTTGACTCATAGTGATTAATTAAAAAAAGTATTGAATAACTATATAAAGTGTTGATTTTGCTCATAGATCTGGTCTAATAACTTTTACCCCATGATAAAAATTTCTAGTTAAAATTCATCAGCGATCTAAAGATAGCATAATTTGTAGATTGTGTTGTTTGAAATTTAGGCGAGAATATGATTATAAGGAGGTGATAGTATTCAATGATATTTAACCCATTAGCGCCCCCAGTGATCTATTTCTAGATCGCTAAATATAATTTCATAAATGCTCTCTTAAATTACCTTAAATTCACCCAAAAGTAACGAAACTACACATATGGCAAGAGAAAACATCCCTCAATCCTAATACCCAGTGTTTTTTGCGTTTGCTTCATTTATTTTGTAATAGGGATGGGCTAAAGTTCGAATTTTCTTCTTTGATTGAAAATAACTTGGGCGTTAATGGGTTAACTGTTAAGCCAAACATAAAAAAATACTTGGCATTTGAATATGCAAACTTATTTTTTGTTGAAAATAAAAATTATATTATTCTACTCTGTTACAAGAGTAGTGGATAGGTAAATAGCGTTCACTTTAGATAACTCACTCAGACTTATGAATGATTCTGATATTTCTCTTGGTTCCTTCAACTTTCTATTTATAGAGATTTTTACGTTTTTAATTCTAAGTTTTGGACAATTTGAACCTTATTATTGGTTCCTTTAGCTTCGAGTTATGCACATAGCTCTGTATTATTTTTGAATTAAAACAATACCACGTCTTATAGTTTTGGCTATAACAGGCTGGACTTAAGTACAGTAAATCTTTACCGATTAAACCTCGGACTTTCACCTAATATTAAAAGGAATCAGGTCAAAAGGAAGGTAGTTTTTTTACTAAAAGTAGAACTTGAGCACAGTTACTTTGCTCAGTTGCATTCTCATATTGAGGGTGCTAAAATCTACATTCTGGACTGTACATTTTTTATCCAGAATAAATGTAACTTTATATCATCAGGGGTTCATCCAAGTTTTTCTGCCAGGGTCCTATGAGGGATTTTGTGAAAAATCAAACATAATTTTGTAAATATGAAGGGCTTGTGTACAACCACAGAATTCATAACTATTAAAATGGATCTAAAATCTGGCGAATTCCATTCTAAAATGATCGAAACACAATTTACGAATCACTTATATGTTTGGACTTTTTTGTTTATTTTTTGCAAAGCGTAAACAGACCCATTTTCTCTCTAGATTAACCACTGATCATTAGTGTCTGGATTTCATCAACTATACAAAACTTTTTATTCTGTAAAAGTACCGATACTGAGTTATACTGACAAAGTTTTCACTTATCTAGAGATGAACTAGATGGGTCTCTGGTGAATCGTTAAAACTGATATACCAGATTCAAATAACTGAAAGCACTCAATTTTTTATCTGCTATTTAATAGAATTCTGTTGTCTTGATCTCTCTTCTTTATAGCTAATAATAAAGAGGCATAAAATTACATTACTATTTACACTAGTTTTGAGTACTCGAAGGTTTTGTGTTATTTCTTTCATGGTGTAAGCATTTTATGGGCTGCTTTAAAATTTTGAAAGAAACCTCAATACTTGCTTATTTCAAATTTTGATGTGGCATCATTTAATCTGATGAATGAATGGTTGTTATGAATCTTGAAGGGTTGTAAAACTTTGTATTCTATTTTTATCAACAATACAATTCAATTAACTACTTTAAACTGCAATATTTTTTTTATCTAATTTAAAAAGGAGCTTATGGTGTTAAACCTTTTAGTTCAGGAACTAGTTTTTTTAAAGTATTTTCATACACTCAGATATTTTTTAAGGAAATCATCTTTTAACATTTAAAAAAAATAATCTAGGAGTATTTCTATAACACCTAATAGTTGAGGTTCTGAAATTGGAATAACCTTAAAATAATTTGTTTATTAAGTTAGTAAGTATTAACTTACAACTACTAGAATGTGTAACTAAAAGTCACACTTAACTAATTTTGATGGACAATATTTAAAATTTTTGGAAGATAACAAAAGTAGCTGAAATTACAATAATTCTTTTGACCCAGCAATACAATAGTTGAAAATAATTTCTACAATAATTCTAACCAGTTTTTCTAGAAGAACTGGTTAATTCTCAAGATATAGGTGATATATTAATGAGTTAAAAATTATGATTAATTAGAATTTTTAATTTATAGAAAACAAAAGAATTGAAAGAGGCAGTAGTAGGTTATGCCTTATACATTGATAACATTTTGTCATTTGAAGTGCAATATTTAAGTTTTTTAATGAAGACTTTTCATATCGCACCCTTGCTACAAAAGTGCCACAACTCAAAAATTGTAATTTTTGAGTTATGACCGCCATTAGGCGTAGTTTTCACATCTCTACCAATCTTCAAAAGAGCCAGAAGTTGCATTGAAAAATCAGCCGCCAGATGGCAGTTATGGCGTTTTGTTGTAATCAAGATGGCTACGATTCCTTCTACTGAAATGCCACATCTTGAGTTGTCATCCAGCCATCGTTGAGTATGAACTACTAGAACAATGTATAACGATCATAGTTTGAGCTGTATCGTTCTTCGTATTGACAAATTCAAAAATACTAAAATGTGCCTAGTCATTTTTTTGCAATTCCTGGAAAACATAGTTTTTTGAGTTGTGGCACTTTTGTAGCGAGGGTGCGATATGTTGCAATAAAATTTGTTCTTGTGTTTAATTATTTGTTCATTTAAATTATGCATTGCAGTTAATTTTATTTTGAAATTAGTTTAATAATAGGACTACAGTATGAAGATAAAGATTGTCATTTGAAGCATAAGTCTGCAATTATTGATATGAATGTATAGTCGTGTTTTTTAGAAAGATTTTTATTCAATGAAAATTAATGTGCAATGAGACTCATTGCAGTTTTAATATTTATAATTATGTGCAATAATAATAGTACATTTTTGTCTGTAATCCTAACAAGTATTTCTACAGCATTTAATTTTAACAGATGGTTTTGTACTTACTTAAAATATAAAATATTCTTTCTAAGCATTTGAAAATATCTTAAATGAATAACATTAATTAAAAATCTGAGTAATTCATAAAACTCTTAAGAACCTTTAATCAGGTTCTTACTTGAATATTGTAACTATGATCCTATTTTGTTTTTAGAAATCAAGATTAGTATATAAGAATTACTAATTTTCTGTTTAAATATATAACAAAAATTTTTAATCTTACATTCAAATAAGGCTCCCTTTTGCTTTATGTCTTTCTCTTAGAACTGTTTTTCAGATTTTAAGTATGAGTTTCTCCAATATTTTCCATTCCTGGTGATTTGACAGCTTATGCTCATGGTAAGATACTTATATTATCTATAAACCTCTTAATCCATTACTTGATTGTTAGCTAAGATGCTATACCTTATTCCTAAGATGCATTAGAGAAGCAGTCCCAAATACTTCAAAAAAATTCAATTAAATTATTAAAGAGGCATTTGACTGTGTATGTGTAACACTTTACTGTTGATTAGTAGTTAACTTTTTTTTTATTAAGAAATGTTTTATAGATGTTAGATACACACATCACTAGATGTATCCATCAGCAATGCCATCGGCTAGATGTATCAAAGTGATCAAAACTGCCTTGGAAAGAAAGCAATGAGCTTCGTTCAGTTATATTTGATTTAGTCTTAATAGAACTCAGGAAATCATTTCTATATCACACATCAAAACTTATAGCTTTCTCTTACAACCAAATTTATAAACTAAATGGGCCAGAGATCCCATATTAACAGATCTTGTGCAAATAAGTTTCCATATAGATATGAAAAATATTTCACATTATTCAACCATCATAATGTTTAATCAGGAATACAAACAAGGTGAAACATCTTAGCTTTTATGGTCCAGTCTTTCGATGGCTAATTTTCTTTTTTATTTCCTCTAGCTCAAAAGAATTTCCCAAGAAGATATGTTCCAATGAAAACATTTATATGTTAACAAAATAATATTATTGTAAATGACTGGAAAGCCAGTCATATTTCAAAGTCAAACAGTATATTTGTATAAAAGTAATGTAGCATCAACATTAGTAAAATGGTTTTATGATGTGGAGTTGTTGCATCTGTGATATTTTTAAATAATGTTTGTTATTGTTAATAAAATGTATTTTGTATTATGCTAGATTTAATTTCTAGATTAAGCACACATTATTCAGTTTTTACAATAAATATCAGCTACTATTTATTGGTTTCATATATTTAGCTTGAATCCATATTCTGTACATTTTGAGATGTTTACCTCTGTTAACCTGAAGTCTTTTGCTGCTGTATAGCTGGGTTTTCACTAAACCAGCATTGGTGAATAAGTCGTGAACTTCCTCTGCAAAAGAATTTTACTTTTAACTGAAGCCAATTTCAATTGCACACATGTGATTCTTCCACCAATTTGCTTAGCAAAATTAAAATCTGACAATTCATTTTGAAAAACTAAAATTCTGCTTTTTCTATTGTTTTTCTCTGAAAACTCTGGCCGTGAGTGTTGCCTAGCAATGAATTTTATGTAAAATCGAAAAAAAAATATTGAAGTATTATGCAAATCAGTTAACATTTAAGCTAAGAATATGACTAGCATATATAATCGTGGATCTCGGGACGTAGAACCTGATGTACCCCCTCTACTTAAATGAAAGGAAATTTAGGTGCAGTTGATAATTTTTCAAATATTTTCAGCCAATTTATTGTCAGAGTAATCACATGTATGCAATTTCTTGTTAATATGCTTAAGGGGAGTCAGCACCATAAGAAATATTTTTTCAAATAACTGTATATTATGATCTTTTTGAGTGATGATTTATGCTGAAATCCATTCTAATCAATGTATAGCAAAAAATTCCCATTTTAAACTAACTTTTAAATGCCTCTCCTAACTCACTTTAAATAATGTATGAATTTTTGAATATCTTATCTAGTTTCAGAGCAGTAAAAACTTTTCATTTCCGTAACATATACACTAAAACCCTAGAATGAAATTTGTGGGAAATTTTCAATACACTACCTTCAGAGAAGAAATATACTCTTGTTCCATCCCCTCGAACGTAAAAGTGTTCGCCAAGACAGCGACCAGGCTTGAACCTGAGTTCCACCATGTCGTACTTCCCGTAATCTCTAAATAAGATTTGACCTCCAGGCTTCAAGTAAGTTGCAAGCTTTTTAATGGCTGCCTGCATCCTAAAAAATTAAAAATAAGTGCTGATATCATTTGTAAAGGAAGGGCATTTTATTTCTTAACAATTACTTTATATTCACTTGTATGGTTCCCAATCTGTTGATTGAGAAAATTAATAAAAGTCTCATTTGAAGTTTTTTTTAAGGATCTTTAGTTAGAGAAATACCCATGTGACCCTATTTAAAAGGAAAAATTTTCTAAATAACTTCTCTTACAATATATCTATGCTGTCTTCATTCATTACCATACAGTTATGAAACAAATTTTTTAACTAGAAAAGGACCAGGGGCGTCATTTCAGTTTTTGGTTGGGGGGGGCAAGGATTTTTTTAAATGGGTCTAAATCACGCTGTAATTAGACTTTTTTGTGGGGGGTTGCCTCAACTTCCTTCTTAAGGTATCCCCTAACGGGCACATTTATAGGTTAAGTGTTACAACATTGAAAAGTAGTATTTGAATGATATTACATATAAAGTCAAAACTTCACAACGTGAACTCCAAGAAAAAATGGGGGTCTGGGGTTCACCCCCAGAAAAATTTTGAAAATTTGCCTTTTAAAGTAGTGTTTTAGCTCATTTTGAGACCCTTTGGTCTGCATTCAAAGAGGAGATGTTTCTCGTAAACCACAGAATTTTCTAGGGAAAAGAGTGGTAAACAAACGTCTCAAATGAGGGCCTCTCCCAGAATTTTTTTTAAAATTCCCCTTTAAACTAGTGTTTTATTATCTCTTTTTCAAACTTTATGGGGAGCTCCTAAAGGGAAAAGCTACTTGTAAGTGGTGAAATCGTTAAGGGAAAAACTGTGTAACCGACGTAAAAATTTTAGAGGGGGGCTGGGGGTCCTCCACCAAAAATGTTTTTGAAATTATCACTTTAAACTCGTTTTTTATCTCTTTTTTCAAACTCTTTAGGGAGCACTAAAAAGGAAAAGCTTCTTGTAAGCGGCAGAATTTTCAAGGGGAAAACCCTGTTTAACAGAGGTCAAAATTATAGATCAGGGCTGGGGGTAGGTATGCCCTAGAAAATTTTTTGGAAATCTCCCCTTTAAACTAGTGCTTTATCCCTTTCAAACTCTTTGGGGAACTCGTAAAGGGAAAATCTTCTTGTAAATGGCAGAATTCTAAAGAAGAAAAATCTGTATAACCACAGATGTAAAAATTTTGGAGGGGGGCTGGGGATCGTCCCCCAGAAATTTTTTTAAATTTAACCCTCAAAAGTAGTGTTTTAACTCCTTTTGACACTTTTTGAGTTGCACCCAAAGCTCCTTGTGAAAGTTATAGAATTTTCAAGGGACTTGCAGCTATTTTTCACATAACAGTGGAAACCTTGGGGGGGGGCGGTTGCCCCCCCCTGCCCCCCCTAAATGACGCCCATGAAAAGGACGTTAACTTTTCCAAGGTGTGGATATTTAAACCGCCTGGGAAACGTTATGGGAAGGTAAAAAACTTAATGGAAAAATATGTAGCTAAGTTATATTTCTGTTATGTGTGAAAAAAAATTTACCTTATTCATCTTTTTTATAAAAAAACAGACTATTACAAAAAATTAATACAATTAATAAAATTAATACTTTTTATTAGTAAATTACAGTTTTCTCAAGTAAAATTATGTAGCAAACTGCATGTGTTTCAAACTGATTCATATTAAAAAAAGACATTAACACTCAGGAAACCAAAAGATAACAATTTCTCTTACTTATCAGGATTAATTGCTGAAAGAACAAATACTAGAATGATGTAGTTCAAGCTGTCTTTCTCAAATGGAACATCCCAATCTTCGGATGAGACATCACATACAAAAGGATGGCAACGATCAGGCACACACAGAGGGTTTTCCTAAAGAAAATGTATTGCCGTTAAGGTTGGGGATTAAAAAAATTGCAAATCCAAAGATTAGATAACTTTAAAATGTCAATAAAAATAGGGGGTACTAAGATTTTAACATAAGTAAAGTACAAACACAAATGCCAGCAAGCCGAAAGTTTTGTAAACAGTATACAAATTTTGTGTTTCTTATGAAAGTACTTTTTCCAAATTTATTTAAGAAATATGCAAGTAACAAAAATATACATTTAATAATAGAATTTACATTAATTTTAAAAACATTTAAAATTAATTAAACATTTAATCTTACATACATACAAATTTATGAACTGTAAGAAGAAACACTAACACATTAAAAGTAAATTGCACTTTAGATGCTTGCTAGAAAAAATTTTTGTTAGATTCTTTTTCCAGCAATTCTGCCTAGAGAAAAAAGCACTTGTCAACTTTTCCTCAAGTAGTAAAACATTAGTTTTTTCTCTAAGCAGGAATAAAGGCTATTTTTCAGAGGGAATTCAACAATATGGTACAGTAACGGACCCTTTATCCGGCAAGCTTGGGGCTGACATCATCCCGGACTTCGGAATTTTCTGGATTTTGGGTCCGTTCCAAAAAAAACGCCATTAAAGACGCAGATGCTTTATTAAAACCAAAACACCTGCTGAAACGACATAGTCCGTTCCAATTGTAACGGATCCAGCAAAAAAAACTTCCGGCAAAGCACGTGGGTCGTCGCGGCAAGAACCGATAGCGAGGCAGCAGCTGATTTTGGACGACCGTTTAAGCACGGGGACGATATGTCGGCCTGCGCCGATCGTCCCATTCCGCACCGAGACGATGTCGCAAAAGCTGCGCGCAACCTTTGCGCGTCGTAACAGCATTTACTCACTTAAAATTCTTAAAGATATAAAAAAACAGATTCTAAACGCGAGCCGGATTTCGGGGCCTTCCGGATTTTGGGTTCCCGGATAAAGGGTCCGTTACTGTATATGTAATTCAAAAAATAGTTCATACTTTTACTAATGAAACAGCAACTTCTGAGAAATCACAGCAATATACAAACACATTTGAATTTCTAAAAAAGGAAAAGAGTTAAATACTATTAAATGCATAGATTCAATAAAATTAATTAGGTAGAGATACATTTTTAATACATGTATCAAAAATATAGAATATAATCCAGTAGTATTTTCCTTTTCTGAAACCATCTACATGCATGCAGTTAATTTAATGAAAAATTGGAACAAATAATTTGATTGATAAAAAGAATCAAAAGAGTTGATTTTTGCCCATGCAGAAAAAATAAAATTATCATCCAAAAATAATGATATAAATACTTAGAAACAAATCGTCGCTTAAGGCGCAAAATGACATAACTGACATTTTGGCCATTTTGAGTTATGCATCAATCTTTATGCAAATCCCGGCCCTGGATCACCTGGCACCAACGATTTTGCGAAAAAATGACTCAAATCGCTGCAATCGTCAATTTTGTCATTTTAGCATAACTGCATTCGTTAGGCGAAATGACATAATTGCACGCCTTTCATTGATATTGTTAGGGACGCCGGCACAGAGAAGCGTTTCATCCAATCCCCGGTCAAAAAGGCCTAAAATGAAGGTTTAAAACTATAATAATATTATTTTATTTAATTAATAGCCAAACTGTTTTTTTCATCTCCTGCAAAATAGGGAAAATGCAGTTATGTCATTTTGTGCCTTAAGCGACGAAACCCCTTTGCACAAGAGTATTTAAAAACTAATTAAAATTTATACTTACTAAGATGATTTATACTTACACATTAGTCTCAAGAATAGGAAAAACAGTATTTCCAACACCACAACCAACCTAATAAAACATTTACAATTATCAATTTTTCAATAAAAACTACAAATATCAAGACAGATAATATTTAGAGATTTTAGTCATAAGGTTTAATTAACATTTATACTTCAAAAATTATGTCAAACATTCAGAGGAGGGCTTGAATACAGGACTTAAGAATAAGATAGATTAACATTTAAGCTTTGGATTGTAGTTTAGAACATGAAAGTTTAGAGAGCAGCTTATTCAATCAACTTACTTCCCAGATGTTAATTCTTTCACATGCAAGTTCTTTAGATGAGTCTTCAGTCAAAGTTTGATCTTTCTCTTCAACTGACTTGGGGCTGACATTCAGTTCAGGGAACTCGGTGAAGAGCCAATGCCTATCTTTGAAGAAACGATTCTCGTGGATATCATAAAATTTATCCCAGAAGAGATTGGCTTCGTTTTCATATTTCTCTGTTTGAAAGAAAGGTTATCATAATTCAAGTGATTTTATTATTAAGTGAGGCTGTGAAAAAAGTCAAATTGAAAGAAGAATCCTGCATGTAATTACAGCTAAGTCTTGATTATCTAAGTTTATGCATTAACCAAGCTATCAAATTTTTTTAGAATTCTGTTAGTTGAAATAATAAGCTAAAAATTTATACGAAAAACAATGACATAAACCAAACAAATTTAAGGACTTTTTAAGTAAACGAAATAGAAACTGACTGGTAAGATTTCTTTTTAACACTTTTCATTGATAAAAATACATTTCAACTCCTGAACAACCTGTTACCAAGATCTACATTTAGCATCAACAACAAGGAACTACATTTACCTTGGTCTTCTGATGGAACTAACACTTGAGAATTCAGTTTCAGCTTTTCCTCAGCACATTTCTTTAGCTCTTCGTCCCACTCAACATCATCCCTGGAGAGAAATACTATCTCGTGAAAACCATATATGTTATTTAGTGGAATGAATGCGTATTTAAGGCACAGATTTCAAACAGGTCCATGGTGAAATATGCGATGGGTTGCCAAGAATGGGAGATTGGTCACTGTAATAGAGAAGTCACTAAGTTGGCAATTGCTATGGAGGACCTGTTTTTAATCTGTTCCCTGTTTAAACAGTTGATAAATATCTCATGTAAACAGATTACATGTTCAAATGGATAAAACATATTTAAAGCTACAAAGTACCAGCTTGATTGTCTATTTAGAACAAATCCATCAATACAAGATATTGTGGAATTTTAATGTCGATCATGGAGAAATAAAACCAAATTTTTATTCAACAAGAACAAAATTTATTTATAAATTATTTACCACGCATTGTGTTTGAAAACCTGCTCTGGATCTTTCAAATACCGGTTCCCGAATTGAGGTTTCTTTCTATTAGCATTTTCTGGATTATCTTCACTCATATTTGCTTGGAATTACTATATTAATTCTCCAGTTCCACCGAGCAGTTTGTTTTGTTTACATTTGATTTGTGTAGCTTTAAAGTAGAGTGTTAAGTTGAGCAATTTCGAAACATCAATTTATGACGGTAATTTTTGAATCTAGGTCTATAGTTATAAATAAAATCTAAAATCAAAATAATGAGGTCGAAAATTACTTCTCTCTCCAAATAATTTTGAATTTTTCATGAAATATCCTCTTATCAAGAGTTATTTCAATTTCTAAATTGTTTCGGTGTTAAAGTTTTTCACCAAGCTGTGTGAAAAATAGTATCGGATTGAAATGTTTGGAAAATGGGAAAATGATAGGTAAATAAAATTTCTGCAAGTTTTTATGACTAATTTTGGATATTCTGCAGTTCTTAAACTATACAGTTGCTAGTAGGTAATTTTTCAAAATTCTATTTAGATTCTAATACAAACGATCAACCTTGAGTTGAACGAGTTTCTGGAGATCAATATTGATAAGACCACGCCTATGAACTTTTAAGAACTTTTTACATATTTTAATTTTAAAGTACGTGGGTTTTCGTGCCGCTTATGAAGATTTTAAGCTTTACTGTGATTACTTCCCAATTTTTTTGTTAGTACTATGCATTTTGTCATCCCTAAATGCTCTAAGCTAACCAGGTGTTTTAGGCATTGCATTTCTGGCACAGCTGGGATATGGGTCTATATGCCAAATGGGAGCTGAGGTCGCCAAATGGAAGACTAGTTGGTGCTGTATCACGGCCGAAATGCCGATCGCCCGTTCCGGCCACCATATTTCACCACGACTCACTCAAATGAAGATCAACCCAAGAAAAAGGATGTTATAACAAGTTATTACGATTTCAGTAATTTGATGCACGCTCTGTATCTGGGAGATACATATTTCGATCCCCGGTAATTATGTAATTAAAAAATAAGAACAAACTTATATTTTGGACGTGAAGATTTGACGAATGCGTATTTCCGAAGGTTTTCAGGATCCGAAATAAAGGAAGAGAAAGATTATAAATATCATAAAAATCATAAAATTTAGTTGATTTAATAATTAAATAAAATAAATCAAACTAGTTTTTATTTATTTTAATTTAATCATCCGGAAATAGGGACGGTGACAACGTTCGGAGCAGTCACGTTGTTAAAAGATCTTGTTTGTTGTGATAATGCGGAAGTAAGCAGCCTAGAAATCGGTGAGAGTAACGTTATTTCTTTGAATTCTCTAAATTTTACTAATCGCTTCTTATTTCTTGTTATGATTATTAAGATAATAAAATAAGAACATAATTATATTTTGGATATGAAGATATAACGCATGCGCATTCCGAGCCCGAGGGTTTTCTAGATCTGATATTCGAAGTAAAGGAAGATCAATATCATAAATATAATTATTAATCACATAATTTAATTGATTTAATAATTAAAAAAATTAATTAATCAATCCAGGTTTGTCTTTTTATTTTAATCATCCCGGAATAGTGACGACGTTCTGCGCAGTCCCGCAGTCTCGTCAATAGATCTTGTTTATTGTGGTAATGCTAGTATGAATAAGTATGCAGCGTAGAAATCGGTAAGCGAAACGTTATTTCTCAGAATTTTATTAATAACTACTTATATCTAGCCATAATTTGATTAAGAATAACATTTAATGTACTTTTGTTATTGCATGCATATCGTGCCTTTGTTATCGCATGGTATTTTACTTAAGAGTCATTTTAATAACGATATATGACAATGCATGATACAATGTTAAGTTGCACGTTTATTTTTTAGTACCATGCTTTATCCAATTTGCGAAAGTCTTATTTACAAGCTTAGTGTATTTCTTCTTTAAATCGGAGCCATCGTAATGCATTGAATTGTTATCGTTTTAGTCGTGGTAAAACATGGCGGCCGGCTGCCATGCCCGTTCTAGCCCGAGCGGGCGATCGCCCGTTCTAGCCGGAACGGGCGATCGGCCGCGATAAGCGCCAACTAGTTGGCGACCGCGTGAAGCGGTCGCCAAGTTATAGACTCATATCCCAGCTGTGCCGCATTTCTTTAAAAAGTAAATAAAACAATCGTTTGATCATGTATTTAGCAATCTAATAAGTTTACTGAATAGAGTTTCATCTCAAATTGTTGATTTACTACTGTACCTGGGTGCTGTATTTTTGTCAGTCTGAAATAAAGATTCATTTGTTATTATCTGTCCTGTTAAGTATCGCCTAGCTCAGGGGTCCCCAACCCTATGCCCGCGGGCACCATGGCGCCCGTCGATCGGTCTAGGTGCGCCCGCTGCTTGTGCCCAACGATAAAATATTTCAGTTTTCCACTATCCCATAAAATTCTAGAAATGAAATAGCAACATGCATGTCAGAGTTTCTTCAAGTAAGGCGAGAATAGAAATTTTGGATCTTCAGAATGACATTATCCTCAAAACTATTATCAGATGATATGAGAAATTCTGGAATATAATTGATAGAAATAAATTTCCATTCTTAAAAAGAGCAGCATATAAAATAAAGTAGTTTTTTTGGTTCCACACACTTATGTGAATTATTTTCGACAATGAATATAATAAAAAATATATATAGATCACGACGTACAGATGAACACCTAAACGATAGCTTGTGGGCAAGAATTTCATCATTATCTCCCAATTATGAAGCGCTGGCCAGTGAAATGCAATGTATTTTATATATTTTATAAATAATTTTTATACTTCGTATGTTTTGCAAGCAATTTAGTACTAATCTATTTTACAAAAGAATATTAATACTAATTATATTCATTATGTTAAATTCATTTTTAAAATTAAATTTTTTGAGCATTACATGTAGTGTGTATTATTAACTATGTCCACCAACTATGAATTTATCTTGAAAAAATAAATGGTGCCCCCCATTCAACCGATATTCTGGTATGTGCTCTTAGGTACAAAAAGGTTGGGGACCCCTGGCCTAGCTGTTTCAGTTGTCTAATATGTAAATAAAGACTTGCTAAAAGAACAAAATGTAATCTTTTTGTTCCTGTCCTGTAATGATATTCACTACAAAGCAGAAAGAACAGAGAGAGAGATAAGTCCCAGAACAAAATTGTAAATCTAAATCAGTAATTTAATTTCTTCGGGAACAAATTTGAACGCTTTTTTGGAGAATAATTTCTTTCCACTGCAAAAATCAAAGCAGAAAGTAGTTTAATTTTTCTCTGGAACAAAATCTAGGCATAAGTGCTTAGTAATTTTTCTCTGGCACAATATTCTATGGTAATGGTTGAGTTTAATATCCTGCAGAAAAAAATCCACGTTTTATTGGTGATAAGTTTTGCTCTGATGCAAAACTGAAAGCTAATAATCCAGTTAACTTTACTCTACAACGAAATTCAATGCTCTAATAATGATGAATTCCAAGGTCTCAAGGATTTCTTCGACTGAGGCTTTAACATAATTATTATAATTTGATTTATCAAGAAGAAATAACTTCACAAGCAAGCTTTTAAATTTTGATCTCCTTAGAAATTCAAGTTTGTTCCTTGATAATACACAATAGACAAGTTTTTGAGTCAAATAGATTTGTATGTAAGATAATTAAAAATATCAATGGTATGGATTCTAATTTTGCTTGAGATATTTTAAATTCTGCTTCTAGCCTCAAAAATTTGGTAGAGACATACGCATTATATCGTCGACCGTTCAGCAGCCGTTAAATTCAGTCATTCAGTGGTACAGCCATAGGATAGTCAATAGGGTTTGATAACGTTTTCGGATTCAGCGGTCCGGTCAACAGCATAATACGTTAGAACCTTTTGGTACTTTTGTATTAAGTGCATTTCAGGGATTAATCTCATGTTAATTTAGTTCAAAGGACGTTTTGTTTAGTTTTAATTTAAATCCTATAATTACAGTATTAATTTTGAATTACTCAGTGGTCTGTCCAGGGTAATTTTACTATATTTTTGCGGTACCTTTGCAAATTCACCATTTCATAAATACAGGATACTTTCACTCACAAATTAAGTTTTAAGAAAGAAGGTACCTTCATGTAATACATTTTTAGAATAAAGTTCTCTAATGAGCTATATTCTCTCAAATGTTAAATTTTTAGCCATTCAATACTAAGTTCTTTTGTTTTTGACGTTTAAAGATTTTGTAGTACTACATGTTTTTTAAATGTTGATTTTGCCCTTAAATTTTCACAAATTTGCAGAATATACCTTATTTTTCACTAAATAGGTACCTTTAAAAAAACTTGATAGACCCTTGATTAACTTTTCTTATTCTATTCTATTAACATTTTACATTAATTTATAGGGAAATTCTGCTTGTCTACTTATTCCTGTGTTTTAAGATGAGCTTCAGAGTGTAGTAGTTTGTGGCATCTGAATACAATGTGTAATAGCATCTCTTCAGCCATGAAAGACCAGAAAAGCTTCGAAGTCATTGTGGTGGACTGTGTTACCGAAAAGAAGGAGATGGTGGACAAACTGGCCCAACGGTCCGAGGCGAGGTTGGCGGAAATCGAAAGAAAAAAGGGTGAGAAGGACGTTCGGATTTCCGTGTTTGAACAAACCGACTACTTTAACAATACTTTCAGTTCCCAAAAGCAGCTCTTGGAATCCAAGCTCCAAAATGCCTGCAACGTCGAGAAAAGCAGCCGGACCGCGTACTTTGACGGAATTGTCCGAGACTTGCAGGAGCTGCAGAAGTTCCTCTCCGACTCCACCCTGTTCCTGCCGACCTACGACATCAAGAAAGGGCAGGAGGGGCTCAAGGCCCTCCAGGACGAAATCCAGGCGGCCCAGAATGACCTCATTCCGAAGAAGAAGTTCGCCTTCAAGAGCAAGAAGAAGCCGCAGCAGAACGGCGTGAAGGAACGCGCGCCGAGTCTCGACCGATCCCTCTCGAACAACGCTGCCGAATCCTTCTCGGCGGTGAAGCTGTGCGAGTGCGGGTTCAAGGACCGGTCGGACCAGAGCTTAGTCAAGTTCCGAGAGGAGATCGAGAAGCAGGATGTCGGGCTGCACCACCTCCGGAACTGTACCGTGCACCTCTACGGCGCGCCCAGCACGGTTTTCATCAGCGGCCTCACCGACTGCCGAGTCTTCGCCGGTCCTGTCTCGACGTCGGTCTTTATTGAGAACTGTCGGAGGTGCACGTTCGTCTTCGCCTGCCAGCAGCTGAGGGTGCACTCTAGTGTGGACTGTCGGTTCTACCTCCACGTGACCAGTCGGACTATCGTCGAGGACTGCCGAGAAATGTACTTCGCCCCTTATAACTGGACTTATGATGGTCAGGACGAAGACTTCGTCATGTCCGGGATCGACAAGTCGAACAACAATTGGGAGTCTATCGACGACTTTAATTGGCTAGTTACGGGCACTCCCTCTCCTAATTGGTCGCTTTTAGAAGAAGAAAAGTACGAAACGTGGAGATGATTTCTAGGTTAATTAGTTGCTATTGCCATTTTCCCGATGTGATAATTTTTTTACATTTTTAGGCTCAAGCTTATAAAAAAAAGATTTGCACGTGTACGATATCTGTTGAGAACCTATTTTTCACTTTAATTATAGGGGAGCTGGAAATTATTGTATAGTTAATTACTTTGTAACATATTAAATTATTACTGAGAAAACAAGATTTTCAATGTGCTTGACTGACTATTAATATAATGTTTGCTTTATGACTTCATGTATAATTTTATAGGATATTGCTTAATAAAATTATTCTGTGAATCTTACATTAATGATCTTGCCTTGAAATGATTTTCATTGTTTAAAATACTTGATACAATAATAGCTTTGAAAATTGCATACGATTCTCTAATTAGGTACATATAAGGTTGTCCTTTTTATTATGTTGTATTTACCTGTTCTTTTATTCTCCATTTAGCATGAAGAGAAAATAATTACCATTAATTGCTAGAACTAAACGTTTAGGGAAATTTTATTTCTATCAAGAATTAAGAGTAAGTTTGAATTATTTTCTCGTATTATTTCCTCTTAACGCATTAACCCTAGTAGAAAATATTCAGATTTTGATTGAACTTACATCTAACAAATAATTTTGGGCTTTTATTGTTACCAGTTAGTGTTTTTTTACTAAGTCCAAATGAATGAATGTGTACTGTTAAGGCATAATTGTCCAAGTGGAAGTGGTTGGAAGTTTTCCCACAAAATAAATTAGTTTAAAATGGAATTTAAATCTGAATTACAGATTAAAAGTGTTTTTTCAAGGTTCCTATGGCCCAGGAAATACCTGGAATTGTCAAGGAATTTTAATTTGACCAAAAATACAAGGGAATGTGTCATGATGTTTTCCTCTGACCAAGAAAAAAACTTTTTATAAAAATTTGTTAGAAAGAGCAAAAACTATCTGAATATAGCCCTGGATAGGTAACTCACTTTGACTGGAAAATTAGCTGGAAAGGTTAGGCTATTTATTTTCAGAATTGGAGTGGGGAACCTAGGTTTCTCTTGTGTTTCCTTGAAGTAAAATTGAAATTGAATTTAGAAAATTATCAGGAAAATTTGCCTAGTTTTAAAAATAAATTCAAAATTTTTCTGATTTTCAAGTCTTTAAATATGTTCATTCCCATTCTCCTTCCTACAAAATAACATCTCGAATCCATAAAAATTGGTGTTGTTGCAAATGTTTAAAAAACCCTTCTTTGGGTTTCTTTGTAATAATAGTCTGAAAATAATAATCTCATTTATATTCCTTATTTCTGCACAATTTTTAAAGTCATTCTCCCGTTTTCTAAAAGATAAAAATTTAATATATTTATAAAAAATATCAGGGAAAATCCTACCAGATTATCATCAGGGAAAACCTGGAATTATCAGGGAATTTTGAAATAAGTTTTATGTGTGTCACCCTGCAGTTTCAACATTACAAAAAAAATTTGACTACTTTTATTTTAATACTGCAAGTTTAAATTAAAATTTAACCACAAGTTAAATTTCTTTCAAATTTTCAGCACAGCATAGTAGTTGAAAATTTTTTTTTCTTGGAATCTTTTAGGACTAATTTTTTTATGTAAAAAAAGCTGTTAAATCATTATTATCTACATTTTCTGATTTGCAGTTAAATGTAAGAAAGTGGAAAAAATTTTGATAGCGCATCATACACCTTTTTAAAAGCTACAAGCCCATTCCTATTTACTGAATTACCATCTGGCCATATAGTGCACATGTTACATTGAGAGTATACTGGATTCTCGTGTTCTCTGTCCCTAGAAACAAATTCTTTGGGTTTCCCTACATCAGCCTTGATCAAGCTCTTCTTTACAAAGGGCTGTCTGGCATATTAGGGTTCCTAATGTACACAAAACATCTCCAGGTAAGGTGAATTGACCACGATAAACAAGCAGTGAGACGCCCTGCGAGCCCTTTTTTAGGTAAAAGATTCTATGCAGGGAATTCCCTCTCACAGCTGTGTTTTGGTTTATAAATATAGACATTAAATCTATATAGATTACTTGTGTTCAAGCAAACTCCCTTCTCCCTTTCTTTTTTTTTCCATAACTTACCATCGCACCCTTGCTCAGCCAAGAGTTGGCGTTTGGTGGTTTGGGAGGGATTATTGCGCCTCGTCTTCAAATAGTGTTGGTTTAACGACCTTTATAAACCCTCTGAATCAGGGAGGGAGATTGGCTAATACCGTATATTGAGTGGCAGTTGGGGATCCCACCTGTTTATCTTTACCTCACAAGGGAATTGCCTTTTAAAACTCTCGGTTTTAAACGACATTTACCGGCGGTAGAGCAATGGGCATTATTGCCTAAGCTCTTTTCCCTCTACCCCGAGGAAGAGGGAGACGCCACCCCCAAGTTGAAGTTGATACTGGATTCTCAAGGATTAGTCGAGTGCAAGTGAAAATTATCAAATACTAAAAGCACTGTTAAAATACCACAACTAGTATTGTTTCTTTTAATTTTTTTTATGCTTTAAAGTGAAAATAATAAAATGTTGCAAATATAGCCCGATTGGAAAGATGGCGCATAATATCCTGATGTGGATCATGCGCCATTAAACACCAAATCAACCAACCTACCGATTGGAGAGATTTGCGCCCTGCGAATCCTAAAGTACTGCATATGGAGTAGTATTTAAAATTCTTATGTTTAGTCAAGTCTGAGATTTATGTGTCAGTGTTAGAACCATAAGAAAAATGCAATAATAAGATCCAGTGCTTCAGCCAAATTAGGCAATTCTTTTATTTGACATTCAGCAAGAAACCGGTTTTTACTCACACTTTTGACACAAGGAAAACAGCACTGGGTACCTCACAATCTCCAAAAAAAAGCAACAAACATAAATAGCATATTTACAGATTGAGATGTAAATTATCTGAAAAAATCAAAACCTATAAAAAGTATCAAATGAAAGACTAAATATATAAAAATAACAAAATGAAAACAATAAATTTTCTAAAAACAAAACAAAGCTACATGAAAATTAAATAATTGCCAGGACTGTTCAAATGCAGAAACATATCCACAAGAAAAGCTTTACTAGATAATGTTTTCCACAAACATTTCTTCATAAGAACAAGCACATAAAAATGATTTCGTGCCTCTGAAAAAAACATTTTCATTATAAAACACCCAAAATTGTTGAGACAATGATTTCCTTACAACCTTAAAAAAAAACAAATAAAAATAGGATACAAAAAATGAATGAGATCATAAGGCATGTAGATTGCTGAAACATTATAATGATGTAGATTTCAAAATCAGTTGAGGTGCTTGCAACCACAACGAGCTAACTTCAATGTAAAAGCTGTTAGAATTAGCACCTTGATGCTGCAAGCTTCTCGATTGTGTCTACTGTATAACTGAGTTTTTGGTTTAAAAATCTACACTTAGTAAGAGCTAAATGTATTTAGTTCAAAATGCTCCTAAAATATTAAAAGTTTTGAAAAGTAGAAAAATGTTTTTTTAAAAGGGATTTTGTTTAAACCCTTGGAGATTGAAAATTTTTCATGGATTTGTTAATTTTTTTTCTTAAACTCAATACAGTCGACTGCTTAATGTGATCACAGTTAATGTTATTGAAATCAAGAAGTCTGGTCATCCCTATTTAAATCTAACGTAAAATACACTGTTTAATGTGATAAACAAGCTGCTTGATTTTATCAAAATTTGTACATATCTCTTTAAAAATGACCACGTTTGAGTTTTGTTTTGAAGGTCAATTCTTACTAGTAAACATCTACAGATGCACCATTATGGTTCTTTTGCTTTGATTGTAAGTTGTAAGAAAACCTAAGTAAGTGATTTGTTTTACTAATTGGACTATGTATTATATTTTCCCCTAAAAATTTTAAACTGCCAAGTACATAGTATAAAATTGTTTTAAATACATTAATTACTATATTACATGATTTTGGTTTTACAGCAAACGATCTAGTTACACTGTTGCTTTTTTATATGAAATCGCTTATTATCAGTTGGATATGTTATCGGTTTAATCTCTGACATTTGCGATCAAATTAAGCGGAGTCGACTGCACTAGTTTTTCTAAGTTACTGTATTCATTGAAGATCTAAAAACTTTGTATTTCTAAATTTAAACAGAAAATATAAATAAGTATATGAGATGTATGTGCTCTTTCAGACGATTCTTTTCAGTTGACCAATTGTTTTTAAGACATAACATAAGGAAACTTTTCTGTTACGAAAGTTGTCTTGAATTTTGAGGCAAATGCCTTAACTGTAAGGTATTTGTAATAGAAAACAGTGTTTAAAAATAGTACGCAAAATGCTTACAAAATTATATGGCAATGTTATAAAAGAAAAGTAGGATCAATCTTAAGATAGAAGAACTTAAATTTACCAAATATTTGAAGTAAAAGAGCAAGTACTATATTCAAATGAAAACATAATAACTAAACCATTGACACATTTACAGCAATATAATTAGCACATGAATCACAAATTAGCAATATACCAGGAATAGTGGTCTTCAAAAATATATCTGTAAACCAATGGCAACAAATTTACACTTTCAAAACACTTTAATTACATGTTTCCATTTGATATCTTAGTAATCATTAACAAAATTCATCTTGAAGTGTATCGATAAATTTTTACTTAGGGGCAATCACACTAGACTATAAACTACAATTAAAGGCAGAATATGCATAGAGTATTATACCTAAGAATTACGCAATTTTTTTATGATGAAGTGTTTTTCTTTCTCTAATAAATATTTTTCACGAGTGATAAGGCAAAACATGTACAAAATGTTTAAAACACTCATCTTCCAAGTTTGAAAAGTTGCCAGTAAAAAAGTTTATCATATTGTTAGATATGGTCCATTTCGTTACCTAACTACAATGTAGGTGCATTTCCCCAATTTATTTAAAAAAGCGATTCTCTACCAATAATGCAAAAAATATTGATTAATAAAATAACTATGGATTGGCACACTAGGAAACAAAACACAACATGAAATCAAGATTTACAGCTTCAACAGAAGTTTTGGCAAAGTATTGCACAAATACGATTAAGATATCAGAATCTTACACCAACGTATTTTGCAATCACTTACTTATCTTAACGCATAATACTGCCCAAGAACTTATTTAGGAACATAAAAAACATTACTAAACCTGTTAATAGTGTTAAAGAGGTTTTATAGATGGCAGATAAGCATAAACATTCAACTTTAAAATAGAATTTATTTTATTGAAATACGTTTAATTTATAAATAAAGAATAAAATTTTTAAATATATTTTGAATTCTTAAAAAAATTATTTTGCAATTAAACTAAGTTTTTGTAAAGTAAAATATAAAATAATAAGAGTAAAAATATTTAGACATGAAAACAAACAGAAAATTTTTGATAATCAACAATTTTTAAACTTGCAAAAAAATCAAAATAGACCTTTCCGATAAAATTCTGAAATAAAATAAAATGTTATGATATGTTTAATTGCATCTGACAAAGTGAACACTGGTGGCATATGGAACAATTTTAAATCAATCCACAACAAAGAGTGAAGTATGAGAATCGCTGATAAACCTGTGATTACAATACTAAGTTTGTTTAATAAAATGGACTTTCCAATTCCAAAGATTTCCTGAAAACCTTTAGATGGAATTCATAGTAAAACCATCTCGATCAAATAAAAACTAACTATCCACTACTAAAAGGTGTGTTTACAAACAATACACTGAATTTGTATATTCAGCAATATCAATGCTGGATATGTTTTGATCATGAGAAAATTCAAAAAATCACTTTCATGAGATTTTAAGAACGTGAATGATACATGTATCATTATAATCTAAATCTATGATAATCCTCAAATTTTGTGAACCTCTTTCAAACATTTACTTTATAAAGAATAAGATCCATAAGTTATTCCATTAGACTAGGCTTGAATGTGTTTCGACTTTACCTAATCATGTTCCTCTTAATTTTTTTCCATAACCTTACACTTATATATGCTAAAAATCATACTTGTTACAAATACAATATCATTTTTGGACAAATCATATTTACTTTTAAAAGAAAGTTTAGTCAAAAAAATATATAAAAGTCTTGGTCATTCCTTCTTGCTCAGCTGCATAAAACCTTTATAAATCTGTATAAATTGTAAGACAGACCAGTAAACAAAATATTAAAAGTAAAATATCTGTATAAAGTGATCAAAAATTGTGTTCAATTAATTAAAAATGGTAATGTAAAGCAACCATTTCCATAAACTTGCTATTTAAAGTAAAAAGTGCACATAACTCAATTCTGAACACCATTTTAGCTCAAACATTACAATATATACTCTATTGCAAAGAGCAATAGAGTTTTGCAAATTGCATTGAACTTCTTTTAAAAATTGTTCCTTAAGCACAAGTTTATATCCATTTTTACTTCTAAACTGATACAAATTGCAAATTAGATTTTTTCGAATGTGGGGTGTTTAAAATTAAAAATCTTGAGAATATCTTCAAGGTTAAAAAAACAGTTGCAAACAAAATATATCAATTGAAAATCTAGATTTCTTTAGATTGTACACTACAAATTCTCAGTTAAACAGGATGGTCTTAAAATGCCTAGTTCTTTTATAAGTAACTTTAGACTCAAATATAACGAATAATCAAATTAAAAAACATTAATTATTGAGTAATTGATGTAAAGAAGTGCAGTTAAATTCTCTCTTGTAAAAACTGAAATGTCAGAAGCCTGTTTATATTTTTCCTTTTCTCTTTTTGACTAATTTTACTATATGATTTAAACATTTTTATCTCTAAGGGGCTGTTCTACTAGATAATCCAATTCTGGTTAATTAAGAGTAATGTAGCAGTTTTTTTATATCATTTAGTAACATGTATACAAAAGAAGGAAATCTTGGCATCTGTATCATCCCTTCGACCATGCAGATGGAAACGAAGCATAAGCCCATTAACTGTGCCACTGATGGTCAGTGGGATAATACGCAAGAACCAAATATTCATATAAACAAAAAAACTATCTAAGCCGGGTCTAACTTTGGGTGTGCTTGGTGTTTTTGCTAAATCAACTCAGAATTTTCGTCAGGTTGTGCAAATGAAAATAAAGTTTTATGAATACTTTACTTATCCATTAATAAACTGTATGAAAAAAATTTTATTTTTGTAAACTATTAGCAAAATCACCTCAAATTTCTAATGAAGATGACAGTACAAGCAAGTGCACTGTGGGTTTGTAAGAGATGAACAGACCGATCGGACAGCTTACGGGTTTCACAAAACACATCCAATACGCCTCTTAAAAAAAGACAGTTCTGTACACACTTCTCAATAGAGCAAATTGGTGGTAAAAGCCAGCAACCATCAATACTCTCTAAATAACTATTCATTGTTCCCAATTCAAAAATCAGACTGCTGACACTGAAAATGTCTGCACCTAGACCCCGTGAGGCCATTGCATAGGGACAGTTGCAAAAATGCCAGTCCTTATGGTAATCACTACAGTAGAACCATGTGATTGAGGACTAAATTTTTTCAAGTTTTTGAGTTGATGAACCAGCTACAACTCCAAATCAACTACACATTCAAAAAAGATGAATGTTATGTGATCATCTACGTGTTCAGACAGTACGAGTTAACGTTCTTTAAAACTGTGCAGCGAAATCCCTTCAAAGCTTTTAGGATGTGATCTATAAGATATGAACCAGTGGTAATCAGCACATTCCAATTCAGATCCGTGTACATTTTGAAGTCGAACACAAAATGTGGAGTCACCTTTGGAGTAAAATGGTCAAGTATAGTTTCCTTCCAACCACAGCTGCTTGCCCAAAATGTCCACTGCAACATTTAGTTTCTGAGACTGTACCACACAATATCTTATTCCAAGAACTCATCCAGGTTGGTTGGTAGGTGTTTTAAGGCGCATGATTCAAATCAGCATATTAAGAACAAATTCAAGACTTTCGCAGTTCCAGTGATTCACATGTCGCATCTTCCACCCTCAGTACATAAATATCGGCGCTCATTGTATTAAACCAAACACACTCATTAGTCTATCCCTCCACTGATGGAGATGTTGCATCATTTATTCTAGAGCAGCAGTTCTTAAACTGTGGCCCTTGTTACCTTGGGGAACAATCGAGTTTCCTGGTGTTCCCCTGAATTTCATAATGATATAAGGGGCCATTCGTTAATTACGTAAGGGTCCCGAGGGAGAGTGGGTTAGAAAAATCTACATACCCTTACTTGGGGGTAGGGGGTCAAACCCATTCTTATGTAAGATTTTCCAAGTTATTGTAAACAAATTATTCTAATCAAGAGATAATATAATGGTAATATGTAGTTGACAGCAAGAATATTACTTGTCTGTTGAAAAATAAAAATCTTGGATTTACGTCAAACTGAGAGTTTTAGTGTAACTGATCCTTTTCTAACATTTTATTATTTTGAAAAACAAAATGGAATCTTGCGTAACAATGGGGGGAGGGGTTTGAAAAATCTTACGTACCCTTACATGGGGGTAGGGGGAGTTAAAAATTGCCAAAATCATCCTTACGTAATTAATGAATGGCCCCTAAAACACTAATTTTATGATCAAATTTTAAAATAGGGGCAAATTTAAATTTAAAAAAGGGGGACCCTTAGAATTTTGACTCCTATTAATAATTATTTTCCTTTAAAATTCTGTGGTTTACAATAAGCTGTTTCCTTTGGGTGTAACCAAAAATGTCTCAAATGAGATCGGAGCTGGGAAAAAGTGACCGAACCTGGTTCGGGGGAAGCCACTGCCAGCTTCCATAGGTGCAATACATAAGGTCTAGGTAAATTTTGGTTAGGTTTGGGGGAAGGTTTCAACTTTTTCCAGGTCCAAATGAGCTCAAACACTACTTTTTGAGGCAAATTTTTGAAATTATTTGTGTAAGACCCTCAAACCCCCATTAATACTTGGAGTATTTGTAAAAGTTTAACACAATGTGCAACATAATTCAAAAACTACTCTTAGGTATTCTAAAACTCAATGTATAAATATGCTCGTTACAGGATACCTTAAAAATAACGTTGAGTTCTCCCCCCTGAAACAACACTCTGTCTACGGCTTTGGGTGTTCAAAATCTTGGGGATCTGCGATGTACGGCTGTTACAAAAAGGAGGACCGCTGCTCAGTTTAAGAACGTCCGCTCTATAGTATAAAAAATCGGAGGTCAAACGCTCATCGCATCAAACCAAACACGACACAGTTGTCAGTCTATCCCGCCACTGTCCGAGATGTTGCACCATCCGCTCGACAGTACATAAAAAACGGCGGGTGAGACAAGAGACCGCCTAGCCCGCCTTGTGCTGCGGCGAGAGCGTCGTCGACAGGGACAGCTGCGATACGCTGTCGGCGTCGAGCCCGGCTGCGGCAGGCGGCTCGAGGGCCGTCTGCACCGTGATCTGGATGTTGCGGTTGAGGCTGAAGGCGGGGAAGAAGACGCCGTGCAGGTCGGGGAAGGCCACCGGCCCTTGCCGCTCGTCGTTGACGAAGAAGCTGAGCTGGTGCCGCTCCAGGTCGAGCAGGATGCCCACCACCGAGCCGGTGGCGATGCCGCCCTCGGTGCGGCACGCGTGCGAATCGTCGTGCAGGAACCACGAGCGCTGGTGGTCGATGTACATGCTCCAGCCCTTGTCGTCTTTGCCTGGGAATGAATAGCCGGTCAATAATCAACTCTTAGTAAATAGGGTTCTAAATTATTGTGAAGGAATCGATTCCAGAATCGAATGCCTTAGAATTGATACCACAGAATCGAACCTCCTAAGGAATCGATTCCAACAGGAATCGAATCCTAATAATTGTATCTAATTTTCTAATTAATTCACATAGTTATTAACAATAGTGTTCAAAAATTAATTAGTATTTTGATAATTACAATTTTGATTATTTTTAAATAAATTAATAGTAATTACTAATTATCTTTAATTTGTGATTGAGAAATAGATAATTTCGATTCTATTTTTTGATACCATCCAAAGGAATCGATTAAAGGTTAGAATAGAATCCAAATTCCAGAGTTGAATCTAAAGATTTTTTAGATCCCAGCAGTATAGCAACAGCCTTTATATTTAAAATCAAATTCAGCCTGTTAGTCTCCATTCATTAGCCCTGTGTTGCTAAATACTTAGCTTGTGGCCAGGCCATGTAACTAGCCTAATGCTGGTTCCCCAGTTGATTCGCCAAGGGAGTTTGGTCAGAGGTCTGTCCAGACTTTGCAGGGCCCAGACCAGGGTGGAATGTCAGACGAGAAACTTTTTTTAAAAGTTTAAAGGCTAAAATACATTGTGAAAAGTCCATTTTTAAGCTAAAATATTTTGTGATGGGTCTGTTTTCACGATGAAATATTTTGCAATGGGTCCCATAACAGACCCAAATTTCTTCTAAGCAGACCCCTGTCTGTGCTCATTTATCAGACCTAGAGATGGGAATGGCCGGAAAAAAACCGGAAACTTTGGGAAAAAAACCGGTTTTTTTCCAGTTTTTTTCCGAAGGGTTTATTTCTTTCCGGAAAAATTGAAAATGTTAATTTAAAATACTTTATTTAGAATTTATATAACCGCGATATCAATTAAAATATTATTTAGATTCTTATACAATAAAGTACTTATAACGAATGAAGTTTTAACCATATAAGCATTTTTTTCCCAAAAAAGTTGGAATCCACTCGGGAAAAATTGAAAATCGATTGAGTTTGTATGCATTTAAATTTTCTACATTCAAATTCTAATGTTTTCTCATTTGATATTTTTTATACGCAATATTTCATTTGAAAACACAAATTTGGAAAAAATAAGCTGCAAGATAAATTATTTTAACATCCAAGTGTTATTTATTTTACTCTCTAAAAGCAAAAATAATTATGCAATGCAAATAAATATCAATAATACCAATTAGGATTAGAAGAAATTTAAATTTGATATTCTTATGTATTAATAATAAAATGCAGCACCTTAAAAATATTTTAACCATTAAATCAGATTGTCTAACAATCATTCATAAGCATATGAAATGACTTACTACTTCTTCAAGTTTCTCTGCTTTATCTAAATTTAAAAAACTTTAGATCAGATTTCAAAGTTTGGGATTATTGGAGGCTTTTTACGGGGTTGCTTGAAAAATATTTATGGTGTATGAGTATTTATTGAACAATGAACACACCAATATCATGAAAATTGAATTATAAAAAAATAAGTTCCAAAAATATTTAAACAAAACAATGAATGATTTTTTAATTTTTTTATATAATGACTTCAACATTTTTTAAAATTGGCAGAATGTAATTAAAACTTCTCAACCTTTCTAAGAAAACATGATTGCAATGAATATGTGAAAAAGGTTAGGATCAATTATGTATATTGATGTTAAATATTATAGCAAACATCTGTTATTTAAGTGTAAACTCACAACTCTCAAGCGTCAACCAACCGTGGACCGGTTTCGTCCTTGTTAGGACTCATCAGCACGGTATAGGATGGTAACGCAAGAGAGAGGAGGGCAAGTACTAGTCTAGCCGACTATAACTGAAAAAGTGGTGACTATTGATTAGTCCTCCACTCATCTGCTGGAAAGACAATGGCTTTCCTAGGACAGATTTAATTCCAGAAAGGCCCTCTCTCTCTTGCGTTACCATCCTATACCGTGCTGATGAGTCCTAACAAGGACGAAACCGGTCCACGGTTGGTTGACGCTTGAGAGTTGTGAGTTTACACTTATTGTCCGCTTAACCAGCAATAATTGGTGAAATTCTCCTTTCATCTGTTATTTGTTATTGGATCATGTTGTATACAAAATTAATTCATCAAATAAAGTACTTTATGTTAAGTAAATAAATATTAAATTAATGTTATTTATTACAATCACATGCTTTATATTTATATTGCATATATTATTATAGTTATAAAAACTAGTTTTTTTAAAAATTACTCGTAAAATGCTGCATATATTTATTTCAGAAGAATTATTTTTAATTAATTTTTAATGATTTAATAACTTATAATATATAATGACTAATGATTTTTTATACAACGAATGATTATTTAGTTTCGAAAAAAATATGTATTCAAAAACCGCTCTTTTCTATGCAAAAAGGTCAATTTTTCCGACTTTTCCAATTTTTCCGGAAAAAAACCGGTTTTTTTCCTGTTTTTTTCCGCCTCCCCAAAATTTCCGGAAATTTTCCATCTCTAATCAGACCATTAAGGATTGAACCATGGCTCAACCCATGAAGGGCTGGGTTGATCCAAGTAAACACTGTAAGGCATCAAACCAAGGTCAATAGAGCTTGTAGCCAGACATGTTAACTACTGCATCATTGCAGACTTATATTCCCTGACTTTTCCAGGTTCGTTTTGAAAATTTTTGGTATAAAAACTAACAATACACTGAATTTTTTGGATATATCTTGCTTTAACAAACACATATTTTAAATAATTTTGTATATATTTTTCCTTTCTAAAGCCAAAAATGATATGTAGAAATTGAAAATTTTCCAGGTTTTGGCCAAAACTAAGCAATTTTCCCAGACTTTTTTGGTCAAATTAAAATTTTCTGACTTTTCCAGGTAATCCCTGACCTCTGGGAATCCAGTCAAAGTACAAAAAGGGGATCTGGAGTTCCACCCCCAGAAAACTTGAAACTTGGAAATATGACCTCAAAAACAGGGTTTAAACTCTATTTTAGCACTCCTAGTCTGAAGCTTGGATTTTCCATGTGGTATAAGAAACAACAACAATATTAGGACTAGATGGTACAGCATAAGCTTACCCAGCATGAGATCTTTCACGCAGTCGAATCTGGCAATTCCAAAAGCAGCGTCGGTGTGGTTGTCATACTTCCCAACGGTCACCTCCCAGTAGTGGACTCCTCTGGAGAAGCCAATGCTGCCCAGGACCACTCGGTGCTCATAGCTGTCGCAAGTGACCGTCATGTTCTCATTGCTCAGGACTATTTCTGGGTGAGCGGTCACTGAGTCAAAGGTAAACCATGCCACTGAAAATATAAAAACATATAGTTAGATGCTATCAGATGTAAATGTTGAGGAATCAGTACTGATGATGACTATTCATTCTTATTCTCAAACATTTAATAGCATAAGATTTTTTACTCAACCTGTCGGGGAGAAATTTTGAGAAACAAGTAACTTTGCAGGGCACAAGTTGTGGGAAACTCTGCCCTATATTGAGATCATACAGATTTTATTTAAACTGCATTTAATTATTTAGGGGGAATTTCATAGAGTGTCCTCCCTTTGCATAACATGCTAGCTATAAATTCTATGAAAATGTTAGCTTAACATTAGCAAAGAAATGGTTTTTAAAATTTAAATTTATAAAATGATTTTATCTACAATTATGCTGCTGCATTTTGTATTGTATCATCTTTCATGATGGCCGACAAATTATGCGTATTTTAAGAAGAAAATAAAAAAAGTTGTTAGAATGCTTCCATTAAATATAAAGGACGTAATACAAACATTGATATTTATATTTATAATCAACATTCTACAGAATTACAAAAATGAGTCAAAAATTTCTAAATTTATAGTCAACATTAATAAACACAAAAAATGAAGAAAACATTTTTAACTAACAAACTAACTCACAGAAAATAAACTCAGTAAGACTAGTTGTCCACTTTTTCTGTGAAAAGCATGACTCTCACAGCCTTTAATATTAACATAAATGTAACAATTTTCCTATATTGTACCATTTGTAAGTTTGAGCTTCATTTAAATCATAATTAGATTGAGCATGTTTATAAGAAAAATAGTCTTATTTAAAAACTTACACTTTTTTAAGAGTTTAGATATACATAATTAATTCTAATGAAATGCATAGATCAAAGACAAAACCAAAATAATATTTTTTTAAAAAGTCAATAGATACATTAAATTTGTAAAAAGAACCATCATATTTAACATATACAATTAAAATATTATGCATTACCTTCTGCAGTTTGTAATGATATTGGTTCACTATATTGACCCTCTCCAGTGCTATTGTAAGCTTTAACACGGGCATTGTACAAACAATTGAAATGCAGACCATCAACAGTGCAAATGGTTTCTTTTCCACAATAGACTTCCTAAAAAATAAGACATAAAGATAAGCTCAATACACATGATAATCTCTAAACAGTTCTGACCTGAAATAAAGTATAAATTCAGTATAATTAGTTTAAAATTAATTGGTGATTTGTAAATCATTTGGCCTAACAGTTAATTTACTATTTATTATTTAATGTTAGTTTGGAACAATCTAAATGTATGTATGAGACTTAATTTCAAAAACCTTAAATAAGAAAAGGTTGGATTAGAGGAAGGGGGATATATATAAATTCGACTTTAGAACATGACAGCACAGAGATTAACAAATTATCAAAAACTGCTAACATTTAGGTGTTTCATTAGACTATATATTCACTTTTACGGAAAAGAATAAGCTTCAAAAGTTAATTTACTAATATCCTAGCAATACATTTATGCATACTAGACATTTAAATGATTTTAGATTGATTAAAATAGTTAAGAAACTAACAGAAATAAGACTAAGATCATTTGTAACTAAATTTTAGCAGTGTAAGTTTATAATTATTTAAATTTTGCATTTGAATAGAATATTGTGATCCAAGAGGTGCCTCTCACCCTGTAAGCTCCGTTGTTGCCATCGTCCAATTCCAAAATGTAGCCTTCGACAAAGCTTGAGGGGTGAGGCTGCCAGGCCACAGTTATGCTGTTGTTTTCAGATGTGCACTCTTCTGGTATGATAATAGGAGCACCAGGAGCTAAAAGGGTGACAATTATTTAGATGATGCAATGATTTCTCATTATTAAACAATCTATATTTAAATCAGGCATGGCAAATTAATCTAAAATTGAAATTTGTGATTATTTACATATTTTGTTCAATCCAGAACACAAAATTTAAAGCTCTCTGTAAAATTTAACTTTTTTTCTAGAAGAAAATTAACTGTTGTTTTGATGATAAGTTTTATTCCAGAGCAAAGTTAAACTCTCCTTAGTAATTTTAATTTCGATCCAGAACTTATATAATACTTATATATACTTTTGATACTTAAATTTAGTTCTGGAAAGATAATCAAGGATCTTCAACGATTTAATCTCGCTCAAGAATAAAAACCAAAGCGGATGGTTGAATTTAAGTTTTATCCCGGAGCAAAACTATGACTCTTCAACTTAATTTTCCTCTGGAGGAAACCTAATCTCAACAATCAGCTTTGACTTTTGTTCAAAAACTAAATTATAAAACTCCTTTTTTAAAAGAAGTGGGTTTTTTACAGGAGAAAAATTTAACTCAATCCTCTTTGTTTTGAGTTATGTTTTGGAGTGAAATTAAACTCCTTTAAAGTGTTTAATTTTGTGCTGAAGCAAAATTAATCATCAGAAAGGCATTGCATTTTCAGATCAGCTCTAGAGGGTTGTTGATCACCAAGAAAATTGTATTTTGGTCCTACTCGTCTTTCTAGACTTTCAAATCTGAATTTTGCACCAGAGGTAAATTATTCTCCAATAAAGCGTTGAATTTTTTTCAAGAAGGAAAATAAATGGTTATTTTGTTATTTAATTTTGTGCCAGAACTTAATTGTTCCTGCTGCTTAAAAGTGAATAATATAGTTATGAAACAGGAACAAAAAAAATCACTTTGCTTCTTTTGCCAGCCCTGATTTAAAAGCTAATTTCAAAGTTAGATGTAGACTGCTTTTCATAACTATAAGCAATTCAACAATAAACACAGGATCGCAAATAATTCATCTTACGCTTCATCTGTAGGAATGTCATGTTTTCAATGGATTGTATCACTGACTGGTGATCCAGACTGAGATCAAACTCATCTGATACCCAGGGTGCACTTGGCAGTTCTTGACTCCAGGTCAAGTCAATATTGGACACCCTGTGTATGAGTGAAGAGCCAACCTACAACGAAAGGAACACTTTAGCATTGGAATGAGTATAATGAAAAAACTTCTCAAGCATACATTTTTGGAAGGTAAGATTTTTTTTGCTTATTGTTTTCTTTTAAACTCTTGAGATTATTTTAAATTTATTTCAATAAACACATTGTTATACTCTCACATAAGTGAATTCCATGATGTCATTTGACCAATTTTCTTAATTATAAGATTATAAGCAAGAACAGTATTCTTAAACCTTAGAGGCTCGTCAACACTTGTATCCATTTAGAAATATTAGGTATAAGGTAGGTATAATTTTGAATAATATTTTACTTTAGATACTAGATTTAATAAGGGATCTTTTTATTAATTTAATAGTTGGAATAAAAGCAGTATTTATGTTTAAAAAATTATCAATTCAATTCTTTATAATTCTAAAAAACCCTGCAACTTGTATACTAATTACTCAACTAGTAGAAAAAGTTCAATTGAAATGTCCAAATAAAAATTAATTTTTGCTATTCGGGTACTATATAAAATACTGATATTGATTTCAGATGTTGTACAAGTAGAACGTTTTTCTCCTTTTTACCAATTTTAAAGTATTGATTAAGTGTTCCTGGAAAAAAACAATGCAAATCTTAACAAGAATTAATTTTAAAGGTGGCACAAAAATTCTGGTCAGTGCAAAAACCGGTCAAAAAACAAAAACTCATAGACTTCCACAAGTAATAAATTTGTTTTTTATTGAATGGTTTTTGCTGACCAATTTTTGCATTGACCGGAATTTTCGTACATCCATTTTAAAGTACAAATTCATGGGTTTAGCTAATAAATGGTGCTTTATATCAAACCATTCACAGGGGGGAAATTGCCTTTGCAATATAATTAATAAATTCATGAATTGTCATTATTAAAATGGTATTTGAACACAAACATCCAAACCTTACTTGAAGGAACGTTGAAGGGTCTGTTTCTTTCAGGGCTTCAATGCAAAACTGTAATAGTCCTGTTGTTTGCTGTAGCTTTCCTGTACAAACGGTAACTTGTTCTTTCAGAGACTTCACTTTATAGTCTCTTTCTTTCCTAACAAAGTCAACTAGCTGTTGCTTTCTCATATTGATAAGTTCTATGAGAAGCTCACATTCAGTTTCTATATTACTTTCTAGTTGAACACAATTTTCCTGTAAAAATGTAAATGTTAACATTCAAACATGCATTTTTTGACAGTGGGTGAGTCAAGTAAAAGACTTAAATGATAAAACATTTTTTAATTAAAATTAGGCAAATAATAACCCGTCATTAATCATGCCAGGCCTCCAAGGCCTGATCTCACTGTTAGTCACTGCAAGTAAGATTAGCCGGAGTAGTGCCGGGTTAAAAGGAATTTTTAACTTATACAAACTGGGCATTTAAATTATACTTACTGCAGTTTTATCACACATGGACTTTAACCTTTGTATAAATTCTGTGGTTCCTTTAGCCTTTTCTGATAAAATTTGAAGATTTTGAGAAAGTTCAGTCTGTAAAATACAAACTATTATTAGTACTCTACCTTAATTAAATATTAATCACTTAACTCTAATGAAAAATTTCCAATATAAAACATAGATGTAAACACTATTATGAACACTTCAGTTAAATTTTTCGACAGCCTAGACCAGGGGTCGGCAACCTATTGAAACGGAGGGCCAAAAGTTAAAATTTACAAACTTTCCCAGTTCTTAAAGAGCCAATAAAAATGTTTGTTTCAATGTTGTAATATATGCTTATTATATTTGTTTTTAGAATTGGAGATGGGAGGGTAATTTTAGTTGAGGATGTTTACCCAACCTTTTTTTAGGTACCTCCTCTCGACGGATTTTTTACATCATGTTTTAGATGATTTACATACACATTGGAAATTAATTTTAGTAAACTTAATTTCAAAACTTTGTAAACACCACACACCAAAAATTAGAGGGTTTGGGGATTTTTCCCCAGAAAAAATTTCTGAAATTTTCCCTTCAAAATAACATTTTAGCTCTTTTTTAGACCTTTTTGGATTGCACTCTAAGATCACCGCTCAATATTTAAGTGGTAGAATTTTCAAGAAAAAATAGTATAGTTATAAAAAACAGCAAAATTTAATGGGGTGGGGGTCCTACTTCAAAAAAATTTCGGAAACTTGCCCCTAAAAGTAGTGTTTTGATTCATTTTTTAGAACTTCTATACTAGACCAAATGAGGATCACACTCCTCATAAATCACAAAATCTTTCAAGGAAAAACAACACATTTATTATACTCCAAATTTTTGAGGCAAGTTTGGTGGTTCTTCCCCAGAAATTGTTTGGAATTTTTACCCTTAAAAGCAGTGTTTTGACTCATCTTGAGAACTCTATGTGAGTCACATTGATTTAATTAGGTACTTAAAATATATATTATCTGATTTTTTAAGGGTTTTGCATTTCTCCTGCTTTAATGCCTCGCCCTCTTCCCTTTGGAGGAGGGAGGGTGCATAGTTGTTTTTAATTGAATATCAATTTATTATAAATTTTATAACCAAAATTTTAATTAAAATGATAATAAATTATTAATTTTTTACGGTAGAGCCGCAATATTACATTAAAAGATCAGCAGGTTGCCAACCCCCGGCCTAGACCCAGTTAGTATTCCAACAGAGAAATTCAAATGCTGCCAAATATATGAGGGAAGTAGTGCCTAGCAATGGGCAGCACGTTTAATTATATGGTCTAATTAGGGATTTCAAAATAAAATATCAATTTTCATCAAAAAACAGCACGAACTTGTTCAACCTCCTAATAAAAACTGTGAAAATCTATTCATAATTTTGTGAATTTGAAGGAGTGTTAAATTAAATTTTTTCAGCCAGGACCCTGTTTTTGTGAATTTATTTTAGAAAACAGAGTCCCATATTTGTAACACTGTGAAAAATAGTGTCCGTTTAAAAGCTGAAATACTTTGAGAAGGGTCTGTTTTAAATGAAGCGTTTTGAGAACGGTCCAAAAACGGACCCAAATTTCTTCTTAGCAAACCAGTAGTCTCTTACTTCTGTAGGTGTTTAATGTTAACCCTAAACAAGTGAGGACATTCCCTCCCTAGGATTGATAAAGGGAGACAAACTGGTTATTTCTCACCAATAACTCCATCTCCCTTCCCTCATTTTCGAAGAAAAAGGTACTTAAGTAGCCAAGCTAGCTACCCAAATTCCCCGCACCCCTTCTCTAACTTAGATTTTCTCTTTGGGGTATTCCATGTCAAATAAATCAACACAGTTTTGGGACATTTTAGGACTTCAAGTCTCAGATTTTCTTGATTTTTGGTATGCAGTAAGTAATCATAGAGATATGAAAAAATGCCAAATTTCAGCTTCCTAGCTCAAATACTTTTGAAGTTATAAATTTTTAAAGTTTTGAATTTTCCTCAAAAAACTACACTTTTTGACATCTTTGATTGCCTGTAAGTTGGCAACCAATTATAATACAGTCTTGGGAGTGGTATCATTGTAAAGCCCATTCGTGGGGCTTTAAAATGATGTGCAGCAATACCGGGTCACCATTAAATTTTTTTTTGAAATTTTAAAATTAAATTTTAAAATTTAAATATCTCAAAAAATGGTATTTTTAAAAATCTGAAAAAATTACCAAAAATAGTTTGTGTTGACTACTTCCTTATGGCAAAAGCTTGTGATGGGATCTCAATGGGATCAGGTGATAATAAGCACCCAAAAAACACATGTTTTATGAATACTGTAAAGATATGTACTAATAAAGATATTTTTATGTACTAATTTTGCTTCATTGAGTATGTAGAATATGTAAAATATTAGAAAAGTTGGGATTTCCCCCTTTTAATAAAAAAACTAAGAAAATTTAACAAATTTTAAATTTTTTAAAATTTTTAAATTTTGTAGTACAGGCATGTGATACATGTCTATATGCTATATTTTAGTGCTGTTTACGAATATCAGGCCAACTTTTGAATAAAATTTAGAATAAGTGTGGAAAAATTGAATAATTTATCTTTAATTACTTCTTTTGTTTAAATTGCTTCAATTTTTCCACACTTAATTTAAATTTTATTCAAAAGTTGGCCGAATATTCGTAAACAGCACTAATATATAGCCTATAGACATCTATCACATGCCTGTACTATAAAATTTAAAAACTTTAAATTTGTTTAAAATTTAAATTTTTTGAATGATTCATTACCAAATATTGTCAAAATATTTTCTGTTCCAATGTTATTTTGCGTTAAAAATTAACCTTCTTTAAATAATGAGGTATTTACCAAGGTTCTTTATCCATGGATATTAGTTAGATAGCTTTATAAAAAACCTCAATTTATGATCTAGTCATTAGTTTAATAATTTATTAAAATAAACTTTGGAAACAATACAGGGGTGAAATCATTTTATCAAATGAAACAGAAATTTTTTTGACAATATTTGATAATGAATCATTTAGAAATATAAAAATTTAAAAAAGACAAGAAATATTTCAAAAAATTTAAATTTTTTACAATTTAAAAATTTTTTAAATTTTGAAGTACAGGCATGTGATATATGTCTATAGGCTATATTTTAGTGCTGTTTACGAATATTCAGCCAACTTTTGAATAAAATTTAGAATAAGTGTTGAAAAATTGAAGCAATTTAAACAAAAGACGTAATTAAAGATAAATTATTCAATTTTTCCACACTTATTTTAAATTTTATTCAAAAGTTGGCCTGATATTCGTAAACAGCACTAAAATATAGCATATAGACATGTATCACATGCCTGTACTACAAAATTTAAAAATTTTTAAAAATTTGAAATTTTTAAAATTTGTTAAATTTGCTTAGTTTTTTTTGTTATAAGGGGAAATCCCAACTTTACTAATATTTTACATATTCTACATACTCAATGAAGCAAAATTAGTACATAAAAATATCTTTATTAGTAGGTACATATCTTTATAGTATTCATAAAACATGTGTTTTTTGGGTGCTTATTATCACCTGATCCCATTGAGATCCCATCACAAGCTTTTGCCATAAGTAAGTAGTCAACACAAACTATTTTTGGTAATTTTTTCAGATTTTTAAAAATACCATTTTTTGAGATATTTAAATTTTAAAATTTAATTTTAAAATTTCAAAAAAAAATTTAATGGTGACCCGGTATTGCTGCACATCATTTTAAAGCCCCATGAATGGGCTTTACAATGATACCACTCCCAAGACTGTATTATAATTGGTTGCCAACTTACAGGCAATCAAAGATGTCAAAAAGTGCAGTTTTTTGAGGAAAATTCAAAACTTCAAAAATTTATAACTTCAAAAGTATTTGAGCTAGGAAGCTAAAATTTGGCATTTTTTCATATCTCTATAATGACTTCCTGCATACCAAAAATCAAGAAAATCTGAGACATCAAGTGAGAATGAGTGTGTTGATTTGACGTGGAATACCCCCTTTCCCAACAGGCTACATTTGCACCCATTTAACAGAAAAAGTACCTAAAAGACTTTAGGGTTGCAATGGAAAAGAGCGATCCTCCTGCTTCTTGGGCAGGTTTGCTTTAGGTAAATGAAGCAAAACCGGCCCGCAAGCTGAATTTGGTGGGGGTTTTTAGTTGCCAAGTGGAAAACCGATGCATCCGAGCATTGAATTGTTATCGCCAAATTTGGCGCTGAAAATCTACGGGCTGGATTCGCTTCATTAACCTTGCTTTGCTTGTACGCGTTGGCGAGAGTGGCACCACCAGTCTCGAAATTTTAACTCCAACCACCTAGTGAAGAAAGACAGACAATACCCGATTCGTTAAACTGGCTCTTCTCCACAAGTGGGTTCAATTGCCAAGCGAAGTAGTAGCGCCTAAACATCAAAGTGAAGTTGGCGACAAAAAATTCGCCAACGCAAACCCAATCTTAGAGTTTCACCCCATGACTTATCTACCTTTTGAGCTTTGCACATGGACCCCAGCGCTTGCACGTCGTGGCTCAGATGCCTCCCTTCGTGCAAGCACACCACACACACCGCGATCTTGCACAGCATACAGTACATGCTCAGCGACTCCTCTCCGTGCTCCACACACTTGGGCTCCTTGCTCTTGTTCTTGGCCCTCAGCGCCGCCTTCCCCTCCTGGGGGTTGACGAGCGCGTGCTTGGCCAAGGGTCCCCTGGCAGGGTGGCAACTGTCCCTGCACCCGGCGCAGTAGAACACTTCGCACTGCAGGCACATGACCGCAGCCTCCTGCGGTTCCTCCTCGCACAGTTGGCACTGCACCGCCAGGTTCCGGCTCTCGCCATACTTGTCCACTATGTTCTGCAGGGCACGGTTCTTGGGCAGGTTGTGCACTCCGTTGTCGTCGAAGTAGACCGTTTTCTGGCAGAGGGGGCAGCTCAGGGACAGGGCGCTGCTGTGCAGAGGGGGGAAGAGGATCCCTTGGGAAGGGGTGCCGACGTAGCTGTTGGGCCTGCTGTTGCACACCACCCCGCTGTCCGTCTCGCTGACCAGGCTGAGCTTGTCCACGTCCGGACAGTCCGGCGCGATGTCGCTGAGGTGGTTAGCATCCTCGGGTGGAGGCTGGTGGGCTGGCTGCTGAACGTGCAAGGCGCAGTTCAGGCAGAGGGAGTGGTAGCAGGGCAGCAGAACGGGGTTGCTGAAGAAGTGCTTGCACAGCGGGCACTTCAGCTCGTCTTCCATCATCGTGCTGGGGAGTCTCAGGCGAGGGGACAATGGTCGGATTCCGCCATCATAACAAACGGCGGGCGAGGTCCTTTCTTCCTTGCTCCGACAGAAGCTGAAACTAGAGGACGCTATCTTCGGTTTCGCTCTAGTTCCGAAATCGTTCACGCAGCTTGGGTGCTGCTGCACTCGGAAAATGGCATTTCCGGAAAATCGGAAGGATATAACGGTTTTGAAAATAGCTTTTTAAATGCAATGTCTTAGAAATTTTTTCCCTCAAAATATCGTAAAGCTGTCCTGCAATGCACCGCAATTTGCATTCAAGAATTCTAGATTGTCACCCAAGGTTGATTGCCACCCTTCCTGCGGAACAGCTTTCCTGTTCTTTTCTTTCTCGGGCCCTTCCATCTTCGTTTTCTTAGCACAAAATGGGTTTGTTGTGGCTATTTGAGACTCACTTGTACCTTTTTATACCCTTGGAAAAAGTTTCTCTTGTCTTACGGATTTCTCTTTTAATTTTAAGCAGAAATGACATAAAATACCGTTACTGTTATTTTTAATAACGTTTTTTTCAATAATCCATAACGCCCAGTAAATCCTTTACTGTAGTGTGTGCTATAAATTGCCAAAATACAGTAAAAGAGATTTCATTCAAAAATTTAAATAACCGTCTCTTTAAAATTACTATAATAGTTGAAGTAACACAAAAATGCTTATCTCCAAGAATCTGCTATTTTGTACCTGTAGACCTGTACCTGCTATTCTACCGCGAAATGTTTATCCACAATTTCAAATTAATCACCACTCTTTTATAAAGTTTTTATAAATATATATTTTTAAAACTCAAGTAAAATATCGTTTCGTCATCGCCAAGTCGTATCGTTATCAAGTAAACACGGATACATATTCTGTAGCCGTCAACTTTACAACTGAGATTCCTCGCGGAGCCCTGAGCCTGAGGTGCTCAGCGAAGATTTGAAATAATTATTATTCTGATAATTTACGTAAATAGAGAGAAACTTGCTGCAAGGTGTTTTTTGCTATGACTCATTTTGGCTCTTTTTCTTACCCTTTATCTCTATATTCATCTTGAAATCGAAGTGGATAAGGTTTGGAGCCTCCAACAATGTGAACTCTGTTGTTTTTGTTTTTTTATTATGGATCGCTCATTCAGTATTCCACTTTATTTATTATCCCCCAAATCCATTGGAATAAAATACATTTCAAACCAGGGTTTCCAGATTACTTTACTTTCCCCGAATTTCGCTACGTTTTCAGCCTTGCGCAGGACCGTATCCAAATTTCGACATCAATTTTTTACTGTTTTTTCTTAAAAATTCGTCTTAAAATGCATAAAACCCTTACTTTTAAGGTTAAAAATTTTTCTTGGGAGAACCCCCAACCCCCCTATAAATTTTGAAATCTATTATTACAGTCGTTCCTTGAAAATTTTGGGACTTTCAAGGAATGGTTGCTTTAAACCCCCAATAGGAATAAGCACTAACATTGAGAAAGAGGGGAAGTGGGAGGGAACTCGGGGGAGGAAGAAACGAGAAAAGCGACTCCAAAACGAATTAAAATCCTGTTTTTAGGGTCAAGTTTCCAGAAATTTCCTGGGGAGGGTCCCCAGACCTCCCTTAGGAACTCTATTACTTACAACTTTTTTGTAAAAAGTTCATCAAATGCAAAACTCCAACCTAAATGGAAATTAAATTCTTGAAAATGTACCAAAACGGATTAGGTGTACCGAAACGAGTTGAAAATCTGCTTTTCACACTTAAATTTCCAAAAAATTTCTGGGGGTGGATCCCCAGACCCCCCTATAGGACATTAGAAGACGATTTTGATATTGAAAATTTTTAGCCCTAAACCAAAACCAAATCCTGGATGATCCGCCGCTGTCTACTTACTTGGTCACCTGGTCACCAACAAAATCGAACTAAAGTTTGAAAATTTTTCGCCAAAACTCCCCCGAAAAAAAGTCTAGTTACGGCCCAGGCCTTGCTCTACTATAGTTTTATTTCATACTTCTCTTACGAATTCTGATACTTTTTATTAATTATTAAAGTAAACTATAATTACACTTTCGGTGTATCTTTCGTAAAAATGACTACCTCTTCATACAAATATATTGTTTCTTTTGAAAAAGTGAATCGTAAATTCTGACTCAGTATTGGCACTACTAAATTGCTACTTTTTTTTGTGACACCTACAACAGCTAACAGGTATAGTGGCAATGTAATGTTTTCTTGTGTAGTGCAGTTTCGTTTAAAAATTAGTCCAGGTCTAGGTTTTATTTTTCCTTTCGAATTTTTTGAAGGTTTTTTTTCATGGAAGAAACTGAACATCTTTTAAAAATGCGAGCAAGCGAAACTTTTCTTGTGTAACAGTATTTTACTAATAGCATAGTGATAATAATGTTTTAAGTATCAAACCATTTTATTTCATACGTATGTCAGAGGCGTATATGAGGTGGGAGTGAAGCTAAGGGCATCATCCCCCTGAAACAAGTTAAAACCTTGTTTATTTCCAAATCAAATTCCCAGACCCCCAGATCCCTTTTTGTACATAAATCTCTATTATTTACAACTTTTTTATGTATTAAGTTTGTCAAAATGCGCAAATCCTATAACCTGTATATCCAAAATTAGGGCTAAGTTACCAAAACTAGTTTAAACCCTGTTTTTTAGAATCAAATTTCCAAAAATTATCTTAGGGCGAACCCCCCAGACCCCTCAATAGTATTTCGAACTTAATTACTTTCTTAAATTAAGTTCTTTAAGAAGAAAGTTCTAGCAATAAATGTATGAAAAGCTACATTGTACTTCAATATTGAGGGGGAAAGCTGCAACTTCGTTAACTGGTGGTTTTCCTCATTTCCAATCAGGAAAAATAATTATAAAGTTAACTTTATTTTAGAAATTTAAAATAAAGATTTTTTGTCCAATGATAAAATTTAATTTGCTGACGAAACATTCGATTCTTTCTATTATTTCTTGTAGCAGCAATAAGCTTTATGTAAAAATCTGCTTTTAAACACCTTAAAAGTTATTCTTCGAAAAAAGTGCTCCGTGACGAATTTATTATCTCTTGATGAAAAGTGCTCCGCGCTGTGGCGAATCCAGAAGGGGGGGCTGTAGGGCTGCAGCCCCCCTGGAATAAGACCTTCGAGTTTTGGTAATAGCAATAAAGCTAAAAAAGAAATTTCAAAACGTTGCGGACATTCGATGGTGTTACGTAAAGGGTCTCAAAATGAATCGGAACCCCACTTTTAAGGGTTAAAATTCCAAAATTTTTCTGGGGAAAGACCCCCAAACCCCTTCGAAATTTTGGAATCTAATAAGTACGGTTTTTCCTTGAAACTTTAGGGATTTACAAGGAGTGATATCCTTTGATGTAATCTGAAGTGTCTCAACATGAGTTAAAATGCCACTTTTAGGGGCAAAATTCAAAAATCTTTCTGGAATAGGAACCCCTAAACCCCCTAGAAATTTTCCAATTCATAATACTATAAACTTTTTTCCTTGAAGATTCTGCCGCTAACAATGAGTGGTGCTCTTTGGGGTGGAATCTAAAAGGCTTAAAAATGAGCTAAAACACTATTTTGAGGGGCAAATTTTCAAAAAATTTCTGGGGGAGGACCCCTAGACCCCTCTTTTACTTGGAGTTGACATTTTTACACAATTTTGAAATTTAGTGCTCCAAAATTAAAACCTTACGAAGTCATCTCACCTAAAACTTAGTATTCCTAAGATTAGACCTCAGAAAAGAGGTTGATTAACCCCCAAAACAAAAATCTGGCTACGACACTGTCAACCCCATCCCCCTTTCAGTTGCTTACATTAATATTTGAACAGCCCATAATAACAATTAAGTCATTTGTGAAACTTAGCCCCCCCCAGACAAAAACGACAGTTGAATATTTTTTTATATTAAGAACATTATAGTGTTTATTTGACCTTGCATATACTTAATAGAGGTTGGATCGAAACAGAATTAGGCAATAATTAACAACAAGTAAAACTAAAAGATAACTAAATAGCTTTTAAAATTTCAGAAATTGTAATATTTTAGTAAAACAAATTAGTAATCTTAATGTTCTTCAATTTTTTTCTTTCATAATACGTAGACTAATACTATCTAGAAATATCCTATTATATGATAATTCCAATTAGAGAAGAAATGGTTAGGATGAGTGAAACTAAACACTGCAGAGGACATTGTGGAATAAAAATGTTCAATGCTGAAATTTCATCCCCAACAAATTTCATTATAATAGCTTATGTTAATAAAAAAGGTTTTTAAAACTAATAAACTACTTTTATTTTTGAATTCTATTTGCATGTCCCATTAGCCCCGCCCCAAACACTGTGTCCCAATAGACCCAAGCATTGAGCTAATGGGACGGTAATAGTATTAAATTACAAAAGTTGACATAACACATAGATGAATAAAGGTTTTTTTTTAATTTCCAGAAATATTTTTTCAAACTTAAGTGTGAAATCATTTTAAAATTATAGTAATAACTGCATTTATGATTTTATACTAACATTTATATTAAAAAATTGTCCCATTATCCCAAGGGTCGGCAACTGGCGGTCCGCATCCGGACCGCGTGTGGGTATTTCCTTCACCGCTAAAACATTTTGAAAATCATTAATATGTATACTTACACAACAAAATTATTTTGGCCAGGTCAAAATTTTAGAGACCCCTTTAAACCTCTTTCTATACAAGTAAAAAAGTAAATACAATGATTTAGATTTAGAATCTTATAATTTAGTAGAAGTGCTGTAATATAAGTAGTTTCTTCCTTGTAAATGAATAAAGGTTTTGCAAATATCTTCTCAAATTACATCTTCATACAAAATATGTGTATCTGAAGATAAGAACTTCAAGTAGTAATAAGAACCATTTTTTTTCTCTGGACTTCGATTAAAATGTTCAAAGTCATTTGGATGGACCCGAAGTAAAATTACTTGCCAACCCCTGCATTAACCTCTACTTTTCAATCTGTTCTATAGAGCAGCGACAATGCTTTTTAACAAACTCTTCCAAACCGGTACCATGAGCAAAACTAGCGAAAAAAAAACGGGGAAATTGAAAACTCCTGTGTTGTGAATGGGTGCCATTTACGATAAAACCTAAAAATTCAAAACTTTAGTTCGATCAATTAATATCTTTAGGTTCAACATTCACTTTGAAATTTCGTCAAATTTTACACAAAAATGGTTACGCATAAATAATTCCGACAAATTTTAGCTCTATTTTCAAACCCTAGCTGATTGAGTTTGTATAGTTTAGGACAGGGGTCCCCAACCCTATGCCCGCGGGCATCATGGCGCCCGTCGATCGGTCTAGGTGTGCCCGCTGCTTGTGCCCAACGATAAAATATTTCAGTTTTCCACTATCCCATAAAATTCTAGAAATGAAATAGCAACATACATTTCAGAATTTCTTCAAGTAAGGCGAGAATAGAAATTTTGGATCTTCAGAATGACATTACCCTCAAAACTATTATCAGATGATATGAGAAATTCTGGAATATAGTTGATAGAAATAAATTTCCATTCTTAAAAAGAGCAGCATATGAAATAAAGTAGTTCTTTGGTTCCACACACTTATGTGAATCATTTTCGACAATGAATATATAATAAAATAAAAAAATATAGATCACGACGTACAGATGAACACCTTGACGATAGCTTGCGGGCAAGAATTTCATCATAAGCTCCCAATTATGAAGCGCTGGCCAGTGAAATGCAATGTATTTTACATATTTTATAAATAATTTTTATACTTCGTATGTTTTGCAAGCAATTTAGTAGTAACTTATTTTACAAAAGAATATTAATACTAATTATACCTATTCATTATGTTGAATTAATTTTTAAAATTAAATTTTTTGTGCATTATATGTAGTGTGTATTATTAACTATGTCCACCAACTATAAATTTATCTTGAAAAAATAATTAATGAAAAAAAACCTTTTTAAAGAACAACGTTTTTAAAATGCACTAAAAAGTATAAAATAATTTTTTGCAACTCCTTGTAAAACGAAAAACGTGGGGATCATGCAATAATATTTACAGCCACTACTCTTGTCACTCTATTTACCATTATATCCACAGTTAAAAATTATTTAAATGAATGATGAGATTAAGTTGGATTAATTACCTAATGCATGATCCCCACGTTTTTCGTTTTACAAGGAGTTGCAAAAAATTATTTTATACTTTTTAGTGCATTTTAAAAACGTTGTTCTTTAAAAAGGTTTTTTTTCATTAATTATTTTCTGGTTTTTAGTTTTGTTGTGTAAAGTTTAGAATTCGCGACCTGAACCCCTGAACGCCTTCCAATAATTTGATTCCTTTCTCTTTTTCATAAAACTAAAAAGTGTTTTTTTCTGAACTTTAACACATGGCTTTACTCTGTTTTGTTAAAATCATTGCACAGTTTTTGCCTCTAGCTATTATTCAGATGACGTTGGAAATTTTTGAAACACTAGTAATATAAAAAAGTGTTTTAAAAAATATATTGGTGACAAACTTTTCAGTAACTAATTAATAAAGTCAGTCCCTTAGATGTATTACAAATACAAAACTTGCATGAAGTACTGCTCTGTGTATTACTTTTATTCTTACAAATTTTCATTTTACTAATATTTTATACAACACTTCTAAAGCCATCTTGATAACGAGAGGAGACAAACTGCACAACAATGATTTTTTAACAATAAGGTCCTATAGTTGAACTTCTAAACTTTAAGTCCCCCTGGGGGTTCAGGGACAGCAAATTGAACCGAACTAACGAGATAATATCGTATTGTCATCCAGATTTGAACTATGTTCAAAATTTCAAGTCTCTAGCTCATGGGGAAGTATGTTTAAAATTGATTACTAAATTCCTCCCGAACAGACAGATAGACGGACGGACGGACGGACGGACAGACAAGATTGAAAGCGACCTAATAAAAACGTTGTAATAAATGGTGCCCGCCATTCGACCGATATTCTGGTATGTGCTCTTAGGTACAAAAAGGTTGGGGACCCCTGGTTTAGGATGTCGAATATAACAATTTAAGATTTCCATGGATTTTGGGTACAATTTTAAATTTTTCAAGCCCGATATAAGGGCCCATGCCATTAAAATAGTCTAGCGAGCGAAAAATAAATTTTTGAACATCGGCGCCAATAGAGCTCAAAAGTTGCGTATTACCTTGCTTATTCATGGAAAATAATAAAAAATGTACATAATAATTTAGAAGTGCTTTTTTATTCTAGAGTTAGAAAAAATAAATTATATTTTGCCTATCGCATAGTGAGAAAAGTCTTAATTGAATCGCCAGTTTGAAAAGATCCAAAAAATCACAAATTGACTTGTGCTCAAAAATATCTCCAACCTTTGCTTTACACATGAGTGGAAAGAGGGGGAAAATACCTAAGCAGATATAGCCCTTTGAATTTGCAAAATCGATGTCCATTCATCGTATTTTTAATTTAATTTGGAATCAAAATTAATTTATCTTTCCTTTCTTATTCTTTATGCCGTAAAATAAGCCAAAACAAAATTTCCTTTCAATTTAAAGTGTTTTTAACTTTTTCATCCAGGGAATGTTTGACTCTTTTCATATTCATTTATTCCATTGGTACTGCCTTAATGACTCAGTTTCATAATAATTTTGAATTTTTTTGTCTTAGTCTTTCTATTTCTTACTTTTGTGCTAAGTAGAAAATTTTAACTAAGTAGAAATGTAATTTAAAAGTCAATTTAAGGGGTTTTTTAAAATTTTTCTTCAGTTGAAATTTCATAAGAAAACACCATCATTTTTTCAGCTGTAAATTGTTTAAGAATGCAATTATATCCGTTTCGATGATTGCTCTGGTTTTTTTTTATTTAAAAGCCTGTGGTGAGAGAGACAAATGATGAGCATTGGACCATAACTCTCGAAAATAACTTTTATTTTTGAAAACTGTAAAAAAAAAAGCTTGCGCGTCTATCGAGATGTCGTATAGCGCTGAAGCACTGAAAGGGGGTTAATAAAATATTATTTGAAGCGGAATGTAATTTAAAGGAAGTCTCATAAAAGTGGTTTATGTTTGTAAATTAGAATTAAAAAAATTGCTGTTTAGGAATTTGCCACTTTTACAAATGTTTCGAGGTTCTTCATCAGCTCAGCAGCTCGCTCGGCCTCCATACTAGATCGAGGTAACATCAATGGGCTGATGGTTCCTGTATCCAGTATTTTCAAAGGCATTTTATTAAGGCCTGATAGCACTTAAGTTAGGTGATGTATGATTGAGTTGGTGGTGTGTGATTGATTCCTATACGAGAAAGTGAAATGATGTTGGGCGCGCAAGGTTTTTTCTCAATACAAAGAAATTAATACCATAAAATTGACAAATGGACAAAAGTTCATCGAATGTAACATCAGGCTTTTGAATATTTCAAAAACAGTCTCAAAATCATAACCCTATTATACAGTTTTGTTTCCATTTTCTCGAAATTCGGTTTTTGGACTTTCTCCCTTTTTTAAACTTACTATTCATGAATAGTAATTGCAATTGAAAGGAGTATTTCACCATTTTTGCTGGTTAGCGGACAATAAGTGTAAACTCAAAACTCTCAAGCGTTGCCTACAACCGTGGTCGCCGGTAGGACTCATCAGCACACGTACGTTTCAGGAGCGTAACGAGCCGTGCTAAATGCGCATGCGTTTGGACTTCATGTGTACTGTATTTCACAATCCCTGCAAGAATTTTATACTTTATTAGCAATGCGCATCCATGTGGACTTGATTCTTGCTGTTTCTATAAAATATTTTAGCGAAATAATTTTATTTTCAATAAATTAATAATTTAAAATTTTTAAAAAAAAATTAGACAAAGTAAAACATTTAAAAAACCACAATGAATTTAATTAAACAAGGAATTACTGTTAAACAAGAGCAATTAATTCTTGCAATTTTTAATGGAATAATAAAAATTAAAATTAAATTTACTGAAAAATAATAACCGGGCTCGAACCCACGACCTTCCGCACGCCAGGCAGACACTCTACCTCCACCCCATCCGGGCCACGCTTACCATAATCCTAAATACTTTAAAACCACGCCTTTAACCCGAGCATGCGCATTTAGCAGGCTCGTTACGCTCGTGAAACGCTTCACATCAGCACGGTATAGGAAGGCAACGCAAGAGTGTGGAGGGCAAGCACTAGTCTAGCCGACTATAACTGAAAAAGTGGTGGCCATTGATTAGTCCTCCACCCATCTGCTGAAATGACTTGGCATTCCTAGAACAGATTTATTTCCAGAAAGGCAAGCTACATGAATTATACATTATTAAAGTTACATTATAGTCGGCTAGACTAGTGCTTTCCCTCCGCTCTCTTGCGTTGCCTTCCTATACCGTGCTGATGAGTCCTAACAAGGACGAAACCGGTCCACGGTTGGAGGCGATGCTTGAGAGTTGCGAGTTTACACTTAATGACTATTCAATTATTCAAAAACAAGGTTTTATAAAAACAAATAAGGTTTTTCGCTCTACCCTAATAAGCAGCAATTAACCCTTCGTTCAGCTCCCTCGCAGCGCGCAGCACCTCCCCTTTCACCCCCGAATAATCCCCCTTCGCCTTCTCCCCCTCCAACCACTCTTTCAGAGAAAAGTTCTCCTCTTCCAGCTCGTGCCACCGCTTTTCCAGCCTGCTCAGCTCCGCTCGAACCTTGCACTTCTTCAGACGGTTCTTCAACGAATCGCACAGCTCCTGCTGACTCTTCAGCACCCCTCCCCAACCCTCCTTCCTGCTCTTCAGGAGGTCCAGCTCCGACTCCAGCGCCCTCTGGCGGTTCGTCGCGGAACTCTTCAACCCCTCGATGTCCGAGAAGGCTTCCATCTCCTCCTCCTTCTTCTTCAGCTCCTTCTTCAAGGCCTCGACTTCCTCGAGAAGCTTGTCCTCCAGCGACTCCTTTTCCATCAAGGCGGCCAGCGAACGCCTCAACTCTTCCTCTCGAGACACCCCGAACGAGGCCAACTTCCGGCTAGTGTCCTCCAGAAGGGACAGGACCGTCCTCCGATGTCCACTGCACTCGTCCAGAAGCGCCGCCTTCTGGGAAGGGTAAGACTCGAAGAAGGACTCCAGTATCCGCTCCCTGTTCTTCAGTTTAGAGATCGTGCCTGCTCTGTCACCTCCTGCTGACGCTTCCCTATGGATGGAGTTCAAAATGTTTCTGAAGGAATCGATTCCGGAATCGAATACCTTGGAATCGATACCAAGGCATCGATTCTTGCAGGAATCGAATCTTATAGGAATCGTACTTAATTTTCTATTCAATACAGATAGTTTTTAACAATTAATTAGTATTTCGATGAATAATAAATTAAATCAATAATAATTAATGATTATCTTTTGTTTGTGATTGAAATAGAAAAGTAGAGTAACGGTATTCTTGCAGTATGCGATCTACCAGCTTAGTTAAGTTGTATTTAGGATTACATGGTGAGCCCGCAACTATTTTTTTTAATCCAAATATGCTTAATTATGAAGAGGAAGGGCACACGCGGATTCAAAAACATCAGTTGTGCGTCATTATCTAACCTAATTTAAACTAAACTGGTAGATCGCATACTGCAAGAATACCGTAGGAGCTTTAATTCCGATGGAAATGACCAATCATGAAAAGTATGAAAATTGAAACCCCTTCATTTTTCTTTTTCAAGGAACCGAGTAAATTTTAATTTCACTTAGCTAATTGATTCCAAGCAATCAAAAGATTAGGAAAAATTGTCGAATTTTACCTATCAGTTTCCCAATCCCAAACAGTTTCAATTTGGGGAAATTCTTTCAATTCTACCTTCTACCCCAGTGTTTCCCAACGTGGGGTGCACGTCCCACCGGGGGCATTTGAAAATTTCAACCAAATTGCCCCCCAGGTGGGGTGGGGCATGTACCACCAGGTTTTATTTAATTTTAAAGAAGGATCTTCGAAAAAATATATATATATGGGGGCATGGAAAATTTAGAAAGGCTTCGGTGGGGCATGGACTGAAAAAGGTTGGGACCCATAGAGTTAGTATATACAAATATAGAGACAGCTTACTCTTCTCAGTAAGGCAACCCTGCATGTCGAAAAGAGTCGGGCCCGTGTGAGTGACAGAAGGAAATTTTTAACATGGAAGGTTCCGTAGGCGGATGGAATTTGAGGTATAAAAACTGCTCTTCTTCCCAGAAAAACGATGGAAACGATGGAAAATTCCGAGGATTCGGAAAAAACAATTTAAACTGAATTTTTACAATGTTGCGGGGGGAATTTGTTTAAAAAAAGCTTCACACTTTATCATCGGCACAATGACAAAAACACGAATCTTCTATTAATTAACATGGCAGGGTTATATTATAATATGAACCCTCCTGATTCGATACGAGTCATTTCGGATTCGTTTAAACAAGTATTTAAGGGAGAAAATTGCTGATTTAAGTGGTCGAGGTAGGAACTGGAAGTTGACAAAGCTTGGCGGTATGAGCTTGGCCGGCGTTTTTGCCGTAGTTTATTTACGAGTGAAAAAGCCACGCAAAAAACCGAAAACGCCGAAAGAGGGATTTAGTGGCCAAGTTGATTTAAAAAGTCAAGTGTGAGTGGCAGAGCGAAACGGGAGACCGGCCACGCTTAGAACAGCGGAGAAGATGTTTAAGCTGTCTCTATATTAGTACTAACTCTATGGTTCTACCCTTTTTGACACTGGTTCTAAGTTAACTCCCTACCTATGGATATCGGACTTCATATTTTCTATCTGAGCCTTGACGACCTTTAACTGCTCTCGAATGCAGCGAACTAACTCGGAATACTCCTTCTTCTTCAAACAGAAGTCTTCCTTTCCGGACACCAAGGCCTGCTCCCTCCTCAGGGTATCCCGCATGGACTCCTTCGAGTTGAGCTGTTGCAAGAACCCCACGGCCCCTCCACGACCCAGTTCGTCGCAGCGAGACTCGAGACTCTCCCTCTGCGACGTCAGACGTCGCATCTTCAGCTCCAGCTGAGTCAACTTGGACCTCAACTCGCTGTCCCGCTCACTGAGCTCCTCGACGTCGGTTGTCGTGAGAATGTCGGCGACGCGGTCCCGTTGCTGAAAGTCCGTCTCCAGTTCTTGCAGAGTCTCCGACATCTGCTTGAACGTCTCGAACAGGGCGTTCACTTCCCTGGACTTGTCTGCGTTTTCGGTCTTCAGCTCCTCGTATTCGGCCTTTGCTTCCTGCAAGAAGAGGTGGTGAAATTTTAGACCCTATTGATTTGCTGGTATTATCCAAACCAGCAGTTCTTAAACTTTCGATAGCCGTGGCCCCTCTTTAACAAAAAACAGCCAGAAAAACTTTGTAAAACAGCCAGACATCACCCCCCACCCAATATTTTGAATACAAGATCCATAGCCAGACTTTTGTTTCGGGGAGGAATTGAATCAACGTTATTCCTAAGGTAATAACTGTCGGACAGTAACTGTAACAACTTGTAACTGTTGGACAACTGTAACAACACTGTTCCTCAGAAATAACAACGTTATTCCTTAACAAGTTAGGTGATGAGTTTCTAAGTAATAATGGGGATTTTGGGAGTCTCCCCCATAAAGTTTTTTGGTATTCCTCTAGAATACCGGTGCAAATCACGCCAAGCAGATTTTTTGGCGACAGCTGCTCACACATGACCTTCCGAAACAGAAACAAGGGTTACCAGTGGTTGCATAGCATCATTATTGGCGACTTTATCGCTTGCGCCGGGATTCTGGAGTAGTACCAGTTTTTTTTTGAATTTCCCTCAAAAAGTAGTGTTTTAGATCATTTTTAGACATTTTCGGTCATACCCGAGGAGAACAGCTCCTTGTAAATCACAGAACTTTCAAGGAAAAAATTTTAAATAGAGAAGTTAAAATTTCTAGAGCTGGGGGTCCTCACACAGAAAAAATTTCTTAAATTTGTCCCTTTTAAACTGTGTTTCTTCTCATTTTGAAACTCTTTGGGGGAACACTCGAAGGTAACTTGAGAGTTATTCTGCTCATGGCCTCCCCCAGTGAGGCTGGTTATACCAGAGTTTGAAGACCTAACGACCTAGGTACTCTCTCAAGTTTGTGTCTATAAAATTTTGATAAATTTGTTTGATAAAATTTTTTGGTTCAATTCCGTTAGAGTCCCCGCTAAATATCGCCTATCTCTTTTGAATGCTTAATTTTCAAATATAAAAAATTTTTAAAAAATTTTAATGATAAACTGAACAGTACACAGTATACATCTAATTAAATATATTAATCCATGAATTTAAAATTATTCAGCAATATTTGTACTTTTTGGTGTCCAAAAGAGATAGGTGATATTTAGCGGGGACTCTAACGGAATTGAACCACTTTTACATTTTTGCCCTCTACCTGCAATCTCTTGTCGGTTGTCCACCACTCGTCCACAATATTGAGCTCCAACAAGGATTCCTGCAGCCTCTTCAGCTCCAAGGCCTTGGACTCCGCAGTGGCCTTCAGACCGTCATACGAAATCTGGTCAACTCTCATCTTCTCGCACTCCTGCAACAGTTTCTGGACCTCGGATCGGACTTGGTAACCTTTTCGGAACAGGAGTCCCATGTAATAGGTCTTATCGCGTATTTGGCGTTTCTCGATGTCGCTGGTGGTTCTCGGAGAAGTCAGGCCTTGTTCCAAGACCAAGCGGTCCAACTCGGAACGCTTTTCGAAAGTGGGCTTCGTTATGACGTCACCGATAGGGTCGCTGCAGCGAGCGCTTTCTGCAACGGATTGCCTGGATGATGTTGACGACACGCGGGTAGTCAGGGCACTTCTGGTGTTGGAGGCGTTCGAAGATTTCCGCTGCAAGAGCTTGTGAAGTCCACTGAAGAATCGTCTGCCATCCATGTCTGAGCAAGGGTCAGGAAATTAAAGTGTAGTTTCCGAGTTATTTGATTAACTAAAGAGGGAAGCGAAAAAAACGTGTAAATCGAATCAATATTAGTCACCAGTATAATTTTAAAATTATACATAAGGTTGGATTTATATGGTCAAATGAATGATGATCTCTTAGGGTGTATCGAAAAAAACTTTTTTTTGATTTTTAAGATGTCTTAGTGCGGAAAAGTTGTCTAAGGTGGCAGAGAGTACCTGTGAATTTTTTCAGAATTTTTGGATAATATCTTGAGGTGCCGCCAAGGCCCTGAAGGTCCCCATGTTAATCAAATGGGGCACGCCGCCAAAAAGGCTGAAAATTCGTTTTTCGGACCTCATTTCTGCCCTAATCACACGAGGAATGTCTTCCCTCGAGTTATGGACCCTATATGATCTAGGCTATCCGACAAAACTTGAATAATAGCCTAAATATCTATATTACATTTTTTTGTATGCTCCAATTTCATCGAAAATCGCGTATTTCCTCGTTCAGATCAGAGCCCAAAATCAACATAATATAGAGATTTAGGCTATTATTCAAGTTTTGTCGGATAGCCTAGATCATATAGGGTCCATAACTCGAGTAAAGACATTCGTCGTGTGATTAGGGTAGAAATGCGGGGCGAAAAACCAATATTCGGCCTTCTTGGCTTGCGCGCTCCATTGGATTAACATGGGGACCTTCAGGGCCTTGGCGGCACCTCAAGATATTATCCGAAAATTCTGAAAAAATTCACAGGTACTCTCTGCCACCTTAGACAACTTTTCCACACTAAGGCATCATCAAAATAAAAATAAAAAGTTTTTTCGATACACCCTAATGATCTCTGAATGAAGATTGAATGAATTATGATTAGGGTAACTCCATGGCAATATAACATCAGTCTCGTTTGAATTCTCCCTTATTTCATACAAGATAACCTCCTCCTGCCTAAAAAACTGTTGGGTTAGACTAACTCACCAATATTCAGGCCGGAGGAGGTTATCTTGTATGAAATAAGGGAGAATTTATACATGACTGATGTTACATTGCCATGGAATTACCCATTAATGATCTCTCATTAAGAAAAACAGCTAAATCCCGTAACTCTAAAGCTCGGCCAAATATTTGTTAACAAAAGAACAGACTTCTTTATAATTTAAATACTTACCACTACTTAAAGTATTTATTTCCAATATAGGGAAATTTCTGACTTCATGAACTTAACCTTCTCACAGTTTACATCACACATTCACAATATTTACTTTTTTAGTTTTTCTATTTTTTTAAGAAGTGCAATCAATGAGTTGCCAAAAGAAATGTAGAAAATACGACTACTAACTAGGAAGTTGAAAATAAAACTAGTTTTATGAGGGTTCCATTAAAATTAAAAAAGAAGATATGGACGGTGTCAACCGGTCACTAGTCACACCTCGCCGTTTAACTTCCGCTTTAAGCTGAAAACTCCGATTACTAGTAGACCATATCATTTAAAATTTTAAATAAAAGTAAATAATATTTCGATTTAGTAATTTGAATTTTCTGATAACTTTTATTATTTAATAAATACAATATTATGTTTTTTCTATCTTAAATTTCGTTGTAAATTTAAGATGTTTTGAAATAAAATTTATCAGTGAGGCAAGACGTCACCTTAAGATGGAGAAATAAACCCTACAATTTATGCATTTCAACCTCAACAATGCAATCGGAGTTTCCAAGTTTCCATCGGTAAGTTACTTCCGGTTGACACCGTCCATAGAATGCGCCCGCCAAATCATCCAGAGTTTCGGGTGTTCCGATTGGAAATCTTATTAAGAATACATTTTAAAAGCGATTATCCTATCATGTGAACAGAATATGTAAAACTTTATTTTTGTAAAACTGGACATAAAATTTTGTCATTACATTTTTTTACCCCCATGAAATATGTTAGCGCTAGCCGTGAACATAATTTTGAACTAAAATTGTTTATGTTGTCTTACAAAAACTCAGTGATTTCACGACGCCGAAACTGACCGTTAAGAACTGAAGACCGTTTTTTATTCCTATTTTTGAAATTTTTAAAAGGGTACTGACTTTTTGCCCACCCAGTATAATTACAACTAGTTTTTTTCTTGCAAATAAATCATGAAATTTTTTTTACAGTGTTTGAAGATGACTGATATACAACATGGACCCTGGTTTATCAAGTTAATTCTGCTGGTTTACTTGATGGTAACTAAAGATAGATTAACTCCCATCAGCCTTTCTGTGAACTTGTGAAACTCTATGCGGACATTTATGTGAACTTGTGCTCATATTTATTTACAAAAAAATTTTGATGATTGGCCTAAGGCAGGGTTGGCTATGCTCATATTGTTTTGTAAGAAATGCCAGAGAACTTTATGCCACAAAATAGACTGTCAGCAATAATCGGACAGTAATACAACTTGATATGGCTTAAAGAAGTTTACTTTACTAGGAAGTGTTTTGAAATAAAATTGTATTGTATTGATAATAAAATTGTAAAAAGCATATTATCCAGCTGTGTTAGTTGAATAAGAACCGTTCACTAGAAATAAATCAAGTCTTTGGACGCCATTTTATCTATTTGTATCATTAATTTTGCTTTTTTTTTTAGTTAAGTTCAAGCACTCCTGATCTGGCAGTTCAATGAAGTCGATGTAAAACACTGAGATTTTCAAGTAATGCGACTAAGTAAAGTCCAAAGAGATTTCAATTATCATCTCATAATATTTGCGACAATCTCTTCTGTAGTATTAAAATTAATAAAGTTGAAAGTGGCTTTAACATTTAAAGTTATTTCAAAAGAAAGTTACTTGGTTGATTAAACAATCCCACTTATCTCAGTATTCATTAGACTTATGGAAATTGTCAAGATGGTAATAGCCTGAGAGCTGGATGCAAATTTTGGGAATGATAAGGTGCACGAGATATTTCACCTGGAACAGATTCGATTGGTGATGGGAAAACTTATGTCACCAACGCCAGAAGGCGGAGTGGAAGCTTTCAGTGTGAAAGGGGGGGTCGAACATGCAAACAGCGCGCGGTCCCTTGCGACAGAGATTTTGAGGAAATCGGTTGAAAATTTGCACAGTTTAAGGAGAGTGTGAATAAAAGATAATGTAGCATACTCAAAAGTATAAGTTGTGTTTTAAGGGTCGTAGAGAACTAAACGAATTTTCGAATGTTTATATGAATGATCTGTACGGCCGACGAGGTGCAAGGCTGGACATAGGCTTAATGTATTGGAGAAGGTTAGTAAAAGTTAGGGTAACACTCCCAGAAGACTAAGTGGAAGACAAAGGGTGGCCAGAAGTCACCAAAGGTGCAGAAAAATCTTAAAACCCGAATCATTCGGAAACTTCTGGCTGTTTGCATATGTATAGCTGACATATAGAACAAACTATATGCAAACAGCCAGAAGTCTAAGTGGAAGCGTTCGGGAGATATTCAGGCGCAAAGTAAAAAACTGAATAAAAGCAATTCTCTTGCAACAATGACTAATAATACGCTAATAAATATAAAGTCATTGTTAGCGTGGTTTTTAGCGTATTATTAGTCATTGTTGCAAGAGAAAAGTTATATGTTATAAGTCATTTGTTATATATAAACATTGGAAAATTCGTTAGTTTCCTACAACCCTTAAAACACAACTTATATTATTAAGAATGCTACATTATCTTTTATTCACACTCTCCTAAAACTGTGCAAATTTTCAACCAACTTCTGCAAAATTTCTGTCGCAAGGGACCGCGCGCTTTTATTCGGTTTTGTACTTCGCGCCTGAATATCTCCCGAACGCTTCCACTTAGACTTCTGGCTGTTTGCATATAGTTTGTTCTATATGTCAGTTATACATATGCAAACAGCCAGAAGTTTCCGAATGATTCGGGTTTTAAGATTTTTCTGCACCTTTGGTGACTTCTGGCCACCCTTTGTCTTCCACTTAGTCTTCTGGGAGTGTTACCCTAACTTTTACTAACATTCTCCAATACATTAAGCCTATGTCCAGCCTTGCACCTCGTCGGCCGTACAGATCATTCATATAAACATTCGAAAATTCGTTTAGTTCTCTACGACCCTTAAAACACAACTTATACTTTTGAGTATGCTACATTACCTTTTATTCACACTCTCCTTAAACTGTGCAAATTTTCAACCGATTTCCTCAAAATCTCTGTCGCAAGGGACCGCGCGCTGTTTGCATGTTCGACCCCCCCCTTTCACACTGAAAGCTTCCACTCCGCCTTCTGGCGTTGGTGACATAAGTTTTCCCATCATCAATCGAATCTGTTCCAGGTGAAATATCTCGTGCACCTTATCATTCCCAAAATTTGCATCCAGCTCTTAGACCATAAGATTTTCATAAAAATTCGTCAATGCCTTATATTTATTTTCTGGCAATATTAATTTCAGAATTTTTTTAAATGCTGATTGTTTAGGGTAATTCCACGGGTGACATTTTTTAAGAAAAACTATTAGTATTTTGTAATTATCTTCCCAAAAATAAATGATAAAAAAATACTTTCCCCCAGTTTATTGCTTTCTTGTTAGCTTAATCTAATGGCACAATTAAATTTTCAAAATATGTTTTTATTCATTTTTGAAAAATTTTAAACAACAACAAGGTCTGACTGACATAAATGTTTCACAATTGTGAAACATTTATGCCAGTCAGTTAGTTTGAGAAAACTTGATATAATAGATAATTGGTAGATTCAAAACCTCCTTAAAATCTTTGAACGAGGGCTTTAATGAAAAAAAAACTTGGGGTGTAATTAATTCTTTTGGGGAGGAATCTCAAATCCTAGGGTCGTCCCTCCCAATTTTCAGGAGTCGACCGACGCCAATCGATCCGATATATTCTCCCTCAAGTCTGGTCTGGTAAAACGATGTATTTAAATTTTAAAAGTAGAAAATGGGAATAGTTGTATTTTTTGTTGACCACAATATTATGAGACCAGAAATGTTTAGCCGATCGGAAGAAGTCGCGTTTGAGATTACAACAAACTTGACTTGATGATTTAGTTCTGTTTAAATTTTTTTTAAATATTTTATAGTCACAACTCAAAGAATTAGGAAAAATATCTGTTGTTAAGCATCATATAACATTCTTCAGTGCAGAAGGTTCCTGGATAAAACCATGGCGGGATTTTGAGATATTTTAATAAAATTAATTAAGTTTTTCCCCTTTAAAGGAAGCTTTAAAATGAAATACATTTCATCCATTGTCTTCTGACTGACGTGGATCTAGTGGCCTGGTTCGATAAGTGCCGGTCTTCAGTGCAGAAGGTTCCCGGATCAAACCCTGGCGGGATATTTTGAGGTTTTAATGAAATTATTAAAGTTTTTCCCTTTAAAGAAAGCTTTAAAATGAAATACATTTCATCCATTGCCTTCAGGCTGACGTGGATTCAGTGGCCTGGTTGTATAAGTGCCAGTCTTCAGTGCAGAAGGTTCCCGGATCAAACCTTGGCGGGATTTTGAGGATTTAATGAAATTATTTAAGTTTTTCCCTTTAAAGAAAGCTTTAAAATGAAATACATTTCATCCATTGCCTTCTGGCTGACGTGGATCCAGTGGCCTGGTTGGATAAGTGTCAGTCTCTTCAGTGCAGAAGGTTCCCGGATCAAACCTTGGCAGGATTTTGAGGTTTTGATGAAATTATTTAAGTTTTTCCCTTAAAAGAAAGCTTTAAAATGAAATACATGTCATCCATTGCCTTCTGGCAGACGTGGATCCAGTGGCCTGGTTGGATAAGTGCCAGTCTCGCTCTCTCTCTCTCTCTCTCTCTCTCTCTCTCTCTCTCTCTCTCTCTCTCTCTCTCTCTCTCTCTCTCTCTCTCTCTCTCTCTCTCTCTCTTCAGTCCAGAAGGTTCCTGGATCAAACCCTGACGGGATTTGAGGTTTTGATGAAATTATTTAAGTTTTTTCTTTTAAAGAAAGCTTTAAAATGAAATACATTTCATCTATTGCCTTCTGGCTGACGTGGATCCCGTGGCCTAATTGGATAAGTGCCGGTCTTCAGTGCAGAAGGTTCCTGGATCAAACCCTGGCAGGATTTTGAGGTTTTAATGAAAATATTTAAGTTTTTCCCTTAAAAGAAAACTTAAAAATGAAATACATTTCATCTATTGCCTTCTGGCTGACGTGGATCCCGTGGCCTGGTTGGATAAGTGCCGGTCTTCAGTGCAGAAGGTTCCTGGATCAAACCCTGGCGGGATTTTGAGGTTTTAATGAAAATATTTAAGTTTTTCCCTTGAAAGAAAACTTAAAAATGAAATACATTTCATCCATTGCCTTCTGGCTAACGTGGGTCCAGTAGCCTGGTTGGATAAGTGCCAGTCTTCAGTGCAGAAGGTTCCTGGATCGAATCCTGGCGGGTTTCTTGAGGTTTGTTTGAAGGTTCCATTTAGGAGGCTTTAATTTTAAAATATTTAGCTGACACAGTTACGGTTACAGTTAACTGTTGCAGTTACAGTCACAGTTAAATGTATCCAGCAATAAAATTTCATGTCGAAACGGCTGGCAAAGACGGGTAATGGAGTCAAAATTTTGCAATCGGATAACTAAGGGGACCGTCTCCATATTGCATCTAGTTAACGGGTCGTCCACAAATTGCAGATTGTACCCTGGGTTAAAAATTTTAGGCAAAACTGGCTTCCTGACGGACCTTTCTCCGCTGGCCCCCAGGGCGAAGGGGCTTTCGGGGGTTATCCGAAGAACCCCCTAGGCCCGCGACCCCCCGGGGAGCAGATCAGGTCCACCAGGACGACCTCCTCTCGTCCGAGCCCCGACATCTTCGACGGGTGAACGGACTCAACTCGGTCACCAGTTTCTGTCCCCTAGGTCAGATGCAACATCAGGTACTCATAGAAAATTAAGTTCATGATGGTTATGTTAAGTTAGAAGACAACTGTTATGAAAGTGGAAAGCATATATAGAGAGAGAGGCAGCTATATATTACGCAATTACAAGTTAAGATAGTGGGGTTTGATCTGAGTACCCTCTGTACACCAAGACCACGACTCTACCAACTGAGCCATCAAGGACGCTTTGGAAGCAGCTACTGGTGAAAGTGTATAGTGGAATTGTCAGAGCTTAAAATTTAATTTAGCTGTAGAATTCACTAAAACAGGAAATTAAGTTTGTGGGGTTTGAACTGATTACCTTCTGTACACCAAGACCACGACTCTACCAACTGAACCATCAAGGACATTTTAGAAGCAGCTACTGGTGAAAGTGTACAGTGGAATTTCCAGAGCTTAATATTTAAGTTAGAAGTAAAATTCACTAAAATAGGAAATTAAGTTAGTGGGGTTTGAACTGATTACCTTCTGTACACCAAGACCACGACTCTACCAACTGAGCCATCAAGGACGCTTTGGAAGCAGCTACTGGTGAAAGTGTATAGTGGAATTGTCAGAGCTTAAAATTTAATTTAGCTGTAGAATTCACTAAAACAGGAAATTAAGTTTGTGGGGTTTGAACTGATTACCTTCTGTACACCAAGACCACGACTCTACCAACTGAACCATCAAGGACATTTTAGAAGCAGCTACTGGTGAAAGTGTACAGTGGAATTTCCAGAGCTTAATATTTAATTTAGAAGTAAAATTCACTAAAATAGGAAATTAAGTTGGTGGGGTTTGAACTGATTACCTTCTGTACATCAAGACCACGCCTCTGCCAACTGAGCCATCAAGGACATTTTAGAAGCAGTTACTGGTGAAAGTGTACTGTGGAATTTTCAGAGCTTAAAATTTAATTTAGTTGTAAAATAGGAAGTTTAGTTGGTAGGGTTTGAACTGAGGGGAACCTTCTGTGCATCAGGATCGCGACATGGACTGATTGAAGGTAGCATCGAACCGGGGACCTTTCTGTTCAGAGACCCAAGACTTGATCAACTGAGCCACGAACAGCTCGACACTGGGAAGTTTTATTATGTAGTGGTGAATGGTTTATATGTGTGTGAAACTTCTATTTCATAATTTGTAATGGTGGATATATTAATACATATATTATATTTTCAAGGAATAATATCGATAATTTAAATACAATTTAAGTGTTTATTGCTGTTAGATCTTGTAACGTGTAATAATAAATATTATTTGATTGAAAAATTTATGTTTTTAATTTGATGAAATATTAAATTGCTTCTAAAATATCATCACTGTACAAACAGGATTTTAAGCAATTTTCCATTTATATAAGACACACTTCAAAAAAATTTAAAAAGACAGTAAGTACAATGTGTATGGATAAATATATTTTATTCAATACAAATTGATATGTAATAAAACCATTTAACAAAACTATAAATTATCCAAATTCTTGTACATATCCATTTTGGTTTTAAGTAAAGGAAGAAACTTTCGTTTTTTAAACGAACAGAGAGATATTGTTAAGAAATGCAATAGAAATCCTAAATGAAACGTTCCAAGATTCTAGATTTTTTTTGTCAGCCTTAAAAGTTATTAAAGCCTTAAAGTTTTCAAAGTACAATTTTGTTCACAGACCCTTCTCATACACATGTCAACGATTCCAATGAGAGTTTATAATAATTTTGATAATTTAAATCACCAGTTAAACAGTTAAATAATTTAAAAATAAATATTAGGTTTGTAATTGTGTACTATGTGTGTTGATTTTCCTAAGGAGAATCGTTTGCGGGTTCGCCTAAAGTTTTGAACAACGGTGCCTCTTTTGACATGCTGCTGTAAATTCGAATCCTACTTGACACTGCCTTAAGAGTACGGTCACCCTGAGCGCAGGATCAGGCGTATCTCCCCGATCTCTTTGTGTGGTTAGGTGAGGTCAATTAGCGAACAAAAGAGTGGGGTAGATATCCACTGCCCGATAAGATCCACCTGTTTCTGCGCTCAGGGTGACCGTGGCCTAAGGCTCGCCCCTCACTCACTGGAAAAACGAAGCAGAAGTCGTTAAGATCCATATCAAGAGAGGGTAGTAGAAAGCATGGAGTTGAGCCTCAGTCCCCTCCTCTTGATAAGGATCTTAAACGACTTCTGCGTCTTTTTTCTCGTGAGTGTGGGGTGGGCCTAAGGTGGCTGCCACACTAGCGACTTGAAGACGCCAAATACATAAAAAAGTCGTTAAGATTCCTGTCAAGATAGGGGAGACTGAGGTTCAACTCCATGCTTTCTCACCAATCTTGAAAGGAATCTTTACGACTTTTTTATGACTTTGGCGTCTTCAAACTGCTAGTGTGGCGGACGCCTAAGCCCCGCGCCACACTACAGCGTCTCGAGTCGCTCGAAGTCATAAATCAGATAGGAGAGAAAGCACGGAGTTCAGCCTGAGACTACCTCTATCTTGACAGGAATCTTCATTCCTGTCAAGATAGGGGACTAGGCTTTCTCCATGCTTTTTTTTAATGGAGATTGATTGCAGTAGCGACTATAAGCCGCGCAATGTGACGCGGCTCTAAGGCGCTCGCCACACTACCGAAGAAAGAGACGCGAGTGCCATTAAAAACGTTCAAGATCTTATCAAGAGGAGGGGAGATGGATGGGGAATCGAAGGGGTGATGTAGTAGATAACTCCTGTAGCAGATCCACTTGGACGCTTGTCAGTGAGGGGTACTTTGACCGCTCTGCTACAGGAGTTATCTACTACATCCATCTCCCCTCCTCTTGATAAGATCTTAATCGTATTTTAATGACACTCGCGTCTTTTTCGTCCGTAGTGTGGCGAGCGCCTAAGGCCCAAGTCAGACCTAGCGTCCATGAGACGCTACTGGAATTAATCAAAGAGGGGGAAAAGCATGGCCTGAGACTCCCCTATCTTGACAGGAATCTTCATTCCTCTCAAGATAGGGGACTATAGGCTTTCTCCATGCTCTTTTTTATGGAGATTGATCGCTGTGGCGTCTTATAGACGCGTGGTCTGACTTGGCTCTAACTCTACTCTGTGCAGGTGGGCGGGTTCATGTTTCCGAAGTAGTTCATCTCGCAGAGGCAGGCGACGGCGAGGAAGGCGACGTAGAGGCCGAGGCAGACGAAGCCCACCCTGCGGTTGAGCTTCCACCCGCACACCGCCAGGGTGACGAACAGCAGGATCACGGTGGAGAGCAAGGCCGCGGTGGTGTAGGCCAGGGCGGAGCTGTGGATGACCAAGGAAGCGGTCGAGGACACGAAGAAGGTCTTGATGAACCACGGCAGTCCCAGGCAGAAGAGGATGTCGAAGATGTTGCTGCCGATCAGGTTGCTGAAGGCCATGTTCGCCATGCCTGCAATGACACACGGTTTGACTCAAAATAATGAAGAACCAGGGCCGTAATACTACGTTCACACATGAAAGGTTAATCTAGTTTAAATTAAGGGATATGTTTAGATAGCTTAACTTAATCTGTCTTATTTTTAAGTGTTCACACGTTCACAGTACAACTATCTCAAACCATATGGTGCTACGAGTAAAAAATGGAGCTCCAAGAGCTCGTCTCTAAGCCACCACTCCAAACTACCACTCCACCACTACCACACCACTCCAAACATTTTACTTTGGACTTAAACTTGCAGAATATCAATTTTTCTTCTTGTGTTGTCCAGTTTGTTTATCGAAATATATTTAACTTAATAACGATTGTGCCTATGTAATATCAAATGAAAAAAGGTTGGTAGTTTATAGTAGTTTTTTTCTTCTTAGTATAGATGGTACCATGGTAACTTAAACTAGTTTAAAGACTTAAGAGTTTCTTTTCTTAAGAGTTTCTTTTCTTTAACTAGTTTCTTTTCGCGAAACTGATTAAATCTAAGACAGTTCGTTCAGACATGTTAGTCTTAAGATAGATTAGCACTTATGCTAAGCGCGCACTAAAGGCTTCTGTCGCGGCGACTATAAACACTACGTCACTCGAGAGCAATGCATTTCTATGATAGATTTTTGGCAATCGGCCAAGAGGCTCGTCGCCTAATGCGCTCGCTCTAGCTTGTTGCGATAGCCAGGGTGATAATTTTGTCTCCGTCGCCGTGACAAAAGTCTCTATTGCGCGCTTAGCCTTAAACTAGTTTAACTTTTCATGTGTGAACGTAGTATGAGGCTCCGGACACCGTCAGCTAAAATAGTCACGCGGCCCATTAAGATCCTTATGAATATGAGGGGAGAAATAAGAGGCTCGAGAAGAGATGTAGTAGAATACTCCTGTAGCAGAGCGGTTGAAGTACTCCTCATTGACAAGCCTGACAGTGGCCGGTTGCCGTCATCTCACCAAAAGTATAGTCCAAATCTTTCTCCCCTCCTCTTGGATCTTAATGAGTCGCGCGATGATTTTAGCTGACTGTGTCCGAAACTTAAGGGTCTGCCCACACTTGAGCGCCTCGAGTCACGGAAACCATTAACCCTTTCAGAACCAGCCGCCCCAAATATCCCATTGGATTCAATAATTTAGAAATACGATGAAAGTTTGTTAAAAACCCATACATATACTACAGGATGGTTCAAAAGTACCTTTTACTACTTTTATTTGGAACCAACGTCTCTTAGGGTCATTAGAGTAAGGTCCTGGAAAATCCATTAAAATCACTTACAGCACTCCAAGTGGTGAAATAAAAAAGTTTAAAAATTAATAAAAAAATAAGTCACGAATCACTTCCACGAAGACATGCAATATTCCCGCAGTTTTTGAGGCGTTAGGCTTTTGTGAGTAAACGAATACAGCCATATTAAGGCTACACGCTTGAAATTTTCCTTCCAGGAACTTTTGTAACCAAACAACATTTCAACAACGTAAACAAGATTTTCATAGCAGCTCATGTCCCCAAATGTAAACTACGTCCGCTAGAGGACAATGTTTGCCGGCGAAAGGGGGAGTGTTTAACTATTTTGTTCTGCGGAATACTTCATCTATTATTACATATTCCCCACCCCTACAACCTCTTTAACCCTTTCAATACGGCAAAAAAAATCAGTTGAGTGCGCCTCATTAGTGGGAACTGTAATTTCTCCTCCAAGTGATTATTACGATGAAATAACTTTTTTGTATGAAAGTCTGAAGGTCCAAGAGACGCATAAACGATCCCATAACGACGCATCAACAAAAGCAACGATCTTTATTGATGGGACAGCATATGTCCCGCCGTAAACCCAGAGCACCTGAATACGTATGTCCCGGCCGTAATCCTGGAGTCAATACTGCTGGGATAGCCTTTGTCCCTCTGCCGCTTTTTGTTAATTGCAAACTCACACCTATAGTTTCACACCTAGATGACCAATGACCAATAGTCGTTGGATCCGTAATTTGAAGAAAATAAAGGTGCAAAAATGCAAGAGCTAAGAGTTGGAATCGATTCAAAAAACTGGCGAAAGTTTCACTTAAACTTTTTAGTGGTGACTGTAGTTTTGCAACAGAAATGAATAATTTCGCATAAGAGTCAACAATCGAACAATATTCGCGATTTTCGCTTGTTTGATCATTTGGGGAAATGAGATTAGATAATCATGGGTTCACACAAGAATCATGATGCGTTTGGCAGCGCACTGTTTTTCTGTTTCTAGATGATTTTCAGTAACTGGGACATATGTTGTCCCATCCGCAATTTCAAAAATTTTCCTGCCTGGGACAGCATATGTCCCGTCCGGTGCGAAAGGGTTAAGCCAAATATCAATAATTTTTGCGGGTGAATAGCAGAGAAAATCCCATTCTAATTTGAAGACGATCTAATCGAAATCGATCTGAAAATATATTGAATTTAATTTAAAAATAAAAAAGGGAGTCATTATATCTAGCAGAATTTAAAATATGGTTCACAGGGGTTTCCGGGGATGCTCTTTCCCAGTGTGTAATTATAATTGAATTTTTTTGAGTAAAATTATTATACGATTTCCCTTCGGCCGTCGATTATTGTCCTCTAGCGGACACAGTTTACATGCACAGCAGACATGGGTTCAAACGAAAATCTTGTATGTCCTGGCATGAAAGATCAACATGTTAAGTTTGGAACCTGCCTTTTGAGACACCCACCCAACCCTGTATTGGCCTATGTTTATTCGTTGAATTGGGCTGTCATGAAATGGATTGACGGTTATAAGACTGAAGTATCGACTGACTTACCGCTTTTTACCACGATGACACTCGCTATGATTTCCGGAACGCTGATTCCTGCCGCCAGAATGGTGATTCCGGCCACCGAGTCAGGGAGCCCCAGAGTGTGACCTGGAAAATAAGCGGATTTCTTTTTACACACACGTATATGCACGCTTTGTCCATTAAAAAAATGCAAAGCAGTTGAGACCAAGACCTCTGCATTATGTGAATGCCCAACAAGCCAGTGGGATTTGCGGCTGGATTGATAGGGGAAAGTCGCCCAATATGGGACACACTTTTTTGAATCGAACTTATTTTTTCCTGAAAAATGCTATAATAAAACTTTAAGTGGCCTTATACAACTTTTTCAAGACTAATTCGATATCAAGTTTGTTTTTTTATGAAAAAATTAATTAATTATACAAAAATGCATTTTAATTAAAATTCAAAAGTTGCCTAATATGCGATACGGGTCGCCTAATATGCGATACAAGGTGTTCCCAATATGAGATAGTCTCATTTTGGGAATAAGCATCAAAATGGGAATAAACTCTCTTCATAATATGCCTAGTTTATTGTGCAAAATATACAAAGCAGCTACTTTTAGCACAGAATGACTAAATAGAGTTACACTAATAGAGACACTAAAAATTAAGCAAAAAAGCAAGTTAATTTTCCACAAAAAATAACAAAATATTGACTTTTACTAAAATTAATTAATTGTTTATAAAGCAAATCTTGCAAAACAAATAATTATTTTGAATGTCTCCACAATCTTTATGGTACCATAGAAAACATTTCTGGCAAATAGCCCATTTCTCCAGATGGGAGTCTTCAGACAACCGCAAAAAGCAGATAGGACATTCTGGATCTGTTAATTTGGAAGAATCTGTAAGCGAGTTTCTAGACGCAGATGCAGTAGGTAATTTTGCTAAGGTTATTGACTGAGAATAGGTTCCTGATTGAATAGGTGATTTTATAAATACCCCTGAAGTTTCCAGCCGACTCTTTTTCTTCATTGAATGGGTGAGGAATTTTATTTCTTACTGTCAACTGGTAGGCAATACGTTTTATGTCGGTAATTCTTAATCTAAAATAATGGTCGGACATATTTATGCAATATTTGGCAAGTTTGAAAAGACAAGCTTTCTTCCAAGTTAAGATTTTATAAGATCTTCAATGAATCTTCCGTCCTTTATGAATTATTAGAGAAGGAAAATATTCATTTACGTCTTAAAATTACTATTCATACACTGATAACAAAAGTTAAATAAGGCTTTCTGCATTTTTGATAGATTTTTAAACCAAACAAGGAAGGATTTCATTGCAAGAAGACTGGGACTGATTTAAATTTGATCAGAAAGTCGTTGTTTTACAATACAATTACATACTTTCCTTCTGATCCTAAAAAGACACTAATTCCTTGCAGTAAACAAATCTGAAAAATGAGTTCTCAATATGAGATATCCCATTTTAGGAACCTTGAGAATATCCCATATTAGGATTCAGCTTTTTTTTTTTAAATCTGCCAAAAAATAATTAATGGGCCGAAAAATTTAAAAAAAGATGCATGAATATTAAAATTTGGATCAGTCTGAGAAGAAACAAACATAAAATTTAAAAAAACAACTTCCCGTTTTTGCTGTACAGGTCCTCCAAAACCTCTCCTAAAAGTTTTCCATGTTCTTCAAAGTTATTTGATGCTCGTGAGAAAGGAGTTAAGTCCTTACCTTCCTAATTTTACTTGTAATTACAATTAATTAGTCTAAATAATTAAGAAATGCCACTCATGGATCGTGACACTTTCTGATTTTAAAGATAAGGGGGTGCGCCATATTAAGAACCTATCCCACATTGGGCGACTTTCCCCTACCTATTAAACACAGCCAATGGTTATGCTAGTGAAAGGTTGCTTGCTCAATGAGGAAGTTGCATGATTTATTTTTATTTTTTTAATCGATTCCTCTTGCAAAAATAAGCAACTACCCAAAATTTGAGGCCGATCGAGAAATTTTTTGATTGCCAAAAAAATTAACAAAAATCCCCTTTTTAAAAGCGCGCGAAAACGCCAAGAGTTAGGATGTGACGTCATCTTATACTAAACATTGTTGTAAAGCAATGGAGTTGATGGTATTATTGTTGACGTCATCTTATAGTTTAAACAATAAACGTTTTCAGTCACGTGTTTTTTTTCTCGACTTTTAAATTAAAATATTTAATTACCTGTACATTTTTTTGAAAAACTGACTAGATATTTCATTTTACCATACAAAAAAGCATACGGAACACTTGTTTGTTTTTGAAAATCTGACACAAGCAACTTCCTTATTGGTATTATTGAGTGCCTTTAATTTTTGGCTGTATAGCCACCAGTAAATAAGTGTTATACATATTTTTATATATTTAATTAAGGTTGATAATATAGTGAACTGCAGTTGAAGCAATCGAGGAAAAAGTGGCCTGGCCATTTTGTTGATAAAATCATAAATTACATCCGAACAAACACGTTCCCCCAGCAACGCAATTTTTTTTGAGGCCTTAACAATAGGGTAAACCACAGAGTAAAGAGCAAACAGAGGTTCCAAACGGCAGTTTTCCTCTTTAGGTACTTAATTTAATTCATGCTCACATATAATTAATTTCACTAGTCACTAGCAGCCAATCAGAGAATGAGAAAGTGATTCCTGATTGGATATGGAACTTCTATGAAACGGCATTTGAATTTCATCGGTGCTGCTCTTTTCCCTGCACTTCCGATTTAGATTTGAGTGACAGCTTCCATGGGCGAATGACAGAGAGCAGGAGTGACGTGGAACTATGGGAGGCGGTCCGAAGTACCAGAAGTTGTCTATGGGAAAGCCCATGTTGAAAAAGTTGCTATGCTATTAAGCATCTATGGAGATGAATCCTCTTTTACGCTCTATACTCTGTGGGGTAACCATTATTTTAAAAAGCGCACGTGCTAATTTTTTACTTTTGGCTATGAAACACTGATGAATTTTCAGGGCACCATCATGGGCCTCGCCATGTTAAACGCTCGCGCCGGTTCATTATCACTAGGATGAAGGGAAAAAAAAGTGGTCCTAGAGATTCTCTCTGGCAAGTAGTTACTAGTATACTGCTAAATATTAGCAAGAAGATTCAGGCAAGTTTAGAAGAGAAATCAGGTCAGAAGGATCAATAGTCAATAGATTCCATAATAAAACATCAATAGATTCCAATTATGCATAAATGTTACAGATGTTAGATACTAATATTAAATCTTCTTGCCTGATTCAAACATACTATTTTGCTAATAAGCAATATACTATAATCTGTTCAATTAGAAAAGGCCACTGAAAAGTAGTGTATAAAAGTAGTAGATAAAATTCCAGGGTTTCCCAAACTTTTCCATCCCTTGGTAGTATTTTACCTAGCCCATCGACCCCCTTTCAAAAATCCGACTTAATTCTTTAAAAAAAATTACTTATGAATGAAAATCCAACTAAAATTTTACAGCCTGTTTCATTCACTAGTAATGTATATAGTTCAATCTGGATTAATTCATAGGTGAACTAAATAAGCAATAGACCACCAAAGAAGCATTAATCTTACAAAACTTTGAAATTAAAAATTAGTATGTATTAAAGAAAGTTCAAGGGATCAGAAAAATTCTCTGAATCCTCCCCAGAACGTTTCCTTGTTCGTATACCCCAAGGAATTGAATCGGGACTTTAATTCCAGGTCTTCTTTAATTTCTAATATTTTACTTTTCTTTTTCATGACTGTTTATTAACTTTCATCGACCCCCTACCGATCCCTAATGCTACCCCTAGAGCTTCATCGATCCCCAGAGGGTCGGTACAGAGCCGACCCCTTTAGGTGGACACACAGATTATAGAGCTTAACAGAGTATTCATCTCCATAGACGCTAATGGAAACTTTTTTAACAGGGCTTTTCCCCCTCAGACAAACTTCGAGCCAAACGAATCCGCCTCCTTTAATACCACATCATTCCTTCTAATTCTGTCATTCGCCCACTGAAGCTGTCACTCAAATCCAAATCGGAACTGGAGGGGAAAAAACAACACCGATGAAATTTAAATGCCGCTTGATAGAAGTTCCATATCCAATCAGGAATCCCTTTCGCATTTCGCCTTCTCTGATTGGCTGCTAGTGAAATTAATTATAATCTGGGAGCAGAAATTAAATTAACTACCTTAAAGAGGAAAACTGCCGTTTGGAATCTCTGTACGCTCTATGCTCTGTGGGTGGACATAAATTAGAGCCGAGCGGCGTGAGCGAACAGCCGCGAACGCTCTATTCAGCGTACGCAAACAGTTTTCTAGAGCTGTTTCCGCACGCAAAAAACACACTTTAACGGGATCTCAAGCATTTAATATTGATTGTTTTTACGTGAAACTTTGTAGTTAAGGGTTTTCAACTATGATCTTTCAGATCATCAAATCAAAAGAAAGGATTTCGAAATACAAAATAAGTTATGGCTGAGTTTTCGCATTTTTTTGTGGTTATTTAACTTTTTTATACTAAAACAAATTTTAAAGTGAAGACTTTTGAGATAACTTTTAATATCATATTAAACCACAATTTTCGAGACCATAATTAAATTTTTACCAATAGTAGTTCTTCTGCAAGTTAAATTTTTGAATGATTTTTTTTGGGTGTCGTTCCATTTTTAACTCCCTGGGATTTGGTCTGGGACCCCCAACTCCTATGTGATTCTGACTCGTCTAGGTGTCTACTATCATCCCTGAAAGTTTGTTGCACCATTTCAGATACACCCTGTATATGAATTAAAAAGATCTAACACAGCTTGGGACAGAACTATTGAATAGAATGCTGCTTACTTATGATGGTGACCATCCATGAGCACATGTAGGAGATGACTCCGATCCAGATGACAGAGCAGAGGAAGGTGAGGGCGTAGTTGCCCTCGTTCGGCTTGCGACACGAGGGGATGGTGCAGGTCAGCACCACCAGAGCGGGCCACACCGCCGCCCACATCGCGCGCTGTAGCGGCTCGGGAGGCAGCGACCACGGGCTCCAGTCCCCGTCGTCACCCTCCTCCTCAGACGATTCCGACTGAAATGGAAAAAGTTTGTGGAATCTATAACTCAAAAATGGAATTTTGGAACAAATGTCATATAACCCACTACCCTGGGGGGTTATATGACCTATGGCGGGACCTATGTGGGTTATATGGCCCTATGTATAGGGCCATATTCAGAATGACAAAAACATGTAGAAGGAACGAGAACGTTACGGAAACGGTGGATTTCAAACGGTAACTCAGGAGCTCTCGTTCCCATATTGTTCAGAGATGAGAATCTACCATACGGGTTTGTTTCTTTCATTCTTTTTGTGGTCCCATTAAGTAGTTCCACAAACACTAGAACAGCTATTCAATTTAAAAATGTATTCAGTCATTAATACTATACGTATTTAGTAAGAGAAATCTAGTTATGGAAATATGAAATTACTTGCAAGTGTATGCTCTTAAAGCTACTGTTTCAAACTTACAAATAACTATACACTCTATCTATAATTCGGAATGCCGTCACAAAAGAAGTCTATTACTTTCGTAATATGTTAATGAATGAAAACTTTTTTTCATAATTTATGATGAATAGCTATTCTAATGTTTGTGAAACTATTTAACGGACCACATTAAGTGTAAAAGCATTCTTCCTAGAATCAAAACGCGGAACGAGAGCTCCTGAGTTACCGTGTCAAATCCACCGTTTCCAAAACATTTTCGTTTTTCCTAAGGGTTTTGTCATTTTGAATATTAAGTAACTTTGACATCCTATGAATAATTTTAAACAATATGGAGTCATGATTGTTCTTTTTTTAACACGCAAGAGAATCATTATACTTCAAATTTTTAAAAAGGAACTTTATAAAATTGAATGCTTTACACCTGTACTTTCCAGACATTTATCAAGGCTATTTTGTAGTACTGCTGAACACTACAAAAGTATCGTGACGAATCATATAAAACGAAAAGTGAAATGATACCTCAGCCGTGACGTCACTGGCACTGTCCTCCTCGGCCTTCTTGTCTTCGGGAAGAGGGGGGTCGTCGGGGGGCAGGGCTCCAATGCGGCCCGCTTTCAGAGACAAGCCGCGCCGCGAGCCGAACGACGAGGCGCGAGCCCGGCGGCTCTTCTTCCACCAGCGGTGCAGGTCTTCCACCTGGAAGATTTTAACCAGCGTTAGAAATTGGGAAAAAAATCCACTGGTCCTGCGGACCAGTGCTTTACCAATCTTACTGGTCCGTAACAAAAATTACTGGTCCGACAAATAAAAAAGGACAATCAATACATGCAATCAAGGACATGCAATAATAAGTTACCAGTTGTTAATACAAAATAATTAATAAAATGAAGTTATGAAAAGTAAGCAATAGCTCTAAATCAGGGTTTCCCAAAGGGGTCGATGAAGGTTTAAAGGGGGTCGATGAAGTTCTAGGGGTCAATTGGGGTTCGACGAAGCTTAAGGGGTCGGTAGGGGGTCGATGAAAGTTAAACAGTCATTAAAATAAAATTGCTGATGAAAGCAGCTTCTTATTACTGTAGATGATTCAAAGAATTTTTCTGGTCCCTTGAACATTCTTTAAATACTAATTTTTAATTTCAAAGTTTTGAAAGATTAATGCTTCATTGGTGGTCTATTGCTTATTTGGATCACCTATAAATTATCCAGATTAAACTGTACTATACTAATGAGTGGAACACTAGAGAGTCCAGGGGGTTAGGGGGCTTTAGCCCCCAAAAAGGAATAAGAACTAACAGTGAGAAATAGGGGATGTTAAAAAAGGGAAAAGCGACTCCAAAACGAGTTAAAATCCTGTTTTTAGGATTAATTTACAATTTTTTTGTAAAAAGTTCGTCAAAATGCAAAAATCCTACCAAAATGTAAATTAAATTCTTGAAAATTTATGTCTGAAATCCGGATTAGGTGTACAAAAAGGAATTGAAAATCTGCTTTTTAGTCTTAAATTTCCAAAAAATTTCTGGGCGAGGACCCCCAGACTCCCCCTTAAGGATATTAGAAGACTATTTTTTCATATTGAAAATTCTTTGTTGCCCCCCCCAAAAAAACCCAAATCCTGGATTCGCCGTTGGAGTGGAACCAGTTGAAAAATTTTAGTTAGTTTTTCATTCATAAACAACTTTTCTTAAAAATTTAGTCAGATTTTCGAAAGGGGGTCGATGGCCTAGGTAAAATGCCTACCAATGGGTCGATGCATGAAAAAGTTTGGGAAACCCTGCTCTAAATAATCAAATAATTTTGAAATACTTTTCTTGATTAAATAATATTTCACTAACTGACAAAATCCATTCAAAATCAACTGATACATTCAAAAAATAAGAACTTTTCTTAAATAAATGATATTGCACGCAAATTAATACATAACTTAACTGGAGGGAGGGATATATTTTCACCACTGGTCCGGCGGACCAGTGAATTTCTGATTCCACTGGTCCGAACCGTTTTTTAGTTGTCCCGGACCAGCAATCCAGTACAATTTCGAACGCTGATTTTAACCCACCATTCTATACGTATATACAAATATACAGGTGCATAACATATTCAAGATCCTCTAGCAACCAAACCGTTCATCAGAGGTGAAAGAAATTTTGGTAGAAGACGTTTTGAGGGTTGCAGACAAGAATGGTATGGGTGGGACCGTCCCAACGCTATTTGTGTTTTTTTTTTCACATCAGAGGTCGCATTGCGGGAATAAAAAAAAGAGGAATTAGATAGTGGGAATTTAAAATTAACATTTATCATAATTAATAACGTTTATCTGCTTCACCCCCATATCATTCATTCTCGTCCGCACCCCTCAAAACGTCTTCCACCGAAACTTCGTTCAATTTCGATGAACGGTTTGGTTGCTAGAGGCCCCTATATATATAGGGTTATAATTAATATCTCTTCTATATACCCATTTCTATATAAAGAGCGTCAGAATACACCCCTCATAATTCGAACTTTTACATATATTAAAAAATGTATTCTTCCCCCTTGAAGTAATAAAATGTATGTCTCCGAAAATTCACGATATCGAATTTTTTGGTTTTGAGATATCAAGGTTATTTTAGAAGTTTTTCTTTAATTACAAGATGTCCGTTTGGTTTAGATGATTAGATGTTTAATTGACCGAATGCTTTAACCATAACGATAGGAAAAAGCTCTTTTAATTTTACATTAACAGGATTTTATTTCCTCATATATGCCCCCAGTCACATTACATTACTTCACATAAAAAGAATTATTCTTACGTTTAACTTGGAAATTCCTTTTTACGATTCGTATGCGAAGTGCATTCATTCCCTAATAGAATGACGTTTTCCAGCGCATCGGTGTCAAAGACAATTAAGATAAAAGGGAAAACACTTGTTTATCTTATCTCTTAAGCTGTTTATGCCAATGCTGAAGTGATCTTACAATTATCATGAGTTGTTGTGAATGATTCACTTTCTTTTTTTTCATGAGGATAAATTGAATCACCAATTTGAAAAAAACATAAGACCAAAAACCAAGCTTGCGCCATGAAACAGTATCCAAACCAAACACCAAGTTTTGAGAAAATCGAAGAATAAAATTGGAAACTATTTTTGAGAAAATAAAACGAACTGCATAAGTAATGGCATTTTTTGTTATTATCACCAAATATTTACTGGAAATTCCAGAGGCCCTATTTAGAAATCCCACCTGTTTTATTTATTACAGTCCGACCGCCGCTAAAAAAACTTTGGCAGAAATACAAATAGTATGTGAAGAGAAGTTCAAATAAAAATGATAGTCTCAGCTCAAAACGTTTACCTCTGTTTATGATTTAGCATCCCTCAAAAAAAATTAGGGGAATAACTGTACTAGACAGCAACTTAAGTTGAACCTACTTACGTCATTAACAAAGTAGTTCCTATCGCGGTGTCTAAATGTCGAGAGTGAAACGAAGAACGTCAATTTTAAAATATTATTATTTCGTTAAACCCATCTCAAAGATACTAGCGTCTTTTTATCACGATTGCATACCGAAAGTCCTCCTAGCAACCCAACAGGCTTTGTGTTAACTCACTTTCTCCTTCCGCGTAGTGACGTACTTGGTTCAGGAAACGTTGCTGTGAAGTATAGTTGCCATAACAATAGCCACAATATGCAGCCGTTCTAAGCTTTTCTACAGTCGGATTTTTAATATTTATGTGATTTACTTTTAACTATTGGAGTGGTGCTCATCACTCGTCACACTATAACCTATGTATTTGTATATGCTTGAAACTGAATTACTTACCGTACCTTCGCCCCATTCCTTGATCCTGGAGTTGAAACACATCACCGCTATATACACAGCGAACATCATCAGCAGAAGAACGGATTCTACGCTGGAAAAAAATGTTTTGATATTTTTATCACCTTTTATGGCAAAAATGAAAATTATTTCTTATGCCAAGGATGGATTTGTAGAGTTCAATCCCCACCCCCGTAATTTTGATATTTTGGACTCTCAGTACCAAACTTAAGTCGAAATTTCGATTCTGAGAATTTGCCATAAAGATGAAGTTAGTACTACCCTTAAATTCTTTCTACTAATTTGCATATTTAATGATTTGGAGGTTCTAAGTTTTCGAGATTTTCTAAATTTCGAGGTTTTCTGAAGCAAAGGTAGATTTAAGAAGCATAGTTTCCAATCTTTGAGCGGCTTTTTCTCAGAACAAGGTCATTATTAGTAGCATATGTTTATTTCTCAGTCATGGATTTCAAAATATATTTATTACAAAATTTTCAAGGCAATAAAGTGGAAACTTGGAATATTTTTTTCGAAAAAAAGCCAAATTTCAGAACTTTTCATTTTTTTTTTGAAATTTTCTTAGGTATTCAAATTTCCAAGTGCACAAATAAAAAAACATGTTTGATTTGTTTTAAGAGAAAATAAGAGAAACGATCTAATCAAACGAATTTATATTAAAGGAAGAATGTCATTTTTTATTTAGGGATATTTTTCAAGCATTTTTTTTTGTAATTGAGGACTGGACTTCAAAAATTATCTAAATGCCAAAAAGTAAATTCTCTGCAATTGATCATTTAAATTTGATTTTTCATAGGAATACACAATAAAAGCCATCTTTCGGGCTAATTTTAAACTACTAATAATAATCGTTGTGGCGGTAAGCCGACTTTAGGTGGAGATAGTACTTAGATTGTTTTTTCGGGTTTAACTCATATTTTTTACTTTGGGCACTTAGCTTCTTTTTGAAGTCCAGTCCTCAATTTAAAAAAATTTTTTGAATTGTCGTAAATTTGAATTAGTATGAAGTAAGTATGATTTTCGTGCAGATACAATGTCCTAATGAAACACTGATTTAGTATCATTTAGACACATAAGAAAATTGCTATAGAGAATGATTCTGAGGGGGACAACTACTGCCACCCCTTGATTATACCACTGTATGTTTCCAAAGCAGCTTACCAAGTCACAACATTGTCCTGGATTATGCAGATAAGAGTTGTAACAGAGAAAATGTAGACTAAGGAATCACGGGAAATGGGGAACCAATCCACCGATGTCTCCTGAAAAAAAAAAGTCAAGTGTAGGGTTTGAATTTAATATTCCCGATTGATCACCAAAACCTGGTTAAATGATTAAATTTTGAGTAAAATCGTTAAAATCGGGTCTATTTTAAGGCATAAAACTGATGATCATATTTTGAGTTGAATTGGTTTCGATAATTATTATGCGATAATAATTATTAATTCACGATGAACATATTTCGATCAAAAAATAAAACAGCACCAAAACATACCGCCAAACCGCCTAAGTTTTCGAAGATCTATTCGGTATTTTTCAGAATAATCTAGTTATCTCTACATTGGCGATCTTTCGTGCAAAAAATATGATTTTATTTTTCTCAGAGAAATATATAAAAATCAAGAAATAATGCTCGCAGATATAATCATTAAGATAACGATCACCAGAAAGGATTACGAAGCCAGTTTCTTTTTTCTGATCTCCGAACATTGAAATTGGCAAATAAAAATTTCGATCTTGTTTTAAGTATTTTCTCCGTCTCTATAATGATATAGGGTCGGTTAAGAGTTTAGAATTTTACAAGACGACATTCAGTTTAGGCTTTGATTTTATGGTCTATAAGGTTTTAAGAGTAGTGTCACCTAAGGATTGGGATCCGCACCACTTCAGACCATCGCCAGTTTCTCGGAATCGGACAAAGAAGGAACAATAATAAATCAATTCCGATCTTAAAGTGACTAGAGCAGTGTTTCCCAACCTTTTTCGGTTCATACCCCACCAAAGCCTTTCTAAATTTTCCATGCCCCCCGGTCTCAGTGGCATATATAGAAATATATTTTGAGAGGGAGCCAAAATTATTTCTTAGCCCCTCCCTCCTATGTATATACACTACTGTTCATAAATTAAGGACGGAACTGTTTTTTCAACATAACACCTAGTGAAATTATTTTTCATCAATGAAAATTATACCAAGAGATGTTCAATGGGTGGGAATACAGGGCCCGAAAGCAAATTTTCTCTACCAATATTTTAAGGGGGTAAATGGGCCCTCCATTGATAATGGAGTCCCATTACAATTTGGAGCTGTGGCAGAAACGTCTGTGTAAGAGGTATTTTACCGAAAACTTTATGGTTATTGTAATGAATATGATTACTCCTGAACTCAGTGCATATTTTTAAAAGCCTGTGTTACCTTTAAATGGTATTTTTTATGTTTTATTGATAGAAATCGGTCTAATCATCATTTTTGGCAAGTTTTAGCTTCTGGGTCATTTTTGGTAATTGGTATCTTACCGTCAACCATGTTTTTAGTAGTTCTTACATGTGCTAGATTATGTTTAGGTCTGGAGACCCTGAAAGTAAATTATTTCTTTCAATATCGTGACTTTCAAGAAACTTTGAGATAGCCAAATTGTGATTTTGTGCAACTTTTTCTCTCATAAAGAGAAATTCTTGATCTGAAATTTCTTCTAAAAGAAGCGAATGGGACATGAGAACCCAGGCACGTGATCGCAGACATCAGGGAAAAATTTTTTCGTGTATAGAGAGTGTTGAAATGTCTATAACAGTAATAGAGTATCAATGGAGAAATTATATGTCTTAAAAACTCATTTCAAAGGTAATGGAGATATTTTTACAAATGTTTCTTTTTAGGTATGTCTACGTCCATAAACACTAAAAAATACTTTTTTTTCAAACATTAATAACAGATGTCCTTTCTGTGAAACTACACAATTATGTTGTGCCGTTTGAGCACCTCGTATACACCGCAGATATTTTCACTGATGTTTGCTATTGGGTACCTGTGTTCTCATGTCCCATTTGATTCTCTTAGAAGGAATTTCAGGTCAGGAATTTCTCTTTATGAGAGAAAAAGTTGCACAAAATCACAATTTGGCTATCTCAAAGTTTCTTGAAAGTCACGATATTGAAAGAAATAATTTACTTTCAGGGTCTCCAGACCTAAACATAATCTAGCACATGTAAGAACTACTAAAAACATGGTTGACGGTAAGATACCAATTACCAAAAATGACCCAGAAGCTAAAACTTGCCAAAAATGATGATTAGACCGATTTCTATCAATAAAACATAAAAAATACCATTTAAAGGTAACACAGGCTTTTAAAAATATGCACTGAGTTCAGGAGTAATCATATTCATTACAATAACCATAAAGTTTTCGGTAAAATACCTCTTACACAGACGTTTCTGCCACAGCTCCAAATTGTAATGGGACTCCATTATCAATGGAGGGTCCATTTACCCCCTTAAAATATTGGTAGAGAAAATTTGCTTTCGGGCCCTGTATTCCCACCCATTGAACATCTCTTGGTATAATTTTCATTGATGAAAAATAATTTCACTAGGTGTTATGTTGAAAAAACAGTTCCGTCCTTAATTTATGAACAGTAGTGTATTTAATAAGTCTAACGAAGCTTTTCAGAACATTTGTAGGTAGAATTTGCATGCTAAAGAACTAAATCAAGTTATGAGTAATTAAGTTATAAGTACCAAGGAGGTCTGGGGGCCCTCCCCCAACAAGTTTTCGAAAAATTCGACTCTAGGAAGCAGGTTTTTAACTAGTTTGGTATTCCTAGTTGGGAAATTGGATATAAATTTTTAGGTAAGATTTGTATTTTGACGAACCTAATGTAAAAAAGTTTCAAATGTAAGCGTTCTAAAAACAAAGAGATCTTGGGTCATTCCTTAGAAAAGGTTTGGAAATTAGACTCTAAAAAAAGGGTTTCAACTTTGTTTTGATACATACTGGTCCAGATTTCAGACATACATTCTCAAATAGGATAATAGGATCAAATTTTGATAAACTTCTTTTTAAAAAGTTGTTTTTTAATTTTACCCTTGGATTGGCCCCACCAGGGGGGCAATTTGGTTGAAAATTCCAAATTGCCCCCCTAGAAAATGATATTGCCCCCCGGTGGGGCGTGCGCCCTACGTTGGGAAACACTGGAATAGAGGGTCTTCAGGTTAAGGGTGCATCTAAAGTTTTATTACCCCGACGACCGTCAATCGGTGAACAAAAGATATCTCCCCCATCTCTTTGTGTGAGCATTCTGGGGAGATGGCAATCACTGGAACTCTTTTGTTCGCTGATTGACGGTCGTCGGTTTAATAAAACTTTAGATGCACCCCAAGGTTAAACTTTTTTACAACCCTCAGTTTTATGGTCCTCTAATGAAGAAAGACCTCTTTGCGTTCAATTACGAGAAAAGAACCCCCCTTGATCGGAGGTCTCTACTCCCTGAATGAGATCTCTTTGATTGTCTTATCCACCTTTTTTTCTCACAGTCGTGCTTTTGCGCCATATAAACGAGCCTTATAAAACTCTAAACCTAAACTGACCTATTTATTTTAATGAGATCGAAAAAATATTTTAAAGATTCATAATCATGTTTATGCTATATTTGTTTTTCCACTGTTTTCCTACATGAAAATATATTTCAAAGCTATCGGTGAAAACAGCAAACAAGAGACGGGCTTGTAATCTGTTTTCAACGATCAAGATGACATCGTTTTACTTGTCGGAGGGGTCTCAAAGGGAAAACAGCTAGTTTGTATAAATCACCACTATTTATACCAATATTTATTATTACAATAAGGTAATTCTCAGTATATTGGATGAGCAAAAGAGAATATTACAGGCTCTCTACTTTAAGCTCGCTTATATTAGCTGAGCATTTCAATGGGATCAAATCTTCAGCGGGATTATTCGAGTACTCTAAGCAGTTGGCTTTGGCAGCAAGCTGATGATCTCGGGACATGAACCAGTCCCCGTTTACGTATTAAAAATTCTACCTGAATATCCAATTCCAAATCTCAAAATTTTGATGAAAATAAATTTACGGGCTTATCCCAACACCCGTTTTAAACTTATCACATCCTTACTGGTATTCCTTCGTTTTTCGCTCTTCCATATTGCTACGATCAGATCTGGTAAACGCCCGTCTCGTCTATCATTGTGAAGTTTTGATTATTGCTGTAGGTTGGAGCGAGAGTTAGGCTAGGCGCGCACTGAAGACTTTCGTCACGGTGACTGGAACATAAGTGTCACTCGAGAGGAATGGGCAATGGATCTCTATGACGAGATTCTTGGCAATCGGCCAAGAGTCTCGTCGCCTAATGCGAGCGCTCTAGCTTCTTGCCTATGTTCCAGTCGCCGCCGCTACAAAAGTCTTCAGTGCGCGCCTAGCCTTAAAGAAAAAAAGAGTAGAATTTAGGCAAGTTTTGTTTTTGTCGATGAAATAGCCCAGCTCTTCATCCATTTGCCTGTAAAATCTGTAAAAATAGTTTATTAAATTCACGGCCTTATATTCCTGTGTGTAGTTTATTTTTAAGAAACAGGACCGTCGGAAATTTTCGTAACAATATTTTTTAAAAAACTAGGGAGCTACCGCCCCCTGCTCGCTATCGCTCGCCAACCCCCGTTAACTGCTGACGCTGATACTTAAGGATCTCTTTGCCATCCTCACAAAACACAGCTCACAGCACTTACTCATTTTATAAAACATTCTTAAAACAGGGGAACTACTTCTCTATGGTATTCAAAAAAGGGGAATATTCATTCAGTGGCGAAATTTTAACAGTTCCTTTATGGCAATATGAATTGGCGGATCGCCATTTAATTCCAAGAAAATTAGTAACAAAGCAGTGTAAACTTTCTTTTACCATTTCCCCAAGGTAATGTTTTTCTCACACAGATCCATTCAGAAGCACTGGAACATCTCCGGAATAAATTTTACTTTCTTAAAATTTGTAATGATTTTCATTGATTGTCTGTGAAAAATGTAGTAATTATCGTAAACATCACGAAAATTTAGAATTTTGCTTCATGAGAACAAATAAACATCGAAATTGTGTCAGTTTCATAGCAATGACACGAATGTTCTGACTTTCGATTTTTATCTTTATTTCTAAAACATTCCCCCGCCATATCTAGTTTTGCGTTTTGGCATTATAAAAAAAGTTACCTTTTACTACCTTAAATAATATAACTTGCAAAAGGATATAAAAATAATTATTATTGTAATAAATAAATGCAAAAGTTCAAAATTTCTGAAAGCGAGTTTATATTTTATTGTAAATATAGTAATGATTAGGTTGCCACAACGACAAAGATAAATATATAAATATGAATTAATTATTTAAAAATAAAAGATAAATTAATTATACATTAGTTTTAAATATAATTAAAATCGTTTGAACAGCAAAAATATAAATATTGTTAAAAAGAATCCAATATATATTTTTTAAATTAGTGTGATAAATAGAAAGATGATTATTTAATGTATTTGAATGTTAAAAAACCAGTGAAATATATTTTAAATTGTTTGAAAAAAAAAACTTTTAACCATATTTTTTACTTAACTAGGGAGCTACCGCCCCCTGCTCGCTATCGCTCGCCAACCCCCGTAAACTGCTGACGCAGGACCTTTTGGAATTGCTTCGCAATTCCTACCCATTCCAACTCGCTGAACTTAATACACTTTTTAAAACAAAAAATTTACAGAAAAAACGTCAACCAATTTTCCAAAAATACTTCACTAAATCCCCTCCATAAATAAATATCCCTTAAAAGTTTGAATATATATATTAACTCGAACTTATCAAAAATTTAAACAAAATGTTTTTAAAAATATTCATCTTAATTATTTTTAATCTATGATTATAAAATTAACTAATTCTAATTGTTTATCATTATTCGGACCAAACGAAAACCATTATTTTTAAGTAACTCGTTAGTATAATATGCCTAGTGTTTATCATTCATATTTTTGTTTAAAACCAGACTTGTTAAACAATACCGTTTAAGCAATTGAAAATAAAAAGAGACAAAACATAACTCTATGTTTACAATTAATTTCGATAAAATCAGACAAAAATGGTGAAATTTTAGTATGAAATGTTGTACATGTAAGTTTTTAGAATATGTTTTTATCAGTCTTTGAGTGATATTTCATCAAGAAAGTACTTTATTAAATGGTGAAAAAACATGTTTCATCTTAAAATATAGCGCCAATCGGTCGTTGTGATTGGATGCATCTTAATTTGATTGACAGTACTTGCTTTGTAACTGCGACCTTATCCGTTATCTAAAAAATTGGAAATATTTTAAAATTGAGAATTTTTTTGAAAAATCGAAGGGCCTACTCGGAAATCCGGAAAGAATCTGGACATTTTGATACCATATATGTGTCATTCGGTTCAGTAATTAAAAAGCCTTTCTCTGGAAACCGTTCACCAAAAACTTTTTTTTAGAATAGAGAGATTTTTGAGATTTTTCAAAGCGTGGTTTTTTTTGGAGGACGTGTTTTTTTAGGATCAAGTGGTTTTTTTAATTCTTACTAACGGAGAGTTATAATTAAAAATTCTAAGCTCTAAAGTGTAAGGGAGGATGAGCCGTTACAACAGTATGTTGTTCGATTTAATTATCCTTTTTATTAAGCTTTTTATGGAGAAAAATTTAAAAAAGTGGGTTGTTTTTAAAGGACAGCACGATATATTTTTAAATTATCGTGCTTTATTTTAATGCTTAGTAATAAGGAATCATTTTAAAATAATAATTTCATTACTGATAATGATGGGCAAAACCAAAATGAAAATTGTAATCCAGTCAAAATTTTAATTTGCTACATTGTGAAAAATTTGATTAAGTTCATGGTCAAGACCGGGTCATCATTTTCCGAACACAAGAGAAAAAATATTTTAATCATTACATTGTTCAATAAGTTGTCTAGAAAAGAAATGTGATGATTATATGCACTTTCGCATTACCTAATATTTTTTCGATAAGGATTTGTGTAATAATTTTAGTCTCGTAAAAGATTGAAAGGTCCCCACCCATGGATGAAATGAAAATCATGATTATTCTGGAAACGCTTAAAGAAACTCATATCTTCTAAAAATAGGGAGATTAAAATATTGGTCAAGTGTGAACGTGTGTTTTCGAATAATTTGATTGTTATAATATGTGATCAAAATATATTTCATCGTAAATCTATTATCTAAATAAAACCGTATCACTCAATGAATAACACTGTTCAACAATGAAAAAATTTCCTTGATGAAAATAGTCACTTCTTATAGATTTTGGGTCTCTGAATACGAAAATCACCATTAAAATTCTCAATTGACTCAGGATTTTCGGGGAACAGCCCCTCCCCCCTTTTACGTTTTTTAATGCCTTAATGATTTTGAATTCAATTTTCAGGGTCAAAAAGCATTACTTTAGTCTTTAAATTACATCCAAAGGGACAAGGAAGGTTGAAACTTGTAAAATATGAAATTTTGTAGTAAATGGATAGGTTTAAGGGGTTATTAACCCCCTAAAAATGCCAAAAAATTGCTTAAAATTGTAGAGGTTTTTATACGCTATTTTTTCCTCTTATTTTTTACGCAATTCACGTTTGAAGGGTCCAACCCCTTCAGCAAGGACCCAAATTTGATGGCAATATGCAGCAAGGATTTTTACTAAAAGCGGTTGAGGTATTTGACGTCCCCAAAGCACCCACGGAAGGGTTCAATTGCCGCACTTAAGAGTTAAATTGCAGTACAAAAAAAGTCAAAATGCCACCGACTGAATTTCAGCTGATTCTTGTGTAATATGATCTGCTGAATTCAAATATGGCACCCATTTTCCTCCATCCCCCTCAGTTTTCAAGGGGACGCCCCCTAATTGTTATCCACAGCCATGCATCTATTTACAGCTTGAAACATGGAATCCTCACCAGTGGCGGATCTACGGGGGGGGGCTTTCGGGCTGAAGCCCCCCCCAAAACGTCGAACATTTTACTAAGTTTGTCAAAACGCAAAAAATCTTTCATCGAAATTCGGATGAGGCGTACCAAAACGAGTTAAAAAGTAGTGTTTTTGACTTAAATTTCCAAAAATTTTCTGGGGGAGGACCCCCAAACCCCCCTGTTAGTGGTTTGATTAGGATAATTCACTACCTTTTCCGTATTACCGTTAACAAGAAGATTCAATTGGATTATGAAAATTCTTAGCCCCCCCCAAAACAAAATCCTGGATCCGCCACTGATCCTCACTCCCTAAAACAGGTAAGTTTTTAAAGAACTGGAGAGTGTCTACTTAGGATAGACCCAAAATATTAGAAAAACGTCATTTGTAATCTTTTCAAATTCATTAATATTAATTCCTGAGCTCGCGAGTGCCTTCGTGATTCTGGAAGTCTTCCGAACTCTTCCGCGGGGGCTTCTGGGAGGCTAACACCTTAGCCGCTTTTAGTAAGAATCATTGCTGCATATTGCCATCAAATTTGGGTCCTTGCTTTGCGTAAAAAATAAGAGGAAAAAATAGCGTATAAAAACCTCTACAAATTTAAGCAATTTTTTGGCATTTTTAGGGGGGTAATAACCCCTTAAAACTATCCATTTACTACAAAATTTCATACTTTACAAATTTCAACCTTCCTTGTCCCTTTGGATGTAATTTAAAGACAAAAGTAATGCTTTTTGACCCTAAAAATCGAATTCAAAGTCATTAAGTCATTGAAAAACGTAAAAAGGGGGAGGGGCTGTTCCCCGAAAATCCTGAGTCAATTGAGAATTTTAATGGTGATTTTCGTATTCAGTGACCCAAAATCTGTAGGAAAGGACTATTTTCATCAAGGAAAAAATTTTGAAGGTCAAATTTGTTGAACAGTGTAATCCTTGAATTTCAATCAGACAGAGATAAAACCACGCCTCGGTTTTAAAATATTTAAAACTTTAATCATTTAACAACTTTAGATAAAACCCTGAATATTGAATTCTTTTTTTAAAACTGTAGGATGATACTATTATTAGGGAATGTAGAATGTGTCCCTCTTTCCCGGGATAATACACTATAACCTAATTTTCTTGATTTTCTGCATAAGGTTTTGCATTAAGTAGCAATGGGGCTAAGAACAGTTACAGTGGAAATAATGGGACGATCGGCTAGGGTTAAAAGGATACTTTAACCGCCAATTTCCATGGTTTAACGTGGTTTTGAAAATTATAATTGACTGTTTTTCTCCGAGAGGCCATACGTAACGCAACGCAACATGTTCTTGTCCTTTTTCTATGGCGGAATAGCGGACCCCAAATTTTATTAAATATTCTTCAAGATATAAGCTATAGAAATTCAATAGTTTTAATTTTGTTAACACGTATTCTTTCTGATCAACATGTTCAACAACCCGTTTATTTATTGGAAGGACACGAAGCCTTGATCATTGCGCCTACATTAATTTACATCAATATTCAACAAATAAACTTTAAACCACGGAAATTTACGGGGTATACCTATTTGACGACCTATTAACGACCGTTGATTCACTGGGAAATGTCAGTTTACTATTCCCCAGTTAGTAAACACCTCATCTCTTCCAATTTCCAAAATGTAGCGTTCTGCAGTGTTATTTAACAAGGATAAACACACGTCACACGTCCTCTTTTCAAAATAAGATAAACATAAGCTGAATAATAGGATGAGTAAGAATAATATAAAAGAATATCAGAAAATTTACTGAATGGTGTCAATTTTCTTAACCTAACCGGTCTTTTTTTTCCTTCTCATGCAGTCGATTATTGCATTGAAAAAGTATTCCCCGTTTAGTTGGGTTATGATTTTTTTTCAGATTTAAAAGCCTGTGGTGGCAAATGATGAGTATTGGTCCATACCTCTCAAATATAACTTTTATTTTGATATTATAAAGTTTGCGTACCTTTTTTCTCTCTTTTTGTCTGTAAAATTAACAAATTAGACCTAAGAAAAAAAATTACTAAACATCTTCATAAAAATGTAGTTATAGCTTCTATGCAGTTTTTCTCGTTTATCTCAAAACAAGAAAAGTGGCATTTGACAGGTTTCAGGATGTAAATGTCATTGATATGGAACTGAGGTTTGCATAGTTATTACAAACTATGCTTAATTCTTGAAGTGTATTTGAGATTGTGTAGTCACTGAGCAGTTAGTTCACCCTACCTGAGGTTGCACTCACGCAAAACGAAGTTTCACTCGTTTCTTCGACTTCTCTCCCAAATGACTTTCTCGACCTTCATTTCAACAACTGATTGATTTCGTACAAGGTCCACCCTACCCCCAGGGCACCCAGTAATGAACGGAACTCAACACCTTTTTTTATTAACGTCTGAACCATTAGCTAATAGCTTCAGGCAAGACCATGAAATGATGGGAAATAACAACCCACCACTTCAAGGCCGTATCCAATTGGGGTTTAGGGGTTCACCCCCCCACCGAAATTCTACCATCAATTATTATACTAATGTTTCCTTTGAAAATTCTGCAACTTACAAGAAACCACATGGTCTCAAAATGAGCTTTAACATCTCATTTAAAGAGGCCTATTTTCAATATTTTTATGGGGAGGGCCCCCAGACCCCCATTTTTCATTTACGGATCATATTCCATTAAAAATTATGACATTAGGGGTTAATGAAATTCAAATACACGTTAACTTACAAGTGATCTAAAACTTAAAATGTACTCGATAGGTAGACCTTAGAAATAACGCTGCACCGTTTTCTCTTAGTTAGTTTTAAGTGTAGAGAAGAGGGGCACTTTTATCCCCTTTCTGCAGCTCTCTTTTTAAAAGTTGGTCAAAATTTTCATTTTCAAACACGGATCATCGTTTGGAGATCAGAAAAGAAAAACTCGCTTCTTAAAATCATTACTGGTTATCATTATTTTAATGATTATTTGCGATCAGTATTTTTTGACTTTTCTATTTCGTGCCAAAACATAATTTTTTTTGTCGCACCAAAGATCACCAAATCGCCAAGGGAGAGACACCTTGATTATTCTGAAAAATACCGAAGAGAACTCCTATCCCGGAAAAATAAGGTTGACGAAACAACTTAGTTGTTTAATCCCGAAACAACTAACTTCTACCGAAACCTTTTGTATCATACCAAGCCCGATTTTAACAATTCTACTCAATATTAATCATTTTAGCAGGTATTAGCGTTAAAGTATCTATATCTACTTAAATTCCGATATCTGCAGAAAGTGAAACATAATAAATTCCCGAAGACCTAATGTTGTATGTAGTACTGTACCTAAACCTGAAAAAGCTATTTTTTGTAAAAATTTCTTTTATCTAGCCCCTAAGTTCTTTAACTTACTACCTTTATAAATTCAAAATAGTCTAACCAAACATGCATTTAAAGAGAAATTAAAAGACTTTTTGTTTTCTATTGGGGACGATATAAACTTTTTTGTTTGATCTTGCATTATTATTAGTGTAATTATAATCCATTCTTACTTTTTTTGCACTACTACTTACCTTACGACAGATAGTAAACCCATAATTTACGACACCCTGTTTGCCACTACTAATTTCCTGATTGATATTTTATTTATATTTTTCCGTTTTGTTTTCATGTAATGTTCACTTTTATTTATAATATTCATGTTTAAGTTTTTATTGTAATTCCTTGTGTAACAATTGCAACTAACTGTTTGTTCCCCTACATGGATCGTCATACGATCCCAGGTGATATATGATATTTTCTTTACTTTGTTTGTTGATTATAAAATATAAATTAATAAAAAAAATAAAAATAAAGTGTGATCATTAAAAATTTAACCCCTAATTGAATATACCTAAAACGTTTGCCTACAGCAGGGGTTTCCAAAGTTTTTAAGTCGCGGAGCCCATTTCAAGAGACATACTCTTCGCGGAGCCCTTTTCCAAAGATAAACTTTTCAAGGTACAAAAAGCAAATTACATAAAAACCATTGCTATAAGAAAGAAAGCATAAATGCAGTAGCGTATATATAAATATATTTTAATAGGGTTCCAAAATTATTCCACAGCCCCTCACATGCATATTTAACAGGTTTAATGTAGCTTTTAAAAATATTTTTAGGTATAATTTGCATCTAAGATAATTTAATGTAAGAAAAGTTGTGATTAATTAAATTCCAATTATGATAGGGGAGTATGGGTGAATTTTGTGAAATATGATCCTTAAAAACAGTTTCTTTATATTTGTTTTAGGTACATCATAGTCAAAATTTTGGACATTCATTTTTAGGTAAGATTTTAATTTTAACGAACGTATTAAAAAATTGACAATAATAAAGTTTTAAGTACAATATGGGGGTTCTCCCCTAAAAGAATTTCGAAAATTTGACCCTAAATAACATGGTTTTAACTTGTTTTTTTAACCAAGAAAGACTTGAAAAAAAAAAGACAAAACCAGAAAAAAACCTATAATCAACAGAGCTCACTTCATTGGAAGCTCCTCACCAAATCAACTTAAATTAAAGGTTTATTTAGACTCTAAATAAACCTTAAATTTAATTTAGAGGTTTAAAAAATTTGGGTAAGAAGGAGCAAAAGTAAGTTAACTAGAAACACCTTGCAGAAAATTATTTTTATAACATTTCAGAGCATCGCAAATTAAAAATTATCAAAAAACGTATTGGGTTGGTTTCAACAGTTTCGTTTTCGATTAAAATCGTTTTCTCGTTAGTTATGCGGTTGATTGAAATGCCATCTGGGGTTAAATAATGTTTTTTTATCATGAGAACATGTGTCCGTTGTGTTTCCACCATTTTACCATTAAGATTTTTTATAATCGAGTAAAGTTGATTTTGACGCCTCAAAGTAACTTTTTGATTTCTTTGAAAAAATCGGATTTTAACCCCTTTTTATTAATTTAGGTGAGTGATTTTTACATATATTATTATTTAAAGTCTTCTGCTTCTATGTATACCATTTTCAAACTGATATCTTTATTCTGAAGGGTATGAGAGTTCTTAAACCGTGACGACCAAAGGTGGGCCACCTTTCAACACTTAGGGTAGGGCAGGTTTCAACACCACTAATAGTATTTTAATATGGTTAATAATTTATTTTTAAAGAAAAAACAGCTGAAAATTGGTTTATATTATTTACATTAATATACATACAATTTTTATTGTTAAGGCTGCTAAATGAGCCTTAAAAAAATTTTATGCATTTAGTAAATATAAGCATCGATTTCAATAAAACTTTTTATTTTATACCTCTCTCTGATGATGAGTAACTAGCAAAATTTTAAATAAATTAAAACAGGTTAAAAATAAAAAATTTGGCAAATTCTGATTGAAAAATACTTGAATTAACAATATATTTTTGTAATACTGCTCAAAAGAATTTTTAAATGAAAAAATATAGTTAAACACACTTATTTGAATAAAAAAAACACAGAAACAGAAAAACATCAAAATTTGGAAAAATTTTTTAGAAATTTTTACTCTAAAATAGTAAAATATCTTTATTATATAATGTATATTTCAATGTATTAAAAGTTAAATCGATTGAAACTTTTAAAATTTAGAAATTAACCCGCTGTTGAAACCTGCCCCACCCGGTTGCCAGATTTCACCTGAGGAGAACCTTTTTTAAAACGCAATTTTGGACTATACTTAATTTTCTCTGGGAACTTGGGTAAAATTACACAATGTGTCCGAAAGTCCACGGTAGGATATGCAAGTGAAAGTTTTAGGATGCGTCAATTTGTGAGTTCACAAAAAAATAAAAACCGAAAACTGTTGAAAGGTGACCCACCTTCCCCTACTTCAAATTTCTTCACGGAGCCCTTGGAAATGCCTGGCCCTAAAGGCTCTGCAGAGCACAGTACGAAAACCACTGGCCAGCTTCAAAAATCCCAACTTAATACCATTTTTAATAACACTTAAAGAGGTGATTAGTATGATTGTTTTTTGAGAAAAGTTAGATGAGAAGGCCAAGAAAAGGTTTCGAGAAGAATTTAATCGGTATCGGAACTATTTTCCAGTTTCGAAATATCAAGGTTATACTTCTACACTACATTCATACATCCAACTTTTCAACAATAAAAATTCTCCCTCTTTGGTCAACAGTAAACCATCATCTCGAAAAAGTAAACAAGCGAACGGCACATTTCACCAACTTCCCTCGAAAATCAAACATTTCGGGCCGGGAAAAAAATGATGTGACGTCATAAGATGTGAATCACGGGGAACAAAATGCGGTCAGGCACACGTTCTGAGCGGAATAAGAATAGTTTCACAACTTGGAACGGACATCGGGGATTAGAAGTCATGCGAGTAGTTGTCTCGTAAGTCCTAATTGTGAAAGGACGTTAGTTGCTGTTTTTGATGATAATTGGTTCAGGGTTGATGGCGTGTTGAAAAAGATATTATTACTGAAAGCACAATAATTGGAGGTTTTCTCGAGAAAAGGATTTTTTTACTGTGTATTAGATAGGCCGAACGGAAGTAGGATTCAGTTAACATTATAGAAATTTCCAGTCTGCTTTACAGGTTGAATATTCCTTTAAAATTTTCATTTCTGCTAATCAGGTATGAGGGATGCGGATTCAAGGGGGGCACTCCGCAAAGTACCCCTCTTTGGGCTAATAAAAGGGGGGAAAGAAGGAAAAAGTGGGAGAGAAAGTAAGGCATAAAAAAGGGAAATAAATAAAAAATAAACATTTAAGAAAGAGCAAATGTTTTTCATTTGTTCAAAAAAAATGTACCCTTTTATCCTTGTTTAATTCTTTCCCAAGATAGTTCAAATATTTTTCTTTCGATCAATTATGTTTTTTCTTGCTCATTTTCTCCTTTTCCAAATTTTTAGTTCAGGGACGCTCTTTTCCCAGGTTAACCAGAATCTTCCCACCAAATTTTGAGGTTTTTGAGATTTTTGATATATTTTGAGGTGTTATTTTCTTGATTCGCTATAAGCTTCAATTTTCAGCATGTTTTTAAGGTATATTGCTGCAGTAATTGCACCCCTATTCAGGTGGTATATACAATATTTATATTTATTATATAATGTATATTTGTAATATTTAAGTTGTTTCAAAAGAGTTTTAAAATTTTTGAAATAACTTTTTATAATTACTTTTTTTTTGGCATTTTTACTATATTGGGCCCTAAACAACCAGACTAAGCCATAAAAATGTAATCGTTATTTCTTGTAGTAAGCACGAGAGGGTAAAACAGACTACAAAACCAAATCATCACGAAAAATGCGACTTTCTCGACAGAAACCCTGAAGAAGTCGGATGAATATACACACAGGGTGTTTGAAAATCCGTTTCGCGGCTTTTATTTGAAACCAACGTGCCCTAGGGTCACGGAAGTAAGGTCTACCCCTAGGTAAGTTACCCTAGAAAATCCATTGAGATGACTTACAGCAGTGGCGTAGCCAGGATTTTCCTATGGGGGGGGTCCAGTGGGAAAAATTTACTATTGGACATCAAAAAGTTTCCATAATTGGAGAAATAAAGTTATAATTTTCACATAACTTTTAATTTCTTATCAATTTTAATTAATAATTTATTAGTAATTAGTGTAATAATCAAGATTTAGTATTACTTTGATTGAAAGTTCTCATCCACATAAAATTTTTAGGTACAGAAACCATCAAAAATCAAATTAAGAGTTTTCAGTAGCTCGAGCTCCATATTAAAAAAAGGGGGGTTAGGGGGCCCCAGAAAACTTTTGGAAATTTGATTTTTAAAAGGAGTTTTTTACTTCATTATGAGGTGATAACGAAGGAGCACGTTAAAATTTCTGAGGCAGTGGATCCAGGATTTGGTTTTGGGGGGCTAAAAATTTTGAAAATCAAATTGAATCTTCTAAACGATTATAATATTAAAAAGCTTAAAAATAATCGTGTTCGAATTACCGCAACGGGGGTTTGGGGGACCTCCCCCAGAAATTTTTTATAAATTCAAGTCTAAAAAGCAGGTTTTCAACTCGTTTTGGTACACCTTATCCGAATTTCAAACATTATATTTTAAGGAATTTATTATTTGCTAAGAGTTGAGTATTTTGACGAACTCATCATAAAAAAAGTTGTTTATTATTAAGTTCCAATTCCCAAAGGGGTCCGGGGGTGCTCCCCCAAAATGTTTTTGGAAATTTGACGCTAAAAACAGGGTTTATTCGTTTGGTACCCTATGCTGATTCCCCCTTATAACGTCCCTCAATCAATACGTTTGTTATGGGCGAAACGGGGTTCCCCAGCAAAATTTTAGATTTTAGTATGCAAAAAAGTGGATTTTAGGCATTTTTAAGGATTATAGACGCCCTCTTTCGAGTAGCCACTGGAATATTTAACGCCTAAAAAGGGTCCAAACATTTTGGGTCAGGCCCATGGGGGGGGTCCGGACCCGGGGACCCCCCCCCTTGGCTACGCCACTGACTTACAGTACCCCTAGTGGCGAATCAAAAAATTTATTTTAAGAACTAAAGGAGACAGAGCAAAAACATCAATGATAGTATTGTTGCCAGCGTTGTGAAGAACTCACTGAAAAAAATTTCATGAAAATATTCGCGAAGATATTAGAATTACCCTATTTTCACACGCTAATATCTCCCCGAATATTCACGATATTTTCATGAAATTTTTTCAATGAGTTCTTCATAACATCGGCAACAATATTATCATTGATGATTTTGCTCTATCTCCTGTAATTTTTAAATTATTTTTTTAACTTTTCTATTTTACCACTAGGGGCGCTGAAAGTCATCTCAACGGATTCTCTAGGGTCACTTACCTAGGGAAAGACCTTACTTCCCGAACCGTAGGACACGTTGGTTTCAAATAAAAGCCGCGAAACGGACTTTTGAAACACCCTGTATACCTTTAGGTATGAGAACGAAATGCGACTTACGGTGTTCCAGAGCAAAATCCCAGTGACGCTGGTGACTCCGAGTATGTTGAACACCGCTGAGCCGACGATCGTGCCGATCCCGATGTCACCTTTGGTCACGAACGATCCTTTAAAAAAAAACTTAAATTATTTTGCCTTCAGTAACGGTCTAATGATAAATTTGATTTCTAAATAACAGAATTGGGCATTTGCCAATCCTCACCGAACCATCAACATATAGTTCATACGCTCAAACATTTTTTTCTTTTTCACGAACTAAAATTATTCATACCCCTAATTCAAAAAAAATTTACTAACAAAAAAACATGTCAATCTAAAAAAATTTTAAAAGATTAAAAGTACTATTTTTTTCTCTTGTGAAAGGAAAATTATAATGAACTTATTAAGTATGAAGATAAATGCATATTTTGATAAGGTTACAATTCATTTCTTGGGTGCCTGCCTATACCTAAAAATGCCGTTTAGGACCAAAAATTCCAAAAACAATTTATTATCCTATTTCAAAAAACACATCTTTAGCTTTCTAAATCAGTTTAAATTTTGTCGAAACCAAAGTTACAGAAATTTTACTTAACTAATAAGACATTTTATTGGGGAAAAAATAAAGAAATTCGCGTTTTTCTCAGAATCACATTTTTGCTATTTTCCTTCTCCGCAAACCTACATAACTCAAAATACTATAAGTTAATTTCTATAAAACTTGGGCACAATACTTGACATAATATGATTTAGGAGTCATACTATTTTTTTGGCATTGGGTGTGATATTTTTTATTTTATGAATAGTATAACTTCAAACTTTACTGAAATTTTTCAAGTTTAGTTCTATAACTTTTGATATTAAAATAATTTAGACATAAAAATAGTAGGCCTCCTAAAATATGTGTTCACGAGGATATTTAAGTTTACAAAACAAAAATATCTTCATATAAATTTGAGTTATGATATTTTGAGGAAAGGCTGTTTGTTGTGATTTTTATGCATAAATTATTCAATAATATGAAAATTTAAATTAATATTTAATTATTTTTATACAATTCATAGTTTTTAGATGCATTTAATAGTATAAATCACAAATTAGGCCAACATTTAAATTATTAAAAATAAGCCTTCGTAGGTAGGGGGCCGTCCATAAATGACGTCACGCTCAGAGGGGAGACGGGGTTAATCAATTTGTGACAAGGGGGAGGGAGGGGGTTTAAAAATTGTGACATCACATCCTGCAGCTGAAAATCAACGAAAAAAAACTTAAATTTTTAAAACGATAGACTTATTTTTTCTCTCAAAAGGCATCTTAAAGGTTAATAGAAATGAAACTATCAAGAATGGAGAAAATTAAGCTAAAATAAAAAAGTTGGTTCCGGGCAGTTTCAAATTCGTATATTAGACATTGTTGGTTTTGAGAGCGTGACATGTGACAGAGGGGGTATGGCAAAGTGTGACAGTTTGGGACAAAGGGGGGGAGGGGGTCAAAAATGGGCAAACAAAGTGTGACATCACTTACGGATAGCCCCTAGGCAGGCACCATAGAGAAAACCAGATTCTAGAATCTGTCGCAACTTTTTGAAAAGACAGCTGGATCCATTCACAATGGCATCCCAGTTTTATAAAAACCTTGTGGATAATTTTTACATCAATAAAAATTTATATTCCTAATTTATTTTTTATTTATTATATTTACTTAATTTTACTGGTGATTAACTGTTAGGGAAAAATTGTAAATGGGATATCAGTAGGTTGCTTTGAGAAATCAAAACCATTCCAAATATTTTTTAGATAGGGGAAAGTCGCCCAATATGGGATACGCTTTTTTTAATCGAATTTATTTTTTCCTGAAAAATGCTAAAATAAAACTTTAAGTGGCCTTATACAACTTTTTCAATACTAATTCGAAATCAAGTTTGATTTTTTATGAAAAAATTAATTAATTATACAAAAAATGCATTTTAATTAAAATTCAGAAGTTGCCTAATATGCGATACGGGTCGCCTAATATGCGATACAAGGTGTTCCCAATATGAGATAGTCTCATTTTGGGAATAAGCATCAAAATGAGAATAAACTCTCTTCATAATATGCCTAGTTTAATGTGCAAAATATACAAAGCAACTACTTTTTAGCACAGAATGACTAAATAGAGTTACACTAATAGAGACACACTAAAAATTAAGCAAAAAAGGGATTTTTTCCACAAAAAATAACAATAAATTGACTTTTACTAAAATTAATTAATTGTTTATAAAGCAAATCTTGCAAAACAAATAATTGTTTTTAATGTCTCCACTATCTTTATGGTACCATAGATAACATTTCTGGCAAATAGCCCATTTCTCCAGATGGGAGTCTTCAGACAACCGCAAAAAGCAGATAGGACATTCTGGATCTGTTAATTTGGAAGAATCTGTAAGCGAGTTTCTAGACGCAGATGCAGTAGGTAATTTTGCTAAGGTTATTAACTGAGAATAGGTTCCTGATTGAATAGATGATTTTATAAATACCCCTGAAGTTTCCAGCCGCCTCTTTTTCGTCATTGAATGGGTGAGGAATTTTATTTCCTACTGCCAACTGGTAGGCAATACGTTTTATGTCGGTAATTCTTAATCCAAAATAATGGTCGGACATATTTATGCAATATTTGGCAAGTTTGAAAAGACCGGCTTTCTTCCAAGTTTAGATTTTATAAGATCTTCAATGTATCTTCCGTCCTTGATGAATGACTATAGAAGGAAAATATGGTCTTAAAATTACTATTCATACACTGATAACAAAAGTTAAATAAGGCTTTCTGCATTTTTGATAGATTTTTAAACCAAACAAGGACGGATTTCATTGAAAGACGACTGGGACTGATTTTAATTTGATCAGAAAGTCGTTGTTTTACAATACAATTACATACTTTCCTTCTGATCCTAATAAGACACTAATTCCTTACAGTAAACAAATCTAAAAAATGAGTTCTCAATATGAGATATCCCATTTTAGGAACCTTGAGACTATCCCATAATAGGATTTAGCTCTTTTTTTTAAAAATCTGCCAAAAAAAATTAATGGGCCGAAAAATTTAAAAAAAGATGCATGAATATTAAAATTTCGATCAATCTGAGAAGAAAAAAACAAAAAAATTTAAAAAACAAGTTCCCGTTTTTGCTGTACAGGTCCTCCAAAACCTCTCCGAAAAGTTTAAATGTTCTTCAAAGTTATTTGATGCTCGTGAGAAAGGAGTTAAGTCCTTACCTTCCTAATTTTACCTGTGGTTACAATTAATTAGTCTAAATAATTAAGAAATGCCCCTCATGGATCTTGACACTTTCGGATTTTAAAGATAAGGGGGTGCGCCATATTAGGAACCTATCCCACATTGGGCGACTTTCCCTAAATGATTTAATCCCCGATGGTGAAAATGTGAAACTGAAGCCCTCTATTGTAAAACAAGAGAGGAAAAATTAATTGATCTCTTGAATGAAAAAGGGGGAAAATTCGGAAAGGTTCTGAAAAAAATTCTTTAACTTACCGATGACGGCAGAGTAAAGTTCAGGAGACGAAGTACCGATCGCCATGAAAGTTGCTCCGGCCACATCTACTGGAACATTTAAAGCTACAACGAAACCACAAAGTATACATATAGTATTAGAGATATAGTATTAGAGAATTTAGAGATATTTTTTTACATGAGTGGTGGTACGGTTACGCTAGGGGGTCGTTGTGTGTTGCTTTTCTTTTGTCCGATTCCGAGAAACAGGGAAGCCTTCAAGCATTACCCCATGGTTTGCGGTTTCCTATTGTCCGATGGGCGGGTATGTCAACAATAAATAACCGGTTTAAACTAAAAATTTTTTAAATCCAACAATCGGCGAAAAAAAAGGATGAAATTCAGACTCAAAAATTAAAATTTTAATTTACTTCACACAACAGTATATCAAATAAACTTGTTAAAAGGAATAATACCTGTAGGCCTGACCAGAGGGGAGGCAGGGGCAGGGGGTACGATCAGGGCCGTAACCAAGGGGGGGGTTCAAACCCCCCCCCCCAAAATTTTGACATCAATTTTTTCCTTAAAAATTCGCCTTAAAATGCATAAAACATCTACTTTTAAGGTTCAAAATTCAAAATTTTTCTTGGGGAGAACCCCCAGACCCTTTTGAAATTTTGAAATCTATTATAACAGTCGTTCCTGGAAAATTTTGGGACTTACAAGGAGTGGTCCTCTTCGGGTTAGTCTAAAAATGAGTGAAATCATAAATGGGTCGTATCCAAGATGATTTTGGAGTCCTACCCACGCTAGCAGATCCAGGGGGGCTAGGGGACTTAAGCCTCCCTCCCCAGAAGGAATAAGAACTAATAGTGAGAAAGAGGGGAAGTGGGAACTCAGGGGTGTAAAAAAGGGAAAAGCTACTCTAAAACGAGTTCAAATCCTGTTTTTAGGGTCAAATTTCCAGAAATTATCTGGGGGAAGCCCCCCAGACCCCCTGTAAAAAGTACGTCGAAATGCAACAATCCTACCAAAATGTATATTAAAGCCTTGAAAATGTACGTCCGAAATCCGGATTAGGTGTACAAAAACGAGTTCAAAAATCTGCTTTTTAGACTTAAATTTCCAAAAATTTTCTGGGGGAGGACCCCCAGACCTCCCTTTTAGGATGTTAGAAGACGATTTTGATATTGAAAATTCTTAGCCCCCCAAATCCTGGATCCGCCACTGTCTTCTTACCTAGGTCACCTACAAAATCGAAACTAAAGTTTCAAGAAATTTTTTTGCCAACCCCCCCGAAATAAAAGTCTAGTTAATACAGCCCGGGCTCGGACCCGAAGGGGGCCCCAGGACCCATATATTTTAATATTGAGAACTTGCTGGGATATCAAATCACTTTAAATATTTTGGAAACAAATGTGTTCACCTGAAAGGCCAAAATGAGTAAATTCCCAGTTTTCTAGGGGCGAATTTTCAAAAAAATTCTGGGGAATCAGAGCCCCTTTAGTGCTTGCTTGTTACTCATCGTTTTGAAAACGAAATTTTTAAGTTCATCAAAATTCAAATCTTGCCTTGAAATATTTTAAAAACTACATATAAAGCCTATGCATGGGGGGAGGGAGGTACTTCAGAAAATTTTCGCCACCTTTCGCGAAATGAGTGCATGTGACTGGGGGGCCCGCTTCTCAACTTTGTCCCCGGGGCCCGGCTTGGCGGCCCTGAATACCTGAAGGTTCCATTTTAAGTTTTAAAAAGATTTAAACTAGTAAACCGAATTAAAGCAGTTTTTCTGGTTGATAAAAGGTATTTACGGTTTTTTACATTGCAGGTTTTAAAACCAATTAAACTTGTGAAAATCAATAAAAACCGATGGTTTATGTCCAGTTCTTTGAAAACCGATGGATTATTAATATTGTTAACCACCCGTAAACGAATGAAAGTATTTTTTTATTTTGATGACCCAGTTTTCATCCTTTATTTTGCTTATTGAAAATCTATTTGTTATACAGGGTGTACCTGAAATGGTGCAACAAACTTTCAGGGATGATAATACTCATCAAGACGAACAAGAATCGGTATAGGAAGGGGGTCCCAGACCAAATCCCAGGGAGTTAAAAATGGAGCGACACCCCAAAAAAATCATTGAAAAATTCAATTTGTAGAAGAACTACTATTGGTAAAATCTTAATTATGGTCTCAAAAATTGTGGTTTAATAGGATCTTAAAAATTATCTCAAAAGCCTTCACTAAAATTTGTTTTATTATGAAAAAAGTTAAAAAACAGAAAAAATGTGAAAACTCTGCCAAAACCTTATTTTGTATTTCGAAATCCTTTCTTTTGATTTGATAATCTGAAAGATCATAGTTGAAAACCCTTAAGTCCAAAGTTTCACGTAAATACAATCAATATTAAACGCTTAAGATCCCCTGTTAAAGTTTGTTTTTTGCGTGCGCAAACAGCTGTTCTAGAAACATCTCTAGAAAACTGTTTTTCCACAATTTTTGTGACCATAATTGAGCTTTTACCAATAGTAGTTCTTCTACAAATTGAATTTTTCATTGATTTTTTTGGGGTGTCGCTCCATTTTTAACTACCTGGGAGTTGGTCTGGGACCCCCCTTCCTATACCGATTCTTGTTCGTCTTGATGAGCACTATCACCCCTGAAAGTTTGTTGCACCATTTCAGATACACCCTGTATACTTAAATAGGCCTTAATGCATTTCAAGTATAGATAAAACCGTTTTTTTTCACATTACTGGCTATTTGGGAAGGTCTCAATTGAGCGGTTTAACCCCTTTATCTACTAACAGTAGGAACTTACAAGTCCCACCAACTATAAAATAACATAAGATAACCATCCTTACGAATATACTGATAATACTTTGCAGGATCACTCTTTCAGTTTCACTCTTCCATACGGCACGGGTATTATGATGAGTAAGTATTTTAGCTGGAAATGCGAGTAGATTGAATTGAAGTTGTACTCTCTTCGGCTTCTTTGATCGGATTCTCATGATTATCATTTTTGTTACTTTAAAAGTTAGTCAGTCAAAAGGAAAGTGTATTATTAAAGACTTAAAACTGGGATAAAAAAATCCATGGTTTTTTTTGTATTTAGATAATATTGCAGCACTCCGTGTACTGACAGTACTCAAAAGTATCAATTTCATTAATTAGCTCTAATGGATAGAATTTTCCAAAGATGATTATTTTGTTATGTTTATATCCCTCTTAACTTTTAATTTAGTGACTCAAAAAAATATTCGCACGAAAAAAACTGCAGGAAATTATAATGCAGTAAATAAAGGGTTAACCGAGAGGAAAAATACACCGGTTGAAAAATTACCAGACGAAAATCGGTAATTTAAGATTCTTATCAACACGTGTAATTTTAACAAATATAAAAATTTATTAAAATCTTACATGAATTACATACAGAATCATACATGATCACAATGGATATTAACAAGGAAAGGAATTATGGATATTGCAATTTCATTTTTTCTTCCTTCTCCTTTGTAATTAAGTTTTTAAAAAAACTGCTAAAGATTCATTAAATTTTATTAACCTTAACTCATTTTACAAAACACTTAAAAAGAACACTTTATTGCATAAATATTTATATCATTAATATCTTTTAAAGGTCAATTAAATAGTTTTAAAATTAAATAAAAAAAATTGCCGCTATTTCTGTAAGGTGCATCAACAATACATGTTGCTCGGATTGTTGAGACAACAAAACAAAACAATGACTTTTAAGTAAGATCACAATGAATTTTTAGGGCAGGTGGGCCAAGTTAAAGAGGAACTTTTCGCAAGCTATTCTTCCACCATCTGCGAGCGACATCATCACTACAGGTAAAAACATTGATTGGCTCGCTGTTTAAATTTTTCAGCCTTAGATTAACTTGAGATCGGGCTATTTTTTGATACCGATTACCGTTAGAGCCTGATGCCAAGTTTTATTGAGATACTACAAGTATACGTAACAATGGTATAATTATCACAACAATAAGTTTAATAAATGGGTAAAAGTTGTGCAACAAACAATTTTGTCAGTTGGAGTTCAGCTTGCAAAAACGAAACATTTCAGAATATCAGCTTAAGTTTTGTACAGAGGAAGAGTTTGGAATCCTAGATAAGTGGATACAAGATGAAAAGTGAGTCGAATATTTATTGCTAGATGAAATTTTTAATGTAATGCTTAGTTACAACCGTAAATTATTTCAATTAAAAACAGTTTCAAAACCATTATATATTTAATAAGGGGTATTATTAAGTAAATGGGGGTGTTGTTTACACTTAAATTATTTCCCAATATAAAATTTTATGCATGATAAGACCCTATAAAAGTACCTTAACATCACTTAACATGCTTAAATTTTAAAAAATCCATGACGATCTTCGTTAATATACAGGGTGTCCCAAGAGAAGTGGCCCAACCCTTTAACTTTTGAACCCCTACAGATATAGTCATGAAAGTGGGGTCTAGGTCTAGTAAAGTGGCCATGCTCCATCCGAAGAGATAAGTTTCAACGCCCTCTAGCGGAAACTTTAGGAGTTATAATTTTTATTTTGAAAACTATGTGAGGTATGTGAAAAAAGTCAATGACTAAGTTGTAGAGGAGCATTGATTTAGTTGGAAAAAACACCTTAAGCAGAAAAATATCTTGAATAAAACCCCTAAAACACACGCTCAATTAGCTTGAATTTACGTAGATTTAACGTTTTAAAACGCTCCTCAAGAGGCAAAAATGAGAAATTTTCAATTTAATGAACTAATAATACTTTTAGTCATTTACTTAAGTCATAAAAATACAAATTTCTCATTTTCGCCTTGTGAGGAGTGTTTTAAGAAGTAAAATCTACGTAATTTCAACCTAATTGAGCGTGCGTTTAACGGGTTTTATTCAAGATATTTTTCTGCTTAAGGTGTCTTTTCCTACTAAATCGATGCTGCTCTACAACTTAGTCTTTGATTTTTTTCACATTCCTCCCATAGTTTTTAAAATAAAATTTATAACTCCTAAATTTTCCGCTAGAGGGCGTTGAAAGTTATCTCATCAGATAGAGCATGGTCACTTTACTATACCTAGACCCCACTTTCATGATTATATCTGTAGGGGTTCAAAAGTTAAAGGGTTGGGCCACTTCTCGTGGGACACCCTGTATGTAAGCAGACTAATTGTTGGTTTATTTGGGAAATAATAGAAATATAGAACATGTTTTGATCTTGCCGGGTTGAAATATCTAGTTACCTAACTTTGATTATATCTAATGAATTTCTAATACACTTGGTGGATAAAATTTTTTTTAATTAGTATTATTTTTCCTTACCAAAATGGTTTTAAGTGGATTTTATACTTAAAGCATTAAATTAATTTTATAAAATTAATGTAATATTAATAGAAAACACGGAGCCATAGTACACTATGAGGTGAACTTAACTATTTAATTTGTGCAAAAAAAAGTTCAGTTAAGACAAACAGAGCGCGATCTGATACCTTCCTATAAGTTGCCTTAAGTGTAGTTCTATTTGTAACAATAACATTCATCTCAATGTTGAGAGAACTCTATGGTTGAGAGAGAACTTAGTTTGATCTTGCCCGGTTGGAAATATTTAGTTACCTAACTTTGTTTGTATCTAATGTTTTTCTAATACACTTAGTGGATAAAAAATTTGAATGAGTATTATTTTACCTTACCAAAATGGTTTTGGGTGTTGATTATACACCCTAATGTATTTAGGTACTAAATTTATTTTATAAATTAATTTAGTGTTAATAGAAGACACGGAGCTGCAGTAAACTAAAAGGTGAACGAAACTGCTTAATTAGTGCGAAAAAGTTCAGTTATTCCCTACAGAGATTTAGAAAACATGGTCATTTATTTTCGATCTGAGGCCTTTTCATTACTGTAGTTCTATAATTTGCAATAATATCCCTTTTAGTATTGAGAGAAGACGTATTTTGATCTTGCTGGGTTGGAAATATCTAGTTACTTAACTTTGTTTATATCTAATGCATTTCTTATACGCTTAGTATATTAAATTTATTTTATAAAATTGGTTTAATATGAATAGAAAACACAGAGCTGCTGTAAACTAAAAGGGGAATGAAATTGCTTAATTAGTGCGAAAAAGTTCAGTTATAGAGATTCAGAAAACATGGTCATTTATCTTCGATCTGAGGCCTTTTCATTCTGTAGTTCTATAATTTGCAATAAAATTCCTTTTAGTATTGAGAGAAGACGTATTTTGATCTTGCTAGGTTGGAAATATCTAGTTACTTAACTTTGTTTATATCTAATGCATTTCTAATACGCTTAGTATATTAAATTAATTTTATAAAATTGGTTTAATATGAATAGAAAACACAGAGCTGCTGTAAACTAAAAGGGGAATGAAATTGCTTAATTAGTGCGAAAAAGTTCAGTTATAGAGATTTAGAAAATATGGTCATTTATCTTCGATCTGAGGCCTTTTCATTCTGTAGTTCTATAATTTGCAATAAAATTCCTTTTAGTATTGAGAGAAGACGTATTTTGATCTTGCTGGGTTGGAAATATCTAGTTACTTAACTTTGTTTATATCTAATGCATTTCTAATACTCTTAGTATATTAAATTTATTTTATAAAATTGATTTAATATGAATAGAAAACACAGAGCTGCTGTAAACTAAAAGGGGAACGAAATTGCTTAATTAGTGCGAAAAAGTTCAGTTATGCCCTACAGAGATTTAGAAAACATGGTCATTTATCTACGATCTGAGGCCTTTTCATTACTGTAGTTGTATAATTTGCAATAATATTCCTTTTAGTATTGAGAGAAGACGTATTTTGATCTTGCTGGGTTGGAAATATCTAGTTACTTAACTTTGTTTATATCTAATGCATTTCTTATACGCTTAGTATATTAAATTTATTTTATAAAATTGGTTTAATATGAATAGAAAACACAGAGCTGCTGTAAACTAAAAGGGGAATGAAATTGCTTAATTAGTGCGAAAAAGTTCAGTTATAGAGATTTAGAAAATATGGTCATTTATCTTCGATCTGAGGCCTTTTCATTCTGTAGTTCTATAATTTGCAATAAAATTCCTTTTAGTATTGAGAGAAGACGTATTTTGATCTTGCTGGGTTGGAAATATCTAGTTACTTAACTTTGTTTATATCTAATGCATTTCTTATACGCTTAGTATATTAAATTTATTTTATAAAATTGGTTTAATATGAATAGAAAACACAGAGCTGCTGTAAACTAAAAGGGGAATGAAATTGCTTAATTAGTGCGAAAAAGTTCAGTTATAGAGATTTAGAAAATATGGTCATTTATCTTCGATCTGAGGCCTTTTCATTCTGTAGTTCTATAATTTGCAATAAAATTCCTTTTAGTATTGAGAGAAGACGTATTTTGATCTTGCTAGGTTGGAAATATCTAGTTACTTAACTTTGTTTATATCTAATGCATTTCTAATACGCTTAGTATATTAAATTAATTTTATAAAATTGGTTTAATATGAATAGAAAACACAGAGCTGCTGTAAACTAAAAGGGGAATGAAATTGCTTAATTAGTGCGAAAAAGTTCAGTTATAGAGATTTAGAAAATATGGTCATTTATCTTCGATCTGAGGCCTTTTCATTCTGTAGTTCTATAATTTGCAATAAAATTCCTTTTAGTATTGAGAGAAGACGTATTTTGATCTTGCTGGGTTGGAAATATCTAGTTACTTAACTTTGTTTATATCTAATGCATTTCTTATACGCTTAGTATATTAAATTAATTTTATAAAATTGGTTTAATATGAATAGAAAACACAGAGCTGCTGTAAACTAAAAGGGGAATGAAATTGCTTAATTAGTGCGAAAAAGTTCAGTTATAGAGATTTAGAAAATATGGTCATTTATCTTCGATCTGAGGCCTTTTCATTCTGTAGTTCTATAATTTGCAATAAAATTCCTTTTAGTATTGAGAGAAGACGTATTTTGATCTTGCTGGGTTGGAAATATCTAGTTACTTAACTTTGTTTATATCTAATGCATTTCTTATACGCTTAGTATATTAAATTAATTTTATAAAATTGGTTTAATATGAATAGAAAACACAGAGCTGCTGTAAACTAAAAGGGGAATGAAATTGCTTAATTAGTGCGAAAAAGTTCAGTTATAGAGATTTAGAAAATATGGTCATTTATCTTCGATCTGAGGCCTTTTCATTCTGTAGTTCTATAATTTGCAATAAAATTCCTTTTAGTATTGAGAGAAGACGTATTTTGATCTTGCTGGGTTGGAAATATCTAGTTACTTAACTTTGTTTATATCTAATGCATTTCTAATACTCTTAGTATATTAAATTTATTTTATAAAATTGATTTAATATGAATAGAAAACACAGAGCTGCTGTAAACTAAAAGGGGAACGAAATTGCTTAATTAGTGCGAAAAAGTTCAGTTATGCCCTACAGAGATTTAGAAAACATGGTCATTTATCTTCGATCTGAGGCCTTTTCATTACTGTAGTTCTATAATTTGCAATAATATTCCTTTTAGTATTGAGAGAAGACGTATTTTGATCTTGCTGGGTTGGAAATATCTAGTTACTTAACTTTGTTTATATCTAATGCATTTCTTATACGCTTAGTATATTAAATTTATTTTATAAAATTGGTTTAATATGAATAGAAAACACAGAGCTGCTGTAAACTAAAAGGGGAATGAAATTGCTTAATTAGTGCGAAAAAGTTCAGTTATAGAGATTTAGAAAACATGGTCATTTATCTTCGATCTGAGGCCTTTTCATTACTGTAGTTCTATAATTTGCAATAATATTCCTTTTAGTATTGAGAGAAGACGTATTTTGATCTTGCTGGGTTGGAAATATCTAGTTACTTAACTTTGTTTATATCTAATGCATTTCTTATACGCTTAGTATATTAAATTTATTTTATAAAATTGATTTAATATGAATAGAAAACACAGAGCTGCTGTAAACTAAAAGGGGAACGAAATTGCTTAATTAGTGCGAAAAAGTTCAGTTATGCCCTACAGAGATTTAGAAAACATGGTCATTTATCTTCGATCTGAGGCCTTTTCATTACTGTAGTTCTATAATTTGCAATAATATTCCTTTTAGTATTGAGAGAAGACGTATTTTGATCTTGCTGGGTTGGAAATATCTAGTTACTTAACTTTGTTTATATCTAATGCATTTCTTATACGCTTAGTATATTAAATTTATTTTATAAAATTGATTTAATATGAATAGAAAACACAGAGCTGCTGTAAACTAAAAGGGGAACGAAATTGCTTAATTAGTGCGAAAAAGTTCAGTTATGCCCTACAGAGATTTAGAAAACATGGTCATTTATCTTCGATCTGAGCCCTTTTCATTACTGTAGTTCTATAATTTGCAATAATATTCCTTTTAGTATTGAGAGAAGACGTATTTTGATCTTGCTGGGTTGGAAATATCTAGTTACTTAACTTTGTTTATATCTAATGCATTTCTTATACGCTTAGTATATTAAATTTATTTTATAAAATTGATTTAATATGAATAGAAAACACAGAGCTGCTGTAAACTAAAAGGGGAACGAAATTGCTTAATTAGTGCGAAAAAGTTCAGTTATGCCCTACAGAGATTTAGAAAACATGGTCATTTATCTTCGATCTGAGGCCTTTTCATTACTGTAGTTCTATAATTTGCAATAATATTCCTTTTAGTATTGAGAGAAGACGTATTTTGATCTTGCTAGGTTGGAAATATCTAGTTACTTAACTTTGTTTATATCTAATGCATTTCTAATACGCTTAGTATATTAAATTAATTTTATAAAATTGGTTTAATATGAATAGAAAACACAGAGCTGCTGTAAACTAAAAGGTGAACGAAATTGCTTAATTAGTGCGAAAAAGTTCAGTTATGCCCTACAGAGATTTAGAAAACATGGGCATTTATCTTCGATCTGAGGCCTTTTCATTACTGTAGTTCTATAATTTGCAATAATATTCCTTTTAGTATTGAGAGAGGACGAATTTTGATCTTGCTGGGATCAAAATTTTTAGTTACCTAACTGAGTTTATATCTAATATTTTTCTAATACACTTAGTGTATAACAGTGGCGTAGCCAGAAATTATTTTTTTTTTGGGGGGGGGTGCATGATGATATTGAAATGAAAGAAAACAATTTAGGTTTTCAACTACACTAATTTATTTTACTTTATGAATAACTTAATATTAAAATAAATTAATGATATAATTAATCATAAAACAAAGAAATCTATACAGAAAACAACAAACTTGAATGATGTATTTCATCAACTCTCATGTACATAAAATGTGTCAAAGAGAACATTTTATTTACTTAAAATCATAAATATATAAGCTGAGGCGGACATAGAATTTGTCTTTTTTCTGGGGGGGGCTAAGAATCTTTATAATCCGATTGAATCTTCTTGATCTTAATATGGAAAATGTAGTGAATTACCCTTCTCTTAACAATTAAAAGGGGGGGCCTGGCCCCCCCAGAAAATTTTGGATATTTAAGTCAAAAATCCCCATTTTTTCATCTCGTTTTGGTACGCTTCATCCGAATTTCGGACACAGGTTTTATGGTAGAATTTTTGCGTTTCGACAAACTTAATATAAAATAGAGTTGTAATAATAGAGTTACAAATACCAAGGGGGTCCTCCCCCATAAAATTTTTAAAAATTTGAACCTTAGAAACTGGTTTTTAACTTGTTTTGGTGTATCTAATCCTAATTTCGGGAATAGGGGAATAAAAAAATTCTAAAATATTTAATTTGACAAAGAAAAAAGTTTGCAAAAAAGGTGCAAAAGACCCGTTGCACCCCCTTTGTCTACGCCACGGGTGGATAAAAAATTTGAATGAGTGTTATTTTACCTTACAAAAAAGGTTTTGGCTGCTGTTCATACGCTCTAAACGTCTTAAAGTATTAAATTAATTTAATATTAATAGAAAACACGGAGCTGCTGTAAACCAAAAGGGGAACGAAATTGTTAATTAATGCAAAAAAAGTTCAGTTATGCCCTACAGAGATTTAGAAAACATGAGCATTTAACTTTAATCTGAAGACTTTTCATTAGTGTAGTTCTATAATTTGCATTATTATTCCTCTCAGTATTGAGAGAGAATGTAATTAGATCTTGCCGGGTGGTTGGCGAGTCCAAATGGATTTTTTTATTATATATAATTTTTTATTTTAAACAAATAGTGGTGATTGTTGCTCTAATACTATTCCATTCATTGAGGTCTACAGTGTAAGGGAGCGGTTCTCAAACTTTTTCCGACTTGCGACACTTCTACTTAATCAAAGTTCTTTCACAGGGCCTCTCTCAAATAAAAATAATAAAATTATTATGAAAACTTCAATTTTTTTTCAAATTAAATTTTTTTTCAGAACAAGATTTTCTCAGTTGTTCATCGAGTTACTCTGAATGATGAAACAAAGTTCCAAATAATTACTTATTTGCCCTATTTTTTTATCAAAATCCAACCAACCTTTCGAACTTTCTTTGCACAAATCATATTTAGTATTAATAAAACATTCTGAACTGTATTAACTAATTTGTAATTGGATTTTTTCCGGTCTTTTTAAATCTGAAATTATTTACTATTTTACTTTTTCGTGTTAAACGGTTCTTTTAAATTGAATAGGAGTATATTAGTGCTCTTAAAGGTCATCGTGTTTGAAAATGAAAAAAAAACCATCGAAAATTCTTACCATAGATAACAATGGGATAAATCACAACTCTCATAAAAAAAGAAGATTCATATTTAGTTTTCTCAAAAATGTTTAAAAAATAAGGATCTTAAATTTTAGTTTAAAAAAGGTTTTGGATTATTTCATTCACTCTATTTCAGTGAAATATCACTACTTAATGACTTAAAAGGGGTTTCCTCCTTGTGCAAAAAAATAGCGAACTTAATCACCAATAAATAAGTTAAAACATTTAAAAAGGGTATAAATACTAAACCTTAATTCTTACATACAAATAGAGTTATACGGTCTTTATATCGAAATCTCCCTGTGGCTCTGCATATTTTGCCATAAAATACTTCTTCATTCAAATCTCTAAAAATCTTTTATGCCAAAGTATGAAAAAGATACAAAATCAAGAGGCCTCGCGTATCGTCAAAAATCTGTACTAGATTACAACGTTTTTCCACGATTTGACGTAAGAAGAAGCTACACTTTTTTGTTACCTGATTGGCTAGTGCTAGTCAGAGATTACTTTCACTCGCTCTGTCTTTTTTGCCTTTGAAGTAGCAAGAAAAAGTTTCGTCTTTTCACATCAATCTGTGACGTCACTGAGAGGAAACTTTGTAACCTAGTATAAGCTCTCTCTTTTATTGTTTTAAAAATTGCACTACTCTCGAAAATATGAGAAGTAAAATCTGATTACCATTATGAGAAGAGCTTTTCAAAAATATTTTTTACTTTTTTCTGAGTGAATTTTTTACAGTTGTGGGATCCTCTTTAAAAGATAATTCACATTATAAAGAAGATCTCAAATCAGTAAAAAAAATTCCGGAAATAAGTATTCTTTTGTTTACAAACTGCTGGAAAAAAATCCAAGTAACCTATTTTTATGGTATTAACTTAACTGCAAATACTGCAAATAACTATTATTCATATGTATAGGCCGTGGGGAGCCTAGTAATAGTTAAGGAATCGGCTTCGGGTTCGATTCCAGACCCACTTAAGACCCACCGAGTATATGCGGATTACGTGCTCGTTAAATCTGTGGGTCCGAAAGTCCTATGGTCGGTCATGGCACAGTTTACCATGGGTCCAGGTCTCTGGAGACTGTTTCCCTCCCCTTCAGAGACATGGCAAAATTGTGGAGCTTGGATAGTCAAAGTTGCATTAGAAACCACAACTATTTTTGGGGTGTAACGTGGTAGGCCTCCTCGTGGTGCACCCTGGGTAACGCTAATTCTACCACAACAATTCTTACTTAAATAGTATACTAAACAAAGTTGAGATATCTTATCTTTAATACGGCCACTATCCTAACCTAAGGTTAACCTGGAATAGTAATTTGTAATTGAGAAAGGAAACAAGTTAAGCCAATCAGAGTTGTCGAAAAAGTTTGATTCCAGGTTTTACGTGAAGTTAAACCTAAGGTTAACCTGGAATTAAACTTATGATTGGTTGTCGAAAAAGGGAAAAAAGTTAACAAATTTTAAGCCAATCAGAGTTGTCAAAAAGGCTTGATTCCAGTTTAACCTAGGTCTAAATAGTGGTGAATACAGCCATTTGATGAATACAACTACTTTCTGTTGTTTAAAAAACGCGCACTAGAGACTTTCGTTACGGCGACTGAGACAAAATTATCACACTGGCTATTGCAAGAAGTTAGAGCGCGCGCATTAAGCGACGAGACTCTTGGCCGATTGCCGAGAATCTCGCCATAGATATGCATTGCTCTCTAGTGACAGTTATGTTCTAGTCGCCGTGACGGAAGTCTGTAGTGCGCACCTAGCCTAAATTTGACTCTATTCTAAAATTTTAATTCAACCAGCTTTGATCTATTTAAAAGTTTCTAAAATTCTAAATAGCTTTTAGTTTTCGAGAATTTTAATATGAATTTGAACCCTCCCCCTGCATAACCTCTTATTATCCATTCTTTTATCTCTTTTGACAGAATTCAGTATACCGCATACTATAATTAATTAATAAAAGAAGTTTATTAATAAGAATTAATGAATTAAAAAGAATTATGAAATAGAAGTTGTCTTAAGAATTTGGCAAGACTCAAAACTCAATAAAAAGTAAACATTCTAAGAACACCAGAAAAGAGTAGAGTAGTGCTGTAGCTGTTCTTAATCCAACAATTTCTTTTTTGTTATTTTTTTAGTTGCAATGAATTAACAGGGTAGCCCCAAAAATCTTCTAACCAAATTCCTTGATAATCTGGTATGATTTTACCTGACATTGTATAGCCATTATACCTATATTCTTATAAAAAAATGGGAGAATAAATTAGGAAAGCATAAGGAAGGTATATAAATGAGAGATTTCCAGACTTTAATCACAAAAGAACCCTCAGAGGCCTTTTACGAAGCGACCACACTAATTTATATGCATTAGATATTTCATTTTGTAGGAAAGGAGATGTACATTTAACGATTTGAAAATCATAAAAATGTAGAATTTATTTTTGAAATAAGGCAGATTTTTTTTTCAAAAGTTTCCTAACTATTATCAGATCTTCTAAAATTCCCTGAAACGTAAGCGGCTCTGCTTTATTTTTGAACATCAGTTAAGACAGGGTGTGAAATTAAATTGAAACTTTAAATCTTAATATATATAAAACTAATTCGAATTTAAAATAAAACGAAAAGACAATCTTTTTGAAAAAAATAATTGTATATTTGTTTAAAATTTTGTACTTCTACCATGATTAGTTTTTCTTTTATAACGAAAAAATGTTTCTATTACTTCATTGGCTGCTGTGACACGAGTTAGATTCCATGACAATCTCGAGCGGTTGTGGGCTTGGCGTGATGTGGGAAAAAAATAAGACTGGTGGAAACCATGGCAACGCACTGGGGAAAGGTGGGGAGACTTGGGAAATCACGTGACTTTTCAACCGCCGATTCTAATTACACAGATTATAACTATCTGTAACATTAAACAGCCAGCTTAGCCCTAGAGGTTGCTTACTCTCCCTTGAAACGCTATCCGCCCAGCCCCAGATATGTCAACGTCCCTGTCCGGCATCACCTCTCCCGGACTTCCTCCCAGACACTTCCGTCGGCCGTAAAACTTCTTTGGGTGCAGTGTAACTGCGACCGTAACCACCGATCGATGGATGAACGAATGCAACCGGTGAGTTGCAGGAGGTAGTCGTTATAACTTTATTGTGCTACGAAGCGATGAGTTGGTCGAAATGGAATATCAATATGGGAACTCGAAAGGGGTGGTTAGAACCCAGCAAAAAAAATCAGCATAAAACCTTCAAAAAAGTACCCCTTTTGAAGGTTTCATGAAGTTACCTGCAGTTTTTTTGAAGGCAGTCAGATCCATGCAGGTTTTATAAAGGTAATGTGCAGTGTTTTCGAAGGAATGTGAAGGTTTTATGCAGCGCAATTTTCCCTTCACAAAAACTGCAGTTTTTATGCAGAATATTAAATGAAGATTTTGAACTTAATGTTTCCTTAAAGAAAAATGCAGGTTTTGTGAAGACATATTGCAGGTTTTATGCAGTGCTATTTTCCCTTCACAAAAACTGCAGTTTTTCTACAGAGCAAATAATGAAGATTTAAAACTTTACTTTTCCTTCATAAAACCTTCAGTTTTTATTAATTTTATTTTGGACGAAGATTTGACGCATGCGCATTTCCTAGGGTTTGCTGGATCCGATATCCGAAATAAAGTAAGAACATTATTATGATTAATATAATTTTATTAATCACATAATTTAATTGATTTAATAATTAAATAAGATTATTCAAGCCAGTTTTTGTTTTTATTTTAATCATCCCGGAATAGTGAAGACGTTCTGCGCAATCGCGTTACATAAAGATCCGTTTTATTGTGATAATGGCGGTATAAGGGAAGCAGCTTTGAAATTGGTGAGCGGAAAGTTATTTCTCTGAATTTTATGATTCCATACTTATTTCTTGCTGTAATATGATTAATATTATTTTATATACTCATCAAAATTTGTCCATTTGTAATTGCATGCTATTTTACTTATGCATTGTCAGGTATCGTATTTTAAATGACTGATTTATTTGTTGCTTTGGTACCGTGCTTTATACATTTTGCAAAGTATTATTAACAAGCTTATTGCCTTTCTGGATCAGCTTCGATTAGAGTCGACCAGTCGCCATGTTTACCCACAGCTCAAATGATGACACAGGACCATATAGATCTAATTTGAGCTGTGGGTAAATATGGCAGCTGGTCGACTCTTATCGAAGCTGTGCCGTATTTCTTTTCACTTAAATCGGAGTCCTCGTAAAGCACTTGAGTGTTATCATTTGAGCAGTGGTGAAACATGGCGGCCGGTATGCATAGCACCAAAGAATCGGACTGCCAAAATTTATACAGAGGAAACATTTGCAGGCATGAAAATCACGCGTTAATTTCAATGTAAATCGGAGAAGTTTGATGACGATGTGTATTGGTTGTCTTTATTTTCCCGATCGCATCTGCCGTTTAAAAATTTTCGAAATGGGTACATGCATTTATTAAATGTTTTGGGATAAAATTAGGCAAATACACAAATGTTAGCAGTCAAACGTAAGCCAGGTTTGTGTCAATGATTATGTTTTGGTTCACTGTTCAATACAATAATAAGTGATAAGTAAATTAAAATCTATTATTTTTTAGAAATAGTTGGAGCATTAATTTATTTTGCTTAAAATTTGAAATTGAATATATTTTGCTAAAAGCTTGATTTTTCTTATAAAAAAGCAGAATCAAAATTTCCACCTTTGCTTTCCCGCCATAGAGTAAGCCCATTTCAGCGTATCATAACTTTATGCTTGGCCCTTTTTGGGATACGAGAATTAGGTAACATTATGAAAATCAAAGTTATTAAAGATTGTTTGTGTTTTTCAGTATGCCATCATAGGGTTTAGTGCCATTAAACTCTTACCAAACCAGGATGTTAATAAAAGTCCTAAAACTAAACTAAAATATTTTAGTTAGTTGAGAAATCTTTCAATTTGAGCTAACTCCCTTTATATGGATGACATTCAATACACTAAACTTATTTTTCCCTAGATAATGTTTGTTGATGATTTTAGAATTTTACTGCTCTGCTGCTAAAAAAGTACGCTGCTAAAAAGATACGGCCTAATTAACATTTGATACAGAAAAATTTTTAAAATTCAAAAAATCAACAAATGTTTTTTTTATTCATGCGTATGATACATTTTATTATGTTGATTTTTCATACCAGTTGGCTGATTTTTGTTGTTGATGGATGCAGTTTAACCGTACCAACATAAAAATAGTCAAAAATTCTTTTCAAAAACCCCGGCAGGTCTTCTGCAAGAAAACTGTAATAATCCAAGATAAATCAGCATAAAACCTTCAAAAACAACACTGCAGGTTTTCTGAATGAAATTCGGACAACTTAACTGCAGGAAAAATGCAGTCAAAGAAATCAGCATGAAACCTTCAAAAAACCTGCAGGTTTTCTGCATGAAATTCGGACAAATTAACTGCAGGAAACCTGCAGTCAAAAAAATCAGCATGAAACCTTTAAAAAAATCAGCATGAAACCTTCAAAAAACCTGCAGGTTTTCTGCAGGAAATTCGGACAACCTAACTGCAGGTAACCTGCAGTCAAAATATACAGGTTTCTTGCAGGTTTATTTGTCCGAATTCCCTGCAGGAAACCTGCAGGTTTTTTTTGAAGGTTTCATGCTGATTTTTTTTGCTGGGAATTTACTCAGATGAGGGGCGATGAAGAGTGTAAATGGTTCTGAAGTGAATGGAATGTGACAATTATGAAGGGCACGGGTTCCAGGCACAAAATTATTCCCTAAGCCCCCCATGCATGTTTAATTAATTAAATTTAACGTAGCTTTTATTGCATTTTTAGGTACGACTTGCATCTTGCGATGAATATAATTTTATAATAATGTGATTAATAAAGTTCCAGGTGCAAAAGATGGGTCGAAGGGGTTCGTCCCGAGAAAAATATGGAAAATTTGACTCTAAATATGTTAACTTATCGTTATGGTACAGCTAGCGCGAATTTTGGAGGAGGGGGACGGCCGTCCTTGCTCCCCTTATATACGCCCCTGTGAGGAGCAATCACAACTTATGGATACCTAGCACCATTTAGCTGATTTGAGGTGGGTCTTTAACTTAAAATTAAGGCAACGAAATTTAAAGAAATTTAAGACAAAAAACATTATAAACTTATCTATATTTATTAAATAACAAAAGTTATAAGGAAATTCAAATTACTAATTCGAAATATTATTTGCTTTTATTTAAGATTTTAAATGAGCTTTGTCAACTAGTAATCGGAGTTTCCTGGTTGTGTTTCACGGGTTGACAGTGACACCTCTCATAGAAAGAAGAAATCGTTTGATTTGTATAGCATTTCAGTACAGCAATGCAAAAATATGTATTGTGCAAAGTTATAAAAGAATAAATATAGTTCTTTGTAAAGGGCTTGCGAGGCTAGCAGTTATCAGGGCCTAACTATAATAATCTAACAACACAAAAGCCACAGTTATGTCATTATAATGTCACTGAGAGTCACACTTGTCACAAGTCAAAATGCGACCTAACTTGGAGGTCACACAGTGACCAGTATTGAGTGACAATTCTACGCCGTCACAGGGAAGTCTTTGTTTGACCAGTCACAACTGTACCTTCTCAGCGACATCACTGTAAAGTCAAAAAGTGGTCACAGATTTTGGTCACAAATTCCAGATATTTGTCGGTCACAGTGACTTCCCAGTGACACTCAACCTGACAGTCACAAAGGAGTCATAATTCGGTCACCTGGTTATTAGGGTCAACGCAAACTTTTATGATATACCCACGACCGTCAATCAGCGAAAAAAAGAGTTCCCCTCCTAGCAGACAGCGATTGCCATCTCCCCCGAATGCTCACACAAAGAGATGGGGGAGATATCCACTGCCCGTTGATTGACGGTCGTTGGTATCATAAAAGTTTGCGCTGACCCTTATACTACGTTCACACATGAAAAGTTAACATAGTTTAATTAAGAGAGAAGATTAGATAGCTCAACTTAATCTGTCTTATTTTTAAGTGTTCACACTTCAACTATCTCAAACCATATCGTGCTACGAGTAAAAAATGGCGGCCGTCCAAGAGCTCGTCTCTACGGCCGTATTCACCGGTAACCTGACCGGCGGTCAGGTCAGGAAACCATGGTTACAGCCTCTGATTGGTGGAAAAATAATTCAATATTTTCCTTCCACCAATCAGAGGCTGTCTAGATACCACCAATAACACCAATGCATCGCTGACTGAGAGCATAAGCATTAACGGTGTTACGGCGTTTGAAGAGTTCTGAATCCTAAGTCACAGGGACAGCGGATGCTGTCCTTTCCCTCGCGAACATTGGATGGTGGAATTTTTGAGTTAAGCCGACCCCACAATCGGTAACTCGTCCCCGTCTGACTCTAGCTAACCCACACCACCATGCGAGTCCCTCCGCAAGTCACCGGGGCCTTAGAGGCTGACGCATGTTCTCAGATTTTAGCCGCGCTCGCCGAGTTGAGCTTAATACGTTGCCCGGGGGAACCACTGGGCGGTAACTGAGAACTCACTTGATCTTTTCTAGGCATTTCCCCTCAAGAACCGCGGTGCTATCAAAGAACTTGTAACCATGGTTTCCTGACCTGACCGCCGGTCAGGTTACCGGTAAATACGGCCGTAAAACACTCCACTCTTAATTTTTTTTACTTAGGACGTATACTTACAGAATACCAATTTTTCTTCTTGTGTAGTCCAGTTTGTTTATCGAAATATATTCAATTTCGAAAATATATTTAATTTAATAACGATTGTGCCTATGTAATATCAAATAATAAAGGTTGGTAGTTTGTAGTAGTTTTTTTTCTTCTTAGTAGATGGCACCACGGTAACTTAAACTAGTTTAAAAACTTAAGAGAGTTCGGGGAACTAACTTAAAGTTTAACTAGTTTCTTTTCGCTAAACTAGATTCGAGAACAGTTCGTCCAGGCATGTTCGACTTAAGGGGGTAGGTGCACACCTTTCGACCAAAAAACACATTTTTCAATTTTTGCATTTTCGTTTAGTATTACATTTTACGCTTCAAACGACACCAAAATTACTACTTTACGCGGATTAGAAGTATTTTTAATTATTTTTTACGGAAATAATTAATGCACTACTACTATGCAAGATTCTTACTGAATTTCCATTTTTCTCAAAACTGAATTTTTACCATGAAAGGAACATTTTCTCAAAATCTATTATAGCAAACAACTTATAACTTGGTATCCTTATTAATGACGCTATGTTACATACTATAACATGAGCTTTTAAGGCTATTATGTCTGGTTATTTTTAAAAAAATATTATCTGAATGAACTTAGGGTTTTTCTCAAAAAGACTGAAATTTCATGATGTTTTATGCTATAAGTTCAGTTCAAAGGATTTTTTTGAGAAACCCCTGCGTTAAAGTATTAACATAGCGTCATTAATAAGGTTACCAAGTTATAAGTTGTTTGCTATAATAGATTTTGAGAAAATGTTCCTTTTATAGTAAAAATTCAGTTTTGAGAAAAATGGAAATTTAGTAAGAATCTTGCATAGTAGTAGTGCATTAATTATTTCCGTAAAAAATAATTAAAAATACTTCTAATCCGCGTAGAGTAATAATATTGGTGTCGTTTGAAGCGTAAAATGTAATACTAAACGAAAATGAAAAAATTGAAAAAAGTGTTCTTTGGTCGAAAGGTGTGCACCTACCCCAAGATAGATTAGCACTTAAACTAGATCAACTTTTCATGTGTGAACGTAGTAGTATTTAGGATATAGAACGGATTTCTATTATTTTACTACTCACACTCTGCGATGATCTCGAGGGTGGGGACGAAGAACTGGTCGCAGACGATGGCCAGAACGACGCAGAGGTAGGCGGTGGCCAGGAAGTGCAGCGCCACCCACCCCCCTCGCCGCTGCTCCTGCGTGAAGAGGTCGGGGGGGAACTCGTGGATGGCGGCAGGGATGCACTCCACCAGACTGCTGCTGCTGCGAGGAGCTGCAACACAATAATCACCACTAAATAAACTAAACCTAAAAATATATATAAATTAACAGTGTTTGAGATCGCAACTTGAGTTGCAAAATAATCTTATCTATTGCATACAGGGCAGATCGAAGATTTCTCGCGCCCTATTGTTAATAAATTGTATTTCGCAAAAGACTATATTTGAGGAGCAAACAATCAAACCATGCTTTCTCCTTCAAATACAAAAATTTTCAGGAAACACAACAAACTAATAACTTAAAAAATAACTAATTTAAAAACCTAATTATCGTTTGTTAAGTTCTATAACGAATAACTGAGAAAAGTCCCCACCAATATTTTTACATCACCAACTTTACTCTGACAAATGAGTGGGTCACGTGACGAGAAAGAACAGCTATAATTGGCTGTGACTGGAGGAATCACTGTTTGATTAAAAACAGGCTCTAGAGGAAACACTTTTTGATTGAAACATCAATTTTCTAAGTAGTGTTTTAGTTGAAGATAACAGCATTATTTTGTGCAGCTTAATGTGGAGATCATGAAAATAGCAGTAACTCATTTTTTATTTTTATTTTTTGGAGAAAACACGGTTTGACTGTTTGCTCCTCATTTATCGACTCTACGGTGAATGAACTACACAAATGCAAATGCTGAAATTCGTTCCATTCGGGAGCTTGGCGGCATTATATCTATACTGGTCAAGAGGGTAATTTTTGGGGATTTTGATTGGTGAAGAGGTGGGGGGAACTCTTGGATGGGCGGCAGGGATGCACTCCACCAGACGGCTGCTGCGAGGAGCTACAATACAACAATCACCACTAAATAGACTAAAGCTAAAAATATAAATACGATAAGAGCTATGAATAATTAATTGGAAACTCCTGATCCTTGAATTTCCTACGGGGCAGTTCGAAAATTTCTAACACCCTATCGTTTCGTAAAGGCAGTTAGTTGCTCGATGGCAATATCCGGTGCAAGAACCACCAAATTTTTAATATCTTCATTCTGGAGCTTGGCGGCATTATATCCATAATGGTCAAGAGTGTAATTTTTGGTGATTATTTCAATGGGTAATTGCAGTCAATTTTTTTAAAATCTTAATGTGTTCAGAATGGCTTAAAACCCCCCAAAAACATTTTTATTTACCTTTCAAAGCCCTAAATTTTAAGTTATTTTCAATTTAAAATAGCTTATTTTCTGTCTGAGCTGAAACAGCTTGTGACGTTAAATGTGCCTTGCTTCCGCTTGTTGTTATCATCCCGCTTTGAAAGACTGAGCTCTAGTTTTTTTACAGCTTAGTGTTTCGATAAAAACGGTGTTTCCCACATTTCCAAGAGATACATGTGACGTCACATTGTTAGGAGCTTTCTTTATTAAAATATGCCATAATTACCTTAAAAAAAGTTTGCGGGAAAAGACAAGCATATTTTTGGAATCAGGAGAGAATTTTTAATAAATTAAAATTTGAATATTTAGAATTTTAAGAGATGCTGCAATTCTCCATTGGCACAAAGATATATTCCCAAAAACGGCATCGTGTGCTCAAATCATGGCTTAATCAGAAACCAGCACCTCACATCTTCTAATATTCTTTCCTCAAGTTAAGCACGTACGGACGCAGTCAGTATTAGGGCTTAAATTCTAACCAAAGAAGTACCGGAGCGCTACTATTTCTGCATTCCGCTTAATTGGCAGATATCCGCTTAATATGGACAGAATGGGAGCGGGACATTTTGTTCCATCTATTAAATATATTTCCATATAAGATGATGGAGTCGAATTATAACTTACAGCCTAGTGTAAAATTTACCAGAACCTTTATTATTTTTAAGCCATTCATTATGTGAGAAAACTCCAGCTCTCAAGCGTCGCCTCCAACCGTGGACCGGTTGCGTCCTTGTTAGGGCGCATCAGCACGGTATAGGAAGGTAACGCAAGACAGTGGAGGGAGGAGGCGACGCTTGAGAGCTGGAGTTATCTCACATATTCCTCTAACCAGAGGTAGTGGTGAAGTACTCCCCTTTCCATTCATTATGATTTCATTTATAATCAAATTGAATGTTAAAATGTAAATATTTACTGAAAACCAAGAAGTGCTGGAGCTACGCTCCGGTGCAATTTAAGCCCTGTTTGGGAGGATGACCACCAAGAACATCATTGGAATTTTTTTTTTGCTTTCCTTGCTCGATCAAATATTAATATTGGCCTACTTTTCAGAAAAGGATCTACCTGTCATCGAAATTAGTCTTTCCTAAATGAATGTGTATAGTAAAATACACATAATTTAGTAATCAACTTAATTATGTAACAATAATAGAGGTTATTTTCTATAATATTTTCCCTTGACACATACTTCCAATTGAAAATTAGATGGAACTAGTTTCAACTCCTTAGGGAGTCTATTTCAGAAGATGTGCAGAAAATAACTTTTTATATGGCTCCCGTAGATTAAAAAACCCCATAAGAAAAATTTTCTTCTTTCATCCTTTAATAAGATACAAAACATTTTATTTTGATACCTTCAAAACCCGACGAGGAGATATACCTGTTACAATTTTCACGCGGGATCGTGCGCACATTAAAAAGCTCTAGGAGGAAATAGTAAAGCAGTGATTGGCAAAATCAAAACTTTTAGGCAGGAACTTTTTTTCTCAATTCCTGGGTACATAGTTTTATTTCTGAAATTTTTAAATGCGATTTATGCATAACCCTTATTTTGGAGTAAAAGTGTGTTACTTAGGGTCATAGTTATGTTAATGTAACGTAAGTTACGAATTTTAGCTTTTAATATCTTCGTCAGATTTAAAGATATCCAAAGGAAATTTTGTATCTTACTAAAGGGAATGGATGAAGAAAAATTTTCTAATTGGGGTTTCTTATAATCTACGGGGGCCGTATTGAAACTAGTCTCATCTAATTTTTCACCTCATTTAATGAAAATTTGCAATCGACAGTATATGCCTTGGGAAAATATTTTAGGAAATAGCCTATTGTCACACTATTTATTTATTTATTTAAATATTTACACACACAACAGATAAATCCATTTACAGTGGTGAAAGGGAGAAAAAAACAAGAAATATTAATTGAATAAAACACTTTCACATAATCTTTTAAAAGCACTAAAAGACACCGGAAAAACAACAATTTCATTACATTGCATGTTGAAAATCATGTAAAATCTATTAATAGGAGAACTGGCAATATAATTAAATTTAGAAAATGGACTGGCGAAAAGATATTTTTTTGCGTAAATTATAATTATTAACAGAAAACTGAATTAAACACAAAATGTCAGGACAATCAAATAAATTATTAAGAATTTTATAAAAGAATAATAAACAAGACAGATCCCTACGAGATCTCAAAGATGGAATATTAAAGGACTTAGCAAGACTAGAAGAAGAAATATCATGAGGGTAATAACTATTTTTTTTATAAAAAAGATAACGAAGGAAATTATTTTGCACTCTTTCAATATAAATCATCTTGTTATTGTAATGGGGATTCCATATTATATTGCAATATTCTAGGGTTGAGCGTATCAATGAATAATAAAGAATTATTAAAGTTCGTTCATTAGAAAAATTAAATGTTTTGCGTTTTAAGTATCCAAGTTTTCTATATGCTTTAGAAACCATACTGTCTATATGAGAAGAAAAATCAAGATTAGATTGAAAAATGACACCGAGATCTGTAATAGTATTTACACGATTTAGAATTGAACTATTTATCTGCTACATATACATAAGAGGATTGGATAAGCGAGCATAAGAAATAACCGAGCATTTAGCTATATTGAGATCTAAGCTATTAATTGCACACCATTGTTGTAGATTATTTAGATCAAGTTGTAAATTTAAGGCATCAAGAGTAGTTTTTACAGGTTTCATTATTTTTAAATCATCAGCAAAAAATAAATATTCAGAGTTTTTAAATACATTACAGAGATCATTAATAAATAAAATGAAGAGTAAGGGTCCAAGGTTAGAACCTTGGGGAACACCAGAAGTATTTGTGAACCTACCGGAAATGGCATTTTTAAAGTATACATATAAAGAACGATCGTTTAAATAGGAAAATAGCCATTCAATAAAATTTTCATGGAAACCATAATTATTTAATTTACTCAATAAAATACCAAAATCTATAGAGTCAAAGGCCTTAGAAAAATCCGTGTATATAACGTCAAGTTGAGTCCCGCTTTCAAAAGCAGAAATAATTTTACTGTACAGACAAAGTAGATTAGTTGAAGTAGATCGTTTAGGCATAAAACCATGTTGAAAGGGAGAGATTAGATAACTAACTTCACCAAAAAATTTTTTATACACAATACTTTCAAAAATCTTTGAAAAAGGACTCAAGATGGCAATAGGCCTGTAATTTTTACAATCAATAAGGTTACCCTTTTTATGAATAGGTATTATTTTAGTTTGTTTCCAAACATAAGGAAAACAGTTCGTTTTAAGTGATAAATTAAATAAAATTAAAAGAGGATAAATAAAAAAGTCAGAACAGCCTTTGATGATAAAAGAAGGCACATTATCTACACCAATAGTTAAAGTTGATTTCAATTCTTTTATAGCAGACAAAACATCATCAAGAGAAATTCTACCAATTCTTATCATATCAGAAAAACAAGGATTAAAGCTATGATCAGAAGTAATCGGTCCAATAAATTCAGAACTACCTTTATACACAGAACTAAAATATTCAGCAAACATATTTGAGATTTCAAGATGGTCTTCGGATTCCCTACCATTATAAGATGCCTTTACTGAGTCAGTGCTTTTATTTTTAAAGTATGACCAAAATTTATTAGGAGCTAAAATTAGGTTATTTTCAAGAGAAGATACATAATTAAGATAATCATTTTTAATGCTCGTTTTCAGGGCAGACCTCAAAGATTTAAATTCATTAACAGTATCAGAATTATAATTTTTTCTTAGATTTTTACGAGCACGAACTTTCTTTTTTAATAAACATCTGGTCTCGGATGAGTACCAAAAAAGGTATTTGTTATTAGATACCCTGACTGGAATAGTTTTGCTAAAAATATCAAAAAGGACATCATAAAATTTATCAATCGCAATATTTATATCCGAGAAAGTATTAAGAAAATTCCAATCAACAGAACCCAATAAAAACCACATATACAGGAAATTCGTCTTTTTGTAATCAAATCCAAATACCTTGGAATCGGCATCGCCCATGCGAACAGGTTTGTAATTAATAAAAACAGAAAGAGCAGGGTGATGAGGATCCTCAGAAACCATAGGTCTGTCATTACGCTCAACTATTAGATCACACATGTTGATATTAGTTAAAAACAAGTCTAAATATTTATCATTAAAATTTAAAACATTATTAACCTGAGTCAAGTTGTACAAATTCATAAAATTAGATAGCTCAATTAAAGAGTGTCCAAGACAACCACCGTTTAGGGAATCCTTTTTGAGAGGCAGATTAAAATCACCACAAATGAAAATATTTTGATCAGTAAGGAAATGTTCAAAATAATCAAAAAATTTAATATAGGTATCAACATTTGCTTGAGGCTATACTATATAGTAAACGCCCTGTATAATACGCGGCTTGCAAACTTTGCGTGCCAAAATTAACACTGTGTCATTCCGCCAAAAGGCAGGGCAAAGATCAAGTTCTCTACAGAAGCCGTTTATTAATTTGATGAAATAGAGCGCAAAAGTTATAGAACGATATAGTTATTTTGAAAAACAATGTTACAATAGTTATTTTGAAAAACAATGAAAAACAACAGAGCTAAATTAATATCAGAGATCAGAGTTTTTGTTGGGAACTTTCCTGTTTTAGCATATACGTTTTGCCCCTTTGAGCAGCAAATCACTCCCAAAAAAAGGCACGATTTTCATATTGTTAAAGTATAGGAAGTTTGCGCTCCAGGTTTATATACAATGGTGTTCAAAGTTAAGACATACAGGCTTTATCTAAAAATATTTAATAGCATGAATAAGGTAAGCCTCTTCTAAAGGGTTGAAGTCTATAAATCTGGCTGCCCATTCCATATGGCGAATACTTTCCGTTTTAATGAAAATTGTTGACCTGATGAGCTCAATAAAGTAAAGGTTTTCCATCCATTGAAAAGAAGTTTACAACAAACAGGATCCCCAAAAGGTGAATAAAGGTCTCCAAGATTACATAAAAGCTTAAAAAGTAGCTCAAAAAGTATTCTTCATACTCATGTATGTTCAAAACAGTTCTTATTTTTGCCTTTCCTGGTATTTTGGTTTGATTCTAACTAGTTCATAACTACAGTTTATTTCCAGGGTGAAGAGTTCAGCAAGTATAATTTATGGACTTTTTAAGCCAAATACGCTAAAAGTAGCTTTTTAGGACGTAAATAATTTAATTTTTTTTTAATTTCAACTTCGCGGTACTTAGTAGTTATATTTTAAGATGCTACACTTGGGGGTTGCACACGTACAATGCGGCTTAGCGGCACACACGCTGAAAATATTTTTGGGTATCTGGAGTGGACCACTTCCTACACAGGGTGTTTCAAAACTCCGTTTCACGGCTTTTATTTGAAACCAACGCGTCTCCTAGGGTCATGAAAGTAAGGTGTTCCACTAGGTCAGTGACCCTGGAGAATCCATTGAGGTGACTTACAGCGCTCCTAGCGGCAAAATAAGAAAGTTAAAAAGTAAAAAATCAAAGGATAACAAAAACTTAAGTAAGATAACTGTTAGAAGCATCATAAAGAGCGCGCAAAAAAATTTATGAAAATTAATATGGCCTCAAAAATGAAAATAGGCGCACATTTTCAAGTTTTCTAATATTATCATGTGATTTTATGTTTTTAGCCATGTTTTCAGCTGAATAACGACAAATTTATATTGAAAATCAAAGAAACTGGTAAATTTGCGAATTTTTTCTATTTGGACGCCTGAAAAAGTGCTCTATTATATTATTAGAAATTAGTGATGCTATTCTCCTCGACTTTTTAAGATATTTTTATGAAACCTTTTTCTGAGCGTTTTTCGTGATATTTCAAATTATTTTTGGATTTTAATGTTTATTTTATTGATATTAATAATATATATATATAATTATTATAAATTAATTTATTTTATAATGATTATTTTTGGATTTAGGATTTAACCAAATGGATTCTCCAGGTTCACTTACCTAGGGGTATAGGTAAACCTAACTGCCATGATCAAGTAACGTTGTTTCTAAATAAAAGCCGTGAAGGGGACTTCCAAAGCCCCCTGTGTTATAACAGAATTTTCAAGCAAAAAAGCTTGAAGTTATGAAGTTTGAAAGAAGGAAGGTTTCGTTTATTCGTATATAAAGGTACAAAACCCAATCTGTATACACTATATCTGTTTCATTTTTAGAAAATTTATCGGAGAAATGTTTTTTCTTTCTCGGAAATTCTTGATAAAAGAGTTAGTTGTGATCATTGCTTTGCTTTGATATTAAATTGATTCTTAGCCAAACAGTATTTTGTATCGCTGTCTTGGTTACGGGAGGCATAACTAGCACACAAACATAACACAGAATATACTTAAGTTGTTTTTCTAAAATGTGACCGTATGAGATAATTTCAAAATAAATACATTTATTTGTCATAAATTGTGTTTCTCATCATACCATTTAATACCAAAACGACTGATGCTTTCATAAATTAATATTAGCATAACAACAATTAAAATATATCGCGAATTTTAGTATTTTTATGACCATTAATAAATAATAAAATTTATCACTACAATCATTTTTTGGTACGAAAAATAACACAAAAAATAATGCTCACAGATAGTCATTAACATTACGATCACCAGTAATGATCATAGCACGAGTTTCCTTTTCGATGATCCTTGGTTGATGAAAAAGTCTGCCTGATTTTTATAAGTGGCAAATAAAACCTTTGATCTAATTTTTCTTTTTTTCTCAGTCCCCCATATAAGTATCATTTTCAAACTTTGGCTTTGTCTGCTTACTGGCCGTAACCCACCTATTTACTATTTATATAGAAACAAAAACTCACCAACAGTGGGTAATATCTGCCCCTCTTTCCTCTGTATCTCTGTGTCCTTCTGTTTGTACAGACCTACTCCCAGCGCCACCAGTGGCAATATCAAGAACAAGATCTTCTTCTTGCCCTCCGTTGGGGATCCATCGTCCCGGGACAAGAGTTTCGGACACATTTTCGAATATTTACCGGAAAATCAATCCATATTCCGATATGCGTTTACTTCACAAGACTACTGTGGCTTCGACCACTAGTAATTATCAATAAAAACAATTGATAAGTATTTGCGGTATTGTTTCGTATACACGCGATTACAGGTTATCCCAGATAAGGTATTGGAGAATTGAACAATTTGCTCATATTTTATCGCTTTTTATGAATGGACTACGTGAGAGATCTTTGGTCTTATCCGAAGCAAAAGATTGATACTTGTTTGTATTGATCTTAAGGTCTGTGAGTGTCATAAAGGATTTGATTTAGTTTTAAAGAGTTACAGTTTCGTAGAGAAACTATCATATTGTCGCTTAAGCTGATGCATTATGATATCTACCTTTTCTCACTGCTATCAATTTTTATTTCTCAAGGATTAAAGCCGTAATTGGGGCTTATATCGGGACATGTTTTGTTGTAAAATCAAAATCTTTTTGAAAAGATTTTAAAAATTGTCATAGCGTGTCTTCCCTGTAAAAAAATACGGCACTCTATACAAAAAATGGTGGGGAGAAATCGGCTCAATATCATTGAGGGGTTTTACACAGCGATACGGATTACGGAGGAATCTCCCTCTAGTCTAGAAGTTAAGGTCCTAGTCTAGTTGATTCCTCGAGTCTATACTCCGTGTAAATAGAATAGTCGGCTCGTCACCATGGCAATGCAATATAAATGCAATGGGAAATTACTGGTAGTGATCCGCCGATTCAAATTACATAGACTATAGTTGGTAGGTCCCTCCGTATAGCGATGTAACTTGTATGGAGGCAATTTTTTCCCACCAATTTTTGTGTTAAGTGCCGTGTTTTCTTACAGTACAGTAGGATATTATAGGATAATACGGTACTTTAAAAAAAATAAGTATCGTAGAGTTATAGTTCTTTGGTAATTTTTTACGTTTTCCTTCCAGGGAATCCTTCTGTATATAGTTGGGTGGACTTTTTTTAACACCGTAATGTTTATTACCTAGGCTGTCTAGATAGATAAACAGGCTAACAAAGATATGGTAATCACCATACTGATAGATGGCAATAGCTAATTTCTAGGAAAGCATTATAATATAAAATACGTATGGAAATTTATAGGTAGGATAGGGGTGATACTAGCGGGGAAAAGTTGTCATAATTCAAGAAAAGCCGTGATAATACTACGCATGTTCTCGTTTAATGTGATATCGCTGATTTCCTAAAATCCTGATCGTAGCACGATGACGATATCACTTCAAAATTATTATCCAAGATGTTCCCTGTCAAAAGAGGTGATGAAATGAATTAGGAGTGCAGTTTCGACCTCATCGATCAACAAACGACGTGATAAAGATAACCTATTAACCCAACCTCTTTCCCAAAATCAAGATTGATTACATAAAAGAATTTGATCCCTCCGATTAATCACACTCCATTCGACACCATCAGAAGTGGCTGAAATTTTTTCTTTCTTCATCGCGAAGTGGTATTAAAACGACGAGAATCCCTATACGAGTATCCCGATCATAACAAAAGGATATTTCTAGACAGCACAGATATAGTGTCGCTATACATAGTCGATTCAAGGACTAGTGCTCAAAGGATAACGAATCAAAGATGAAGATCGAAGCTAGTGTCATCGATGAGTTCGACCGCAAAGGGGCGGTTTGTCTGAGGGGGGTGTTCCACCAGAGCTGGCTGGACCTGGTGAGGGATGGGATAGAGAAGAATCTGGCATCCCCCAGTCGATTCGGGGAGAAGCTGAAAGGCAGCGAGGGAGGCGGACACTACTTCGACGACTACTGCAACTGGGAGAGGTTCGAGGAGTTCAAGAAGTTCGCCTTCGACTCCCCCGCAGCTGCTATTGCTGGAGCTCTCACCAAGTCTAAGGTAAGATTTACAGTTTTTCTTTCAATTGTACGTACTGTTTTTGAAAAAAAACCTTCGCAGCTACCAGAAGCTCAGTGGCGTAGTGGTATTGCATCCTCTGACACCCTACAGGCATGGGTGAATTTATGGGGCAGGGCCCCCCCACCTTTTTAAGAAAATTACTTTTTTGTAAGAGAAAATCCTTTTTCCAGAGCCATTAGAGACAGCTTTGCTCACACCCCACAGGGTGAGTTCTCCCGGGTTGGGCAAGGCCATTAAAATAAAACAATTATTTTGTTTTCCTACCCCCAAAGAATTATGTGTTACTTTGTTAAAAATTAAATTAGAGTAGAATTTAGATGTTTCACTATAAAATGTTATCTTCTGACACTCTGTAACCATATTTCGTATTTTTCGAAGTTTTGAATACCTTCCTTTGTAAACTCTACCTCGAATTTTTTACTCGTCTGTTCGATATCGTCATAATCGAGAGTAAAAAGCCTGCCTCCTATTTCTGAGTTCTGTAGTTTCTTTAAATGATGGAAAGTTTTACCTCTTCGACAGAAAACCCCCCAGAAAATAGTTGATTTTTCCTCCAGAAATCCACTGGGAACAGTGCTACCGGTCTATTTCCGCTACTTGAAGAAATAATTTTTTTACAGTTTTTGAGCAGGTCTGGTTCAAGCCATTCAAGTGTAACAGAGGGAAAAATCGCTGAAACCCAAAAGCAGCCAAAAGAACCGAGAGATCCAAACAGAGTTGTAAATGCAGTTAAGGGGATTACCCTAAGTGGGGGGAGGAGGAAATAAGGCTGATTTATGGAAAGATCGATGACCTCCTCATTTCCTGTATCGATTACTTTCTACATGATACGATACGATGAAAAGGGGGGTTGGTTAATTGGGAAGTAATCATTCATTGAAACAATGGGAGGACATTGGATACGCGGTTGTTTTCGTGTTCGTATACAGAGTAGAGGCTTTAAAACGGTCTTTATAAGGTCATATAACGCTCTAATATGACGTCATTTTCTGCGGCCCATCTGCAATTTGAAGGAAGAAATTTTTCAGGTAAAATATTTTTAGGAGCGATATAAAACTGATGCATATTGAAATTTTATTCAAACTTACTATTTATTTTTATGGAATTTTTTTATTCTTTGTTCTCTCAAGGAAGCTATTTTTGTTACAAAGATATCGTGCAGTTTTGGGATCTCGTAATTTCGTACTTAATTTTTTGAAGTTTTTAATCACTCCCTAATGTTTACATATTATTGCACAGTTATTTTGATTTGCAATAAGCTTTTCAAACGTAAATATCCTAATAATTCAATGGAACAATTCCGTTAACGTTCCCGCTAAATATCTCATGCTCTTTTGGACACCAAAAAGTAAAAATATTGCTAAAAATTTTTTCAAATTTATGATAAAAATGTTAAGTTAGATTAATAGCTGTTTAATTTATCAATACAATTTGGAAATAAATTGTTGATATTTGAATATATAGCGTTCAAAATAGCATGGCGATATTTAGCGGGAAAGTTAACGGAATTGGACCAATGAGGAAGTTGCATGATTTTTTTTTATTTTTTTAATCAATTCTTCTCGCAAAAATAAGCAACTACCCAAAATTTGAGGCCGATCGAGAAATTTTTTGATTGCCAAAAAAATTAACAAAAATCCTCTTTTTAAAAGCGCGCGAAAACACCAAGAGTTTGGATGTGACGTCATCTTACAATAGGCATTGTTGAAAAGCAACGTCATCTTACAGTTTAAACAATAAACGTTTTCAGTCACGTGTTTTTTTCTCGACTTTTAAATTAAAATATTTAATTACCTGTACATTTTTTTGAAAAACTGACTAGATATTTCATTTTACCATACAAAAAACCATACGGAACACTAGTTTGTTTTTGAAAATCTGACACATGCAACTTCCTTATTCATAGGCAGAATAATTTAAAAAATATTTTAGAAATAATTTGGTCAACAACCATTTTTTCTTAGAAACTTTAATAGACATATCTATTATTTCCCCCACTTATGATGTAGAATTTATAACAAGACCAACGTAATTTCAAGTAAATTCTAAACTAATCTGAAGTTCACACAAATAGAAGAACCAGTAGATCAAAACTTGACCTTAAAAACCTATAGTCAACCAATTTCACTCTCACAGAGTACTCTGCCCTTGAAAAAAATACAAACCACTCAAAAATTCGTGTTCCCTTACACTTAACATGGAACTGGAAACAACCTCATTTGAAAACTTCCACAAAAAACTTCTCTATGACAACGTTTGAGAAAAACGAGCGAATAAGTACGTCACAAGGCTTTTGCAAAAGATTGGTCTCGGAAGACATTTTATTTATTACCGAAGTGAAACACGATGCTGCACGAAACTATAGTAGTGCAGTGACAGCCGTATCGACCATATACGGCGGTGAAAGGAATAAATTACGTGTTGGGTCATTTTTTAAGAAATGGGTTCTTTCATGTTTTAAAAGGGGGAAAGGGAGGATTAGCCAGGGCCCTAACTAGATTTTTATTTCGGGGGGGGGTTGACTCAACTCTAGTTCTGAGGTTCCTCCTGAAGGTTATACGTTATGTCTTCGACGACCTTACTTTTAGTTTTGGTGCATTTAATTTAAAACTCTCTAAATAGGTACTCCCTCAAGTACCCCCTTGAATTTATTTTTCGATCAGGTTTAGGGGCCCTCCTCCAGATATTTATTTTTTGAATTGATACCCAGAAAAGTTACGTTTTCACTCATTTTGAGACCCTTTGAGTTACACCCGAATAGGTTCCCTACTTGTAATTGCAAGGAAAAAGACAGAATATAAATAGATGTCACATTTTCAGGGGGAGCTGTTTAACTCCTAAAACCCCTCCTTGGATAAATTCCCGGGATTAGCCATGATTCTGCATGTTTTTCAGGGTTTGCAATCAATAAATAAATTTTAGGAACAATTTAAAACATATGTTCCCAAACTTTTTAGGACCTTTTCAAGAAGAAAGTTTTTCACCGCCCCCTTAAGAAAAATTCTGCCTCCATTTTCCTTACATTTTATAAAATTTTATACAAACAATATAAAAGGAAAGACTTTCACAGCCGGAATTATTAGGATAAAACATATTATTCGGGCTATAAGGCCGTGGTCGAGTGTTAAAAAGATTAAACGTCAACGTTTCGTCCACAACTGCGGTGAACATCATCAGGACTGTTTTCTTGGGCGAAGGTTGTAATGCCTGTGTGTCAAAGCGACTGACTGTATTGGTAAATCGGCAGTAATATCAGCACCAATGCCGGGTGGAGAGGGAAGTGACGTAATGCCTGGCGTTGATTGGCCTGTATCCAGATCACGTGGTATACTCTGAGCAGCTGGCTGTTTGTTTACAATTTTGTTGTTCTTCAGCACGGGAAACCAAGTTTTGTTTACCCGCAAAATCTCCTCTTTTTTGTTGAAGTTTTGGGGATGCTTGAAAATTTCAATCGCTTCCGTTTGGAGACGCGTGTAGTAGTGGTTGGTTGTTGACAAAATTGAGACTTCTTCGTAGTTGATTTTGTGCTCAGCTATGGCGGATTTTTCCGGTTGCATGAGACGGCAACTACGTTTATGCTCTTTTAATCTTGTATCGACGCTGCGTCCAGTGGTACCAATATACACAGCACCACAGGAGCAGGGTACTCTATAAACTCCAGCAGTGGAGAGGGGGTCTCTATTGTCTTTTGACGATCTAAGTAGATTACGAATTTGCTGGGTAGGTTTAAAGACTGTTTTTATATTGTGGCGTTTGAATAGTTTCGCGATTCGATCTGTTACTTTCTTGATATACGGTAAGAAAACAGTTCCTCGAGTGGCCGCCTGCTTTGGAACAACATTAGCAACCTCCCTGCGGGGATGTAGGGCTCGTCGTATTTCTTGGTGGGTAAAACCATTCTTCTGTAAGGCCTGATCGAGATGGCTAAGTTCCTTCTTGAGACAAGAAGGTTCACAGATGCGGATAGCCCGGTCAATAAGGGTCTTCATCATTGCGCGTTTTTGTCCTGGATGATGGTTGGATGTCTTGTTGAGGTACCGATCCGTGTGTGTGGGTTTCCTGTAGACTGTATGGCCCAGATTCCCATTCATTCTAGTGACCAGTACGTCTAAGAAAGGAAGTTGCTGATTCATTTCTTTCTCCATAGTAAACTGTATACGCGGATGAATCGAATTTAGATGAGACAGAAATTCAGAAAGCGCCTGTTCACCATGGCTCCACACCACGAACGTATCATCCACATATCGAAACCAACAAGTTGGTTTGAGGGGGGCCGAACTGAGGGCCGTCTCCTCAAAAAACTCCATGTAAAAATTGGCGACAACAGGGCTAAGGGGGCTCCCCATAGGGACTCCGTCAATCTGTTCATAAAATTTATAATTCCATTGAAAGTATGTTGTAGTCAAGACATGGCTGAAAAGCTTGACAACATTTTGTAATGTTGCAACATTTTTTATACAAACATTTTGTAATAAAAATAGGCTTTAATTTAAGGCCATATGGGCCATATTTTTTTCATTTTAACATAAAATACTTGGTTTGGAACTTATTAAAAGACATGGTCATAAAATAAGAAGATTACGAAACAAGAAAATATTTACCAACCTATAAAAAATGTTCTACAGAAGCTAGTATCTAGCTAGTATTTTCTCTTCACAAGCATCACAGCTTAATAGGTAAACATTGAGGCATAAATCATCTTGCTGCCATTTAGGAACTAATTCAGAAACCATGTAGAAGTCTCATATGTGATCTACATGAATCAGTGAAGTCACTGATAAAAAGAAAATAAATTTGCATGTTTACATCATACCAAAATTGAACTCATAAGTAGGAGCCTCATATGAGACCCAGGGTGGCGAGAGGAAAGTAAGAAATAATTTGAAACTCTATTGGGTTTCCACATTTAGTTGTTAAAGATTAAAAAAATTGTACTTTATGGGAAACATCTAAATTTTAAAAAAAAAACCTGTAAATTTTCAAATAACTTTTCTTTGAGAGGTTGCCCTCTGGAAAAACATCTAACAACAAGGGCACCACGATTCAAAGTTTTGGAATCTTTCTTTTCAACGGATAAAAAACTTTTAACGCTAAACATTCAACATATATTTTATAGCCACCATTATATTAATAAAACATTTTGTTTTAAATTTTCGCATTAATTTTCAAAGGTGTGGATCAATCAGCATCAACCATGGATAATTAATTACACATTACTGCTATAATAAGTTTAACGTAATACAATAACATGTGATGGACTTACTGGATGAGGGGGCTACGTTCCAATGTTCTGTCCCAAAAGTAATGAGACAGATCCCTTGTTCTGACTGGAATTCAGTCTCATTACTTTTGGGACAGGACACCTTCATCCACCAAGCCCTTCATTTGTACTGTTAGCTTAAAATTTTTGTCGCACCTTAAAAGTTATAAAAATTATTTGTATCTCAATCCCTAAGATGTGTGTCTGGGGGTCAACCACAGAGTATAGAGCTTTCAGAGATTCCAAACGGCAGTTTTCCTTTTTAGGTATATAATTTAATTCCTGCTCCCAGATTATTATTATTTTCACTAGCAGCCAATCAGAGAAGGCAAAATGCGAAAGTGATTCCTGATTCGATATGGAACTTCTATCAACCGGCATTTTAATTTCATCGGTGTTGTTTATTTCCCTCCAGTTTCGATTTGGATTTGAGTGACAGCTTCAGTGGGCGAATGACAGCAGGAATGACGTGGTATTAAAGAAGGCGGACCGTTTGGCTCGAAGTTTGTCTACGGCAAATGCCCTGTTAAAAAAGTTGCCATTAGCGTCTATGGAGATGTATACTCTGTTCAGCTCTATACTCTGTGGGGTCAACTCCCGGAAAATTTTTTTGAATTTTAACACGGCTAAAAATGAATTTTAAGATACTTTTACCTGGATTTGTTTAATGTTTTTTTCCAATAAAAATGAAATTAAGCAAGTGTTAAAAATTTGTCAACACCCCTTTTACTCCAATAACACCCCCCAATTTCCTTTCAACTCATCACCTCCCCCTGGAACTCTTCCAACGCCCCCAGGGGGGGCGGTACCGCCCACTTTGGGAACTAGAGGATAAAAATAAAGATATTGTATCCTGGATACTGAAACGAAAGTGTTGGTTTATAACACAACCCACATCACCAAAACCATTATTTAAGTGGATTTTTTTACACAAGTCGAACTGAGAGAAAATTTCTTTCTTAAGTCTAAAATAAAACACGGTTTCGACCGTCCGAACATCTGGATGGTTTTGTTATAAATAAGATCACATAAATCATTTCCCAAAATGACTCATTTTACTCTTTGTCCATTTTTGACCTATTGTGAAATTAAAATTTAGCGGTAGACGACGATTCAGACTGATTAATATTACATGTATATGGCCAAAAGAAAAAAAAAGCCTGCAAAAAGTAGAAGTGGTAAAAGTGGTGGTTAGTGAGTAGAGGGCGCGTGCCGGTAATTTAGCTTGCCTGGCCATCTTCAATTGAGGTTCGGCATGGGTTAATATCATAGAAGTAGAGGGATAAAATTTTATATCTGAATAGCAATAGGTCAAGGCATTTATCACCCTAGTGCACCCCCACCGTCTGGGGATTATAAATTTTCATTACCTTCACCTTGTTAAATAATCTTAGGTGTTTAATTTATTAAAGTAGTGATATTTTTCCAGTAAAATAGATTAGAATACTTAAATAATATAATTAAAATATTTACTATTTAACTGGTGAGGATATAACAGTTCAATGGTTCTACGATTAGAAATACAGTTAATGAAGTAGCAAAAATAAGTGATATTAACTCCACAGAACGAAAAGATGTCTTTTTCAACAGGAAGCTATAAATATAATTAAGGAAATATCATGATTTTGAGTTGCAATGATTCAAGTGTTTACTGTTTACCATATAAGAAACCACACAAATTCTAACATTCTATACCACTTCTATGAATAACATAATAATTAGCAGCAGTTAATTCTAACTTCCGCTTTTTAAACACGACAAAGAAAACCAGGCTTTAAGAACCATGACTTCTAAATTACTAAATATGTTTTCTACGTATCTATTGTATTTTTCAACATTTACTTGGAGGATATTAACAGTCACTTTAAAAAAGTCAAATTCGCATCGTTAAAAAGAAAAGTAAGTCTAGTTGTAAAGCTTTTATCGAAACTGAATTCGGCAAGAAAAAGCAGATTTATTTAAAAAGAAAACTAAATCAAAAATTTAAAACACTAGGGAGCTACCGCCCCCTGCTCGCTATCGCTCGCCAACCCCCGTTAACTGCTGACGCAGGGCCTTTCGGATCGCTTCGCAATCCCCTCAAAACCCTGCTCACTAAAATTATTTATTTATAAAACATTCGTTATAACAATTAGTAGAAAAAACTTCAACCAACTTTCTTGAAGCACACTCTCTTAAAAGTTAGAATATTTATTGGTTAAATTATCAATAATTTAATCAACACGTTTTCCTTCAAAATATCCATCAAGTCTGCTCGTGCTATTGTTATTCAATATTTACAAAAACGTTCAGCAATGAATCTGTTAAATTTAATATAGTACCTAGTAACTCGTCAAAATATCTAGTGTTTTATCATTCAAGTTTTAGTTTTAAAACAGACTTTTTAAACAATACTATTTAAGCTATTAAAAATGATAAGAGACAAAATCTACATTGCACTCAATGTTTACAAACAATTAATTTTGGTGTGTGAAATTCTATACTTGAATAGTAGATCTGTGAGTTTCTGGAAAACTCTTATCAGTCTTTTAAAAATATTTTATTTAGAAAGTACATAGGTGCTACTTTGATATACCCCCCAAAAAATTACGCGCCAAATCTGGCACTCCCTACGGACTTTTTAGGTTTGCTGTTTCTTGTTTTTTGTGTATATGTAGTAGTAATGTGTAGCCTAGTGAATTACTGGAAAAAATTGAAATTTTGAACTTTAATAATTCCAAAACTAATGAGAATTTTCGGAAAAACTAAATTACAATATTTTTATAAAAAATATTTTTGTTCTTGGTTCAAATATCAAAGTTTTACTATGATTAGTTTTTCTGTTATATTTCAAAAACGTTTCAGCGATTTCATCGGTTCAAAGGCGTTTAAAACAGGTATTTTGCTTGGCGAGAAAAAAAGTCGCCAAATTTCCTATTTGGGGGTGTATATCAAAGTAGTTCCAGTACATATTTTGAAGCGCATTTTCAAAGCGTGAAAGGAATTATTTTCATCGGAGTAGCGTCGGTTGGTCATTGTGATTGGAGGTATAATAAATTGTACGACAGTTTCTTGCTGTTAACTGCAACCTTATCCGTAATCCAGAAAAATGGAAATATCTTAGAATTGAGAATTTTTTTAGAAATTCTAAAGGCACTTTGCACATCCTCAAAAGAATCCGAACAGTTTGATACCAAAAACATGTTATACGGATCAGTAATTAAAAAGCCTTTCTCTGGAAACCATTTACAAAAACTTTTTTTTAGAATAGAGAGATTACTTTTAATGAAGAGTCGTTATAGAGTCATTTAAAACAAGAATGTTTAAAATAAAGCCAGTGTTCATTAAAAGTGACCACCGTTGATGCTGATTCTGAAAGTTTTGCTTTAGAGCTGTTTGAACTCTTTCGAGATTACTCTAGTTCTTGAACTCTAACTATTCAATGAAATATAATGAAGTTTTCAATATTTTTTGAAAAATGCGCAAGTGAAGACTGGGCTTCAAAAACTATCTAAGTGCCAAAAAGTAATTTTTCTGCAATTGATCTTTTTAAATTTGATTATTCTCCATAGGAATACTCATAAAAAGCCATCTTTCGGGCTAATTTTAAACTACTAATAATTGTCGTGGCGCTAAGCCGACTTTATAGGTTATTGGAGATGTACTAAGATACTTAATACTAAGATACTAAGATACTTTTACTTTTAACACTTAGCTTCTTTTTGAAGTCCAGTCCTCAAGTATAATTTGTGAGTTTTATGTGTCCGATTTATTATATTTTCGAAGGTTTTCTAACATTTAAAAATATAAAAATAATCTTTATTTAAAAAACGAAAATTAATTAATGCCCAACTGAAAAATAATGCATAACACCTTAATTTTAAGTTTTAAAAAAGGAATGTTTACTTTCTATTAAATTTATATAATTTTTTTTATTTTTAAAGTGGCACTAGCGTACCCAGAAAGCAAAAGGAACGAGAAACTAACAGTGAGAAATAGGGGAAGTCGGAACTAAGGGGCGTTAAATTTGTCAAAATATAAAAATTCTACCAAAAAATATATTAATTTCTTAAAGTACGTCCGAAATTCGAATTTGGTGAACCAAAACAAGTTGAAAACATACTTTTAAGACTTATCAAAGGATGTTTTAGGGGTAGGACCCTCAGAACCCCATTAGGTAATTAGAACACGTTTATTCACAACCTTTTTAGTGTTCCGTTCGTTGAGAATATTCAATTTGATTTTGAAAATTCCAGAACAAAATCTTGGATCCTCCACTGAAAAGCGGATGCTTAAATTACTAAACTAAGACTTTAAACCGCTTGAAGCGTAGCTAATTTAACGGATGGAACTCCACCACATGTATACTTTATTTCCATGAAATTATTATGATCCCGAATGTCACGCTTTACATACAAGTTTACTCGGAAGTCCTTTTCCCAAAAATAACATTCACCAACTTCCTTTAACAAAAAAAACGGCTTCGTTGAGTCTAAAAAAATCTCTGCGAATGTTATTTTTTTTCATTTTCCGAGCCCTGTTATTTCCCAGAAGTCCACGTAACAAGCTACAGAGTACTCCCAGCATATTCCTTATGAAAGATCTCGCAGAGATAGATACTCTTGTGTTAATGATGGCTGTTCTGGAACATAAACAATATCCCGGTTTTCCCTCTCTTGCTTTCTAATTTTGGCTTTGAGGGGTGTCATGCAGGTATAGTAATACTAGTGGCCATAAAAAGCTGTGGATGAATATGTCTAGAGCTGATGAATTTTTAGGCGTGTTTGGTGTAGAGGTATGAGATACGATGGGTTTGTTGAAGAATTTAATAAGGAAAAAAGTCCAAAAATTAAGTTTTGCGAAAAGGAAAAATAATAATAAATTTAAAAATAGTGAAATTTTTATTGTATAACCACGAAATATTTACTGGAAATTTATATGCATAAGAGTATAGAATATTAATCGAAATAATATATAATAAGGAAGTTGCATGTGTCAGATTTTCATAAACATTCAAGTGTTCCGTATGGTTTTTTGTATGGTAAAATGAAATATCTAGTCAATTTTTCAAACAAATTTACAGGTAATAAAATATTTTAATTTAAAAGTCGAGAAAAAACACGTAACTAACAAAAATGTTTATTATTTAAATCGTATGATGACATCAAGAATCATACCATCAACTCCGGTGCTTTCCAACAATGGTCATCGTACGATGACGTCACATCCCAAACTGTGTTTTCGCGGGCTTTTAAAAAGGGTATTTTTGTTAATTTATTTGGCAATCAAAAAATTTCTCGATCAGCCTCAAATTTTGGGTAGTTGCTTATTTTTGTAAGAAGAATCGATTAAAAAATTTTTTTTAAAAATCATGCAACTTCCTCATTGTATTCAAAAATTGAAAAAAAAATATGGACGGACTTATTTATTCCTTTTTTCAACCTAATAAAATTTCAGGAAAAAAATCTCAAACAGAACTTTAATCGACAGTTAATATTCATATTTCTGCTTAGTTCACAGCACAAATGGGAATCATAAAAGACTAACCTGCATGAAATCAGTATTATTATAAAACTGAATCATTATAAGGCAGTATCAATGGAGTAAGTGAATATGAATGGAGTCAAACATTCCCTAGATATAAATAAGGTAAAATCCCTTTTAAATTAAAATAAAATTTTATATTGGATGATTTTACAGCACAATGAATATGAAAAGAAGGACAAATTAACTTAAATTTTAAATTTAGTAAAAAAAATGGTCATTGAAAACCGCCATTCTAATTTTTCGGGTATAGGGGGTAATCCTCTGTACTTTTTTAGAACCAAGTGATATGCCATGTTTATGTTTAGATCGGTGGTAATTCGGAGACTTTTTATAAGACCAAAATGGTTTTTTGTTACTCTTTAGGAACTCCGAAAATGATCTGATCATGGATAATTATTAATATTATGATCACTAGTAATGATTACTATACTATGCAAGTTTTTCTTTTCTGATCGTCAAACGATGATCCACGTTTGATGAACAACACTACCTGATTTTAAAAGCGTCGAATGAACATCTTTATTCTATTTTGAGTTTCCTATCCTATCCGAGATCCTATCCTATTTCGAGTCCACCTCCATAATTATCAATTTCAAACAAACTCTTTCTTTCAGAATGGCCGGTGCAGTCATCAGATAAATTAAATTGGGGAAAAAACTGTCACTCTTTTCACCCAGCCATTTCTCTGCACTTATCAATCAATGACAGTTTAAGTTGACACACCCGACGTATATTAATATGTTTGCGTGCTAGCGCTAACACCGCCTGAGTGGAAATTTAAAACAACCCCAAATTGATGGCTTTACCTGTTTGGTCTTCCACGAAATAACAGAGGGCAGTTTACTTGTTTAGCTGTTAGTGTATCAATTACTTTTTACGTGACTCCGGTCCTTTGTGTTAGTTTGTTCGTAAAAAAGGACATTAACGGAAGAGAAAGTAGCACTTTTCACAACTAAAACGAAGGTCACTGTGCTTAAATATTTATATAATAAACAGCTAATTCAAACAATTAAATGTTATTTATTATACAAAAGCTCAATTTTTGTGTGTCTGATGTATAATTAAAGTTTCCTCATACCAATCTCGCTAAAGAGAAAATAAATATTGCTAAAAGCTTTGTGCTCAATAACAAAATCCAATACTTTCTTGTACAGAATGTATCAACAAGTACAACTCAACTCTGCACAGCAAGTTTTCTTGATAGAATATTGGAATAAAAAAATACCCAAAAAACAATACCTCAACGATCCACAGTTTTAGTAATTTTCTGCCTTTTGTTATGCAATGAAATTTTAATAAATAAATTAATTTATTAGTTCATTTAGAGGTACTGATTCTACTCACGTGATTTTGACATACTCGGAGAGGAGAAAGGAAGAAGCTGAGAGGCAGTTGATCAAATGTGGAAGATACATTTACTCCCTCTAACCTTAGTTATACCCTCTATATACATAAAAAATCGGTATATTTTAAACAAAATAAAAAATACTGAAGCAAAAAATCACGTGACCCTTTTACTACCGTTGGTTTAACAGTAACTTATTTGCTAGCGTTGAAAATATAAAAAAAAAATTTGTTAATTATAATGTAAAATAAAAACTTTTTGAGTGGTGACAGTTTCTCTTTACAAAGGGAATTATCCAATTATCCATGGCTATCGTACCACTGGATTCTAAGAACATACTGAAGTCCGCCCGCATAACATAAATACACAATCTCTTCACCACTGTTTGAAAATAACATCCGCTATGGAAAATACTAACATCTGACTCATAACAAGGTCAGCCAGTGCAGAAAACAGACAAATCGGACACAAACCGACTTTCTCCAAAGGAGGAGTTTTTAAAATTCCAGAGCGAAGAAGAAATAACTCGTAGATATATTAGAAGTAGAAAGCACTTTGAGATTTTTACGTCCTGTATATAAGGGAACGTACCCATACTACGTGACCCGTTTTTTGCCATTTTTGACCCCCCTCCCCCCCCTTGGTGACCATCCGTAGTATATGCCAAGACCCCCCCCTCCCCCTCTAGTTGTCACGTAGTAATTCATAAATACGGTTTGCAATCATTTTTTGCAAACAGAAAGTTTAAAAAAATTAATTTTGCTTAATTTGTTTAATTTTAATAATTAATTTGGCTTAATTAGTCTTAATTTGGCAAATTTCAATAATTAATTTGGCTTAATTTTGTCGTATTGACTAGAAGAAATTGACTACGTGACGAAACCCTAACCCCCCCCTCCCCCCTGTGACCGAGCGTGGTATTTTGAAGACCCCCCTCCCTCCCCTGAATGGGTCACGTAGTATGGGTACGTTCCCTAAGGGGTATAGATTAGAAGCAAACCCGACAATATCTACATTTCTAATTATCTTTGTTGAGAAAAATGAAAAAATTAAATGAATACGAAAAACATGTGATTCACCAAAGGGAATTTTTTTAAAAGTTGCATCCCAGGCTTAATAGAAATTACTACATTAATTATGCAACAGAAAATAAAAGAAAAAAATCGCACATAAAAACAGTCTGGCAAAAATGAACATTTAACACAAAAACGTGCTCCGATAGTTTGAGAAATGTAGATCCAAGTCATCGATGTTAATTAAAAATAAAAAAAATCATTTGAAGAACTATTGTATTGTACATGGGTGCTAGGTTAAAGAAGTGCTTAAATAGCATGTCCTTGGAAAAGATTGGAACGTTAAAGATTTCGAATTATTTAGTACTTTACTGTCTAAAAGTCCTAAAATTGCTAACAGATTTATTTTGCAAAATGTTAAGTTAAATACGAAAGAGAACATTTTGGCAGCTCTTCCATAGGAGCACATGAGCATGTTGAACCCCCAATAAAAATGAAATAAGTCGAAATTAGTCAATATAATAAAATAAATGAAAAACTTTTTTAAAAAATCTATTCCAACTTATTCAGGATGAGCTTCCTCCCGACCTTTCGTTTTAATTATGAGATTTTTACTTAATTGTATTTTCAAAATTCAATTTTGAACCGTTGAACTACCCATAAACCGCCACTGCTTTCCATACTACCGATTGCTTTTAACCACTAACCACCTTAGGTTGCCATGGCAATGCGCCATCTTTGTATAATCCTTCAATCTACACAATCCCTCTATTCTCGGCTGTGTATATTTCTTCGCCTCCTGCTCTGTTTCAGAGTTCCGGAGCAGAAACAAAGTAGATTCTAAACCAAACGGTTTCTCTCTTTCTCCCTTTTTTTCCTTCTGGAAAAACGTAAATATTACGATTCAGCGTTCGGAGTCGATGTTTATATCAGCGCACACGCGGCTGTGGAAAGACGAAGACGACTTTTTAAAACAGTTTCGAAAACAAAGTGGTTAAAAAAATTTGTGAAAATGTTTTTTTTATACAATAAATTCATGAAGATCTTTATTCCATTGTAAATTTCTGTAAAAACAAAATGAGGAAGTTGCATGATTTTTTAAAATTTTTTTTACAATGAAGACACGCTATGAGAATTTTAAAAATCTGTTCAACAAGATTTTGATTGGACAACAAAACATGTCCCGAAATAAGCCCCAATGAGGAAGTTGCATGATTTTTTTATATTTTTTTAATCGATTCTTCATGCAAAACTAAGCAACTACCCAAAATTTGAGGCCGATCGAGAAATTTTTTTGATGCCAAAAAAAATTAACAAAAATCCCCTTTTTAAAAGCGCGCGAAAACGCCAAGAGTTTGGGTGTGACGTCATCTTACAGTAGGCATTGTTGAAAAGCAATGGAGTTGATGGTATTATTCATGAGATCTTTAAACAATACCGTTTTCAGTCACTTGTTTTTTTCTCGACTTTTAAAATAAAATATTTAATTACCTTACCTGTACATTTTTTTGAAAAATTGACTAGATATTTCATTTTACCAAACAAAAAACCATACGGAACGCTTGTTTGTTTTTTAAAATCTGACACATGCAACTCCCTTATTATAAATCAACTCATACGCTTTAAATTTTGAAATTAATCCACTGCTGAAAGGTGTCCCACCAACTATTGAAATTCAATTTTTGGTACTGAAATTCACGCTTTTAAAAAGAATTAAGAATATTTCAAAAATCATAGATTTACTTAACTCATTTGTTTGATCCCTCTCCCTATTAAAGAAATTGGCAATTATACTATTTTTAATTTGTAACCACCCAAACGATTTAGATGGTTTTATTAAATGTCATAGATGGCGACCATTTCACATGACAAATATTTTGTTTTTAACTTATCATTAAAACATTTATTTTTTTACTGGTGAGTGTTTTTAGAACGAGTCATCTATTGCTCCTTCATGGAGCAAGAGCCCCGATTCTTATTTAAAAAAAGCACTATGATCATTGTAAAAGAGAATTTAAAAAGTTTATTAAAACACGTGCAATTTTATAGATTAAGAAATTCGACTGAAATTAAAATGAACCAACTCTCGGTACTTTAGAAAACGAACAGTTGCAGATTGGAAATCTTATTTTCTAGGAAGCAAACACCTGAGCAGAAAGTTCATTAACCATAATTTCACAAATGAAATTTTCGTATTTTCTGCATACTGTAATTCTTAAGAGGCATTCAATCAGGCCCGTAGCTATGGGGGGCCAGGGGGTGCTGAGCCCCCCTGGCATCTTCATTTGCCCCCTAGAAAATTTTCAGAAATTTTAACCACAAGCACAGTCCTGGGGTAGCCAGGGGAGGCAGGGAGGAGCAGCTGCCCCCTTCTAAAACACGAGTAGTTTACTTCTAGCTAAGTTAAAACACAGTTTTTTAAGGTCAAATTTCAAAAATTTTCTGGGGGAGGCTCCCATACCCCCCATTTGTATTTAAACCTTTATTATTCTCAATTTTTTGCTTAAATAACAAGTTCATCAAAATCAAAATTCTACTTGAAAATGTATGTCCAAATTTCTGTCTACAAGTATCAAAAGCAGTTTAAAACCCTGTTTTTAGGGTCAAATTTTCAAAACTTTTCGGGGGGAGGACCCCCAGACCCCCCTTTAATACCTGTATCCCCCACTATTACAAAACAGCTGTTCTTAAGTTAATATAAGGACAGATCATTCAAATTCATAAAGTTCCCTTGGGCAAAAATTCAACCCAACAATGTATAAAAAACTACATTAAATCTATTAAATACGCATGGGAGGGGGCTGACAAATATTTTTAGGCCCCCTACCGAAATAAACTTTTATATACCCTAGCACAGACTCAAAAGGGACGTTAGGGAAAATTGACATCCTTTATAAAATTATGTCTATTTAAAGATTAACAAGGAGTGATCCACCTCGATTTTCGAGTTTTCCTTTTCAATTCTGGAGCTTACATGGACAGTTCCTTCAATACTTTAACCCAAAGGATCTAAAAATGGGCTAAAACAGTAATTTAAGCTTCAAATTTCTAAAATTTAAAAAAGGAGAACTTAAGAAAACATGAAAGGTAAACTAGAAAAATTTAGGACTAACTCCTCCCGAAACAAAAGTCTTGCAACAGCTCCTTAGGCCTGTGGGTCTTATGGGTTTTGTCCCCTAGTCACACAGTTGAACTTACGCCTATGATACCTCCTGAAAACCCCCTTGCCCCCCTGAAAAAGTGGGCGCCCCCCACCAAAGGGAAATTCCTGGCTACGGGCCTGCATTCGATTCTAGAGCTTGATTATGATTACATATCTTCACATTCTTATCGACCTTGCTCTTAAACATGTTATTGTTACGTAAAAAAATTGGAAAAAAAAGTGGTGACATCATTTGAATTGCCAGTTTGAGAAAGGGAAGAAGTCCAAAAATTGACAAATTGCATTTTTGTGCTCAAAAACATCTCCAAGTTTTGTTTGCTCTACACATGTAGGGGAAACACAAAGAGGGGGAGATATCTGCCCCTATCGTCAGATATATCCCCTTAAATTTGCGATATCGATGTCCATTCATCTTATTTTTTAATTTAATTCGGAATTAAGCTTATTCACTTTATTGATACTATAATACTGCTTCTTTAACGACTCAGATTCATTATAATTTGTCTTATACGTATTCTTCCTACTTCTCACTTTTGCGCTGTGAACTAAGCAAAAATATAATGAGGTATTTGCATGAGTGAGGGATTTGCTTGATTTTATACTTTTTCGATACATTATGGTCTAAAACTTCCAAATTTCTGATTTTTAAGTTCAAAAATGTGTTTAAAATAATTTAAAATTCAATTTCATTTTTGCCAAAACGTCAGAAAAGTCACGTTATCAGAAAACGGGCTTCTATTGGATGTGACCTCATAGCGCATGATTTGTGATTCGAAAGTGTTTTCGCGCCCAAACAAAAAACGAAATTTCAAAAATTTATATCTCAGAAACTAGGCTACGAAAATACTTGATGTAAACGTCATTCTTCATGGTTTTTTATCTACTATTTTAATTAAATTTAATCTCAAAACGTGAGAATACCTCATTTAACCCTTTATTTACCGACGGTACTTACAAGTACCGCCAACTTTAAAATTACATAGAATAACCATCCTTGCGAATATATTGACGATAATTAGTGCAGGAACACTCTTTCAGTTATCCTCTTCCAGGATAGAAAGCAGTGAAGGTTCTATGATGAGTATTTTAGCGGGAAACTGAAGTTGTAAGTTTAGCTGCCATTTCGATCGGATTCACATGATTGTCATGTTTGTTCCCGCAAAAAAGTAGTTAAAGTCAAAAGTTAAGTGTATTATCTTTTAAGACTTATTACTGCGATAAAAAAAAGCTATGTTTTTCTTGTATTGTGAGAATATTTTAGCACTCCGTGTACGGACAGTACCCAAAAGTATCAATTTAAGTAATTTGCTCTAGCGGATTCAATTGTCCAAAGATGATTTTTTTATTTGTGTATATCCCTTAATTTTCAAATTAGTGACTCAAGAAAAGAATTTGCACGAAAAAAATTGCAGCGAATCATAATGCGGTAAATAAAGGGTTAAATGCCAATTTAAGAGGTTTTTAAGATTTCTCTTTCGATAAAATTTCACAAGGTTGAAAAAGGGAATAAGTCCAACAACTGTTTTTGAATGCACTTATATTTGTTTTGATGATTGCTCTGATTTCTAAATAGGGTTCTAAATTTCCATTAAAAATTTGGTGCTTATACCATGAAAATTCTATTACTTACACAGCTTTTGTCAATTCGCTCAAAACTTGATTTCTGCACTCATATACTACTTTCACACAGGAAAAGTTAAAATAGTTTAATTTAAAAGAGAAGTTAAGATATCTTAACTTAAACTATCTTATTTTTTTAACCGTTCACACTACAACTATCTTAAACCCAGATGACGCTACAAGTAAAAAATGGCGACCGCCCAAGAGCACGTCTCAAAGCGTTTAAACACTCCACTTAAGCTTTTTTATTTTGCACTTATATTTGCAGAATACGAATTTTTTTGCTTGTGCTGTTCAATCTAAATCAATTTAATTTCAAAATTATATTTTATTTACAAACGGTTGCGCCGATGCGATATCAAATAAGAAAAAGGTTTGGTGGTGTTTTTTGTTTTTTTCCCTCTTAATCCTCTTTTGGTCTTTTTAAGATAGTTTGAGGAACTCTCTTAAAGTTAAGACAGTTTATCTTCGCTAAACTAGTTTAAATCTAAGACAGTTCGTTCATACATACTTTACTTAAACTAGATTGACTCTAAATCTAGTTTACCTTTTCCTGTGTGAACGTAGTATTAGGTTAAATTCAAGATATTTTGTACGAGCTGTGCTGTTAATTGAAAGGTTTTGTCGAATTGCGTCCCTGTCATTCTGAGATACTCGTGTGTCAACACAAGTGTCACCGCAGAGCTATCTGCGGCAGATAGTCCCAATGAATGACAGATCGGCGTAAACGAGCTTTTGTCAAATGTTTCGACCGAAAACTGCAGAGGGCCGTACGATCGCACGCGAATCCAAAACTTTTCCGAATCAAGGCACATACTTTTGAAAACTGAACACATTTTCGATGGCACCATAAGAGACGGTGGCAGTATACAGGGTGTCCCATAAATAGTGGGTCACACTTCTAGGGGGGATAGTAGACACCTAGACGAGTCAGAATCACATAGGAATCGGGGGTCCCAGACCAAATCCCAGGGAGTTAAAAATGGAGCGACACCCCAAAAAAATTATTGAAAAATTCCATTTGTAGAAGAACTGCTATTGGTAAAAATGTAATTATGGTCTCAAAAATTGTGATTTAATATGATTTTTAAAATTATCTCAAAAGTCTTCACCTTAAAATTTTTTTTATTATGAGAAAAGTTAAAAAGCCACAAAAAAATGTGAAAATTCTGCCCAAACCTCATTTTGTATTTCGAAATCATTTCTTTTAATTTTATAATCTGAAAGATCATAGTTCTAAACCCTTAAGTCCTAAGTGTCACGTAAAAACCATCTATATTCAATGCTTGAGATCCTGTTAAAGCACGGAATAAATCCGCTTTTTTCGTCCGCAGACTGTCGTTTTGGAAACGGCTATAGGTCGATTTTGATCCTTTCAACCATCAACCCCGCAGGATCAAAATCGAGAATTCAATGTAAAAAACGAGATTTCAACGTAAATTCGACGAACTTCAACCCCCACTCCTGGCTTTATTTGGGGACCAAATGACATGAAAACTGGTTTTGGGGGTTTTAGAGGATGTTCTTTCAGAATCGGGAATATATTTTGATGGTTTCCAAAGGAAAAACGAAAGTTGGTGCTTCGTTTAATATGAAGACGACCCCCTAGGAACTTGAAAAATTTTCTGTATATAGAATACTTCAAATCATGAAAAATGATACCTTATTTGTCTTTATATCACAAGCTGTTCAGGAGATATAGAGTCTGAGTCGATTTTTTTCCAGTACTGTACAATCTACTATGCCTATGAATTTTGACGCTGTTTGATGCCTCTAACTCGTTTTATTTAAAATTAATCTATTAGTATCTAATATTAATTAAAGCTATGTGGCCCCTATTAGTACAGTGTCCACTATACCCACATTTACCTTACGCTTTAAATTTTGAAATTGATCCACTGCTGAAGGTGCCCTACCAACTGTTTAAATTCAATTATTGGTACTTAAATTCACGCTTTTATAAATTTAGAATTTTTCAAAAATCATAGACTTACTCAGCGTATTTATTTCATCCCTATCCCACAACAATGAAATTGCCCCATATATTTTTAATTTGCAACCACCCTAGAGTTTTAGAGGGTTTCTTTCATCAGCTGTAAAGTATTTCGCCTGATTACAATTTCATGGATTTTTATTTATTTTAAAAATATTTACTTTTGTACTGGTGAGTGTTTATAGGATGAATCATCTTAGAGATGTGGGTCGGAAAATTTTCTATTTTGTTTTTCCGGAAAATTTTCGTTATTTTTTTTTACTTTTTTTTATTAGTTCCATTTTGTATCCAATTTGCTTCTCTTTCAAAGAAGTAAAACTAGTTTGATATAAATTTAATGTCATTGTTATTTTTTTTGCAATGACATTATTGTCTTTATTGACTTTCTTTGTGGTATATTAGAACTTGGAAATAGTAATAAAAAAATTTTTTTTCCATTGCAACAAAAGAGACGGTGGCCGTACATGGAAATTTATAGTTTTACCCACAAAATGAAGATAATTGATTTTCAGCCTTTCATCTAAATAATGAAAATTAATTTCCAAAGTATTCTGGGAGGGAGTCATTACCCCAAAATCCCCATTCACAATTAGGTCTGTGAGCAAAGTGCCCCTTGATTCAATGCCTCTCAAAATTTTATTATTAAATATATAAAGAAAAATAGGTTACCACATTTTCTAAAAATAGAAATCAACATTTCTTTTAACATGAGAGGAAAAATCTACGTTTTGTTATGTTACTAAAACTAATATTGCACCAAAGTAGCAATTGTTTCTTGAAAATGAGTTAGGACTGTAACATGGATGCCCCTTCCTACGGACTGTGCCTATAGTGCGACCGCCACCATCAGAAAAACTGAGAGATAAACGAAACTTTGAAAAGAAATTCAAATCGAAATGATAGTCCCACAGTTTTGGCACAAAAAGTTTTTCAGTGTTCCTGAATTATCAATTCCACTAAAATTGAGTGGAATAACCAGTTTCCATAACAATCGCCACAATATCTTACAACTCAAAAAAAAATTTTTCGCGGCGGTAGGGTGTCCAGAAAAGAACTCCGGGTTTTTAAAATTGAAGATCTCATGAACAAAAATAGATAAAAATATAAAACCAACGGCATCGTTCTTGTAGGAGCATGGAATTTTTTGTGTTAGAATTTAATATTTTAGTTACTTTAAAAGTCAGCAGATGGCAGCACGTTAAAAATGTCGCAAAATCGTTCAAACTGAGTGCAGGATATCGATTCTTCGATTATTGTCAAGATCAATCAAGAAGAAATGGACAACTCCTTTCCTTACTGATTTGACTCCGAGAACATGAAATATTTCTTTTGGAAAATTTCAATCTCAATAAAAAGAATCGATCTTGACAATAATCGAAGAATCGATTTCCTGCACTCCGTGTGAACGTTTTTGCGACATTTTCAACGTGCTGCCATCTGCTAACTTTTAAAGTAACTAAAATTTTTAACACAAAAAATTCCATGCTCCTACAAGAACGATGCCGTTGGTTTTAAATTTTTATATATTTTTGTTCAAGAGATATTCAATTTTAAAAACCCGGAGTTCTTTTCTGGACACCCGTACTTAACCAAATTTTCTATATCGGGCTCTGCAGCCCTTTCGTCTCTGCATCGCATAGCCAGACTATATAGGATCTCATGTCAAGTGACAGTTTATCCACCTCTCCATTCCAAACAAAGTCTGGAAGCAAAAGGTATTCGAACTCTCGGCGAAAAATTAATAAAACCATTTAAAAAGCCTCTCTATAACTAAACACTAAACAGACTAGCCCTGAACGAAAAATAGACAATGGCGCGCCAAAGGGAGTGCCAAGGTTTCGATTATTTAACTCGTTTGAATTTCACTCACTAGAAAAAGTTTTACAGTAAAAAAAATTATGAACTGGTTTCAGGATCGAGGCACAAAACAATAAGCCCAAGAGTGGTCAGAGACCTTTTATTTGGCAATGCGTGGGTAGGGTAGATAACAACAAGAAGAGAAGAACCAGTGATTGAATTGAATGCTATTAAAAGTTTGCGCGTTTGAGGCAGTTTAAAATACACTAGCGGAAATAAAAATCCCAACACCAAGAAGGAAAGGAGATATCAAAGTCAAATTTATTTCTATAATTACATATAGTATCAATGTGAATTGAATAAAAAATCAGCCTTCCTGGACGTTAGGGGGCCGAGAAAATCAGGAAGGAGTGTTGTCTCCATAGGTGTCCATTACCGCCGTCACACGACATGGTATTGAGTGACAGGGACTCTAAATGACTTTTGAGGGATTGGAGGACCATGTTGCCTCCTCAGGTAGTCCAAATTCATATGGTGCACAAGCGGACGTTGCATACCGGGCTAGGTGATTTCTCCTCATTGACCGGACTTGTTTTGTGGGTGTTGGTTCTAGAGAACGGGAAAGACGGGGTAAAAATGCAACATAGGGGGTTAAGAAGAAAGCTTGGAAATTGCATACAACATGTGGTTGTGCATGTTTCTCTTGAAATTTGTCCCCAGGACAGGTCTGAAGGTAAGGACGGTCTACCGGCTGCAAAACCTCAATGACGCAGCTCTGGTTGGAAAAAGTAGTGGTGAATCATACTCAAGAGTTGCAGAAATGGTATCCAATGCATCCCCTCCCCACTCCGTTACCCTGCATCACCACTCCGTGGAACGATTAGAAAATCATCATCTGAGTGCGCTCTCTCCATTGTGTCTTCAAACTCATACCCAACAGTCGTGGTGCTCCAAACCGAAGCAGAATTCTCTCATAAACACAATGTCATGAAATTGGGATCTTCATTTCCTCATTTCGTGCACTGTTGGAAACAGAAACGCCCACTTTCAGTCCCTTGTTTATAGACAAAGATGCAAGAAGCTATGCGGACAAAACGGACAATCCCCAGTTCTGCAAACGACATCCACCCCACTGCCGCTTGTCCTCAGTATGATCTACCGGTACTTTGGCCAACCAGAGCTGCTTCATTGAGGTTTTTTAACCGGTTGTCTGTCCTTACCTTCAGACCTGTCCTGGGGACAAATTTCAAGAGAAAAATGCACAAACACATGTTTTATGCAATGTCCAAGCTTTCTTCTTAACCCCCTATGTTGCATTTTTACCCTGGCCTATCCATTCGTAAGAACCAACGCTCACAAAACATGCCCGGAGAAAGAGAAGAAATCACCTAGCCCGGTATGCAACGTCCGCTGATGCACCATAAGAATTTGACTTCCTGTAGAGGCAACATGGTCCTCCAATCCCTCAAAAGTCATTTAGAGCCCCTGTCACTCAATACCATGTCGTGTGACGGCGGTAATGGACACCTATGGAGACAACACTCCTCACTGTTTTTCTCGGCCCCCTAATATTCAGGAAGGCTGATTTTTTAAGCAATTCACATTGATACTATGTGCAATTATAGAAATAAATTTGACTTAGATATCTCCTCTCCTTCTTGGTGTTGGGATTTTTATTTCCGCTAGTGTATATACCTATTTACTTATTTCGCTTTGTCATAAACGAAAAAATCCCTTAAACGGTCCATGGATTTTAATAGAAGGGGAGAGTGGGGAACCTTGGGATGGGACTACTCCTTTTCTGACGTAATATTAAAGTTATGAACACTTTTTTTAGGTACTAATAAATGAAATTTACTCATACTTCGTGTTTTGGAATATTTGGTGCGTCTGGATAGTTATCTTGATAAGTTTTCTTGTTTTGAGTGGTGCATTTTTAGTAAAAAAGAATTTTTTAAGTAAAAGAAGTGTAGTATTTATGTTTTTACAATTATAGTAAGCTTATAATACATGTATCCATTAATATTTTTAAAAAGTAAAATTTTATTTTTTGCTAAACCTTAAAGAGTAATTAAGTTTAATATCCAAAGCTTCAGATGCTGCGTGACTCTCACGCGTGTAGGAAAAAATTAGTTTTATTAAATAAATAAATAGTTTAAGAATTTGGATCATTTTAATTTTAAATTAGTACAAAAAAGTATCAGAAAGGACACCAATAATAAACTATTTGCCATGAAAAAAATAAGGAAATCAGTGAAGAATTTTAAATGTTAAATTATAATGTCTAATTAAAAATAAAAATTGTTAAACATAGCTTTTAAATGAATTTTTAAATATTTTATTTTGAATTTTTCAAAATAACATATAATTTTTATAGTATAGTATAATAATATTGTTGAAAGTGTCTCAAGGTGGGCTACAGTGGCACCTTTAGGACACTTTAAGAAGTGTTTCAATTTTGTTATGATCAATTCCCGAGATAGGTTAGAAAAGTTTTTATGTGTTGCTAAAAGAAGTATTATTTAATATTATCTTGGCTGTGTTTTAATAAAAATTTTTTTTAAAAGTTTGAAAATAATTTAAAGAAAAGTTTCACAAGGTACCTAATTCTACCCTATTGTTAAATAAGTCAGGAAATTCCAAGATTCTTAGTTTAAAATAGGTTCTTAGTTTATATTATTACTCCTGAAGATCATATGCCATGCAGTCATGTTTTTTTCTGTCTAAGTAGAGACTCTTAAATTTTTCTAAAAATTTGAAATATTTTGTTGCAATTTAATTTCAAAAACTGGAACATTCAGAATAATTCGTTAGTAGAAATTTTTAAGCTGTTTACTTCGCCAGTTTTTATCAGTATGTGTAGGCCAAAGCTTAGAGATTGTTTTGAGCACAAAAAGTCAATTTGTCATTTTTTGGACTTATTCCCTTCTTCAAACTGGGACGATTCAATTATGTTAAAAATTGTTCTTCAGTGTTTTGCCTCTCCCATAACAGCGAAATTGCCGATTGTATATTATATTTGCAACCACCCTAAAGATTTATAGGGTTTTCTAAATTCACAAAAGGTTGATGGAATTTTCGTTGGAATTTATATTGATTTTAATTTGTTTTTAAAACATTTATTTTTGTACTGGTGAGTGTTTATAGGATGAGTCATCTTAGAGATGTGGGTCGGAAAATTTTCCATTATGTTTTTCCGGAAAATTTTCGTTATTTTTTTACTTTGTTTTATTAGTTCCATTTTGCATCCAATTTGCTTCTCTTTCAAAGAAGTAAAATTAGTTTGATATAAATTTAATGTCATTGTTATTTTTTTTGCAATGAGATTATTGTCTTTATTGACTTTCTTCGTTCTTCGTGGTATATTGGAACTCGGAAATAGTAATAAAAAAAACAATTTTTCCATTCCAACATAAGTGACGGTGGCCGTACATGGAAATTTATAGTTATACCCATAAAATGAAGATAACTGATTTTCAGCCTTTTATCTAAAAAATGCAAATTAATTTCCAAAGTATTCTGGGAGGGAGCCATTACCCCAAGTTCCCCATTCACCATTAGGTCTGTGAGCAAAGTGCCCCTTGATTTAAGGGCCTCTAAATTTTAATATATTCAAAAATATAAAGAAAAATAGGTTACCCCATTTTCTAAAAATAGAAATCAACATTTCTTTTAACATGAGAGAAAAATCTACGTTTTGTTAATTTGTTATGTTACTAAAACTAATGTTGCACCAAAGTAGCAATTGTTTCTTGAAAATTAGCTAGGACTGTAACATGGATGCCCCTTCCTACACACTGTGCCTATAGTGCGACCGCCACCATCAGAAAAACTGAGAGAAAAACGAAACTTTGAAAAGAAATTCAAATCGAAATGATAGTCGCACAGTTTTGGCACAAAAAGTTTTTTCAGTGTTCCTGAGTTATCAATTCCACTAAAATTGAGTGGAATAACCAGTTTCCATAACAATCGCCATTATATCTTACAACTCAAAAAAAATTTTTTCGCGGCGGTCGGACTAATAGGGTGTCCGGAAAAGAACTCCGGGTTTTTAAAATTGAATATCTCTTGAACAAAAATAGATAAAAAATATAAAACCAACGGCATCTTTCTTGTAGGAACATGGAACTTTTTGTGTTAAAATTTAAAAACTTTAGTTACTTTAAAAGTTAGCAGATGGCAGCACGTTGTAAATGTCACAAAATCGTTCAAACTGTGTGCAGGATATCGATTCTTCGATTATTGTCATTTTTTTGGATTTATAGTCATATCTGTGATCTACATCAACTGGTCTGACCTATTTATTTCATATCCTGATCTGATTTGATCTTAGATATTTTGTTAAATTTTGCAGAGAATAAGTTCAATGAGCAAATTTTTGTGAGGATTTCGAAGCGATCAGAAAGGTCCTGCTTAAGCAGCTTACAGGGGTTGGTGAGCGATAGAGAGTAGGAGGAGGTAGCTCCCTAATCTCATAAAAAATATCAAAAAGATAATGAATACATATTTTATATTTTGTCACTTCACAAGTTTCTAACGCCTTATTAAAATTTCACAAGTATGATGATTAAGTTATAAAATTAATACAACTTAAGTTATATGAGCTATATAAAACTGAATATAACTAATTCCCTCAAAATAGCAATATAAAGGTATACTAAACGGTAAAAAAGTTTTCATGTGAAAAAGTATTTCCGATTTTTATTGATGAGAAATTTCAAAGATAATCAATAATTTAAAGTAGTTTAATAAAAGTTTTCGCATTTGCCAAATGTACGCTTAAAATGCCAAATATTGCAGTTCAATTTATACCAGCTCCCCTCTTCTTTTAGACAAGTCTACTCACGGCAACCCTGTTCATAGCTCTTCTCCTGGCGCCCTGGCGGTGTACCAATATATCTGTAGTGGCTTAAAAAAAGTTAAAGGGTGTGGACAGTTATCTTGGAACCCCCTGTATACTATGTGAAATAAACAAACTCCAAAATTTGCAAAAATGTTTTTTACTATAAATTTATAAAGATCTTTATTCCATTGTAAATTTCAGAAAAAAAAATTATAAATCAACTGATAGTACGCTTTAAATTTTGAAATTGATCCACTGCTGAAAGGTGTCCCACCAACTGTTTAAATTCAATTCTTGGTACTTAAATTCACGCTTTTATAAAGAATTAAAAAATTTTCAAAAATCATAGATTTACTCAGTGCATTTGTTTGATCCCTCTCCCATAATAGCGAAATTGCCAATTATATTTTTAATTTGCAACCACCCTATATATTTAGAGGGTTATTATGAAATTTGATAGAATGTGGAGCCTGAATGAATTAAAATTTATTGAATTTTATTTTTTTTTAAAACATTTACTTTTGTACTGGTGAGTGTTTATAGGATGAGTCATCTTAGAGATGTGGGTCGGAAAATTTTCCATTATGTTTTTCCGGAAAATTTTCCGCTACTTTTTTACCATGTTTTATAGTTCCATTTTATATCCAATTTTCTTCTCTTTCAAAGAGGTAATATTAGTTTGATATAAATTTAATGTTATTGTGATTTTTTTTGCAATGAGATTATTGTCTTTATTGACTATCTTTGTGGTATATTGGAACTCGGAAATAGTAATAAAAAACAATTTTTCCATTGCAACATAAGAGACGGTGGCCGTACATGGAAATTTATAGTTTTACCCATAAAATGAAGATATTTTCAGCCTTTTATCTAAAAAATGCAAATTAATTTCCAAAGTATTCTGGGAGGAAGCCATTACCCCAAGTTATCCCCATTCACCATTAGGTCTGTGAGCAAAGTGCCCCTTGATTTAAGGGCCTCTGAATTTTAATATTATTAAAAATATAAAGAAAAATAGGTTACCACATTTTCTAAAAATAAAAATAAACATTTCTTTTAACATGAGAGAAAAATCTACGTTTTGTTAATTTGTTATGTTACTAAAACTAATGTTGCACCAAAGTAACAATTGTTTCTTGAAAATTAGCTAGGACTGTAACATGGATGCCCCTTCCTACACACTGTGCCTATTGTGCGACCGCCACCATCAGAAAAACTGAGAGAAAAACGAAACTTTGAAAAGAAATTCAAATCGAAATGATAGTCGCACAGTTTTGGCACAAAAAGTTTTTCAGTGTTCCTGAGTTATCAATTCCACTAAAATTGAGTGGAATAACCAGTTTCCATAACAATTGCCACGCCACAACATCTTACAACTCAAAAAAAAATTTCTCGCAATCGTTCAAATTGAGTGCAGGATATTGATTCTTCGATTATTGTCAAGATCAATCAAAAAGAAATGTGGATAACTCCTTTCCTTACTGATTTGACTCCGAGAACATGAAATATTTCTTGTAGAAAATATCAATCTCAATAAAAAAAGAATCGATCTTGAGAATAATTGAAGAATCGATTTCCTGCACTCAGTTTGAACGATTTTGCGACATTTTCAGCGTGCTGCCATCTGATTCCATGCTCCGACAAGAACGATGCCGTTGGTTTTATACTTTTATCTATTTTGTTGAAGAGATATTCAATTTTAAAAACCCGGAGTTCTTTTCTGGACATTCGTACTTAACCAAATTTTCAAAATCGGGCTCTACAGCCCTTTGCCCCTGCATCGCATAGCCAGACATATATAGGATGTCACGTGACAGTTTATCCACCTCTCCATTCCAAACAAAGCCTGGAAGCGAACTCTCGGCGAAAAATTAATAAAACCATTTAAAAAGCCTCTCTATAACTAAACAGACTATCCCTGAACAAAAAATAGACAATAGCGCGCCAAAGGGAGTGCCAAGGTTTCGATTATTTAACTCGTTTGAATTTCATTCACTAGAAATAGTTTTACTGTAAAAAACAATATGAACTGGTTTCAGGAGGCACAAAACAATAAGCCCAAGAGTGGTCAGAGACCTTTCCTTTGGCAATGAGTGGGTAGGGTAGATAACAACAAGAAGAGAAGAACCAGAGATTGAATGGAATGCTATTAAAAGTTTGCGCGTTTGAGGCAGTTTAAAATATACCTATTATTACTTATTTCGCTCTGTTTTAAACAAAAAATTCCTTTAAGTGGTCCACAGATTTTAATAGAAGGGGAGAGTGGGGAACCTTGGGATGGGACACCTCCTTTTCTGACGCAATATTAAAGTTTTGAACACTTTTTTATAGGTACTAATAAATGAATTTTACTCCACTTCGTGTTTCGGAATATTTGGGGCGTCTGGATAATTATTTTGATAAGTTTTCTTGTTTTGCGTGATGCATTTTTAGTAAAAAAGAATTTTTTAAGTAAAAGAAGTGTAGTATTTATGTTATTACAATTATAGTAAGCTTATAATACATGTATCCATTAATATTTTTAAAAAGTAAAATTTCATTTTTTGATAAACCTTAAAGAGTAATTAAGTTTAATATCCAAAGCTCCAGATGCTGCATGACTCTCACGCGTAAGAAAAAATTAGTTTTATTAAATAAATAAATAGTTTAAGAATTTGGATCATTTTAATTTTAAATTAGTACAAAAAAGTATCAGAAAGGACACCAATAATAAACTATTTGTCATAAAAAAATAAGGAAATCAGTGAAGAATTTTAAATGTTAAATATACAGGGTGTTTCAAAATTGCGTTGCACGGCTTTTATTCGGAACCAACGCCTCCTAGGGTCATGGAAGTAAGGTCTACCCCTAGGTAAGTGAGCCTGGAGAATCCATTGAGATGACTTACAGCGCCCCTAGCGGCGAAATTAAAAAGTTAAAAAAATTAATTTAAAAACTAAAGGAGAAAGAGCAAAAACCTCAGGGAGAGTATTGTTGCCAACGTCAAGAAGAACTCAGTGAAAAAAATTTGATCAAAATATCTTGAATATTCACGGAGATATTAGCATGTGAAAAAAAATAAGCCAATAATAAAATAAAAGCCGTGCATCGCAATTTTGAAACACCCTGTATATAATGTCTAATTAAAAATAAAAATTGTTAAACATAGCTTTTAAATGAATTTTTAAATATTTTATTTTTGTATTTTTTAAAATAACATATAATTTTTATACTATTATATTTATAATATTGTTGAAAGTGTCTTAAGGTGGGCTACAGTGGCACCTTTAGGACACTTTAAGAAGTGTTTCAATTCTTTTATGATCAATTCCCGCGATAATAGGTTAGAAAAGTTTTTATGTGTTGCTAAAAGAAGTTTTATTTAAGGGGGTCTGGGACACAAAAATCGTGAGATTTTCAAAAAAAGTTTTTTTGCTTTCAAAAAGGAACCCTGTTTTTTCTGCTTAAAATGATGCTTGAACTATGTTTCTATCATAAATAGAACTGGAGTTACAATAATTTGTTGCCGGCTGCTTTGGTATATCAAGCATTATATTTTCAACATTCAAATCCTGTTTTCTCTATGATGTGTTTTTTCAGTGGTTCTCATCTTTAAATTGATATAAGTCAAGAACCGTTCAAGGTAAAGAGTTGAAATTTGAAATACATACTTTTTAAACACTTTACTTTAATTTGATCAAGGGAAATTTAAAAATTTTATATACTTTTTAAAATATGAATTTTTTTTAAAAAGTTGCATAAAAATTTCAAGAATTTTTTACTTAATTGTTCAAATTTTTTCAAAAAATTAATATTTCTTAAAATGCCTTGACCAAGTTACAGATAATATGTTTCTGTTTGATTAAGTGAAAAAAAATTGAAAATTTATCAATAGTATTTTGAGTTATATCAATTTTAAATGACCCCACTTTTATAATGAAATTTCAATTTTAAATTTTTAAAAAACTTTTTGAATACTTTTCTGATGGGATTTTGCTTAGCTGCTAGATGGTTGATCAGCATAAAAAATTTCAAAATTCTAAGTTAATTAGTAAAGTTTTTAGAAAATTGTGTCCCGGACCCCCTTAATAGCATCTTGGCTGTGCTTTAATAAAAATTTTTGTTTAAAAGTTAGAAAATAATTTAAAGAAAAGTTTCACAAGGTACCTAATTCTACCCTATTGTTAAATAAGTCAGGAAATTCAAGATTCTTAGTTTAAAAAAGGTTCTTAGTTTATATTATTACTCCTGAAGATCATATGCCATGCAGTCATGTTTTTTTCTGTCTAAGTAGAGACTCTTAAATTTTTCTAAAAATTTGAAATATTTTGTTGCAATTTAATTTCAAAAACTGGAACATTCAGAATAATTCGTTAGTAGAAATTTTTAAGCTGTTTACTTCGCCAGTTTTTTATCATTGCTTTATTCAATTGTTTTATGTATCCATCTAGATTCTAGAATTTATAGAGGGGTTAAAGTATGTCATGAAAATTTTTTATGAGAAGATACTAAAACACAACTCTTTTGTTGCCTTAAACTGCTGTTTACGGCTACACTTACAGCAAAAAACTTGAATTAATAATAGATTTTACTAGTGATAAAAATATTTTCATAGTCATCCTCTATTGACTCAAGATTAGATAAGTTTCGTTCTCGAGTTTATGGTAGTTCCCGAAATAAAAGTGCAGAACTAAAGATACCATAAAAAGCACCTTTAAAAATAGTATGGTAAATTCCGAAGAAGATCTTATATAAAAATTGCTCGGGATCATCTCCGAAAAGTTTGTGTTTGAAATTAATTTTTGAAAATCTGGTAATAGGGTGAAGATATCAAATAAAGATGATTTAGATTTAGGAATATTAATTGATAGGTAGTTCTAAAAATATTTTTCTTTCAAAATTATTCTCATATAAAGATAATTTTTAAATCAAAATTCCTTTTGTTTGAAATCTTTACCAATTACAAAAATTAATTTCAAACACGAAACTTTTCAAAAAAGAACACAATTTTCCGATGACCGTATACTAGTATATATTATCTATTGCATCAGGGATTTTTTTTATTCTGATTTGAACCTTGTTTAGCAAATAAAAAGAGATAACTAAGCAAACTTTAGGAGGATTTTGTGTTCTCTGCACTAATTTATACCATTGCTTCTAAACTGACTCTATGAAAAATAAAGGAAGTGTGAAAAAATTCTTACCAAAATCGCACATAATAAAAGACCCAAAAGCTCACTTTGTACAAAAAAGTAATCTTGCATTGTTTCTTGTTCAGTTGGCTTATACCCCGCTAATATGAGATGAATCTTAAGTAAATCAAAGGTTACACAAAGTATCTTTATCTCAATGCACCAAATTAACTTTAATTTTTTATAACGCCAAAAAATTTTTCCAATAAAAAACTATAAATAAAACCTCGTGTAATTGACAATGACTATGAAAAAAAAACTACAATAAGCATAAAATTAAAAACAGAAGCGAGAAATTTTAGAACAAAGTGAAGAAAATGCTTATAAAAGCAGAAATGTAGCGCAAAAATCAATTTTCAGGGTGATTTATGTTCAACGGAACGCTTTCCGAAAGATGAAACCACCAACCCCACTTACGTCACCTCAGTCCTCCCCTCTCAAATTCCAGAATAAATCCAGTCGGGGGCATTTAGAGAGCTTAAACAGAACTTTCTCTTTCAGGCATTAGCACGCATAAAAACCCACCAACCGATGAAACCAACATCCCCCGACGGAAAAAAATCGATACTCGAAAAAAGATCGAATGCTAATGCGGATGTATACAGGGTAGGGTGTCCCTTAAAATCGAAGGTCGGGGAAACTTTTGCTCCACCCCCCAATTTTTTTCCTTTTGGTACCCGAAGACTGTGTGCAAAATCTTAAATCGATCAGATAATATTAACACGTGCCCCAAACGGCCTAAAGTTAGAAAATTTTGACTTTTTTCTAATTTTTTTGAAAATTTTTAAAAATATGTTTAAAAATCCGTTTCCGAATAATAGGGCTCTAACATATTTAAACATTCATATTTGACCGTTTTTCATTACTAGTTAGGCCAAAATGCCCAGTTTGTAACCTAGTCATCAATCAGAAAATCATCAAATTTGTCCATTTTATACTAAGAATAGAAGAATCAAAAGGAAGTGGTAAACGACTTAAAACCGCAAAACTCCATGGCTAAACACCATTTGTAGACCATATTGATGTGGATATAAATTTTCTGGAGCTCAAATTAATTATTGGTTGCTTAGTTACAGACGCCATATTGGATTGCATTAAAACTAAAAAAAATTTTGGAAAAAAGGTATGGGCATGTTTGATATCGGTTAATAGGTCTTGAGGTTTCTAAACTCAATTAAGACTAATAAAAGTATCTTAGACAACTTTTTAAAGCTCTTTACGCCATTATAAGGGCCAGCATATCTCCTAATACAAGTACAAACCATGTTTTCAGAACTATAGATATGGTAATAAATTCTAAACACATAAAACTGGCAAGAGAAATTCTGGAAACAATTTTAAAAACAGACTCCAGTGTGTCCAGGAGTATTTTATTTCGTAAGTTAGCTGAAAAGCTGAAGTTAATACAAGATTAACCCGCTCTTTATAATTGAGTTAACCTATTAGACGGTAAACAATTAACCCAGGTTTATAGAAACTGTTCTTCTATTTTATCATAATTTTATTCGTCAAAGTAAAAAATACCTGCAATTGAACAAATTAGCCATTAAAATCTAAGACACTTATATTTTCTATTTAAGTATCATAAATATTATCAACAGTTTCTTAAAATCATTCTTTCTTTAAAGTCTTTTTGTGAGTCAGCTATTCTTCGCTCTGTAAGTTTCCTACCTCTACATTCTCACAAAGAAGGCTCTGACACTTTAAAATAATTTAATTACATAAACAATTTTTACGAAAAATTTACTCGAAACGTTAGTACTTCCTCGAGGACATTTACTGATGAAAGGTTGACAGTGCGAAAAAAAACTAAGGGTGAAGTAGAAGAGTTATTAAAATTGTAGTTGATATTTAAACTTTCTTACAGCCACGGACAAAATAACAGTGTTTAATTTTTTAATGACACTAATAAATTGAACGGCTGGTATTTTGTATGTTAATGTTTAAAATTATGATAAAATAGAAGAACAGTCTCTATAAACATGGTTAATCGCTTACCTTCTGAGAGTACAACTAAATTATTATGAAGAGTGGGTTAATTTTGTATCAACTTCAGCTTTTCAGTTAACTTATGGAATAAAATACTCGTGGACACACTGGAGTCTGTTTTTTAACTTGTTTCTCTCTCCAGAATTTCTCTTGTCAGTTTTATGTGTTTAGAATTTTTTACCATATCTAAAGTTCTGAAAACATGGTTTGCACTTGTATTAGGATATGCTGGCCCTTAAATTGCATAAAGAGCTTTAAAAAGTTGTCCAAGATAATTTTATTAGTCTTAATTGATTTTAGAAACCACAAACACCCATTACCCGATATCAAACATGCCCATACCTTTTTTTCCAGAATTTTTTTTAGTTTTAATGCAATCCAATATGGCGTCTGTAACTAAGCAACCAATAATTAATTTGAGCTCCAGAAAATTTATATCCACATCAATATGGTCTACAAATGGTGTTTAGCCATGGAGTTTTGCGGTTTTAAGTCGTTTACCACTTCCTTTTGATTCTTCTATTCTTAGTATAAAATGGACAAATTTGATGATTTTCTGATTGATGACTAGGTTACAAACTGGGCATTTTGGCCTAACTAGTAATGAAAAACGGTCAAATATGAATGTTTAAATGTGATAGAGCCCTATTATTCGGAAACGGATTTTTTAAACATATTTTTAAAAACTTTCAAAAAAATTAGAAAAAAGTCAAAATTTTCTAATTTTAGGCCGTTTGGGGCACGTGTTAATATTATCTGATCGATTTAATATTTTGCACACAGTCTTAGGGTACCAAATGGAAAAAAATTGGGGGGTGGAGCAAAAGTTTCCCTGAATTTTTGAAAAAACGCCCAAATAAGGGACACCCTCTAATACAGGGTGCTTCAAAATTGCGTTGCACGGCACGGCTTTTATACGGAACCAACGCCTCCTAGGGTCATGGAAGTTAGGTCTATCCCTAGGTAAATGAGCCTGGAGCTGGAGAATCCATTGAGAGGACTTACAGTGCCCCTAGCTGCGAAATTAAAAAGTTAAAAAAAATATTTAAAAACTAAAGGATATAGAGCAAAAACCACAGTGAAAGTATTGGTGTAAACGTCATGAAAAAATCACTGAAAAAATTTGATCAAAATATCTTGAATATTCGTGGAGATATTAGCATGTGAAAATAGCCCTTTTTCAGGGGGTCAAAAAAGAAAAAGTTCGCATAATTGCTAATTTTTTGATTAAATTTTGTGTTCTTTAAACTAAAAAAACAGAAAACTACAAAATAACACTGAAAAATTTGCAAATATACGAACTATTTCTTTTGGTTAACCATTTCTTTAATGACCCCCTGAAAAAGTGCTATTTTCACATGCTAATATCTCCGCGAATATTCAAGATATTTTGATCAAATTTTTTCAGTGAGTTCTTCATGACGTTGGCAACAATACTCTCAGTGTGGTTTTTGCTCTATCTCCTTCAGTTTTTAAATTAATTTTTTTAACTTTTTAATTTTGCCGCTAGGGGCGCTGTAAGTCCTCTCAATGGATTCTCCAGGCTCACTTACTTGGGGGTAGACCTTACTTCCGTGACCCTAGGAGGCGTTGGTTCCAAATAAAACCATGCAACGCAATTTTGAAACACCCTGTATATTAGTGATGGGCGATTTTTAAGGAGTCAACTCAGTGAACTAACTCCTTAAACTGAGTGAAAGATCAAAGAGTGAGAAAAAAAGTGATAACTCCCCCCTATTTGCAATTTTAAAAAAATCCTTTCAAAGTTTTAATTTGTGATACTACCCCTTGAAAAGCTCAAAGAAACACTAGATGGAAGATACATTCATTATACAGGGTGTATGGGTATTTTTATGTCTCATATGGCCCCTATGCTAGGAGTTAGTTGAATTGTCAATCAGAATTGTCAGTGAAGTTTAATAGCGGTCAATGAAATTTAAGGTTAAACTGCTAATTTTTAGGTCCTGTGGTTCAACTGTCAATTTTCACAGAGCTCAAGTTTGTAAAAAACAAAAACTGACAACCTATTTCCTATTTGATTACCTGTTTTTTAAACACTCATGTATTAATTAAACCTTATCCCTTTCGACAGGCAAAAATTTTCGTAATGAAATTAGGTATTTCCTGAGAAATTTAAATGGATCTTCTAAGCTTTCGATAAATCTGTGGAACTGAAATTAGTAGTCAAAATGAGGAAACGGCCTATTGGCAATGGTCACATTATTTGTTCTTAATGCATTATCTTTCAGTCAAAAAACCAATTAACTAACCAAATTTCGTTATTAGCTTTCAAATTACCAATTTGTTAGACTGAATTATTTCTATGACTATTCGTATTCTTAATACGGCCTTGAATTTCTAGTTAAAAATTTGGTGAATATTCAATGAAAACCTATTCAGATTTTTTCGATTGTTTTTCATTTCTTTATTCCCTTTTTCAAACAGACGATTCATTCAAAATTCCACTTTTATTCCAATGAATCAAACTCCGAGAATCGATCTTTCAGCATCCGATCCCGCTGCCTCACCTGAATCGATTATCACGAACACCTCATCATACACTTGTTGTAGTAGGGTGGGTGGGAGGTCCATACAAAACTGCGTCACCCCCCACCCACATTGGGACGAGGGGAGGAGGAGTGTTTACGGGACATTACGACCCCCCCCTTATTACTCACCCCTCCCGGATCAGGTAGGGGGTGCTTGAGTCATCCCCGGATTTGTCATCGTGGAAGGGTTTTGTTGTTGGGTGCTGAACCAGAAGAATTCTATTTTGAGGGGGAGGGGCGGAGGTTGTTTTGATGTGGTGGTTCAACAAGTGGTTCGGCTCATTAGTTTTGGGTTGATATGATTGGATTTTGATTCTGTGTGAGTGAAGCTGAAGAATACGGAATGAAGGTGGTGTAATGTTTAGACCAGTTTCCGTCATATTACAACATATACAGGGTGTCCCACAAATGTTGGGTCACACTTCTGGGGGAGATAGTAGACACCTAGACGAGTCAGAATCACTTAGGATTTTGGGGTCCCAGGGAGTTAAAAATGGAGCGACACCCCAAAAAAAATTATTGAAAAATTCAATTTGTAGAAGAACTACTATTGGTAATTATGGTCTCAAAAATTGTGTTTTAATATAATCTTTAAAATTATCTCAAAAGTCTACACTTGAAAATTTGTTTTATTATGAAAAAATTTAAAAAACCACAAAAAAAAATGTGAAAACTGCCAAAATCTCATTTTGTATTTCGAAATCCTTTCTTTTGATTTGATAACCGGGAAGATCATAGTTGAAAACCCTTAAGTCCAAAATTTCACGTAAATACAATCAATATTAAGTGCTTGAGATCATGTTAAAGTTTGTTTTTGGCGTGTGCAAACTGGTGTTCAATGTGTAATGTGTGTGCTGTATAACTTTAAAGATAATATTAAACCACAAAATTTGAGACCATGATTAAGGTTAATAAGTAGTTCTTCAAATTGAATTTTTCAATAACTTTTATTGGGTGTCACTCCATTTTTTACTCCCTGGGATTTGGTCTGGGACCCCCAAATCCTTTGTGATTCTGACTCGTCTAGGAGTCTACTATCCCCCCTAGAAATGTGACCCAACATTTATGGGACACCCTGTATAGTATATAAGGGGATGCTGTTAAATCAGGAGCGTAGCCAAGGGAGGGATTTGAGTATCCCTTCGACTCACTCAAAGATCTTTACTCACCTTGAAAACTCAGAAAAATTTTCTTTTTTTTTAAACCCAAAACCCTTTATACCCCTTCCAAAAAAACACCAAATTTTTCTATCGGCTGCGCTACTGTCCTAAATAGATTTAATAGTAAATAAGAATAATAGAACCTAAATAGTATAATAATAGCATATAATTGTGTTCCTTTTGTGTTTCTTTTCCACTTAATAACACTTACATTAAACACAAACTATGTTTTTCCCCAGTTTATAACAACAAAGAATAAGAAAAAAAGGCAAATTAACTTTAAAATTTCAAATTAAATAAAAAAATTCAATAATGGACGCCAATTTTGCAGAATTCAAGGTACTATATTTGGCTCTAGGAAGTAGTTATTTTTCTCCTATTTCCACTCATGGGTAGAGCGATTTTTTAAACAAAAAAATAAGTTTGCCATTTTTTGGACCCTTTTTTTATGTTCCCTTTTTTCAAACCAACGATTCGTTTGATCCAGGGGATACGTCAGATTTTGAACAAAATGGGCAAACAATGCGTTTCTCCACCAGGCGCGGATCCAAGGGGGGCATTCTGGACAGTGCCCCCCTGGACACATAAAGGTTCTCAAAATGAGTCAAAACCCTACTTTCACGAGTCAAATTTCAAAATTTTTTCTGGGGGAGGATCCCCATACCATACCCCCAGCGGTATCACAAGGGATCTTACGTGATACTTTTTAGAATACCTACAAGATTTTGTGTCAAAAGGTAACGGCAGTCTGCCCCCTCCTTGGAGCCGTGTTGGATCCGCGCCTGTAATCCACGATCTACCTTAAATGACCGTAACAATTGAGGATATCCTTTAATCAAATAATCATTTCATAACAGCTAACTGTTAAAACACGCGTTATATGCAATTGATAAGAAACGATAATTCTCCTCCTCTCTGACCATAATTCCCAATCCCTATGTATGACCCTTGAAAAACAGCCATATAAATCTCTCTTGATGTCATATCTTCTGCTCAACAAGATCTAATGACCACTTCCCCAAATTAAATATCCGCCACGAATCTACAGGGTGTTTCAGCAGCCTGATTCAAACTATCCCTTTTGGAACTACTACTATTACAATATTCTAGTAACTAGAGGCTGCACAGAAAAATAATCTCTAGGACTACTTTTTTCCCTTCACCCTAAAAATTTTTAGGTGAGTGTTTTATAGCCAAACGAAAAAAAATTGGCCCGCAAGCTTTTTAAAATAATGAAGTTTGAATTATAAGGTTATCAGGTCCTCCAGGGTTTCCCATATTATTCAATTCTATCTAAAAATATCCTCTAACTAACTGTTCAAACTTATGAGGTTTACTATAAGAGTATTAGAAGGAGAATTTACTAGGAGTTAATTTTTTCAAATTTGAAAAATACATATTGATTTTCAGATTTTAATCCTAAGAGATTCTTACAAATTGAAAAAGTACCAAACGGCTTTTCAAATAGTAATACTTTTACAAATTTTTAAATTTTCAGTGATATTTTTCTCAAATATCTCATTAATTAATTTAGAAAATAAAGTCTAAAAAGTCATAAAAATTATATCTGATCCTTGAATTTTTTTGTGATAGTCTTAAAAAATCCTAAAAACCCCTTGAATTTTTTTTCTGAAAGTGTGTACAAACCCTGAATTTTCCTCATTAGATCTCATTTTTCCTCATTAGATCTCGATAAAAGTTTTCAAAATTATTTGGGCTGCACTAAAAAATTAAATCTCTCTATATTAAAAAAAAGTTACTGTCACCGCCGCTGCCACCGCCGCCGCCGCCGCTGTTTCAGAAAATTTTATTTTTCAACTCTTTGAACCCTCATAACGCAAAAACTACTTGATAGATATTTATGAAATTTGAAAAGTTAGTAGAGGAATATTTGGGGCACACTCTCGAACAAAAAGCTAACTGATGTGATAATTAGTTCTGGGGTATTTTTAAGGTCAAAGTTGAAGTTTTTCTTTTTTCGCCGCGTAATCCAGTTCAGCCAAATCTATTAGTAGCAGAACTATGTTTTTTTGCAGCATAATTCTCTGAAGTATGAAGATGTGCACTACGTCGCCCTTTTTTCGAATTTCGAATTTGGTTTAGAGTAATTAATTTTTTAATTTTCGAAATTTTTGACACTTTTTCGGTTTTTTATATCTAAAATGAAAACTAATCACGGTATTAATATGATTTTTTAAACACTTATATTCTTATTTTTTAGAAAGAGATTGGCGTTTGATTCTTTAAAAAATTCTATTTAGTTTTGGAATTATTAAGCATCAAAGTTTCATTTTTTTCATAGTTTTAGTAGGTCTTTATCAGACGTGTTAATGTTTTTAAATTTTATATTTGCCTGTTCACTAGATTGTCGCGAGCACGGATATTTAAATTTAAAAGTTTTGCGGTGCACATTTTTGCTCTAAGTTTGCTAGCGATATAGTATAGACTTGGTTAATAATCTTTTAAAGATACTTCGATATTTTTTGAACTACTAGAGAAATAAATAATAAAGCTCTTTTTAGTGTTATTTGTGCCGATGAAAGGAAGAGGATTTTCGGGAAGTTTGTTTTACTCTGCAAAGGATCGATTGCAGATATTCCAATTCGCGAAGCTATCTGTAAAGAGCTGCATAGCAGTTATGGGAGTTGGTGAGCGTAAGCGAGCAGGGGGCGGTAGCCCCCTATCCATTAAATTGTTGATAATTTAAAAAGGAATACTTCAGTAAGAGTTTTATTTTGATAGTTTCGTGGTAATGATACTTATTAAATTATTGAAAAGTTTGAGAGATAAAAAGTTTCGATATTAAATGATCATTATCTCTACTCTGTTCATTTAGAATTAGCGCCTGAAACGTAATGTATTAGAAGAAGTTATTATTCTAATTATCATCGAAAAAATTTTCTTCCGCAATGACAAGGCAGCCTAAGCAGAAGTAGTCAAAATACTGTAAAACAATCGGTCACTGAAGTTGTCTGATGAGCGTTATTAAGCATTATTGAGCGTTTTTGATCCTGTTTCAGGCACCTATTCTAAATGAACAGGCTATAAGCAGACAAGTTCCAGGTTGTACTTGATAGTTGAGATGAAACAAGCGAGCTCTGCTCGCTATGATCGCGAAGCGATCTTCAAAGAACTGCGAAGCAGTTCCGGGGGTTGGTGAGCGATAGCGAGCAGGGGGCAGAGCTCCCTAGTTACTTAAATTAAAAATTAAATTGGCCACACCTAAAATTACTTACTGACGCGGTCTAAACTTAGTAGCATAACGGATTTACAGGAAATTTCAAGGAAAAACCCTACGCCCTACGTATTATATTTCAAAATTTTGTGGGGGATTTAAGGGTCCTCCCACAGAAAAATTTTTAATATTAAAATATGGATAATTCTTACTCATTTTGAGACTCTTTGGGTTACACCCTTTAAAAACCGATCCTTTTAAGTCAAATAATTGCAAAGAAAAAAGTATTAAAGTTTATATCAAAATTTCGGAGAAGTTTGAACCTCCTAAAACCCCAACTTGGATGCGATCCTGTGCCCCTCCACCCGCGTGTGTAGGCATGAGAAAATTAATGGGGTATGATGAAAAATGCCCCTACAAACTTTTAAGGGTTATTCCATTTTTTAGGGAAACTCTTATATTTATTATAATTAAGGGGGCAATGGGGACAATCCGTCCATGGTTAAAATAGGTCTATTCTCACAACCCTAAACCAACACGTAATATAGAGCAACCTAAACGTGCCTTCCACAATACAAGAAGACCTTGGGGGGTCTAGATAGTTTTATTTTTTAGAATTAGGTATGTCATCTTGTTATTGCTTTTTTTATTGAAACAAACAAAAAGCTCCCCGTGCACCACAAATGTATAGCATGGGGCTTACAGGAGTAAGTAATTAAAATTTTACAAGAAATTTTTTTTTTTTTATCAAAATAGTCTTTGATTGGTTTGGAAATATCATTTTCCTTGATAAAGAAGAAAACATTCTTGAAAATATGCGGTGGTCTATTGACCCCCTTATATATTAGAAATATTTTGAAAGGCCACTTAATAATTTTCCACTCACCTAACGCGAAAACCAAAAGTATAAAGTTAAATACAAAAACTATTTAACTATTGCCCAAAGTAGTCTTAGATTTTTTTCTTTATCTTGTGTTAACGGAAATTAAGGTATTTTTCCTTCTTTCAAATCACATTCAATAAATTTGAGGAAGATTTTTTAAGTACTTAGGTACTCTTATGGTAGTGTTTCCCAATCGCTCACAAACGTATAGTTAAAACACTACTTATAAGTTTCTAATTTTAAAAAATCTGAGGGAGGACCACCATCAGATTCCCCCTATTTGGTCAGCATCTCTTAAATTTTCTTTATTTAGTTTGTTCTTAGTTAAATCTGGTCTTCGGATTCCGAATATCACATAATTAAATCTCAAAAATAATTAGTTCTTTTATTATTAACAGTTAAAAATGAGCGAAACGTGATGCAATCAGAAACGCAGTATGATTGGCTGTTGCCATCGTGACGTGTCGTGACGTGACACGTGACGTGTCGTGACGGTGCCATACCATGACTCGCACATGGCTACACGATCCATCTAGCAAAGCTTTTAGTTGTTTTGTTTATATAGTAAGTGTGAGACTTTCTGCTTTGCTTTTTATTTTTATTTAAAAAAAAATCTTAATTCTAACAAGAAGTGGAAGATTTATTTCAAAAAGTTAAAACGGATCATTTGCCACAAATTTCCAAAATTATGTCCACAGTTCTTCACTGCTAATCAAGACTTTTTTCTGTGGAAATCAAAGGTAATATATTTTTATGCCCAAATAAAGTTTTCTTAATATTTGTTTTAGATTTTTCTAAACTTCTTAAAAATGAATTCTAGATCAAGGAACAAAGATAGTTCCAGAAAAATGTTATTTATATTTAATAGCATTTAGCAAGAAATGTGGATAAAATTACTTTAGTGGCATATTTCATATATTTTTAAACAACTTTATAGAATTTGTGTGTTTTAAGTCGTATTTAACAAAACTTAAATTATTATACTGCTTAATACTGTTGAGCTTAAAATGTCATGCATTGATTCCTTATTCTACTTCCCTGGGGGTTCAGGGGAAGCAAATTTAACCGAAACAACGAAATAATATTGCATTGCCCTCCATATCTGATCTGTGTTCAAAATTTCAAGTCTTTACCTTTTCGGGAAGTTAGTTCAAAATCGATTTCTATATTCCACCCGAACAGACAGACCGACAGAGAGACAGATAACAAAGCGACCTAATAAATTTGTTTTTTCTTTTCTAAACGTCGTTTACGTTGTGTGGCTGTCTCTTTGGCCATTTGTTTTGTAGATAGGTTCATTGATATTTCGAAAAACTTTCTTGAATCCCCTGTTAAAATGTAGAACTAATAAAATCGAATAATTTAAAGATAAATAAATATAACAACGAGATAATATTGCATTGTTATCCAGATCTGATCTGTGTTCAGAATTTCAAGTCTCTACCCGAAACAACGAGATAATATTGCATTGTTATCCAGATCATTGTTATTCAGATCTGATCTGTGTTCAAAATTTCAAGTCCTCTTCGGGAAGTTAGAGAAACCCGAAAACCCCCCTGGGGGTTCAGGGGAAGCAAAATTAACCGAAACAACGAAATAATATTGCATTGTCATCCAGATCTGATCTGTGTTCAAAATTTCAAGTCTCTACCTCTTCGGGAAGATAGTTCAAAATCGATTTCTATATTCCACCCAAACAGACAGACCGACAGACAACAAAGCGACCTAATAAAAACGTGGTAAAGAAGAGGTGTTATCCTTGAAAAATAGCCTTATGAGCAAATTATATAAGTATACTCATAATTATTTTAATGTAATGTACAGTATATGGTGTTTAAACCTTTTTGGGGGCTAAGGATGTTTGTTCTAGCTATATTTTCTAATTTTATCCAGATTCTTGTGGATGATATAAAATTTTTAATTCAAATGTAATTTTGACTGTGTTATTAATTAAAAAATTACATGAAACTTACATTCGTAGAGATCGCCATATTAATCCACAGCTCTCATGACTTACAACCATGTCTAAACACCAAACAGTTAAATTAGCAATAAACTTTTATAATATAACTAAAAATATCTTTTAAATATGAAAAATAAAGGAAATCCCACTTAGATTTTAGTGGAAATGTTATGTTCTACAAAAAAACAAAAAAAACTGCAAAAAAATTTTAGTTATTTTTTACTCTAAAATTATAAATAACTTTACTTTAATGTATATTTCAATAAAATAAAATGAGAATAATAAACTGAAGCCCTTAAAATTTGAAATTAATTCATTGTTGAAACCTGCCCCACCGGTGCGGCAATCTTTTGTAAAACGCAATTTTGGAGCTTTTAATTTTTCTTAGAACTTTAATGTCCGAAAGACCAGAGTAGGATATGAAAGGAAAAGTTTTATGGATTACCTATCAATTCTTTTGGTCACAAAAAAAAACTAAAATTTGTTGCAAGGTGCCCCATCCTCTCCAACTTCCACAAAAAAAAATATCTAGAATCACATTTTCCCTTCCTTCTAAAATTTTATAGGTGAGTGGTTTATACCTAAACCAAAAAAATCAGGCCGTAAGCTTTTTTAAGTAGGAACGTTCGATGAATAAGGGTAAGGGACACTCTAACCAGAATTTTATACAATGTCCAAAAGATACCCCTATTAATAGATTTCAAAATAAACATCCTCAAAAAAGATATTGAGGATTCTTGATAAATGGAGCATTCAGTTTGACATACTAATATGGGTGCCAGACACCTATTTAAAAAATATTAAATCATTTACTGGTGACTATTGTTTACTCAACGAAAATATTTTTTTACATACACGAGCGTATAACGGGAGTTTATCAGATATCCCCCACAGCTCAGATATTATTCTTTTTTGAATTTGAATATGACGCAACAAACTTGCACGAAATATTATGAAGAATAAAAAAGTCGACTGGTTAAACGTTAAACGGAAATAAACCAGATTTAAAAACTAGGGCCACACTTTGGAAAATTAACTAAACTTTATTATCTTAAAACGCGATTTAAATAAAATAATTTTTCAAAACTTTGGAGACAGAAAAATGTGCAATATCAGCTTATCTTTGTTACCTTCATCCTTCAGCATTTTTTTCTCAAATTCCCATAGGAAAATAGGGTATAAAAAACCTACATGTTCGGATTCAAAAAATGCTTTATTCCAACGAACGAAATTCCCTTTCCACATTAATAAAAATTGACTCTCTAGCGCCATCTGTACAACTATCGTGGTACTACCTAATATCTCCTCTGAAATCTGAAAGAGAAAACAGTTTCATTCCTTTCAGAACAATACCGCCTGAAATTTCAATTTAATACTGTGGAAATTCTAAAATGGATACTAAAATTGAAAATCTGAAAGGATACTAGAAGGAATTAATTTTTTTCAAATTTGAAAATCTATATTAATTTTCAGATTTTATCCTCAAATTTTCAGTGATATTTTTCTCAATTATCTTATTAATTAATCCAGAAAATTAAGTCTAAAAAGTCATAAAAATTATATCTAATTCTTTGATTTTTGTTGTGATAGCATGGAAAAATCCTAAAAAATCCTTGAATTTTCTTTTCTGAAAGTGTGTACAAACCCTGAAAGTCAGTGGCGTAGCCAGAAAAAAATTTCGGAGGGGGATGTTGATATTTCGGGAGGGGATATGGGGTATTTTTAGTGGTTTTCTATGGTCAAAGAGGAAATTTCCCGAGCTTCGGGGGGATATATCCCCCAATCCCCCCCTCTGGCTACGCCCCTGCTGAAAGTATACCTTTTTCCTCATTAGACCTCGATAAAAGTTTTCAAAATTATTTGGGCAGCTCTAAAAAATTAAATTACTCGCTGACTAGTAGCATAGTAGTTCTAGTACATTGGATTTCAAGGAATAACTCAACATATTAGATTTCGTGGGGGATTTAAGGGTCCTCCCACAGAAAAATTTTTACTATTAAAATAGTGTTAATTCTTAATCATTTTGAGACCCATTGGGTTACACCTGAAAAAAACGATTCTTTTAAGTCAAAAAATTGCAAAGAATAAAATATTTAAGTTCATATCAAAATTTCGGGAGAAGTTTGCCCCTCCACCCGTGTTTAGGTATGAGAAAATTATTGGGGTATGGTGAAAAAATGCCCCACCAACTTATAAGGGTTATTCCAATTTTTAGGAAAAATCTTATAACCCTAAACCTGCCTAACACGTAACAGAGCAACCTAAACTTGCCGTCCACAATACAAGAAGACAGTTGGAGGGTCTAGATACTTTTATTTTTTATATTTAGAGGGGAGGTGTGCTATCTTTGATTGCTTTTTTTTTATTGAAACAAACAAAAAGCTCCCCGTGCACCACAACACAATGTATAGCACGGGGCTTACAGGTGTAAGTAATTAAACTTTTACAAGAACATATTTTTTATATCAAATTTTTATCAAAATAGTCTTTGATTGGTTTGGAAACATCATTTTCAATGAAAAAGAAGAAAACATTCTTAAAAATATGCGGTTGTCCATTGACCCCCCTATATATTAGAAGTATTTTGAAAAGCCACTTATTAATTAGAGTAATTAAAGTCTGAATAAATTTTAATCATATCTCCACTTACCTTAATCGTTAACCAAAAGTATAAAAGTTATATACAAAAACTATTTAACTATATCCCATAATAGCCTTGGATGTTTTCTTTATCTCGTGTTACCAGAAAAGTATTTTTGCCTACTTTCAAACACAGTCAATAAATTTGAGGAAAATTTTTTAGGTAGTACTTAGGTACACTTATGGTAGGGTGTCCCAATCCAATCGGTCACAAAAGTATTAAAACACTACTTATAAGTTTCAAATTTTTAAAAAAAATCTGAGGGAGGACCACCATCAGATTCCCCCCTATTTGGAGTTTTTTATTCGAAAACATTTGACACTGCTAGTGTTCACAAAATTTAACAATTGCTCTACAAGTTATGTCACCAAGAGTTTCACATTAGAGTGGGCCGAAAAAACTTTTTATTTTATTTTAAAACGCTATACTGCGGAAAACTCGCCTGGGGTAGAGAAGTAAAATGCAACAAAAATTTTAAAAACTGCCTTAGCGTATTGGACCTAAGGTTTGAAAAAATGGGCCATTTTCAAAACTTTTCAAAAAATCCAAATTAAATCAAATTACTTCAATAAAAAGTATCTAAAGGCATACTTTAGAAGAAAAATGTAGAGAGAAAATATATTCAATGGATTGAAAGATTTGAAAGATTATTTTACAACATAAGGTTGCACTATAAGGTTGTAATTTAACGTTTTTTTCCAACTAATATATTCCCACTTTTATTACCAAATCCTTAAATAAAAATTGAGTTAAGCTATGAATATTAGCCTGAATACTCTGTTAATAATTGCAGAAACCTGTCAAATACAAAGATTTCAATAATTTTTTATGCAAATAATAAAAATATTTAAAAAATTATTTATGTCTGTAAAATATCCAAATGAGGACTTCTTTAAGAAAACAAATTACTAAACATCTTCATAAAAATGTTGTGAGCATGAATTGAAATGAAAAATGTGAAATTAGAATTCCCATTGGGTGGGGCAGGTTTCAGCACCCCTAAAAATGCATTTTTTAAGTATATTGTCCTTTTGCAATGATATTTCTTGAAGTTAAACTTACTTAATTAACTTATTTAAGAAATAATAGTATTTTTATTACTGTATTTTTAGCTGAGAAACACCTGAAAATCGATTTAAATTATTTATAATAATCTATAATAATAAAAGAGCTTTACGGTTCATTCATTCATTCATTCATTCACCGATTCATCGGTTCACCTATCAACGCACAGCAAAATCTACTGGGGCTAAAGAGTCGAAACTTGGTGTGGTGGAAGACTTTACGGTGTATGCGCGCACTAAGAAGAGATTTCTCGAAAATCTTTTTTTCTGACCCACAGGGGTGCTTGGAGTGTTTTCTACTTTTTTGAGCCTAGCACCGTCCCAAATGACCCTAGATCTTCGTAACTTCGCAGGGAGGTACCTAGTCACAGTATCTAGAAAGGCATTTTTCGAATTTTCGATATTCGAATTTTAAGGGGTTTAAAAATTTCAAAAACCCGATTTTTCTGAGCATAAACAAAGTTTTACGTTTTAGAAGAAAAACATACTGATAATTTGATCTTTCGAAGCGACCGGTTGGTATTATCTTCTTAAGAATATTTCAAAGAAAGTAATTTCTGGATTTTTCGATATTTTATTCTGGAGGGGGTGCACGGGGGTTTGAATATTTACTTCGGTTTTTAGTTTTTGCTTTCTATCGCCCACCTTATTAATGCGATTGGTATGAAATTTTAGCATGTTGTTTCTCATACAATCGGGAATGTTTTCAAAAAAGAATTTTTGAATTCAAACCATTCTAAGCAGTCTTTTTTGGCCCATTTCTAAATTCTTATGCGTAGCTTCAATGTTAAATTGATAACGGTTATTGCTCCTTCCAAATGACGCAAAACCTCTATTGTTAGAAATATTTATTTAAAAAATTTTATAGCGAGTAGAATTTTTAAAAAATCTGATAAAGAAATAATTTGTGATAAAATAAATTTTTTCAAGAAATTAAAACTATTTAACCGAAAATTTTTAACTTTTTTTCATTCAATAAAAATTTAAAATAGCAATAATTCATCAGAAGCATTTTAGATAGTTGATATCAATAATTCAAATGATGTCTACTTTTATTTCATGTTTGGAGGCTATTTCTTTAATGAAGGAGTTGTTAATAAATCAACCAAGAGGGGTTCAGGGGGTCTCCCCCTGACCTCTTTTTAATTTTAATTTTAAAAATCGGTTATTAACACTTTAATTCCAAAAGTTTTTTTGTCAATCAACCAAGGGGGGTTCAGGGGGTCTCCCCCTGACATTTAATTTTAATTTAAAAAAGCGGTTATTAACACTTTAATTCCAAAAGTTTTTTGTTTTGTTTTAAATTTCAAGAAAGTATTTATATTTTATTTGCTTTGAATTTTATGAAAACAGCGGGATGAAGGGGGGTTGATAAATATTAAGTAGGGAAGAAAATAATTCTGATCTATATTATCACCCAGTTTGAAAATCCTTTTTCACCCGACCATCGGCGGGTATATCAGCTAGTATACAAATAAATTATTAAAGTTCATGGCTACCATATGAATCATAGCAACAATTGTATGCATTTATTTAACTTTAGAATCAATTTAAATAAAGTTTTATCATATAACATTGCCCACATTGATCGATAAATTAAAACAGATTAAAATCCATTTAAAATAAAAAAATTCAATAATTTCTGAAGATAAAACAGTTAAATTAGCCAATTAACTTTTATAATACAATAACTAAAAATATCTTTTGAATATGAAAAATAAAGGAAATCCCACTTAGATTAGTGGAAATGTTATGTTCTACAAAAAACAGAAAAACTACAAAAAGTTTCAGTTAATTTTTATGTTAAGCAGAGTCGAATTAAATAATAACGGCAGGCAGGCTTAGACCAAACGAATAAGATTTACTCTCTAGGAGTCGCTTATGATGCTGCGTCAGCGGCCAAAGGCCGCTCTAACATCTTGATGAAGGAGTGACAACACTGACAACAGGTAAGATGTAGGTAGTTCTGCTGATAGAATCAGTTGAAGACTGATGAATAAGATTTATTGTAACAGCACACATATGAGGAGCTGAGAGCCGATCAACCCCAGCAGTTGTTATTTCGAGAAAATCGCTTTACAAAATTGTAGTAATATTTAAACTTTCTTTTTTGAGGTTAGTATTTAATGTTTAGTTTTGATCTTCTCGTGATCAATAATTAGAGGATCCTGTTGAAAATCAGAATCAGAATATACAAAGTGGCTTGATCCATTCTGGCATTAAATTTTTTTGCGATTTTAATTACTAGATCGAACGAAAAAGTGATGTCATCTTGTGGGAACTAAAAAAATGCATTATTTTCTAACTGAAATCAATAGATGTCTCTACATTCTACCGAAAAATTAAAAAAAAAAACGCTTTTTCATTTTTTGTGGGTTGGTTCACTCTGGCTCTCACCTCCTCATATATACACAGGGTTATTTACATAAGGGTGTTGCCACACTCGGCAATCAAATCATATAGTCACTTCACCGTACCTCTCCCGTACGGCCCTACTGGAGAGGATTGGGCTCGATTCCTGACATTTTACTCTAAAATTATAAATAACTTTACTTTAATGTATATTTCAATAAAATAAAATAAAAATAAACTGAAGCCCTTAAAATTTGAAATTAACCCACTGTTGAAACCTGCCCCACCGGGTGGGGAAACCTTTTTTAAAACTCAATTTTGGACCTTTTTATTTTTCTAAGAACTTGGGTAAAATTACACGATGTGTCCGTAAGACCATAGTAGGATATGGAAGGAAAAGTTTTATGGAGCATCAATTTGTTTGGTAAAAAAACCTAAAATTTGTTGAAAGGTGACCCACTCTCTTCTACTTCACAAAAAAAATATCTAGGATCACTTTTTCCCTTCATCTTAAAATTTCATAGGTGAGTGGTTTATAGCCAATCCAAAAAATCAGGCCGTAAGCTTTTTTGACAGTTAGAAAGTTCGATTAATAAAGGACACTCTAACCAGAACATAACCCCAAATATTAGATATATCTGACTATACTAACTTCCTCAGAATGTTACTCTTTTTGAGGGTTCTTGATTAAGTGCGTAACACAATTGCGTTTAAATTTTCAGACATAATTAAAAGGGGCCAGACACTTATTTTAAAAATATTAAATCATTTACTGGTGACTATTGTTTATTTAAAGAAAATGTTTTCATACACGAGCGTATAAGGGGAATTTAGGAGATATCCCCCCACAGCTCAGATATTTTTCTTTTTTAATTTGAATATGCCGCAACAAACATGCACGAAATATTATGAAAAATAAAAAAGCAGGCTGGTTAATGGAAAAACAGTTTTAAAACCTCGGGCCACACTTTGGAAAATTAACTAAACTTAATTATCTTAAAAAGCGATTCAAATAAAATAATTTAAAAAAAAATTGGAGACAGGAAAGAGTGCTTTAAATTATAATATCCCCCCAACTTACAAAATGTGATTTAAAAAAATAACAAACAATGTCCCAATCCCTAAAATGCTAATATCCCTTTTAGAATTTTAACGGTTTTTTATACATAAAATGTGCAATATCGGCTAATCTTTGCTACCTTCATCCTTCAGAATTTTTTTCTCAAATTCCATAGGAAAATAAGAGTCTATAAAAAAACCTACATGTTCGGATTCAAAAAATGCTATTTATTCCACAGAACGAAAATCCTCCTTCCACATTACTCAAAATTGACTCTCTAGCGCCACCTGTACGACTACCGTGGTACTACCTAATATGTCCAATAGGGTTATGATTTTTTTCAGATTTAAAAGCCTGTGGTGGCAAATGATGAGTATTGGTCCAGAACTCTCGAAAATAACTTTTATTTTTGAAAACTGTGAAAAAAGCTTGCGCGCCCAATAAGATTTTCCATAAAGCTGATGAACTAAAAGGCAGTTAATAAAATATTTTTTGAAGCTGAATGTAACATAAATCATAAAAATTGTTTAAACTTTTAAAAGGGCTTTTCCTATTCTTTTTGGTCCCAAAAGATAGTGTGTGAAGTTTCAGCTCCCTAAGTTGACTCTAGGGTTTGCCTATAAAGCCCCAAAGTTAGAATAAAGTGGAAAAATGACCAATTATCAGACTTTTTAAAAAAGTATATTTTGAGATTTATATTGCTATAAAACTGGTTCAAATATGTTATTTAGGACATTTTAGTTGGTTTATATTTATTTAAGGTTATTAACTGTGTACCTATAGTGCCTATAATTTAAGAGTAAAAGGTACTAAAGGGACGTTGCCCTCATCAAAGCTTATAATGTACTACAGTGGTAGAAAGTAATTAAATTCCAAATTTCTTCAAAAGAACTCTTTCAAATGATGCCCTTAGGTGTTAAATTGATGTATTAAATTATAAAGGCCAGTAAAATAACAGTAATTAGGCCTTCTACTGAACTTTTAATGTAAAAAATGCCTTTCTACGAAAATGCTTGTTTCTAGCTGATCAAATCCAAAATTTATTCTAAAAAAGATGGTTATTGTACTTTTTTAGTTCAAAAACTTTCAAATACCATTATAAATTTAATTTTTAAGTAGAACTTAATTTTAAATCAAACAGATTGGAACTGACTTGGGTTATTTCTCTACAGAACAGAAAATGGGATTTCTTTATTAAAGTCAAGAAAATTGTTTGATATTTGTAAATTTTTGTTCATATTTTGATGAAAGGAGGTTTCAATTAAACTTTTCCCCTAATACGTTACGTTGAAGAGAGGTAATTTTCATAATTTCATAAGATAAAATTTATTTTTATTTCTGGTATAGGAGAAATTCATGTCATTTCCAATCTGTACGGTTTAAAGTTAAGTTTGACTAATAAAAAAGAAATCTATTAGGGTTTAAAAAGGTATTTCAAGGTTTTTGATCTTAAAGATTTTGGAATTGATCAGCTAGAAACAAGCATTTTCGCACAGAAGTACTTTTTACATTAAAAGTTCAGTGGAAGGCCTAATTACTGTTATTTCACTCGTCTTTATTATTTAAAACATCAATTTAACAACAAAATGGAATAATATGAGGGAGTTCCTTCGAAGTCCACCGGTCCGGTAATTTCGTCCACCGGTAATGCATTATAAGCTTTGGTGAGTGCAACGTCCCTAAGTAGCACTTTTTAATCTTAAATTATAGGGGCTATAGGGTTATAGGTTATAGGGGCTATGAGTTAACACATATATAAATATAATCCAATTTAAATATGTTCTAAACAACACATTTTAACCAGTTCTATAAAAATATAAATATAAATTTTTTTTAATTCTGAAAATAGGTAGTTTTTTCCACTTTTTTTCAAATTTGGGGCTCTATAGGCAAACCCTAAAGTTAACTTATGGGGCTGAAACTTCACACACTATCTTTTGGGACCAAAAGGAATGGGAAAAGCCCTGGGGAGCGAGGTTTTTGGAAAACAAAGTTTTTTCCCGAAACACCCTAGTGATTGCTATATTAGAAAATGAAATGACGCTAGGCGCGCAAGGTTTTTTCTCAATACAAAGAAAATAATACCATAAAATTAACATATGGGCAAAAGTTCATCGAATGCAACATCAGGCTTTTAAATATTTTGAAAAAAGTCTCAGAATCATAACCCTAATGTCCAATTGTCCATTAGGGCGTATCACGAAAAACTTTTTTCCAAATTCGAAAAGGCATACTGAAAAAAAGTTGCCTTAGGGGTCACATATTCACCATGAAAAATTTCCGCTCGATTAAAAAATTTTTAGGTCCCCCGGAATTGGGTCAAAGTTTTGTAAATTGCCTCATTTTTCAATACATTGACAGAAACCTCCAAGATAAAATTTTTATATAAAGTTCATAATTTTTCTAAGATAATCAACTACCATACCTTATAGTTTGCAGTTGGTTTAATATTTTTACTACTCTTCGTTTAGAAGTAATAATTTTTTTAACAATACGAGATATTCGTGAAGTTGTTTTTCCTGCATTACTAAAGTTACCATAAATAAAGTTCTATCTGCTCTAAAAAGTTGTATTTTGTGTCATTTTGATAAGTATTTTATTTTTAACATATTTTGTGCCCTGTGTAAATGATTTTGGTTTTGTTTTACCCGAAACGCCCTGTATAATAATAAAATAATACTAATTTTGTCGTTTACACTAATATTGTTTAAACTCCTATGATATGAATTTACAAAAAGAAATTTATCCATAGAAATGCTCAAGATCCTCGGATAACAGTACATAATAATTTAACTTTCATATGTTTACTAATAATTCTAGCTATTCTAATTAAATGGAAATTATTTGATTTATCCTATTTTAAGACAATTTTTTTTGGTACAGAGTGAAAATTCTAACTACAAGGGACAGGTAAAACTAACAAAAAAAAAGAGAATATTAAAAATTAAAAGTAAAATAACATTTATTTTACATAATTACCAACCAAGTATTTCTATATTAAGTATTAACTAGCTTTTACAACCCGGCAAAGCCGGGTTTTACAGCTAGCCTTCTTTGGCGCTGAGGCGAGACTCGTTCGTTACTACCTGTTCGTATTTATTCATTCCCTTCCCTATCATTAAATATACAGTTTCATTATCTTCGAAAGGGGTTTTGTCTCCGATTTCACATGGCATTGTCACAAATTTATTACATTGAAATAATTATCATTTTATTTTGACCGGTCGTCAATCCAATCCACCGAACCGGATCTGTACAAACTTGTTCTTAAATGAAATATTACTAACCCGATATTAACCCATTTAAGTGACATCCTCCCAAAACCTTCCACTTTAAATTATTATTTGATTTTTATTTGTCTCATTGTTTGAAGTTATGTTTATCCCCTTCTGTGTAAAGGGAAAGAAGAAATAAACAATCAAACATGTACCATAATTTTTTATAAATTCAATACGGCTCTAGTATCCCGTTAGGATAAATCTAGTGAACCGTCAAAACTTTGAAATTTAATTTCAATGTAGATTTTCTTCACGCTCTTTCAAGGACGTTTTGCCTGTGTTGGTAAAAATATTGACTAAAAACAATGGGGTAAATTGAAATCAATTTGTAATTAAAAAATGGAATGCTTTGGAGGAATGAGACCTAAAACTGGCTCATCTAGGGGTGGAAAGCTTTCTTTCAAGACCAATATTGGCCAAATCGGTTCAGGGGTTCGGGCTGGCGGCCGGCCGAAAGGAAGCTCCCCATTGACTTAACATTACAGCAAAACGAAAAGAACGCATAATTTTAAAATAGAAGGTTTTGGAGAAATGCGACCTAAAACTGGCTCATCTAGGGGTGGAAAGCTTTCTTTTAAGACCAATATTGGCCAAATAGGTTCAGGGGTTCGGGCTGGCGGCCGGCCGAAAGGAAGCTCCCCATTGACTTAACATTACAGCAAAATGAAAAGAACGCATAATTTTAAATTGGAAGGTTTTGGAGGAATTACACCTAAATATAGCTCATCTAGGGGTGGAAACCTTTCGTTTAAGACCAAGTTTGTCCAAATCGGTTCGGTGGTTCGGACTGGGGGCCGGCAAAAAGTTCCTCCATAGAGTTAACATTAGAGAAAAGTGAAAAGAACGCATAATTTTAAAATGGAAGGTTTTGGAGAAACGCGACCTAAAATGGGCTCATTTAGGGGTGGAAAGCTTTCGATCAAGGCCGAGTTTGTTCAAATCGGTTCAGGGGTTCGGCCTGGCGGCCGGCGGAACGGAACCTCTCCATAGAGTTAACCTTACAGAAAAGTGAAAAGAACGTACAATTTTAAAATGAAAGGTTTTGGAGGAACGCGACCTAAAATGGGCTCATCTAGGGGTGGAAAGCTTTCGATAGAGACCAAGTTTGTCCAAATCGGTTCAGGGGTTCGGCCTGGCGGCCGGCCGAAAGAAAAACCCAATTATTTTAATACTAGCTGTTATACCCGGCCTTGCACGGGTGGGGTAAATAAATTAATTTTTTTAAATATTTCTTAAAATACATTTATAATTTTGTAAATTAGCAATATTACAAATCATCCCGGTATCCCAGGCGCCTCTTTGCTATCCCAGTGTGTTCCCGGTAATCTTATCCCGGTGGTCACGGTAATTTTTCTAATCCCGGCGTTCACGGTAATTTTCCTATCTCAGTGTTTACGGTAATTTTTATATTCCGGTATTCTGGGTGTCTTTATGGTAAATTTCCTATCCCAGTGTTCTCGGTAATTTTTATAACCCGGTAATTTTTCCATCCCGATGTTCTCGCTAATTTTCCAATCCCGGTGTTCTTGTCACTTTTTACAATCCCGATGTTCCTGATAATGTTTAATATCTTGGTGCCTTTATAAAATAACCAATTTGTAACCATAGTAAAAAGTCTGGTAAATTAGTAAGTCTAGTGAACAAATTAACAAATTTAAAACCAGTGTTTAAAACTAAACTAAAAGATCTAGTAAATGAAAAAGTCTAGTGATCTGTCTCATTTGAAACAATGTTTTATTTTTAACTCGTTGTATGACTGGTAAAACAGGTTTTCAAACACGGAAAAATAAGTGAAAAAAAAGCAGGAAAAACGGGAAAAAAAGAATGAAGGACTGATTTTCTCTTTATAAATTATAGCCCATGTCCTATTCTGATGTATCAGCTACATTATGGTAGAATTTCATTAAAATCCATTCAGTAGTTTTTGCGTGAAAGAGTAACAAACATCCAGACAAACATTCACAATTATAATAGTAGTAGGATATAAGACTAGCTGTTACAACCCGGCAAAGCCGGGTTTTACAGCTAGCCTTCTTTGGCGCTGATGCGAGATTCGTTCGTTAATACCTATTCGTATTTATTTACACATTCCCTAACATTAAATATGCAGTTTTAATTCATTATCTTCGAAAGGCGTTTTATCTCCGATTTCACAATGAGTTATCACAAATTTATTACAATGAAATAATTTTCAAGTCGACAGGTCGTCAGCCCAATCCACCTAACCGGATCTGTACAAACTTGTTTTTAAATGAAGCCTTACTACCCCTAAATGAACCCAGTTTATGTGGCATTTTCCCAAAACCTTCAATTTTTAAATTGTTATAAGAAATACTTCAAACAAATCTGTAGCAGTAAAATTTTTGAATTCAATGTGCCTAGTATCCCATTGGGATAAATCTAGTGAACCGTCAAATCTTTGAAATTTAATTTCAATGTAGATTTTCTTCACGCTCTTTCAAGTACGTTTTGCCTGTGTTGGTAAAAATATTAACTAAAAACAATGGGGCAAATTGAAATAAATTTCTAATTAAAAAATGGAATGCTTTGGAGGAACGTGTTATATTATTGGCTCATCTAGAGGTGGAAAGCTTTCGATCAAGACTGATTTTGTCCAAATCGGTTCAGGGGTTCGGGCTGGCGGCCGGCGGAACGGAACCTCTCCATAGACTTAACATTAGAGCAAAACGAAAAGAACGCATAATTTTAAAATGGAAAGTTTTGGAGGAACGTGACATATTAGTGGCTCATCTAGGGGTGGAAAGCTTTCGATAGAGACCAAGTTTGTCGAAATCGGTTGAGGGGTTCGGCCTGGAGGCCGGCGGAAAGATCTCCCATTGAGTTAACATTAGAGCAAAACTAAAAGAACGCATAATTTAAAAATGGAATGTTTTGGAGGAACGTGTTATATTATTGGCTCATCTAGAGGTGAAAAGCTTTCGATCAAGACCGAGTTTGTCCAAATCGGTTCAGGGGTTCGGCCTGGCGGCCGGCGGAACGGAACCTCTCCATAGAGTTAACATTAGAGAAAAGTGAAAAGAACGCATAATTTTAAAATGGAAGGTTTTGGAGGAACGTGTTATATTATTGGCTCATCTAGAGGTGGAAAGCTTTCGATCAAGACCGAGTTTGTCCAAATCGGTTCAGGGGTTCGGGCTGGCGGCCGGCGGAACGGAACCTCTCCATTGACTTAACATGGGGGCAAAACGAAAAGAACGCATAATTTCAAAATGGAAGGTTTTGGAGGAACGTGTTATATTATTGGCTCATCTAGGGGTGGAAAGCTTTCGATAGAGACCGAGTTTGTCCAAATCGGTTCAGGGGTTCGGCCTGGCGGCCGGCGGAAAGAAAAACCCAATTATTTTAATATATAAGATAAGGGATACATACACTTATATTACATACATACATTTTATTACTTTGTTTATGATGAAGCACCTGAGAAATCCCATTTGTTTTGAACTTGGGAAGGAATTTCCTGTCCAAAAACCTGGATTTAATTAATACATCCCTATTTCTGAACCCACAAAGGCAAGCTTAAGTATGACTTCCTTCACAATTCTTTCAACTGCTTGGGTGTGCGAAGGAATTTTAAACTCCTTTCTATCACTCAATCCAGTTTCAACGATTAGCTCGATTTACTCTTTTTATTTAAGTTATTTAGAAGTGGTGGTTCAGTTACAGTCATAGACTCCCAGTTTATGATGCCTACGATATCATCTGCCTTGAAATTTACTTAAGGGTATGAAAACCCTTTTTCCTAGGTAATTCGCATAAGGTACTTAGAATATGATCTAATCTATGTGTTTAAATCTATCTTACAAAGGAACGCTTTTATGGTGCACCCAGATAATCTTCTTTTAGAAATGTTATTTGAACCTAAAAAAACATTAGTTCTGTATATTGAAAATAAGAAATACAGGAAGCTCGAGAAAGAGATTCCCTAGAAAAAAGTGTTTTCAAACCCCCTGAAGTAAATTTCGAGGCGGATGATATCGTTGACATCATAAACTGGGAGTCTATGACTGTAACTGAACCACCACTTCTAAATAACTTAAGTAAAAAGAACAAATTGAGTTAATCGTCGAAACTGGATTGAGTGATAGAAAGGAGTTTAAATTCCTTCGCACACCCAAGCAGTTGAAAGAATTGGGAAGGAAGTCATACTGAAGCTTCCCTTTGTGTTTGTTGGTTCAGACATAGGGATGCATTAATTAAATCCAGGTTATTGGACAGGAAATTCCTTCCCAAGTTCAAAACAAATGGGATTTCTTTGGTGCTTCTTCATAAACAAAGTTATAAAAAATATATGTATGTAATATAAGTAAGTGTATGTATCCCTTATTAATACTTAATATAGAAATACTTGGTAATTATGTAAAATAAATGTTATTTTATTTGTAATTTTTAATATTGTCCTTTTTTTTGTTAGTTCACTTGTCCTTTGTAGTTAGAATTTTTACTCTGTACCAAAAAATTGTCTTAAAAAAGGATAAATCAAATAATTTCCATATAATTAGAATAGCTAGAATTAATAGTAAACATATGAAAGTTAAATTATTATTTACTGTTATCTGAGGAAATTCTACCTAAAAAAGTGTTGAAAAACTACATTAAACCTATTAATATGGATGAAAGAGACTTCATTGTTTCTACACTACCCACAAAACTCTTACATTCTCTCCCTCATTTCATTAAAGGTCAAAAACTCCTCTCCAAACAATACTCTGTGGCTACGGCCCTCTCTCACGGGGCTTTAAAATGTTCTCCATAAACATAAAAAAGTCGACCCTGCTTGCCCCCCCTAAGTGGAACCCTGGCTACGCCCACGATTATGTCGGTTATTACTTTCGCGCATGCGTGTGTATTGCAATTTTTGAATGATAGGTATTATATCAACCTATGTACCTTCATACCAAATTTCATCAAAATCTATATCGAGTAGATCTGGGGGAAATCGGACAAATGTGCAATTTATCTTAATTTTGAACACCAGTGTATTATAAGTATTTTGAAAAAAGCCACTTATTTATTAGTGTCATTAAAATCTGAATTTTATCTAAAGAAAATTTTAACCATTTCAAAAAGTTGATGGATTCTCCAATCTCCACTCATTTTACGCGTTAACCAAAAGTATTAAACTTAAATACAAAAACTACTTAACTATTGCCCATAATAGTTTTGGATTTTTTTTCTTTACCTCGTGTTAAGGACCCCACAGACCAGGGGTTCCCAAACTTTTTATATCGCGGAGCCCTTTTCAGGAGACAAATTCTTCGCGGAGCCCTTTTCCGAAGATAAATTTTTCAAGGTACAAAAAGCAAATTACATAAAAACCATTGCTATAAGAAATAAAAGCATAAATGCAGTTCCGTAAATAAAATTTTATTTCAATATGGTTCAAAAATAATTCCACAGCCCATCTCATGCATATTTAACAGGTTTAATATAGCTTTTAAAACATTTTTAGGTATAATTTGTATATAAGAGCAAGTAAGAAAAAGTGGGAAATTAGTGAAATATGATCCAAGATCCTTAAAAACAGTTATTTTATGCTTGTTTTAGGTAACATCATAGTCCAAATTTCAGAAATTTGTTTTTAGGTAGGATTTTAATTTTAACGAACATATCATAAAAAATTGAAAATAATAAAGTTTTAAGTAGAATAGGGGGGTCTGGGGCCTAAATAACATGGACCCTAAATACATAACATTTGACCCTAAATAACATGGTTTTAACTTGGTAAACCAAGAAATACTTGAAAAAAAGACAAAAACCGGAAAAAAACTATAATCAAAAGAGCTCCCCATCAAATCCACTTAAATTTAAGGGTTATTTAAAGCTCTATAAAATTTGGGTAGGAAGGAGCAAAAGTAAGTTTTTAACAATAAACACATTGCAGAAAGTTATTTATGAAACATTTCAGAGCAATGCAAAAAAATGTATTTATTTCAAATTTCTTCCCGGAGCCCCTGGAAATGCTTGGGGGAGCCCTAAGGGCTCCGCGGAGCACAGTTTGAGAACCGCTGCCACAGACGATCAACTTGGCCGTCAACCTGGTTGATAATTTTCCCGTAGATATCAAAACTGGTTGATATCCCAGACTGTAAACAATAAAGCAAAAATATCGAGCTAAAATAATATATTTTTATTTTTAATGCTTAGGGTTTTTTTTATTCTCTTAATAACATGTTCCGATTAAAGCTCGGCCCACCAAGTTGAAGATCAGATCGTCATCCTGAAATTCAACCATCAACTTTCCCACCGACGGCCAACTTGGTTGCAAAAAATTGACCACCGGGCTGACGACCAAATTGATCACCTGCAGGGGGCTACCAGAAACTAGAGTATTTTCCCTTACTTTTAAAACAGTCAGCAAACAAAGATTTTGTTTTTGAAGCTTGCGTGTAATAGAATGGACAGATATCATTTTATGATCAATTTTTATAATTGCAGGTAATATCCTTCTACCACGAACACGTGCTTGTAAAAGAGCCTGGAACTGACAAAGAAACCCCGTGGCATCATGACCAGTCCTACTACCCAATTGACGGCGATCAGGTATGTAAGGCTTAATACTTTTGATATTCATTTTGGAGGAATAATCCAAAGTGAAATGTGTGAGTTGGATGTGCGTGACTCTTTGGTCCTTCACTTTCTTATGGAGATAAGAGATACACAAGAGAGAATTACTCGGGATGAAAAGTGTGAATAAACCAGGGATTAACTCAGCGATTCACACACACAGTTAAGGAATCATAAACTCCCAAATTCTTAAGCATCAAAAAATATGCTACATTATATTTGCATATTGCAATCCATGTAACATGCAAGTAAATTGTATATCTTGTAACAAATCTACTCATATAAAAATACTTTCGACTGTAAAATTTCATAGAATTTTGTCAGATCATACTGTAACATACCAGCCGACAAAACGAAAAATTAAAATTAGGAACCTATATTGTAAATGGATTTTAAATTTACCAACAAATGCAACGAAATGTCGATGACACTGGCCAATATTTCGGAGGAGTTCAATAATGACAGACCGATATTGGTCGGATCACTAAAATTTTAAATGCATGAGAAGGATTAAAAAAAAGATGTTATTAATTGGTGGGTGTTGATTTTAAAATAAAAAATTATTCACTTAAAACAAACAAATTTGTAAGAAATTAATTAAATAAGAGTATAAAATTTGATAGAGTTTTAAGATGGAAGATAAAACACATTTTCCCAATACTCTAGATCACTTTCACACACACATAGCTTCTATATTTTTATTTTGTGAGATTTAACGCTCATTGATTGAACTAAATCCTTATATTCTGGAGAATCATTTTCAATTAAGGAAAATTTATCGAAATTTGCGAGTTACTCGAAAGGATCAGAAGACTTGATAGCTTTGTGACCATATTAATAAACCAAAAAACGACATTATCTTAGCATAAATAATACAAAAACTTCGAGAGCATTCAACTTCATATTTCCTTACTAAAACGCAAAATAATACTTATCTTTAAATCTAGCTCATAAAATTGTAAGACTACATACCTTTCTGATATGAGGATTTCATCACAAGCCAGACACTTTCGAGTATCCGAAAATAACTCTTGAAGTGTTGGTATAGTTCATTTTTAATCGAACTTTTAGTATCAGAGATCCTTGTCGATTCAACCGCAGAAACATACTCTTAAAAATCAGTGTAACTGTCTACTCTAAACCTTTCTTAGGATCTTAATTTCTGCTGGTTAGACATCAGCGCAAAACAGTTGAGTTAAGAATTAGCAATCATTGAAAAATCCAAATTTTTTTCTGTATAATAAATTACTAAATGACAACCAAATGGTGAGGTTTCAACCAAACTTCCTATTTAGATAGATTGTGGTTGTGGAAGAATAAAGTTACCTAGTACATGTGTTTAGCTTAAATGTATTTATGAAAGAGTTTTATAGTTTCAGAGATGAGTAACATCTAAGATCATGCTCAAGTTTACCTTGAAATTTAACGCAAAAATAAAAAGTTAGCAAATATTTTTATGGATGTAATTCATTAACAGGTTTGAGTTCGCAGAAGCAAATTTTTTCTGATTGCTAATTATATTTAATTTCACGAAAAATTTTACTAAGTTAAAATGCCTCAAAAAATGTTTTGAAATTACAAATTTTTGTTAAAAATTGTTAATTTTATTACTTGAGTTTTCTAAATTAAATTTTCCATGAAAAAAATTGTTTTCAAGAATCAGAATTATAATCCAGGTCTAATAGACGATATTAGTGTGACGTCACTTGCTTGTTTGGATACGTTGATTCCATCCGTGATTGGTTCCGTACGAAGTTACTTCCAATCACGGAACCAATCATGGATAGAATCAACGTATCCATACAAGCAAGTGACGTCATGACTAATATCGTCTATTATTCTTTTCTGGTTATGTAACTTTGTATTGCACTGAAATCATCAAGTTGTGCTGCTTTTGCTGCAAGAAATGAATCCTCAAGGAAAAGCAACATTTACAGGCTTTGTGCTGTCTTCAAAGCAGCAGTATTTTTTTCACTGCATTTATTGAGTAATGAAGGAAAAACAACTTTTACAGTCAAGTAGAGTTATAAGGAAAAAACAACCTTAAAATACAATTTAATCTTTCGAAGTGTATATTTGGACGGCCAAAACGGCCAGTCGCGCATGCGCTGTAGGTCTCGTGATTACGTAGCAGTCTCGGCGCTTAGTGATTGAACCAATGAAACGCCGAGCTGTAGCCTAGCCGTGGAAATCAGAGTAGAGTTTAGTTGAAAAAAGCCGTCCAAATATACAGTGCCTTAATCTTTTTCTTTTCCTCTTTCACTGAAGATTCTTAAATCCAGTGCGGGAACTAGTTTGAATTTTTTTTCTTGCGGTTTGAAAATAAAAAGTGTCCAATTCATTGCTGCTTTCTTTTTTTTATCTATTATTATTTTTTTCATACCTCAATAATACAGGGTGGTTATAAAAAACCCGTACCAACTTTAACATTCTCTATAGACTTGGAGTTGTGAGTTCGATTCCAGAGAAGCTCCCGATCCATCGCCACTTTAAAGAAGATGCGAGATAGTGACGTCACGGGCAGATCAGTATAAAAGCCGGCGAGAGATCTCCGCTGGCCAGAACATTGGGTGAGTCTCTGGAGAGCGTGACATCGGAGAGACTTGTAATGTCTAAGAAATTATCCCCAGCGCATGCTCGAAAGAAAGATACACGCAGCTATTTTAATAACCGGGAAAATATATAAAATATTTTCCCCTCTTTAGCGATTTGAAAGTGGGCGGGGTTAATTGAGAGAATGTATGCGGCTGTAGCTCGATTGTAGAGAGTCAACAACGTTACGTCATATTCTCTGGTTAGTTCCACCGTTATCACATAGAAACGCCACCGTCTATGGGAAAACGCATGTCAAAAAAGTTGCCATTAGCGTCTATGGAAATGGACTCTCTGAAGTATCTTTACTCTGTGTATCAAATTTTGTTGAGCCTCGCTCTACACATGAGTAGAAAGAGGGAAAGAACAACTTACCCCGATACAGATACCCCGAGGCAGATATCCCTAGTAGCACAGCTCGTCCAAAATATGTCAAGTTTTCGTAACTGCAACTATATATAAGTAAATGAAATTTGGCCGTATGTGACGAAATTTGGACGAATCTTGATAATTTTTGCTGCTTGGGTAGTCCCTTTAATTTGACGAAATCAATGTCCATTCATTCCATTTTTAAAGTTAATTTGAAACTAAGGTTAATTTCTCTTCCATTCCTCATTCTTTTTTAAGTCAAAAGAAAATTTATTTTCACATTAAAAGAGTTTTTACCTTTTTTTATCCAGTGAATGTTGGATTCCTTGATATTCCATTAATTTCCCAAGTAGCACAAATGTTTAAGATTCGTCCAATTTTCGTCATATACGGCCAAATTTCGTTTACTTCTAGTTGCAGTTACGAAAACTTGACATTATTTTGGATGAGTTGTGCAACTAGGGTTGTCATTTGGAGTTCTTGACTTGTCTTTAGGTTACACTCCCTCTCATTATCACCAATGAATTTTGGCTGGTGCTAGAGTTTTACAACGGTCAGTTTTAGGCCCCGCTTTCTTTGTGGGGTCAATTGGCAAACAAAAGAGATCCCCTCCTCTGAAGGGGGTGCAAGGAACCCCCAAACAACACAAAGAGATCGGGGACATCCCGCATTTAGGGCAATAAAAGTTTAGCTTCACTCTATAAGGAAACCTGTGTATAGGAAACTAAAAAATTTTTTGATTCACTGACACTCAAACCGGTTTTTGTTTTTTATTTATGCGACTGTTTTTGTGCTATTTTTCACTTTTGTGCGCTCTTTTTTATTCTCTTATTTAAAAAAATCGCAGAAAAACAGGTTTGAGTGTAATGGGATATATTTTACATCCGAGTTTAAAAAAAAATCTTTAGTAGAAATAGTGTGAACTATTAGTTCACTCAACAAAAAAAACTACTTTGTTTTTCCGGGTATTTAGAATGAAAATAAAAAAATTAAAACGATGAACCACCTGCGGGATTACGAGCATCGATTTTTCGTCGAGGGGTGGGGCACACACGTACACCGGGGGGTGGCTAGGTAGCTCTTGTTCTAGCCGCGGTTATTCATTGCTCTTGTCAGTGTTATCTGATACGGATAGAGGGTCACGCAGAATTTTTTCGGGAAGTTGATGAACGATTTCTGTTTTTATTCGAAGTGGGAGGGGGTGGGTTATCCGTCGTGATTTCGCTCGTAGTGGGAAGGCAGGATTTGTGATACTGACTAATGATACATTTTTTGACGTTTAGACATTCCACAAAACATGTAATTACGTCTCAGAGAGGGAGAGAAGAGTATGGCATTTCACGAATAGAAAAATGTTTTTGTTTCAGGTTTTTGTTTTATTGTTGATTCAAACTATCAAATCAGACACTAAAGAAAAAAAAATTTCAACTATCCCTAAAAAAGAAATCACGACGCAATTTTGTTGAGCTTAGAGGGATAGTTATAATAAAAATGTAGGCAAAAATTTAATTAAATTAATAAATTTACATTTTTTGGTTTTAAAAAAAATCCCATCCCTTCAATATAACCCCTATAAAATTTCAGATTTTTTTACCAGAACTTTCGTTTGTATAGATAATACTTTATAACCACCCTGAAGAAAGGCTTACCATATTTTCTCGGGACCAACCCAGGACATATTTTTGAAATTTCTTTTTAAGTGCCATATCAAATTACCAAAGATTAAAAACTAAGAAAAAAAACTATTCAATCTGATAAACATTAAACAAAAATATCAAATTTTATACTTTCATTTAACATTACTTTTTCAAAAATTGTTTGATTAACTTAATTTTTATCACAAAATTCACTGAAAGTAAGTTTTCTGAAGTAATACAGACGTTAAAAAACGTAAAAAATGCAATTTTAAATAGTTTGTGGTCATGATTTTTTCATAAAAATGTCTGGCAAATCTCAAATGTATGAAACCCCGGACAGCTCTAAAAACCCCGGACTGTCTGGGGTAATCCCGGACATATGGTTAGAGCCTACCTGAAAAAAGTACACCCGAACCTGTTTTTGTGCGGTCCTTTTATGTGAGTTCGTCTTTCAGAGCCAATGAGAAGTTTCAATATCAGATATCTTTTAAATTGCAATTCTCTCATTGGCTCTGAAAGACCGGGAAACGGGCTAAATAACAACACGTTTTTTGTGTTATTTTTCATTATGTGCGGTCTTTTTCCAGCGATTATTTTCGTGCGGTATATAAAAATCGCAGTAAAAAAGGCCGCACAAATGCAAAAATCGCACAAAAAAGGACCGAACAAGACAGCAACGTTAGTTGACCCTACGACGTCACTAACAAAGTAGTTCCCATCGCGGTGTCTGAATTTCAAGTGAAACGAAGAACGTATCAATTTTAAAATACGATTATTTCGTTAAACCCATGTATATGTTACGGGCAAAGTGATTAATTGGGCATTATTAATAATGCCCTGAGTGGAGGCGAGCAAAGTGATAAATTTCATTGATAAATGCCATTGAATTTATCACATTGCCCTCTTCCACTTCGGGCATTATTAATAATGCCCGATTTATCACATTGCCTTAACATATGTTCAGTGTCCTTTTATCACGATTTGCGTACCGAAGTTCCTCCTTAGCAACCCAACATGCTTTGTGTTTACCCACTTTCTCCTTCCGCGTAGTGACGGGTTCAGGAAACGTTGCTGTGAAGTAAAGTATTTTTATTTCCAAACTTTCTCATTCCAGGTATGTTCCATCTGGATGCCCATCGACCCTGTACCTCGAGACACGTGCGTCCAGTTCGTGTCCGGCTCGCACAAGTGGGGGTGGTTCGAGCCCATCAAGTTCAAGACCAGCCTCCCCTACCAGGTGCTCCAGGGGAATCTGATGAAAGACCGCGTGTACCAGCCGATACTGGACATAAACGGAGACAAGGACAAGTGGGACATCTTGTGCTGGGACCTTCAGGTCAGTTGGTCAACCCGTTTTATCCTTCTGGGGTCGATAAAATGAGTACCAAGTTTACTTGGGGAAATCAAGAATGTGTTAGCATCAAGCTAGCGCACTCAGATGACCGTGACATTCAGTCACACGTTCTGTAACAACTCTGCTCTGCCTCACAAAGTAAGGCTAAGTTATGCTGGAGTTTGAAGGTCCACCGACTTAGGTACTCCCTCAAGTATACCCCCTTGATTTTTTTCAACCTGTTTTTTATATCGTAAAACGGGATGAATCGGATCACTTTTGAACTGCTGCCAAAACTTTAATAATAAAGATTTTGGAATGCTTTAAAAATGATATTTCAAGTCCCAATTAATACTTTAAGAAACCGTTCAAAAAATTATACTACATCTTGAACGGTTTATTTTATGAAAAATTTTAAGTGCCGCGATCCAATTCACCCCGCATTGAGGGTGAATCGGATCACTGCCAGTTTTTGTCGAAAAACGCACTTTTTACGTATACAGGGTCCTGAAATTAGCCTTAAAATAAAAGGTAAAATGGATAAATGTTACTAAAATAATGAACATTTTTAAAATAAAATATATGCATCATAAGAATGGCGTTTCTTCTAAACAAATACGAAATAAATTAGGGAGAAAACAATGAGGGAAATTATGCTCTTGGCCCCTATTGTATTGACTCATGACTTTAGGGGTTGATAATAAATAATAGAAACCAGAAAAAGGATTAAAGGTAGAAAACTTAGCATTTTTATGACTGATCCGATTCACCATCAGTAGTTGGAATGGACTTGTTTTACTAAAAAAAATCAGCAAAAATCGGAATTTTCATTTATTTTAAATGTTATTGAAAATAAATCTTTGGAAGAATCGGGAGCACACGGGGGATACCGAAAATTTAGAAAAGAAAGTTATTTTTTTGGTGTAATGTAATGTATCCGATTCACCATCAGTAGTTGGAATGGACTTGTTTTACTAAAAAAATCAGCAAAAATCGGAATTTTCATTTATTTTAAATGTTATTGAAAATAAATCTTTGGAAGAATCGGGAGCACAAGGGGGATACCGAAAATTTAGAAAAGAAAGTTATTTTTTTTGGTGTAATGAGCAAAGTTTTGACAGACAAATTTTTGTGACCTCTTTTGTATTCTACTTTAAAGCCGTGGTAGACCTAAGATATTATGGTAAAATAATTTTTTTTGACTGAAACAACTTCTAAACAATGGGTAGAATAGGTCAGAATTTATCCTAAATCTATAACTCCAACACAACCGCAGCTATATGATGGTTTAAAAAACTTTTTTTCAAAAGGGATCCAATTCACCTCGTTTTACGGTATTATAAAAATTATCCGGGTTGTCTTGCCATGGTCGATAATTAAAAATCAAAATTAAAACCAGATGTTCCATCTGTAACTAAGGAACGGATAAGGGTCTCGGGGCGGTGGGGGGCGACCGCCCCGAGATTTAAAATTAAGTACATTATGAACAAATCTTTTTTTTTTTGTGATTAAAAAGGTTTGATGTCTTTAAAAAGGCAAATTTCTTGGACGTAAAATGAGTCAAAATACTACTTTTAGGAGTCGAAATTCAAAAAAAATTCTGGAGGAAACCCACCAACCACCTCCTTCAAAATTTTGGCATCTTTCTAAATCCTTTTTTATTCTAGAAAATTCTGCGGCTCACAACGAGAGATCCCCGTAGGGTGTGTCCAAATGGGCCACAAAAGCATTTAAAACACTACCTTTTAAGTGTCAAATTTCAAAAAAAAATTCTGAGGGAGGACCACCAGATTCTCGCTATTTGTTTTAGGGTTTGTGTCATTCGCAAACATTTGACACTATGTTCACAAAATTTAACAGTTGCTCTACGAGCTATGTCACCAAGAGTTTCACAACATGTCTATTCCAAGCTCTTATCAACTTGAACTTCTTATCTTCTCAAAAACCCTCAAAAAGTCCTCTTCCTGCCGGTGAAAGAGGCTGGCGTGCAGATGTTCGGGTATGGCCTACAAGGAAAAGTGAACCAACTCACACAAGAAAACATTCAGCAGAAAAATTAAAATGGCTAATGGATAACTGCAGCATCTCTTAAATTTTCTTTCTTTAGTTTGTTCTTAGTAAAATTTGGTATTCTGATTCCGAATATCACATTTTTAAATCTCAAAAATAATTAGTTCTTTTATTATTAACAATTAAAAATGAGCGAAAAGTGATGCAACCAGAAACGCACTATGATTGGCTGTTACCATCGTGACGCGTCGGGTGCCATAACTCGCTCAGACAACATGGCTACACGATTCATTTAGCAAAGCTTTTGTTTTGTTTAGTTTTAGTTGTTTTGTTTATATAGTAAGTGCGAGACTTTCTGCTTTGCTTTTTATTTTTATTTAATAGTAATTCTCAATTCTAACAAGAAGTGGAAGATAAAAATGGATCATTTGCCACATAATTCCGAAATTATGATTCCACAGTTCTTCACTGCTAATAAAGGATTTTTTTTCTGTGGAAATCTTAGGATTAAAGGTAAAATATTTTTATCCCCAAATAAAATATTCTTAATATTTGTTTTAGATTTTTCTAAACTTCTTGCAAATGTATTCTAGATGAAGGAACTAAGAAAGTTCCAGAAAAATGCTATTTATATCTAATAGCATTTAGCAAGAAATGTGGATAAAAACACTTTGGTTTTATATTTTATATATTTTTAAACAACTTAATATAGAATTTGTGTGTGTTTTAAGTCGTATTTAACAAAATTTAAGTTATTTATACTGTTTAATATTGTTGAGCTCAAAATTTCATGCATTGATTCCTTACTCTACTTAAATATAAAAAGAGGGGTTATCCTTGAAAAATAGCCTTATAAGCAAATTATATAGTATACTCATAAATGTTTTTTAAATGTAATGTACAATATATTATGGTGTTTGGTGTTTTAACCTTTTTTTTGGGCTAAGAATGTTAGTTCTAGCTATATTTTCTTCTAATTTTATCCAGATTCTTGTGGATGATATGAAACTTATATTCGTTCAGATCGCCATATTAATCCACAGCTCTCATGCCTTATAACCATATCTAATGATATTAATACGAGGGTAGTTAAAAGAGTTTTCGGCCTGTGACCATGAAAATGATAACTTATGGTTTAAAGAACTGTTTATTTTTTAACATTGCTTCCTTTTAAGCTACCTCACTTCTTATTCGGACAGTCCGGTCATATTTTCCCCTCTTTTGGGGGTGCTTCTGGAATTTCGTCAAAAAAACCTATTCAACTCACAATTACTTCTTAATTCGAAGAAAAACGGTGTCCAGAGAGAAAAATTGTCACTTTGGGGGAGAGATATAAGTTTGAATATTCCAAATCTGGGTGACGGGATGGATGTTTTAAAAATTTTTAATCCAAATCCTTGAATTGCTAAATAGGTATTTTTTCTCCGAAAATCTTAGCAACCGTTTAGTTAAGTATTCTCCAATTATATTCATAGCCTTCCCCCTATAATTTATAGACAGAATTTTCCTGAAATCATAGAGTTATTACTCCATGACTTTGTCAGCCGATAGGACTTTTTGGTGCTGAAAAACTGACTATTATCCATTGCATTGATTATTGTTTTACTTAAAAGTTCAAAGTTATGTCCATGTTTGCCTGTAGACGCATAAAATAGCTTTTATTTTATGAAAATCGCGTTAAAAATCGCATTTAAGTCGTCATGTCAAAATGCACTTTTGTGCCGCATTTAGGATTCGTGGCACCCATCTTGAGCAGTGCTTTCAAGTGCAATTCCTCATGCAAAAATAATTAAAATAATTCGTAATTTGTTATCTGATACCCCTAGATTAGACAATTACAAATGTTCCCCACCTTTCATCAATCTTCTAGGGGGGACTTTTCTATTATTTCCGGCATGGTCGCTCTTTTTAAACTTTTTCCACTGTGGTTCTTAATCAATGCTCTCACACCCAAGTTAAATCTTCGACGCTTATTTTTTTCACTGGCAAAACAAAGCTAAAGAGTCCATTTACACATTTCGGAACTTAGAATTACTTTAATTTGGTGACATCGCTTCTTTTAAAAATAATTTTATCACAGCTCGATACTTGCTTTTTCTCATCGTTGAGAACATAGGCTCTTAAAATAAATTGCCGACAGCATTATTCCAATCAGAACAACCCAAAAAAATTAATTAGGCTTCTTTGAAGAGTTATTAAAAGAGGAAAAAAAATTCGCGCCAATTCTGGGTGAGAATAACCAGAAGAATTAATTATAAATAATAAAACACACTACACGCTATGGGATATTTAACTAAAACAACTAGTATTCAGCACGTGTTACGTCACAGCCATCCAAGTCACATGACTGCCTTTTCAAAGTGATTCCGAAACTAGGTGATTTTTAATTGCAAATAATTAATTATTGGGCGCGTAAATCTAAGAAATAAAATGTTTTCTAGAAGTTTTAAGACATTCGGAACACATTAAAAGCAAAATTGAAAATTGTTGCAGTTATCCATTGTCGAGGATGTTCGACATGTTTTTGTTTTGACTGGATTTGTAGATCTAAATGGGGAATTTTAATTTCACGAAAGGAAACTTGAAAAAGATCTAGTTCATAATAGAAAATCGCAAAGGTATTCTCTTTGGATAACAAATTTACTGAAAGATAAAGGGAAAGATATTTTTATTCACAGCATGGAATAATAAGGAACTTGCATGATTTTTTTTTATTTTTTAAATCTGTTCTTCAAGCGAAAATAAGCCACTACACAAAATTGGAGGCCGATTGAAAAATTTTTTGATTGCAAAAAAATTATCAAAAATCGTCTTTTTCGAAGTGCCCGAAAACGCTTAATTGCATGCATAGTGACGTCACAACACATAGACTTCACCTAAAATGTTTGCCTTGGATTTCTGACCGTCACCAGAACTGTCTAGAACAGTGTTTCCCAACGTGGGGCGCACGCCCCACAGGGGAGCAATATCATTTTCTTGGGGGGCAATTTGAAAATTTTCAATCAAATTGCCCCCCAAGTGGAGCCAACCCAGGGAGAAAATTAACAAAAAACTTTTTAAAAAGAAGTTTATCAAAATCTGATCCTATTATCCTACCTGAGAATGTATGTTGAAATCTGGACCAGTATGTATCAAAACCAAGTTGAAACCCTGTTTTTAGAGTCTAATTTCCAAACCTTTCCTGGGGAGTGACCCAAGATATCTTTGTTTTTAGAACTCTTATATTTGAAACTTTTTTACATTAGGTTCATCAAAATGCAAATCTTACCTAACAATTTATATCCAAAATTTCCCAACTAGGGGTACCAAACTAGTTAAAAACCAGCTTCCTAGAGTCAAATTTCCGAAAATTTGCTGGGGGAGGACCCCCAGAACCCCCTTGGTACTTAGAACTTTATAACTCGTAACTTGATTTAGTTCTTGATTTAGTAGCATGCAAATTCTACCTTAAAATATTCTGAAAAGCTTCATTAGACTTATTAAATAAACATAGGAGGGAGGGGCTAAGAGATAATTTTGGCTTCCTCTCAAAATATATTTCTATATATGCCACTGAGACCTGGGGGGGGCATGGAAAATTTAAAAAGGCTTTGGTGGGGCATGGACCGAAAAAGGTTGGGAAACACTGGTCTAGAAGGTAAATATTTATTAAAACACTCATATCGGACACTTCATAAAAAAGAAATAATCAACTAAAACATAGAAATTCAATTTTGATGCCCAATGGAATTCTACCTCACTGTGCATGCAAACACACTTTTTTCTCGATTTTTAAATTAAAATATTTAATTACTTGTACACTTTTTTGAAAAATTGACTAAATATTTCATTTTACCATACTAAAAACCATACGGAACACTTGAATTTTTATAAAAATCTGACACATGCAAGTTCCTTAGAAATCCAAATCCATGTTTTACTCAAATTTTGCATTTTTGGAGTAATACCACTTTCATCCTGAGCCACTCATGTGTCGATTGTTCAGTCGGAAGTGATAAGGTTATCTTACTCATTACAGCTGGGTTCGTCTCCATTAAAACTACATTGATTATTTTGGGGGTGACATGTCTCGAACTCGAGTTCACTGCCCCCGACCCACAGACTGACTTACATCACTTTTCCCCTAAACCTTCTCTTTCGGCATATCAGGCATCCAGAATCGCGATCGGAATAACACACCCACCGCCGGGGGGTGAGAAAAACGGCTTTACAGAGAAATCGGAATACGTCTTCCGAGAGTTTTAAGACGAAAAAAAAATGCAGACAAGTCTCGGAGGCGATAAAATTGAGACGTGGGGCTCAAAGAGTAGTAGAAGGGCATTCAGAACGTTATTTTTTTTCTACGGGGGGTGTAGATATGGATGTTCTTTTTGGGAAGTCTGGTTCGTGGTGAGATTTAAGGGAGTTTTTTTTTTCAAGTGACTTAGCTCAGGTGGAAAATTGTTGGAGCTAAGACGCTACTGGAATACAGATGGTTTGAGTTTAAACTAGGGGTTATTCGCAAATTACGTAACACTCACTTTTTATAGGGAACAGAAGTTTGAAGAGTATGATTTGGTGCTTTTCATGGACTTTCTAAGACGTTTTTGGGAAATTTTCAGGAGCTTCTTGAATGCCCTTTAAAACTAGTCAATAAGTTGTTTTCAACGACTTTCTAAGAATATTTCAATAATTTTTCGTCTCTCGAATAGGAATAACACTAATGAGCTAACATGCCGGCATTGTAATTTTTAAAATGGCTATGAGTAAGTGTTGCAATACTTCATAGGTATTTATATTTTTAACAGACAGGGTAAGCTAATTTCTAATCTAAACAACTTTATACATGGTTTCTACAATTTCAAGAAAAATTCACTTCTCATAAACTAAATTCCGTTTGCAATGATACAGAATGATGTTTTTCACGACAAAGAGCAACGGAATCCTTCGTTTAGGAAAAAACAATTAGTCTCATGAAAGTGACCTCCTCCCATTTGTAAGGATAGGATAAAATAATAAAAACTTGAAAACGACGATTGAAATTAACCTTTGAGGAAAAATAGTCTTTATTATTATCTTTGAAAACCAAAACCCCATTTGCATTTCCAATAGTAATTAAATGTGAGATCATTATCATGGGATGTAATGATATAAAGATTAATTTATTACTTTCATAAATTTATTCACATCTTTACTTTTTAAAAAAATAAAATACTCTTTTTTACAAGTTTTGTTTGGATTAAAAATAATAAGTTCTATGCATCTGGTGGAACCTCTAATGCATTGACACATTTTCTCATCTCAATTTCTGGTACAATACATTTATCTGTACCATTAAAAACTCTCAAGCTGGTTTGGACGCTAAATATATTGCCAAAACTTGCAAACCAACATATTAAAACATAAAGTTATGTTGATAACAGCAATACAGAATCGTCGATGTTTAAATATTTGGGGATTTTTAGGAAACAGATAACAGAATTTTACACAATTTTCTAAGTGGGAGGTCTGTGATAATTATCTATTCTCTTATAAGCTACATACTTTCCTCCATTCCAGCCAGGAGATTGCATCGTGTTTCACATGAAATGTCTCCATGGAGCTCCAGGAAACAAGTCATTGGAACGTTCCAGAAGAGTACTGTCCACCAGATGGTTAGGTAAGTGTTCAGATTTCAGTATTTAAGTCTATAGTAAAGACTTACAAGTCAAACATGGTTAAACTAAGAACTTAATGGATGTAATATATGTGAGGCGGAAAGCGAAAAGGGACCTCTTGTCGGTGTTCGTCGAAATGAAGTTATTATTTTTTTCTCAATCTGTACAGATTTATGAAGGTTTTAAGACCATCATCATCCTCGTAGCTCAAAAAATGACGAATCACCAGTAATTAAGTTTTAATAGAATAAGTGGATTTCGCGAAAAACGACCTTAAACTTTCAAAATGTTACCCTCTCGTTATTTTTCACAGTTAAGAAATGATTCCAACAGCTAAAATTCGGTTCTAAAAGGTCCAAGGATCGATAAAATCGAGAGAAAAAAAATATGATAGTTTTGACCTTCTTCCGGTTTTTTGGCTTTTTCTCGAAATCAACTTTGCCGACAAGAGGTCCCTTTTTACTTTCCGCCTCACATATGATGATTTTTGAGCAACGAGCTTTCACTTCATAAGAACCAAATACAATTTTAAATAAATCTCCAGGTTTCTATCATGAGTACAGCGATTCATTGACAAAATTAAACATTATAATGTATGCTTTTGTTACAGGAGACGATGCTGTGTTAGCTGAAAGACCTTGGAAACCATCGCCACCCATATACGGAGGGCTAAACTTTGGAGACCGTGCTATAAGTCCTGTGTTCCCTGTAGTTTGGAGAAGGGATGATTGAACAAACTTTTTTGATGAAAAGAAAGAATTAGTATTTGATATATCAGACACTACAGATCATTCATTATACAAGAAGACTGTAATTCTGTGGTCACCTTTAAAGAACTCTGTTGGTTTATGTAAGATTGAAAAGTTCAATAAAAAATATTTTAAATTTTAAGAGCATGTTTTATTTTTGGAAAAGATTTTTGTAGATTAACTATAACCAGATAATTTGTAATTATGTCTAAACATACTTGGATGAAACCAAAAACTTCTGAACACAAAAATTCTCATTTCAAAATTTTAATCGCTCTTGGGCTTTTAATTTTGACAAAAAGAAAATTCAAGTCATATGATTTTTAAATAGACACTCTGTTAATGTTTCTTTTTAAAAAAGCAGCAGAAAAAGGTCCATAGATTTGTCTAAAATCCTTAAGTTTTTAGCACTTGGTGTGAGCTAGTGCATTTTCCATATTATTTGTCTAGGTTAGGGATTCTCAAATTTTGAAAAATCTTTCACCAACCAGGACTCCCTTCTAGGTGTAATATTTTGCCAACCCTCACTAAATTATTTAAAGCATTTTTTTTAATCTACAAATGTTGTAATATTTAACTTGCAACAATCCTATTAAACTGAAACCTATTAAATAACATGACCACACATCACTTTAAGTAAAAAAAAGTAATAAAACTAGTGATTTATACAATTAAAAATAGTTTTATTAAAATATTCTGATTTATTTATTTCCATTTTTGTTTTTTCTCTATTATCTCCTCTTATTTATTTCCATTTTTTTTTCCTGTGACCCCATGGACATGGACCAGGGGTTGGAACCCCTAGTCTAGATATTTCATACACAAGTAGGCTGTTAATCTAATGAAAGGCCTCTACATAGAATAAAGACATGTTCCGTAAAAAATTAAGTTGTGTAATGTGCAGTAGGTAAGTATTTAATCCACACATTAACTTCTGGAAGCATGGGCGGATTTAAGGGGGTGCAACGCACCCCCAACCTTTTGAGAAAATTCCATTTTTATAGGGGAAAATCATGTTTTCAAAGCCATCAGGAACAGCTTGCACCCCCAAGTTTTCCAGTATGCACCCCCAGGGTTCACCATTTAAATCCACCCATGTCTGGAAGACTAAAAAGCAGCAATAAAACAACAAGATAAAGTTTCACATAACTTAAACTTGAATTATTTTTATTTTATCTTTCTCTCATAAAATGCAACTGAAAGACCATACCAAAATTTATAAAACCCAAAAATGTACTCCAAACACTATTAGTTTTAGCCCTTCTTTATGCAGCAGACTAATTTGTGGCACATTTGAGAGTGGTAGCCACATTTTAATATTTCAGGCTGTCGATTAATATAAGCCTGAATTCCTGTTTTACAGCTGCAATAAGTCAGAATCAGGAGATAAAAGTTATTTAGTTAAACTTTTAGATAAACATAGGAAATTTTTGGGGTTGTTTACAACTATATTAATGTTAAATGAGTTATGTTTATCAAACAGCAAAACTAAAATAGGTAAGATGGATATTCAAAAGAAGCCAGATCCAGAATAGCCAGAAGAAACAATTTATTATTTTCCACATCTTAACCTTAAACTCTATCAAAATCAACACACAAAAAAATCAAACATTCCCTATCATACAGCAAACTAAATGGACTAACAGATGCATTACCCTCAAAGGATCAGTATCCTTTCCGGGTATAGATCAGGGGTTCCCAAAAGTGTTTGAAAGTTGTTAAAGGTTAAAGAAAATGAGGAAGTATTTAGCATTAGGGGCCGTTCAAATATTACGTAAGCACCTAAGGGGGGAGGGGGGGGTTTGCTCTTTGCTTATTTTTCCTGACAAGGGGGGAGGGGGGATATGAGTGATGCTTACGTAAGATGCTGCATTTTCGAAAATCTCTTGTTTCTTGCATAAATAATTTCAAAACTCAACCAAAAATAAATGTAACAAAAAATTGAATTAGGAAATCTGACGTAAGTACTTTTTTCTGGAGATGGACCACCCTAACATTTTGAAATACCCTAAAAAGTAGTGTTTCGGCTCATTTTTATACCCTTTGGCTTACACCACAAAAAGACCGCTCACTGTATGTCACCTAATTTTTATGGAGAAAAAAAAACTACCTGCTAAAAGAGATTTCAAAATTTCGGGGGGGGGGGGTCCGGCAGTTTCTTACGTAATTATGGTGGGGGGGTTGAGGTGTGCTTATCTTTGCTGACAAGGGGGGAGGGGGGGTTAAAAATGACCAAAAAAGTGCTTACGTAATATTTGAACGGCCCCTTATAATGCCACGATTGGAACAACTGTACCTATATCAAGAACAGAAAACTTTTTTATTGCATTATGAGCACCAATTAAGGTAAATAATGTTAATTTCCTTTTTTATTTATTTGCATTTTTAACTTATTTCCTCATTGTTAGGAGAACTTTAATTTGTGAAATAATTAGGTATTTGTTATCTTAGCATTTACTTCCATTTGATAGGATACAGATCCTATCAAAAGTATAGTCGTATAAATATGATCAAAGTTATATAAAATACCCTAGATATGACTTATGATATAAATTTTGTATGACTGGATTACTATGTGAGAATTTTAATATATCTAGCTGTGTTGCAACTTAAAATAAGTTTGGGACCCCTGGAAATATTAACCAATCAAGATGGGACTACAAATATTTAAATAAACATAGAACATAAAGACAAAAAAATTAAAACAGTCAAAAATAGGGTTTTATAGACATAAACATAAGTCAAGAATGATAAATATTAGTTGCATAGAAAAGCTTATAATAGTCAATATATAAAGCTTCAATTTTATTTACAAAACAGGCAATTAAGCTTATTTAACAGTCACAACAATGGTAATACTTTTTCCCAAGGTCAGATTATTAATATTTGTACGGAATTGAGTGTCTTTCTTGAAGAAAACAAACCAGTGGAAAACATTGGAATAATGTTAAAGCAAAATCCCCTAAGAATAATGATGTTAAATCATATTTATACTTCAATCTACACTGACTATTTAACAAGGGCATGTTAAAAAAATATGTGCCTCAAATATTGAAACAAGAAAAATTACAAAAACACATCTTAATTTAGATGATGATGCAATCACCAAGCTTGGATCATCAGTTTATTTCTGAAAACTCATCTTCTCTCTCTTGTCAGACTAGTTCTTTTTTTTTTACAAAATATCATTTACTAAGAATTGTCTAATAAAAATTCAACAACTTTAAGACAAACTTTGTTCAACAAAATTCAATGTTTTTCACTGAAATTATCCAAGTTGAGTTATAATGTGCTGTGTTTGGGTATTGGATGCATTTAAGTTAAGCAAGGATTAACTTAAATACAAATAGAAAACAACTACTTGAGTGTATAATAATAAGATAGTGGTGTATGGTCAATAACAATATACTAATTTCAATTTAATATAGGATTTAAGTCATTATAATCAAATGCAAAGAAAGGTTATTTCATTGTATTACTTTAGTAATCAAAATGAGGATTGTAACAGACAATCAACTAAATTTTCAAACTAAAAAACTGCAAAAATAGTCCATATGAACTGTGAAATTCAACATCAGCAATGAATGGTTTAGAGGACAACTGAATTTAATGCATATCAGCATGACTTCTAAAAAGAGCAAATATTTTGAAGGAGTTCACAACTCCAGAATCTACAGCTATCTTTAAAATAAATTGTAAAAGAGAAAGCTGGTAATGAAAAAAATCTTTATTTCAAAACAGATTGAGTACCTTCTATAATTGTTTTAAAAAAGTTTTACTTTAAATTTCAATTTTCAACTAATACTTTTCAAATTAGTGATTAATTTAAATGACAATTTGGAATGTAGGCTAAAATGTAGGTTTTTTGTCCACTAAACCAGTTAATATATGAAAGGCTGAATGCATAATTAGGAATCAAGTTCAATCCAATAAAGCCTCCTGATATATTTTTAATTTTCAAGAACACAAAAATAAATACTTATTTGGCTCTGGGGAACCTCTAGCTCATTCAGAGGCAGTCTATAAACATTGTTGTGAATTGAGGTGTTGGTATTCAAAAGCAATGTCTTTCCTCATACCTGCTTGGCAATCATCCATGTGTGTTGGGTTAGAAAGGCGGGGAAAAAAGTCCAGCGTTAAGTCCTGCTAAGGTGGTTAAAGTTCGCTTAGCCGGCTCCTAAAAGAGAATAAGTACAGTTAATATGGAATAAGTAGCACTCTTAACTGCTGTCTATGTATACATTTCGGAAATCCGAAGCATATACATGATCTTCAGAAGTATTTTTTGTCAATATGTTTCCACTAAAAAATACCATAGGTGTTCTGACTGTGTAAGGAATTACTTATTTTGGAGAAGTGAGGGAGGGACTGATTGGAAAAGCTTTTTCATATAACAATGAAAATTACAGCTTTATACAAATACAAATATCGACGACCAACAACAGGCCTGAAGCCCAACTAGGTTGGTTAATTCAACTCAAACTACCGAACTCCCAGTATTTTTAAATTTTATCCTTAAATTCCTTTACTCCATTGGAATTTAAAGATATTGCTCGTGGTTTTTAGAGTTTTTTGTTTTATACTTTACTTCTTTCCCATCTGCTTTAGTAAACCATCTTACAGACTGTGGTTTTACTTTAGCTTGAGTTTGTTTACCATCCAGGAATAAAAAAATTAAATTTTCCTATTTTTTATTATTTTTTCTTATCACAAAATTAGTTTGGTTTCTGAGCAAAAAAAACATATTGATTCAATTTAATTCTTTATTATTATATTATTATTTTTCTTAATCAGCTGGTGATTCATGTTTAAATGTTTCTCTTCTCATTGAGTGATGTAGTGTATTTTTATTTGTGAAATTAAACCGGTTTAGTGTGTTTTATGCATTGTTTAAAAAACGTGCGTGATGAAACACACTGGTACAAGGGAACCAATTACATAAGATTTCAGTGGTAGTTAAGGGGTTGATATTTGTAGAATACTACAAAGCTTCTCTGAAATTCGAGTATAAAAATTAATTGGTTTCTGAACAAAACTTGTCAACTATGAATTAAACAAGACCAAAGGGTAAATATTTTGTGTGTGAACATATTTAGATTTAAAGTAATTCTAAAACATTAAGATTATAGAAATACTCAAAATAATTGAAAACAACCTACAATCACTCTAACATTACCCACATCTTGTTCTTTAAAGCTTAAGCCTAAAGCTGTGCACAGTGAAATTTCTGAAAGTTTAATAAAAACTTGAATTTATTTTAGACTTGAAATATAATTTTAAATGAAGTTAAATAAACAGAAAATGAGTTATAATTTTATTTGCCAAGCTTCATTTAACAAAAAAAAATTCTGTAAAATTGAAGGAAATCTAGCTCCATTAGAACAAGCAATAATTAAGAGGCATAGTTTTTAGAAAGACTTCAAGAAAATAATTCATAAGTAGACAGCATAAGCAAAGGAAATGGTTTAACAAGTGTAATTAAGAAGGTAACTAATTCAAATCATTTGAAACAAATTAATAGTCAATTGCAACAGTATCAACAGTATTTGTGTTGGAATTTAAAATCAGTAAATGGTAAAAATCATAATTTACCTTATGATAAGAATGATTTTTGATGGAACAGAAAGATTGACTATCTTCAAGAAAATTAAATTACATTTCTGTTGAACCAGTATTAAATTAGTTGAAAAATATTAATCAAGAATGTAATGATGGTCCAAATAAAACTAATTAAAACTGGAGGAAAACTAGCAAAAATGAATAACAGAATAATTAAACCTAACTATTTTAGCATATTCTTAGCATGTGTATTTATGATCTCAATCTCACAGATAGTATTAGAAGGTCATGTTATATTCTCTTAACCTATTTATGTCATTTAACAGATTTGTGAATTAGGATTAAAAAAGTTCTAACATTTTTTTATTTTTAAATCACAATTGCATATTTCTTAATTCCTATAATAAAGTACTGTTAAATTCTAAAGAAACAAATAATATAGCAGATTAAAATAATTAAAGTTTATTAAGCTTTTAAATATTTTTTTAAAAATATTTATTAAAATAAGAGTTTTTACCACTGAACCAGTTTTCAACACAATTTGCATTGTTGTGTTGATAAAACTTTTTAAATCTAAATAGTTAGTTTGTGTTTTTAATTTAATTTTATATTAAACATAGACAATGTGTTAAAAAAAATTTTCTGTAAGAGAAACAAAATAAGTTCATCCACAGCTGGGTATTAATTTACCAATTTAACAAGAAAACCAAGATTACAGTATGTGAACAAGGTTGTAGGACTGTATAATGATTAACCTTTATAAAAATGTTAGGAGAACTAGTTGTCAACAGATAAAAAATCGACCCTTCAACCCCTGACTATAAGCAACCTAAGAGAGCTATTTCAAAACTTCAAAAATATAAATCCTTAAGCAGGTAGAACAAAAGCATAAATGAAATCAATAACATAGTAAAGCATAATAACTTTATAATTGTTAAATAGTTTTTGAAGCTGGTAAAATCAATCACTTGATATCTGGTAAAATTTCCACTGTTGTAGATAAAAGATTTTGAATCTGGGTAGTTATTTTTGTTTTTACTTTGAAAATAAACAAGCATTAGTTATTATAAAATGTTTCTTTTTTCAATGAGAAGCAAAGTAAATATTATTCAAGTTATGCAATAGGTCCTACCAATGTAAAAAACTTAAAGATTCTAGTGTTTGAACGAGTTTGTAAGGACTGAGAAAGAGGTTAAAAATAATCCTTTAAATGATAGGGGGAAGTAATATTCAAATTAAAAACTGACTTATTAAATCCTCTTCATAAACAAATAGATCTGCTTCTATACTCCGGAAATATATTTCCTTCTTTCATGCAGGTAGAACAAAAGTAATGTCACAGAGTGTCTGCTTGATTACCTAGTCTAACATAAGAGAAAAGGGAAAGTCTCTTCAAGGTGGATTAGAAATAGAAGAGATTCATGTAGAGGATTTTTTACGCTGAAGGATTTTCCTGATCAGCCTAAAATGGAAATATTATCAAAATTCAAGTAACTTTTATATTAAATTTTATTATAATCATCCACCAGAACTTGCAAATTAAAAGGGGAGATAGTTTTAAAGGCATAACTTTACACAATAGAGCCCCCAAAAAAGAATTTTTAGAATTGAGCTTGAAAATGCTCCTCAAACTTCCAGACATTTTACAAATATTTACTGATAATTTAAACAATAAAAGAGTACAAAATATTGCTGGGTATTATTTAGATCTTGTTTCTGAACCCTTAAAAATGTATTTTAATTATAAAATATGTTGGTGGAACTGAGTGAAATGTGTAATGGAATTATTAAAGATTATAAGGAGATTGCATTCACAAACTATCATAACAAAATAGAAAAGAAAAAGGTCTTCAAGGTAGATTGAAAAGGAGGTTTATGTTAAAAAAAATATGCTGAATAATAGTCACTGTATGCAAATGTTATCAAAAATAGTATAGAAATTATAAATTTACTGAACATTAGGGTGTCTCAAAAAGTGCGTTTTTTTGGAAAAGTTTGAAAAGTGATCGGGCCGTTAGCTAAAAAGTTTCCTTTTGGTGTTAGAAGGTCAGTTGCAAAATTAAAATTATTTCTGTTCACTCTAACTATTGCCTCAACGAGAGCGAAATCTCTATAATGAGAGCCAAGCAACCTCTACCACTAAAACACTAACGCATCGCAATGACCTTGAAAAACTGTCACTGTTGACCTAATTTTCTCTTAAAACATCAAACTTTAACAAATAAAAAATATTTGGATTTCATGGGAATACCCCAAAACTAGAGGTTAACATTCTAATAATGGCATTAAGATCCAAACGAAACGTTGAAAAAGTAATAAAACAACTTCTGAAAGAAAACACTTAATTAGACATCTACTGCATGATAGATCAATTATTTTTTTCTACGGTTTCATATTTTATTCGTATCTTGAATGTAAACATTTCATAACACCAGGTGAAAGTAGGAGATGGTTGCTTCTCTGAGAGAGAGACATTAGGCTGTTCCAAAAGTCTTTGGGGAATTTTTTTTTTCAAATTTCCTAGATGCCCCCCTCTCAGGTTGTTGTAAATACTAAAAAATTATTACCTGCAAATTTTCAGGTCTCTATGGAAATTTCTGACCCCCGTGCCCTCCAAAAGTAGGTTTCCCATGTTAAGTATAGGGAAATAATTGAAAATATCGTAACTTTTGGTTATTTTCAGTTTTATGAGCCTGAACGCAGTCAATATCGAATTAAAACCTTAACAGCATCTTTGGGACATCATTGTCTCAAGATCCTTACGGAAAAACATTCAATAGCACCTACTGGGGGAAGTTCCATGGGGGTTAAAAGCGCTTTGATCGAAAAAAGAAAATGCTTGCCGGCGCTTGCGTCGGGAACAGGATAAAGGCCGCACATAGGGTTTACTTTCCAAAACTGAGACACAAGACTATCAGGTAATGCCTGCTGAAGCAAAATAAGAAAAATATTCAATAAAACCCCCATGTGAGGCCTTCATCCCAGCTCCCGCCGCAAGCGCCGGGAAGCATTACCTTTATCCGGTCAAAGTCGCTTTTAACCCCCATGGAACAACTTAACTTTGAACTTATTTCAAAAATTGGAAAACCTATGTTTCATTTTAAAGTCTCCTACTGAATGGGAAAGCTAAGACAAATTCCGAGATTTTTTTAACAACTGGGCGGTCACCATTAATGATGTCGCAGAGCGAGGAGTGGCCCTATCCCAGGAGTACCTCCCTTCCTCCCTAGATTGAAAACTGAGCACAGAAGCGAAATCTCCTACAAATTGTCAATAAATATCGCGCTAAGTTTTCTAAGACAGATAAAACTACTATAGCTCACGAATTTTAAAATTATCATGGAGCATAAACATAGAAAGTGTGTATTTGCAATAAAAAACTGTGACATATTAAAGGCTTGTATTATATGCATTATTACATTTTCTTAATCCAAACAGTTTAAAAATGGTATAAAAAAGGTAAGAAAAAGGAAATAGTTGCGTAATAGGTCGCGTTATGAAGTAAAACTAGCGCTGCAACCTAGACCAGGCTTTTCTCGTAACTTCAACCGCTTTGAGGCAATAGTTAGGGTTGTACCACAACTTTAAAAATTTCAGGGAAGTTTATTGGTGCCAAAAGGAAACTTTTTAGGACACGGACCGATAAGATTTCCAAAGTTCGAAAAAATGAGACACCCTACTGAACATATACTTAAAAATTCATTACTTTTTTTCAACATACATAGTAACCAAATAAAATTGTAATAACTAAGTGTCAAATTATATAGATAAATCCTACTATAGTGAACACATTGGTTAAAACCATTTTACAGCTCCTACTGATAAATTAGGAATAAATCATTGGGGTATCTACATATTTACCAATACTGAACATGTAAACAAAAACAGTAAAACTGTAAATAATTTCTAGGTCTCTAGAACATACTATATAGTAGGGTTTGATTTTATTGCCAAATAAAAACCAAATATAGGAGTATAATTAAAGGAAAACAAGGTTAATAACACAATTTTGAATAAATGAAAAGGATAACTAAATGTTTGGACCAACAAACTAAACTAAAATATAAATCAAAACTAAATAAAACCTATCTTAAGATATCCAATTTAACTAGAAGAAATTAATTTAGATAGTTATATGTCTAAGAGTTTAGTTACTTACAGAGCTGAATTAACTAGTGTAGAACGTGAAATCTAACTAGTAATAGGAAAAAAAACTATGTTAAGATAGATGAAACTAAAATGTTAGTATGATAATGAAGCCTGGGTATTAAAGAAAGAGAAACTAACAATAAAAATTGTTATAAAAATTTATTCCCTTATTTCTAACATTCATCATACACAGCTTTAAAGTTGTACAGTCTAAAAAATATATAATTCTATCCACACATTTAAGTTCTGAACACATATTTAATTACATTTTTTCTTCTTGAAAGTACCAAAAAAAATGAATGGTGAACTCTTAAACAGTTTTAAAATACTAAACTAAGTTACAATATTTTGGCATATTTGACAAAAATGGTTTCAGGATGTTACTGCAAAAGTAGAATTGAATCCAAAAAAAGTTGAAACTTGAAATGCTTTAAAATTAGATTAATTCAACTGTGACTCTATTTTTAGTACAGTAATACCCTAAAGTTATGCAATAGGAATGAATAACAGGTAAAATTATATGTTGATAATTTTTTAGGATATCTTTATTTCAAGTTTTGCGTTGGGGGTATTATTTATAGGGTAGTATCAATAAAAGTATCAATTTGATCAGATGCCCATGATGATTTTGCTTGACTTCCACAGATAAATTGTTTTCTTGAAGACAAGTTTTTTTAATGTGAAAATTTAAAAACTTCATAACTTTGAATGCAAGTCAGAGTAGCATAACTTAAAGAGTATTCCTGCAATGAAAAATATTTACATTGAATCAAAAATTGGTACAGGATCTCAAATTTATCTCTGTAGATTAGAAATGTTTATTTATCATAGCCTGGATTTAGTACAGTTAAAAATTAACTAAATCAGAGGTAACTAAATTAATAATGAACTACTTTTTAAAAGAACTAAATTAAACATTTATTTTCAAATTGATTGCCAATAAAAAACCAAATGGTGAATAGCAAACCCTAGCTAGAAGAATGTAATTAACAACATTCCTAGATAAATTTTGGCACATTTTTTAAGAATGTTTTAAAAGTTGTCAGTTTAGTTACTTCTGGTTCTTGAAACTTAAAAAACTATGGTGTGCTTTTTACAACCTTTTAAAAAGCATTTAATAAGTGAAAAATGGTTAGCCTACATCTTAAGGGTTGCAAATTATGAAATTTCAATATTTTAAAAACATTTTATGAATTTGATAGCAATATTTTTATACAAATCAACCTATAAATTTAAAATCTTGCTGGGATAGTATTCTTTCTAAGATAGTTGGGATAGTTTTACCAATGTGATTTAATCCATTTTCGGTGAAGATATTGATTTTAAACCACAAAAGTAAGTAATTGGCTTAATAAAAGTAATGAGTTTTAAGGCTTGGTTAGAACTGGGTTGCCAAGGTTAAGAGTAAAAGTTAAGTTTTATTTTAGTTTTTTTCCTAATGATTAATTGTTGGAATGCAGTCAAACCTAAGCAACCATTCATAAACCACACCAAACAGTTTTAAGAGTTTAAAAACCCTTTCTTTATCTGCCTTATAAATTGCAAATTTTAGTTACACTTTTCTCTACATTTTGATATAAACTTATGAAACTAAACTTAAACATCAATTTACACTTCAAATTTTATGTCACTCTTTAGGAATCAATACTTTAAAATTAAAACAAGGAGTTTTTACTAATGTTAAATCAAAAATTAGCAGAGGGAAAAAAATGCCTTCATAAAAGAGCAGTGATTTCATTAGGTATGAAATCACAAGTTTTAATCTTTTTAATCTCCCCTACCATATTGCCTCAAACTAGGCTTCTTTCTTAAGCCTTAATCAGGGAATTCCAAAGGGTGCAATATCAACCCTCTCTGGGACAGATAGTTTTTAGACATTTTATGGTAAATTAAGGCTCAACACACAGTTTCTAATCCACTTTTATAAAAAAGTGATTTTGATTGAACAATGTCAAAGATATTTTTGAAGGGAGAGAATAAATCGAAGGAGTCTTGTTTGTTTGAAAAAGGGATTACCCAGCCCATCAGAAAGATTCAATACAAATGAATGGGAAAATGTGGCCCTTTTTCATATTCATTAAAAGAATAGGATAGGAATGGTTTTAGTAGTAATGGGGGTAGATGTTGAGAAAAATTTATCCTATCTCTGAAAAATGAAGCAATTTGTAAAAGGTATCGCAGTTAAAAGTCAAGATAATGCAACAATGGAAAAACTCCTGAAACAAAGACATCTATCTAAGACATCTAAAAAAAATGTTTGATAACAGGTCACAGAAAATTTTTATAAAGGTTAGGGTTTATTACACCTTAATTTTGCCCAGAAATTCTAAAGACCCCAAAACTTTGATCAATCCCTAAACTTCATTGGCACTTGGTGGTTTGATACACAGAGTATAGAGCTTAACAGAGTATTATTCATCTCCATAGACGCTAATGGCAACTTTTTTAACAGGGCTTTTTCCATAGACAAACTTCGAGCCAAACGATCAGCCTCCTTTAATACCACATCATTCCTGCTAATTCTGTCAATCGTCCACTGAAGCTGTCACTTAAATCCAAATCGGAACTGGAGGGGAAAAAACAACACCGATCAAATTTAAATGCCGCTTGAAAGAAGTTTCATATCCACTTACACTTTCGCATTTCGCCTTCTCTGATTGGCTGCTAGTGAAATTAATTATAATCTCGGAGCAGGAATTAAATTAAGTACCTAAAGAGGAAAACTGCCATTTGGAATCTCTGTAAGCTCTATACTCTGCATTTTGATATCAACCACTTAGGATATCCCTCCTTTAAAAACTTAACCAGAAACTTGTGAACAGCTTCTCAATGATAAAAAAAAGGTTAGTAAAAAGTCTAGAGAATGGAACAATGACAGCACCTCCCAGGCCACTGTGCTTCCTTGTCGGTGAGCGGGACATACACCACCCCCATGAGCGCCGTCTTCTTGACAGATCCGTCTGCAAGCTTCTCGATCTGCTCCAGCATCTGGTTCTGGCCTTCCTGGCCTACCGGGATGATCAGCTTGCCACCGGGTTTGAGCTGATTCACCAACTAGAAGGGGGAGACCGTGTTTTAAGTTGAAAGCTGGAGTAATAGCGAAAAAGGCGTAATCGGGGTCATTTTGCAAGAGTCGGGTACAGGAGAACTCCATTTATCCGAATTGCTTTCAGAATTCAAATCAATGCCTTTAAACTGCTTGAAAAACAAAGATAGTAGTTCTTTGGAGGATTAGATTGAGCTTTCAACTGGGTTTCAGCTGCTTCACCAAGTGGTAGAAACTAGGGGACAAGTTAACATTGAAAAACTAGTAACTCTTAAAAACTTAAATTTATTAATTGTATGCTACAAAAGCTAACTTTGAAGGTAAATATTGTTCATTAGAAAATAATATGCTTATTATTCAAGGCTGTCCTTTTTGATAGTTTTAAGTTGAACTTCAAAAGTGCACCAAAAAATTCATTAAAATTTACCTCAAATATTTTTGGTAAAGCAGTGAATTAAATCAGGTAACAGTGATTAGGATAAATGCACAACAGAACAGGCTGTTTTAGGCTATGGCATCTCATTCATGTCTTCCTTGCATTCAGCTTACAACCAGATTCACCAAATGGTAAATAATGGCTCACATTTTAAAATTGAGAGCTAGCAAGCTTTTGGGGAGGCATTTTTAAAGAGTACTACTTAAAGAGCAAAAAAGTATTTTGGGTTCCAGGTACAAAATTTTAAGAATGTTAAATACTGATAATAACAAGCAAAATCTATTGCACGTCTGAATACAGGGATGCTATAAAAACAAGTTAAAGCAAATGTATTTCTTTTGTATAAAATAAACAAAACCACCTTTTCTCATCATTTTCCTTCCACTCAAAAGCACTAAGTAATGGTTACAAACTTATATTTCATTACAGAGTGCTGTTAAAGGAACTGACATGTTTTGATTTCACATCCATTATTTTTCTCATTTAAAATTTACAGCAACAATATTTTAGTTTTCAACACCTTATGAGGTTAATGTTTCTGAAAACTCTCAATCACTCAATAAATTCAAAATACCAATATTTATAAGGAATAAAATATCATCTGAAAGAAGATTAATAAACTTGATAATACCTCTTGAGGGAGTTCGGGTGCTGCAGCCCCAACATGTATAGCATCATAGGGTGCTTCTTCAGCATAACCTTTTCTGCCATCACCAACTGTCAAAAGAAAAGCACAATCAGAGACAAGCTTGTTACAAAAAAAATACCCTAGCATCATGCATTTATTTCAGGTTATTAAGGATCCATTGAGGAATATCAATAATGCTGCCAACATGGGAAATAAATGAAACTAGGGTGACTTCTGTGTAAAACAATTTTGATAATGGAGGGAGGTTAGCTACAGGAAACTTAAAGTTAAATAGGGACTTAGAAGATAAATACTATCTAAACTAAATATACAAGAAACTCTATATAGCAACACTTCTGGGACCACCATAACAAAGGGATGTTATATTGAATTTGGGTGGGAAAACTAGAACAAAAGAAAAATAAAATATGGATATACTGCCTCAGTTCCCAACAGGTGAAAAATGTGAAGCAATCCATGCAAACATTCCTAAACATAAGAATGTGATCATTTAAGGTAGTTTAGCTGTCAGAAATTCTTTATACTATTCCTTGTTTTTTAGCCTTTTAATAAGCAGATATTTGCAGATTCTGACCAATCAATGCAAACATTCTTAAACAATAAGGATGTGATCATTAGGGGTAGCTTAGCTGTCAGAAATTCTTTTTCCTGTCCCTTGTTTTCTCTTTTAGCCTCTTAATAAGCAGATATTTACAGATTACTGACTGGTTGTTATAATGAAAAACTTGATGTGTTTGGGGTAGCTGTAACAAATTAAGAATAACATTTTCCCTATGATAAAACAATCAGTACTTTAACAACCAGTCATTGTATTGGGAGGTTGTTATAAAGAGGTTTCACTGTATAAACAAATTATAGTAATTAAAATTTAAAAAAAAATTATCAATACTAGTATTATTATTGCTATTTTATGAACAAAGATAAAGAAATTATTTCCATAATTATAAAACTAGGAAGATTAATAATTATTTAGGGAAATGTGTGGGGAACAAACAAACAAGTCAGAAAATTTTGCGGGTAGGGCAATGAGTTATTATTGTATGTTTGAAAGTGTTTTGTAAACAATTTTTAACAGCAAAATCTCATGCTGGTTTGAAATTAATTTCTATTAATTACATTTTAGGAGTATTTTTAAGTATTTTTCTCATATCAAATCAAATGAGTACTAAGTATAAAACTTTAAAAAAATTTTAAGGATAACAACATTTAAACAAAGCATTTATATAGAAAAGTTGAAAAATTTCAATATAGAATATAACATTTAGAAACAGATAGAGACATAATATCAAATACTGTGAAATGTGCTTTTATCCTAATAATAGGTTAAAAATAAATAGTAACCAACAATGGTTTTTAACTGGTGTTCTGCTAAAAAATATTTCAATTTTACTAGCAAGCTACTGAAGTGTAAAAAAATTTAACTGTTTTATTATAACAAAAAACTGAATATTATAAATTAGAGAGAAATATTATAAATTATTATCCCAGTTATTAAAAACTGTGATAAACAGTAATGCTATCTTATGTCCAGTTTAAACATTTGAGTAAATATTAATCAGTTTTTCAGTGCCATTTCACTAGCTGAAGATGGAATACAATTTATACTTGCCCACTAACTTTAATTGACCACTTTCCAAAAGATCAGGTTGATCCTTCTTAACATTCTCAATAGACGACTTTACCAAGTTATCAATATGATCAATGCCAACTACCAGTCCACTTTTCCCAACCTAAAAACACATTATTTAGAAATATGTGAAACTATACCCTACATTTATCCAAAAGCACAGATCAAACAAGGGAACCTCCAAAATTATGTTTCTAGTAAATTTTGGTGCCATTTACAAAATAACTGCAATTTTAAATAAACATAATTGAGCACTCAAAAGTGTAGAGATCTAAACAGTAAAAGCAGCAACACTTGTTAAGAAGAAGATCAATTTATCGCCTTTCTATCTTATGAATACAAAACTTGGTGACACTAATTTTAACAGCACCAAATTGAATTTTTGAATAAAGTAAACTTACCATCATATTTATCTTACCATAAGAGACATACAAGCAGTGAGATACCCACTCCCAGATCCAACATCCAATGCTTTGGCACCCTCATATAAATTGTCTTTCAAGAGCTCCAATGCATGAGCATGCTAAACACAAGAAAGTATTCCTTGAAGTAGTAGCTAAGAAAGAACTTGTATTGAGGAATTTATAATTTATATGCATCAGAAAACCCAGTGAGTAGGTGATTTAATAGAGTTAATAAAAAGTATGAGTTACTTTTTAAGGAAAAGAAAAAATTTTTACAGCCTTAAAGGTTCTAATTACAGCATTTAAAATATTTTTATAAGATATATTTAAAGACTTACAGAAGAAAAATCTAAAAATTATAAAAAGTTAAAATCAAATTAATGCATTAATACTGAACTCTTGGAATTGTGCTTTTTAAGTTCTAACTAAAAATATATGCTGGATTTTTTAGAGTAAAAATGAGAAATGATTCTGTAAACTATCCAATAAAGATTCAATTTTCTAATGAAGGAAAAATCCCTTAAATTCAAATCACAAGGTTCCGACTCAATTTTTTAAATAAAATGCCTACTAGATCTCTGTTTTTACTGCATCTTTCAACAGATTTTATTAGAAACTCAACAAAAGGTAGGTACCAGGGTAGAGAACGGGCAAGAGACCCATTACTTGTGAACCACCTAGACCCGTGTTAGTGTAGCCACGTTCAGAACAAAAACCTGAACACGACTACCTAAAGATGGCACTAGGACCTGTTTGTTTGGTTTCAGTTTTTGGTGGATCACAAGATTTTAAATTTGTCTGAATATATAGTATCTTTCTTATATTTTTTACAATTTTTTTGTTGGCTTTTAAAATTTATCATATTATCTTACAATTAGAGCAAGAAGAAAAAATACCCTACTCAGTCTTAAACGCAAAGGAAGAATAAAGTAAAATAGTGCATGTGAGTCACTTTAATGTGCTGGTAATGCAAAAGTTATCGGTTATTCAAATAAGAATTTTTAAAATTATAAATCAGTGTTTCTAAACATAAGGCAGGTACTAATACAGGCCAATTTTAGTACCGTTTATCGGCACCTTCACAGAAACTGTACGAACAAAAACGGCAACTTCACAAAAATTATTTTTAATTATATGTGAATTGCGGTAAAAATCTAGAAGTGGGTTTGGGTTGGCGCTTCTTGGCCAATTTTTAGTCGCCAACTTCACTTTGATACTTTGGCAGTACTACTTTGCTTGGAGTTTGAACCCACTTCTAGATTTAAGCCGTGGATTGCTTAGAGTTAATTGAGTATTCAAATTGCTATAAAACTGAAGAAGTAAGTAATTAATTGATGATTTCATTAATTTTGCAGTTTCCATTAAAAATAGTTATAAAAATTTCACATAAATTAAAAAGATCGTACAATTTTTCACAAAAAAATAAAATACTGTTTAATTTTTTAACAAAAAAGGGGGTTAAGTTTAAAATCCTGGATTGGTCCCTGTAAGGCTCCCTACTAGGGCGGGCAATACAAATTCCCATTAATGCCGTACTATTAAACAATTGTATACACTGAGTTTTAAACCCTTTCTTTTAATTTTCTAAAATGTTCATTTAGCCTATTATATGTGTGCAATTCATTTTTGTAATAAAATGGGTACAAAACCCAACATGCACGAAGCTAAATGGCATGGGAAAACTAACTGAAGATGAGGTGTGGGTCGCATGTAAATTTTTAAAATTAAAAGTGAGTTACAATGTTTAAAAGTTTGGGAACCCCTGGTTTAGTGGATTCTCAAACTGTCTCCATAATAGCATTCACAAAGACCATTTTGATTTTTGTTTTGCTGGTAAACAATGTAAAAGCTACAACTGTAATAGAAAATCCTCATATTAACTTAGTTATTTGCAGTAGATATATAAGTCCCAAAAATAAACTGTTTTCTTAAGACTTTTCTTGCTCAAATATAAGTTCTTCCACCCTTTCTTGCAACAGTGGTCTAATCATTCACAAACTGAGTGTGAGTAAAGAAAAGTAATAATCATACCATGTGTGGAGCACTAATTGTGACGGCATAACCAATTCCCTGAGGAGCATCTGAATAAGGGTTATTCTTGCAGTAATTTGATCTGTCAACAGACAGCATGACCCTTTCTACTTTAGGGTCTTTGATGATGCCATTCCCTAAAGAAAAAATGCAATAAAGAAACTTAAAATAGGAGGCATTTTTAGAAAAAGCATTTATGTACGAGTCTAACCAAGAAAAGTGGGTTCAATTCCGTTAGAGTCCCCGCTAAATATCGCCTATCTCTTTTGAACACATAAAACATTTTTTTTTAATTTTTAATTATAAACTGAACAGTTATACATATAATTAAATATATTAATCCATGAATTTAAAATTATTTAGCAATATTTATACTTTTTGGTGTTCAAAAGAGATAGGCAATATTTAGCGGGGACTCTAACCGAATTGAACCGAAAAGTGTCCCATTAATCGAGATCAGGACATATTCAGTTCATTTTATTGAACTTTCTGAAATTTAACTTACCACGGCAGTAAAATATTAATCTTGGGTACTTTTTTGTTAACCAGGGGCAAGTGAAAAATAAGACAAACAATATAGTATTCCACCAAATTCATTCGATTCGCGACTTGGCTATCGTTTGGTTTATAATTGGCAACATTTGCCCCTGGCTAATGGAAAAGTATACTTAATATATCTTTCAAAGTGAAATTTTTTAAGGTTCATCCGAAGAATAAGGGCCTGCGCCAAAAAAAAGGCAATAAAATAACAGATTCTGGCAACTTAGTTCTATAGAAGTTAAATTGCTTACTCACCAATAAACAGCATTAGCAATGCCAAATTTCGCCAAAAATGTCACCCAGACCCTTGCTACTTTTTTAGAGTAACTTGCAAATTACTAAAGTATGCAAAAAGTAAATTTTACTCACGTTTTAAATTTTGCACAAGTTCCTCATTGTTTTTCCCATGAGAACGCCAAGCCATTGGTAAACGAAACACAAAATTCAGGACAGTTATGCGAAGAAAGAGTCTTGATGGAGTAAGAAACATCTACATTAGGGATTTAACCTGTAATTATAGAAAATGTGCATGTAGATATCTTCTCCATAACACAATAAAGTAAAATTCCATAAAATTTATCAACTTCTTTCAATTTATTCTCTATTTCTGTCAGAAATAAGGATGAAAAGTATTACAGAAATGGTCAAGAATAAACTATTTATAGCACTAATTAAGATCAAAGATTGGATTCACTGAGATAAACACTATATAGTGTTTTTTATAAATAACAAACAGAAATTGTACTTAGCCAGCATAATAAAAGCTAAAATTTTTAGAAGGATGAAATATAAAAGTGGCAGAGGTTTACTGGACACTTTTTTTTAACTATGCAGCCGTAAATCCTTAATTTTCTGCACAATTTTAGCAATAACCAATATTTTTGTTATATATTTATATTATTTGGAGTTTATTAGAGTATATAATTAAAACCAGGAGCTATTAACAGTAATAAATTAAAGAATTAAAGTAGCAAAGTATTTTAACCTTAAATCGAATAAGCTTACATAACGATATAAATTTAAATTAAGAAAAACTTCAGTTTCGAGTTTGCTCGTTAAAATTTTTGTTTTCATTCTATCTACTAAACAAAATATTTAGTTGTAGCATGCTGCTCCTCGTTATATATTTTAATATTGTATACCTCAGGGCTTAACATATAGATTACAATTAATTAGAGGCAGGCACTGTATATTTGGACGGCCATTTTTTAACTAAACTCTACTCTAATTTCCACGGCTCGGCGTTCCATTGGTTCCATCACTAAGCGCCGAGACTGCTACGTAATCACGAGACCTACAGCGCATGCGCCACTGGCCGTTTTGGCCGTCCAAATATACGCCCTGAGGTTGGCAATATTAAAAAACAATGAGAAGCAAAACTACAACTAAATAATTTGCTTAGTAGATCGACAGCGACACAAAACAAAATAAACCTTTCAGTTTCAGCTGGTTCAGCCCTCATAAATAACTAAAATACTAAAGCATTATGAGTTTTAGGAACTATTTTACAACCCAAATGGAGCTGGTTGCTCATCTTACAGGTAAATTAATAACTTCGCATTAACCGGAAAGCGGTACTTTTAGCTGTCTGCGAACTCAATTTTTTTCAAAAATAATTTTCTTTTTTATGCACACAAACGAAACGAATATTCAATGCTCGGATGCCATCGGTTTTCCACTTGGCGACAAAAAAAATCGCCAAATTCAGCTTGCGGGCCGGATTCGCTTCATTTACCGAATTTACAAATATTTAAATTTAAGAACAACTACGACAGTCACAATTAATATGAATTAACATAAACTCAAACACGGATAAATTAAAAGTTCAGGGCACAAGACTCTTATTGCCACTCAGAGTTTATTAAAGTTATAATTAAAGGGAACAGCTTTAGAATAAGTCCACTTTTGGCGCCGGCCGCCGTATTTGAAACTCGTCCGCCATGTTCACCTACCTTATCACGGCCTTTCGGTCATGAAATACCGTTCAAAAAGTGGACTTTTTCTAAAGCTGTACCAATTAACCACTTGCCTGATTTGCCCGAGCACCGCTTGCGCGAGGTACTTCCCTGATTATCCCGAGCAACGCTCGTCCGCTGGTTCGCTTTGTATGCTAAGTTTTTCCCCACGTTTTTCATGGTTTTAGTTCCTCTTTTTTTACATAGATGCCACTACTTGTCCATAGGAGACCTCTCCCCTCATGTCAGAGGGATGGGCATGACCAATTTTGTTCATTCAACCGTGAAGTACACCAATTGGACATGCATTCCTGTATGCTTTTGTCATCGATTTCTCCCCTTTCATTTCTAAGAAAGGTTCGGGAAACTCATGGCCTAAAATAGTATAAGGATTTTTATATTCAAAAAGTTGCTCAAATTATTATTTCTTGAATAAAAATGCATCTTATACTTTGATGTTGCTTAAGAATATGTTTTTTATGTTAGCTTTACAGGACTAATATTTTAAGAACTTAAATTATCTTTCTTCAAATCAGATATCATTTTAAATTCAAATAAATATATAATAAAATCAAAATTTTAATTATTTTTAAAAATGTCTTATTTATTGCATGTAAGTTAAATGAACTATCCAGACAGAATTTATTGCCTTTTTTAATATTGGGGGAACTAAATACAAATTCTAGCTTATTAAGTTCTTTTTTTTCTTATTCTTTTCTTATTTCATTTTTGTTCATATTAATTTTTGCTAGATTAAAAAAATAAAGTTAATATTGAGTAACCACTTTGAGTAAGTATACATTTTAAAATTGGTTCCACAAATAAAAAAATATAGTATGTTTACAGCTGTTTTTGTCCCTGAATTTTGTAAAAATATGAGCCTTTAACAACTCATTAAAAAATAAAGTTTATTACACTCAACATCTAAAGGAAAAATATTTTTTACCCCTAGTTTTGTTTAAAAGCTTTAAAATTTAATATTCTTATCAAGGGAAGTTTTAAATTGATAGGTATATACTGGTACATATAAGCTTTTTCTAAAAATGCCTCGTATTTTAACAGCTTTTTTATTGCATTTTTTCTTTAGATACTGGAGTTATTACAGATGATGAAATACGAACTGTCATGGAAAATGTAGATAGGGCCATTTACTGTCCTAATGAACCATACTCCGACGCGGTTCAAAACATTGGCAATATGACAACTATAAGTGCGCCACATATGGTATGTTTTTTTTACTCAGTTCTCCTACTGATTATATTAGTTTAGTTTATACTGCAAATCAGTTTTAACTAAGTTGTTTTAACCCCCACATTTATAATCTGTAGAAAATTTAAACCCTAATTAATGTTAAATAGGATTAAATGCTAATTTCACCGAGGCTCTGATCCAAGGGGTGTCCCCTCTTGAACCCAAAAATGTTCTCAAACCCATTCAATAATGAAAAAACTCTTTAATGAATGGTTTTTTAACCTGATAAAAATTTTGAAAAACCCACTCAACTGCAGTTCTTGGTATGTTATTTCGTTAAATGTTTTTCTTCAGTTTTAAAACTGCCAAAATCTTGAATTTACTAGAAAAAACCCAAAATGGGTCCAAAATGTGGGTTTTTTCATGAAAAAACCCATTCGGCCCATTCCAGGCAACCCTGATTCCAAGAGTACAGTATGTGAATACATTAATTTAGTTTTAATTTTTTAAGATTTTTTATATTGTATAGATTTTTCTTCCTTAAAAAGAGAAACTCATACTTTTATTTAACTCTATTAAATCACCTTAAAATATTTACATAACTACTCTTTAATTGGGTTTTCTTATATTTACTTTTCTGGAAATATGTGTAATCAGTAGAGCCTCTATTATCTGCAAGGAGTGCCCCGAAAAATTTTTTAAATTACCAGCCGAATTTGCGAATTTTTAGTTGTAAAGCAAAGGTTTCTGCTGTACTGCTCTTTTTATGTTGGAATATTTTTTCGTGATTTCACCTCATTTTTAGTCTTTTTTCGGATTATCCGCTCTTTTCGCTACTTGCCACCCGATTCCGCGGATAATCAGGGCTCTACAGTAAGTTATAAATACTTATAAGTCCTTTTCTGGGCAACTATTTGAATACTCTCTTGTGTTTAGCACGCCTTTTGCTTGGACATGCTTAAGTCGAATTTATACCTGGGTGCCAAAGCCCTTGATGTTGGAGCTGGCACCGGGTATCTAACTGCTTGTATGATAAAAATGGTAAGCTAATTTTGATTGTAAGTTAACTTTATTAAAAAATTATTTAAAATTTCAGTTATTCTGTAAATGAGATTAAATTTACTTTCAAGCTTCCCTCGTTGTTTGATAATCAGAGGTCGATCCAGGTGAAAATTGGGGCCGTTTTGCGCCCCCTTCACAAAAATAAACTTCGTAATGTCGGCCCTTTCACAAAATTTCTAGTGACCAAAAATTACCACTTTCAAATTTCAAACGAAGCCCTTCAAATATTCTCCGAAACAAACGCGATTTTTCGGTTGAGAAAGAACCGTACAATCAATAGGTCAACGAAAACAGCAGTTTGCGTTTTCAATCTGGCAACCCTATATGCTCTGGAATGAATTACGAAAAAAATATATTTTTCACAAAAAAAAACACTATTTTCACAAAAATAACTTTATTTTCACAAAAATAATTTCATTTTCACAAAAAATAATTTCATTTTCACAAAAAATAATTTCATTTTTCACAAAAAATATGAAAAACAGGCCCCAAAATTTAAATCCTGGATCGACCCCTGATAATGTTTTTGGGTAAATGTAGGGTATAGCTTCACATATTTCTAAATCATGTTTTTTTAGGTGGGTGTAACTGGGGAGGTCGTTGGTATTGATAACAATCCATCAGTGATCCAGCTTGCAATAGAAAACATTAAGAAAGATGAACCTGAACTTTATAATAAGGGGAAAATCAAATTCATAGGCAAGTACTTCAGAAAACTCATTTTATTAATAGAAATTAATATTGAACCAGCATGAAATAATTATTGATATTCTTTATAGATTCTTAATTACCTGAATTAAATGCATGATATCGATGGTAACATTTGGAAACCTCGTATAATCCCGTAAAAATTGCAGTTGGGACAGATGCTGTTTTATAGATTGGCGAGTATGTGTTTTTGCGCCAAAGGTGCCAATGAGGAATTACTTGCAACCAAATTTATTTGCGAGTGTCAAGTCAATAACGCCAAAACAAGGGTTAAATCAATTCCACTGGGAACACCAGTTATCTTCCTGTAACCCTAGGAGCAGTGAAGCTTTTGCTTTGATTTCACACCTGCAATTTAACTAAAACTTTTCTTCGCATCTAAAAAAAATAGCTCTTTCCTAAAAATTTAAATTTTTAAATTTCTCTTAGTTTTTCTCTCTTGCGGTTTGGCCAAGGCAGCTGGAACAAAAAATCAGTCTCCTTGTGAGAGATTATAACACATGCTATTTTGCTTTCACAGCTCATTAAAATTCACCCTCCACCTGTTTACCACTAAAAATGGTCTTTGGCAAGGAAACTAATCTCGCTCATTTATACTGTGATCTATTGGTAGGCAGCTGGTTTTTCGATTATACGAGGTTTCCGAATGTTACCATCGATATTTTATATTTTTTGTAACTCAAGCTTGTCTGATGATGCTTTTCTTTTGGCAGTCCATGATGCCTGGCAGGAAGGCTTAAATAAGGGTTCTTTTGATGCAATCAACGTAGGAGCAGCAGTAACTGAACTTCCAATAGTGGTAATACCCAACATTTCTAACTCTATCAATATTTAAGGGGGACTCCCCCGAATATAATTTATATCAACTCACATTTTTTAAAAAATAATTAATAAAATTATTTATTATTTATTAATTAATTTTTTTAAGCCATGACTGTCTTAATATGTTTAAAAATTGTAGTGATACCATTTTTTGCTTATTTTAGAAATCATTCAACTATTTAAAAAAGGTTTAAAATATTGTATCACCCCCGTTAAGGTGGACACAAATTAAACCCAAGCGCTGTAAGCGAACAGCCGCAAACACGCTCTGTACAAGCGCCTACGAATTGCGCGTGCGCAGAGTGTGTTCGTGGCTGTTCGCTTACGCCGCTCGGCTCCAATTTGTGTCGACCTTTACTGGAATTTCGTCACGCCTGTCATGCTGAAAATCACACAAATTAAAAATTTTAAAATTTTTTTTTACTATTTTACATATGTACAGAACTGCAAAATTCAGAACATCTGAAAGTTTCAATTAAAATTGAATCTTGTAGAATAACTTTCCCATCTTTTTTGTGACGGGTGTGACAGAAAGACAATATAAATTTAAAGGCACCAAAAATCAAGTTTTAAAAATATTTTTTGAAAATTAAAGGTTTTATGAGGTAAACAAGGTCACAAATAATATTATGCATTTTATTAGATCAATTTAAGATCTTTTAAGAGCTTACACTCTAGCTTTAAATTTAAAAAATTGTCTCCCCTTAGCTTTTGAATCTGTTAAAGCCTGGTGGTAAAATGATTCTGCCGATGATCAATTCAAATAAAACTCAGACCTTGAGATTATATACGAGGAAAATCAATCACGATATTGAAAAGAAGGACCTGAAAGGTGTCATCTTTACAGAAGTACTGAAAAAAAATAGGTACGGTCATTGTTCCATTCTATAGACTTCTATAGCTGCCAACCAGTTCCGATTTTTACTTTTTTTTATTTTCAACAAGCACAATTTAATAATAGATAGTTGTATTCTATTCTCTACGATTGTATTATATTGGTTACAAGAATTGAAAATGGGAACGGTTGGCAGCTATGGACTTTTTACTAACCTTTTCAATCCAAATTTTGGCGATGACCATTTTAATGTATGCAATAATGTTTAATGTTGGCGGGATTTCCTCCACGCTTTTAAATTCGATCTCGCCAAGTTTGGTGAAAACCTCGATTATGAAATCTGTCCCCTGAGAAGTTTACAAGTTTCTGCTTAAGTTTTTAACGGAGGGATATCCAAAGTGGTTGGTATCAAACCAACAAGTGACTTCTTACCAAAGACAGATACAAAAAGCGGTTGAGGCATTAGCGCCCCCAAAGCACCTGTGGGAGGGTTCGGAAGACTCTTTCGCTTCGGGGACGATAACACCTCAACCGCTTTTAGTAAAAATCATTGCTGCCTATTTTCATTAAATTTAGGTCCTTGAGGAAAGGTTAAGACCTTTTAAAGAGGAATTGCATAACAAATAAGAGCAAGAAAAGCTTAAAATAACCTCTATCCTTTATAACGTTTCTTTTTTGCATTTCAGGGTTTTTCTCTTTATTTTTTTACGAAATTCCTCTGTAAAAGGTCTTAACCCTTCTCCAAGAACCCAAATGTAATGAAAATAGGCAGCAATGATTTTTACTAAAAGCGGTTGAGGTGTTCGCGTCCTCTAAGCGAAAGAGAGTATTCCGAACCCTTCTGCGGGTGCTTCGGGGGCGCTAATGCCTCAACCGCTTTTTGCAAAAATCATTGCGGCCAATTTTCATTAAATTTGGGTCCTTGGTGATGGGTTAGGACCTTTTGAAAAGGAATTGCGTAAAAAAATAGTGTAAAATAAACTTTATCATTTTTAAAGATTTTTTTGCGTTTTGGGGGGGTAATAACCCCTTAAACCAGGGGTCGGCAACCTTTTGAAACGGAAGAGCCAAAAGTAACAGTTTACGAAATTTCCCAGTTTTTAAAGAGCCACTAATTTTTTTTGCTTCAATATGTTGTAGTATATGCTTAATATATATTTTATTTTAGATTGGGAGGGTGATTATAGTTGGGGAGCATTTTTACCAACATTTTTTCTGTTGGGTAAAAAGGTAGGGTACTTTTTTTACATCAAATTTTAGATGACTTACGTACAGATTGTAAATTAATTTTAGAGAACTTAATTTAGAAATTTTGTATTAACGATGTGAATTCCTGGAAAAATAAGAGGGTCTGGGGTCCTCCCAGAAAAAATTTTGGAAATTTCCCCTTCAAAATCGCGTTTTAGCTCATTTTTGCCTTTTTCGATTAAGAGCACCTCTCATTACTTAAGTGGCAGAATTTTAAAGGAAAATTAGAGTTATACAAATACAAATACAAATACAAATATTGTCAACCAACAACAGGCGTGAAGCCCAACTAGGTTGGTCCACCAACTCAAACTTCCGATTCCCAGTATTTGTCTAATTTATCCTTAAACTCCTTTACTCCATTGGAACTAACTATCGATTCCGGTAACCCATTCCATCTATCCACAACCCTGTTGTAAAAATAATGCTTTCTGCTTTCCCTGTTTACATGTCCCTTGTTTAATTTGAAACTGTGACCCCTTGTTCTATTATCTGTACTTAAGTCTAGACCCTCTGTATCCCCTTGCTTTATCATTTTGAATAGTTGTATCATATCCCCCCTATCCCTTCTTTTCTCTAAAGTGAACATATTTAACTTCTTTAAGCGCTCATCATAATTTAAACTGGATATACCCTTGATCATTTTTGTAGCTCTATGCTGTACTCTCTCAATTAAATCTATGTCTTTCCTCAAATATGGAGACCAGAATTGAACTGCATACTCAAGATGAGGCCTCACCAAACCTCTGTACAGAGGCAAGATTATGTTCCCTGTCCTTGAAGAGATAGTTTTCCTAATATATCCCAATATCCTATTAGCCTTTTTACTAACAGATGAGCATTGGTGTTCCATTTTAAAATCCTCATTTACTATTACCCCCAGGTCTCTGGTCATATTCCCCTCCTTTAATTTAACCCCTTGCAGATATAATTCAGCTTTACTATTCCTAGATCCCATATGCAGCACTTGACATTTATCTATATTAAAGGACATACCCCACTTGTTAGCCCATCCCGATATATTAATTAGATCACTTTGTAAAATTTGTATCTGCTCAACAGTGTCTACTCTCCCCCAAATCTTCAAATCATCAGCAAAAATACTGATTTCGTTTCTTATATTCTGACTTATATCATCAATGAATATTATAAATAGTATTGGACCCAATACTGACCCCTGTGGTACCCCACTTCCTACCTCTGCCCACTGTGAATAGTTACCCTTGACCTGCACTCTCTGCCTTCTCCCTATTAACCAATTTTTTACCCAGAGCAACACTTTACCCCTAATACCTAAATAATCCAATTTGTATAGTAATGCCTCATGGGGAACTTTATCAAAAGCCTTCTGGAAATCTATATATATATTATGTCAACACTGTTTTTCCTATCTAACTCCCTCGTTACCTTGTCATAAAATTTCAGCAGATTTAATGAGCAAGATTTACCCTTTCTAAAACCAAATTGATTACCTGAAAGCAGGTTCCCCTCCTCCAAATATAACATTATGTGCTTCTTGAGTATGGTTTCAAATATCTTTCCTACTACTGATGTTAAACTTACTGGTCTATAATTTCCCGGATCCCATTTTGGTCCCTTCTTATATAATGGAGTCACATTAGCCAATTTCCAATCCCTTGGTACCAAACCAGTATTGTAAGTTGTAGTAAAGATTTCGAGAATTACATCCCCTAATTCCTCTGCACATTCTACCAGTACTTTTGGATAGATTCCGTCTGGTCCTGGCGCTTTAGTTGGCTTGATGCTTTTTAATAGATGTACTATTTCCTCCCTACTAAAGGTACAATCCTGAATCACCCCCCTTCCATACTCACAAACCGAAGAATCGTAAGTTAATTTATAGTTCTTATTAAAAACCCCCATGAAAAAGTCATTTAATACATTCGCCATTCCCACATCCTCCTGAACAAGTATGCCCTGACATGTTTTCAAAGGTCCTAAGGTAGTACTTAGCCTTTTTTCTCTCCCGCATAAGCATAAAATTCCTTTGGATTTTGATTGATTTCCCTTGCAAGTTTTTCTTCCAAAGCCCTCTTCTGCCTCCTGCTGATATGTTTAAAATCTTTTCTAGCCTTTAAATAAGCCTCCCTGTCATTGTCTTTACCTGTTAGTTTATACATTTTGAAGGTTCTCTGTTTCAATTTCAGTGCCTTTCGAGTGTCCCATGAAAACCACATGGGGAGCAATTTACGCGATGCTCCTTTCTGCCTAAATGAAACATTATTGTTTATCACCCTATTTAATATTTCCTTAAATTCTTCCCACTGTTGGTAAGCGTCGACTGATTTTAAACCCCCACCAAATGACTCTCTTAATTCTTTTCTTATATTTTGAAAATTAGCTGTTCTAAAATTAGGAATTATCCTAGTATTATTTGTTACTGTAGACTGGAAATCAATACTGAACCTTATACTTCTATGATCACTTTCACCTAAATGATCCCCTGTGGTTAAACCCCTGACCCTGTCTTCATTACTGCTCAATACTAAGTCTAATATAGCATTATCCCTAGTACGCTCACTGACCATCTGATAGAGAAAGCAATCCTGTATTGCTTCTAGAAACTTTGATCCCTTATTTCCAATAACTATGTGGTTGTTCTCCCAGTCAATGTTAGGATAGTTGAAGTCACCCATTAACACAATCTCTCCTTTTTGACAAGCTTCATAAATTAGTTTACACATATCCTCATCCTGCAGTTGACTACAACCCGGAGGTCTATATATAACCCCTACAATTAAGCCCCTTCCCTTATTGTTTATAAGCTTAACCCAGACTGATTCAATACCCTCAGGTTTACATATCAGCTCAAGTTCTGAACAATTCAAAGAATCCCTAACATACAATAATACTCCTCCCCCCTTCCTATCAACTCTATCATACCTAAAAATTGTGAACCCACTCAACTCTAATATGAATGAATCATCATTGCTTGTCCAGCTTTCAGTAATTCCGATTATATCAACCTCCTCCGTATCAACAATTCCTTTCAACTCGTCCATTTTATTTCTGATACTTCGAGCATTGCAATAGTACACTTTTAAGTAGCTCTTACCTCTGTTATTTAGTTTATTCCTATTATAATTTCTGACATATGAAACTGCCCCAACCCTAGCCATTGTACTACCCTTTGAATTGCTTTTCCCTTTTATATTGCACTTACCCTTTTTATTGCTATTCCCTTTTTTGTTGCACTTTCCCGGTGTGATATGTGTCCCTTGTATTTCAGACCCCATTGATGTTCCCCCACAATTGCTTTGTACTGACACCCTTCTATGTCCTGAACACCCCTGTTTGTGATCTAGTTTTTTGCCCCCAGACTGTCCAACACCCGCTTTGCAACCTCCCTGTTACCTATCTGGCTCAAGTGCAAATTGTCTCTGCCTATCCAATCCCTCCTACAATCCTTCCACAAATCCAAGAAACTCACCTCCTCCCTCTCACATATCTCCCTTAGCAGTGAATTCATTCTCCTGGCTCTCTGATTTAACCACCCATTACTGGCCCCGTACCTGGGCAACAATCCCATTACAGTTACATTCTTTCCTTTTTCTTTTACCTCAGCTAGTAATGATGTTGTGTCCCTTTCAAATTCCTTGTTATTTGCCGTCCCAACATCATTAGTCCCGGCCCAGATCACCACCTTATTTTTTCCCTTTTTTAAAGCCGTCTTAGCCTCCTCCCTTACCTGCCTTACTCTAGCCCCAGGTAAACAACATCTAACCACCTCTCTTTTCCTCTGCCCTACTATATTCCCAATAACTTTAACCATGGAATCTCCAATGATCATTCCCTGAGTGACTGTGTCCACCTCTTCCCGCTCCTGTTCTACCTGACCCAAATCTACAGCCTGAACACCCTTCTCTACTCGCTCCGTTAACCCCGCCTTCAAAGCCTCCAGCTCCTTTCTCAAATCCCCCACCTCTAAGCATACCTTACATTTAAAATCAACCTCCTCTAACATTTTAACCCCTGTCACTCCACCCTTTTCCGCCTCAACCAAACTCCCACACAAGTCACATTCCACATACAAATCCCCACTAGCTCCCTCTGTCCTCATCTCCTTTAGCATCCTTACTAAACCCATGCTGAGAAAAAACAACCCTTAACAAATCAAACTCACAGAAAATGCTAAAAATCATAAAAAACCTGCCTTAAACCTATCCATTGGCCCCAAATTTTCATATTTTAGAAACTTTAACCATTCTTGTCCTCTCGGGTATAATTTAAAGACTAAAGTAGTGATTTTTGACCCTGAAAATTGAATTCAAAGTCATTAAGTCATTGAAAAACGTAAAAGGGGGCGGGGCTGTTTGCCAAAAAAGTGGACGTGACAGACAAAAACTACAGTTACTTTTGGATTCAGGGACCAAATGTGATTCAAAAACAAATCACAGTTCTATGAAAACGAAATGGCTGTTCCCCAGTGTTATTTAATTTCAATGTTGCTAACCTGAAGAAATTTAATTATTAGTACTTAATAATTGTCATGTTTTATTTTTGGCACAGCTCTCCAGCAAGTACCTGTTTAACGAGAAGCAACAGCTTACCTTCTTCATCGTTGTAAGTTAAGTTATTATTTACTAGTTAAGTATTATTTAGTTTTATTTAGTATTAGCAATAAAAAAGCATGTGCTCCTATCACTCACAAGTGGCTTGTTAATTCCCGTTCCGCCCACGCTCTGACTGGTCCCAGATTCCTCAAGTGGGGTTCACGCCTTTGATTCTTCCTGCCGAGTTTTGGTTTCGATTGACTCTGACTCATTCTCCGAAGTTTGGACCTGGAAAAACTGCCCGAACCTACGAACCTGGTTTGGGGGAAGCCCCCTGCCAGCTCCATAGGAGCAATACATAAGGTTTGGGGAAATTCTATTAGGTTCGGGGGAAGGTTACAACTTTTTCCAGGTCCGCCTAAGTTTCGCCAAGATCCGAATTAGATAAAAATCCCTCTAAAAAATTATCTTTCATTCGGTCAATTCCAATAATTGATTCATCAAAATTAACATGTTTTAATTCCGTTATAGTTTTTCTTTTCAGGATCATAAATTCGATATCCCTTAGCTCTCAATGCGTAACCAACAGAAATACCTTTTCTAGCTTCGGGCTCTAGTTTATTACAATAAGTTTTCAGCAAATTAAATAAACCTTAGCTTCCAAATATTCTAAAATATGAGTTATCGGTTTCCTCCCGTACCATTTCTCATAAGGGGTCGTTTCTTTATCTGTAGAATGGGGTAACCTGTTTCTTTTATGAACATAACTTAACAAAGCCTCTACTCAAAATTTAGGACTTAATTTCGATGTACAAAGTAAAGTTCTGACAGCATCCATAGAATCTTAATTAATTTTCTCTTAGATTAAGAAAAAAAATGCCATGGGTACCTTGATTTTTAAAATCTTCCTGTTTTTTTTTCTGGTGCAGCCATCATCAACCAACATCTACTACAGATTTCGTAGGTTCAAGTCTGAATAGGCAGAACAGTGTGCCTTCATCTTCGTAAGTTAAATTATTCTTAGTATTATGGTGGATTTACACCACTGCTGTAAAAGAGACATCAGCGACATTTTCGGCATATTGTAGTACCCGCTACTCACAAAAGATGGCGCTCGTCAATTGTTATTCCAATAAACCAATTGACGAGCGCCATCTTTTGTGAGTAGCGGGTACTAAAATATGCTGAAAATGCCGCTGATGTCTCTTTTACAGCAGTGGTGTAAATCCCCCATTAGTGTAGTTGCATTAACGCCACAGCAGCTACAGATTTAGTGGTTTTTTAAGTGCTGCCAATCTAAAATTATGTCTAAATCTCTTATAATATATAAGTTAACAACAAATCATCAAACATTATAATGCAAACCCTATTTGGCGCGAATGCAGCACGTATCGAGGACATAAAATACTACTCGAACTGAAATAAATACTATTAACATCACACAAGCAGAGCAAAACCAAATAAATGAAAATGAAATAACCATCACACACCCACCACTTCTTCAGGAGTCCCAGATGGATGCATGATGGATGGGTCGTTTTCTGTAGGTAGAGTGGGAAGCAAGATTGCCAAATCCACTCTGACCTTGGGACCCGAACAACCCAACTCACAAAATAAACATGAAAAAGATTTATTTATCAAAACACTCACCAAATAGTTCAAAATAATATCACCAATGCAGATTTCAAGTATTTATAGAACAAAAAGACCTCAAATCATAGATGCCACTTACTAGAAACGAAACTATTGTGAGATCACACAGAAAAATTCTTAAAAATTGATCTCAAAAAACCAAAGGGATATAGGTTGTTTTCCAACTGTTTAAAAAGTTCTTTTAAGTGGTTTTCTTAATCATTGTTACTACAAATTATATTTATTCTTTTTACCTGTCCTAAAATTGTGTTTCTGTATACAGTCTTAGAAATATTGGAGTTCCAGAAGATTAATTTTACAATATCAAAGTTGAATTCGTTTCTCTTATCAAAAATTTCAACACTAGCAATTATGCCACCAGAATTAACAATGTTTAAATCCAAAAAATTAACCAAATTATTAACACTTGTCAAAACCAATCTCAGTTCATTAGGGTACACAGTATTGAGTGTATTTTCTGTTATGGCAAAATTGAAGACTATTAGATCGTCGATGTAACGAAAGATTCCTGGTTTATAATGGAATTTCTCATAATAATGCAAAAAAAGGTTTGCAATTAATGATGAAAATGAAGAACCTTGCGGAATACCACGAACTTGAACATAGCAGTTCTCTCCATTGAAAATAAAATTATTGTCAATACAAACCTTTACAAGAAATTCCCAATCATCAAACTCAATATCCATCAAGTTCATGACTACAAGAACTTGATGGATATTGAGTGAAATTGAATTATTGAAATTAAGAAATCGTCCTTAATATTTTATAAAGTTTGAAATTTGAACGTCCTAAATTTTGAAAAAAACCTATTAAAATTTAAAAAATATTCTGAACTTTGAAAAATCATTTGAACTAACTGCCAAAATCTTAATTTTTCTTGAAAAAACCCAAAAATGGATCCAAAATGTGTTTTTTTTTGAAAAAATTATAATATAATATGTTAGATTTTTAATCATTTTCATGTTTTTTTCATGCAGTAAAAGAAGGTTAATCCGCAAGAGAACTGCTGCTGTGAGCCAAAGTAGAAACCAGTGAAAATGAATGTATTTAAGGAATGAATTAATGTATTTTTGTTGTTTATTTAAAAAAAAAACATTGATGTCTCCTCCTTTTTGTAATTTTTTCTAATATTTGTTACAGCCATTGTATTGGCTAGATTGTTTCTGTCTTGGGAATTTCCCTGTCTTATTTTCATGTTTTTTTTACCAATTATACAGGGTTCGTACTCCTCCTGAAATTCCTGAAAAACTCCTGAAATTCGCTTTATTTTTCTAAGGGCCCTTATAACTCCTAAAACTATGTTTTTCTCCTGATTTTTTTCCTCTGACTCCTTAAAAACATCTGTCAGAGGGCAAAATGAAGTTTTATTATCGATTTGGGTGAAATAATTGCTTTTTTTATGAATAAAATTCCGTTGAAATGGGAAATTCTAACCACTTTTGCAATTCCTTGCTCCATACCTCATTCTGAACTCAATCTATTCGTAACATACAAAGTTGTTTAAGATTAATAATTATTGACATTACCTCCTGATTTTTTTAGTAATTTACTCCTGAAAAACTCCTTAAATACTCCTGAATTTTACTATGTTAGATAGAGTATGAGCCCTGATTATAGTGCATGTTTTAAGTTTATTTTAAATGATATTTTCAGGGTTGCTACAGACCTGGAAATTTAAATAAGACCTATTTATTTTTTCTTTAATAATCCAAAAATAATGATAATAATTTTTCAAAATAATAAAGTTTTTAAGATAAAGAATTTCAAATATTGAGGTTATACTGTAAATAAATATGTTCTATATTTAAGATAAAAAACAGTCATTTACATACTTAACATTAAGAAGCAAATGGTAAATGGTAAAGTATGGTTCGCAAAAGCACCTGAACTCCCAATGATGCCATTTGGAATCATGACTTTTCAATAAATTCTAAAACCAATTAATTGTATGAAAATTCTAATAGTATTCATTTGGAGTTTTAGGAAAGACAAAAAAATCCCAAATATGATTCCAATTGGCATCACTGGGAGAGAAAAGGTCAAAATAAGATTTCTGTCGCCACCCTGTATTTTGTGATTAGTATTTATTATTATGTATTTTGTGATGATCAGTTCAGTTTAATTTATGTTCTGTGTATAAAAAAAATATTTTTCAAAGTCACAGGTTTATATGTGCCTTTACAGGGGTCGGAGTTGTCAATGGTGATTGAAATAAATGGTGCTTTACTGTATAGAGTTGAAATTTAATATTCAAATTTGCATCCCTGCCATGACTTTGTGGCCAAAATTTATATTCTGGGGCCGTTCAAATATTACATTAGCACTTTTTTGGTCACTTTTCAACCCACCCTCCCCCCTTGTCAGCAAAGATAAGCGAACCTTAACCCCCCATGATTGCGTAAGAAACTGCCAGGTCCCCCCCGAAAAATTTGACATCACTTTTAGTAGGTAGTGTTTTTTCTCCTTGAAAATTAGGTGACTTATACAAGGAGCTGTCCTTTTTGGGTTAAGGGTTCAAAAATGAGTCAAAACACTACTTTTTGGGGTTAAAATTTCAAAATGTTTTGGGGGTCCATACCCAGATAAAAGTGCTGACATCTGATTAGATTTCCCAATTCAATTTTTTGTAAAATTTATAAAAAGAAAAATATTATGCACATTATTTAATTTGAATTTATTTATGGAAGAAACAAGATATTTTTGAAAATGCAGTATTTTACGTAAGCATCTTATATTATCTCAGTATGAGCATATCCCCCCTCGTCAGGAAAAATAAACCCCTCCCCCCTCATGTGCTTAAGTAATATTTGAATACCTATATGCAGGCATGTGGCTGTCGTGCCATTGAAGAAGAAGAAGAAGATATGCAGGCATGTGATTTTTCCGCTAATTTTAAAGGTGTTGAGAATCGGATTTCCGCTCAATTGTGTTCGGAATTAATATTTAAAAGCGGGAAAAAATAGGAATATGTGTTTCCTGAGTGGACATGAAGTGTACCAAAACAATTTAAAACCGTTTTTAGGGTAAAATTTCAAAAAAATTTTTGAGATTGAGTTTAGTAAGATGAGAAAGTATAAAAAGCTAATTTGAACCTATTGTATGGGATAGGGATTTGAATTTGTGCCCCTCCCGAAATAAATTTCTATACAACTGTCTTATCTAGACGCTTCTAAAAAATTTCAGATAATTTCTTTCTTGAGCAATCACATGCCTGTATATGTTAGGGTAGGTGCAGTGGCGGATCCAGGGGGGGGGCAACAGGCCTTTTGCCCCCCCCTTGGGCTCAGGTACACTTTTTAAAAATTACGGTAAGAAAAGGAAAAAATGCAAATCGGACATCCGAAATTAGGAGAAGGTGTACAAAAACAAGTTTAAACCCTGTTTTATTGGGTCAAATTTCCGAAAATTTTCTGGGGGAGGACCCCCAGACCCCCTTTTATATTTGGAACTCAATTATTCACAATTTCTTTATATTCTGCACATCAAAATGAAAATCCTACACGAAAATGAATACCTGAAATTCGGGCATTAGATACCAAAACTAGTTGAAAACCTGTTTTTAGAGTCAATATTTCTAAAAAAAATTTCTGGGGGGCCTCCAGAGTCCCCTTTGGTACATCAAACTTAAAAAATTACTCCCAACTTGTCTTATTCTGTACTTTTTTAAGATGCAAATCATACTTAAATGTGTTACAAAGTTTCATTAAGCCTATTAAATATGTATAAACTAAATAACAGAGGTAAGAGCTACTTAAAAGTGTACTATTGCAATGCTCGAAGTATCAGAAATAAAATGGACGAGTTAAAAGGAATTGTTGATACGGAGGAGGTGGATATAATCGGAATTACTGAGAGCTGGACAAGCAACGATGATTCATTCATATTAGAGTTGAGTGGGTTCACAATTTTCAGGTATGATAGAGTTGATAGGAAGGGGGGAGGAGTGTTATTGTATGTTAGGGATACTTTGAATTGTTCAGAACTTGAGCTGATATGTAAACCTGAGGGTATTGAATCAGTCTGGGTTAAGCTTATAAACAATAAGGGAAGGGGCTTAATTGTAGGGATTATATATAGACCTCCGGGTTGTAGTCAACTGCAGGATGAGGATATGTGTAAACTAATTTATGAAGCTTGTCAAAAAGGTGAGATTGTGTTAATGGGTGACTTCAACTATCCTAACATTGACTGGGAGAACAACCACATAGTTATTGGAAATAAGGGATCAAAGTTTCTAGAAGCAATACAGGATTGCTTTCTCTATCAGATGGTCCATGAGCCTACTAGGGATAATGCTATTTTAGACCTAGTTTTGAGCAGTAATGAAGACAGGGTCAGGGGTTTAACCTCAGGGGATCATTTAGGTGAAAGTGATCATAGAAGTATAAGGTTCAGTATTGATTTCCAGTCTACAGTAACAAATAATACTAGGATAATTCCTAATTTTAGAACAGCTAATTTTCAAAATATAAGGAAAGAATTAAGAGAGTCATTTGGTGGGGGTTTAAAATCAGTCGACGCTTACCAACAGTGGGAAGAATTTAAGGAGATATTGAATAGGGTGATAAACAATAATGTTTCATTTAGGCAGAAGGGAGCATCGCGTAAATTGCTCCCCATGTGGTTTTCATGGGACACTCGAAAGGCACTGAAATTGAAACAGAGAACCTTCAAAATGTATATTGTACCTTTAGTAGGGAGGAAATAGTACATCTATTAAAAAGCATCAAGAGCCAACTAAAGCGCCAGGACCAGACGGCATCTATCCAAAAGTACTGGTAGAATGTGCAGAGGAATTAGGGGATGTAATTCTCGAAATCTTTACAACTTACAATACTGGTTTGGTACCAAGGGATTGGAAATTGGCTAATGTGACTCCATTATATAAGAAGGGACCAAAATGGGATCCGGGAAATTATAGACCTGTAAGTTGTAGTAGGGAAGATATTCGAAACCATACTCAAGAAGCACATAATGTTATACTTGGAGGAGGGGAACCTGCTTTCAGAAAATCAATTTGGTTTCAGAAAGGGTAAATCTTGCTCATTAAATCTGCTGAAATTTTATGACAAGGTAACGAGGGAGTTAGATAGGAAAAACAGTGTTGACATAATATATATAGATTTCCAGAAGGCTTTTGATAAAGTTCCCCATGAGGCATTACTATACAAATTGGATTATTTAGGTATTAGGGGTAAAGTGTTGCTATGGGTAAAAAATTGGTTAATAGGGAGAAGGCAGAGAGTGCAGGTCAAGGGTAACTATTCACAGTGGGCAGAGGTGGGAAGTGGGGTACCACAGGGGTCAGTATTGGGTCCAATACTATTTATAATATTCATTGATGATATAAGTCAGAATATAAGAAACGAAATCAGTATATTTGCTGATGATTTGAAGATTTGGGGGAGAGTAGACACTGTTGAGCAGATACAAATTTTACAAAGTGATCTAATTAATATATCGGGATGGGCTAACAAGTGGGGTATGTCCTTTAATATAGATAAATGTCAAGTGCTGCATATGGGATCTAGGAATAGTAAAGCTGAATTATATCTGCAAGGGGTTAAATTAAAGGAAGGGAATATGACCAGAGACCTGGGGGTAATAGTAAATGAGGATTTTAAAATGGAACACCAATGCTGGGGCTCTAGCACGATCCATTCGTTTAGCTACACGAAACCGTCTTAACGTACCAATGACGTCACATAACGAAGAACCGTCAAATGTCCCTAACACAATCCCTTCGAAAGCTTCACGAATTCGTGAAGGGTCTCGTTTATTCGCTCGTAAACGAAGCATCGTACACGACACCTCGGAAGGTGTCGTGAAGCAACTTCGAATAAAAAATATGACGTGTTTTTATTATTATTTAGAAATATTATTATTTTATTTCAGGTTTTTAAAAGGAATCATTCTTTTACTTAATTTTACATCTCTTCTATGGAAATCTTTCAGTATATTGCTCAAGAACTTATTTCTATGCGTTTGTGTACGAATTTACTCCTGCGACAGAAATGAGTGATGCGGTTATTGTTATTATTTTTCAATTTCAATGGTGGGGATGAGAATGAGATATGTCATTTTAATTAATATTATTCTGTATTAAAATTAATTTTTTAAATATTTAATTTTTTTAAAACAAATACTTCACTATTCCATTTTATTGATTTAATATAAATATTAAAAAAAGTTATAAACATTCTATTATATATATTAGAAGTTACATAGATGTAGAAGTTTCAGCATATATTTAGATTTAGTCAATCAAGCATTTATTGCATTTTCAGTCACCGAACTAAATATAATGAAACACTAAATTAATGCTTCATTAAATCAATCTAGGTTAAACTTTGCTTACACATTTTTAGCATAAAACCATTCTGAAAATAATTGTTAAACACTTACCTGGTTATTTGCAGCTCCAATTTTGATTTAAAGCAGCTTTTATAAATTTTTTTATTTGAATTTCACGAATATTTTCAAATTCAGTACATAAAAAAATATTGAATCCTTAAGTGTGCTAGAATTTCTAATTTGGTTTCATTATAATGGAATTTTATTTTTAAATTATGCAATTTTATTGTTTTAAAACTGTGAAATTGATTTCTTTAAGATAGAAATTTAAATTTCCAATTAATTTCTGGAACTTCTTGAATGTAGAATTAATACTGTATGTTAACAATTGTCTATAAAATTCATTTTTATCTCCCCCATCATATAAATGTAAAACTCAAACCCATCGGAACCTCATCTTAAATAGAAAAACTAATTATTAACTACTGAGGTAATAAGCAGATATTAGATATAACCTTTAGAAAATAAATACAAATATTGTCGACCAGATAATAATTGCATTTTATTTGAGACAATATATACAAGACAAAAATAAATAATGCAAACAACCTCTGAATTAAAATAGTTTTTTTTAAATTTGAATTCCCCATCATTTTCAACATTAAAGTAGAATTGAAAAGAAGTAAAACAATAGTGTTAATTTCAAAACCTAATACTATACAATACACTAATTTACATTGGCCAGAAGTTGTTGTAAAATTATCAGTAATAATCTTTTAGAGAACACTCTTGAATATATTCTCTGTTCTCCGAGAGGATAATTTTCAAGAATATTCTCCAAAAACTACTAAAATTAAATGGAAAAAATAAGGTATATAGTAAATTAAATTAGAAGAATATTAAAGATTTAGATTATACAATAAAAATTCATCATAAATAACAGAAAGTCAAATTAAATTGAAAACTGTTTTAAAATCACTATATTAAATGAGGCATATGTTTGAAAGATAAATGCCTGAGATAAATTTTGCTGGGAAAAAATATCCCAAAAGAAAATTATTTCATAACTATTAAAATTATTTACACAAAAACATGTATATTCCAAAACGCCCTACTGCCTATCAAGGTTCCGTCGAATATCCGCTGGACAGGGGGAAGTTGGGTATGCCTAGGTTCGACACAACTCACACTCCAGTGACACGATAAAAACAGCGCAGTTCATGTTCATCATACATGTGATTACAGACAAAAAATTGGCCGAAAATATTTTTAAAAAAATCGATGGCACCTAAATTTTTCTTCATTTTAAGTAGAGGGGGTCCATCGGCTTCTACATCACAAGATCTAGGTTGGTCGGGTTTTCATGGCGCATAACCCAAGACAAGGTATATAGCTCAAAATTTAGGATTCGATATGCTAGATCAGTGATTCCCAAAGTGGGTTCCGCGGAACCCTGGGGTTCCACGAAAAAATTTAGGGGTTCCATGGGACAAACTTTATTTCATTAAAAAAATTAGAATGGTGTAAAAAAATGAGAATGGACAGCGCCGCCCCCCTTGGACCCAAAAATGTTCTCAAAATGAGTTAAAACCTTACATTTACCAGTCGAATTTCAAAATTTTTTCTGGGGGAGGACCCCCAGACCCCCCCCCACGGTATAACAAGGAGATCTTGCGTGATACTTTTTGGAAAATCTCCAACATTTTGACATTTTTTGTCAAAAGATAGATGGAAAATTCCCCTCTTGGCCCCAAAAAGCGTCTTAAAATGCTCTACTTTTACATGTCAAATTTCAAAATTTTTTCTGGGGGAGGACCCCCATGCTCCCCAGCGGTACCAGAAGGGGATCTTGCGTGATACTTTTAGAAAATCCTCAAGAATTTGACATTTTTGCCAATAGGTAAAGGTGCCTCCCTGGACCCGTGCTGGATCTGCGCCTGGTTTCATTTAATATCATATATTGAATTTTTAAAAATCGTTGATTAAAAAATATTCAGGGTTCCGCGATCATTGGGAACAAATTGGGGGGTTCCACGACCAAAATAGTTTGGGAACCACTGTGCTAGATTCATATTTTTTAGCTTAAAAAATCATAACTAATTTTCATATTACTTCGATATTTGTTTAATTCTTTTTTTTTATTTTTCTTAAAATTTAATACTGGGGCCACACTAGCGGTCAGAGTTTTCAGTATAAAACTATTGGAAAATAAGAAAGTAGAATTTCAGTTTTGCAAATCAAATTGTCGGATTTTAATTTTGCTAAGGAAATTGGCGTATTTCAGCCCATTGGCGGAAGAATCACATGTATGGTTCATGCTTTATTGAGATCCAACCCAGTTATAAAATTCACTCGATACAAACAAGGAAGTAGAAATACGATTAAATATGAATTACAATTGAAGCACAGTGAATTGGGTTCAACACTAGAGTATGTATAATAAAGATTATTTTGAATTAACACTCAAACATATCCCCCCTTGAAACCTCGGAGGGTGGTTTCAACACCATTTAATTATAACGATCAGTGGGTAATATGAAAACTTTCTTAACTAATCTCCTCTAAAGATTATGATTAGTACAATTGATACACAAATAATTATGAATCACATATACATACCATTGAACCTCGGGCAGGGTTCAGAACTCGAGACAGCTCGTGTTACCACACCACCCCATTTTTTGAGAGAGCTCTGAAATGAGCTCGAGATGAATGGCTTTGGCAGCGGTGCACACATATAAACAAATGTAAGATTAAAACTTAGTAGCTTTCCTTTTGTGTGCACATTTGGTTAAGAGAGGACCTACAAAGTCCACCCCAACCACTACAAAAGACGGCACTTGTTGATCTACTCAGAAGGATGGCAAATAAGTTGTGGACGCCTTAGCACGCTTTGAAAGTACCTGATTATAATCTTCAGAAAGGATGGAGTGAGCTTAAAACTTAGTTACAAACAGATTACAAAAATTACACATGACTAACAGTCAGTATCTTGCAGGAGAATGTCTTTCTTTCTAGCTGTAGTGGAAATCATGGCAACTACAGCTCAAGCTACCATCTCTCGAAGAATAAGTTGTGTAAAGTACTATCGGCCATTCTCTGATCTATACGTCCTCGTCAAGACCTTCCGTCTCATCCTCTTCCTTCAGACCTAGTCGGCATCGAGTAAACACTCTCATACAGTCACGGGTCAAAGTAAGCGAGGGATTTGCTATAACACAATTCACAAATCCTATAGGCACAGCGAGTTACCTTCGAGAACGCGAAGTTTCACAAAAGCGAACGTTTAACAGCACAGGAGACATCACAGCACAGTATAGTACAGCAATGGAGAAGGTCCAACTAGAGGGGTCACTGGCAAAGCTGATGGATGATAGAGGCCGCACAGACTCAGCCACAGAGCACCTCTCCAAAGATTCCCTGTCACATGAAAATAGAGGGGTTGCTGGCAAAGCTGACGCTTGACAGAGGCCGCTAACTCCACCACAATTGAAGTTGAAAGTATGGGGTCGCTGCAGGGTTTGACCTGTTTAAAGGAATAACAATTGTGAGGTTCAGAATATATATCAGATATAATTTATACTTTTGAATCAATACCTTGAAATATGAGAATATATGACTAGTATAATGACAAAACTATGAATCTGAAAATCAAATTACTTAATTTATTTAAATTATAGGTTTTTGTCATGTCTGCATTCGTTCGATTCAGACCTACCTATATGTATTATGTAATCATCCCAACAGTTCTTTTGAAAAAGTATTCGTTCATAGATCTAGTTATCTGTAAACTTACTTTTTAAACCCAAAAAGATCGATTACAATAACAAAGTTAAGCTTATAGAAGCTTCAAATATACCAGTCAAACTCGCTAACATAAAAACAAGAAACAACAGCGTGTTTGAAATGAATTCTTTCGGCCGGACCGAGTAATTTAGATGGATCAAAACAAACCACGCGTTTTGTAAACAAACTGATCGTTGCCGTTTTAGTTTATATTCAGTTTTTCAATAAAAATCAGAAAAATATGTCGATTTTCGAATATAATATCTTTCAAAAAAAACATGGCGATATTTAGCGGGAACTAAAACGGAATTGAACCAATTTACCTTAGTTATATTTTAAGGATTTCAATAACTTTACACTTGTTTAAAATTAGTACAATATTAGCCAGATTAATCGCGATATTTTGGGGATTTCATTAACGACTTGTTTAAAAATAGTACAATATTAGCCTGATTAATATCTCTATACATAGAATGCATATTTCAAGTAAAACGAAACTAAGAGTAAATATGGAAAAAGCGGAACATCGCGATTCCGCCGTAAGAAACTCATGCCTGAAGTAATAGACCCTCGAAACTCTGAAAATTTTCTTTTTAGAATATAGAACATAAGAAGAAATCCCTCAAAAATACTAAGTACAACTTATAACACCACTGACATGTGATTTCAGAGAAGAAGCCGGCGCAAGTTCAGAGGTGCGGATGCGCCAAGTTTTTAGCAGTAAACATGACTAATATGGTAACCCTAACTAATGTTAAAAGAGTCATTTGGCTTCTAAATATGGCGTCAAATAGCCAAAATTCGCCAATCATCCGCACCTCTGAACTTGCGCCAACATGAATAGGGCCAAACATTAAAGTCTAAATTCTTATAAACATACATTTAAATAAAAAATGTCAACTTACCTTTTGCCATTCTGCAACACCTTTTTCAGCTCCACCGCAGGCTTTTTAGATTTTTGATTACTAATAAAATTCGCCATGGTCGCGCTGTGCTCAAATCGAAATAGTGGGATAGTGGATCAAAACAAAATGGATGCCGGTACGCGGAAGGTTACAGCATATTCACACATCCCAACGGTTGGGTCCTGACGAGCTTAGTGCGCATGCTCGGGGAGAAAAAATGGATCTTCTTTAGATAATTTCTATCATTAATGAATCCCCGCTGGTGCAGTGGTAGAGCGCATGCTCAGCATGCGGTAGGTCGCGGGTTCTGTCCCCGATTTATTGTTTTATTAAAATTTCTAAAAAAAACCAGCTAAAATAAGTCCACACGCATGCGCACTATGCTCGTCAAGACCAAACCGTTGGGATGTGTGAAAATGCAAGGTTACACGCATCGAATAGAATCCTTGCTTTTGATTGGCTAGCTTTTTCAAGTATTTAGAATTGGAAGTAGCGTGGCTCGAAAGGGGAAGTGGTAGGGTGTCTGGCTGGCATGCAGAAGGTCGTGGGTTCGAATCCAGGAATTATTTTTCAGTAAATTTAATTTTAATTTTTATTATTCCATTAAAAATTGCAAGAATTAATTGCTCTTGTTTAACAGTTATTCCTTATTTAATTAAATTCATTTTGGTTTTTTAAATGTTTTACTTAGTCTAATTTTTAAAAAAAAAAATTAAATTATTAATTTATTGAAAATAAAATTATTTCGCTAAAATATTTTATAGAAACAGCAAGAATCAAGTCCACATGGATGCGCATTGCTAATAAAGTATAAAAATCTTGCAGGGATTGTGAAATACAGTACAAAACAAAACGTCGGTCGCCATGGCCGTGGGACTTGCCGTCCGTCGTACGACGGTCGGCTAGCAACAGCCATACAAAATTTTCAAAAGGTAAACAAACAGCAAAATTTTTCGTTTCACTACACCTCAGTTTAAGTAAATTAGGTAACGAAATTTATAATCTTAATTATGATGAGAAATTAAAAGATAAGATTTATTTAATCTTCTATATCTGAAAAAATATGCGCTTTTGATTGAAAATTTAGTGCATAGTTTTATCAAATATCATTTTATTCTCTTTCAGGTTTCATCATGATGGCAACGCCGAAGTCTTGCTGTAGTGAACTGAAGCAATTTTCCCACAGATGATTTATTTATTTTCATTTCTTGATTTTCCTCCAAAAAATACTTCGTTTTTATGATAAAATATTGTCCTAAAACACAAACTACTGTGTTATAAGTTTCTGTGTGCATCTTTTACTATGATGCAAGTGTGTTAAAGGAATGGAAACCAGGACTACTACATTGACGCAACAGTTTTTCTATCTGTGATCGAGATTCTCGATGGATGGAAATAAAGATGAGAGCGAACACTGTATTTCCATTGCACAAAAATGTATCAACGAGGGTGATCGAGCGAAAGCCCTGAAATTTCTTTACAAGGCTGAAAAGCTATATCCTTCTCAGAGAGCCAAAGGTAAGGTTGATGATAATCTTGGTAATCATTTCAACCTTGATTGAACATAGCCGCAATACATTCATGCCCTACTTTTTTTTGGCGTGCTACTCATTTAAATTATCCCCCTTCCGTTTTTGCTGTGATTAATTTAATGTAAACGAATGCAATGTAAATTCTTTAAGATTCACATTACATTTTAAGATTTTATATTTTCGCTTGCTTATTAGAAACTTGGTTACATGATAAAGAATAATTCTCTATTTTAAGATAATTTTGGCTCTTAATTTTAAAACAACATTTTTTTCTTTCATGGCCTTGCTTTGATTTCTCTTTGCAAACTATGGTTCCATATTATCCTCCAACAAAGAAACAAATGTTGTGGAACAGTTGTCTTATAGAAATTATCAAATTGGGTTTAGAATATCTTGATATACATATTATCATAGGTGCCAGTTGACCAACTAGTTATCCTATTTTTTTACAGCGTATAAAGAATAGGATGTTTAAGATAGTTTTTTTTGAAACTGGACAATTTAGGGGAGACCGGGGAGGGAGGGGACATTTTTTACAAGAATATTTTTAATAAATTCAGTTTTCCTTCTATAAATTTGAAACTTTCAAAATAACATCTTGAAACATTTTAACATAGCAATAAAACTTGAGATTTATTAACGAATTATAAAGTAAGTCTAAAGGGATGGGACAGTTTTTTTATTAAAATTTGAATAATTTTTAAATATATAATTAAAAACTAAGATGGAAGTATTTTACACATTTTAAAGATTTATTACAAAAACATCAGCTATTTTACCCTATATTTACTTCGAAAAATCTAACGTGAAAAATAAAAAATAGTTAAAATTCTTCTTTAATCCAAAAAATATGTTTTCAACTGCAATACTTAACAGTTTCAAAACAAAGGTATCTAAAGAATTGTATGCAATAGCTTGTATTTAGGTATTGAGAGGAATTGGGCTTGGTGTACCATTCCACCCCGGTTGCAACAGTTTTAAAAAATAGGTTCTTACAAAAGAACTGTAGCTTTTAGACCTAACTCAACTATTTATTCATAAAGAATACATTATTCTGTTTAGAAAACAATACAAACCATTAAGAAAGCAACCAAGAATCAGATTGAAAATTCACTTTGAAAAGTGTAATAATTAGTTACTTTTGCTATACTGCCGTCCTAAGCGAAAGTGTACACTAACGCAATTTCTCACAGATTTACTTTGAGAAAAATCTCGCCAAAACAGCATTTGGTGGATTTTCAATTCTATGCGGCAACCTGCTTACGATATCAGACCGCCAAGATTAGCATTGAAACTAGCTCGTTTCACAGCAGCCAATGAAATAATTAAGAGCACTTTTTTCGTTATAAAAGAAAAACTAATCATGGTAGAAGTACAGTATTTTAAACACATATAGAATTATTTTTTATAAAAATATTGTCGTTTCGTTTTTAAAAAAAATCGAATTAGTTTTAGAATTATTAAGATTTAAAGTTTTAATTTTTCCCTTTTTAAGTTTCACAATGGATAGCAGCAACCCTTTAACAACACCAAAACCGCCAACAAAACGAGCAGAATGAACGACTCTGCGTGAATTTCCCAACCATTCTAGTGGCTTGGAAGTAGCGAGATACTTTCTCGCCAATTTAAAAACGCGCCAAGGGAGAAAGGAAATTGAAGTTTTAAGAAAACTCGTTAACGTACATTTCGCTTAGGACGGCAGTACTATAATTCACTATAATAGTGAAACCATCTTTTTCAGAAACTTGTAGGAACTTGCTTCTGAAATAATAAACAGCAACAAGTATGAAGCCATGGTGGCTTTACCTGGTGGAACACTCAAAAACTAATTTTATTTATAATTTTAAGATTTATTGAAGGTGTCCCATCCTACCCAGTGTGCCATCCATCCCCAGTCTCCCCTACTGTAATCCTAATCTTCTCATTACTATGCTTTAAATAAATTCTAAATAAGTTTATCATGATATGCCTTAAATCTAGAGTTTTCATTTTCTTAATAAGTAGTATTAAGTGGGTTTTTTAGATATTATTTTCTACACTATCCCTAAAGATGCCTTAATCGAAATTTTTGTGTTGAAAATTAAAATTTATAAATACGCTTAAAAGTATCTTCTTCTTTAGTTCTTGTAAGATTTTATGTAATTCTTTTTTATTAAAAATGAGTATGAACCTCCTCCCACTGTAGATAACTCAAACTTCATATTTCCTTAAAATTTATTTAAAATTAATTGTTTTTAGCTTTGGTTCCTAGTTATGTTGGAGGCCAACATTTGACAGAACCATTAAGAAGGGAAAATTAAAACCCCAATTGACTCAAGCGTGGATCCAGCTGGACTCCGAGGGGGGCACTTTTCTGGACTTTTGAAAAATGTAAACATTTTGTAGACCAATGTATAACACTATTTTAGGTGTTCTGGGGTGAACCCTAGAACATTTTTTGGGAATTAGACCCCGAAACCAGCTTTTTTGCCATGTTTTTAAGTGTTTCTCTATAGTGCCTTATTTTTTTCCTTTATGATTTATGAATATATTTCTCTTATGCCTGTACGGGAAGAGTATTTCCCCTGGGTATATCACATGTTTTGTTTTTCTATTACTTGTATTTCTTTCAGGGTTGGAAAAAAACGTGTTTATTTGTTTTAAACATGTTTTTTTGTTTAAAACACGTTTTTTTTGGGGGGGGGTTACCCTCAACAATGAAATGCTAAGAAAACCCATGATTTTTTAAAATTCAAATTTGACTTTTCAAATTGAAACTAGATTAATAAAGCTATACTTTTAAATACACCACAAACAGTTAGTTCATTTAAATGATTTTTGTAAGTTTTCTTCACAGTATCATGTTCTTTATCAAGTAATGTACTGCCTATGTCATAGCGATTTGGTGGTTTGTACCAAGCCATATACTTGACACAATCTTTTTAAGCTCTGAGTGATCCACACTTAAAAATGGTGAGTTTGCCTAAATTAAGGGGAGCAACTTGCTAAAAAATATATGTGTTTTAAACAAGGTTTTTTTGCTTTGCTTTAAACATAACAACCCTGATTTCTTTTGTTAAAAAATTTGTTTGTTTAAAAAATAACTAATTTTCAATTAGCTTATTAAATGCTTACTAATTAGTATAAATCCAAAGCCAAAGCAATTCAGTCAAATTTAAGCCACATAATTTTCACAGGAGAAAGTAGTTTATAGACTTCAAGACGAGCCACCTGGAAAAAGTTGTAACCTTCACCCGAACCTAATAAATTTGCCCAAACTGTACGTGTTGCTCCTATGGAGCTGGCAGTGGCTTCCCCCGAACTAGGTTTGGGCACTTTTTCCAGGTCTGCTTCAATGATCTCAAAGAGTGAGGAGATTTGAGGTTATTTAGAGGGGGACCTGGAAAATTTTTGAAATTTGATTTTTAAATATAGTGCTTTAACTCATTTAATTAACCCTCCCCAATAATTTTTTTTAAATTGACATAGATAGAAAAGTAGGGTTTAAACTCATTTTCAAAATCTTTGGGTCCAAGAGAGGGGCACTGTCCAGAGTGCCCCCCTTGGATCTGCCCCAGAATAGACTAGTAAATAAGTTAAACTAATTGACTTCCTTTTTATGCATTTACTTGATTGACATTTCCTAAAAGTTGTACTGAATGAATTTACTCCGCTGCCAATTCAGAATATTGTTTAAATATTACAGACCTGATTGAGTTGTTAGAGAAGCTGAGTGATTCGACGGGCTACCAAAACCGTTCTCGTGAAAGGAGCAGAAGTCGAGATGCTACACCACGGGCCCGCAGTTCTTCCACCAAAAGGTCGGACGCGAGGCCAGACTACACTGATGAGCAACTGGAGGCAGTGCAAAAGTATGAGCCTATATACTCTGTTCACTTAGAATTGGCGCCTGTAAAATAGTGCTTTCCCCCTCCACAAAAACGTGACCATTGCTACGCTCAGCCTCAGAGACTGATTCGCTCGTATTTTTCTACTGCAGTTGAGGCTGGCTGGAAAATATAAGGTGCATCTATGGGAGATGTATATACATTTTACTGGTTTACGAAAGTCAGGTGGGGAAAAAGTAGATAGGCTTCTTCTTCGTCGCTTTGATGTTGATACAGGGTGTCCAGAAAAGAACTCCGGGTTTTTAAAATTGAATATCTCTTAAACAAAAATAGATAAAAATATGAAACCAACGGCATTGTTCTTGTAGGAGCATGGAATTTTTTGTGTTAAAATTTAAAAATTTTAGTTCTTTTAAAGTTAGCAGATGGCAGCCCGTTGAAAATGTCGCAAAATCGTTCAAACTGAGTGCAGGATATCGATTCTTCGATCATTGTCAAGATGGATTCTTTTTATAGAGATTGAAACTTGATTTGACTCCGAGAACATGAAATATTTCTTTTGGAAAATTTCAATCTCAATAAAAAGAATCGATCTTGACAATAATCGAAGAATCGATATCCTGCACTCAGTTTGAACGATTTTGCGACATTTTCAGCTGGCTGCCATCTGCTAACTTTAAAAGAACTAAAATTTTTAAATTTTAACACAAAAAATTCCATGCTCCTACAAGAACAATGCCGTTGGTTTTATATTTTTATCTATTTTTGTTCAAGAGATATTCAATTTTAAAAACCCGGAGTTCTATTCTGGACACCCTGTAGTTGCCATGGTTATGGTTACTGATTCGGTGGTGGGGGGAGGAAATATTTTCAGGTTCCTATTCAAAATGAATAGAGTATAATGAGTTCTCTCCTGAAGTGTTTTAAGACATTTTTGTGAAGGTATTGTTTGTAACAGTTATTGAAAACTGTTTTTTGAAAATTAATGCTCTGATTATGATAAATTCGTATTTTTTGAGTTCTTTTATCCATGGTTACAGTCGTAATTTTATATAATTTAACTTTGAATGTTTTTTAAAATATGGTAGGTCTTAAAACTATTTGTAATAATGAGTTATATTTCTCCATTTAATTTGGTATCATAGCATTTAATTGTGAATTAGACAAAGTTATTAGTGTTAAAAATAATTTACTTTAAAAACAATTTTTGCCTATTAATTTTTTTTAACACATTAAGGGATTCAAAACCCTTAAAATAGTTATTTAATATGAACATTTCACTAAAACTATTTTTAGATTTAAAAAATGAAATTTGAATATTTTTAATTTGTTTCTTTTTGTTAAATTATTTCTAAAACTCAGAATATAAAATAAGTTAACTTGTAATTGATTTTTAATTTAAACTATTAAACTGTTTTAATTTTAACTCTAAGGTTGGTAAAATAAATTATGAGTAGCTAGTTTATATAATATCTAATAGATGGTTTTTTTCTGTAATTGGGAGCTATGAATCGCTTTAAAGATCCAATCTTTTTAGTGAGTCAATTCAACTTACACTTATTCAAATCTTTCAAATTAATCACTTTCCTCATCTGTACTGAGTATCACAGAATATCCCTAGACCAGTGTTTCTCAAACTGTGGGTCGCGACCCACTGGTGGGTCGCCAGTTAATTTTTGGTGGGTCGCGAGAAGATTTTGAATTTTTCTGAAAAAAAGTATATCTTTTATAATTTTTACAACCGTGTTATTGACTTTTGAAACTAATCGAATTACCATATAATAAAAATATTAAAAATAAGAGCAATAAGAACTATCCTAATTGGTGTCGAAGTCAAAACACAATGTAAATAACATACTATGTGTGTCACTTTAATGTGCTGATAATGCAAAACTGATGCTGATAATGCTGATAATGCTGTGGTAGTGTTACGCACCCAACTGAGACAATTTCTGTGTTATCTAGAAACAATGGCAATCTTTCTATGAACTAAAAGTAGATTGTTACTAAATGTTTTTCTCTCCTCAGGCGATATATCTGCGGAAGAGCTGTTCAACATGTTTTTTGGAGGGGGATTCCCACCTGGCATGTCAGGTAATACAGTGAAAATTGCTTGAGAGGGATCAAAAGTAATTAAGATATTTTAAAAGCAACTGGGCTGCTTATACTCTGTTGAAACTTACAAAGTAGTTTTTGAAAGTAAACAACTGTATATTTATATTTTGAATAGCTGAGCTTTTTACTTAAAGAAGGTAAAAACATATAAGTTTAAAAAATTAAATAATTTTAGTCACTTTTAAAAATTTTACTCCTAATTTTTTTACATGCTTTTGAAATTTGTTTATAGTTTTTAACATGTTTGATCTGAGCCGGCATTAAATGTTATTGCATCTTATTTTAAAACAATTGTTTTTATTGTCTTATTTTTAAAATTTTTGACCTCCAAGTGTCAGCTTATTAAGGGTCCCCACAGTCTTTGAATGTGATTTTGCCTTACTAGTAAAAAAAGCATAACTTACTTACATAAAGAACTTACTTAAAAGTTCTTGCATTTTTATTTGGTGCATGAAAAAATATAAAATGTGTTCTTTCATTCTATTCAAGTCCCTGTTTAAAAAGGCATTATGTATCCTTGAATTCTACTCATTATTTGATTAATTTGCTAGAAAAAGTCATGTTCAAAAGCCAAAGATACTCCCTTTACCCTAGCAGCACTGACGTTCTAGATTCATCCAATTTTTGTCCAAAAGGGGGCCAAATTTCACTTACTTCTAGTTGCAGTTACATTAGCTTAACATATTTGGTATGAGCTGTAAAGCTAAAGGAGATTAAGGTTCCCAATTTCATTGGTTCTCAGTGACTCTTCACTTGTTAGATGTTATATAAAATCATTTATATGACTCCAATCAGAGCAACTTATTAAGAATAAAACATAAAGTTTAAAAGAAAGAGGGATATTCTGCATTATTTCTTTTTTTCTACAAAATTATCTCTAAAAACTGCAATATTTGAATGACTGGTATTTGAGTGTTGCATTATCTATGTATTCTCATTAGGTACCCAATAAATACAGTTTCAACTAAAGGCTTTTAAAATTCAAAACAATTATAGCATAACATTCATTGTGTGACTTACCAATTTTGCCATAACACCCTTTATTACTGACTTTCATTTCGTAGTCACACTAAGAATTATGGTCTTCAAATTTTGTTAAAAATGTCACATGAGTTAATTTTTTCTTTAATATTTGCACAATAACTTTTTCTTATTCTTATTGCTACTATTTCTATCTAGAATGCTGTACAACTTAGATCACAATCATGATTTAATTAATATTTTTGTATTTTGACAAACTAGAACTTCAAATGAAAAATCTTGGGTTCATAGCCATTTTATTTTCAGTGATGCGACATAAATAATATCAATTTTATACCATTTAATTGCATCAGTTTCAAAACCTTGTTTTCATTTCTATTGCTTTTATATTTTAAATATTAAAATGTCTATTCATTTTTGTACAAAATGTATATCAAGGAGGGATTTTTTCTCACTTGCCTGGAATACAATTCTATTTTTCTAAATACTCATTTATGTAGTAATAACAATTGATAAATGTCAATAAAATTTACATTAAAAAGAATTATCATTTATCGTAACATTTACTTTGCAGCTAACACCTATTCTAGAAGACCTCAAAGACGATTTACTCCAAGAGAAGACCATTCTAATCAGAGAGAAGTGAGAGTTTTTCCTATTAAAACTGAAGAACATGGTTTGCATTATCTTAAATACTCATTATTTATTTTACCTATTCCTTATGAAAGGTTTCCTATAATTATATACTTCCTAAAAACATCAAATTTTTATTTTTACCCTGTTGCCTATTGTTTCTAAAGCTCAAACTTAGCTTGTGATCAATTTTTCTAGCTTTTTCAGATTGATGCAAATAAATGACAAAACCTCACTGTACTACAATTGTTTCTATTTATTTTTGTGATATTAACTTATATACAAAATAAAGTATTATCATTAAGGTAATGAATTCAAATATTTTCAACATAATTTGTTCTTGTGTTAATTTTTATACTTCAACTGTTTTCAGCATTTTCTCAACTAACATTTTTTATTTGTGTAGTTGTTAAGTTTAAAACTTTGCTTCAAAGTTATATTTATCCATGTATTTGAAAATAATAAAATTAAATATATTTTAAATTTGTGGGCAAAATGGGAAGTAAAACTTATGTTTGGGTGTGGGTATTTTACAGGGTTGGCCGGTTTAAACCATTTGGTTTAAACCATTGGTTTAAACCATGGTTTTTTTATGGTGGTTTTTTTACCAAAAAAACCACTTGGTTTTTTTGGTTTTTTTAGAAATTATAAAATATTTTCAGGATTTTTTAAAGAAAGTGTTATTAAGTATAATCTTTTGCACAAAATTAAAAGGTCAGATTTATCAAAAAATTGACATTTTAAGGTGATTAAAAATCAGAAATCTTTTAATTTAATGGTTTTAATTATTGAATTCTCTCTAATCTTAACCTTAAATGCTTAAGTTAAACTTATTATATGTTGCAAGAGATAGTTCATTTATTAATTTCCTTTAAAATGAAGCATTATTTCAAAGAGTAACTAAAGATACACAAAAGTTATCTGTTTTTCACTGATAAAATATGGCTTAGATTTTAATTAATTGATAAAACCAATTTGTCTTATTTGTCAGTCATAAAAACCAGTTGGTTTTTTTACTAAATTAATAAAAACCGTTGATTTCTTTAATGATAAAAACTAAAAACCAGTTGGTTTGTTTATAAACAGATAAAAACCAGTTGGGTTTTTTTACTAAATTAATAAAAAACCATTAATTTCCCTAATCGGATTAATTATCTCAATCATTTTTCCAATTTCAATTAACATTATAGTTGCTTACATTTCCCCTTTATTTATTTAAAAAATAAAATTTTCTCTTTTTAAAGAAATTTCTTAAGTTCATAAATTAATCCATATATAATTAAGATAAATAATTTGATTATTTCAGTCATTTATCCAAGATAAATTAACACTGATTTTTATTCACTACCATAATATTAGATATTCAAATTGGAATATTTTTAAAAAAATTATTTTTAAAACAAATTAATTTAATTTTAATTAACTAATTGAAATATACAAATCATTTATCAATTATAAACAACCCCTGAAATAAATGTCTCATTTACAACTCAATTTCAAACATCACTGCTAAAATAACTTATTCTGAAAAAATATTCTAAAAAAAATTTGGTTTAAACCAAAAAAACCTGGTTTAAACCAAAAAAACCAAATAAACCCGGTTTTTTTTGGTTTTTTAAAAAAAACCCGGTTTTTTGCCAACCCTGATTGTCTGAGACTAACAATAAAATAACAATAAGAATAACAACGAGAATAAAATAACAATAAGCTAGGGCTGCCCAACCTCCGGCCCGCAGGCCAGATCCGGCCCCCGAGCCCTCTGAATCCGGCCCGCGAACGAAATTAGAACAACACCTTTAATTACTTTCAGTGGCGGATCCAGGATTTTGTTTTGGGGGGCTAAGAATTTTCATAACCCAATTGTATCTTCTTGTTAATGTTATTACGAAAAAGGTAGTGAATTATCCTGCTCCAACTACCAAAAGGGGGTCTGGGGGATCTCGTCCATAAGATTTTTGGAAATTTAAGTCAAAAACCCCACTTTTTCAACTCGTTTTGGTACGCCTCATCCGAATTTCGTATATAGATTTTTTGCGTTTTGACAAACATAGACAAAAAATAGTTGTAATAACAGAGTTACAAGTGCCAAGGGGGTCTGGGGATCCTCCCCCATAATTTTTTTTAAAATTTGAACTTAAAATAACAGGGTTTTAACTCATATTGGTGCATAAAATATCATATTATATAGAGTAAAACTTTTCATTTGGGGGGGGCCTTCAGCCCCCTAGCCACTCACCTGGATCCGCTAGTGATTACTTTGTTTTCTGGGGGGTTTTTTGCTGAAAAAAATTCGTTAAAAATGCCAAGTTGCAAAAATACTGTAAACGAAAAGTTATATATTGTTATTAAGCAACAGTTAGCACTTTTGCTTTTCTACTGTAATTTCATTTCTGGCCCTCCACACCTCATCAAATACCTTGAGTGGCCCTCCTCCAAAAAAGGTTGGGCACCCCTACAATAAGCGATCTCTTATCAAAAAGCAGCAAACAGTGTAACTAGATTGTTTGCTGTAAAATCAAAATCATGTAATCGTAATAAATGTATTCAAAACACTATTTTTAAACTAGGCAAAATTTTAAGGGGTGAATATAAGAGTAGTTCAATTAATAAAAGTAAAATAATTGCTTACTTTGTATTTTTGTTTGTATAGAAAGGTCTCTCTTTTTAAACGCTTTTATTCTACTTGCTTTTAGCGACGTTTTACGGGTGGAATTTTAAAACTCGTTTTACGGGCACTTCCCGATATGTTAGGGCCCGAAACTTTACACATAGGTGTAACCCTCATAACACTCCAATATCCAACCATTATCTAGTCAAACAACCAAAGGATTAAGTTAATTAACAATTTTTTTTAATTAATAGAAAAACCAGATTTTGAGACCTTTCCCAAGGGGCTATTCTCCCTAAACCGTGCACAATGGTGTATAAGGCATAACTTCATCATATTCAAAAGTCAAAACGAGAATTGCCCAGTAATTACGATAATTATAAACGATTAATCACTTTTATTTTTGCAAGATCTTGTACATAAAATTTCAGGCACTTCCAAACGATATAAAGTTCTGAAACTTTGCACCATGGTGTAAACTCGATGACAATGCAATATTCAATAATCAACTAGTCTCAAAACCTCCGTAGTTAAGGTATTTAACGAGTGTTTTTAGTTATCCTTTTAATTCAAATTTGAGACACTTCCGTGAAGCCAATGACTCCCAAAACCTGTAAGATAATATATTAGGTATATCACCACAATATTCAATCTTCAAAACGTGATTTCCTACCCTCCAATTAAGATAACTAACGATTTAAGATAATAACTGCGAGAAAGAAATTGATCGCCAGAAAAGCGAGAAATCGCCGAAAATTGGTACCCCATCCCGAGGAACCGAGAGGAGAAAAATATACTACTTTTATAATTTATGGACTACTGAAAAGAGTAGTGATGGGCAAAATCGATAATTTTAGGTATCGAATACTTTGGAATCGAATACTTATAGGTATCGAATACTTTGGTATCAAATACTTATAGGTATCGAGTACTTTTTTTCAATGTCGGGAAATGAACCTGAAGGGACAATTTTTTTAGGGCCTATCCATAATCAGACTAATATTCAAAAAACTGAAAGCGATCCATCAAAAAGCCCCGTAGCTACGGGCCTGGAGGTGGATAGAGGCGAAGGATTTGGCGGGAAATTTCTCTCGTGGATGATAACGACTTAGGTTTGAGCGTTGCAAAACGAAAACGGAAACAGGCTGGTTTGATCTACAGTAGGTATTATAAGGATTACTTCATTGAAAAATTTAAAACGAAATATGTCAATAAAGTATCGATACTTTTGTGGGTATCGAATACACTCGATACCTGTAGGTATCGAGTACTTAAGTATTTGGTATCGATACCTGCCCATCACTAGAAAAGAGTGGATAATACTGTTTGCTCCTTGATACACTAATTCTGAGTTTTATTTTTGTCGGGGCTTACGATTGGTTATTTTTATTTTATTGAATGCATTTTCTTTTTCTTGTGAATCTTTTTGATATGGATGGATTTCATCGGTGAGCGAGCGGATGCGATATTAAATAGATTTTAATAAACTTAGTTGTTTCTCGTGTGTCACCCCTCCCTCAAAATAGGGGGATCGGCTCGGATTGAGTCGCGGGATCATTTTTTTCGTCGTCGCCAGCGCTGAACTGTTGTTCGCGTAGCCATCATATAGTAGAAAACTAAAATTATAAGATTGAACATAAGATTAAATATGGTTGAAATAAATATTTTTTTTTAGTTTTTGTTTAAAAAAATACCATGACTAAAAAGTAAAAAATAAAATAAGTAAAAAAAAGATTTTTTAAAAAACGCTTTTATTGAAGTGTTCTAAAAGGTCAAAAATAATTTATTCGGTTTGACAAATAATTTATTGGGAAATAGAAAATAACTTTTTGGTAAGTAAAAAATAACTGATTTTCTAATCACTAAAAATAAAAGCGTGGGCGCTAGTAATTCTTCATTCACTATTTATTCCAACTTCTTTATTCTATGTTCCATGGGGTATGTGAGGTTTGGGTGGGATGGATTCACTTTAAATTTTCTATTAGGTATTTTTTTATGTAAAATTACACATAAATACCAATGTAATGGCCTAGTGGTTAGAGCATCTGACTGCAAAGCCGTACGTCTGGGGTTCGAATCCTCGTTCGGCATAGATGTTAGTGTTACTGTATTTGAATTTACCTATACGGGTCCATACCGTCAGGTGAATTTGTACAAATTTAAAAAAAATTAAAAAGTTTTAATTTAAAAATATATATAAATTACTAGCGCCCACGCTTTTATTTTTAGTGATTAGAAAATCAGTTATTTTTTACTTACCAAAAAGTTATTTTCTATTTCCCAATAAATTATTTGTCAAACCGAATAAATTATTTTTGACCTTTTAGAACACTTCAATAAAAGCGTTTTTTAAAAAATCTTTTTTTTACTTATTTTTTTCCACTCCATTAGTATATCCTTCCACTCTAATAACCACTTATTTATAACACTATCTGAATTCCATTGAACAAGGGAAAGTTATAATCTCTTATCAGACATCTGCAAAGCTTCGATCTTGGTGGTTTCTTTTACCAATCATAAGCATGAATTCGGACCCCCCCCCCTAAAACTATTTTCTTTCAATATATGCGGAGCGTTTTCTTTTTCTTACTCATACTGAGTTTCTGAAAAAAGAAGCACCAGATGCTCTCATGGAGCAGATGTTTACTTGTAAAAATTGACCTTCAATGTGAAATTTGAACTCAAAAGCGGTAGTTTTAAAGGGGATATGGACAAATTTTGATAATAATAAGCAGAGTGATGATTCATAGTTGATCACATTAAACGAAGTATTTTACATTAAGTTAAATAGGAATGATCGGGACCTGTCGATTTCGATAACATTATCCAATTGATAACATTAACCGTGATCACATTAAGCGGATTCGACTGTAATATCATTTGCTTTATACTATAATCAAATTTAGGAAATATTAACGTAAAATTATGTTGTAACATATCCTTATTCTAAATTTGTTTAGAAGAAATTTGGGTCCGTTTTCAGACCCTTCATCAAATATTTTACTTAAAAAATGGACCCTTCACAAAGTATTTTAGCCTTTAAATGGACACTGTTTTTCACAATACTGCAAATTTGTGAGCTTATTTTCCCAAAAACAGGGGTTAATTTTAACAATCCGGGCTAATTGCCTAAGGTTGTCAAAAGTTAGACAATAAGTGACTCTTTCTAGTTCATGCTTTGTACAGCAATCCTAAATTCTATTACGATATTTATTCCGCAAAGTGGTGAGAAAGCATATTGCCCAGAAGTTACCATGGCCTGGATTCTTAAAATTGACCAAAACAGGCTCAGGCAATTCCATGTGACTCACGTTACATTCTGACACATATTTGGATTTCCTAATTGCTATTTATGTAGGGAAGAGCAGGGATGAATGAGACAAATTTCGCAATTTTGCTAGTATTGAAAAAAAATTACATTTTCAATCCTGTATAAAGTTTAAAACTGATGATTGAACTCTTGGTTACATTATAAATGCATGTATTCAATCAACTAGCCATCATTTAAACTCCAATAAAAGTTTTTATGGATGCATGATGCATGTTTTTTTCCCATTCATCCCCGTAGCAGGGATGAATGGGACAGTTAAAAAAAGTTCAGAAATTTACAAATTAACACAATTATTTTAAATATTGCACACAATTAGCTTTTTAAAGGAAAAACACACTTTTATTTTCCAAAGAACTGTTAATAATGCAGGTAATATATTCATGCTTACATAATATAACTCTGTTTGTAAATATTCTTATTTCTTGCTTATTGAGGCATTGTTTAGCTTGTTTTTAAAAGATAGTTCATCCTACTGACTGAGTTTTATTTTTACACGATTTTAGGGATCTGAAGATTTTGGGATATATTACAATGGAAAAGAGCTACCTCATAATGAAAAAATATCTAATGATGCAGTTATTCATGTATGTTTCTCCCTGCCAGGAGGAAAAGGAGGTACTGTAATTATTAATTAATAAAGTTAAATAATGTAATATATTAAATAAGTGTTATTAATTAAGTAATATTAAGTTAAAGTGTGTTTTGTAAAGGTTCAATTCCATTGTCTGTCCTGTTATAAATTGCCAAACTCTTTTGGGTGCCAAAAAACAGAAAGGTTTCCAATTGTTTTTTAACAGCATGTTAAGATAAGTTGGTTAGCAATTTTTGGCTACATTTCTGTGATATAGCATTTAAAACCTTTTAGTGGTTTTTAATAGAACTGTAAATTTAATATAGTCTACGGTACTCAATAATTATAACTGGAAGTTTTTGCTATGTAAATCTAGAACATGTTTTTAAACTTAAACTGTTCTTTTTCTTGTTTAAAAATGTGTAATTTATTACCTACTTATTTTTTTTATCTTAGTTGATCATTGGATAGTCTTTCCTAAATTTAAAACATGTTTACTTATTGTATTTAACAGGGTTGGCCGGTTTAAACCATTTGGTTTAAACCATGGTTTTTTTACCATGGTTTTTTTTCCAAAAAAACCACTTGGTTTTTTTGGTTTTTTTAGAAATTATAAAATATTTTCAGGATTTTTTAAAGAAAGTGTTACTAAGTATAATCTTTTGCACAAAATTCAAAGGTCAGATTTATAAAAAAATTGACATTTTAAGGTGATTAAAAATCAGAAATCTTTTAATTTAATGGTTTTAATTATTGAATTCTCTCTAAACTTAACCTTAAATGCTTAAGTTAAACTTATTATATTTTGCAAGAGATAGTTCATTTATTAATTTCCTTTAAAATGAAGCATTATTTCAAAGAGTAACTAAACATACACAAAAGTTATCTGTTTTTCACTGATAAAATATGGCTTGGATTTTAATTAATTAATAAAACCAATTTGTCTTATTTTTCAGTCATAAAAACCAGTTGGTTTTTTTAGTAAATTAATAAAAACCTTTAATTTCCTTAATCGGATTAATTATCTCAATCATTTATCCAATTTCAACTAACATTAGTTGCTTACATTTCACTTTTATTTATTTAATTTTATTGTCTCTATCTTAAGAAATTTTTTAAGTTTATAAATTATCCATATAATTAAGATAATTAATTGGATTAATTTGCCATTTCATAATTAGTCAAATTAATTATCAATCAATTATCAAATTTCAATTAACATTAGTTGTTTACATTTCACTTTTACTTCTTATTTAAAAAATAAAATTTTCTCTTTCTAAAGAAATTTCTTAAGTTCATAAATTAATCCATATATAATTAAGATAAATAAATAATTTGATTATTTCAACCATTAATCCAAGAAAAATTATCACTGATTTTTATTCACTACAATAAAATTAGATATTCAAATTTGAATATTTTAAAAACAAAAACAAAAATTATTTTTTACAACAAATTAATTTAATTTTAATTAACTAATTAAATTAATTAATTGAAATATACAAATCATTTATCAATTATAAACAACCCCTGAAATAAATTTCTCATTTACAACTCAATTTCAAACATCACAGCTAAAATAACTTATTCTGAAAAAAATTCTAAAAAAAACTTGGTTTAAACCAAAAAAACTTGGTTTAAACCAAAAAAACCCGGTTTAAACCAAAAAAAAACCAAATAAACCCGTTTTTTTTGGGTTTTTTTAAAAAAACCCGGTTTTTTGCCAACCCTGGTATTTTACAACTAACTCAATATTATATTCTTTAAAAGTAATTTATTTGTTAATCTTTGAAAGGATTAGAGAACTAATATCAGACTATATAACTATATCAGACTAATCCTTGATCTTCATAAGTGCTAATTTCTTTTTTTAAGCATCACATCAATTTTATTATAAATCTCACTCAAAAGTATTTATTATTTCTTTGTTATGATCAAACTTAATTGCATTTCCTTTAAGGTAATTTTAAGTATTGTTTACACTGATACACTTTTTCTTATGAAATATTTTTAAATAAAACATTATTTCATAGGAGATAAATCTGAGTAAAAATCTACTTTAGTAGCCCATGTGAAACAATTTTATTAGGGCAGCCTAAGTGTATTAATGCTTTGTACACAAAGTTTTAGTGTTACCGTCTTGGTAACATTTCCAAATTCAAATTCAGTTATTTCTATTAAAATCATCCCATCAAAATCATTTATACAAGCATGAGTTCATTCAATATGTGAAAGCTGCAGACTTTCACACAACTAAAGAGGAATTGGTTTTTCTTTTAGCTTTTATAAAAGCCAATAAATTAGTTTTCAATTCAGATTTTTAAAATTCTTCACTTGTGCTGAAATTTGTCAACTTGTTTGTAATTTTTGTTGTGTTTCTTGCAGGCTAACTATTCAGTGTTGATGCAGATGCTGCCCATAATCTTTCTAGTTTCCCTTTCATTTATTACAAGTCTATTCATTTCTGATCCCACCTTTATGCTTTCAAAAACACTGTAAGTATCGCATATTTTTATTACACTCACTTACTGCTGAGGATCTACTTTAGTCAATTTAAGTATTATTACGCAATCAGTTTGAGTCACACTTATACATGTTTGATGTTATTTTATTTGATAATTGAAATATTGGTACCTCTTTCCACAGTATTCAGTTTTCTGAATTTTTTTTCTTTTGACTCCTAAAACTAGTGAATTATAGTGAGGTTTTAGTTGTCTTCGGGATTAGGCTAGGGGTACTAAAGAGAGTAAGTTTCTTTACTCATAAATGGCTTTTTCGCTTTACTATATGTTAGTCCTTGAAAAACTTAGAGTGAGCCTTAAACAGTCCTTGAAAAGTAGATTTTTTTCTCTCAAAAGGGTGGGAACTATGATTTAAATGGGGGAAATTCATGATTATTTTCCAAGCCTACTTATAGTTGTTTTTTTAAATAAGTGGGGGTGACAATGAATAGGACAAAAGTAACACAGGGTTGAATAAGATAGTTCCATCAACCCAGCACTTTAAAGCTTCAAAACTTCCATCAATATCTTGCTGTATTCAACTCATTTCATTAATTTCTGAAAGTAACTAAAAGGGAAGTTAAAACTTATGTTTTGTGTCTCGAACAAATTTGGAGATATGTAACAAAACGGGTTGATCCAGACAAAAATTGGGGGCCTTTTGCTGCTCCTTCACAAAAATTCCCCCTCTTTAAATTTGCCCCTTCACAAAAATAAATTCATAAAAACGCCCCTTTCGTGAATTTCAAATTAACTACATAGCAATAATTTACAAGAAAACATTCACCAAGTATTTAAACTTTCCACGATTTTCTTGGTTTGTGAGTCAATTTTACTTTTACGCACTGATCTGCTAACTATCACTGCTTCAATTTTTCTCACAAAAACAATTTCTGTTTCACAAAATTAATGAAATGGGCCCCAAAATATAAAACCTGGAACTACCCCTGCAAAATACAGGCATTCATAAAATAATTTCTTGCAGTTTTAATAGTGGTTTATTGTAACTTGTTTTTTGCAGGAAGTACAGCCAGGAGCGTCGCACGAGCAACCTACGCGTCCCCTATTTTGTGAAGGAGTCCTTCACCACCGACTACCAGGGCAGCATGCGGAGGCTGGAAGCCCAGGTGGAAGAAGAGTACCAGTCCAACCTCCGGGCCAACTGCTTCAAGGAGAAGAACTACCGTAAGTTCCCATTTTAATAGTGCTCTAACCATATCATTCATTAGGCTTACCATACGTCCGGATTTACCCCGGACAGTCCGGGGTTTTTAGAGCTGTCCGGGGAAATGTCCTGGGTTGAAAAATGTCCGGGGTTTCATACATTTAGGATTTCCCAGTCATTTTTACGTAAAAATACCAACCACAAGTTGTTTAAAATTGCGCTTTTTTACATTTTCTAACGTCTGTTTTACTTCAGAAAACTTACTTTCTGTTAATTTTGTGATAAAAATTAAGTAAATCGAGGAATTTTTGAAAAAGTAATGTTAAAGGAAAATATAAAATCTGATATTTCTATTAAAGGGTTATAGTTGGAATAGTTTTTTCTTAGTTTTTAATCTTTGGTAGTTTTATATAGCACTTATTAAGAAATTTCAAAACTATGTCCTGGGTTGGACCCGAGAAAATATGGTAAGCCTACATTCATGCCAATACAGTAAAATCCCGTTATAACAACTTCATGGGACTGTAAAATTTCTTCGTTGTAACAGTATTTCGATAATTCGGATAAAAACGGTTGGGGACTTTCGTAATAACAGGATTTTTTGTTGAAATGGGATTTCACTGTATTTTCAAATTATTTGTGAGAGTCCCAAAGTTACCCCAACTTTCATCAAGAATCAAGATATCCCTTTAAAAAATCTAATTTTAGAGATCTGAATTTACTACCTTTAAAATATGATTTCCTATTTTGTGTTGCATTTTATTTGCCTAGATATAAATCAATATGTGGTTTAAAAGTTTGTTTTTCAAATAACACCAAATGAAGTTTATAAAATACAACATTTTTCGAAAGAAATATTTCAGAAAGACTTACTCACCTAAAATATATAACTTTCTGCCTCTATCTACAAAATATAGACATATTCTACCTTTTTAAACATGAATTTATTTTATTTTTCATATTGTTTTCCCCCTTAAATTTCTGTACATTATTATGCCATGTTAATAATAAAGCTTTTATTATTATTAGTAATAGTTTCAAACAAGAAATATAGAGAAATTTGATCAAAATCTCTATCAATGAAAGTTTTTCTTACTTTACTCTGCTTCCCATTTTTCATTGTGTTGCACATACAAGAACTGTTCCCCCCAAAAAACAATTTATAAGATAATTCAAACACTTTATTCTAACTTCTTAATTTTTGTAGTTTTGCTACTTAATTCTTTAATTTTTCATTTCTATTTCAAATAATCTGCTATGAAACAGTATTTTAACATAAAATGTTGTGTTAAAAAGAGCTTGATTACTGAAATTAGTGTCAATGCATTTATTAGCATTTTATTCTAAGACAAGGGGATAATTATTCTTGGCTACAATCACCTCTGGATTTTTTATGAGTTATCAAAGTTATGCATTGTTTTCTCTACAGGTTGATTTGAAATTCATGAGGGAAAAGGTTGGGGGTGTAAACCATCCTAAGACATTTCGGAATATTTATTTAGGGCATAGGTTCACAAACTTTTTGGGACCACCACCCCCTTTTCAAGAAGAAAGTTTCCCCCGCCCCCTTAAAAATTTGCCTCTAATTTGCTTACACATTCGCACAAGTATTTTTATTACAAACACATTTTGTAATGAAAATACTTAAGTTTACAACCAACGAAAATAAGAAATTTAAAAGCTAGTGTATGGACAATATTCAAAAGTTAAGTTTTCAATATGCAATGCACCTTGAAATTTAACTTGAAATAATTATACTCTGTTCACACACACATTTAGAATTGGCCCCTGCGACGTAATGTATTAGGAGCACTTAATATTGTAATTATCATAGAAAAAATATTCTTCTGCTATGACGAGGCAGCCTAAACAGAAGTAGTTAAAATACTGTAAAAAAATTGGTTACTGAAATTGTGTGACGAGCGTTACTAAGTATTATTGAGCGTTTTTGATCCTGTTTCAGGCATCTATTCTAAATGAACAGACTATAGGTAATAATTCTACCTTTTTAAAAGTTTTGATTTAAAAATAATTCTTTATCTTTCTTAAATTGAATGTACTGGAATCTTTGTCTACGTCTGAAGGGAATTTGGTAAATCCTATTGAAAATTGAGTTATTCTGTAAATGAATCTATAAAGTTATAAAAAATATTTATATCTCAATCCCTAGATACAAGAGGGGTCTGGAAGTCCAACCTTTAAAAAAAATTTTGAATTTTAATATGCTAAAAAGGATTTTAAACTACTTTTACCTGGATTTTTTAATGTTTTTCTCATAGAAATGACATTAAGCAAGAATTTTAAAGCAGTCAATGCCCCCTTTTACTCCAACACCCCCCCCCCCCCCGATTTCCTTTCAACTCATCACCGCCCCCTGGAATTCTTCATTGCCCCCCAGGGGACAGTACAACCCACTTTGGGAACCAGTAATTTTGGAAGATTATACTCTATTCATTTTGAATTGGCGCCTGAGTACATTTCCTTCCCCCACCGCTGAATCAGTATCCATGGCAACTAGCAACGTCAAAGTGGGGAAGAAGGCTTACTATTGGCTGTGCAAAGAGCGTAACCATAGTTACACTTTTACCAAAGGGGAGGCACTATTTCTCAGGCGCCTATTCAAAATGAATAGATCAGGGTTGCCAACTACTCCGAAACTTCCAGAGTTTTTCCGTTAGAGTACTGAAAATCCGCGAATCCGCAATAAGTGTTAAATACTCCGGAAATACCCTTTCCATGTTTAATGCTTTATAATCTGTTACGATGGTAAGCCCTACTGGAACGCTAAATGGCATTGCAATGGTTGAAGCTCAAAATAGTATCGAGTTCTTTCCTTTCTTCGATAAAATTGACCGCAAAAGACATGGCTAGTGTTTCCAAGTCAGGTTACAAACCATGGTTGGCTTTAAAACGATTGAAAAAATTTAGCGGTCATGCTTTTTCTGCAATATTTGTACCGTTTTGGTGGTTCCGGAGATAGCAGTTTCGCACTGCTCCTGAAGTAGCATAAGAAATCCAGAATTTTTTTCCCTGGGCTCCTGAAGCTTTCTGGAAAAGGTTGGCAACCCTGATAGATTATAGCAAAGTACAGCCAAAACTTTCCAAAAACAATGAAAAGGGGGTTATTGTTAGCACACAGTTATGGGTAGAAATGAAATAGCAATGCTTTTAAAATGTGTTTTAGTTCATTTACTCAATCTGATAAAACTTTATTTTTCAGGAGAAAGCATGATATGGAGGGCTCGTAACCTAGGCGACCACGGGCTGGAGCAGAAAGCCAAGTCCCTCAAGACCCCCGCTTGTGAGACCCTCAACGACCTGTACAGTTCCGAGAGGGGCTGGTGAGGGGAAAGAGACATCGCCTCGAAGTTTTGTATAAAAAAGAAACCTTCTAGTACCTTTGCCAAGCCTTACAGCCTTTTCTATTGTTAACTGCACAACACTCATTGGTTAGCTCCTGGAAGCCAGTAATGAGTCGAGAGCAAAAAAAGATTCAAGCAAACAGTAAGGTAGTTTGATATTTATGGTTACTGACCTCTTGTAGTTTTCTGATCGGGATAATTGCCCTGTCTGATAACATTTTCTGTAAAACTAAAATCCATAAATTCACCCATAAGCACAGCCTTCAATCCATTTAATAAGTAAAGGTGTTTCAATGCCAGATACATTAAAAGAATTAAGTGCACTATTAGTTTGTCTAATGATGAATAATCTTTACAGATTGCATCCTATTTAATGCAACCTCATTTTCCGCCATCCTAAAACACTATTTTGAAGTATAATCTTTATTGAAAACATATTACTTGCCAGTGTTGGCCAATATTGCGTTCATAAAAGGTTTCTAAAATATGTGGATGAAAATTTTCTTTAAAAATAGATAGCATTCTACCCTCATCTCATAAAGAGCCTAATTAAAGTAGTTACTTGTAGAAAAGATAGTAGTCAATAAAACACATACTAAAGGCAGTTCATAAATTTGATTATGGAATTATTTTTGCTTTATCATTTGAAATTGCTCTGATCTTATCCTGTCGCCATTCTGTCATCATAGAGTATTTTTATAAATACAGTCGAGTCCGCTTAATGTGATCGCAATTGTACGAGACTAAACTGATAACATTATCCGATCGATAACAATAAGCGATCTCATATAAAAAACAGCAAACAGTGTAACTAGATTGTTTGCTTTAAAATCAAAATAATGTAATCGTAACAAAGGTATTCAAAACTCTATTTATACACTAGGTAAAATTTTAAGGGGAAAATATAAGAGTAGTTCAGTTAACCCGGGAGCACTCGCACTGGGTATGTCATACCCAGGCGAGCATTCTTAGTCTCATAGCGTTCCCCCCTTTTTTTTCAAAATGTGTGGGGTCTCGTGTAGCTGAGTTCAAGGTCACATTCTTCAAGTTTCAAGGTTAGATAAGAATTCAGGAATACGCGGTTTCCGGGAAATGAGGCTTTTGGGTATGAGATACCCGCGCGCGTGCCGGTAGAGGTGTCAGTTTTGGCTGTGGATTCCGTTCGATTGTTCGATATGGCGGCTTCGTTCTTTGCTTGAGACAGTTTCTACCGATGATTTTGATTTTTAGTGAATATTAAGAAGATATTGGAGTTCATGATGTTCATTGTTATGAGTAAACAATTCAAGTGGCTGAAGAATGTGTGATGAAATTGATGAAGAAAGTTCATAAAGTCTCGATTCTCCGGAAAATGGAGAATGTTACCTTGGTAAAAGTGGAAAAAAATGGATAAAAGGAAAGTTGAGAACCAACGTCAGAGTGGGTTTGAAAAATATTATAAATAAAATTCCTGAAAATACAAGTGATTATCGAGCGCCTACTAAGACGCAATCAAAAAATGCTTTTGATACATCATCAGAAACTACCTCAGAAGAAGGAAAAAATGCCAAAATTGTAGAAAAACGGGATACAAAAGATGTAGGGATTACTTTAGCAAAGGGGACTTGAAAATAAAACGCTAATGTGAAAGGTTCCAGAAATATATTTGTATGGAACACAGAACTCCCATTATGTAAGGATTGCACGAATAAATGTGAGTAAATTATATTCATTTAAGATACACAAATGATAGTTTATTGTGTCTTATTTAAAGTAATATTATTTGTAAAACCAAGCAGGTTGAGTGCTAAAACGCGAGAATTAGGGTGGTCCACATTCCTATGGGAAAAAATAAACTTCGTCCTAGACACAACGTCGCCCCCTCATTTTTTTACATCTACCTATAGTATTATTCTGGCAAAGTTTCAACTTCCTACTTCAGTTTTAGGAGGGTGCTCAATGGCCCTAAAAAAACTGCACTTTTTAATTTTTTTCGAAATTTTGGCTAAATTGGCTAAAAAATAAGTAAAAGATAAATTATTTTGACACCTATTTTATTTATACACTTAATATATGATAATAAATTGAAAATAAAACAGTTAAAAGCATCATTTTTTTTAAGTATAAATGTTTAGAAACAATATTGACGAGTTAGTTTTTTGTTGACTAGGAAGCAACAATAGCAGAGCTGTTGAAGGGAATAATTGTTCAGATTGCCCAAGAGTCACCAAAATTGGTGGAAATATAGTTTAAAACATGCTGAATCCAAAATCGACCAGAAGCACTCTGGCGGAAGTGCCGTTTGGGACTTCCGGTCAAAAACAAAATGGCCGCCCGCGGGCCTATTTTCGGTTCTTTTAATAATAGAAAGACACTTTTGGGGGTCAAATATTATGCTTTAAGGGTCAAAAAACATGATTCTGGTTACAAAATATGCAATTTGTTTTAAAAAGTAACAAAAATTCAATAAAAGCTCAAAATAGTAATAAAGTCCTATGACAAGCAGTTGCTTCAAAAAAAAACTTTTTTTATTTATTTTCTTCGACGGTTTTATATGTTTTTTGAAGTGCTGATTCCAAATATCTGGTTCACTTTCACGTGGAAGGTTGACTTCATATCAAAAAACGCAAAAATATGTGAAAAAATTGCAAAATTTTCACTTTATCTCCGGATTTTTTCGTATATTTAAAAAAATATTAGTTTCTCGAAAATTACTTGAATTAAAAAGTTAAAGTAAACAAATTTTCCAACAAAATGCACTATTCACATTTTATTTTTCAAAGAATAGTTTTGCTGTTATAACGCACTGAAAAACAGGATTTTAACACAGATGATTTTAACGCATTTTGCGGATCCAGAGAAAAGTTTTGATAAATATAAAAATTAAACTAAATACAATATAACAAGGCATATTGACACTTAGAAACATCAGCCTTTACGAAAAAAAAATTGTTTTTTAAGCACGGGATGTCTAAAAGCAAATCCATAAAATTTTTAAAGTGTCAAAAAGAAGGGTCATTGAGCACCCCCTAAAAATAGGAGTAGAAAGCTAAAATTAAAGGAGGATGATACTATTGGTAAATGTAAAAAAATTAGGGGGCGACGTTTGGGCTAGCTTGAAAAAAGTTTTTTTGGACCACCCTAGCGAGAATCCATCCCTGGGTATCACATACCCACCCGCGAGTTCCCGCGTTCGTTTCATAGGTGCGACTGCTCCCGGGTTAATAAAATTAAAATAATCGCTTACTTTGTATTTTTATAGAAAGGTCTCTCTTTTTTCCGCTCAATTATAGCCTTCCACTCCAATAAACCACTTATTTATAACATAATCTGAATTCCAGTACACAAGGGAAAATCAAAATCTCGTATTAGAAACATCTGCAAAGCTTGGATCTTGGTGTTTCTTTAACGAATCACAAGTATGGATTCGGACCCCCCCCCTATAACCGTTTTCTTTCAATTAATATGGGGAAGGTGTTATTTTTCTTACTCATACTGAGTTTCAGAAAAAAGAAGCGCCAGATGTTCTCATGGAGCACATGTTTACTTGTAAAAATTGACCTTCAAGATGAAACTCGAACTCAAAAGCGGTCGTTTTAAAGGGGATAGGGACAAATTTTGATAATATTAAGCGGAGTGATGATTGATACTTGATCACATAAAACGGTGTATTTTACATTAAATTAAATAGGAATAATCGGGACCTGTCGATTTCGATAACATTATCCGATTGATAACATTAACCGTGATCACATTAAGCGGATTCGACTGTAGCTGATTAATCACATTGCATATTAACTGTCACAATTTCATCAATAACTCAAAAAAACCCTTCAAAATTGAAAGACTTCTGATGTGCGCTTATTTTGTAGTTTATACTAACCAACTTAAAATAATAACTAACTTCACCGTTATTTCAGAGAGCTAACCAATAAGTTTATACATCTGTTATTTTTTTCTATCAATTGAGTACTGGTTAGAACTTCAAACAACTTTATATAACTAATTAGATTTCCTTTCTAGCATTTAATGCGATAAAATGGTAATATTTTTATTGTTTTCCTTACCACATCCTGCTTATGCTTGATATACCCGATAAATTTTAAGTTCCTTTTCAAATCCTATGTTATTACTCAGTGCAATAATACCCCAACCTATGAGAATTTGTGTTATTTCCCGGTTTTAAAATTTAACAGATAATTTAATGTTTCAAAAATACCAGTGAGACATCAAATTAGTATATTTTGATTGAAGAAATTGTTGATTAACAAAGATTCAAAGAGAGATAATATTGTATTATGTTGTAATTACGCAATCTGACCTAGTCAAATCTGACTTACATGTTTTTAAATTTTCAAAATTGCTCCCAGAATAGTGTGAAATATTTATTCTACAGTGTAGATAGTGACCCAGTACTGTGTATGTTTGGGGTATTACTGTATTAAACTCAACGAGTGCTAAACCTTATTAGGGGTGCAGAATGTGTTTAATCATGCGATCTAGGGTGAGGGGAAATATCCATTTGAGAAACTTGTGGAATTTCACTAGGAATTACAAAAATTGTGAAGATGGACAAATTGTCCTCTCAGTAAAGTATTAATTTATATTATATTTTTGACTCAAGATCTACAAAATATCAAAAGTGATTAACATACTTGATGACATTAGAATAGTGCAGTTTCTCACTAATTGACAATTATCTGTAAAAGGAAAAAGCCCACTGCATTGGTTAGCCAAAACAGTGCATTTATTAACTATAAGTATTGGGCATTAGAGTGATTAAAACTTTCATACAATAACTTATTTTTTCTTTTAAATACCAAAATGAAGTACAACTTTGATCTCTAGTTACTAAGAAACTTGTATATTGCAAAATGTTTTTCACTTATTAACATGTTAAAAATTTGGAGATAAAAATATTTTCTGCACCCATGAACCCAACTGAGTTATTTTAGTCATATCACTGTGTTGTTGGACTTGAATTGACAGGTTAAAAATATTCATTATTTTTTGGAGGTTAGTGAGGAAATCCTTTGAAAGGATTCAGCTCCTATAGGTTGTAACTGCTGATATAATTTGCAGAACACTGAAAATTATCAGTACTGTGATCAGCTTTTTATTTGTTTTCGAACAATATTGTTACTTTATAAATTAAAGAACTATCTATAAAATACATCAGTAAAATATCTTAATTATTTTGCCGGTGTATTATTATAAAATGTAACTAAACTGTTTTATTATAATTAGATTTTAAGAGTATTTTCAGTTCCGAGTGATACTATGTTTTGACATATGAAGAGTGACTGATATATGTACAAAAATGTATGTTGTGAGTATAGAAAAACTGATGCAAAATATTTGTATATGTTTAATGTTTGAAAACATAAAGCATTAAATATATCAAGTAACATTTAAGTATAAACCTTCTTGGAAGGACTTGTATTAGCTTTTTAAAGTTGGGTAAGTAAGCTCTATTAAAAAATTATAATTTTATTTATTTAATATTATTTGAGGGATTTATTGACAACCTTCGGTTTAAATTTATTTAAATTTAGTATTATGTTTTGTTTTGTTATAATATGAAAAATACTATCACTGGAAAATAAATTCCGAACTATATGTTAAAAAACACTGCACTTTGTTACAAATTATTCTGAACATTCTGCATTGTATTGTTCCATTTGTTAACACTGCAATATCTAAAGCTATTTTCAACCTGCGTTCAACACAATAAAGGGTGTAAATATATAATAAAAAGGTTTTTCATGTATAAAAGAGTATTATTTCAATATACAATAAGGTATTATTTCAATTTACAATAATATATTATAATTTATATATTTGCAATAATAGCGAGAGAGGGGATATGGAACTTTCCCTCGAAAAGAACTTAAACTGCCTGCACAACTATGTTGTGCTGTATTTATTCTGCTCGTCACTTCGAAAAATTGTTGACTTAGCAGCAGTAATACCCCTCAGGTGGCATTGAAGAGTTCTAGGGGGAGGTGAAGGTTTGATAGAAAATCTGGGGGAGTTATTAAAATTAAAGGGGGCTTTGACTATTATTAAACTATTGTTTATAGTCATTTTTTCTCATAAAAACATTCCAAAATCCCATAAAAGTAGCATATAAGGGAGGACTCCCGGATCCCCCTTTTATGAATGGATGGAGGTATAAATAATTTCAGTGGCGTAGCCAGAAAAAAATTTCGGAGGGGAATGTTGATATTTCGGGAGGGGATATGGGGTATTTTTTGTGGTCAAAAGGAAATGGTCAAAAAGGAATTTTATGGTCAAAAGAAGGTTTTATGGTCAAAAAGGAAAAAATGCACTCGCTAAGTGTAATTTTATTTTTAAAAATAATATATTTACAGAAATAGGACCTTATTTTGGAATGAAAAATTGTTTTTCACAAAATTCAACTCTGTTTTTCACAAAATTAACAAAAACGGCCCCTGGCAAAAAATCCTGGATGCACCCCTGGAATAGCTGAAATTTGATAAAAAAGTAGGTAATAAACCGACTCATTTTTCACTATTATCCACTCTACAGCTCTCCACGACATTATAATCTTTGAGTTCGGGCCACTGATTCAAAAAGATTGCCCGTACCTGGTCTAAACTATAGTTTAGATTTTAGATTAGACCTTTATCTTTCAAAACTGTTTTTATTTTACTTCCAGGTGAATTAAAAAAGAACTTACAGCATTTTTAAAACAGATAGTCAATACATCACTAAACACAAATAGAAACTTAGAAGCTAATTTTCTCATAACTAAATTTTACTTAAGAACTCTCCACTATTTTAAAGATTACTCAAAAACTTTCCAAGATATTCTCTCCAAATTTTAACTGTATATTAATCATATACTCTTATTAATCAGATAGATTAGAGATTTTTTTTGTTAATTGCTTGTACAAATTTTGAAATTTTGCACTTACCTTCTTTACATTTTATGCTGTAAAACAAATACATTTCAAAATATGTCTTGGGAAAATACTCCATTCTGAGGATAAGACCAATTCAGGGTTGGCCAACCCAAATGATGTTGAGGGCCACTTTGGAAAACCACAATACTCTCGCGGGGCGCACATAAAATTTAAGGATATTAAATGCTTAGAATGACAGTGAAGTAAATTTAATAAACTAGGTATATAAATTAGTGAGTTTCTTAGATCCTTTGACCATATTCCTAAATAAAATATTCCTTTAAATTTACCTTTAGGAGCAACCCCAAGAATACCTCCTGTAGTATAATATATCCATAGGAACTAAACAGGTGTCGTTAAAAAGCACTTGGAATCACTCGAAACTAAGGAGCTTGTGGCGCTTATAGAAATCCCTACCTGTTAAAGTTTATATTTTGGGTCTGCAAACAGCTGTTCGGGAAACAGCTCCAGAAAACTGTTTGTGCATGCAAAAAACAAACTTTAACAGGATCTCGAGCATTTAATATTGATTGTATTTACATAAAACTGTGGACTTGGGAGACATCTAAAAATTATGTGAGGTGTTTTCAAAATCTGGCCTCACCCTCCCCCTTGGTGAGATTTTGCTAGACCCCCCTCCCCCCACGAGAGATTTACCTACAACCTTTAAAAATAATTTTCTATCCTATTCGTTCGCATTTTGTGCTTCACAGCACCTAAAACTTTTCCATTATTAATGATTATGGGGGAAAAGGACATTATTCCACCTAAAAATCACCACAGTGTCTTATCTGTGGGATAGAAATAAATGTTAATTGAATATCAAAGCCAAGAACTTGACCTTTTAAGACTTTCTTTAACAGTAAGGCTGAGCCCCACCATCCCTATTCGAAAAATGCTTGTCTAGGGCCCCTCTACCTACCCCCAAATTATTGATGATTATTTCTGAATCCCCCTGTAAAAATGTGCTCGTTAGGGGATACCTTAAAAATGAAGTTGAGGCAACCCCCCCAAAAAAAGTAGTTACGGTGTGGTCCAGACAAAATCCTTGCCCCCAACCAAAAATTGAAATAACGCCCCTGATAACACCCAATTTTAAGAAATCAAAGAATCAGGTGTATTCTTCACATAATAGTTTTTTCATTTATTTTAGCTTATGTTTTGTATTTTTAGTAATTAGTATTTCTATGATAATTGTTTTTTTAGTTTTGTTTGATTCAATAAAATCTGAAATATACCAAAATACTTGTTTTATTTAACAACAGATATTAAATTTTGAAAAGTCATTGATTAAAAAATATTCAGGGTTCCACAATCATTGGCAACAAATTTGGGGGTTCTGCGACCAAAATAGTTTGGGAACCACTGGTCTACTTTAAGAAAAAATTACGAAACATCTTTATAAAAATCTAGTGATTTTCTATTCTATACAGTTTTTCTCGTTTATCTCAAAACAAGAAAAGTGGCGTTGACATGTTTCAGAAATAAGCGATTCAATTGTTTTGACCATATATTTTTGGTATCTTTTTGACCCATTTTAGGGGTGGAAAATCTGGGCCAAACTGCGCCGAAATTGCTTACCTGCTCCAAAAATGGCAAAATTCCCATTTTTGCGCCAAAAATGCAATAATCCGTTCCATCTGAATCAGTAATCCTGATACTAACTGATTAAAAAAAGAACCAATCCGTTACCCCTCGTATTTAACCCCAGGTTGAGGTAAAATAGGTCATTATTTTTAATGCTAAGTTTGACCAACTTATAATAAAAAAATATTTCAAAAATTGGATGTAAATATTCTGAAGGATTGTAATGCCAAAAAAAGATCCAATTGAAAGAAATCACTAAAAAGTAATAGTTTTGATGAAATAAAATAAATATAATAATAATAATATAATAGCTAAAAAGTGGTCCATTTCCCCCCAACCCACCCTAATTAATGAGAACTACCGATTCACGGCTCTGGCTCTGAAGTTAAGAGTAAAATTGTAATTATTTTTTAAAGGGAACACGATCAAATTTCGTCTGCCCATTCTTTCGATAGTTTTGAATCACAATATCCTCTCTTCCTCCATTATTTTGCAACCCGCTGGCTGACAATACGAAAACAGCTCGAAAGTGAATAGGATCGAAGCTTCGTACTTCAAATACACGCCTTAGAAAATTTTTATTTTGTATTGTGAGGATGTAGGACAGTGGTCGGCAAGTAATATCACGGTTCAACTAATTTAGAAAACTTCATCGAGGTCCCGAGAAAAAAGGTATGTAATTTCTTTTCTCAAACCCCCCAGCGGTGCCACAAGGGGATCTTGCATGATACTTTTTGGAAAATCCCTCACATTTTGTTGTCAAAAGGTAAAAGTTATTGGTCTGGAAAGTGCCCCCCTTGTACCCTAAAAGGTTTTTAAAATGAGTTAAAATTCTACTTTTACAGGTCAAATTTCAAAACTTTTCCGGGGGAGGACCCCCATACCCCCCAGTGGTACCAAAAGGGGATCTTGCATGATACTTTTTAGAAAATCCCCGAAATTTTATTATAAAAAGTTGAAAATGATGGTCTTAAAAAATGCCCCCTTCGATTCAAGGATTCAAGGATTTATTTCAACAAAATATAATTAAAAATTACACAAAAGAGAAAAAAAAACAATGGAATAATACGCACACAACATTGAAGAGACAAAAAAAACGAACACATACATACAAAAAGAAAATAGTAGTTTTGAAGTACCAAAAGAGCTCGTAGCTCGTCCATGGTACCCAATACCAAAAACTCTCCCTAGGCAACAAAGCTGCGCTGACTCTATTTAGTTACCTTAAATAATATTTCTATGTCATTGTGTCCTGCTATGAAATTATGTAGTCCAGATTTATATTCAGATTTATTATTAGTGATTTTAAGGGTTTCATTTAATTTATTAAACAAAAAGGGACCAAGAAACACGTGTGATTTGTGAAAAATTTCTTTGTTAGATTTTGGTATAAAATAATTTCCTTGTATATTTCTAAGAGAAAAGTTACTAGTTTTATATTGATAAAAAAATTTATTATTGAAAATGAAAAGCAGTAACCGAAATATGTAGAGTTCTCTTACAGACAAGATAGGATTTAATAAAGAATTATTTTTAATATGGGATAGGATTTTATTCTGCAAGTGGTTAAGAGGTTTTATATTATTATAGTAATCTGAAGCATAACATGTTATTCCGTAGTTGATTAAAGATTGAACCCAGGCAAAATATATTGAAGTTAAAAATTTATGGTCAATAATACGTTTAAGCTTAAAAAATTTTAAATTAATAAACCGTAATTTGTTTAACAAATAACTTACATGAGACTTCCATTTTAATTACTATCAAATTGAAGTCCCAAGTATTTAATAGAGTCAACGCGCTTAATTTTATCACAGGTAGAGAATGCACCATCACATTCCAGATTACAAGAAGGGTTATGGATTCTTAAACTATTAACAGTGGGTTCAGTAGATTTCAGGCTAAAAATCATAAATTTAGTTTTTGAAACATTTAGCTTTAACAAGTTATTACTAAACCAGATGTTTACTTTTTGGAGTGAAATTTCAATTTTTTTAAAAAGATCTAAGTAATTATCAGCGGAGAATACCAAAACAGTATCATCAGCAAAAGTTATGATGTCACAATTTAAATTTAATTGGCAGAAATCATTAATAAAAATCAGAAACAATAGGGGCCCTAGAATGGAACCTTGAGGAACACCACCATTAATAGGAAGTTCACTACTATAAGTATCATCAACTTTAACACATTGCGTTCTACCACTCAAATAAGATTCGAACCACGAGTAGATATATCCTCTTATTCCTAAACAGTGCAATTTATTTAAGAGCAGCTTGTGGTTGACCGTATCGAAAGCTTTGCTAATATCCAAGAAAACAGCAGCAGACTTAATGTTATTATTTTCGTTTGAATAGATAATTTTTGTAAACTTCATTAATGCTAATTCTGTACTTTTTCCTTTTCTAAAACCATATTGGTTATCTGATATTATGTGGTGCTTTTCTAAAAACTTGGACAAACGGATATGCATGATTTTTTCAATAATTTTCGAAAATATACTTAAGAGAGAAATTGGTCTATAATTATTAAGATCATTTTTACTACCCTGCTTAAAGATCGGTACAACTAAAGATTTTTTTAGGTTGGAAAAGAAAATACCTTGTTCGAAGGAAAGATTAATCAAATTGGTTAAAAAATCAGAAAAGTGGTTAAATATAATGATAATCATATCTTTATTGATTCTGTCTAATCCAGTTGATTTTTTATTTGGTAGTGAGTTAATAATGTTAGTTATTTCAATGACAGTAGCAGGTTCAAAAAACATACTTTTGAGGTTGGTTTGTTTATTTAAATTACTATAAGAGCCAGGACTGACATCAATACTACAAGTGTTAAAAACTGATGAGAAATGATTATTAAAACTATTTGCCAATTCTTCTAAATTATTAGAGGAGGGTAAACTAGTTGGCTGTTTTTCATTTAAAATTTCTTTTACAACTTTCCATTGGTCCCTAATTTTATTTGTTGTTGCTAAAAATTTATTATGAAAATATTCCGATTTTGCCTTTCGTATTCTAGATGTTAGCATATTTCGAAATGAAGTAAATCGATTTTTAATGGCTTGATTAAATTTATTTTTCTGATATAATTTATATAACTTTTCTTTTTCATTGATGAGTTTCAGAATTTCTGAATTAATCCAAGGTTTTTTTATAATTTTATACTTCTTATGAACCGAGCAATTAACTGAAGACGATATTATATCATTGATTTTACGGATAAAGTTTCTAAAAACAACATCAATATCTAAATCATACGCAGATTGAAAATTAAAATCAGATTTACAAACAAGATCTCTAAATACTCTAAAATCAATATTTCTCTTTTTCACGAGTGCAGATTGATCAGAAACACTAAAATTCAGACATATACTCGAGCAAATAGGAAAGTGATCAGTGATGGGATAATTAATTATTGCAGATTTAACTTTTAAATTATTGGTTATTCGGTAAAAAACATGATCTAAACAGGAATTAATCTCAGAAACTTTCCTAGTTATTCCATGAATATCAAGTTTAAACCCCAGTGTTGAAATAACATCAAGATAGTGGTCAGAAGAATTAGAACTTTCTAAAATGTTGATATTAATGTCCCCAATTATGTAAGTATTTTTCGCTCTATTAGATTTCAAAGCCTCCTCTAATTCAAAGAGAAATTCTTCTGGTTTATATTGATGAGACCTATAAATACCGATGATTCGAAAATCATTAATCTTTGAGTAGATAGAAACACATTCACCAGTTTCCATAGGAAAAGGAACATAAGTAAAGTCAGTCAGATTGCTTTTTATATATATAACAATACCTCCAGATTTATTTGAATCTCGGCACTGAAAAAATTCATCATAACCAGCAATTGCAAAGAACTTAGTTTCTGGAAATTTAACCCATATCTCACTTAAAATTATAATATCAAACTGAAAATCTAAAGTGGATAAATAACAAGTGAACTCATCAAAATTAGATCGCAAACTTCTTATATTAGAATGCAAGATATTTAAATGATAAAGAGGACATTTACATAAAAAAGCAGTTATATTCTTTGAATTTAATAGAGGGGTACAGGGAAGGAAAGAATCTTCATGAGTTTCAATATGATCTAAATTAATTATTCAAAAGAAGAAAATCAGTATCAGATCTAATTCTTACCACTCTAGAATTTTCGTTTTTTCTCATGAAGATCTTCCCATCCCTGCACCACACAAATTTGAAGTCAGGGTGTCCCCTCTTATAGTCCTTTGCCTTGTGAAGTAAGGATTTGTTGAATTGAGTCAGATGATCATTAATGTAGAATTTATCACTAACAAAAGAACTGTCAAGGGATTTTATGTCTAAGTCACGCTTTCCTCTTGCAAAATTATAAAATTTGTCACGTTCAGATCTTGAATTGAACTGGCAGATAACATTAGGTTTGGTTTTATTCGCACTTCTTGATGGAACCCTATGAACTCTAGCCACGCTTAGTGGACCATCAAAGCCGATCACATCAGCAACTTTCTGTAGTACACTAGGCAAATCCTCATGATCAGTTACAGGTATTCCACTTATTTCTACATTACAATTCCTAGAATACTGTTCCAAGTCGTTTAGGCTGGATCGAAGACTCAAGACTTCTTGGTTCAACGATGCGATTGAATCCTCAGTCCTAGTATAAAGTGATGACAGGGATAGCAACTCTTGTTTAACCGCTGAAACTTCCACTTCGATTTTACTCAATTTCTCCATGTACTCATTGGTTTTGACATTGGCTTGATCAATGGCAGCAATTATAGGTTGCAAGGCCATCTGAAGTTCGCTTTTGATAATAGCTCTGAAATATTCAGATTGGGCTTGATCATCAAGGGAAGGAGAAATGGAAGCTTTACTCGTGCAGATTATGCATTTGAGTTGTTTCAACTTAGGTTTCGTTAATTTCTTGATTATTGAAGGCTCCCCACCGAAACACTCCACGTGAAAAAGTTCCTTACACGTCGAGCAACTCAAACAATCGTCAACACTCGGGAATTCAGATTTGCATTTAAAGCAAGACATATTTTAATTTATATTTGAATTAATAAAGGGAACAGCGCTTGTAACTTGAATTGCAGATTCGATAAACAGAAAAATTAGTTCCAATAATCACAAAAATACAAGAAAAATACAGGAGCTTGAAAAATACGCAGCAACGTGGATCAGCACAGCTGTTGCCAAAAAAAGACCCAAAAAGTTCTCAAAATGAGTTAAAACCCTAATTTTACGAGTCAAATTTCAAAATTTTTCTTGAGGAGGACCCCCATACCCCCCAACGGTGCCACAAGGGGATCTTTCTTGACACTTTTTTGAAAATCCCCAACATTTTGATATATTTGTCAAAAAGTAAAGGTGATGGTATGGAAAAGTGCCCCCCTTAGAGATACCTACAGGGGTAGAAGTCGTCCTATATTATCAAAAAACATGAAAAAAGCGTGCTATAAATCCTATATTCCATCAAACGACCCTACTCAGGGATGCCACTCTTCAGTACTGAGGACGGAATTCCGTCCGCCGAATTTCGGAAAAAAAATTATTTTTTGATTTTTCTAGAACATTTTTTGGTTTGTTGTGATTGACTGATTTAAAAAACTCCTTTTAAGACGCAGCTGCTTTAGTAAAACAAAAATACCCACTGAAACTGGAACAATAATAGTAGCGGATTCAGCAAAAAATTCCGGCTAAGCGTGTGAATCGTCCATGGAGGGATCGTCGCGGCAAGAACCGATAGCGAAGCAGCAGCCGATTTTGGCACGACCGTTTCGGCCGCGTCGGCCTGCGCCAAAACGGCCGCTCCGAATCGTCAGATTCCGCTCCGCACAGAGACGATGTCACAAAAGGCGCGGCGCAACCATTGCGCGTCGTAATAGCATTTTCTCACTAAAAATTCGTCAAAATGAAAAATAAGAATTCTGAACTCGAGCCGGATTTCGGGTTTCTGGATAAAGGGTCCGACAATGTATTCAGAATGAGAGAGAGAAAGTACAAGTACTGCAGAGATTTTTCATTGAAAAAGAGAAAATTTTTAAGTATCCATATATATTTCTAATTATTTAATATTATTAAATAAATAATATTAAATGTTATTAAACATTAAAAGAGAATAAGTGTATATACGAACAATTTTGAGAATATTTTTAAATAACGCTAAACCGTGTAATTTTTTTTACAAAAAAGTTCAGTCTTGTAAATTTTGAAGAGTGGCACCCTGCCCTACTTTCGAGTTCAAGTATTTAAATTTAATGGCTTGAATATCCTTGAAAAATATTTTTGATGCTTACTAAATGCCTAAAATTTTAAATTTTAGATGGCTAATATTATTACTGGATGTTAACTGATCATTTAGAAGTCCTAAAATTGTATCACGGTACAGATTTCTTGTGAATGTTAATGTGTTTTCAATAATTTTTTGGGGTTTTGCCTATAAAGTTGGTTTTTCAGATTCGATGATAGCAGAAAAAACAACTTAATGCTCTCACAATCGTGATTTTCGTGTCTCATGTCGATATTCTCGACTTTAAAACTTGGTTTTGGAAGAAGTTTTCATGTGTTCCAAATATGGACACTAACATTTAAATTGCTTGCTATTATGTAAGAAAGCAAAGTAGTTTGATATTATAAAGTATTATTCAATAGTTTTTTTTATCAGGAAAACAATTTTAAAACATCTTTTCTGGGTATTTTTTAGATTTTAAAATTAGTGGAATTTTTTTTAAACGAAAAAAAAATTTTTTTTAGATCTTCCATTCATGCATTTTTACTTTTAACATTATAAATTAAATTAACTATGGTTTAACTAAAAGAATTTTTTAAATTAAATGCATTTAAATTTTGTTTTCAAGTTCATTTGTTTGAAAATTAATGAAAGTATGTATTTAGTTGCAATAAAGTTTGACTCTTATTGTAGCCAATTTTTATAGCCAAATACCAGTAAATTTGTGGTTGTAAGCCTAAATACCAAACACTTAAAACTGATACAGAAGTGTCATTAGTCCTGTTACCAAACTATTAAAAATTTATTTTTGTCCTATAATTTTTTTTGAAAAATCGCCTATATAATTTTATTTGGTCACTTCTACCCCTGCCCCTACCTAATCTATAATTTGTTATTCAGTAGGTAACCCCCGAAATTGGTCATACGTATTTTGCACTTTATCAACTTACTCTGTTTCAAGGTGAGTCCCCCCAAATATATTTCTCCAATCTCAGCACTGCCCCATGTCTTTCTTTTCCGAAAATTCCTCTTAGAAATAAAACCTGGTGGTTAGGGTAATGATTTATTTTTTTTTCAGATTTAAAGGCCAGGGGGGTTAGTGATGAGTATTGGCAAATAACTCTCAAAAATAACTTTCATTTTTGAAAACTGGGGAAAAAGCTTGCGAACCTAATACGATTTTGTATAAGGGGCCGTCAAATATTACGTAAGCACTTTTTTGGTCATTTTAACCCCCCCTCCCCCTTGTCAGCAAAGATAAGCAAACCTCAACCCCCCCACCATATTTACGTAAGAAACTGCCGGACCCCCCCCCCCCCGAAATTTTGACATCCTTTTTAGTAAGTACTGTTTTTTTTCTCCTTGAAAATTAGGTGACTTATACAAGGAGATGTCCTTTTTGGTTGTAACCCTAAGGGTTCAAAATTAAGTCGAGACACTACTTTTCGGGATTAAAATTTCAAAATGTGTGGGGGTCCATCCCCAGAAAAAAGTACTTACGTCAGATTTCCGAATTCAATTTTGTTAAGTTTATTTTTGGTTGAGTTTTGAAGTTATTTATGCAAAAAACAAGATATTTTCGAAAATGCAGTGTCTTACGTAAGCATTACTCATATCCCCCCTCCCCCCTTGTCAGGAAAAATAAGCAAAGAACAAACCCCCTCCCCCCTTAGGTGCTTACGTAATATTTGAACGTCCCCTAAGGCTGAAGCACTAGTAAGCAGGGTTGGCAAAAACCCGGGTTTTTTGAAAGACCCAAGTAGGTTGGGTTTTTTCAATAAAACCCTGAAAAAACCCATATAAAACTGGTTTTTTTCAGAAAAAGTGTGGTTTTTTTTTCAAAATTAAGTGGTTTTCTCCTTCATATAGTTTGTTGGGTTTTTTCAAATTTTAGTGAGTTCTTTCTGTCAGTTTTTCCATAGTAAAGTGGGTTTTTTCAAAGTTGAAACTTTTTATCCTTTGAAAAAAATTGAACTGAAATTGTAAAAAAACCCTTATTTAATAAAACTTGGTTTAAATTTTTAAAAAACCCACTAAAATTTAAAAAATATCCTAAACTTTGAAGAAAAAAAGCATTTAATATTGAAAGAAATCTATTTAACTTTTAAAAAACTCACTGAAATTTAAATTCTCCTTAATTTTTTATGAAGTTTGAACTTCAAACGTCCTAAATTTTGAAAAAACCCACTCAAACGGTTTACATCACTTTCGTTCCCGACATTTCGTCCCCGACACTTTCGTCCCCGACATTTGGTCCCCGTACAATTTCGTTCCCGTACAATTTCGTTCCCGGACACTTTCGTCCCCGTACCACTTCGTCCCCAAGACAGTTGGGCCCCCAGATTTATCGATTAGTTCCTCCAGGGTGCTAAAGTAGTCACCGCTATTTAGTATAATAATTTTTTATACTTATAAAATCCATTAATTATTTAGAATTTCAATTATCATTCAAGTTAAAATGTGTCTAACTATTTCTACTGTAATTTTTTCATTTCAAAAACTATTAACTTGTGCCATCGTGAATTAAAAACAAATAATAAATTGTCTTCGTCTATATATATTTAATTTTGTATAAACTTCTTAGTGGTGAATACTAACGATTTTACTGTATTTTATGAAGAAGTAATTGTGTTGTGAAGGCTCGATTTTTCAAATTCTGTAACAGCAAAACAAACTTGGGTTTATTCATTGTTTTAAAAATAGTAAATGTAGTTAACCATTGGAAGGAAATTAAGCTTAGTTGAGATTCAGGGAACAAACTTAAAACAAATATTGCTTTATTTTTAAATTTAATTTCTTTCACTAAAAATTTTAACTGTGACGCTGTTATGCGCTCTCTTGTTTTGTGACATTATTTGCCTTTGCCTTTTCATGTTAGGTGTGCTTTGCATTTCAGTATGTGAAAAATGCAGTGGGATAATTAGTTAATAAAATAAAGTTAGTACTTTAAAAATCAACTTAATCAACGCAAAATCAAATGTAAAAGACTTATCAACTGTAATCCAGACTACACTGCAACGTAACTTCGGTTTACATTTCGTTCCGGGGAGAGCTGGCTTAGTTTGTTAATTTTGATTGAAATTTAGAAATTTACTAAGACATTTTTCCGAAACTCCTTCTAGCAACCCCATTACCCAGGTTTTCCTTCCGCAAAGTGACGTCATAAGAGGTCAAGAAACATTGCAGTCTAGGGCTAGTGTGTTTCTCTCACACTTAATGTAACATAAGAAGGTCACGCATTTTAAAAAAGACGATTTTTAAATTGAAAAAGTATTTAACCAACTTAGAACTTTGCCAGACAGTCAGCCTGAATACCATTTTATAATTAAAGTATTTTTAGTAGTATATTATTGAAGTAATACTATATACTAGGGTGGTCCACATTCCTATGGGAAAAACTAAACTTCGTCCTAGACACAACGTCGCCCCCTCTTTTTTTTACATCTACCTATAGTATTATTCTGACAAAGTTTCAACTTCCTACTTCAGTTTTAGGAGGGTGCTCAATGGCCCTAAATAACTGCACTTTTTAGTTTTTTTTCGAAATTTTGGCTAAATTGGGTAAAAATGAGTAAAAGATAAATTATTTTGACACCTACTTTATTTATATACATACTTAATATATGATAATAAATTGAAAATAAAATAGTTAAAAGCATCATTTTTTAAGTATGAATGTTAAGAAACAATATTGACGAGTTAGTTTTTTGTTGACTAGGAAGCAACAATAGCAGGGCTGTTTAAAGGGAATAATTGTTCAGATTGTGCAAGAGGCACCAAAATTGGTGGAAATATAGTTTAAAACATGCCGAATCCAAAATCAACCAGAATCACTCTGGCGGAAGTGCCGTTTGGGACTTCCGGTCAAAAACAAAATGGCCACCAGCGGGCCTATTTTCGGTTCTTTTAATAATAGAAAGACATTTTTGGGGGTCAAATATTATGGTTTAAGGGTAAAAAAAATATGATTCTGGTTAAAAAATATGCAATTTGTTTTAAAAAGTGACAAAAATTCAATAAAAGCTCAAAATAGTAATATAGTCTTATGACAAGCAGTTGCTTCAAAAAAAATTTTTTTAAGTTATTTTCTTCGACGATTTTATATGTTTTTTGACGTGCTGATTCCGAATATCTAGTTTACTTTCACGTGGAAGGTCAGCTTCATATCAAAAAACGCAAAAATATGTGGAAAAATTGCAAAATTTTCACTTTATCCTCGGATTTTTTCGTATATTTCAAAAAATATTAGGTTCTCGAAAATTACTGGAATTACAAAGTTAAAGTAAATAAAATTTCCTACAAAATGCACTATTCAACTTTTATTTTTCAAAGAATAGTTTTGCTGTTATAACGCACTGAAAAACAGGATTTTAACACAGATGACTTTAACGCATTTTTGCGGATCCAGAGAAAAATTTTGAAAATATAAAAATTAAACTAAATACAATATAATAAGACATATGGACGCTTAGAATCATCAGGCTTTACGAAAAAAAATTGTTTTTAAGCACGGGAAGTCTAAAAGCAAATCCATAAAATTTTTTAAGTGTCAAAAAGAAGGGCCATTGAGCACCCCCTAAAAATAGGAGTAGAAAGCTAAAATTAAAGGATGATGATACTATTGGTGAATGTAAAAAAATTAGGGGGCAACGTTTGGGCTGGCTTGAAAAAAGTTTTTTTGGACCACCCTACTATATACCCTAATATCAACCTTAAATTATCATTAAATATTATCAAATTTTGACCAAATGAAAGTCAGATGGCCGAGTGTAAAAAAAATAAAATATTTTTTTAATATACAACATAATCGTATTGGTTTAAATCTGGCATAGTACAAACATAGTACTGTATTAGAACAAGGAAAGACATTCACAGGCGGGTTGCATTGATCAGGATTTAGTAGAAGTTATAAAGAGATGTTTGTCTAATGTCTTTTTTAACATGAATGTTCAGATCCTATTTTTTCCGACACTTTGATAGTTTATAAAATTGGTTAGGTATAACACTCCTTAGCTATAGATTAAATTAAAATTCATTGCCTGCAAACTTCTGTGTGCAATATAATTTTATAGGGGATATTTAAATGTTTGTTGGAAGATTTACAAAAATATTAATTTAAATTCAATTAATTATTTCCGTCAGAAATCATTCATAATTTGTAACCATTTTCATAAATTATCTATTTTATAAATTTCTATTTTATTAAATTATCTATTTCTATAATCTATTTTCATAATATGTCCCTCCCCCAGATGTCATAAAACCCCTAAAAACCCCCTATTATACAGTTTCTTCATTTTGACCATTTCGTCCCCGACCATTTCGTCCCCAGTGTTATTTCACAGGTTCAACAGCACAGTTTAATATGTTTAATTAGTTTTCTTGTTCCTTCTTCTCCATGGTGTCGAACCCCTTTACTTTCTCCTGTTAATTAATCAATTATTATTATATGTCCCTCCCCCAGATGTCATAAAACCTATAAGGACCCCCGATTATACAGTTTCTTCGATATGACCATTTCGTCCCTGACATTTTCGTCCCCGATATTTTCGTCCCCAGTGTTTTTTAACAGGTTTTAAAACGTGAAATTAACGTGCAAGACTTTTTTGGGGCTATTTTTTAGTACTGATTACAGTTATACCATCGATTTTATTTTCAGGGGTAAATTTCAATTAGGGGCCCTATACATATCGGAAAGCGACGAAAGTCGACGGAGTTCGGTGTTTGAGTCATGCCGCGCAAGTGAGCGACGACGCGGCATGATTTGGAGGGAACGGATTGTACTCAAACACACCTTGTGGTGTCGTAGCGTTTCGAGTCTTTTCCTGACATACAAGTGTTTTATATTTTTGGAAAGACAATCGAGAGAGCTTTTAGAAAATGGTTACGGCTAAGGTGTGGGTCAATTAGTTTTTGACCAATTAGTATTTTATCGTACGGACCTCGTTCTCTAATATGAGTCTCTCCGTCTGTCGGATCTCTTTCATATTTCAGTATATTGCTCCTCTCTCCGTCCCCTTTCCAAAAACGTATCGCACTAAGGAATCCGTTAATAATTAAGGATATTAATTAATTACCGAAAAAGTCGATTAATCGCTAATTAAGTCATACTATTAATTAAAATTTCGCTTAATGGGTTATAAAATGTTAAAATATAACTCTGGGCGAGCATTATATTCAATTTTGATCGGTTAATTATAATAATTAATATGCTAATTAACCCCTTGAAAAAAATTCGACCCTACGGTGAAAAAACACAAGTCCGCGTTTCCTTAATAAAGTCGTTAATATTAATTAAAAATTATTTTTGAAATTAATTATGAGTAAAGTAGTCTTGAGGCAACGTTTTCCCAGAATTACGGGTTTCCATGGTGATTTTGACGTCACCCAGGATTCTCCAAAGCGGAATGAAGCCTAATTGTTTTGAACGCGATTGACTCTAGTTAATTTCCCAGATTTGAGATCTCGATTTGTTTACTTTTTATTTCTCAGTATAATGCTTTACATATTCGAAAAGCTTATAAAAAAGGTACTAGGAATTTGAAATTTTTAGGGGAGCATGTAAAAATTGCGCTCTACATTTGGGTTTAAAGAAATATCAAAAAAGCTCAAATTTTTTCCCAAATGTGTAGGTAAATTTTTAATTAATTTATATATTATAGCTGACCCATAGACGAGTAAAAGTACGTGTCGCACTAAGATATTGGTCCCATAGAATTCGAATTAGAATATTTTCCGACTTTATACCTTATTAAATTTGTATACGGCCCCCTACCACACCCCCTCGAAACTTTAATAAGTTGCAGACATCTACTCCATGTACAACAAATCCAAATTTCGAGTTTCTAAGTTAATATTAAGTCGTTCATTAAGACTTGACAAGTCGATTTCCGGTCACAAGGAGATTTTTAAAAAATTCCAGTTTCAAAAATTACCAACCGTTTTTTTTTTAAATTTCAGTATGTTGTGCAATTTTTAAAGAGCTTTCAGAATTCGTATCGCACTAGTCGTTCCATTTTAATTTTCCCTCCATTTTGGTACTCGGAAACTGTTTTAATTTGTATGCGACCCCCTAACAGTACCACACCCTCGAAAAGTTAATAGAATCTTCAGGGTCGCACACCACCTTACACCATATGACACCATGGAGCAGGAGGGACAAGAAAACTAATTAAACTATTAAAAAGTGCTATTGAACCTGTTATATAACACTGGGGACGAAATTGTCAGGGACGAAATGGTTGGGGACGAAAATGTCGGGGACGAAATGGTTGGGGACGAAAATGTCGGGGACGAAATGGTTGGGGACGAAAATGTCGGGGACGAAATGGTTGGGGACGAAAATGTCGGGGACGAAATGGTCATATCAAAGAAACTGTATAATAGGGGGTCATTAGGGGGGGAGGGACATATAATAATAATAGATTAATGAAGGTGAGAAAGTAAAGGGGTTTGATACCCTGAAGGAGGAGGGACAAAAAAACTAATTAAACGTATTAAACTGTTCTTTTTAACCTGTTAAATAACATCGGGGACGAAATGGTCGGGAACGAAAACGTCGGGGACGAAATGGTCATATTGAAGAAACTGTATAATAAGGGGGTCATTGGGGGTTTATAACATATGGGGGAGGGGCACACAATAATAATATATTAATGAAGGTGAGAAAGTAAAGGGGTTTGATACCCTGAAGGAGGAGGGACAAAAAAACTAATTAAGCGTATTAAACTGTTCTTTTTAACCTGTTAAATAACATCGGGGACGAAATGGCCGGGAACGAAAACGTCGGGGACGAAATGGTCATATCGAAGAAACTGTATAATAGGGGGTCATTAGGGGTCTATAACATCTGGGGGAGGGACATAAAATAATAATTTATGAATTAACACGAGAAATAAAGGGGTTTGACACCATGGAGCAGGAGGGACAAGAAATTGTCCCAAAAATAGAATCTGAACAACATTCATGCTAAAAAAGACCCTAAGACAAATATCTCTAATACAACTTGTACTATATCCTGATCAATGCAACCCGTGTGAATATCTTTCCTTGTTCTGATATGTGTTATGTTAGTACTATGCCAGATTTAATCTAATAGGATGAAGTTGTTTATTCAAAAAAATATTTTATTTGTTCCGTACAATTTTTAATGGTAATTTAAGGTTGATATTTAGTGTACATAGTATTTAATGGCTAGATATAAGCTCTGCATACGATTCAGTCTACATCGACGGCCCCATCTTTAAACTGCTAAACTTTGGAATAAAAGGAAATGCTGCCCTTTGGATCCAAAACTTCCTGTATAATAGAGAACACCAAGTAAAATGGAGAAACACCCTTTCCTCAACGTCCAATCCTCACAGAGGAATAGCACAAGGAAGTGTACTAAGCAGCTTTTTATTTACAATATACATGAATGACCTCTTCAAAGTATTACATAACGTAAAATGCATCATATATGCAGACGATATATACCTCTATTACCATCACCCCGATTTAGATAATGTAACTAACAATCTACAAATAGCTCTACACAAATTATCAAGGTGGTGCGACCAATGGAAACTCACACTAAAACCCGAGAAATGTAAGGCTATAAACTTTTCAAATAAAAAGAAAACTCCACAAGGAAATTTATTAATTAAAGACCAAATAGTCAATTGGTATCCCCAAGTAAAGATACTTGGACTCTATTTCTCAAAGAATCTCACCTTTAAGGACCACATATTACATCTAAAAAAGAAAGTCGAAAGAAAAATAAATGCACTCCGAGTTATAGCAGGTTCAACCTGGGGAGCAAGATCTATTCATTTAATTAAAATTGTAAACGCCACGATAAGAAGCAATTTAGACTTTGCAAATCAAATATTCACAGCAGACTGCAAAACAACTCTAAATCACCTAGAAGTACTCTACCACAAAGCCTTACGGATAGCAACAGGACTTCCAAAGTGGACTCCTATACCTCTCCTACTTAAGGAAGCAGGGCAAATCCCTATCAGCCAAAGACACAGGAAACAATCAATAAAGTTCGGCATCAGACAGATCTCATACGGACAGGCATCATCTCTACACGACTTCTTCAGAAATAAAAGCAACACTCCTAGATTAAAAAGAAACAAACCGAGCAATTATATCTTCCAAGAGGAAATGGCACAATATGGGATAAATCCAAACCTAATAATGAACAAGGACTTACAGCTTCATCTAAATCCCAGGTTGAAAATACATCTAAAGGAGCTCAAATTTCAAAATAAATACATCCCAAGTGAAGAAATTGTCAGCTATTTCCAGATATACAAAGAAGAAAACCTAAACAATAAGATAATATTAGCTACAGACTCTTCCAAAAATAAAGAAACTACAAAAATAGCTGCATACAACTTCAAATATTCTATAATTAAATCCGGAACCTTATCTCCAATAAACAGCATTTTTTCAGGCGAAGCCATCGCCTTAATAGTAGCCATCCAGGAATTTATTAAAGAGCAAGAAGAATACGTAATTTTAACCGACAGCCTATCTGTTTTAACATCCCTCAAAAACATAAATACCAAATCTTCAAAAGTTATAAATTTGCTCAACTTCGAAATAAATGAAGCTCTAAAAAAAGCAAAAGAAATTGTTTTAATATGGACTCCTGGCCACAGAGACATAGCAGAAAACGAGCTAGCAGACCAAGCCGCAAAAAATGCTCCCGAAAACATTATAAGAGAATGGATATCTCCAGAGGATCTATGGCACCATATATCTGGAAAAATAATGGCAGAATGTGATGAAAAATGGCAAAATAGCAAATATCATCAAGATTTCAAACATATGGACAACCTAAGTAATAAAACAAAGAAGATAGCATACAATAGAAGAGAAGATGTCTTCTTTTCGAGACTAAGAACGAGAACACTCCTTACAAAAGCCAACCAGCATAGAATAAAAATTTCATCTGATCCTAACTGTGAAATATGTAAAGAAAAGGAGACTAATGACCATATCATTTTAACATGCAAGAAATACAACAAGGAAAGAAGCACACTATACAACAGTCTAGATAGTAACTCAAAAAATTATTCAGATATCTTAGATTTTAGTAAAGAAGACAAATACAGAAAAGCCCATTATCTTCGCTCAATCTTAAGGGACATAATATCAAAGAATAATTAAATAACTATCAAAAAAAAAAGAAAGAAAGAAACAAAGTAAAACTTCAAAAGCTCCATATATTCAAAAAATAGGAAAAACATAATCTCGAAAAGAAGGCGCAAGCGGCTCCAAGGGAGTAAGCAGATGCCTCTAAAAACCAACTTGAACTTGAACTTGAGTATTTAATGATGTACAACTAAAAAATAGCTTAGAATGATAATGATATTCTTATTATAGAATGATATATAGGCTGACTGTCGGGCAAAATTCCAGGTTGGTTAAATACTTTTTCAATTTAAAAATCGTTTTTTAAATAGCGTGACCTTACCATGTTATTAAATGTGAGAAAAACACACTAGCGCTATACTAGACTGCAATGTTTCTTGATTCTATGATAACACTTTGCGGAAGGAAAACCTGAGTAAAAAGCCTGTGGGGTTTCTAGGAGGAGTTTCGGTAAAAATTCTTAATAAATTTCTTAATTTCCATCTAAATTAACATACTAAGCCAATTTTCTCCGGAATGAAATTTCACGGGGACCAAATGACTGTGACGAAATGTTGGGAACGCGAAAATACCATAAACCGAAGTAACGTTGCAGTGTAGTTGTCTGTGTTATACAGTTGATTAGTCTCTTACAGTTGATTTTGCATTGATTGATTTTTTAAGTACTAAACTTACTTTTTTATTAATTATCCCACTGCATTTTTCGCATATTGGAGAGCAAAGCACACCTAACATTAAAAGGCAAAGGCAAATAATGTCAAAAAACGAGAGAAAGCATAATAACGCCACAGTTCGGTTTTTAAATAAAAATTTAAAATTAAAGCGATATTTGTTTGAAGATTCAGTTTGATTTTCGGATATAGAGAGCTCATTTAACAAAAACCCTTCGTTTTCAATAAATACCTGACATATACAAGTTCCTTATTATATTAATGTCTACTCGGCTAAATTTAATTTTATTGCGATTGTTTAAACTACATTTACCAATATATGAAAACAATGAATAAAACTAAGTTTGCTCTGCTCCTTCAGAATTTGAGAAATCTAGCCCTCACAACACAATTACTTCGAAGAGCACAATAAAATCGTTAATACTCACCAATAAATAGTTTAAACAAAATTATATTTTTATAGTCGAAGTCTAATTTATTAATAGTTTAAACCGCTATACATCTAACTAATGTTTAGAATATGAATGAAATACAGAAGTAATAGTTAAACACAATTTAACTTGAAAGGTATTTGAATTTCTAATAATTAATGGATTGTATAAGTATAAAAAATTATTATACTAAATAGCGGTGACTACTTTAGCACCCTGGAGGAACTAATCGATAAATCTGGGGGCCCAACTGTCTTGGGGACGAAATTGTCGGGGACGAAGTGGTACGGGGACGAAAGTGTCCGGGAACGAAATTGTACGGGAACCAAATTGTACGGGGACCAAATGTCGGGGACGAAAGTGTCGGGGACGAAATGTCGGGAACGAAAGTGCTGCACCCCCTCAACTGCAGTTCTTGGTATATGTTATTTCGTTAAATGTTTTTCTTCGATATTAAAACTGCCAAAATCTTGATTTTTCTTGAAAAGGCCCCAAAATGGGTTCTATATGTTTTTTTTAAACCCATTGGGTCCAATCCAGCCAACCCTGCTGGTAAGCGGAATATAACGTAAGTAAGTCATGAAATGGATTTTGTAAATTATAATTTATAAACTTGCTGTTTAGGAATTTGTCACTTTTACAAATGTTTCGAAGCTATTCCATTTGTTAGGTCGGGGCACATCAATGACAAAAATTTAAAAAAAAGCCTTATGACCGCTAATGTAAACTAGCGACAGTCAGAGATCAACTTGAGGCAGACTAACAAAATAGTGAATCGCTGAACAATTTTTCTCAAAACAAGAAATTTGGCGCTTGGCTGTTTTCTGAAACAAACGAATGACAACAAATATTTGTATACATTTATAGGACATCAAAACCGGGCACCGAACCACCCATGTTAAATGGCCGGTGAGCGTAAAACCCGATATTTAACGAGCGGACAGCCCCTCAAGGTAGATCAAGGTGGATAATTAAAAGTTGTCGCCGCATCCCTGTGCCGGATCGTCACCAAACTTGTTCCAATCACCCAAAGAACCCGACTTTGCCGCATCTCCTGTCATTCCAGCAGCAAAACAGGTGAGTAGCCCACTTTCGCCCTGCTCTCCATTGTTGTTATGATTGGTCATCGCTTTCGATTTCATTTTTGTCGGTTTTTCTCCTTCGATGTCGAAGTTGCGTGTATTATGGTCCTAATGGGGTCTACAAACTGTGATGAGCAATAAGTGAATTTCTATTCAGGGAGTACCCCACCTTATAAAAATAGTTAAAATATGTAAAAATTCTGGTAAATATATCAGCATTATGAAAGTTAATTTTTTAACTGGACTTGGTAGTTGGAAACATTATCTATGCCAGTGGTTCTCAACCTTTTTAAAGCTACCCCCTAAAAGTGCGAAAAATTTTCAACACCTCTCACTAAAAATATTACGTAATTTAGAGTATGGGAAAGGGCGATTATACATACTATTAAAAGTAATTTTAATTATCAATAAACTTAGGCACCAAATAATGTATTGAAATCAAAACTCGGCAACCCGCTGATACCCTTCCAAGTACAAATATTTAATTTTACACAAATATTTAATTTTACACACATCAATGTGTTTAATTGATGGATTTTAATAAATATCTAATCTGAATTTTGAGTTAAAGTTATTGGGGCACAACATAGGGGTGGATGGTCCTAGGTGTCACCTTCTTGATTGATCATTTAACAGGATGAGATATTTGTGGTGCCGAAGATAAGGTGATCAAAAGTGCATTTTTTTAACGGTTAAACTTCCGAAAAACTTCTTTGGGGAGGATTCCTGATGCCTTTTTTCTTTAATATGGTAATACTCATTACACTGTAAAAAAATCTGGAATATGTTCCTTGGAAAAACTGGGCTGGTGGGGTTGCCCTATTTTCTTCCAAATAATATTCCAGGAAAATAATGGGAACGCGTTACTGTAAAAATTATATTATGTTCTTTAGACTTAATGGTATGTATTGTATTTCAAGTAATTCATGATTATGAGGACCGTTTGAAAATTTTTACCCGAACGTTTCTGTTACTTATATGTAAAAAATTACACTGTATAAGAATTTATAAGAAAACTACATATTTCGGATCTTAAATCACACAATTAAGACAGACTTCTGATGTTGACTCGGAGGCAGTGAATAGTGTTATTTTCAGTGGGTTAACGATTTTTATCTTGTACGGAAGAGCTTGTTCAAGAAATCGGTTGAGATTTCCGTGGAATTTGGAATCTTATCCTATATTTCACTAGGCCACTAGGGAAAAATGCACGAGAGATATGGATAAAATCGATAACTTTTCTTTCTGTGATAATAGTATATAAAAATTACTGGGAAGTCACCAATATTTGATTGCCACCCTTAGAAAGTTGCTCCCCGAACAAGGGTTGCCACACACTTTTGAAACTCAGTAGCAGGGTGAGGGGGAAAAAGAAGCTAAGTTTTATTTTCTGTTTTACGTGGGTTTTATACCTTTTTCTTTACTACTTTTCCGCTACTTCTTAAAAAACTAAGTGGAGCAAGTAAAAAAAGTAGCAAAATTCGCGAAAAAAGTATGAGCAATCTGGCAACCATGCCCCGAACGCAATTTCCAAACCCTTCTTTGAATCTTAACATTGGTCAATTAAATGACTTCTGATTGGTAATTCATTTTTATGACGTCATATGTTAATTACTATAGCGTCGTCGTAAAATTTATAACATTACATTCTTTACGCATTTTTTTTCATCTTATTGTTTTTTAACGTATTTTTAACATTTAATAAACATAGTACAGAGAATCCTCTATACTCTATTCATTTTGAATTGGCGCTTGAGAAATAGTGCTTTCCCCCACGCTAGAAGGGTAACCATAGTTACGCTCTTCGAGCAGCCAATAGTAAGCCTTCTTCTTCACTTTGAACCCCTGTAAAACGTACAATTATCTGACACCGCTGAAGACCCATCGAGTATATGCGGAGAACGTGCTCGTTAAATCTGTGGGTTCAAAAGTCCTGAGGTCGGTCATGGCGCAGTCTACCTTGGGTCCAGGTGTCTGGAGACTATTTCCCTCCCCTTCAGATTCATGGCAAAATTGTGGAGGGGGAGATAGATGGTGGCGGCCTCTATCATCCGAGGCTTAAGTCGGACTCCTGCCATTCTCGGGAGCCGCACCCCCTTACCTTAAATCCTGTACGCTTTGCGGTGGAGCTTGGATATTCCAAGTGGCATAAGACAACAACAACACTACCTTCTATTCTAGCTTATCGTTTAATTTTAATTCGTTTGCGTTTACACAAAGGTATGCAAATTGTTTATTCTGAACCTTTATTGGAAAAGTCGTAGAATTGTTCTTTCTGTGATTCGGGTAATAATTTTATGGCGATAAGTCGCTGGTTTCAGAAATTTGTTTAAAAAATACTTCGAGTTATCCACGACTTCTAATTAAAGACCTTCGGGTTATCCAAGTTGCACTGTAGAATCCATTTGTTCAAGATTTACAATACAAATATCAATATTGTTATATATTTTTTGAAAAAGGACTTCTTCAAGAGCATCAATACTAAAATCGTAATAATCGACTCCTAAATTTCTCTGGAGTTAAAATGAATCTGTGGCGTGCGTATTAAAATGAATCTGTGGCGTGCGTATTAAAATGAATCTGTGGCGTGCGTATATACTCAATAACTCACGGTCAGATAATTCAAATTGGGCAAACATGTGAAATGTAGTTCTTCTGCCAAAAACGATTAACTTTTTACTTCCTGACAACTGTATTTCTAAGGCTTGTTTATAACTGGACTGCAAGAACGAAATTTGTCAATGCAATACATTCGTCGGTGCTATTAAAAAGTATATTTTGAATTACTAGGGAGCTACCGCCCCCTGCTCGCTATCGCTCGCCAACCCCCGTTAACTGCTGACGCAGGACCTTTTAGATTGCTTCGCAATTATTACAATACCAAGATCACTGAACTTAATTCACTTTTTAAAATATAAATAAAAACAATAATTAGTAGAAGAAACATCAAACAACTTTTCAAATATACGTCATAGGTAATTTCCATGAATAACACTCTCTTAAAAGTTAGAATATTTATCAACTCTTGATTATTATTCATAATTTAATCAAAATGTTTTTCTAACACGATTATTAATATAACTATTGTTATTTAATATTCTGAAAAAAAATTACACTAATCTTTTAAATTCTATCTTGTACCTAGTAACTCGTCAGTACGCCTAGTGTTAAATAAGTATTATTTTGTTTCAACCCAGACTTTTTAATACCTTTTAAACCATTGGAAATAAGTAGAGAAAAAAACCTACATGACACTTAATGTTTACAAACAATGTCATTTATTAGAACAAAAATTGTTACAATTAGGACAAAATGTGTTATATTCTACTATGAAAAAGCATGTATGTGATTTTTCAACATTGTGAAATTTTCTGACATTTCACAATGACATTTCACATTTCTGACATTTGTGAAACATTTATAGTTACCTTGTTGTTTAAAATTTTTAAAAAATCAATAAAAAAATATTTTGAAAATTTAATTGTGCCATTAGATTAAGCTAACAAGAAAGCAATAATCTGGGTGGAAAGTATTTTTTTATCATTTATTTTTGGGAAGAAAATAACAAAATACTAAGCGTTTTTCTTGAAAAATGTCAGTCAGTTACCCGTGGAATTGCCCTAATACTAACCACTTTTTTTTCCTACTTTTTTCTGACTTTTATATATTTCATTATAAGTTTGGCCATTCACTTCCAACTGCTTGCTGGCACTCCACAGGGAGCTATAATTTCCCCCATTCTCTACAACATATTTACCTCAGACTTCCCCAAATCTCCTCTCCTGACCCACTTTTTCTTCGCGGATGACACCGCACTAACTGCCCAGTGTTTCTCCATGGTAACCATAAGAAAACAGCTCCAAGATTCTCTTCCTCCCCTCGAAAAATGGCTAAAACAATGGAAAATCGATGTAAATACAAGCAAAACTGTGGCCATAATCTTCCATCCCTTCTACCACAAATACTACCCTCCTACAATCAAATTCTTAAAAGCCCGCCTCCCATGGCAAGAACAAGTCAAATACCTCGGTGTCATCCTCGATGAAAAACTCACCTTCAAAAACCACTGCCAACATATCAAAAAGAAGTATGGAATGAGTTTAAAACTCACCTATCCCCTAATCAATAGACAAGCTAAACTATCCCTACCCAACAAACTGTTGATATACAAATCAGTAATTAGACCAGCCCTAACTTATGCGAGCCCCATCTGGGCCACCGCATCTAACTCCCATATAAAAGAAATAGAAACATTGCAAAACAAAATACTAAGAATCATAACTAATGCCCCTCGGTACGTCACAAATGACGTAATACATCACGACCTCAAAATAGAACCCATGTCCCTATACATAGAAAATGCCTCAATAAAATTCTATGAAAAACTAGACTCTCATCCAAATAATTTCATATCCTCCCAAACAGTCCACAACTCCCTAAATGATCGACACTTAATGCCCTTTTCGAACACCAACCTGTCCTCCCGCTTCAGCCATCGCGTCCCCCCCAACCCTCCCTAGATCTAACCTCCCCGTACTAGAACCTGTTTAGAACGACCCCACGCCTGTGTTCTCTGCGCCAGCAAGCATCTCAATGAAATCCCAATAATCACTCCCCCCCCTTGGGCTACTAAGTACTGAATGTATCTTGTGCTCCTCCGTCCTCTCTCATGTGTATCTCTTCATGGACTCCACTCATACGGAGTAAAAGCAGGCTTCGCCTGCTGTGTACTCAATAAAGTATTAATCTAGTAAGTTTGGCCATAGAAATGTAATATGATCGGTATAAAATGTTGTATACCGCTTTTTAAAAAAGTTAGCAAAGTGAAGGTAAAACAATTTACATAGTTGGTCACCAGATTACTGGATCTAAGTTGCTAGGCTGTATTTTAACGTTTTAACATTAACGTGAAATTAAACTTTAACGGTAGACGACAATTCAGACGGATTAATATAACATTTCAATGGCCAAAAATGTAAATGTATATAAAAAGGCCTGAAAAAAGTAGGAAAAAAGAAAAAAAGTGGTGAGTATAATAAGCAGGCGCGTGCCGATAATTTAGCTTGCTTGACCATCTTCAATTGAGATTCGGCACGGGTTAATATTATCGTAAAGGGATGAAGTTTTATATCTGAATAGGTCAAGGCATTTATAAAAAAAGAAGAAGGTATCTCTTTTCAATTTCGGAAAGAGAAATACATTTTGTCGTAAAAGAGACAAAAGAAAAGAGACACATTGACCATCTTTAATTAAGATTTTGCACAGGTTAATATCATCGTGGAGGGATAAAATTTTATATCTGAATAGGTTAAGGCATTTATGAAAAAATTAGAGGGTAACCGTTTTCAAGAAAATTTTTTTGTCATGTAAGGGACACCCTAATGTCTGGTGTTTTAGAATTGAAAGCATTGGGTCGTCATATTTGAACCAAAAAGTTTCAAACCAAAATGAGAACATCGATTTACTGTAATTTGAAACTGTCATTTCTCTCAGTGTGGACTCCACATAAAGTTATTTGCCGACATCTCCTTCTCCATACCTTACTTGTGCCATAAAACAATAACCATCCCATCCCATCTTGTACCTTACATAAGTGGTTCCCGAAATGGGCGGTACCGCCCCTTGGGGGGCGTTGAAGAAGTCTAGGGGGCGGTGATGAGTTGAGAGGAAATGAAGGGCGGTATTAGAGTAAAAGGGTGCGTTGACTACTTTTAAACTATTGTTTAATGTCATTTTTATGGGTGAAAACATTAAAAAAATCCAAGTAAAAGTAGCTTAAAAACCCCGTTTTTAAGATTTTAAATTCAAAAATTTTCCTTGGGGGGAACCCAAGCCCCCCCTTTTATCAATGAATTGAGATATAAATAATTTTGATCAAGATAAATAATTTTTAAGATGAATGCAGGTAATTTTCAGTAGGCAGTAAGAAATTCCCTTTGGACGTAGTCAGAGATTTCAGTTTATCTAGAATCAGGGAAAGAATTATTTTTTTAATCAAAGCTTTTAAAAAGGTGGAATCTTATAAAAGGTAGAACTATTACCTAATAAATTCACATTGAATTTTAAGGTGCGTAGAAAACTTTACTTTTCTTTTAAATATTGTCCACACATACTAGTATATACTTCACAGCAACGTTTCCTGAACCCAGTACGTCGCTACGCGGAAGGAGAAAGTGAGTAAAGTTGGGTTGATAGGAGGAATTTCGATACGCGAATCGTGATAAAAAGACACTATTTATGCATGGGTTTAACGAAATAATCATATTTTAAATTTACGTTCTTTGTTTCACTCGAAATTCAGACACCGCGATGGGAACTACGGTAGGGACATAGTAGGTTCAACTTAAGTTGCTGTCAAGTATAGCTTTTAAATTAAAAAAAAATTTGTTTGGTTATAAATTAAAATATTTTTATTTCAAAATAATTGTATAGAATTCTTTAAAATATAATATATTTAAAGCACAATAAATATATTTAAAGCACATTTGAGAGAAATAATTGTAAGGGGGTGGTGGGAAAACGTTCTTGAAAAGGGGGCGTAAGGTAAGATATGGAAATACTACTCTGCCTTCCGCATTCAAACCATAGGATTCTTCCGCACCCGATTCAGTACAAGTGCACCGAACTGATGGGACAAACAGGTTTCGAATTTCATCTATAGAACAATACGGTTCGAACGGCGCGTCTGCTGTATCGATAATGATGCATCGGTGTGATTAAAATTGATCCCCTTACTCGATATCCGCTTTGGAGTGTAAGCGCTTTACTTTCCTCGAAAAATGACTGTTCTCGAAAAAACGTTGACTGAAAAAATTAATCTTCTTAAGAAATAAGTATTTACTTCATCCAGTAAATATTTTTGAGAAAACTAAACCCTTTGTCTTTTATACGGAATCGTTCGTAACCTAAAAATCACTGAGTACTAGAACAGAGAGTCCATAGCCATAGGCAGCGTTAGAAATTGGGAAAAAAAATCCACTGGTCCGCAACAAAAATTACTGGTCCGACAAATTAAAAAGGACCAATTTAAATATTATTATAAAGTAACCATTGCACAGAATCCGAGTACCAAATGGAAATGCTAAAAATTAATACATATTCAATTATAAGTTACCAGCTGTAAATATGAAATTTATATAAAGTAAGTACTAATAAAATAAATTTTTGAGAAATAAGCAATAGCTCCAAAAAATCAATTACTTTAAAAATATCTCATTAATTAAATATCTTTCTTGATTAAATAATATTTCACTAGCGAAAAGAATCTTGTGCAAATGTTAATATCAATTGAATGGTAGCAGATGAAAATTCAAAGTTATGATTTAGGTTCCAAACATGTTTAGCTATGGATGATTTGTCGAATTCTTGCTTTCTGACATAACCCTCATGTTCTTTAACTCTAAATGTTTACAATGTTAAATGTTTAAATGTCTAAATGTTTACGCGTTAAAATTTAGAGTTAAAGAACATGAGGGTTATGTCAGAAAGCAAGAATTCGACAAATCATTCATAGCTAAACATGTTTGGAACCTAAATCATAACTTTGAATTTTCATCTGCTACCATTATTAAAAATTGTAATATACCTAGTGACCTTGATTTTTTTGAATCGTTTTATATAAATAAATTTTCAGATTTCCTTGTTAATGATTTAAATAGTATTCCTTATTTCTCACCCATCTGGTTACCTTTGTATTGATTTTGTAATTTTTAACCATGCTTTTGTATTTTTAACTCAAATTGTTTTCCCTCTATTGTATTTTCACTTAAACTGTAACTTTTTGCCTTTATGTTATGTTTAAATTATTGATTTGATGTTTATTTTCGTCTTTTTGTACTGAAGAAGGGGATCCATTGATCCCCGAAACAATTGTCTACAATTTTAAAAAATTTAAATTGTGTAAAAATAAACGTTGTTTTTCAATTAATATTTCACTAACTGACATACAAATAAAATAATCTTCTTGATTAAATAACATTTCTCTAATTTACATAAAAATTGGATACAATTGCACTCATTGGCAAAAATAAGTACTATTCTTGAACAAATGATATTGCTCACAAATTAATACATAACTTAGAATTAGTTTTACATTGTTAGTTCACAAACTGGTTGTAATCTGGTTTATTTAATGAAATTAATTTTTTTTTGCCTTTTTTTCTCCCGATTTCAAGCAAAGAGAAATTGCAGGCTAAAACTGGAGGGTGGGATATTTTTTCACCACTGGTACAGCGGACCAGTGATTTTCTGATTCCACTGGTCCGAGCCGTTTATTGGTTGTCCCGGACCAGCAATCCAGTACAATTTCGAACGCTGGCCATAGGCACTAATGGAAATAGAAAAGTTGAATGGGATGGGGGCTTTTTTGGCGCTGCTGGGATCGCATCGACGTCACGGTATGTGGAGAAAAAAAGCCTGATTGTGCGAGAAAAACTTATTTCCTTCTCCTTCGAAAAAAAGCAGATTGAGTGACAGGTTGAATGAACACACACAGCCAGTGGTGGATCTACGGGGGCTTTCGGGCTGAAGCCCCCAAAACGTCTAATATTTTACTAAGTTTCTCAAAACGCAAAAAATCTATATCCGAATTCGTACCAAAACGAATTGAAAAAGTGGTGTTTTTTTACTTAAATTTCCAAAAATTTTCTGGGGGAGGACCCCAAAACCCCTCTTTTAGTGGTGTCAGTAGGATAATTCACTACCTTTTCCGTATTACCATTAACAAGAAGATTCAATTGGATTAGGAAAATTCTTAGCCCCCCCAAAACCAAATCCTGGATCCGCCATTGCACACAGCCAATCACAGGTTTGGTCACTAAAATGTACTGTCAATCATTTATAGTTCCTCGTCGCGCCCTCCAACCCGTCCAGAATTTGAAAATATCGTTTTGGACCCTCTGTTAATATTTTTCTCTGTGCTAAAAATGGTAGTCAGAAATGGTTTGATGTAGCAAAGTATGCACGTTCCTTGAATTACTAACTTATACTTCGAAGCCGTACTGGCACTAAGACGTAAGTTTAATAATTTTTAATCTCCTTTAAAAGGAAACATTTTATTGGGGTTAGAGACCTTTTATTAGTGAATTTTATTTATATTAGTATTTATTTATTAGTGAACAAAATTGTTAATAAGTATCTGTATTAATCAGAAAACAAAGTTCGATTCCTAAGATTCAATTCCTTGGTATTGATTCCTAGACATTCCATTCCAGAATCGATTCAGAAATATTTAGAACCCTATCCTTGCCATGTCATGAGAAGCGGATAAATAGAATCCTACCCAGGTAGCACACGAATACCGGCCAATATCGTAACTCGAATAACGGCCTATGCCAAAATGGCACATTTTCCCGACATCGGCCGTTATTCATTTTCGACAACGGAGAATAATGGCCATTGCCGGAGTGACGGTATTCATTTTTTTCGACATTTAACGGTATAGCAACACAACAATGGCCATTATTCTTCTGACGATATCGGCCTTTGCCAAAATACCCTCCCGCTAAATATTGGCCAATTTCAGTTTCCACAATATTTAATACCGTACAATACCGGCCGTTATCAGAATTTGGGAATTCGCACTTTTGGATATTGGCCGATCCTGACAGGTATTCACCTTAACAACAAAAATACCGCACAATACCGGCCGTTATCAGAATTTCGGAATTCGGTTTTTTTTTATATTGGCCGATTCTGTCAGTTATTCGACTTAAATTATTAGTGATTGACTAATGTGTTAATTTTCTAAGTACAGACTATTTATAAATAATGTTTAAAATATGCTAACTTTATTCAAATGATCAATTTTATAGATATATTTTGTCAAATCATTGGATCAAGTTAGCATATTTAAACATTATTTATAAATAGCCAGTACTTAGAAAATTATCACATTAGTCAATCAAGAATAAATGTTTTTTAATCTAAAATAGAATTCTTTATATGGAAGATTATTTTCTATTACTGTGAGCAATTTATATTTATAATATATATAAATTATTCGAAAAAGCAAAAATATTAATTTTTCTTAGGTGAAAGACTGGAAGAAACATTAGAAAAATTTTTTCTTAACTAATATTTATCTGAACACATTAAATTCAAAGTAAAACAAAAATAGCAGTTTATTGAACAGATGTTTACACAAATTTTACAAATACCATTTCTAGTATCCTAGGAATCAGGCGAAGGGATGTATACGAAAATATAACACAAATTAACATTAAAAATAAAATTACACACACAAAACTGGGGTTCCCAGTTACAATATTACAGAATTTGAAGAAGAAAAACTAGTAGCATACAACAATTTTTAGTGATATATATTTATCTAGGTTATAGTTATAACAAATAAAACATTTCTCCTTTTAAGAAATAATCACCAATTTTCAATAATTTTGACAAGTTCAAGTAAGTTAGATTTCAGCTAAGGTTAAACACTCTTACATAAAAATACCCAACGTTGAATACATAAAAATTAGCTTTAAAATAATATAAAAAAGAAACATTACAATTTTGACACTGCAGAGGAATCATAATAAAACCATTGATTGTAGATGACTTTGAATGCAACCAACACAGATACAAAAGCTCCCTGAAAAAGTAAAGAATTTATTTAAAAAAAAAAATAAGTATTCTTAAATAGAGATTGCATGCATTTCCAAATCATGCTTTGGAACAGTTTTAATTAAAACATGGTACTTCAATGTTATATTTTCAAATTGTTTTATATTTTAATAATTGAGAAAGGTAAGTTACTCAAATATTAATAAACTGCAAAAAAAATTTATCATGGCCTCATTAAAATATGAAAATAGAATGGAAAATAAACTGATGGAAGTACAATAAGGGAAAAGGATATAGAGACTTAATTTACAAGTCAACCGTAATTACAAGATGGGCGTAGTTCTAATTTAATAATTATGACATAACTCAATCTATCCTCATAACTCAAAAAGCACGAACACAACACTTCGTTTCACAAATACAGTAGTAATAACCAACCATTAAAATGTAAGAATTAAGAATAGCATTTAAATATATTACTTGCAATTAATTGGCTTTTGGAAAGTCCTTTTATAAAAATAATAAAGTTTGCATACAGATAAAAACGCAAGAAATAAATTTAAGAAACAGAAAACATTTGTAACATTAAATAACAGTTCATCTTAAAATATATATCAGACGATACTTAATAAAAAAATAAACACACTATGTTTATGTATGCATTTTCAGTTCTAGACCACTTCCATTCCATTTCAACAAAGGAAGATTTATTAATTTGGTTTATTTATTTTTTCATTTGATATTGGGCAAATTTTAATAAACAGTAATATGTTTTAATCGTTTGCTTTTTTTCATTTTAAGAACAAAGATTCTAAACATTATGCCGCCAATTTTTTTGTAAACAATGATTTAAAATTATTAAAAAAATAGTTTCTGCTTACTTACAATTTATCCTTTGCAAAAATCTTCATTCTGGAAGCGTCTATCCTAAATTAATATTAGTAGTATCCATCATAACTGGACGCAGTTGTTTATACATTTCAACCTTCAACAGTAACTAAAATTAAAAAAGACATTATTATAAGAAACGAAAAAAGACTAAAATTCTGGTAATTCAATTCAAAACAAAAATATTTAACGAAAGCGCGACATTCTAATCAATAAACGAATCGAACGTCGATTCCAATTTTCTGCAAAACAAGCATTTTTATAATAAAACAACATGGATATAAGCAAATGAATTTAGCAATGTTTAAATATGCGACTTACTTGGATAAAGATGCATTATCTTCTTTCTAGAACTTTTAAAACTCCATTACCGTCGAAGAGCTCTTTTTCGTTCATTCAATATTATGATCCGAGTTCTTCAAACATGGCGCCGAGATTGCAATCACCGCTGAATAGCAATAGTACTAGAGCGCATGCGCGTCACATTACTGACGAAAAAAATTACCACTCGGCCGATACCGCCGAATAACGGCCAATACCTTTTATACGACAATGAGTTAAAAGATGATGTTAAATATGTTTCTTTTAAGTACAAATATATTTTACCAGCTCAAATCTTATGAAATTATCAGGGATTTCAAGTTTGGCATTTGATAAGGCTTTGAAACTTAAAAATGAATTTTTTTTTTTTGCTTTTTGAAAAATATTTACCAATAATGCCAAATACCGGCCAATAACCTCGCCGACGACAATGCGTTTACAATACTGTCGAATAACGGCCATTATTTTTTCTACGACATTGAGTTAACAATGCTGTCGAATAACGGCCAATATCTTTTTTACGACATTTTTCTGACACCAGCCCCACATCACCGTAAAATAACGGCCAATATCGTCATGGCGATACCGATTTTACGATACTGGCCATTATTGATCGAAATCATTTATTCGACATTATTTTCTCATTTTTATCAAAATAAAGGAAAAAAGCCCAATTTTCACTTTTACACCTATTTTTCTTATAAATCATGTTATTAAAATTGTTTTTTATATGTTTTTAATATGAAAAAAAATTCACAATACCGGCCAATACCGTCCGAAATCCTTATTTCGACGTCCGACATCCTCCGGTATTCGCGATGTTGGCCGGTATTGGTCCGGCGTTGGCCGATATTCGTGTGCTACCTGGGTAAATAGAGATCAAGATAGGAGAAATAGAAATCAAGATTAAAGAGAAATAATTATGCTTTCCTATACTACGAAATTTCACGAGTATGTCGTAACATATTTTTAAACTTTCTCTTTTCATTCTTCAATTGAAGCTAGAAAAGCTTATGAAGATTCCATGGCAGCAAAAGTTGAAATAGTTGGTGAAATTCTTAAACGATCTTCTGATGTTCTGGTAGTTCCAGTTTCATATCGCTCAACCTTTTCCCAGAACCAAGTTGTCTTTTTTTCTTTAGATAAGCTCTAAAAACACCTATTCCAAGTCAATAAAGCTGGTTTCCAAACTTCACCTTAAGTGTTTCTTATCTCTATAACCAATTCGTTATGTTCATGGCTTGGCAATTTTCTTGATGGTATTTTCCAGGAAATATTACCAGCTTGGTTGTTGCCTCAAAGAAAAAAATAGGGTCAAGATAGTCGAACATGTGACGGAGATTAAAAAATGTTTTTTATTTCAATTATTTGACTATTTATAGTCAACTTCAACGTACAACATTGACGGCTCTCTCATTTTCCCATTCCATTTCTATTGCGTTACCATGGTGACGAGCCGCCAATTTTATATACACGGACTATAATGATGGCATTTAATATAATAAAGTTAAGTGTGGCTATATATGTATGTATGGTTGTCTTTTATACAAATCCACAGTTTACTTCCGATCTGCACGAAACTTGGTATACCTACGTAAAAAAACCCAAGGAAAAACATAGGCTATGTTTCGAAAACTTTTAATAACCCTTGACCCTCTTTCGACCCTTTTTATGGTCATTTTGCTGAAATAGCTTTATTTCTCCTCAAGAAGAGATTTGCTTACCCATTGTTACAAAGAAAACTTAATGCTAAACAACAAGTTTTTAATAGAAACACTAGGTACAAGTTTATTTAAAAATTATATTACTAATTTAAAAATCTATTTCCATGAAATTTAAAAGATTAAGTATAGTTTAACATATTTTTATTTGAGAGTTTATCTAATTTTTAAATTTTAAAAGATTTATGGAATGCTTTATGGAAAGCTTTATGTTAAAATGTCTCCATGGAAACGAGTAAGTAAAATCAAAAAGTGATAATATTTTAGCTTTTAAGAAAGTTGGTTAACAAACCAAAAACTATTAAAACTCTCTTTCAACTAGAAAAGATTGATTTTTTTCTTAAATTTGAAAGTGGAATAAGCTTCAATTATTGAATAATTTCACCGAAAACGTTAATTCCTAAATATATGATTAATCAAGAATTCTGAGCAATTTTTAGAATATTTTTTCCATGTTGTCAATATGTAAATCCTTCAAAAGTTATATTGCTTTAGAGAACTGAAGAAATTTTAGTCCATCTGAAAACACCGGGATAAGAAAAATTACTAGGAACACCGGGATAGGAAAAGTTACCGGGAACACTAGAATATGAAAAAGACGCCTGGGATACCGGGATGATTGGTAGATGCTGATCATACAAAATTAGAAATTGTATTTGGGAAAACTTAAAAATAATAAAATTATATACTCAGCACCCGTGCAAGGCCGGGCATATCAGCTAGTTAAATATATATTAGCCACTTTTAATTTAAATCACCACTAAATGAACTAAAAATATTTTTGTAAATTAGTTACTTCAATAATTAGTAATTTACAAACAACTTAACATTTTTTATTAAAGGAGTTCTTAACATATTTCGAATAGGTATACCTCATATTGAAAATAATAACAGGGAAGATAATTTGAGAGTAAATTTGAATAAAATTAGGACTCAAGGCAAGAATCCGATTTCTAGACAAGTTAATTCACGGTTAGATTCGTCAATTGAGCAATACACTTACAAATATTGTTGCCTAAAAATGCAGATATTTGCCTGTGTAGACAGATAGGGGTTCTTAAACTGCAAATCATGCAAAAAAAACCTGGGGATTAATTGTGACTCTCAGTTTCTTATTTAACCTTAAACAACGCTAAGTTTATACAACATTACTAAAAGGAAACCAACTTTTAAAATTTCTCAAAAACGCTAACGCTACTAAAGGAAATTTCATTTGAAAGTGATACTTTGTTCTTGCACTAAAGCCCCTAATTAGTTTAATAAATAATGTTGCAGTCTTTGAACCTGGGATGCTAATTAGTATACTTAGAAATAGTGAACTGCCCTATGAACCAACGATTAACGGTTGGACTTGGAGGGGTTTAATATTCCTTTCACAACTTTTATTTGAACCATTGATTGGGTCATGGAAGTAAGGTCTTTCCCTATAGTAAAGTGATCCTGGAGAATCCATTAAGATGACTTACACCGCCCCTAGCGGTGAAATAAAAAAGTTAAAACAATTAATTAAAAAACTAAAGCAGATAGAGCAAAATCCTCAGCAAGAGTATTGTTTCCAACTTTATGAAGAACTCACTGAAAAAATTTAATGAAAATATCGTGACTATTCGCGGAGATATACGCATGTGAAAATAGCACTTTATCAGGTCTCAAAAAGAAAAAGTTTGAGAATTTGCAAGTGTTTCAGTGCTAATATGTAGTTTTGTGTTTTTTAAGTTAAATAAAAACAAAATTTAATCAAAAGTTTAAGAAACTTGAATACCTCAGAACTTTTTCATTTTTGAGGCCTGAAAAAGGACTATTCTATTATGCTAATAGTATCTTCTCGCGAATGTTCAGATATTTTTATGAATTTGCTTTCTTGGTGAGTTTTTTTCATAAAATTAGCAATAATACTGTCATTGAGGTTTTTGCTCCATCTTCTTTGGTATTTTCAATCAATTTTTTATCTTTCTTATTTCTTAAGTTTTTTAACTTTCTCAATGGATTCTCCAGGGTCACTTACCTAGGAGTAGACCTTAACTTTCATGACCCTAGGAAACGTTGGTTCCAAATAAAAGTCGTGAAAAGGACTTTAGGACTTTTAAACACTTTGTATAACGATAACCAGCTGCTTTGCCCGGCCTTACACAAGGGGAGTGTATTATAGTTAATTTTTTTAAATTTTTCCCAAGTTTCACGTCTGAATTTCTGTATCAGCTATTACCAATCCTCTAGCGGCATTTCTCCCGCCGTTCTCAGTACCTTTCATTCCAGTTATCCCGGTACATTTTTCATCAGTAGTTAGGTCCCGGTGACTTTTTTTTTTACAATTTTATATAAATGTCAATAAAGTCCATCTGCTAAAAAAAACTAATTTGCATTCTAAAAGTTTTTCGTTTAACTAAGAGTGAATAAGAAAAGTTATTTTATATTTTTAGTCCGTTCCTAAAGTGGTTTCAAAAAGTTTTTTTATTTCTTTAATTTTTTTCTGTTAAAACTCGCGTGTAGAACGAAGCTACTTTAGATAGAGCACCGAAAGTCATTTCCCCAGTTTTAGTCTTCATTCTTTTTTTTTTTGCAAAACTGACAGTTCAATCAGTTTAGTTTCATTGCTCAATCCAAGACATTATTCCCCTTCGAGCCGTTTAGATCAGCAGAAGCACTCTCTTAGATTGTACAACGTAACCATTTACTCCCCTCTGGTAACAAACGTGAGGAATTTTATCTGGATCCATAATATACTAGTCTTTGGCAGACCAGTTGATACCGTAGAGGTAATACACGGGGAGAAAGCGTTTGATGTGGCCTTCCAATGACAAAAAGAAACATTTAGTAGCATGGCATCTTGTGGAGATAATGATGCTGATCACTAGGGCTGTGATTTATATGTAATTAAAAATCCAAAATATGTACATATAATATGTGTTTATTTTAGCAAAATATGTATTAAAAAATGCCAAATATGTAATAATAAAAGGACAATTTTAAGTAATTTTTTAAAGGGGCTCTTCAAATATTACGCAAGCACATAGTAGGGAAGGGTGGTTTTCGCTATTTGCCGACAGATCATGTTTTTTATGCTGTCTTGTCATGAGAAAAAAAATGAAAACCATGTGTCTACTTCCCTTCTCGGCGTGCCTGACACATTTCATCTGACAATCCCGACTTCACAACCTTTTAAAAGTTAAATTCAGCTTTGGGTGCACTAATTTTAACTATAATTTGAATGCGTATTTCATTTTATGGGTTACTTTATTTTGAAAATCGGTCAAAGGTATGATTATTTTTGAAAAATGTGAAAAATGGATAAATATGTAATAAAAATATGTAGTTATAGGTTGAATATGTAAAAATATGTAAATATACCAGAATATGTGAAAATATGTAAAATAAACATGGTCTTAATCAATTCAAAATCTTTTAAAACGTATAGAATTCAAGAGCATACTTTAATATCAGATTCCTGAACAAATATGTAATTAGGGTTTCTTGGGGTAAGTGGGTCACCCCCCTAAAACTATAATATGTACAGGAAATTTCACACTTACTCGCATTGATTATGTTACAGCTTGTCACACCGATGAGTTTTGCATATATTTGAGATTAGTTTAATTTATTTTTAAGATTATAGAACTAATTTAAAATAGATTCCCAGAATGGATTTTTTTGAGAGTTCGAGAGGTATTTTTCAAAGAAGTATTTCCAGTAAATTTTTCATTACATTTTAATGTTTATTGAACTGTTTTGCAGAGTTTGACCTAAATTACATACGGCAGTTTGAAATTTTTCAAAATTTTTAATTTTGAAGTGTTTAACAGGGGGGTCCCACTTACCCCATAGTTTTAGCATGGTTGGGGTAAGTGGGACCCCTCAGTGTGGGGTAAGTGGGACCCTTTATTATGATATAAGTGGTTCTAGATGGTTCCATATGATATTGGAACTACTACTGAAGACATGGGCGGATTTTAGGGGGGTCATAGGGACAATTTCCCCCCAATATTTTCAGGAAATTTCGATTTATAGTAGCACGTATCAAGACCTTTTACTCACCACTTCAAATAAAATTCATAAATAATTTGATCGACATTTTATATCAAATTTGCGTTTTAATTTAAGTTATGGTGAGTAAAGTGAAATACCTCATCAATAGTGTTCATTCTCATTTAGCGTGTATGATTCCTTTTTTTTATCTTACAATGTGTATTAAAGTGTCAAAATAAATCTTAATCAACCTTATTATGTTTTTTCAACACTATTTTATATGCTAAAGTAAAACATATCCCTTTGGCCTTTCAAAACATTCTTTAAAATACTTATTTTGCTTTTCATTCGATTCTTACCTTGTCACATTGATTTGGATGTGAGTATATTTCTCACTCATGGACACAGTTACAATAAAATATTTTATATTGAAATTTACTTTACTTTATCAAGTAAGACCCACTTACTTCCCTTTAAGTTTTTCTTGCTTTAAATAAAAATAAAGAGGGGGTGACCCACTTACCCCATCTCTTGGGGTAAGTGGGTCACCCATCTCATTTTTGATAAAAAGACCTGTTAAGAAAAATGTAAAGCTTTATTTTAGAAACTAATGATAAATATTTGTTTATCGATAGACTCTTTAACGAAATTAGTCAACAAGTACAAAATAAACCCTTTCAAATTTTTTCTATAAAGCTACAAAAATGTACTAGGCCAAAAAGGGGTCCCACTTACCCCAAGTGACCCTACATATAAATCCTAGCCCTACTGATCACCAATTTTCTACTCTGTACGTATAAACCCCTGCAATATTAATTTACAATTACATTTCTTTCTTTTCAAATTGCTGCTTGTTCATGACTCCTTTCTTTTCATCATACTGTTTGATAATTTTTAATTTATCATCGAAACTTAGAGCTTTCCTTTTAGTTCCAGAAGAACTGTCCATTTTTAAAATTTGAAATGCCCAGCTAAGACAACACGTTCCGTTCGTGGATCTCCGGAATCGGAACATTTAAGCACAATCGGAACATTGGGGAGAAACAAATTTCCAAGAATTCCGAGATAACGAATGCGAACAGAAGAATGGGGTACTACTTTCTAAAAATTCGGGTTTGTGAAAATTGGACATGGGTGGGGAGGGAGTTCTAGTCGCATTATTTCCAGTAACAGAGAACTCATTTCTTAAGCGATACTAGCTTACCGACGCAATAAGCAGGATTTTTCTTGTGGGGACTCTAGAAAAACGTCGATATATGCGGGAAGTCGTAATAAGCGGGGGCGTTATAAGCGGATAGATTTTAATGATAAAAGACCTATTCGTCCCAGGGACCGGAAAAAAACTTCGATATATGAGGGAAATATTACTAAGCGGGACGTACTAACGAGAATTTACGTATGCTCCTCGTGAATTAATGATTATTTTTAATTGAAACCAATTAAACTCCAAATCTGATCATGCGTTTTATGCCTTAAATGAGGTCATATTTTTACGATTTACTAAAATTTTTTAATCACTAAAGCAGGTTTTGGTGTTCAAGTGAAATTCAAACCCTGAATAAGTTTTGGCCCCTGCCCCTGAATAGGTTTTGGAAATTCAAACCCTGAAAAATACAATATAACCGATGACAACATTTTCTAACATTAGAAAATTAGTTTTTCTTCTTTAACTGCCAATCTGAAGTTTGACTGCCAGTTAAATGCCGTTCAAATCGCCGGTGAAATACGGCCGTTTGTGGCAAAATGACTACCATACTTGGTAGAATGAGAACAAGGCGTTCAAAGCTCTCGCTCAGTATACTACCTCCATGGTTGCGGAATCGGATGCCGCGCCGACTGGAATTTTAAAAAGCTCTTTGTCTCAATCTCAAACGATAGCTCCCTGATCGCACCTTCGGGGGAGAAGCATCGCCAAACGATAATTTGATGCGTCCTTCACCTACCTTTTTAAGAACCTCCAGGGATGGGAAAAAGATTGAAGAGAAATTTATGGGAGCCTTGATGGGGGGAATTTATCGTAGAAACCTTCACCTAATATTTTAGATGATAGTTGTCTCTTATTATGATGGTGTCGGTAATTAATTGGGTTTTTTTTCTCTCAAAACCAGTGTTTAGTCGCCGAGTTATGTCAGTTTAAGGGGGTTTTATTTTAATTTTTGGGTAATTTGTTGTTGGTAAATATTAAATTGTCAGTTTGAAAAGGGAAATAAGGGAACGTCCACATAAATTACGTGAGGTCAAGGAAGGAGGTCCTAGAAAAATCTCACATCTTACCCGGGGCAGGGGGGATGTAATTTAAGTCTCACCTTCACTTTTAGATATTTCTCACTTTTCTCCCGACCATCTGTTCGACTGTCTTTCTATATTGACCAAGCTCAAGCTCTTCAGTATCGATCTAGCTCCCTCGCCCCAATCTTCTCTATTTAGTCCACTGAAAATAGAGTTGAACCTCGGACAAATTGCAATAAAAGGTTTCTCAACGGTTTTCACTTAGGAATGACCTCATTAATAACATACTAAAAATCGGCCAAAATCGGCCGGGGGGAAGTTTAATTTTTTTTAAATTTTTAAAAAAATGGCCGAAAAAAAATTAAAAAAAAACCCAAAACAATAATATAGACATGTGATACATGTTTATAGGTTATTTTTGAGTTTTATAACCGAATATTGCCTTTAGTTTTGAAAAAAATTGAAATTTCAATTTTTAAAATTAATTTGAAAAATGAACTATATGAAAAAACTAAAACCCCCCTAAAAACCTAACCAAATCATCAAAGGAGATAAATCAAACGGTTTTCATTTAGAAATGACCTAAATATTAACATACTAAAATTTAAAAATTTTGCGAGTTAAAGAAGTTAAATTTTTTTTCAAATTTCCATTTTTTTTTGCGAAAAATGCTTTTTTTTTCAAATTCGTGCCAAAAACTTTAGAGGCTTTTGAAAAGGTCATTTTTCGGTGGATATTGTCCACAGATAGTTATATAATGGAAAACCGGTGGAATTGACCCTCAATGAATTAGTTAATTATTTTAAATTCTGATGTAAATATGCCAAAGTATTACCTTTTTTCACTTTTTACTACATTTTACCAATTTCAAAATTTTAAATAAAATAATTAACTAATTCATTGACGGTCAATTCCACCGGTTTTCGATTATATAACTATCTGTGGACAATATCCACATAAAAATGACCTTTTCAATATACTCAAAAGTTTGGGGCACGAATTTGAAAAAAAAATGCATTTTTCGCAAAAAAAAAGTTGAAATTTTAAAAAAAATTGAACTTCTTTAACTCGTAAAATTTTTTACTTTTAGTATGTTAATATTTAGGCCATTTCTAAATGAAAACCGTTTGATTTATCTCTTTTGATGATTTGGTTAGGTTTTTAGGGGGGTTTTAATTTTTTCATATAGTTCATTTTTCAAATTAATTTTAAAAATTGAAATTTCAATTTTTTTCAAAACTAAAGGCAATATTCGGTTTTAAAACTCAAAAATAACCTATAAACATGTATCACAAGTCTATATTATTGTTTTGGGGTTTTTTTTAAATTTTTTTCGGCCATTTTTTTAAAACTTTAAAAAAATTAAACTTCCCCCCGGCCGATTTTTAGTATGTTATTATTGAGGTCATTCCTAAGTGAAAACCGTTGAGAAACCTTTTATTGCAATTTGTCCGAGGTTCGGCCCTTTTTTTCGCTATTTTCAGTGGACTAATTCTTTATAGAGGTTGTAAATGTTGCTGCAGCTGTCCTGAATACTTTCGACCCTATTTGACTCATACATGTGATTCTCCCACCCAATTGCTTAGCAAAATTAAAATCCAACAATTCGATTTGCAAATTTGAAATTCCACTTTCTTATTTTCCAATCGTGTTTTTACTGAAAACTCTGCTTTGCGGTGGAGCTTGGTTATTTTAAGTGGCATAAGACAACAACAACAACAACTGAAAACTCTAGCCGCGAGTGTTGTATAGTAATAAAATAAGTTTTAAGTAAAATCGAAAAAAATAATCGAAATAATATGAAAACTAGGTAAGATTTAAGCTAAAATATGACTCTAGCTCTAGCATATCGAATCGTAGATCTCCGAAAGTAGAAGCAGAAGCCAATTGACCCCCTCTTAAAATGAAGGAAAATTAATGTGTCATCGAATTTTTTTTAAATATTTTCAGCCAATTTATTGTATGAGTAATCACATGTATGTTGACTCCTCTGCGCCAACTTTTTGGAGAACAACATTTTTCACTTTTGTGCTGTTATAATTAAGCAGAAATTTAATTTTATTGTCAATTTAAGTGGTTCTTAAGACTTTTTAAGCTGAAGTTTCATAAGTTTGAAAATTAGTATAAGTCCAATAACGTTTTTGAACTGCGCAACATTTTTGTATGTACTTAAATTATTTTGGATGATTGTTCTAGGTATTCTAAATAAGGTCCTGAATTTCCAGTCAAAATTTGGTGGTCATACAATGAATATACAATGAAAATTCCATTACTTATGCAAATTTTTTAATTTTCTCAAAACTTGGTTTTTGGACTTAATTCCTTTTTCAAATTGAAAGTTCAATTTAAAATTTGCCCTTTATTCAAGGCCTCTTCATCTTGTTGGGTTAATATTAATGATGCAGTTAATTAAATTACTACAGAATATATTTATTAATAACTATTTTTGAGATTAATTAGGTAATTATGTAATTAATAAATTTTATTGTTCATTTTAAGATAAGAACAATACATTAGATCAACTTTAAACTCTACAAACAAAGTTGAAAAAACCCCAAAGTCACCACTTTTTAAATACAATAGTAAAAATTAAGAATTTAAAATTCAGATATTCGAGGAGAAAACTCAGTTCTTATGTTGTTAAATAAACTTCCCTTATCACAGAGGGAATCATATGAAAATATTTTATATTTGTGGAAATTCATTTCGGTCGATAATTTTAAACACAAATATGCAGATAGCGTGGTCAGTTAAAAAAAATTATTATTAATTAGTAACGTGTGCTACTTTGACTTTTTCAAACAACAAAACAAAAAGTTTTAAAATGTTTTTTTCTTTTGAATTTGATTTGAATTTTTAAGTCTATTTTATGAAAATAAAACTTTCTTTCATGTAAATTTGCTAAGTGGAGAGTAATATAGAAAGAGTACTTTACCCTCTAATTTTAGGAATTCTCCCATAAAACGGACGTTTAAGCATTCTGAAACATTGCCGTTTTGAGAATCACTAAAATCAATAACTGCAGAAATATTTTCCTGAACTCCAAAAATCTCCAACTTAGGGAGGACCCCCAATTTGGAGCCAACTAAAACATCTTGATCTTGATCTATGTCTGAAATTTGGATTAGGTGTACCAAAACAAGTTGAAAACCTGCTTTTTAGACTTAAAAAAAATTAGGTAATTAAAACCTGATTATTCACAACCCTTTTAATATTTTGTTTGTGGAGAAGATTCAGTTTGATTTTGAAAATTCTTAGCATCCCCAAATACAAATCCTGGACCCACCAATGTCTTAGGGTGCCACTGATTATACTCAGAAGTGCCTCGGGTTGGCCTTAAATATCATAACATCTTTTTCAACTGCACTGTACTTTGAATACACTTATGTTTTTCGTTGATTGTTCTGTACTCTAAATAGTCCTGAATTTCCATTAAAAAATTCGTGTGTTTGTACAGTAAATATTCCATTACCTACCCAATTTTTTTCCTTTGGTTTTTGAACATTTCATTTTTCCAAATGACACTTTATTTTCCATTCGCCCATTCAGTAAAAATGTTAAGGGACCCGAAAATATTAACTTGACCTGAATAATGGCTTTAGTCACGTGACTTCTAACGTTCTTTTCTGATGGCATCCTCACGTGTTTGTCCATGCTCCCTTTACAACTTTCTCTTCACAAAATGCAATTGACCCAATTTTTACTTTGAGAAGATCTCTTATCAAGATACCTTTGACTTAAATGTTTCAGATTTTTTAAAAAAATATTTCTTTTCTTTGTTAGCTTTCTATTGCTTAACCTCAGTTTTCCCCGTTTTGAGTAAATTCGATTTTTTTGTACTTAAAGTAAACGTGTTAAATAGAATTTTTTAAGTTCCAGGAATAAAATTTCAAATACGAAACTGACAACAAAAATAGTCTTTATATAGTTTTGGAAGCATTTTAACAAATCTACAAAGAGAAGTAGAATGGAATTTAAATTATTTATTTTACTTATAAAAAATGAATACTCATCTCTTCTCTAAAAAAAAACCTAATTTTCAAAATTATAGAAATTTCATTAAAACTTCAATGCAAAACTAGAAGTTTGTTACGAACTCTAATTATATTTGGAATCCCTTTTTCCCTATAATTTATTTTAAAAAAAATTGTTATTAATGCAACAAGCAATGGAATTTTTAAATTGATCTTTCCTTCAAAGATCGGCGGAAACCTATTGTTTAGTCCGTTACCAGTTAAAACGCCATTTTTTTTTAGATAATCCTTTTTTAATTTAAAGACGGTCTGCAAAATATTGAATGGAATAAATTATTGGAGGCGATTTTCTCTACTATAATTACCCCCAGAATTTGATGAAATTTAGTTTGCTGGGTTTTTTTTGGGGGGGTGCACTTTCAGAATATGTAATAATAAAAAAGATGTTTTCCTTAGGAAAAAATAGTAAAACGTTACCACTTCGCCGTTTTCCACTATGTTTTTCCGGAAAATTTTCCGCTATTTTTTTGCTGTTTTATTAGTTTCATTTTGTATCCAATTTTCTTCTCTTTCAAAGAAATAAAATTAGTTTGATATAAAATTAATGTTATTATTTTTTTGCATTGAGATCATTGTCTTCTTTCTTTGTGGTATATTGGAACTCTGAAATAGTAATAAAAATCTATTTCATTTTTTTGTGAGAAATATGCCCCTGCCAGAAATTTTAGAATACTATTTTGTTTCCATTTCAGTTATTCATAGGCCCATTTAGTAAATGAATAATTTCTCTTTATGTGGCATCTTTTAATTTAATATCGAGACATTTATATACATTATACAGGGTGTCCCATAAATAATGGGTCACACTTTCTAAGGGGGATAGTAGACACCTAGACGAGTCAGAATCACATAGGATTTGGGGGTCCCAGGCCAAATCCCAGGGAGTTAAAAATGGAGCGGAACTATTATTGATAAAAATTTAATTATGGTATCAAAAATTGTGGTTTAATATGATCTTTAAAATTATCTTAAAAGTTTTCAGTTTAAAATTTTTTTATTTCAAAAAAAGTTTAAAAACCACAAAAAAATGTGAAAACTGTGCCAAAACTTTATTTTGTATTTCGAAATCCTTTCTTTTGATTTAATAATCTGAAAGATCATAGTTAAAAACCCTTAAGTCCAAAGTGTCACGTAAAAATCATCAATATTAAATGCTTGAGAGTTAAAGCATGGTTTTAGTCCGTTTTTTCTCTTTTCAGCTCCATTTTTAACTCCCTGGGATTTGATATGCGTACATGAGTTGATCTTCTCATCGCAGATCTGCATGCAAGCAAAGTTTGGCAGCAACCTTTTCAGACACCCTGTATTATAAGAAACAAAAACACCTTATCCAGCTTTATCCTAATTTTTTTATCAAACTTAAAATGTCTTCCCTCCTCTTCTTAGGTGTTCATGACGTTCTCGAGTTGGTCGTGGTAACCGAGTTCCTTCCACCTGGCCACGGCCATGTTCCTGTTCCTCCTGCCCGAAGCCCTCGGGATCATCCGTGCTACCATCAACCCCCCTTGGCTGTGGATCACCAGATACAGGCTCAAGTACCTGTTCAGGGTAACTATAGCTCTCACTTTATTTAACCCTTTATGTCCCGACGGGACTTGAAAGTCCCACTTCCCAATGTTCCGAATTCGTCCAATTTTCGTCATGTAAGGCCAAATTTCGTTTACTTATAGTTGTAGTTACGTAAACTTGACATATTTTGGATGAGGATGAGGAAAATAATTTGGGGCATAATGGGCTAAGGGTCTGAAACGACACAAAAAGTGGTGGAAAGAAATTTCCCCCATACATTGAGAGATGCTGCTTGCTTCTTATTGCTACTTTTGGAATAGCCAAGCTCCATTCGCAAAGCGTCATACTACGTTCACACATAAAAAGTTAAACTAAGTTAATAAAGAAAAAGTTAAACTAAGTTAATAAAAGTTAGTGCTAATCTAGTTTAAGAAAAGTATGTGTGAACGAACTGTCTTAGATTTAAACTAGTTTAGAGAATATAAACTGTCTTAACTTTAAGATAGTTCCCCAAACTCTCTTAAGTCTTTAAACTAGTTTTAGTTACCGTGGTGCCATCTACTAAGAAGAAAAAGAACTACTACAAACGACCAACCTTTTTTTTATTTGATATTGGTACAATCGTTATAAAATTAAATATATTTCGATAAACAAACTGGACATCACAAGAAGAAAAATCGGTATTCTGCAAGTATAAGTCGAACGTAAAAAAGTTTGGATTGCAGTGTATTATGCCGGCTTTACACCACCGCTGTAGGAACTGCGGGAGCTGCATTAACGATAGCGGGAAGACCGGGCGATTTTTTTTCAAGAGAACCAATAGGAGGCCTCGAAAACGATCGCGAGCCAAAAATCGCTGCGATAATAGCGGTACCGCAGCGACACGCAACGACAAGAGACCCCCCATTTGGACTAACTCCCAACTTTGAAAATTCATCGAAAAATCCCGGAGGTGCTCAAGGTCCTAAAACCACGTTCAAAATGTGGATAATCTATCTAAGATATAAGGAAAAATAAATATAGATGATAAAAATCATGAAAAGTGCCAATCTGGAGTATGTTCCTGAACTCTGTTTTTTCTCCCATGTTATTTCAATAGGGAATTTTTGCACAAAAAATTTTGTCAAATGGTTCTAAAACCTCGACCGGAGCATTCCTACCACCTTCCGGTTGATGGGAAAATAATTTTTAATTTGAAAAAATTATTTAATAAGCCTAAAATTGACCCCCAAAGTCTTTGTTTTGGTCATTGGGCTGTGTTTACATTTGCCATCCTGGGCAAATATCAACTCTAGGGAACCTAAAACCTCAAAATATCGTAACCGGAACTCAGAAATAACCCAGATTGGCCGTTTACGGGACTCAAATCGGTCCAGAAATCAATAAATGAGCCATAAATATGTATTTTAAGGGGTTTGATCCAGGGACGCTGGCCCGGTCACGTGACCCCCTTGCTCTCGGAGCATGGCTTGACCGCAATCGAGGTGACGAGAATACTCGTAAAAAGGCTGAGGAGCCGTTCCTGACCCAGCAACTGGTCCTGACATAAGCCATGCTCCTATCTGGCCAGATCACAATTAGTGGTCTAAATACCACTGCCATAAATTGGTCAATAGGTCCCTAAAAGAGGGGGTAAAAAGATTGGCAGCAAAAGCCCATTCAAATATAATACTGAGCATATGCACAGGATATTCTCTCATTGCAATAATCAAGGGACTAGAAATGTATCCCTCGGTATAAAATAACCTAGCTTGACCCAAACCCAATCAAAATCTAAATGGTACCCTGGTGTAACCCAGACAGTCATCAAAATGGACCAAGAAATCCTAAAAATCAAATAGATAGGAGATAGGATAAAAATGATGACATTTGACCGCAATTGCGGTGCTGTCCTAACACGTGAAAGAGAGGATAAGCGCACAACTCATGCATGACTGGTAGATATAAACTAAACCAAATAAAATAAGATAAAATAAAATAAAGTGCCTGCCAAATAAAACAGGATGAGGTAAGAAATAAAATACAGCTAATACAGTCGAATCCGCTTAATGTGATCACGGTTAATGTTATCAATCGGATAATGTTATTAAAGTTGACTGGTCCCGATCACTCCTATTTAAATTAACGCAAAATGTATCGTTTTATGTGATCAGTTTATCGTTTAATGTTATCAAAATTTGGTGAAATCCCTTAAAAACCTCCTTTTTTCCCCGTTGGAAGATCAATTTTAATGCATAAACATACAAAAGAAGTTATTAATGTAGTAGTGATACTATATGATTTGCTCTTATATTTTTCTTTAAGAATGTTAAAGTTGCAAAATACATATTAGAAAATAGTTTTAAATACGTAAATCAGGACTACGACTACACAGTTGTGATTTTTATGCAAACAATTTAGTTACACTGTTTGCCATTTTTTAGTATAGAACCGCTTATTATTATCAATCAGATATTGTTATCATTCTGATCTTGGACAAATGTGATCACATTAAACGGAGTCGACTGTAATATAAAAAAAATGGAACGACCCGTAGAATATAATGAAATACTAATCTCCCCTCTGAGTAGAAATGTAAGACAAAATGAGAATAAAAGAAAGACACTAAAGTGAAAATGAAAATGTAATCTGAAAATAAAATAAAATAATGAAAAGGTATTGTAAAGAAACTAATGGAAAGTAATCCTCATAGACAAAATAAATAAATAAAAGCTAATAGTAAAAACCACTAATGATAAACGAATAAAATAATATGCCAGAAGCATCCCTAAATGAATGACAAAGGAAAAAGTAAGAAAATAAAATACAAAACCAGACCTAACTCAAAAATAAAAGAAAAAGTACAAAATACAAAGTAACCCCAAATGGTGACCTAATGAAATACAAATAAAATAAATGCCAATTGTAACCCCAAATGAATGATAAAGAGGAAAAGAAAGAAAATAAAAAAAAACTAGTGATCAAAATCTAAAATCAAACAAAAAGGAAAATAAAAAATAAGCAATCCCAGATAAATCCCTCCCAATAAGCTATCCCCCATAAAGAGAATGAATGTAAATCCTAAAATGTAATGAATAACTCAAAATGAATCTAAAATAATCAAAAGCATCTCTGGATGCATGAGTCAAAGAGGTGTTTGACCGCAACTTCGGAACATTCCTCTCTCCGGGAACGCGAGAAACCGAAAACAGTCGCAACGGAAGGAGCGACTGCAGCTAGAGAGTCGCGGCTGCCGTTTCTGCCGTTGCGTTTCTAGCGCCATCTCTTTAGTGTCGCTGGAACTAAAAACGTGTAGCTACTGCAGCTCCCGCAGTTCCTACAGCGGTGGTGTAAAGCCGGCATTAGGCTTAGAGACGAGCTCTTGGACGGCCACCATTTTTTACTCGTAGCACCATATGGTTTGAGATAGTTATAGTGTGATGTGTGAACACTTAAAAATAAGACAAATTAAGTTAAGCTATCTTAACTTCTATCTTAAGTTAAACTAGATTAACTTTTCATGTGTGAACGTAGTATTAGGGCAAAGGGCTCCTGAAAAAGTGAGGCCCATGAATGGAAGGAGTCCGACTTTAGCCTTCGATGATAGATACCGCTACCATCTATCCCCATCTCCACAATTTTGCCATGTCTCTGAAGGGGAGGGAACAGTCTCCAGATGACCTGGACCCATCTGCTCCATGACCGACCACAGGACTTTAAATAGATTATAGATTTTAAAAAAATGTGAAATTTAATCATTCATAAACACTGAAGAAACGCCTTTTGCCATACCTGTGCGACTACCATTTAGATTTAAACTTCTTTTCAAAGATTTGTTTTTCTGTCAATGTTTTTCTCGTGGCGGTCGGACTATGGTATTTAATTAAAGTCCAAATATAAAAAAATACAAAATACATTTAGTAATAGTAAAAAAGAGAACACAAACATATTCCACGTTATACTTTTTTAAGTGTAATATTCTCCTTATAAAAGGGACCATGAAGCATTAAATTAAACACATCTAGCATTAGAATTTTACTTAAGTTTTAGTTTGATTTATGAATTTGAGTAAATCTGCTCGAAGTTGTTCTTTAATTCTGTTGTTCTTCTGATTGGATCACCAATAAAGGTAAGTACTAAATTTATTTAAGGACAAAAGATATTCCATGAACTGGAATTCCTGAAAGTGAGTATAAGTAAGTATAATTGAAGCGTCAGTTGGAAGAAGGGAAAAAGTCCAAAAACAAAGTTTTGAGAAAATCGAAAAAAAAAACTGTATAAGTAATGGAATTTTCATTGTATAGCTACCAAATTTTTACTGGAAGTTTAGGACCCTATTTAGAAGACAGAGCAATCATCAAAACTAATATATGTATATTCAAAAATATTTTACAGTCAAAATAAGTTGATGGACTTATTCCCTTCTTCCACCTTATAAAATTTTTCTGATGAAAAAATCTTTAAAAAACCCTTAAATTCACATTTAAATTATATTTCTCCTTAGTTTTCACCACAAAAGGGTGAAATAAAAAGGGTAGACATATAAAATTCAAAATTATAGTGAAACTGAGTTATTAAAGCAGTATCAATGGAGTGAGTGAATATGAATGGAGTCAAACATTCCCTACATAAAAAAAAGTTTGAAAAAATTTAACTTAGTTTACCGAACAAAGAATATGAAAAGAAAGACAAATTAACTTTATTTCCAAATTACCTTAAAAATACAATGAAGGACATCGATTTCATCACTTCAAGGGGCGATTTCTCCCTATAGAGCTTAGTTATTTTCCCCTCTTTTCATCCATGGATAGAGCAATGCTTCGAGATTGTTTTGAGCACAAAAAGTCAATTTGCCATTTTTTATACTTATTCCCTTCTTCAAATTGACGATTCAATTATTTTCTCACTTATAAAGGAATCGTCAGTTTGAAGAGGGAAATAAAACCAAAAAGTTGTAAATTAAATGTTTGTACACAGAAAAAAAATCATCACACTTTGCTCTACGCATGAGTGGAAAGAGGGGAAAAATAACTACGTTATAGGCAGATATATCACCTTGAATTTGTGAAAACCGTGGTCTATTTATTGTATTTTTCTAAATGTTCTTTTGTAAATCTAAGCTAAATTTAACTTTGTGAGAAAACTCCAGCTCTCAAGCGTCGCCTCCAACCGTGGACCGGTTTCGCCCTTGTTAGGGCTCATCCGCAGTAGCGTCTAGAACGTAACAAGGCTTCCTATGAGAGCCGAAAAATTGGTTTGTGCGCATGCCCGAGTTGGCGGCAGAGATTTGGCGAGAATTTGGCTCCTTTGAAGGTACTGAGTTTAAAAAATGTAATTTCGTCCTAAAAGTTGTGCTGGCATGGTTGTGTGGGTAGGACGAACGGTTGCTATACCGGTGGTCGTACGTTCGAATCTTAGTGGCTACTAATTTTGTTTTACCAAATTTATACTTGATATAAAGTATTTAGATTTTATTTAATTAATTATTATAATTATTTATACTTGATTTAAAGAATTTAGATTTTATTTAATTAATTATTTTCATTAGATTTATAGATTTTGAGAAAAGTTTTGTAGTTATGATGTGAATTTTTTAAATTTGATAACATTATTTAATTTAATTAAAGAATTTAATATTAATAAATTAAATGTAAAATTTGTTAGAATTTTTTTATTATATTAAAAAACTTTGAGAGTTTTGTGTAGTTATGATGTTAGAGAATAAATTTTGATGTCCTGATGTTCATAATTTTAAATATTTTAATATATTAGGGATCGTTTTACTTTAAGTTCCTGTGATTTTTCATTTAAATCCTATTTAAAACACGAATTATCTAGAAATGGACTCTTGAACTTTGAAAACCTACGACCCAACCAAAAATATACGGCAATTTGAAACTGGGATAAGAGCTTCGCCAAGTAGCGATTCCTTCGCCAAATATTTGTTGTAAAATTGCTACTCAGCGCATGCGCACAGACCTTTTTTTCAACTCTCATAGCTTGCCTTGTTACGTTCTAGCGTGCAGTCTCATCAGCACGGTATAGGAAGTAGGGATGTCAAAATTTTCAAAATAACCGGTTTTCGGTTAACCGGTTTATTTTTCCTCTCGGTTAAACCGCTCGGTTTAAACCGACCAAAATAACCGGTTATTTAAAAAACCGAAAAACCGGTTTTTCCTACACTTGAAATGCATTACAATAACGGTTTGTCAAAATAAAAATCGATCTGTTGTTGTTTGGATGATTACTAATAATCATACATAGAAAAAAAACATAGATTTTCAAAGATTTGGTCATAAGCCATCGGTTTTTATTCGGTTTCACACTTTAAATTGCTTTAAAAACCGGCAATGGGGAAAACTTTGAATTCTTCATCAACCGGGAGAACATTTTAATACAGTTTTACAAGTTAAATTGTTTTTGAGTCTGAATTTCAGTCGTTTTTTTTCCGGCGTTTGTTGAATGTAAAAAAAAAACCAGGCCGATACAATCTTATCGTTTCAAGTAATTAAAATTTTAGTTTTTAAAGCTTAGTCAGAATAATAGCCAATTTTTTCACCGGTTGTTAACTAAAAAAAACCGGCCAGTACACCCTCATCTTTTTAAGGTATAAAATTTTAGCTTTTGAGCTAGACTTTCAGCCGGTTGTTGATATTTGAAGAAAACCGGACCGATACACTCTCATAGGGTGTCCCTTTTATAACAGAATTTTTTTTTGCAAAATTAAAAACGGTTACCCTCTACTTTTTATATAAATGCCTTGACCTATTCAGATATGAAATTTCATCCCTTAACAATATTAACCCGTACCGAATCTCATTTGAAGATGGTCAAACAAGCTTAATTACCGGCACGCGCCCACTGATACTCACCACTTTTTTCCTACTTTTTTCAGGTTTTATATATATTTTTTTCTGTTGAAATGGCCTATAAGCGGTCTGAAATGTTGTCTACCGCTTTAAAAAAAAGTTAGCGAAGTGAAGGTACACAATTTTCTTTTAGTTGGCGTTTCTAGTCACCTGGATTACCAGATCTATAAGTTCCCTTGTAATTGATAAATTTTTGCTGTGTTGTTTTTTAACATTCGTCAAGTTAAACTTAAGCTGTAGACGACAATTCAAACCGATTAATATTACATTTCCATTGCCAAGAATATTAAAAATCCTGCAAAAAGTAGGGAAAAGAAAAAAATGTGGTGAGTAATAGCGGGCGCGTCCCGGTAATTTAGCTTGTTTGACCATCAATTGACATTTTGCACGGGTTAATATTATCGTAGAGGGATATAATTTACATCTTAATAGGTGGTCTAGGCATTTATAAAATAAGTAGAGGTAACCGTTTTCAAATAAGCCGGTTTTTTCCACCGGTTTTGAATTTTTAAGAACCGGACCGGTACACTCACATTTTTTAAGTTTTTAAAATTAAGTTTTTTAACCAGGCTTCAGCTGGATTTTTTTCAGCCGGTTGTTGAATTAAAAAAACGGACCGATACACCTCTATAATTTCAAGTAATTAAAATTTAGTTTTTGACTCAATTTTTTCCGAAGAATGTGGATTGTTGAATTTGAAAATAAAACCGGACCGATACAATCTCATCGTTTCAAGTATTTAAAATTTTAGAGTCAGAATTTCCGCCGTTTATTTTCGGCGATTGTTGAATTTCATAAAAACTGAAATTAATTTTACGATTTTATAAGATTAACCCCTTCCCTCCTTAGCATGGCTCTCACACGTGCTGAGCGTATGCTTTCTATTTCTCGCTCACGTGTGAGAGCCGCGCTGAAAATTTCCGTTTCTTTGGTCAGGAACTGGTTTTATATCTACGTTTTATCACTAGATGGCAGATCGGTCGGCAGGATGGTTTTATTTTTTGATGCTTAGTTTTGGATATTTTGACTTGATACAGCTCGAATAATATAATTCCTTATCTTTGCTTTGGTTTGAAAGACTTTTTAGATCACGTGGTTTATAACGACAAAATACAGGGTGGTCCGTCTCGAATTCGTGGTACAAACTGAGTAGGATAGGTATAGGCAGGGCTCGATTTCAGCCGGAACGGTCCGGAACGGCGTTCCGGAACCTCTTTTTTGGAAAAAATTTATATTCTATTTCAGGGGTCTCCTAACTACCGCCCGCGATACCCTTTCACCCGCCCGCGGATATACCTTTCTATGTGTGAATAAAAAAAATCCTAAAATGAATTAAAACCCTGTTTTTACTGTCAAATTTCCAAAATCACATTTATTTTCAGATTAAGTTCATAAAAGTGAGAATCCTACCAAAAAATATTAAAAAAAGCATATTACAAATAAAAAAAACTTTTAATGATTTTTTAACTTTTTGCAAATAACAATAATTGTGATTTAATTGTAAGGTTGTTACTTAATTGTTCTTTTAAAACATAATTGGAAATCTCCATTTGAACTACCCACAATCCGCTCCTGGTGTCGATTCTTTTTTATTTGAACCATATTTGCCAGATTGCTGGTCAAATTTGCAAAGAAAATTTGCGACATCTTAAATTCTACCATTTAAGAACTTAAACTACGCATTCTATTCCTTAAATTAGGAAAATATACAACTCTTATGGTTCATTGATGTTAAGCCATCCCGCCTCCTACAAAAGGCCCCCTTTTGGAAAAAAAAGTATAACCCACTGTAAAATAAGGTGTTTTACAAAAAAATTGTACAAAGAGTTCATCGTCTTATCTAATAATTAAGTTAGAATACTCTTCCTAACCTAGTACAACACATTTGAATTTATTTTTTAAATTTAAATTTATTTTTTAAATTTAAGTTTGAAAATTAAATGATTAAGTTTTTGTATTAAAAAGTATTCGCTTTTTCAGTTTTGATACCAATAATTTTACCGTTCCGGTACCTCTTTTCTTAGAAATCGAGCCCTGGGTATAGGATTAGGTGTACCAAAACGAGTTGAAAATCTGCTTTTTAGACTTAAATTTCCAAAAGTTTTTATGGGGAAGACCCCCAGACTTCCCCCTTTAGGATATTAGAAGACGTTTTTGATATTGAAATTTCATAGCCGTCCCCCCCTCATAACCAAATCCTGGATTTGCCGCTGGAGTGGAACCAGCTGTAAAAATTTTAGTTAGATTTTCATTTAGAAATAATTTTTCTTAAAATATTTAATCAGATTTTTTTAGAGGGCTGATGACCTATGTAAAATACTAATGAAAAAGTTTAGAAAACCCTTATCTTAGATATGGTAGTGAAGGTGCGGGATTATATACCGGTTCACCAATGTGGCATGTGCGAGCCACGGGGCAATACCGATCTGAAGGTCATGCGACTCAAAATTATACTTGGGGTCTAGGTTCTAGAAATGTGGTTTACGTGCCCAACTTACGTACTAAGAGCAATGCGATTAATCCGCTTGCACTCCACGTAATACATATTTGAGAATGCTTGTCATTATTTATACTCAATTTGAATTATTTAATTATTATACTGGTGACTAAGCTCGCCACAAGTTCTTAACAAAATTTCTTTGCAAATAAGCCAAAAAAAATCTTATCTAGACCTAAGAGGTCTAGTGCTATATTAGACTCTTAGATCAGCTTCAGTTTTAAATATTATTTAGAAAATTGAAGCTTTAAAACAAAAGCAGTAACGTTATAATTTCAAGTTACTGCTTTTGTTTCAGTTTTCACGTATAATGATTTGATTTTTGGAATTTTTCTCGCTCGTTCTTTTAAATTTCATAAAAGTTAAATTTCTACAGAACGATTGAGGATGTCGCGACAACACTTTTACCTTTGTGCCAGCTTAGAATAATGGACAAAAGCATTTTTAAAAATAAATGTTTTCTGAACGATTTCAAAAACACCAAACTGAAATAAATAAAATGCGGTTCGCTGCAAACTAGCATGGGTGACTTAACCTTGTCTTTTAACTTGGGATTTTTAAATCAAAATTTCCTCGTTAACAAAGGTTTTTAGAAAACTAATAACTAAGGAAAATCAACAGTCCAAATATAAAAACTTCAAAAGATATTTTACAGTCTTTTTTGAATTCTTAGTACAGTTAGGGGGGTCGTATACAAATAAAACCGTTCAAAGTGTAAAAGGGGGAGGAAAATTTCAATGCATGGATTAGTGTTATACTCTGTTCGAAGTGTCTCATTGCAACATACTAAAATTTGATCACATCGGTTGTCAGGTTTTTGAACTGGATTTTTTTTAATTTTTAAAAAGACCATGTGTGGACTTATATGAAGACTTCCTGTAGACCTATCGATTCGAAATTTTAATATGCCGTAACTATTGTCATTATATATGACATATTAAAATTTCAGGGTCTTGGGACAATTAGGGGGCCTTATAGTATTGAAACATGTAAAAACTTGAATAATTTTTAAATCGAGAAATAATTATCGAAATCCTTAATGCGATACATAAAATTCTTTTTCTAAAAGTATCCTAAAACATATTAAAATCTCAAATGACTGGCATTATTTTAGGAGAAAATTCGAAGAAAAACGAAAAATCTTTGATCCTGAATTATGAACGCAATATGGAGACGGTCCCCAAAAATTTCCAATTCATGAAAATGCTTTCGATAAGCTTTCCAACAATATAAAGCACATGAGTCTAAAAGAAAAAGTAAACAAACCGCGATCTCAAAATTGTGAATTATTACCGGGTCGTTCTCGTTTAGGACCAGTAGACTCCATTTGACTTCAAAAAATCTTGGATGACATCAGAATCAACATCGAAGCCCGTAATTCTGGAAAAACCTTGCCACAAGTGTTCTTTACTCATAAAAAAATTCAAAAATTTTTAAAAAATAATAATTATCGATTTATTAGCAATTTGTGGACTTGTATTTTTTTCGAGTAAACAGTACTTTTTTTCAAACTCTTAAAAAATTCATAAATTATTGCGCGATTTTAACGAAATTTTAATATGTTGTACTTCTAGTAATATACTACAATGTATCATTGACTATTGATTGATTTATTTTATATTATTAGGTTTTTAAGGATATTACGGATAACCTTCGGACGCAATTTGAGGTCTTTCTTATGAAGTGAAACCTTAATGTAATACGCCGTTTTAGTTGTCTATCAAAGGCGCACAACATATTAAAATTTCAAAGATATACAACAAGTACAAAGAAATTTATTTGATAACGGATATTTTACAGTTTTCCTCGAATAAATCAAAAAACCAATAATGACACAACTTAGTAATAAACTTTTTTCCGGAAGCCTTTTTGACTACCTATCCAAAGATGTAAAACACATGTATATCCAATACTTTAGATACTAATTAAGAGCCTTAAAAGTACGACGAACCGAGTACGGTCGTATCGCTCTTCACTATGCCGCGTCGTCGTCCGTTTGCACGGCATGGAGAGTAGAAGGAATCACCGGTGAAGCGCGCTCGCTCTCAAGTCATGAAATTTTACAAGTCCAAACACTTGACATAAACTTTGATGAACCAAGAGTCAAGAACGCTCTAAATACAACATACTAGCGCGTCATACGAACATCCCGTTTAACAATCGTTAGACACTATCACTTAGCCAACAACCATATATTCACGCATCAGGTGAAGAAAATATACCTTTATGTTTGCCCTCACAGTTGAAGAACGTAATAAAACGAAAAACCCCCTTTATAAGATGAAAACGAAGATCTACCCAGAGTGCATTAAATTTAGAATTTCCAGTGGTAAATTAAAGAAAAATAGGTGTTATCGGTTATTTTTATATATCATTTTAGAAAGCACAAAATATTCATATTTTTGTTCAGTTCAAGTAGTGGCCTTTATGGGTTAAAACGAGAACCCCCCCCCCCTAGAAATATCTAATTAAAAAAAAACAGTTTTTTCTCCGGTTGTGAAAAAAAACCGGTGTTAGAGAAACCCCCCCCTGAAAAATCTAATTAAAAAACCGGTTTTTTCTCTGGTTGTGAAAAAAAACCGGTTTTATCGGTTATTTTTATATAGCATATCAGAAAGCACAAAATATTCATATTTTTTGTTCAGTTCACAAACAGTGGCCTTTAATCGGTTAAATCAATAGAAAAAAAGCTCAAAATCTAATTGAAAAACCGGTTTTTTTCTCCGGTTGTGAAAAAAACCGGTGTTATCGGTTATTTTTATATAGCATTTCAGAAAGCACAAAATATTAATTTTTTTTGTTCAGTTCAAGTAGTGGCCTTTATGGTTTAAACGAGAGAAACCCCCTGAAAAATCTAATTAAAAAACCGGTTTTTCCGGTTGTGAAAAAAACCGGTGTCATCGGTTGTTTTTATATAGCATTTCAGAAAGCACAAAATATTAATATTTTTGTTCAGTTCAAGTAGTGGCCTTTATGGATTAAAACGAGAGAAGCCCCCCCCTGAAAAATCTAATTAAAAAACCGGTTAAATCAATAGAAAAAAAGCTCAAAATCTAATTGAAAAACCGGTTTTTTTCTCCGGTTGTGAAAAAAACCGGTGTTATCGGTTATTTTAAATAGCATTTCCGAAAGCACAAAATATTCATATATTTTGTTCAGTTCAAGTAGTGGCCTTTATGGTTTAAACGAGAGAAACCCCCTGAAAAATCTAATTTAAAAACCGGTTTTTTCTGCGGTTGTGAAAAAAACCGGTGTTAGAGAAACCCCCCTTGAAAAATCTAATAAAAAACCGGTTTTTCCGGTTGTGAAAAAAACCGGTGTTATCAGTTATTTTGATATAGCATTTCAAAAAGCACAAAATATTCATATTTTTTGTTCAGTTCAAGTAGTGGCCTTTATGGGTTAAAACGAGAGAAACCCCCTGAAAAATCTAATCAAAAAACCGGTTTTTTCCGGTTGTGAAAAAAACCGGTGTTATCGGTTGATTTTATATAGCATTTCAGAAAGCACAAAATATTAATATTTTTGTTCAGTTCAAGTAGTGGCCTTTATGGGTTAAAACGAGAGAAGCCCCCCCTGAAAAATCTAATTAAAAAACCGGTTTTTTCTCCGGTTGTGAAAAAAACCGGTGTTATAGGTTATTTTTATATAGCATATCAGAAAGCACAAAATATTAATATTTTTTGTTCAGTTCACAAACAGTGGCCTTTAATCGGTTAAATCAATAGAAAAAAAGCTCAAAATGTAATTGAAAAACCGGTTTTTTTCTCCGGTTGTGAAAAAAACCGGTGTTATCGGTTATTTTTATATAGCATTTCCGAAAGCACAAAATATTCATATATTTTGTTCAGTTCAAGTAGTGGCCTTTATGGTTTAAACGAGAGAAACCCCCTGAAAAATCTAATTTAAAAAACCGGTTTTTTCTCTGGTTGTGAAAAAAAACCGGTGTTATCGGTTATTTTTATATAGCATTTCAGAAAGCATTAAATATTCATATTTTTATTAAGTTCAAACAGTGGTTTTTTGGGTTTCTCCGGTTGTTAGCCCCAAATCTTTTATCAAAAAAACATTAAAAAATTTTTTAGCATCTGAAGAAAAACAGTTGTTATTGGTATTTTTAAACTTATTTCATTTATAAATTGTTAATGATTTAATATTAGCTTCTCAGAAAGCACAAAACATTCTTTTTTCGTTAAAATAATGGTCTTTTTGGGTTAAATCGAAAAAAAAAACCCTGATCGAAAATGTAATTAAAACAAACAGTTTTCCCCGGTTTTGTAAAACCGTATTTCTTCCCGGTTGTGAAAAAAACCGGGGTTGTCGGTTATTTTTAAACTTTTGTGGCATATATGAGCCACACGCGGCGATACCGATCCGAAGGTCATACGACTTATAAGTTTTTTCGGGTCGCTTCAGTCGGTATTTAAACCCCAATTGAATTATTTGACTATTATACTGGTGACTATGTTCGCCACACTTGTTTTGTTTCAAAATTGTTTGTCATAGATTGACATCTCAGAACGCACAAAATATTCATTATTTTTTCAGTTTAAATATTATAATGGCCTAATTGTTTAAATAGAAAGAAAAATCTAATTAAAAACTGATTTTTTCTCCGGATGTGAGACCCAAAACTGATAGTATCCATAAAATCGATAAAGAAATGAAATGAATGAAAAACCTAGTTTATCGGTTATTTTTTAACCCTGTCCGCGAAGGAACCTCCGCAAATTAATCGATTAACTTATCTCATTATTCCCGGTTATGGAAATAGTACTAAACAGCAACATTTTATCTAAATTAATAATAAGGAAATTTTTAACTGAATTGAAATTTCTATTTTGGCCAGAATTCCTTCCGGTTATTTTTTGTCCGGTTGTTGAATTTGAAAAAAACCGAACCGGTTAAACCGAAGAAAGAAAATAACCGGTTAAAACCGAAAACCGAAACAAAAATAACCGGTTTTTAAAAAAACCGGTTATTTTTTGACATCCCTACTGTATAGCATTTCAGAAAGTACACAATATTCATTTTTTTGTTCAGTTCAAGTAGTGGCCTATATGGGTTAAAACGAGAGAAACCCCCTTGAAAAATCTAATTAAAAAACCGGTTTTTTCTCCGGTTGTGAAAAAAAACCGGTAATAGAGACACCCCCTTGAAAAATCTAATTAAAAAACCGGTTTTTTTTCTGGTTGTGAAAAAAAAACCGGTGTTATCGGTTATTTTTATATAGCCTTTCAGAAAGCACAAAATATTCATTTTTTTGTTCAGTTCACAAACAAGGGCCTTTAATCGGTTAAATCAATAGAAAAAAGCTCAAAATCTTATTGAAAAACCGGTTTTTTTCTCCGGTTGTGAAAAAAACCGGTGTTATCGGTTATTTTTATATAGCATTTCAGAAAGTTCAAAATATTAATTTTTTTGTTCAGTTCAAGTAGTGGCCTTTATGGGTTAAAACGAGAGAAACCCCCCTGAAAAATCTAATTAAAAAACCGTTTTTTTTCTGGTTGTGAAAAAAAAACCGGTGTTATTGGTTATTTTTATATATTATTTCAGAAAGTACAAAATATTCGTTTTTTTTGTTCGGTTCAAGTAGTGGCCTTTATGGGTTAAAACGAGAGAAACCCCCCTGAAAAATCTAATTAAAAAACCGGTTTTTTCTCCGGTTGTGAAAAAGCCGGTAATAGAGACACCCCCTTGAAAAATCTAATTAAAAAACCGGTTTTTGTTCTGGTTGTGAAAGAAAACCGGTGTTATTGGTTATTTTTATATAGCACTTCAGAAAGCACAAAATATTCATTTTTTTGTTTAGTTCAAGTAGTGGCCTTTATGGGGCAAAACGAAAGAAACCCCGCTGAAAAATCTAATTAAAAAACCGGTTTTTTCTCTGGTTGTGAAAAAAAAAACCGGTGTTATCGGTTATTTTTATATAGCATTTCAGAAAGCACAAAATATTCATTTTTTTGTTCAGTTCAAATAGTGGTCTTTATAGGTTAAAACGAGAGAAACCCCCCCAAAAAAATCTAATTAAAAACCGTTTTTTTCACCGGTTGTGAAAATAACCGGCGTTAGAGAAACCCCCCCCTGAAAATCTAATTAAATATCGGTTTTTCTCTGGTTGTGAAAAAAAACCGGTGTTATCGGTTAATTTTATATAGCATTTCAGAAAGCAGAAAATATTCATTTTTTTTGTTCAGTTCAAGTAGTGGCCTTTATGGGTTAAAACGAGAGAAACCCCCCTGAAAAATCTAATTTAAAAACCGGTTTTTTCTCCGGTTGTGAAAAAAACCGGTGTTAGAGAAACCCCCCTGAAAAATCTAATTAAAAAACCGGTTTTTTTTCTGGTTGTGAAAAAAAAATCGGTGTTATATCCATAATTTTATTCAGTTCAAACAGTGGTTTTTTGGGTTTCTCCGGTTGTTAGCCTCAAATATTTTATCAAAAAACATTTAAAAAATTTAAGCATCTGAAGAAAAACCGTTGTTATTGGTTATTTTTAAACTTATTTCATTTATAAATTGTTAATGATATAATATTAGCATCTCAGAAAGCACAAAACATTCTTTTTTCGTTAAAATAATGGTTTTTTTGGGTTAAATCGAAAAAAAAACCCCTGAAACATGTCCTTTAAACAAACAGTTTTTTCCCCGGTTTTGTAAAACCGTTTTTCTTCCCGGTTGTGAAAAAAACCGGTGTTGTCGGTTATTTTTAAACTTTTGTGGCATATATGAGCCACGCGGCGATACCGATCCGAAGGTCATACGACTCATAAATTTGATTGAGTCGCTTCAGTCGGTATTTAAACCCACATTGAATTGTTTGACTATTATACTGGTGACTATGTTCGCCACACTAGTTTTGTTTCAAAATTGTTAGTCATAGATTGACATCTCAGAACGCATAAAATATTCATTATTTTTTCAGTTTAAATATTATAATGGCCTAATTGTTTGAATCGAAAGAAAAATCTAATTAAAAACTGATTTTTTTCTCAGGATGTGAGACCCAAAACTGATAGTATCCATAAAATCGATTAAGAAATGAAATGAATGAAAAACCTAGTTTATCGGTTATTTTTAATCCTGTCCGCGGAGGAACCACCGCAAATTAACCGGTTAACTGATCTCATTACTCCCGGTTATGGAAATTGTACTAAACAGCAACATTTTATCTAAATTAATAATAAGGAAATTTTTAACTGAATTGAAATTTCTATTTTGGCCAGAATTCCTTCCGGTTATTTTTTTGTCCGGTTGTTGAATTTGAAAAAAACCGAACCGGTTAAACCGGCGAAGAAAATAACCGGTTAAAACCGAAAACCGAAACAAAAACAACCGGTTTTTTAAAAAACCGGTTATTTTTTGACATCCCTAATAGGAAGGTAACGCAAGAGAGCGGAGGAAGAGCTTTTACTCTAGCCGACTATAACGGAAAAAGTGGTGACCATTGATCAGTCCGCCACTATCTGCCGGAATGAACTGCGCATTTCATAGAACAGATTTAATTCCCGAAAGGACAGGTATGAAAACAGAGTGCTTCACCACTACCTCTGGTTAGAGGAATATGTGAGAAAACTCCAGCTCTCAAGCGTCGACTCCAACCGTGGACCGGTTTCGCCCTTGTTAGGGCTCATCAGCACGGTATAGGAAGGTAACGCAAGAGAGCGGAGGAAGAGCTTTTAGTCTAGCCGACTATAAACTTCTTAACTATAAACTATAAACTTTTCTATAAACTATAAACTTTTCTTAAATTTAACTTTCTGTCATTCTTTGTGCTGTAAACTAATTCAAAACAAAATTTCTTTTTAATTTAAAAGAATTTTCACCTTTTTTATCCAGTTAATATTGGCCCATTGATATACATTAAACTTACTTGTTGTTTCTTTTTTTCTAACCTTAATTGTTTCTAAACTTAATGATTCGGTTTCATAATACTTTTGAATTTTAATTAATTGTCAATTTAAGTGGTTTTAAAGATTTGTTCAACTTTTTTTTAGTTCTTTGGGGTAAAAAACTGTGCTAGGGTAAAACAACTTTTCTATGTGTGGAAAAGAACCTCAAAAACTCCATAATAGTGAAAAAAACCTAAAAAAAATATTGAATTGTCCATTTTTTCTTCTTATTGGCTTGAATTGAAAACAGCTGTTAATTTAAACTTGAATTTTGGAACAAAGATTTGGTTTTATATTTGTTTTATTTAGATTTGTGTGTACCCATTTCACTTCTTTTTCAAAATTATTATTTCTGTTCTAACTATTTATTTAACTATCTACTGGACATCTTCAATTTCAATTTTCTTTTTCCCTCTTAAATTTCAATTCGGCATCTTATGAAGTAATTTCTTTTCTAAATAGATTACAAAATTGGAAACAGAAAATCAAGATTCAACTTAAAAGATGGCATTTTTAATGTGGGCATAATGATAACTTTTTTTGTGTGAAGCTAAAGAAAAGCATTATTAAACGCTAATAGTAATACAAAAAAGCACCAGAAAGCTTTTAAAAAAGATTGAACACAAAGAAAATACATTACCATAAAGATGACCGCCATAATTAGATCATCTTTAGTTCAATTTTTAAATTTAAATCTATGAAAAAAATACACCTTTACCATTAGCCAATTAGAAGAAGAAGAAAATTAACCAAAGGGCGGGTACTCGATTTATCATTATTAACCACTAAAATGTTCAAAGAAGTACCTAGGCAATGTCACCCTGCGGGCACCTGTGGACTGGAGCCACGGATATGAGGTATTGCTACCCGCGCCAAGCACTCATTTGCTCACACAACCCCTTTTTTACAGGGGGCACATTCATTCATCAAGCCGACGTGAGTAGTGGAAAAATGGGGGTTCTAGCTCACCGGCGCAGGCCGCAGGGACCTGCGCCGGTTGCGCCGGCAGATCTGTGACTCCTGCGCCGGCAGATCTGTGATACCTGCTCCGGTAGAAAGGGGCTCCTGCGCCGGTTGCGCCGCCTGCTCCGGTGACTCCTGCGCCGGCAGATCTGTGATATCAGCTCCGATAGAAAGGGGTTCCTGCTCCGGCAGCTCTATGACTCCTGCGCCGGTGGAAAATGATCCCTGCGCCGGTGGAAAGGGGTTCTTGGCTAAAACGGGAAGAGGATAATTAGAAGTTACCTGCTCCGGTGATCCCTGCGCCGGTAGAAAGAGGTTCCTAAGCAATCTACTAAATTGGGGTTCAACCACTAAATTGCGGCTCCACCACTAAAATTAAAGTTATTTTACACATCAATATACTCTAAGACCCACCAGCCAATCAGCAGAAAGCATGATAGTTAAAATTATTTTACTGCATAAAATTATAAGGTTATTTAACAAACTGTAACCGCTTTTAACTGTAATTTGAACAAAATTAGTAAATTGCAGCTCTTCCACTATATTGGGGCTCTAGAACTCATGCAACAACAAGAAGCTAAATTGAGGCTTTCTAGATTATTTTAAGATAACATTAATTGATAGTTAAAGTTATTAACAAAGGTTAATTAACAGTTATTTTACATAAAATTATAAGGTTAATGAACAAACTAACCGCTATAATATATTACCTATTGAATGCCCATACTGGAATAAAAGACCAAGACAATCACAAACTCAAAAATGTAGACTGCACTACTCACCTGTCATTGAGACTCCCTTAACAATGCACCGGCGAACCGCCCCTCTTACCTTTCACAGAGCAATATGTGTGGCGATAACGGGGTAACCTCCATTGGGATTGATAGCGATTGCATCTTTTCCCGCAATACCAAGGGGAGAGGGTTTTCAAAAGATATATATTTTTTCATTACAATCATTTCTATTTCGTTAAATTTACAGTTCAATATTCACTTTAGTTACAGTTTGACACAAAATGCTTATCCTATCACAATCCTTAACTTTGAAAATACAGTATTTTCACCAGAAAGGATACTTTGAAAAATTGAGAATGATCGAACATTATCAGACAACCAAACATATAATACGTTATCCCATTGGTGGAATTATTTTTATTTCACTTTGATCAGGAAAGGATACTTTGAAAAATTGAGAATACATTTTCAGACCACTTGACATATAATACGTTATCCTATTGGTGGAATTATTTTACAACTTCGATTAAAAATTACTAATTATGTTCATATTGGATAAGATCTTAAATATTTTAAGCATTTTTTAAAAATAAAATATACTTTTATTACGAATTCTGTTCGAGGAGTTGATTTTATTTTTCATAGAATGTTAGATTCATTCAAGTTAAAAATGATAAATCCATTAATTTTACTTTAGTTCAATTGAAGATATTACTTATTTTATTCGCATAGAAGCTTTTTCTAGATTTAAACGTGAGAATATATGATTAATCACCTAAACAAAAACTATTCCATTACACTTTTTTCTGAAAGCATTGTGTGAATGAGAGAATTTTTATACAAAAATTGTAAAATATATATACGATTTTCCCAACAGTTGAAAAAATTTCAATCATTAACCTTTTATTTAAAGTACATAATTTGGCTACCACTACAGAACATACATTCATTTTATTCATAACTTTTACTATATTTATTAAACATGTAATATTTTTTCTATACTAAAGAAAACCGCTTTGGTTATTTTTCAATTCATGGAATGGTTACGTTGATCAATTTCAACCTTTTTTGAAAATAATTTTTTTAACCCATCGGCTATACTTGCTCTACAAGAATTTCACCCTCTGCTATACATTTTTACTAACAATTTATATTATTCACTAAAGCAAACAATATAATACATATAAACTAACTTATGAAAGAAATCCTTCATGGATATAATGTTTTCTCTTACCTAAAGCCTTCTTTCATCTATAATCCATATAGAAAATTAAACTATTCTAATAAAAATAAAAGGGGAAACATGACTTAAAAGGAAACATACATTATAAAAACCAAGAAAATTATTACTGAATCTATAGGAAAACCAAAAACTTTCCTAAAAATAACACTTAACTGAAAATTTTATTAAAAATTAAAACACATGTAGAGAAATAACTTAATACTTTGTTAAAAATAAAAAAGAACACAGAAAAACTTTCACTGAAAAACTAAAATCTTTTTTAAATATAAAAACTTATTCACTTCGAAACTAAAAACTTACCTAAAATCTTTGTTAAAAATAAAAACTTAACTAAAAACTCTGCTAAAAACAAAAACTTAAGTGAAAATTTTGTTAAAAATTAAGACACATGTATAAAATAACTTAATACTTTGTTAAAAATAAAAACGAACACAGAAAAACTTTCACTGAAAAACTAAAATCTTTGTTAAATATAAAAATTTAATCACTTTGAAACTAAAAACTTAACTAAAACCTTTGTTAAAAATAAAAACTTAACTAAAAATTTTGTTAAAAATAAAAACTTAACTGAAAATTTTGTTAAAAATAAAACTTAACTGAAAATTTTGTTAAAAATAAAAACTTAACTGAAAATTTTGTTAAAAATTAAGACACATGCAGAAAAATAACTTAATACTTTGTTAAAAATAAAAACGAACACAGAAAAACTTTACAAGAAATGAAAACTTATACACTGAAAAACTAAAATCTTTGTTAAAAATAAAAACTTAACTGAAAATTTTGTTATACATGCAGAAAAATAACTTAATACTTTGTTAAAAATAAAAACTTAACTAAAAATTTTGTTAAAATAAAAACTTAAGTGAAAATTTTGTTAAAAATAAGACACATGTAGAAAAATAATTTAATACTTTGTTAAAAATAAAAACGAACACAGAAAAACTTTCACTGAAAAACTACAATATTTGTTAAATATAAAAACGTATTCACTTCACAAATAAAAACTTAACTTAAAATTTTGTTAAAAATAAAAACTTAACTGAAAATTTTATTAAAAATTAAGATACATGCAGAAAAATAACTTAATACTTTGTTAAAAATATAAAACGAACACAGAAAAAGTTTACAAAAAATGAAAATTTATACACTGAAAAACTAAAATCTTTTTTAAAAATAAAAAACTTAACTGAAAATTTTGTTAAAAATAAAAACTTCACTGAAAATTTTGTTAAAAATAAAAACTTAACTAAAAATTTTGTTAAAAATAAAAACTTAACTGAAAATTTTGTTAAAAATAAAAACTTAACTAAAAATTTTGTTAAAAATAAAAACTTATCTGAAAATTTTGTTAAAAATTAAGATACATGCAGAAAAATAACTTAATACTTTGTTAAAAATAAAAACGAACACAGAAAAAACTTAACAAGAAATAAAAACTTATACACTGAAAAATTAAAAAACTTTCACTGAAAAACTAAAATCTTTGTTAAATATAAAAACTTATTCACTTCGAAACTAAAACTTAACTAAAAATTTTGTTTAAAATAAAAACTTAACTAAAAATTTTGTTAAAAATAAAAACTTAACTGAAAATTTTGATAAAAATTAAGACACATGTAGAAAAATAACTTAATACTTTGTTGAAAATAAAAACGAACACTGAAAAACTTTCACTGAAAAACTAAAATCTTTGTTAAATATAAAAACTTATTCACTTCGAAACTAAAAACTTAACTAAAAATTTTGTTAAAAATAAAAACTTAACTAAAAATTTTGTTAAAAATAAAAACTTAACTGAAAATTTTGTTAAAAATTAAGGTACATGCAGAAAAATAACTTAAATCTTTGTTAAAAATAAAAACGAACACAGAAAAAACTTTACAAGAAATGAAAACTTATACACTGAAAAATTAAAATCTTTGTTAAATATAAAAACTTAACTGAAAATTTTGTTAAAAATAAAAACTTCACTGAAAATTTTGTTAAAAATAAAAACTTAACTGAAAATTTTGTTAAAAATTAAGACAAATGCTGAAAAATAACTCATTACTTTGCTGAAAGTAAAAATGAACACAGAAAAAACTTTACAAGAAATGAAAACTTATACACTGAAAAACTAAAGTCTTTGTTAAATATAAAAACTTATTCACTACGAAACTGAAAACTTTGTTTGAAATGAACTAGAAAACGAAAAACTTAACACAAGAAATGAAAACTTATACACTAAAAAACTAAAATCTTTGTTAAAAATAAAAGCTTAACTGAAAATTTTGTTAAAAAATTAAGACAAATGCAGAAAACTAACTTAATACTTTGTTAAATGTAAAAACTTAAAAGCTACAAAACTAAAATATCTGTGTAAAATAAAACTTACAAGAAATTTTACAAGAAATAAAAATTTACACTAAAAACTTTACCAAAAAGAAATTATTACGAAAAACTTAAAAACCATAAAACTAAAAACTTTGTTAAAAATAAAGGCAAATGCAGAAAATAACTTAATACTTTGTTAAATATTAAAACTTAGAAACTATGAAACGAAAAACTTTACCATAAATAAAAACTTATACACTACAAAACTAAAATATTTGTTAAAAATAAAATAAAAACTTTGAAAAAATTTTACAAGAAATAAAAAGTTACACTAAAAACTTTATCAAAAAGAAATACTTCGTGTTAAAAATAAATAAAACTTTGAAAAAATTTTACAAGAAGTAAAAATTTACACTAAAAACTTTACCAAAAAGAAATTATTACGAAAAACTTTAACAAAAGAAAAACCTAAAAACTATAAAACTAAAAACTTTGTTAAAAATAACTTAATACTTTGTTCAATATAAAAACTTATAACCTATAAAACTAAAAACTTTGCTATAAAAACTTTAGGAAAACTTTGTTAATAATAAAGAAATCAATACAGAAAATTTTAAAAATAAATAAAAACTTCGAAAAAATATTACAAGAAATAAAAAATAACACTAAAAACTTTATCAAAAAGAGATACTTACAAATTATAAAACTAAAAACTTTGTTAAAAATAAAATAAAATTGAAAAGTTACACTAAAAAACTAAAAACTTTATCAAAAAGAAATACTTCTTGTTAAAAAAAATATACTTTGAAAAATTTTTACAAGAAATACACTAAAAACTTTACCAATAACACCCATACTTTGTTAAAATTAGAAGACAGATAGATTCACATTCTCCTTTCATTGGGACCCTTTTTTAATTATTATGTAAAACGTGGGCTGAAAAATTTAAAAGTGCTATTTTTAAATGTCCTTCATTAAGAAGGAGTTTTCAGCCCACCGAGTTTTCATAATTAAAAAAAGGGTCTCAACGAAAGGGGGACGTGAATCTGTCTGTCTTCTAATTTTAACAAAGTATGGGTGTTATTGGTAAAGTTTTTAGTGTATTTCTTGTAAAAATTTTTCAAAGTATATTTTTTTTTAACAAGAAGTATTTCTTTTTGATAAAGTTTTTAGTTTTTTAGTGTAACTTTTCAATTTTATTTTATTTTTAACAAAGTTTTTAGTTTTATAATTTGTAAGTATCTCTTTTTGATAAAGTTTTTAGTGTTATTTTTTATTTCTTGTAATATTTTTTCGAAGTTTTTATTTATTTTTAAAATTTTCTGTATTGATTTCTTTATTATTAACAAAGTTTTCCTAAAGTTTTTATAGCAAAGTTTTTAGTTTTATAGGTTATAAGTTTTTATATTGAACAAAGTATTAAGTTATTTTTAACAAAGTTTTTAGTTTTATAGTTTTTAGGTTTTTCTTTTGTTAAAGTTTTTCGTAATAATTTCTTTTTGGTAAAGTTTTTAGTGTAAATTTTTACTTCTTGTAAAATTTTTTCAAAGTTTTATTTATTTTTAACACGAAGTATTTCTTTTTGATAAAGTTTTTAGTGTAACTTTTTATTTCTTGTAAAATTTTTTCAAAGTTTTTATTTTATTTTTAACAAATATTTTAGTTTTGTAGTGTATAAGTTTTTATTTATGGTAAAGTTTTTCGTTTCATAGTTTCTAAGTTTTAATATTTAACAAAGTATTAAGTTATTTTCTGCATTTGCCTTTATTTTTAACAAAGTTTTTAGTTTTATGGTTTTTAAGTTTTTCGTAATAATTTCTTTTTGGTAAAGTTTTTAGTGTAAATTTTTATTTCTTGTAAAATTTCTTGTAAGTTTTATTTTACACAGATATTTTAGTTTTGTAGCTTTTAAGTTTTTACATTTAACAAAGTATTAAGTTAGTTTTCTGCATTTGTCTTAATTTTTTAACAAAATTTTCAGTTAAGCTTTTATTTTTAACAAAGATTTTAGTTTTTTAGTGTATAAGTTTTCATTTCTTGTGTTAAGTTTTTCGTTTTCTAGTTCATTTCAAACAAAGTTTTCAGTTTCGTAGTGAATAAGTTTTTATATTTAACAAAGACTTTAGTTTTTCAGTGTATAAGTTTTCATTTCTTGTAAAGTTTTTTCTGTGTTCATTTTTACTTTCAGCAAAGTAATGAGTTATTTTTCAGCATTTGTCTTAATTTTTAACAAAATTTTCAGTTAAGTTTTTATTTTTAACAAAATTTTCAGTGAAGTTTTTATTTTTAACAAAATTTTCAGTTAAGTTTTTATATTTAACAAAGATTTTAATTTTTCAGTGTATAAGTTTTCATTTCTTGTAAAGTTTTTTCTGTGTTCGTTTTTATTTTTAACAAAGATTTAAGTTATTTTTCTGCATGTACCTTAATTTTTAACAAAATTTTCAGTTAAGTTTTTATTTTTAACAAAATTTTTAGTTAAGTTTTTATTTTTAACAAAATTTTTAGTTAAGTTTTTATTTTAAACAAAATTTTTAGTTAAGTTTTAGTTTTGAAGTGAATAAGTTTTTATATTTAACAAAGATTTTAGTTTTTCAGTGAAAGTTTTTTAATTTTTCAGTGTATAAGTTTTTATTTCTTGTTAAGTTTTTTCTGTGTTCGTTTTTATTTTTAACAAAGTATTAAGTTATTTTTCTGCATGTATCTTAATTTTTAACAAAATTTTCAGATAAGTTTTTATTTTTAACAAAATTTTTAGTTAAGTTTTTATTTTTAACAAAATTTTCAGTTAAGTTTTTATTTTTAACAAAATTTTTAGTTAAGTTTTTATTTTTAACAAAATTTTCAGTTAAGTTTTTATTTTTAACAAAATTTTCAGTTAAGTTTTTTATTTTTAAAAAAGATTTTAGTTTTTCAGTGTATAAATTTTCATTTTTTGTAAACTTTTTCTGTGTTCGTTTTATATTTTTAACAAAGTATTAAGTTATTTTTCTGCATGTATCTTAATTTTTAATAAAATTTTCAGTTAAGTTTTTATTTTTAACAAAATTTTAAGTTAAGTTTTTATTTGTGAAGTGAATACGTTTTTATATTTAACAAATATTGTAGTTTTTCAGTGAAAGTTTTTCTGTGTTCGTTTTTATTTTTAACAAAGTATTAAATTATTTTTCTACATGTGTCTTATTTTTAACAAAATTTTCACTTAAGTTTTTATTTTAACAAAATTTTTAGTTAAGTTTTTATTTTTAACAAAGTATTAAGTTATTTTTCTGCATGTATAACAAAATTTTCAGTTAAGTTTTTATTTTTAACAAAGATTTTAGTTTTTCAGTGTATAAGTTTTCATTTCTTGTAAAGTTTTTCTGTGTTCGTTTTTATTTTTAACAAAGTATTAAGTTATTTTTCTGCATGTGTCTTAATTTTTAACAAAATTTTCAGTTAAGTTTTTATTTTTAACAAAATTTTCAGTTAAGTTTTATTTTTAACAAAATTTTCAGTTAAGTTTTTATTTTTAACAAAATTTTTAGTTAAGTTTTTATTTTTAACAAAGGTTTTAGTTAAGTTTTTAGTTTCAAAGTGATTAAATTTTTATATTTAACAAAGATTTTAGTTTTTCAGTTAAAGTTTTTCTGTGTTCGTTTTTATTTTTAACAAAGTATTAAGTTATTTTATACATGTGTCTTAATTTTTAACAAAATTTTCACTTAAGTTTTTGTTTTTAGCAGAGTTTTTAGTTAAGTTTTTATTTTTAACAAAGATTTTAGGTAAGTTTTTAGTTTCGAAGTGAATAAGTTTTTATATTTAAAAAAGATTTTAGTTTTTCAGTGAAAGTTTTTCTGTGTTCTTTTTTATTTTTAACAAAGTATTAAGTTATTTCTCTACATGTGTTTTAATTTTTAATAAAATTTTCAGTTAAGTGTTATTTTTAGGAAAGTTTTTGGTTTTCCTATAGATTCAGTAATAATTTTCTTGGTTTTTATAATGTATGTTTCCTTTTAAGTCATGTTTCCCCTTTTATTTTTATTAGAATAGTTTAATTTTCTATATGGATTATAGATGAAAGAAGGCTTTAGGTAAGAGAAAACATTATATCCATGAAGGATTTCTTTCATAAGTTAGTTTATATGTATTATATTGTTTGCTTTAGTGAATAATATAAATTGTTAGTAAAAATGTATAGCAGAGGGTGAAATTCTTGTAGAGCAAGTATAGCCGATGGGTTAAAAAAATTATTTTCAAAAAAGGTTGAAATTGATCAACGTAACCATTCCATGAATTGAAAAATAACCAAAGCGGTTTTCTTTAGTATAGAAAAAATATTACATGTTTAATAAATATAGTAAAAGTTATGAATAAAATGAATGTATGTTCTGTAGTGGTAGCCAAATTATGTACTTTAAATAAAAGGTTAATGATTGAAATTTTTTCAACTGTTGGGAAAATCGTATATATATTTTACAATTTTTGTATAAAAATTCTCTCATTCACACAATGCTTTCAGAAAAAAGTGTAATGGAATAGTTTTTGTTTAGGTGATTAATCATATATTCTCACGTTTAAATCTAGAAAAAGCTTCTATGCGAATAAAATAAGTAATATCTTCAATTGAACTAAAGTAAAATTAATGGATTTATCATTTTTAACTTGAATGAATCTAACATTCTATGAAAAATAAAATCAACTCCTCGAACAGAATTCGTAATAAAAGTATATTTTATTTTTAAAAAATGCTTAAAATATTTAAGATCTTATCCAATATGAACATAATTAGTAATTTTTAATCGAAGTTGTAAAATAATTCCACCAATAGGATAACGTATTATATGTCAAGTGGTCTGAAAATGTATTCTCAATTTTTCAAAGTATCCTTTCCTGATCAAAGTGAAATAAAAATAATTCCACCAATGGGATAACGTATTATATGTTTGGTTGTCTGATAATGTTCGATCATTCTCAATTTTTCAAAGTATCCTTTCTGGTGAAAATACTGTATTTTCAAAGTTAAGGATTGTGATAGGATAAGCATTTTGTGTCAAACTGTAACTAAAGTGAATATTGAACTGTAAATTTAACGAAATAGAAATGATTGTAATGAAAAAATATATATCTTTTGAAAACCCTCTCCCCTTGGTATTGCGGGAAAAGATGCAATCGCTATCAATCCCAATGGAGGTTACCCCGTTATCGCCACACATATTGCTCTGTGAAAGGTAAGAGGGGCGGTTCGCCGGTGCATTGTTAAGGGAGTCTCAATGACAGGTGAGTAGTGCAGTCTACATTTTTGAGTTTGTGATTGTCTTGGTCTTTTATTCCAGTATGGGCATTCAATAGGTAATATATTATAGCGGTTAGTTTGTTCATTAACCTTATAATTTTATGTAAAATAACTGTTAATTAACCTTTGTTAATAACTTTAACTATCAATTAATGTTATCTTAAAATAATCTAGAAAGCCTCAATTTAGCTTCTTGTTGTTGCATGAGTTCTAGAGCCCCAATATAGTGGAAGAGCTGCAATTTACTAATTTTGTTCAAATTACAGTTAAAAGCGGTTACAGTTTGTTAATTAACCTTATAATTTTATGCAGTAAAATAATTTTAACTATCATGCTTTCTGCTGATTGGCTGGTGGGTCTTAGAGTATATTGATGTGTAAAATAACTTTAATTTTAGTGGTGGAGCCGCAATTTAGTGGTTGAACCCCAATTTAGTAGATTGCTTAGGAACCTCTTTCTACCGGCGCAGGGATCACCGGAGCAGGTAACTTCTAATTATCCTCTTCCCGTTTTAGCCAAGAACCCCTTTCCACCGGCGCAGGGATCATTTTCCACCGGCGCAGGAGTCATAGAGCTGCCGGAGCAGGAACCCCTTTCTATCGGAGCTGGTATCACAGATCTGCCGGCGCAGGAGTCACCGGAGCAGGCGGCGCAACCGGCGCAGGAGCCCCTTTCTACCGGAGCAGGTATCACAGATCTGCCGGCGCAGGAGTCACAGATCTGCCGGCGCAACCGGCGCAGGTCCCTGCGGCCTGCGCCGGTGAGCTAGAACCCCCATTTTTCCACTACTGACGTGCTGGCCGAGTGGTTAGCGTATCTGACTGCGAAGCCGTACGTCCGGGGTTCGAATCCCCGTTTGGCATGGATGTTATTTTCTGTCCTTGTGTGATGAATGAATGTGGCCCCCCTGTAAAAAGGGGTTGTGCAAGTGAATGTGTGTGTGGCGCGGGCAACAGTACCTCACCTCCGTGGCTTCGTTCCACAGGTGCTCGCTGGGTAACGCTAAGAAGGTACTTTCCAGGGCATTTTCAGTGGTAAAAGGATAATGTCCTAGTACCCGCCCATTAGAAAAAAAAAACATTCATTCATCACACAAAAGGACAAAAATTTAAACCCATGTCAATTGGGGATTTGAACCCCAGAAGTATAGCTTCGAAGTCAAGTGTCAGACCAGTTACTGCGGATATTAGATGAAAACAAATTTTTGAGATGGAAAAACTGAAGAGGAACGCTTCAAAAAACATGCACATTTGGAAGCAAATTCAAACACCCATAATAAAAATTTGAGAAAAGGGTTATCTAAGAAGGTTAAATCACACTTTTGAAACTGTCAATAATTTGTTATGAAGAGTATCAATGGGGGTTTCATAGTTTTCAAGCACTCTCACTGACTGATTCCCGTTGGGTTCACTTGCCAATCGACCTAGTGAAAAAAATTGTTGCCTGCAACAAGTCTCTTCTAAATGTAGATCAATCGTCCAAAGGTGCTCTGGATAAAAAAAAAGCTGGAAGTAAGTATTTTAGACTTCTTGATCACAGTTAGTTGGAACTCCTGGGGACTCTTGCAACCAAACTGGGGTTGAGAGGTCTCAACACTACTCTGATGATTGCCCGGACTTCGTCATGGAAACTGGTATGTGAAATTTTTTTTGTCCACTAACTTAATATTATTTGAAGAAGAACATGGTTAGTTACAAAAATATATTAGGCTTCAAAAGATCTGAAGAACTATGGAAGACCGACAGGATTATAACAGCTTATTTCAACAGGGTTTAAGATACTCCATACAAATCTACTTTTGGTAAATAAATACTACCTGGAGATTTTTCTGGAATAAAAATTTATGGTTTGATAAACCAATCCACAGATGACTCCAAAAAGAACGAAAGTTTTAAAAAGAAAAAGTACACAAGATAAATATTATCGATGAATGTAAATCTAAACAAATATACTTAGGGTTCCTGAGAGAAAGTTGGATTGAAATCAGCAACAATATTAAGAAATAAATTGATATCAAACAGCTTAAAAATATGCGAAGATGTTAATCGGGAAAGATATTGCTATAAAAATTTTAAGAATTAAGCCTTAATTACGTAAAATATTAATACAAAAAATTTTGAGTTACTTGTATACCAACTCGAGAATTTTTAAAATTTTATGAGAGTAATCTTTATAAGTTCAACTTTGATGATATTTATTTGGATAAACTCTTCGAATAGTGAAAATCGAAAGATATATTCAGATTTTTGGGGTCACGCTATACAGAGATATTAATGGTTGTAAAATTTGCCCTGAATTTTTTCACGAATTGGCTATAAGTGATCTGTGGAACTTTCAAAACTAATTTGAATAACTATTTATTTTCTCCTTCTCTACCCTTATTCAATCATTACTCTCACCATTTATCTTTTCTTTCATCCTGTACTGTATTTCATGGTTCTTCTTTGAGAGTTCATTTTTATCTATTTCCAAGTAGTACTGCAATTAATGTTGAAGACTTCTTAAACTATACTTAACAGCAACGTTTCCTGAACCTAGTACGTCACTAGGCGGAAGGAGAAAGTGAGTAAACACAAAGCCTGTTGGGTTGATAGGAGGAATTTCGATACGTGAATTGTGATAAAAAAAGACACTATTTATACATGGGTTTAACGAAATAATCATATTTTAAGATTGACGTTCTTTGCTTCGCTCGAAATTCAGACACCACGATGAGAAAACTGCTTTCTTTGTTAGTGACGTAGTAGGTTCAACTTAAGTTGCCATCAAGTAAAAGATAGTTCCCTGCGCGGTGTCTGAATTTTTGAGCGAAATTTAGAGCTTCAATTTTGAATAATGATTAGTTTTTAAATCCACTTATATTAATTAAGCATCTTTTCATCCCGATATGCATAAAATGTTCAGTATTATTTTTTCAAGTGGCGTAGAGCGTAGTAGTACAACTCTCTCTCAAACTCGCCAGCCAATAAGAGCTTTTAGCAACCCAGCAGGCTTTCAGTTCACTCAGATTTTCTTCCGCGTGGCCATGATGTCAGGCTCAACTTAAGTTGCAGTCGAGTATAGGAATCTATTGTTAATATTTAATAATTACAGGAATTATAAAATGATAATTGGTGTGGTTCAAAGTTAAACTAATGTACTCGAAAATTCTAAGTAGCCAATTGAATTTTGAAAATTTAATTTCGTCACTTTACAATAAAAAAGAGAATGGACTATATCCGTCTGACGTCACATTTGCCCCCCTAATGTGACCTAATGAGAGCTTGCAATTGGCTACCACAGAGATAGTTTGTAGTGAGATATGATTTGATAGTGAGTTTGTTTTTCCCGATCACGTGATTAATATGGGCCTGGCATGAATATAATCCATTCGACCAAAATTAAGTTTTGAGAAAATTGACAAATAATGCAATGAAAATAAGTAATGGAATTTTCATTGTATAACCAGCACATTTGAACTGCAAATATACAGGGTGTATCTGAAATACTGCAAAGAACTTTCAGGGATGATAGTACTCATCAAGACGAACAAGACTTGGTATAGAAAGGGGGTCCCAAATGAGTTTTAAGGGGTGAAATCGCGGGGTGAAAATCAGCAAAAACCTTACACATTTAAAGCATTATTTGCATTAAGAAACCTTAGAGCAAATACTGAATTCTCTTATTTTATTATTTTCAGACATGCCTCCTGAGTTGCCTTCTGCTCCTTTTGCTTCGGATGATGCTTCCTCGCCTTCCCTTCCAAGGCACCCTGTACATCCTCCAGTGGGCATTGCTGATAGTGGCATTAGTTATGATGGTCGTTCGAATAGTCTGGGGGAACCCACTGGAAATAAAACGGGTAAGATATCCAATATAATGCTTACGGCGAGACTTTTGAGCCGAATGTGATAGTAAAACATTCACATTAAACATACATGGTGTTTAAACAAGTAGTGAAGGAGTGGTATAAAAAGTTAGTCTGATTGAAAGGAAGGATATCTCCTTACCCGTTTTCAGTTTCAACTCCAGTTTCTTCAACACGATAAACTTTAAAAATAGCCTCTTTTCCAGGGCTGAGGGGGCCCTGGCCCCCCTGAAAAAACCCCATACCAAAAAGCGTTAACACCCAGTTATTTAGGATCAAATTTTTAAATTTTTCTGGGGAAAGGACCCCCAACCCCCCCCTTTAGTAATTCAAACTTTATTATTTTAAATTTTTATAATACTTTCATCCTACCTAAATATACTTAGTCGAAATTTGGACTAAATGTACCAAAAACAAGTTAAATCTCTGTTATTAGGGTCAAATGTCAAAACATTTTCTTTGGAAGGACCCCGGACCCCCCTTTCGTAATTGGACCTTTATTAATATAACAATTTTTATTATACTATGTTATTTTAGATGCAAATTTCTCCTATAAATTCATTAAAAGGCTACGTTAAACCAATTCAAATATACATTCGAGAGGTTGAGTAATAATTTTGGGCCCCTCCCGAAATAAATTTCTATAAACCCCACTGCCTCTTTTCACTACAAACAATCTTTACTAAAAAATCTTTTCTACAATTATCTGTAGCGCTAAAGCACCAGAATCTCATGTAAGCCATTTCCGTATTTTATTTAACTTACTTATAAGATAGAGATGTACAAAAGAGGAATGTACAGGTACACACAAAAGTTTTTAATTGCGATGTCTATTTACTATTTAGTTTCAAAGTTTGAATTTTAAAAAGGGCGCGAAACAGCATATGACGTCATTCAATTCAATCCGAAACATTGTTCTTAAAGCAATGGTTTAGTTTAGGTATTCAAAGCAGATGTCGAATTTTTATTTTAAATTATTCTTATTCAATCAACTAAATTTTTTTTCCTTTTCGTGTCGATTTTAGAATTTAGAACCATTTTTTGTTTTTTTTTTAAAAATGCAGGAATATCCCATTCATTCTCATAGCTCCAAAATATCTCGGTGGAGTTCATTACACTAGGAATTGCATTGCTAATGAGGAATTCAATTAGACAACGCTGGTCGTCTTTAGCGGCATTAGCATTAAAAGCTCGTAGATCAAAATCAGACCTTCTTCGCATAAGACACAAGCAGGGAAGGGGGTCATTATCTCCGCATCACGTGATGTCTCAGTAAGCACTATAAAGAGAAATAAGTAGCGTGGTCATTGATTGGTGATGATCTGGAAGATTTCATGACAGGGCCTGTCTGCATATTGCCGCGATTTACTCTGCATATTGATGTTAGGGCTTTTGATTAGTCAAATTACTGGAGTATAATATAGGGTTGGTTGGGGGTAAGTGGAACCGTTTTTGGAACAGTAATTTTTTTTTAGCTTAATAGACAAATTTTGAAATGTTTAACCCTTTGTGCCCCGAATGCCCTTCCCAACGTTCCAAATTCGTCCAATTTTCGTCATGCAAGACCAAATTTAGTATACCTATAGTTGCAGTTCGTAAACTTGACATATTTTGGATGAGGAAAATAATTTGGGGCATAAAGGGTTAAATTTGAACTTATTGACTTATTTTGATTAAAACAATATAAATAAATAAAAATTCATTGTAAAATAACTACTGAAGTATATAGGGTTGGTTGGGGTGAGTGGAACCCTTTTTGGAACAATACATTTTTGGAGTTAAATAGAAAAATTTTTAAATGTTTAAATTTAATATTATTGACTTATTTTGATTTAGACTATATTAATAAACAAAAATTCATTGTAAAATAATGCTTTAATGATCTCTTTTTTTAAAATTCAGATGTGTGTTCCACTTACCCCATAAGAAGGGGTAAGTTGGCCACCCACTGTTTATTTAGATTTAGATTGAAAGAAAGCAAAACTTAAAAGAAAGCAAGTAGGTCATACATTTCAATATTTATTGTAACTGTATCTATGTAACTGTATCCGTCTACTCCAGTGGTTCCCAACCTTTTGTGGCCCATCGCCCCCTTTCTAGAAGTTGACTAACACCTATCGCCCCCTTTTCATTCTCATTGTATGTCTAATTTTAATTTGAAGTAAAGTGTAAACAATAAAGCAATTTTATGTCCGAGGTTTGACCCCCAGAAAAGTTTTGGAAATAAGACTCCAAAAAACAGGTTTTTAACTAGTTATGGTACACCTATTCTGAATTTTGGACACATTTTTTAGGAATATTTGGATTTTGGTAAACTAATTATAAAAAAGTTTTGAAAAATTAAGTTCTAAGTACAAAAGGGGGGTTTGGGGGTCCTCCCCCAGAAAGATTTGGAAATTTTACCTTAAGAAACAGGGTTTTAGCTTGTTTGGATACATGAAATGTGAATACAGTCTGTCTGTACAGTACTATTTTATTTCCCCCTTTTATTACTCATCGCCCCCCAATCGCCCTTACTTTATTTATCGTTATCGCCCCCTTGATAACACAAATCGCCCACCTGGGGGCGATCACCCTCAGGTTGGGAACCACTGGTCTACTCACATTAAAATTAATTTTGATTTTGTTTTACAAAATAAGAGAAATAAAATATCGATTTGGTAAATTAACTAATATAGAATCATTTTCAATCAATTATTATTTTTATTACTATTTTCTGAAATAAAAAAATATTAATTATGAAAGCAAGAAACCTGGGTTAAAAATAGTCGCATGGCCACCATCTACCCTAATGGCATTATTCACAGCCACTTAACCAGTGGTTAACCCGTTAAAGAAGGATTCCACCAATCAGAATCAGCAAAAAGCACCTTTTCTCTCTTTAGCTGCTCGTTAACCACTGATTAAGTGAATGTGAATAAGGCCATCAATCTTACTAACTATACAGGTGTATTGTTTGTAAAGTGGCGATTACTTCACTCACTCTACAACTCATTAAAACACACTCTACAACACAACTGACCGGGAGCCAGGTTGATGGACGAATCCAGATATGCTGCATTCTGGAGGGGGAGTACTGTGGTGACTGTACTCTAGGTTCTAGAACTGCGGACACGTGCCCTTCTAAGTACCAAGCGCATTGCAGTTTACAACACGCAATAGTCAAATAAATCAAATGGGGTATGTCCATTTTGATTTATTTCAGAAACCAATTGATCAGACAGAAGGCTTGCGTTCGCAAGGGCGCGTTCGAAAAAGAGGGGACCCAGACGACCTCCCACCAGTCTTTCCGAACGGGTGGATTCCAATAGCGGAGTCCTCCGACATTCCAATGCAAGGGGTCCTCCCTGTTTCCGTACTTGGTGAGTACATTCTCTTTCAAACTAGATATCGCACCATTACAACCGTTTGACCCTGGGTTTAAAATAGACACTTATGCTTAAACAATAAAAACTTAAAATTGGATGAAAAATTTTTTTTGCCACTTTTAAAAAACAGGCAGCGTTTTTCTTCAAAAATGGATTAAAGTTTGGAGATAAAAAAAGTAAAAATCTCGTTTTAATCATCGATGGTTATCATAATCTGGTACTACGTATTTAGCCAGTCGACCTTTCAGCGACCATCATAGTCAGCGGTGCAACTACAGCTTTAGTTAACGGGCTTTGATAACTCTTTCAGATTTAGCGGTGCAGTCGACAGGCTAATATGTAAGTACCCACAATCTAATACGTAAGTCCGCTGCGCCTATGCTGACTGCCCTTTGAAGTTATCTGAAACCCAAATAAGTCCATGCTGACACTGCTCTATGAAGGTCCTCAGCTCTCATAAAAAAACATACTGACATGACACTATTCCTTTTAAGATCCTCTGATCCAATACCAAGTCCATGTGTCGGTATACCCACAGAGTATAGAGCTTACAGAGATTACAAACGGCAGTTTTCCTCTTTAGGTACTTAATTTAATTCCTGCTACCAGATTATAATTAATTTCACTAGCAGCCAATCAGAGAAGGCGAAATGCAAAAGAGATTCCTGATTGGATATGGAACTTCTATCAAGCGGCATTTAAATTTCATCGCTGTTGTTTTTTTCCCTCCAATTCCGATTTGGATCTGAGTGACAGCTTCAGGGGGCGAATGACAGAAGTAGCAGGAATGATGTGGTATTAAAGGAGGCGGATCGTTTGGCTCGAAGTTTGTCTATGGGAAAAGCCCTGTTAAAAAAGTTGCCATTAGCGTCTATGGAGATGAATACTCTGTTAAGCTCTATACTCCGTGGGTATACCTATCAGTCCATCCAGACACTACCCTTTAAAATCATCTGCACTCTAAAAGACCATACTGATACTATGCCTTTTAAGATTTTCTAAACCTACATAGTCAATGCTAACACTTTAGCAAATCCTTTGTGAAGTTATCAGACCGCATGCTGACATTACTCTTGAAGATAGTTGGCGCTTATACCAGTCCATGCTGACAATCAGCCTATGATGGCACCGCCCTTAAAAATCCTTTGCGATCCTATCAGTCAATGCTGACATTACTCTAGTGGTCTTTTGCTGACATTTACGCCCTTTAAGATCTTCTGCACCTCCATGCTGATAGTGGTGTTGCTCTTTCAGGCCAGAAACTGGTGGCGTTCCGAGGCAGTTCTTCTCGTCAGGTGTTTGTCCTGGACGCCTACTGCCCTCATCTGGGGGCCGACCTGGGGGAGAAGGGGCGGGTGGAAGGGGACTGCATCCAGTGCCCCTTCCACGGATGGAAGTTCCGAGGGGAGGACGGCATGTGCTCGCACATTCCTAACTCCATCACCAGTAAGTGCCGATTCTTTTATCCTAACTGTCTTTTCTCTCTTCGCTTGGCAATTGGGAACGGGGAGTCTGAATAGGAGGTGATCGAAATTTAGGTAGCTAGCTTGACTAATTAAGTACCTTCTTCTTCGAAGAAGAGGGAAGGGATGTGGGGTAGTTATTAGCTAGAAATAACCAGTTTGACGTTCTACCTCCAACCTTAGGGAGACGTCACCGTGGGCGCAAGAACGGGCGTATCTGCTCGGGCAAATCTTATCGGTAGGGGATATCTACCCCAATCAATTAGCGAACAAAAGAGTCCCCGCTATAGGGTAGATATCCGCTGGTATTAGATTTGCCCGACCAGATACGCCCGGTCTTGCACCCACGGTGACGTTGGCTTTAGGGAGAGAATGTCCTCGCTCGTTTGGGGGGAGAAGGGGGCCTAGCAAGGAAAGACAGTCAACACCAGTTGTGCATGGGTCCAGTATTCGCATTTAACACGGCCGCTAAGGTCAGTGGTTGCCACCTCGAAGAAATTGGTGTACTTATCAGCCCTAAGAATTTTCATTCCCCCCTACCTTGCATTTGGTTTAGCCACCTGTGATGAAAAAAACAACAAACTTTATTTATAATCAATTGTTGGTAGAGCCTCCACGAGAGGCAATTACAGCGTGAACCCTCCGGGCCATACTTTCCACAAGTTCTTGTGTGACGGCTAGTGGTATTATCTTCCACTCAGCTTGGAGAAGACATGTAAGTTCCTTCACCGATTTCGGACGGGTGGTGCACCCCCTAATTCGGCGATCCAACTCGTCTCAGAGGATCTTGATAGGGTTCAGGTCTGGGCTCTGGGCAGACCAGTCCATTCGATTAACCCCATTGGCACCAAACCAAGCCTTGGTGACCCTCGCAACATGACAGCTGGCATTGTCGTCCTGGAAGTAACAGGGGTCCACAACTGCCACAATATAGGAAGCACATAGTCATCCAAAATAGTGCAGTAGGCATCGGCGTTGAGTTTACCATGAATGGGGACCAAGGGTCCCAATCTCAGGACCGCAGATATAGTTATTTGCATACCTATGGCACAAATACTTATTGGTAGATAGTATTCTTGAACATAAAAGTTGTGAGCGCATTCCGCTATTCGGCCACTTTCAGTATGTGTGAATGGTTGTTTCTTGTTGCAGTTCCGTCATTGGCCAAGGTGTCCCCGTGGCGCTGCGTGGAGCGGAACGGCTTCGTGTTCGTGTGGCACCACGCGGAGGGGGAGGAGCCCTCTTGGGAGATCCCTGCCGTCCCAGAGGTCGAGAGTGGACGTTGGATGTACAGGGGCAAGACGGAGCACGTGGCGCACTGCCACATTCAAGTAAGTCAGGAGTATAGAGCTTACAGAGATTCCAAACGGCAGTTTTCCTCCTTAGGTATATAATTTAATTCCTGCTCCAAGATTATAATTAATTTCACTAGCAGCCAATCAGAGAAGGAGAAATGCGAAAGTGATTCCTGATTGGATATAGAACTTCTATGAAACGGCATTTAAATTTCATCGGTGTTGTTTTTTCCCCTCCAGTTTCGACTTGGATTTGAGTGACAGCTTCAGTGGGTGAATGATAGAATCAGCAGGAGTGACGTGGTATTAAAGGAGGCGGATTGTTTGGCTCGAAGTTTGTCTATGGGAAAAGCCCTGTTAAAAAAGTTGCCATTAGCGTCTATGTAGATGAATACTCTGTTAAGCTCTATACTCGGTGAGTCAGGCGCGGATCTAAGGGGGCGGGCAGACAGTGCCCCCTATGACCCCAAAGAGTTAAAACCCCACTTTTCGAGGTCATATTTAAAAACATTTCTGGCGGAGGACCCCTATACCCCCCATTGCTACCACAAGGATCTTGAGTGATACTTTTTAGGAAATCCCCAGTACTTTTTACATTTCGGGTCAAAAACCAAAGGTGACGGTCTGGAAAGTGTTACCCCCCTTGGAAAGTGTTTTTACCGTTTCCATAACCACCTCAGTCACACAGTATGAAGTGTAAATGTTTTTCTCCTGACGGTAGTACATTTGCAGGAAATCCCTGAGAATGGAGCGGACGTGTCCCACTTGAAACAACTGCACTCCCGCTCGGTATTATCGGGTGGCGAGTGGATGTTGGATCCAGGGTGGTTGGAGAGAAAACTCCACATCGACCACGACTGGACCCCCATTGGCGGCCGGACGAAGACCTTCCGCACGTGGGAAGGATGACCCTCAGGCAACGCTGTTCGATATTTAAACGTTCCTTGTCCTTTTTAAATATCGACATGGAAATCCAGCAGGTGAGATTGTAGTCACTCCTAAAGTTTTATATTTATAAAATTTTTAATTAATTAAAGCGATTGCAGTAAAATTTTGTCATTGTTCAAACCCCGAGCGAGCTGTGACTCATTGTTGGTGGGTTTTAATTAATATGATAGAAGGGTAGGGGGTGTGTAAAATTCTTAAAAATCATTTGTCAGAGTTGGTGACATCAAAAGGGGAATACTTGAGGGATTATGCCTATACTCTGTTCATTTAGAATTGGCACGTCTGAGACGTATAATGTATTAGAAGCAGTTACTACTGTAATTATCATCGAAATTTTTTTTTCTTGTGCAATAACAAGGCAGCCGAAACAGAAGTAGTTAAAATACTGTAAAAAGATCGGTCGGTCCTTGAAGTTGTGTGATGAGCGTTATTAGGCGTTTTTGATCCTGTTTTAGGCGTCAATTCTAAATGAATAGACTATAGGCTAGGGTTTCTCTTGTATGAAAGAAATGTTTTTTGTTAATTTGAAAACGGATACCCTCTTCTCTTTTTTTATAAATGCCTTGACCTATTCAGATATAAAATTCTGTTCCTGTACGATCATAATATTAACCTATGCCAAATCTTCTCCAAAGTTTTCAAAATTAGAGATTCTCTAACTTTGGAGAAGATTCGGCATTCCGTGAGATTAGAAAATACAATCAAACATAATGGATAATGGAAAGCACTGTCTAAATCAGCGGTTCCCAAAGTGGTCCATATGGACCCCCAGGGGTCCACAGCGACTTCCAGGGGGTCCACGGGCATGAAAATGAAAATTGGGGGTCCACAGAGACTTCTAGGGGGTCCACAGTGACTTTCAGAGGTCCACTGGAAAAATTTCATCAAAATGAAAAATTTTGACCAGTTTCAAAACTTTTGTCTTTGTTATAACCAAATTTTAGTAATATGAAAAGTTGATTATCATGGAGTCCTTCCACGGAGCTAAACAGTGGAGAATCCAGAAGGGGGGCTGTGGGGCTACAGCCTGCAGCCCCCCAGGAATAAGACATTCAAGTTTTGGTAAGCAATAAAGCCAAAAAAGAAATTTTAACACTTCGCGGACATTCAGTGTTGTTACTCAAAGGTTCTCAAATTGAGTCGCAACCCTACTTTTAAGGGGGAAATTACAAAAATTTTCTGGGGGAAGACCTCAAACCCCCTCGAAATTTTGGAAAATAATAAGTACGGTTTTTCCTTGAAACTTTAGGGATTTACAAAGAGGGATCCTCTTGGATGTAACCTAAAGTGTCTCAACATGAGGTAAATGCCACTTTAAGGGCAAAATTAAATTTTTTTACTGGAATATAGGAACCCCTAAACCACCTAGAAATTTTCCAATTCATAATACCATAAACTTTTTTCCTTGAAAATTCTGCCGCTTACAATGAGTGGTGCTCTTCGGGTGGAATAAGGCTTCAAAATGAGCTAAATCACTATTATGAGGGGCAAATTTTCAAAATTTTTCGGGGGGCCCCCTTTTACTTGGAGTTGACATTTTTCACAATTTTGAAATTTAGTGCACCAAAATTAAAACCTTACGATGTCATCTGACCTAGAACTTAGTATTACTAAGATTAGATCTCGAAAAGATGTTGAGTAACCCCCCTAAACAAAAATCTGGCTACGGCACTGGCAACCATCCCTCAACCCCTCCCCCTTTCAGTTACTTATAATAATAATCTTGAACAGCCCATAATAGTAATTAAGTTATTAGTGAAACTCAGCCCCCCAGACAAAAATCCTGGATTCGCCACTGTAGCTAAAAGTTTTTGTGCCGTGAAACGGTAGTGATATTACTATAATTTTAGATTTTTTTTATTTCAAACTTTTTAAATGTTTGATTATTATAATTTCCTTAAAAATATCAAGTAACCATATGAATGGCAAAAATTTTTTTAAATATGTAAAAGTGAAAACAAATTATCATTATTACAAAATTTATGCGTGGTTTAGAAATATAAACATCATAAACATAAGATTTTAGCTACTTTTTGAATGGTAGACAGGGGGTCCACTGGGTACGAAAATTGTTGTCAGGGGGTCCACGGGCCAAAAAAGTTTGGGAACCCCTGGTCTAAATCCACGAAAAAAAACAACTCAACTGTAATGAATTTCGCTATTAAAACCTATGGCACTGTCTCTACTCTATTCATTTTGAATTGGCGCCTGAGTACATTCCCTTCCCCCACCACTGAATCGGTAACCATCAATGTCAAAGTGGCGAAGAAGGCTTACTATTGGCTGCGCAAAGAGCGTAACCATGGTTACGCTTTTACCGAGGGGGAAAGCACTATTTCTCAGGCGCCTATTCAAAATGAACAGAGTATAGCTCATCGAAAGCAACAACTCAACTCTAACAAATTTCGCTAATACTCGTGGATTTAGACACTTCGCAAGTGGAATGGCCTGGGGATGACGTTTCTGGTTGAATAGAGGAATGATTATTCTGAACTGTAGTCTGTGTTAATAAAATAGGCGGCTCGCTACTAGTCATTTCCCACTGCATTTCTATTGCGTTGCCAAGCCATGGTGACGAACCGCATATTCTAATTACATAGACTTATAACAGTGACTATTATACAACTTGTCCTCTTTCCGTTAGATCGGGCCGGCTGTAGTGCAGATGCGCGTGAAAACGTATTTCGGCGAAGGGGTTTTCCTGCAGCACGTGATCCCCGAAGGACCCCTCAGAATGCGGGTGGTGCACCTCCTCTTCACCGAACAGAAATTCATCCATAGTTTAGCCTCGCTTCTCATTTGCGCCGAAGCATACATGGTGAATGTGGTTATGATTGTGAGCCTTTTTTTAAAAAATGTTCAAAAGCCTGATGTCGCATTCGATGAACGTTCATATGATTATTTTATGGCATTATTTTCTTTGCATTGAGAAAAACCTTGAGCACCTCGACATTATTTCACTTTCTCACATAGCAATCACACACCACCTACTCAGTGGCGTAGCCAGGGGGGGTGCAGCGGGTCTTTTGCACCCCCCCTAAGCCCCAAACTTTTTTTGTGATGTTAAATATTTCAGAATTTCTTTTATTCCCCTATACTAGGTACACCAAAACAAGTTAAAAACCAGTTTTTAGGTCCACATTTTAAAAAATTTTATGGGGAAGGACCCCCAGACCCCCTCGGTACTTGTAACTTTATTCTTACAACTCTATTTTATATAAAGTTTGTTAAAATTTAAAAATTCTGCCATAAAACTTGTGTCCGAAATTCGGATGAGGCGTACCAAACCGAGTTGAAAAATGGGGTTTTTTGACTAAAATTTCCAAAAATTTTCTGGGGGAGGACCCCCAAACCCCCCTTTATTAGTTGGAGCAGGATGATTCAATGCCTTTAACATATTAAGATGATCAAGAGGATTCATAACCTCACCTCACATTAAAAAACAAATCCTGGATGAAAAACTTCGTTCTAGTTTGTTGTTAACAATGGTTTTTTTGTTTCATGATTAAAATACACCATTAATTTAATATTAAGTTATTCATTCAGTGAGAAAAAAGTAGGGTAATTAAAAACCTTAATTTTTTTCTTTCATTTCGATATCATCATGCACCCCCCAACAATAATTTCTGGCTACGCCACTGCACCTACTCAATCATAAATCACCTAACTTAAGTGCCCTCAGGCCTTAAAATGCCTTAGGATGCAGGAACCATTAGGTCATTGATGTGCCTCTATCCAGTATGGTGGCCGAGCGGACTGCTAAGCTGATGGAAGAGCTTCGAAACATTTGCAAACATGGCAAACTTGCTCCTAAACAGCAAGTTTATATAAATTATAATTTACAAATTTAAACCCTTTTAATTTTTTAACTTGAAGTAATATTCTGCTTCAAATAAAAAATTTTATTAGCTGCCTCAGCCTTATACAAAATCTTATTAGGTGCAGTTACAGTTTTCAGAAAATAGAAGTTATTTTCGAGAGTTATGTGGATCAATACTCATTTACCACCACAGGCTTTTATAAATCTGAAAATAAAAATAATAACCCAAATAATAGTGAGGTCTTTACTTGGTACTCTGTGATGCCACACATGATATCTTTCTATGAAGGAATCGAATTAATGAAATAATCTCCTAAATCCTATAACACTTTTAACTTCCATGTCCAAACATGACCATTCGGACACATTGTGTAATTTACACAAGTTCTTACACTGTAAAAAATATTGGTGTCATTTAACACTTAAAAAAGGTGACAACTAAGTTTTCACCCCTCTAGGAGTATTAAAACACCAGCTTAAACCGGGGTTTCATTACACCAAAATTTGCTCATAATTTTGGTGTTATGAAAGATGAAACCTCAGTTTATGCTGGTGTTTTGTTTTAATACTCCTAGAGGGGTGGAAACCTAGTTGCCACCTTTTTTAAGTGTTAAATGACACCAATATTTTTTACAGTGTAGAGAAAATTAAAAGGTAAAAAAAGTTTAAAAATAGGTTCTCATCCGTTGAAACCTGACCCAACGGTGGTACATCACTGTAAAAAAAACATCACTTTACACCAAAAGTAGTGGAAAGAAATTCCCTCCATGCATTGAGGAATGTTACACCACAATACGGAGAACCTCCCACTAAGACTTGGAGGGAGGTCTCTCCGTATTGCGGTGTAGCATCTCACGATTTCTTTACACCACTTTTTGTGTAAAGTGCCGTATTTTTTTACAGAAAGGATGCGACAGGAAAAAAATGCATATTTTTTTAATGGCATTGAATTGGGAAGTAAACACTATTGAAATTATACTTCACAGCAACGTTTCCTGAACACAGTACGTCACTACGCGGAAGGAGAAAGTGAGTAAATACGAAGCCTGCAGGGTTGATAGGAGGAACTTCGAGACGCGAATTGTGATAAGAAGTCATTATTTATACATGGATTTAACGAAATAATCATATTTTAAAATTGACGTTCTTTGTTTCACTCGAAATTATCCAGACATCGCGATGGGAACTACTTTGTTTGTTAGTGACGTAGCAGTTTCAACTTAAATTGCGGTCTAGTATAGCGATTTTGACTATTGTATATCATCACACAGGCTTTTAATTACCAGTTTTTAATTTTTTCAGATTTTTTAAAACACTAATGAATTAATTTGCAATCCTCATTTATTAAAAGTTCCAAAGAAGAAAAACCGGGCGTGACGTCACAGCTGCCGATGAGCTACTAACACAAAGGAGCCGCCGCTGGATCAAAGTGCTCTAACCAATCGAGATAGCTCGAATTTCCCTTCTCTGCTTCCGAACGATGACGTGATGCGCTGAGCTACTGCACATGTAGTTTTTATTTATTTAAAAATTAACTAACGATCGGATTTGAAAAAATTCTTCGCCGGTGATTTTCTTTTATTTGGTTCTGTTAGGAAAAATTAAATTTGAAAAAGTGTTTACAACCCAATTGAGTCTCATCATTGTGTTTCAGTTCGACCGCGACGTGGCCGTGTGGAACCACAAGCGCCTCCTCCGCACCCCTGTGCTGGTCAAGGAAGATCGGCTGATCGCGCGGTACCGCCGGTGGTTCGCGCAGTTCTACTCGCCCTCCAGCCCCACTCTCAGGGAGGTGCTTGACCGCTCGCTCGACTGGTGACCAATTCTCGCCTCTTTTGTTGTTATTTTATACACTCCTCATCTACTCATTTGCTTCTTTTATAATAAAGACCTCTTTGTAAGCATGACTTTTCGTGGTCTTTTTGCTTATACAACTTTTCCACCTTCACTATCTTTTCTTTAAATTTTAATTTTTTCCAAAAATTTACTCATCACTTATATTGGTAACAAACAGGTTTAGCAAATATTTGTAGCATGTATATCTGTCATGACAGGTTTTTCTGCGGTTATAGTTTGTTTCCAACGAGCCAGAGAAAGTATTAATAATAATAATAATCTTTATTCACAAGGATAGAAAAACAAATACAGAAATTAAGAACATATTAGTAGCCAAGGGGATAAATTCAGAAATCCCGTTCAGGCTACCTAAAAATAAAATCTTACATGAATTGATTAACAAAGAAGGAAAAACCAAACACAATTTAATAAATTAAAAAATTGGCAAAAAGCTGGGCAAAATTTAAATGATTTTGCTTCAAATGAGGTGAAAATATAGATCAGGATCGTCGATATTTATTAAGAAATTAAATAAATTTCGTCTAAAAGAAGATAAATTATTTAAGTAATTATTTAAGTTTTGTAATTGATTGAATAGTGTTTTCAGGTGACGTCACGACTATTTATTTTCTTCCCTGCTGTAGGTCAAACAGTCTGTTGCTAAGGCCGTTGCTAGGTGCGGCGATATCTGTTGATATCATGTGATTGCAAATGCTCCAATAGAAGCATTCCATGACCAGTGACCAGTTATTTTTCTTTAATTGTTAACTGCTGTAGTCAAACAATCTGTTGCTAAGGCCGTTGCTAAGTCTGAGTCATGTGATTGAAAATGCTCTATATGGAATTATAAAATATTACTGAAAAAGTATTTAATTGCACATGTAAAGCAGTAGTTTTATAATTGTAGAATCAAGCTTTTTTTGACAACTCTGATTGGTTTAAAACTTTTCAACAACAACCAATTAAAAGCTTGATTTCAGGTTAACCTTAGGTTATTGTTACTGGTGAATACAGCCGTAAGTGTTTATTTGACTGTACCATTAGCAATAAAATAGCACATTTTCTAATTGTAGATGGTAATATTTTCACCTCCCAGTACCAACTAAAAGTTGTAGGCCAGCATACTACATAAATATCAAACTTCATACCCTACACTAGTGGCACAGCTCATACAAAATATATTAAGTTTACGTAGCTGTAACTAGAAGTAAACGAAACTTTGTCTCACACGACAAATATTGGACGAATCTTGAGTATTTGGGCTGCTCTTGGGTTGTTAATATCCTAACAACTATCAGATTATAAATTAGGGTCCATTTAATCTGCAAATATGCGGATGAATTTTTGATTAGTGTTGTTTTTTGATCGTAAGTAGCAATTACATATCCCCTTTAAGCATAGTAAGTGATGATTTGTTCATAGTAGCATTTCTAGTAGGTGCTATGAGAAAGGAATATTACTATATATATAAATAGTATCTTCAATCAAGTTATTTAAAATTTTCATCATCAAAATCAGGGGAACATCCATGGTAAGTGTTTACCATTCTCTTATAAATGTTTCCATGCACGCTTCTTGTTTGAAAAGAAAAAATGTCTTGTTTGAAAGTCCTCCAGCCGCCATGTACATATCAAATCACTACATATCAAATGATGAATGACAACCATAGAGATCTAATTATTAATATCATTATTATACGATCCTAAAATAATAATGTACTAAATATTATATTATCTTAGGATCTAATAATAATGATATTAATAGTTAGATCTCTATGGCTATCAGCTATCATTTGAGCTACGGGTAAACATGGCGGCTGAAGGACTCTTTCTAAAGCTGTTCCGAAAACTTGATCACTTAACTGGAGCAGGTGAAAACCATTTATTGATCTATGTATATTAGTTAGTTAGTATAGAGTAGATTAGACTGATGCTTGATGTATGTATGTTAATAAAAACCCTAAATCCAAAAAATTCGGGCCTTCTGACTTTTTGGTTTAATTGGAGAATTCAGCAACACAACTTCCACCGTGAAAAATTCGGTCAAGGTGTTGAAAATAGGCTGAAACCTTGAATTTTAGGATCAAATTTTCAAAACATTTCTGGGGAGTGCCCCCAAACCCCCCTTTTGGTACTTGGAACTCTATATTTTAAATATTTTTTATATTAACTTCATAAACATGGCAAATGCTACCTAAACATATATTGGAAAACAATATTGAAAATGTCGTTCACGCAGTTTTTCAGACTTTTTGCTTTTTTGTCAATCTCATCCCTGCGGACACGATCCGTTAAATCCTGTGATTCCCAGTGTGACGTCAGATACTTTGATAATAATGCGCTTGCGCGTGGAATTGATTTTTGCTGTTTTTGGAAATTTTAATAAAATAATATTAAGTGGGGGTTTGAACCCGCGAACTGCTGCATGCTATGCAGGCACGCTACCGCTGCTCCAGCGGGGATTCAGTATCTGTTAAACTTATTATAACATGATCTTTGTTTGTGACTGTGAAGGTATTTGCTCTGACGTCACTCTGGGAATTACAGGCTTTAACGTAACGGATTGTCCTGCACACGGGCCCTGATTTACCATTAGGCCAGTGAGGCCTGGGCCTAGGAAACTCATTATTTAAGGGTCACAAAAAATCTTAAAAAAAAACTTTAAGAACAATAATGAATCATATATTCGGAAGAACGTTTTTTATATTTTAGTTTAATAAATGTAATATTTAAAAAAAAGTCAACTACCAATTGAATCGTAAGTTTGAAGTAGGGAATAAGTCCAAAAATCAAGTTTTGAGAAAATCGAAAAAAAAAAACTGTATAAGTAATGCAATTTTCATTGCATAACCACCAAATTTTTACTGGAAGTTCAGAACCCTATTTAGAAAACAGAGAAATCATCAAAACAAATATAAATATACTAGCTGATATGCCCGGCCTTGCACGGGTGGAGAGGTGGAGAGTTTTTTTCTTTAAAATTTTTAATTCATTTCCTACCTTCCAGGCGTGGATAGCACTCTGGACGGCACCCCCTTTGGGAACCAAAAAAGGTTGTCAAAATGAGTAAAACCCTACTTTTACTGGTCTAATTTCAAAATTTTTCTGGGGGAGGACCCCTATACCTCCCATTAGGGGTATCCCCACCAGGGTATCTTCAGTGATAATTTTTAAGAAATCCCCAAATTTTGGGTGAAAAAGTAAAGGTAATAGTGTTGAAAAGTGACCCCCTTAGACTCAAAACGTTTCTAAAAATGTGAGTTAAAACCTTACTTTTACACGTCAAATTTCAAATTTTTTCTGGGGCTCCTATATTATGATGAGTGAAAGGTGTCGAATCAAGCATGTTAAATTCTGAACAATTTCTGCATTTACCACATGATGCCCATAAAAAACAATAAAATATTAGAAAAATATTCTTCCGAAAATTACTTAAAATGCTCAAATAGAGCCCTTAATTAATCGTATTTTCATGATTTTATTAGATCTTTGGTATAAAATTTCATAATTAAAACACATTTCTCCAATTTCAGCAAAAATCCCATATTTCCACTTGAAAAGGTTTTGAATATTAACTTAAGTTTTTGGTCTGTTAACCAACTTTCTTAAAATGTACAATTTATGATCATTATTTGATTTTTCATCCTCGTTTCCATGGAGACTATTTTAACAACAATGCTTTTCCATGAAACTTTTTATATAAAAATTAAACTAAACTATCAAATAAAAATATTTTGTACTATTTATACTTATCAGTTTTAAATTTTGTTAAAATATATTTTTAGATCATTATTATTATAACTTTTAAATAGACTTGTACCTAGTGTTTCTATTAAAAACTTGTTGTTTAGCATTAAATTTTCTTTGAAACAATGGAGTAAGCAGATCTCTTGTTGAGGAGAAATAAAGCTATTTCAGCAAAATGACCATAAAAAGGGTCAAAAGAGGGTCAAGGGGTCATTAAAATTTTTCGAAACATAGCCTATGTTTTTCCTTGAGTTTTTTTACGTAGGTATACCAAGTTTGGTGCAGATTGGAAGAAAACTGTGGATTTGTATAAAAGACAACCATACATGCACACATTCAATTTTATTATATTAGATTCAAAAATATTTTACAGTCAAAATAAGTTGATAGACTTATTCCCTTCTTCCACCTTATTAAATTTTTCTGATGAAAAAACCTTTAAAAACTCTTAAATTCACATTTAAATTATATTTCTCCTTAGTTTGCACCACAAAAGGGTGAAATAAAAAGAATAAGACAAATATAATTCAAAATTATAGTGAAACTGAGTTATTAAGCAGTATCAATGGAGTGAGTGAGTGAATATAAATGGAGTCAAACATTCCCTGTATAAAAAAGTTTAAAAAACATTGAAATTAAGAGAATTTTTTTTATTTTAACTTAGTTTACAGCATAAAGAATATGAAAAGAAAGGCAAATTAACTTTAATTCCAAATTAACTTAAAACATACAATAATGGACATCGATTTCACAACTTCAAAGGGGCGATATCTCATCTCACTATAGGGGTTAGTTATTTCCCCCTCTTTTCACCCATTTGTAGAGAAAAGCTTATTGGAGATCGTTTTCAGCACAAAAAGTCAATTTGTCATTTTTTGGACTTATTCTATTCTTCAAACTGACGATTGGGGTTAGTTATTTCCCCCCTCTTTTCACCCATGTGTAGGGCAAAGCTTGGAGATTGCTTTGAGCACAAAAAGTCAATTTGTCATTTTTTTGACTTATTCCCTTCTTCAAACTGACGATTCAATTATTGTGTGCGTACCTGATCACGGTCATAGAAAAGAGATAGTGGTGGGGTGAACAGTAGGGTAATCCAAAAGATTGCTTTTCCAGAGAGAACACCATCACGATGCATCGACCTTTATAGAAGTTGTTTTCACTGCCGAACTTTTGTTTCGTGCAGTGTTGCCGAACCTGGTATGCCGTGTTATTTGGATCTTGAAAATGGTCGACCGTTGCTGTTTTTAAAAGTTGCAAAGAAACAGTCACAGTTACCTTTCACAGGTAAGTAATATTTTTAATTGCTTCTACGATAATAGGATGGAATTTCGGAGCAACATGGCTTATTGAATTTCAATTCAGTTAATATACAGGGTGATTCAGAAATAATTATCAATAATTGGGGGGAAGTCCAGGCAACGAAGGGTTATAGAGGGAAGTTCTTGGAACACAATTTTTGACTTTAGAACTTTGTTTGGACTAGTTTGGAGGTAAACATATCAAAAGTCCCCGACCCTAGCCCCTGAGCTTAATGTAGGGGGGCGTTTAAAAGTCTCATTTTTCAGTTTTTGGCTTATTACTCTTAGAAAATGCATCCCCACGAAAACGTTTCAATTATCTTTTTTAAAGTAGATAAAATTACCAACAATTTAAGACCATTCCCAGGTTTATAGGTCCAATAGATCCCGAGTTACATCTGTTCAAAAGTGGAAAATTTCTTAAAAAAGTTCGAAAAATTGAGTAAAATTCGTATTTAAAGCAATTTATTGGCTATATTACACTTCTAAGAGTGAAGTAAGGGCTAAAACCTTATAACACAATTATTTAGCTTTAATTTAAGCCCTGAACCAAGTCTGCGAGATCAATATATAGTTCTTACGCTATCTGAAAAAAAAACAAAAATTGGGAAAATGGGATTTTCCCAGAAAGGGGACCTAGAGGTTTGAGAGTACAGTAAAAGAGAAGAAAAGTGGTATAAATCAATATACCAATATTGAAAACAGTATTTATTTGTTTGAAGTATTCAATTTTTACCTTATAAATTTATTAATTACCTATTAAACCTATTAAACATACCTATTAAACATTACCTATTAAACATAAAGGACATGACCACTCTATACAAAATGAAAGCTGATTAAATTTGCCCCAAGGTTTACTCAGTACAAGTGTAGGCCCGATGACCAGGTTCCTCACACTTAATTAAAGAATATCTAGACATGGGAAAATATTTTGCTATGACCATGTTTGTGCATATAGGATAGGCATTGTGATAGGTTTACAAAACAACCGTTTAGTGAAAACGAAGTTTATTGGCATTGAAAAGTAAACATAATACATTACAATAGTAGGTATCATTCAGTTAATTTCTTGCTCTCTCAGGGCGGGGAGGACCTTGATCCTCGATTTTGTTTTCATCTTCTGTATCATCCTCTCCATCGGATCCCTGTAGGGACACAGTTAGAGGATCCTCCTGTTCTTCTTCACTTTCGGAGTCAATTTGAGAGACCCCATTCAGGTAGTTCCCCTGGCAGTTTTGCCATGCTGGGGAACATGAGGCTTGCTTTTTTACAACCACACTTCGCGCTGGCACAGTCTTTCACGCATCGGCAGAAAATTGTTTTTAGGATATCGTCCGGTGAAGCTGCGAATTCACTATGCACTGGGACCAGGCAGTTATTCTCCATCTTCCATCCATACATCTAATTCCAGGCCGAATTACAAGTTTGGGGGGGGGCAGGACAAAAGACTCACTCGACATGTCTTAAAGTAAAATTTAAATGAAAAAAGACTTGTAATATCACAGCACAGACGACATTTAATTTACAGAAGAATATTAAATTTAAGTAAAAACGCTAGAGGGGGAAAAATCAAAACATGAACAGCATCAAAAAAGTTATAGAGTAAGAACTTTTGATCTCACATACTTGGTTCAGGGCTTAAATTAAAGTTAAATAATCAGCTTTCATTTTGTATAGAGTGGTCATGTCCTTTATGTTTTACGACTTTTCTTCTCTTTTACTGTATTCCTACAAACCTGTAGCCTGTTGTTTTTTCAGTGTTCTTCCTTTTTTACACCAACATAGCCCTATCCGTTCCTTTTTGAGGGGACAAAAGCCTCTCGAAATTTCCTCTTAATAACCGTTATACCAACATGAACCTATTCCTCCGAAATGTTATAAGCTGTAATTTATATATGACAAGTATGCAAAATTCATAAATATGACCCTCATTTTTTAAATTCAATAAATATAGAACAAAAAATTAATTAAATTGAAAATAATTAATAATTAAGAAATAGGTAATTAATAAATTTATAAGGTAAAAATTGAATACTTCAAACAAATAAATACTGTTTTCAATATTGGTATATTGATTTATACCACTTTTCTTCTCTTTTACTGTACTCTCAAACCTCTAGGTCCCCTTTCTGGGAAAATCCCATTTTCCCAATTTTTGTTTTTTTTCAGATAGCGTAAGAACTATTGATCTCGCAGACTTGGTTCAGGGCTTAAATTAAAGCTAAATAATTGTGTTATAAGGTTTTAGCCCTTACTTCACTCTTAGAAGTGTAATATAGCCAATAAATTGCTTTAAATACGAATTTTACTCAATTTTTCGAACTTTTTTAAGAAATTTTCCACTTTTGAACAGATGTAACTCGGGATCTATTGGACCTATAAACCTGGGAATGGTCTTAAATTGTTGTTAATTTTATCTACTTTAAAAAAGATAATTGAAACTTTTTCGTGGGGATGCATTTTCTAAGAGTAATAAGCCAAAAACTGAAAAATGAGACTTTTAAACGCCCCCCCTACATTAAGCTCAGGGGCTAGGGTCGGGGACTTTTGATATGTTTACCTCCAAACTAGTCCAAACAAAGTTCTAAAGTCAAAAATTGTGTTCCAAGAACTTCCCTCTACACCCTTTTTTGAGCATTCGTTGCCTGGACGAGGGGCCCTAGACAAGTATATTTCGAATAGGGATGGTGGGGCGCAGCCTTACCGTTGAAGAGCTAGGACCTAATGTAGTGTGAGCGCGTTTCAAAAGACCGTTTTTAGATGGCCCGTGTGACTAAACAAAACGTAATAAAATGAAAAACATTATTGCATGAGATACAGGAGTATCCGTACTACTTAAATCCTCAATGTGATAGAAATTGGTCCACTTGGCCTAAACCGTGGGGTGAGTTTTAAAGCGTGCAATATTAATCTCTTAGTCAAGCAATGGAGTTCCCTTAAGTATTTGGAAATATTATGATCACGGAAGGAATTTTCAATGCTCAAACAGTTTCAATGATCACTGTCACGATCATTAAAATTCCTTCCCCGATCATCATTTTTCCAAAATTAAGGGAACTCCATTCTTTGACTAAAAGATTAATATTGCACTTTTGAAACTCATTCCACGGTTTAGAAAGTGGTTAAAAGTCTATCGAATTCATGGTGTAGGTAGTAGGGATACTTCCTTACCTCATGCAATAGATTTTTTCATTTTATTATGTTTTGTTTCGTCACAAGGGCCTTCTAAAAATGGCCTTTTGAAACGCGTTCGCACTACATTAGGTCCTATCTCTTTAACGGTAAGGCTGCGCCCCACCACCCCTATTCGAAATATGCTTGTCTAAGGCCCCTCTACCTCCCCCCCAATTATTGATGATTATTTTTGAATCACCCTGTAAAATTATTGTCATCAAAAGTGATGAATAAGTTACTTATGCAGATACGCACATAATTGAATATTTCCTCCTGTAGAACCGATAACTGAGTCACATTTTTATGAAAAAAATTTTTCAATGTAAAGTGCTTTGTAAAGAAACATTGATAACCAGGAGATTTTCATTTTAATGATAGAAACTTTTTCTTATCATAAGATTTCTTTTTTTATAAAAGATAACTTATATCAGCTTACTGCGCCATTAAAGATACAAAAATTTCTTCCAAACAACTGCAAAATCATTGTGTTCTATTTGTTCCCTTGATGTAAGGTGCCGTGTGCAAAAATATTCTCATTGGTCAAAATGGAGTTCCGTGTGCAAAAATTTCCGCACGAAACCCTCGAGGGGGCCGTGTGCAGAACTGCACACGACCCCTCGAATTTGCACTAAGCACCTCAGGGGGGTCTTCAAAAAGGGAAGGCACATAGTTCTCTGAATATATTTCCTTGAAACCATAAAAAAGTTCGTTAATTAAGTTTCCTTCAAGAGAACCTACTACTTGGTACGTAAAATTTTTGGTTTTCCTTGAGAAAAAAACAATATAGGGTAGGTGGGGGTAAAAACCCGCACGGGGCAAAACCACGCACCGCGATTTTTAATTGTTAATAATCGATTCAAAAGTTGAAAACCAGGTGGTTGGTTTGTCTTATTGTGACCTATCATTCTACGAAAGTTCGTACCCCTAAGTAACTCATGAGTTGAAAAAATGCTGTAAGTTTGTTTTTCATCATTTTGATGTAATTTTTCTGATCTTTTACTTAAACATTACATAAAATAGGGCTTCAGGAGAAATACAAACACATAAGCCAATGATAAGAGAGCATTTGAACTTCAGTTTCGTCTTGAAATAATTTCCTGAACATGTCTCTAAAAAATAATAAGGCTTGTTTTTCAAAATAAAGTGAAACGGGGCAAATACCCGCATCTTCAAAACTTTGGGAAATCACCCCAAAAGGAAATTAGAATCTACAGGGTCCCTAAAAAGTTGAATAAAGGTTTCCGTGATGTCAATCCTCAAACGGAAACCCTTTTTTTCTCCCTTTGGAAAGATATTGGGCACTTTGAAATGAATTGCTACAACAGATTGACAATTTTCATTAAAACGGATTATATCTATGTTTAATATTAACTATCTTTTTATCTTTATCTTATTATCTTTAAAAGAATTTTTATGATGAAACATTTTGTTTATCCATGTTTATTTCATTTGGACACGAAAATTCAAAAGTGCGTGTCTTTGCCCCATTTTGCGAGGCAAAGACCCGCAATTTTTTTTCTACTAAATTGTCAATTTCTCTCGAAATACTATCGATAAAAGTATAAATTTGGATTGGTTTGGTAGGTAACATCTCAATCTAACACCTCCAACTGAAATTTCGGGATTATCTACCCCCTATAAATCACAATGTTAAAAATACTGAAAACTGCGGGGCTTTGCCCCCATCTACCCTAAGCCATAAAAAACTATACAACCTACCCTTTAAGTACTTTGAAATAATGGAAGTAAATATAGTTTATCTTCTCTATTTTGTTTATTTAGTAGATCGGTCGTATAGTAACTATGGCCGATTTTCAGATTATTACAGAAGTAATTTTAATGATTTTTTAAAAAATTTGCAATTTTTCCAGACAACCGTCCCTGGAAGGGGCAAAACTAAAAAAATGTTAAGCCGATAAAACTTATTAGATAGTTTAAGATTTTTAAAAATGAAATGTTGTTCTTCATAATTAAGAAAGGTTATGCATATAAATATAAGCAGTGTTCGGCAACTAGTGGTCAAAATGTAGTTAATTACCAACAACTAACTAGTTTGAAAAAACTAGTTGCAACTAGTAGTTAACTACTTCCGAAAGTTTAACTACTAGATGCAATTAGTCTATTTAACGTAACGTAAACGAAATTTACTCCTACATTAAAAACACATACATAATATACAGGGTGTTTCAAAAGTCTATTTCGCGGCTTTTATTTGAAGACAACGTGTCTAGGTGTATTATATAAGTGAAAAGGGATTTGATCGGGTAGATAGGGAAAAATCGGAAAAGGGCATATTCCACCTCCATATAAACACAGATTTAGTCCAAAATTTTTGAAATTCTCCTCATTTTCACATTTGAAAATGGGCTAGATTTTTCTATTGAGATTCAGAACCAGTTCTTCTCATTATTTTCAGGTAAAAAAAAGTAATTCTATCATCCTGACTAAAATATTAGATATTTTAGTTTATTTTAAAACTTAAAACTGAATTTGTGAAAGAATTAACACCTATTTGTCAAACGGTAAATTTATGAAATATTTGTGAATGGTGAAATTGCTCTGGATCGACCACTGGTATATTTAGAAACGCTGAAGAGACGATTTTCGTGTCCAAAGAGTAGAGAAGATATCGTATCAATTGTATTAAGGGTAAAGAGTTGTTTTATCTCTTCTGTGTTATCATTTTTCTGAGCGAATCGGTTTCCAAAACAGGCTACGAAAACAATTTGTTATCAATTGGGTGGTTTAAGATTTTGAAAGAGTTTACAGGTGTTGTATCCTTAGAAATGTAATTGTAGGAAAAGGTTGTCCATTAATGACGCCGCGCTAGGAGAAAGGGAGAGGGTTCATCAATTTGTGATAAGGAGGGGAGACATAATGAGAATTGTGACATAACACATAGAAAATAAACAAAAACTAAATAACAAGTTTTAGTTCAGTTCCGTTTACGTTGCCACAAAATATCGCTAAGCTTTTTGGAACTTGAACGCCATATATTCAAATATCGACCAATTTTTATGATTTTTATTGATAAACTGTACAGTTATATTGATTTAATTAAACATTTTAAGATAAGAGTTTGAAATTATTTAGCAATATTTTTACTTTTTGGTGTCTAAAAAAGTATGGTGGTATTTAGAGGGACTGTTAACGGAATTGAATTCCAATTTTTTTTTCTTCTGGAGAATGTGGTTTAAACGACATATTTATAAAATTTATACTCACTAAATAAGAGTCAACTCTGTGAATCAAAGTGCGGCGCCCTTAGACTTTAATATTAAAAAATTGGGCTCCAGATTATTTCCAGCATACATGCGATTACTGTGACAAAAAATTGGCTGAAAATATTTAAAACAAATTTTGATGGCACCTAAATTTTCTTTCATTTTAAGTAGAGGGGGTTCATTGGCTTCTCCTTCCAGCGATCTACGATTCGATATGATAGTCATATTTTTTAACTTAAATATTAACTGCTTTTCATATTCGAAATTTTTTCCCTTTTACTTAAAATTTATTACTAGGCAACACTCGCGGCCAGAATTTTCAGTAAATGGGGTTGTCTGTTGTTGCTCCTTTGTCCTATTCCGAGAAACTGGCGATGCTTTGAACTGACAAGGTCCTCGATCTGGCAGGACAGTTCTCTGAAAGTATCCCCCTTTTTTACCATTGGTAGGACAGCTTGATGTGACAAAGGAGGAGGGGCAGAAATTTGACATAAAGATAATTTAAGGATGGCCCTTATAAATTTTTCCTATGACTTTAGAATCACACTGCACAGGGGCGTCATTTCAGTTTTTGGTTGGGGGAAAGGATTTTTTTAAGTGGATCTGGACCACGCTGTAACTACTTTTTCGGGCAGGTTGCCTCAATATCATTTTTAGGGTATCCCCTAACGGGCACATTTATAGGTGCCTGCTAGAGAGGTCCGAAAAATAGGATTTGAATGATATGACATACGTCAAAATTTGACAACGTGAACTCCAAGAAAAAAGGGGGTCTGGGAGTTCACTCCCAGGAAAATTTTGAAAACTTGCCTTTTAAAGTAGTGTTTTAGCTCATTTTGAGACCATTGGGGAGCACTAAAAAGGAAAAGCTTATTGTAAGCGGCAGAAATTTCAAGGGGAAATCACTGAATAACAGACGTGAAAATTTTAGAGGGGGGCTGGGGGGGGGTCCACCCCCAGAAAATATTTTGAAATTTTAACCCTCAAAGTAGTGTTTTAACTCCTTTTGAGACTCTTTGAGTTGTACTTTGTGGAAGTTTGAGAATTTTCAAGGGACTTGCAGCTATTTTTCACATAACAGTGGAAACCTTGGGGGGGGTTGCCCCCCAAATGACACCCCTGACACTGCATATTCTTTTTCCAGACGACATGTCCGCACCCTGCTGCCAGAAGAGCGACAACAAGCCCTGCAAGCTGAGCGTCAGCTGCGACTGCAAGGAGGGCTGCCTGCTGACGGCTGACTGCGTCTGCTGCGGAAAGTGCAAGGACGCCAACGGCTGCTGCAGCCTCAGTGCCAGCTGCGGCTGCGGAAAGGACTGTTCATCTGGAAGCTGCAAGGGCTGCGTCATTACGGCGCAGTGCGCATGCGCCAGGGACGGCTGCGGCGACTGCAAGGGCTGCGAGTTCACCGCCAGGTGCGACTGCAGCGGCAGCTGCAAGGGCGGCAGCTGCAACGTCACGGTGAAGTGTGCCTGCTGAGGAAGACTATGTCGAACTTCTACAATTTTCACCTAATGTTACAAAGTGTCACTTTTCGTTATAAATTCACACGTCCCGTTCACTTACACCCAGATTTGGCAATCCAGGAACCAGGACCCCTTCATAAATGTTTAACCTGTGAACCTGTGTTCCAATGTAACCATTGTTTGACCAAGTTCCCAGTGCATCATATCTTCCCGATCTACAGGGTGTTTCAGGTATAGAAAGTATAGTGTTCCAAAAAATTTGAAGCAAGATGACATTAGCTGGACTTTTGTGACAATTTTTCTCAATTCTGTTGCACTGGTGAAGCCATATGATCACAAGATGATACACAGCCTATAGAGAACCTATACAAATGGGTGGGGAATTAATTCCTGCAAAAAAAGACTCTTGGAAATTTCAATAGTAAATAACAAAGAAATAATAAGATGGTTCCACTCATTTTGTTTAAATATAAAAATTAAAACTTGATGTATATCTATTGCTTTGTGATCATCAATTACTATTTTCTCAAGTGGATCAGCCAATTAGTCTGTAAAGGCTAACTAACACTGCTTCACTTTTGCTGTTCATTATGAATGGTATACTACTGGGAATTAATTAGCTAGTTTGCATAGAAGAGTAAAGAAGTGAAGAGTGAAACGCCAATTCCACCCTTCTAATAATAAGTCCAAATAAGCCTTAAACTAAAAAAATAATGAGGCGTTATAAGGTGTTCTTATTTAAACCAGTTAAAAATTAAAATTAAACCTTTTGTATGTAAAAAAAATATTTCTTCCATGATAAATGAAATAATTGATGTGTTAATAAATATGTTTCATGTCAACCTGTCTTTGAAATATTTATTTCATTACACACTTATCAACTTTTACAATAGCAATCAAATTTAGAACATGCCACTAGAAGTTTTGCTTTAAACAGTTTAGTATACTTTTAACTGATAACTTTTAATTGAGAATACCAATAAATAAGAAAACTAAACTTTTATTAGTTATTTAACTTGATTGAAATTGAAAGGTATCTCATTGTTTTGAAGTTTTTAAAAAAAGGGAAAGCTTTTAATATATTAACAAGAAAGCGATGTGTGAACCTTTCTTAGCCTGGTGGTAGAGTATCCTATTTCTAACCAAAAGGTTGTCAGATCAAAGCTCACGAAGTACTTCAGTGCATTTTACAGTTAAATTATAAATTTTTAATACGGACAATTCCACTGAACACTTTGACCAGTAGCTATTTCCAAAACGTCCTTTATGGCTCAATTGGTAGAGTCGCGGTCCTGGTGTGTAGATGGTACTCTGTTCAAACCCCACAAACTAAACTTCCTATTTTACAATTAAATTAAATTTTAAACACAGACAATTCCCCTAAACATTTTGACCAGTAGCTCTTACCAAAACGTCCTTGATGGCTCAGTTGGCAGAGGCGTGGTCCGTCCTGGTGTAGAGATAGTACTCAGTTCAAACCCCACAAGCTAAACTTCCTATTTTACAATTAAATTTTAAACACAGACAATTCCACTAAACACTTTGACCAGTAGCTATCTCCAAAACATCCTTGATTGCTCAGTTGGTAGAGTCGGGGTCCTGGTGTACGGATGGTACTCAGTTCAAACCCCACAAACTAAACCTCCTATTTTACAATTAAATTAAATTTTAAACAAAGACAACTTCACTTAACACTTTGACTAGTAGCTCTTACCGAAACGTCCTTGATGGCTCAGGTGGCAGAGTCGAGGTCCTGGTGTACAAAAGGTTCTAGGTTCGAACCCCACAAACTTAACTTCCTATTTTACAATTAAATTTTAAACCCAGACAACTCCACTAAACACTTTGACAAGTAGCTCTTACCGAAACGTCCTTGATGGCTCAGGTGGCAGAGTCGAGGTCCTGGTGTACGGGAGGATCTAGGTTCGAACCCCACAAACTTAACTTCCTATTTTACAATTAAATTAAATTTTAAACCCAGACAATTCCACTAAACACTTTGACAAGTAGCTCTTACTGAAACGTCCTTGATGGCTCAGTTGGTAGAGTCGCGGTCGTTGTGTACAGATGGTACTCAGTTCAAACCCCACTACCTTTAATTATTATTGTAATTGTACTATAATATATGTCTCTTTCTATGCTTTCATCTTAATAGTTATCTTCTAACCTAACATAAAAACTCTGACTTTATTTTCCATGAGTACCTGATGTTGCATCCGACCTAGAGGAGAGAAACTGGTGACCAAGTCGAGTCCGTTCACCCGTCGAAGATGTCGGGGCTCGGACGAGAGGAGGTCTTCCTGGCGGACCTGATCTGCTCCCCGGGAGGTCGCGGGCCTAGGGGGTTCTTCGGATAACCCCCGAAAGCCCCTTCGCCCTGGGGGCCAGCGGAGAAAGGTCCGTCAGGAAGCCAGTTTTGCCTAAAATTTTTAACCCAGGGTGCCATCTGCAATTTGTGGACGATCCCTTAACTAGACGCAATATGGAGACGGTCCCCTTAGTTATCAGATTGCAAAATTTTGACTCCATTACCCGTCTTTGCTAGTTCTTTCGGCATAAAATTTTATTGCTAGATACGTTTAACTGTGACTGTAACTGCAACAGTTAACTGTAACTGTATCAGCTAAATTTTTTTTAAATTAAAGCCTCCAAACGGAACCTTCAAACAAACCTCAAGAAACCTGCCAGGATTCGATCCAGGAACCTACAGCACTGAAGACTGGCACTTATCCAACCAGGCCACTGGATCCACGTCAGCCAGAAGGGAATAGATGAAATGTATTTCATTTTAAAGTTTTCTTTAAAGGGAAAAACTTAAATAATTTCATCAAAACCTCAAAATCCCGCCAGGGTTTGATCCAGGAACCTTCTGCACTGAAGACCGGCACTTATCCAACCAGTCCACTGGATCCACGTCAGCCAGAAGGGAATAGATGAAATGTATTTCATTTTAAAGCTTTCTTTAAAGGGAAAAACTTAAATAATTTCATCAAAACCTCAAAATCCCGCCAGGGTTTGATCCAGGAACCTTCTGCACTGAAGACCGGCACTTATCCAACCAGTCCACTGGATCCACGTCAGCCAGAAGGGAATAGATGAAATGTATTTCATTTTAAAGTTTTCTTTAAAGGGAAAAACTTAAATAATTTCATCAAAACCTCAAAATCCCGCCAGGGTTTGATCCAGGAAGCTTCTGCACTGAAGACCGGCACTTATCCAACCAGTCCACTGGATCCACGTCAGCCAGAAGGGAATAGATGAAATGTAATTCATTTTAAAGTTTTCTTTAAAGGGAAAACTTAAATAATTTCATCAAAACCCTAAAATCCCGCCAGGGTTTGATCCAGGAACCTTCTGCACTGAAGACTCTGGCACTTATCCAACCAGGCCACTGGATCCACGTCAGCCAGAAGGGAATAGATGAAATGTATTTCATTATAAAGCTTTCTTTAAAGGGAAAAACTTAAATAATTTCATCAAAACCTCAAAATCCCGCCAGGGTTTGATCCAGGAACCTTCTGCACTGAAGACCGGCACTTATCCAACCAGGCCACTGGATCCACGTCAGCCAGAAGGGAATAGATGAAATGTATTTCATTTTAAAGCTTTCTTTAAAGGGAAAAACTTAAATAATTTCATCAAAACCTCAAAATACCGCCAGGTTTGATCCAGGAACCTTCCGCACTGAAGACCGGCACTTATCCAACCAGGCCACTGGATCCACGTTAGCCAGAAGGGAATAGATGAAATGTGTTTCATTATAAAGCTTTCTTTAAAGGGAAAAACTTAAATAATTTCATCAAAACCTCAAAATACCGCCAGGTTTGATCCAGGAACCTTCTGCACTGAAGACCGGCACTTATCCAACCAGTCCACTGGATCCACGTCAGCCAGAAGGGAATAGATGAAATGTAATTCATTTTAAAGCTTTCTTTAAAGGGAAAAACTTAAATAATTTCATCAAAACCTCAAAATACCGCCAGGTTTGATCCAGGAACCTTCCGCACTGAAGACCGGCACTTATCCAACCAGGCCACTGGATCCACGTTAGCCAGAAGGGAATAGATGAAATGTGTTTCATTATAAAGCTTTCTTTAAAGGGAAAAACTTAAATAATTTCATCAAAACCTCAAAATCCCGCCAGGGTTTGATCCAGGAAGCTTCTGCACTGAAGACCGGCACTTATCCAACCAGTCCACTGGATCCACGTCAGCCAGAAGGGAATAGATGAAATGTAATTCATTTTAAAGTTTTCTTTAAAGGGAAAACTTAAATAATTTCATCAAAACCCTAAAATCCCGCCAGGGTTTGATCCAGGAACCTTCTGCACTGAAGACTCTGGCACTTATCCAACCAGGCCACTGGATCCACGTCAGCCAGAAGGGAATAGATGAAATGTATTTCATTATAAAGCTTTCTTTAAAGGGAAAAACTTAAATAATTTCATCAAAACCTCAAAATCCCGCCAGGGTTTGATCCAGGAACCTTCTGCACTGAAGACCGGCACTTATCCAACCAGGCCACTGGATCCACGTCAGCCAGAAGGGAATAGATGAAATGTATTTCATTTTAAAGCTTTCTTTAAAGGGAAAAACTTAAATAATTTCATCAAAACCTCAAAATACCGCCAGGTTTGATCCAGGAACCTTCCGCACTGAAGACCGGCACTTATCCAACCAGGCCACTGGATCCACGTTAGCCAGAAGGGAATAGATGAAATGTGTTTCATTATAAAGCTTTCTTTAAAGGGAAAAACTTAAATAATTTCATCAAAACCTCAAAATACCGCCAGGTTTGATCCAGGAACCTTCCGCACTGAAGACCGGCACTTATCCAACCAGGCCACTGGATCCACGTTAGCCAGAAGGGAATAGATGAAATGTGTTTCATTATAAAGCTTTCTTTAAAGGGAAAAACTTAAATAATTTCATCAAAACCTCAAAATCTCGCCAGGATTCGATCCAGGAACCTACAGCACTGAAGACTGGCACTTATCCAACCAGGCCACTGGATCCACGTCAGCCAGAAGGGAATAGATGAAATGTATTTCATTTTAAAGTTTTCTTTAAAGGGAAAAACTTAAATAATTTCATCAAAACCTCAAAATCCCGCCAGGGTTTGATCCAGGAACCTTCTGCACTGAAGACTCTGGCACTTATCCAACCAGGCCACTGGATCCACGTCAGCCAGAAGGGAATAGATGAAATGTATTTCATTATAAAGCTTTCTTTAAAGGGAAAAACTTAAATAATTTCATCAAAACCTCAAAATCCCGCCAGGGTTTGATCCAGGAACCTTCTGCACTGAAGAATGGCACTTATCCAACCAGGCCACTGGATCCACGTCAGCCAGAAGGGAATAGATGAAATGTATTTCATTTTAAAGCTTTCTTTAAAGGGAAAAACTTAAATAATTTCATCAAAACCTCAAAATACCGCCAGGTTTGATCCAGGAACCTTCCGCACTGAAGACCGGCACTTATCCAACCAGGCCACTGGATCCACGTTAGCCAGAAGGGAATAGATGAAATGTGTTTCATTATAAAGCTTTCTTTAAAGGGAAAAACTTAAATAATTTCATCAAAACCTCAAAATACCGCCAGGTTTGATCCAGGAACCTTCCGCACTGAAGACCGGCACTTATCCAACCAGGCCACTGGATCCACGTTAGCCAGAAGGGAATAGATGAAATGTGTTTCATTATAAAGCTTTCTTTAAAGGGAAAAACTTAAATAATTTCATCAAAACCTCAAAATCTCGCCAGGATTTGATCCAGGAACCTACAGCACTGAAGACTGGCACTTATCCAACCAGGCCACTGGATCCACGTCACCCAGAAGGGAATAGATGAAATGTATTTCATTTTAAAGCTTTCTTTAAAGGGAAAAACTTAAATAATTTCATCAAAACCTCAAAATACCGCCAGGTTTGATCCAGGAACCTTCCGCACTGAAGACCGGCACTTATCCAACCAGGCCACAGGATCCACGTCAGCCAGAAGGGAATAGATGAAATGTATTTCATTTTAAAGCTTTCTTTAAAGGGAAAAACTTAAATAATTTCATCAAAACCTCAAAATACCGCCAGGTTTGATCCAGGAACCTTCCGCACTGAAGACCGGCACTTATCCAACCAGGCCACTGGATCCACGTTAGCCAGAAGGGAATAGATGAAATGTGTTTCATTATAAAGCTTTCTTTAAAGGGAAAAACTTAAATAATTTCATCAAAACCTCAAAATACCGCCAGGTTTGATCCAGGAACCTTCTGCACTGAAGACCGGCACTTATCCAACCAGTCCACTGGATCCACGTCAGCCAGAAGGGAATAGATGAAATGTAATTCATTTTAAAGCTTTCTTTAAAGGGAAAAACTTAAATAATTTCATCAAAACCTCAAAATACCGCCAGGTTTGATCCAGGAACCTTCCGCACTGAAGACCGGCACTTATCCAACCAGGCCACTGGATCCACGTTAGCCAGAAGGGAATAGATGAAATGTGTTTCATTATAAAGCTTTCTTTAAAGGGAAAAACTTAAATAATTTCATCAAAACCTCAAAATCCCGCCAGGGTTTGATCCAGGAAGCTTCTGCACTGAAGACCGGCACTTATCCAACCAGTCCACTGGATCCACGTCAGCCAGAAGGGAATAGATGAAATGTAATTCATTTTAAAGTTTTCTTTAAAGGGAAAACTTAAATAATTTCATCAAAACCCTAAAATCCCGCCAGGGTTTGATCCAGGAACCTTCTGCACTGAAGACTCTGGCACTTATCCAACCAGGCCACTGGATCCACGTCAGCCAGAAGGGAATAGATGAAATGTATTTCATTATAAAGCTTTCTTTAAAGGGAAAAACTTAAATAATTTCATCAAAACCTCAAAATCCCGCCAGGGTTTGATCCAGGAACCTTCTGCACTGAAGACCGGCACTTATCCAACCAGGCCACTGGATCCACGTCAGCCAGAAGGGAATAGATGAAATGTATTTCATTTTAAAGCTTTCTTTAAAGGGAAAAACTTAAATAATTTCATCAAAACCTCAAAATACCGCCAGGTTTGATCCAGGAACCTTCCGCACTGAAGACCGGCACTTATCCAACCAGGCCACTGGATCCACGTTAGCCAGAAGGGAATAGATGAAATGTGTTTCATTATAAAGCTTTCTTTAAAGGGAAAAACTTAAATAATTTCATCAAAACCTCAAAATACCGCCAGGTTTGATCCAGGAACCTTCCGCACTGAAGACCGGCACTTATCCAACCAGGCCACTGGATCCACGTTAGCCAGAAGGGAATAGATGAAATGTGTTTCATTATAAAGCTTTCTTTAAAGGGAAAAACTTAAATAATTTCATCAAAACCTCAAAATCTCGCCAGGATTCGATCCAGGAACCTACAGCACTGAAGACTGGCACTTATCCAACCAGGCCACTGGATCCACGTCAGCCAGAAGGGAATAGATGAAATGTATTTCATTTTAAAGTTTTCTTCAAAGGGAAAAACTTAAATAATTTCATCAAAACCTCAAAATCCCGCCAGGGTTTGATCCAGGAACCTTCTGCACTGAAGACCGGCACTTATCCAACCAGTCCACTGGATCCACGTCAGCCAGAAGGGAATAGATGAAATGTATTTCATTTTAAAGCTTTCTTTAAAGGGAAAAACTTAAATAATTTCATCAAAACCTCAAAATCCCGCCAGGGTTTGATCCAGGAACCTTCTGCACTGAAGACCGGCACTTATCCAACCAGTCCACTGGATCCACGTCAGCCAGAAGGGAATAGATGAAATGTATTTCATTTTAAAGTTTTCTTTAAAGGGAAAAACTTAAATAATTTCATCAAAACCTCAAAATCCCGCCAGGGTTTGATCCAGGAAGCTTCTGCACTGAAGACCGGCACTTATCCAACCAGTCCACTGGATCCACGTCAGCCAGAAGGGAATAGATTAAATGTAATTCATTTTAAAGTTTTCTTTAAAGGGAAAACTTAAATAATTTCATCAAAACCCTAAAATCCCGCCAGGGTTTGATCCAGGAACCTTCTGCACTGAAGACTCTGGCACTTATCCAACCAGGCCACTGGATCCACGTCAGCCAGAAGGGAATAGATGAAATGTATTTCATTATAAAGCTTTCTTTAAAGGGAAAAACTTAAATAATTTCATCAAAACCTCAAAATCCCGCCAGGGTTTGATCCAGGAACCTTCTGCACTGAAGACCGGCACTTATCCAACCAGGCCACTGGATCCACGTCAGCCAGAAGGGAATAGATGAAATGTATTTCATTTTAAAGCTTTCTTTAAAGGGAAAAACTTAAATAATTTCATCAAAACCTCAAAATACCGCCAGGTTTGATCCAGGAACCTTCCGCACTGAAGACCGGCACTTATCCAACCAGGCCACTGGATCCACGTTAGCCAGAAGGGAATAGATGAAATGTGTTTCATTATAAAGCTTTCTTTAAAGGGAAAAACTTAAATAATTTCATCAAAACCTCAAAATACCGCCAGGTTTGATCCAGGAACCTTCTGCACTGAAGACCGGCACTTATCCAACCAGTCCACTGGATCCACGTCAGCCAGAAGGGAATAGATGAAATGTAATTCATTTTAAAGCTTTCTTTAAAGGGAAAAACTTAAATAATTTCATCAAAACCTCAAAATACCGCCAGGTTTGATCCAGGAACCTTCCGCACTGAAGACCGGCACTTATCCAACCAGGCCACTGGATCCACGTTAGCCAGAAGGGAATAGATGAAATGTGTTTCATTATAAAGCTTTCTTTAAAGGGAAAAACTTAAATAATTTCATCAAAACCTCAACATCTCGCCAGGATTTGATCCAGGAACCTACAGCACTGAAGACTGGCACTTATCCAACCAGGCCACTGGATCCACGTCACCCAGAAGGGAATAGATGAAATGTATTTCATTTTAAAGCTTTCTTTAAAGGGAAAAACTTAAATAATTTCATCAAAACCTCAAAATACCGCCAGGTTTGATCCAGGAACCTTCCGCACTGAAGACCGGCACTTATCCAACCAGGCCACTGGATCCACGTCAGCCAGAAGGGAATAGATGAAATGTATTTCATTTTAAAGCTTTCTTTAAAGGGAAAAACTTAAATAATTTCATCAAAACCTCAAAATACCGCCAGGTTTGATCCAGGAACCTTCCGCACTGAAGACCGGCACTTATCCAACCAGGCCACTGGATCCACGTTAGCCAGAAGGGAATAGATGAAATGTGTTTCATTATAAAGCTTTCTTTAAAGGGAAAAACTTAAATAATTTCATCAAAACCTCAAAATACCGCCAGGTTTGATCCAGGAACCTTCTGCACTGAAGACCGGCACTTATCCAACCAGTCCACTGGATTCACGTCAGCCAGAAGGGAATAGATGAAATGTAATTCATTTTAAAGCTTTCTTTAAAGGGAAAAACTTAAATAATTTCATCAAAACCTCAAAATACCGCCAGGTTTGATCCAGGAACCTTCCGCACTGAAGACCGGCACTTATCCAACCAGGCCACTGGATCCACGTTAGCCAGAAGGGAATAGATGAAATGTGTTTCATTATAAAGCTTTCTTTAAAGGGAAAAACTTAAATAATTTCATCAAAACCTCAAAATCCCGCCAGGGTTTGATCCAGGAAGCTTCTGCACTGAAGACCGGCACTTATCCAACCGGTCCACTGGATCCACGTCAGCCAGAAGGGAATAGATGAAATGTAATTCATTTTAAAGTTTTCTTTAAAGGGAAAACTTAAATAATTTCATCAAAACCCTAAAATCCCGCCAGGGTTTGATCCAGGAACCTTCTGCACTGAAGACTCTGGCACTTATCCAACCAGGCCACTGGATCCACGTCAGCCAGAAGGGAATAGATGAAATGTATTTCATTATAAAGCTTTCTTTAAAGGGAAAAACTTAAATAATTTCATCAAAACCTCAAAATCCCGCCAGGGTTTGATCCAGGAACCTTCTGCACTGAAGACCGGCACTTATCCAACCAGGCCACTGGATCCACGTCAGCCAGAAGGGAATAGATGAAATGTATTTCATTTTAAAGCTTTCTTTAAAGGGAAAAACTTAAATAATTTCATCAAAACCTCAAAATACCGCCAGGTTTGATCCAGGAACCTTCCGCACTGAAGACCGGCACTTATCCAACCAGGCCACTGGATCCACGTTAGCCAGAAGGGAATAGATGAAATGTGTTTCATTATAAAGCTTTCTTTAAAGGGAAAAACTTAAATAATTTCATCAAAACCTCAAAATACCGCCAGGTTTGATCCAGGAACCTTCCGCACTGAAGACCGGCACTTATCCAACCAGGCCACTGGATCCACGTTAGCCAGAAGGGAATAGATGAAATGTGTTTCATTATAAAGCTTTCTTTAAAGGGAAAAACTTAAATAATTTCATCAAAACCTCAAAATCTCGCCAGGATTCGATCCAGGAACCTACAGCACTGAAGACTGGCACTTATCCAACCAGGCCACTGGATCCACGTCAGCCAGAAGGGAATAGATGAAATGTATTTCATTTTAAAGTTTTCTTTAAAGGGAAAAACTTAAATAATTTCATCAAAACCTCAAAATCCCGCCAGGGTTTGATCCAGGAACCTTCTGCACTGAAGACCGGCACTTATCCAACCAGTCCACTGGATCCACGTCAGCCAGAAGGGAATAGATGAAATGCATTTCATTTTAAAGCTTTCTTTAAAGGGAAAAACTTAAATAATTTCATCAAAACCTCAAAATCCCGCCAGGGTTTGATCCAGGAACCTTCTGCACTGAAGACCGGCACTTATCCAACCAGTCCACTGGATCCACGTCAGCCAGAAGGGAATAGATGAAATGTATTTCATTTTAAAGTTTTCTTTAAAGGGAAAAACTTAAATAATTTCATCAAAACCTCAAAATCCCGCCAGGGTTTGATCCAGGAAGCTTCTGCACTGAAGACCGGCACTTATCCAACCAGTCCACTGGATCCACGTCAGCCAGAAGGGAATAGATTAAATGTAATTCATTTTAAAGTTTTCTTTAAAGGGAAAACTTAAATAATTTCATCAAAACCCTAAAATCCCGCCAGGGTTTGATCCAGGAACCTTCTGCACTGAAGACTCTGGCACTTATCCAACCAGGCCACTGGATCCACGTCAGCCAGAAGGGAATAGATGAAATGTATTTCATTATAAAGCTTTCTTTAAAGGGAAAAACTTAAATAATTTCATCAAAACCTCAAAATCCCGCCAGGGTTTGATCCAGGAACCTTCTGCACTGAAGACCGGCACTTATCCAACCAGGCCACTGGATCCACGTCAGCCAGAAGGGAATAGATGAAATGTATTTCATTTTAAAGCTTTCTTTAAAGGGAAAAACTTAAATAATTTCATCAAAACCTCAAAATACCGCCAGGTTTGATCCAGGAACCTTCCGCACTGAAGACCGGCACTTATCCAACCAGGCCACTGGATCCACGTTAGCCAGAAGGGAATAGATGAAATGTGTTTCATTATAAAGCTTTCTTTAAAGGGAAAAACTTAAATAATTTCATCAAAACCTCAAAATACCGCCAGGTTTGATCCAGGAACCTTCTGCACTGAAGACCGGCACTTATCCAACCAGTCCACTGGATCCACGTCAGCCAGAAGGGAATAGATGAAATGTAATTCATTTTAAAGCTTTCTTTAAAGGGAAAAACTTAAATAATTTCATCAAAACCTCAAAATACCGCCAGGTTTGATCCAGGAACCTTCCGCACTGAAGACCGGCACTTATCCAACCAGGCCACTGGATCCACGTTAGCCAGAAGGGAATAGATGAAATGTGTTTCATTATAAAGCTTTCTTTAAAGGGAAAAACTTAAATAATTTCATCAAAACCTCAAAATCCCGCCAGGGTTTGATCCAGGAAGCTTCTGCACTGAAGACCGGCACTTATCCAACCAGTCCACTGGATCCACGTCAGCCAGAAGGGAATAGATGAAATGTAATTCATTTTAAAGTTTTCTTTAAAGGGAAAACTTAAATAATTTCATCAAAACCCTAAAATCCCGCCAGGGTTTGATCCAGGAACCTTCTGCACTGAAGACTCTGGCACTTATCCAACCAGGCCACTGGATCCACGTCAGCCAGAAGGGAATAGATGAAATGTATTTCATTATAAAGCTTTCTTTAAAGGGAAAAACTTAAATAATTTCATCAAAACCTCAAAATCCCGCCAGGGTTTGATCCAGGAACCTTCTGCACTGAAGACCGGCACTTATCCAACCAGGCCACTGGATCCACGTCAGCCAGAAGGGAATAGATGAAATGTATTTCATTTTAAAGCTTTCTTTAAAGGGAAAAACTTAAATAATTTCATCAAAACCTCAAAATACCGCCAGGTTTGATCCAGGAACCTTCCGCACTGAAGACCGGCACTTATCCAACCAGGCCACTGGATCCACGTTAGCCAGAAGGGAATAGATGAAATGTGTTTCATTATAAAGCTTTCTTTAAAGGGAAAAACTTAAATAATTTCATCAAAACCTCAAAATACCGCCAGGTTTGATCCAGGAACCTTCCGCACTGAAGACCGGCACTTATCCAACCAGTCCACTGGATCCACGTCAGCCAGAAGGGAATAGATGAAATGTAATTCATTTTAAAGTTTTCTTTAAAGGGAAAACTTAAATAATTTCATCAAAACCCTAAAATCCCGCCAGGGTTTGATCCAGGAACCTTCTGCACTGAAGACTCTGGCACTTATCCAACCAGGCCACTGGATCCACGTCAGCCAGAAGGGAATAGATGAAATGTATTTCATTATAAAGCTTTCTTTAAAGGGAAAAACTTAAATAATTTCATCAAAACCTCAAAATCCCGCCAGGGTTTGATCCAGGAACCTTCTGCACTGAAGAATGGCACTTATCCAACCAGGCCACTGGATCCACGTCAGCCAGAAGGGAATAGATGAAATGTATTTCATTTTAAAGCTTTCTTTAAAGGGAAAAACTTAAATAATTTCATCAAAACCTCAAAATACCGCCAGGTTTGATCCAGGAACCTTCCGCACTGAAGACCGGCACTTATCCAACCAGGCCACTGGATCCACGTTAGCCAGAAGGGAATAGATGAAATGTGTTTCATTATAAAGCTTTCTTTAAAGGGAAAAACTTAAATAATTTCATCAAAACCTCAAAATACCGCCAGGTTTGATCCAGGAACCTTCCGCACTGAAGACCGGCACTTATCCAACCAGGCCACTGGATCCACGTTAGCCAGAAGGGAATAGATGAAATGTGTTTCATTATAAAGCTTTCTTTAAAGGGAAAAACTTAAATAATTTCATCAAAACCTCAAAATCTCGCCAGGATTTGATCCAGGAACCTACAGCACTGAAGACTGGCACTTATCCAACCAGGCCACTGGATCCACGTCACCCAGAAGGGAATAGATGAAATGTATTTCATTTTAAAGTTTTCTTTAAAGGGAAAAACTTAAATAATTTCATCAAAACCTCAAAATCCCGCCAGGGTTTGATTCAGGAACCTTCTGCACTGAAGACCGGCACTTATCCAACCAGTCCACTGGATCCACGTCAGCCAGAAGGGAATAGATGAAATGTATTTCATTTTAAAGTTTTCTTTAAAGGGAAAAACTTAAATAATTTCATCAAAACCCTAAAATCCCGCCAGGGTTTGATCCAGGAACCTTCTGCACTGAAGACTCTGGCACTTATCCAACCAGGCCACTGGATCCACGTCAGCCAGAAGGGAATAGATGAAATGTATTTCATTTTAAAGCTTTCTTTAAAGGGAAAAACTTAAATAATTTCATCAAAACCTCAAAATACCGCCAGGTTTGATCCAGGAACCTTCCGCACTGAAGACCGGCACTTATCCAACCAGGCCACTGGATCCACGTTAGCCAGAAGGGAATAGATGAAATGTGTTTCATTATAAAGCTTTCTTTAAAGGGAAAAACTTAAATAATTTCATCAAAACCTCAAAATCCCACCAGGGTTTGATCCAGGAACCTTCTGCACTGAAGACTGGCACTTATCCAACCAGGCCACTGGATCCACGTCAGCCAGAAGAGAAGGGAATAGATGAAATGTATTTCATTTTAAAGCTTTCTTTAAAGGGAAAAACTTAAATAATTTCATGAAAACCTCAAAATCCCGCCAGGGTTTGATCCAGGAACCTTCTGCACTGAAGACTCTGGCACTTATCCAACCAGGCCACTGGATCCACGTCAGCCAGAAGGGAATAGATTAAATGTATTTTATTTTAAAGTTTTCTTTAAAGGGAAATACCTAAATAATTTCATTAAAACCTCAAAATCCCGCCAGGGTTTGATCCAGGAACCTTCCGCACTGAAGACCGGCACTTATCCAACCAGGCCACTGGATCCACGCCAGCCAGAAGGGAATAGATGAAATGTATTTCATTTTAAAGCTTTCTTTAAAGGGAAAAACTTAAATAATTTCATCAAAACCTCAAAATCCCGCCAGGGTTTGATCCAGGAACCTTCTGCACTGAAGACCGGCACTTATCCAACCAGGCCACTGGATCCACGTCAGCCAGAAGGGAATAGATGAAATGTATTTCAATTTAAAGTTTTCTTTAAAGGGAAAAACTTAAATAATTTCATCAAAACCCTGAAATCCCGCCAGGGTTTGATCCAGGAACCTTCTGCACTGAAGACTCTGGCACTTATCCAACCAGGCCACTGGATCAACGTCAGCCAGAAGGCAATATATGAATTTTATTTCATTTTAAATCTTTCTTTAAGGGAAAAACTTAAATAATTTCATTAAAACCTCAAAATATCCCGCCAGGGTCCTATTTTAAATATACTTTTGAGGTGTTGAGTAATAATTTTGGGCCCCTCCCGAAATAAATTTGTACATACATTTGTACAATAAATTGTTTTTCGCCCCTCATTTCTACCCTAATTACACGAAGAATGTCTTCACTCGAGTAATGAACCCTATATGATCTAGGCTATCCGAAAAAATTTGAATAATAGCCGAAATCTCTATATTATATTGATTGTGGGCCCTGATTTGAACGAGAAAATACGCGATTTTCGACGAAATTGGAGCATACAGAAAAAACGTAATATTGAGATTTAGGCTATTATTCAAGTTTTGTCGGATAGCCTACACTACATCATATAGGGTCCATAACTCGAGTGAAGACATTCGTCGGATGAACGGATGATTAGGGTAGAAATGAGGGGCGAAAAACCAATTTTCGGCCTTCTTGGCTTGCGCGCTCCATTGGATTAACATGGGGACCTTCAGGGCCTTGGCGGCACCTCATGATACTCTCCGAAAATTCTGAAAAAATTCACAGGTACTCTCTGCCACCTTAGACAACTTTTCCGCACTAAGGCATCATCAAAATAAAAAAAAAAGTTTTTTCGATACACCCTAATGGACGCTAGGGTTCCCCAAAGCTTGATCATTATTAAAAGGGTTCCATGAGAGTAAAAAGGTTGAGAAACGCTGCTCGTGAATACTTTGAGTACATGTACAAAAATAGCTCCATCTTTTGGTAAAAGTTAAAGTGATCTTCAATGCCTACAATTATAGTAACTATTCTTTTACTTTTATGTACAAAAAAATTCATATAATCCTGTAGGAATTATTATTCTAAAAATAAAGTTTAATCATTATAAAGTGTGCTTTATGGTTAGAAACTTCAGGAATTTGTGTCTGATTTTAAGAAACTTGTTAAATGAAAAATTATCAAGGAAGTACAGACGCGTGGGTTAAAACGTTTGTACTAGTAACCAGTAAGTTGAGTAAAAAAAATCTAGATTTATAAAATAGCCCGTTTCTTAAAATTATTCCACCCTCCACCTTTATTTTGGAAAGTCCGTTTTACAACACAGTTAGCTCGAAAGAGTGGATTGTGACGAAACTGAAGATAAAGGGGAGGGAATGGGAATGTACCTACGGACGGTTGCACCGTCAGCCACCTCATTGTAAAATTCGGGAAAAAAGTAAAATTGAATTTGTGTGTTATTTTTGAATGAAAAACGGGAAATCAACTGTTTAAAATATTAGTTAAATTTTATAAAATAAAAATACTGTTTTTATGTTAAGATAAGGTTATGTTAAGATAAGGTTAAGGATTATGTTAAGATAAGGTTAACAATTTTCTATTAAATTATACCTTTTCTTTAAATCAAAATTCTGAGAATGTGAATTATTTATATGACGGATTTGCAGGTGTTTTAAAAAATATTCTAATCAATTTTACTCACTGCTTTGAGCTACCAAATCGAAAAATGAAAAAAAAAACTGGATAAACGAGGAAATCTTAAAATTGATCAAAACTAAAGAAAAACTATATAAAAAACATAAAAAATATCCCTTTGATATAATTTATGAACATAATTATAAATCTTTACAAAAAGAACTGAAAATAAAAATAAAAAACGCAAAACATAATTATTTCTTGTCTGAATTCTTAAAATGTAAAAATGTTAAAAAGCAATGGGAATTTGTGATTAAAATCACAAACTCTAATGCAAAAGACAAAATACCTATATCTGAAAATAATGACTTGCTAGTAGAGAATATCAACCAATTTTTTATAAATATGGGATCAAATACTGTAAACACTAGTGATAGTAATCATGGAAAATATCTAACAAGTCAATCAAATTCTTTTTTTCTCGCCGAAACAAATGATCTAGAACAGGGGTTTCCAACTGGTGGCCCGCGGGCCGCATGCGGCCCGCGAAGCTCTCTGAAAACCCTCCAAAGAGTAGCTTCAAAACACTTTTTAGCACACTAAAATTCAAAATTATTTCGGGGGAGAACCCCCGACCCCCCCTCCCCATATACCTCTTAGATTATGGACTAGCTTCAATCGTTTTCTATGGTGCAAGAATTAAAAGTTTGAAGTTTCGAGAGGTCGTTTGTAAAACCTGAATTTCTCCTGAGCGTAGCAAGGGGGTATGAAGGCAATGAAGGCTTTTATAACCTTTATCATGAGGAGGGACAAAATGGAGTTTCAAAAAATAATGTAAAACAATCCTCTAAGGAAAATTTACAAACATTTTCTTGAGGAAGACCTTTTCATTTAAGTAATATTCAGAATATTAAATATATTCAGTATTCCTATGAGTTGTATAAGAGTAAAAAATTCATATATCCCCTGGAATTTTGGAAAATCCAGTAGTGCATACATTCAAAATATGTAAACAACCTCTTTTGCTGGAAAAGTTTCCTATTTAAGACTATCACCCCAAAAAAATTATCATCATTAAAAAGGAGCCATCAGATTATTTTGCGGCCCGCCACTTGACTTGTGCTTTCGATTGAGGCCCGCGGGTACTTAGAAGTTGGAAACCCCTGATCTAGAAACTGAAAAAATTATCAGATCATCGGACGACAGAAAATCCCCTGGTTATGATAACATAACATCTCAAGCCCTTAAAATTGCTGCAAACCATCATATTTCTATCATCACGAAAATCATAAACCTATCCCTTTCAAGTGGTAGTTTCCCTGCTTCCCTTAAAACAGCGTTAGTGGTACCTATCCATAAATCTGGCGACACAAATGATTTTGCTAATTACCGACCAATCTCTCTTTTACCAATTTTCTCCAAAGTTCTTGAAAAAATTGTACACGCCAGACTTTATGATTATTTAAAGACTTTCAATATAATATCTGATAATCAATTTGGGTTCTTGCCGGGTCTCAGTACTGAAAACGCGCTAATAGAATTTACTAAATATACATATAACAGTATCTCTCTATTCTAAAAAAAAGTTTTTGTAAATGGTTTCCAGAGAAAGGCTTTTTAATTACTGATCCGTATAACATGTTTTTGGTATCAAACTGTTCGGATTCTTTTGAGGATGTGCAAAGTGCCTTTAGAATTTCTAAAAAAATTCTCAATTCTAAGATATTTCCATTTTTCTGGATTACGGATAAGGTTGCAGTTAACAGCAAGAAACTGTCGTACAATTTATTATACCTCCAATCACAATGACCAACCGACGCTACTCATTAACGATGAAAATAATTCCTTTCACGCTTTGAAAATGCGCTTCAAAATATGTACTTTCTAAATAAAATATTTTTAAAAGACTGATAAGAGTTTTCAGAAACTCACAGATCTACTATTCAAGTATAGAATTTAACACACCAAAATTAATTGTTTGTAAACATTGGGTGCAATGTAGATTTTGTCTCTTATCATTTTTAATAGCTTAAATAGTATTGTTTAAAAATTCTGTTTTAAAACTAAAACTTGAATGATAAAACACTAGATATTTTGACGAGTTACTAGGTACTATATTAAATTTAACAGATTCATTGCTGAACGTTATTGTAAATATTGAATAACAATAGCACGAGCAGACTTGATGGATATTTTCAAGGAAAACGTGTTGATTAAATTATTGATAATTTAACCAATAAATATTCTAACTTTTAAGAGAGTGTGCTTCAAGAAAGTTGGTTGAAGTTTTTTCTACTAATTGTTATAACGAATGTTTTATAAATAAATAATTTTAGTGAGCAGGGTTTTGTGGGGATTGCGAAGCGATCCGAAAGGCCCTGCGTCAGCAGTTAACGGGGGTTGGCGAGCGATAGCGAGCAGGGGGCGGTAGCTCCCTAGTAGATAAAAACAATAAAACGGCTGCAATTTTCCTAGACATCTCAAAAGCATTCGACAGTGTGAATCATAAAATTTTAATTGAAAAACTATCTTCAATCGGGGTTCGAGGCGGAGAACTGGATTGGTTCATTTCCTACTTAGCAAACCGAAAACAGTTCGTAAAATTGGGAAATTCTAAAAGTAGTCTATTAAACATAAGGTCTGGTGTACCACAAGGTTCAATCCTTGGACCTTTGCTTTTTATAATCTACATAAATGACTTCTGCAAACTAAAATTAAATGGTAAAATCATAACCTATGCAGATGATACTGTAATTCTGTACTCATGTTCCAACTATAGTATACTACAAAATAACATAAATAAGGATCTTCTGACCATTAAACACTGGTTTATATCTAATAAATTAGCAATAAATGTAAATAAAACAAAATTTATCAATTTCAGTATCTACGGGCCTCCTGAGCATCTTCGTCTTTATTATCATGTAAATGACTGTATAGGTCTTAATTGTAATTGCCCCCCTCTTGAACAAGTATCTTCAATAAAATACCTTGGTTTAAATGTAGACTCGACCCTAAAATGGAAATCCCACGTTAATTGCCTAACAAATAAACTACGCTATATTTTACACAAACTTTACTTCATAAAAAAGATAATAAATAAGACCTTCTTGCTTCAACTTTACCACTCTTGGGTAAATTCAGTAATAAGCTATGGTATTCTGGCCTGGGGTGGGGATTACTTACAAAATATAAATCCAATAATTAAAATTCAAAATAAAATCATCAAATTTCTAAGTAGAAGCAACCAGTTCCCTTTGATTGACCTTTACAAAAAACTTAACGTTTTACCAGTTCGTCACCTTTTTTTCTTTAAAACAATAGTTTATTTTACTAAGCAAGCAAATGAATCTGACCTACGAAATTTAACTTATAATTTACGTTCAAGAAACTTATATTTTGTACCTAAAGCAAAAAAAGAAATTCTTCATAAAAATTATGTTTATTTATCGCCTAAGTTTTACAATATTTTACCCAATGACATAAAAACAGAAAAATCTCCTATTAAGTTTAAAAAATTACTAAAGCTTTTTATTTTTACAATAGACAATATTGAAGAACTTTTTTAAAAAGGAACAAACGCTTTCTAAATTTCAATTTTCAGTTGGCAACAGTCATTCTGAAGCTTGCCTTGCGATGCCACAATTATGTGTAATCTATGTGTAATATCTGTATATGTATGTCTGTATGTATATGTGTATTTGTATTGTTTCTTCATTTTATTATTTTCAAATACAACTCCTTTAGGTTGCCCATATGGGTTTCTGACCCCTGGGCAACTCATATGTCTTCCTGTTTTTTGTTTGTGTATGTTCCATTTGTAAAATGTTCATGTTACGTAACAAATAAAGAATTTTGGATTGGATTGGATTGGATGTGCTCAAATTTTTTTTTAGTGTATCACTACATTAATTCTTTTCTTACCGCACTAAACCAAGAACCCTTTTCTGCGCGCGCATTGTAGTTTTAATTTTTTAAAATTAACTAATGATCAGATTTCAAAAAAAAAATTAAAGAAGGTCTATCGAAATAAATTAATTTGAAAAATCGTTTAAATCCCCATTCCATTACTATACTTATTTAGTTTTTCTTTTTTTCCACTTTCTCAAAGCTTGGTTTTTGGATTTATTCCCTTTTTCAAACTGACCATGACGATTCAAATAGAATGACATATATGGAGGGTTCAGAATAGAAATGAAGCAAGTCCACTTTAGCTACTTTTGAGCTACAGACGTTTTAAGTTAAAGCTTCATAGAAAATTACATGTTAACGCAACAGAACTTGCTGCTGCCAAGCGGATATTATCAGAACTAGGACTTGGCGGCACTGAGCTATAAAACAAACTGGAGTGACAACCTCCGATACTATAACAAGCGATTGATTGTGCCAGCGCGGAATGTTACAATGCCCGGATTGCTCGCAGCAATCAGGGCATTCAGGACTAAAAGCAATCGGGGCAATCCCCGCATGACCATCTGTTAATCCGATCATGCCTGTTTTTTAAAATATTATGAGCAAAATTAAGAATGGTCGTTTCATTATGTGCATACAACTGTGCTAACAGATGGGGAAAATTAAAAGAAGATGGAAAGCTTTTCCGCTGTGTGATGCGGTTTCGGCACGCTAACTAGTCACTTTTGTTTTATAGCTCAGTGCTTGGCGGTGAAGCGGACTTCACCACCTACTAGTGAAGCGGACTAGTGATAGTGAAACTAGTAATTTTAACTAGTGAACTTCACCGAAACTAGTGAAGCGGACTTCACTATTGCACTGAAATTTTACATAGTTGGTGCATGTTATAGCGTTGCTAACTCAAAAATGACAAAAAGTGGACTTGGTCCATTTTAATTCTGAGCCCTCCATATGTTTAAGTAAAAAAAAGCAATACATTTTTAAAATTCAATTTAACCTTTACTTCTGTGTTCATATGATTTTTTTATTTAAATTCTACAAATAATGAATAAAGTTTCCTTATACAAGTTAGATGACATAATATTAAGTAAAACATCCATTAATAAAATGAGCATACTTTTTATCTTGCTGCATCTTTTTACTTTGGGTATATTATTATCTTGTACCCTATGAAACAAATTGTATTAGGAAAAAAGAGCAGTTTTTGAAAAGATGAATAAAAGATGTTCATTACAAAAAAGTTATTTAAAGGTTTAAAAAAGATAAAAATCGACACGGAATATTTGAAGGAACGCAAAACTTTTTCAACCCTTTTATGAAATGAAATAAGTTATCGATTTCGCCTCAGTGGAGTAGAACCCAGTCCAAAGGAATGCCCGTACTTTCTGTGCATTCGCTAACCATGAGAACAGTTCGCGGTAAGTCAATCTGGAAATTATTCATGAATATCCCTCACCAATAATGGCAAAATATGGATTTTTTTATGGAAAAAGGTTGTATTCTGGTTTAATATTTTGTCAGAAGATCCTTTTTATAATGTGTGGTTCTTTCTTGTTTTTTAAAATTAATTTTACTAGCTAGTAGATCCATAAGGAACGTAGAGACACCGCGTTTCATTTTGGCATTGCGTATCGTAAGCAGTTATTTTCTTCCGATCCACGTGCTAACATAAAAGTAGCAAAATTATGGAAAGTAGTAACGCCAAAATAACCGCATTGCGTTTCAGAGTCCGATTCTTTTTCGGACATTTAAAACTTAATTTTTTTATTACATTAATATGCGTTATAATTACCATTTACAGTTATTTTTACGATCAATCTGGTCACAAGACACAGAAATGAGCATTTTCCCCATTGGTGCTTGTCCTTCACACCTTGTCTATTAAAATATGAAATGTCCAACAGGATATGCAATTTTTAAGGGTGCGGAACGCTATAGCAAATTAGCAAACAAGAAAAATTTTGTTCCAAACCTCGAAACCCCAGAAATTATGCCTCAGAGTTGTTTTTTAAACGAAATTTACCTTTTCCACTAAAATAGCATATATAGGGCGTGTTCGTAAAACCTCACGAGTTTAAGTTCGAACGAAAAAGTATTCGGGTCACGTGATCTCAGTTTCACGAGTTAAAGTGTGGTTAAACGAACGACTATAGAGCTATTTTCGGTGCACTTGCGCTTTTTTGCGCTACTTCTCTTTTTTTACACAACATTCATTTATGAGAGTCGCATCCTATTCGAAATTTGAAATTGCGTTCAATTAAGTATGAACATGGATAAGTTGTTAAAATGCTTCTGAATCGGTATTTTTCGACGAATCTACAGAAGACGAAGAAGAAGAAGAAATCATTACAAAACTTTTATTAAATCATAATAATTGAGAAACGGAACCTAGAGTATAAATAAAAAATTATGTGGAAGAGGTGATTCTTCGATATTCGTATAAAGATTTTAAAAGTCATTTCAGAATTAACAGAAGAACCTTTGAAGTTTTGATGAATCATATTATGATCCATGAGGAAAGCAAGAAAAGAGCTGGTGGCCCCGGTAAAATCCAAAAAGAATTGTAATAATCGAATCGAATTATAAATGAGGGGTCTGGGGCCCTCTCTCAGAAATTTTTGTTTCAAATTTGACCCTATATAAAAGTGTTTTAACTTGTTATGGTACAGCTCCCGCAAAAAAAAAAACATTACAGTGGGGTTTGCGGGCGAACCACTTGGGTGAGGAAGACAAAAAAGGGGTCGTTTTTCATTAATTATAGTATTCTTTGACCAAAAAAAATTTTCGAGTCCTTAGGGGGTCGTCTTCATATTAAACGAAGCACTAACTTTCTTTTTTCCAATAGGGACCCCCAATTATTATTAGTTTTTCTGAAAGGCCATCCCCCCAAACCCTTAAATTCCCAGTTTCATCCAGATTGATTAAAAAAAATTTATTTTTCAAAAATAAACTTAAATTTTTTTTTAAATCGTGAATTTTTTTTTATGGTAATCGATTCGTGTAGTAATTTTATGTAGGAAACCAAAATTTCAATCGATTTTATCCAATAGTTTTTGATAAAAACGAATTAATATCTTAAGGGGCCGTATACCGTTGCCGAATGCATACCGCAAATTCTCGTTCGTTTTATCAAAAACTAATAGATAAAATCAATTGAAATTTCGGTTTCTTCATAAAATTACTACCAGAATCGATTACCATAAGAAAAATTCACGATTTAAAAATTTTTTTAAGTTTATTTTTGAAAAATAAAATTTTTTTAATCAATCTTGATGAAACTGGGTATTTAGGGCCGTATTCAGAAACTTTAACACGAGATGGGAACGAGATGGTAACGAGAAAGTTCGACGGCTACTCCGAAGGTACCATTCTCGTCTCGTTTCAAGATCTCGTGTAATCATGCTGCCATCTGTCGAAAAACATCACAAGTAATTACACACTGATAATACAAATTTTTACAGGCACTAGATGTCCATTACTTTCGTAATATATTAATGTCTGAGGACTTCTTTTGGTAATAAATAGCTGTTTAAGTCCTCAGACATTAATATATTACGAAAGTAATGGACATCTCTAGTGCCTGTAAAAATTTGTATTATCAGTGTGTAATTACTTGTGATGTTTTTCGACAGATGGCAGCATGATCACACGAGATCTTGAAACGAGACGAGAATGGTACCTTCGGAGTAGCCGTCGAACTTTCTCGTTCCCATCTCGAGTTTCTGAATACGGCCCTTAAGGGTTTGGGGGGATGGCCTTTCAGAAAAACTAATAATAATTAAGTGTCCCCATTGGAAAAAGAAAGTTAGTGTTTCGTTTAATATGAAGTCGACCCCCTAAGGACTCAAAAAAAATTTTTTTGGTCAAAGAATACTTTAATTAATGAAAAACGACCCCTCTTTTGTCTTCCTAACCCAAGTGGTTTGCCCGCAAAACTCACTGTAACGTTTTTTTTATTTTACGGGAGCTGCACAATGTTACATACGCTTCAAATTCGCAGATAATCCGCCATTTTATGGACAGTCGTCACCTTAGTATCAAAAACTATCTCCATTCGGCAACCTTCGGGAATCCCGATTCTTGGCGATCAGATCGGTGGAGAAGCTCGTTTTTTGTTTGGAAGAGCTGACATGATCGAGTAGAAAAGATCAAAACCAATCAAAAAAATCAACGATCTAAACGGGATCTAGGGATTCCCGAAGTTTGCCGAATGAAGATAGTAGTTTTTGATACTATTAGTATCAAAAATTACTATAAGGTGACGAGATGGAAGAGTCGTAGTCCTCTAGTCGAGCAGCGGAGACGTAAAATAACTGGATCTAACGAAGAAATTTCTCCGTGCGGTTTCATGCGAATTTTTTTCGGTTACAGATAATTTTGGAACGAGTAGTTAAACGCACCGAAAAAAACCAATTCGATAAAGGAACGCACAGTTGGAGAACTAGTAACGCATGCGCACGAGTTAGCTTTTCCGAATGAGCCCATTGATTACGTACATCTAAAATTGCCATAGGGTGCAATAACTTATAATTATACGTTTTTTACTTAATTATAAACAAACGCGCTCACACAACCAAGAAACAAACATAGAAATCCCAAACTGAGCACAGCTGCAGCAGACGAATAACTGAAGCCAACGAAGAATTTTCTCCGTGCGGTCTCGTTCGAACTAGTTCGAACGGGAGCGAATTTTGGAACGGGTAGTTATCCGCACGGGAAAAACCAGTTTAATAAACGAACGCAAAATTGGAGAACTCGTTTAACGCGTGCGCACGAGTTAGCTTTTACGAACGAGCCCATAATAGCAATAACTAGTAGAAATAGAAAACGCTAAGGGTGATGTAGACACCTTTTTTGCATTGCTTTTTAAATTTGAATGTGAATAGCATAAAAAACAGCAGAAAAACAGCGTTTTATAATTTCCCTTATTATTATAGATATTATCTATACAAGTAGCGTCATCTTTTGGTGAAAGTTAAAGTGATCTTTAAATGATTCAACATTAAATGATTTATCCGGCACCTTTTTTATATTGCTTTTTAAATTTGGTTGTGAATAGCACAAAAAACAGAAAAACAGCGTATTATAATTTCCCCTATTATTACAGATATTATCTATAACAGTGAATACTACTGTGAATACTAGTAGCGCTAGCGCCATCTTTTGGTGAAAGTTAAAGTGATCTTCAATGCCTACAATTATAGTTCTATTCTATTATTTTTATGTACTAAAAAATTCGTATAATCCTGTAGGAATTATTATTCTAGAAATAAAGTTTAATCATTATAAAATTTGCTTTATGGTTAGAAACCCAAAGAATCCGTATATTATTTTAAGAAATCTAAAATGAAAAATTTATCAAAGTATAAACACGTTGGTTAACCCTACAGTGCATACTGATGCCATTTGGCAACACGACATTTTTCCCCATTTCCTACTCGAACTTTCATTTCCAAACGGCAACACCATTCAATAAGTACAATAGATATAACATTTCATTGTATTAGCACTTTAGATCGCCAGTAGATCACAGCAGGGGTACTATTTTGAGACATTTGTTAGTAGCTAGTGAAACGAAAGTCAAGACACAGAAAACGCCAAAATAAAAGGACCATATAAATTAAAATAAAAAATTTTTTCAGCTTGAACAAAAAATGTTTTGAAAAGATAAGTTGTTTTTTTATATTTTTAGAGCATTTGGTTTTATTTCACTTCACAATTAATTTCACAAGAGACACAAATTAATTTCACAAGGACAAAGTTTTTTGCCAATAAAAAGTAGAAAAAAATAAAATTAAATTTTTTTAGTATTTTTTTACTAATGTACACCATAATAGAAGTCACATAAATGATTTTCAAGTGAATTTAAAAAATCATGCATTGTAGGGTTAAAATGTGTGTAACAGTCACCAGTAAGTTGAGTAAAAAACCAACATGTATAAATTAACATGATTGCCCGTTTTCTCAACTATTCACGCTACATCAAAACTCAAAACAATTGCGAATATATCTATGTGTATATTACCACAGTAAGCTCGTAAGAGTGGACTGTGACGAAACTGAAGATATAAAAGATTGAGAACAATATACTACCGTCTCAACATAGCTTTATGGTCGGACGAAGGGGATTTCTGCGCATGCTCGTGCACTTCGCCATCCAGAGAAGTTTTTCTCGCGGAACTGGGGACTGTGTAGCTATTGCAAAATGATATCTATAGTTTTTTTTAAGCTTCGTTTTATTTTACGCAAAAGTTTTTTTACGATATATACGCTTCGGCTATTTTCTTGAGGCCATTTCTTTTTAAAAACCTGTTAATGACGGTGTGTGAGTTTTCTTAAAGATAATTTATTTTGCAATTTAATTTTCGCTGTTTTATGCTACTTAGAAGGAAGTTTTTCATGAGGATAAGTAATGTTCTATTTATTTGCTTTTATTTCTTAAGTTAAAATAACTTTTTAATTTTCTATTAATTCAGATGTAATACTTTGTAACATATTTGAACATTGCACGCACGTGGTTCTTTGTATGCATTAAATGAAAAAAGTCAGAAGTGCTATAATTTTTTACTTTCATTTTTAAGTTACATAAAACTCATCAATTTTATCTGTACTGCTTATGTAAAACATTAATATTTACCTATTTTGTAGATTTTTGGATTAGTTAAAAAAGCTAATTGAAACTTTTAACAACATAAACTTTTGTAGAGTTTTTGTTTTGTTTCCTTCAAATAACAGCATTCAGGCATGCGTCGACTTTCGACGAAGACTTTTCGACTTTGCTTTCTAGCTGAAATCGTAGATAATTATGGAGACGGTCCCTCGAGAATTCAGAAAGTAAGTTCGACAAGGCGAAAGTGCACGAGCATGCGCAGAAATCCCCTCCGCCCGACCATAAACCTATGTTGAGACGGTAGTCCAACCTAGAGGGCCGTTCCATTTTATTCGCGGGTGGGGAAGGGTAGAGTGAGGAACTTAGCGTTTTTTCGGGAGCACGTTGTGCGTTCATTGAAAATGCATTCAGAGTTGCTTGATTTAAATTGTGATTTTAATCATGAATAAAATCATTAATTTTAATCAAAATTCTTAAATTAATAAAATTCATGGAAATTAATTAACTGTATGCTGTAAGTAAAATTGGTTGGATTATTTATAATTTTTAAAAAATGCTTGTTTTTTATCTATTACTAGCGGATATGCCCGGCCTTGCACGGGTGGAGTGTATAATTTTTTTTAAATTAAATTTTCTCAAAATAAATTTAAATTTTTAAATCAGCAATTACCAATCATCCCGGTATCCCAGACGCCTTTTTCCTATCCCGGTGTTCCCGGTAATTTTCCTATCCCGATGTTCCCGGTACTTTTCCTATCCCGATGTTCCCGATACTTTTCTTATCCCGATGTTCCTGATAATTTTCCTATCCCGCTGATCGAAGTAATTTTTATGTCCCGGTAATCCCGGTACTTTTTTTTCCTATCCCGATGTTCCCGGTAATTTTCCTTTTCCCGGTGTTCTCGGCAATGTTTCTTAGTAAATTAATGAGTCTAGTGAACAAAAATAACAAATTTGAAACAATAATAAAAGATCTAGTAAAAATTGAAAAGTCTAGTGAACCGCTTCATTTGAAACAATGTTTATTTTTAAGTCGTTTTCCATCAAGGTATATAAACTAACCAGGTATGCTCTTCCGGCGAAAAAGGCGTGGCTTTTGAAAATGACGTCACCCAGGATATATTTCCTATTCACAGCATGGGAAAATGCTTATTTTTGGTAATTTTTATTAAAATAAGGACCAAAGAAACTTTTATAGCAGTTTACACTGGACACAATTACGAAAATGTTGATAGGTTATCAGTGTTTTGAATTACAACAATAATTTTAACTCAATAATAGCCGATCAAAAATATGAACCTTTAGCTCTACAACGATGTGCTTCAATCTCTCTGCTTATTGATTTAATTACTAACTTGTATAAATGAAATTAAAACAGCTGCTGATACAAAGAAAACAAAATATTAAGCAAATATTCAATAATTTAAATGTTTCAGAACATTCTTGTTATGATAAAATTAATATCGCTGTTCTGCTATGTCAAACTTGAATATCCATTGTATCGAAGCAGTTTAGATTTTTAAAATAAAAAATATTCAGTATCTAAATAAATCAAGTACTTGAAAATATGGAAAACAATGAGCTAAAATCTAACACTAATTAATTTAATCTAATAATGGATTTATTCAAAATTTTAGTGCATTTACCTTTAATGATCCTTTTACAGTCCAGTCAGCTTGTTTATTTTTATTTGAGATTCAGAAATAGAATTCTTAAAATCGTCTGTCAGTTTAATTATCTTTTTTAATATTTTTATACTAATTTTTTTAAATAAGTGGGTGATTGTATTCATAAGTTTTAAAACAAACTAAATAATGAATTTCAATAATATCGACCCAATTAATCCTGATGTATCTACGATCTGTTGCATTGCAATGGCGTTGTATTGGCTGATATGCTCGTCATTTATTGGTCAGTTATTTTATATCCTGGGTGACGTCACTTATGAGCATACCTGGTTAGTTTATGTACCTTGGTTTTCCATGAAGAAAATTTACACTTTTCCATAAATATTTAAATTTTAAAGGAAAATATCTTAAAATAGGGGAAACTAACGTTTCAAAATTAATTATTTGAATTTATTTTGGTGTTTTTACAACTGATGTAGTTTTTAAATGGACAATTATCGAGTTTTTCCTGTCAAAATATTAAATGTTTGAAGGTTTTCATCTCGTTTACAATAGTGAGTCGAGCAGATCTACTCTAGTAGAGAAATGGAGAAATAAGCGTTTCGGGCTATAAATTCGTTAATTACTCGAAAACGTTCGATTTTAAAGCTTTGAAAACTATCCCAAGTTACTCCCCGACTCGGAATACGTCTATATGTCGAGTTTGGTTTCGGTCCGTGGCCTAATTAAAGAGATTACCCCGGACATACATACATACATACATCGCCCGTTAGCCACAGAGATTCTGATATTTTCTTTATGCTTAACTAGCGGATATGCCCGGCCTTGCACGGGTGGAGTGTATATATTTTTTTTAAATTAAATTTTTTAAAAATATATTTATAATTTTTAAATCAGCAATTACCAATCATCCCGGTTTCCCAGACGTCTTTTTCCTATCCCGGTAATTTTCCTATCCCGATGTTCCCGGTAATTTTCCTATCCCGATGTTCCCGGTACTTTTCCTATCCCGATGTTCCCGGTACTTTTCCTATCCCGATGTTCCCGATACTTTTCTTATCCCGATGTTCTCGGTAATTTTTCTTATCCCGATGTTCCCGGTAATTTTTCCTATCCCGATGTTCCCGGTAATTTTCCTATCCCGATGTGCCCGGTAATTTTCCTATCCCGATGTTCCCGGTAATTTTCCTATCCCGATGTTCCCGGTACTTTTCCTATCCCGATGTTCCCGATACTTTTCTTATCCCGATGTTCCCGGTAATTTTTCTTTTCTCGGTATTCTTGGCAATGTTTCCAAGTAAATTAATGAGTCTAGTGAACAAAAAGATTAAATTTGAAACAATAATAAAAGATCTAGTAAATTGAAAAGTCTAGTGAACCGCTTCATTTGAAACAATGTTTTATTTTCAAGTCGTTTTCCATGAAGAAAATTTACACTTTTCCATAAATATTTAAATTTTAAAGGAAAATATCTTGAAATAGGGGAAACTAACGTTTCAAAATTAATTATTTGAATTTATTTTGGTGTTATTACAACTGATATAGTTTTTAAATGGACAATTATCGAGTTTTTCCTGTTAAAATATTTAATTTTCGAGGTTTTAATCTCGTTTACAATAGTGAGTCGAGCAGATCTACTCTAGTAGAGAAATGGAGAAATAAGCGTTTCGGGCTATAAATTCGTTAATTACTCGTAATTATTCGATTTTAAAGCTTTGAAAACTATCCCAAGTTACTCCCCGACTCGGAATACGTCTATACGTCGAGTTTGGTTTCGGTCCGTGGCCTATTTCAAGAGATTACCCCGGACATACCCACACACACACCCACATACATACACACATCGCCCGTTAGCCTTTTATTTATACAGAGATAGCTTAATAGTCCAGTCAAATTGTCCTAAAATAAGGCCATTTTGGGAAAATTTTGGGGTAGAAGATATTTTTCGCTATCTGTATGTTTTTTGGGGTGCTAAATCCGAATCTGAGGTTTGCCAACAAAATTTCGTGACGGAACATTGTGAAAATTCGAAAAAATGGCAAAAATGTGCCCCTTTTTTCGTTTTCGGCCCCTAGAACATTACCTTTGCGCTTCTGAGCTAAACAGTCAATCCAAAAAATAAAAAACACTAACCAAGCTACAAAAAAGTCAATTACAACTTTTCTCTCAGACGCATAGTTTCGCCGATAGAGCACGTTGAAAAAGGGGCTATTTTCGTTCGATTGGTAAGAAATCCAAAAAATTTTACTAGTACCTCCAAAAAAAACACATTTTTGGAACAGGATACTATAAAAACTGCCTAAATAATATTTCACATGAAATAAGCCATCTAAAAACTCCAATAATGATAACTAAATGCATTTTTGTTCGGTGATTTCTCTTAAGAACGAAAGTTCAACAGGAGATAATAGTATTTCTATAACTAAGTTGCTTTTTCGAAATTACATGCAAAATTTTTCTATTGACTGCTCTATATGTTTTTGAGGGTGCTGAATCCGAATTTGAGATTTGCCAACAAAATTTCATGACGGAACATTGAGAAAATTCGAAAAAATGCCAAAAATTAACCACTTTTGTTCGTTTTCTGCCCTTAGAACATACACTTTGCATTTCTGAGCAAAACAGTCAACACCAAAATAAAGAAGAGAAAACAAGCTACAAAAAAGTCAATTACAACTATTCTCTCAGATGAAGGGTTTGGACGCTAGAGAACGCTGAATATTAGGAAGTTTTTGTTCCATTGGTGGAAAATTCATAAAATGTCACTCGTATCACCGAAAAGAGGCCTGTTTTGGAACAGAATACTAAAAGAACTGCTTCAATTATATGTTACGCCCATGAAATTAACTTTCTGTATATTTAAATGTTAATTAATTAAATGCACGATTTATTTCATGTACCTACTTTTCTATATATTATTTTGATTAAAGCCTTTAAAAATGAGCAATGATACAGTAATCCCAAAATGTTGCTAATGGTCGTATTTTATTGTTATGTTTAATTATTTATCAATTAAAATTTGAGTATGCAGAACGTTGATTTCATGGTCGAAACACATAATTGAAGCAGTTCTTTTAGTATCCTGTTCCAAAACTGGCCGCTTTTCGGTGATACGAGTGACATTTTATGAATTTTCCACCAATGGAACAAAAACTTCCTAATATTCAACGTTCTCTAGCGTCCAAAACCTTCATCTGAGAGAATAGTTGTATTTGACTTTTTTGTAGCTTGTTTTTTATTCTTTATTTTGGTGTGGACTGTTTTGCTCAGTGTATGTTCTAAGGGCAGAAAACGAACAAAAGTGGTGAATGTTTGGCATTTTTTCGAATTTTCTCAATGTTCCGTCATGAAATTTTGTTGGCAAACCTCAAATTCGGATTCAGCACCCTCAAAAACATATAGAGCAGTCAATAGAAAAATTTTGCATGTAATTTCGAAGAAGCAACTTAGTTATAGAAATACTATTATCTCCTGTTGAACTTTCGTTCTTAAGAGAAATCACCGAACAAAAATGCATTTAGTTATCATTATTGGAGTTTTTAGATGGCTTATTTCATGTGAAATATTATTTAGGCAGTTTTTATAGTATCCTGTTCCAAAAATGTGGTTTTTTGGAGATACTAATGAAATTTTTTGGATTTCTTACCAATCGAACGAAAATAGCCCCTTTTTCAACGTGCTCTATCGGCGAAACTATGCGTCTGAGAGAAAAGTTGTAATTGACTTTTTTGTAGCTTGGTTAGAGTTCTTTATTTTTTGGATTGACTGTTTAGCTCAGAAGCGCAAAGGTAATGTTCTAGGGGCCTATATTTTAGCTTTTAAGAAAGTTGGTTAACAAATAAAAAACTATTAAAACTCCCTTTCCACTAGAAAAGATTGATTTTTTTCTTAATTTGCAAAATGGAATAAGCTTTAGTTATTGAATAATTTTACCGAAAACGTTAATTCCTGAAGATATGATTAATCAAGGGATCTAAGCAATTTTAAATACTTTTTAGATTAATTTTTCCCATGTAAATGTGGAAATCATTCAAAAATTATATTGCTTGAGAACTGAAGGAATTTTAATCCATCTGGGAACCCTGGGATAAGAAAAATTACTAAGAACACCGGGATAGGAAAAGTTACCGGGAACACTGGAGTATGAAAAAGACGCCTAGGATACCGGGATGATTGGTAAATGCTGATTATCTAAAATTAGTAATGTATTTGGGAAAACTTAAAAATGAGGCGTTTGCTATCAAAACCAGCTTATTTCATTTTTGGAAATTTTACAGGAGAGACAAAAAACTTCTCACGTCCACAGTTCTAAAGCTAAATATGTTTTTTTAAATTTTTAACTGTAGGTAGAATTCGATTAGTTTTTCATTTTCCTTTCAGTTGCATTACCTTGGGCGTAATTACGCTAATTAGGTTAGAATAAGCTGACTTTGATGCAAAAACACGATTTTTCATACTTTTTTCAGTTTTTTTGTTCAATTAAAGATTGAAGTGGTTTTTTCCAGTTTATTGGGTTGGAATGAGCTGGGTTTGAGCTATATATCCCTTCGCCAGGTTATGAAGGACCCTCTAAACTTTCAAAATATGCAAAAAAGGGGATTTCAGAAAAATATGGAATGAGCTGGTTTTGATAGCAAAGGCCTCAAATAATAAATTTATACTCTTCACCCGTGTAGGGCCGGGCATATCAGCTAGTTAATACATAAAATAGATTAGAGTGGGATTTTAAGTAATAAAAAGTATAATGATAAGTGAATTATTATTAGAAAAAATAACATTAACTTGTTTTAAATTTATTTCCAAAAGTATAGAACAGTTAATTCATTATATCAGAGTTGCCCTAAAAGATCATTTTTTAAAGAGTTATTATATTGTTATACAAAATCTAAATAATTCTAATCCAATTTTTGATATATTTTATTTCATTTTAAAATGAAAAGCTTAAACATCTTTTTACAAATTTTTGTTTTTAATTCAAATACATCAAGAAAATCTACCATAAAAAAATATTGCATCTGCCAGGGCACGCGCCGCACACTGAAAGAGACGCTCATTCGATTAACCTACGAGGGAACTGAATGCCAGCTTACTCCTCGGCACTTCCGTCATGCGCAGTAGGGGAAACTGAACTTATTGGTTTCCAAACAAAACAACCAGCTCTGCTTGCGTTATTTAGTGTAGTGTTTTAATTGATGTTTGAATTTTAAAAATGAATCCCGAAAAAAAAGTCTTCGAGTGCCGTAAATGTGATGGCAAATTTTCTTCGGCCAGTAATCGACGGAGGCATGAAATAAAATTTCACCAATTTTATCCTCAATCCATCGGTACTAATCGTAGCAGTGATCCTACTCATCCAAGTACACCCGAAGTGAATCGGGAAATTAAGCAAGTATTAAAATGTTCAGAATGTTCTTGTGAATTTTCCAAAAAAAAAAAGACATTATGGCTCATTTATCAGACAATCACCCTGATATTGAATTGAAAGTAGAAAAGAAGAAGTTTAAAACTCGAGAAGAATTTGAAAGTTGGAAAATAAAAACAGAAAAAGAAACAGCTTCCTGGTTTGTTTTCAAAAGGTCAAACAAAAATAAAGATCATTCTGTAAGGCAATATTTGTGTCATAGAAGTGGCTCGTTCAACGGTGAGTGTGATGAAGAAAATCGTAAACGACACTTAAAGTTTTCTGGTAGCAATAAGACTGGATATTTTTGTCCTGCAAATATGACTGTTAGAGAGGGTTCTGACATTGATGTGACATATGTGTCTACTCACATTGGACACCTGTGTGAAGTGGGTCGTATTCCGTTATCTTTGCCAGAAAAAAATGAATTAGCTGGCCTAATGGCAACTGGGGTACCCATTCCTACCATCATGGATAAAATTTCCCTAACTGCCTCACCAACAAAAAGGCTAGCTTTGTATTGACCAAAACCCAAGATCTACGGAATATCAGAGAGAGATATGGCATTAGATCCAACATTGTCAGATGTTCCGACGAAGTGATTTCAGTTGATAGCTGGGTGCAAGAAATGAAATCCCAAGAAAGCAGCCCTATTTTGATATCTAAGTTGCCTGGTGAATCTGAATTAAGTTGTAAAAATCTCTCTGAAGGTGATTTGGTGTTGGCATTCATGAACGATGCCCAAGAAGAGATTTTAAAGCTGTATGGCCAGGATGTTATACTTATCGACTCTACTCATGGGACAAATAAATATAACATCCAATTAACTAGCCTAATTGTTAAAGATGATAACTGGGAAGGTTTTCCCGTTGCATTTTTATGGTCTAACAGGCAGAGTGAGGATGTCTTCGAAATTTTCTTTAAGGCTATTAAAGAAAGAATAGGTGTTGATATAAAAGCAAAAACATTTATGTCAGATGATTTCCCTGGATTTTATAATGCATGGTGTCGCATCTTTTCACCTGTTCAGTTTCATTTGATATGCGACTGGCACGTGAAACGTGCATTTAAAAAAAATCTCCTCACTGGCCACTCAAAGGTGACCGATCCTCTGAAAAGGGATAAAATGTTTCAAGTTCTGTGCTATATCATTAATGAAACAGACAAGGTCACCTTTGAGAAACTAGTCGACGCTTATGTGTGTGAATGGGAAAAAGACCCTGATACTACTGCTTTTGCTAATTATTTTAAGACTTTTTACTGTAATCGGCCTAATCAATGGGCTGCATGCTATAGAGAGGGAGCCTGTATCAATACTAATATGACCTGCGAACGGTGGCACTACGAGCTAAAGTATAATAGTGACTTGAGAGGTAAATGCAACGGGAGACTGGACATTGCCATTCACAGTCTCATGAAGTCACTTCGTAAGAAAATGATGAGTAGGCTGGCATCCATTGCAAGAGGGAAATTAACAAAAAAAATTTCGCTCCTAAGGAATGCCCATAAAGTTGCAAGAACTCAAGAAATTGAGGTGATACCCTTGGAGGAAAATGTTTTTTTAGTGCCTTCCTTCACTAAACAAAAAGAATTGTACAAAGTAAGGAAACTTAATTTAGAGAGTAATCACAAATGTCACATAAAATGTGAATACTGCAGGGCATGTATTCATGAGTATGAATGCAAATGCCCAGAATCGTGTGTAAAATTCAATATGTGTAAACATATTCACCTTTTATGTATGAAAACAGGCATTCATACAGTTGAAAACAGCATTGAAGAAAGTTCGGAACTGATAATTAATGAATCATCCAATAATGAAGCTTCTGATTTAGAAAAGGTAGCTATTTCGAATGAAATTAGAAAAAATCTTCAAGTTTCTGAAAAATTGAAAGAAACTGCCAAAGCTGCACTATTAGGCTTCATTCCTAAATTAGACCAATTCAGTTCAGAGGCTCATTACAAAGAAATAATAAAAAACATGTCAGTCTTGGAAAGTAAATGTTTGGCACTCTCGACTGCAGAAAAACATTTGCCTCCTGTGGTTTCAAATTCTGCACCTACTAAAAACATTGAGTGCCAGCGGAGTTTTCCATTAAAGAAAAAGAGGAAACTTGAAGCACGATATGTATTACCAGAAGAAGAAATTCTAGATAAATTGTTATCAAAACAAAATTTATAATTACGGCCGTATTCACCGGAGACCTGACCGGCGGTCAGGTCACATCGAAACCCATGGTCACCAAACCGTGGTCATCTTTACCAAACCGCCGGTCAAAATTCCGTATGCACCATTATTTTTTTGACCACGGTTTCGTGACCGCCGGTTTCCAGACCACGGTCACCCGAATGAATCTCATTGGTCGAAAAAGATGATCACATGATCTCAAATTATTTACTTTTTGTTTTTCATTTCGCGCCGAAATTTGTACACGTTGTTTTTCAGTCCTCTGAAAATATCTTAAGCTAAAACCAAAAATTACAAAAGTGTAGTTCACAACGTATAAGAAACTGATAAGAAAATATTTATCACAGAATGAATAGTCTGAAAAGTGGAAGCCCTCACCCATGCAGTCCCATTAATCCGAATTTTTTTCTCCTGTTAGAACAACTCTGTTGAGTTCTTTTTAAGATTTTTGGTTTTTCTAATCGAAGTTCTGGTGTTGGAAGTCGTGACTTTGCGCTATTAAATTTTTCCTTTTTAAATTAAGTAGTACATCCACAATGATGATTTCAATTCCTATATAAAGCAAAATTATTTTATCCTAAAAACCTTGATCAATGATTTTTTCTTTGCCTTCATATAGTCTTCCTTAAGAAAGAATTGCTGTATATACTTACACAAGAGCACTTTTGTTGTATTGCCAACATATTAATTCCTTTCTTGCTGCTTGAATATCTATAATTTTAATTTTTGGGATAACCTAATATCTTGAAAATTGTGCATCTCGAAAACTCAATGTAATATTTTTTATAATGAGTATCACATACACTTAATGTAATTAAATTTAATTTAACATAAATGTTAGGAACTATATTTCATAATTCTGGCTGAAAGAGTTATTATAATACTCACATTTGTGCTGTAAACCAATCCTTAATCAATGACCATTTCCCAATTTTAGCTGAATTTTCATAATCTACTAAAGCTAAAACTTAGGAAGTTTGTTAAAATAAATAAGTACTTACACTATTTTCATGTCTACAAAATATTTGGAAATAGTTCCATTCTTTATTTTTACAATAGACTCAATAAAAAGTTTAGGAACTTTTTCTATTTTAAACTATATTTTTGATTTGTTGGAGAATTTTTTGCTCAAAAGGGATCCTTTGGAGCAAAAATGATTTTTTAAACATGCCACACTTACATGTTTGAACTGTTGCAGAAACTATTAATTAAATTGAAAGTTATTTACAATATGGAGAAAATGGGGCAGAGATTTTATAAAAAATTTAAATATTCCATTTTAGATTTACCAAAAGTGTAGCTTGTAAAAATTTAAAAGTAATTTCTAAGAATTAAATCTTAAAAATAAAATACCAACTCTTTATTAACAAGAAGATAATTTATTAGCAATAAAATGTTAGCACTACAACAATTTGTTTAAACATTTATATACAACTCTTTTCACAATGATAACATTCAGTAGGTACCTTTTGACTTAAATATAGTATGGATTGTCACTATTTGTTTATTAAATTAAAATGTTTATTTTAGCATTCTATGCTTTTTTTTTATCTTGGTGTAAATTTCTTAACTTAACCCTCTAAACAAAACATTTTTGCGGAAGAAAATTATTTAATTAAAAACGAGAGAGTAAAAATTCTTAAAGTATATGATAGTTATCTATCCTAATGAGAAAAAAAATTCGTAATTAAGCTACATAAGAACAAGTAAAATACCTAAAAAAGAATCAAATACTTTTTCCCTGCTTCAATCAAGAATTAAAGGCAAAAAATAATGCATATATTTTATGAATCAAAACCGAAACGATTTCTTACGTTCTTATAATTGAAACAAACAATAAAAATAACTTTAAAGCTTCCATAAATAAATTTCACTGAATCTATGAAAAATATTGAATGTAATTCACTTTCACATTCTTAATTCCAATCCAATCTTGAATTGTGGGCTTGCTAGTCTATCCAGAATTTTAAATCTTAAAATATAAACTATCAAAAATAAAACTCGCCACCGAGAATTCGAAATTTAACATGAAAAAATATTTTAAATTAGTCACATTGATACAAACGAAAATTTCCATCCACGTTAGTTAGTAATGTTTGTCGATGTTTCCAACATTCAACATCAAAACAAACATTTAACACAAAACGGAACATCTAACGGAATTGAGGCGAAGTATTAAATACACAAAAATTTATCAATTTTGAAGGATTTCATGATATGAAAAAATTAAACAATAACACAATTTACATACCTCTAGGCATTCTTGTGGACCCAAGCAAGAGTGTTGGTATGGCGTCAGTCATCATTAAAATAACTTAGAAATACTTGGCAATCATTTTTCTTCTTTGCTGTTTCATACGTGCACAATGTTATAATTTTTTTAACGATATTATTTCTGATTCAATATCCATCAACTAATCAAAGAATGCAAATCGTAAACAAGATGGATGACAAATTTTTGCTTTAATCGGTTTTTTGTTAACAGCGCATGCGCGGTCAACTACGAAACCATGGATTTGGCTCGGTCATAATTTTCTGACTTTGACCACGGTCAGAGCCGTGACCTGCGATGGTGCATAGCAATTTTAACCGAAGAGGCTGTAACCATGGTTACCAGACCTGACCGCCGGTCAGGTCACATCGAAACCCATGGTCACCAAACCGTGGTCATCTTTACCAAACCGCCGGTCAAAATTTCGTATGCACCATTATTTTTTTGACCACGGTTTCGTGACCGCCGGTTTCCAGACCACGGTCACCCGAATGAATCTCATTGGTCGCAAAAGATGATCACATGATCTCAAATTATTTACTTTTTGTTTTTCATTTCGCGCCGAAACTCGTACACGTTGTTTTTCAGTCATCTGTAAATATTTTAAGCAAAACCAAAAATTATAAAATAAGTGTAGTTCACAAAGTATGAGAAACTGATGAAAAAATAGTTATCTGAGAATGAATAGCCTGAAAAGTTGCACGTCCTCACACAAGCAGTCCGATTAATCCGAGAATTTTTATCTCCTTTAAGAACAACTCTGTAGAGTTCTTTTTAAGATTTTAGATTTTTTGATCGTAAGAAGTCGTGAAATTGCTTTGTGCCTTTTAATTTTCCCTTTTAAAATTGAGTACATCTTTCCAATGATAATTTCAATTCATAAATAAAATTATTTTATCCTAAAAACATTGATAAATTAATTTTTCCCTTCATATAATCCTTTCTTAATAAAAATTATGTATGCTCACACAAGAGCACTTTTATTGTATTTCCAACATAAAAATTCCTTTAATTTTTGGGATTACCTAATATCTTGAAAATTGTGCATCTTGAAAACTCAATGTAATATAGTATCACAAACACCTAATGAAATTAAAATAAATATAAGATGTTAAGATCTATGTTTCACAATGATGGCTGAAAGAGATACCTTTGTTCTGTAAACCAATCCTTAATTACCATTTCTCAATTTTTGCTGCATTTTTAAAATCTATAAAACTGAAACTTACCAGTTTTTAAAACAAAATTTCAATAAGCACTAATGTTATTTCTAACTCTACAAAATATTTGTAAAAAGTTCCATTTTTTATTCCATCAATAGATTCAATAAAAAGTTTAAACTTTATAATAAATATTCTTTAACTTATTCAATTTTAATCTGTACATTTAATTTGTTGGAGATTTTTTTCTTCAATGGGGAGCAAAAATGATTATTTTTACACATGGTATACTGAACTATTGCAGTTACTCTGAATTAAATTGAAAGTTATTCCAATATTAGGAATGAGTGAGGCAGATTTTACAAACAAATTTTTTTAGTACTCCAGTTTAGACTTACCAAAATTGTAACTTGTAAAAATTTAAAAGTATATTCTATGAACTAAATCTTAAAAATAAAAAACAACTAATGCTTCTAATAACAAAAAATATTATTTATTATCAATAAAAAATGTAAGCACTTCACCAATTTGTTTAAACATTTATACAACTCTTTTTTTTCTCAATGATAACATTTAGTAGGTCATTTATTAGGTTTGATTTAAATATAGTATAGATTGTCACTTTTTGATATTCAAAGTTCATAGGAGGAATATATTTTCATAAATTATCAAATGCAATAATTCTACTTCAAAACAACTAAATGAATAATTTAGTAATTTCCATTAATATTTATCAAATATGGCTATTTCTTTAAAAGAGGTTATTATCAAATATGTGGTTATTTCTCTCAGTTTAAATAGAAGATTGCATCCTTTTATTTTCATAACTTGCCTTTTTTCAATATTTCTTCGCTGGATTCACAAAAACAGCATTTTATGTGAACTAAAAAAAACAATTATATTAGCATATAAACATAAAATCAAAAAATAATTACATACAAGAAAAAATTTAACAGTATAATTGATTACTCTTTAATTACATGCTGAAATATTTTTAGTATTATTTATATTATTATTCAATGATTTTTATCTTGGTGTAAACTTCGAAATTTAATAAATATCCTAAAGTAAAAATCTTTTTGCGGATAGAAGTAAGTTTAATAGGAAACGAGGGAATAAGAATTCTTAAAATATGTGATATTCTAATTTAAAAAATGCTTCATTAAGCTATACGTAAAAACATGCAAAGTACTTTTTCCCTGTTTCAATCAAGAATTTCCAGTAATACGTAATTTATAATCTATGCAAAAAATATCTTTTATGAATTTAAAACAAACGATTTCTTGTTTTCTTACAGCTGAAAACACATTAAAATATTTATTTTAAAGCTTTCATTTATAGCTTCCCCTGAATTGAATCTAAAAAAAAGTAATGAATATACACCTTCTTAATTCAAATCTTGAGATTCGGACTTCCGAGTCTATTCAGAATTCTTAATCTTAAAATAATAAAAATTCAAAATGAAATTCGCTACTTCGATTTGTGCAACATAAAAAAAATATTATAAATTATTTAATGTATGAATGAACTAATGCGAAACGAACATTTTTTTCATACTTAAAATTCTTAATTTTTGACGTGAAGTTTACAATATTTGAAATCAAAACAAACTTTATTTAACGGAACATCTAACGTAATTGATCCGAAATATTGAATACACAAATATTTACCAATTCAGAAGGATTTCATATAATGAGAAAATTAAATAATAATACAATTTACATACCTCTAGATATTCTTTCTTGTGGAGCCAAGCAAGAGTGTTGGTATGGCGTCAGTCATCATTAAAACAACTTAGAAATACTTGGCAATCATTTTTTCTTCTGTGTTGCTTCATTCGTGCACAATGTTATAATTTTTAACGATATTATTTCTGATTCAATACCCATCAACTAATCAAAGAATGCAAAGGTAAACAAGATGGATGACAAATTTTTGCTTTAATCGGTTTTTTGTTAACAGCGCATGCGCGGTCAACTACGAAACCATGGATTTGGCTCGGTCATAATTTTCTGACTTTGACCACGGGTCAGAGCCGTGACCTGCGATGGTGCATAGCAATTTTGACCGAAGAGGCCGTAACCATGGTTACCAGACCTGACCGCCGCGCCGGTCAGGTCTCCGGTGAATATGGCCGTTACGGCCGTATTCACCGGAAACCTGACCGCCGGTCAGGTTACATCGAAACCCATGGTCACCAAACCGTGGTCATCTTTACCAAACCGCCGGTCAAAATCCCGTATGCACCATTATTTTTTTGACCACGGTTTCGTGACCACCGGTTTCCAGACCACGGTCACCCGATTGAATCTCATTGGTTGCAAAAGATGATCACATGATCTCAAATTATTTACTTTTTGTTTTTCATTTCGCGCCGAAACTCGTACACGTTGTTTTTCAGTCATCTGTAAATATTTTAAGCAAAACCAAAAATTATAAAATAAGGGTAGTTCACAAAGTATGAGAAACTGATGAAAAAATAGTTATCTGAGAATGAATAGCCTGAAAAGTTGCACGTCCTCACACAAGCAGTCCGATTAATCCGAGAATTTTTATCTCCATTAAGAACAACTCTGTAGAGTTCTTTTTAAGATTTTAGATTTTTTGATCGTAAGAAGTCGTGAAATTGCTTTGTGCCTTTTAATTTTCCCTTTTAAAATTGAGTACATCTTTCCAATGATGATTTCAATTCTTAAATAAAATTATTTTATCCTAAAAACATTGATAAATTAATTTTTCCCTTCATATAATCCTTTCTTAAGAAAAATTATGTATCCTCACACAAGAGCACTTTTGTTGCATTTCCAACATAAAAATTCCTTTAATTTTTGGGATTACCTAATATCTTAAAAATTGTGCATCTCGAAAACTCAATGTAATATAGTATCACAAACACCTAATGAAATTAAAATAAATATAAGATGTTAAGATCTATGTTTCATAATGATGGCCGAAAGAGTTACCTTTGTTCGGTAAACCAATCCTTAATTACCATTTCTCAATTTTTGCTACATTTTTAAAATCTATAAAACTGAAACTTACCAGTTTTTAAAACAAAATTTCAATAAGCACTAATGTTATTTCTAACTCTACAAAATATTTGTAAAAAGTTCCATTTTTTATTCTATCAATAGATTCAATAAAAAGTTTAAACTTTATAATAAATATTCTTTAACTTATTCAATTTTAATCTGTACATTTAATTTGTTGGAGAATTTTTTCTTCAATGGGGAGCAAAAATGATTATTTTTTTACATGGTACACTGAACTATTGCAGTTACTCTGTATTAAATTGAAAGTTATTCCAATATAGTAGGAATGAGTGAGGCAGATTTTACAAACAAATTTTTTTAGTACTCCAGTTTAGACTTACCAAAATTGTAACTTGTAAAAATTTAAAAGTATATTCTATGAACTAAATCTTAAAAATAAAAAACAACTAATGCTTCTAATAACAAAAAATATTATTTATTATCAATAAAAAAAATGTAAGCACTACACCAATTTGTTTAAACATTTATACAACTCTTTTTTCTAAATGATAACATTTAGTAGGTAATTTATTAGGTTTGACTTAAATATAGTATAGATTGTCACTTTTTGATATTCAAAGTTCATAGGAGGAATATTTTTTCATAAATTATCAAATGCAATAATTCTACTTCAAAACAACTAAATGAATAATTTAGTAATTTCCATTAATATTTATCAAATATGGTTATTTCTTTAAAAGAGGTTATTATCAAATATTATCAAATATGGTTATTTCTTTCAGTTTAAATAGAAGATTGCATCCTTTTATTTTCATAACTTGCCTTTTTTCAATATTTCTTCGCTGGATTCACAAAAACAGCATTTTATGTGAACTAAAAAAAAAAAAACAATTATATTAGCATATAAACATAAAATCAAAAAATAATTACATACAAGAAAAAATTTAACAGTATAATTGATTACTCTTTAATTACATGCTGAAATATTTATAGTATTATTTATATTATTATTCAATGATTTTTATCTTGGTGTAAACTTCAAAATTTAATAAATATCCTAAAGTTAAAAATCTTTTTGCGGATAGAAGTAAGTTGAATAGGAAACGAGGGAATAAGAATTCTTAAAATATGTGATATTCTAATTAAAAAAATGCTTATTAAGCTATACGTAAAAACATGCAAAGTACTTTTTCCCTGTTTCAATCAAGAATTTCGAGTAATACGTAATTTATAATCTATGCAAAAAATATCTTTTATGAATTTAAAACAAACGATTTCTTGTTTTCTTACAACTGAAAAAACATAAAAATATTTATTTTAAAGCTTTCACATTTATAGCTTCCCCTGAATTGAATCTAAAAAAAGTAATGAATATACACCTTCTTAATTCAAATCTTGAGATTCGGACTTCCGAGTCTATTCAGAATTCTTAATCTTAAAATAAAAAAAATTCAAAATGAAATTCGGCAAAGAAATATTATAAATTATTTATTTATGAATGAACTAATGCGAAACGAACATTTTTTTCATACTTAAAATTCTTAATTTTTGACGTGAAGTTTACAATATTTGAAATCAAAACAAACTTTATTTAACGGAACATCTAACGTATTTGAGCCGAAATATTGAATACACAAACATTTACCAATTCAGAAGGATTTCATATAATGAGAAAATTAAATAATAATACAATTTACATACCTCTAGACATTCTTTCTTGTGGAGCCAAGCAAGAGTGTTGGTATGGCGTCGGTCATCATTAAAACAACTTAGAAATACTTGGCAATCATTTTTTCTTCTGTGCTGCTTCATTTGTGCACAATGTTATAATTTTTTTAACGATATTATTTCTGATTCAATATCCATCAACTAATCAAAGAATGCAAAGCTTAAACAAGATGGATGACAAATTTTTGCTTTAATCGGTTTTTTGTTAACAGCGCATGCGCGGTCAACTACGAAACCATGGATTTGGCTCGGTCATAATTTTCTGACTTTGACCACGGTCAGAGCCGTGACCTGCGATGGTGCATAGCAATTTTGACCGAAGAGGCCGTAACCATGGTTACCAGACCTGACCGCCGGTCAGGTCTCCGGTGAATATGGCCGTAAGTTACTCAATAATGAAAAAATTCAATTATAAATTTCTAGCAATGTGATAAATCCGAGCATTATTAATATTGTCCATTCATTTTGAGCCAGGCATTATTTATATAATATTTGTTTTATCAATTTTGGCCATAACATATATATATATATATATATATATATATATATATATATATATATATATATATATATATATATATATATATATATATATATATATATATATATATATATATATATATATATATATATATATATATATATATATATATATATATACAGTAAACTCTCGTTAGTACGCCCCCGCTTAGTGCGACGTCCCGCATATTACGACGTTTTTCTCCGGTCCCTGGTACCAATAGGCCTTTTATCATTAAAAACTATCCTCTTATAGCGCCCCCGCTTATTACGACTTCCCGCATATTTCGACGCTTTTCTTCAGTCCCCCGAAGAAAAATCCCGGTTATTGCGTCGTCGAATTCCTTTCAAATAATGTATGAGCTACAGAACCATTGAAAACGTAAACACGTGTAGAACAATATGGTAGAACTTGTTTTTCCCAACCACTCCCCTTTTTCCCCGAATGGCCCCCCGTTGCGCCTATAACGATGACCATCAGTGTCTTGCAGGGCAAGTGGGTTGTCCTGTGACACCTGTGACGAATCAGAACACTCCCTACATTTTTTGGAAATTCTCCCCCTCTCCTCCAATTCGACTTCCATATTCCATAGCTCAGTGTTCAGTCCACTGTTGTGTAAGTTCAGATACCGTATTCAGTATCCATTCTTTCTCGGCATAAGTTTAAAATGGCAAGTTCTTCTGGAATAAAAAGGACTTTGAGTTTCGATGATAAATTGAAGATAATCAAGCTTTATGACGAGAAGAAAGGTGATATGAATAAGCTGCAATTTGCAAATGTCCAGGGGTTGCCTGCCTCTTCTATTTTAGGGATAAAATCCCGCTTAAAAAGGTTTCTAGGTAAGATTAGGTATAACGGGTTTTAGGTATATCACCGAAACGGTGTTTTATGGAATTCCGCATATAGCGTCGTACCGCTTATTACGACGTTTTCACAAATCCCCTTGAACGTCGTACTAACGGGAGTTTACTGTATATATATATATATATCAAGGGCGTATGCAGGATTTTTTCTAGGGGGGGGCCGCCGGGGCGTAGCCAAGGGGGGGGGGAATTACCCCACATTTTATTATTTATTATAAATTATTTTCATTTATTACCATACATCACTATCAAAAATACTCAATATACTCCCCCTCCTAATTCTGTTATCTCGCATCAAATTGTTTATCCGGTTGCAACACTAGTAAAAAGTCATCAGCTGTTCGGGACGGATTCAGGATTTTCATTTGTAGGAGGAGAGTATATTTTTTTCACAGCAGAGGTCTTAGATATGAACGAAAAAAGGTTTCTCGCTGTTAGGATGGGATAGGTTTTATGGGCCAAATGGCTTCAATAAAACGTGTAAAAAATTCCTGACAGTAATACCTTCTGATTTGAGACACCTTCTTATTTACTTAATTTTGTTTTTGAAATCCGCTTGTGGCTAGTTGTTTTTTGTCAAATAGTTTCTGTTGATTCTGGCCCCCGAAGATTTTGAACTCCCAGAGCCGTAACTAGACTTTTGTTTTGGGGGAAATTCGTCTCTAAAAAAAATGTTTTTTGACTAGTTTTGATACTCCTAGTTATAATTTTGGATAAAAATATTTAGGTATTTGCATTTTGATGAACTTAATGTAAAAAAGATAATAGTTTTAAGTTCAAAAGGGGATCTGGGGTTCATCCCGAGAAAAGTTTTGGAAATTTGACCCTAAAAACACATATTGGTTTAACTTGGCTTTGATACCCTCAATCCGAATTTCAGACACATTATTCTTAGGTAGGATTTCGATTTTGATGAACTTATTTAGAATTTTTGAATAATTAAGTACCAAATACTAATGGGGGGTTTGGGGGTCCTCCCCCAGAAAATTTTCGAAAATTTGACCCAAAAACAGGGTTTTAACTGGTTTTGGTACACTAATACACCTCTTATATACACCCCTGAGTTACTCCAAGTCTGGGAGGGTCTGTGGTCTCTCTTAGAAAAATTTTGAAAACTGGTCTCAAAAAATAGTGTTTTTGCTCATTTTGAGACACATTTTTTATTACACTTGAAGAAAGCAGTTCCTTGTAAACCACATAAGTTTCAAGGAAAAATTCTCACATAGAAGTCAAAATTTCGATGGGGACTAGAGGTTTTCCCCCAGAAATATTTTGAAATTTGCCTCTTAAAACTAGTGTTTCTTCTCATTTTGAAACTCTTTTTGGAACACTCAATTAGGCAACTTGAGTGTTCTCCAAGGTAACTCGCGGGGTCTATCCGATAGCGGATTTACTTCACAAATAATTGTTTTCAAATCACCCTAATATAAAAGTCCCAGATGGTACAAACCATCGATCAATATGTATTCCATATTCCATTAATTTATCAGCTCAAGCACTTTACCTTTTCCATAGAAGTCTCAGGAACTGGCTCTTTAACATTCAGTGGTCCTTCATTTTCACCGTTTTCACACGCCTTTCGGTTAAAATAATCAATCAGTGAGCTTTCTTTCATTATAAGTAAAACAAAATTAAAATTGCAGCCTGCAGAAACGCTTAAACTGACGAAGCACGAACTGAACTGTCGAAGTATGTAGTTGTTGCTAGGTCGTTCTGGGTTTTCGTATGAATGTTTAACTGAAAGTTTGTGACCAGTGTCCTCTCATTGGATGTCCAAGAAAGATAAGACATCTGGTTTGCAGGTGGCCACGAAAAGACGGGAAGAAACCTGAATCTTAACTAAACAAACACAGCCTCACCCCTCTCCTCTCCTTTTGGAAGCAATTAGCTCCAACCACCCCTCTTTCCCACTATCAGTTCTCCGAAAATTCGGGGGAGTAAAGGCAACAAATTTCTTTCTAGGGTATCTGCCCCCCCCCTGACCGAGATTTGTTCCGTCGGATTTCACATACTCGTGTTTGGGGTAATTTCCGGTCAGCAAACGGACGGCGTGAGGGGATAAAATGTGTTAGCGGTGTTACTTTGTAGATGTATTAGCATTGGTGCGCTTGTACTTTACAAGACACATAGAAAATCCATGACAAACACTAAAATGTTATTGCGTTCGTAAATGCAATATACAAAAAAAATTGTGATTGAAATTTTCTTGGGGGGGGCAGCTGCCCCCCCCTGCCCCTGCCTGCATACGCCCTTGATATATATATATATATATATATATATATATATATATATATATATATATATATATATATATATATATATATATATATATATATATATATATATATATATATATATATATATATATTACTTGGATACATTTAAATTGTGTATTATTATTATTAAGAAATAATGATATAATTTTTATATGATTATAAATATTAATAAAAAAGGCAAGCATAAAATAAAAGAAAACATTCCAAAGGAATTACAAGTTTTAAATACTGTTGCAAGTAAAATTTTTAAAAATTAACAAGGTAAAAATATGTATTATTATAAAATAATATAATTTATGATTATAATTGTAATCAAGCATAAAATAAAAGAAAAACATTCCAGAGGAATTACAAGTTTTAAATACTCTGTTGCAAGTAAAATATTTAAAAATTTAAAAGAAAAATATACTAGAAAAGTATAAAATTTAATTGAGCTCTCCTTGCAAAAAATTTTTTTAGAAAAAATTGAAATTGCTGAATATAATTTTGATTTAATGTTAAATGGTTAACTACACTTTTAAATAAGTTTTTTTTTACTAATATAAATATTTAATATTGTTTTTACTGGTGGAGTCAACAGGCCGTATAGGTTATAAATAGGGGGTCACTTTTTTTAATGGCTTTTTAATTTTTTTGGACAGTAGAACAAAGTTTTTATAAAGTTTCAGAATTTATTTAAATTAATTCTGGTAAATAATCCTCTATTAAACTAGGTGCTAAAGACTTAAGTAGTGATAAAAACCAATAGAGGGCGTTAGCGAGTGCCGGAAGTGCCGAGGAGTAAGCTGGCATTCAGTTCTCTCCAACGTCTAGTGGTTGCCTTGCCTCAACTTCATTTTTAAGGTAATATCATGTCAAAATTCGACAACGTGAACTACAATGAAAAATGGGGGGGGGGGGGTCTGGGGGTTCACCCCCAGGAAAATTTGAAAATTTGGCTCTTAAAGTAGTGTTTTAGCTTGTTTTGAGACCCTTGGGCCTGCATCCAAAGAGAACAGTTTCTCGTAAACCACATAATTTTCTAGGGAAAAGAGTTGTAAATAAACGTCAAAGTTTTAAGGGGACTATAGGGGTCCTCCCCCAGGAATTTTAATTCCTCTTTAAACTAGTGTTTTATCTCTTTTTCAAACTCTTTGGGAAGGTTCCAAAGAGAAAAGCTTCTTGTAAGAGCAGGCCCGTAGCTACGGGGGGGCTAAGCCCCCCTGGCATCTTCACTTGCCCCCCTAGAAAATTTTCACAAATTCTATCCACAAGCACATCCATGGGGTAGCCAGGGGGGCAGCTGCCCCCTTTTAAAACACGAGTATAACAGATGAAAATACTGCTTTACAACTAAACCCTTTGTCTCGTAATATTTTACTCACGCGCTCGTGAACTTTTAAAAATGATTGAAATGAATATAAAAATTGCTGTATTAGTTTTGTTGCTGTGTGATTGTTGATGATTTGGCTTCTGTAAACAATGCTCAAAATTTTGAATTAAATTATAATCTTTTAATGTTTATTAAACTGGCGCCCTAACTCGTGGCCGGAACACGATCCCATCATTTGGATGAAGTTGTTGCTGTGCCGATGGAATCCGATGTGGAAGTTTCCTAAGTCCGATGTGTAAGTCTGTGTAACAGATGAAAATGAGCTACTTAGCTAAAGGAAAAAACCAGATAAGGGATGAAAAGTTCTCCCGACGATTAAGAATGAACGTTGAATATCAATTCATCATCTTTCGTCATCTCATCTCTCGACAATGAATATGAATTATACCTGTTCAAGAGACGATGAAGGGAAACACCTCAATAAAACCCAAAGACCTGGATCAAATTCCTTATTAACAGATTTCTCCGGTATGTTCCGTTAAGGGGAAGAATCAAACCCCCAAGATTAAAAATTTCATTAATTAATATTGAAGATTATCTACCAGTTCCAGTACCTCCTTCTAAGAAGATACCAAACTTGTTCCAATGATTTACCATCTCCTGTGGCAATGAGTAAAGATTCTACATACAATATTGGTTCTCTCAAGCCATTAGTCACTATAAAGTGATCTAAGTCTTAAGCAGTCATGTGACCTAAGTCTTAAGCATTCATGTGACCTAAGTCTTAAGCAGTCATGGGACCTAAGTCTTAAGCAGTCACTATCAAGTGATTCTAGTCACTCAAGTGATCCAAGTCTTAAGCATTCATGGGATCTAAGTCTTAAGCAGTCACTATCAAGTGATCCTAGATAAAGTGATATTCAGTCACTATCAAGTGAGCTTCGTCACAGAAGATTGTAAATTAAGAAGTCTTTATCTTGTCCAAAAGGGAGCAAAAATCTGTATAAAATGTCTCGTCCTCCTGTGAATAACTGATCTCTTCATTTTATCCAGTCTCCAAGACGTCCAACCTGCTTTCCGAGGACGTTTGGACCGCAGGTTGAGGGGAAGTGTATAACAGATGAAAATACTGCTTTACAACTAAACCCTTTGTCTCGTAATATTTTACTCACGCGCTCGTGAACTTTTAAAAATGATTGAAATGAATATAAAAATTGCTGTATTAGTTTTGTTGCTGTGTGATTGTTGATGATTTGGCTTCTGTAAACAATGCTCAAAATTTTGAATTAAATTATAATCTTTTAATGTTTATTAAACGAGTAATTTACTTCTAGCTAAGTTAAAACCCAGTTTTTTAGGGTCATATTTTCAAAATTTTTCTGGGGGGAGGGCCCCCGTACCCCCCATATGTATTTAAACCTTTATTATTCACAATTTTTTTTAATAACAATTTCATCAAAATCAAAACTTTACTTAAAAATGTATATCCTAATTTTGGTCTACAAGTACCAAAAGCAGTTTAAAACCCTGTTTTTAGGGTCAAGTTTCCAAAAATTTTCTGGGGGGAACCCCCAGACCCCCTTTGATACTTGTATCCCCCATTATTACAAAAAATGGAGCAGTTCCTTCTAAAGTTTAACCCAAAGGATCTAAAAACTTCCAATTTTTTAAAAAAATTTCTGGGGGAGGACCCACAGACCCCCCTTTTTCTTGAGAACATGTATTGTAAGCGAAAACTTAAATAAAATGCCTTATAATATTACTCAGAAAAGTTAAAACTAGAAAAATTTAAGACCTAACTCCTCCCGAAACAAAAGTCTTGTAACAGCCCGAGGGTCTTGCGGGTTTTGTCCCTTAGTCAAATAGTTGAACCTAGCCTATGATACCTCCTGAAAACCCCCTTGCCCCCCCTGAAAAAGTGAGTGCCCCACCAAAGGGAAATTCCTGGCTACGGGCCTGTGTAAGAGGAATAGTTTTCAAGGGGGAAACACTATAAATAAGAGACGTGGAAATTTTAGAGGGGGGGCTGGGGGTCCTCACCCAGAAATTTTTTGAAATTTAACCCTCAAAAGTAATGTTTTAACTTCTTTTGAGACGTTTTGAGTTGCACCCAAAGCTCCTTGTGGAAGTTACAGAATTTTCAAGGGACTTGCAGCTATTTTTCATATTACAGTGGAAACCTTGGGGGGGCGGTTGCCCCCCCCTGCCCCCCCTAAATGACGCCCCTGAAAGGCCCTTTTCCATGACGCTTTTTTTCCGCGCTGAAAATCGGCACGCGGATCATGGGCGGATTTAAGTGGGTGCATGGGGGTGCAACGCACCCCCAACTTTTTGAGAAAATTCCATTTTTATAGGGGAAAATCATGTTTTCAAAGTCATCAGGGGCAGCTTGCACCCCCAAGTTTTCCAGTACGCACCCCCAGGGTTCACCCTCTAAATCCGCCCATGACGCGGATGATGTTGGCGCGACTTTGGTTGCCAAAGTTTAGTTTGGTTGCCCTTTGCCGATTTTCATGCTGCCATCTATCAAAAATGTCAGAAGTAATTATACACTGATAGTACAAATTTTTACAGGCATAGATGTCCATTACTTTCGTAATAGTCCAGGGGCCCCCGCACGTTTTTTTTTCTGATTAATAACCGGCTGAATCTTCGACAGTCGCTTTGTTTCCTCGAGACGCCCAACTTTTCTCAGCGGAAAAATCTCCAGAGAGGTAGCTAACAAACTGCGCATGCGGGCAACATGTCGATTTGGTGATTGAAAAATATTTATTAATAACAACCTGATTTTTTTACACCGACAAGATAAATATTTAAGTAGTTAAATGGCCACATTGTCCTACAAATCAAGGGGTACGTTTTCCCAGTCCTACACTCCGAACATGTCGATTCCACGGCTAAAATTTTTTCATTAATAACGACCTGATTTTTTTACACCGACAAGATAAATATTTAAGTAGTTAAATGGCCACATTGTCCTACAAATCAAGGGGTACGTTTTCCCAGTCCTACACTCCGAACATGTCGATTCCACGGCTAAAATTTTTTCATTAATAACGACCTGATTTTTTTACATAGGCTAGGTAAATATTTGTGTAATTTAATGCCAGCATTGTCCTACAAATCAAGGGGTACGTTTTCCCAGTCCTACACTCCAAACATGTCCATTCCACGGCTATAATTTTTTCATTAATAACGACCTGATTTTTTTACACAGGCAAGGTAAATATTTGTGTAATTTAATGGCAGCATTGTCCTACAAATCAAGGGGTACGTTTTCCCAGTCCTACACTCCGAACATGTCCATTCCATGGCTATAATTTTTTCATTAATAACGACCTGATTTTTTTTACACAGGCTAGGTAAATATTTGTGTAATTAAATGGCAGCATTGTCCTACAAATCAAGGGGTACGTTTTCCCAGTCCTACACTCCGAACATAGCCATTCCACGGCTATAATTTTTTCATTAATAACGACCTGATTTTTTTTACACTGGCAAGGTAAATATTTGTGTAATTAAATGGCAGCATTGTCCTACAAATCAAGGGGTACGTTTTCCCAGTCCTACACTCCGAACATGTCCATTAGGGTGTCCCTTATATGAAAGGAAAACATTTTCTTGCGAATTTAAAAACGGTTGCCCTCTACTTTTTTTATAAATGCTTTGACCTATTCAGATATAAAATTTCCTCCCTCTTATTAACCCGTGCCGAATCTCAATTGAAGATGGTCAAACAGCTAAATTACCGGGACGCGCCCGTGAATACTCACCACTTTTTATCTTTTTTTCTACTTTTTTCCGGCTTTTTTATATATATTTATATTTTTGGCCATTGAATTTTAATATTAATCGGTCTGAATTGTCGTCTACAGCTAAAGTTTAACTTCACGAAAGTTAAAAACAACACCGCAAAAATTTGTCAATTACTTCGTAACTTAGATCCAGTAATCTGGTGACTAGAATTACCAACTAAGTATATTGGTTTATCTTCACTTTGCTAACTTCTTTTTAAAACGGTAGAAGACATTTTAGACCGATTAATATTACATTTATATGGCCAGACATATAATAAAATATAAAAAGTGTGAAAAAAGTAGGAAAAAAGAAAAAAAGTGGTGAGTATTAGCGGGTGCATGCAGGTAATTTAGCTAAAAAAGTAGAGTGTAACTGTTTTCAAATTCGCAAGAAAAATTTTTTTCTGTCATATAAAGGACACCCTAATGTCCATTCCACGGCTGTAATTTTTTCATTAATAACAACCTTATTTTTCACCCAGGCTAGGTAAATATTTGTGTAATTAAACAACACTATTGTCCTACAAATCAAGAGGTACGTTCTCCCAGTCCAACAAATAATTTTTTATTAATAACTGTAAGACAAAGATACATGTTAGTTTAATGAAAATGTCTAAGTCGGTGTAAAAAATTCAGGTTGTTATTACGGAAAAAATTATAGCCGTAGAATGGACATGTTCGGAGTGTAGGACTGGGAAAACGTACCCCTTGATTTGTCGGACAATGCTGCCATTTAATTACACAAATATTTACCTAGCCTTTGTAAAAAAAATCAGGTCGTTATTAATGAAAAAATTATAGCCATGGAATGGACATGTTCGGAATGTAGGACTGGGAAAACGTACCCCTTGATTTGTAGGACAATGCTGCCATTAAATTACACAAATATTTACCTTGCCTGTGTAAAAAATCAGGTCGTTATTAATGAAAAAATTATAGCCGTGGAATGGACATGTTCGGAGTGTAGGACTGGGAAAACGTACCCCTTGATTTGTAGGACAATGCTGCCATTAAATTACACAAATATTTACCTAGCCTATGTAAAAAAATCAGGTCGTTATTAATGAAAAAATTTTAGCCGTGGAATCGACATGTTCGGAGTGTAGGACTGGGAAAACGTACCCCTTGATTTGTAGGACAATGCGGCCATTTAACTACTTAAATATTTATCTTGTCGGTGTAAAAAAATCAGGTTGTTATTAATAAATATTTTTCAATCACCAAATCGACATGTTGCCCGCATGCGCAGTTTGTTAGCTACCTCTCTGGAGATTTTTCCGCTGAGAAAAGTTGGGCGTCTCGAGGAAACAAAGCGACTGACGAAGATTCAGCCGGTTATTAATCAGAAAAAAAAACGTGCGGGGGCCCCTGCACTATAATATATTAATGTCTGAGGACTTATTTTCGTAATAAATAGCTGTTTTAGATTTTTTTGGAACTATTAAATGGGCCACAAAAAGTGTAATTGCAATCGGAACCTGGTGGAGTAGAAATATCTAGTTTAAAATATATCGGGTTCTCCTTTCCATCTCGTTCTCGTCTGGATTCCCAATTGTGTTAAAGTTTCTGAATAAGGCCCTAAAACTATTTTAGTACAAAATCTTTAAAGTAATTGCTTTTAAAGTAATAAAAAACGCTTTTCAAGATCGTGAGTGATCATGCTGCCATCTGTCAAAAGCGTCACAAGTAATTATACACTGATAGTACAAATTTTACAGGCACTAGATGTCCATTACTTTCGTAATATATTAATGTCTGAGGACTCAGGTTCGTGATAAATAGCTGTTTTAGATTTTTTGGAACTATTAAAAGTGTAATAGCAATCGGAATGCGCTTCAAAACTATCAGATCCAAATATGGCTGACGCTGAAGTCTTTCAACGCCGAGAAAAAGTCCATCCATGCCGGGCTGAAAACCGGCTTCGGCGCGCTGGTTGAATACGCCTAGCCATTGGTCCCGTAGGACTCACGTGACCACTAAAAAGAGTCAACCAAATCCGCGCGTGTTCGGCGTTCGGTATGGCGATTTTTTCTCGCGCCAAGAGGTCGCCACGCCGAAAACACGCGTATTGGGCGCTGAAAATAAGTCGCATGGAAAAGCAGCTTAAAGAGCCGTCTCAATCAATCGTTTCCACGTCGCTTCCTTTGTGCTGCCATCTGTTAAGAAACATCACAAGTATATAATTACTAGAGTAACACAAGTAGTACAAGTAAGGCACTAGATGTCCATTACTTTCGTAATACGTATATTAATGTCTGAGGACTTATTTTGGTAATAAATATCTGTTTCAGATTTTTCAAAACTATTAAAACGGGCCACAAAAAGTGTAAAAGCAATCGGAATACGCTTCGGAATCTCAGAACAATATGGCGGACGACACGTTTTTTAGGAGACGGGAGCTTCGAGACGAACGTTTCCGAAATAATCGTTTCGAGTACGAAACGTGAAATTTTTTATCGTTTGCGTTTCGTCTCTCTCGACTTAAAGTTCGTGAATACGCCCCAAAAACGTGACGATATACGGTTCCCTAGAACGTGTATACGGTTCCTTGACACGTTACAGGAACGTAGTTGCATCCGACCCTGTATGGTAACTCAATCAATACCATGCGCTGACAATCCTCCACAAGAAAACTTATAGGCCCCGTCTTTTCTGTAGCAGGTGGCTGCCATACAGGTCGAATTAGCCTCGATAGGACACCTTTTTATGGCCATTAATTGTTCACATTTTCTTGTTTTAAACAATGGTTAAATTGAGGGCCGGATGCAACTCCGTTTCGTTACGTTCTAAGGAACCGTATTTCACCGTCATCCACCGTACAACGGTAACGTCAGGTCGGGAGCAGGCGTCGGCCGTTTCATCCGCTGCCGTTTTCCTCTGATTGGTTGAAATGCCCGATGACGTAGCTCCATTTATTTATTCCAATCAATCAGCGGCAAGCTGGCCAAATGACTAAAGAAAACGATAGTTGAGATGTTTGGAAGTAGGATTCGACCAGCTTCAACCGTCAACCAAATCGTCGTAAAACGGAGTTGCATATCCATATGGCCCTAAATCCATTTTCCGGGATGGATGGCCATGTTGGTTAGAATTTAATGGTACTACTCCAGAATCCCGGCGCAAGCGATAAAGTCGCCAATAATGATGCAACCAGTGTCCAACGGAATATCACCGCTTGTAACCCTTTGCTTGTAAAAATAAAAACAATGTCATTCCATGAAACTTTTTATTTTAAAAGTAAACACTCAAATAAAAATATTTTAAACTGTACTTACCAGTTTTAAAATTTTAAATTTTGTTGAAATATATTTTAAGATCATTAATATTATTTTTAAACAGACTTGTATATAGTTTTTCTTTTAATAACTTATTTACATTATGTTTTTTTTGTAAGAATGGGGTAAGCAGATCTTTTTTTGAGCAGAAATAAAGCTTTCTTTTGTGTTTGTTTTTGTTTCGGAAGGCCATGTATGAGCTGTCGCCAAAAAATCTGCTTGGCGAGATTTGCGCCGGCTTTCTAGAGAAGTACCAATTTAATTCCAGACCTTTCGCCCTCTTCTTCGATTTTCAGTGGCGAAAACATCAACTACTAAAAATTGAAAAAATAAATACTAAATAAAAAGAATTTCAGCGTGAATGCTAAGAGTAAAAACGTGGTACAGTAAAACCTGTCTTGATCGACCACCTTCCGTTCAACGAAAAATCGGTCGTTAAGAGGGGTGGTCGCTGAAAAGGGGTCATCTTAAAAATAGAAGGAGGTTGCTTTAGAACTTACTCATAAAATTTTTCAAACAATTAGTCATAAAAAACCACTATAATAGCTTATTATGTACCTCCACTAATTCCACTGAAGTTGGCCGATTTAACTCTTTCCATACGGGAGCCCCAAAACCCACTTCTCGGGGTTCCTACGGAAGGTGTCCAGGACGTTTCGCCCCCGCTATTGTACTCGACCCCGACGACCCTCCCTTTCTCATCCATCACAACTGTCAATTAACGAAGGGTTTGGTGGCGAGTCTTTCTCCGTCCCCGTTTGGCGATAAGGATGTTGCGCCAGGTTCGCCAATTTTAAATTTGATTGCAAAAGGCGTAACTATGGAGATGGTCCCTTAAGGAAAAGGGGTGTTGCTGTTTCTTATCTCCCACATGATCTGACGAAGTTAGACCATGTCCAAGCAAGAATCCGTTGTATGTACGTAAAAATTTAGGTGGCGTGGGAATGAAGAGCGATAAACATTTTAGAAAAGAAATTGACTATGATAAACTGGTAAAAATCCAGAAGAAATAATTCCAAAAATGAAATCGAATTTAAATACTTTTTAAAGAGAACGAAATAAGTAGAGATAGAGATGTACTTATAGAGTGCTACGTTTTTTAGCATTTTAGTTTTAGATCTAACAACAAACAATAAGTTTACAAACTTTAAGAGTTTATGCCCAACCATGTTTGGGTTTGATAAATAGTTTAATAAAGATAATTATACATGATACATATACAATTTTTTAAAGAATTTTACATGATACATAACTTTTAAACGTATAATAGGTAAAAAATGAAGTTTAAATGTTATAATTATTCTCCACACATATAAAATACCATAAAGGACACGGTAAAAATCTTAAGGGAAGGAAGCTTTTATTTAAAAAAAGTAGAATTAATGTACCAGTTATGTCCTTTTTAAGAACAATCTGCTAAATAAAAAATTGTAGAAATTTTTTATTGTTTAAAATCATTGTTTCAATCATTAAAATCATTTATTGTTTGTCAGTTTATAATTAAAAACTCTTGTTTTTATAGTTTATTAAAGAAAAGTTGATTTTATAGATTGAAAAAACTAATTGGTTATGAGTAATTTTTAATTTAGTTTAAGAAATTGATTATAATTAATATGAAAAGGTCATTTAAAGTTACTACTAACGAAATATTAAATTGACTTATGAAAGAATCAACGAACTTTTACTATCTCCCTCCCCCGTTTTTATCATCCAAATCAGTAATTATGAGGATAATATAAACCCTTAAGGTGTAAATGATAATTAAATGACAGGTGTTTAGAAATAATTCCGGAAATATTAGTGTTAAGCAAAATTGTTTCTAATACCGTACATTAACTATGATGAGAAAACATTAGATCTTTTTAAAAGTAATCATTTTTGTTAAATTTAATAACATTTATAACTTTTTTAATTCCACTAATTTGGAACAAAAATATAGTTTGAAATATATAGGCGTTTTCTTCATCGTCTCGTTTAGTTTACTGTAATTAAAAATAATAACATTTACAGTTTTTTAGAAGTAAGTATCAAGTAATTTTTAAAATGGAAAATATTTAATTCATTAACAAATTAAACTGTTAGGAAAATATAAACCATATAAAAGACTTGATAAATTTCAGGAATCAATTTCCTAGTTAACTATCAAATAGTTGGGTGGCTTATTACATAAAAATGACCGAAAACTGCAAAATGTGATATTTTAATGAGACTTTCAGGGATGTTAGATAATCATATAACTAAAGAAAGTTTAACTTTAAGAACTAAAAAATCTTTTAGAACTTTAAGAACTAAAAAATTGATGGGAGCCCAAAATAAATTTAACGGCGTGATTTTACCGCTATGATGTTATGGTTTATATTTTCCCTAACAGTTTAAAATATGCTAATGAATTAAATATTTTCCATTATTTGAAAATTACTTGATACTTCTTATTTACTGTAAATGTTGTAATTTTCAATTACAGTAAACTAAACGGGACGATGAAGAAAACGCCTATATACTTCAATCCATATTTTCGTTCCAAATTAGTTGAATTAAAGAAGTTATCAAATGTTATTAAATTAAACAAAAATGATTATTTTTTCTCATAGTTAATGTAAATGGTATTAGTAACAACTTGGCTTATTACTAATATTTTCGGAATTATTTCTAAACGCCTGTCATTTAATTCTCATTTACACCTTACCTTTTCAACTTTAGTAGGTAACACTTTCGACTTTTAGTCTTATAAATAACTTTATTACGTTTTATTAGAGTGCAATAATTTGCAATTTAAAAATTTCGTGCAAAAAATTTGAAATTTTGATTGTATGTGGCAGCAGCCATCCTGGATTTATGACGTCATATCCGCCTTTTGTTTCATTGTTGTGTTTATAATTCACTTTGAAAATAGCATCTATTTAAAGTATTTGATGAAAAAATATTCACACTGTGTTTTTGGTAAAAATAGCCCTTTTTTGGTTATGTCGTCATAAACTCTCTTTTCTATGGATTTAGATTCTTTTTTCGGTAGCTATTCCATAAATCTATCTATTTCTGAGATTTTCGTCCAAAATTATTCCGATATTATCTCTATTTCGCCATTTACAGCATTTTTCCTGTGGTGGCCATCTTGCATTCATGACGTCATACCCGCCCCCTGCACGAAATTCGAAAAAAAAACACCTGCTACCACGTTAATGCAGACGTCATTACGAATCAACAAATGAAACCACTCACTAAGCTCCAGTAAAACATTTTTTGAAACATGACATAAGCGACTCCACTTATTGCTTTGTTAAATTGAATTTCTAAAAAACCCTTTTTTAAGTCAACATATGTGTTCATTACATGTGTTTTCTATAACTGTGTGTGCATGTGGCCTTCGATGAGATTTTCATGGCACTCGGCCCTACAAATATAAAACCATACTAAGTATATGAACTAAATGGGCTAAATAAATAAATTCCAAAGGTGAAACTGCTGTAACAACGGCAAAAGTTAATGTTTTAATTTTTATAAAGCAGATAAAATCACATTTCGACCATTGATAAAATTTGTTACAACAAGCTGTTCTTCCTATGAATTGAAACAATTGTGCTTATCAGTAACTCATAAAAAGAAAAGTTTCAGTTTAAAAGGAAGTTAAAACATAACACTTTTATGATAGATTACTTATAATGATCCATTCCTCGCATATAATAAATTGGAAATCAATTGTTTAAAATGAAGAAATTATTTCTGGACCATAAATACTCCTTTAAAGGAACTTTATAAATACATGTCTTGATTTCTCACTAAAAAAATATACTGAGCACATAGAATTTAATCACATGGAACAAAGTTACATCTAAACACCATCTAATTGACTTTGAAGATTTCTATATTAACATTTTGAATTGGCTGGCCAGTAATTTGGAGTCTATAGTTTAAATCAGCTTTTAAACCATTTAAAAAATAAGTATACGTATTTATACATCTACTAACAAAAAGAAAAAAATAATAATTCTATAATAATTTTAAGGGTTAGTATTTAAAAAGAAATGATATTTTCAACAAAAATACCCATTTTTACTGCCGAATCCTCAAAAAATTAGAGTTAAGTCATGAAAATAGGCTTGAACACACTATTAATTTCAGAAACCTGTCAAAAAATGCAAAATTTTCAAAAAAAAGTTTGCGAGGATAATTTTTTTAAAGACATTTTTTTGTCATTAAAATATCCAAATGAGGTATTCTTTAAGAAAAAAATTACTAAACATTACCATTAAAATGTAGTGAGCCTCTAAATGTACAGTTTTTATGTTTTTTCTCAAAACAAGAAAATTGGCATTTGACATGTTTCAGAAATAAGTGGTTCAATTACCCAAAATAATTTTTGATTTGTAGGGGAGAGTGTTGTACCTCTGGACAAAAATCACGTTTGGATTTTTCTAACACAGGTAAAATCACATTTTTAACATCTTAAGTGCCCAACCTATAGTCCTAACCTTAGCAAAGAGGGTAATATTTTTTATTAGCAAAAATCTTCAAAATTGGATTTTTAATTCATTTTAATAACTTGACGAAATTTGTGTCCAGAGGTACAACAACGTGCTCTCCCTATGGACAGACCCAGTTGTACCTGTGGACACCCTTAAAAAGGAAATTTTTAGTTGATAAAAGCTTAAAATGAACGTTTTAATTGGTGTATTACCTTTTAATAAACTATTTCAAACATTTTTAAAATTGGGAATAGATTTTTTAAAGTAATGTAGTTTTAGATCGTAAATGATCATTAAAACGAAGTTGAATTATAAGACCCGGATTACACCCGGAAGAATTTTTATTTAACTATAAGAGTCTTGATTTTTTACCAATAATTTATAAATCACATGGGATTTTCAGATCGAAGTTTGAGGTAATAGTTTCATCAATCATGTTGATTGATCTGATCACTTCACTGATCCAAAAAACAATTCGATCGACACTTAGTTGTGAGAGCATTTGGTGTTAATAACTTTGGCATATCTTCTTCGGTTGAAATTTAGGTTTTTTGTGATCATCATATTTAAATGCGATAGGGTGCTTATTATTTTACACCATATTTTACATTACATGCAAAGTAAAATCAAAAATTTTAAAAAGTAGTTTAGATCACAAAATATTTGATTTTTCATCTAAAAATCACTTGAAAATAATCGCCGACAAATAGATAACCATTTAGAATTAATTTAATATACATTAAAATGCATTCACTTTAATAAAACCTGATTTTAAAACGGCGATTATTTATAGACACCCACAAGAACGTGTCCGTAGGTACAACACGTATGGTGTCCGAAGGTACAGCACCAGGTGTTTTTGCATTTAAAGTTCTATAGAAAATAAAAGAATTGAGATCTGACAATTTCTAATATCAAAAATAAAAAGTCAAAATCTCGGGGATTCACCCCTTATATCACATTTTATCCAATTATAATTTAAGGGGAAGAAAAATATTAATGTAGTGATGCACTAAAAAAAAACTTTGACCACCTTAAAACAGTAAATTTATTATATTAAATATAAATATTACACTGCTCACAACAATTAAAGGATATTGGTGGTTTTGGTTCATATTGGCAAGCAAATAAAAAATTTGCAGTGGTTCAAGCATTTTTCATAAACTTTGGGCCATTCCAAAGCTAAATCCATGCAGTTATCAAAATAAAAATTTTATTTTTACTTTTTTTAATCAAAATTGGAAAATGCACATTTTGTGTAGTTAAGCAAAAAAAGTGAAAAGTCAATCAATACTTAATTGAAAACCCATTTCGCTTGGGGAATGCTTTCTCCTGACTTAAAACAACGTTGTGGGACTGTTTGCCACCAGGTTTGTTTGTTTATTTTTGAGGGGCTGGGGTGTTTTCTCCATTTTCCCCTTTTAGAGCATTTTTCAGCACCTGAGCTGTTTGGGAGATATTGGATGGTCAGAAATTGGTTTCTCAAGCATGTCCTAGACTTGTTCTATTGGATTCATGTCGAGAGAACGTGCTGGTCGATCCCTTTCTAGCGATTTCTTCATCCTGAAGAAAATCATTAACTAAGGTAGCACAATGTTTTCTGCAATTACCATCCCTGAAAGTTAAATTATCACCGATTTCTCCTGCATGAGGGGCAACCAGATGTGTAAGGATATTGACCTTATTATCCTGAACCACCAGAAACGGCCCCTTTACCAGTGGGGGGTCTTTATTCCATAGATAGAGATGGTGCTCTATTTCATCACTCCGCATCTTCAAATCTGACTTCTTCATGTACAAAAAGGGGGTTATTTTGTGTTCCTTGTACCCACCAGACAAAAATCGGAAGTTATCAGGATGAACTGAGGGGCAGATTTGAAGATGTAGAGTGATGAAATAAAGCACCATCTCTATCTATGGAATAAAGACCCCCCCACCGGTAAAGGGGCCGTTTCTGGTGGTTCAGGATAATAAGGTCAATATTCTTACACATCTGGTTGCCCCTCATGTAGGAGAAATCGGTGATAATTTAACTTTAAGGGATGGTAATTGCAGAAAACATTGTGCTACCTTAGTTAATGATTTTCTTCAGGATGAAGAAATCGCTAGAAAGGGATCGACCAGCACGTTCTTTCGACATGAATCCAATAGAACAAGTCTAGGACATGCTTGAGAAACCAATTTCTGACCATCCAATATCTCCCGAACAGATCAGGTGCTGAAAAATGCTCTAAAAGGGGAAAATGGAGAAAACACCCCAGCCCCTCAAAAATAAACAAATAAACCTGGTGGCAAACAGTCCCACAACGTTGTTTTAAGTCAGGAGAAAGCATACCCCAAGCGAAATGGGGTTTCAATTAAGTATTGATAGATTTTTCACTTTTTTTGCTTAACGTGCATTAAGATTGCAAAATAAGCATTTTCCAATTTTGATAAAAAAAAGTAAAAATAAAATTTTTATTTTGATAACTGCATGGATTTTGCTTTGAAATGGCCCAAAGTTTATGAAAAATGCTTGAACCACTGCAAATTTTTTATTTGCTTGTCAATATGTACCAAAACCACCAATATCCTTTAATTGTTGTGAGCAGTGTATTTTAAAGAGCTGATTTCACGTTAGCAACTAGATAGCATCTGTTTACATTCAAATTCAACCACAAAATCAAATTTTCATTTTTTCCCGAATTTTAAAATGCAGTGGCTGAAGGTACAACCGTCCTTAGGTACAGCACTCTCCCCTATCATCAACTGCGTTATATGATGCAAAAAATTAATATTAAGTTTATTTATAGAAGTAGATTATTTTAAAATAAAAACATTTTTCCATGACCGACCAGTCAAAACTGTTATGCCTGTGTTTAATAGTCTCATAAAAGCTAAAAAAATTCTATCAATAAATATGCAGTTTTTTTACAAGAAAATGAATCATTCTTTTAAATGGTACTAGATTAATTAATTAGATTGATTAGTTACATGTATAAGAATTTTCTTGTTTTAACTTTAACAAAGTTGGGCTGGTTTAAATTGATTTTGGTTTTTATGTTAAGTTATTACTGTAAAATCTGTATGCAATTATTTGTGTCTTTTTGTTATTTCAAACAAATTTGTTCTATTGACAATCATTTTGATCCGTAAAATATTTTACCTTTTATAAAATTAATAAATGCTTACATTGGGTTAACTTTCAAGTGGAATTAAAAACATGAATACAAATAGTACTTGAAATTGTAAAATTAATATAGTTTCTGAGGGAAGGTAAAAAAGAGATTCAGCACTTTTATAAAGAAGTTTTGAGTTACAGGTTTTTATTAATTTACAATATTAAACGTTTCTTATACCATAAATAAATATTCATGATTTAGAAATATTTTCTTTAATTTAGAGAAGATTACCACAGCTTAATTCATATTTAATTTAATTTTACTCTAATTATTTTTTGTTTATTTATTTATGTAAGTTTTTGTCTGTAAGTATTTGTCTATTCTTAAATGACTTAATATTTTATCATGCTTATTTATGAGCTATATTTCCATAGGTGCTGTAGATATAGTTTAGTTTCTATTCAATTTTTAAATTTCGATATAAACACGTGGTTATTGAAGTCCGTATACACACGTGGTTAAAAATCGTTGGCCGATATGTTACTGCAAAAAATGAGATGGTAATCAGGCGTGACCCCCTTTTCAAAAGAATGTCGATTTCAAAGGCCAACAGATTTACAACCGAATCGAATTTGAGGAACCAAGACCTTTCTCCGTCGAAAGGTACCGTATAGATAAAAACATTGGAATAGTTCAGTCTTCGATATCTCGCCAAATAGGGCAACCCTTTTGTGAGTCTGACAACCCTCTTCTAGAAGGAGAGGGGATAAGGCCATAAAACAGCAGGGGTTGCAGGGGAAGCTGACCCTACATGTCACCATGTCAGAATACCCATCAATCCAGGGGGCGAGATGTCCGGTTAATCCTACGGAAACGGCATTTCAACGGTTTGAAAAACAGTCGCCAGAGACCGATTAACCGGACATCTCGCCCCCTGGACCCCCTGGTCAGGTCTCTGGCGACTGTTTTTCAAACCGTTGAAATGCCGTTTCCGTAGGATTAACCGGACATCTCGCCCCCTGGATTGATGGGTATTCTGACATGTAGGGTCAGCTTCCCCTGGCAACGGCATTTCAACGGTTTGAAAAACAGTCGCCAGAGACCTGACCAGCGAGCAGCCGCCCGGCCCCCCAGCGATGCGGGCCGAGAGCTCCCCTCCCGTTTTATGGCCCATAATGACTTTCTTATCTTTTCTCCTCCGGTCTGGGTGGGCTGCTTGGTGTTTGTTTTGGTTGCTCTGTTTTGTCGCGTTTGCACTTTCACTTAACAATTTTTTTTGTTACATTTGTTTTCTCACATTTAATATGAATGAAAGCCTAGAAAATTAAATATTGACTGCAAATATTAAGAATATCGGAAAAAAAAATTTAAAAAAAATGTATTTTAGTTTGAATTTTATTTGAGTTATATTAATAATTATGTATATATTAATTGCGCATTCAAAAAAAAAGTTATTTTTTATTTAAAAAAACGAAAAATGCATTGATGACAACTCTCTGTAAAAGATAGATTATTTGCCCTGTTCCCCCGAAAATAAAGTATCCTAATGTGTTTTTACTCAATTTATCTGAAAATTATTTTAAACAATTTTAATAAAAAGACGAACCTTTTTCAGTGAAACCAACACTAAGTTCTCAAAATGTTATGAACTTTATTAATAAAATGAGTCCATTTGCGAGAGAAAACCCAACCCAACCCCACCATAACTTAACTTTACATGAATGCGATTTTAAAATTTGATAGGTTACAGAAAGAAGTATACATGACAGGGACGTATAGTCATAGGGGGGATTTGGGGAGAATCACCCTCCCCAAAAGTCAGAAATTTAGACTTTTTGACCATAAAAAAGGAATAAATTCAATCCATGTCCCCTCCCAAAATTCCAATACCCCTTCCTGAAATTTATTTTCTGGCTATTGACAACCATAGAAAGTTCCTTGGCAACAAAGATTGCAACTGCAGATAATTTGATTAAAGAAATCCGATTTTAAGAAACAGGAAAGCGGATTTGTCTATCTTACTAAAAGTAAAAATATCATATGCTTATTTATAATCAGTCAAAAACAAAATTAAACCCATCCTATCGTTGCAATTGAAGGTCGGGATCTTCTATTACACCTTGGAAACAATCACACAACTATATTTAGTTCAAATTTTGTTAGAATAGCGAAATTGAATAAAATTCAAAACTTCGAGTTGTTATTACTTAAAATATTTCAAAGCTTTGATTCTTAAAAATTTACTAACTTGTGCTATTACACAAATGAAAAAAACTATGCTTCATACCAGTCGTATTTAGTTTGATAACTCTTAGATACGAGGTCGTAGCTAAGGGGTGCAGGGAGGGCAGTTCCCTCCAAAACCAGGAGTGATTATTTTTGGTTTTAACTAATTAATTTTTTAAAAGAGGAAAATTTTATAAACTTCAATCAGTAAAGAGTAGACTTTCATGGAAAAGGAAAACATCAATCAATAAAGTATTTTAGTTTGGTTAGATTTAGAAGATTATATTTTTAGACACCATTTTCATGTTCTGAGAATGACCCAAGAAGTATTACAAAAGAAAAATGTTTTCCTAGTTCTTCTCCCGATTTAAATTGGTGAGCTAAAATACAAATGAAGGTGAGGAATGAACCATTGAAAATGAACTTGAAGTATAACTATTTCTAACTACAAGCTACCTAGAGTCATTTTGTTTTCGTTTATTATGATTTTAAACGAAAAAGGAATCCAAGGAGTCAGTTTTATATAGAATTTACTTCTTAAATTTCAACCTTTACTCTCAGGTTTGGGAGGCAATGGATTATGTATTTTAAGTACTAAAACAGGTGTGGCCAACCCAAATCGTCTTTAGGCCACTTTGGAAAACCACAATACTCCTGCTGGCCGCATATAAAATTTTAGGATATTAGCTTTCTCTATAGAAACTAAATAAGGTGCCGTTAAAACAATATGAATTACTCGAAACTGAGTTAGGTCACCACAAGAGGATCTTGTCTGGAAAAGTGTCCCCCCTTGGAGCCTTGCTGGATCCGCGCCTGCTATAAAAATTCAATAACCGTTTCTCTTCATTGCCCAGCACAAAATATTTTCTTGAGAATACCATATGTTTCTATGTTATGTTCAATCAGTACTACATACGAAAGGGTTTCTCAATATTACATAAAATTAATAATTTCCTTTAAAAGAAAAACTGAGTTATCGACTGATGAAATTTGTTTTCAAACAGCTTGAATTACGAAATTTTATGAAATCATAATAAACACCTAAAACAGTCTAATTGTACAGTAGATTAGGTCAGTTTAAATTTGACATTTGAGCCAAATAACTATTAAAAATCTTTAAAAAATCTCATTTCTGTTTTTAGACGTAAGAAATGATCTTTTGAAAATTAATAACGAATATGGACTGCGTGGTTATCTTCTTTGGCAAGTTTTTATTTTAACACAAGATTCTCGTTTTTCAGTTATAAGAACAAAATTTTTTTCAAATATTTGTAACTCGTTAGAGGAAGTTGGTAGCTATAATTCGTATGAGTGTATGAGTCTTTCCCAAGGGCTAAAATCCAACTCGCTCACTCCTTTCAAGAACGTCACATCTCAAAAATCAACGATATTTAGTTATGACTGTTTTCGGAAAGCTCTGAAGGAGTACTACAACTCTGCGAAACCCTCATATTTTTAAACTGAATAGTAAAGAAATTAACCAGATTCTTATTATTTATTTTCAATGCATTTCAATGCAATTCTAAACTTTCAAATGCCTCTCCTGAAAATTCAGGTTTTTTGAGATATGACCTTCTTGAAAGGAGTGAGCGAACTGTGAAATATGATCTATCATGGTTTGAACACGATAATGGTTTTTATCCAAATCTCGTGTTGATGATTAATTTTGATTAACATCTTTAAAATTCAGACCTGGTTTTTGTACCTATAAGAAGTAAAATCAATTATGAATTCTATTGATTTGATGAAATTCATTTCATTCTAAAGTAATGATACCAAGTGAAAAAATTTTTAGTTTATAGTTAATAAAAATAATCCACTCTTTTAACAAGTAGAAGTAATTTTAATCGATTTTCACAATTTTGTTGTTTTATTGTTATTGTTACCCATTTGAAAATCTGATTAAAACGATTGCTTTGATAAAATTCTTAAGAGTTTTTATTTATTTATTTTTTGTTGTATTTTTTGAGAAATAAACTTTTCTCCTACAATAAAATATAAACACTATAATTTCATAAGTTTTATGAAATTAAAATCTTCATGAACGATCCCACCTCACTAGAGAAACAGAAGAATAAATACACTAGCGGAAATAAAAATCCCAACACCAAGAAGGAAAGGAGATATCAAAGTCAAATTTATTTCTATGATTGCACATAGTATCAATGTGAATTGATTAAAAAATCAGCCTTCCTGGATGTTAGGGGGCCGAGAAAACCAGGGAGGAGTGTTGTCTCCATAGGTGTCCATTACCGCTGTGACACGTCATGGTATTGAGTGACAGGGCCTGTAAATGACTTTTGAGGGATTGGAGGACCATGTAGCCTCCTCAGGTAGTCCAAATTCATATGATGCACCAGCGGACGTTGCATACCGGGCTAGGTGATTTCTCCTCATTAACCGGACTTGTTTTGTGGGTGTTGGTTCTAGAGAACGGGAAAGACGGGGTAAAAATGCAACCTAGGGGGTTAAGAAGAGAGCTTGGACATTGCATACAACATGTGGTTGTGCATGTTTCTCTTGAAATTTGTCCCCAGGACAGGTCAGAAGGTAAGGACGGTCTACCGGCTGCAAAACCTCAATGACGCAGCTCTGGTTGGAAAAAGTACTGGTGAATCATGCTCAGGAGTTGCAGAAATGGAATCCAATGCATCCTCACTCCGTTACACTGCATCATCTCTCCGTGGAACGAATAGAAAATCATCAGCTGAGTGCGCTCTCTCCATTGTGTCTTCAAACTCATACCCAACCGTCGTGGTGCTCCAAACTGAAGCAGGATTCGCTCATAAACACAATGTAATGAAATTGGGATTTTCATTTCCTTATTTCAAGCACTATTGGAAACAGAAAGGCCCATTTTCAGCCCATTGTTTATAGACCAAGATGTAAGAAGCTAGGCAGACGAAACGGACAATCCACGGTACTGCAAACGACATCGATCCCACTGCCGCTTGTCCTCATTATGATCCACCGGTACTTAGGCCAACCAGTGCTGCTTCATTGAGGTTTTTTAGCCGGTAGACCGTCCTTACCTTCAGACCTGTCCTGGGGACAAATTTCAAGAGAAACATGCACAACCACATGTTGTATGCAATGTCCAAGCTCTCTTCTTAACCCCCTAGGTTGCATTTTTACCCCGTCTTTCCCGTTCTCTAGAACCAACACCCACAAAACAAGTCCGGTTAATGAGGAGAAATCACCTAGCCCGGTATGCAACGTCCGCTGGTGCATCATATGAATTTGGACTACCTGAGGAGGCTACATGGTCCTCCAATCCCTCAAAAGTCATTTACAGGCCCTGTCACTCAATACCATGACGTGTCACAGCGGTAATGGACACCTATGGAGACAACACTCCTCCCTGGTTTTCTCGGCCCCCTAACATCCAGGAAGGCTGATTTTTTAATCAATTCACATTGATACTATGTGCAATCACAGAAATAAATTTGACTTTGATATCTCCTTTCCTTCTTGGTGTTGGGATTTTTATTTCCGCTAGTGTAACACTCCACAGTCAAAACAGAGCCAACTGGCCGACCCCACGGTGAAACAAGATCCCGTACTGAGATAGTGACCACTGCGACGAAAACGGTGATAAAAGAAGGAGGGTTTGAAAAAGGGGGTCGAGATAGCGGAGGAGCCCGCCCGAGCAGGAGTTTGGCGAACAGGTTTTCGAAAGAGGGCCGTAAGGAACGGTAGTGGATTTGCTGTACGGTTGATGCCGTTCCCGTATGGAAAGAGTTAATCATTATGCACTTATTAGGCAGAAAACATTGCAGTCTTATCCATGTTGAATACTTCACTGTGTTCTTAATCAAAGCTAGCTAAAAGCAATGGTATTCTCATTTTCCAATCTTGAGATGTCTTTAATTATTTCTTGTTAGAACAAACCTCATTTAAAAAAATCTCAATCTACTCTCTAAATAATCTCAATTTTATCTCAATCTACTCAAATGGTATTTAATATGGAATTGACTTATTAAATAAAGGAATTTTTAGAATTGATCTAACTTGATCCACAGTAAAAAATTTATTTTTAATTTTAAGCCTTTTAATGTGACAAAATCATCTTTATTTTCAATCACATTCGTATCAGATTGAAAAAAAAAGCATCAGAACAAAAAAGATATAAAAAAATTAATCTTCGTCCATAACTTTGAATTTTAATGCAAAATCTCCAGTTTATTAGGTAAAAAAATAAGATATTAAGAAAAAGATAAGTACAAAAATGGATCGTATGTTCTTCTTTCGATTCTTTTTAAGTAAAATAATAATTTAGAATGATGACCCACCAGAATGATGATGAATTATGTTTTTCCCATTTCCTGGCATCAAAAAAAATTATTCTGAATTAAAAAACTGGTCGCTGGGAGGGGTTTAACGGTCGCTAATTGGGGTATTTTAACATTAGGAGAATAGGGAAAAAACGGTGCCAACGGTGTTCAAAATCTGGTCGTTAGAAGGGGTGGTCGCTCAGAGAGGTTTTACTGTATAAATAAGAAATTGGATACTAATAGGACTATTATTGTGTTGGCTTTATCCGGCATTTCTTAAGAGCCGGGTGTCAGACGCTCTGTATGGAACAGTGACGTAGACTGAGGGGGTGCAACGGGTCTTTTGCACCCCCTAAGACCCAAACTTTTTTCTTTGTGAAATTAAATATTTCAGAATTTCTTTTATTCCCCTATTCCCGAAATTCGGATTAGATACACCAAAACAAGTTAAAAACCAGTTCTTAAGGTTCAAATTTTCAAAAATTTTATGGGGGAGGACCCCCAGACCCCCTTGGTACTTGTAACTCTATTATTACAACTCTATTTTATATAGTTTGTCAAAACGCAAAAATTTCACCATAAAACCTGTATCCGAAATTCGGATGAGGAGTACCAAAACGAGATGAAAAAATGGGTTTTTTACTTAAATTTCCAAAACATTTTCTGGGGGGGACCTAATTACACTAATATCAGGTTTTAAATTAGTGTAATTTAAAACCTTAATTTTTTCTTTCATTTCGATATCATCATGCACCCCCAAAAAATAATTTCTGGCTACGCCACTGGTATGGAAACACCCCTCCTCTTTCGTATTGAAATTATTTTTTTGCTTGATAATTTCTATTGCTATTCTAGTGGATTAGTAATAAGTAGTAGTAGTAAAACGTCTGGAATTAAATTCCAACAAACATGGCCATCCATCCCGAAAAATGGATTAAAGTACTCTACAGGTCGTGGAAGTTTTCATCCATTTATAATGGTTAAATTGTTTTAAAACAATTGAAAGCGATTGTTGGTTTTCACATTAAAGTGAGGCCGAAACAGATCTGACGTCATTCAATCCATCTTTAACAAATGCAAAGGGATTGTGGATTTTTATTTTCAAATATTGAATTAATTTTATAAACTTTTCATGTCGATTTTTTATTTTAGATATTTCTTTTACTAGGAAAATGCATTTTTTTTTTCTGTTCTCAAAAAATGCTGGTATTGCCCATTATAGCAGAGTCTACTCTGATCAACGCGACCCATGTCGTAAATCACACCGACTTCCCAAACCGGACACTCTACGAATTCCGCAGAAGGGCTCAGTGTATGTTCACCTCCAAAACCGAGCCACCCCTCCGAAAATGGGGGAGCTCTTATCTCGTGGTCAACAGGTGATTGGTTGATCTACATTTCTTAGGTTAGCTCCCCCTTTCCCCCTGGACAGATGCGACATTGTTTCCTCACAGATAGCTGCTTGCTGCTTTCTACCGATCGTCAACGAAGCACGTGGAACTACTTATCCTCACCTCGTGGTTGCTAATTATTTGTTTCATCATGTCTCGTCGCTTGAATTACTTGGAAATTACTGAGAGAACTCTACCGTCGTACAGACACAGTCTCACCCCGATCCCCGGGATAGATTGGACTGCATCCCGAATTCCTTTATGTTACCTGGACCCGGCCGTGCCAAACGAAAAACTCTCCAAGATCCATCTCGATACGCTTCTTCCGCGTGATGGAGAGCGCGAAGGCCTCCTTCTGACCTTATTTCAAGTCTGCAAGAATAAGCAACGACGGCGGTTCGTTCTCGACGATTCTAACGTCGGTTGTGAACGAAGAAGCGATGAAAAGAAACCGGACTATGTGGGAATGGATTTACTTCTCATGTTCGTGGCAAAAATGGACAAATCCACGTTTCACCAGGGGGAATCGGTTGTCCGGTTCCTGAACATGTTTACGGTCTTCGGTGTCAGGGATGATTGGAATAAATCAAAGCGCTATATATATTATCAGCTCGATACAATCTTTGAAATGACTTACCCTTCCGTTCTGAAATGCGCTTTCGAGAAGAGAAGCGAGCACCTTCTCCTGTTGATGAAACTCCTCTGGGAAAAGGCTTGTGGTAATGACAGCACCAGAATGTTAATGTTTAATAAAGTGCCAGACAAGGACCATCTGGAGTTCATGCTCCAAGTGGCAAACACCACCAGGTTTGATTTCTGGGGCTTGCGGATTGGCGAAACTGACTACATTAAATATATAATTTTCTCCTATTTATGGGAGGGCCGTTGCGATTGGATATCCTTGTTAATAGACTATGGATTTAAATTAGAAAATATTCTTCCCAGAGAAATAGGACGAGAATTAAGACAGCATAGATTCTCCTCGTAAGTATTCATGCTTATAAAATTTTATTACTGTTATTCTCAGTACGCCCTCCGCTCACTTGCGTTGCCTCATGTGCCGATGCCGTGCTAATGAGTCCTAACAAAGACGAAATCGGTCCATGGCTTGAGGCGACGCTTGGTTTGATAAATAAGTCAAAAAATTATTTTTTAAATATTTGAGGTATTTTACCAGTGTCATTTCCCATAGATGGTTACATTCCGGATAATTCAATTTTTGGTATATGTGTGGAAATAGTGATATGAATCCTGTAATGTAAGTTTCAGAGTCCCGTAATATTTGTTTTTGAAACAAACTCTAAAGAGGGCTTCAAAATTTAAATATGGTTACCACCAGCCAGTAAAGGAGCAAAAAAGATGATTCAAAGTTTGATAAAATTTTATATGAAAATTTTCAAAAAGCTGTAAAAAAAGGTATCACAGAAACGACAAGTGTATACTATACAGCATAGACATTCGTGTTTGCGTGGGATGTCTCTTGTTCTTTAATTTAGGTTCATTTACCAATCCTACCTTAATAAATTAACTTTTTTCTTGGAGGGACAATTTCTTACTTACCCTTGTTGAAATAATGCGTTTTTGGTGTTTTAATACCATTTAACAATTTCTATCATATTTCTACATATTTTCAAAGAGGACCTCAAAATATACAACGTGTCGAATTTAAGTGCAATTTGTTACGTTTTTAGGGGGCTTTCAAAATCGGAAAGAACAGTATTTCCATTCCAGTAAAAAGTACGTGTTCGAAAAAGCGCAGTAATTGTTATTTAATGAGATTGGGGTAGGGTGGGGGTGTCCCCTACGTTTCGCCGTAAACCACTTTTCCTTCCCCCCTTACATCCTGCTGCACTTTCCCTGTGGGGAGATTTCGGCTAAACCTCCGAATCGAATACCATAGAATCGATGCCGAAATGCTGAATCGAATGCCTGTGAATCAAACCTACTGAAGAATCGATTCCTAGGAAAGTGGGGAAAGTAATTGGCGAAACGAATTGAACCTCTCCGGGGGGCATGGTACATGGTGGTTTCTTATCTAAACACAGGTGTTTATAGATGTTGAATTTGTCACGGTGCTACCCTTGTATTTTGAAGAATGCACAAGGAATGTATGACGAATTCTTTTTCAGCATGGTGAACTAAACTTCTAGAAAGTGAAGATGGGAAACTTTCTTTACTTTCATTAAATTAAATTTTTCGGTGAAATTATTCAAGAATTCAATAATTAAAGCCTAACCGTGAGCGGATATTTTTTGAGCAGAAATAAAGCTATTTTCAGCCCAATGATAGCAAAAAGGGGTCAAGGGATCATTTAAAATTTTCTAAACATAGCCTATGCTTTTCCTTGGGTATTTATACGTAAGAACGTAAGTTAGAAAAAAAAATGGATTTGTATAAAAGACAAACACACACAATCAATGACTTATATTAGATACCTCACAATAAGGAAGTTGCATGTGTCAGATTTTCAAAAACACAAGTGTTCCGTACCGTTTTTTGTATGGTAAAATGAAATATCTAGTCAATTTGTCAAAAAAAAATGTACAGGTAATTTAATATTTTAATTTAAAAGTTGAAAAAAAAACATGTGACTGAAAACGTTTATGGTTTAAAGATATCAACAATCACACCATCAACTCCATTGCTTTCCAACAATGTTTATCGTATGATGACGTCAACGTTCGATGATCCCAGACTTTTGGCGTTTTCGCGCGCTTTTAAAAAGTGGATCTTTGTTAGTTTTTTTCGCAATCAAAAATTTCTCGATCGGCCTCAAATTTTGGGTAGTTGCTTATTTTTGCAAGAAGAATCGATTAAAAAAAATCATGCAACTTCCTCAATAAACCTTATACAGAACATAATGTTTTTGTCTAAACGAGTTAAAATAACTTTTGAAAATTTAAAAAAAAATCTGAGATTGAAGATTCTTTTACTGTATTTTTTTTTAAATACACATATTTAGTAAAACCTCATAGGTACCGGAATTTTATATAGCAAAGTGTAATTTAAGATTTAAAACTGCGATAAAAGAAAGCAATGTTTTTTTTAAATTTTAATAATGTTTAAGCACTCCACATGTACTCTCAGTACTCGAAAGTATCCATTTAATTAATTAGCTCTAGTGGATAGAATTTTCTAAAGATGATTATTTTATTTGTTCTCATTCCTTAATTTTCAATCGAAAAATATTCATGACTAAAAAAATAATCGTACGTATACAGAGTACGTTTCTACAGAGATTATAACCCTTACCTATATATAAGTAGGATTTATCGATCGTTTTCCTTCTTATACAATTGAATACTTTCTTAATGATAACTTTGCTATCACCATTAAGTAAAAATGCAATAATCGGGGAGCAGATTTAAATATAAATTTAGTATTGGATCTCGTACCTAGTGATGATTACCTTGATGTACTTGTTTTGTACAGTAATGGCATCGCGAATTTCAATAATATTCGAATTGGAGAAATTGACACTTCTTCAACTTATATCGATCATTTTTAAGTAAAATATAATTCTCAAATCAAAATTTCTAGATGTTTACGTTCCATAACTGGTCATTATACCTTTATCATTAAAGACTAAGAATTTTTAGACAATATCAAATTTTTTACAATTACAACCCAGCATTTTGGTTTTCCTGTAAAAATTATCGTTTAGTGTGAAAAAAAATCGCTTAATTATCCTTTTCCCAAACAAATAATCTTAATAAGAACAGGCTGATGCAATATCCTTGAATATTAGTAAATCTTATGACAGCTTAAATCAGGAGATTGTTTTCTGTATAAATGAAATGTAGATGGTATTCTGGGAAACTGTTTAAATTGGTTCCAATCTTTAATACTCGAAAGCACCGCGTTAAGTTAAATATTTTATATACAGTCAATTTATCTTTGTAAAAAATGTAATACAAATTAATATCTCTCCTTAAATTTTATAATTTAAAATAATGAAAATGATTTTGCATGGATGGGGTAATGGGGTATGTACTATTAGATCCCTCTGCGGTGAAATCACGGATTTAATGCAAAATTTTAGTTTGTGGTTGCAGTAAAGTGGGAGATTAACACTAACATTAAGCCATTAATTAACTTACCAATATACTCTTTGCGATTTTTGTTCCCGAATACAATTATTTGAATTGTTTAAACAGCAATATAAGCTGAAATTATTCGTATTATTACACAAATATACCACGGAAGAAGTATTATTAAATAATGTGCCACACATTTCCATTCAATATATTTGCAAACTGGTATGAAAATTTGTAGTATGCTTTTATTACACTAATATTTAGTACTATTAGGATTTATTATTTAGTACACTGCTGTGCAAAAATTAAGGACGGAACTGTTTTTTCCACTTAACGAATAGTAGAATTATTGTTTATCCATGAAAATCATACCAAAAGATGTTTATTGGGTGAGAATACAGGGCCCGAGAAAAAAATTTTCCCTATCACTATTTTAAGGGGGTAAATGGGCCCTCCATTGATAATGGAGTTCCATTACACATTTAGAGCAGTGACAGAAACTTCTATGTAAGAGGTATTTAACCAAAAAAAATTAAGTTTTTTGCAATGAATATGATTATTTCTGAACTCAATGCAAATTTTTAAACGTTTGTGCTCCCTTTAAATGGTATTTTTTAGGTTTTATTGAGAGATATCGGTCTAATTATCATTTTTGGCAAGTTTTAACTTCTGGGTCACTTTTGGTGAGTGGTATCTTAGCGTTAACCATGTTTTAGTAGGTCACACACATGCCTAATTGCGTTTGGGTCTGGGAGCCTGAAAAGTAACTTTATTCTTTCAATATCGTTACTTATGAACAACTTTGAGTTAGTCAAATTGTGATTTTCTGCCTATTTTTCACGAATAAAGAGAAATCCTTGACCCGATTCGATCTCTTTAAACTTCATTTTAAAGATAATTGAGATATTTTTACGGATATATATTTCTTTTCAGCCACGTATAAGTCCATAAACACTAAAAATGCTTCTTTTTTTGAACGTTAATAACATATTTCCTTTCTGTGAAACTATACAATTCTTTGTGCCGTTTCTGCACCCCTTAAACACAGAAATTTTCACTGATATCTGCAATTGCGTACCTGTGCTCTTCTGTCCCTTATACATCTCTTAGAGGACCTCTCGGGTCAAATATTTCTCTATATATATCTGTAAAAATATCTCAATTATCTTTAAAATGAAGTTTAAAGAGATCGAATCGGGTCAAGGATTTCTCTTTATTCGTGAAAAATAGGCAGAAAATCACAATTTCTCTACTTCAAAGTTGTTCATAAGTAACGATATTGAAAGAATAAAGTTACTTTTCAGGTTCCCAGACCCAAACGCAATTAGGCAAGTGTGAGACCTACTAAAACATGGTTAACGCTAAGATACCACTCACCAAAAATGGCCCAGAAGTTAAAACTTGCCAAAAATGATAATTAGACCGATATCTCTCAATAAAACCTAAAAAATACCATTTAAAGGGAGCACAAACGTTTAAAAATTTGCATTGAGTTCAGAAATAATCATATTCATTGCAAAAAACTTAAATTTTTTTGGTTAAATACCTCTTACATAGAAGTTTCTGTCACTGCTCTAAATGTGTAATGGAACTCCATTATCAATGGAGGGCCAATTTACCCCCTTAAAATATTGATAGGTAAAATTTTTTTCTTGGGCCCTGTATTCTCACCCAATAACTTATTTTATACCCAACACTTATTTATATTTTATACAGGGTGATTCAAAATTCAACATCAATATTTGGTGATGATGAGGTAGAGGGGACCTAGACAAGCATATTTAGAATAGGAATGAGGGGCGCAGCTATAGAGCTATAGGACCTAATGTAGTGCGAGAGCGTTACAAAAGGCTGTTTTGATAAAGCCCGTGTAACGAAACAAAACATATTGGAATGAAAAAAATTATTGCATGAGGTAAAGCAGTATCCGTTCTACTTACTCCTTAAATTTGATAGAAATCGAACCACTGGCTAAACCGTGGGGCGAGTTTTAAAAGTGCAATATTAATCTTTTAGCCAAAGAATTGAGTTTCTTTAGAATGTAATAGTATTTAGAAAAATGATGATAGGGGATCGGGGAAGGAATTTCAATGATGATACATTTCTTTGAACAAATAAGGGATCTTGCATGATCATTGAAAATTCCTTCCCCGATCATTTAATTTTTAAAAATACCATTACACTAAGGAAACTCCTTTGTGTTGTAAAGGCTAATCCTCCCCTACATTTAAGTGCTTAGTTTCTTTAATTCCAACTCTCCGTTACAAATTGACACACAAAAAAACATGTATCTAAAAAACCCATGTTTGTAAATACTCAAAATAAAAGAAAAAATATTATTAAAAGGGTTATTTTGATTGAATAGAATATACTTAAGATAATTAAAACCAAGTTTATTACAAATTATTTCTCAAATTAAAACAGTGATAAGTCAAGGTTTTCAAGATTTCGAATTCAAAAAACAACGACAATAGTGTTTTTACTGTTGTATTTTGTCGAAAACAACCTACTAAATAAAAATTCTCTATATAATTTTTATAAATAAGAAAAAAAAATTGTAACTGGCACTGATATTTAATTCTATTTGCATAATTAGTTGTATATCATAAATTTAATACTATTAAATATTTTGCGTTAATTTTTATTTATTTTGTCATCTAACCCAAAATTAAAATGTATTTTTTAGACACCCTATGGGTTTTTTTCACCCCTCAACTCTACGTTTTCTAAGAAACCAACTAATTGGCTCAGTACACTATCTATCCAATACAAAAGACAGGATATCAAAGGGCGTCAGACATTGATAGGAAGAGTTACAAGTCACATAAAACTGTCACAGGGTCCGTGCACCACAGGGTTTCCATTGGGAAAATGCATTCGATTCTACTCCAGAATCGATTTCTTTGCCCGATCCCGAAATGTGAGGGAAATATCGGTGATTAGGGGGGAGAGTAGAGGGGACAGTAGGGATTTTTTCAACAAGGGGGGAAGGAAAAACTGTTTTCGGCGAAACCGGGGTATCACCAGGGTGGGAAAACCTTCAGTAATTCTTAAAAATAAAACTATTTTTAGTTTGAATCTTACACCACACAGTACAGTTAGATATTTTTACCACCCAGTTATCATATTGTTTCATACTTGTTGCTTTTATCATTTTAGCTATGAGTTTGTGAATGAAAAAGATTGTTTTACTAAACCCACTGACGGATAAGCTCTGAAAGTGCAGTGTTACCGAAATTGCTCCTAACCATATAGTAATAGGAGCAGGGGCGTAGCCAGAGGGGGGGATTTGGGGATATATCCCCCCCGAAACTCAGGAAATTTCATTTTTTACCATATAAACCATTAAAAATACCCCATATCCCCCCTCCCGAAATATCAACATCCCCCTCCGAAATTTTTTTCTGGCTACGCCACTGAATAGGAGTAGATACAGCACGGAGTCATGAAACCTGATTCTTCTTTCCCCAGCAGATGGCGGCCGTGATATGGGCAAAAGGGACGGATTGCGAGCGTTTCTCCCGTTAAGATCGTATGGCCGGGGACACACTCGAGTCGCGGTTTTTCTGCCGCAAACGCTTTTACAGTAGTGGCAATGGAAATCCTATTGCCCGGTTCATACTCGACTCGCGGCAGAAAAACCGCCAGAAACGTTCGCCCGCGGCTGAAAAGCAGCCGCCCGCTGCCACTGCGGTTTTTCGCCGCGTTTCACCTGCTTGAAGAGAATTCAATGAACATATCCACAAATTTTACCTTATTTTCTGTATCTGGTATGAAATTGGGTGTTAATTATGTAATTTTTTCTCCTGATTACAACTATGCCAAAAGTTTTTTTTTTCTGGTACACTCATATTTTGTTATACAAAGTGTTGAAAATGTCATATTAGAAATCTCGAGCACTTTTTGGGAGTTATTTTAGCCCCAGAGGGTCCTGTTTCTTTCTTAACGGCCGTAAACTTTTTTATATTCCTATTCTTTTATTAGATTATTCATAAAGAAATTAAAAAAAAGCACATTTATGTATAAAAGAGCGACAGCGACACTATAAAAAAAATTCGTTTTTAATAAAAAGAAAACAATTTAAGAGTACAATCTCATTCTATATCACCAAAAAAAGTACTCAAAATCGGTAGTGTGCACAAAAAGTTATCAGAAGCACCCTATATACAGATTCAAAATTGTGGAAATATGTGAACTTTTATTCATTTTCGATACTTTCCTATTTATTTTGTACAAGGATGGTCTTTTAACATTATTTTAAAAATATTCATCGTATATCTTAAATTGAGGAGAAATGGGTTAAATCCCAAAAAACCCTCGGTTAACAGGATGCACCAAATAAGTCAAAAACGTTTCTATTTATAACTATTAACAACTATATTATAACTATTAACAAAAGGCATCCGACCTCAAACAAGACCAAGTGTCGACTGACAGGTGATGCAAAATAATTGCGGCCAATATTTGCCGCTTTTATTTGGCCCAGTGTGAACGAAACACGCGGCAGCGGCAAAAAGCCGTCGCGGCGGAAAACCGCCGAATGTGTCTGAGCCCATTTTGCATGAAAGAAAGCGGAAAATTTAAGATTACAAATAAAATCGAAGGACATTTTTCATGCTTCTAGCAACGATCTTTAAAAATAACTATTGCCCAAGTTGATTAATCAATTTGAAGTTCCTATAAATCATGATTTATATTATAACTTCAATGATAAATTTAGGAATTGCTATGTATGTAATCTTACTTTAAAACTAGGATTTTAGTTTTTAAGTTAGTAAAAATCGAAGTTTGGCATTTTATAAAAATTAGTCTAAGCAGCATGTGAGGTAAAGGGATCCACACAAATACATTGTTTAAACTTTAAACAAACCAATGCAGTTTCAGTGACTAGAATAAGGTCCTTATTCTAGTTCTATAGTTTTAACTGAATAACTATCATATAGCTTGAGTAGCTATTTTAAAATATTAGTTTAGACTTAGTTCCCAACTGGATTCAATTTTAAATTTTCAATTATTTGAATAAATTCTTAGTTTAATTTTCAAAAGCAAAACTTTGTTTTTCCCAGAAAAAAGTTTCTTTTGAAATGAAAATTGTCCATTCACATTCTCAACTAGTTTTTATAAACTGAAAAGTTTACCATATTATAAAATTTTAAGAAGTTTAAAATACAGTGGTCTTTATGTATTGAAAATTTTAATTTTAAGACTGAAATTATTACTAGTAAAATTAAAACTAATTAAAAATTACTAGTTTAAACCTAAGTACTTAACGAAGCTTCGCTTTTGAATGAGATTTCTCTAATACTGATAAATAATTAAGAATATAAATAAAAGGAATTCCTGAAATCAGGTTCAAATTTAAAAACTAATTTTATTCAAACTCAAGTCCAATGAACAATAAAACACATTTTTTTCACACACAATTTTTTTTCTCCAATTCAAGAAAGATTCCATGAATTTTTGACCGCTTCAAAAATTGGAAAGAATGCATGATTCATGGTTAATAAAAGTTTTGCTGTATGTTTACATTAATGTGTCAAAGTTTTAAGGTTAACCAATAAGTTTTAGATGGGAAATTTTGATCTCAACCATAAAATGTATTGCGAAAAACCTCTCTCAGTATTTGTTGGTCATTCGAAAGAAATTTTCACTAAAACGAAATCAAAATCAACAAGAAAACCTACATATAGACCCAGCTGTTTAGTAATATGCCGTATATTAAATTATCTTTGAATATAAGTGCAGAAATCAGTGCGATGCGATTGTTTTCTACATATGAAAACACTAAAAAAAGCAACACTCTTATTGTTCGAAACTGGAAACAGATAAAACAATAATGTTGTGGAAAAACTTTCAATGCTTTAATAATTAATTTATTTCAGAAAAACATCTGCCTTGATTTTATTTCATACACCAGCTGCTCAACGGAGCGAGTGAAGTGCTGAAGAAATATGGAAATTTACCAGTTATATGCAGTTTTAAAGCCAAAATTTGCTATCTTAAACTTATCAAATCATCTCAAATCTTTCACATCTTAATTTAAACATTGCAAATATACAGCAAAACTTTTATTAGCCATGAATAGTGCATTCTTAACAGTTTTTAAAGCGGCCGAAAAACATTTACGAAAATCGTTGGCAGTCTTCTTTTCTAACTATCCTTTTGAAAAGAAATAATACCGCCAGAACTTCCAAAAACACACATTATATTCTTAAATTATACATAAACCAAAATAACCTTCGTTTGAAATCTCCACCTATTACCAGTGTTTCAAAAAAAATTTTCAAACATGAAACTTTGGTAAAAAAGTAATCATAACTTTTCTAAAAACCTTATATTTTATTTTAAAAAATGTTCATTATTTAGTAAAATGTATTCATTTTACCTTATTAGACTATTTGAAGGCTAATATCAAGATCCTGTATCACTTTAAGACGTAAAAATTGCGTAAAAACTAGCAGTGATCCGATTCACCCCGCATTGAGGGTGAACCGGATCACGGCACTTAAAAATTTATATAAAATAAACCGTTCAAGATAATTGAATTTTTTCAACGGGTTCTTAAAGTATTAATTTAGACTCGAAATATTATTTTCAAAGCATTCCAAAATCTTTATTATTAAACTTTCGGCAGCAGTTCAAAATTCAAAATTGATCCGATTCACCCCGTTTTACGGTACTTTGTTTACGCATTTGGCGCCCATATCATGGCTGTTGCCACATAACTTAAAAGGAATCAGTTTCTCGGGGAGAAAAATTATTGTGTGCTATATCTACTCCTATTACTATATCTATGCTCCTAACTTCTGTTGTAACCTCTTCTTTCCCCCCTGGGATTGTCAGATCTCCAACCGTACCAGTGCCAACCATGGCAGTGGCGGATCCAGGATTCGGTTTTGGGGGGGGGGCTAAGAATTTTCATAATCCAATTTAATGTTCTTGTTAATGGTAATACGGAAAAGGTAGTGAATTATCCTACTGAAACCACTAAAAGGGGGGTTTGGGGGTCCTCCCCCAGAAAATTTTTGGAAATTTAAGTCAAAAACCCCACTTTTTCAACTCTTTTTGGTACGCCTCATCCAATTTCAGATATAGATTTTTTGCATTTTGACAAACTTAGTAAAATATTAGACGTTTTGGGGGGGCTTCAGCCCGAAAGCCCCCCCCCGTAGATCCGCCACTGAACCATGGTGATCGCCAAGGAAGAAAACGTGAAAATTAAGTCAAAACTATTTCTCCCCTATCTCCAGGCGCCTGCCCCTTTTGTTACTTATCGTTCACTGTCTGGACACATGTTGGGGTTGGGGATTTTGCCGATAAGGTTGTGAATGAGGCGGACAGTGGAAGGGGGTTCGTTTCGCTCACATCCTTGAAAGAAACTCCATGAGAATAATTTGTCTGTGCTATTAGTTTTCAGCATTACGTATTTTTTTATTAGCAGTTAGATTTTCAAGAAATTATTGTACTCAGATCCAAATTTTCTTCGGTTTTCCTGGCAGGAAATTCAAGCTCTAAAATGTATCTACAAAATTAAAGTAGCTTTAATTAGATGGAAATTGTTGCTACTCGATATCATTAAGTTTTATACCGATAAGAATTTTTTCAAATTTTGTTCTCTTTTCCAACGTTTAGTAATTGAATGAGGTAAAGGACAAGTAAATAATAATAATAATAATAATAATAATAATAATAATAAATAAAGATACTAATAAATCTGAATTCCAAAATTCAATATTTTGTTGAAAATCAATGACATTCGGAATGCATTTTTAAGTTAAACCAAATAAAAATTATTTATGGTAGTCGATTAATTTAACACAATAAACCACGTTGAATGTTAAAATTCTTTCTGAGAATTTTTGTATCAATCAGTGTTACTACCCGATGTAAGTCATTCCGTGATTGAGGATTTTTATACTAATAACTAGCTGAATTTCCTGGTCTTGAACGGGTGGATTGTATTAATTCCTTTTATTAAGTTAGCTCGAGTTATATGTCCGATTTTTCGCCTCACCCATAACCCTGGTGTCCCGGTACTTTTCTGTATCTCAGTTTTCCCAATAATTTTCCTGTCTTGCTGTTCCCGCGGTGTGTTTTCATATCCCTGTTCCCGATAATTTTCTTATCCCGATGTTCCAGGTACCTTTTCATCCCGGTATTAGACGTCCATGAAGTTGGCCGTGGCGTGTTAGCTGTGGCAAAATTGAATAGTACACATCGTTACTGCTTCGTTACTGCCTGTTACTGCCGCATAAATAATCGTTACTGCCTAGGTCCTACTATTAAATTTTTAGCAAAACCTTATGCCACGGCCAGGTTCATGCTAGCCGTGGCACTTTCGATTTTTAAACAAAAAATGAGTGTAAGATATTCCTTTTCGTTACTGCCTGTTACTGCCACCAATATTATCGTTACTGCCTAAGCGGATTGGTGTAAAAATCAACATGTCTGCCACGGCCAAATTCCATCAGCCGTGGCATGTCCGCAAAATTAAAAACTGATTATGCCATCTTAAATAACTTCGTTACTGCCCGTTACGTTACTGCCACATAAATAATCGTTACTGCCTCTTTTTATTTTCAGAAAAAATCAACTTTTTGCCACGGCTAACTTCCACAAGCCGTTTTTCCAGCCGGGCAGAAAAAATGCTTCAAAATCAAACAAAAAACAGCTTAATGGATCCGATTTCGTTACTGCCCGTTACTGCCACAACAATAATCGTCACTGCCTCCTTCAATTTTCAGAAAAAATCAAAATTCTGCCACGGACAGGCCATTTTTGCAGCCGGGCAGAAAAAATGCTTCAAAATCAAACAAAAAACAGCTTAATGGATCCTATTTCGTTACTGCCCGTTACTGCCACAACAATAATCGTCACTGCCTCCTTCAATTTTCAGAAAAAATCAAAATTCTGCCACGGACAGGCCATTTTTGCAGCCGGGCAGAAAAAATGCTTCAAAATCAAACAAAAAACAGCTTAATGGATCCTATTTCGTTACTGCCCGTTACTGCCACAACAATAATCGTCACTGCCTCCTTCAATTTTCAGAAAAAATCAAATTCTGCCACGGACAGGCCATTTTTGCAGCCGGGCAGAAAAAATGCTTCAAAATCAAACAAAAAACAGCTTAATGGATCCTATTTCGTTACTGTCCGTTACTGCCACAACAATAATCGTCACTGCCTCCTTCAATTTTCAGAAAAAATCAAAATTCTGCCACGGACAGGCCATTTTTGCAGCCGGGCAGAAAAAATGCTTCAAAATCAAACAAAAAACAGCTTAATGGATCCTATTTCATTACTGCCCGTTACTGCCACAACAATAATCGTCATTGCCTCCTTCAATTTTCAGAAAAAATCAAAATTCTGCCACGGACAGGCCATTTTTGCAGCCGGGCAGAAAAAATGCTTCAAAATCAAACAAAACACAGCTTAATGGATCCTATTTCGTTACTGCCCGTTACTTCCACATCAATAATCGTTACTGTCTCCTTCAATTTTCAGAAAAAATCAAAATTCTGCCACGGACAGGCCATTTTTGCAGCCGGGCAGAAAAAATGCTTCAAAATCAAACAAAAAACAGCTTAATGGATCCTATATCGTTACTGCCCGTTACTGCCACAACAATAATCGTTACTGCCTCCTTCAATTTTCAGAAAAATCAAAATTCTGCCACGTACAGGCCATTTTTGCAGCCGGGCAGAAAAAATGCTTCAAAATCAAACAAAAAACAGCTTAATGGATCCTATTTCGTTACTGCCCGTTACTGCCACAACAATAATCGTCACTGCCTCCTTCAATTTTCAGAAAAAATCAAAATTCTGCCACGGACAGGCCATTTTTGCAGCCGGGCAGAAAAAATGCTTCAAAATCAAACAAAAAACAGCTTAATGGATCCTATTTCGTTACTGCCCGTTACTGCCACATCAATAATCGTTACTGTCTCCTTCAATTTTCAGAAAAAATCAAAATTCTGCCACGGACAGGCCATTTTTGCAGCCGGGCAGAAAAAATGCTTCAAAATCAAACAAAAAACAGCTTAATGGATCCTATTTCGTTACTGCCCGTTACTGCCATAACAATAATCGTCACTGCCTCCTTCAATTTTCAGAAAAAATCAAAATTCTGCCACGGACAGGCCATTTTTGCAGCCGGGCAGAAAAAATGCTTCAAAATCAAACAAAAAACAGCTTAATGGATCCTATTTCGTTACTGCCCGTTACTGCCACAACAATAATCGTCACTGCCTCCTTCAATTTTCAGAAAAAATCAAAATTCTGCCACGGACAGGCCATTTTTGCAGCCGGGCAGAAAAAATGCTTCAAAATCAAACAAAAAACAGCTTAATGGATCCTATTTCGTTACTGTCCGTTACTGCCACAACAATAATCGTCACTGCCTCCTTCAATTTTCAGAAAAAATCAAAATTCTGCCACGGACAGGCCATTTTTGCAGCCGGGCAGAAAAAATGCTTCAAAATCAAACAAAAAACAGCTTAATGGATCCTATTTCGTTACTGCCCGTTACTGCCACAACAATAATCGTCACTGCCTCCTTCAATTTTCAGAAAAAATCAAAATTCTATAAAAATTTATGTTAATACTATCTCTAATAATAATAGATTATCCTCACGATAATTTACATATTTTTATAATAATAGATTATCATAAAAATATGTAAATTATCGTGAGGATATTTGCTTGGGAATTTTAATGTTTTTATGGCTCAAAACTTTAAGGCATTTGCGGTTTGGGTTAATATTATCCTTTTTGGCGGAATTTTTCAACTATCAAATTTTTGTCAATTGGCACAAAGGGACAAAACATTTTTATTAAAAATAAATTAATAACACTCATACAAAGCACTGTAAAATCTTTGAACCCATCCCTAGTAGCAAATTTTTACCCTTTCATTCGCACATTACTTTTTTACAGGGGGCCCACAGTCAACCATCACCATTCATTCAACACCCATGTCAAAAGGGGATTTGAAGCTCAAACATACGGCTTTGCAGTCAGATACTCTATCCACTGGCCAGTACGTTGGCATTTTGATAATTTTAAGAATAAATGCACATTAATATAAAGAAGCTTATCTTATAACAGTGCCTATATACAGGGTGCACCAAAAGTTCGTGGGAACTTTACAAATTAATAATAAAATAACTGAAATAGATAAACGTGTGTAGTCTTTTGTATTATTTGGATTTTTTGTCACCGAATTTTAAAAAGGTGTGATTTTAAGTTTTCAGGTAAACTGGAAAAAAACTAGTTTTTAAGAGCATATTTAGTTAGTTTTTAAGAGCATATTTAGTTAGTTTTTAAGAGCAAATCGACAGCCACGTTGTAAAAGCCTGTAAGTGCAAAACCGCCAGGTTTTCAGGAGACGAAAAAAAACTGCATATTTTTCGTCTTATGAACTGTACTTTTTCTGTCCCGTTTTTATTGTACATTAAAGGCAACTATGAAACTGAGGACGACACGGCTTCCCCTCAGCGTCACTGCAACTAGAGTTTTGCTTGGTGATTGGGAGGTTTCTAACTTACAGGTTATTATTACAAATCGTCATGGAGAAGTTATGAAGCGTCTTGGGCCGATTTTGGTGGCACTGAGATGTGCGCAAGGCCATCTTTAACAAGTACAACTTAAAACCTTATTTTCGCCACAAAATATTCTTACAGGCTTTTGCAACGTGGCTGTCGATATAACTATACCCTGTTTTAAGTAATTTAAGACATGATTTCACCATATATTAAACATAATATTTATTAATACAAAATAAAATTATCTTCATTTACAGCACATCCGGCACTATTCACACTAAACCTTACGTATTTTATTATTTTCCTTCTTGAAAGAAATTTCAGTTTTTACAAAGCCAGAGTAATAATCTCTAAACATAAGTCAGTGATCACAAAAAAGAATACTTTTTCAAAACCATAAGAGCAAAACCCAAAATGAAGTATCTAAAAATGATACTTTGTGAATTCTTCTTTCACAGCCTTGTAACATTTGGTTAACAATAATAATCTGCCAATAACATGTAGGAATACGACAAGAAATAACATAAAATTAGAATTGATTGTAATTTATGTTTACATTCATTTATACTCTATAAAACTAAAGAAAATCCAAATGCTTAAAGTAAATTATTTATTTATGAAGATGGAGTCTTCCGGGCTTGTAGGCCGTAGTCTAGAATTGGAAACACCAAACGTTTCGACCCCTTCTACGGGAGTCATCATCAGTGGATAAAAGTTAAAAATTTTTTATTTTTAAAAAATTTTTAACTTTTATCCACTGATGATGACTCCCGTAGAAGGGGTCGAAACGTTTGGTGTTTCCAATTCTAGACTACGGCCTACAAGCCCGGAAGACTCCATCTTCATATATAACTCCGGCCGTAGAAGCCTTCGTAATGTTATCAAATTATTTATTGTTAACCAAATGTTACAAGGCTGTGAAAGAAGAATTCACAAAGTATCATTTTTAGATACTTCATTTTGGGTTTTGCTCTTATGGTTTTGAAAAAGTATTCTTTTTTGTGATCACTGACTTATGTTTAGAGATTATTACTCTGGCTTTGTAAAAACTGAAATTTCTTTCAAGAAGGAAAATAATAAAATACGTAAGGTTTAGTGTGGATAGTGCCGGATGTGCTGTAAATGAAGATAATTTTATTTTGTATTAATAAATATTATGTTTAATATATGGTGAAATCATGTCTTAAATTACTTAAAACAGGGTATAGTTATATCGACAGCCACGTTGCAAAAGCCTGTAAGAATATTTTGTGGCGAAAATAAGGTTTTAAGTTGTACTTGTTAAAGATGGCCTTGCGCACATCTCAGTGCCACCAAAATCGGCCCAAGACGCTTCATAACTTCTCCATGACGATTTGTAATAATAACCTGTAAGTTAGAAACCTCCCAATCACCAAGCAAAACTCTAGTTGCAGTGACGCTGAGGGGAAGCCGTGTCGTCCTCAGTTTCATAGTTGCCTTTAATGTACAATAAAAACGGGACAGAAAAAGTACAGTTCATAAGACGAAAAATATGCAGTTTTTTTTCGTCTCCTGAAAACCTGGCGGTTTTGCACTTACAGGCTTTTACAACGTGGCTGTCGATTTGCTCTTAAAAACTAACTAAATATGCTCTTAAAAACTAACTAAATATGCTCTTAAAAACTAGTTTTTTTCCAGTTTACCTGAAAACTTAAAATCACACCTTTTTAAAATTCGGTGACAAAAAATCCAAATAATACAAAAGACTACACACGTTTATCTATTTCAGTTATTTTATTATTAATTTGTAAAGTTCCCACGAACTTTTGGTGCACCCTGTATATAGGCACTGTTATAAGATAAGCTTCTTTATATTAATGTGCATTTATTCTTAAAATTATCAAAATGCAAACGTACTGGCCAGTGGATAGAGTATCTGACTGCAAAGCCGTATGTTTGAGGTTCAAATCCCCTTTTGACATGGGTGTTGAATGAATGGTGATGGTTGACTGTGGACCCCCTGTAAAAAAGTAATGTGCGAATGAAAGGGTAAAAATTTGCTACTAGGGATGGGTTCAAAGATTTTACAGTGCTTTGTATGAGTGTTATTAATTTATTTTTAATAAAAATGTTTTGTCCCTTTGTGCCAATTGACAAAAATTTGATAGTTGAAAAATTCCGCCAAAAAGGATAATATTAACCCAAACCGCAAATGCCTTAAAGTTTTGAGCCATAAAAACATTAAAATTCCCAAGCAAATATCCTCACGATAATTTACATATTTTTATGATAATCTATTATTATAAAAATATGTAAATTATCGTGAGGATAATCTATTATAATTAGAGATAGTATTAACATAAATTTTTATAGAATTTTGATTTTTTCTGAAAATTGAAGGAGGCAGTGACGATTATTGTTGTGGCAGTAACGGGCAGTAACGAAATAGGATCCATTAAGCTGTTTTTTGTTTGATTTTGAAGCATTTTTTCTGCCCGGCTGCAAAAATGGCCTGTCCGTGGCAGAATTTTGATTTTTTCTGAAAATTGAAGGAGGCAGTGACGATTATTGTTGTGGCAGTAACGGACAGTAACGAAATAGGATCCATTAAGCTGTTTTTTGTTTGATTTTGAAGCATTTTTTCTGCCCGGCTGCAAAAATGGCCTGTCCGTGGCAGAATTTTGATTTTTTCTGAAAATTGAAGGAGGCAGTGACGATTATTGTTGTGGCAGTAACGGGCAGTAACGAAATAGGATCCATTAAGCTGTTTTTTGTTTGATTTTGAAGCATTTTTTCTGCCCGGCTGCAAAAATGGCCTGTCCGTGGCAGAATTTTGATTTTTTCTGAAAATTGAAGGAGGCAGTGACGATTATTGTTGTGGCAGTAACGGGCAGTAACGAAATAGGATCCATTAAGCTGTTTTTTGTTTGATTTTGAAGCATTTTTTCTGCCCGGCTGCAAAAATGGCCTGTCCGTGGCAGAATTTTGATTTTTTCTGAAAATTGAAGGAGGCAGTGACGATTATTGTTGTGGCAGTAACGGACAGTAACGAAATAGGATCCATTAAGCTGTTTTTTGTTTGATTTTGAAGCATTTTTTCTGCCCGGCTGCAAAAATGGCCTGTCCGTGGCAGAATTTTGATTTTTTCTGAAAATTGAAGGAGGCAGTGACGATTATTGTTGTGGCAGTAACGGGCAGTAACGAAATAGGATCAATTAAGCTGTTTTTTGTTTGATTTTGAAGCATTTTTTCTGCCCGGCTGCAAAAATGGCCTGTCCGTGGCAGAATTTTGATTTTTTCTGAAAATTGAAGGAGGCAGTGACGATTATTGTTGTGGCAGTAACGGGCAGTAACGAAATAGGATCCATTAAGCTGTTTTTTGTTTGATTTTGAAGCATTTTTTCTGCCCGGCTGCAAAAATGGCCTGTCCGTGGCAGAATTTTGATTTTTTCTGAAAATTGAAGGAGGCAGTGACGATTATTGTTGTGGCAGTAACGGGCAGTAACGAAATAGGATCCATTAAGCTGTTTTTTGTTTGATTTTGAAGCATTTTTTCTGCCCGGCTGCAAAAATGGCCTGTCCGTGGCAGAATTTTGATTTTTTCTGAAAATTGAAGGAGGCAGTAGCGATTATTGTTGTGGCAATAACGGGCAGTAACGAAGTAGGATCCATTAAGCTGTTTTTTGTTTGATTTTGAAGCATTTTTTCTGCCCGGCTGCATAAATGGCCTGTCCGTGGCAGAATTTTGATTTTTTCTCTGAAAATTGAAGGAGGCAGTGACGATTATTGTTGTGGCAGTAACGGGCAGTAACGAAATAGGATCCATTAAGCTGTTTTTTGTTTGATTTTGAAGCATTTTTTCTGCCCGGCTGCAAAAATGGCCTGTCCGTGGCAGAATTTTGATTTTTTCTGAAAATTGAAGGAGGCAGTAACGATTATTGATGTGGCAGTAACGGGCAGTAACAAAATAGGATCCATTAAGCTGTTTTTTGTTTGATTTTGAAGCATTTTTTCTGCCCGGCTGCAAAAATGGCCAGTCCGTGGCAGAATTTTGATTTTTTCTGAAAATTGAAGGAGGCAGTGACGATTATTGTTGTGGCAGTAACGGGCAGTAACGAAATAGGATCCATTAAGCTGTTTTTTGTTTGATTTTGAAGCATTTTTTCTGCCCGGCTGCAAAAATGGCCTGTCCGTGGCAGAATTTTGATTTTTTCTGAAAATTGAAGGAGGCAGTAACGATTATTGTTGTGGCAGTAACGGGCAGTAACGATATAGGATCCATTAAGCTGTTTTTTGTTTGATTTTGAAGCATTTTTTCTGCCCGACTGCAAAAATGGCCTGTCCGTGGCAGAATTTTGATTTTTTCTGAAAATTGAAGGAGGCAGTGACGATTATTGTTGTGGCAGTAACGGGCAGTAACGAAATAGGATCCATTAAGCTGTTTTTTGTTTGATTTTGAAGCATTTTTTCTGCCCGGCTGCAAAAATGGCCTGTCCGTGGCAGAATTTTGATTTTTTCTGAAAATTGAAGGAGGCAGTGACGATTATTGTTGTGGCAGTAACGGGCAGTAACGAAATAGGATCCATTAAGCTGTTTTTTGTTTGATTTTGAAGCATTTTTTCTGCCCGGCTGCAAAAATGGCCTGTCCGTGGCAGAATTTTGATTTTTTCTGAAAATTGAAGGAGGCAGTGACGATTATTGTTGTGGCAGTAACGGGCAGTAACGAAATAGGATCCATTAAGCTGTTTTTTGTTTGATTTTGAAGCATTTTTTCTGCCCGGCTTCAAAAATGGCCTGTCCGTGGCAGAATTTTGATTTTTTCTGAAAATTGAAGGAGGCAGTGACGATTATTGTTGTGGCAGTAACGGGCAGTAACGAAATAGGATCCATTAAGCTGTTTTTTGTTTGATTTTGAAGCATTTTTTCTGCCCGGCTGCAAAAATGGCCTGTCCGTGGCAGAATTTTGATTTTTTCTGAAAATTGAAGGAGGCAGTGACGATTATTGTTGTGGCAGTAACGGGCAGTAACGAAATAGGATCCATTAAGCTGTTTTTTGTTTGATTTTGAAGCATTTTTTCTGCCCGGCTGCAAAAATGGCCTGTCCGTGGCAGAATTTTGATTTTTTCTGAAAATTGAAGGAGGCAGTAGCGATTATTGTTGTGGCAGTAACGGGCAGTAACGAAATAGGATCCATTAAGCTGTTTTTTGTTTGATTTTGAAGCATTTTTTCTGCCCGGCTGCATAAATGGCCTGTCCGTGGCAGAATTTTGATTTTTTCTCTGAAAATTGAAGGAGGCAGTGACGATTATTGTTGTGGCAGTAACGGGCAGTAACGAAATAGGATCCATTAAGCTGTTTTTTGTTTGATTTTGAAGCATTTTTTCTGCCCGGCTGCAAAAATGGCCTGTCCGTGGCAGAATTTTGATTTTTTCTGAAAATTGAAGGAGGCAGTAACGATTATTGATGTGGCAGTAACGGGCAGTAACGAAATAGGATCCATTAAGCTGTTTTTTGTTTGATTTTGAAGCATTTTTTCTGCCCGGCTGCAAAAATGGCCAGTCCGTGGCAGAATTTTGATTTTTTCTGAAAATTGAAGGAGGCAGTGACGATTATTGTTGTGGCAGTAACGGGCAGTAACGAAATAGGATCCATTAAGCTGTTTTTTGTTTGATTTTGAAGCATTTTTTCTGCCCGGCTGCAAAAATGGCCTGTCCGTGGCAGAATTTTGATTTTTTCTGAAAATTGAAGGAGGCAGTAACGATTATTGTTGTGGCAGTAACGGGCAGTAACGATATAGGATCCATTAAGCTGTTTTTTGTTTGATTTTGAAGCATTTTTTCTGCCCGACTGCAAAAATGGCCTGTCCGTGGCAGAATTTTGATTTTTTCTGAAAATTGAAGGAGGCAGTGACGATTATTGTTGTGGCAGTAACGGGCAGTAACGAAATAGGATCCATTAAGCTGTTTTTTGTTTGATTTTGAAGCATTTTTTCTGACCGGCTGCAAAAATGGCCTGTCCGTGGCAGAATTTTGATTTTTTCTGAAAATTGAAGGAGGCAGTGACGATTATTGTTGTGGCAGTAACGGGCAGTAACGAAATAGGATCCATTAAGCTGTTTTTTGTTTGATTTTGAAGCATTTTTTCTGCCCGGCTGCAAAAATGGCCTGTCCGTGGCAGAATTTTGATTTTTTCTGAAAATTGAAGGAGGCAGTGACGATTATTGTTGTGGCAGTAACGGGCAGTAACGAAATAGGATCCATTAAGCTGTTTTTTGTTTGATTTTGAAGCATTTTTTCTGCCCGGCTTCAAAAATGGCCTGTCCGTGGCAGAATTTTGATTTTTTCTGAAAATTGAAGGAGGCAGTGACGATTATTGTTGTGGCAGTAACGGGCAGTAACGAAATAGGATCCATTAAGCTGTTTTTTGTTTGATTTTGAAGAATTTTTTCTGCCCGGCTGCAAAAATGGCCTGTCCGTGGCAGAATTTTGATTTTTTCTGAAAATTGAAGGAGGCAGTAACGATTATTGTTGTGGCAGAAACGGGCAGTAACGAAATAGGATCCATTAAGCTGTTTTTTGTTTGATTTTGAAGCATTTTTTCTGCCCGGCTGGAAAAACGGCTTGTGGAAGTTAGCCGTGGCAAAAAGTTGATTTTTTCTGAAAATAAAAAGAGACAGTAACGATTATTTATGTGGCAGTAACGGGCAGTAACGAAGTTATTTAAGATGGCATAATCAGTTTTTAATTTTGCGGACATGCCACGGCTGATGGAATTTGGCCGTGGCAGACATGTTGATTTTTTACACCAATCCGCTTAGGCAGTAACGATAATATTGGTGGCAGTAACAGGCAGTAACGAAAAGGAATATCTTACACTCATTTTTTGTTTAAAAATCGAAAGTGCCACGGCTAGCATGAACCTGGCCGTGGCATAAGGTTTTGCTAAAAATTTAATAGTAGGACCTAGGCAGTAACGATTATTTATGCGGCAGTAACAGGCAGTAACGAAGCAGATATAAAGTCTAGTAACCATTAGGCTGAGCGCGCACTGGAGACTTTTGTCTCGGAGACTTAAAACACTAGTCACTCGAGAGCAATGCATTTCTATGAAGAAATTCTTGGTCTAGTGATCTTGGTCTCGTCGCTAGATCACTAGGCCAAGAATTTCCTCATAGAAATGCATTGCTCTCGAGTGACTAGTGTTTTAAGTCTCCGAGACAAAAGTCTCCAGTGCGCGCTCAGCCTTAGAGTGAATCGAAAAAACATTTTTTTATTTTTATGATGCATTAGTGCGGTTAAGTTGCTTATGGTGGCAGAGAGTAACCAGTGATTTTTTTTTCAGAATTTTGGGAAAATATCAATAAATTGAAGTGCCACATTGGCTCTAAAGGTTCCCTATGTTATCCTATGGAGAGCGCAAGCAAAAAAGGCCTAAAATTGGTTTTCGCCCCTCTAATCACACGACAAATGTCTTCAATCGAGTTATGGACTCTATATGATATATTCTACCCCGACAAAACCTGAATAAAAGAAATATCTTTGTCGGGTTGATAATTGGCTCAAACTTGAACGAGAAAGGCCGCAAATTTCGACTGGTCTGGAGGAAGCCCCTTTTATGTAAAATTTACTATAAAAAGAAGTAGGGTCCAAACATAAACATAAAATAATATTTTTAAAACTAAAGAAGTATCACCACACCTTGTAAGGATCTGTTAAATATTTTCAACATGACTCGGTGCACGAAATATCACCTCACAAATTTTTACTCATTCGGAAACTTCTGCCCGTTTGCATATGTATTGCTTATATAGAACAAACTATAAGCAAAAAGGCAAAAGGCTAAGGAAGGCATTTTAGGAATATTTCTTTCACCAAGTCATGTTGAAAATAGATCGCCAGCTCTGTGTATAGTAATAACATAGTAGTGTATAAACAAATTCGAGACAATAAAAAATTATATTTGGGATGGAATAATAATAAAACAAGTTTTTAGAGAGCAGTCTTTTTATCTCTAACTCAAAAGACACAGCTCTTAGGGGCCGTTCAAATATTACGTAAGCACTTTTTTGGTAATTTTTAACCCCCCTCCCCCCTTGTCAGCGAAGATAAGCAAACCTCAAACCCCCCCCACCATAATTACGTAAGACACTGCCGGACCCCCCCCCCCCCCCCGAAATTTTTACATCCCTATTAGTAAGTACTGTTTTTTCCTTGAAAATTAGGTGACTCGTACAAGGAGCTGTCCTTTTTGGGTGTAACCCTAAGGGTTCAAAAATGAGTCGAAACACTACTTCTCGGGGTTACAACTTCAAAATGTTAGGGTGGTCCATCTCCAGAAAAAGTGCTTACGTCAGAATTCCTAATTCTATTTTTTGTTACATTTATTTTTGGTTGAATTTTGAAATTATTTATGCAAGAAACAAGATATTTTCGAAAATTCACCATCTTACGTAAGCTAATGCTCTAGATTAGAAATTTGGTTTGGTAGCCAGTGGCTCCTGGGACCCTAAATTTTGGTCGCCAACTCTACACTTTTGGGAGCCAAAATAAAATAGCAACTTTTGAGAATTACGATTAAACCACATTCACGTGTTAGGTTAATTGGAAGAATTGTACTTAATAAGTTACTGTAAAATCAGACTGCTGAAATAAAATTTAGCTTAAATATTCAAAAATCTTCACTAAAAGACAGTAATAGAGTAATATATCCAAAAAAATTGCAAATGAATACTGAAATGAATTATTATTTATTTATATAGTTACAATACTTTAAACTACCAATTAATTGCACAAAATTATAAGATCAAAAATGTAATTTTTATACTACAATGAAAAAAAAATGTAAAATTAACCTTGAAAGTCTTGGCGACGAATGCGCCCGTTTTCTAAAGAGGTTTTCCACCACATATTAACTGATTTACAAAAATCTTTTTCCTTGATATCACATCCGTTTCTTTTTATCCTTACCTAGATCAGGGGTTCTCAAACTTTTTCAGCCGCGGCACCCCTAGCAAGCTAAAAAAAATTCGGGGCACCCCCCTTAAAAAAAAGGTTAAAATTTTTGGGAAAAAAGGTGTCCACATAAGAAGTCTCCAGCAGTGTATTATGAAATTTATTTCAAGAGGGGCCCAAAATTAGCCCTCAACCCTTCCATGTATATTAAATATGTCCAATGTAGTTTCTTTAAGTTTTATTAGGTAAAATTTATTTGTGTTTTAAAAGATTTTTTATATAAGAAAGGTTGTAATAAAGCTTAAAGTATTAAAGGGGGGTCTGGGGGTCCTCCCCCAGAAAATTTTTGGAAAGTTGACTGTAAAAGACAGGTTTTTAAGTAGTTTTAGCTCACCTTTTCCAAAATTTAAATTTACATTTTTGGCAGGATTTGCATTTTGATGAACTTAATATAAAAAAAATGTGAATAATAAAGTTCCAAGTAAAAAAGGGGATGTGGAGGTCATCTCCTAAAAATTTTTTGAAATTTAATCCTAAAACAGGGATCTCCTTGGTTTTGGTGTACACCTACTCCAAATTTCGGGTATATATTTTAAGGTATAGGATTTTGATGAACTAATAAAAAGTTTTGAATAATAAAGTTTTGAATACTAAAGGGGGTTTGGTGGGTTCTCCCCCAGATGTTGATGCTAAAAATCAGGGGGTTTTAACTTGTTTTGGTAGACCAAGTCGGGAGTTTCGGTGGGACAGGGTACTCTCGGTCCCCATTTACGCCTTTCCGTACTCTTTTTCATTTCCAACAAATTTTTTGTTACTTCTGTACAGCTGCAGTTTCACCAAATGAAAAAGAAAAAAAAATGTATTTGTCCCTTTTTCTGTGAAAGCCAGTGTTTTTGATCGTTTCTTTTGTGTGTAAGTTATAAAAAAGATATATGGCATTCTACTAACGCAAGAATGAAAGGAAATAAAAAAGAGTGAAAAAGTTGGATAATATTCACTGTTTTCACCCCCATAAACAGTTAAGACGATTAGTTCCATTTTTAAAATTTCGTAATTTTTTCCAACTTTTCTTGTTTATTGTCGCGGCACCCCTGGCATACCCTCGCGGCACCCCAGGGTGACGCGGCACACAGTTTGAGAACCTCTGACCTAGATTGTTGTCTCTTTTTTAAAGAGACACTTTTCATTCCCATAATATCCTTCATATCGGACCATACTCTCTCTACATCAGCATTACTTGATGGAATACATAATAACACATCCAGCACTCCAGCAGTTTCCTCATGGTAACCCTGTGTTGCAAAGAGTCACTGCATAGTATTTTCCTCAGTCTAAGAAAGTCAGTTTTTTCTTTAAAGTGGGATTTAATGACAGGTTTAAGTTCCTGAAATTCCAGAACAGCAGATGAGGACTCCAAATTAAACATTTGGCATACTTTTTTTTAGATGGTCATTGCCATAATCAGACAATTCCTTGTCATCATCCGGCATGAATGCGGAATCCATCACCTCAAAACAAGTTACCAAAATTTTTGCTGAATCTGATGACACTTTCAGGCGGTTACCCAAATTTTTGCAAAAATTTTCAAAGAATTCTTTTCCTTGCTCCCAAGGGTTTGAAAGAAAGTTTCTTTTGTTGGATAGCTTTAAATCCTGGCAGTTAAAGCTCCATTTACAGGGTTCATACACATTTTCAAGGAGTATTCCAGGAGTTTTCAAGGAGTGTTTGTAAAAAATTCAAGGAGTGCCTTTTTTACATAACTTAAGAAAGATAATTTTTTTACACAGCTTCAAACACACTATGCCAATTACATTCCCAAATCAGATTTTAAAACCACTTTAAAAGTCAAAATGTAACTAAAGTAAAATAAAAATAAAGGAAATTAGTTAATGGAATAGTTATTTAAGTAATAATTAAATTGCAAAAACGATATTGTCAAAAACTTCGAACTAAATAAAAAAGTAAGAAATTAGTATTTTTGAAAGTTTTTTTAGAATCTGAAATCAGATCAGATACCTAAAACCTGTTATAATCTAACAAGGTTTAAAAAAAGCAACATTGTATTATCATCTTATTGAGTTGATATAAAGCGACCTTTTAGTAAAAATTTACAACTTAGAAAATCATCTTAAGTTGAAAATACTGACTAAAATAGAGAAAAAAAAATCTTATTAGACTTATCAGGCTGCTCTAACCAAAGTAAAGTTGTTTTTTCTGCACCGCCGTTGAACCCAACAGATGTCCGTAGGAAAAGCAGTCGCGGGAAAAACGGAACTGTCGCGAAAAATCCGTTATTTTCCCGATTTCCGGAACATCGGACCTGTGGGCTTCTAACCACGGTTAAGTTGTTTTTTCTACATCTCAATAATGACGCAAGAAGAAGCCAACTAGAATCGGCACCCGCGGCCGTCCACGAAAGTCGCGGGAAGAACGGAACACTCCCGCAAAAAACGAAACTTTCGCGAAAAATCGCGATTTTTCCCGACTTTTTAACGGACTAAAAGGAAAATGGCTAGTCGCCACAGTGGCGACCGCATCTAGAAATTTTGATCGCCAAAACTTTTTGTTGGTCGCCTACTGGCGACTGGCGACCGTTAATCTCGACCTCTAACGTAAGCATTACTCATATCCCCCCTCCCCCCTTGTCAGCAAAAATAAGCAAAGAGCAAACCCCCCCTCCCCCCTTAGGTGCTTACGTAATATTTGAACGGCCCCTTAGCCTAATTAATTTTAAAAGGTAGGTAAGTTTTTCAGGCAATGAAAACCACTGATTTTTTATTGATCAGATGTCTTTTTGATATAATCTATTTGAATAAGGAGGTAAGCGTTTTCTAAAGTTTTTCCTAGCAATGAAAATCTTGTACCTGTAAGAATCAGAAATTTTTCTTACTAAGCACGTATATTTATCAATTATTTGTGGTATGTAGGCATATGATGCCCGTCTAAGGAACAAATTTTAGTACTTTTTACGAATCATGACAATTTTTGGTTTTTTTGTGGTTTTGGGATAATTTTTTCGATTATCTAATTTATAAATTCATATGTTTAAACACTAAATTGGTTTATTTTTACTTAGCATTCGTATTTAGTCCGGTTATACAGCTGTATACTTGCATCATAAGCCTTAATCTCAATAATTCGATTTTTAGTCTTTTCGCAGAGTTAAATTTTGTCTAAACCATAGGAGTGCAATGCAAAAGCTGTTTTAATAATTTTAGTAATGTGCTGATAAATGATCACTCAATCAATATTTTATGAACCTATTTTCATTAAAATTGAAGCAATTAATTATTTTACAAATTTACGTAAACTGTCAGGAAACAATATTCAATGGCAAAACGGAGATCCTTATTGATTTCCTTAACCATAAATTGGAATAGAAAAATATACTTTTTATGTCTACACACATTTTCTGTGAAAATGTGCTTTACTTTCTCAATTTGTTACAAAATACGAGGCCTTAAAAACCAAAAGGGGTCATTTTCGGATTCTGATAAAATTTTGAGTTAAAAATAATTATTTAAATTTGCTTTTTTTTCTTGAAAATTTGCCTTATTTATTTTAATTGTCAAGAGGTGAAGTCCTATGATAAAACGGATGTTAGTTTTAGATTCAGCACAAAAAATATATGAAATGATTTTATAGAAAATTTGAGTAAAAAATTTTACTACAATGAGTCCATTTTCGAAATTTTTATGCATTTCCCAAGAAAAAAAATATATTTCCAAGAAAAAATGGAGATAATTTTCGGATTCAGCGCACCTAAAATCATTTTGTTCAGGGGAAATTACCCAAACATCTACAGTGTAACAACCTCAGATTTGCTAGATTGTTTTCTTGATAAAATAAAACAATCGTTTCACCCTTTTTAAAATTATATAAATTGTTAAAATCAATTTTCAGTCATTCACTACACTTCGTACTACTTCAAGTAGAAATACACAAACGAATTTTGTCCCATCTCTTCACCACGTTCAAAATTTGCTCGGACAAGAAACAACCACTTCTCTGTTATCACCGGAAATGTATCCGCGCTGAGCATTCTTTTCATGGACTGACCCCCTGCTTCCCCCCTAAAAGAGCGTCTTGCTGAGGGTCAGGTGTCAGGGAGAGGAGGCCTGTGCCCGCCAACGACGCCGTTCTAGTAGCCAAATGGGGGGAAAGGGACTGTTTTTTGTGTCTCGTGTATACACGGTTCTATCGAAAGCAGTCGGCTTCTCTTCGTCGTGTTTAGACGACGCTATCGGTCAAAGGGTTAAAAGTAAATAAACTACTCAATTTTTTTTAAATTAAATTATCTATCTCATTCTGTTTTGTTAACTAAATATATATCCATTATTTTTTTGTTACTGTGATTAGTTTGTAAACATTAAATTTTAATAACTGTAATCTATTTTATATTTTTAAACTAGCTGGTATGCCCGGCCTTGCACGGGTGGAGATGGAGATTTTTTACCTTAAAATTTTAAATTTATTTCCTACCTTCCAGGCGCGGATCCAAGGGGTAGCACTCTGGTCAACACCCCCCTTTCGGAACCCAAAAAGGTTTTCAAAATGAGTAAAACCCTACTTTTACCGGTCTACTTTCCAATTTTTTTTCTGGGGGAGGACCCCCATACCACCCATTAGTACCACCAGGGGATCTTCAGATATAATTTTTAGGAAATCCCCAATATTTTGACATTTTGGGTGAAAATGTAAAGGTAATAGTGTTGAAAAGTGTCCCCCTTAGACTCAAAACGTTTCTAAAAATATGTTTAAACCCTACTTTTACTCGTCAAATTAAAAAATTTTTCTGGGGGAGGACCCCCATACCCCCAATGGTTCCAATGAGGATCTAGTCTGGAAAAGTGCCCCCCTTCTTGGATCCGTGCTGGATCCACGCCTATATTTTGATGAGTGAAAGGTGTCAAATCAAGCATTTTAAATTCTCAACGATTTCTGCATTTACCACATGATTCCCATAAAAAACAACAAAATATTAGAAAAATATCCTTCCAAAAATCACTTAAAATGCTCAATAGAGCCCTTAATTAATCTTATATCATGATTTTATTATATCTTTGGAAAAAAAAGATAAAACATTCCTGCAATTTAAGAAAAAATCCAATATTTCCACTTAAAAGGGTTTTGATTATTAACTCTAGTTTTTGGTCTGTTAACCAACTTTCTTAAAAGCTACAGTATGATCATCATTTGATTTTTCATCCTCGTTTCCATGGAGACTATTTTAACAACAATGCTATTCCATCAAACTTTTTATTTAAAAATGAAAACTATCAAATAAAAATATTTTATACCATACTCACCAGTTTTAAAATTTTAAATTTTGTTGAAATATATTTTTAGATTATTAATATAATTTTTAAACAGCTTTAGATATCGTTTTTCTTTTAAAAACTTGTTATTTTGCATTAAGCATTTTTTGTAACAATGGGGTGAACAGATCTCTTCTTGAGGAGAAATAAAGCTATTTCAGCAAAATGACCATAAAAAGAACAAAAAAGGGGTCAATTAAAGTTTTCAAAACATAGCCTATGTTTTTTCTGGGATTATTTTACGTAGGTATACCAAGTTTGGTCCCAATCGGAAGTAAACTGTGGATTTGTATAGAAGACAAACAAACACACACACCCACACTTAACTTAATTATATTAGATACTAGCTGGTATGCCCGGCCTTGCACGGGTGGAGATGGAGATTTTTTTCCTTAAAATTTTAAATTCATTTCCTACCTTCCAGGCGCGGATCCAAGGGATAGCACTCTGGTCAGCACCCCCCCTTCGGAACCCAAAAAAGTTGTCAAAATGAGTAAAACCATACTTTTACCGGTCTACTTTCCAATTTTTTTTCTGGGGGAGGACCCCCATACCTCCCATTAGTACCACCAGGGATCTTCAGATATAATTTTTAGGAAATCCCCAATATTTTGACATTTTGGGATAAAAAGTAAAGGTAATAGTGTTGAAAAGTGCCCTCTTAGACTCAAAACGTTTCAAAAATATGTTTAAACCCTACTTTTACACTTCAAATTAAAAAAAATGTCTGGGGGAGGACCCCCATACCCAATGGTACCAACGGGCATTTTGTGTGGAAAGTGCCCCCCCCCTCTTGTAGTCGTGCTGGATCCGCGCCTACATTTTAATGAGTGAAAGGTGTCGAATCAAGCATTTTAAATTCTGAACAATTTCTGCATTTACCACATGATTCCCATAAAAAAAACAAAATATTAGAAAAATATTCTTCCAAAAATCACTTAAAATTCTCAATTAGAGCCCTTAATTTATCTTGTTTTCATGATTTTATTATATCTTTGGTATAAAATTTAATAAAGCATTCCTGCAATTTAAGAAAAAACACAATATTTCCACTTGAAAGGTTTTGAATATTACTCTAGTTTTTTGTCTGTTAACCAACTTTATTAAAAGCAACAATATGATCTTCATTTGATTTTTCATCCTCGTTTCCATGGAGACTATTTAACAACAATGCTGTTCCATTAAACTTTTTATTTAAAAATTAAACTATGAAATAAAAATATTCTACACTATATTTACCAGTTTTAAAATTTTGTTGAAATATATTTTTAGATTATTAATATAATTTTTAAACAGCTTTAGATATAGTTTTTCTTTTGAAAACTTGTTATTTTGCATTATGTTTTTTTTGTAACAATGGGGTGAACAGATCTCTTCTGGAGGAGAAATAAAGCTATTTCAGCAAAATGACTATAAAAAGAACAAAAAAGGGGTCAAGGGGTCGATTAAAGTTTTCGAAACATAGCCTATGTTTTTTCTGGAGTGTTTTTACGTATGTATACCAAGTTTGGTCCCGATCGGAAGAAAACAGTGGATTTGTATAGAAGACAAACAATAACACATTCAATTTTATTATATTAGACTAGCTGATTTGCCCGGCCTTGCACGGGTGGAGTGTATTTATTCCCTTTTTTTTTTTAAGTTCTCCCAAGTTCATGTCCGATTTTTCGTGTCACCAATCACCCCGATGTCCCCTGTACTCTTTTCATATCCCCGTGATCCTGGTAATATTCATATCCCTGTTTTCCCGGCACTTTTTCATACCACAGTGTTCCCGATCGTTTTTCATATCCTGGCGTTTCCGGTATCTTTTGATATCCCAGTTTTCCCGATAATTTTCATATTCCGGTGTTCCTAGTACTTATCCATGACCCGGTGTTCCCGGTACTTTTTCATAACCCGGTGTTTCCAGTACTTTTTCATAACCCGGTGTTCCCGATAATTTTCATATCCCAGTTTTCCCGATAATTTTCATATCCGGGTGGAGTTCCCGATAATTTTCATATCCTGGTGTTCCCAAAAATGTTCATCCCGGTATTCCCGGTGCCTTTTTTATCCCAGTTCCAAATGTAATAACTCATTCCATCCCGATCTTTATCCTTTCTATGTGATAAATGTAATATTTTTATGTATAATAATTTATAAAAGTAAACATTGCAAAGGATGAACAATATATCGACTCGTTTTTTAATGAAACTGATTTTGAATAAAAACAAACTTCTTACAAGATACTATCACGCACTAAAATAAAGTACGTGCGAAACTAGTTGTAGTGAATATTTCTTTTTTTTCATTTAACATAAAATTATATACTTTAACACTCTCCCTTGTTAAAAGAAAAAAAATTAAATGTTAGAGTTACTCTTACTATTAACTTTACTTAACTGAATAAGATAAATAAATCAAGTGAAGTTCAAACTAATCCAATGTTCTCATTTAAAACTGAAAGTCTTGGTCCAAACAATGGTTTAGTAAACAGGTCTGCAAGTTGCATTTCTGTAGAAACCTGCTCCACCATAATATCTTCACTCTGCACCATCTCCCTAACGAAGAAGTGTCTAATCCGAATGTGCTTGGTGCGCTTGTGGCATTCTCCTTGGTTCTGAGAAAGTCTGATAGCTGCCTCGTTGTCAATTCGAAGTACAGGTATTGCTTTTAATGTGATGATCTCACTAAAAAGTCTCTTTAGCCACATAATCTCCCTCGCTGCTTCACTGGCTGCAACTATTTCTGCCTCCGTAGTAGAAAGAGCAACAGTAGGCTGTCTTTGGCTTAGCCATGATACTGCTCCTCCACCATAGATGCATACGACTCCTGTAGTAGAGCGACCAGTCATGTTGTCTCCACCGTGATCAGCATCACTGTAGCTTTCGAGAATTCCTTTATTGCAATTTTGCTGGTAGACTATTCCAATGGTGCCCTTTAGATAGCGTAGTATTCTCTTGACCTTTTGCCAATCTTCATCTTTTGGATCTTCTAAGGTTCTGGATACTACACCTATAGCATAGGCTAAATCAGGTCTGGTACCTGTCATCAAGTGCATCAGTGCTCCGACGGCTTGTCTGTAAGGAAATGTTCTTTCCGTTTCCGAAACTCTCCCTGCTTGAATATCTTCCTTGATGATTGGTGTTAGTATAGGCTTGCAATTACTCATCCCAAATCTTTCGAGAACTTTCTTTGCATAAGAAGCTTGAGATATCTTAATTGAACCATCCTCTTGATGTTGAATCTCTAATCCTAAATAGCATGATGCTTGCTTGGTTGTAATCTTGAATTCCCTCTTCAGATCTTTAAGAAAGTCTTCTAATTGAGCCTTATCTGAAGATGCCACTAAGCCATCATCGACATAAAGCACTAATATGAGTAATTCTGAATTTTTCTTTCTTATAAATAAACAGGGATCTGCTTCACTTCTTTTGAAGCCTAGGTTGAGAAGATAATCTCCAAAACGCTGGTTCCAGCACCTGGGTGCCTGCTTTAATCCATAAAGGCTTCTCTTCAAGTGACATACCCTATCAGTTCCATCTTCGAAACCTTCGGGTTGATCCATGAAAATTTCATCATCCAAATTTCCATATAAAAATGCTGTTGATACATCAAACTGCATCAAATTCATCTTTTCACTTGCAGCAATACTAATCAAGGTTCTTATAGTGCTTGCTCTTGCAACTGGACTAAAAATTTCATTATAGTCTATACCTTTACGTTGAGCAAATCCTTTTACAACAAGTCTCGCTTTATACTTGTCTAAACTGCCATCTGGATTCCTTTTAACTTTGTATACCCATTTGCATGGTATGGACTTGAATCCTTTAGGTAGTTCAGTCAGCTCCCACGTTTGATTTTCTTTTAATGAAGACATTTCTCCTTCCATGGCCTTTGTCCAGTTTTTGTGTTCTTGACTTTTCAATGCCTCTTGATAGGTTTTAGGATTTTCTTCAATAACAAATGATTCCACTTCCAAAACATAATCATCAAATCTTGCTGGTTTCTTGATTTGTGATCTGTCTCTCAAGTGCATCTGGTGAGAAAGATGCGACTTCATCTCTTCATCTTCACAATCTTCTTCGACTTGAGATGGAATAGGTATCTCGTTTTCCAATTCTTTTTCCTGGTTTGGTTTTTCTCTTTCTCTGTTTGAATCTACTTGGTCTTCACAAATTTTTGTTCTTTCTTGAAAAATGACATCTCTGGAAACAATAACGTTTCTTGTTCCTGGTAACCATATTCTGTACCTTTCATCTTTGTCGTATCCTAAGAGAACACCTTTGATGGCTTTCTTGTCCATTTTTCTTCTTTTCTGGGATGGAACATGACTGTAGCATTGCGATCCAATTATACGCATATGCTTTATCCTGGGGTTTCTTTCAAACCATAATCTATATGGACTAATACCTTTTTCTGAGGAAACTCCAGTTCTATTTAAGATGTAAGCGGCAGTGTTGACCAGCTCTGCCCAAAGAAATGATGGAAATTCAGCTTCTGATTTAGAGTACTTTAAGGTACGAGCCATTTCAACCACTGTTCTAATATCACGCTCACTTGTTCCATTCTGTTGTGGTGTATACGGAGCTGTGAGTCTCTGGACAATTCCCTTTTCTTCCAATATTCTTTTTACAGCTTGGCAGTCGAATTCCCCACCATTATCACTTAAGATTTCTTTGATGGAATGACCTAAATTTTCTGCTTCTGCCAAAAACAACTTCAATGCAGACACAACTTCTGATTTTTTTCTTAAGAAATAAATAAATCTGTACTTTGAAAAATGATCCTTGAAAATGACAAAGTATCGAAACTTGCGGCTTGACTCATCATAGGGACCACAAACGTCTGTTGATACAAGCTCGCCTACTTTTGTTGTTTTGGGTTTTGTACCAAATTGTAGCCTCTTAGCTTTTCCATAAATACATGGTTCACAAATATCTCTTTTTAACGTAGTCTTGATACCATCTCTTGTTCTAAAAGGGATTGTATGTGCTTGTCCTGGTGACCAAAACGTTCATGATATAACTGCAAAATGGTATCGCTCATTGTAGCAGTACATACTTCAACTGGCTGTTTTGGAACTATAACTTTCAAATGTGCTTTGTACAAGCCTCCACCTAAACTTCGAGTTCCACACAAGACATCCTCTCCGCCTATCTCCAATCTGCACTCTTTAGCGGTAGATCGAAAGACGCTGCCTGGATTTCTATCTTGTGCCGCCAAAACTGAAAATAGATTTTTGTTGATCTCTGGTACGTACCACACGTCACGAAGAGTCTTGTTCTTCTGTTTACCTTTTACGAAAGTGATGATTTGCAGTGTACCTTTTCCTACAGCTGACAGGATCTTTCCATTTGCTGCCTTCACACCATGAGGAGCTTCAAACTTCTCAAATTCAACAAAGCACTGGTTCTCATTGGTTAGATGCCTTGATGCACCGTTGTCAATGTACCATTCATTTGAATTTGCTTCACCGACTAGTGCTTCCTCATGAACGACCAGCATGGAATTTTCTAATCCACCAGCCTCTCCTCGCTTAGGTTTTCCATCTGCGATCCATTTTCTGCACTTTCGTACCCAGTGACCTTTCTGTTTGCAGTAGTTACAGGTATCATACTTTTTCTTGTCCTTTGCTGTGTTTCTTTTTCCTGTTCTCAGTGAGCTTGAATTTGCAAAGAGGGCTTCTTGGGGAACTTCGGAACTGCTGCCGTCTCCCATTTCCCTTTCAAATGCACATAGTTGGGCTGTCAGTTCATCTATGGTTCTCTTCTCTTCACTTAGAAGAAGCCAACTTGATTTAAAATGCCGAAAAGAAGCCGGAAGAGAATCTTACAGGCGAGCAATAAATCTGGTAACTTTGCCTGTTTCTTCATCTCCAGACCTTCGTTCAACTCGTTCCACAGATTTTTGAGTGAAGACAAATGTGATGCAATGTCTCCTTCCACCCACTTCTTTTGAAAAAATTTCATACAAACTGTGTAAAGTTGACTTTCTGAAGAAGCTTCAAATAAATTCTTAAGTTCCTCCCAAACATCTCTGGCATTTGTGAAACGCATCACCTTCCTAAGAGTTTCCTCACTCATGGAACTTGTAAGAGTCAACATAGCTATGTTATTTGCCTTTTTGTACTTTTCATCCTTTTGCAATTCAGCGGCTGTGGGTGTCGCAGAAAGTATTGGTTTTTGAAATCGTCCTTCTACGAGATCAAGCACGTCAGGATTCATGTCTAATAAAAATTTAATCCTATACTTCCAGACTGTCCATTCCTTCTCCGCCGATAGCTTTGGAATAGCTATTCTGTTTCCTGACTCCATATTAAAAAAAATATATGCGCTTAGCCCAACGTCAAAAAATCGCACTAACTTTTAATTCTCCTTCTCACTGACATCGAAGACGTGTCGGCCCATAACCTGTAATATTTTTATGTATAATAATTTATAAAAGTAAACATTGCAAAGGATGAACAATATATCGACTCGTTTTTTAATGAAACTGATTTTGAATAAAAACAAACTTCTTACAAGATACTATCACGCACTAAAATAAAGTACGTGCGAAACTAGTTGTAGTGAATATTTCTTTTTTTTCATTTAACATAAAATTATATACTTTAACAATAAAAACAATCTAATTGAAATCTTCTCAGTCATTTGAAATCTAGTGTTTTAAGTCTTAAACAGAATTTTCATGAAGTATTCCCGCTGCGCTTTCAAAATTCCTCAAAAATTCAATTTCAAAATAAAATAAATTTCAAAAAACCCTCTATAGTTTCAATATACCCTCGAAGTTATCAAGTAAAAAACTATTAAAATCCTGCCTTCTTCTTAAAATAACCAACTTCTTTAAAAGCTACTTAAAAAATAAAAACAGATTGCTAGTTATATTAAAAAAAATCGAGTGATTATAGTCTAGTAAACCATGCTCTGTGAAACACTGAAATTTTAGCTCTGTTTTCATGGAAACTCTTCAATTTTTAATCCATAAATTTAAGAAAATTAAAATATTAAAGAAAGTAATTAATTATTTTAATATATTTCGGTGTTCTTATTACTGTTATAATATTTAAATACAGATATTCACACTGTTTTTCTTCTTAAATTTCGTTGTAAATTATAAATTGTTTTCAAATTATATTTTATCAAGTGAGGCAAGACATCGCCTTAAGATAGAGAAGTAAACCCTACATTTTATGCATTTCAACAATGTATAATGTTATTTCAATGGGTAAAACGGAGTCGAAAAAGCGCCGAAAAGCAGGGAAGGAGTCGTTCGATTTTAAAATCGTTTCTTAGTGCGCGTCTAATTGCTGAGAGGAAGGTATCTGCCAAATTTCAAGCCTATCGGTCTGGCAGTTTTGGAGATTTCGTGATGAGTGTTATGAATGAATGAATGAATGAATGAATGGTATTTGGATTTTATATATATAGACTAGCTGATTTGCCCGGCCTTGCACGGGTGGAGTGAATTAATTCATTTTTTAAAGTTTTCCCAAGTTATATGTCCGATTTTTCGAATCACCAATAACCCCGGTGTCCCCAGAACTTTTTCATATTCCCGATAGTTTCATTTCCTATTTTCATGTTCCCGATAGTTTTCATAAACCGGTTTTCCCGGAAACTTTTCATATCCGGGTGTTCCCGGTACCTTTTCATATCCGGATGTTCCCGCTACCTTTTCATATCCCGGTTTTCCCGGTACCTTTACCCCCGGTTCCCGATAATTTTCATATCCAGGTGTTTCCAATAATTTTCATCCCGGTATTCCCGGTTCCTTTTCCCCATCCCAGTTCCAACTGTGACATCTCATTCCATCAAATATTTATCCTTACCATGTCAAAAACAATCACATTGAAATCATCTCTTTTTTTAATCTAGTGTTTAAAATGTTCCTTTTAAAGTGTACCCTTTCATATCCGGATGTTCCCGCTACCTTTTCATATCCCGGTTTTCCCGGTACCTTTTCATATCCCGGTGTTCCCGATAATTTTAATGTCCCGGTTTTCCCGATAATTTTCATAACCCGGTGTTCCCGATAATTTTCATCCCAGTTTTCCCGGTGCCTTTTTCTCATCCCAGTTCCAACTGTGATAACTCATTCCATCTCGATTTTTTGTATATTAAACATTTATCCTTCCTATGTGATAAAAACAATCTACTTGAAATCATCTCTGTCATTTGAAATCCAGTGTTAAAAATCTTAAACAGAATTTTCTTAAAGTATTCCCCCTATCCTTTTAAAATTCCGCAAAAAATAAATTTCAAAAATAAAATAAATTTCAAAAATCCCTCGATAAAAAGTTATAAAGTAAGCTTGTCTTCTTTTTAATAAAACCAACTTCTTTAAAAGCATCTCTGAAAGACTAAAAACAGGCTAGTTATAATAAAAATCTAGTGATTATAGTCTAGTAAACCAATTCCGCTATGAAGCAATGAAATTTTAGCTCTCTTTCCTCGGAAACTTTTAAATTCTTGCTATTTAAATATATTTTTCTGAGAAATTAAAATATTAAAGAAAGTAAATTAATTATTTTAATTTACTTCGGTTTTCTGATAACTGTTATAATATTTAAATACAGATATTCACACTGTTTTTCTTCATAAATTTTGTTGTAAATAATAAAATATGTATAAATGTTAATCAGTAATATTCATTCAAGTGAGGCAAGACGTCGCCTTAAGATAGAGAAGTAAACACTGCAATTTATGCATTTCAACAATGCACAATGCTATTTCAATGGGGAAAACGGAGTCGAAAAAGCGCCGAAAAGCAGGGAAGGAGTCGTTCGATTTTAAAATCGTTTCTTAGTGCGCGTCTAATCGCTGAGAAAAAGGTCTCTGTCAAATTTCAAGCCAATCGGTCCGGCAGTTTTGGAGATTTCGTGATGAGTGTTATGAATGATGAATGAATGAATCTCTGGTATTTGGATTATATATATATAGACTAGCTGATTTGCCCGGCCTTGCACGGGTGGAGTGTATTAATTCCTTTTTTAAAGTTCTCCCAAGTTATATGTCCGATTTTTCGAATCACCAATAACCCCGGTGTCCCCAGTACTTTTTCATATTCCCGATAGTTTCATTTCCTATTTTCATGTTCCCGATAGTTTTCATAACCCGGTTTTACAGAAAACTTTTCATATCCGGGTGTTCCCGGTGCCTTTTCATATCCGGATGTTCCCGCTACCTTTTCATATCCCGGTTTTCCCGGTACCTTTACATACCCCCGGTCCCCGATGATTTTCATATCCAGGTGTTTCCAATAATTTTCATCCCGGTTCCTTTTCCCCATCCCAGTTCCAACTGTGACATCTCATTCCATCAAATATTTATCCTTACCATGTGATAAAAACAATCACATTGAAATCATCTCTTTTTTTTAATCTAGTGTTTAGAATGTTCCTTTTAATGTGTACCTTTTCATATCCGGATGTTCCCGCTACCTTTTTATATCCCGGTTTTCCCGGTACCTTTTCATAACCCGGTGTTCCCGATAATTTTCATCCCAGTTTTCCCGGTGCCTTTTTCTCATCCCAGTTCCAACTGTGATATCTCATTCCATCCCGATTTTTTGTCTATTAAACATTTATCCTTCCTATGTGATAATTACAATCTACTTGAAATCATCTCTGTCATTTGAAATCCAGTGTTTAAAATCTTAAACAGAATTTTCTTAAAGTATTCCCGCTATCCTTTTAAAATTCCGCAAAAAATAAATTTCAAAAATAAAATAAATTTCAAAAATCCCTCGATAAAAAGTTATCAAGTAAGCTTGTCTTCTTTTTAATAAAACCAACTTCTTTAAAAGCTTCTCTGAAAGAGTAAAAACAGATGATTATAGTCTAGTAAACCAATTCCGCTATGAAGCAATGAAATTTTAACTCTGTTTCCTTGGAAACTTTTAAATTCTTGCTATTTAAATATATTTTTCTGAGAAATTAAAATATTAAAGAAAGTAAATTAATTGTTTTAATTTACTTCGGTTTTCTGATAGCTGTTATAATATTTAAATACAGATATTCACACTGTTTTTCTTCATAAATTTTGTTGTAAATAATAAAATATGTATAAATGTTAATCAGTTATATTCATTCAAGTGAGGCAAGACGTCGCCATAAGACAGAGAAGTAAACACTGCATTTTATGCCTTTCAACAATGCACAATGTTATTTCAATGGGTAAAACGGAGTCGAAAAAGCGCCGAAAAACAGGGAAGGAGTCGTTCGATTTTAAAATCGTTTCTTAGTGCGCGTCTAATGGCTGAGAGGAAGGTCTCTGTCAAATTTCAAGCCAATCGGTCTGGCAGTTTTGGAGATTTCGTGATGAGTGTTATGAATGAATGAATGAATGAATGAATGGTATTTGGATTTTATATATATAGACTAGCTGATTTGCCCGGCCTTGCACGGGTGCAGGGTATTAATTCCTTTTTTAAGTTCTATCAAGTTACGTGTCTGAATTTTCGTATCAGCAATCACCAATCTCTCCAGTGTGTCCCCAGTATTTTTTCATATTCCCGTGTTCCCGATAATTTTCATACCCCGGTGTTCCCAGTAATTTCCATATCCCGGTGGTCCCGGTAATTTCCATATCCCGGTGTTCCCAATAATTTTCATAACCCGGCGTTCCTGGTAATTTTCATATCCTGGTATATACCCGATAATTTCCATTATTCCGTTGTTCCCATTAATTTTCCTATACATTTCATATCCCGGTGTTCCCGGTAACTTTTCATACCGGTATTCCCGATGCCTTTTTTCATCCCTGTAACTGATATCTATCCAAACCCAATCAGTTCCGATGTTGCACATTTATCAATTCAATAAATACAGCAATATAATAAATAAAGCTTAAAACAAAACAAATTATTATAGCCATCTCAGACTATTTAAAAAATCTTCTAACCATCCGAAAATAATCCCGATGAGTAATTCAGAGGGAATTTTATTATGATAACCAACTTCTTTAAAAGCTACTTTGAAAAAGTAAAAGCTAATTGCTAACAATAATAAAAAATCTAGTGAATGTATAAGTCTAGTGAACCAACACGGTTTATATTTATTTTTATAATATTAAAATAACGTAATTAATGTTTCAAAATTAATTATTTCAATTTATTTTAGTTTTTTAATCACTGTTTTAACTTTTAATTAGAAATTTACGCTGTTTTTCGTCTTGAACTCCTTTGTAAGTTATACAATGTTTTTAAATAATATTTATCAAGTGAGGCAAGACGTCGCCTTCAGATAAGAAGTAAACCCTGGATTTTATGCATTTCAACAATGTGTAATGTTATTTCAATGGGTAAAACGGAGTCGAAAAAGCGCCGAAAAGCAGGGAAGGAGTCGTTCGATTTTAAAATCGTTTCTTAGTGCGCGTCTAATGGCTGAAAGGAAGGTCTCTGTCAAATTTCAAGCCAATCGGTCCGGCAGTTTTGGAGATTTCGTGATGAGTGTTATGAATGAATGAATGAATGACCCGTATTTGGATTATATATATATAGATAAAACGTTTCAAAATGTTTTTCTGAATGTTAAAATTTGTGTTAGCAAAACGTAATTTTTTTTTGTATAAACTGACCCACCCTACTCCACATTGGTTTGAATTTTTATTATTATAAGGTAAGTAGTAATGTGGAAAGCTTTTTGCAGAAATTCGGTTGCTATGGTGATTCTAACTCCATCCAGGAATATCCAAACGCAAAAGGGGCTTACTAGTTTTTATGGGAATCCATCGCGGTTTTTTTAGGGTTATAGAAAATAGGGGGAAGTCAGTCCGTGTATTATAGGCTTAATCCGCCACGTGGGTTTCCAGACAAAAAAGTTGTTTTTAGCTGCTTTGCTCGAAAAGTACTTATCGCATACGCATAAAGGTTTACATTATCTGAAAAGCCTCATTAAGACCTTTATAAATCAAGTTTTTACCAAACTCTCCAAATTATTTCGGGAGAAATCTGTGAAATCCATTTTAAGACAAGGTGTCTAGATTGAGCAATTTTTACACCACTTCCAACTTCCACTACAGTGAAACATACTATTTGAAACCCAATTTGAAATTCTTTCAATAAATGTTAACCACTAAGTTGTGCTTCTAATTGATCAGACTCTTTAACATCAAAGTCAACACGTGTATAGGCCTAATCCGCCACGTGGGTTTCCCGGAAAAAAAGAAAAAACTTCTAAAGAGAAGGAACAGGAAAAAGAGGAAACCAAGCTACAAAAAAGTCAACTACAACTTTTCTCTCAGACGCATAGTTTCGCCGATAGAGCACGTTGAAAAAGGGGCCATTTTCGTTCGATTGAAAGGAAATCCAAAAAATTTCACTAGTATCTCCAAAAAACCGCATTTTTGGAAGAGGATACTATAAAAACTGCCTAAATAATATTTCACATGGAATTAACCATCTAAAAACTCCAATGATGATAACTAAATGCATTTTGTTCGGTGATTTCTCTTAAGAACGAAAGTTCAACATGCGATAATAGTATTTCCATAACTAGTTGCTTCTTCGAAAATACATGCAAACTTTTTCTATTGACTGCTATATGTTTTTTAGGGTGCTGAATCTGAATTTGAGGATTGCTAACAAAATTTTGTGACGGAACATTGTGAAAATTCAAAAAAAAAAAAATGCCAAAAATTCGCCACTTTTGTTAGTTTTCTGCCCTTAGAACATACACTTAACACTTCTGAGCAAAACAGTCAGTACAAGAATAAAGAAGAGAAAACAAGCTACAAAAATCAATTCCAACTTTTCTCTCAGATGAAGGGTTTAGATTAGACGCTAGATAACGCTGAATATTGGGAAGTTTTTGTTCGATTGGTGGAAAATCCATAAAATGTCACTCGTATCACCGAAAAGCGGCCTGTTTTGGGACAGGATACTAAAAGAATTGCTTCAATTATGTGTTACGCCCATGCAAATCAACGTTCTGTATATTAAATGTTAATTCATTAACTGCACGATTTATTTCATTTACCTATTTTTCTACAGGGTAATTCAGAAATAATCATCAATAATTGGGGGGGGAGGTAGAGGGGCCCTAGACAAGCATATTTCGAATAGGGATGGTGGGAAGCAGCCTTACCATTAAAAAGCTAGGATCTAATGTAGTGCGAGCGCGTTTCAAAAGGCCGTTTTTAGAAGGCCCGTGTGACGAAACAAAACGTAATAAAATGAAAAACATTATTGCATGAGGTACAAAAGTATCCGTACTATTGGGTTGTCCTATAAGTTCTGTTACTTTTTAATAAGTTTCGTCTTTGAAAATTTTTTATGAAAAACTGGTAATAGGTGGAGATTTCAAACAAAAGGGATTTTGATATATGTATATTTATTAACAATAATTAATGAAAAAAAAACCTTTTTAAAGAACAACGTTTTTAAAATGCACTAAAAAGTATAAAATAATTTTTTGTAACTCCTTGTAAAACGAAAAACGTGGGGATCATGCATTACGTATTTAATCCAACTTAATTTCATCATTCATTTAAATAATTTTTAACTGTGGATAATGGTAAATAGAGTTACAAGAGTAGTAGCTGTAAATATTATTGCATGATCCCCACGTTTTTCGTTTTACAAGGAGTTACAAAAAATTATTTTATACTTTTTAGTGCATTTTAAAAACGTTGTTCTTTAAAAAGGTTTTTTTTTCATTAATTATTTTCTGGTTTTTAGTTTTGTTGTGTAAAGTTTAGAATTCGCGACCTGAACCCCTGAACGCTTTCCAAAAATTTGATTCCTTTCTCTTTTTAATAAAACTAAAAAGTGTTTTTTTCTGAACTTAAACTATAACACATAGCTTTACTCTGTTTAGTTAAAATCATTGCACTGTTTTTGCCTCTAGCTATTATTCAGATGACATTGGAAATTTTTGAAACACTAGTAATATAAAAAAAGTGTTTTAAAAATATTTTGCTGACAAACTTGTCAGTAACTAATTAATAAAGTCAGTCCCTTAGATGTATTACAAATACAAAACTTGCATGAAGTACTGCATGTACTTGCATTACTTTTATTCTTACAAATTTTCACTTTGCTAATATTTTATACAACACTTCTAAAGCCATCTTGATAACGAGAGGAGGCAAACTGCACAACAATGATTTTTTAACAATAAGGTCCTATAGTTGAATTTCTAAACTTTAAGTCCCCCTGGGGGTTCAGGGACAGCAAATTGAACCGTACTATCGAGATAATATCGTATTGTCATCCAGATCTGAACTATGTTCAAAATGTCAAGTCTCTAGCTCATGGGGAAGTATGCTTAAAATTGATTACTAAATTCCCCCCGAACAGACAGATAGACAGACAGACAAGATTGAAAGCGACCTAATAAAAACGTTGTAAAAAAGTGAGATTTTGGTAGTTCTCGGGATATTATTTCTTTTCAAAATAGTGGTTTGAAAAAAAACAAAAACGACGATTTTTGCGTAATTTTTTTCTTTTGTTTAAAAAACTAGGAAGAACGCATAATTCATGGCTAAAAAAAGTTTTACTGTATATTTGAAATGGTTAGATTACGATGTAATAATTTCAAAATGATTCGATAAGTTTAAGGTTGGAAATTTTGGCTTTAAAACTTCAAATATTGGTAATTTCACGTGTTCTTTAAAGCACGCCTATTGTTTTTCTAAGCAGCTGGTATGAAGTAATTAAAGGCAGGTGTTTTTTGAACCATAATACTTGTTAATGCATTGAATTGGTGCCATTAATGCATTGAAAGTATCTTTTCATAATATCATTCAATTGATTTATTTCTAATTGCTAAGGAGTTGTTTTTATTGTAATGTTTTCGTATGAAGCAAAGAAAATTGCTTTGTTCACTGAGTGTAAGTTCAGCGAGTGTAATTGTGATAGGCTAAAACGATGCGCGCTTGCATTGTGCGCACTATTTTCTAAACTTAAGTTCAGATATAATTTAATATACTGCATATTTTGAATTCTTGGGTCTTTCCTAAGCTTTTTTATTGATTTTTTGATGCTTTTTTTCGTAAAAATTTCTTTGAAATGACTAACATTACTGAGGTAAGTTTTTGCAATATAGATGATATGTTTGGGACCGAAATTTCCTAAGTTAAACTTATCGAATTATCTTGAAACTATGACATCTTAAACTAAACATTTCAAATATATACTAAAACTTTTTTTAGCTCTGAATTATGCGTTTTTCCTAGTTTTTTAAACAAAAGAAAAAAATTACGCGAAAATCGTCGTTTGTGGTCTTTTTTTCAAACCACCATTTTGAAAAGAAATAATATCACGAGAACTACCAAAATCCCACATTATATTCATAAATATACATATATCAAAATCTCTTTTGTTTGAAATCTCCACCTATTACCAGTTTTCCATAAAAAAAATTTTCAAACACGAAGCTTTGTAAAAAGTAACAGAACTTATGGGACAACCCAATACTTAAATCCTCAATGTGATATAAACTGGACCAATTTCTAAACCGTGGGGTGAGTTTTAAAACGTGCAATATTAATATCTTAGTCAAACAATGGAATTCCCTTAGGGGCCATTCATTAATTACGTAAGGGTCCCGAGGGGGAGGAGGGGTTGGAAAAATCTCTACATACCCTTACTTGGGGGGTGGGGGGGTCAAACCAATTCTTACGTAAGATTTTCCTAGTTAATATAAACAAATTCCAATCATTCTAATCAAGAGATAATAATATAATAGTAATATGGTAGTTGACAGCAAGAATATTACTTATCTGTTGAAAAAAAATCTTTGATTTACGTCAAACGGAGAGTTTTCTAACATTTTATTGTTTTGAGAAACATAATGGAATCTTACGTAAGAATAGGGGGGAGGGGTTTGAAAAATCTTACGTACCCTTACATGGGGGGAGGGGGGGTCAAAAATTGCCAAAATCATCCTTACGTAATTAATGAATGGCCCCTTAGTGGTATTAAGAAAAATGATGATCGGGGAAGGAATTTTCAATGATCAATGTAACGATCATTAAAAATTCCTTCCCCGATCATCATTCTTCTAAATACCATTAAAAGAACTCCATTCTTTGACTAAAAGATTAATATTGCACTTTTGAAACTCACTCCACGGTTTAGAAAGTGGTTCAAATTCTATCGAATTCACGGTGTAAGTATAGTACACTGTAAGAAAAAACGGAAAAAATTACAGCGGAAACTGCTGTTAATGAAAAAACAGCTTCACTGTTATTTAAAAAAACAGCTCTTTCAACTGTATTTTGAAGCGCCATCTATTGACAAGATCCGAAAACTGGCGGCATAACAATGAAAGCCATGGTTTTGCGTACTTTAGGCTTAGATGAAGGTATGTAAAATTTTTCTTTCCTTGTATATATATGTAATTTTTCAACAAAAATATAGTGTTTAAGTAGTCTTAAGTTTATATAATTATGTTATATGCACTTTTGTGTTTTGTATGTGCAGTACCTACCAAATACTTTTATTTAGGGTTAAGGGCTGGTCCCAAAAAGTTCCTATTGAGTATTACCATGAACTACAAAATTTTATGGTTATGAACAGTTTTATCGTAACAAATCCGAATCAACGCAATTATGATCATAATAATAAGCATGGATATTTAGTTTAATTTTACAGATACTCCGCATAATGGAATGGTAGTATTGTATTGTATTGTAATAATGTTTACCATCCGTTTTAGTTATTAAACTTTACAAGTCCCGATCTCTCATTAAACTTAAACACCATGGAAAATATATTTTTCACCAGAAACCGCGATAAACCATAACTTGAAGTTCTCCGGACTGGCAACCATTGACAGCAGAAGGGAATTTTCCCTCTCTCGAGGTCTTGTGTGTGATTCATGAAGCAAAACCTATGGATATTATTATAGGTATTTTTTATTAAAAGTTTGCAGTCAAAACCCCTTTGTCACCGAATGTAACACAAAATAACCTTGTTTCGTTTTATGTGAATCATATCAGTTAATGTTATCAAAATTTGCCCCCATTATCCCCTTAAAATCTACTGTTTTTTAATTTAAATTGCCATAACTAGTGAGTTAGAGGTATGTATATTGCATTTTTTTATTAGTTTATACTTTTTGTAAGTCTAGAATCTTCTGGTATGCTCTTAAACTATTTATTTTCAGGACATATAGTAATGGCAAGTAAAATTTTCTCTCGCACATTTATTTGGCTACAATCACTTCACCGAATTGATTATAACAGTCATTTCTGCTTCTTATGATCATGGTTGATTTTGAAATTGAGACAGCTCCCGATCTCTTCTCTCATAAAATGTATAATAATCATCATGTGATCAACCCATTGCTTTTATGTTATTAAAACTACTAGGGTTTTCTGCAGCTTAGTAGTTAAGTGTAATTTTGAATTTCAAGTATTTAATCAAAATGTTTAGAGAGTATAGCTTTAGAAAGAGTCCTCCAACTGCCATGAATTAGTACCCACAACTCAAATGATGACGACAGCCCTAGAGGTCTTAATTACTAACATAATATTATATTAGATTCTATAAGTAGATTATTAGTGATCTCTAACAGTACTATTGTATCTCATGCTGAGAACACTTAATCATGTTGCTGTATTTACACATGCGACTGGAAGACTCTTTCTAAAGCTGTTCCTTCTAATATTTGACTGTTTGCAAAATTAGACTCTTTCTATCATTATTTTGGGAGGGTAACACTTTTGAAATTGAGCTTTGACGTAAAGCTCATCATCGAAAAACCTTGAATCTCAGATTTGGGGAATATGCAGTACTACAAGACATATTTTCACAAACATTCAAATTGCATGAAGTTAAAGAAATTCTCTAACTCCTAGTCACACCAGTATAGGTGGTAAAATGCAATATTTTTACTCGGGCAATGAAAATGGATTTTAAAATTCTGAAAAGTTGAACAAAAACTAAAAGTTGTTCCTCACAGTATTACTTTTATTTCTAGGGATATTGCAACAATTCCCTCTTTGGCGTCAATCTGGGTCAAGTTTTATTACTAAAGTTTGTCTGTGCTGGCTTGGCGTGGAAAGCGGGGAAATCTAAGTTTGAGTAGGGGTGCGGGAAATCAGGTTAGCTGGGGGGCTTGGCTACTTAAGCATCCCATTGGTGAAGGAGAGGGAAGGGAGCTGGAGTAGTTCTTGGCGAGAAGTAACCAGTTTGGTGCTTTCTCTGTATCTATCAACCCGAGGGAGAGAATGGCCTTCCCTGTTTGGGTTTATTAGTGAGAATTATTACACAATTATCTTATACTGTTGACCGGACCTGGAAAAAGTGCCCGAAACTACGAACCTGGTTCGGGGGAAGCCCCTGCCAGCTCCATAGGAGCAATACATAAGGTTTGGGGAAATTTTATTAGGTTCGGGGGAAGGTTACAACTTTTTCCAGGTCCGCTGTTGACTCCCTAAATTCGAGATACAAGTGTTTTGATGTCGGCAATAATTTTATTATTTATTATTTCAGTATGTGATATTATATAATTATTTTTTTATTGTAGCTAGAAGACTGTAAATACAGTCTTCTTCTCTTGTCGACTGCTGTATCAGGAGGCGAGGCATCTGCTTCTGGATCTTGCATGACATTGCAGCACTGCTTTTCCAAGCTCTTTTGTGGTGACCGCCATTCTAGACCTCTTCTTCCAGCTTGGCGGGGTGGAAAACCTCTTGGGACTTCTGGAAAACGACGGCGAGCAGCTCCACCGGTGTGTGTTCCTCAACAACAGTTCGGCACTACCTTTTATAAGCCGGCTAAAAATACTCTGACCAAACCTCAAGAGGCGAGGCATCTGCTTCTGGATCTTGCATGACATAGCAGCACTGCTTCTCCAAGCTCTTTTGTGGTGACCGCCATTCTAGACCTCTTCTTCCAGCTTGGCGGGGTGGAAAACCTCTTGGGACTCCTGGAAAACGACGGCGAGCAGCTCCACCGGTGTGTGTTCCTCAACAACAGTTTGGCACTACCTTTTATAAGCCGGCTAAAAATACTCTGACGAAACCTCAGGAGGCGAGGCATCTGCTTCTGGATCTTGCATGACATAGCAGCACTGCTTCTCCAAGCTCTTTTGTGGTGACCGCCATTCTAGACCTCTTCTTCCAGCTTGGCGGGGTGGAAAACCTCTTGGGACTCCTGGAAAACGACGGCGAGCAGCTCCACCGGTGTGTGTTCCTCAACAACAGTTTGGCACTACCTTTTATAAGCCGGCTAAAAATACTCTGACGAAACCTCAGGAGGCGAGGCATCTGCTTCTGGATCTTGCATGACATCGCAGCACTGCTTCTCCAAGCTCTTTTGTGGTGACCGCCATTCTAGACCTCTTCTTCCAGCTTGGCGGGGTGGAAAACCTCTTGGGACTCCTGGAAAACGACGGCGAGCAGCTCCACCGGTGTGTGTTCCTCAACAACAGTTCGGCACTACCTTTTTAAGCCCATCATGACAAGAGTCAGCACCATCAACTCTTGTGTGTCAGGACAAGTGTTTCTAGTTCAGGGTAACCATGCATAAATAATGCATCATAAATTGTGAATTTCATATTCTGACTCAAAAAACTTTTGAACTACAAAGGTACTTTTTCCTATTTAATTATTAAACTAAAACATGCATTTATATGTGATCTTTCTTTCTGGGTGTTAATGAAATAAATTTGTTTAAATATTAATTTTTTTCAGTACATTTTAACTTTATCGTGTAATCTTAAAATATGCCGCAGTTAATAAATATAATAACAGCAGTTAATAAAATATGCCGTACATGACTGTTATAAATTAGCTTTCAATATATTTATTTCTTTACTTTAAAAATTCTATGATATATTTTAAATAAAATCAGTTTTATGAAAAAAAATTGTTTTCTAGATATTTTCAAACATTTTCATTCACTTTCCTTTGTTTTTTAAATATTATGCAAAATGTGGCTATCTATAATAAGTCTTTTGAATAGTTTTGTTTGTTTCATTTCTATTCCATTGTCCATCTATTAAATATCGCTAAGCTGTTTTAGGCACCAAATATTCAAATATCTCCTAATTTTTATTGTCGGCATTGATTTGATGGTACATTTTTATCAGTTCATTTGCTGTTTTTGGCAATATCTTTTTAATATAGTGTCCAAAACAGCTTGGTTATGGTTAACAGGACAAATAAGGGCATAGCTTTGATAAGAGTCGACCAGCCGCCATGTTTACCCACAGCTCAAATGTAACACACTACCATATAGATCTAATTTGAGCTGTGTAGGTAAACATGGCGGCTGGTCGACTCGTATCAAACCTGTACCCAAGTAATGGAATGGAACCTATGTATCAATTCAAACTACATACTATTTTATACAGTTACACTCAGATTTGAGTCTTAATCTATAGGTGACTAAACATATAAACCTAGCTGATATAAAAACATCCTTAAATTTATTAAATGTTTCTTTATATCTAGTAAGGGTGTATTTAAAGTTTACAGCACTAAAAAATTAAATAATATGCATATATTTCCCTTAAGCAATTATTAATAGTTAAAGTACTATATTTTTCAGTTCTTGTGTATTATCTCGTTGACCAGTCAGTGTCTGTTAACTTCAATGGGGTTTGATATTGTTTTCGCTTTTAGCTCTAATTCTGCTGCACGATCGACAGGATAATACACAAGAACATTTTGCACAATAACATTGCAATGTAGAAGTATTGAACCTAAATATTCAGTTATTTCTTAGTTGAATTTGAACTGAACATTTTAAAATTAATTATATGTAGATATCAAAAAAGGAAAAAATTTTTGAAAAATTTTCTGAATCAGTTATTACTAATGTGAGTTTAAATAATAAATAACTGCAAAACCTAAACAAATTGTAAAAAATATAGCAATGAAATTTTTAAAAAATGCTTTTATTATTTTTATTTTAACTGATTGCATTTGATTATCATATTTTAAAATTCATCTGTTATGATAAAGTTGTGAGGAACTGTGTTTGAGTGTATGCAGGGTGATTCAAAACTCAGGAGGCTAAAATGCTATAAGTTTTAGAATACCCAAAGAATTCTTGAGCCCCTGGAGCAGAGCTTTAAAGCAATCCCAAGGTTCTGGAGTGCAATTATCAACTTACTAATCAAAACTGTAGGAAGTTTTTGTTTTTAGGGTTTTTTTCTTATTTAACAGGGAGTCTTCAATATACAATAGTTAAGAATGTTGTCGATTTTGTAAGCGACCTCGTAAGAATAAAAACTTATAAAAGTTTTTTATTAGTTAAGTCACAGCAGGTAAGTTAACGGAAAATAACCTGTTAAATAAAAAATAATTCTATAAATATACAGCAATAAAGAAATTACATTGATGTAATTATAAAAAAATTCCACCTGGATTTATTGCTTTCTTATTAACTAGATGTAACAACATGGCTTTCTTGTTAAAAAGTAAATATGGTAACTGACTGACAAATATAAATGCAGTTAGTTACAATTTGTTTAACATTTTTCAAATTTAATGTTCCATTTGATTACAAGAAAGCATTAAAATAGTTAAAAAACAGCTATAAAATGAAAAGTACAGTAAAATTATGGAATCGCTGTTAAATTAACGAACTGCTGTAAAAATTACGGCACGCTGTAAAATAACGGAATCGCTGTTAAATTTACGGCGCGCTGTAAAAATAACGGATTGCTGTAAAATAACGGAAGCGCTGTTAAATTTACGGCGCTCTGTAAAATGCGAAAAATACAGCACTGCTGTTAAATTACAGTCAAAAGTGCTGGCACCCATATTGCCAGCACTTTTAGCTGTAAATTAACTGTGGTTTTTCTAACAGTGTAGGGAATCCCTACTATTTACACCATGAATTCGATAGAATTTTATTTGATGATTTATTTTGAACTGAAGTTCAAAGTGTATGTTCTAAGGGCAGAAAACGAATAAAAGTGGTGAATTTTTAATTTTTTGGCATTTTTTCGAATTTTTTCAATGTTTCGTCACGAAATTTTGTTGGCAAAGGAAAGTTGGTAAGGAAATATAGGTTTTGATATTTTTACTATTTTATTTGATCTAGGCTATTCTTGTCCCTTTATGTCTTGTAGAAAAGAAGGAGGAAATAGGCACAGAAAGTGAGAATATGTGGTCCGGGATCAAATTACACCAAAAATATTTTAAGGGGACCACCATTAATAATGATTTCCATATTCGGAAAAGGAGCAAACAATTCCCAGTTATTCGTACGGGATATTTCTGAACTTCATGGTGATTGTAATACAGTAAAGCACCGTTTATACGTCTTTCAAGGGACCGACGTAAAACGGCGTATAAATGAAAAGACGTATAATTGAAAACAATTTTGATTATTTGAATGAATTGGGACTTGGCGAAAACGACGTATAAATGTAAAAGACGTATAAACGGTGCTTTAACTGTACCTTTAAGTATGATTTTTAGGGGATATTCTTTTCAAACTTAATCATCAATGAAGGTTCCCCTTAAACTATTGTTGGGGTAAATACATATTCCCACTTTTAGATGATTCTATGACATCTATATTCGGTACTAGTGTCAAACTTTCAACTTCAAACCTCAAACTTTCAATAGTGGCGACCCAATATTCCTTCATAATTTTCATCACCCCCTTTAATGCGTTGGTGTGTCTCATTTGACCGAAATCCATCAGAACGAAGCGCCTCTTTCCCGATCGCCACCGGACCGAAAGATAATTTGCCCGAACGGGATGTTTGAGGGGCACTACTTTAGACTGAACCAGACACTTGCCCAAACAGGACGTTTGACCGAAACTTGACCGAAGGGCCCTGCAGATCCCGCCCAAGTTTAGCCCCCCTGGAAAATTTTCAAATCACCGGTAACTTGACAGGCTCAGACGGGGTGTCAAAACTGATTGGAGGAAAGCTAGTCTTCTTTCTTTAACTGCTTGACTGCCGATGTTACACTGTTAAAACGATTGTATCAAAATTGAGTAAAAAGTACTCGAAAAGGTTCCGATCCAATAAGTACTCAAATTTGAATACATGAATATACTCATTTCTGAAAACGTGCGTACTCAAAAATGAAACATCTTGAGCTTGAACTCAAAAATAAGCTCACGATGTTTCATTTTTGAGTATGCACATTTCAGAATGAGTATATTCATGTATTCGAATTTGAGTACTTATTGGATCTGAGCCTTTTTGAGTACTTTTTACTCAATTTTGATACAATCGTTTTAAGAGTGAACTCTTTAGGGTAATCAAAGTTATAGTGTTCATGTCACGGGAAAAAATTTTATTAATAATGCAAGTTTTCAATAGTTGTCAGGTATGACATGGTATTGCTATATTTTTTTTGTAAACTAAAACTTTTTTTTCCAGGAGCGTTTTCTATAGGGATCCCGAGTTTCGCGGACCCATCTCGAATTTACACATCATGTGGTACCTCGCTACCTTCTGCTCCACGAGGGAAGATGCCACAATCATCCCGGGATTCGTCGACATGTTCCAGAAGCTATTCCGTTCGCTCTTGCTTCCGACCGTACCCCACGCCGTCGTCCGGAAGTGCCTGGAACCGATGTTCCCTGAAGATATAGACGCGAAAATCGAACACTTCTACGAGTGCGGTCTGATTCATCCCATCCACTGCGAGGAGGAGGTTCAGCCGAAGTTGAGTCATTTATGTCGACGAGTTGTGAGGGAGCGCTTGGCAAGGAATTTCCAACTCCCGGCAGGAATCGACGCTTTAAACCTACCGACTTTTATCAAACGTTTCCTAAGACTCGAATTCTGAGTTGGGTTGATTCTCCAATTGTGAAGGTTAACAAGACCCTGTATGGAGGTTGTTTCAGATATGTGTTTCATGACTTCTAGGAGGGGTAGGCCACACATAGACGACTCAGAATCACGTAGAAATGGGGGGGGTGTAAATGCACACCTGACCCTGATCAGGGTATTTTAAGCCATGATTGAAGGTTGCATAATCTACAGTGGAAATTGATACGTAACCTTTTATGCTTGGATTAATATAAGCAAAATCGTTCCTTTCCGGAATGTTTCATAAAAACCGATTTAGGGCTGAAATTTGGACACCTTAATTGGTTTTATGGAATAGATGCCTAAATGGATGGTTTTAATTCGATCTTAAAGGTTACATGTCAATATCTACAAGGGATTATTCAACCTCCCATACCGGCTTGTAAAGACGCCTAGCTCGTTATAGGGGTGCAATTCTGAGTAGTCTAGGTGTATCCTACATCCCTATGCAACGTTTATCTGAAACACCCTGTATACAGGGACAGGGTGTCTCAAAAGGTTGATGCCGCCAACGCGGGTCTGTCAGGCCCACTGATCAGCCTGGACAAACTCAGTGCGCCAAAATTAACATTGCGTGATTACGGCAAAGTGGCAAAGATAAATGCTCGGATTTTATCGGAATCCAGAAGTTGATGAAATGGAGCACAAAAGATATGTGCTTCTTTATAAAATCTGGTTTGTCATGTGACAGACCTGCATGTTAAGTATGGCACCACCCTTTTGAGACAACCTGTATGGATGGCCTCACAACTTGGATGTGTGATCTCAAATGTATTGCGAAATCGGTGAATAATTCACCATTTTTGTAAAGTATATCAATAAAAAAATACTGAGAACGAGGAAGTGGTTTTGAATGATTAACGCTAATTTAGTTAGCATGAGAATATAATTTAAAAAATTTGTAGATTATGATTTCTTTTATATAAAATTATTTGTTTTAATAAATTTTGTAAATAAAATTTAGGTTAGGTTGTGAAGAACCTATTAATTAGAGTCAAATTTCCAAAAAATTTTCTTCCCCCAGACCCCTCTTTAGTACTAGGAACTCTATTGTTCACAACTTTTTTTAGGATATTAAGTTCAGTCGGGTGCAAATACTACCTAAAAATATATTTTAATTTATGCATTGAACCTATTAAATATGCATGGGGGCATCAGAGGAAGATTTGGGTGTTCTCTTATCCGTGGTGCAAAAATCTAGCTGCAGTTTTTAGAGAAAATTTGGATCCTCCCGAAATAAATTTCTATGAGCACCACGGGTTCCTTAGTTTCGAGTGATTACAAGTGTTTTTTAACGGCACCTGTTTAGGTTCTAAATACTACAGAAGATTGCTCCTAAAGGGTTATATTGCTATAGTAGATATGATATAGTAGAAATGCTAAATACATTCATTAGATTAGATAGTTAAAAGAGATAATCAACAAGAAAACAGTTGAGGTTTTTTAAGGTACAAAAATATCAATAAAATAAAACTCTTCAAAGTTAAATTTTTTTCGGGGTGCTTGGTGCTTAAGGTAACATGCGCTGAACGCTTCACCATAAATCGCAATTTAACATATTGGAAAAAAGCAAAATAGCAAGTATTTTAGAAGATAAAATAAACATAAAAATCAACAAAATTTTTTGATGAAAACCAATTAAATAATCAATTTGAATAACAAAATCAAAGTAGTTTGAGCTCTTAACATCCTTGATGTTTTAGGGATTTTCTAAATTTTTCACCAAAAGGGACATCCATAAATTACGTGAGGTGTTTTTTTCCAGAATCTGGACCCCCCTCCCCCCTTTGTGAGATTTACCTTCAACTTTTAAAAATAATTATTCTTATTCCTTCTTACATATTCCTTTCTCATAATTAAAAAAAAGAAAATCATATAATTTCTAATTTAAAAAGTTGACGTTAGATTTTAAACGACCCCCCTCCCCCTTGGTGAGATTTTTCAAAACCCCTCCCCCCTTTTTGATCTCACGTAATTTATGGATGTCCCCTAATACTCAACTGTGCAAAAATTAAGGACGGAATTTTTTTTTCAATTTAACACCCATCTCAGTAGAATTATTTTTTATTCATGAAAATCATACGATGAGATGTTCAATGAGAGGGAATATAGGGCCTGAGAACAAATTTTCCCTACCAATAATTTAAGGGGGTAAATGGACCCTCCATTGATAATGGAGTTTCATTACATATTTGGAGCAATGACAGAAACGATTATAAAACCGAAAAAATTCTGTTGTGTGTTAAGATCAAGGTTGGCTGGATTGGACCCAATGGGTTTTTTCAAAAAAAACCTATGTGAAAAAACACATTTTGGACCCCAAGATTTTGGCAGTTCCTTCAAAATTTAATGTATTTTTTTTCAAAGTTGAGAATATTTTTAAAATTTTAATGGGTTTTTCAAAATTTAAACTAGGTTTAAAAATTAAATGGTGTTTTTTTAATTTCAGGGAGTTTTTTTTAAAGTTAAATAGATTCTTTCATTATTTAGTGCAGTGGGTTTTTCTTTATTGAATGGGGTTTTTTCAAAATTTAGGACGTTTAAAGTTCAAACTAGATATAAAAAATAAAGATGATTTTTTAAAATTTAGTGGGTTTTTTCAAAATTAAAACAAGGTTTCAGTAAATAAGGGGTATTTTACAATTTCAGTTGGTTTTCAAAGTATAAAAACTTTGAAAAAACCCACTTATCTGTGAAAAAACTGATATTATTTTGACAGAACACATTTAACATACTAGAAAGAACTCACTAAAATTTGAAAAAACCCACTTACTTTCTAGGAGAAAACCCCTTAATTTTGAAAAAATCCACACTTTTTCCGAAAAAACCCAGTTTTATATGGGTTTTTTCAGGGTTTTATTGAAAAACCCAAAAACCCAACCCACTTGGATTTTTTCAAAAAACCCAGGTTTTTGCCAACCCTGGTTAAGATTATGGTTATTACTGAATTCAACGCATGTTTTTAAACGTGCGTACTACCTTTAAATGATATTTTTAAGGTTTTATTGAAAGAAATCGGTCTAATCAACATTTTTGGTAAGTTTTAGCTTCTGGGTCATTTTTGGTAAGTGGTTTCTGACATGGGGATTGCCTTTGGGTCTGTGGAGACCTGGAAAGTGACTTTATTCTTTCTATATCGGGACTTTCAAAAAAAACTTGAATTGGATTGAATTATCCGAATATGCTGATCAATGGCGTATAAAAGGGGGCCCTGCCCCCTATCCCCCGAAATTTGGACTAGGTATATTAAAACAAGTTAAAATCCTGTTTTTGGGGGTCAAATTTCCAAAAATTATTTTTTATAACAGAATTCAAAAGGGGTTGACACCCAGGCTAGCTACGCCACTGGGCGAGTGCACTTTTAACCCTTCACTGCACGATTTTTTTGTTTCTTTTGAAAAAAATAATTTAATATCTTCTAACAGCCACGAATACAGGAAAAATATTTAAAAAATTCCAGACTTAATTTTTCATTAAGATATATGGTTTTTTTATGGTATGGCACAAACCTAAAAACATGATTTACAGCTGGTGTAATAATTGTATTTACGAAAAATCAATTTAAATAAGAAGTATATGTTGTGTATATAAATGTCACTTAATTTACCAAGCGATATTTTCAAGATTTACTGATAAAAAAAGATCAATCAAAATCTTTGATTCCATACAAAATGGATGCAACTGTTATGGAGACATAAAAACCTAATAATCAGTGAGAAGCTGCTATCTAGATCCACACTGAGTAGTTAATATTATATATATGTATGTTCTAGATGGGGCACAAAACTCAGATAACTTAAATTTAACACATGTGGGAAAATTTAGGAGTTTTATTGGTATGTGCCAAATTCGGCACACCGTGCAGTGAAGGGTTAAAACGACAGTCTCAAAAATGTTTAAAAATTACTCAAATCTGAGTAATGTCACGGCACTCAAACCCCCAGGCTCCGATCCAAATTTACTCAAATTTGAAAACATGCATGTGGCTCATTCCATGCCAAATCGACCAAATAAAAATAATCCCCGTGCTCTTAGGTCATGGATTTTTTAAAAAATTTTCTATAAATAGATACCTATGAGAATTACCATCACAATTTTTTTCAGAATTTTTACTCAAAAAGGAACCCCAGGAAAATTTTTTGAAAATTGGACATTTTCCACCGTTTTTTGATTGATGAGTTACAAAAAGTGACGTTTCTCAACTATTTATCAAGAAAATGAGCTGATGCTGGTGCCAAATTAAAGCTTACATTTTACACTTTCTGGTAAAATATAAAAATCCATTATTATTTAATAATTTAATATTTTTTTTCGAAAAATAGCTATTTTCGTAAAAATTGAATAACTCCGAGTTATCTAAAAACTTACATTTTAAAAGTTTACCTAAGAATCATCTTGGCATATACTTTACATAGTATAAAAATTGGGATGGTGTTTTGAGTTAATGAAAAATAAATAATTGTTTTCTAAAATTCGTTAAGTGGTCAATGCAGCTTTGTAATTTTCTTCCTAAAGTCATTAAAATGAAAAACCTAATTTTTTCACAAGAAAAATTTACCATAGTAGGTATTTTCAACAGTATAAATATAAAAAAAGTGTTTGGGGTGTTGAAAAATAATTTCTTTCAACATTCAATAAGTGGTCTATGTATCTTTGTGACCGTTATTAAAAAAGACCATTATAATTTGAAACTTATATTTAAAACAAGAGTAAGTTGCCTCAATTCAGTTTTTATTTTGAATAGTAAAATAAGGGAAGTTATAGATGTTGAAAAATAAAAGAATTTGAAGTTTCTACTTTTCATTTACAAAAAATTAACTTCCTTTTTATTAATAACTTTTAAAATTAATATTTAGCATTTTAGACTTAGCCGTGATGATTTATATGTGTATGAGGATAATATTTTTAGCTATATAAAGATGGAGTAAGTAAATTCTAAATTTGTACCAAAAGTACATAATTAAGTATTATGAGTATGATTATAAGTATAAGTATGATTTATATATGAGTGGTTAAGTTTAAGTTTTGTATTATAAGGGAATTCTGTAGACTTTTCAAAGCTGCATTGACCACTTAACGATTTTTAGTAAAAAATTATTTATTTTTCATTAACCCAAAACACCATCCCAATTTTTATACCATGGAAAGTATATGTCAAGATGATTCTTGGGTAAAATTTTGAAGTGTATGTTTTAGGATAACTCGGAGTTATTCAATTTTTTCAAAAATAGCAATTTTTCGTAAAAAATATTAATATAATTAAATAATAGTGGATTTTTATACTTTACTAGAAAGCTTTAATTTGGCACCAGAATCAGCTCATTTGCTTGAAAAATAGTTGAGAAACGTCACTTTTTGTAACTCATCAATCAAAAAACGGTGGAAAATGTCCAATTTTCAAAAAATTTTCCTGGGGTTCCTTTTTGAGTAAAAATTCTGAAAAAAATTGTGATGGTATTTCTCATAGGTATCTATGTATAGAAAAATTTTGAAAAAAATCCATGACCTAAGAGCACATGCCATTGGTCGAGTTGGCGTGGAATGAGCCATGTACTCAATTTTGAAAATGAGCAGATACACAAAAATAAAAGATCTTGTACTCATTTTTTAATTCGGCCATAACATATGTCCGTCAAGGGTCTGGTACGATTGCCCGACAATCAACTGCCCGACAGCTCAACTGCCCGACTACGATTGCCCGACAATTCACTTGCCCGACAGGTACGATTGCCCGACAAGTCACTTGCCCGACAGGTACGATTGCCCGACAGGGTCGACTGCCCGACAGGTACGATTGCCCGACAGGGTCGACTGCCCGACAGGTACGATTGCCCGACAAGTCACTTGCCCGACAGGTACGATTGCCCGACAGGGTCGACTGCCCGACAGGTACGATTGCCCGACAGGGTCGATTGCCCGACAGGTACGATTGCCCGAAAGGGTCGACTGCCCGACAGGTACGACTGCCCGACAGGTACGATTGCCCGACAGGGTCGACTGCCCGACAGGTACGATTGCCCGACAGGTACGATTGCCCGACAGGTACGATTGCCCGACAGGGTCGACTGCCCGACTAATGGTGTAGCCAGAAAAAGATTTCGGAGGGGGATATTTTAGTATTGACCACTGGTCAAAATCGCATCTTTCAAAATCTTTTTCTCGTTTCTGTATTATTTCAGACCTTCACTTTTTTTCCTTGATGAAAGAATGAACAGCTCTTTTACTATAATAGATTGATATTTAACAAAAAAAATTCTCTTCAAAATTGCGTTTTGTGATAAGACACCATTTTTGTATTTTTGAAAAAAGATGGACAATTGCTAAAACACATACAGGTAATAAGTCTCACACAATATTTTAACTCTTTACAATTGTTTGATACTTTAAGAGATAACTTATCTTATTCAAAATAGAGACTTGGATATTAATTTAGTAGTTAAACAGTTAAGATAATAACTATCAATATTTACTTAAAGATTTTCTTAAAATATATTGCAGTTATATTAAACAACTTGTAGAACACATTCCAGCTTTTTATCGGATTTTATAAATATTTATAAACTTGCTTTACATAATATTTATTTTTAATATTTAATATATTTTTATAATACTAGGGAGCTACCGCTCCCTGCTCGCTATCGCTCACCAACCCCCGTGAACTGCTGACGCAGGGCTTTTGAATCCCCCCCCAAAAAAAACTGCTCACTGATCAGTGTTTTTAAAAAGTTCCTCAATCTTAAAAGTTGAGTCTGTTAACTTTAATTTATTATACTCACTAACTTGCCAAAATGTCTAGTAACTTGTTAACTTATAAACGTCAAAACGTCTTTCATAATATTAGTAATATGTTTCATCGATTTGATCTGAACTGTAGTATTTATGGTAAAACCACAAAAATTTAGAATTTATTTAATGGGAATAAACAAACGTCAGAATTGTGTCAGTTTCATAATATTGACACGAATGTCTAGAGATACTTCAAACATTTCCGTGTTTTTTCTTTATTCCTAAAAAACTTTACTTTATCTATCCTAATTAAAACAATATAATTTCTTCCATCTTAAAAGAATCTATTGTTTTGAAAATTATTATTATTATAAATTAAAGAATAAACAAATGCTAAAGTTAAAAATTTAGGAGTTGAGTTGAGTTGAGTTGAGTTGGGTAGTCTTGTGTCTTTTGCTTCAGAAACAGACTGGCTTTGACACAATTGTTCCTTTTAAGAATCTACAAGAGTTCGAGATTTCCTATATTCCTCACATTAAGATTTTATGTAGTCTACGGCAATAAGAAATTTTTCTAATGCTTTTGTTCTTTTGATGTGGTTTGTTTTAAAGTCCAAGAAAAATTCCTCTGTCAAGTCATTTGGGCTAATTGAGCTCATTAAGTCCAGTCTAGGAACATAATAAACAGGGCATTTACAGAGAATGTGAGTCCTGTTTTCGATTTCTCCACAAACACAGTTGGGGGAGTTTACAATTTTGTATCGATACAAAAGGCTGTTCGTGATCATCATGTTCGTTCTAAACCGCGTTAGGAGGACATCCCCTTTTCGGCTGGATGGAATCTTCCGTGTTAAGGTTGTGATATCGTTAAGATGACTGAAATCTCGGGAATATTTGGATTGACTCCATTGGAGGTTTTCTTCAGTTTGGTAATCTTTTTTGATTAACCGGACAAGGTCTTCAAAACATAAAACATTGAGGAAAGAGGTGTTTTCGTTCACAGCAGTCGCTATCTTATCCGCCTTTTCATTCGGAGAAATCCCCTTATGGCTAGGGACCCAAACCAGATCTATTTTTTCTGCAATTTCAGATGCACTATTAAGCTCTTTTTGTAGATCTAGAATAATGGAGTGACTTTTTGTATTGATGGATTTAAGAGCTTGGAGAACGCTTTTGCTGTCCGACAAGATGATGTAATGGGAATGGGAGGATATAAATTCTTTTATTGACAATTTAATTGCAAGAGCTTCTGCTGAAAAGATTGAGTTGCTGTTGGGTATGCGTTTCACTAAGCTGACACCGGAACAGTCATTCCAAACTGCAAGGGAAGTAAGATTATATGATTTCGATCCGTCTGTTGCTAATATGATACAGTTTTGAAGACTTTCTTTGAAAATTTGAAAATGTTGAAATATGATATTTTCTGGAATAGATTTGTCTTGAAATGGGAAAACGTCCAAAATAATGGCAATCTTTGGATTTATCCATGGAGTATCTGGCCGAGTATATTTGATCATATTGGAGTTTGATATGCTGTATTTGACTTTTAAGTTATCTAGCTCTTCTCTGTATGGAGATATCTCGTCGGAGAGATAACTATTGAATGAAAGGGGGGAGTACTTGTCCAGACATAGCTGTCGGATGAGGTATTTGTTCCTTAACATATTGTGCCTTGATTTAAGTGACATTGACATTGACTCTTTTTTCAGTATAGGAATAGGCGTGAATTTCGGAAGCCCCGTGGCAGTTCTCAGTGCAGCGTTATAAACTATCTCCATTTTTTTCCTTGTGGTTGCAGGTGCAAGAGATGTGACTGGCAGCCCGAAATCTAAAACACTGCGAACGGTCGAATTTACTATTTGGATCAGATGTTGTGATCTTACACCCCATGATTTACCAGAAATTACTTTTATAGCATTTAGCGTCTTCATGCATTTTTTCTTGGTATATGTTAGGTGGTAGTCAAAATTGCAGTTTTTAGAGAAATAAACCCCGAGTATTTTTATTTGGTCTGTCCAATTGATATTTTTACTGTTTATCCTGAAAGTTACCTCTAAAACATTTCTCTTCCTAGATAAATTAATAGCTAGGCTTTTATCATCACTGATTGAAAGTTGCCAGTATTTGCACCACTTTTCGATATTAATCAGAGAAATTCGGAGACTGTTGCATATGGTCTCGAAGGATTCATTTCTTGATATAAGATAAATATCGTCCGCGTAAATAAAACACTCCGTCTTTGGATGAATGGCTTCATAGATGTCATGCATAAATAGGGTGAATAAAAGAGGGGAGAGAACGCTCCCTTGAGGGACTCCTCGGTTGTTTTCCATTTGTTTAGAAACAGTGCTTCTCCATTTAACTTTAATAGTTCTTTCCTTAAGAAAATCAGAGAGCCATTTCAGGCATTTGCCTCCAAAACCTAACTCTGCAAGCTTGTAGATGAGACCATCCGTCCAAACAGAATCATAAGCTGACTGAATGTCGAGGGAGATACAAATAATATGTTGTTTCTGGTTATGAGCAATTTTGATTTCTTCAAAAATTTTAGTTTGACATGATTGACAATCTCTGAACGGTAGAAACCCCATATGGTTTTTGTTAAAAAATGAGTTTTCTAAAATTACTTTTATGATCCTATTTTTAATGATTCTTTCAAAAATTTTGCAAGTCACTGACGTTAAAGATATAGGTCTATATGAAGACAGTAAATTCTTAGGGCGATTTTTCTTCCATATTGGGATAATTATAGCCGATCTCCAGCCTTTAGGAAGGCCTTCTTGATAAACCTGGTTAAAAATAGATGTAAGGTTTTGAATACTCTTGTCTGAAAGGTTACGGAACATACGTATTGAGATTTTGTCTTCCCCAGGGGAAGATTCTTTGGATTCTGAGATAGCTAACGACACTTCTTCAGAAGTGATATCCTCATTTATATTGTAGAATTTACTGTTACTCAAATCTGTAGGGATAGGGGGCAGGATATCCGGGAAACAAAGCTTAGCCGCAAAAGCATCCGCTTGTTCTTTAGGGGATTGAGATGACGCTTGAATGTCTTTAAACAGATTATTATCACAGGGTGTAGTTTGAGTCCGGTTATTAACTGATTTTATAATATTGAATATCCTCTTCGACGAGCCCGAGGAACGACATAAGTTATCCCAGTAATCGTCTTGGCATTTTCTCATCAAACTTCTCAGCCTAGCAGCTCTTTTTTTATATTCTATCCAGTGATTACGGGATGCAAGTTTTCTTGATAAACGAAGGAAAAATCTTTTTTGGACAAGCAAATGACTACACTGAGAGGTCCACCACACTGGGTAATTGGAAGAAGACAATTTTTGACTAGTGCTGTTTTCTGTTATGAGTTCTGTTGCTTTTTCTTGGAATTCTTGGATGGATATGGGATATTGAAGGAGATCCTCAACTTCCCTATGGACCGTATCCCATCGTATTCTTGGTCTGAGAGACGGTTCTGATTTATTATAACCCTTTACAGGAAAAATGATACCAATTGGATAATGATCGCTGTCAAATAAGTCATCATGAATTGTGTGGGTTATGTTGGAGTACAAGTCCGGCGACGAAATTGATAAGTCCAGAAGAGACGCTGATCCATCTGGGGCTAAGCGTGTGGGATTTTTAGTGTTCAATAAACACAAATTGTTGTTAAATATCCAGTCAATGACCACTTCAGCACCAGTTGAGTTCGTTTTGGCTCCCAAAATGTTGCTATGAATATTGAAATCTCCAAGGATAAGGAACGGAGGGGATATTTGTGAAAGCAAAGAATCTAACCAATTTTGAGCGAACACTCCGTCTGGAGAATAAATGTTAATAACTATAAGTTCATGTTTTTTCTGTTGAATTTTGACTCCTAGACACTTCACGTTTGAAGGGGGAAGTTTTAGATTTATTATTGATGATGATAAAGATTCATCCACGCCAATAATCAGCCCTCCTCCTTTACCTACAGGCCGATCCCAGCGGTAAGAAACTTTATTTTGGAATTTGAAATAATTTCCTTTTAAGAAAGATTCTTGAATTGCAATAACATGTGAATCCTGAAAGAATTTGTCTGTTAGGAAACACTTCTTATTTATTATGGATCTTGAGTTCCACTGGATGACTTTGAACATTTTCCTTAGAGATAATAGCTTTCTGAAATCCTTTGTCAACTTGCTGTAGGGGTCTCTTTTGTGTTCCGAAAGAGAAATTCTTGTGGGGTTCGCTAAAAGTGAACGGGGCCTTTATTTCATCCCACTCTTCGAAGGAACATGGCATCTGATTACTTTGATTATCTTTTTTTTTCTTAGTAGTAGGCTTTTTGCGAGATCTTTCCGGTGTGGATGGTGTGGATGGATGGTGAATGAGACTTTTCACAATTGTAGGAATGGCTTCTTCTATCTTTTTATTTATCTGATTCATTAGATATTCATTATTGTTCTCAATATGTTTTTGGAGGTTTTGGGTTATTAAGGAAACCATTTCCGTCATTTGTGACGTTACCAATTCCTGAATTTCTTTTTTTGTGGCACTTTGATTTATCGATGACACTCTAGTAGTGTTTGAGTATGTAGATCTCCTATTTTGATCTCTGAACTTTCTTCTTGCCTCAATAATTGGCAAACGGTTTTCGGCCTTGAATTTGAGAAAACGCATCTCTTCCTCTCTTTTTGGGCAGGATTGGTCGGTAGCTTTATGGCTTCCTGTACACAGAGCGCAACTAATCTTTTCTCCTGTACATTCTTTGCTGTCATGGTTTCCAGAACAATTTTCACATACTTTAGAATTCCTGCAGTTCCTCCAAATGTGGTCAAATTTGAAGCATGCTGAGCACTGCCTCGGACGATCAATGAAAAGAGAAATTTTATTTCTTATGTACCAGTATTTTACGTATTCCGGGAGTTTTGCACCATAAATAGTTATCAAAACTGTTTCTGATGGGATAACTCTTTTATCTTTTTTAAAAGTGAAGCGACGAATTTCTTTTATTTTAAGGCTATTTTCATATTCTAGTTCATCTGCCAATTCTTTTAGATGTACGTCAGTTGGAATATTTCTCAGTAGAAATTTATTTGTTAGATACTCATTCGGAATTCTAGCTTCAACTGGTATTTCAAGAATTGACTTCAACGATAAAAGTTCTTTTGCTGTCTCCAAAGATTTGGTCTCTATAATTAATTTCCCTTGATTGGAAAACTTTAAACTTTCAATAAGTTTCTCATTTTTGATGTTGGTTTTGAAAAAGTCCTTGGTTACTTTAGGGTGCGATCTTGGAATTTTTCCATTTTTAGCCTCGAATATTATGCAGACGTGCATTGGGTTTTCCAGAAAATTAAAAATCTCATCATAATTTTCCTCACAGGCATAGATATTATAATCTACCTTAGAGTCCATGTCCATATCTTCATTCCCAACTCCAGCAGAGTTCTCCGCCATTTTGGCGAAATCAAACTTTAGAACGCCTCAGTACTGATTTATTTAAATTAATCAGTCCAAATCAACAACAAAAAATAAGCTAGCCCTCTGAAACTCTTAAATCAACCTTTCCGATCCAAAAAATTCGCTTTTAGCAGAAAATAGCAAAATCGCAAAATTGATAGAACACCAGCTCCTCAACTTCGGAATCCGAACCTCTCAAAATTTAGGAAAGCTAATTTACAATTTATTGTAAATAAAAGGTAAAGGTTGCCACAACGACTGAGATAAATATAAAGATGTAAATTAAATAAAAATTAAGGAAAACTTAATTAAATAATTGCTTTAAGTACAAATAAAATTATTAGAACAATAAAGTTATAATTATTGTTAAAAATAATCCATCATATACTTGTTTAAATTAGTTAAATAACAAAAAATGATATTTTGATATTTAAAAACCAGTGAAATATATTTTCAATTGTTTTAAATTCCTAGTTTCTCTTGCTTTATAACTATAACCTACAATGGAAATAAACTGTAAAGTTATGGATTTAAAAGAAAACGGATCGTTATTTGCAAGGATGATTTTAGCTGCAAAATCAAGGTCTGATAGACATGAGCTGCAATTTCTACTTAATGTAGAATTCTCAATTATAAGTACAGCATTTTTTGCCTCTGATGGATCATTATTTAATTGTAATGACAAGAGTATAAGTTTTTGCATGTTCTATAAAAAGAAACAATTTCTGTGTTGAATTTTTCCAAACCTATTCATCAACAATTCAACATATTCAAACAATCTTGAACATACCACCAATGCTTTTCCTATGAAATCCACTACCAGGGATTAAATTAACCAATCCAGGATTTAAAATTTGCCCCCCATTTTTGTGAAAAACTAACGCGACTTTTTAATTTTTGTGAAAAATTTACTCAACTTTTATAATTTTTGCGAAAAATTCACACTGCACTCATTTTTTGTTACAATTTATAACCCAATTTAGAACTAATAATTTTCAAAAAGTTATTGTAAAGCTATCTTTTTACGGGAATAAAATAAACTTATACCATATTTTAATAAAGAATATTTGTGAAGGTGCCTGTTTGGTTCAATTATTTTTTGTGAAGGTACCCATAAAAGGTACGAAATTTTACCTGTATTGGTCCCTGTCTACCTAAAATGACATGCCACTTTTTAAACGGTGGGACCTCAAGTTTAAGGCAATAGCCCCATTTTCCCCGAGGATCCTAGGACCCAGCTTTCTATAACCACCAAAAATATGAAACTTGCTCCTCTTTCAAAATTGTAATAATAGATACATAAGCCTTATTAAACTATATATTATGAGTTGTTGGGCAATCGTACCTGTCGGGCAGTCGACCCTGTCGGGCAATCGTACCTGTCGGGCAGTTGACCCTGTCGGGCAAGTGACTTGTCGGGCAATCGTACCTGTCGGGCAATCGACCCTGTCGGGCAATCGTAACTGTCGGGCAGTCGACCCTGTCGGGCAATCGTACCTGTCGGGCAAGTGACTTGTCGGGCAATCGTACCTGTCGGGGAATCGTACCTGTCGGGCAGTTGACCCTGTCGGGCAATCGTACCTGTCGGGCAATCGACCCTGTCGGGCAATCGTACCTGTCGGGCAGTTGACCCTGTCGGGCAATCGTACCTGTCGGGCAGTTGACCCTGTCGGGCAATCGTACCTGTCGGGCAATCGTACCTGTCGGGCAGTTGACCCTGTCGGGCAAGTGACTTGTCGGGCAATCGTACCTGTCGGGCAATCGACCCTGTCGGGCAATCGTACCTGTCGGGCAGTTGACCCTGTCGGGCAATCGTACCGGTCGGGCAGTCGACCCTGTCGGGCAATCGTACCTGTCGGGCAGTTGACCCTGTCGGGCAAGTGACTTGTCGGGCAATCGTACCCGTCGGGCAAGTGACCTGTCGGGCAATCGTACCCGTCGGGCAAACGTTGTCGGGCAGTTGAGCCGTCGGGCAGTTGATTGTCGGGATTTTGAACGGATCCCCATTTCTTGATATAATTGTATACTTCAATAAATTTTCATGGGATGTTTCTCCAATAGTTTAAAGTAGTATATGAGATTATTTCAACAGTGAAATTTCAGAAGCATTAAATCCGAGAATATGAAAATTATACCAATTATACTATTAAAATTCTAAACAAACGCAAAGAAGAAAACATTTTCATCATTTAAATTAATTTGACCTTTTAAAGTAAAAATTGTTAGTAACAAAAAATTACGTTGATATCAAATCTTATGTATTGAGAAAGATAATTTCACCAACTACTTATAACTCAAGGTTACAATGAGTTTAATGTATCTAGTAACCCCTTCAAAAAATTCATCTGGGTATTTTTCTCCACTTAAGTTGAGCTGAATTCTGAACTAAAAACTCTTTTAAATGGTGCCACATTAAGTAAGTGGTCATCACACAAAAGAGTTATTTAGTAATTCTAGACCTTCAGAGGAATCCTGTAAGGAAAATGAAGACATTCTTCATTCTTTATATATAAAATGTGGCCAAGCTTTTGTGGCTCCTGATCCACTCGGGAGAGGCTTCTTCCTTTTATCGTGATAGTAATCATGCTGGCTCATCCATTACTTATAAGAAATATCAGCATATAATAATGGTAACAAAAAGAGCAGTCTTACAAAAATAATACAACATAAATTTGGATTTTTGACTACTCATTAGCCGAAATATTTTTAAAACATACCACCGAGTGGTGACGGCTACTCGTTCTCTTAAAGCCCACGAGCGAGAGTATCCCCACAGAATAATTAGACCAGTGCAGAAGCCTTTGAAAATGGTAAAAAAAGAAAAAAAATAATAGTAGGATGAAACACATTGGAAAAGGAAGATAATATAACAAAAAAGAAAGGAAAAATAAATTACGGCCGATCTGAGGTCGGGAAAAGGAAGGGGGGGGGTAAAAAGGGGGTTTTTTAGAATAAAAAACGGTTTATCTCGATTTCCGGCAAAACTACAAGTCCTATGGAAAAAAATTAAATTGCAAAGTTGTTAGGTAATAAAAAGATCTACAACTTTTGTACTCATACTTTTTTCACATAACCTCAAAATTTATGTGAAAAACTCAGATAGATAATAAATTTTTTGGTTTTTTATTTTTATCTTTTACAAAAAATTTTTTTTTTTCACGAAATTAGGTGAAAACTTACCTTTTGATGTCCCAAATACACCTTAATTTTTTTTATTTAAAATATTTATTTTTTCTCCTTATTTTGGCTTGATATCGAAAAAGCACCCTAATTTTCATTCGAAAAATCTCACGTCAAAATATCTGCTTTTTTAAAAAAGTTGGTGGGCTTTTTGTTCGTTGAAATCTCTACTTTCAAATGGTGTAAAAAATATATACATAACTATGGTAAATGTTCTCAGAAAATGCAAAGAAACAAAAGAATCTCGAAGAGAGTTCAATAATAAAAACCATACAAAAATACCATTTTTGCAAGGAAATACCAGAAAAACAATGCAGAAATGATACGATATTTTTGAAGGATTCATATTTGAAACTATTAGACGTTAAAAATATATATATTACATTTCAATAACTTGGCTTGAGAAAATAAATGGCATGATAATTTGAATTTAATTGATTCAAAAGGACCAAAAGATCAATATCTTGTCCCACAACAAAGACAGTTTTATTAGTATTCTCTGTCAATTTCTATCGAGGCCTTAATTATGTCAGCTTGTCTGTATTTTCTTTTGCTTGTTTACAGGAAAATCTTTATGACTGTAATCTTTTCATTAACGGTTTTATTATTTTGTCCTTGTTTTTCTCGTTTGATAAAAGTTTTTCTTGCAAAAATGGTATTTTTGTATGGTTTTTATTATTGAACTCTTTTCGAGATTCTTTCGTTTCTTTGCATTTTCTGAGAACATTTACCATAGTCATGTATATATTTTTTTACACCATCTGAAAGTAGAGATTTCAACGAACAAAAAGCCCACCAACTTTTTTAAAAAAGCAGATATTTTGACGTGAGATTTTTCGAATGAAAATTAGGGTGCTTTTTCAATATCAAGCCAAAATAAGGAGAAAAAATAAATATTTTAAATAAAAAAATTAAGGTGTATTTGGGACATCAAAAGGTAAGTTTTCACCGATTTTCGTGAAAAAAATTTTTTTTTGTAAAAGATAAAAATAAAAAACCAAAAACTTTATTATTTGAGTTTTTCACATAAATTTTGAGGTTATGTGAAAAAAGTGTGAATACAAAAGTTGTAGATCTTTTTATTACCTACAACTTTGCAATTTAAATTTTTTCCATAGGACTTGTAGTTTTGCCGGAAATCGAGATAAACCGTTTTTTATTCTAAAAAACCTACCCCCCCTTCCTTTTCCCGACCTCAGATCGGCCGTAATTTATTTTTCCTTTCTTTTTTGTTATATTATCTTCCTTTTCCAATGTGTTTCATCCTACTATTATTTTTTTTTGTTTCAAAAATTATCTACCCTGGACTAAATAGGTACTAACGTAATATATCGTCGACTGTTCAGCAGCCGTTAAATTCAGCGGTACAACTATTAGAACAGTGAATGGGATTTTTAACCTTTTTGGATTCAGCGACACGGTTGATGGCATAATACGTAAGAACCAATAACAATTTAAGTTCTGTTATATATTAACAAAATTTTATAAACTCAAAGTTATTTAAAAAGATGGACAAATTTCTATTGCAGTCAAAAATTTAATTTGTAGGTGGCATTCGGGAATGGTTAGCATTCTGCCTTTATTTTTTTTCCACAAAGGAACCACAGCACTGGTGTATCGATGGTAGATAAATTTTAAAAAATGAATTTAAATTTTTTTGCATATATTCCTCTCTTGGATATCTATTTAATAAAGTAAAATAAGTACGCAGGAATTGTTCGTTGTACCAAATAATAAATAAGCATATCAATCAAAAAAATAGATAAATAACAATATAAGTTTACTTTGTACCCCAATCGGGTTTTGTTTAATTTCCACCCTCTTATATGATCAATATACAGGGTGTCCCATAAATAATGGGCCACACTTCTAGGGGGGATAGTAGACACCTAGACGAGTCAGAATCGCATAGGATTCGGGGGTCCCAGACTAAATCCCAGGGAGCTAAAAATGGTGCGACACCCCCAAAAAATTATTGAAAAATTCAATTTGTAGAAGAACTACTATTGGTAAAAATTTAATTAGGGTCTCAAATTTTGTGGTTTAATATGATGTTCAAAATTATGGTAAAAGTTTTCACTTAAAAATTTTTTATTACGAAAAAAAAGTCAAAAAACCACAAAAAAATGTGAAAAATCTGCCAAAACTTTATTTTGTATTTGGAAATCCTTTCTTTTGATATCCCCATCTGAAAGAGCATAATTGAAAACCCCAAAGTCCAAAGTTTCACGTAAATACCATCAATATTAAACGCTTGAGATCCTATTAAAGTTTGTTTTTTGCGTGCGAAAACAGCTTCAGAAAACGAGCGTTCAGGGAGAATCTAAGAATTACGGATTGTAGTGGATTGATGCTCACCAAATATTATTCCTCGCCCAATTTGGCGAGACCTGAGATGAGCATGAAAATATCTGAAAACCGCCAACTGAACAATTTGTCGGGATGGAAATTGCAAAAGCGTAAAATGTTGATTTTTAATTTTTATTGAAGTCTATGAAAGGAAAAAAGATATTAAAATTAAATTAACTTAATCATTTATTGGATATAAAGAACAAACTCATTAATAGTTTTAGGAATTATCGATCTTAAAAACGAATAGTATTAATTGTTAGAAATTATCTGATAGTATCGATAATTTTTTTATTTAATTTGATAGTAGTAGTGATTTTACAAATGTATCAATCCAGGAAACAGCATTACTTATTGCTTTTAATGACAAAAACGGTACATTTGTTAGCTTTGAAAAAACCCAATAGAATAATCAATTATTTACAAGCACGGTACTTTAAAGATCTTTTGTAAATAGTTTCTATGGTTATTTTCCGTTATACCCCCGCACTAGGATACGTCAGTCGGTGGATCCTCCATCGCTAGGTTCGTGATTTTGAGTTGCGATAAAAGGGGGATTTCTGGTAATCGAGGAATGATATAATAAGCAAGTGGGTATGTACGGGGTCTCCCCTCAACGTCCGATATAAGAAGTTTGCAAAACAAAGGAATGCATGTTGAAGGTTATGACAAACCTAAGAGATTGCTTATATCGAACGGTGAGGTGAAACCCCGCACACCCTTTGCTTATTCCTCGATTAATAAACCAATCTTATATCGCAATTCAAAATTACGATCATAGCGCTTGAGGATCCGCCGACTGAAGTATCCTAGCGCGAGGATATAATGGGAAAACCCAAAAACGATTTACAAATAGGGTTCAAAGTTGGCACCGTTAGTCTGGATGCAGGCTTGACATCGACGGATCATCGACTGCCGGACGCGTTCAAATACACCAGGAATTTCTTTAACCGTGGCAGCGGCACAGACAACTCTAGCTACCAGATCCGTGTCTGTATCAACTGGATCGTTGTAGACAATATCTTTAATCGCTCCCCATAAGAAAAAATCAAGGCTAGACAAATCTGGTGATCTTGGGGGCCAGTGAACAGGTCCTCCACGCCCAATCCATCTATTTGGAAATGTGGTATCCAGGTAGCTTCGGACAGCCAATCCAAAATGTGCGGGCGCCCCATCATGTTGGAACCACATGTTGCGCTTCACATTTGATGGTACGTGGAGAAGCAATTCTGGAAGTACCTCCTCCAGGAAAATTTTATAATTCCCAGCGGTCAATCTTGAAGGGAGAAGATACGGCCCGACTAAGTAGTCGTCGACCAAACCTGCCCACACATTAATGCTGAAGCGATGTTGTGCCGCGTGATGCCGTACTCCGTGGGGGTTGTCATGAGCCCACAAATGCTGGTTGTGATGATTAAATACGCCATCCCTAGTAAATGTGGCTTCATCAGTAAACATCAAATATGATGGAAAATTTCTATCTTGTGCTTGTTTTTGAAGATACCATTGTGCGAATTGCACGCGTTTAGGATGGTCTTCGGGGAGTAGCAATTGCACTCTCTGAAGACGAAAGGGGTGGAAGGACTCGACTCTCAAAATACGCTGGACATAACTTCGAGAGGTTCCAACATCTGAAGCAATGGCACGTATGCTGGTACTAGGATTATTTTCCACAGCATCCAACACCATTTCTTCGATAGCAACTGAGCCCACCGATCGTGGCCTGCCCTCACTCGCCCTTTCACTTCTCAATGTCCCATTCTCGCATAAATTTTGATGGAGACGTTGGAATACTCTGAAGTGTGGCTGTTCTCTGTTGGGGTACCGATCGGCATAAATACGAGCAGCGGCCCGTCCATTGTAGTCAGCAATACCGTAGACAATGTGCATTTCTGCGAGTTCAGTATTTGTGAATCGATTCATAGAATTCGATAAAAAATTTAAAGAAATCCAAAGCAACAAATAATAATACTTCAGAATTTAAATGGACGAGAGACGAAAAAAGAGATAACAGCGGCTGAATTCAAATAAGGCACAAGTTTAGTACAGAACATACTTAAGTACTGGATGAAATTTGCATACCTAATTTGAAATTATCTACAGACGAAAGTACTGGAAAAAAGTCTGAAAATTTAAAAAGCGCATTATTATGGGATGCGAATTTTTTAATACAAAAATTATTTACTGAAATACTAAAATTTAAAAAAAAGTTATTAATTTACTTAAATGTTTGGGATCGTAACTAGAAACCTAGAAGGTAAATGTTTATTAAAACTATCTTATCAGACACTTAAGAAAAAATAAATTGTAACTATCCCTTTTGCTCAACAAAATTGCGTATTTTCTTAGGGGTAGTTACAATTTTTTTCTTTCGCCAAGTAAGCATGGATGATCTGTAGAAGCGAAAGTTGGCGAGGAATCTAGCATCGCAAATAATGGCGAGAAAATTGGCGAGCATCAATCCGCTACAGTCCGAAACTCGTAGATTCTCCCTGAACGCTCGTTTTCTGAAGCTGTTTCCGCACGCAAAAAACAAACTTTAACAGGATCTCAAGCGTTTAATATTGATGGTTTTTACGTGAAACTTTGGACTTAAGGGTTTTCAACTATGCTCCTTCGGATGGGAATATCAAAAGAAAGGATTTCCAAATACAAAACAAAGTTTTAGCAGATTTTTCACATTTTTTTGTGGTTTTTTGACTTTTTTTCGTAATAAAAAAATTTTTAAGTGAAAACTTTTACCATAATTTTGAAGATCATATTAAACCACAAAATTTGAGACCCTAATTAAATTTTTACCAATAGTAGTTCTTCTACAAATTGAATTTTTCAATAATTTTTTTGGGGTGTCGCACCATTTTTAGCTCCCTGGGATTTGATCTGGGACCCCCAAATCCTATGTGATTCTGACTCGTCTAGGTGTCTACTATCCCCCCTAGAAGTGTGGCCCATTATTTATGGGACACCCTGTATAAAAATGTAAATTACACCTATTTGCAAATGCAACCCACTTGTGTGGCCAAATAAAAGCATAGTGTCAAGAATACTAAAGATTGACTTCAAGAATTTGGATGAAAAGAGTAACGTGGGACGTGAAGTGAATTTTATCGATGATGGATAACATAGAAAGTAGGGAACATCGGAAAGCGCAGCACTCTAAGAAACTTTTGGAATTGATTATTCATTACTTATAGACAAACCCTTGCTACTGAATAAAACTGTATTCTTTAATTGAAGCAATAAGCAAAACCGACAACAATTAGAATTGATGCCGCAATCAGTTGGACAAATGAGTTTGCATTTATCTAGAATCCTATATAGTTAGTTGGTTAGCTTTATGATTATTAATTGGTGTTGTGTATTTGTTTAGCGCTGTTGGCAACAGCGCATGACTATTTAAATAGTTGCTTGATCCATAATAAAATGGTGATACTAACGAACTGACTTGCTGTTGATATCTAATATTGGCGACGATAGGATGGAAGAAGCACCGGCAGGCGGGTCGGCTGCTTTCGGGGCAATTGAACCATTTGATGTGGCAGATCCGGCGTCCTGGCCCTCGTATTGCGAACGCCTGGGATATTTCCTGGAGGCTAACAACATTACAGATCCTGGTAAGAAGCGAGCCGTTCTATTAACTGTCTGCGGAGCAAAAACCTACGCTATCATTCGTTCGCTTGTGCAGGCCCGTGCTGGGTACCTTCAGAGGGCGGTGGACAAAGGGTGAAAGGGCGCCGCCGTTGTAATATTTATCAGTTAACCTAAAAAATTAATTTTCTGCTGTCTCTAGAAATCTATTTCGGGAGGAGCCCAAATATCGTCTAAAAATGTAGATATTATGCAGAAAGCCCAAAAGTATAATTTTGCTAGGAGAGAACCCCCACCCCCAAATTTTCTGTAAGCCGCACATTTTATAGATAAAATAATGTAACCTTACAATACATATTTGAATTTTGATATAACTTGAGTATAAGATGTGATAATAATAGGAAATACAAAAGGGGGGTCTGGGGGTCCTCCCCCAGAAAATTTTTGGAAATTTGACCCTAAGAACATGGTTTTAAACTGTTTTTTGGTACACGTAAACCCAAATTTGGACACATATTTTTAGGTAGAATTTTGGTTTTAATGAACTTATTACAAAACTTTTTTGGAATGAAAATATTACTCCAAATAAGTAAGGAAGGTAAATAGAAAGTCCCTTAATTTGTCTAATTACATGCACATCCGGTGTATTTAAATATTTAAAAAAATTCCAGTTTAAAAACTTGCCAACCGATTTTGATGAAATTTTAATTTGTTGTACAACTTAAAGTGACGCTTTGAACGTATTATCAAACTAATGTGGCGTGTGAAAATTTCTCGCCTTTTTTCTATATTGAATGGTTTTCAGTTTGTATACGATCCCCTATTTGTCCCCGGACCCTTAGTCCAGTAACTTGGTGTCAAAAATAGGGTGTTTCAGGAAAAAAATACAGAAGTTTTTTTCTCGACGGTTTTATATGTTTTCGAGGGTGCTGAATCCGAATCTGAACTTTGCATACAAAATTTCGAATGGCATTTTGGTGAAAATTCGAAAAAACCCTAAAATTTCACCTAATTTTTTGGTTTTTTGTTTGTAGAACGGAAAGTATGGGTTTCTCATGAAACTGTTAAATACAAAAAATAAAGATGATAAAACAAGCTTCCAAATTATTAATTACAACTTTTTTGTCAGACTAATAGTTCGGCCGCTAGAGCGTGTTGAAAATAGGGCAAAATTTGCGCCTGTGGGTAAAAATCCAGAAAATCAAACTTTCATCTAAAAAATAAAGTATTTTTTTAAATAAGGTATTTAAAAAACTAGTTTTATAATGTTTCACATGAAATAAACCATCTATTTAGTCTATTAATTAGTATTTAAATGCATTTTCCTCAGCAATTTTCCTTAAGAACGCAGTTTTAATAGAAGACAATAGTGTAATGATAAGTAAGTCGCTTGTTGAAGAAAAAATACAGAAGTTTTTTTCTCAACGGTTTTATATGTTTTCGAGGGTGCTGAATCCAAATCTGAACTTTGCATACAAAATTTCGAATGGCATTTTGTTGAAAATTCGAAAAAATGCTAAAATTTCACCCCATTTTTTGGTTTTTTGCTTGTAGAACGGAAAGTATGGGTTTCTCGTGAAAATGTTAAAAGTAAAAAATAAAGATGATAAAACAAGCTATAAAATTGTCATTTACAATAATTTTGTCCGACTAATAGTTTGGCCACTAGAGCGCGTTGAAAAAAGGGCAAAATTCGCCCTGGCGGTGGAAAAATCCAGAAAATGACCCTTAAATTCCTAAAAAAGTCATATTTCGATTTAGATAACTAAGAAAAACTACATTTATAATTTCTTACATGATATAATCCTACTATTTATCTCAATTATTATTTATTCAATGAATGTTCTTTAGGAATTCCCTCCCAAAAACGCAGGTTTTTAGGCAAAGAAAATCCAGTTGTTATTTTCTTTTTTGTCCTAGGCACTGATTTCCAATGAAAACTTTTGTTAAGCATTAAAAGTTAATTTTTTTATCTACTACACTCATTGCTTTTTATATTATCCTCTCCTGCTCACAAACTTATAAAATCTATGAATAATTTTTCTTTCTGGAAAACTATAATTTTCTGTTGTAGATTATAAAAACTCCTGGCATGATTACCTGTAATGATACCAAAATTCAAAATAACTTCTTGACACGTGCAATTATAATATTTATTTATCAGTTTCTACACCCAGGAACGTGAATCCAATTGATTTGATAGGGATGAAATTAAGCATAACTTGGTTATAATATAAAATTACATGGTCACAGAAAATTATCCTAGTATATTCTTTAAAGTGATGAACATAATGGTTCTCTCCATTCGGGAATGGGGTTTTATCATGTAAGAAAGTAGTTTTTCTTAGTTATCTAAATCGAAATATGACTTTTTTAGGAATAAAAGGGTCATTTTCTGGATTTTTCCACCGCTAGGGCGAATTTTGCCCTTTTTTCAATGCGCTCTAGTGGCCAAACTATTAGTCGGACAAAATTATTGTAAAAAACAATTTTATAGCTTGTTTTATCATCTTTATTTTTTACTTAAAACATTTTCACGAGAAACCCATACTTTCCGTTCTACAAGCAAAAAACCAAAAAATGGGGTGACATTTTAGCGTTTTATCGAATTTTCACCAAAATGCCATTCGAAATTTTGTATGCAAAGTTCAGATTTGGATTCAGCACCCTCGAAAACATATAAAACCGTTGAGAAAAAAACTTCTGTATGTTTTCTTCAACAAGCGACTTACTTATTACACTATTGTCTTCTATTGAAACTGCGTTCTTAAGGAAAATTTTTGAGGAAAATGCATTTAAATACTAATTAATAGACTAAATAGATGGTTTATTTCATGTCAAACATTATAAAACTAGTTTTTAAAGTATCTTATTTAAAAAAATACTTTATTTTTTAGATGAAAGTTCGATTTTCTGGATTTTTACCCGCAGGCTCAAATTTTGCCCTATTTTCAACGCGCTCTAGCGGCCGAACTATTAGTCTGACAAAAAAGTTGTAATTGACAATTTTGTAGCTTGTTTTATCATCTTTATTTTTGTATGTAACAGTTTCATGAGAAACCCATACTTTCCGTTCTACAAACAAAAAACCAAAAAATGAGGTGAAATTTCAGGGTTTTTTCGAATTTTCACCAAAATGCCATTCGAAATTTTGTATGCAAAGTTCAGATTCGGATTCAGCACCCTCGAAAACATATAAAACCGTCGAGAAAAAAACTTCTGTATTTTTTTCCTGAAAAAACTACCAAGTTACTGGACTACCTGAAAATTTTATAGACTAGATAAATTTTCTGTTATCACATTATTAAAATTTCAAGTGTATACCTGAATTGGAAAGAAAGAAACAGCCGCTTGAATTTTGACACATGTAGGTACAACTCTGCAAACCCTGGGCGGCTCTGAATTTTTTTAAATATGCATGGGCGGGTTCATCAGACTCGCTCTATGGGGACGCTTTTTGCAGTTTTCTTTAAGTTGGTTACCTTTTTAATTTTTTAATGGGCGCCTCTGAAATTACTAAATATGCATGGGCGGGTCCATCAGACTCGCTCTATGGGGACGCCTTTTGCAGTTTTCTTTAAGTTGGTTACCTTTTTAATTTTTTTAATGGGCGCCTCTAAAATTTTTAAATATTTATGGGCGGCTCCATCAGACTCGCTCTATGAGGACGCCTTTTGCAGTTTTCTTTAAGTTGGTTACCTTTTTAATTTTTTTAATAGCGCCTCTGAAATTTTCTAAATCAGTACCAGTACCGAGGGATTCCTTTAGACTCGTTCTCTAGGGGCGCCCTTCGTAATTTTGATTTAGTTCTCGTTACCAACTATGGTGGAGCCTTTTAAAATCATTTTTAACCGCATATGCCCTGTTTACAACAGAGCTCTTTTCTTACACATTAGCAGCAACGACGGCGGATTCCTTGAAACCACATCGCCCCCGTGCACGAACGGCCAGCGCCCCCCCTCCGCAACGGCTCTGCCTCGTAAAACTGGTCAGTTTCGGGGGCGTCAAAAATTTCCAAGCTGGAGGGCGCACCGGGATACGTCCCGGTGGCCCAGCACGGGCCTGCGCTTGTGGCTCCGGATGCTCCCTCTTCTAAGACATTCGACGAATTACAGGAACTGGTAAAAAACCATTTTGTTCCGAGACCTTCAGAAATTTTCCAGAGGTTCCGCTTTTATCGGAGAGATCAGCAGCCTGGTGAAAATTTGTCTACTTTCCTTTCTGAATTAAGGAAATTATCAGAATATTGCAATTTTGGTGTTTCACTGGATACCATGCTACGCGACAGATTAGTTTGTGGACTGAGAGACGATGCACTACAGAGACGATTACTGGCGGAGTCCACCCTTACGCTATCTCAAGCTTACGAAAGGGCATTGGCTGCTGAGACGGCAAATGCGGATGTACGGGAAATAAGGGGTTCGGCGTCTATCAATCAGGCGACCAGTCATTATGGCCGATCGGCGAGCGGGGAATCGGAGAACAGAACACAGCATGGAAGGAGGGAGAGTTGTGCCGGCTGTGGAGGGCCCCACCCAAGAACCTCGTGTAGGTTCAGGGACGCCGAGTGTTTTGCTTGCAAGAGGAAGGGCCACATACGCAGAATGTGCCGGAGAGCCAATAGGACCGTATATGAACAGGAAGTCGATGACGACCCACTACCTGAGGAGATCGGGGGTTTGAATTCACTGACCCTTAACAATGTGTCCGTCAACATCTTGGATGCGGGAGATATGAAAACAACGATCATGATCAACGGCTCACCCTGTACGATGGAGGTGGACTCAGGAGCTAAGGTATCAATAATCGATAAAGCCACTCTGGATCGACTTTACCCCAAAGAAGCTCCACCTCTCGAAAGATCTCCTTTCATTGTCAGGGATTATAATAAGCAGCCTGTGGAGATACTTGGTCAGTGTAGGGTCAGAGTCAGATATGCGTCTACCGATCAGGAACTTCCTATTCTAATCGCAAAGAGGAAGCGTCAGGGGCTTATAGGGTTAAATTGGTTTCGGGCCCTTGGGATAAAAGTAACAGGTATCTTTGCTTTGCAAAACTCCTCGTTAGGGGACGTCATCCGTGAATTTGAAGATGTGTTCAAAGAAGGGCTGGGGACCTTTAAGGGTACCCCCACCAAACTGCATCTTGATCCTGCTGTTCGACCGATTCAGTTAAAGGCCAGGAACGTGCCATTTGCCCTGAGACCTAAAATAGAGAAGGAGTTGCAAAGACTTCAGGAGATGGGAGTGTTGGAACCAGTGAATTACTCCGACTGGGCAACACCGGTTGTTCCTGTGTTGAAGTCTAATGGGGAAGTCAAGGCTCTGTGGAGACTACAAGTGCACTCTCAACAAGGCACTCGGAACTCACCCTTATCCAGTGCCCGCGGTGAATCAAATCCTCGCCGAATTGTCTGGAAGTAAGCACTTCATCAAGCTCGATATGTCTCAGGCATATCTACAGTTGGTTGTGGATGAACCTTCTGCAATGGCTCAGACGATAGTGACTCACAAGGGCGCTTTTAAGTGTAATAGGCTCCAGTTTGGCATATCCACCGCCCCTGGTATTTTCCAACGGTTCATGGAGACTACTCTGGCCAATATACCTGGAGTATTGCCGTATTTTGATGACGTGTTGATTAGAGGATCGACGCTTGATGAGCTGACTGAAAGATTTCGGGAGGTCCTAAACCGATTTTCAAGGTCGGGGTTGCGGCTCAACCGAGACAAGTGCATTATTGGAGCAGACCAAATCGAATTTCTGGGATACAAAATAAGCGAGAGGGGCATACAGCCTACTGAGGACAAGGTCAGGGCTATTCAGAACGCCCCTACACCCACAAAGAAGGAGGAGCTTCAAGCATTTCTGGGACTTTTAAATTTTTATCATGTGTTTTTGAAGAACAAGGCAACTATTGCAGAACCCCTCCATCGATTACTGGATAAGGCTGCTGAATGGAAGTGGGGGACCCAACACGATCAAGCTTTTCGTAACGTAAAAGAACTGTTGACGGCTGACAGTCTTCTTGTTCATTTTGATGAAAGTAAACCCATTATCCTGACTTGTGATGCATCGCCTTATGGAGTGGGAGCCGTTCTGAGTCATCAGATCTCTGAGGGAGTCGATGCACCTGTTGCTTACTATTCCAGAACGATGAGCGCGACAGAAAGAAAATATGCCCAGATCGACAAGGAAGCCCTGGCCATCGTTAAAGGAGTACGGAAATTTCACAATTGTCTTTTTGGACAGAGATTTGAAATTCGAACGGACCATAAACCTTTGCTCGGTCTTCTCGCTGGCGATAGGGCTACTCCCACGATGCTCTCCCCTAGGATGCAGAGGTGGTCGCTGACCCTGAGTTCGTATAACTATAACCTGGTTTATAGACCAGACAAATCTATCGCTAACGCTGACGGACTTAGTCGCCTACCCATGTCATCGGTGGTCGATAGTGACATCGCCATCGGGGAAGTTTTGCTGTTGGAGGCGTTGGATAAGCCCCCGCTGTCGGCTGAAGACATCGCAAGAATGACAGCGAGAGATCCGATTCTGGCCAGAGTGCATAGCTGGGTTCTTGGGGGATTTCCGGCTGAGAGCCCGGGAGCGGACTTCTCTCCGTACCTTCAACGCCGTTTTGAATTGTCCGCGTACAGGGGATGTCTTTTGTGGGGATCTAGAGTTATCGTACCCACTAAAGCCCGAGACCACATCCTGGCTACCCTGCATGATTCTCATCAGGGTATTGTCCGCACCAAGGGCTTGGCGAGAAGCTACGTGTGGTGGCCGGGCATGGACAGACAGATCGAACAGATGGTGAACTCCTGCAACACGTGCCAGCAAACAAGACATGCCCCACCGAAGACCGTCGGAACATGGGAGCCTACAGGGAAAGCATGGTCTAGACTTCATATAGATCATGCAGGGCCTTTTCAGGGAGCCGTTTTTCTGATAGTGGTGGATTCGTTTTCTAAATGGTTGGAGGTCGCGAAGGTTCCATCAACTGATTCAGACGGCGCTATGGAGGCTTTGAGGAGGATGTTTAGTACTCTCGGCATACCTGACACTATTGTGTCCGATAATGGAACTGCATTTACGTCAGCAGCATTCAAGGATTTTCTAGCAAAGAACGGGATTGCTCATGTTTTCATACCCCCGAGGCACCCTTCCTCCAACGGCCAGGGGGAAAGGATGGTCCAGACTACGAAAGATGCCCTGCGAAGGATAGTAAGGGGAAGTTGGAACTCCCGACTCGCTGCATTTCTCTTGGCTCAGCACGCGACCCCGAATAGCGTAACCAATACTTCCCCAGCGGAGCTCTTGATGGGTCGTCGTTTGATGACATGCCTGGACAAATTGCATCCTGACCTGGTGGCGCCTCGGTCGATCACGGACGTCGCTTTGCCGAGAAGAGTCTTTGCCCCCCCTTGATCCTGTGTACGTCTTAGGTCATCACCCTCATGAGAAATGGGTGCAGGGAACTGTAACAGGTTCGGTCGGTCTCACCACATACGAAGTTTTGACGGACACGGGATTCGTGTGGAGGAGACACGTCGACCAGATCAGGCGTAGACATGGAGCTCCTCGCCAGGCGGAGGGTCCTTCTCTTGTTGATCAGAGCTGCCGGGAGTCTTCCCCTGCCCCGGATCCCGCGCCTGCCTCACCGCGGCCAGTTCCGGACGTTTCCATCCAGACAGACTTGTCGACGCCGCCCTTGGACACGAGGGATCGGGACGACGTTCTTCCACTGGCAGCGGTACCGGAACCTGAGGTGTCTTCTGGGCCCCTGGTGAACCCGCCCCAAGTTACCTTGCCGGACAGTGGCGGATTTCCAAATGTGCCGCCTATAGGCTGAACAAAAATTTGCCGCCTATATGCTATACATCTTACAAAACTAAACAGGGGTGTCATTTCAGTTTTTAGTTGGGGAGGGTCATAGATTTTAAGGGGGTTTGGTACACGCCGTGACATGACTTTTGGTTTCTTATTTTTTTGGAAGGGGTGCTGTCTAACTGAACGTCTTCTTAAGGGCCCGAGTGTATTTATACCTGAAGTGTTAGATCACTTAAAAGTAATGTTTTACATGAAATATTACAATTTTACAATGTAAGCTCGAAGTAAAAATGGGCGGTCTGGGGTAACCCCCAGGAAATTTTTAAAAACTTGCTTCTTAAAGAAGTGTTTCAGCTCAATTTGAGACCCTTACACGGGGCCGTAGCTAGACTTTTTTTCAAGGGGTGGGGTTAGAAAAAAATTTCTTGAAATTTTATTTCGATTTTGTAGGAGACCTAGGTAAGAAGACAGCGACGGATCCAGGATTTGGTATTGGGGGGCTGAAAATTTTGAACATTAAAATCGTCTTCTAATACCATAGAAAGGGGTCTGGGGGGTCCTCCCCCAGAAAATGTTTGGAAATTTAAGTATAAAAAGCAGATTTTCAACTCGTTTTGGTACACCTTATCCCGATTTCGGACATAAATTTTCAAGAATTTAATTTACATTTTGGTAGGATTTTTGTATCTCGACGAAATTTTTACAGAAAAGTGGTAAATAATAGGGTTCAAAATCCCAAAGAGGGGTCTGGGGGTCCTCCCCCAGAAAATTTCTGGAAATTTGACCCTAAAAACAGGATTTAACTCGTTTTAGAGTAGCTTTTCCCTTTTTTTTACCCCCCTGAGTTCCCACTTCCCCACCTTCTCACAATTAGTTCTTATTACTTTTGGGGAGGGGAGCTTAAGTCCCCTAGCCCCCTGGATCCGCTAGTGTGATGTGATGAGTTAGAACTCCGAACTCATGGCCCCTTTATGATTTCACTCATTTTTAGACTAACCCGAAGAGGACCACTCCTTGCAAGCCCCAATATTTTCAAGGAACGACTGCTATAATAGATTTCAAAATTTCAAGGGGGATTGGGGGTTCTCCCCAAGAAAAATTTTGAATTTTGAACCTTAAAAGTAGGGGTTTTATGCATTTTAAGGCTAATTTTTATGTAAAAACATAAACAGTACGTAAAAATTTGGTGTCAAATTTCGGGGGGGGGGGGGGTTGAACCCCCAACACCCCCTTGGATACGCATACGGCCCTACCCTTACCTTGAAAACCTCCTTCACAGTTCCTTAAAAACCACAGAATTTTATAGGGGAAGAAGTTTTAAAAAACGTCTAACGGGGGCCAGAGGTCCTCCCCCAGAAAATATTTTTGGAAATTCCCTCCAAACTTGTGTTTATCTAATTTCAAACTCTATGGAGTGGAGAGAACACCAAAAGGGAAAAGCTTATTGTTAGGCAGCATAAATTTCAAAGGGGAAAACTCTGAAAACACTGTATAACATATAACAAAATTTGAGAGGGGAGTGTGGGGGTTCTCCTCCAGACGTTTTTTTTAATTACCCATTAAAGTAGTGTTTTAGCTCATTTTGAGACCCTTTGGGTAACAAAGAGAACAGTTCCTTGTAAGCCACAGAATTGCTTTTTTGAAAGGACGTTCGCGTCGGAGCTTATGTTTAGTGTTTCATTTCTCCTCTCCTTTTTCTATTCAGAAAAAAAATTATCCCGTCAGAAATTTGCCGCCTACTAAAATTTGCCGCCGTAGGCTATAGCCTAGCTAGCCTATTTAGAAATCCGCTACTGTTGCCGGACAGGACTGATCTTCCGCCTTCCCGGCCAGTAAGGTCCAGACGGCCCCCTGAATATTTGAAGGACTATGTTACCTAAATGGGAGGGGTGCATTTGAACTTATACTTCATCTGAATTTATTTGATAAATTGTATTTTTGTGTTCTAATTCTATGTTTGTTTCTGTGTCTATTTGGTATAAAGAGATTTTAAAATTACTTAATGGGGAGGGATGTTGTGTATTTGTTTAGCGCTGTTGGCAACAGCGCATGACTGTATTTAAATAGTTGCTTGATCCATAATAAAATGGTGATACTAACGAACTGACTTGCTGTTGATATCTAATAATTGGTAAGGCAAAAAACCTTCTAACTCTCTGAGAAGTTCTACACTTTTGTATGATAACAAATACACAAAACAAAAGTATAATCAAGCACATTGATGCTAAGATTAAGACAACAATTTAGATCTTTACTGTGCATCCCAGCACCTTATACTTGGGAAGTACAAAAGGGATGAGATAAATAAAACTATACAGATTATACAAATTTATAAATACATAATTTATAAAATCTAATACTTACTAGCTGTACTGCCTAGTTCACGTCCCACCTCCTTCTAAGCATTTTTCTTGATCTCGGTGTTCGTTTATCCTTTGTACGATGCATCGCAGATGATCTTCCTCTCTTCGACTTCCTTAACCTTCCTACCCTCTTGAAAAAATAGTCACATATTCCCCTCGTGGGGTCTCTGAGGACCCCATGCGTAAAACATGCCTATGACTCTAATAAAGGTTAAAAATTCCTTAAATGGAGAAGAATTGTCATTTTTTATTTCTTCAAGACAAAAGCTGTCCAAAATTTCCCTGAACCCAAAACTGTTACTCAACTACAATCTTTCCTTGGTCTCAGCTCCTATTTCAGAAAGTTTATCAATAATTATGCCAGTATTGCGAAACCCTTAAGTGATATGCTCCGGAAATCCGTTCCATTCAAGTTTGGTCCGGAACAACGACATGCTTTCCAAGAATTAAAAGATTCCCTTTCCAGTGATCCTGTTCTGCATATTTATCGTCAAGGCTCTGACTTGGAACTCCATTGCGATGCCAGCAAGTACGGCTTTGGTAGTATTTTACTACAGCGTTCAGAAGATGATAAACTTCACCCTATCGAATACATGAGCTGCAAAACTTCGCCACAAGAAGAAAAGTACTCTAGCTATGAACTGGAAGTCCTGGCTATTATCAAGTCTTTAACTAAATTTCGGCACTATCTCTTAAATTCAAGATTTAAAATCTTCACAGATTGCCAAGCCTTTCAACAGACAATGAGTAAGAAGGATCTTACACCCAAGATCGCTCGTTGGGCTCTGTTTTTAGAAGATTTCCAGTATGACATCCAACACCGTTCAGGAACTCAGATGAAGCATGTGGATGCTCTGAGCAGAAACCCCGTTTTCCTGATAACCTATGATGAAGTCACGCAGAAAATTGCAGCCTTACAGTCCAAAGATGAATTTACCCTTTCCATGAAGCAGATGATTCAAGATAGTGACCAGACAGAATTTTTCCTGAAGAATGGAGTGTTGTTCAAGATGCACGAAGGAAGAGAACTCCTCGTCGTTCCTGAAGCTATGAAGAGTGAAATTGTACGAGACGCCCATGAGCAAGGTCATTTCGCTGTAGCAAAAACTGAAAATCTTGTACGGCAGCACTATTTTATTCCAAATCTGAGGAAGTGCGTAGAAACAGTGGTTACGCATTGTGTCAAATGTATCCTGGTCAACCGTAAGCGTGGAAAGCAAGAAGGATTCCTAAATCCCATTCCAAAAGAAGATACTCCCTTTGGAACTTACCATATTGACTTCATTGGACCGTTGCCATCTACGAATAAAAACTACAACCATATCTTCACAGTGGTAGACGCTTTTACAAAGTTTGTGTGGTTGTATCCAGTCAAGTCTACTTCTTCCAATGATGCCATACAGAAGTTACAACAACAGCAAGCTGTCTTCGGTAATCCTCACCGTATAATCTCCGACAAAGGCTCAGCTTTTACATCTCACGAATTTCAACGTTACTGCGAAGATGAAGGAATTAAACATCATTCCATCACTACAGGAGTCCCTAGAGGTAATGGACAAGTTGAGAGAATTCATGACACCCTCACACCTATTCTTGCAAAGCTATCTATTGAAGACCCTTGCAAATGGTACAAGTTTGTCCCATCCGTCCAGCGCATCATCAACAGTACAGTAACTCGAAGCACGAATACGTCCCCCTTTCAACTTCTGACAGGTGTTGTCATGAAGCACAAGACAGATGAACTCATCATAAAGACTCTGGAAGAAGAATTTCGTAATTCCTTTACCCAAGAACGTGATAAACTTCGCCTTGAAGCAAGAAAGAATATCCTGAAGATTCAGGAAGAGAATCGTCAAACCTACAACAAAAGCCGAAAACCTCCACCTACTTATCGTGTCAATGACTTAGTAGCAATCCAACGAACTCAGTTTGGAACTGGACTGAAGCTACGCCCTAAATTTCATGGACCTTACCGCATCGTAGCAGTCAAACCCAACGATCGGTATAATGTGGAGAAGGTTGGAAATCATCCTGGACCCAACCTCACTTCAACAGCTGCAGACATGATAAAATCATGGACTAATTAACTATTATTTTTTTTTTCAGTATTTTGCATATTTTATTTTTGCATAAATATTTCTGTTCGTCTTTCTCTTTGTTTTTTTTTGTATCTTTTCAGTTATCTTTGTGTTTTCCCTTGGACCAGTTGAGGGACCAACTGGGCCAGGATGCCCGAGAATGTGGGATCGTGATCCCTGGGCTTTTTACAACTAAACTCTCCCTGTGCGGCGCCACCTGGCGGCCGGCGCAATCCGGAACAGATTCGAACGAGATACCAAGGCGAGCAGGCCGGTGTCTTCGTTGCTCCCTCATTAAGCGACCTAGGGCCTCGAGCTAGGAGGTTCCTTCTATATATTTGTGCTCTCATCTGATTATTATTGTCCTTGTCTTCTCGTCCTGTGTACCTTGATGTTTCGTATTGAATATAGATTGATGTCAACTATAACTGTGTTTTCATTGAACCTCGGGATCCCTCTACATCTACATACCCCTAGAATGCCAAACCCCACATATATATATATATATATATATATATATATATATATATATATATATATATATATATATATATATATATATATATATATATATATATATATATATATATATATATATATATATATATATATATATATATATATCACTTGTCTATGGAGAAAATTTTTTTTTGAAAAGTTGAAATCTCACCCTCCAGTTTGGTGACATTATGTGAGTTAATGCCCCTGTTAAAATATTAGATCATTTAAAGGTTATTTAGAGGTAGCTCAAAGGCTTTGAAGTTTTAGCCATTAGCGTCTATGGAAAAACGCATGTTTTCGGTAAAGGAATTTACATTTCAATTGATATAGCAGTAATATGTGCTTATAAAATGTATATTTCTTTTAGACATAACAAGGTTATTATAATTTAAGTTTTTGACAAAGATTATTCCTTGTCTGGGACTCGCATAACAACTTCTCAAACTCTAAATAACAACTTTTCATACAACTTTAAATTAAACGTCTACTTCCAATCAAAAACTTTAACACCAACTAGCTAAACTGCTAGAGCTGGTAAAAAAATGCTATTTACTTTGCCTTCTTGACTTGGTGAACAAAGATAATTTCTCGAAGACAACAAAGATAATTTCTTGTGAGACATGATAATTTCTCGAATAAGCATTGACCTTTTTTGCGAAATTCCTTCTAACTAAAGGTATTTACTGTGGAGCTCTAGGTGCCTTCCATCATGTAAGTAGATAAGAAGATTATTTACTGTTTAAATATATGGCTGTTTCATCAACAGTTTAAAGTTTAAACTATAACTATCAAGGTTTAAAAAAGGAACGATACAAAAGCTATTAAAACGACTTGATGTCAAAACAAAAGATATCCACCTGTAACGATGAAGTCTGTCACTCCTCAATGTAATTCATAATTAATTTAATTCATGCAATTTTATATGAGCATGAACAGGAGCTTCTGTTGAGATAGTAGCAATGAACCAGTGCTTCATTTGTATAAATGTTCTACAAACAATTCAAACTCTTTTAAAGCCTTCTTCTCTCTTGGTTTTAGTTTAAACTTTAAACTGTTGATGAAACAACAGTATCTTTAAACAGTAAATAATCTTCATTATCTACTTTACATGATGGAAGACACCTGGAGCTCAAAAGTAAATACCTGAGAATGAGTTTCATACAAATAGATCAATGCTTATTCGAGAAATTATCTTGAGTTTTTGTGTGATTAGTAGATAGAAAATGCCGGTTCTGCGACATTGCGGAGGTGCGGACGCGGAGTGGCTCTGTGGCTGTCTGGCCTGGTACTTTGCGGCGGAGTGTCTGGACTGATACTTTGGGGCTCCCTTCTCATTCTACTAGATAGCGGAGTGTCTGGACTGATTCTTTGCAGCTTAACCACTAAATTGGGGCTCTACCAATAAATTGGGGCTCTACCAATAAATTGGGGCTCTACCAATAAATTGGGGCTCTGCCACTAAATTGCGACTCCACCACTAAAATTAAAGTTATTTTACACATCAATATACTCTAAGACCCACCAGCCAATCAGCAGAAAGCATGATAGTTAAAATTATTTTACTACATAAAATTATAAGGTTAATTAAAAAACTGTAACCGCTTTTAACTGTAATTTGAACAAAATTAGTAAATTGCAGCTCTTCCACTATATTGGGGCTTTAGAACTCATGCAACAACAAGAAGCTAAATTATTTTAAGATAATATTAATTGATAGTAAAAGTTATTAACAAAGGTTAATTAACAGTTATTTTACATAAAATTATAAGGTTAATGAACAAATTAACCGCTGTAATATATCACTTATTAAATGCCCATACCGGAGTAAAAGACGAAGACAATCACAAACTCAAATGTAGACTGCACTACTCACCTGTCATTGAGTCACACCCTAACAATGCGCCGGCGAACACCCCCCCTTACCTTTCACAGAGCAATAGTATGTGTGGTGATAACGGGGTGGGGACCATTGGGGTTGATAGCGATTGCATATTTTTCTCGCAATACACCAATGAGGTAGTTTCAAAAGATATTATATATTTTTTCATTACATCATTTCTATTTCATTAAATTTACAGTTTAATATTCACTTTAGTTACAGATTGGCTCAAAATGCTTATCCTATCACAATCTTTAACTTCAAAAAGACCATAATCTTTTCACCTGAAAGGAAAGGATACTTTGAAAAATTGAGAATAATCAACCATTTTCAGACCACTTGACATATATGTAATATGTTATCCTATTGGTGAAATTATTTTACAACTTCGATTAAAAATTACTAATTATGGGCATACTGGATAATATTTTAAGCAATATTTTAAATAAAATATACTTTTTATTGCGAGTTCTGTTCGAGGAGTTTATTTTTCTCATAGAATGTTAGAAACATTCAAGTTAAAAACGATAAATCCATTAATTTTCACTTAAGTTACAGATTGGCTCAAAATGCTTATCCTATCACAATCCTTAACTTCGAAACGACAGTAATCTTTTCACCTGAAAGGATACTTTGAAAAAAATTGAGAATGATTGAGTATTTTTAGACTTGACATATAATACGTTATCCTACTGGTGGAATTACTTTTATTTTACAATGATTAAAAATTACAAATTATTACATTGGATAAGATTTTAAATATTTTAAGCAATTTTTTTAAAAATAAAATATACTTTTTATTACGAGTTCTGTACAAGGAGTTTATTTTTTTTTCAAAGAATTTTAGAAACATTTCAGTTAAAAATGATAGTTAAATTGCGTAGTTAATTTTCAATATGATTCAATTGAAGATATTACTTATTTTATTCGCAAAGAAGCTTTCTCTAGTTTTAATCATGGGAATATATGATTAATCATCTTAAACTTATAACCTATTTAAATAAATTTTTTCTGAAAGCATTATATGAATAAGATAATTTTTGTAACTAAATTGTAAAATATATACAATTTATCCAACAGTTGAAGAAATTTCTATCGTTAACCTTTTCTTTAAAGTATGCTATGATGCTGCCACTACAGTATATACACACTACATACATTAATTTTTATTAGTAATTTTCTATATTTCTTATTTGCAAAGATGTTCCTATTTGTATTTCTTTTTCATATTAACTCAAATTTTTTATCTTTTTAAAAGAATTTTAGCATAACTTTAATTTTTTCGTGACAAAGTATGAAATTTTCTTCTTTGAAAACGACAGAAACAAGACAAATTTTTTATTTTAAAACATTTTTATTATTATTTTCTTGAATAAATAATGTTCCTTACAGATTTGAGACCACCACAAGGCAACCTTAAATCTTCAACAGATCTACAAAGCTATTCAATTTCTCATAATGGCTGATATTTAGACATACTCAGCTCAAAGTGTTCAATTTTTTCAAGAGTCCACCCTGAGCCACGCTGAACAAATTCATCAAATGCCATTCTGATTTTAGCAAAAGCTTCTTGAATGTGACCCTCTATAGTATTACTCACTAATTCCAACAGAACATCACTTCTAAAGTAAGGAGTTGCATGCTCTTCATCACCATTCTCACTAAAGCGTACAAGAGTAGCTTTTACAACTCCATACCATTTAATTGCACCCATTACATGCAGTTCTTCATTTAATTTTGACTGTAGGTGCGGGGCTACTTCTTCAAAGAAGAGGATGAAATCCCCTTTCATTTCTTCCAAAGGCTCAAAATAAACATTAGCAAATGTATTTAGGGCTCTTTCTTCCCTTTTGACACGTTTTGAACTCTCTAATGCAATCGGTAATACTCCTCCCGCTTTGGTCAAGGGGCTTGCAGAGTGACTCTCCCTTACATGTTGTTGCTTTGTTTTAACAGAGGCAAAGGAACGATCACACAATTCACAATTAAACTCCCCACTATTATGTTTTAACATATGCATAGTATAGTAGTGCTGTCTTTGGAAGGATCTATCACAAATTTCACATTTAAAGTATTTTTCTTGAGAATGTGTTCTCTTATGTCTTTTTAAGGCACCATTTCGGGTGAAAGTTTTGTCGCAAATTTCACAAACGAATTTTTTTCTCCTGATGTGTTAGCATATGCTTATCATAGTATTTTCTTTGGAAGGATCTATCACAAATTTCACATTTAAAGTATTTTTCTTGAGAATGTATTACCTTATGTCTTTTTAAGACATCATTTCGGGTAAAAGGTCTAGCACAAATTTCACAGACAAACGATTTTTCTCCACTATGAATTTTCAAATGTTTAACAAGAGAGTTTTTCCATGCAAAAATTTTTGAACATATAGGACAAACCTGTAAAAATAATTGAAATTAGTCATTATACTAACACCTACATGAAAGATACCCCCAAAGTAAAAGTGCACTTACCAAGTGTTGGTTATGCATGCTCATGCCAGGAGATGCAACCATCCCATCATTATCATGTTGAATGGAAGTACCAGACTCCTTAAGTTTATTGAAAGTGTCAGTCTCCTCACAAGGATAGTTGGAAGAGTAGGACTCTGATGCATTCTCACTCAACACATAGTTCAATGTTTGAGGTGAAATATCAAAATCAGCTGTCTAAAAAAATATATAAAATAAATCATTGATTTAGAAAGTGAATAAACCTATACTAAAAAAAAACAATTTGCTAGTATTTATCATACATTAAGTAAATCCTTTCTCTTAAAGAGAAGTAAAACCTTTAAATAAGACTTATACATGTAGCAGATCGGTGGTCTGGGGCAAGTAAAAGGCGTTCTTTAAAATAACGAAACTTTATTAAAAAGTAGAACAGAACGTAGAAGTTAAAAAACGAAGTGATGAACAAGATAAAACGACGTCTGGATAAAACTGTTGATGGGTAAAACTGTTGATGGGTAAAACCGTTGATTGCTAAAACTCCCACGCAGCGATCCTTTTCTCCCAGCACGGCCGTCTGCCGTATTCCTCCTGATCAGTCGTCTGTCTCCTGATCGGCCGTCTGCCGAGTTCCTCTCCAGCGTCTCGATCAGCCCTCTCAGCACGGCCGTCTGCCGTATGCCTTTTGATCGTCCAGCCTAGCCTTCTCCCAATTCCTTCGAAGCGTCTAACCGTCAGCCCCGTAAATCTCTTGTGCCGCGCTTTATAGCCAGCTCTGGTGACGTAAAGCCGATGACGTGACCCTCGTGCCGTTGCCAACAGTTCCTCGGGTTCCTCACTTCCTACAGCTCGGCCATCCTGATGCTGCAGGCGCCCCGACTGCTCTTCTAGAAAAAACGAAAAAGAACAAAACAAAGTCCAAGTTCGAGTCAACAATTTCTGGCCATGGTTTAATATAGTCCGTTGCAGTAGACTCAACGCCGAGACACTCCGAGTCCGGGATTCCAAGTCCGCCGCCGACGAAGCTGTAAAACACCCACACTAGCACTTTCTTTCACTACACACCGCCCCTGGGAAAAAGACACCTCCATCTGGGACAAAACGTCGACTCCCAAAATCATGCATGTGCCCAGATCCTTTACCACATGTATATCGACAGGCATCCACTTGTCATCAATTAGGATCTTATCCCTAAAATGTCCAGTCGGTTCTATCGTGATTCCTCCCGCACCCGTTAGCGACACTTTGTTATTATTCAACTCCGGACCACCCAACTCCTCATAAACTTCCTCTGAAATCATGGTTAAATCACTCCCTGTATCAATCAAGGCCTCCACTTCCTTATTTCCAACCTTTATTACCTTGCGGAATTTTTTATCGACACTGCACTGACTCAATTTAACGTCTTTGTTTCCACAATCTTTCTCTTTATGACCGAAAACCCTACAACGTCTACAACGCACGCCCTCTTCTCTGTAGTTGCATTGACTGACCCTGTGACCCTTCTCCAAACACTTAAAACAATAATAGGCATCTCCCTGTCGGCCATCACCGAATTTCGACCTATTCCATGAATTTTCTCCATTTCCCTGATACCGGAAATCAGTTCTGGTGTTTTGGGGCCTCGCTTCATTTCTATCTCTGTGAAGAAACTGTCGGGTTATGAAAAAGTCATCCAATTTTGAGACTAGCGTTTCGATTTTAGTGATTGCCGGCAACACGTCACAAAAATGGCTTCTAGCTTCCGCTGGTAGTTTACGCCTGATCTGGTCCACTATCATAAGCTCCTTCAGATCTTCAAACTCCCTGATGCCCAGACCACCAACCCACTCGTCAAAATAAACCTTTAGATCAAAAGCAAAATCCCTCCAGGACGTTCTTTCCTCTTTATTAGTGTTTATAAAGTTCGCCCTAAATTGTTCCGGTGTGAGTTTAAATCGTTTAAGTAGAATATTCTTGATGTGATCATAATCGTTTGCCTTTTCTTCCGGTTCTCTAGTGACAAAACTTACTATATCTAAAGGTAAAAGTCCCACCAAATAAGTGACCCAATCTTCTTTCTTGATTTCAATCCTCTGAACCTGCTTTTCAAATAATGAGAGATATAGGGAAATGTCCTGTTTATTGTCAAACTTTGACATCAATTTGGATAGATCTCTAGCGGGCTCATAATTGGATGTGCTTTGTCTATTAGTCTCAGTCTGTAGTTTTAACTTAGCTAACTCGAATTCCCTTTGCTCCCTTTGATTTTGGAGTTGATCGCGATCGCGCTGAACTTGATCGCGGTCTTTCTGATCCTGTTCCTCCCGCTCTAATACAATAGTTTTCAGCATGTCTTTACAAATATTTTCGTCGTAATTTTTTAAACCCAGAATTACTCCTGCCATGCTTGTGATCGTACACGGGTCAGGTAGGTTCAAACCCAGTTCTATCACCAATTTCACAAGATCACATTTCCTTGCTCTCGATAAATACGCCATGATCAAAAAGCACTTACTTCCACGCAGGATTGCCTTTCCCACAAGATCACTTCAGCTTTCGATCCAGCTTACCGTCACCTGAACTCTCCAATCATCCGGTTCTTCTGTCGAGGTTACTAAACTCCTTCGGCCGAGCCCCCACTTGTAGCAGATCGGTGGTCTGGGGCAAGTAAAAGGCACTCTTTAAAATAACGAAACTTTATTAAAAAGTAGAACAGAACGTAGAAGTTAAAAAACGAAGTGATGAACAAGATAAAACGACGTCTGGATAAAACTGTTGATGGGTAAAACTGTTGATGGGTAAAACCGTTGATTGCTAAAACTCCCACGCAGCGATCCTTTTCTCCCAGCACGGCCGTCTGCCGTATTCCTCCTGATCAGTCGTCTGTCTCCTGATCGGCCGTCTGCCGAGTTCCTCTCCAGCGTCTCGATCAGCCCTCTCAGCACGGCCGTCTGCCGTATGCCTTTTGATCGTCCAGCCTAGCCTTCTCCCAATTCCTTCGAAGCGTCTAACCGTCAGCCCCGTAAATCTCTTGTGCCGCGCTTTATAGCCAGCTCTGGTGACGTAAAGCCGATGACGTGACCCTCGTGCCGTTGCCAACAGTTCCTCGGGTTCCTCACTTCCTACATACATACTTTTATACGATCAAAATCCATGGAAGAAATACCAGATTCTTGATGACTCATTTTTTTTTTAAATTAGAGATGAACGCTCAAACGAACGAAAATATGTGAGAATAATTCGAAGTTAACAGATCGCAGGAGAGATCCTCGTAATTGTTAGCAGCAATAGAAGTGAGTGTTCTTATCCTTGTGGCTCATTATATACAAGTTGAAATGATGCCAAGTCGCCAAATAGTATCGCCAAATCATTAAATATTATCACAAAGTTGCCAAATAGTATCGCCAAATCATTAAATATTCTCAGAAAGTCGTCAAATATTGTTACCAAGTCACCAAATAATGGCGCAACGATGAAGATGTCACGTGATTATCTATTATCATATGTTTACTCTGATTGGTTGATAAGTTATCAACTATTCACACACTAGAAAAATTTTACAAGAAATCAAAGCTTATACATCAAAAAACTAAAATCTTTTTTAAATATAAAAACTTTGAAACTACAAAACTAAAATTTGACTAAAAATTCAGATAAGCACATGAATAAAACTAAAAACTTTGTTTGAAATGAACTAGAAAACGAAAAACTTTACACAAGAAATGAAAACTTATACACTGAGAAACTAAAATCTTTGTTAAAAATAAAAGCTTAACTGAAAACTTTGTTAATAATGAAGACAAATACAGAAAAATTACTTAATACTTTGTTAAAAATAAAAACTGAACTGAAAATTTTGTTAAAAATTAAGACAAATGCAGAAAAATAACTTAATACTTTGTTAAAAATAAAAACGAACACAGAAAAACTTTACAAGAAATGAAAACATACATTGAAAAACTAAAATCTTTGTTAAAAATAAAGACTTAACTGAAAATTTTGTTAAAAATTAAGACAAATGCAAAAAATAGCTTAATATACTTTGGCAAAAAATAAAAAGGAACACAGAAAAACTTTACAAAAATGAAAACTTATACACTGAAAAACTAAAAACTCTGCTAAAAATGAAAACTTAACTGAAAATTTTGTTAAAAATTAACACAAATGTAGAAAAATAACTTAACACTTTGCTAAAAATAAAAACGAACACAGAAAAACTTTACAAGAAATGAAAACTTATACACTGAAAAACTAAAATCTATGTTAAATATAAAAACTTATTCACTACGAAACTAACAACTTTGTTTGAAATGAACTACAAAACGAAAAACTTAACTCAAGAAATGAAAACTTATACACTGAAAAACTAAAATCTCTGTTAAAAATAAAAACTTTACTGAAAATTTTGTTAAAAATTAAGACAAATGCAGAAAATAACTTAATACTTTGTTAAATATTAAAACTTAGAAATTATGAAACGAAAAACTTAAACATAAATAAAAACTTATACACTACAAAACTAAAATATTTGTTAAAAATAAATAAAAAAATTGAAAAAATTTTACAAGAAATAAAAATTAACACTAAAAACTTTACCAAAAAGAAATTATTACGAAAAACTTTAACCAAAAGAAAAACCTAAAAACTATAAGACTAAAAACTTTGTTAAAAATCAAGACAAACGCAGAAAAATAACTTAATACTTTGTTCAATATAAAAACTTAAAACCTATAAAACTAAAAACTTTAGGAAAACTTTGTTAAAAATAAAGAAACCAATACAGAAAAATTTTAAAAATAAATAAAAACTTCGAAAAATATTACAAGAAATAAAAAATAACACTAAAAACTTTATCAAAAAGAGATACTTACAAATTATAAAACTAAAAACTTTGTTAAAAATAAAAAAAATTGAAAAGTTACACTAAAAAAACTAAAAACTTTATCAAAAAGAAATACTTTTTGTTAAAAAAATACTTTGAAAAATATATTTGTACAAGAAATATGCTAAAAACTTTACCAATATCGCCCATACTTTGATAAAATTAGGAGACTGATAGATTCACGTCTCCCTTTCATTGGGACGCTTTTTTTATTATGAAAACTCGGTGGGCTGAAAACTCCTTCTTAATGAAGGAAATTTAAAAATAGTACTTTTAAATTTTTCAGCCCACGTTTTACATAATAATTAAAAAAGCGTCCCAATGAAAGGGAGACGTGAATCTATCAGTCTCCTAATTTTATCAAAGTATGGGCGATATTGGTAAAGTTTTTAGCATATTTCTTGTACAAATATATTTTTCAAAGTATTTTTTTTAACAAAAAGTATTTCTTTTTGATAAAGTTTTTAGTTTTTTTAGTGTAACTTTTCGATTTTTTTTATTTTTAACAAAGTATTTAGTTTTATAATTTGTAAGTATCTCTTTTTGATAAAGTTTTTAGTGTTATTTTTTATTTCTTGTAATATTTTTCGAAGTTTTTATTTATTTTTAAAATTTTTCTGTATTGGTTTCTTTATTTTTAACAAAGTTTTCCTAAAGTTTTTAGTTTTATAGGTTTTAAGTTTTTATATTGAACAAAGTATTAAGTTATTTTTCTGCGTTTGTCTTGATTTTTAACAAAGTTTTTAGTCTTATAGTTTTTAGGTTTTTCTTTTGGTTAAAGTTTTTCGTAATAATTTCTTTTTGGTAAAGTTTTTAGTGTAAATTTTTATTTCTTGTAAAATTTTTTCAAATTTTTTATTTATTTTTAACAAATATTTTAGTTTTGTAGTGTATAAGTTTTTATTTATGTTTAAGTTTTTCGTTTCATAATTTCTAAGTTTTAATATTTAACAAAGTATTAAGTTATTTTCTGCATTTGTCTTAATTTTTAACAAAATTTTCAGTAAAGTTTTTATTTTTAACAGAGATTTTAGTTTTTCAGTGTATAAGTTTTCATTTCTTGAGTTAAGTTTTTCGTTTTGTAGTTCATTTCAAACAAAGTTGTTAGTTTCGTAGTGAATAAGTTTTTATATTTAACATAGATTTTAGTTTTTCAGTGTATAAGTTTTCATTTCTTGTAAAGTTTTTCTGTGTTCGTTTTTATTTTTAGCAAAGTATTAAGTTATTTTTCTACATTTGTGTTAATTTTTAACAAAATTTTCAGTTAAGTTTTCATTTTTAGCAGAGTTTTTAGTTTTTCAGTGTATAAGTTTTCATTTTTGTAAAGTTTTTCTGTGTTCCTTTTTATTTTTTGCCAAAGTATATTAAGTTATTTTTTGCATTTGTCTTAATTTTTAACAAAATTTTCAGTTAAGTCTTTATTTTTAACAAAGATTTTAGTTTTTCAATGTATGTTTTCATTTCTTGTAAAGTTTTTCTGTGTTCGTTTTTATTTTTAACAAAGTATTAAATTATTTTTCTGCATTTGTCTTAATTTTTAACAAAATTTTCAGTTCAGTTTTTATTTTTAACAAAGTATTAAGTAATTTTTCTGCATTTGTCTTAATTTTTAACAAAGTTTTCAGTTAAGCTTTTATTTTTAACAAAGATTTTAGTTTCTCAGTGTATAAGTTTTCATTTCTTGTGTAAAGTTTTTCGTTTTCTAGTTCATTTCAAACAAAGTTTTTAGTTTTATTCATGTGCTTATCTGAATTTTTAGTCAAATTTTAGTTTTGTAGTTTCAAAGTTTTTATATTTAACAAAGATTTTAGTTTTTTGATGTATAAGCTTTGATTTCTTGTAAAATTTTTCTAGTGTGTGAATAGTTGATAACTTATCAACCAATCAGAGTAAACATATGATAATAGATAATCACGTGACATCTTCATCGTTGCGCCATTATTTGGTGACTTGGTAACAATATTTGACGACTTTCTGAGAATATTTAATGATTTGGCGATACTATTTGGCAACTTTGTGATAATATTTAATGATTTGGCGATACTATTTGGCGACTTGGCGTCATTTCAATTTGTATATAATGAGCCACAAGGATAAGAACACTCACTTCTATTGCTGCTAACAATTACGAGGATCTCTCCTGCGATCTGTTAACTTCGAATTATTCTCACATATTTTCGTTCGTTTGAGCGTTCATCTCTAATTTAAAAAAAAAAATGAGTCATCAAGAATCTGGTATTTCTTCCATGGATTTTGATCGTATAAAAGTATGTATAAGTCTTATTTAAAGGTTTTACTTCTCTTTAAGAGAAAGGATTTACTTAATGTATGATAAATACTAGCAAATTGTTTTTTTTAGTATAGGTTTATTCACTTTCTAAATCAATGATTTATTTTATATATTTTTTTAGACAGCTGATTTTGATATTTCACCTCAAACATTGAACTATGTGTTGAGTGAGAATGCATCAGAGTCCTACTCTTCCAACTATCCTTGTGAGGAGACTGACACTTTCAATAAACTTAAGGAGTCTGGTACTTCCATTCAACATGATAATGATGGGATGGTTGCATCTCCTGGCATGAGCATGCATAACCAACACTTGGTAAGTGCACTTTTACTTTGGGGGTATCTTTCATGTAGGTGTTAGTATAATGACTAATTTCAATTATTTTTACAGGTTTGTCCTATGTGTTCAAAAATTTTTGCATGGAAAAACTCTCTTGTTAAACATTTGAAAATTCATAGTGGAGAAAAATCGTTTGTCTGTGAAATTTGTGCTAGACCTTTTACCCGAAATGATGTCTTAAAAAGACATAAGGTAATACATTCTCAAGAAAAATACTTTAAATGTGAAATTTGTGATAGATCCTTCCAAAGAAAATACTATGATAAGCATATGCTAACACATCAGGAGAAAAAATTCGTTTGTGAAATTTGCGACAAAACTTTCACCCGAAATGGTGCCTTAAAAAGACATAAGAGAACACATTCTCAAGAAAAATACTTTAAATGTGAAATTTGTGATAGATCCTTCCAAAGACAGCACTACTATACTATGCATATATTAAAACATAATAGTGGGGAGTTTAATTGTGAATTGTGTGATCGTTCCTTTGCCTCTGTTAAAACAAAGCAACAACATGTAAGGGAGAGTCACTCTGCAAGCCCCTTGACAGGCCCGTTCCTGGGTATAGCGGCGCCTCCGTGCCAAGTTAATTACGGCGCCCCTTACCCCATTTCCCCAATTAATAGTTATTTTTTGTTAATTAATTTTAAATTAATTAATTGTTAGTTTTAAATTAATTTATTATTAATCAGAACTAATTAATATTTAAAAACTTTATGATATCAATAAAACAATATCGGCATTACTTATTCTACTAAAATTAGTTTTCATATAAAAAGATTGAAAGTAGTATTAATTTCAAAAAAATATTTTAAATTAATAAACAGCTTATGCATTTTAAAGTTTTTCAATGAAGGGATTCAATTACTTAATGTCAAATAGAAGAAACTCAAATTAAAAGAATGATATTAAACAAGTTTAAAATTAAGTATTGTGCGTTGAGAAATGCATTAGACTTTTACATCCATCGGTTTAAAAGTCCTTCACGAAAAGTACTTCACGTCCGCGTTCCTAGATAATAATTCTTCCATTAATAAAAATAATTAAGTACTTGAAAGATGAGATTAGTATAACATCCAATGTGTATAAGCCTGGAATTTTAAACTTTTTAAAAATATATTTTGAGTTGAATTTGACCCATTAGGGAGAAAAGTTATAAGTTGAAAGATATATAACCGTTTACTTAATCAGTACAAAACTCAGTGGTAGAAGTGGGTGAACTAAATCCTTGAAAAAAAATTTTTATTATGTTCTTCTACAATAATACTTAATTATGAAAGCAAACAACTTTTCAATTAAAAAAAAAATTTAACGTTGTGATCATCATAGAATTTTTAAATGCTATCATTATTATACACATACACATCAATTATAACTCAGCATAATAAACATAGTTTCCTGTTTCATTACTTCATATATTTACATTACCATACAAAATATATTTCCTTCGCGTGCTTCGTGACAAAGGTTTATTTATACCCCCTCAGCACCAAAAATAGAGGGGGTCTGGGGTAGGCTTACCATATTTTCTCGGGGCCAATCTAGGACATATTTTTGAAAATTCTTTATAAGTGCCATATCAAATTACCAAAGATTAAAAACTAAGAAAAACGATTTAAACTAGTAAACATTAAACAAAAACATCAAATTTTATTTTTTCATTTAACATTACTTTTTCAAAAATTGTTTGATTGACTTAATTTTTATCACAAAATTTACTGAAAGTAAGATTTCTGAAGTAATAAAGACGTTGGAAAACGTAAAAAAACACAATTTTAAATAGTGTGGTCATGATTTTTTTCATAAAAAAGTCTGGCAAATCTTAAATGTATGAAACCCGGACATTTAGCGACCCAGGACATTTCCCCGGACAGCTCTAAAACCCCGGACTGTCCGGGGTAATCCCGGACGTATGGTAAGCCTAGTCTGGGGGTCCTCCCCCAGAAAATTTTTGAAATTTTGATCTTAAAAAGTTGTGTTTCAACTCATTTTTGTGGACATTTTTGACACTTTTTTTAGACACAAAGATAACAACTCCTTGTACCCTCCAGAATTTTCAAGAGGGGACAATACATATTTTATAAAAAGCCGAATTTCATTGGAGATTGAACCCCTAACAACCTCTTTGGATGCAGCCCAAATTAAATAAAACTTTAATAATATAAAATAAAATTTAGGTAGTTAGTAGTACTTTTTAATTCGCATATTTTCATATAAATTTAAAAGAAAATTAATTTAAAAAAATGTAGAATGAAAGGCTACATTTAATAACAGATATTGAAACTTATAAATGTTTACTTGGTATAAAAGTTGTTGTAAATAAAGTGATTTAGATAAATGCAATTAAATTCAAGTGCTTATAAGCCCAGTATTTTAAATATTTAAAGAAATGAAAACCACACCTGAACACCATTGTCGTTCATTTGATTCTCCACATGATCCTCATTAACTTGATGTAAATATTCCACTTCTCTGTCCTCGCATCGGAAGTTTTTATCTTCAAACTCAAATTAATTTTGAATTTAGGATCTAATTTAAGTATTGTATTAAATAACAGAAGAGAACTAGGCGTGCGAACAGCAACCGCTGAGAATACTTGTTTTGAGCCATCATCTCCCCTCCCACAAATATTCCCGCCTTTTTTGTTTTTACGTTTTTACTTTTTCTGGAAAGGTGATTATGTGCTCTTGGTTAATCTCTGTAACAGGAGAAGATGAGGACACGGTTGTTTAATCTTACCTTAAAATTTAATTTGAAATAATTAGGTAATAATTCTACCTTTTATATGACCATTTAATTTACAAAAGCTTTGATTAAAAAAATTCTTTACCTATTTCCGAATAAACTCAAATTTTTGTCTACTTCCAAAGGAAATGTCTTGCATTTTGCATTCATCATAAAAGTATCAAAACTTTTAATATCTCAATCTATAGTCAAAAGGGGGTCTGGAGGTCCTCCCCCAGGAAATTTTTTGAATTTTCCTGGAATTTTGAATTTGTCAAAAAAGGGTTTTAAGCTAGTTTTACCTGGATTTTTTTTAGTGTTTTTACCTATAAAAATGACATTAAGCAATAGTTCAAAGTAGTCAATGCCCCCCAATTTCCTTTCAACTCATCACCGCCCCCTTAATGAATCCAGTTGATCAGGATGCCCCGTACAATTTGGTTTAGCTTAGACGCCCCTTAAAGCTTTCAAAGTGGCACATGTTTTAATTTTCACTCAGGGTGGACGCTTGGCGCCTTGAATAGATACATTTGATGGGGGCTTCCAACATAATTTGGATGTCAGAATGTTAAAATTTTCAATCAGGGTGTTCGCCCCTCAATAAATCCGATTGATCAGGGCGCCTCGTTCAATTTATGTGGTTTATCTTATACGCCCTTTACATATTTCAAAGTCAGACGTGTTCTAATTTTCACTCAGGGTAGGCGCTCGGCGCCTGAATAGATTCATTTGATGGGGGCGCCTCCACATAATTTGGTTTTGCTAAGAATCCTTAAAGCTTTCAAAGACTAGCATGTTATAATTTTCAGTCAGGGTGGGTGCCCCTTAATAAATCTAATTGATCAGGACGCCTCATACAATTGGGTTAAGCTTGCAGCTTTCAAAGTCAAACATGTTCTAATATTCACTCAGGGTGGGCGCTTGGCTCCCTGAATAGATTCATTTGATGGAGGCGCCCCCACATAATTTGAAAGCTTTAAGGATTCTTAGCAAAACCAAATTATGTGGGGGCGCCTCCATCAAATGAATCTATTTAGGGAGCCAACGCCCACCCTGAGTGAATATTAGAACATGTTTGACTAAGCTGCACGCTTAACCCAATTGTATGAGGCGCCCTGATCAATTGGATTTATTAAGGGGCGCCCACCCTGATTGAAATTTTTTAACATGCAAGACTTTGAAAGCTTTAAGGATTCTTAGCAAAACCAAAGTCTTGCATGTTAAAAATTTTCAATCAGGGTGGGCGCCCCTTAATAAATCCAATTGATCAGGGCGCCTCGTTCAATGGATTCACTTGATGACTTGATGGGGGCGCCCCATACAAACTGGTCGAAAAGCACTTTTAGCACCTATTAGTTCGAGGACCAGCGTGTATATTTTAATTCAATAAAGGCGCTCTTTATTCATTTGTGGGCGTCTCTCGAATCTTTTTTGTTTTACTTTAAGTGAGACGGTAATAGAATTTTTTTTCTTAAAGTTAGGGGTAAAAAATTTTTTTTGAAGGCGCCCCCTCATTGCTTGGCGCCTCCGGGCAGGCACGGCCGGCCCGCCCGGCCGGAACGGCCCTGCCCCTTGACCAAAGCGGGAGGAGTATTACCGATTGCATTAGAGAGTTCAAAACGTGTCAAAAGGGAAGAAAGAGCCCTAAATACATTTGCTAATGTTTATTTTGAGCCTTTGGAAGAAATGAAAGGGGATTTCATCCTCTTCTTTGAAGAAGTAGCCCCGCACCTACAGTCAAAATTAAATGAAGAACTGCATGTAATGGGTGCAATTAAATGGTATGGAGTTGTAAAAGCTACTCTTGTACGCTTTAGTGAGAATGGTGATGAAGAGCATGCAACTCCTTACTTTAGAAGTGATGTTCTGTTGGAATTAGTGAGTAATACTATAGAGGGTCACATTCAAGAAGCTTTTGCTAAAATCAGAATGGCATTTGATGAATTTGTTCAGCGTGGCTCAGGGTGGACTCTTGAAAAAATTGAACACTTTGAGCTGAGTATGTCTAAATATCAGCCATTATGAGAAATTGAATAGCTTTGTAGATCTGTTGAAGATTTAAGGTTGCCTTGTGGTGGTCTCAAATCTGTAAGGAACATTATTTATTCAAGAAAATAATAATAAAAATGTTTTAAAATAAAAAATTTGTCTTGTTTCTGTCGTTTTCAAAGAAGAAAATTTCATACTTTGTCACGAAAAAATTAAAGTTATGCTAAAATTCTTTTAAAAAGATAAAAAATTTGAGTTAATATGAAAAAGAAATACAAATAGGAACATCTTTGCAAATAAGAAATATAGAAAATTACTAATAAAAATTAATGTATGTAGTGTGTATATACTGTAGTGGCAGCATCATAGCATACTTTAAAGAAAAGGTTAACGATAGAAATTTCTTCAACTGTTGGATAAATTGTATATATTTTACAATTTAGTTACAAAAATTATCTTATTCATATAATGCTTTCAGAAAAAATTTATTTAAATAGGTTATAAGTTTAAGATGATTAATCATATATTCCCATGATTAAAACTAGAGAAAGCTTCTTTGCGAATAAAATAAGTAATATCTTCAATTGAATCATATTGAAAATTAACTACGCAATTTAACTATCATTTTTAACTGAAATGTTTCTAAAATTCTTTGAAAAAAAAATAAACTCCTTGTACAGAACTCGTAATAAAAAGTATATTTTATTTTTAAAAAAATTGCTTAAAATATTTAAAATCTTATCCAATGTAATAATTTGTAATTTTTAATCATTGTAAAATAAAAGTAATTCCACCAGTAGGATAACGTATTATATGTCAAGTCTAAAAATACTCAATCATTCTCAATTTTTTTCAAAGTATCCTTTCAGGTGAAAAGATTACTGTCGTTTCGAAGTTAAGGATTGTGATAGGATAAGCATTTTGAGCCAATCTGTAACTTAAGTGAAAATTAATGGATTTATCGTTTTTAACTTGAATGTTTCTAACATTCTATGAGAAAAATAAACTCCTCGAACAGAACTCGCAATAAAAAGTATATTTTATTTAAAATATTGCTTAAAATATTATCCAGTATGCCCATAATTAGTAATTTTTAATCGAAGTTGTAAAATAATTTCACCAATAGGATAACATATTACATATATGTCAAGTGGTCTGAAAATGGTTGATTATTCTCAATTTTTCAAAGTATCCTTTCCTTTCAGGTGAAAAGATTATGGTCTTTTTGAAGTTAAAGATTGTGATAGGATAAGCATTTTGAGCCAATCTGTAACTAAAGTGAATATTAAACTGTAAATTTAATGAAATAGAAATGATGTAATGAAAAAATATATAATATCTTTTGAAACTACCTCATTGGTGTATTGCGAGAAAAATATGCAATCGCTATCAACCCCAATGGTCCCCACCCCGTTATCACCACACATACTATTGCTCTGTGAAAGGTAAGGGGGGGTGTTCGCCGGCGCATTGTTAGGGTGTGACTCAATGACAGGTGAGTAGTGCAGTCTACATTTGAGTTTGTGATTGTCTTCGTCTTTTACTCCGGTATGGGCATTTAATAAGTGATATATTACAGCGGTTAATTTGTTCATTAACCTTATAATTTTATGTAAAATAACTGTTAATTAACCTTTGTTAATAACTTTTACTATCAATTAATATTATCTTAAAATAATTTAGCTTCTTGTTGTTGCATGAGTTCTAAAGCCCCAATATAGTGGAAGAGCTGCAATTTACTAATTTTGTTCAAATTACAGTTAAAAGCGGTTACAGTTTTTTAATTAACCTTATAATTTTATGTAGTAAAATAATTTTAACTATCATGCTTTCTGCTGATTGGCTGGTGGGTCTTAGAGTATATTGATGTGTAAAATAACTTTAATTTTAGTGGTGGAGTCGCAATTTAGTGGCAGAGCCCCAATTTATTGGTAGAGCCCCAATTTATTGGTAGAGCCCCAATTTATTGGTAGAGCCCCAATTTAGTGGTTAAGCTGCAAAGAATCAGTCCAGACACTCCGCTATCTAGTAGAATGAGAAGGGAGCCCCAAAGTATCAGTCCAGACACTCCGCCGCAAAGTACCAGGCCAGACAGCCACAGAGCCACTCCGCGTCCGCACCTCCGCAATGTCGCAGAACCGGCATTTTCTATCTACTAATCACACAAAAACTCAAGATAATTTCTCGAATAAGCATTGATCTATTTGTATGAAACTCATTCTCAGGTATTTACTTTTGAGCTCCAGGTGTCTTCCATCATGTAAAGTAGATAATGAAGATTATTTACTGTTTAAAGATACTGTTGTTTCATCAACAGTTTAAAGTTTAAACTAAAACCAAGAGAGAAGAAGGCTTTAAAAGAGTTTGAATTGTTTGTAGAACATTTATACAAATGAAGCACTGGTTCATTGCTACTATCTCAACAGAAGCTCCTGTTCATGCTCATATAAAATTGCATGAATTAAATTAATTATGAATTACATTGAGGAGTGACAGACTTCATCGTTACAGGTGGATATCTTTTGTTTTGACATCAAGTCGTTTTAATAGCTTTTGTATCGTTCCTTTTTTAAACCTTGATAGTTATAGTTTAAACTTTAAACTGTTGATGAAACAGCCATATATTTAAACAGTAAATAATCTTCTTATCTACTTACATGATGGAAGGCACCTAGAGCTCCACAGTAAATACCTTTAGTTAGAAGGAATTTCGCAAAAAAGGTCAATGCTTATTCGAGAAATTATCATGTCTCACAAGAAATTATCTTTGTTGTCTTCGAGAAATTATCTTTGTTCACCAAGTCAAGAAGGCAAAGTAAATAGCATTTTTTTACCAGCTCTAGCAGTTTAGCTAGTTGGTGTTAAAGTTTTTGATTGGAAGTAGACGTTTAATTTAAAGTTGTATGAAAAGTTGTTATTTAGAGTTTGAGAAGTTGTTATGCGAGTCCCAGACAAGGAATAATCTTTGTCAAAAACTTAAATTATAATAACCTTGTTATGTCTAAAAGAAATATACATTTTATAAGCACATATTACTGCTATATCAATTGAAATGTAAATTCCTTTACCGAAAACATGCGTTTTTCCATAGACGCTAATGGCTAAAACTTCAAAGCCTTTGAGCTACCTCTAAATAACCTTTAAATGATCTAATATTTTAACAGGGGCATTAACTCACATAATGTCACCAAACTGGAGGGTGAGATTTCAACTTTTCAAAAAAAAATTTTCTCCATAGACAAGTGATATATATATATATATATATATATATATATATATATATATATATATATATATATATATATATATATATATATATATATATATATATATATGTGCGCGGGGTGGTAACCAAGTATCGTGCTTTGCCGCGAGATGCGTGATAAGTTCTTTATCCAAAGACTGGTACAGTTTATCGTGAATCATTAAATCACATAGAGATTTGAAATCTGACACATTACGTAAATTCAGATAATAAGAAAACAAAGATGAAATTCGTGATGCAAATTGAGAAAATGTTTCATGTTCTAGTCTTTGGGAACGACGGAAATTATTTAAGCACTCGTGAGGGGTAGGTTGAGTTTCTTTCAGTATAAGGGACTTTAAGGCATCATAATCACACAATTCTTTCTCAGTAGCATATATCAATAGAAAATTGGCCTTTTCACCCAATAATGATAGTAATATTTCAGGTTTATACTCATTAGGTACACTCTTAATGTTAAAGGCATTTTCAAGTGAATGAAAAAACATATGTAGAAACTGAGGATTTTCAGGCACAGGTATAGTAAGAATTTTCATAGATTTAATAAATGATTCCAATGAAGTAAGAGGACCACCAGACTGATCAACTTCAACTTTTTTCTCAGCCTTATTACGATCATCCAAAATGGTTTCAATTAAAGTTTTGACAAAGTCTTTGTCCGTTTGGAATGTGGGTGTTTTTTCTATGAGATCTTTCATCTTAACAATAGTGGCGTTTTCTGGGACGTTAGCGCCGAGTTCCAGAGCCAAGAAACGGAAGTCCTCTTTCCTCAAGTTTTTATACATAATAATAACGTACCTTTGGTTGAAGAGTAGAAAAAAAAATTCTCAACGATCCCGGACGTGCCCACACTTTGTGGGGTTTGGCATTCTAGGGGTATGTAGATGTAGAGGGATCCCGAGGTTCAATGAAAACACAGTTATAGTTGACATCAATCTATATTCAATACGAAACATCAAGGTACACAGGACGAGAAGACAAGGACAATAATAATCAGATGAGAGCACAAATATATAGAAGGAACCTCCTAGCTCGAGGCCCTAGGTCGCTTAATGAGGGAGCAACGAAGACACCGGCCTGCTCGCCTTGGTATCTCGTTCGAATCTGTTCCGGATTGCGCCGGCCGCCAGGTGGCGCCGCACAGGGAGAGTTTAGTTGTAAAAAGCCCAGGGATCACGATCCCACATATATATATATATATATATATATATATATATATATATATATATATATATATATATATATATATATATATATATATATATATATATATATATACAGGGCTCGATTTCAGCCGGAACGGTCCGGAACGCCGTTCCGGAACCTCTTTTTCGAAAAAAAATTTATATTCTATTTCAGAGGTCTCCTAACTACGCCCGCGAGACCCATTCATCAGGCCAGCGGATACCTTTCTATGTACGAAAAAAAAGTCCTAAAATGAATTAAAACCCTGTTTTTAGTGACAAATTTCCAAAATTTTTCAGGGGGAGAACCACCAGACCCCCTTTTTGTACTTAGAGCTCAACTTATCAGATTTGTTTTCAGATTAAGTTCATAACAGAAAGAATCCAACCAAAATATATAAAAAGGCATATTTCAAATTTAAAAAAATATTTTTAATGCATTTTTATCTTTTTTGCGAATAACAATATTTTTGATTTAATTGTAAAGTTTTTACTTAATTGTTCTTTTAAAACATGATTGTGAACCCCCATTTGATCTACCCACAATCCGCTCCTGGTGTTGATTATTTTTTATTTGAACCAGATTTGCCAGATCGCTGGGAAAATTTGCAAAGAAAATTTGCGACATCTTAAATTCTACCATTAACTTCTTTAAATTGGCAAAATATACAACACTTATGGTTCATTGATGATAAGCCGTCTCACCTCCTACAAGAGGCACCCGGTTGGAAAAAAGTATAACCCACTGTAAAAAAAGGTGTATAAAAAGTTAATTGTCTAATACAATTAATAATTAAGTTAGAACACTCTTCTTAATCTTACAATACATTTGAATTTATTTTATAAATTTAAATTTGAAAATAAATGCTTAAGTTTGGTATTAAAAAGTATTCTTCTCTTCAGTTTTGATACCAATAATGTTACCGTTCCGGTACCTCTTTTTTTAGAAATCGAGCCCTGTATATATATATATATGGGGGCCCCTTTTCAGAGACCTGCCCCGGGGCCCCCGCGGGCATCGGTTCCCATCGCTGCCCCTCCCCTGGTTCCCATCGTGGTGTCTGAATTTCGAGTGAAACGAAGAACGTCAATTTTAAAGTACGATTATTTCGTTAAATCTATGTATATATAGTGTTATTTTATCACGATATGAGTGCCGAAACACCTCCTATCAACAACCCAACAGGTTTTGTGTTTACCCACTTTCTCCTTCCGCTTAGAGGATCGTCCATAAATGACGTCACGCTCAAAGGGGGGAGGGGGTTAATCAATTTGTGACAAGGGGGAGGGAGGGGCTTAAAAGTTGAGACATCACATCCTACAGCTGAAAATCAACGAAAAAAAACCCCTTAAATTGTTAAAACGACCGTGTACACTTATTGTTCTCAAAAGGCATCTTAAAGGTTGATAGAAATGAAACTATCCAGGAGGGGTAAATTAAGTTCAAATGAAAAAGTTGGTTCCGGGTACTTTCAAATTCGTGTTTTATAAATTTTCCGGTTTGTGTGCTTGATCTCAAGGATCCGCTTATAAACCTTCGTCAAGAAACAAATTCGTGTTTTAGACTGCGGGGTACTTCAGGAGCGCGACACCCGCGCGCTCCTCTCGCTGGACCGAACCCCGTAGTTGATCCAGACCTGGCAACGGGACCCCACAGGACTTGCCCGGGCAGTTTCCCCCAGTTTCCCCTGCTCTCGTTCTTTTTCGTCCACTCCTCTCCGGACGCAGACGTTATCTCTTTCCTCACCTAGCGTAACCGCTAGGCCTAATGTAATGTTAATCAAGTAATAAAAGTTAAGTTTAAAGTTAAAGAAGTGTGAGTGTGTATTAATATTATTAAGTGACGGGATGGCAAATCTCCCGTATTGGTGACCCAAGGATATTTCGCGCACGATTCTGGTGAATTTTACTCTGGATTACCCTCTTCTTGGATTTTACCCACGTGGCTCCACGGATGCTCTTCTAACCGAGGTAAGCAAACCTTCATTTCAACTTTCGGTCTATTGAGCTTATACATATTTTCCTTGACCATGTCATCACCGGAGCGATCCGACGGGAACACATCTTCCACGAACCCATTCGATGTACTCCCTCAAGGAGCACATATAAGTAGGATAGGCCTTAAACTTCCCCAATTCTGGGATAAGTACCCCGCTTTGTGGTTCGCGAGTATTGAAGCTCAATTCAGAGTTTCAGGGATCACGCAAGATACAACGAAATATTACTGCGTTGTTTCGGCCTTAAATTCAGACATATTAAGCTACGTTAGTGAAATAGTGTTAGCACCCCCACAATCCGAGAAATACAAAACATTCGCCGCCCTCGTTCCCTCACCCCTAAACCTAGAAATTTGTGCTGGTATCACTGGAAATATGGAGAATGGGCTAAGCGATGCCTACCCCCTTGCAAGTTCAAAGATAATCAGGGAAACTAGCGGGGAAATCACATACCTTGGCGCAATGTGATTTCAAACCTAACAACAGAAGCCGCCTTTTTGTTCAGGACCTCGTAACGAACTTAACATATTTGGTAGACAGTGGCAGCGACGTGTGTGTTTTACCCGCCAATAACAAATCCCTTAGAGCAAGTACGGATATAACGCTTTTTTCCGCATCAGGTTCAAATATTAAAACATATGGGGTTAAAAAAATAACATTAAGCCTAGGGTTGCGCCGGAAGTTTCAATGGACCTTCGTTCTAGCGGATATAGGTAAGCCTATCATTGGCGCCGATTTTTTGAGACACTACGGTTTACTCATAGACCTAAAAAACCGTTGTCTCAAGGATCCTTTAACCTCTATTAGCACCAATGGCAAAACATCATCTAAAGATAGCACCCCGCAGGTTACGCTCATCGCATCTAATGCTGCTTATCGGGATATTCTGCAAAAGTACAATGATGTCATTCGCCCCTATCCTAAAGTTAGGGAAGTAAAACATAATACCGTGCACCGTATAATTACACATGGCCAACCAGTTTTCGCACGTCCTCGCAGGTTGCACCCAGCAAAGTTAGCAGCAGCTAAACGCGAATTCGAATACATGGTAGAGCATGGAATTTGTAGGCCTAGTACATCTAACTGGTCTAGCCCTCTACACATGGTCCCTAAAGATTCCGGCAAAGATTTTAGACCCACAGGTGATTATAGAGCTTTAAATAATATAACTGTCCCCGATAGGTACCCTTTGCCTCATTTGCAAGATTTTTCCAGTCAATTACACGGAACTGTAATTTATTCAAAAATTGACTTAGTAAGGGCATACCATCAAATCCCTGTGCACCCCGAGGATATACCCAAGACTGCCATAACAACACCATGCGGACTCTTTGAATTTTTGTACACCCCTTTTGGTTTATCAAACGCTGCACAAACCTTTCAACGATTTATCAATGAAGTTTTGCAGGGTTTCGACTTTACATTTGTCTACTTGGACGATATCCTAATTGCTAGTCGGTCAGAGGAAGAACACAAAACGCACCTCGAACGCGTTTTAAAACGTCTCTCTGACTATGGACGAATGCGCATAAACTTAAGTAAATGCGTGTTGGGAGCCCCCGAATTATCATTTTTGGGGTATTTGGTAAATAGAAGCGGTATCAAACCCCAACCAGAACGAGTCGAACCTATTCTAAAGTGCCCTTTACCCCAAACAATAAAAGATCTTCAACGTTTTCTCGGGTTATTAAATTACTATCGCAGGAACGTAAAAAACGCCGCACACTTACAAGCCCCTCTCAACGAGATGCTGAAAGGGAAAACGGGTAAGAAAAACCAAAATATTGAATGGAATGACGATACCAAAAGCGCTTTCGAAAACTGCAAACAACGGCTTGCGGAAGCCGCAATTCTTGCACACCCTGACCCGAAGGCCCACCTTACTTTATTCACGGACGCAAGTAACACAGCGGTAGGCGCCTCCCTGAACCAAATTCATAACAAACAAAGCATTGTGCCTCTAGCATTTTTTTCGGCCAAACTCTCCCCAGCACAACAAAAGTGGTCAACGTTCGACCGCGAGCTCTATGGGATTTATGCCGCGATTCGACATTTTAAACATATGCTAGAAGGGCGGGAATTCATCATCTTTACCGATCACCGTCCTTTGACTTACGCTTTCCTCCAGAAATCAGACAAATGCTCCCCACGCCAACTACGCCATTTGGACTATATAGGTCAATATAGTACCAACATAAAGTACGTAAAAGGCTCAGACAATATACCGGCAGATATGTTATCCCGAATCGAGGCTTTAGAACTCCCTAACGTATTGGACTACTCTGCAGTTGCACAAGCCCAGATGGCTGATACCGAATTAAAAGACCTAATAAATTCAAATTCTACCCTCCAACTTAAAAGCTTCGTGTTACCCAACTCAGAAGTAAGCATATGGTGTGACATATCAACCCAGAACTAAACCACGGAGGCGTGTTGTCTCCATAGGTGTCCATTACCGCCGTCACACGTCATGGTATTGAGTGACAAGGGCTCTAAATGACTTTTGAGGGATTGGAGGACCATGTTACCTCCTGAGGTAGTCCAAATTCATATGGTGCACCAGCGGACGTTGCATACCGGGTTAGGTGATTTCTCCTCATTCACCGGACTTGTTTTGTGTGTGTTGGTTCTAGAGAACGGGAAAGACGGGGTAAAAATGCAGCTTAGCGGGTTAAGAAGAAAGCTTGGACATTGCTTACAACATGTGGTTGTGCATGTTTCCCTTGAAATTTGTCCCCAGGACAGGTCTGAAGGTAAGGACGGTCTACCGGCTGCAAAACCTCAATGACGCAGCTCTGGTTGGAAAAAGTGCTGGTGAATCATACTCAGGAGTTGAAAAAGGGAATCCTATTGCATCCCCATTCCGTTTTATGCAATTTCCAAGCCTTCTTCTTAACCCCCTTTGTTGCATTTTTACCCTGGCCTATCCGTTCGTAAGAACCAACGCTCCCAAAACATGTCCGGAGAAAGAGGAGAAATCACCTAGCCCAGTATGCAACGTCCACTGGTGCACCATATGAATTTTTGGACTACCTGAGGAGGCAACATGGTCCTCCAATCCTTCAAAAGTCATTTAGAGCCCCTGTCACTTAATACCATGACGTGTGACGACGGTAATGGACACCTATGGAGACAACACTCCTCCCTGTTTTTCTCGGCCCCCTAATATCCAGGAAGGCTGATTTTTTAAGCAGAAATAAATCTGGGTTTGATATCCCCTTTCCTTCTTGGTGTTGGAATTTTTATTTCCGCTAGTGTATAATAAATTCATCAAAAAATCAAAATCCTACCTAATAATGTATGTCCAAAATTTGGGCTACGTGAACCAAAAAACAGTTCAAAACCCCGTTTTTAGGGTCAAATTTCCGAAAATTTTCTGGGGGAGATCCCCCAGACCCCCCTTGATACTTTTTATCTACCAGGGAGGCCGGAGGCCTTACTGTAAATTGAATATTCCATATATCCGCTCCCTCCGAGAAAATTGCATTAATCCGCCACTGCCAGAACGTCCGCCCTTACCTCCCCTTACTATTCCGTAAAGCAGCTTTTGAAAATTTACATAATTTATCCCATCCGGGAGTAAAAGCAACAACGAAATTGTTAGTAACCAGATTCATATGGCCAAACATAAAAAAAGATGTAGCTTTGTGGTCGCGAGCTTGTATCCCCTGTCAAAGAGCTAAGGTATTTCGGCACACTAACAGCCCACCTGGCGATATCAAGATACCTGACAAGCGTTTCGATCACGTTCACATAGACATCGTGGGACCTCTGCCTCTCTCCAGAGGTTTCACGTACTGTGTGACCATGATCGACCGCCATACCCGTTGGGTCGAAGCCGTGCCCGTTTCCGACGTTACTGCCCAAACGGTAGCCAGGGCGTTTTACGATAATTGGATAGCCCGTTTTGGTATTCCTCGGATGATAACATCCGACCAAGGGAGACAATTTGAATCCCACTTATTTTCTTCTTTAACTCAACTACTGGGGATTAAACACATACATACGACAGCTTACCATCCGATGTCCAATGGCCTAATCGAAAATTGGCATCGGACGATGAAAGCAGCCCTGAAAGCTCATTTGACCGATCGTTGGACGGAGGTTTTGCCCACGGTTCTGCTAGGAATGCGTTCCGTTTTCCGGGACACCATCAACGCAACAACAGCTGAGCTAGTGTATGGAGCAGCTCTTAGACTCCCGGGCGAATTTTTCTCCCCAACTTCGACTAACTTCAGAGCGGCGGAGTTTGTCCTTCAGCTAAAGGACACAATGAGGGATTTGACCCCCGCTCCTGCCACCAACCATGACACCAAGAGACACCCTTTTGTCTCAGCAGACCTCCAAAAATGCAGCCACGTTTTTCTGCGCCATGATGCGGTGCAGCCTCCGCTTAGGCCGCCGTACGATGGACCGTACAGGGTATTGGAACGGACGGACAAGGTTTTCAAACTGCTAATCTCTGACAAAGAGAAGTTTGTATCAGTCGACCGACTGAAAACTGCCTTTACCCTTGGAAATGCGCAGGATGACGTCCATCCAACGACCAACTACTCACCGGCAAACGCTGAGTCCAGGACCAATCACGCTGCAGAGGTAGGCTTACCATACGTCCGGGATTACCCCGGACAGTCCGGGGTTTTTAGAGCTGTCCGGAGAAATGTCCTGGGTCGCTAAATGTCCGGGGTTTTATACATTTACGATTTGCCAGACTTTTTATGAAAAAATCATGACCAAACTATTTAAAATTGCTTTTTTTACGTTTTCTAACGTCTTTATTACTTCAGAAAACTTACTTTCAGTGAATTTTGTGATAAAAATTAATTCAATCAAATAATTTTTGAAAAAGTAGTGTTAAATGAAAAAATAAAATTTGATATTTTTGTTTAATGTTTATTAGTTTGAATAGTTTTTTTTCTTAGTTTTTATTCTTTGGTAATTTGATATGGCACTTATAAAGAAATTTCAAAAATATGTCCTGGGTTGGCCCCGAGAAAATATGGTAAGCCTATGCAGAGGTTCCTATTCCTGACGCCCCCAACCGGCGTACCCGCTCCGAACGGAGAGTTCACTTCGCAGACGATGCTGAGCCACGTAACGACCACACTGCCGAGTTTCCTGACGCCTCCAGCAGGCGTACCCGCTCCGGACGGCGAGTTCATTTCCCTTTGCGTTTCAGGTAGACGTTCCACCCAATGGCTCCACTGATGGGAAGGGGGTACTGCGGGGTACTTCAGGAGCGCGACACCCGCGCGCTCCTCTCGCTGGACCGAACCCCGTAGTTGATCCAGACCTGGCAACGGGACCCCACAGGACTTGCCCGGGCAGTTTCCCCTGCTCTCGTTCTTTTTCGTCCATTCCTCTCCGGACGCAGACGTTATCTCTTTCCTCACCTAGCGTAACCGCTAGGCCTAATGTAATGTTAATCAAGTAATAAAAGTTAAGTTTAAAGTTAAAGAAGTGTGAGTGTGTATTAATATTATTAAGTGACGGGATGGCAAATCTCCCGTAAGACCAAATGTTGTTGGTTTAAAAACGTGACATGTGACAGAGGGGGTATGGGAAAGTGTGACAGTTGGTGACAAAGGAGGGGAGGGGGTCAAAAATGAGCAAAAAAAGGGTGACATCATTTATGAACAGTCCCTTAGAGACGTACTGGAATTCCAGGGGTAAAGAGAGGCTATTTTTTTATTTCTAATGGGCGGGTACAACTGGACATTATCCATCTACCACTGAAATGCCCTAAGAAAGTACCTTCTTATCGTTACCCAGCGAGCACCTGTGGGCCGAAGCCACGGAGGTGAGGTACTGTTGCCCGCGCCACATTCACTAGCACAACCCCTTTTTACAGGGGGGCCACATTCATTCGAAAAAGAGAGAGGCTATTACTAGCTATTAAGAGAGCTAGCTAGTAAGAGAGGCTATTACTAGCTATTAAAAGAGTTTTCGAAAAGAAATAATTTTCCCTTTAAGATGGGGAAGAACAATTACAAGAGATGTGGGAGAGGGCGTCATTGGGCTGTCCACTTATTAATTGGTATAGAGCAATGTTGAAAAAAAAGGACATGCTCGAACCTTTGTCATACTTTGTTGTCTAGGGGATAGACTTGTCAGCATCTGGAATATTGAAGAGAGGGTCAGTCCAAAAAATCAGAATTCATCACTGGATTAACGACCTTTAGAAATAAATGTTTTGCTTTTCAGCACTGCTTGGAGTTAGAACTAATGTTTCCGGGGGGAGGAAGTTCGGGTACTGCATACCCTACTCCTCAGCACTGCCTTCAATCTGTTCTTTATTAAATTAGGTTTGAAACCATGATTGACACTTATGCTAGAGACAGGGGCGGATCCAGGATTTTCTTTTGGGGGGGGGCACCACTGAAATTTTAGTCCTACCTGGGACACGGCATAAAACAAGAATTTTTCTTCAGGGGGGGTTGACTCAACGTTAATTCTAAGGTACCCCAAACGAGTACAGATATGCGTTAACTTTTTTCAATCACTAAAAAGTAACACTGGTTCGGGATCACCCCACAAATTTTATGAAAATTTGTCTCTAAAAGTAGTATTTCAACTCAATATTTTGAGAACCTTTGGGTTACATCGAAAGAGAACAGCTCCTTTTAATCCACAAAATTTTGAAGGATCTAAATTATAAATAGACGTCAAAATTGCTTGGAGGGTTGAGGGTCTTCCCCCAGAATTTTTTAATTTTTTTTTATTAATTTGAAATTCTTTGGAAAACACCCGAAGAGGACCGCTTCTAGAAAGTGGCAGATTTTCAAAGGAAAAACAATGTTAAAAGACGTCAAGTTTTGAAGGGGGTTTGGGGGTTTTCTCCCGAGAAAATTTTTGAAAGTTGACTCTAAAAAGTGCTGTCTTAACTCATTTTGAGACTCTTCTTCTTAAAAAATAAAACAATCTGATGTCAAAATTACGGACTTGGGGATTGAACTCCTAAAAACTTTCGGATACGGCCCTGACCTATAAAAAGCTGATACTCTCAAAAACTGTTGTGTATTCTTATTTTTCACAATAAATGTTTTAAATTTTACTTTGAAAAATGATATATACTAATAATAAATATACAACATTATTTTCACAGTATTTAAAAGACACTGGTAGAAACGAGAAAATTGGTTAATATTATCGCACGGGACATATTGGAGGATTTTGAATAACTTAAAGTAAGGTAAAAAAAAATTTAAAAACACAGTATTTTGATGAAATAAACCTGAAAAGTTTAACTTATGTGTCGATTTTTGAATCTAAAACCATTTTTTTAGAAAAAAATATTTTTTTCTTTTTTAAAACAATACGGTAATGGCCATATACTGACAGACCTATGGTGCAAGAGATAGAGAAAGTGTTGTGCTACATGTAGAGAAAACTTACCTTAAAAAACGCAAAAAAGAATCGCATTAAGTTGTGATAAAAATGACTAATTTATTAGATTCCTAACATGAAACAACTTATAATTAAAATTAAATAGCCTTTCAAGTGCTTATAACTTTTCAGTAAACGTATCATGAACAAGTGTCTTTTAGTACTTGGCGGCCTTCATTTTCAGAGTCAGTTTAACTGTGAGCATTAAATTTTAAATGATAATTTAAGACAGAAGAAATTCTAAACCTGTGGTTCTCTAACTTTTTAAGGCTACCACCCCCTTATTGAGCGTAAAACTTTCCAACGTCATTCCCCAATAAAAAAAAATATAGAATTTAGGGTATAGGGTAGGGCGATTAGTTAATATGAAAAGTAATTTTAAGTAGAGTAAACCCGATATGTAAAAGTAGCTGAAGTCAGCTAGTCCCTCAACTCCTTTTCAATAGACTTATGCAGCCCACTGACGGAGCTCTAAGGGATCACCTGCGGCTTGAATATGACTATCAGTTGAGAACTCTCTAGAAAGGGGGGTTTGGGGGTCACCCCCAGAAAATTTTTGATTTTAAGCCCTAAAAAAGTGCCAAATATGCCTTTTTATGCAGTGTATTTTTTAGTCCTCTGGAGGGGGGCACGTGCCCCCGTGCCCCCCCTGGATCCGCTACTGGCTAGAGAGCAATCTCTTCCTACACACACATTTCTCCCAGATAAAGTTAGTTGCGTACTTTTAAAAATAATTTGTTCTTCCTACTTAATATTTCTGCTATAATGAATTTTTGAAATATGAAATATTTAAATTAACCAACAAAGCAATTAGGATTAAGAGTTTCATAATCCTACAGATATGCCTGCTATTAGAATTCTCTGCAATAATCTGCAGCACCGGTTTCAGAAGCCAAAAGGTTATTTGCAATGCCAAATGATGCAGGGCCAAGATAACCATTTTACAACCTTTTTATTAGGTCACTTTCAATCTTGTCTGTCCGTCCGTCTGTTCGGGAGGAATTTAGTAATCAATTTTAAGCATACTTCCCCATGAGCTAGAGACTTGAATTTTTGAACATAGTTCAGATCTGGATGACAATACGATATTATATCGTTAGTTCGATTCAATTTGCTGTCCCTGAACCCCCAGGGGGACTTAAAGTTTAGAAGTTCAACTATAGGACCTTATTGTTAAAAAATCATTGTTGTGCAGTTTGCCTCCTCTCGTTATCAAGATGGCTTTAGAAGTGTTGTATAAAATATTAGTAAAATGAAAATTTGTAAGAATAAAAGTAATACACAGTACATGCAGTACTTCATGCAAGTTTTGTATTTGTAATACATCTAAGGGACTGACTTTATTAATTCGTTACTGAAAAGTTTGTCACCAATATATTTTTTAAAACACTTTTTTATATTAGTAGTGTTTCAATGACGTCAACTGAATAATAGCTAGAGGCAAAAACTGTGCAATGATTTTAACAAAACAGAGTAAAGCCATGTGTTATAGTGACTGTTCAGAAAAAAAACTTTTCAGTTTTATTAAAAAGAGAAAGGAATCATATTCTTTAAAGGCGTTCAGGGTTTCAGGTCGCGAATTCTAAACTTTACACAACAAAACTAAAAACCAGAAAATAATTAATGGAAAAAAAACCTTTTTAAAGATCAACGTTTTTAAAATGCACTAAAAAGTATAAAATAATTTTTTGTAACTCCTTGTAAAACGAAAAACGTGGGGATCATGCAATAATATTTACAGAGCTACTACTCTTGTCACTCTATTTACCATTATGTCCACAGTTAAAAATTATTTAAATGAATGATCAAATGAAATTGGATTAAATACCTAATGCATGATCCCCACGTTTTTCGTTTTACAAGGAGTTACAAAAAACTTTTTTATACTTTTTAGTGCATTTTAAAAACGTTGATCTTTAAAAAGGTTTTTTTTTCATTAATTATTTTTTAAGATATGAAGACCCCATTAACATGATTAGCCATAAATATTTAAAGTCAAAATGAAATTTCACAGTAAATGAAAATTACTATCTGAAAACAAAGAACGCTAACTTAAAAAAATCTTGTAAAGGTATTTATTAAATAACATAGTGAAGACAATGTACCTTAAATTTCTCAATAATTATAAATTTGTGGATGTAGGAACTATATTTTCTGTTGTTTAATTAAACTACAAGCTTCAAGATAAATCTGCAGTGCTCAGTAGGTTTCATTTTTAGAATGATAGTTCAATGAAAGTAGCTTTTAAAGACTACTAAAAATGTCCTTTTAAACATAGGTTAAGAAATGGATGGTAAGATAAAGAAATACTATGTATAATAATATTTTGCATAAAATATAAAGTAAATCTTAGTCCTAAAACAACATAATGGTGTGCATTCAAAAATCATGTTTCATTTAACTCATAATGACACACACAAGTAGTATGCAATGTTAAAGATTATTAGAATAACATAAGAAAAACTTCAGAAAGCTATTATCAATAATTTATTTGCATAAATACATACATTTCGGTCAAAGGAGTATATGTTTTCTATGAGAACACACAAAATAAATAAGTACTCAACAGTACAGATATAACAAATAATCGTAATATTTCTAAAACATAATAATGTATAGACTGAAAGGACAGGAAGTATATGATTAATAATAATTCCTAAAACATTCCACATAAGCCAACCATGTATGAACTCTGAGCATTAGAAAAAGTAACAAAGTATGAAATGTAACCATTTTCAGAGATAAAAATGTATGCCAGCGAGCCTTCAAAACTGTTTGCTTATTGCAATGAACATTTGAAAATGGTTGATGATTGAGAAATTTGAAGAATGATGATGATGAATTGAGTGATGAGAAATGATAAGCAAAATTCATATTTTCTTTTAGGTATTGATACATTTTATACACATCTGATCTTCCCATACCTTGAAACTATCAATTCATTTAGAAATATGCCGATTTTGCACCATCATTAATGATAAATAATATTTAAAAATTGAAATTCAGAATATACTTTTACAAGCATTAAAGCATGAAGTGATTAATTAATTTATTTTTTAAGCTCTAACTTGATCACAATACCCTAAGCTTTTAAAAGACAGTGATTTTGTCATTTACAATTCAGGGTTTGGGCGAAAACTTATCTACTCTTCAACATCTATGGATGTGAAAGTTGGATAAGTTTTCAATTTAATCAATTTATTAATGACAAAGAAACTAATACATATAAATGCACCACCTTCTGAAAAACATACCACTAACAAATATGAGAAAAAGTTTTCACGTATTAAAAGCTTGCATCGTTCAAAAAATTTAATAAATTATGGAAGAACTGGGCCAAATGCTAAAACTATAAACTTCATCTACTTTGAAATTTTTTATTGATTAAATGCACTTAAAATGCGCAACATAAACATTTCAAAATGAACTTTTAAAACCTGGAGTTTCACAACAGTTATAGCTAATATAATCAATTCAATATTAACTAAGAAACTAAGAGATTTAAATACACCCTTTCCGAAATATTTGCAAGTTAGGGTAACAACAGCCATATTAATATCCAAAATTTACCATGATTTGTTTTTCAAAATGAAGCAAAATTAAATTAGGAAAATAAAATAAAGTATCACTAACTAATCACAAAAAACATTTTCATATAATAGAGCTTTGTATAAAATTAAATAAATTATGAAAGAAAGAACTGGACCAAATGCTAAAACTATAAAAAAATGTCTTCATTCACATTGAAATTTTTATTGATTAAAGTTATGATTAAGTTTTTAAATGTGCAACATAGACATTTCAAAATAAACTTTTAAAGCATGGAGTTTCACAACAGTTATAGCTATACTCTTTTCATTCAGAATAGGCGGTTGAGACATAATGTATTCGAAGCAGTTATTATTGTAATTATCATCATAAAACTTTTCTTGTGCAATGAGAAGGCAGCCTAAAACAGAAATAGTTAAAATACTGTAAAAGAATAGGTCACTGAAGTTGTGTGATGAGTGTTATTGATACTGTTTCAGCCGCCTATTCTAAATGAACAGACTATAAGTCAAGATTGCTGAGTACCACTAGGTGGTAGCATGAAGTAACTCATTAAGGAATAAGCAAACAGCTTGAGATGCCCAGAGCTGCTACAGATCAACATCAGTATAAAGGGAGAACTCTTTAGGTGGAATAGGAGTAGTAAACCAATCCTATTGCACTCGTACTGAACCAAACGGCACACAGCCACCACGTCATGAAGCCAAGGATTCCTCGGTACAGGATGGGCGTAAACACCTTCTTGAGGCTTATGAGAGTCAGTGAGTACTGCTGACTAGATTGCAGGATGTCCCCACCGATGGAGAGAGGGGGGAAAGCAGACAAAGTGGAGTTGTCAATGGCGGAGGACACCCTGTCGGCGATGTAGCTGCTCCACGTGTAATCACCTGAAAGGGAGAAGCACAGTGCATCAATTTGTTGTTCGTCTTATGCCACTTGGAATATCCAATCTCTACTGTAAAGCGTACAGGATTTAAGGCAAAGGGGGTGCGGCTCCTGAGAAAGTGAAGCAGATGAATGGCAGGAGTACGACTTAAGCCTCTAATGATAGATGCCGCCACCATCTATCGCCACCCCCACAATTTTGCCGTGTCTCTGAAGGGGAGGGAAATAGTCTCCAGAAGAGCGACCAACTGCAGGACTTTTGGACCCACAGATTTAACGAGCACTTACTCCGCATGATCAATAGGTCTTCAGTGGTGTTGGGAATTGAACCCGGGACCCTCCGATCTGAAAGCCGATGCCTTAACCACAAGGCTCCCCACAGACATCAATTTATATGGTGGTATGGAAATGAAAATGGGGTAAGGGAACGATATAGTGCATCAATTCGTATGGGTATGGAATGGTTAGTATTTTTAAGGTTAAATTTACTGTTAGGTAACTTTTTTTAAGAAAGAGTATAAAAATGATTAACCAGATAATATATTATTGAAGGAACTCTCTAAAACCTGTCTTTGTATCCTCTTTTAAAGTTCATGCTTAATCAAAACTTTACAAATGATTTAACAACTATTTAAAGAACTATATTAAAAACTGTCTTAGATATCCAAGTCAAATTTTCTAAACAAACTTTTTACAGGTGTATTTTAATTAATGAAATGAAAATTAGCAAACATTTAATGAGTCCAAGAATTATTTTTCTAATTCACATATAAAAAATTCTAATTCACATCTAAGCCACATATAAAAAACTGTAAATAGCTTTGACTATATATGAATCTGGAAATTATAAGTGTATATTTATTTGTTAAAAATGAATTCAGTTTTTCAAGATGTTTTTGCACAATTATTCTTTTGTTTTGGACAAATTCATTAAAACTGGAGAGTTTCGAAAGGTTTCCATACCTAATGTTTTGAGACACAGCGTAGAAAACAAGCACAGCATTAATGGTGTTAGATATTGCAGTGATACCACACACAGGTAGTAAAATACTCGAGCCACCTAGGAAACAGCATGTCATAGAAAATAAAATTTCAAACATAACCAAGACTTATAGTAAACAATCTTAAATTTAAGACAAATAACAATACTTTAAATTTTAAGAAAAACTTCTTTCGATAGGTTTAAAAGAAAATGAAATTAATTTATTGGTTATATGTGCCTTAAGAAAATAAAATTTTCAAAGTTAATATACAGTTTAAATAAAAAGAACTTCCCTTTCACAATGTGATACCTGCAAATTAATTATTAAATTTTTCATAACTTTGATAGTATTTTTAATAAGCTATAGTAATCTTAAGTTTATAATTCAAATTTCAATAAAAACCAAAGTTTAGTAATTTAAACTTTTAATTATTTTTCTTTAACTTTTAGTAATTTAGTCATTGAAAAAATAACAGTTAATTTAAAGGTCAAAATAGATTATAAGTTCAATAGTGTTAAGACATTTACAGCAAAAACAATCCCAGAGTCATGGCAGATAAGTAAATGTAACAATCAAAACTACAAAAACTGAAGAGAAGAAATAAGAATGTTCAGGTTCATACCATTTTTTGCAGTTCAACATTGCTAATACGGCCAGCTTCTTTTCTGAGATTCCTGAGCTTTTCAGGAGCCATATTAAGGTATGATTGCAAGTAATGTGGCATCAAAATAAATCTAATGGCGACCGTGACAACAATCATCACAAGCCGTGTTGTGTCAAATACATCAGGAGACATTCTGCAAGGATAAGAAATAATAGTAGGTAATCTGGAAGGATTTACATCTTTTTGTTTAAAAAACCCCCAAAGTTTGAAAATTTTCACCAAATTTCAGATTAAAACCTGTTAGATAAACAGTAACTATTCATCACGGATGCAGAATATGTCCGATCCGGCGATCTAGGATCGGAGGAAATTTTAGTCATATGGGGGAAATTTTGTAGAAAAGTATATTATTGAATTCAATTTCAGTTCAGTAGTCAAAATTCACGCGGCGATTTCCACCTTCATCACAGATTTAAGGTTCCCTATCGTTTTGCGTTTCCAATCGTTGCTTGTTAACATGAATCTGATTTTTTTTTATCTTTATCACTTTTCAAAATTTTGGGTAAATTTTGTATTGATTGGGGGAAATCTTGGAATTAAAAACATTTTCTGCATCCCTGCTATTCATTCCCTTAACTTTGATGTCTTAAATACCATTTGAAATCAGATATCCCCCTTTGTGACTGAAAAGCATATTGAAATTCCTTCATTTGTTAAGGCAGAAGGTAGGTTGGTGTTTTATGACACAAGGTCTATATCAAGACATCATGCACCAAATATGAAGAGACAACTGTGGAACAAGTTAGTTTGATCAAACACTTCTCAAATAAAACTGAACTGACATCATTATTGACCAAGAATATTGATATCAAAACCAACATTAATCAGGGAAAATAACTTGAGAGCAGAAGGCCAGCTAATGACAACTGAAAACTTTTGCTTCAATATTTGGAAAACACATTTTTATGTCTTAGTTATTAACTTAAAGATATTAAAAGTAGACTTTGTATGTTGAAAAAATATAGCTTTACATCGATTAGGGAAATAAAGAACACACTAAAAGCCTATCATGAAACTCACAGTTTACCATGCTTAACCATGCATGACCATGCTTAAAATTGAGGCCTGTCTGATTTGAAAGGTATATTCTCTGCAATGTGAGTTTCAAGAAAAACCCAATTAAAAAGTTTCCTCACATGGGAAACTTAATATCATGGCAACACATCCTCTGTATATTAAGGACAGATGAGTGTTTCAATTAGAAAAATGTACCAGAAGTTTCTTTAGAGTGTCTAGATTCAAAAGGTAAGATTCTATATTGTTAATTCATTGTATATGGAGGATTATAATTGATCCTGAGACATCGAATGCAGTAGCAGTTAAAAACAAAATATGCTGTGTTAATACAAGAAGAAAGGATTAATAGTAAAACAAAATAAGAAGAATAAAATAAAGCTAGGTAATGAATGGATACTTACAAAACATTGGGTATACCAGGCCAAGTTCTTTCAGTAAAATAATGCCTGGCAACAGGTTTGACCCACATTAGGAGAATGAAAACTGGTGAAATGAAGCTGATGTGGAGAAGAGTTCTAGAACAAATTTCAAATGTTGTAGGATAAATAAATATAAAAAAACACAGCATAACTAAAATCAGGGATGGGAAGTGGTATAACCCACTTTGTAGCAGCAAAATTTAACTTTTGGAGCAGTAACACGCAATATTTGGAGCAGTAAAATTTTACTTCTGGAGCTAAAATTATGAAAGTTGTAGTAGGAAAATTTAAGATTTGTATCATAATATCTTATTATATCTTGCAATAATAGCTTCGTATCTTAAATAACCATAAAGGAAGTAGAAGTATAAATATATGTAGTAATACCCAATTGATAGTGTAGTAGTATTCATTAGTTTATCAAGTGAACCTTACCTCCACAGTTCCAAGACCAATAGAAATAAATTAACTTCTCCCTATGATTTAAAACACTTATCATTTTAGAATAGGTTGAAACCAGTGCTGAGTTAGGGGGACATTATTTCAACAAAAATTTTGTTTCTGGTAAAAAAAAAGTACGTAATAATAAGGTGAGCTCTTTTCTCAGAAAAAATCCAGCTACAGCACTGATTGAAGCATATAAGCTTGATTTTAAAATTGTCTAATCATATAACCAGGGCTCCCAGCAGACATTTGGTTTGTTTTTAGGGAAAAAAGAGACCTAATATCTTTAAAAAAGAGGAAAAAGAGACTGAAATTTTAAGTCAAAATTTAACAGTGTCATGAAAAAATAGGTTGATGAAACAAAAATTTCAGTTTTACCCTCACAAAATAGTAAATGTTATAAAATTATGTAGAAATTAGATAAAAAGGCGATTGATTGCCAAAGATTGAGATCCCAGGTGGCTATGTGAACTTGTAATTGTGTTCTTTTTTTTGCTTCAATAAAAAAATTTAATTAAAATAATAAAAAAGTTTATTTTCAAGGTAATTTTTAAATGTTGAAAGGAAATATTGGGATAATCCTTCAAAACAGAAAGTATTCTTTTCGTAGCTTGAATCAAATTAAAATTAAAAAACTGAAAAGTTAAAGATTATTCTTGAATAAAAAAAGTGCTGTAGCCAAAAGGGGGGTTCTTTGGGTTCAGACCTAAAATATTTTAGACCCTATAGTTTTGGTTTTATAATAACCAGTTGCCACTCAAGGGAGAAATTTTGATACTGTGTTTCTCATAAAAATTCTACACTTTAAAAGAGCGATCTTCTTTACTAGTAGTTGTAACCCAATAGGGCTCAAATATATGCGCTACTCTTTTAATGTTTAAATAACAAAGATTTTCTATGGAAGGACCCCAAACAACCCTTTGAAATTCAGTGTGGCTTGCAAGGAAGTCTTTGAATGTAACTGAAAAGGTCTCAAAATGAGCTAAAACACTGTTTCAAATTTCCAAAATTTTTCTGGTGAAGCGCCCTCAAACTTTAAACTTATTGTACACAGATTAACATCCTATCACAGTAAGCGTTTTAAAACAATGAATGTAAAAACTCTCATAAGTAAATAGTATTGAGTCAAATCCCTGATACAAATATCTAGTTATGGGCCTAACGCCATAACCGATTTCGACACTGTTTTCAAGGGGCAAATTCGCAAAAAGTTTTTGAGGAGAGATCCTAATTAACACAGAGAAGTTAACCTCCTAATAAACAGAGAGGAGTATAATTAAAATGACAAATTTATTTGGGTAACTACAGAAATTTCATTGATTTACGATAATGCATTTTTTGGACCTCCAAAGGAAAATCCTGGCTATACTGCTAAATAAGGATGTCATAAGGTCATAATTATCCTTCATACCCCTATAACAGACCTATTTTATTTTCACATACAATTTTTTCCATGGCTTCCGTAAAATTTTTGAATTTTACCCTAATAGATGCCTTAATTATACAGGTCTGCAACCTAAAAGTTGTTTGTTGAATAATTTTAACGAATTTCTATGTATTTTGGGGTGCTAATAACAGATTAAATTGTTTCGAAATGTACTATACATTAAAATTTCACACCAATTACAAATAATTTTCAAATTTATATTAATTGCTTTATTTCACACTTGAAACCCAACCAGACTTTTGTGGGGTGTTGGCGGGGGGAGAATTGATTCAAACTAACAGACCCTGTAAAATTTTGTTCGCAGTTTGTATAAAATATGAACCCCAAGTAAAGATACAGGGATGAGGGTTCTTCACTGGAAAAGTTTGTGGAAAATTAGCCTTCAAAGTATTGTTTCAACTAATATTGTAGACCCATTGCTAACACCCAAAGAGACCGATATCTTGTGTGTCAGAATTTTCTACGGAAAATCACGGGATATAAAGAGACAAAAATTTCAAAGGTAGAGGGGGTCTGGGGGCGCTCCCCCAGAAAAATTTTGTAAATCTAACCCTTAAAAGTAGGGAAAAAAGGAAAAAAAGATACCTTGACCCTAAAAAAGAGACTTTTAGAGACCTCAGGTGAAAAAAGAGACTTTTAGGGAAAAAAGAGACCTGCTGGGAGCCCTGTATAACACTAAAAATGAGTTAGACCTTTGACCCTGTTTTAAAAGGTAAAATTCTCCCCTTTTTAGTTGAAAGTTAAAAGCAATTCCCAAAAACTTGGAAGTGAAAATTTATTAATTGATTCACTAAGTCATCTAAAATCACTGGGCTTGGCTTAAGGGAAATAAGAGATTTTTTTTAAGGGTAGATAATCATGGTTTTGTAAAATCCGTCTGTGGAGGTATCCCAAATCTTTGGTTCACCCCCCCAATTTTCAGAAGCTGGCAATGCCAAAGAAATCAATCGCTTGCAATTGAAGATTGATTCAATCGCAGGTTAATCAGGCGATTATTAATCGCGATTGAGACAGGGATGTGATTGACCAAAAAGAAATTTTTTTTTTGAAATTCGACCCTTAAAACAAAGTTTTAACTTGTTTTGGACAGCTAGTCCTATTTTTTGAGGGGATGGGTCCCCTGCCATCCCCCTTGATATATCTGAAACAGATTTTGATAGCAAGATTTTTTAAAAACACTGCAATATTATCTTATCTAGCTTCAAAGTGATCTATCAGTAAAAATTTACAAGAACTTAGGAAATCCTTAAGAAAAATTAGTTGAAAAAACTCACTGAAATCGATAAAAACGCGATCTGAATGGTATCACTAGACTTATTAGGCTCCTTTGCTAAGCTTAAGGTTTTTCTGCATCACAACTACAATGTGAAATGATGCCAGCTTCAACTAGGTGCCGGAAAAACGGTTCTTACGCGAAAAACCGCTATTTTTCGACTTTTCCCGCCGAATGTGATCCTAAAGACCGGACTTGATGGCTTCTAACCACTGTAAAGTTGTTTTTCCACATCGCACTAACGAAGCAAGAAGAAGCCGACTTCAACTTGGCACCCGCGGCCGTTCAAGAAATAAGTCGCTGGAAGAAAACACTCCGCAAGCAACACGAAACTAACGTGAAAAATCGCGATTTTTCCAATTTTTTCCGCTTCAAATCGTCATTTTCTCGGAAATAATGGGCAAAGTAAAAAAAACTATGGATTATCTGGAAAAATCCAAATTAGTTCACGGGCCGTAAACGGGAGCTTCGGAATGAAAGAAACGCGGACCTCTTGCAATAGCCAACTTTTCTCGGAAAACGGCCCGCTTTCGAACTCCTGCCGTTCAGTCAGATTGAAAATTGTTAAAAAAAAGCGGAACACATAATGCACAAAGTCACAAAACGCGGAATTCCGCGGATCCGCGGAAAAATCACATCCCAAGGGCCGGATGCAACTACGTTCTGCAACGTGTCAAGGAACCGTAGAAACGTTCTAGGGAACCGTATATCGTCACGTTTTAAAACGCCTGCTCCTGACCCCTTCTCGTAAACGGTCGCGGGGCGAGATTGAACCTGAAACCGTAGTTTTTTCCCGAAGGATCACGTTTTGGGTTGCCGGGCCCTAGGCGCAATACAACCGCGGTCTGAATTGGCAAACAAGCGTGTGTTTGGCGCACCTGTTTCCTAGAAACCGCTGATTTGGCGCACTTTTTTACCGGAATCCGAAAGTTTCGCGGAATGGCGCAAAATTATTCAAAATTAGGTATTTGTATCAGATTGGCGCAGGTTACCCTTTTTGGCGCTCTCTGGCGCAATTGGCGCAGAATTCCCATCCCTGTAAAATGCATTAACAAAAGGTAAAGCTGTCAGTCATGGAGTTGAAAGAAATTTTCCAACACAAATTCCAAACCATGAAGTTAAACTGGCAATTTTAGGTGCAACTTTTAACTGAATTCTTGTAGCTGGTGTGGGATTATATAAAGAATTCATCTTAATGAAATTAATTTAAGACTTGAACAAGGTGTGTTTGTAAAATTTTAGTAGTAGCAGCAAAAGTAAAACTTTCTAAATAATCTTTTAAAGATAATTTTACAGTTTGTGTACATTAGAGGTAGAAATGACTTTATTATTCCTTCCCCTAGTAGTGCAATTAAAGTAATTGCTATAGGTATGCTCATGGCCAAACACATTAAAAAGTATAGCATAATTTAAATTATTCAAATTCATTGAGACCAAAATTGATTATGATGGCAAAAAATTCAGATAACAGGATCAAAAGGAAGGCATGCATTTTTTTTACAAAATATATAATTGTAGTGAATAGTGTCATGCATAAGTTATATGGATTGAAAACCAGTCTTGTCTAAATTTCCTACATTCTTTTTGTTGATAAAATGTGCAATATTTGTTCCTTTAAGTGATTTGGATATTGGGAGCCAAACTGTAAATCAAATTGAAAACTAAAAACTAAAATGAGACTTCCCGAAAGAATTGATTTTATCCGAGATAATTAAAGACAAGTTAAAGACATCAGATTTCTTAAAACCTATTCACAAAGCTTTAGAAACAAACTAATACAACCATTAAATAAAACCCTGTTGGAGGAATTTAACATATTCAAAGAGCTCACTTTAATAAGGGTCTCTCTGCACAATACTTCAATGCATCTTTGTGCATTCTGGCAAATCGCAATCCTGGGAAAGTGAAAAAAGATCCAATAAACCCACACCACAAGGCTAAGCTAAGTTTGAACATTAGCTTTGATGCAGGTCCACTGTGGGAGAAAAGAAAAGTATTAACCAACAATTAAGAGGGAAATAATAAGGTACACAAAGAAAGTATTTAAGTTAAGGGAAAATAAATAAAAATTAAATTCGGAAACATTTCATAAATATTTTAGGTTGAAGAATTTGTCAATATAAATGTAATCCTACTACTATTATAATTGTGAATGTTTGTCCGGATGTTTGTTACTCTTTCACGCAAAAACTACTGAATGGATTTTAATGAAATTCTACCATAATGTAGCTTATACATCAGAATAACACAGGCTATAATTTATAAAGAGAAAATCAGTCCTTCATTCTTTTTTTCCCGTTTTTCCTGCTTTTTTTCACTTATTTTTCCGTGTTTGAAAACCTGTTTTACCAGTCATACAACGAGTTAAAAATAAAACATTGTTTCAAATGAGACAGATCACTAGACTTTTTCATTTACTAGATCTTTTAGTTTAGTTTTAAACACTGGTGTTTTAAATTTGTTAATTTGTTCACTAGACTTACTAATTTACCAGACTTTTTACTATGGTTACAAATTGGTTATTTTATAAAGGCACCAAGATATTAAACATTATCAGGAACATCGGGATTGTAAAAAGTGATAAGAACACCGGGATTGGAAAATTAGCGAGAACATCGGGATGGAAAAATTACCGGGTTATAAAAATTACCGTAAACACTGAGATAGGAAAATTACCGGGACCGCCGGGATTAGAAAAATTACCGTGACCACCGGGATAAGATTACCGGGAACACACTGGGATAGGAAAGAGACGCCTGGGATACCGGGATGATTTGTAATATTGCTAATTTACCAAATTATAAATATATTTTAAGAAATATTTAAAAAAAATAATTTATTCACCCCACCCGTGCAAGGCCGGGTATAACAGCTAGTAAGCACATATTTTACAGTATGTTTCTTGAAAATTTGGTTTTTACATGTTATCCCGTCGACTGTGCCCCCGAATTCAAAAAAATTATCACAGCTCATTGACTGTTATATTCATATAATTTCTGTTGACTGTCCTATTTATATATAATTTCAAAAGTATGTTTGAGTTAGAGCACAAATACAACTAACAAAATATGAGAATTTTTTAGTCAAGAAAACATACCTGGAATCTAAACCTTGATCCATTAAAAATGTATGTGCACTAGCATTGAAACTAGAATAAGCTGTGAGAAAAAGAAGGCACATTAAAGCTTTACAGGTAAAACTAATTACACAAATTAAGATTATACAAAGGCTTAAGTTATAACTGTTCATACTAGGGACATCTTTATACATGAGAAATAAACAAAAAACTAAATTCAGATACAAAAGTGTCAAGTGTTTACCACACCTGATTGTTTATATTTTTTATGAGTTGTTTTTTTCAATTTGTGTTTTCTCTATCGAAAAATGTAGACATAATTTTTTTTCAAAGGTCACCAATATGGATCAAGTGATCCCTGGTGACTGCTCTGTTCATTTAGAATTGGCGCCTGAGACGTAATGTATTAGTGTTGCGTCTGGATCGTAACAGGGCTTCCTATGAGAGCCGAAAAATTGGTTTGTGCGCATGCTCGAGTTGGCGGTAGAGATTTGGCGAGAATTTGGCTTCTCTGGAGGTACTGAGTTTAAATAATGTAATTTCAATCGAAGTGGTGTGTTGCCATGGCGTAGTGGGTAGGATGAACGGTTGCTATACCAGTGGTCGTACGTTCGAATCTTAGTGAGCGCTTCTTTTATTTTACCAAATTTATGCTTGATTTAAAGATTAGATTTATAGATTTTGAGAAAAGTTTTGTAGTTATGATGTGAATATTTTTAATTTTTAAATTTGATAACATTATTTAATTTAATTAAAGAAATTAGTTATTAATTAATTAAATGTAAAATTTGCTAGAATTTTTTTATTATGTTTAAAAATTTTGAGTTTTGTGTAGTTATGATGTTAGTAAATAAATTTTGATGTCCTGATGTTCATAATTTTAAATATTTTAATATATTAGGGATCGTTTTACTATAAGTTCCAGTGATTTTTTATTTAAATCCTATGTAAAACACGAATTATCTAGAAATGGACTCTTGAACTTTGAAAACCTACGACCCAACCAAAAATATACGGCAATTTGAAACTGGGATAAGAGCTTCGCCAAGTAGCGATTCCTTCACCAAATATTTGTTGTAAAATTGCTACTCAGCGCATGCGCACAGACCTATTTTTCAACCCTCATAGGGTGCCTTGTCACGTCCTAGAACGCAGTATGTATTAGAAGCAGTTACTACTGTAATAATCCTCGAAAAAAATTTTCTAGTACAATAACAAGGTAGCCTAAACAGAAGTAGTTATAATACTATAAAAAAATCAGTCCCTGAAGTTGTGTGATGAGTGTTATTAGGCGTTTTTGATCCTGCTTCAGGCGCCAGTTCTAAGTGAACAGACTATAGAAGTGGTTTCTTTGTCTTTCTCCTGTTTCTATGTAACCTTATATGTGTAATAAATTAATAAAAAAATATTTAAACACACAAAAGAAACCCTCCAAGAATTCCACAACTAGTATAACTTTTTTAAGTGGAAAGAAGGTAAACAGTAAATTTTTAATATAATTAATATAAAAAATACAACAGAACCTCAATAAAGACCCCTTTTAAAACCACAGCCAACAACAGGAGTCTGTCGAGGTTATTTAAAAAGGTAAATGTTTTGTCAAAATTTAGAAATGCTGTGCAAATTTTTCTACAAATTGGCGAAGATTTAAGTACAAAACCTACACAAAAACATGTGAATGTTTTTTTAAACATTAAAAACAATAGATTAGTCTCCAAGCCTAGTCTTTTAAGAACTGCTAACAATTTTACAATTAAGAAACCTAAAACTTATTATTAAAAATTTATTTTGTGAAGACACTTTTCCCTCCTAAAACTGAATTAGTGGAAGACACTTTTCTCAAATAGTAAATTCGTGAAAGTACTGCAAAAAGGTGGTAAAATTGTCCTAGACAGACCACTGAACAATAGCTTATAATGAAAGAATGTTATAATGAATAATAATTATTTCTATGATTAAACAATTTCTTTTATTAGTCAACATGCTGGGGTTTGTTGTAAAGCAGTTTTATTGCATACAGAACAATCACAAAAGGTAACAAAATCCAATAATGCAGCTTACCAGGCTCCAGTCCAAACTCCAAAAGGTTTTCATCGGCAATCAGAACAACCATAGCAATGAAAAAGAAGAAGAATCCAGCAGTAAGGCAAAGGGACCTTTCACCAACTGCTTCTTTGCCTCTGAAGTACAGGGCAGTAAGAGACAGCAGTATCTTTCTAGGGACAGTTAAGGAGCCAAAGAGTAGAGATTAAAATAAAACAGTTTCGGTACTTTTATGTTTGATTATTTTCAGAAGCTTCAACTGAAGTTGTCTTGCATAATTGACTTCGGTTTTATAAATATGCTGTTTTTTGATGAAAAGAAAAAGTTCTTAATGAACTTTTTTTAAAAATTTTCATTATTCATTTAATCCACACAGAGGGTGCTTTAACACTAGAGAAGCATCCTCATAGAGGGTACTTCCTTAAGACAATTCAACAGAAAATACGGTTCCTAATATTTAAATGCTGGTAGATTTAAGTTGTCGGAATCAATGAAAGATGTTGAGGAAAAATGACTGAAGGTAGAAATTAAGTTCCACTGTCAATTATCTTCTTATTTAAATTAATATAAAACTTTCTTCAAAATATGATGGTAAAAACAATGTTATTGTCTTAATGCTCTAATTGGTTTTTAATTTTTCCAAGTTGTTTGCATCTGCTAAAAGTGTTCCCCTAGTTGAAAAGTACAAGCATTAGATTTCGTTGCGTTAAAACAAGAAAAAACTAATGACATAGATCATATTTAAAATGAACTGGCAAGCTACAAAAATTAATTACTTCATATTATAATGAATCAAGTCGGTTCGATTTAATAATTTTGATTCTGTGAACTTCAAATTATCAGAGTCACACACAAAAAGATTTACTTTCGTTACAATTTTTTCACCCCCAAATGCTTTTTATCATCCACAAGTCTGCTCTACTGCTTCTAATATAAAAAGTTGCAGTTACTTCCACACCAAACTAAGTATTAAAGGATACGCAGAGAACCCGAGCACCAGGGCACACCACAGCATGCTCAAGTTGACCTCGTCCTTGGCCGGGAGGAGATAGTAGTAGACCTCCGTGATGACGTACACAATCAGGGCACAGAGGGAGAAGTCCAGCAGCCACTGGTACTCTGAGTAGTACTGCAGCTGAAACATGTCTGTGGGCTGAACAGCTGCAACGTCCAGCTGCAGGTCGATGTTCTTCGGAACCATGAACTCAGAGTCCCCCGGATCATCTTTTCTGTAGAGATCATGAATGATTGTTAGTTATTGGTACCTGCGGCACCAGGTTGAACAGTCACCATTTATGATCACTATTTTACCCATGAAAGGTCAAAAATTTGTTACCATTCTTCAAAAGTTTAATAAACAATCTCCCTCAAACACGAAGAACTATGAATTATCCATGATTTTTAAATATAGATTTAATAGGGTCATTCATGTGACCAAGAGAAACTTTTGAATTATCCATGACTTTGAATTACTAATATATATGCTTTGAATTGAAGTCATGGTTATTCCATCCAAAGTTGTAATATAAAATCAATTTTAAACATTTAAATACACTTCAGTAATTCAATTTCACCTATTTGATAAACATGAGATTAGATTTAAGTACACAAAAAGCAAATAAATTAAGGCAATGTTAAAATAAAATTAAGGTTTTGCAAAGTTTTGTGTTCTAAAGTTATATTTTTAAAATGACACAAATAAAATTCAAAAATCTTAAATTCAGAAATGTACATAAAATAATTTTAGATTGCCGTAAAATAATTTTTTATACTGTAAAGCAGTGGCGGCTCGTGAGTTTATTAACAGGGTGTTCACACCCTTTGTATGATTTAAAATTTACACAAGAGCCAGAAAGAGAAGGGATGTTGGACGAATACATAAAGAAAACTTTTTCAGAACAAATTTATTTATTTCAGGGGAGTTATTTTAAGTTTCCTAAAATTTTTCACTGCATGCATTTTTTTTTTAAAATATGCGTTTAATGGAAATAAGCAAAACTTATGATAAAGAAGGTCTTTATTTTTATTTTTATAATACCCCTAGCCTAAAACATAATACCTAAAAAACAACTTTTATGCATGATTTCCACTCGTCTAACCTTTTTGAAGCAAAAAAATTTTTGTGACACTTTCATTAAAATCATGCATAATACCTAATCATATTTTTTTTTAATTAGGAGCATGACAAGGGCACTGCGTCTGTCTACTCATAGTGCTTGTTATATATGCTTAATCGAACAATTGATTGTGAAAAATACAGGTGATGTGTAATTTTCAAGATCTGTAATGTTACTCCAACGTCACTTTAAAAAATAACCAATAACAAAAGAATTAATTATTACAAATTAGCTGATGTGAAAAGTTTAATGATATTTTCAAAAGGTTCTTATCTCGTTCTCCAATCCGAGAAAAAAATCCAGACCACAAAAAAGCAAGCTTAACCTCAAAACCGTAAGCCTCGGCACACAAAATCTGTGCGCACGGGGATCTCCAATGTGTTGCCGTAAGCCCAAATGTTCTCCGGCGAGAAGTTGAGGTTTCTTCCGACTCATTCAGTTTCATCGCTCACACGTGCGAATAAGGAAAGAAAAATAAGAGTGTAGTATTCTCTTTATTTGATAAACACAAAACTTTCGCGTTTCCGGCAATGATCTTTTTGCTGACAGGTGAAAGGGGGGGGGGTAGAAACTTGATTCTGAGTATGAAAAAGAAATTGAGAATGATTTATGTATTGTTTTCTTTTGATATTTGTGTATCTTTATATTTGGGTTTATTTCTACTTTTTCACTGGGTGTTCACGTGCTCCTATGGACGAGCCGCCACTGCTGTAAAGACAATTATAAAAATAGTATAAAGCAAAACATGAACAGTGTAACATTGTGTTTTTTAATGTAAAATGTTTTGTAAATTTATAACTGCAAAATAATTTTTTAGAGCCTTTCATTAATGTACATTACAATAATTTAAATGGAAACAATGCTTGGAAAATGAACATATTTTAAATTTTAAAATAAAACTCAAATATCATTCAACTGATAAGTTTTTTATTCATTTTAAAACTAATTTTAGAAATATAGTATAGGTGAGTGACACAGTGAGTTGTTTTTAAAGGCACTGATTTTTTCCACTATTTGATGTGTGTCTGAGTTAATAAGTTTTTTTTTTTCATTTGGTCTTAAGGCACTTAGGGAATGTCCATTAGTTATATGAGGTGTTTCCCTCCCAAATTTTGGACCTTTACTTCTTTTGGAGAGACTTAGTGAGCTGTGGAATGACCTCCTCCTCAGATTTTTATCTGATTCATTCACTCAGATTTTTCAGAATCCCCTTAAATAACCCCTCTTCCCCATTGCAAGATTTGGCCAGAAAACTACACCCATGTTTCTTCTAAGTAAAATGAAAAGTTATTTCATTAAACTACTTTCTCTTGTTTCAAAACAGAGTTTATTTGAAGTCAGATATAATTTGGCACCTTTGTAACATTATTACAAGGGTACTTAAAAATAAGAATGTGTTACATTTGAATATAGTGTTATCAATAAAAGTCAGTTTATTATTCAGTCAGAAAAATTATTTTAATCTGAATGTTTAAGGAATGCCATACCTTTCTTTACCCTTCTTTCCTTTAGACTTTCCAGGATTTCTCTGAATCCCTGCAATTGTTAGTAGTTCTTCATCAGATGGATGCAAATAACGTATCAATCTGAAATAGAATAACAAAAAAGTTAGCCAAATTTAACTCTAATTAGCAAAGTAAAATATTTATTTAAAAAAACAATGAAAAAACCACCAGTTTTAAGAAAATAAGTTTTGATTAAGATTATAATGGTCGACCCTGGGGGGAACTGGAACCTTAGAGGGGCAAGCTGTCCCTGATGGCTTTGGAAACACGATTAATTTGGTTAACCATTACAAAAATACAACCTTCTCAAAAGCTGGGGGGCATTGCAACCTACGACTTCCCATAAATCTGCCCACGCTCTTTAGAGTTTAAAAAACACATTTCTTAATTAAAATAAATGAACCATTCCAATTTTAAGAAGCATTAAGACAACTGCTTCTTTTAAAAAAGAAATAAAAAATTTTTATTACCTTTACAGAGTGAAAACCCCTGTTTTTTAAATTAAAAAAAAAACATACTATTAGGCTTTTTCTTAGACTGTTAAAAACAACTTTATGTAATTAAATTAAAAAACATTTGGTATTTAAACTTTGGTTTAGTGTTAATACTGTCCCATTGCAGAAAAAAAATAATAGTTTTTTTTTAAATTTAAATATTTGTATCCTCTTAGTATAAGTAAACTAATGGTTTTTAGAAAATAACATTATTCACACAACTGTGTGTTTATTACAAAATATAAAATCCAACTGGTTTTCATATAAATAAATAAAAAAAAAGAAATGTTATGATTTGGTTGTAGATGTCATTAACAAATCAAACAATTTATTAATAAATGAGAACTTAAGTATATCTACTCATAATTTTGAAGTAAGTGTTATTTTTTTCCGTCAGGAGCCTGTGTCTGTGAATTCATGAAAATAAGGTCCCATATTCGTAGGACTGAGAAAAATTAATGGTTATTATACTTTGTAATGGGTCTGTTTTCACCATGCCACCTTTTGTAAGGGTTCAAAAATGAGCCCAAATTTCTTCTAAACAAACCCGACATCTAAAGGACTTAAATTGTTAATTTAAGTACTTTTAAGACCCTTTGATAGAACCTTGTTAAATACAACATGGAACTCATTAATTCTGTTCCATATAGGAATTTAATGCATAGGACCATGCATCTAATAACAGAATGACTACTACCTGTATGACAACAGCCATCGTGCAATAGAAAAATGTGCAGAAACTTTCTGTAGTACACTGGCCATAACCATGGTAACCACAAGTTGAACACCAAATATAGCCTGAAATATTCAAAGATAGAATTAATACCATGCTTAATAAATACAAACAGGATTAACAACACACTAGATAGGTCTGATATGATGCCAAGACAATCCTTTTTCACAGATGATTTTCAAAAGGAAAAGGTGGAATTCATCGGCTTGCAGGAGAAAGGCACTAAGTCACTTCTGGCTCAAATACTTTGAACGAGGTTTTGGCAAATTTGGCGATAGCCAATCGCTTTCTTTTGTGCCATTCCAATTGATCACCTTACAAGTTGATTGCGATATTTGGGGAACGGTCCAAGGCTCAGCTCATTCGTTCTTGATGTTCTACCACTTTCAAAAGATTCGTCAAAAGTGACTTAGTGCTTTTCGCTCGTAAGCCAAGGAATTTTAGTATTTGTTCTGTTAAAAATGATAAAGATGCTTTTAATCGGTTACCTGGCCTGTTAAACATTGCCAACTTCATTTGGTTCATCCAAAGAATCCAGACCGATGCCAAAAATGGCGCTAAAATAGTAGATCCTGGCAACCCAGTTCTATAAAAGTGGAATTGCTAACTACCAATAAACGGCATGGGCAACATTTGGTGCTGGCCTGGATTCTTTGGATTTACCTTTCATTTAGAAGCCAGTATCACCAATTTTAAATAATTCTCATTGATTATAACTTTAATCCTTTTTTTTTGCAATTTAATGTATAGTATTTCTTATTTTTGACACACAAAACAGTTTGGCAATAATCATTGGGACACCTGTCCGAATTAAACTAAAAATTTCTATTTTTCTGTTATCTGGAACTTGAAACAGCTTTCCAATTTTTAACAAGACATAACAGAACCAGAATTGAACTAAGAAAATTTAGGACTTTTAGCATGAAAGGATGATGATAGCCTTTTAAGATGAAATGGTTGATAGTCACAAGGAACTGGAGACTATCAACTACTGTTACACTAATGAGTTTAGTTTAGTAAAAAGCTTTGAAAGTAAGAAATATTTATCTTCGTCGGACAAACTACCGGTGTTTAACACTGATAAAAGAAAGGAGTCACTAAATACAACTTAAAAGGACTAAATATTGTAAGAAAATATTCATTGACCATTTTTTTGAAATCTGTTAAAAACTTCAGGAAGAAAAACACATGTAAACTATAAAAAATAATCTGAATCTAGGACGTTTTAAAATAAACAAAAACACAAATAGAAAGTTTAACTTCGCTTCGATTCTTTTTCTTCTCAGATTTCACATTTCTTATTTGAGTTTAGCTGTAGAAATTCTTGTAATCCTCCCGAATAATTTTTAACTCATAAAAATTAATTTTGTGTGTTCCAATATATTATTTGATATTCTTGAAAAATAGAAATTGCAAATCAAAGATCTGTGTAGCAATATTTAAAACTATTTTTTGATTTTTTTAGATGATTAGAATATTTGAAAAGAATAATTTCAGTTAAGGACTAAGTGGCAACAGTGTAAAATCATTTTCGTTTTCGCTTTCACGATTTCATTTGTCATTTGAATTCGAATTGTTAGATAGAATGGCAGTGTTTCTTTTACGTTTTTGTGCGCTTAAAATTCTCTGTAAGTTCTCTAATAAGATTATGGAAATTTTTATATTTATTTAATACTTATTTAATTAGTCTTCTTCAGTTAAAGTGGTTTGAGATGGAAATGCTGGTATATTCAGATAACGAATGATTACCAACGGAATGGTATAACTCGAACGTTAGATCTGTTTAGTTAAGAAATTTTGATAAGCTCACAATTGTATCAATGTAGTTATTGATATTTATTGCAAATTCCCATATTTTGTCTGATGAAGAGTTTCAGTAGTCTTAAAGTCAAAGTGGAATCGTTTTGGTTATAGAATTTTCAAAATGGCTTACAATCAACAAGTTTCGTTTTTTAATTAAGTTAATTCAATGAAAGTATTTATATAATGAGTAGCTTTGCTGGTTTATAATTTAATCATTCCTCCACTTCCTGATCGAATCATCTCGAAGAATATAGATGAGCTGTGTTGTTTATCTCTGACATTGCTGCATCATGGCTATTACAATTTCACATTTTTGTAATTTTCTTTGTGTAAGGAATGCATTAATAAGTGAATTATGTTTTCCAATTTTCCTAAATAGGGTAGTTTTTTTTATCTAGAAGTAGAAAAAATTATACTATGAGCTGCAATATTTTTCTGCTATAATGGTACACTTATAACTTATGGTATGAAATTTATATATACCTTGAGTTGTGTGTGTGTCTTATGTGCTTCTATTAATTATTAAAGAGAAAAGAATTTAATGTTTTCTTCTTAGTTGTTTATTTTAATTTCTTTTTTTTCCATCTCTTACTCTTCTAATTAAATAATATATATGTTATAACTTAATTTATCCGCAAGCATGCTCTATCAGGAGCTCTTTGATTATTTTTTAAAACTATTCCCTTCATAGTCATTGTCTAAAATCAGGAATTCAAATTAATTGGTTTGCTGTAGTTTGCTTGTAGCTCTTGGGATGGCTATCTGATGCATTTATTGCTTGAGTGTGGTTAGTGGTCTTATGACATAAAAGGTTTTTCTACTTGCCAGACATATAATTTTAAGATTTCAAAATGTGTGTATAATTTAAAGTACTTAATTCCAACCAATACCAAAGTTAAGAGAAGTATATTTTGAATGCAATGATATAATAGAAAAAGGATATTTCCAAAAAAAAAGATCAGATTTCTTTGGTGCACTATCCTGTTGTGGAGACTTGCACCTTAAAAACCTAATTCCAAGGGATTCTACTAATTATAAAAGAAATTTGATCTTAAGATTTATTGTTAAAACTCAAATAAGAATGTAAATTAAAAATTACATTCTAAAAAAATCTTATTGCAGGACAATAAACTATTGATTTGTAGTTTATCATTATGAAGGCATTTAAGGCAAGCTGTGTGTTGTTCTCCAGGTAATACCAAAACCAGGCTTGACTTTAAAATTATAAAAATGAGTGTATTATAGGATGTCTAATTATGCAGTAGACAACCTCCACTTGTTGATTTTAATAGAGAAATATGCATTTAGTGTGAGCTGAGGTAGTGATGACAACAAAAACAGATTAAAAATCTTTAACAGACCTTTCTTAAAAAGGCACCATCACTCATATTCAAAGGGTGTTAAGGATTATAACTTTCATATCTCAGTACCATTTTCATGATGAGTTGCTATAAGCTATGAATAAGTTTATTAAACAAGTGTCAATTTTTCATTACACTTTTTTCATTTATTCCTTTATGTTGTCAGGTATATTTAGAAGAATGTTGGTTCCCTTTATTTCAAGGATTTTCACTAGAAAGATATTTTACTGGAAAAAAGAAATAAAAAAATATTCAAGCTTCAAAGGGACCCTTCTATACTTCAGCATTATTGATAAATAACTTTCACAATATTTTCCACTCAAAAACAAGTCCCCTTTAGCTTTCCCTATCATATTTTACAAAGTTATTGTTTTTAAATTTTATTTACTATATCACCTTATCAAGATTTTGTACCAATTTTTTATCTACAAAAAATGAATTAATGTTCACAAAAACAGGACCTTTCACAATAAGTTGGGGCTGACAGATTTCAGGCTGTTTAGGAGCATAATGGCCAGAAATAGCTGCTCTAGTTAAACCTTAATTTCTGACCATAATTTTGTTCTACATCACTGTATAGCATGCTGATGCTTTAAGTACTCTGTTTTTATTATTTTTTAAATCTAGGGATGCATAAATCATAGATTCCCAATTACCCATACAAATTAAGTTAAGATAGTCCTTTCTATAATAGGTATTATATCTTAATTAAGTGGTTCATTGAACTAATATGGTTTGATACAATTCAGCTACATTTTAATGATTTTCTACTGACCATCAAAGGTCAGTGAACAATTTGCATACTCTTTCATAACTACAAATTACTTCATTACTTTGTGTTTTAAGAGGCATACTAGAAATGTCTACTGCTCTGGTAAAGCCATGATTTTGTTCTGTTTTTCACCCTGAATGACAAAATGCAGCTCTGCTAAAAAGTATTTACTAAATTTATAAATTCTGGGCATAAATCACAGTTGCAATACAAACAAGGTAGTATAGTACCTATGTGTCAAGCATTTTAACTCTTAATTAAAGGGTTAAGTTGTAATAAAATGAGTTAAATATCTTAACACTACTCTTATGTATGAATTACTACTTGCTATCAAAATGGGTAGAGAATATTGCTCTGCTAAGTAGTGTTTTTACTATTCATCCATGCATGTATGGAATGCATAAATCACAGTTCACACACAGACAAGGTAGTGCTTCCTCTGTCAGATGAAAGGGTTTTGAATAAAAAAATAAGTTATGTTCTCTTAACACATCTATGATTATTATGTCTTCTAAATGGGTTGAGAATGAGAATAAAAGAAATAATTACTACAATGATTACTTAGTGTTATTTGGGGCATAATGGCCAGGAATGGCTACTGCTCTAGTTAAATCTTAATATTTGACCCTGGTTTTGTTCTTCCATGAAATAATATGCAGCTATGCTAAGTAGTATTTTTACTACTTTCTTCAACTCATTACATTTTTATCATTATCATGGTGCAACTGAAGAAAAATTAGAGTAAAATTTGTTGTTGGTAGCCTAGGTTTACTATATGACAAAGGTGTCAAAAATAAGTCATCTGTTCCCATCACCCATGATTTGTGAATTTTAGAAAGGGATCTCTTTGTGAACATAAAAATGGAATTGCCTTCTTAAGTTTAATAAAAATTACCCTTACTCATGTTTAAACATGCAATCATTGGTGTCATTCACAATCATTTTCTGCATTGTAACTTGCTTGGGATAATAAATTGATTGCAATTTGTCACAGGCCATCCACATTTGGGATATATCTTAAAATGAAGTGCATCTCCAGTAGCACTGCTAAAGTCTTGGGGACACAAAGGTGGCCAGTTTGACATAACTGGAAAGGAACAGATGTTCTCTTTATGGAAGAGTAGTGTAACTGCTGTGAAGAGATGAAGGTGGTCTCTTTGAAAGGTTTGAATATTTAGAAAATAATTTTGTAAAGGCTACAATACAGGGCCTAATCTGACAGGAGTTCATGTAGTGGAACAGTTAAAGGAGGGAGGATCCTTTTATCTTTAAGCAGTCATGTATTAAACATCGCTGATTGCAAAAGGTATATGCACTGAAATAGTCTTTTCTCCCTGATACTGGAGGAAATCTCCCAAGAATGCTTTCCACTGAGTCCTCTGATTGACAATTTAATATTAATTCTACGATCCTTGAATCTTTCAGATATCATTACTGGAAACACTTCCTCTTTGAGTTCTTCACTTGCTAAAAAACAAACTCAAGATATGGTTATTATAGTTCTCGAGACTTATATTGATACCCTAATTTCCAAGGGGCATAGCTTTTGCTCAGCTCTTTTGAGACAATTTACGGAAAGCACCAACTTTCTGTCCAGACTGTCGTAGTATTCCTCTTGACTAATACTTCACCTGCTGATGGAATGTTGCGACCTATTTTAACTTTTTCCATCTCATTATTTAATTAAAATTGCCTCCAGGGTGGAAGTTACTCGAGTTATCGGGTGACCAACTTCTTTACCACCTCTCTTCCTGTTTGAAAACAAAAGGGCACTTTCTCTCGCCTAAGCTGCTGTGACAGAAAAATCCAGGATTTTTTTCTGGGAGTGGGAAGCACCGCTGAAGTCTTAAGCTAAAAGCGCGCACTGGAGACTGAAAAATAAGTGTCACTCAAGAGTAATGGATCTTATGACGAGATTCTTGGCAATCGGCCATGAGTCTCGTCACCTAATGCGCGATGTCTAGCGTCTGGCCATAGCCCGAGGGACAATCTTGTTCCAGTCACCGTACCTGGGAAACCTTGATACAAAAACTTGATTCATCTTCACTCACTATGAATGTTTTAAATTTTACTTTGGAAAAGGATATTCACTAATAAAAAATATACTGCATTTTTTACACAGCATTTACTAGACCCTGGTAGCAACAAGAACATCGATCAATACTTTTCCACGGGACATTTTGTGGGATTTTAAATGATCTTCTCTAAAAGCCAAATACCACTGAAAGACTGACTGATGTACATTGCACACCCTCACCCATCGCGATATCTCCAAAACTACTCGGCCCAGAGGCTTGAAATTTGGCAGAGACGTTCCTCTTAGCTGTTAGAATTAAACGCACTACATCAGGGATGAGATTTTTCAGACTTTCTATCATTTTATTAACTGGAATTTTCAACTTAAAACTTCATTTTTTTGTGGATGTTCTTGGTTTATGAGGATCTTTCCTATGGTAAATTTTCATATCTGAGGCAGCTAAATAATTTTATTTGGTTTGGTTTACGATCTTCTAATCGATTCTTGCAGTTTTCAGACGTTTTGCTTTTATGTCAATCTCATCCCTGGCACTATGAAAGGATTTTAAAATCGAACTACTTTCTTCCGTTTTTCAGCGTTTTTTCAACTCCGCTTTACCCATTGAAATAGCATTGTGCAATGCTGAAATGCATAAACGTCGAGTTTTACTTCTTAAAACCTGGGTTACGCCTCCTGAAATTTGCTTCATTTTTTCTCTTAAGGGCTCTTACAACTCCAAAAAATGTGTTTTCTCTTGAATTTTCCCTCCAAATCCTGTACGAGAGTAGTTTGAAAAGTTCTATCCAGAACATGCGCTCGAATTTGCGCGAATTTTGTTCTCCTTTGAGAATATAGGTAGGGAATAGGAATGTTGTTGTTGTCGTGTCCAAAAGAAATTAAGACTATATGGATCCAAAAGCGTTAAAAATGAGGGTCGCCAGGTCTGGAGCCCGGAGAAGGTCTTGTGGTGGCTCGCCAAGCTGGAAAAGAGAAGCAACAATGGCCTGACAGTCAAAAGTATGATCTGGTGTTAAAGGGGTATCCGGACAATTCCTGCAGGAGGGGTAAGTTCTTTGGGAATAGGAATTATATTAAGATATTATAAACAACAGAGAGAGAAAACAGAAGACTCCAACATACTTTTAATGGGAGGGATGAACCTGGTGCTGACATTAGGTTTCATCGACGTGAGGTTTAACCTCAAATAATATCCTCTATCAATAAATTGGTAAATCCTACCTGTTTCTTTGTTTTATCACAATACGCGAAAAAAGATTCCATCGCCATGCTTGCGTTGCAAGAACTCTGTGATAACAAAATTTTAATACTAAAATTTGATTATAAAAAACGCAAAATTTTTGAAACTTGTCAAACTTTTCCCCATGGACCCCTAGAAGTTGCTGTGGACCCCCAATTTTCATTTTCATGCCCGTGGACCCCCTGGAAGTCGCTGTTGACCTCTGGGGGTCCATATGGACCACTTTGGGAACCGCTGTTTTATATCTCGATTTGCAACTCCTGAACTAGCACATTCTAAGTATTCCTGGATGTACATGAAGTCATTGTTTTTGAATTTGAGAGCAATAAAATTATCATTGCGTATCCTTCGTACTAGTTGATACATCTTGTATCAAACATGCTGATACATTCCATGCAACGAGCAACATTATACATGCTACATTCGTAACATGGTGATACTCACACATTCTGTAGTACATGCTGAGGTAGCAATATTGTCTAACACAGCGTATTAGCTATGTAAAACGATTAAGATATACGAACTCTGCAGGTTTTTCTGATTCAATAAAGTATGTGGAACCTGGTTTTGAAGTTAGAACCCTAACGGTTCTAATGTGTTAATTTTTCTATGTTGGCTGTTTTTACTCGGTTTCTTCATATAGTTTTCTCTTTTTTGTGAACACTGATTAGTTTAATGGGTTGGTGGATATGATTAAAAGAGGATCAAATTCTTTCCTGATTGACATTATAATTTATCTTCAAGATCTTTCTTTTTGAAGCTCTGTCAGAGTTCACTTAAGAATGAAAGTGACATATTAATGAAATGAAACGTCCGTATTCACCAGAGGTAAAGTTAGAAAACCAAATTCCAAATTATCAAGCTAGCACAAAAATCATGAGGTGATCCAAGCAATGAAGGTTTACAAACACAAATATTCATGGTTTTAAGCTTCTTGTGAAATTTGATAAATATGATCATCTTCCCAAGGTGCCTAAAACGAACGAAACCATCGTGGCACTGTGTCAGAACACCGGTAAAAATCCCCATCAGACTACCATTTATTTCATTCGATGAGATGAAACAGGGTCTGGCTGAGAAGCACTTCCATTTATTGCGACGATGCCTCCTAATAAGTAAAGATGCCTTCTAAAAACCGTTTTTGGGGAACGGTTTTTTTCTCGATATTATCGTAGAAGTTAGATGAATTTAAATGATAAAATACCGCATCAGAGAAACAACTTAAAGGATCATGGAGGTCTATAAGTGGGGGAGAATGATAAATTAAGGTAGTAATCCTTTAGATTTGAAGAAAACCAATTTCATTAAAACTAGCGTTCGTTAGGAGGAGAATGACCAAGTATAGCCTTTGAACTCGAGGTAATAAACAGTTCTTTCTACGTCATCAAATTTCAGTGAATTCTAAAGTCATGGTCCAGTCATAGCGACTTTTGGTAATGGTTTTCTTGTTACGAAATAGCAGAGTTACGGTTTTCAAAGGGAAATCAAATCTACTTACCTACAAAATGATGATTGTACCATATTCATGAATCGTTGAAATGTCTTTGCCGCGTTGCGTTAGTCAATTGTCATGAAAGGAAATTTGAACAGCCCAAAAGGAAATGATATCCGTTTTCGGAATGTCAGCTTCATGTACTGGAATTCGTTGATAAAGCTAGAATTGTGATATTGTCGAGGAAATCAGTGTTAGCACCTTTCCCATTTCTTCCTGGGGACAACCACTTGCAAGCCACAAATTCTTTCTACTCCTCTCGTCCTCAGATTGTTACCTTGTTTTGGAGGAAATTTTGAGGTTGAAGTAATTTATCACTTTGGTACACAGGAAGTTCATCTCTTCGTACTGTGGCATTATGGTTATGTTGAAAGTATGTTTAAGGGATGCCCGCAGCTTTTTTCGTTTCGATTGAGAAGGAAAATACATTTACATAAACACCAAACTTAATTCGTATAGAATGTAAACTTACTTACGAAATACACATTTGAAGTAACTCATAAGACCAGATGAGGTATGAAAATTTAATTTGCTTTATTCTTTACTCCGCTGGTAACTTGGCCGAAAGAGAGGAAACCAACGTTATTTTTCCCGTTTTGTTTTGCACAGAATGTCCCAATAGGGACATTGTGCCATAAAACTCCAAAAACCATACAACCAAACCAATATAGTTATTGCCAATATGGAAATCATAACTGCTACGAACTCGGTTCACCATTTCTTTTCACATATCACTCCCAGTGTCATCTCATGATCGATTTTACCACTACGCATAGCCTGTTAACAAGGACATTTTCCTCTGCCTTTTCAGCTTTGTTTAATTTGGAGGAGCTGTCATTCAATTTGGGCGTATAACGCCTTAAAAACAAATAAGCAAACCTATACTTTATATAAGTCTTATTAGGTATTGGTAGGTACTAGTACTATGCTCATTATGTTATTTGGTTTGTATGAAGCTCGGCTATTACCAGTGGCGTAGCTAGAAAAAAATTTCGGAGGGGGATGTTGATATTTCGGGAGGGGATATGGGGTATTTTTTGTGGTTTTCTATGGTCAAAAAGGAAATTTCATGAGTTTCGGGGGGGGATATATCCCCAAATCCCCCCCTCTGGCTACGCCCCTGGCTATTACCACATACCTTAAATTAGTGATATTGCCGTCGATGCCCTCAACCTTTCCCTCTTTCTGGCATTTGTTAAGCTTCTAGTTAATGAAACTTAAAAAATAATCAGTAACACTCACTTAAAAAGAAACTATTTTTAATTAATTGCAAGACTCTGAAATTCAAACGAACGTAAAAAGTTTAGAACAACTAGAAGAAAAGTTAAAGTATAATACAGGACACAGATAAATTAATAAAGGAAAGTACTAGTGTTACAAAGGCACTAGTGTTTATCACACCCAATAAAAATATTGACAATATATTTCAATAATAATATTTCCAATTCCATTCTCCTTCTAGATTAAAATCTTTGATAAAGTTACTCAATTTTGTGTCGTGCTAAACTCTATACAGTTATGATTGGTTGACTTCGAATAGGTCACCAATTGCCAACTACAAGCACCTTAACCCCTTAACGTATAAAACCTAAGAGCAATTAGTACCTGTTCGACATGAGTCGGGGAATTATTCAGAAAAGTGCATTATAGGTGATGACTTATCAAAAAGGTCAACTCTATCAAGCTCTCCTTTGTGAATCGGAATCGCTTCCGGAGTTCTTCATCATCTGATTTCTTGAATAAATTCTTTCTTTTCATCGTCCTTCTTTAAAGAGTTAAGTAGCGTGGACCGTTCGCACGTGTTGGCGATATGGCCTTTTTGAGTAAATTTGGCTCCGCATATGGGGCAATTAAAGGGTTTCTCGCCCCGATGCACACTTCTTTTGTGCGTTTCTAAATGGTCTTTCCTCCTGAAAGTCTTCTCACAGTAGGAGCATTTCAAACTGGGCCTCTCATTGTGTACTTTTAAATGGCGCTTTAGATTATGCATCTGCTTGAATTCTTTCTGGCAAATGTGGCAAATTTTCGTCTGTCTTTGAAGGACGTCTGTTTGGGCGGCTGTTGACGTTGAAGGAGGAGGATTCCAGCTTTCGTCGGAGGAGGCTCCGTAGTCCGTAGTTGCTCATCTGAAAAAATTATAAATTTTACAACAGTGGGGTCTGAGGCCGGGTGTTGACACCCAAACCAGTGAACTAGGCATTTTTTCAAGTTTTACGCTTTCCTTCAAAACTATAAGAATTCATTTAAACAGGGTTGCTTGATTTAAATCCCTTGATTTTCCCTTGATTTGGTTGTTATAACACTGGTTGGTAACAAAATTAATAGACAGAAGATTACCTGTGCGGTTACCTCTGATTCGGGGTTGGAGTCTGGTAGGTCCAAGCTGCTGACCCTTGGGTTTATCTCACTTCTAGAGTCCTCCCACGAGCAGCCCTCATGCAAGGAGGCCCCCATCTCGGATGGTGGAATAGGATCCTGGACATGCTGCACAAAACAACAATCGCATTACTGCTCAGCCAACGATAGTAAAAGGGTCACGTGATTTTTACAGACTTTGCACGGCCAATAGTTGGGTAACCGGTGATAGTTGGGGTCTTGCTTCTATATACAAGCAAATGTCTCTTCCTCTTTCAATCAACTGCCCCTCAACTCCCACCTGTCTCCCCTGCGAAATACTAGTTCCAGTGTTGTCAAAATCACGCGACCCTTTTACTATCGTTGGTTTAGCAGTATTTTGGGAATTCGTACACAATTAATACCTTAGATGAGTTTTAAAATGTTGTTTGGATAAAGTTACAATTCCAGTTGGATGCAATTTCCAAAGAAAAAATATAAAAATTAAACCATAAATTAATATTAAAAATAAAGTAAAATTCATGTTCACCCTGAGCGCAGAACCAGGCGGATCTTATCGGGCAGTGGATATCTCCCCGATCTCTTTGTTCGCCAATTGACCTCACCTAACCACACAAAGAGATCGGGGAGATACGCCTGATCCTGCGCTCAGGGTGACCCAGACCGTGGCCTTAAAGCGAACTCGGGAGATCGTGCACAAAAAGTGAATTGGCCTTTTTTTCTCATTACCTGCGCAGACGGGGCAGTGTTTCTGCATGACTCATGGAAGGAGTTTGGTGCATTCGTCTGGTTCACAAAGGGACGTGCGGTGGGCGTCGTTTCAAATCCAAAACTTCTCGAACAGGTCTCCGTCTAAATCGCACTGAAAGAGCAGTGTTATATTAACGTTTCACCTCTATTTATTTCCAAATAATCCAGTTCTTCGACGAGAGAAACTTTTTTTAATACGTTCCATGATAATATCTCAGCCGCGTTTTTCAACAGTTCAATGTTAAAGCCATTCGAAACTAAAGTTAGTTTTGTTTTTTCATACAAGCACACATTTTGTTCACATTGTCTTGTTTGGTGCATTATGTCGGTCCTCACGTGGCACCATAAACAAGGTGGCCACAGACCTGGAATTGTCAAGGAATTTTAGTATTACTATCTTGGTGCAAAATGGTCTCGTGTGGCCGCTGTGCTATCAATGCCAGCTTTTATTTTGATAATAGAGTTACTTAGTAATTTAGAAGTTTTTATGAGGTTTCAATAAAACTATACCATGGTCTTGCGCTATAAATAAGTCAAGGTCCACCATCTAATAAAAACATAAAGAGTATTTCCAGACCTAAACTAACATATTTTCTTTGGTTGCCTTGTTATATTATTCGTAAGTACAAATGATTTCCCTCTAATATATCGAAAACACATTAAAAATAGTAATACAAAAACAAATGAAAAAACTAAAACCGATTGAACAGTTTGTATGTGGTGGTTCATGCTCTGTCTCTGGCTGAATGACACACGGCAGATGGGGCATGTAGTATAGGGGCTTCTCACCCGTGTGCATGCGGATATGTCGCTCCAGGTAATTCTTCCGCCTGAAGGGCTTCTCACAATACACACAGGTGAGCCTTGGTCTCTGTGTATATCCTTTCGTGGCGTCTTAGATGGCCTTCTTGCTGGAACTGCCTCCCGCAGAAACGATATTGTCGATGGTTCTGTTAAATATCCAATCCAATCTGTTTAATATCGAATAAATCTCCAATCTCCTTATTATTTAAAGCAAATGCAGAGGTCTTGACCAACAACTTTTTGAGGTTCTACAAGAGAACTTGTTGAGTCTTATAAAGCTGAATTCTTCTTTTTCTTCCTTTAATTTTTCCACTGACAATCGTCTGGTCTCTATTTAGAGAATGCTCGATGTTGTGACTTTATTTTAGCATTAATGAGTGTTGGTTGAAGTAGATCAGGAAATTCTTTTAGAATTACTTCATATTATTTTGTACCACATTTACCGCTGTGGAGGATAGAGCTCTGCACACATTTTGAAAAGAGATCATTTTCTCTGCTGGAGAGATCGAGCACTTCATCCATACGTACTCAAATTAATTCTTAGCCTCGTGAGTACCGCGGAAATTTATCTTTTTTTTACCGCACTCCAGGTTCCTTCGATTGCATTGGTGTGCGCCCTGTATCCAGGTCTAGAAATGTCAGACTATGGTTTATTGTCTGGTGCTGAAAACCCTCATGATAGAGATAGTCATTAGCCTTCCAAAGGGGAAAAAGTATTTTGAATAAAAATACATAAAATTGTGTCATTTATGGGACATTAAGGTAAATGTGGGTATAGTGGACACTGTACCAATAGTGGCCACATAGCTGATTAATTTTAAATAGAACGAGTTAGAGGCATCGAACAGCGTCAAAATTCATAGGCATAGTAGATTGTGCAATCAGGTAAGCTGATAAATTACCACCGATACCACAGATCAGCATGGGAAGGATATTTAAATATTTGAAAATAACAACATCGGCTGAGTGACTGAAATTTGATTTTGCTTATTGAATCGCGTAAGGAAACGGGTAAGTCGGAACTGATTTTTTCGTATTTATTACCGCTTGATTGACTTTTAAATTTATATCAAGATAAATAAGAGTGTATAAAATAATACTGAATAAAATTTATTTGAAAATGTTGACTTTACGAGGATTTATGGGGGTGTCCACTTTACCAACACATAATCTTAGATTTTTCAATAGTGGCCACCGCAATGGCTTCTAATAGAAACACAAATAATACTTAATTTGAATCAGTTTTTCTTCATAAACTGTTGACTGTGCTTTAAAATGAGTGTTAAATAAATTTGGTTTCATTCTGGCTTCGGGAACCAATGTTTCTAAAACATTGAATTACATGCTAAATTCCTCTCAAATCAGCTTCAGCGTAGACTTTGGGACCAAAACTATCAATTTTTTTTTTAAATAAAGCTAATTTGATTGAATCTAAAATACATTTCGTTGGGAAGGAAGATTTAATTAGAACTAGACGACTATACCAAGATAAACCCCTCAATTTCATGCATAAACCCCTCATATAGGCAGAAAAAGAAAGGTGTCCACTACTGAAGCAAGAGGTGTCCACCATAGAAGCAACAGCTTCATCTATGTGGCCACTATAGATGCAATTTGGAGTACTTTTAAAAAATTAATTAAAAATACTTTGCTCAATCTAATTAAAGTTTTTCATGGTAAAATCAAAAGAAGAAGATCCAATTAACCTAAAAATAGTATGATAACCGTTTCGAAGCAAATTGATTGGTATTTATTAAGAATTTAAGCAAAAATTTTCCTTAAAGTGTCCACTATACCCACATTTACCTTATAAGACCTTATATTTAACTATACTATAAATATGATACAAAGTCAAAGCGATTTCACATTAATAAGAATTTATTAACAAAAAATGTACGAATTGTATTTAAACTATAAATTATAAACAATAAAAGATTTCTCAAACGATAGGGGAAGGTAAGGTGTACAATAAAATACTGAAATAAGTTAAACGCTAAATTAAAATTTTATGGAAATTGGTTTTCTGATTACTTAAAAAATGTAATTAAATTCTTTTGTGAGAAAGACGATCCACTACATTTTATAACATCTAATGTTCTATTACAATATGCCAGAATAAAAGCTCTGTTTGCCGGTACCAATAACTGAGATATGGCAGAACCAATAACTGACAGGGTGACAGTTACTGGAAAAAATATTAAATTTTAAAAATTTAGTTGCACAACAACATTCTAAATTGCTTCCACAATATTCCCTAGAATTTTCATACAATTTCGTTTAATTTTTACAAAACACCAGTAACTGACACCCATGTCAGTTACTGGTGCAAAGGTTTTTTTCTGATCCAGTAACTGTCACTCCAATTAAAATGAATAAATAATTATTTTTTTAAATTAATTATTGGGCATGATTTTAGGTACTTATTAACAGGCAATTATGTTGAAATATGTTTCGAAATCGAAAATTTGCTCAATTTAGGCAATAAATAAAAATGTTTTCTTAACTTCAGTATTAAGCCAACTTCTTAAAACGAAAATCGAGCACCCTTTCTCCCATGACCACGTTACTGATAACGGTTTTAAGTGAAGATTATCTAATTCCCATCACTCGCATACATAACGCTCTTGGGACGGAGCCAAGTCTGATATCTCCGTATTCAAACAATCATTCAATCAATCCATTTATCGCCTACACTCCCGCTTTGAAACAATTGTAAATATTAAAACCGACGATAATATATCATTCCTTGCGAACCATTATGGAATCGGTGCTGTCTCTCCCCTTGCTGGTGGCCGTCGCTGTCCTAGCCCTGACATGGCGACTGGTCAGCTGGTGGAACCTCAACCGGAAGCTGCCCCCTGGTCCCTGGGGTCTGCCCCTTCTCGGTTACTACCCCTTCATCTCTGCTCCGCCCTCGAAAGACATGACCGAGCTGGCCGGTCGCTACGGGAAAGTGTTCAGCTTCCGCACTCTAGGGGGCAGGTTGGTCATCGTGCTGAACGGCCTAAAGACCATCAAGGAGGTGCTGGTGAATCGAGGGGATGAGTTCGTGGGTAGGCCGAGCGGGAACAGTCTGGTGGCGTGGGTGTCCGATGGCATTGGTGAGTTCGTATAAATCGGTGTTTCCCAACCTTTTTTCTTCAAATACACTTAAATTTTCACACTAAAAAATTCTAAATTCAATTCGAAAACTTAACTGTTGATTTTTGAAAAAAATATTGAATGCAAGTTTTGTTCCAAAACACAAACTGCAGAACTTAATTTAAAATACAAAATAATCTTCAGAAAATAACTTTTAAAAAAAATTTAAGATTTACTAATCAATAATTACAGAGTTATACCATAACAATATTAACATGCTCGATTTATGGTAGGTTCCATTTTAGCCTACTAAATCCCCACTTTGCCAAATATGAAGAAGGGAAAAGTTATCGAAGTTTTCTAGCACGTGTTTGGTTGAATTAGGATGCTAATTGTCTCCTCACTAAGCCATGTCATTAATCCTGAACAAAGCTTTTATTGACTCGTCATTTTGCATTTCTTCAAGTTCATCTTAATACTTCTACTGCTACTTTATACTTGAAATTTCCGACAAATCTACCAACCAGGGTTGGCAAAAAACCGGGTTTTTTTAAAAAAACCAAAAAAACCGGGTTTATTTGGTTTTTTTTGGTTTAAACCAGGTTTTTTTGGTTTAAACCAAGTTTTTTTAGAATTTTTTTTTATCTTAATAAGTTATTTTAGCATTGATGTTTGAAATTGAGTTGTAAATGAGACATTTATTTCAGGGGTTGTTTATAATTGATAAATGATTTGTATATTTCAATTAATTAATTAAAATTAAATTAATTTGTTTTAAAAATAATTTTTGTTTCTAAAATATTCCAATTTGAATATCTAATATTATTGTAGTGAATAAAAATCAGTGTTAATTTATCTTGGATAAATGGTTGAAATAATCAAATTATTTATCTTAATTATATATGGATTAATTTATAAACTTAAGAAATTTCTTTAGAAATAGAAAATTTTATTTTTTAAATGAGAAGTAAAAGTGAAATGTAAACAACTAATGTTAATTGAAATTGGATAATTGATAAAGATAATTAATTTGATTAATTATTAAATGGTAAAATAATCAAATTAATTATATGGATTATTTATGAACTTAAGAAATTTCTTTAGAAAGAGAAAATTTAACTTTTTTAATAAATGAAAGGGAAATGTAAGCAACTAATGTTAATTGAAATTGGATAAATGATTGAGATACTTAATCCGATTAAGGAAATTAACGGTTTTTATTAATTTAGTAAAAAAACCCAACTGGTTTTTATCTGTTTATAATAGTCTAAGAGCTAGCAACGTTTTCGAGAGAGAATTTTAGAAAAGCTAGTTCTTTAATATATCTTTCTCTATGCTATTTCGAACAGCGTACGGGGTACCTGGCTGCCGGTAAGCGGTGGCACAATTAGTGCGCATCCCACCTTTACAGGTAAAAATCTTGATTTTTAAATCATTTTAGAAAGATTTTTTTCATTTTCACTAACTTCTAAACACTATTAGAAAAATTAATTTATTATTGCCAGCACTTTGTGTCGGTGGAAATAACGTGCCAGATGCAGTTTTTGATAAAAAAAAGCATTTATTTCGCACCATTTTAGAATTGCTGTCATTTTAATATTATTTTATATAGATATCAATAAACCCGAAATTAATTTGCCAGCACATAATTCGGGTGGAATCAATAGCAAGACCGATTCAAAGTTGTAAAAATACACACTGGCGTTCAAAATTAAGAGAAAGTGCACATTTGTTCGATTTTCTCCGGATCTAGCGGACATATTGTGACGAAATTTGGTATGAATATTGGGGTTAATATAATACCCAATATATATTTATTCAAAATTGTAATACACACGCATGCGCAGGAGTTTAAAACATCAGAATTGAAAGGTATGAAATAGCGGTTTCAGAATGGAATTTCAAAATGCTAGTTTGAATGATTCAGAATGCTATTTTTAATCAACAAAAACATTAATTTCAAACATTTTAGAATGCCTGTAATTTTAATATTATTTTATATATATATCAATAAACCCAAAATTAATTTGCCAGGATTTAATTCGGGTGGAATCAATAGCAAGACCGGTTCAAAGTTGTAAAAATACACACTGGCGTTCAAAATTAAGAGAAAGTGCACATTTGTTCGATTTTCTCCGGATCTAGGGGACATATTGTGACGAAATTTGGTATGAATATTGGAGTTAATATAATACCCAATATATAATCATTCAAAATTGTAATACACACGCATGCGCAGGAGTTTAAAACATCAGAATTGAAAGGTATGAAATAGCGGTTTCAGAATGGAATTTCAAAATGCTAGTTTGAATGATTCAGAATGCTGTTGTTAATCAACAAAAACATTAACTTCAAACATTTTAGAATGCCTGTAATTTTAATATTATTTTATATGCATATCAATAAACCCAAAATTAATTTGCCAGGATTTAATTCGGGTGCAATTTAATAGCAAGACCGATTCAATATTGTAAAAATACACTTCATGTGCACTTTCTCTTAATTTTGAACGCCAGTGTGTATTTTTACAACATTGAATCGGTCTTGCTATTGAATTGCACCCAAATTAAATCCTGGCAAATTAATTTTGGGTTTATTGATATACATATAAAATAATATTAAAATTACAGGCATTCTAAAATGTTTGAAATTAATGTTTTTGTTTATTAAAAATAGCATTCTGAATCATTCAAACTAGCATTTTGAAATTCCATTCTGAAACCGCTATTTCATACCTTTCAATTCTGATGTTTTAAGCTCCTGCGCATGCGTGTGTATTACAATTTTGAATGAATATATATAGGGTATTATATTAACCCCAATATTCATACAAAATTTCGTCACAATATGTCCGCTAGATCCGGAGAAAATCGAACAAATGTGCACTTTATCTTAATTTTGAACGCCAGTGTGTATTTTTACAACTTTGAATCGGTCTTGCTATTGATTCCACCCGAATTATGTCCTGGCAAATTAATTTTGGGTTTATTGATATACATATAAAATAATATTAAAATTACAGGCATTCTAAAATGTTTGAAATTAATGTTTTTGTTGATTAAAAATAGCATTCTGAATCATTCAAACTAGCATTTTGAAATTCCATTCTGAAACCGCTATTTCATACCTTTCAATTCTGATGTTTTAAGCTCCTGCGCATGCGTGTGTATTACAATTTTGAATGAATATATATAGGGTATTATATTAACCCCAATATTCATACCAAATTTCGTCACAATATGTCCCCTAGATCCGGAGAAAATCGAACAAATGTGCACTTTCTCTTAATTTTGAACGCCAGTTTGTATTTTTACAACTTTGAATCGGTCTTGCTATTGATTCCACCCGAATTATGTGCTGGCAAATTAATTTCGGGTTTATTGATATCTATATAAAATAATATTAAAATGACAGCAATTCTAAAATGGTGCGAAATAAATGCTTTTTTTTTTATCAAAAACTGCATCTGGCACGTTATTTCCACCGACACAAAGTGCTGGCAATAATAAATTAATTTTTCTAATAGTGTTTAGAAGTTAGTGAAAATGAAAAAAATCTTTCTAAAATGATTTAAAAATCAAGATTTTTACCTGTAAAGGTGGGATGCGCACTAATTGTGCCACCGCTTACCGGCAGCCAGGTACCCCGTACGCTGTTCGAAAGAGCATTGGGAAAGATGTATTAAAGAATTAGCTTTTCTAAAATTCTTGCTTTTCCGACGTTGCTAGCTCTTGTACTATAAACAAACCAACTGGTTTTTAGTTTTTATCATTAAAGAAATCAACGGTTTTTATTAATTTACTAAAAAAACCAACTGGTTTTTATGACTGACAAATAAGACAAATTGGTTTTATTAATTAATTAAAATCCAAGCCATATTTTATCAGTGAAAAACAGATAACTTTTGTGTATGTTTAGTTACTCTTTGAAATAATGCTTCATTTTAAAGGAAATTAATAAATGAACTATCTCTTGCAAAATATAATAAGTTTAACTTAAGCATTTAAGGTTAAGTTTAGAGAGAATTCAATAATTAAAACCATTAAATTAAAAGATTTCTGATTTTTAATCACCTTAAAATGTCAATTTTTTTATAAATCTGACCTTTTAATTTTGCGCAAAAGATTATACTTAATAACACTTTCTTTAAAAAATCATGAAAATATTTTATAATTTCTAAAAAAACCAAAAAAACCAAGTGGTTTTTTTGGTAAAAAAACCATGGTAAAAAAACCATGGTTTAAACCAATGGTTTAAACCAAATGGTTTAAACCGGCCAACCCTGCTACCAACATTGGAAAAATTCTTTTGATGAGTAAATATAACCATGGCCCAACTGAGGGGCAATTTTGGTAATGCCCCCCTAGAATTTAAAATTGCCCTCTGATGGAGGGTGAGCCCTACTTGCAACTCGTGTTGAGATGTGTACGGGGTGAAAGTTGGTGTCCGTCCGAAATAATAAAGGTCTCCAAGAAATGAAAGACAAGATTCGGTCTAACAATTGCCGCAGTCACGATTTTATAACGATAAGTAGAGGCAGAGGAAAGTGAACCTGATATATTTAGTCCATCCTCGGTTGTCAGTTCTACCATTATGTTTCATAGATTTCATGTCAAAAGCTTTTAAACTAAGCATCATTCAAATAGTCATTGAACAAGACAAAACACACCTTGTGAATATTGAGATTCTAGAATTGTCAATCCCGGTACGTGGCATGTTTTAATTGTTCAGCTAGCGAGCGTGAAGGTTTCGAACATGTTTAAAAGGGTTGTTGGTTCTTCGTGAGACCATTTATTGATTTTCTGGGACATGAGAAGTACAAATCAGAACAAGACCAAGATTGCTTATAGCTTTGACGATTGTTAATAAAATTTTAATGGCATTATGGGTTACGTGAGCGACAACTACAGGAGGGTAGAACCCATCCAAGTCTAGGGGGACAAAATAACTCGGATACTTTTCTCCTTTCCACACTTTTTCCCTGGAGTAGGAAAAGCGGTGTGATAGAACTGAATAGAACCGGTTTTTTTTTCATTTTTTCTTATCCAGGTAAAGTTGCAATGATTTCCAAGAAATAAACTCGGAAGATTTTAACGTTCAGTGACCAAGAGTTATTGATTTCAGCGATACTACTCTTAAGGGTGATTCCACCATAGCCCATGCTACATTTTTTTCAACAATTATTGCAATTTTTATTAAATTTTTTAAAAAGATAATATTGGCGCATAATATCCTGATGTGGATCATGCGCCATAAAACTCCAAACAACCAATTGATCTTCAGACAATAGAAGTTACACAAATCTTTAAGTATATATCAAGTACTATATAAAATACATAATAGTCCATGCCCTACCTGGGTGACATTTTCGTTGAAAATTTTTAAATTGCCCCCCGTTGGGAAACACTGCTGTCTACAGTTTCCACTTCACAGGCATAACCCAGGAAGAAGGCGAAGAATGGAGCGAACAACGGCGCTTCTTCCTGCAGTCCGCCAAGAATTTCGGCTTCGGGAAGCTGGAACTCGAGAGCCGGATCCTGGACGAGATCCAGGACATGCTATCCGACTTCAGGAAGATCCAAGGGCAGGACGCCGACTTGCAGTTCCACGTGGCCTACGCCAACAACTCCATCATCTCGCACGTGCTCTTCGATCGCAAGTTCTCCAAAGAGGAGTTCTACCGCCGCCTCTACGTAGCCATGAGCGACCTGGTCAAGCTGTTCGTCGGAAAACGGCACATCCTTGTTGGATACATGCTGGAGTAAGTAGGTTCACCTACATATTGAACCTAGATATGGAAGGGGCCCGAAACACTCAAATTTATCCTGACTAGTTGGAAACCTTCTAAACATTAAAAAAATGGAGCATATAAAACAAAAACGGAATCACTGACCAATATAATAAAAAGAACAATAAATATTTGCAAAACGTGAATTACATAAACATGGAAGAAAATCAGTCGCTGGATGCCAACTATTCCGGATTTTGCGGAATCATTCCGCATTTCGGTCCCGAATTCCGCAAAACTATGGACACAAAGCTAATTATTATAAGTAAAGTTTGGGTATACGATTAGCAGAAGTAAGCCATCTCGAGTGCGCCATTTTCCCAGGTTGACGATTAGGATTAGCCAGCTCAGGAGTACATGAAACAATTGATACAGCTGACATATCTCATAAAGATATTTTTGATCCGTACTTAGTACTTCGACCACATTTTCAGGCAAATTACCACATCTTTTAGTAACCATCTGCGCCTAATAGGACTATCCTTCTTATAGTAATATATGTCAGTACGAGATTCGTCAGGTCTAACAACTGCTCCCAGGTCCCAAATTGTTTAATAATACGTATTTTGAAGATAAAACGTGAAAAGTTCGCCTTTCCCTTTTAAAAAGTTCTTACAGCAACGAAATATCAGAGAATGTATTTGAATTTGCAGTGCTATCTGCATCAGGCTTACTAGACGAGATTCCAACACTTAGATCTGGTAGTATTGAGAAGCCCCTTGAACTGAATTGCATCAAGTCCCTAGCTCGCCAATATCGAATGAATAAGCCTTCTTCATTCAATGAAGAACCACTTAGCAAATGATCACCAGAAATGGACTTACTCTCTACCCTTGAGCCAATCAAATTCAGTAACGTGAGGCGAGATCCCCCAAATAGTAAAAAATAAAATCTTACTGTTTGTTAATTCTAGAAAGTCGACCTTACTACTGCATTGGAACATTTATTTCGACAGTAATAATGCATTCCACTTATGAGTTTCTTAAATTGGAGATGAATGCAGTTCATTTCTTTTGAATTTGAAAGACTTTAAAGGGGGTTCATGGGTTTTTCCCAGAATGTTTTGAAAATTCCACCTGCGAAAGCGGGTTTTTTGAGACATTTCTGAAATATAAATAACAATTGATTTATATACTAATTTTGTGGCCGAGGGCCATGGAAATATCTTCAGGGGACCGCATGCGGACAGCAGGTTGAACCACACTGGTTTAATTAATATATGGAATGGCGTAAAATATCTCCTGTTGATTTCAGCCTTGACCTGATGCTGTCTCCTTCTTTGAGGAAAGCCAGAAAGGGAAAAGATATTCTGAAGACTCTTTCGCACGAGATAATCCAGGATCATGTGAAAACCCTGGATCCCAACCACTCTAGAGATTACGTCGATGCATACCTGATAGCTAGAGAGCAGGTGATCAAAACAACTGGAAAGGAGGGCACTTTCACACGTGAGTAAACGGACTTACACCCATATTCACAGCCATCAGCGTCGGTGTTAACCAGCAGCTAAAGAAAGAAAAATTAGCTTTCCGCTGACTGTGATTGGTGGAAACCTTCTTTGACCAAGGATTTAAAACCGACGCTGATATGGCTGTGAATATGTCTGCTATAGTAGTAAAAATAGTCGTTTTTGTGCTTAGGGGCCATTTATTAATTACGTAAGGATGATTTTGGCAATTTTTGACCACCCCTACCCCCATGTAAGGGTGCGTGAGATTCCATTTCGTTTTTTTTAAATAATAAAATGTTAGAAAAGGATCAGTTACTCTAAAACTCAACAGATTAGTAATATTCTTGCTGTTAACTACATATTACCATTAGATTATTATCTCTAGTCTTTGGAATACCATTTATCAGTAGAGATTTAAAAGTAAGTTTTTAAATAATCTTAATCATAAATCAGTTAAACAATCTTCAAACCAATAACACTTTTAAATCGTCTGGACTGAATGGGTTAGTTCGCCATGTTGTCCACTCAGAAATAATTGGTAATCCATCTGTTGCAGTGGTATAGATGGAACTTCATCCGCCACGTCTATTGGAACCTCGTCCCAACGGTAGGAGGATGAATTGTACGGCACAGCAGTTTTTTGTCGCGCTTCACAATTTTTGCTGCGATGCGCTGGAGCGTCTGAAATGGCTGTTGGCGGACTCTCTACTCACACAAGACTTGTTGGCGGGAATGAACCAACACGATAAAATAGCTGTCAGCAGCCACGATTGATGCAAAATATAGCTTACACGCTTTGCTTACTCTGCGCCCCGGCTTTATATCTCCCTGCACTGATGGACGAGCAAAATTAAAGCTTCGATAATATACCGAGATCGTCGTCAGCATTTTTATGTTTTTCTGGGGTTATTCAATAGAAATTTGATTAGAATAATTGGAATTTGTTTACATTAACTTGGAAAATCTTTGGTAAGAATGGGTTCACCCCCCACCCCAAGTAAAGATATGTAGAGATTTTTCCAAATCCCCTCCCTCTCCGGACACTTACGTAATTAATGATCGGCCCCTTATACATGCAAGAAGTGAATCTATAATGGTCTTTGGTATTGTTACGACTTAATTAAGATTTAATGTGATAGAAAAATATAGATATTTTACAGAAAAAGACTCCATTTACATGATACAAGATAATGAAGATACAAGCCCAGAACTACTGGCAACTATACTACATTTATCAATATTCTCTGAAGCTTTTCATTTAAAACTATCAAACTAAATCCAAGTTTTACCTCCCCATCCTCTTCACAACGAATCACATAAATCTTTTGAACTCTAGTCTCCCTCTCTTTCGAAATTGCTAATTATTAAAAATCAGTTCACGTGTGTCGTACGTCCTAGCCGAGTCTGAATAATCAAGTCCGTCCGACAGCACAAACATTAAAAATTTAAGTTTGTTAATCCATCATTTAATAATTGAACAAAAATTTATTATCAAAACAGATTAGGATTGCTAGCTATTCAAATTGAAATTATTTTAACAGATGATTATTATGCCAGCCGAGATCTCGCTTTTTCATATACGCGCGCACACATTTCCGATGCTCTTGCGATTGCTCTATCGGTAGTGCCGCTCGCCACAATTCAAAGAAACAGACACTACACACAATCTCACGCTGACAATTGCGGCCACAAGTCTTATGTCTGGAGCAATGTGTCCTGTTATGGGCCTTGCTCCTTATAAAGTCAACAAACTAACCAACCTATCTCGGCCACCGCCAAGCCATCTCGGCTCCTGAATGATTGAGTTTGTATGAGAGAGAGAAGGACCTATTTAGTTATTCAGATGTGATAATGGGTTTTTCTGCAATTTTAAAAAAATTAACAAATTAATAAAAAGAGTTCAAAGGGAAATGGTTAAAAATATAGTTCAAAGTTCAGTCTTGCAATTTTTAAAGAGTGGCACCCATGAGAGAGAGAAAATTGCCCCCAGTGCCAACTAACTCCTGTCTCCCCTATGTTACAAGCATAGTGTTATGGTAACATTTATACTACTTGTCATGTTATACTCTGTGTTGCAGTGGAGCGTCTGGAAGCGAACGCGCTGAACCTGTTCCTAGAGGGCACGGAGTCGGTGAGCTTCACCACCGCCCACCTGTTGGCGGAGCTGAGCAGGCACCAGGCGGTGCAGCGGGAGGTGCAGAAGGAGTTGGACGAAGTGGTGGGGGCGGAGCGCTTCCCCTCCTGGGTGGACCGACAGAAGCTGCCCTTCCTCGAGGCCACCATCCTCGAGTGCCAGCGCATGGCCGCTCCTTTCCTGCTTTCCACCATGTACTCCAACTTCAGTGAGTTTGCTCTTCTCTTTGTGCATTGTATCGGATTAATATCATTATATTATAATAATATCATGGCCTAGTGGTTAAGGGATCGGAGGGTCCAGGGTTCGATTCCCGACTAAGACCCACCAAGTATATGCGGAGTACGTGCTCGTTCAATCTGTCCGAAAGTCCTGGGGTCCGTCATGGCGCAGTTAACCACGGGTCCAGAGTCTGGAGAATTGGCAAAATTGTGGAGGTGGCGATAGATGGTGGCACATCTCATGAGGCAGAAGTCGGTCTCCTGCCGTTTATGGGCCTCACTTTCTCATGAGCCGCACCCCCTTTGAATCCTTGTGGAGCTTGGATATTCCAAGTGGCACACGACAAAAACAACAATATCATTTCTAAAGCGTATGCATATTTTAACTTGTCACAAATTTTAAATCACTCTGATCATCATAAGCTTTTAAGCAAATTCATAAAATTGGTTTAACCCATCGGACCAGTATAATATACGCGAACTGCGTTCGCAGAAAGTTTAGAAAATTTTCTGCAAGAAAAACAACCACAAAAAAACTCTTATAAATTTTTCTGTAGTTAGATTGATGAATTTTTCTGTTGTTTTCCTCCAAATACATCCTCCCACCTTGGCTTTCTATTTACGCAACAACTGCAAGGCGATATTATCGGATCTTCAGAATCCGTGTGTCACAGTTATTATGATAAGAATTAGTTTCATTTTAAAAGAAGGAGACATTTTATTAAATAAAAAAGGCATTTGAGAAAGAAATGTGTCATTGTGTAAAAAAGAAATGAGTAAATTCTTGCAGAAATAAAAAAAAATTAAGTTCGCAGAAAGGTTTTTATTTATATGAGTACTATGCCCATTTAACAATATTTTAACCATTTTAAATTTGACGTATAGAGTACGTACTACAATGGCCTTTGGTTATTTTAAAGTCTTCTAAACTATGGTAAAACTGGGAAGGCTTCTACGGCCGAAGTTATAATTAAAACTGAGGTTTTCCGGGCTTGTTGGCCGTAGTCTTGTAGATGTGGAAAATCCAAACGTTTCGACTCCTACCACGGGAATCATCTTCAGTAGGATAAAAAGTTTTAAGTTACGATAATAGTCTTCTAAGATATATTTCTTTACTTTATTTTGTGTCTGGCGCACTATACCCTGTCTTGGGTCATACGCCTTAAAAACCCAAGCTATGTATTGGGTTATTGTAGGAGCGGCCGTATTCTGTGTGCTACTTGATAATCAGTTAACCACCAATCAAAGAAGGAATCGCCGAATCTGATTGGTGGAATCCTTCTTTGGCTAATGTTTAACCGCTGATCAGAAAGCACAGAATACGGCCAAAGTATTGGAATGCATGAACTACTCAGTGGGTTAAGCAGAGACTCCAAGTACTACAGATTCTCCGTAGAAAAACAGAAATATATTTAAAAACAACTCTCGAATTAAATTTAAAATCACATCCGGCTCAATACGTCTGTGCATAAGAGACCTCGTTCAATATAGCCCGCCTCCAGTTTGAAGGTATCGTTGCATCGTACCGGGCTATGCCTTGGGCACTGGGGTTATAGCTATTATCTATTTTTTTGGAAAACTTTTAAAGATAATTTAGTGAAATGATCCTTGATAGTTTTTAATTGAAGGCTTTTAAGAATTATGTGGTTTCTATAATAAAAAGGATTTTTGGTTATTAGTCTCGCTATTTTAGTTTGAAGTATCTCTAATTTATTAAAGTGGATTTTGGCGGCATAGCCCCACACGACGCAAGCGTAGCTGATTATTGGTCTGAGTAGTGATTTGTAAATGAGCAACTTATTATTTGAGGATATAACTGAGTCCCTGGCAATTAAGGGATATAATAAATTTTGAGACATCAGGAACTTACGCCTAAAGGTAGAGATATGCGCGGATAATGACAGTTTGGAATCCATCGTGACACCCAAGTATAATACTGACCTACTCCACGGTATCTCTAGTCCATGTAGTTTAAGGGGAGGAGGCAAGGATCTCTTGCGGGTTAACATAATTGCTTGGCATTTGTCAACATGTATGGACTCCTATGCTATAACGTATATAGTATTATATTCAAGTATCAAAAACTATTCGTTTATATTTCAAATTTTTTGGCGGTTCTTGAAGTGGAAGTGACCTCAAGTGGTCCGGATGTGAACACCAGTCGTTAAAATGTCTTCTCCAATATTTTCTAGAGGAGACCAAGATCGAGGGGTACACGATACCCAAAAGAAGCGTCATCATTTTCAATCTGGGGACCATCCACTTTGATCCCGAGCTCTTTCCGGACCCTTACAAGTTCGATCCCCGCAGGTTCCTCGATGCCGACGGCAAAAGGGTGAAGAGAGACGGACCTTTCATTTTTGGTGTTGGTAAGAAGAGAAGTTTTAGTTCCTTCACAGTGATCTTTGTGGTCTGTAAGAAAATAAAAAAGCAGATTAAAATACAAACATGAAAAAAATTCCATTAAAAGTAATAATAAATCAAAATTTTACAGTCGCTGTGAAGCAGGGGGGGCCCATCAGGCTATCAGAATTGTTACCATCCAAGATGACGTAATTGGATGGTAGGCGTTGACGCTTTGACGTGTTAACTAAGCGGACTGACCAATCAGGGTTACTTAGGGAAATCGCGTAGCTTCTTCTTGGGTAGAAAGGGATTAAAATAATATGCGGGGAAATATAGAGCTGTAGAGCAGCCACTTAAGGCAACAAATCATAAATTTAAAGCAGCAGCTTCCGGCTGCTGCGTACCCCACAAATATCGCAGCCCAGTCAAATTTAAAGCAACGCTTGCGATCTCCATGGGATAATTTATTTTAAACTTATTCTTGGTGAAAACTAATACAAGTTTTACATCATATTAAATTATGAGTATTTCATTTTTCCTTCTAACGAAACAACGAAATAGTTTCCAGCAAATAAAATAGTGTATTGAATAAAATCATGAAATTTAAGACTGATTTCAATACATAATTGGAAGGATTCATAACTTATTTAATTTTGAATATTTTTATATGTAAGGTTGAAAAACATTCCTAATACCTTTCTGTTAGAAACTTCTTAATACAGATAGTACAAAAAATCTTTAAAAGCATTTTATTAAAATTTTATTGATGGATTAATTTTGTCTTCCGTATGACACTTTTCAATCCAAATATTTTGAAGATATGGATCATTTGGGAACCGATGATAAGGAACAGAATTTCGAGTCTTATGCCAATAGTTTTTCGAACTGAAACAGCGCAGAGACATTTTATACGTTTTTCATAATAAACGAGAATCAACAAGCGAGCTTATATCAAGATCCATTCAAAGATTAAATATTTGGTTGTATTACACCTCTCCAAATCCTCCCTCCCGATTTCTAAATATATAATATCTTATGTCAAGAAATCAATCAATAAATTTCTTATGTATCTGGAACTATGTACTTTTTGTGTGCATCTTCAAATTAGCCACAGATAATTAACAAGGAAATATAATATTTATTAATCATTCAATCTTAAGGCGAAAACACTTTTTGATTTCTTAACTGAAATGCTGCACTTTTCAAACTTGTATGCATCTTCAAATTAGCCACAAATAATTACACGGAAATATAATATTTATCCAATCATTCAATCTAAATCGAAAACACTTTTTGATTTCTTAACTGAAATGCTGCACTATTTCAAACTTGAACCTGTTGAATCAAAGATCAAATATCCCTCTTATTTTATCAAAAAATCCCTAACCTATATCGCGCAGAGCAACTCATACCAAAGTCACTCCCATAATAAAAGTGATTGGTTATTGCGGATTGGTTATTATGACGAAGGAACTACGTATTTGGATGGAAGAGCATACGTCAGTCGAATTTTCATCTCTATGTGAAGAGCCAACCTTATCTTATTCTATTAACCTTGGCTGTGAAGTTGATAGTTACCATGGTTACTGATTCGGTGGTGGGGAAGGAAATATATTCGTGCGCCAGTTCTACATGAACAGAGTATAACTCCAAATGTCGATGCGTAAGTCTCGAAATTGTAAAATCAATCAAATACCTTGGAACTTTTATCGACTCAAACCCAAAATGGAAAACTCATATAACCTATGTCGTCAAAAAACTAAGATTTCTGCTATTTAGATATAGGTTAGTCATTTTTTTTTCATTATGAAAGTACAATTAAAAGGTAACAGGTTTAAATTTTTCGTATAATGATGTAGTAATTTAAAGTAATCAAGCCTAAGGAATGTTGATATTTGAAAAAAAAATTCACATTTCTTTTTAAAGTTAAAATTTTTTAATGACATGAACTGCAATTTGTACAAATAATTATCCATACAATATAATGATGTAATTTAAAGTAATCAAGCCTAAGGAATGTTGATATTTGAAAAAAAAATTCGCATTTCTTTTTAAAGTTAAAATGTTTTAATGACATGAACTGCAATTTGTACAAATAATTATCCATACAATATTTTACATAAATAAAATATACTCTGTATGCTAACAATCTTTTTACACGTTACATTATGTCATTATCCTCAGTATGAATTAAAACAGTACAAGAATGAAGGAGTGTACATAAATTCAAACTAATGACTAACGTTTTTCAAACTAATGACGGAATTATTTTTAAGGTTTTCAAAATGTATGTTTTTTTTTCAAGTAATTTTTATTACAATTATATAAATTTCACACACTTTTATTATAAAAAGAAAATAATCTTTCAGGTAAGCGTTCTTGCCTGGGCGAGTCATTGGCGCAGATGGAAGTATTTCTTATGATCGGCTCCATTCTTCAGCACTTTACTCTTCAGCCTGGACAGAAAGAAGACACCCTTAGGGTGATACCTAGACAGAGTTAGAAAAAGAAATTTTAACCATCCTCCCTGTTATTTAGATCAATGATAATTAATTCTCTGCATTGATTCTTGCATCTTCACTCTGCTTGTATCTTATTTTGAATTAGTTTCTCATTTGTTAATGTCTGTACTTATGGAAAAGGTATCGAATACATGATGTATCTACGTCACTGCATCAATACAGTTTAATGTTGGTTGACCTATGGAGGTTGTTGAGGTTTGTAATTAATGGCTGGAGTGACACTTATGGTATGAAAATGTCCAGATTTTTTTTCAGAATTCCGAGTATATCTATCTTTAAGAATTCAAAATTTTGTAACGTATGATTTTCTTTGTTTACCATTCTTTTCTATATTTTTTTAAAATTTAGTCTTCTTTGGCACAGAATGTCCTAATTGGGACCTTGTGCCTTAAAACTCCGTCCAACTGTCCTCTTACGCTCTTAAATCCTCTTAAAACACAGTCCAATAAAAAAAAATACATTTTATATTTACACTTTAATACACAGAGTTTTCATGGCATTCGAAATTTTAAGTGCGTGAAACATGAAGTAAATCAGACATATCTTCTCTAAGTCCCGATTTATAAAGTAACTTTACTACGTTGAGCGGTAAAGTTACTAAGCAACGACCTAATGGGTTATCACAGGGTCAGATGAAGCCATAATTAAGTTGAAAACATCTTCATTTGTTGCTTTTCTCGAGCTTTTTCTAGAAGGGTTCTCCTTATACATTCTGTAGTCTTCGTTGCTACGTTTTTAAGCCTCTTCAGAGAGAACATCCATGGTAAATTAAATACATCATTGAATCATATCTGATCCATGAAAATGGATTTTGTGTACCAAGGCAGGTAATACCAGTGGTACTTGGTGACTGTCAGCACAGCGGTCGCCCTGGTAAATTCACGAAACTTTTTGTAGTCCATTGTTCTCTGGCAGAATATATCATCGCAACTTATTAAAAACCCGGCTAAAATCTTAAAAAAAAGTAATCTTACTTTATTTACTCAGCTCTAAACTAATAATTTAAACACTGTTATCATGCCACAAAATTCTATACAGTTAATAATTACATTGCATGACGAAAGAGTTAATAATTTTATTACATTCGGCCATCCTGATAAAAAAAAGGGACGACCCTCCCTGTCCATAAAATTTGTAAAGTAAGACGCATTGTAAATTATTCAAAGTACACAGTCTTTAGGTATGTTGGCGACTTTTTGCTCTCTTTTCTCGGGGAGCATTTGAGAATTTATTTGTAATGATTTCACACAGCCTCTTAATTAACTCTTCATCAACGTTGGTGATGCTTGCTGTAACCACGACGGATTTTGGAAAACCTATGGCATGTATTTCTTGTATTAGTAGTGCTCGCATCTTGTTTTACGGTATCAACACAAATCCTCAACTGTTCTTGAATCTGTAAAATATAAACAACAATTTCTGTCCAGTGGCAATGCGCATCTCATTCTTCACATATTCTCACAACTTCTCTACGTTGCTGAAATAGCTATGATTGAACGGCTTTTTCTGTAAATACAAAACTATATAAAATTGGACGTAGTTCTTTGTGGTGACCCCAAAAGTGCAATTAAAGATGGAAAGAAATTTTCACTTACTCGTCTTTCTTTTTTTTCTCGGCGTTGGGACTTAACGAAAACGACGTATAAGCGAAAAACGTATAAACGGTGCTTTACTACTGTATTTAAATTCCAAGCCTTGTAATGGTAAGAAAGAAATCCTGGTAAATATTTAAAATGCACGAAATATTAAAAAAAAATGATCAAATTAGGTTAAAATATTACAAGATGTACTTACCCCAGTACACCTACGTACATCACTCCGTAATTTCATCGTTTTTGGGGGTATCACAGGTCTTGGCATCTTATAGCTCTTTCAAGAACTTTTTTATATCAGCAAAAAAATAAAAAAAGAATCAAGCGAGAAAAAAATTAAGCGACTGAAGCAATCCGAAGCAATCTGACTGAAATGAATCTGAAGCGAAATAGCGTCCGAAAATAGCAAACGATTTTAAAATCCGTTTGAGGCGGACTATGAAAACAATTCAAACGATAGATGTTTACAAACTAATTTAATTAATCGTTAGGCTTTCATGTTTTTTTTTAGTTCAAATAAATTAAATGGCATAAAAAAGAAAATATAGCTGTTTGTTATATACATAACTCAGAGGAAGTACATCCCGTGCTCCTGAACACTTGCGAACATCACTCCTCCATTTAATTGTCCTCGGTGGAATCACAGGTCTAGGCATTATTGAGCTCTAAAAATAACTTTTCTAGCAAAAAAATTTCGAACGTCTAGATCACTAGAAATATCAGACTGAAATGAGTTCTGAAGCGAAATAGCGTCAGAAAATAGCTAACGATTTTCAAAATCCATTTGAGGCGGACTATGGAAACAATTCGAACGATGATTGTTTACAAATTAGAAATAGTCGTTAGACTTTAATTTTTTTTCGAAAAAATTATTAAATTACGAGTTGAATAACGAATATTGTAAAACAAGTCACAGAAGAGTGGCGGAGGTCGCACCTAAGTTTCATTCGGCGAGGAGGGATACCCGGTTGTTTTGCCATGACTTAGAACTTTTTATATGGCGCAATAAGTTCTATAATGGGCATTGTGGCATTTATAGTCAATAAACCATTGATAAACGCAGATTCACATATTCTCACAACTTCTCCACGTTGCTGAAATAGATTGAACGGCTTTTTCTGTAAAAAAACCCATATAAAATTGGACGTAGTGATTTGTGGTGACCCCCAAAGTGCACTTAGATGGAAAGAAATTTTCACTTACTGGTCTCTTTTTTTTCTCGACTTTACGAAAACGACGTATAAGCGAAAAACGTATAAACGGTGCTTTACTACTGTATTTTAATTCCAAGCCTTGTAATGGTAAGAAAGAAATCCTTCTGGTAAATATTTAAAATGCACGAAATATTCTCAAAAAAAATATCAAATTAGGTTAAAATATTACAAGATGTACTTACTCCAGAGCACTTCCGGACATCGCTCCGAAGTTTCATGTTTTTTTTGGGAACCGAAGGTCTTGGCATGATGAGCTCTGAAAAGAACTTTTTTTATATACGCTAAAAAATAACACGTCAGGATTGATCAAAATCTCAGACTGTAATGAGTTCTGAAGCGAAATAGCGTCCGAAAACAGCAAACGATTTTCAAAATCCGTTTGAGGCGGACTATACGAAAACAATTCAAACGATAGTTCAGCTCATACAACCCCAGCAACATAGTGGTACAATTCTTTTCGACAGCATTCTCTTCTCGACCATCTTCGTATGTCACATACTGCTGTCCGTCCTGATGAACAGGAAGTCTGACTACTGTGTTACTTCGATTATGTAAATGTATCGAGTTCAACCTCCATGCCCACGTATCGCGGCCGTCGATGTACTTTTCGACTTCGTTGGATTCTAAGTGCTTCATCTCTCTCCTTGCTCGATCTTGTCCTTTAGGAATGTACTTGTGGATATACTTCGCCGCCATTACCGATGCACAGTACTCGATGTACAGGGGACAATCGAATTTCTTCAGTAGGTATGGATTGTGCGGCACGACCATCCGATTGTCGACGTCGTAGCAGGCTTTTCCTTTCACCTTTCCGTGGTACACGTACATCTTGTCGGAGTTCTCTTCTTCTGTATTTTGGAAATCCGTCCCCAGTCATTCACAGAAGTGTTAAGGGGGTCTGTAGGGTGGTCCTAATTTTTCAAACTCGGAATTTCTTCGGTCGCAACCCCCAAATTTTTTCCTTAAGGTATGAAATGAAAGTATACCAAATATTTTTTAAATATTTTAATATTAACACGTGCCGCAAAGCGATTGAAGTTATAGTACGGTAAAAGCGCAAGACTCCGTCACCCCTCGGGAAGAAAAGCCGGCTCCGGCGCATTTTCTACCGCATGGCAGAAGACGCTGTCGGGCGTTCTCAAAAAGGCGGTATCTTCATGTATTTTGAGATAAACTTGAAAACCTCCTACACTATGGTTATTGCATATATTTTAGTGCGTTATTCATTATTATAAGTAAATTCCAATGGAGGATTTAAGGTAAAGTGGACGAGGGTTGGGTCCAGTGTTATTCTTAAGATTTTTTTAGAGGAGTAAAAATACGCCTTGACTTTTTCAGGAGGCGTGAAATTCATTGATGAGGGGAGTGAAATACGGGAATAGCATAACTGCAAATACAGAGAAAACTTTTTCATAAAAACGCTTTCTTTTTTATTGGAAAAATGAAATGGAAAAAAAATGAGGATGCTATTTTGGTTTCTAACTATTATAGCATCTGTGTTAAGTATTAGTAGACAATATTAAAAATTATAAATAAAATAATATATTTAACATTAAGCATTCTTAAATGCAATATTAATTTAATATTACAAATTTGAGTAGAAAAAATATTATTTTTCAATTTCGGTGGGGCACCATGCCTTTTTAAGCAAGACCTTGATTAAAAATTCAAAGCGTGAAAATACGCCTGGCTAGTTTTTGGAAAGGTATTTCCGATTTCCAATGCGTGAAATACGCTCTCAGAGGCGTTAAAAATATCACTGGTTGGGTCCAACGAGGGTTTCCCAAAGAGGGTTGGGATAAAAACAACTTAAATGTCATGTTCAATGCAATGAAAATTAGATTTTAAATGTAATTCATCATAATTAAAAGCCTTATATAGAAATTTACTCTGAATTTTATAAGCTTAAGTTCAAATAATACATTTTAATTTTCTGAAATCAGTGTTAATTTATGAATTTGTGTTAAAAAAGGCCTTTGAAGCTAGTGTTACTGTATCCCAGTGTACCCTTATGTACTTTTATTTAAAATTTTTCAAAAATCTTGGGAAAGACACAATCGGAAGAGACAAAGGAGAAATTCTTAAGTTTCAACTTTGAGTGCTTTTGAACACTGACCGAGGAATGGCTGTAAAGATTTCTACAGTTAACTGTAGCACTTATAGAAAATCGAGAAGCAAAAACGATTAAATTTAGACAACGTTGGTGCTTTCCATCCTGCCATAGATGGATGACTAAAGCAATTTATTGCTTAAAAATGTTTATTTTTAGAAATGAGGTTAATTTGGATAATCGAAAACTACAAGGATTAAAAGGTACGAGTATGTTTATTGGATCTGGTTTGATGTGTAAATGGCTCACAAAGCCACAGTTAAATATTTGAAATTCATGCTGAGGGCCTGTTTTTCTACAGAGGAATTAATGAAAATATGTCTATAACAGCATTGAAAATGATTAGTCATGGAAGGTTTCTTGATGGAGGAGACAGTTGTGTGCCTTAGTCTTTTTCGATGCGATTGTCGACACACATTTTCCCCACACAACAATGAGCTGCCAAAGAGTTTAAAGAGAAAGAATCCACCCATGTATCAGAGAGGTCGCAAATTAGTAATGAAAAACTGGCAGAACTCTGAGATAAATCTAGTCGATTTTGTGGCAAAATGAACCGAAAACTTTTTTCGAAGGTTTTTAAGTTATTTTCAGACTTTATTTTTAGAAATACTTTAACGTGAAACTTGTGATGATATTATCAGGAAGGATTTAAAGTCGTCAGTAATAGTCTGTTGTAAATGATTCTGCAGAAAGGGGAATCAAGCTCATTGAGGAGTAGAACGATATTTTAACGCATAATAAGGAGTAAATACACCTTTGAAAAATGATCAAAGCTATAAAGTCAAATATTCTTCATGTTTAAGCACTTTCTGTTAAAAAAGTATTGAAATAAATCGAATAAAATATTTTAAATGAATTTTATGATTTTTCAAAGTTTTGATAATTTTGATGTTTTTTCAGATTTTCATTCCTTTTGCGGCACGTGTTAATATTTACCGATTCGAATAAAATTTTTACCAGTTACTTACTACCCCATAAGTAAAAAAATTAGGGGGTGCGACTTCAAAAATTCCGAAAAAATTTTTTTACCATTATACTTAGGACCACCCTAGGGGGTCTGTGTGCTGAGTGGGTTTTTTACATGGTCGACTATCCCTTGGTAGCATTCCATACGCAGAGATTGTTGGTTATGACAGATGAAGACCAAGCGTTGACGTTCCACCATTACGTAGCAGTTGATGACATACTGTTGTGTATCTTCCAGCATTCAGCAAGGGATTGAAAGCTAGAAATGATCAAAGTTGAGACAGTTCCTACATTTAGGGAACGAATATGAAATATATTGGGTTAAATTTTCATGATTGTATTTTTTAACTTTTCCTTTTGCTATACTTGGATAGTACTTTCTCCTTGAATTTGTAAGTGTCGAAAATTTGGTTATTCACAATTCTGAATAAAATTGAAGATTATTTTTTGGGTTCTAAGCTCTGTTTCCATTTTTTTTGAATCTTCTCCTGCTTAATGGCTTCTCTCTTCATTTGTTCGTTAGTCTGATAACTCGACTCTACGACTCTTAAAGTGTTTTCCAATTCTTGACCTTTAATTTCTAAACATTCTGTTGCGTAGGTGTAAACTCAGCATTCTGTTGCGCTTAACCAGCAATAAATGGTGAAATTCTCCTATCATTCTGTTGCGTCTTTAATTATAAATGTATGAATAATACTAAAGGGAAATGTATCCTGAATTTATTTTGACATAGTCTAATATGAATTCGTATAAATTAGCCTTGATTTGGGCGCATCATGTCCGTAAGAGTACTTTGTGCTATTTAACCGAAAGCAATACACCTACCAGTAAAACAATTCATACTTTTTCAAATGGGATATTTTTAATATGAAATTAATGTAAAGTTTTGCTTCCAGCGGCAATGCGCATCTTATTCTTCACATATTCTCACAACTTCTCTACGTTGCTGAAATAGCTATGATTGAACGGATTTTTCTGTAAGAACAAAACGATATAAAATTGGACGTAGTAATTTGTGGTGACCCCAAAAGTGCAATTAAAGATGGAAAGAAATTTTCACTTACTCGTCTTTCTTTTTTTTCTCGGCATTGGGACTTTAACGAAAACGACGTATAAGCGAGAAACGTATATACGGTGATTTACTACTATATTTAAATTCCAAGCCTTGTAATGGTAAGAAAGAAATCCCTATGGTAAATATTTCAAATGTACGAAATATTCTCAAAAAAAATTTATCAAATTAGGTTAAATATTACAAGATGTATTTACTCCAGATCCAGTACACCTACGTACATCACTTCGTAACTTCATCGTTTTCGGTGGTATTACTGGTCTAGGCATCTTAGCTCTAAAAAGAACTTTTTTAGGGCCGTATTCAGAAACTGTAACACGAGATGGAAACGAGATGGAAACGTTGTAAAATCTCACGTAACGATCACGAAACGATAAATTGGAAATGGTCGTTCAAGAGCACCCGTCTCTTCAAAAGCGAGAAATTTAGCTGACTCTGATTGGCTGAAAAAAAATCTCGTCTTGGTCTGCTTGGTGACGTAGGAGATTTTATCCAATGAGGGAAAGGATCGGAAACTCCCGTTAGTGTTTCGGGAAAATATCGTTTCAAATACATCGTTTCCATAACGTTCTCGTTTCCATCTCGTTCTCATCTCGTGTTAAAGTTTCTGAATACGGCCCTTAATCTCTCTAATTCAGCAAAAAAAATTTCACGTCTAAATCACAAGAAATCTCAGACTGAAATGAGTTCTGAAGCGAAATAGCGTCAGAAAATAGCTAACGATTTTCAAAATTCGTGTGAGGCGGACTAAGGAAGCACTTCGAACGATGATAGTTTACAAATTAGAAATAGTCGTTAGACTTTAATTTTTTTTTCGAAAAAATTATTAAATTAGAGTTGAATAACGAATATTGTAAAACAAGTCAGAGAAGAGTAACGGATGTCGCACCTAAGTTTCATTCGGCGAGGAGAGATACCCGGTTGTTTTGCCATGACTTAAAACTTTTTTACCAGTCGCAATATGTTCTATTATGGGCCTTGTGTCATTTATAGTCTATTAACCATTGATAAACGCAGTAATCCATAAATATTAGCTACTTATCATTTTTAACAGCTTGTCCTTAGACACTTATAGCCATCCGTCGTTAACTTTTTCTGGTTTAAGGTAATCGTAATCCCAATAACTGCATTCCTTATCGATAAAATAAGTTAATAGATCTCCGAATTGAATGGGAGGGAATTTTGACATTCCTCTCTTAATAAGAACATATTGTCTTAGGCTACATCAAGGGAGTCCGGTAACACATTTCCTCCAAAGGTCAACTTGTCAACATAACCCCGCTTATTAGAGGAATCCTCCTAAGTGTCAAGGTACCTACCTATTCGCCATCATGTATTTTGAAGTTTTGTCTATTACATTCAACTATTGGCTTACTCGCCTAACAGTCTCACCGTCGATCTCAAAAACGGAGATTCGCTCCCACTACATCTTTGGCCAGGTGGCTTTATTTTTAGAGTTAAGACTGCCAATGTCTTTTTTCCCTTACGAACGTAAAAAACACTTTCATTTCAATATTTACCTCTAAGTTTTGGTAAGCTATCGTAAAAGCTATGAGCCTCTTTTGGAATAACTCCAGATCTTGAAGGTCTTTGAATTTGGATGCTTTTATTGAAATTATGTTTGAGTAAAGAGGAGGAGATAATATTTCAACGAGAATTATAGATACTTTTTTTGTGGCAAAGGTGAATATTCTTGATTATAATCTGTCTTGATGAGAATGTTTCCTTCAGGGGTGTACTGAATGCATTTTAGGTCCACGACAATGCTGGATGAAGGTTACGGACAATACCCTTTCTTTCTCCTGTGATTATTATCTGTGCTGTCAACACTCTGCAACCTATTGTGTCACCAAGATACGGGTACCGTTGCCGAGTCCGTCGACTATATCGAAACGTTAATAAGTTTTGCCTCTTTTTCTCTCGCGTCGCTTTTATCTATCCCACTGAGGGTTTTCTTGTCAATGCTATGGCACGTAACTTCTTCTCAAGGTATTCTGGAAAGAATCTTCTAATTCATTCGGTTGACCTCGTCGTTTTGCGGTGATGGAATAATTCTCCTACGATATCCTTTGAGACATCTGTAACGTCTTCGAAAAACCAGTCTATCAAATCCGTACTGACCATAACAGAATAGTCATAGATGACAAGTGAATCCAACTCTCCGTTTCCGTACTTCAGAAGCCAGTGAGCCAATTCTTCCTCTCCTTCGCATGTTAACATAGAGATGGTGAACTTCAAAAAAAGGCCAGAGGCGAGAAGACTTAAAGACACTCGTCGATGATTTGCCTTCGTGATGCTTTCTTTACGACGGGAAGGACTTGACGGAAATCTCCTTCTAAGATGAAATTCTTTCCGCCAAAAGGAATCTCGTTTCCCATCACCTCAGGAAGGGTGTGATCGATGATCCCGAGGGCTTTCATCCCATATAACGACGTCGATGTCCTGAAGTCAGTTTGTTGCGATTCTTCAAGATCCATATGATTATCGTAGGAAGTCGATTATTCTTTGGAAAGGGAGTCGATTATTCTTTGGTATACAGCCTTCTGGTCTGCATTTAGTTTTTCTTCCATTTCCTTCAATATCTATTTTTTCAGTTGGCACTTTGGAAGTCGTTAGGATGTGGATTCCATTTCGTTGCGCTTCAATTTCACTTAGGGTGTTCTAGATCGTTCTGTCATCTGGTACTTGAAATTATTCCAGTGTCATGGTTCGTCCCCGACCAGGTAGTACACTAAGAAACGCGGTGGCAGCTTCTTGTAGAACAACAGTAACAGCTTCATTGGTGTTTTCGGTGATTCCCATGGCAATTGCAGCTTCTTTGTACGTAGCACGGGCAAATTGTTCGGGGGATCGAAGATCTGAGTAGCAGGTAGCACCAGGTACTCTGTTTGAAGCAAGAGCTTCAGATGAAATTGTTCGGGTTCTCTAAGCAACACATTGACAAACCGTCCGATAACTTTACAGGATCTCTTACGGGGAATCCACTTTTTTTCCGAGGATTTCCAAGAATAAATCTCTGGCAAGTTACCGTAGAATATGTTCCTCGCATCGGAATCTTGCTTGTTCAACTCAAATCACCCCAGCGACATAGTGGTACAATTCTTTTGAGTACTTTTTACTTAGTATTGAGACTGTTGTTATGTAAATACAATAAAAAATTTGAAAATACAAGAAATAAAATTTTTTTTACCATCCATACATAGGAGAAATCTTGAAATTGAGGAAAATGTTATGGCTTTATCTAAAAGCACTAAGTCGGATGTTTTAAAAATTGTGTATGGTTTTTCTTCTAACAGCAAACATACAGGCTCATAATGAGCGCCGTTGTAAATCAGAATTACACGTTCTTTATAACCCTTTTCTTCTCCAAATTTTAAAGTCAGTGTGTCCTTTTCATGTATCACCACAATCTCGATGAGAAATTCCTCACTGAAAATCGAGAGTTCGATGGCTCCACCCCAGTTGCGTGGTTTTCGTATCCACGCAGCGTATTCGGCATTTGACATGCCTAGAAATGCAGCGTTGTACTTGATGGTATCTTCTGCAAGAATGCTGCTGCAAATGTCCCGAAGATTTTGCGGGGCATCTTGATTCCTCTCCAGACCCAGCGCTGCTATACTGAAGCTACTAAATAAACAGAAGTTGTCCGCAGGGATGGAGATCCTTTGGAAGTGTCCTAAATTACTGTCCCGGTTGTTGAATTTACGCTTCTCGCACAAAGGAGGGATCACCAAGTTATTCCTTCCGAGAGGTCCGCAGGCAAACGGAGGGCTGTCACTGTCTTCAGAGGTTTCTAAATCCATGGGCACGTCTTCTTGAGTGTACGATGATGAAGGAAAGGAAAACTCATTCCCTGACGATACATCAGTTGAAGTTGGGGGTCTGATGGAAGACATTCCGAAGAAGCTGCAGGCAGGCGTCGCTTCCGTCTTGTGGACCCTTTTCGCTGAGTAGATGGGGCTCAGCTCTTCCTGGTTGAAAAGGTGCAGATGAATGGTACTACCGGAGTACACCTCCAAGTCAATGAGGGTCCTGCCACCGTTTCGAAGAGTGCGTCTTGACGACCCGGTCAGGACATCAAATTCATCAGGCTTAAGTTGCAGCATCTGGCCTATTTTCTTCTTCTGATCATCAAGGGTTGATAGAGGAGTCACCTCTGTAATTATAGCCATACCCCAGGGAGACTTGCATAACAGGAAAAAGGACATGGTTTAGCCCTAAAAGAAAAGGAAATACTATGAGACTTGACACACATTATGAGCATCGGAGTGGTTCAAAAAATATATTTTTTCTATTATGGGGAGAGCGAAGAAGGTGCCTTTTGATGCGCACAAACAATTGAAGTTTGTAAAAAAATTCCTTTACTTATTGCAAGTACTTTGAGTTTTAAAAAAAATTAGTTAAAAAAAGTAAAAGAAAGAAATATTGGTGTTTTTTTAAAGTCCGTCCAAACTCTGCACAAAATGATTCCTTGCGCGGAATAGACAAAAACACCCAAAAAACTCTACCTCTGCGATGAATCTTTTTTCGAAGAAATGTGGCATTTAATTTTAGGTGAAAAACTTTTAATTTATTTTAAAGTACGCGCATACATGTGCATAGAACTATACCAACGCAAATTACTTAAAATGTAACGTCATATCCGATAAAAAAAAAGTCAGTCATTTTATTCCATGGGGCGCGCATGCGAGTGAATTGAATAGTTTTAACCTCTCTTAAATATTGACCAATTGACCATGTTCACTTTTTCTCTAAACCAGGGGTTCCTAACCTTTTTGCACCTGCGTACCACTTGACTTTTTGAGAAATTTTGGCGTACCACCAGTACCTTCTAAAAGTTTTCAAAGGCTTTTTGAATTAAATTTCTGAGAAAACTTCATATTTAAAGGTTAGATATTTGTTTATTTATAACATGCTTATAAAAAAGGAGAAATATTAAGATGAAAGTGGTATTAATTTACAGTTTTATTAATTATACCCCATAGGTCTAAAAACATACAAATATATCGCTTTCACTCACTCGTACCACCTGAAACGTTCCCGCGTACCACCGGTTGGGAACCCCTAGTCTAGATGAACAGGAAGTCTGACTACTGTGTTACTTCGATTATGTAAAGGTATCGAGTTCAACCTCCATGCTGCTTCCATTGGTCCCACGTATCGGCTGTCGATATACTTTTCGACTTCGTTGGATTCTAGGTGCTTCATCTCCATCCTTGACCGATCGTGTCCTTTATGAATGTACTTGTGGATATACTTCGGCGCCTTTACCAATGCATAGTACTCGATGTACAGGGGACAATCGAATTTCTTCAGTAGGTATGGATTGTGTGGCACGACCATCCGATTGTCGACGTAGCGGACTTACCCTTTCACGTTTCCATGGTATATTTGAGGATTTGTGCTATGATCAGGAATGAGATGCTGGCTTAATCCACAATAAAATAAATAAGAAGCTCCATTATATAAAAACATAAATTTATTTACAAGCCGAAACAATAGAAAGACGATTACTCTCCATTAAATTTAGAAAAAAGATATTTTTTTATTTCATGTCTCGCGCTGTCATTACGTTATCACTTCGTGCGCGTTGATGCCGCGGCCACTACTAGTGTTGTACTGCTTTATCACGATTCCCTAGTATCCGCCACCTACACGTACATCTTGTCGAAGTTCTCTTCTTCTATATTTTGGAAATCCGTCCTCAGTCATTCACATAAGTGTTTAGGGTTTTCTTTTCCGGATCCCATCAAAGAAGACCATCTGTGCGGGGTCTGTGTGTTGTGTAGGTTGTTTACATGGTCGACTATCCCTTGGTAGCATTCCATACACAGAGATTGTTGGTTATGACGAATGAAGACCAAGCGTTGATGGTCCACCATTACGTAGCAGTTGATGACATACTTTTGTGTCTATCTTCCAGCATTAAGCAAGGGATTGAAAGCTAGAAATTATCAAAGTTATTTTGAGACAGTTCCTACATTCAGGGAACGAATTTGAAATATGTTAGGTTACATTTTCATGATTGTATTTTTGAACTTTTCCTTTTTCTTGTAAAAAGGCTAAGAAAAATTGAATCGTCAGTTTGAAGAAGGGAATAAGTCCAAAAACCAAGTTTTGAGAAAATCGAAAAAAACTGTATAAGTAATGGAATTTTCATTGTATAACCACCAAATTTTTACTGGAAGTTTAGAACCCTATTTAGAAAACAGAGCAATCATCAAAACAAATATAAGTATATTCAAAAATATTTTACAGTCAAAATAAGTTGATGGACTTATTCCCTTCTTCCGCCTTATGAAATTTTTCTGATGAAAAAATCTTTAAAAATCCCTTAAAGTCACATTTAAATTATATTTCTCCTTAGTTTACACCACAGAAGGGTGAAATAAAAAGAATAAGACAAATAAAATTCAAAAATATAGTGAAACTGAGTTATTAAAGCAGTATCAATGGAGTGAGTGAATATGAATGGAGTCAAACATTCCCTACATAAAAAAAGTCTGAAAAAATTAAAGATTAAGAGAAAATTTTATTTTAACTTAGTTTACAGCTCAAATAATATGAAAAGAAAGACAAATTAACTCTAATTCCAAATTTACTTAAAAAATACAATGAATGGACATCGATTTAACAACTTCAAGGGGCGATATCTCTCTATAGGGGTTAGATATTTTCCCCCTCTTTTCACCCATGTGTAGAGCAAAGCTTGGAGATTGTTTTGAGCACAAAAAGTCAATTTGTCATTTTTTGGACTTATTCCCTTCTTCAAACTGACGATTCAATTTATTAAAGAGAAGACTTGCAGATATGCTCTAAACATATAAAAGGCAAATATATGTGCAAAATCTTACCGTTCGATTTTAAATTCTCTTTTAGAGTCAAACTTGGCATTATTTTTCAAGATTTAATTTTTGCCCGTATGATCCCATCTCTTTCTTTTTCTCCAACCACAGCTAAAGAAGCTTCCTAGACTTATTTCACGCATCTCTCCACAGCTTGACTGTGACATGGAAATTTTTGGGAATTCAAACAAAGATACTTCTCATCTGTTTAAAAAACCTTTCAGCTCCTCTGTTGAAGTACCATTAAGAATTGGTGGTGATGTAATTTCACATTCTTTCCAGTCAATTAGGTCAATATAGTCTGTTGCATTTGATTTTGGAACATGAAACTCCCTTACTGATGAGCATTCCATCTCCCTTGCCTTGATAATTCTTCTGAATCCAAGTTCTCGAACGTGTTTTCTTTCATCAGTTACCATTCCTAGTAAAATGTTCTCTGGGTGACAAAAGTACGCATTTCGTTGAATAACGCAATCAACAATCTTCTTCAAATCTTCCCTCAAATAACGAGAAAGCTTGTTTCAAAAACATTTTGAGCTCCATTTTTGCAAGAAGAATTTTTCTTTATTTTAAACCACATAGGTGCATAAAATTTTATCACATATTCAGTCAGAATTTTCAGATTTTTGCACTGCAAAATTTATTTTTGAATCTGACGATCAGTAGAGTTATATGGGATCTCCTTAAAAATCATCAAACACTAATGAATTTCCTTCCCAGTCAGCTTGAGTTTTACTTCAGTGAACGAAATATCAAAGAAGACATTTATTTAGCTAAAATAATTGAAGAACACGAGAATTTGTTCCATTATTTGTATTAATAACCCTTGACCGCATACGAAAAATTACATGGGTGTCATTTTAGAAGCAATTTCTGAATCAAAACATTTACAGATATATGCAGATTTATCAAAAGTCAAAAGGATAAAGTTTTAACAAACCTTCTCTTCGAGAAAATCTACAAAGAACATGGTTTAAATCAGGGGTTCCCAAACTTTTTTGGTCCATGGACCCCCTGTCGACATTTTTCGTACCCCGTGGACCCCTGTCTTAGAGGCCGTTTAAAAGTAGCTAAAAATCTTATGTTTATGACTTATTTTTCTAAACCACGCATAAAATTTGTAATTTTTTTCAAGTGTTTTTTCGTGCATTGAGCAACAGAATTGCATATGACTTGTGCAGCTAGTTTTACTTCCATTTTTTTTCATAGGAAGCATGATGCGGTTTTGTTTAATACTTCCTAATCACAACATGACTATCGCTCTTAAATCTTAAAGGACCTGTGTTGTTGGAGTTTTTGCCTGGTGTAGAACTCCGTGAATGAAAACAGCTTTTATAAATCAATCGGTTTATTCATCGTAAAGTAAAAACTCTCTGCTCGACGAAATATCCACATGGATAACCAAGATAGTTGAGAGAATAACCAGCATCGCCTATATTTATAGGCTGTTTTCAAAAATGAATTTATTGATAAAAAAATTCAATTCGAATCTTCTTCCGTAACTCCCTAGTCGAAGATACCGTGTAAGTCTTCCTCCATGGCTGGCTGGTGGTGTAGGGGCACCTTCTTGAGTATGTCCGCTGGACTCTCCCCCTCCAGCTCCCGGCAACCGGGCGGGGAGGGTCATCATCATCATCCTCATCGTCCATATCCATCCTCGGTGCTTTCACGGCGGCGGCGGCTGCTGTTGGCGGATATGGGAATGGCAGAATCTGGAGGAAAATAGAGCTGTTGTTAAGACCATGCCACATCCATACATGAAGAACTACTTTTTCCGGGCACCTGGTGTCACTCTTCCCTGACTCTCCTCTCCCCCTTAATCTGTATTTCTCCTACCAAAGATCTGGAATCTTGTCATATTCCAAGACGGTGTATTTCATTGTCATAGAAGTCCGATTGAAGCAGTCATATGCTCTTGGTGCAGAATGACAGAATGAGGTCCTTGCGCCATAAATTATATTAACCAAATGCCACAGGTGCCCGTAATACGATTTACCCATTACTTTTTACGAATTCATAGCGAAAATAACGTTCTTTCCAATATAGTTAAAAATTACGTGTTTTAAAATTTGTTTTCTGAGACCTTCCACGATCTAAAAAAGTTATGCCTATCTATTACGAAAGCTTTTTAAAGTGGCCTGTTGACTTAGTTTATTGATGGTCAGCCGCAATGCCAGCTCATTCTTCACATATTCTCACAACTTCTCTACGTTGCTGAAATAGTTACGATTATGAACTGTTACTGTTGGTTATGAGAGCTCCAAATAGCTATTCCTTTAGCGACTCATTATAAATCGGAAGGTTAATTATTTAATGAATTTATTTACAAGATTGAAGTTGAATTATTGTTACGGCGAGGCATTCAATTGGAAATCAAATCTCAGATTAATTTTTTGTGTTGCTCCAATGGCACGGAGCAGAAGTAGAAAAGATGCTGTACGACTTGCCGCATGTGTCGCACACATGGGGACGAATGCCCGCGTGGACACTCTTATGCCTTTGTAAGCTGGCATTCTGCGTAAATTGTGCACCACATTTATAGTGGGACATTTATAGGGATAAAAATTGCGTGTTTTAGCATTTGTTTTCAGAGACGAAATTCTTCCACGATCTAAAAAGGTTTTGCCTATCTATTACGAAAGCTTTTTTAAGTGGCCTGTTGATTTAGTTTATTGATGGTCAGCCGCAATGCCAGCTCATTCTTCACATATTCTCACAACTTCTCTACGTTGCTGAAATAGTTATGATTATGAACTGTTAATGTTGGCTATGAGAGCTCCAAATAGCTATTCTTTTAGCTACTTCAACTTCTCTTCTTAATTTTTTTCTTTTTAGTCGAGAACCTGGTTTACCTTAAAAATACATGAACCTACCAACCAAAGCGTATCCATGTGTCATTATTGATTTTACTATCTCGTTATAGGCTTGCTTTTTATTTCATCCACCGAACAATACAGTGAAAGGCCCCTATTTTGTCACTTGATGCTTTATACCCTTATAATGGGCCTTAATTCAACTAGATTTTTTGTCACTCTGCAGCAGGGGTTCCTAAACGTTTTTTGGCCCGTGTACCCCCTTACGACATTTTTCGTACCCCGTAGACCCCTGTCTTAGAGGCCGTTCAAAAAGTAGCTAAAAATCTTATGTTTGTGACTTATTTTTCCAAACCACGCATAACATTTGTAATTTTTTTCAAGTGTTTTTTCGTGCATTGAGCAACAGAATTGCATATGACTTGTGCAGCTAGTTTTACTTCCATTTTTTTCATAGGAAGCATGATGCGGTTTTGTTTAATACTTCCTAATCACAACATGACTATCGCTCTTAAATCTTAAAGGACCTGTGTTGTTGGCGTTTTTGCCTGGTGTAGAACTCCGTGAATGAAAACAGCTTTTATAAAACAATCGGTTTATTCATCGTAAAGTAAAAATTCTCTGGTCGACGAAATATCCACATGGATAACCAAGATAGTTGAGAGAATAACAAGCATCGCCTATTATATAGGCTGTTTTTAAAATGAATTTACTTGATAAAACAATTCAATTCGAATCTTCTTCCGTAACTCCCTAGTCGAAGATACCGTGTAAGTCTGCCTCCATGGCTGGCTGGGGATGTAGGGGCACCTTTTGGAGTAGGTCCGCTGGACTCTCCCCTTCCAGCTCCCGGCAACCGGGCGGGGAGGGTCATCATCATCATCATCGTCCATATCCATCACTTATGCTTTCACGGCGGCGGCTGCTACTGGAGGATATCGGAATGGCAGAATCTGGAGGAAAATAGAGCTGCTGTTAAGATAAGAGCTGCTACATCCATACATGAAGAACTACTTTTTCCGGGCACCTGGTGTCACACTTCCCCGAGTCTCCTCTCCCCCTTTATCTGTATTTCTTCTACCAAAGATCTGGAATCTTGTCATATTCCAAGACGTTCATTGTCATAGAAGTCCGACTGAAGTAGTCATATGCTCTTGATGCAGAATGACCGAATGAGGTCCTTGCGCCATAAATTCTTAAACAAATGCCACAGGTGCCCGTATTACGATTTACCCATTACTTTTTACGAATTCATAGCGAAAATTCCGTTTTTTTCCATTATAGATAAAAATTACGTGTTTTAGAATTTGTTTTCCAAGACCTTCCACGATCTAAAAAAGTTATGCCTATCTATTACGAAAGCTTTTTAAAGTGGCCTGTTGACTTAGTTTATTGATGGTCAGCCGCAATGCCAGCTCATTCTTCACATATTCGCACAACTTCTTTACGTTGCTGAAATAGTTACGATTATGAACTGTTACTGTTGGTTATGAGAGCTCCAAATAGCTATTCCTTTAGCGACGCATTATAAATCGGAAGGTTAATTATTTAATGAATTTATTTACAAGATTGAAGTTGAATTATTGTTACGGCGAGGCATACAATTGGAAATCAAATCTCAGATTAAACTTTTTCTTTGCATGAATAATTTTTATGGGAGATCCTAACAATGCGATGTCGCGTTTCCGTTTGATAGCACGGATATTATATGTAACTGATATACCCGGCCTTGCACGGGTGGAGTATATAATTTTTTAAAATTTTTCTCAAAATACATTTATAATTTTGTATGTCAGCAATAACCACAATCATCCCGGTATCCCAGGTGCCTTTTTCATATTCCTGTGTTCCCAGTTACTTTTCCTACCCCTTTTTTTTCATCTTAATAGAGTAATTAATTTGAAACCATAATGAAAAATTCTAGTAAATGTTTTCTCTGTGATAGAGAAATTTTAAAAAATGAAATTAAAGCTAATAAATATGCTCGTCCTAACACGGGAGGAGATTATGCATTGATGTTTTATAGGTTATTCCTGTTTCCATTTTCCACAATATTCTTGCTTTCAAAATATTGAATAGTCAACTAATTATGGTGTTGTTGTTACTAATCCCAATTGGTCTTATAAGAATTAGACCAATTCCAAGAGTCCATGAACTTTCAAGAAGTCTAGAAATAAAAATCTGTTAGAAAGAACCTCGTCTAGTTTAAAATCGGTAGAGAAAAAATGTCCACAAATTTCGACGTGGGTACAGTCAATTATCCCCACTGTGTCGGGAAATCCTCCCCTTGAAAAGAATGTTGACTTCAATCTCGATATCTCCTGGTGACTGGTGGGAAACTTGATGAAGTCTTTGGCCCGGTCCACCAAAGCACTGACAAACTTTCTGAGGTTACGGAATATAGTGGATTGGGACATCAACACAAAGTTTTCGTCGCCAATAACAGACTGAAAAGATCCCGATCCCAATAACCTCAGAGATGACAGCACTTGGAAAACTTTAAATGCTGCGGTAAACAAATACACTAATATTATAGATAAGTATTACTTATAAATTGATATTTAACACAATTAGTGTATGTTTATGTAGTTAAGAGCTTTAACAAACTATTGAATACAGAATGTTTTCAGAAATTTAGAAAAAATTGAATGTTATATGAATATACAGGGTGTTTCAAAATTGCGTTGCACGGCTTTTATTCGGAACCAGCGCCTCCTAGGGTCATGGAAGTAAGGTCTACCCATAGGTAAGTGACCCTGGAGAATCCATTGAGATGACTTACAGCGCCCCTAGCGGCGAAATTAAAAAGTTAAAAAAATTAATTTAAAAACTAAAGGAGATAGAGCAAAAACCTCAATGAGAGTATTGTTGCCAACGTCCAGAAGAACTCCTTGAAAAAGATTTGATAAAAATATCTTGAATATTCGCGGAGATATTAGCATGTGAAAATAGCACTTTTTCGGGGGTCAAAAAGTAAAAAGTTCGCATATTTGCAAATTTTTTTGATTTTTTGATTAGATTTTCTGTTCTTTCAACTAAAAAAACACAAAACTACACAATAACACTGAAGAATTTGCAAATATGCGAACTTTTTACTTTTTGACCCCCGAAAAAGTGCTATTTTCACATGCTAATATCTCCGCGAATATTCAAGATATTTTGATCAAATTTTTTTCAATGAGTTCTTCTTGACGTTGGCAACAACACTCTCACTGAGGTTTTTGCTCTATCTCCTTTAGTTTTTAAATTAATTTTTTTAACTTTTTAATTTCGCCGCTAGGGGCGCTGTAAGTCATCTCAATGGATTCTCCAGGGTCACTTACCTAGGGGTTGACCTTACTTACATGACCCTAGGAGGCGTATCTTTCGAATAAAAGCCGTGCAACGCAATTTTGAAACACCCTGTATAGTTATATACAATGCTATATACAAATGTTATATAAGATTTAAATAGTTTTCTGTAGTTCCACGGAGTACCCATTTGTCCCCGGATTCAAATCTTCCTCCAAAAGGTCGCACCCAACCACAGATAACTAGCTTAATCTAAGCGATATCTTTTAATGAATTCTGTTTCGTTGAGATCGAGAGGATTCGCACGATCCCCAAGGTATCGTGGAACCCTCCGCTCAGACAAAATAACCAACCAGGTAGCCATATTTTAAATTTTAAAAATGAAAGAAAATCTAAACAACAACATCGAATTCGAAGAAGGAATCCTGATATGAGGATCGTGCTCCACAAAACACTTTTTTTATCCTATGCCCGTCTCTGACCTATCGGTCATTAGTCGACGAGCTGCCCAGTACAGTAAGGAACTAATAAAAAAGAAAGAAATGATCTGAGAGAGAACTTGACCATAAGGTCAATGAATAGGAAAAACTTACCAGTTGTACATTCATTGTAAATTTGTTCTTTCTATTAATAAATGCAAACTTATCAGGCTGGGAAGGTCTGCATATTTCTATGTGGGTACAGTCAATTATCCCCACCGTGTCGGGAAATCCTCCCCTTGAAAAGAAAGTGGACTTCAATCTCGATATCTCCTGGTGACTGGTGGGAAACTTGATGTAGTCTTTGGCCCTGTCCACCAAAGCACTGACAAACTTTCTGAGGTTACGGGATATCGTGGATTGAGACATCAACACAAATGTTTCGTCGCCAATAACAGACTGAAAAGATCCCGATCCTAATAACCTCAGAGATGACAGCACCTGGGAAATTTTAATTGCTGCGGTGAACAAATACACTCATATTATAGATTAGCATTACTTATAAATTGGTATTCAACACAATTAATGTATGTTTATGTAGTTAAGAGCTTTAACAATCTATTGAATACAGAATGTTTTCAGAAATTTAGATGAAATTAAATATTATATGAATATATATTTGTTATATACAATGCTATATACAAATGTTATATAAGATTTAAATAGTTACCTGTAGTTCCACGGAGTACCCATTTGTCCCCGGCTTCAAATCTTCCTCCAAAAGGTCGCACAACCACAGATAACTAGCTTGATCTAAGCGATATCTTTTAATGAATTCTGTTTCGGTGAGATCGAGAGGATTCGCACGATCCCCAAGGTATCGTGGAACCCTCCGCTCAGACAAAATAACCAACCAGGTAGCCATATTTTAAATTTTAAAAAATGAAAGAAAATCTAAACAACAACACCGAATTCGAAGAAGGAATAAACCGAAGCGATCGAAATGTAAACATTAAACGAGCTACGTCATGGGGCGCTTCAACCAATCAGAGCAAACCGCCGGCGGATGAAACGGCCGACGCCTGCTCCTGACTTGCCGTTACCGTTGTACGGTGGATGACGGTGAAATACGGTTTCTTAGAACGATGGCCCTCTGTGTCTGTCCAAGCCAAGCTGGCATTGGTAGTGGATGTTCCGTACTGTCGGTTGCTGTTTTCCTATTGTTATTCATGCAGTCGTTTGCAAGAAACACTGGCTTGAGGCGGTCAATTGATACCGTACACTTTCGACCTTAATTATCGATGTATTTATCTTTAGTATCGCATCGTTGCGTTTTATCACTCTGTATGGTCCATTGTATGGAGCTTGTAAGGATGTTTTAACTGCATCATGGCGTAACAAGACGTGAGAACATCTATTGAGTGGTGGATGAACGAAGATGCTGGTTGTTCCATGGCTAGAGGTTGGAATAGGCCGGATATTGGCAAACGATTTCCACCAATTTTCGAGCTGTTGTTTAGGAGGTGATGCGGTTACAGGTGATGATGAGGATATTTCTCCTGGTAAGCGAAGGCTTTGTCCGTAGACTAAATCAGCTGTTGTTGCTTTTAAGCCTTCCTTGTAAACTGAGCGAAAACCCAATAAAATGGTTGGCATTGCCGTTGTCCAGTTCTTTGTATTGAAGCACTTACGGGCTGCTTTAAACGGCCGGGCCGGTGGAACTGTTTAAACCAGACCATTCGCTTGAGGGTGATATGGCGATGAGCGAATTTTTTTTATTCCAAAGGGATTAAGCAAAGATAGAAATAGTTGACTTGGCGTCCCTGGTCTGTGGTGATACAGGAGGGTACGCCGAATCGAGCTATCCATGAGTTGTAAAATGCTTGGGTTACTGTGTCCGCGGTGATGTCTTTGATTGATATGGCCTCTGGCCAGCGTGTGGATCTGTCTATCATAGTCAAGATGTAGGAAAATCAATTTGATGTTGGTAACGGTTCACGAGGTTTAAATGAATATGGTTGAACCGTCCGTAGTTTTCAGGAAAAGATCTCAGAGGTGTACGAGTGTGCTTATGCACTTTTGACATGGGATGCATTCTCTTGACCACTGTTTACAATCTTTGTTGATGGAAGGCCAAATGAGAATCTAGACTTCGCTAGTTTGATTGATGTTTTAGTTCCTGGATGCGACAGGTTGTGTAACTGAAGAAATATCTGTTTTCGATCTTGCTCGGGAATGTAGGGTCTGACTTTTCCAGTTGATATATCGCAGTAGAGACGAGCAGTTGAATTGGATAAGGCCATTTGTTTCATTTGCAAGCTTTCAAATTGTAGTAAATCGTGGAGTTCTGGGTCGTTTGCTTGAGCTGCAGCTATTTCATCATAGTCGATTGCATTTGGCAGAGTTATGGTAGTAATGCGGGAAAGTATATCGGCGACGATATTTTCTGATCCCTTGATGTGGTAAATAGTCGTCGTGAACTGTGAGATAAATTCGAGTTGACGACACTGCCGTGGTTAGCCTTTATCGGAGTGTTGTTGAAAGGCATATGTCAACGGTTTGTGGTCCGTGTAAATGGCGAACTCTCTTGCCTCCAACATGTGACGGAATTGTTTCACGGAAGCGTATGCTGCAAGCAACTCTCGGTCATAAGCGCTATAATTGCGTTCGGTTTTTCTGATTTTCCGTGAGAAAAAGGCAAGAGGTTGACACTCCTTGTCCACTAGCTGCATGAGAGCTCCACCTATTGCGAAGTCGGAGGCATCGACCTGAAGAATTAATTAGACATCTGGTTTAGGATGGGCGAGTAAAGTTGCATTTGAAGTTTTTGCAGTTATGAAATTATTCTTCTTCAGCTGTGGAAGTCCAGTGGATGACTCTATTATTATTTTTACTCCCCTGCAAGTATCTGTTAAGTGTTGTTTGATTCTTAGCTGCATTAGACAGGAACCGACGAAAGAAATGGAGTAATCCCAGGAATCGACGGAGTTCTTCAACGGTTTTTGGTTGGGGATAATTGATAATTGGTTCTACTTTCTCTGCGAGAGGTTTAGTTCCCTTGATGGAGATGTGATGTCCAAGGAATGAAATTTCAGGTACACCCAAAGTACATTTAGAAGCGTTGACTGTTATGCCATATTCATTGAGTCTTCTAAGCACAGTGCGCAAATTATCGTTATATGATCTTTTTCATTATCGCTAAAAATGAGGATGTCGTCAATGTAGACGTAACAGAATGGCAAATCTCCCAGAATTTCATTCATGAACCGTTGAAATGATTGTGCAGCTCCACAAAGACCAAAATTAAGGCACGGAAATTCAAATAAACCAAATGGGGTCGTAACGGCAGTTTTGGGAACATGATCTGGATGAACTGGAATGTGGAAATAGGCTCTGACAAGATCTAGTTTAGAAAAAATATTATTACCGTAAGCGTTAGAGAAATCCTGGATGTGGGGGATTGGATATCTGTCTGGAATGGTGCAGGCGTTTAGTCTTCTGTAATCTCCTCTACAGGGTGAATGCTTCCGGAACTTTTGAAAACAACATGAAGTGGAGATGACCAAGGAGATTACCCAGTACGGTATAATATCTAACCTGTTTCTTTGCTTTGTCAAAAGATTGGACACAGCGCTGAAACCTTTCTTCACCAAAAAGAAGTTGGAAAAGCAATCAAAAATGGAATTTCTTTTAATCACAACCCAGGCTAACTTGTTTTTGAAACTTAGTGTCAAAATTATTCATTTAATGAAATTTTCCCATGGACCCCCTAGAAGTCGCTGTGGACCCCCAATTTTCATTTTCATTCCTGTGGACCCCTGTAGGTCCATATGTGGACCTCTTTGGGAACCGCTGCTCAACAGTAGTTTATATGAAGAACTTTTCCATTTAGGATTGCAAGTGAAAGTTATGAACAAAACTGGATGCTCTATGTTACGAACTGAATCTCTATCATCCTAAATCAGTTAATGCATGTGCCAAGGTATCCTACTCATGAAACTGGACGATAAGTACCTTCAGCTTGTCATATTATTATCACCTTCTGTCGTTGGCGTTTAAGCAACCATTTTTTAGAAAGCTTTCAAATTTTAGGAACTCCTTTTATGTAGAAAGCTTTTTATCAACTAACTCTAGTAATGTAATATACTAATTTGATATATCTAAGTGAATAAATCCCCCTCCCATTTTTCTATGGATTGATTGCGTATAATGCTTCTGACGTGTCTTTGCTTCCGGTGCTATTCCTTTACATGATATCAAACACTTTTACAAAAAAAATTATTATTTTTTTACTTTTCCTTCAATCGCTTGAAGGATTTGTGTGAAATTTAGTCCTCTGATACCTCCTCCATCATTCTTTAAACTCATACTTTACTGAACTCCATTTAGTGTCAAACCTTTTCTGTACGCAAAAACACAACTAGATGCCCAAGTTTCTGCTAGCCTCATTGGTAGACCAATTTAGTCAATTGCATACCCAAGAGCTTCCTTGAACGTATGACACTTTACTCTTAAGTCTTTTTACAGCATCCCCTTCACTTTACCCTTCTAACTTCCTTGGAAGATTAACTTTGATAATTTGGTTGTCTCCTTGACCCATTATCGTGGGTCTTAATTGATGTTCTTCAGCAATCAACTCTAATAGAGCAAGTGTTCATCCTTTTTACCTTAAACCTTCAAGCCCCTTAAGCAGAAAGCTTCAAAGCAGAAACCCCCTTGATGTCCCCTCCTTGAAAGTATCCCTTCCTTTATTTTATTGTTTTTGGTCTGCGGTATGTACTGAATCTGCACAATAATTAAGGGACTATGATTAATTCATGTGTACGTGAAAAAACATTTTTCCATTCATATAGCTCATCAATAAATTGGAAATATCCTCCAATACTATTTCATGTCTCATATTTGAGTTCCATTTTTCGAAATCAATGTTTGTGAAGATGGTTGCTATGACCTTGAGTGCCTCACTCCCACCACTTACTTGTCCTGCGGCTGTCATGCAAACCCTGTAAACGGTCTTAGATTGATTTATTTTGTCTCGTTTGGCGCATAATATCCGGATGTGGATCATGCGCTATAAAACACCGAACAACCAATCAGGAAAAGTTGTAATGCTTTGGGAACAGTCTTCTCAAGATTCTGTAAAAAGGATGGTTCAGCATGGTATCTTATTTTGCCTTAATTTAACTCAACCTGTATTGCTTTCTTCAAACTATATCTCTTCCTTTTCGACGTTTTACAGGGACTCCATTTCGAGTTGTTTTTCGGCTGGTTTACTTTTGTTAAATTTACGTTTCTTGAATTTAAAAAATTCTGGAATGGAACTACGACTTCTTAATGTGAGCATAATAAACGCTTTCATTCTTATATTATTATATGAACCTTTACTCATTCCTGCTTACTTTTCTCAAGGTTGGCTGAAGATACTATGATTTTCGTAAAGGATTTAAGTGAGTTATGTCTCACTTTCTCACAGTGGTTTTGTTTTCTCAATCCATAGGTGCTTAATCTAAATACAATTTTGTCATTCGGACATTTTATGGGCAAGACCAACTCTCTCAGTTTCTTTAATCCTCCTATCATGTCTATTGAGGGATGGCCCCATATTCTATACATGCCAAATAGTTGAGATAAGAAATGTGGATTCCTAATCTATAATAACTCTCGGGACACATTCCATTCATTGATAATATCCAGTGAATCTTGATACATTTTATCGAATAATTCCTTTGAGTTTGTTATAGGGTCATCGGATGATTCAAGTATTATAGCCATCACCAACGGCTCGTAATTTTTAATCACAGAATAAGACATATTGCCAAATGTCTTGATTAGTAAGTCTCCCAATTTAATGATTTTTTGACAGACCTCCCATTTTGGGTAGTCGCTCTATTCTAATTTTGACGCTATCAGGGTTGCTGGTCGTTGTGAAATTAGGTCTAGTGTTAACAACAACGCATCTCTAGTCAAAATTGTACTAGTGAGTTATTAGGTAGTGCATGACTCCTCCTTCGCCTTCCCCAGCGCATAGAATCCATCTATCCTGGTCAGCCTAAGTCCAAACTTAGATAAGATGATATTAATTTGGTTACAAGGAAAACACTTGTACCTGAAATTCTAGGAAAGCTTGGCCAGTTCAAGTTTGTGGGTGTATTTTTAGAGGAATCATCAGGTATATCACATCATTAACCTGGATCATGAGTCTTGAGTCTACAACAGGCTCCTCACACACGAACTTATCATTATTAGAAGTGTGAGGGTTTGCAATGTCGGTTGATGTAGTTTTAACTCTCTAGGGTAAAAAGCTCATCTTTATCAGCATAATGCGGGTTTGATTGAACTTCGTCTATGTATGATCATATGGGGTGTCGAGTAAACTCAAACCTTGATCCTAGTGTGATGTCATATTCAATCTTCTCTAAGTAATCATAATCGAAAATATCTTATTTCAACAGTCCCGGTGTAGAGGTAGGTAAGGAAGCGGGCGAGCGTAGGAGATTCCAAGTATTTGATGTCCACACAGCCGGACGCCTTAATCTAGGGGGATTTCATATTCAATCTTCTCTTAGTAATCGTAATCGCAAAAGGCAAGCCCTTCTTTCACCCAGTTTCTATGCATGTAATCCATAGAAGGATTCCTGGATCTAAGGTTTGGTCAAACATTTTCCACTCCTCATCACTATATTCCTTGTCATCTTGGATGAGGAATGAGAAGAATCCTGGTCAAGAGTCAATAAGGGTGTTCCGTTTGCAAGGTCAAATCAGAAGTTAGTTAAAAATTCAAAACACTTTGCTTTAAGGAGTATGGAGGAGGAGTCTTTCATCATAAATTGAAAAATAGAAGTTACTGTCCTTTAATACGATGGCAAAATGTCATGAAAATTGGCTGATATGTGTTCTGGGCTTAAATCTAGAAGTGAGTTCAATCGCCAAACAAAGTAGTGGCGCCTAAGGATCCCACTTTTAGATTTTTACCGGTGTTCTGCATTTCTTTTTTTTCAAGACCAGAGAGCTAGGATAATATATTTGAGCAAATATCTTTGTAATTACCAAAATTGATATAGAATCGGCAATATCATGCAAGGATTTAACAATGTCACAATATGTATTCTAAAAATTTGTACTAAAGCAGAGGAAAGATTAAATCTGAAATTCAGCAAACAAACAACTTACTTAACTTACCAGTTGTACTTACTTAACTTACCTGTTAACTTAGGAAAGACTTACCAGTTGTACATTCATTGTAAATTTGTTCTTTCTATTAATAAATGCAAACCAATCAGGCTGGGAAGGTCTTCATATATCTATGTGGGTACAGTCAATTATCCCCACCGTGTCGGGAAATCCTCCCCTTGAAAAGAAAGTGGACTTCAATCTCGATATCTCCTGGTGTCTGGTGGGAAACTTGATGTAGTCTTTGGCCCTGTCCACCAAAGCACTGACAAACTTTCTGAGGTTACGGGATATCGTGGATTGAGACATCAACACAAAGGTTTCGTCGCAAATAACAGACTGAAAAGATCCCGATCCCAATAACCTCAGAGATGACAGCACTTGGAAAATTTTAAATGCTGCGCTAAACAAATACACTAATATTATAGATTAGCATTACTTATAAATTGATATTCAACACAATTAGTGTATGTTTATGTAGTTAAGAGCTTTAACAATCTATTGAATACATGTTTTCAGAAATTTAGATGAAATTGAATGTTATATGAATATATATTTGTTATATACAATGCTATATACAAATGTTATATAAGATTTAAATAGTTACCTGTAGTTCCACGGAGTACCCATTTGTCCCCGGCTTCAAATCTTCCTCCAAAAGGTCGCACAACCACAGATAACTAGCTTGATCTAAGCGATATCTTTTAATGAATTCTGTTTCGGTGAGATCGAGAGGATTCGCACGATCCCCAAGGTATCGTGGAACCCTCCGCTCAGACAAAATAACCAACCAGGTAGCCATATTTTAAATTTTAAAAAATGAAAGAAAATCTAAACAACAACACCGAATTCGAAGAAGGAATAAACCGAAGCGATCGAAATGTAAACATTAAACGAGCTACGTCATGGGGCACTTCAACCAATCAGAGCAAACCGCCGGCGGATGAAACGGCCGACGCCTGCTCCTGACCTGCCGTTACGGTGGATGACTGTGAAATACGGTTCCTTAAAACGTAACGAAACGGAGTTGCATACGGCTCTTGATTTCATGAATAATTGAATCCAAAATGTGGATTGCTAATCTATAATAACTCTCGAGACACATTCCATTCATTGATAATATCCAGAGAATCTTGATACATTTTGTCGAAGAATTCCTTTCAGTTTGTTATAGGGTCATCGGATGATTCAAGTATTATAGCCATTACCAACGGCTCGTAATTTTTAATCACAGAATAAGGCATATTGCCAAATGTCTTGATTAGTAAGTCTCCCAATTTAGTTATTTTTTGACAGACCTCCCATTTTGGGTAGTCGCTCTATTCTAATTTTGACGCTATCAGGGTTGCTGGTCGTTGTGAAATAAGGTCTAGTGTTAACAACAACGCATCTCTATTCAAAATTGTACTAGTGAGTTATTAGGTAGTGCATGACTCCTCCTTCGCCTTCCCCAGCGCATAGAATCCATCTATCCTGGTCAGCCTAAGTCCAAACTTAGATAAGATGATATTAATTTGGTTACAAGGAAAACACTTGTACCTGAAATTCTAGGAAAGGTTAGCCAGTTCAAGTTTGTGGGTGTATTTTTAGGAATCATCAGGTATATCACATCATTAACCTGGATCATGAGTCTTGAGTCTACAACAGGCACCTTACACACGAACTCGTCATTATTAGGAGTGTGAGGGTTTGCAATGTCGGTTGATGTAGTTTTAACTCTCTAGGGTAAAAGGCTCATCTTTATCAGCATAATGCGGGTTTGATTGAACTTCGTCTATGTATGATCATATGGGGTGTCGAGTAAACTCAAACCTTGATCCTAGTGTGATGTCATATTCAATCTTCTCTAAGTAATCATAATCGAAAATCTCTTATTTCAACAGTCCCGGTGTAGAGGTAGGTAAGGAAGCGGGCGAGCGTAGGAGATTCCAAGTATTTGATGTCCACACAGCCGGACGCCTTAATCTAGGGGGATTTCATATTCAATCTTCTCTTAGTAATCGTAATCGCAAAAGGCAAGCCCTTCTTTCACCCAGTTTCTATGCATGTAATCCATAGAAGGATTCCTGGATCTAAGGTTTGGTCAAACATTTTCCACTCCTCATCACTATATTCCTTGTCATCTTGGATGAGGAATGAGAAGAATCCTGGTCAAGAGTCAATAAGGGTGTTCCGTTTGCAAGGTCAAATCAGAAGTTAGTTAAAAATTCAAAACACTTTGCTTTAAGGAGTATGGAGGAGGAGTCTTTCATCATAAATTGAAAAATAAAAGTTACTGTCCTTTAATATACGATGGCAATGTCATGAAAATTGGCTGATATGTGTTCTGGGCTTAAATCTAGTGGATTCAATCGCCAAACAAAGTAGTGGCGCCTAAGGATCCCACTTCTAGATTTTTACCGGTGTTCTGCATTTCTTTTTTTTCAAGACCAGAGAGCAAGGATAATATATTTGAGCAAATATCTTTGTAATTATCAAAATTGATATAGAATCGGCAATATCATGCAAGGATTTAACAATGTCACAATATGTGTTCTAAAAATTTGTACTAAAGCAGAGGAAAGAATTAAATCTGAAATTCAGCAAATAAACAACTTACTTAACTTACCAGTTGTACTTACTTAACTTACCTGTTAACTTAGGAAAAACTTACCAGTTGTACATTCATTGTAAATTTGTTCTTTCTATTAATAAATGCAAACCAATCAGGCTGGGAAGGTCTGCATATTTCTATGTGGGTACAGTCAATTATCCCCACCGTGTCGGGAAATCCTCCCCTTGAAAAGAAAGTGGACTTCAATCTCGATATCTCCTGGTGACTGGTGGGAAACTTGATGTAGTCTTTGGCCCTGTCCACCAAAGCACTGACAAACTTTCTGAGGTTACGGGATATCGTGGATTGAGACATCAACACAAAGGTTTCGTAGCAAATAACAGACTGAAAAGATCCCGATCCCAATAACCTCAGAGATGACAGCACCTGGAAAATTCTAAATGCTGCGGTAAACAAATACACTAATATTATAGATTAGCATTACTTATAAAATGATATTCAACACAATTAGTGTATGTTTATGTAGTTAAGAGCTTTAACAATCTATTGAATACATGTTTTCAGAAATTTAGATGAAATTGAATGTTATATGAATATATATTTGTTATATACAATGCTATATACAAATGTTATATAAGATTTAAATAGTTACCTGTAGTTCCACGGAGTACCCATTTGTCCCCGGCTTCAAATCTTCCTCCAAAAGGTCGCACAACCACAGATAACTAGCTTGATCTAAGCGATATCTTTTAATGAATTCTGTTTCGGTGAGATCGAGAGGATTCGCACGATCCCCAAGGTATCGTGGAACCCTCCGCTCAGACAAAATAACCAACCAGGTAGCCATATTTTAAATTTTAAAAAATGAAAGAAAATCTAAACAACAACACCGAATTCGAAGAAGGAATAAACCGAAGCGATCGAAATGTAAACATTAAACGAGCTACGTCATGGGGCACTTCAACCAATCAGAGCAAACCGCCGGCGGATGAAACGGCCGACGCCTGCTCCTGTCCTGCCGTTACCGTTGTACGGTGGATGACGGTGAAATACGGTTCCTTAAAACGTAACGAAACGGAGTTGCATATGGCTCTTGATTTCATGAATAATTGAATCCAAAATGGATTGCTAATCTATAATAACTCTCGGGACACATTCCATTCATTGATAATATCCAGTGAATCTTGATACATTTTGTCGAAGAATTCCTTTCAGTTTGTTATAGGGTCATCGGATGATTCAAGTATTATAGCCATTACCAACGGCTCGTAATTTTTAATCACAGAATAAGGCATATTGCCAAATGTCTTGATTAGTAAGTCTCCCAATTTAATTATTTTTTGATAGACCTCCCCTTTTGGGTAGTTGCTCGATTCTAAATTTGACGCTATCAGGGTTGCTGGTCGTTGTGAAATTAGGTCTAGTGTTAACAACAACGCATCTCTAGTCAAAATTGTACTAGTGAGTTATTAGGTAGTGCATGACTCCTCCTTCGCCTTCCCCAGCGCATAGAATCCATACTTCCTGGTCAGCCTAAGTCCAAACTTAGATAAGATGATAATAATTTGGTTACAAGGAAAACACTTGTACCTGAAATTCTAGGAAAGGTTAGCCAGTTCAAGTTTGTGAGTGTATTTTTAGGAATCATCAGGTATATCACATCATTAACCTGGATCATGAGTCTTGAGTCTACAACAGGCACCTTACACACGAACTCGTCATTATTAGGAGTGTGAGGGTTTGCAATGTCGGTTGATGTAGTGTTAACTCTCTAGGGTAAAAGGCTCATCTTTATCAGCATAATGCGGGTTTGATCGAACTTCGTCTATGCATGATCCTATGGGGTGTCGAGTAAACTCAAACCTTGATCCTAGTGTGTTGTCATATTCAATCTTCTCTAAGTAATCATAATCGCAAATTTCTTAATTCAACAGTCCCGGTGTAGAGGTAGGCAAGGAAGCGGGCGAGCGTAGGAGATTCCAAGTATTTGATGTCCACACAGCCAGACGCCTTAATCTAAGGTGATTTCATATTCTATCTTCTCTTAGTTATCATAATCGCTAAAGGCAATCCTTTCTTTCACCCAGTTTCTATGCATGTATTTCATAGATCTAAGGATCCCTGGCTCCCGGGTTTGGTCAAACATCTCCCACTCCTCATCACTATATTCCTTGTCACCTTCGATGAGGAATGAGAAGGATCCTGGTTAAGAGTCAATAAGGGCACCAAACTCTTCAATAGATAGTGGAGATCTTGATCAGATTTAAAACTTTAAAAAAGAAAACGTAATAGTACTCATCTTGCTTGTTTAACTCCTCTATTTCTGGTGCATTGAACCGTGTATCGTTTCAAAGGAAATCAACTTAAGTCAAAACCGAAATTTTTGGCAAATTATTCGAATCTGCTCGAATAAAACCAGGCTCCATTTGAAAACTATTCCTGTTTTTTTACAGTAATAATGTAAAAGAAAAAGAAAGGAAATCGTAGTTTAAAATATTTATAATAAGCAAAGCGCAAATACTCAGTTCGTAGACAAACAACACAAATGCAGACAAGAGGCAAGGCAAACGATCGATACTGCTCATTGGTTCATACCATATGACGTCACCACAGACCACGCCTCTATTTTTCCAGCTTCAAATTTTAAATGATTTCAACCTGAAAATGGGGCAAATAAAGTTACCATTAAAATAAAAACAAACACCCATAAAAATGCCGAATGAGACCTTTATGGGCGGGCTGGGCCCATCACCTAATGAAACTTTAAATTTATTATACTCATAAAAACTCACTTGAAAAGAAACACTATTTAATTATCTGCAAAACTCAGAGGATGAGGTTGACATTGGTCTACATTTTGAATCGCACCGGTATTTCTTCAGTTGATAACGTCAGTCCTTATGAACTGCGGTTAAGAAATTTTGGAAACTCCATGTCTTGATTTGAATACTTCATGGTTCTGGCCATTTCCACTACTGTTTGATTTTCTCTCTCATTGGCACCTGCTTGCTCTGGGGTATATGGAGCTGTAAGTCGAAAGATGATTCTGATGGTCGCAGTGGAAGCGTGCTGGGCCCATAACCTAATGAAACTTTAAATTTATTATTCTCAGAAAAACTCACTTGAAAATAAACACTATTTAATTAACTGCAAAACTCGGAGGAAAAAAACTAACATTAAAATCTTTAGAACAGCTTGTAGTGAAAGTTCAAGTATATAGTATAACACAGTACAATAAATATAAAAGGAAAGTACTAGTGTTACAATTTACAATGGCACTAGTGTTTATTACAATAAAAATACTCTGACAATATATTTCAATACTTTGGTTTATTGAGATATATTTTTTAAACCAAAAAAGTATATCAATTGAAAAACAACGTTTATTTTTACACAATTTATAAAATTTTTTTTTTAAAACTGTAGACAATTGTTTCGGGGATCAATGGATCCCCTTCTTCAGTACAAAAAGACGAAAATAAACATCAAATCAATAATTTTAACATAACATGAAGGCAAAAAGTTACAGTTTAAGTGAAAATACAATAGAGGGAAAACAGTTTGAGTTGAAAATACAAAAGCATGGTTAAATTACAAAATCAATACAAAGGTAACCAGATGGGTGAGAAATAAGGAATGCTATTTAAATCATTAACAAGGAAATCTGAAAATTTATTTATATAAAACGATTCAAAAAAATCAAGGTCACTAGGTATATTACAATTTTTAATAATGGTAGCAGATGAAAATTCAAAGTTATGATTGAGGTTCCAAACATGTTTAGCTATGGATGATTTGTCGAATTCTTGCTTTCTGACATAACCCTCATGCTCTTTAACTCTAAATTTTAACGCACGTTTTGTTTGACCTATATAAGATAAACCACAGTTGAATAAATTCTATAAATACCAGATTTATTAAGTGTTTCTATAGGATCTTTAAGATTAGAAAACATAATTTTATTGTGTGGGGAAAAACGGTATTAAAGCCAAACTTTTTTAGAACATTAGAAATACGGGAAATTGTTTTAGAGTAAAAGGGTAAAACAATTAAATTATTAACAGTTAGTTTAGTTTTAGCATTATGATGGTTTTTTAAAGTTTTATGCATAATATGGTCAATGAGGGTATGACAAAAGCCTCTATCAATTGCAATAGCTTTAATGTGGTTTATTTCAGAATTAAGAAGGATTTGATTTGAACAAATATTAATAGCACGGAACACAAGAGATCTAAAAGCAGCAATTTTTTGGTTATAAGGGTGATTTGATCTAGAATGGGGTGGGAGAGATACAGCAAAAGGTTTTCGGTAAACAGTTGTAAAAAATACATCATCATTACGTGTAACAAGAACATCCAGAAAAGGCAAACTCCGTTCACACTCTACCTCACAAGTAAACTGAATACAAGGATCGATTGAATTTATAATGGAAAGTACAACATCAACATCCTGACTGGAATTTAAAAGAACAAAAGAATCATCTACATACCGAGTGTAAAAAGGGAATTTAGTTAATTCAAAAAGCTTTAGTTCAAAATAATGCATATAGAGATCACTCAATAAAGGACTTAGGGGGTTACCCATGGCTAACCCATCAGACATTTTATAAAATTTACCATTAAAACAAAAGGTGTTTTGCTCAAGACAAGACCGAGTAAGTTGTAACAGATCATCAATCTCAAACTGAAAAATGTGAAATTCCCTTAATCTCAAATTCAGACAATCTAAAGCACCCTTTACCGGGACATTGGTAAATAAGGACTTCACGTCAAAAGAAACCATAATGTAATTCATAGGACTTAATTCTCTAATCTTGGAAACAAACTGAAAGGAGTTTTTGGTCGTGTATACATTATTGGACATCAAAGGAGAAAATATTGAAACCAAATGTTTGGCCAATTTATAAGAGGCGGTGCCAATGTTAGATACGATAGGTCTGAAAGGAACATCCGGTTTATGAACTTTAGGCAGGGCATATAGACGAGCACAATTTACAATGGAAGGAATAAGAGATTTTTTGAGTGGATCAGGGACAAAATTTGAAGACTTGATTACATTCTTTATACCAGTAAGTTCAGAAGATGATGGGTCTTTCTTAAGTGGAAAATAGGGACCATCATTAATCAATTTTAACACACTCTTGTTGTAATCATCTCTATTTAGAACAACAATTTGGCCTCCCTTATCGGCCTTGGTCACAACAATATTAAGGTTGGAAATAATAGATTTTAAACAGGTCTTATCAGCATTATTTAAATTACCCTTATGCGTTTTAGAATTAGAAACAACAATGTCTTGAACAAGATGCCTGATTGTGTCCTTTTGGGCGGATGACAGAGCTGAAAATTTGAAAGCCCTCTCAATAGGAGCTCCTAAGTTCGGAAGAGAAGGCCTCGAAGAAACAGCAAAGTTATTGTTGAGCTTCAACAAGTCCATTTGAGTTTCAGTAAGTGGAGTGTCTGCAAAATTCACAACAGGGGTGATGTTCACACTAGGTAAGTCCTTGGGGGAAGCAGGGGAAAATTTAAGAAGAAGCCTGGTTAATTTACGACGTAATTTCTCCTTGTGTAGACGAGTACAATTTCTGGATCTCATCCAAGATTTCTCATCAAGGACAGAAAAGTCTAAGAGTTCAGTAGAAATCTGTAGATGAAGGCGGTAAAGTTCTTTTTCAATCTGAGCCAAACGGCTACGGGTGTCTTGTATAACAGTTCTAAGTAGGGCGAGTCGAAATCTCGACAGTGACTTTTTGATTCTGTTGGAAATGTGAAGACTGCAATTAAGAGAAATAAATTCCGGGATGACTGTATTTTCTGCAACTAGTAAGGAACCATATGTGATTCAAAAACCTATCACGTTTACAACGTAGTTTGTAAAACCGATTGATGGTAGACATGTCCAATAAAGAGATGATAACGCCCGTTGAAGCGGAATATAGCGAAAAGAATCTTGTGCAAATGTTAACACTTTCCTGCCTTTTCTGGATGTTCTTGTTACACGTAATGATGATGTATTTTTTACAACTGTTTACCGAAAACCTTTTGCTGTATCTCTCCCACCCCATTCTAGATCAAATCACCCTTATAACCAAAAAATTGCTGCTTTTAGATCTCTTGTGTTCCGTGCTATTAATATTTGTTCAAATCAAATCCTTCTTAATTCTGAAATAAACCACATTAAAGCTATTGCAATTGATAGAGGCTTTTGTCATACCCTCATTGACCATATTATGCATAAAACTTTAAAAAACCATCATAATGCTAAAACTAAACTAACTGTTAATAATTTAATTGTTTTACCCTTTTACTCTAAAACAAGTTCCCGTATTTCTAATGTTCTAAAAAAGTTTGGCTTTAATACCGTTTTTTCCCCACACAATAAAATTATGTTTTCTAATCTTAAAGATCCTATAGAAACACTTAATAAATCTGGTATTTATAGAATTTATTGCAACTGTGGTTTATCTTATATAGGTCAAACAAAACGTGCGTTAAAATTTAGAGTTAAAGAGCATGAGGGTTATGTCAGAAAGCAAGAATTCGACAAATCATCCATAGCTAAACATGTTTGGAACCTCAATCATAACTTTGAAATTTTCAGATTTCCTTGTTAATGATTTAAATAGCATTCCTTATTTCTCACCCATCTGGTTACCTTTGTATTGATTTTGTAATTTAACCATGCTTTTGTATTTTTAACTCAAACTGTTTTCCCTCTATTGTATTTTCACTTAAACTGTAACTTTTTGCCTTCATGTTATGTTAAAATTATTGATTTGATGTTTATTTTCGTCTTTTTGTACTGAAGAAGGAGATCCATTGATCCCCGAAACAATTGTCTACAGTTTTAAAAAAAAAATTATAAATTGTGTAAAAATAAACGTTGTTTTTCAATTGATGTTAACATTTGCACAAGATTCTTTTCGCAAAAAAGTATAGTTTACTTACAGATGGATACAACATACGTTTTACGAAATACTAGGATGTTTATACAGGGTGTTTCAAAATTGCGTTGCACGGCTTTTATTCGGAACCAGCGCCTCCCAGGGTCATGAAAGTAAGGTCTACCCCTAGGTAAGTGACCCTGGAAAATCCATTGAGTTGACTTACAGCGCTCCTAGCGGCGAAATTTAAAAGTTAAAAAATTTATTTATAAACTAAAGGATATAGAGTAAAAACCTCAGTAAGAGTATTGTTGCCAACGTCAAGAAGAACTCATTGAAAAAAATTTGAGCAAAATATCTTGAATATATATTATATTGGAGAATATATTGAGATGACTTACAGTGCCCCTAGCGGCGAAATTAAAAAGTTGAAAAAATTAATTCAAAAACTAAAGGAGATAGAGCAAAAATCTCAGTAAGAGTATTGTTGCCAACATCATGGAGAACTCACTGAAAAAAATTCACGAAAATATCTTGAATATTCGCCGAGATATAAGCATGTAAAAATAGCACTTTTTCAGGGGTCAAAAAGTAAAAAGTTCGCATATTTGCAAATTTTTCAGTGTTATTGTGTAGTTTTGTGTTTTTTTAATTGAAAGAACACAAAATTTAATCAAAAAATCAAAAAAATTTGCAAATATGCGAACTTTTTACTTTTTGACCCCTGAAAAAGTGCTTAACTTTTTAATTTCGCCGCTAGGGGCGCTGTAAGTCATCTCAATGGATTTTCCAGGGCCACTTACCTAGGGTTAGACCTTACTTCCATAATCCTAGGAAGCGCTGGTTCCGAATAAAAGCCGTGCAACGCAAATTTTGAAACACCCTGTATAATAAATCTTGCAGTATTTTTAAATTTTGAAAAGAGACGAGTTTTAGTCGACTATTGTTGCCATTTCAAGGCAAATGGAATATGTTCATTTCAAGGGAAATATGTTTCGGTATTTGATTTAACAGGGAGCGTGCCGTATTACTTTCATTCTGTAAAGAGGCAGTAACAGCTATGCTTGCTATTTCTTCAATTCCTGCTTACTGTTTATATGTAGCTGTTTCCTTGTGTTCTGTTATAGCTAATATCTTCCCGTTGTTAGTATGAATAATTTCTTTAATATTTTTGGTTTTCTTAATCTTCATATCAAAGGAATTCTTCAAACTTCTGCGATTATTCCTTGGTAACCGTTCACTAACCGGCCCATAGATCACGACGAAATTATTGTTTCTATTCCTTGAACCAAAATTAATTTTTCTTCTTATACAGGGTGATCGGAAACACCGTGGACAAACTTGAGGGGACCTAGACAAGCATATTTCGAATAGGAATGGGGGGGGGCAGATGCACCGTTAAAGAGCTAGAACCACCCTAATGTAGTGCGAGGGCGTTACAAAAGGCGATTTTCCTAACAAGTTTTTATATTTCACTATCAAAACTCAAAATACTAGGATGTTTTAATAATAAATCTTGGCAATATTTTCAAATTTTGAAAAGAGACACTAGTTTTAGTCAACTTTGTTGCCACTCAGCACAGCGCTTTGCCACAATATATACAATAAATAATTTTTAAAATTGAAAAGGTCCAAGGTGGCATGGAAATGCCTTTGCCCCTCCCATCCGCTCAGTTTTCGCACCATTTCGCTTATGAAATCAATGTATGCTGAGGGGCTTTCCTCATCCTTAACTATTGCCGTTTCGTTAATCCTCTGCACGTAAATGCTCAACTTGAAGATCCTCGCGTCTACCTGTAACACACGACAGAGAAAACACTTAGCAATTTGGCACTGATTGAATCTTTTATGCTTTGTTTTCTTTTCCATCGGAAGCTGGTACTCCAGGATAAACACATTTAATCGCGGCTATAAAAGATTTAACCTTTTCAGATGATGTTTTTCAATGTGGATTCGCCGTCACATATATTCGGCTAAATACGCGTCAAACTCGTCTTTCACGTTTTTTGATTCCCTTCATGCCTCTTTTAACGGCGCCCCACTTTGCCTCGCTTGAGTTGGTGTGTGCCCCAGTGACGGGATCGCGGAAGGTAACGCTATGGTTTAACTTGAAGTGCTTAAGTCCTTCGTCCTCCAGGCAATCACAGGCTTTACAACAATCATACACTGCCGGGAAAAACGGACGGCTCAACAGCGTCTCTTTGGATCGATCTTGAACAGCGGCCTGGAAGCATTTGTTGGTTTCGCTCTCAACGTCACGAAAAACTCACTGGCCTTCCACTATCTTGCCTCGATGGAGTTTTCTTTTTCCGAATTTGGATTCGTCGATTTCCACAACAACGGCGTGTCCTCCGAGAGATTCAGAACTTGGGACTTACCACTCGGCACACAACTCCCAGCAAAACTTCATCCAATCTTTGGCCTTCTGCTTTCCAACACATAGGCCTTCGACAGTGTAATTATGGCCATAGACCCATTGCAGTGTAATTTGGAGAATCGTTGTTAGCTCGGAGGTTTGAGCCATCAAACCATGTCCCCTTCCTCAGAGTGACCTTTTTTTGATGGCCTCTAGAACGGCTGTAGCAGCAGTGTCCATCGGATATCCTTCCTTTCGGCTACCTGCATGTTCAATCCACATGTAGGACACGGGAATCGTTCCGGCAGCAAGCCCCCTCCAATGCACCAGTCAATGACTGCGCGTTTTACCTTAGAATCCAGAAAAGTTTTCTATGCATGTACTCGGCCATATCACAAATGCAGCAATACTTAGCGCAAAAATTTGCTTAATATCTTTAGGGAAAGTTTGCTGCTGTCCAATGGGAACGCTTGCTTTAACATCCTGAGATAAATGCATAACTTTATCTGGACCAAGGACTGAAGCTATTGTCTCAAAAGGACTAATTGAAGACACAAAACTTCTGATCTGGATGTGCCTTATGATGATCGACTTCTGAACGGATGCCTGAGGGGGTAATATTTCCGCGAGAATTACATACTTTTTTTGTGGCAAAGGTGAATTATCTTGATTATAATCTGTCTTGATGAGAATATTTCCTTCTGGAGTGTACTGTATTCATTTTAGGTCCATGACAGTGCTGGACGAAGGTTACGGCCAAATTTCATTTTTCTAAATTCCAGAAAATAGGAAAAATCTAAATTGATAACTTGTACTGCTTAGGGTTGTATCTAGCTCTTTGCTGTAGACAAGTAACCTGATTACATCCCTGTGCCTTAATTCACGCTCGATTATCACGTGGACAGAATCAAGGTGTAAAATTATAAGACGCTCTGTTTCTTTAACTTGAAAAAGTTAGTTCCAGGCATTATTTTAGGCCTCCGCATGACAAATGAACTGTCCTAGGAGACAATAATCTTTTTTTTGTCTGGCGCCGTATACTCTAATTTGGGTCTGGTAACATAATAATACAATACACAGAAAACATCTAAGACGAAATCTTCAAAGCTATCAGACAATTTAATTAAATAAAGTTCAAACAGTTCCTACATTCATTGAATGAAATTGAATTATATCGTGTTACATTTTCATGATATTTGCATATGCAAGTGTTATGTGGAATATTTTGCGCGGAACTTGCTTAAGATCTAGAGCCGCGAGAATCGAATAACTTATTTTTACATTATCGTATTTTGCTGTGGAAACATCTACTATTTGAAAAAAGTTTCTTGTAAAACTAATATATTCTTATATTTTTTATTATAACAGCTGCTTACTTTCCTTTTAAATTTGAATATTTAGTTTAATTTTAAAATTTTATACTGGTAAAGAATATGTGCATTTCTAACCACCTCTTGTGAAACATATTTTTTTAATCATCCATGAAACACGTATTATAACACGCTCTGTTTCTTCAATTTATTTGAAAAAAGGTACATATAGTTCAAGGCATTTCAGGCCTCCGTACGATAGATGAGCAGAACAGTCCAAGGAGACAATAAGTTGTTATCACGTTATTCTTTTTCACCTCTTGTACGTAGATTCTCGTAACTGATCCCTTCACACACATCCTTAAGCTGCTATTTCAATCTCTGTATCTCACTATACTTCTAACTAAGTTTTTATATATTAGTACACTACACTCAGCTTCATTTGGCATAGTTGTAGTGTTTGAAGCAACATTAAATGATTATTCTATTTTGGGGGAGTTAGATATGGGCCTTGTGCCATAAAAATCCAACTATTTTGGGTAGTTTTAAAATCTCTTTTGGAATTTGTTGCTCTCCAACAGCTATCCTATGAAAAATATTTTTTTACCCTGAATCCCGAGGCAAAAGTGCCTAAATTGACTTTAATTTCGCCTATATGTACTTGAAGAGAATGGTGGCGAATTCGTCGCCAGTTACGTCGCCTCCCTGGGTCTCGTCCCAAAAATACCAGTGGGTATCTTGTGCACTGTTAACGTTGTGTATTTTTTCTCCTGATGAAACCTTATAGAATGCTTCTCCAACATGTCTTAACGTTTAGACCATGCAACTTATCAACTTGAGGCTTATATCTCAATAAGAGAAATTGATCTATATCTTTCATTTACTACATGGACAATTTGTCTTGAGTGGTAAAATAATTGCTCGTCATTTACTGCAAAAAGCATAGCAATTGCGCTAGGCTAATTCAACGAAGTTTATCTTTTTCCCCTGTGCGTTGATATTGTCTTCTCGAGCATGGATGGTCCACTCTTCTTTCCTTGCCATTGTTTAAAATTGATAATGAATTGGAGTTACTTTTCCAAAACTTTACATTTATTGTGAAATAATTGAAAAAATCTTCATGTTTGACTGACTGCATAGGAAGATAAATATTAGGACCTAGTTCAAGTTTTACCGTGGGAAGTCACAAAAAAATGCCATTCGGCTTCCATCTCAAAAGTCAATTTTGTGCATGTATGTAATAAAGAGGTTCTTTTTATTTTTGTACTAGGCTGCTGATCCATCAGAAAATTAAAATACTTAGTTGACGCTTAGCTTTTTTTTCTTTATCTCTTCTATGCAATGGGTCTGGAACATACTAAACGCTAATGTGTGCTGTAAAAAGCATTCTGAAATAAACACGATATTAATATGCTCAATATTGGTCCTCGTATGATAAACCAAAAAAGGGGTGAACAGTAGCTTGAGTATTAGTCCAGTGGTAATCTTTCACTTCATCTTGAATTACAAAGGAATAATTTTCGGAAAAATCACAAATTACTAGAATTTTTCCACTTTTTAAATTTTCTTTCAGATAGTTGTAAAACTTGTATTTGTTTGCAATGAGGTAAATTCATTGATAAAATCGTCTGCTTCTTTTACAATAGTCTCCATTATAGTACATCAATCTGTCGCTCTCCACTTTTTGTAAATAACAAAATTTTTGACAGTTGATTTCTAAATGTTGTTATCCCTGGAGAATTTCCGCATTCATCCAGTAACATTTATCAGATGGATGGTTAGGAATTATTTTTGACAAACTTTATATTCTTGTAATGTTATTCCAAAATGCAACTTTATTTATTCTAGATCCATTCATCATTAACGTAACATTCTGATGAAGAGTACACACACAAACTGAATGTGTGCCACTTTTCCCAGCCAGTATACAAGGTGTGGCTATTAAATAGCGTGACTAGCTATAAAAAAACTAAACATATGGGACGGACAAATTTGAACAGAAGTCAGCCGGCTGTAACAGGATGGATTAGCCGGGGTCGCTTGAACATGGAAAAAATAAAATATCATTGATTTCCTCTCAACTAAATATTTACCTGGTGCGTGCGACCAAATTTGAGCTACGTAACGTAGCATGCTCCTAAAAATTGATGATAGAGCTCTGATTTGTATGGTGGTAGAAAAGATCCATCAATACCCTTTTTGGGCAACTTGAACGTACCATTATCCAATCCATGAATTTATACGTTTTTTCAAAAAATCCTACTCTTGCCTCATTAATGTTTTTCAATAGATTAAAACCATACATATGACAAACAAACTCTTTATGTTCCCTAAAAAGTCTTCTCTATTCTTCGATGGCTTTGACATTTGTATGAAACACTTATTGGTGAAAATTTTAGATTTAGTCATTATTGGAAATGGACGCTTTTTTACTTTTCTAAAAAAGGCCGGGTTGAAATCGCATCCTGTAAATGCGTGAAACGCAGGAATAGTCCACTGAAAATAGCGAAAAATAGGGCCGAACCTCAAACAAATTGCAATAGAAGGTTTCTAACTAAAAATCTAATACATACTAAAAATCGGCCAAAATCGGCCGGGGGGAAATTTAATTTTTTTTTTAATTTTTAAAAAATGGCCGAAAAAAAATTTAAAAAAAACCAAAACAATAATATAGACATATGATACATGTTTATAGGTTATTTTTGAGTGCTGAAACCGAATATTGCATTTAGTTTGGAAAAAATATTGAAATTTCAATTTGTAAAATTAATTTGAATAATTAGCTATATGAAAAAATTAAAAACCCCCTAAAAACCTAACAAAAACATCCAAAGAGATAAATCCAACGGTTTTCATTTAGAAATGACCTAAATATTAACATACTAAAATTTAAAATTTTTACGAGTTAAAGAAATTAAATTTTTTTTCAAATTTCCATTTTTTTTGCGAAAAATGCATTTTTTTTTTCAAATTTGTGCAAAAAACTTTAGAGGCTTTTGAAAAGGTCATTTTTCGGTGGATATTGTCCACAGATAGTTATATAATGGAAAACTGGTGGAATTGACCCTCAATGAATTAGTTAATTATTTTATTTAAAATTTTGAAATTGGTAAAATGAAGTATAAATTTCGAAAGAAGTGGAAAAAGGTAATACTTTGGCATATTTACATCAGAATTTATTTAATTAACAATAAATTATATTAAGAACACATAATTAACAAATTAATTAATTTTCTTTAAATTTAAAATTTTAGTAAATTTTAATATCATAATATAGGCTTGCAATACATGTTTATAGGTTGATTTTTAATCCTATTACATAAAAAAATATTATCATTGCAATAAAAACTGAAATAGACTTAAAAATTTTAAAATTAAAAAAAATTCTTAATTACATCAAACTTATTGTCTCAACAACTGGAACAAATTGCAATAAACGTTTTTTAAACAGTTTTCATTCAAAAATGGCCTAACTAACAACATACTAGAAATCGGACAAAATCGGACAATGGGAAATTTAATTTTTAATTAAAAAAAACTGGCATTCTGGAACAAATATATTAAATTTTTTCTAGAGGCATGTAATACATGTTTTTAGGTTAGTTTTTTATTCTGATGCTGAAAAATTTAATATTTTTGGAGTAAAATTTGAAAAGAGTTAAAAAAAATTAAGAATAAATTTAAATTAATTAAATAATTAAGAATTCATTTTTCAATTTTAAAATTTTGATGTCGATCAAATATTAAATTTTTCAGCATCAGAATCAAAAATTAACCTAAAAACATGTATTACATGCCTCTAGAAAAAATTTAATACTTTTGTTCCAGAATGCCAGTTTTTTTAATTAAAAATTAAATTTCCCATTGTCCGATTTTGTCCGATTTCTAGTATGTTGTTAGTTAGGCCATTTCTGAATGAAAACTGTTTAAAAAACGGTTTTTTGCAATTTGTTCCAGTTGTTGAGACTAGTTTGATATAATTAAGAATTTTTTTAATTTTAAAATTTTTAAGTCTATTTCAGTTTTTATTGCAATGATAATATTTGTTTATGTAATAGGATTAAAAATCAACCTATAAACATGTATTGCAAGCCTATATTATGATATTAAAATTTATTAAAATTTTAAATTTTTAAAATTTTAAATTAAAAAAAAATTAATTAATTTGTTAATCATGTGTTCTTAATATAATTTATTGTTAATTAAATAAATTCTGATGTAAATATGCCAAAGTATTACCTTTTTCACTTCTTTCGAAATTTGTACTACATTTTACCAATTTCAAAATTTTAAATAAAATAATTAACTAATTCATTGAGGGTCAATTCCACCGGTTTTCCATTATATAACTATCTGTGGACAATATCCACCGAAAATTGACCTTTTCAAAAGCCTCTAAAGTTTTTTGCACAAATTTGAAAAAAAAATGCATTTTTCGCAAAAAAAATGGAAAATTGAAAAACAAATTAACTATTTTAACTCGTAAAAATTTTAAATTTTAGTATGTTAATATTTAGGTCATTTCTAAATGAAAACCGTTGGATTTATCTCTTTGGATGCTTTTGTTGGGTTTTTAGGGGTTTTTTTAATTTTTTCATATAGCTAATTATTCAAATTAATTTTAAAAATTGAAATTTCAATATTTTTTCCAAACTAAATGCAGTATTCGGTTTCAGCACTCAAAAATAACCTATAAACATGTATCATATGTCTATATTATTGTTTTGGTTTTTTTTAAAAAAATTTTCGGCCATTTTTTAAAAATTTGAAAAAAAATTAAACTTCCCCCCGGCCGATTTTGGCCGTTTTTTAGTATGTTATTATTGAGGCTATTTCTAAGTGAAAACCGTTGAGAAACCTTCTATTGCAATTTGTTTGAGGCTCAACTCTATTTTCAGTGGACTAGAAGTGCTGCACTCAAATTAGATCTTAAAGCTTCATACAGTTGAGTAACATTGATAAAATCCTTTGATTTTTTCCCAACACCGACTTCCATGCAAACGTGAATATTTTCTGATAAATTAACCATGTTGGCTAACATTATTATTAATATGTCGGTGTCGGAACAACGAATCTTCACATTTACATTACTCATTCGGCAAATATGGAAAATAATTTTCATATTATACTGGACAGGAAATAATAAAAAAATAAAGCAGTAAAAATACATTTATAAGAAATACACCTATACACCTTAAGAATAAAATACACCTTATAAGAAATGTACAAATGTACAAATTTTTGCTAAAGCAGCAAATGACAGTCGGAAAATATGAATGATAATGAAATATTGGAAAATATAAATTGTAAATGTATAAGTACAAATTACATAGTAAAATATATATAAATATAATAAAATGCAAATGATATAATAAAATGCAAATGATATAATAAAATGCAAATGATAGAACAAAATGCAAATGATAGAATAAAATACAAATGATAAATGTAATATGGTGTACTAACAAAACTGTGAAGTATAAATGACAATAATAACAAATGCAAATATTACAAAAAAAAGAGCTATTTACACTCAAATCTCCAAATCTAACTAAGATCTTTACAATTCTAAGATCTTCTTTCTTTTAAGATCTTGCCAATTTCACAGCGTTTTTGAAAATTTCACCTCATAAGTTTAATCACCAAACATCCTTCTTAAGTTAGACTAGATCCTTAGAGCTAATACCCAGCTTTAAAATAGGGTGGAGGGTTCTTGGAATGTCCAAACAGTCGATCGTTTCCTCACTTATACTGTTGGCCTCACGCAGACATTCCCTAACTTCGACCATCGCCAGTTGCGGTAGAGACCGAGGTTGCTTTGTCTCGGGAACCTCCAAAACGTTGCTCTCTAAGTACAGGTCAAAGGCTTTCTGGAGCTTGAGGGGTTCTTCAAAATATGGCTTCAACAGTTCGAACATCTCTTTCACTGGTACTAACGGATAAGGCAACGCTTTTCACAGCAACCTGAGGACGTCTTTGCCTTTTCAGTATGGAAGAAGAGAGCCACCAAAATCTCAACCACGAGTTGCATCCTCAGGTTTCCATTGGTGATGATTTCGTCACTTATTCTTCCAAGATTGGATCTAAAAGCAAAAGAAGTGTTTTAATATCTTAGATTGAACTTTAGCATGGTTATAATTTATCTACCGGCGTCCTTATTATTAATAGCAGTGTAAAAAATCACATTTTGACCAGTGCTCTTAAACAGCTTTTTTCAGCTAAGAAAAATTTTTATTTTCTGTGTAATACTTACATAAAATCCAAAATTTAAAAATTTGAGTATTGTTCGTGGGAAATTTAGAGTATCCCTGCCTAGATTGGCGCATTATGATCAAAATTGATTCATGCGCCATAAAACAATAATCGAACCAAACCCTACCTAGATATCTCTCAATAGCTTTGTTTACTACTGAGGAGAAATTATGTGTAGTTAGAGGGGAAAAAGTATACACTAAGACAAAACACGAATTTATTCGGACTTTGAAAACGCCTATGGTGGGAATTTTTGTGGAATAACATGCCTATTAATAATCTAAAATATGAGCTGAATCAATATCTTCAAGTTTTACTTACAAATTTCGAAATTTTGTCGAAATATATAATTCTTCTTCATTTTGCATCTATTCTATTCTTTTGTTCTATTTTAAAACCATAACTGGGTGAACTCATTATAACAGAAGACCAAATAGAAGTTTGAAACCTTTCATGCACCTAGAATTGGTGAAGTTTTCAATTTATTGTACACATTGTAAAGGCACGTACCCACCCCTAAATAGCCTATGCCCGGGAAAATGAATTTTTGAACATTGACTCCCAATAGGGCTCCAAAGTTGCGGAGTACCACGCTGATTCATGGATAAATAATGAAAAAATTATTTTAAAATAATTGATCCAAGCATTGGCTCTAAAAGTAAAGAAAATTGCTATAATAAATATGTTTTAAAAGCTTCATGTAGAGTTCCTACATGATAACATTGGTGAAAAACATCTGCAGTGGCATCTGAGCATTATGTTTATGTTTGGAGGCTAGGGCATCATTGCTTATATATTTTTGTCTTTTGGGTTCCTTTGTAGGACATTTTATTTCCACTACAAAGTCTTCTCCAAGACCATCAGGTGAGGCACCTAAAAATGGATACTTCTGATCTAGCAAAAGACCACACTTTTTTATCTTCATAGTATGCTTCCTGCATAGGGCTTGAAGCACCTTCTCCTCCAGCCTTTGACCTCTTTCCATGGTCTTCGTGCGTTTTTTGTCTAGCCCCTCTGATGGTTTCCTTTAAAGATTGAAGTAATGGCCTAAGTGTTAATAGAACATGACACGCAGTTGGATCTCTATAGTCAAAAACTGGTTTATTTTGTAAGACAGATTTGAATAGTACACAGATCTACAAGTTGCTAAACCTAAATGCAAAACAAGACGAGAAACTAGTTCCAGCACGGGCGCATAGCCACAAGATTCATCCAGTGTGTGGCAATGAGCTGCGTCGTTAAACTTGGAGCCAGTTATACGACCATAACGCAGCTCATGCCATAACGAGAAATTCTGCCTGCCTTTTGGTTTCCACCGCTACTGCTTGGCATAGATAATAGTTCATCCGAAGAGTGCAGAACTGTAGGAATTCCTCAGCATCACATTTACTGTAATTCTCCTTGAAAGAAATGACAAGTTGATGTAAGGATATATCCTCCAATTCACTCTCAGAAATTTCATATCTTGATAGCTGAACATCTCTAATTTCATTTTCTTTAAATTCATCTAAACATGAATCAGGGACATCTTCCATTTTGAGGACACTTCTTTGGCCAATTTCTCTTCCCTTCAGAAGTGTGATGGAAGTTCCAACGGAAGCTATAGTTGATTTCTTCCAATAGCAAGAGGCTGTAGTTGTGGCGGGATCCTCACTTCTTCTGTGTATCCATGCAGAGAAAGCAATGGCATGTCTGGAAGAATCTCAATTATAACTGTTGATTTGTGAGTGTCTTAACAAAATCTTGGCTTTGCTTAGAGCCAGTCGCCCTTGTAATTGATGATAATATAGGTGCTTCTGATTTAATGTGTACTTTTTTTAGCTTGATCAAGTTTCAAAATATAATCAAGGACGTTTTCTAACTTTTCTTTCAAAACATCATTTCTGAACTTGTATGGGGCACTTCACCTCAATAAGGGACAAAGACCCGTCTGTGTCATATAAAAGTCCATCTGGACTGGCCCCTAACAATCCAGAGATTTCCATCAACCACAAACCAGATGGCGTCACAGTTTTTTTCATAGCTGCTTCAAAGACAGAGATCGCATTTCTCTCATTTTGAATCCCACATTGTACGGCTTTAACATTTTTCAGGTCGTAGCTCCCATTCAACTTTTTATAGAGAGATAGCGGACCTTTCAAAGTTTATCATTTTTTCGAACTTTTAAACTTTTTGCAAATGAGGTGTTAGCTACAACAAAGGAGTTATAGATGTGTGTTTCTGAATGTGGAGATAACTCATTGTTGCAACAAACACCTCAATTCTGTCGTTCTAAATAAATTTCGACCCTGATTACACTATCGAACCCCTGTACTTTTATGATGGGATGTTAAAATCGAAAATGAGAAGTGTGAGCGATGATGTTTAAGCTAAGCTACGAAAAATGAAGACAAACGTTAATAAGTTTAACTTTAAGGAAATTGAGTAATATTCAAACTCAAAAAATTAAATTATTTTAGCCCTCTTGGAAGATCCCGGTTGAGGTTCGCTCGTATCTGGATCGACGTATTGGGATGGCATATCCCCATTAGGGGATGGTGATGAATCGTCTTGTGCCCACCAAGTCATCCTCCATTTCGACATCGGAGAGATCGTTGCCTTCTGAGATATCTACTATTGCAACATCAGGTATATTGTCACAAGAGGCCCCGCTGCAGTGCCTGCAGACTGATGAGCATTTTAATCCTGCCTTCCTGCAGCTGCACGCGTTCCCACAACACTTCGTGCAGCCTTTTTTTGTTTTTCTTCAAAAAAGTGGTGAACGGTCAATTTACCCCCCTACAGCTCTACATAAATAAAAGTTACCGACAAATAGTTTATACCACATGAAAGTACATTTAATTTCCTACAAAGTGCACTATTTAACTTTGATTTTATGATGAAAGGTATGGATGCTAGAGCGCGCTAAATTACAGCTGTTTCCAGACTTCACATCGCAAAATAAAAACAAATCAGTGCATCTGATAGTAAATTTTACGTACTTTAATTTGATTGCATGGTATTTTTCATAAAATGAATATTTGTTAAGAAACTCGATGAAAAACCTAACAAAAGAGCAAAAATTTTATATTTTTTGCAATTTTTGATGTGAAGATGACTTTGAAAATGAAAATAAACTTAAAATTCGGATTTAGCGATGCAGAAAACCTATAAAAATCGTTCCTTAAAACACTCATAATTTAACATATGGATTTAAAATATTGATCGAAATTCCGCCTAAAACACCCAATATTTCATAAATAAAATTAAAAATTTATTTTTTAAGCATGCTTAGTCATCAATGAATCACAGCAGTTATATTTTTTATTTGATATTTAACTAACAATACAACAATACAAAAAACAGGTAGGGAATGAACAAATTATTTATTATTTCAAAAGTATCAAAGTTGGAATGAAGTATAATGACAGATATTTAAGTGCATTTCATTTTTTAAACCTTTTATGTTCATCAATTAACTTTTTTCGATCAGAGTAGGAAATAAAAAATGGTAAATTTCCTTATAGTTCAATTCCGTACAAAAAGAAATTACTTTCAACTAACTGAATATCATCAGGCTTTGGCCAAATAAACCCGAAATCATTTTCACGTAAAAACTTAACACTATACAAGTATGTTGACTCGTCATATCCAACAACTCTAGCGATATCCCAACTGTCATCATAAAATATTCCGTAGTATTTTTCAATTTGATATTTATGGAGTTAGGGGTTTTCTGTTGCAATCTGTACGTTCTTTGCAAAAGGTGTTTCGTCACTAGTGTTTGTATATAAACTGAAAGAAAAGTTTCCATATTAAAGTGAATCCTATATGACTGGATTGAATGCCAACAAGATGCAGAACATCTCTAATAATTTGCCTTTGTTGTGAAGTTTTTGTGTCAATATCCTCTTATTAGACACATGAAAACATTTTATGGTTGATTGCAAATGAACATCTTCATAAAATTCTTCAGCAGATTTAAATACTGCTTGTTGCGTTAGTCACACAAAAATCTCAAAAACTAAATAATATTTTTTAAAAATTTCTACAACTTGCAATTGTAAATGAAAAGTTCTAAGAAATTTATTAGTTTCAATCTTCACATAATTGTATTTCATTACAAAAATGTGAAAAAGCAAATTTTTGTGACTTACGTAACATAATAAGGATAGTAAATTATAAACAAGTTAAGAATGCTTACCTTGTTTCTTTTTGTAAAAACACCAGTCCAGTCAAAAGTAAGGAGGACTCACCCCTGCGAGGGCAAAGGCAATGAGAGTCTTGCCACAGCCGGGGGGCCATGCAATAAAATTCCCCTGACTAATATTCGTTTCTGGAGCTTCTTTGGCAAAAGAAGGTGCTGGAACATCCCCCGCAATTTCTGCAAAAAAAATTTATTTTAGGATGTGGGAGGAAAAGAGGAGCGACTGAATCTCAACTCAAGTTGTTACGTTTAAAACGTTCATTGTTTATAATTCTTCCTATTATCAATTGCTAGCTAAAGTGATAAATAGGTACCACCAAAAGTTTAATAGGTACTTTGAACTGAAAATTTCACAAATTCACAAAATAGGTACCTCGTAAAGAAACCTAGAGAGACTTCTGGTAAAATAAAAACGAATTTTTTTTAAAATTATCTTTTTCAACCCTGCGGAGTTAGCCATTTCTAGACCTTTCCAGCCATTAATGTGAGTGTAAGATTCAAAGGACCTATTCACTTACTTTTAAAGTCAGCCCCATTCCCCCGACTGCTTCAAAATTTGTTGGAACTTTCTGGAACTGGAACTAGAGGAAAAATTGCACCATAAATGAATTGCATCTACAGGTCCATTGAACAAAGTAGGTGGAAAATATAAATTAAACAGTACAAAAAATATTTTTTAGTTTTTTTTGTACAGATGTGGGTTTCTGGAAAATTTTCCAAACCACTAAATTATGTATTTTAAAGACTAGGGAGCTACCGCCCCCTGCTTGCTATCGCTCGCCAACCCCCGTTAACTGCTGACGCAGACACTTTTGAACCGCTTCGCAATTCCTCACAAAACCCAGCTCACTGCACTTACTCACTTTATAAAACATTCTTAAAACAGGGATAGTATTTCTCCGGGGTATTCTTTCGAAAATGGAGGATATTTATTCAATAGCGGAATTTTAAGAGTTCCTTTATGGTAACATGAATTGACGGATCGCCTTACAATTCCAAGAAAATTAACAACAGAGCAATGTAAACATTCTTTTACCATTTCCCCAAGGTAATGTTTTTTTTCGCAGATCCATTACGAATCACTGAAACATCTCAGGAATAAATTGAACTTTCTTAAAATTTGTAATGATTTTCATCGATTGGATGTGAAAAATGTAGTAATTATAGTAAACTTCGTGAAAATTTAGAATTTTATCTTCATGAGAACAAACAAATAAACGTCGAAGTTGTGTCAGTTTCATAGCAATGACTCGAATGTATACACTTCCAACATTTTCGATTTTTATCTTTATTTCTAAAACAGTCCCCCGTGTTATCTAGTTGTTTGCGTTTTGGCATTTTGAAATAAAGTGTCACATTTTACTACCTTAAAAACATACTTACAAAAGGATATAAAAAATAATAATTATTGTAAAAAGTAAATGCAAAAGTTCCGAAAGCGAGTTTTTATTTTACTGTAAATTTTGTAATTATTAGGTTGCCACAACGACAAAGATAAATATAAAAGTATTAATTTGTTATTCAAAAAAATAAAAGGTAAATTAGTTATTAGGGTGGTTCAACAATACATGGTAAAAAATAAAATTTCAAATATTAACCGGGCCACCCCTCAAATTTTTTAGACTTGTAGACAGTAATATTTTGGGAAAATTTCAACTTCATATCTCAACTGCAAGGGGGTGCTCAAGCCCCCCGAACTTTATAAGTTTGTGAATTCTACTGCAATTTTTTCATTAAATTGTTTTAAAAACCAAAAACTACCAAATTAAGTATGCATTTTTGTTTTACTATCTATTAACATAAGAATAAATCAAAATATAAAGTACAAAGTAAAAGTTGTAGGTATTTTTTTGCTCCTAGACAACAAAATTATTCTACTATTGCGTAATAGTGTCTAAAATGGATTTCTTGGTAGTTTCTGATTTAATGCATTTTCTGTTAGCTTCCACAACCTGCGGCAAGAATTGCTTATCTTCATTATTGGCGATATATTTATTGAAATCTTCTATCAACTTTACCCCTCTTTTGGCAGTCATTGACTACTTGTAAACTTTAAGCCTACCACATATGGTGCGTCATGACCTTTCTTACAGTGAGCACAATATCTTTATCAATTGATTTTAACTTTTCAATATCTTTTAAAAACATAAAATCTAATCCGGGTGCCTCAATTGCAATGTGTGGTTCTCAGTGGCGTAGCCAGAAATTATTTTTGGGGGTGCAGGATGATATCGAAATGAAAGAAAAAAATAAGGTTTTGAATCAATTTTTTTTCTCACTGAATGAATAACTTAAAATTAAAATTAATTAATGATGCATTTTAATCATGAAACAAAGAAATTCTTTGTTAACAGCAAACTAGAACAAAGTATTTCATCACCACTTATAAATGAAATGTGTCAAAAAGAAAATTTTATTTACTTAAAATCATAAATATAAGCTGGTGCGGACATAGGATTTGTTTTTTTTTCTAGGGGACTATGAATTTTCATAACCCAATTGAATCTTGATCATCTTAATATGGAAAAGGTAGTGAATTATCCTGCTCCAACTATTAAAAGGGGGTCTGGGGTCCCCCCAGAAATTGTTTGGAAATTTAAGTCAAAAATCCCCATTTTTTTCATCTCGTTTTGGTACGCCTCATCCTAATTTCGGATACAGGTTTTATGGTAGAACTTTTGCGTTTTGACAAACTTAATATAAAATAGCTATTATTTAGTAATATTATTTAGTAATATTTTAAAATAGCTATTTAAAAACTTAATTCAATTTTACAAAAATTTAGTCGTTTTATTTGTATGATTAAATAAAAACTTGTTACAGTTTAGTTTTTACCCATATTTCAACTACTGAAATTATGGTTTTACAATTTATACGATTACTTTTTCTTTCAAAAGATGCAATGATGTATAATCTTCAATGTAAAATATTCCTGGAAGTTTTTTAAATAGATATATTCTGCAATAGTTTCTTTATCATACCAAAACAATTATGCAAAATATAAAAAGTTGTTTGAAAGTGTTTTACTACAAGTAACAAATTTCTCCAAGGTAAGAATTTAATTTAGTTAAACTTATCAATCTCTATTTCTTCTTAATATTTAAACGCTTTTCTTGTCATTTATTTCAACCTTATATAATGCTGCTTTAGCATCACTTTATGCTAGCAGTTTTATTTGTATGTTAAAAAATAATTGCTAAAAATGTATACTTTTACTACCCATAGGAATATTTAAAAAAAATGCCTCGTAATTATATATGTGCATTATATTAATATAATTTCAAGGAATACTTTTCACAACTTATGAAGAATTTCTTTTTTTGCTTTAGGTACAGAATATAAGGGCCGTATTCAGAAACTTTAACACGAGATGGAAACGATGAATTTGAAACGATATTTTCCCGAAACACTAACGGGAGTTTCCGATCCTTTCCCTCATTGGATAAAATCTCCTACGTCACCAAGCAGACCAAGACGAGATTTTTTTTTTCAGCCAATCAGAGTCAGCTAAATTTCTCGCTTTTGAAGAGACGGGTGCTCTTGAACGACCATTTCCAATTTATCGTTTCGTGATCGTTACGTGAGATTTTACAACGTTTCCATCTCGTTCTCATCTCGTTTCCATCTCGTGTTAAAGTTTCTGAATACGGCCCTAAGTTTCTTGAACGTAAATTATAAGTTAAATTTCGTATGTCAGATTCGTTTGCTTGCTTAGTAAAATAAACTATTGTTTTAAAGAAAAAAAAGGTGACGAACTGGTAAAACGTTAAGTTTTTTGTAAAGATCAATTAAAGGGAACTGATTGCTACTGCTTAGAAATTTAATGATTTTATTTTGAATTTTAATTACTGGATTTATATTTTGTAAGTAATCCCCACCCCAGGCCAGAATACCATAGCTTATTATTGAATTTACCCAAGAGTTGTAGAGTTGAAGCAAGAAGATCTTATTTATTATCTTTTTTATGAAGTAAAGTTTGTGTAAAATATAGCGTAGTTTATTTGTTAGGCAATTAACGTGAGATTTCCATTTTAGGTTCGAGTCTACATTTAAACCAAGGTATTTTATTGAAGATACTTGTTCAAGAGGGGGGCAATTACAATTAAGACCTATACCAGGGATGGCGAACCTTTTTCGATTAGAGTGCCATTTATATAACGGTTTATGATTTTCAGGTGTCAAGTGTGCCACTTGTTATTTTTTAAATAAATTATCTTTCAACCCTTGGAAAATGAAATCCTCCTTTGAGAGTCGATAGTTAAGAACAGGAGTTTCCAACTTACAAGTACTTAAGGGCCCCAATCGAAGGCACAAGTCTAGTGGTGGGCCGTCAAGTCAGTGGTGTATGATAGAAATTTATTTAGGAAGGGGCCAACAGTTATTCTTCGGTCCCTCCCATGCATCTTTAATAAGTTTAATGCAGCTTTTTAATACATTTTTGGTAGAATTTGTATTTTCTAGAATTAAATCTAAGAAAGGTTGTTAATAATGAAGTTCCAAGTAAAGGGGGTAAGGAGGTCCTCTCCAGACAATTTTTGAAAATTTGACCCTAAAAAAAGGGTTTTCAACTAGTTTTTGGTGCATCTATTCCGAATTTTGGACATACACTTTTAGGTAGAGTTTGACTTTCATGAGTATTTTAAAAAAGTTGTGAATAATAAAGTCTCAAGTAGAAAAGGGGGTGGTTTGGGGGCACTCCCCCAGAAAATTTTTGAAAATTTCACCCCAAAAATATGGGTTTTAACTTGTGTTTAATACCTTGTCCGAATTTCAGAGGGGGGCACAGAGCCCCTTCCCCCCTTATTATACGCGTCATTCTCCCTTTGCATCCATGATTTTGTTTTCTAACGGCCTAATGTCAATTTCCTTTGTGATTTGCTTACCTTTGTTGACATAAGGGGAGGAGGGGTCTAAAATGACCAAGAAAATATGGTTACATAATACATTAATGGCCCAACGGCACCTAAAATGTGAGGGGGGTTCCGGGGTCTTTCCCCGAAAAATTTTTGAATTTCAGCGAGCTAAAAAGTGTTGTTAAGCTGGTTTTGATGAGTTTTCAAGTAGTCGGAAATCTCTGGTCTAGAACTAAAGTTTTTTGTGTCATTTTTAGTGAATGTCGCGTGCCACCGAAATACCGGTCGCATGCCACCTAGTGGCACGCGTGCCATAGGTTCGCCATCCCTGACCTATACAGTCATTTACATGATAATAAAGACGAAGATGCTCAGGAGGCCCGTAGATACTGAAATTGATAAATTTTGTTTTATTTACATTTATTGCTAATTTATTAGATATAAACCAGTGTTAAATGGTCAGAAGATCCTTATTTATGTTATTTTGTAGTATACTATAGTTAGAACATGAGTATAGAATTACAGTATCATCTGCATAGGTTATGATTTTACCATTTAATTTTAGTTTACAGAAGTCATTTATGTAGATTATAAAAAGCAAAGGTCCAAGGATTGAACCTTGTGGTACACCAGACTTTATGTTTAATAGACTACTTTTAGAATTTCCCAATTTTACGAACTGTTTTCGGTTTGCTAGGTAGGAAATGAACCAATCCAGTTCACCGCCTCGAACCCCGATTGAAGATAGTTTTTTAATTAAAATTTCATGATTCACACTGTCGAATGCTTTTGAGATGTCTAGGAAAATTGCAGCTGTTTTGTTGTTTTTATCTATACTGTTATATGTATATTTAGTAAATTCTATTTTAGAATTTCTTTTTTCCCTATTCTCGAAATTCGGATTAGATACACCAAAACAAGTTAAAAACCAGTTTTCGAGGTTCAAATTTTCAAAAATTTTATGGGGAAGGACCCCCAGACCCCCTTGGTACTTGTAACTCTATTATTACAACTCTATTACCACGTTTTTATTAGGTCGCTTTGTTGTCTGTCCCTCTGTCGGTCTGTCTGTTCGGATGGAATATAGAAATCGATTTTGAACTAACTTCCCGAAGAGGTAGAGACTTGAAATTTTGAACACAGATCAGATCTGGATGACAATGCAATATTATCTCGTTGTTTTGGTTAAATTTGCTTCCCCTGAACCCTCAGGGGGGCTTTCGGGTGGAATTTAAAAATAGATTTTTGACTAACTTCACAAAGAGGTAGAGACTCGAAATTTAAATTTGCTTTCCCTGAACCCCCAGGGGGGGTTTTCAGGTTAAACTAACTTCCCAAAGAGGTAGAGACTTGAAATTTTGAGCACATATCAGATATGGATGACAATGCAATATTATCCCGTTGTTTTGGTTAAATGTGCTTCCCCTGGACCCCCAGGGGGTTTTGGGGTGAAACTAACTTCCCGAAGAGATAGAGACTTGAAATTTTGAAAACAGATGAGATCTGGATGACAATGCAATATTATCTGGTTCTTTCGGTTAAACTTGCTTCCCCTGAACCCACAGGGGGTTTTCGAGTGAAACTAACTTCCCAAAGAGGTGTATACTTGAAATTTTGAACATGGTATAGATCTGGATGACAATGCGATATTTCCTCGTTGTTTCGGTTAAATTTACTTCCCCTGAACCCCCAGGGGGTTTTTCGGATGGAACTGACTTCCCAAAGAGGTAGACACTTGAAATTCTTAAAACTGATCAGATCTGAATGAAAATGCAATATTATCACGTTGTTTCGGTTAAATTTGCTTCCCCTGAACCCCCAGGGTTTTTTAGTTTTAATAGATTATATAATCTACAAAACAAAACTAAAAAGCAGAAAATAATTTATTAAATAAAAAAATTGTTTTTAAAAACCACGTTTTTATGAAATGCACTAAAAAGTATAAAATAATTTTTTTCTTTAAAATGCACTAAAAAGTATAAAATAATTTTTTTCATTAAAATGCACTAAAAAGTATTAAATAACTTTTTCTAACTTCTTGTAAAACGAAAAACGTGGAGATCATGCATTAGATTATAACCACACAGCACAAACATTCACGATTCATCCATTATTTTCATCTTGTATCACGTAATGTCGCTAACTTAAAGTAGCAATTACGTAAACTTGACATAGTTTGTACAATCTAAGTTAATAGGGTGTAAAAAGCACCGTGAGAATCTTATGAAATGTGTATCAATAATATATATTGTGAAAGAAATAGTGTTAAATTCAGATAATTCATCAGCCTCTTGCGTATACCAAGTACCTATATAATCCATGACATGAGCCCCACGTTTTTCGTTTTACAAGAAGTTAGAAAAAGTTATTTTATACTTTTTAGTGCATTTTAATGAAAAAAATTATTTTATACTTTTTAGTGCATTTTAAAGAAAAAAATTATTTTATACTTTTTAGTGCATTTCATAAAAACGTGGTTTTTAAAAAGTTTTTTTTTATTTAATAAATTATTTTTTTCTTCCTTTCCTTTTTCTCTGCTCTGGGCTACCCATGTCGACTATTTCTTGCTCATTAGATTATCTTATTAATTCCGTAACTTTCTATATTATAGAAATATAATTTTTTTTCAGCGTAATTAATGCTGAAATGCCACTGGTTTTTTTTAAGAATATTTTAATATATAATACTCTATTACCCATTTAATTGCGCAATATTTTATCTGAAATGTTCACTAACATATACTCATTCATAAAATAATAATAATAAAAACAATATTTGGTAAAGAACTTGTCGATAACAGTTGCCAGGTGGTCGACAAAGTTAAGAAATGTTTTCATAAGAAATATTCCCATACATTCATGAAATAATAAAACTAATAATACATTAACATCTACCTCTTGATGTTAACGAGTGGCGTTTGTTCCTAAATTCCTCTAAATTGAGTCTAAAAATGGTATTTCTCCACAATGGGAGTAAGCTCCCTTCCATTCCCATTGCATTTGCTGCTCATATGAAAGAGACATACGAACACATGCAGTTACTTCTTCATTGAACTGAGTACGCAAAATATGAATGGGGTGTCTGCCGACTTGAAAGTTGTGGCGTTATTGATGGGCCTTCAACAAGGATTCACAAAATATGTCTGCTTCCTTTATGAATGGAACAGTTGTGCAACACTACTTTCAAAAAGACTGGCCTCCCAGGATATGTTTCAAACAAAGAATAATGAGTGTCAAGAACTCTCCTCTTATTTCTCAAGAGAAAATAATCTTACCTGCTTTACACATTAAATTGGGCATTGTAAAGCAATTGATTAAAGCAATGGATCAGAAGCCGGCTTTCATTTACTTGCGCGAAAAATTTCACCGTCTGAGTGAGGCAAAAATCAAAGAAGGAATTCTTATAGTTCCTCAGATTATAGATATTTTTAAAGATTCAAAATTCGAAAACCTTCTAGACCAGGGGTGGCCAACCCAAATGTTGTTGAGGGCCACTTTGGAAAACCACAATACTCTCGCGGGCCGCATATAAAATTTTAGGATATTAGGTGCACAGAATGACAGTGAAGTAAATTGAATAAATTAGGTATATAAATTAGGGAGTTTCTTAGATCCTTTGCTTATAGTTTGACAGATTTTTCTAAATAAAATAATCATTTAAATTTACCTTAAGGAGCAACCCCAAGAATACCTTCTGTAGTATATCCATAGGAACTAAACAGGTGCCGTTAAAATCACTTGGAATCACTCGAAACTATAAGGAGGCTGTGGCGCTTATAGAAATTTATTTCGGGAGGACCCAAATTTTTTCTAAAAATTGCAGCTATATTTTTGCATCGGGAAAAAGTACACCCAAATCTTCCTCTCATGCCCCATGCATATTTAATTGGTTCAATGCATAAATTAAAATATATTTTTAGTTAGGATTTTCACCTGACTGAACTAATATCCTAAAAAAGTTGTGAACAATCGAGTTCCTTGTACTAAAGGGGGATCTGGGGGTCCTCTCCCAGAAAAATTTTTGGAAATACTACTCTAATTAACGACTTTAACGTGCTTTGATACCCTTTGTCCGAATTTTGGGGGGGGGCTTAACTTACCCTAAAACTTTAACTTTTTACTAAAAAAAAATTCTTCCGGACCACAAAATTATTTCAAAACGGGGCGCATGCGGGCCGCGGGTTGGCAAAGCCTGGCCTAAGATGTAAATGGGAGGTCGGGGGTTCTCCCCCTAAAAAATTTTGAATTTTAGTGTGCTAAAAAGTGTTTTGAAGCTACTTTCTGGAGAGTTTTCAGAGAGCTTCGCGGGCCGCACAAAATGACCCGGAGGGCCGCATGCGGGCCGCGGGTTGGCCATGCCTGTTCTAGACTGTGATGTCAAACAAGTGTGGGATGCACTCTGTCAAGTTTGTGTTAACTTTCTAGGCAACGCAAGATCGGAGTATTATAAAGATCTTGTTCAGGACATGTTAGCCTTATACCAGAAATTCGGTTGTCGAATGTCCTTAAGGCTGCATTTTTTGGATTCTCACCTCACCTTGATTTCTTCCCTTCTACCTCTGGAAAATTCAGCGATGAGCATGGCGAACGTTTCCACCAAGATACGTCTGAAATAGAGCTACGTAATAACGGAAAGTGGTTCTGCTTGGGGACTATTGCTGGACGCTTTTTAGAGATGATCCAGATATGGGATACAGCCGGAAGAGAAAGAGAGCTCGTCAATCATGATTTGGTAGTGCTTCATTCTGTTATAATCCTACTACTATTATAATTGTGAATGTTTGTCTGTATGTTTGTTACTCTTTCACGCAAAAACTACTGAATGGATTTTAATGAAATTATACCATAATGTAGCTTATACACCAGAATAACACATAGGCTATAATTTATAAAGAGGTAATCAGTCCTTCATTCTTTTTTCCCATTTTCCCTGCTTTTTTCACTTATTTTTCCGTGCTTGAAAACCTGTTTTACCAGTCATGCAAGCCAATAATAGAAAACTTTAGTTCCAGTATTGTAGTTACTAGGCAATTTTATTAATATCTATATAAAAAAAACGTTTGTGGCTGTGCGTATGTGTGTTCCGCATCTCCTTTTAAACCACACCGAAGGCGTGGACATTTCCTCCATTTCAAGATTTTTTCCTTTGAAATAAATATATTTACTGAAAAATATAATTTTTTTTCATGGAAAACGAGTTAAAAATAAAACATTGTTTCAAATGAGACACACATCACTAGACTTTTTCATTTACTAGATATTTTATTTTAGTTTTAAATTTGTTAATTTGTTCACTAGACTTATTAATTTACTAGACTTTTTATTATAGTTTCAAATTTGTTATTTTATAAAGGCACCGGGATTAGAAAATTAGCGGGAACATCGGGATAGGAAAAATTACCGGGTAATAAAAATTACCGAGAACACAGGGATAGGAAATTTACCATAAAGACACCGGGAATACCGGAATATAAAAATTACCAGAAACACCGAGATAGAAAAATTACTGGGACCATCGGGATAGGAAAAATTACCGAGAACACCGGGATTAGGAAGTAACCGAGAACACCGGGATAGGAAAGAGGCGCTTGGGATACCGGGAGGATTTGTAGTATTGCTAACTTACAAAATTATAAATGTATATTAAGAAAACTTAAAAAAAATAAATTTATACACCCCACCCGTGCAAGGCCGGGTATAACAGCTAGTTTATTTATAAATTATGCAGTGAAAAAAAACTCAAAGTTCAATTTAATGTGTTTTAGGTATTATTTAGAGCAATATATATCAACATTACAAAAAACCCGAACCAATTTCCATTGCCATATTCGTGTTCAGCATGTCGAAATCTATTAGAATTTATCATTTTTACATTTTCACTGTTGCCCAGTGTTATTAAACATTACAAATGAAATGAATGTAGAATAATTTTTGAGAGATATCTGTTAAAAATTATATTTTTTTTTCAAACCAAAAAATGTAGATAACAATAAAACAGGTACAGATGTAGTATTTCGAAAATTTTGAAAATCAAGCTGAACATCAAGCTAATTTCTTTTATCCCAATGGGTATCAGAATCACTTTCAAACATTTCCAAATCGGATCCAGAATCCTCCTTATTGTGGCTAGTAGTCTTTCGTACATCCGGCATCAAATCAGTAATGCCTTCAGATTGAGGAGTTGGATAGTAATTTTATAGGCGTTTTCCCATAATCCGGATAAATAGAAATGAAATCTGAAATAAATTGATTAATTTTTTCTCCTGGAGTTTTAAACTTGCTTAGTACTGCCCTTCTGTAAAAGTAGACAGCCATCACATAGACCAGGTATGGGCAACCTTTTCGAGTCCGCGGGCCGGACTCCAAGATTATAATGACGTGGAGGGCCATAGAGTAGATAATAGGTAATATTTTTAAGTAAAAAATGAGTCGTTTAGTTGTATATATATTTATGAAGTTTAGTACTAAAGTTAAACATTAATCTGGACTAGAATAATATCTAGATTACATACAAAAATTTAATGTTAAAGTTACAAAAATCTATACTGGAAAATCTAGAAAAATCTGGGAGTACTTGAGTCTGAACCTGAGTTACAAGATTGTCAACATTGGGATCTCTATCTCACTTATACATTGGCGGAGAGTTTTGTCCAGATTTTCCTCCGTAAGCCTGGTTCGATACTTCGATTTATTAATTTTCATTCTGGAAAAGAACTGTTCACATTTACATGTACTTCGATATGCGCAGATCATTTTTCTTGAAAATGCTCTAAGATGGAGGAATTTTTCTTCAGCTAGGTATGTGCTGTTGAAATCACTGGGCTTTACGTCTTCAAATTTTGATTTTAAATGCCAGTATTCCTGAAGCTCGATCAACTCCATTTGAAGGTGTATCGGAGCTTCCTCGACGTTACTTTTCAAGGTAGATGGAAAATGGTTGAACAAGCTATCCACGTTTTTAAAATCGGAAAATCAACCGTCGGCGATCGTCCGTCGTGAAGTAACAACTCTCCCACGCTTATACAGGGTGATTCAGAAATAATCATCAATAATTTGGGGGGAGGTAGAGGGGCCCTAGACAAGCATATTTCGAATAGGGATGGTGGGGCGCAGCCTTACAGTTAAAGAGCTAGGACCTAATGTAGTGCGAGCGCGTTTCAAAAGGCCGTTTTTAGAAGGCCCGTGTGACGAAACAAAACATAATAAAATGAAAAAATCTATTGCATGATGTAAGGAAGTATCCCTACTACCTACATCATGAATTCTATAGACTTTGAACTACTTTCTAAACCGTGGAGTGAGTTTCAAAAGTGCAATATTAATCTTTTAGTCAAAGAATGGAGTTCCCTTAATATTATTTAGAAAAATGATGATCGGGGAAGAAATTTTCAATGATCGTAACAGTGATCATTGAAACTGTTTGATCATTGAAAATTCCTTCCCCGATCATCATTTTTCCAAATACCATTAAGGGAACTCCATGGTTTGACTAAGAGATTAATATTGCACGTTTTAAAACTCACCCCACGGTTTAGCAAGTGGTCCGATATCTATCACATTGAGGATTTAAGTAGTACGGATACTCTTGTACCTCATGCAATAATGTTTTTCATTTTATAATGTTTTGTTTCGTCACACGGGCCTTCTAAAAACGGCCTTTTGAAACGCGCTCGCACTACATTAGGTCCTAGCTCTTAAACGGTAAGGCTGCGCCCCACCATCCCTTTTCGAAAAATGCTTGTCTAGGGCCCCTCTACCTACCCCCCAATTATTGATGATTATTTCTGAATCACCCTGTAGACACCTCCCAAGAACAAAATATAGTAGTACAGCACGTTTTAACTGCTAAAATTAAGTTCTTTTCGGGGGAAACTTCTGTCTCCCCTCTTTCGCTCTTGTTAACGAAAACAGTGATTTTTTAGTACAATTTTTAAAATGTTCCGCGGGCCGGACCAAATGACGAGGCGGGCCGGATCCGGCCCGCGGGCCGTAGGTTGCCCATCGTTGACATAGACCTTAGTCCTTTGTTAGGGAACCTATTCTTTAATGATTTTTTTAGTTGCTTATTTTGATTTTCCAAGTCGTTTATTGTATTTGATCTATCGGTTTTGCTGACGAATTCTCCTATTTTATGATTTGTTTTCTTATGTGCTGCGTTATTGAAAAGTTTTTCTATGCCGTGATATTGCTTAGCATTATCAGTACAGATGATACTCGTACCTTCATATACAATTTTTTTCACATATGGCCATAAATCCGCCTTCTTCTTTCCGGCTACTTTGAAGAAAAGAGGCACAGCTTTAGAATAAGTCCGCTTTTGGCGACCGCCATGTTTACCCAGGCTAAAAACTCAAATAAAATACTAAATACACTAACAAGGGGAGGATCCCAACGTGTCATCACCGATTCGGTTCATTTTTGGTGTGCAAGTAGCGCATGACTAGGACATCAATTTGTGAAAATATTAAGAAGCAACTCTCAAAAGTTTAGGAGAAAATCGCGATTAAAAATTTTAACATGTAGTAATATATCTGAAAAGATTCGTATCGTGCAAGCAGATCGTGGCAAAGAGGTAAGAGCTGCCACTCCCATTCTAAAGGTCCCGGGTTCGGTTCTCCGTGGGTGCCATAATTCTTATTTTAATTTTCCATACAATTAAGAGAACAGATACGAAATAAAATAGGAATAATATTTAATAACTAATTTAAAAATTTTTTTCTTCTTTATAAATAATTTTTTGGTTAATATATAATATTTACAATACGATCATAAAAAATTGGATTTAATTATTATTTGGGGAAACAAGGAATGAAAATATTTTTTCAAAACAAAAAAATAGTTTTCATTTTTATAAAGTTTAACCTTAATTTATCCCTAACTATATTCAAAAGAAAGTACGCAATTCTGTGCTCTTAATCGCGTGGAAAATTTAAATAAAAATTGTGGTACCCACCGAGGCTCGAACCCGGGACCTTTGGATTGGGAGTCGCAGCTCTTACCTCTATGCCACGATCTGCTTGCAAACACCAATTTTCTCAGATATATAACTACGTGTTAAAATTTTTAATCGCGATTTTCTCCTAAACTTTTGAGAGTTGCTTCTTAATATTTTCACAAATTGATGTCCTAGTCATGCACTACTTACACACCAAAAGTGAACCGAATCGGAGATGACACGTTGGGATCCTCCCCTTGTAAGTATGATTTTTGCGAAGCACATAAAGAACAAACAAAAGTGCGACTTAAATCAAATAGTAGCATTTACATGATTAAATTGAAAATTAGGTACAGTCGGCTGCAAAAAAATCGAAACAGATACGATTGTGAGCGATTGGTTGGGGTTAGAAGGATACTGTAAACTCCAATTTTCATGATTTAATGACCTCTTTAAAACAAGCTATAATTTAAGTCCTTAAGGGGCCGTCTACATATTAAACAAAGCACCAACTTTAGTTTTTCCTATGGGTTACATCAAATATTATTCCTGTTTCTGAAAGAGCACCCCCTAAAATCCCTAAAAACCAAGTTTTGTGGTGTTTGACCCACAAACAAAGCCAGGAGTGGGGGTTGAAGTTCGTCGAATTTACGTTGAAATCTCGTTTTTTACGTTGAATTCTCGATTTTGATCACTCGGGATTGATGGTTGTAAGGATCAAAATCGAGAATTCAACGTAAAGAACGAGATTTCAACGTAAATTCGGCGAACTTCAACCCCCACTCCTGGCTTTGTTTGTGGGTCAAACACCACAAAACTTGGTTTTTAGGGGTTTTAGGGGGTGCTCTTTCAGAAACAGGAATAATATTTGATGTAACCCATAGGAAAAACGAAAGTTGGTGCATTGTTTAATATGTAGACGGCCCCTTAAGGACATAAATTATAGCTTGTTTTAAAGAGGTCATTAAATCATGAAAATTGGAGTTTACAGTATCCTTCTAACCCCAACCAATCGCACACAATCGTCTCTGTTTCGATTTTTTTGCAGCCGACTGTACATACGTACTAAGCCGTTGACCGTGCCGCTAAATTTGAAAACATCGCCAATTTTGAATCGTCGAAATTTGAAAACAGAAAGAGAACACTAGACGAGTTGCCAACATCGGAATACCAAATTTACTTATTGATTTAACAATCAAATTCAAAATTAAACTTTACATAGCCACAGCCACAGAGAAATGCTAATTAAATATAGTTTCAATATGATTTTCTATTCATCCCGTTTTCAAGTTTTATATTTAGTTATTTTAAATAAAACAAGAAACATCGTTTATTTGGTTGCTTTGTATTTGGGAAACTGGATCTGGCAATAACTTAAAACTCTTCATAAACAAATACTATCTTGAAATACCGCCAACTTGGCGACAGCGAAAAAGCGGACATTCTAAAGCTGTGCCAGAAAAGGCCCTCTTTATCATCTCTACAGTTAAGTCCAAACACGACTGATGTCATTCCTCCTGAGATACGCCCTCTCTGATAGTTTCTCTTGGTTAAAAAGGTCTCATCCTGACTTTTAGTTTTTCCAGGTCCTCCCAATTTTCGACTATTATGTGAGGCAACAACTTCACAGATCTCCCGACAAAAATGCAGCATATCCGTTCGAGTCTCTGGAGAAAAACTTGCCTCTCCTCGATATTGTCGCCAAATATTGATGTGTTGAAAAATGGTGTTGATGGGTAGATGGGAACATAACCAAGAATAGCATGAAAATAAGCAAAATTAAAAATAAAAACATTATTTACATCAACACACACTTCACATTACAGGGTTTCCACGTCCGTATTTGAAAAATGAAATTTCCAGAAAACTCTTGGCAGTCTATGTAATTTTAGATAAATTTAGGTTAAATAATTTGATATCAAAAAGTATACAATAATTGTACCGAATGCGAAAGGAAAACGAGAAATCTACAATAACCGTAATTTAAACATTTAAAATTTTGCACAAATGTGGAAAACCCTGTAAAAATCTAAAAAGAAATTTAAATTAAAATAACTACAAATCACTACACCAATCCTTATCTTCTGGGTCATCTAAGACATCATTATCGCCCTCAATATCAGAAGGAAAATCTGGTAGCACCGTAGGAATTTTCGGCATCAAATGCTCAATTGCTTCCGATTCTGCATTTGGGATGGGGAGAGATATGAGTTGTAATGGTGTTTTCCCATAACCTGGGTACACTCGGCAGATGTCCTCAATAAATGCAGAAACTTTTTCACCATCAGTTTTAAGAATATCTAAACGAATTCGGCGATAAAAAAAACAGCCATCATCCTTTGAAGGGAATTATTTGGAAATCTATTTTTTAAGGGTTTTTTTAAAGCTTATTCTGATTTTCCAAATAATTTATTGTGTTGCCTTTATCATTTTTGTCTACAAACCCCCCAATTGAATGGTTTGTTTGCTTGTGGACAGCATTATTGAATAGGGCTTGTTCCCCAACATACTTTTTCGCTGTGTCAGTGCAAATGATGCTGGTTTTCTCATCACAAAAATGTTTTACGTAAGGCCAGAGAATTCGCTTGCTCTTTCCAGGAACTTGAAAAAACAGACCTTCCTTGTCCTCTCGGCAGTACATGCCAAAAACAGTTACTGTCATCCCTCGTGTGACTCTACCCCTCTCATATTTCCGGCGAGTTAGAAATGTCTCGTCCAAGGAAATTGTTTTGCCTAGACCTCCAAGTTTTTTTCCATGGTGATAAGCAATCACCTCACAAATTTCTCAGCAGTATGACAAATAATCAGTGAGAGTATCTGAGAACATTGAAGGGTCCTCTCTATCGCTCCTCCACATTGATATAATTGGTTAGCTAAATAGGATATGGGCATTTTGGTCACAAATGCAAAGAGGATAGCAAGAACATCCCTAAAGGGAATACTCACCCCTGAAAAAAAGTGTTTGTCAAAGGATTAACAGTGATATTGCATTGGCCAGAAGACGTTTTTTTGCAAGCCCATCTAAATCCTATTTTTTTAGTTTTATCCTTATAAACAGACATTGGTTGTTTACACTTTGGGCAGTTAACAATGTTTTTTTACTTGGAATGAACCCAACCTCTGCTGCAAATTGCATGGCACATGGCTAAGATTCCGTATTCCGGAACCATAGCCAAGAAAAGTCGCCAAGATTTTTGGCGACTTTTTTCAAAATCTTCACAATCAAAATGGCTGCCGAGAATAGGCAAAGGCAAACTAAAAAACCAAAAATCCTAATCTTAAAACGGCAAATAAAACATGCCATAAAAAGCACATCGATACAAATAGACCATCGAAAATCTGAAAATGGGCATTTAAAACATATTCTTAAAAATATAAAAAAGCATTCCTTCAAACCTAAACTTATACCTAAAAATAGCGAATGAGACTTACTTTCGTTTATTACTGAAAGTAGTTAAATTACTGAAATTAATTAAATCATTTTTAAAATTGCTCCAAGCCTGTTACTTATATCAGAATTTTACTTTTCGTTTTTTTTTAAGTTAAATTCCTAAACTAAAAAGACTAAATTCCTAGAAAAACGTATTCTTCTTTATTTTCTCAAGACCTCTCTCCATTTCCCTTCAAGAATTGTTTAAAAACAGTTACCATGAGCAACAACGTAAATACCGTAATTTCGAGCATATAGTCCGCACCATCGTATAGTCCGCAGACACGATTTTATGTAAAATTTTTTTCAAAAATAGTCAGATAGTCCGCACCACCGGATAGTCCGCGGGCTATAAGTCCGAAATTACGTTTTTTTATAATAAGGAAATAATAATCATCACTGGGCAATATAATAAGGCATCACTGTGAAATGGGTCTTTTCTTGCCCAGTTGTTGCTATTGATACTGTTTTCACTCCACAAGTTTCGACGGTGCGATTCGGTGGGCAATCAAATGTTAATGGAACTTCGTCCATATTTATAATATTTTTTAGGGAATACTTCCCTTCTGCAATAACTTGCCTTGTAAACTGAAGGAAAGAAGCTTTTTTTCATCTACGTCGTCCGGAACTGCCAGACACATTGTCGTTCTGCTGCGAACTCTCAAGTTTTTACGACAAAACGGTTTTTTGCAAAAACCGTTCAATAAAAAACAAACAAATTTATTAGGAACATGTGGTAATGAAATGTGACCTTCACTCGCTTTCGGTTTCGCTTCGCGATTTTTTTTATATTTGATCACCGGCAATTCACGAAAGCTTGCTTTTTAAATTTCAACGGTTTTAACCGTGAAAAACCAGCGTATTATCCGCACTGGTGGATAGTCCGCAGCTTCAAAAATTTGACTTTTAAACACAGATAGTCCGCGGACTATATGCTCGAAATTACGGTAGTTGCCACAGAAATACAAAAGATTATATCACTAGTGAATAATTACATATCACTAGTTAATAATTATACATTTGGCCATCCTGATGTGCAACACAGTGACGTTTTTCACAAATTTACTTCATTTTTTCTCGTGTTTTCAATATTTCGTATCGCGCTTCATCTCGCAATATTTCAGGGGATGCATATTCATCCGACGTTGGATTATTACGTCCTATTACACTACTCGACAAAAAAACAGGGTCAAAATACTTCTGACACAAATCAAGCAGATTCTTATACAAAATGAGCCCCTGAATCCAAATCCGACCCTTGTTTTTCTCCATCAGGCTCAGATTTTCGGGGAACAGCCCCTCCCTCTTTTTGCGTTATTCGATGACGTACCGACTTTGAATTGGATTTTCAGGGTCAAAAACTATTACTTTAGTCTTTAAATTACTTTCGAGGGAACAAGAAAGATTCAAGCTTCTAAAATATAAAAATTTGTAGCAAATGGATAGGTTTAAGGGGTTATTACCCCCTAAAAATGCAAAAAAAAAATCTTTCAAAATTATTGAGATTATTTTTAGCAATTTTTTCCTCTTATTTTTTACGCGATTCATCATTAAAGGGACCTAACCCTTTCCCAAGGGTCCAAATTTAATGAATATATGCAGTAATGATTTTTACTAAAAGTGGTTGAGGTGTTAACGCCCCCGAAGATACTCTCTGAATCGCGCCGCCACTCGCAAACTCAGGAATGAATGAATATTCATGTTTTGAAAAGCTCAAAAATGACATATTTCTTATATTTAAGGTCTATCCTGAGGGAAATTGTTCAGTTCGTTAAAAACTGGCCTGTTTTAGGGGGTGAGGATTTATGTTACAAGTTGTTAATAGATGTGTGGGCAACAATGATAACAATTGGTGGACGTCCATTTAAAAATTGAGGGTGATGGAGGAAAACGGGTGTCATAACAGAGTTCAGGAGGTCATTTTACACAAGAATCGACTAAAATTCAGTCAGTTACAGTTTGAATTTTTGTATAGCAGTTTAACTCTTAAGTACGGCATTCAACCCTTCCGCGGGTGTTTCGGGGGCGCTAACACATCAACCACTTTTTGTAAAAAATAATTGCTGCATATATTCCTTAAATTTGGGTTCTTGGTGAAGGGTTAGGACACTTTAATGATGAATTGCGTAAAGAATAAGAGGAAAAAATAGCCAAAAATAATCTAAATAATTTTTAACGATTTTTTGTATTTTTGGGGGGTAATAACCCTACAAATTTTTATATTTTAGAAACTTTAACCTTTCTTGTGCCCTTGGGTGTAATTTAAAGGCTAATAGTTTTTGACCCGGAAAATCGAAATCAAAGTCATAACGTCATAATAAATCATGATTATACCAATTGATATTTTAAATTTAATATTTTACCATGTAACTAGTCAGTGCACCTAGTGTTTCATTATTTATATTTTTTCAAACCAGACTTGTGTTTAAACAATACCGGTTAAACTATTCAAAATAATAAGAGACAAAACCTGTTGGACACTCAATGTTTATAAATAATTATTAGATTCCAAGGATATCTAAATATCTAGATCGGTCGCCACAATCTAGAGTTTATCGCCAAGTTTCTAGAAAATCGCCAAGTTGGCGATGGTTCCCGAATACGGAATATTCCCCTGGCACATTCCTCAGAAAGAAGGATATTCATCCAAGAAAAGATGCTTAGCTTGACTAATAACGGATGCATGACTTACGAGTAAAAATCACTCACCAAAAGGAATATCCAATTTTTAAACAACTTAAAACATCTGCAATTCGCTTATAACCAAATGTTATCCGAAGTCATTCATAAATCTAATAGCCTGAGAGCTGGATGCAAATTTTGGGAATGATAAGGTGCACGAGATATTTCACCTGGAACAGATTCGATTGATGATGGGAAAACTTATGTCACCAACGCCAGAAGACGGAGTGGAAGCTTTCAGTGTGAAAGGGGGGGTCGAACATGCAAACAGCGCGCGGTCCCTTGCGACAGAGATTTTGAGGAAATCGGTTGAAAATTTGCACAGTTTAAGGAGAGTGTGAATAAAAGATAATGTAGCATTCTCAAAAGTATAAGTTGTGTTTTAAGGGTCGTAGAGAACTAAACGAATTTTCGAATGTTTATATGAATGATCCGTACGGCCGACGAGGTGCAAGGGTGGACATAGGCTTAATGTATTGAAGAATGTTATTAAAAGTTAGGGTAACACTCCCAGAAGACTAAGTGGAAGACAAAGGGTGGCCAGAAGTCACCAAAGGTGCAGAAAAATCTTAAAACCCGAATCATTCGGAAACTTCTGGCTGTTTGCATATGTATTGCTGATATATAGAACAAACTATATGCAAACAGCCAGAAGTCTAAGTGGAAGCGTTCGGGAGATATTCAGGCACGAAGTACAAAACCGAATAAAAGCGCGCGGTCCCTTGCGACAGAAATTTTGCAGAAATTGGTTGAAAATTTGCACAGTTTTAGGAGAGTGTGAATTAAAGATAATGTAGCATTCTCAACAGTATAAGTTGTGTTTTAAGGGTTGTAGGAAACTAAAGAATTTTCCAATGTTTATATATAACAAATGACTTATAACATATAACTTTTTTCTTGCAACAATGACTAATAATACGCTAAAAACCACGCTAACAATGACTTTATATTTATTAGCGTATTATTAGTCATTGTTGCAAGAGAATTGCTTTTATTCAGTATTTTACTTCGCGCCTGAATATCTCCCGAACGCTTCCACTTAGACTTCTGGCTGTTTGCATATAGTTTGTTCTATATGTCAGCTATACATATGCAAACAGCCAGAAGTTTCCGAATGATTCGGGTTTTAAGATTTTTCTGCACCTTTGGTGACTTCTGGCCACCCTTTGTCTTCCACTTAGTCTTCTGGGAGTGTTACCCTAACTTTTACTAACATTCTTCAATACATTAAGCCTATGTCAACCCTTGCACCTCGTCGGCCGTACAGATCATTCATATAAACATTCGAAAATTCGTTTAGTTCTCTACGACCCTTAAAACACAACTTATACTTTTGAGAATGCTACATTATCTTTTATTCACACTCTCCTTAAACTGTGCAAATTTTCAACCGATTTCCTCAAAATCTCTGTCGCAAGGGACCGCGCGCTGTTTGCATGTTCGACCCCCCCCTTTCACACTGAAAGCTTCCACTCCGCCTTCTGGCGTTGGTGACATAAGTTTTCCCATCATCAATCGAATCTGTTCCAGGTGAAATATCTCGTGCACCTTATCATTCCCAAAATTTGCATCCAGCTCTTAGACCATAAATGAAAGCTAGGATTCTGTAAATTTATTTTGATATTATTAAGCGTGAATTATTACTTACTTTCACGAGATATTATTCAAGAAGCATAAATTTCACGATCATAAAAATGATTTACTTATATCAAATGAGTACAAGTGCATTTATTTTCAACACTAGGGAGCTACCGCCCCCTGCTCGCTATCGCTCGCCAGCCCCCGTTAACTGCTGACGCAGAAACTTTTGGATCGCTTTGCCATCCTCACAAAACACAGCTCACAGCACTTACTCACTTTATAAAACATTCTTAAAACAGGGGAACTACTTCCCTGGGGGTATTCTTTCATAAATGGCGGATATTCATTCAGCGGCGAAATTTTAACAGTTCCTTTACGGCAATATGAATTGGCGGATCGCCATTTAATTCCAAGAAATTACCAAACTACAACAACTATTAATAAAATATATCTGCATCTGCAACTAATAAAATTGCTTGAAAATTTCCTTCAGAAACAAAGTGATGAAAAAGTATGACAATCACATATTAGCTCTCCTATTCCATGCAAGGAGCATCTAATCTATCCATCACTACACCACATCCTACCATTAAAGGAGAGAACATGGAGAGTTCGTGCTCTTTGTTTGCAGTCAGCTCCCACGTTGTAGTTGAGCCACAATCTTCACCGTATTAATTTGTCAATACCTGATAAACATTCCTTGAAATTGATATGTTTTTTCGTCATTGTATAAATTACAATCTTTCACTTGTGACAAATTAATCATATATTCATCAGAAGAAAACACATACTTCATAATATCATCATATAACCAATGCTGATATGCATAACCATTACAAAATTGTGACATTATGTTTACAGCAAATGAAATATCAGGTCTTGTTCTATTTGACAAAAATGACAAACAACCAATAAGTGATCTATAAGAAAGTTTCTTCTTTACCTCATTCTCTACACTATCCTCTTCCTTAATTTTTTCAGGTAAAATATTCCCACCTTTAAATGACAATTTTCAATTACTCTGTCAATAAGTCATCTGCCGCCACTTGCCCTTTATTTAGCTTCTTTACATCATTTCATGTCCCATCGATGGACTGGGTGTGGGCACCTGTGACGGGGTTGATGAAGGTGGTGTGGTTGACCGTAAGGTGAGCAAATTGGCCTGTGACTATTAGTGAGCAATGTGGCATATTGTGTTGCAATTGGTGGCATATTGTGTGAGCAATGAATAATCAGTGGGAGAAGGGTGGCCGCCGAACGACTGTGTTGGGGCACTTCAGGAGTCGTATTTCTTTCGTGGTGGGGTCCAGCATTCCTATCAGGGGCCTCACTTCGGATACTATAAGTCTTTTTCTCCTGGTCTTTGGGTCCTAGGGTATTTTTTAACCGGTCCACCCATTATTTCCTACTCCCTATGAGGCATTCGTCAATTTAACTACGTGGCCAGGCCCTCCGATTGGTTATTGTTGATCTCGGTCCGTGGTGGTGGCTTGCCAGCGTAATGAGGGAAAAATAACCAGGAGAATGACACTTTGACTGAACACATAGTCACCACTATTTCGTTTTGTCTTTGCGCTTTTTGTCCGATTTTTTGGACCTCGCGCCATTAAACCCCAACTAACCAACACCTATTTCGTTTAATTACTCATTTGAAATTTTATTTTCTACTAATATTGGGATCCATTTTCAAACACCTTAACAATGCCCCTGTCCCCTACAACGGATAATGATCTCGGAAGATCTGAAGGAAGTTTTCAAATGAGTCCATGCCTTCTTTTTAGCAATCCCGCCGCCACCAATACTCACCCAGGTGGTCAATGAATTCATCCGCATCCTCTTGCCCTTTGTTAATTTTTTCTTCACATCCACCCAAGTCCCGTCGATTGACTGGGTGTGGGCACCTGTTACGGGCTTTATGAAATTCGTGGTGGAGTTCACCGTCAAATGGGCATATTGCCCGGTGGCTAGCAAGCCATTGTAATCGGCCCACTGGTCCGTTTGAATTTTTCTAAATTTATATAAAATATATTAGTCTTGTGTCTGGTGCGGTATGGCCGAATAGGGCCCTTGTGCCAGAAAACCCAACCAACCTACCGTTTGAATTTCCGAGCCCAGCGGAACGCGCTATACAGAATCAGTGGTAGGAGGATGTCTGCCGAACGCCTGTTCTTGGGGCACTTGACCAGACGAATTTCTATTGTTGTACGGTCCAGCATTCCTATGACCCAGTTGCCCGTTCGCAACTGGCCCACTTGGTATTCCGTCTTGGTCTGGCGCTCTATGCCCTGATTTGGGCCTTGCGCCATAAAAATCCAAACAACCAACCACTTGGTATTCCAAACACTTTAACAAATGCCCCTGTCCCCTAAAAGGGATAATGATCTCGGACGATCTGAAGGAAGTTTTCAAATGTGTCGAAGCCTTTTTTTTCTGTAATTCCGCCGCCACCAATACTCACCCAGGCAGTCATCCGGAGCCACTTGCCCTTTGTTTATTTTTTCTTCCAATTGAGGGTAGACCGCCTCGATATCCTCACTTTCACTGCTTGTCATTACACTTGGATTATCTATTCTTGATACACTTATTTTGCTCTCCTTTGTTAGCTTATGGCTGCCGAACGCCTGTTGTTGGGGCACTTCACCAGACGAATTTCTTTTGTTGTACGGTCCAGCAATGACCCAGTTGCCCGTTCGCAAACGGCTCACCTGGTATTTCAAACACCTTAACAAATGCCCCTGTCCCCTACAACGGATAATGATCTCGGAAGATCTGAAGGAAGTTTTCAAATGAGTCCACGCCTTCTTTTTAGCAATCCCGCCGCCACCAATACTCACCCAGGTGGTCAATGAATTAATCCGCATCCTCTTGCCCTTTGTTAATTTTTTTCTTCTCATCCGTCCAAGTCCTGTCGATGGACTGGGTGTGGGCACCTGTGACAGGGTTTATAAAATTCGTGGTGTGGTTCACCGTCAAATGGCCATATTGCCCGGTGGCTAGCAAGCCTTAGTAAGCGGCCCACTGGTCCGTGTGAATTTCCCTAAATTTATATAAAATTTATTAGTTTTGTGTCTGGTGTGGTATGGCTGAATAGGGCCCTTGTGCCAGAAAACCCAACCAACCTACCGTTTGAATTTCCGAGCCCGGTGCAACGCGCTGCAGAATCAGTGGTAGGAGGATCGCTGCCGAACCCCTGTTGTTGGGGCACTTCACCAGACGAATTTCTTTTGTTGTACGGTCCAGCAATGACCCAGTTGCCCGTTCGCAAACGGCTCACCTGGTATTTCAAACACCTTAACAAATGCCCCTGTCCCCTACAACGGATAATGATCTCGGAAGATCTGAAGGAAGTTTTCAAATGAGTCCACGCCTTCTTTTTAGCAATCCCGCCGCCACCAATACTCACCCAGGTGGTCAATGAATTCATCCGCATCCTCTTGCCCTTTGTTAATTTTTTTCTTCTCATCCGTCCAAGTCCCGTCGATGGACTGGGTGTGGGCACCTGTGACAGGGTTTATAAAATTCGTGGTGTGGTTCACCGTCAAATGGGCATATTGCCCGGTGGCTAGCAAGCCTTAGTAAGCGGCCCACTGGTCCGTGTGAATTTCCCTAAATTTTTATAAAATTTATTAGTCTTGTGTCTGGTGCGGTATGGCTGAATAGGGCCCTTGTGCCAGAAAACCCAACCAACCTACCGTTTGAATTTCCGAGCCCGGTGCAACGCGCTGCAGAATCAGTGGTAGGAGGATCGCTGCCGAACGCCTGTTGTTGGGGCACTTCACTAGACGAATTTCTTTGGTTATACGGTCCAGTATTCCTATGACCCAGTTGCCCGTTCGCAACCGGCCCACTTGGTATTCCGTCTAGGTCTGGCGCTCTATGCCCTGATTTGGGCCTTGCGCCATAAAAATCCAAACAACCAACCACTTGGTATTTCAAACACTTTAACAAATGCCCCTGTCCCCTAAAAGGGATAATGATCTCGGACGATCTGAAGGAAGTTTTCAAATGTGTCGAAGCCTTCTTTTCTGTAATCCCGCCGCCACCAACACTCACCCAGGCGGTCATTCGGAGGCACTTGCCCTTTGTTTATTTCTTCTTCACATCCGTCCCGTCGATGGACTGGGTGTGGGCACCTGTGACGGGGTTTATAAAAGTCGTGGTGTGCTTCACCGTCAAATGGGTATATTGCTATTAAGTAAAGAGCTCATTCGCCCCTTATTAGTGCAAATCTTCTCTGAATCTTTTGATCAGTTTGTTACAGGTTTCTTCGGATATTTGTCTGATCTGTACTATTATAGAATCTGCTACCTCTATCCATGGATGAAAATTTTTTTGGACTGTTGTTGGCATGAAGTACAGTGGGCCAAAAAAAATGGGACACTTTCGATTGTGGGCGAACGGCGTCGTAGAAGGACATCCAAGGTACCGTTCTTCAAGTTTCAACGAATTCTATTTAGGGGGATGTTCAAAATTTTTTTAGGGGGTCATCTACATATTAAAATTGATACCAAGTCCAGAATTTTCTATGGACACCCCCACATTTTATTCGATTTTTGGAAAGAGCACACAAAGTTTACCCAAAATACCAAGTGTCGTTGAATTTGGAACGAATGAACCTTAGGGGGCCGTCTCCAAAGTGAAAAATTTTATTTTTAGGTTATTATTGAAAATCTCATTGTTACAGCTTTACCAACAATATGTGTGTTTTTTAGTGTTGAGACTAGTGAATAACGAAATAAATTAATTTTATTTTACTTTACTTAAACAAAAATGAAATATCATATGAAATTCTGAGTTTATAACTAATTGCGGGGACGGAGAGAGGTGTAGAAAAACATACAATTTAGAAATTATGGTAATAGTAGTTTTAAAGGATATTAAGAAGATGGTAAACAACTTTTTATACTAAATCTAGATAAATTTGCAGGTTTTTTTTATATTATGCTAAAAAGAACCCCCTGTGTTTTAGGAGGTTTTTTTCTCTTTCTTTTTTTATGCATTTTTCATTCTTCATAGAAACTTTTGTTATTAGGCTTTCTACATGGTTTAAATACACAGGGTATCCACTTTATTTATAAAGTGAACCAATTGTTAAGTTTTTATGCGTTATTAACAGATCCATTTTTTAATAACCAAACTGGGCAAAAAGAAGTAAATTATCAAGTTTTTATTCGAAAAAAAGCATATAAAAAGTACGAAGTTTTACAGGATTTTGGTCCTAATGATCATATTTAGTAAACAGATATTCACCATTTTTTTTTAAAAATGAAGGGAAAAAAACTGCGGTACATTTACGATAAGAAATAAAGAAATGTATTGCTCTATTTTTATGAATAACTACGTATTTTATGAATATTACTTATTATTATAGCGTATTAAAAAAATTCTGATATGTGACACTTTTGTGGCGATCATATTATAATCATGAGTTAAACTGGGAAATCGCTGTGACGGTCACACAGATCCCACAAGAAATCAGTTAAAAAGATTACTATATTCTTAACAATTTCATTGAAACTATAATTTAAGATACTATAGTATGTTTATATCAAGTCAATTTAATAACATGACTTTTACATTTAGACTTTTATTATAAAAGACCATACAATATAGATCACCATGTGGTCCCAGCCCTTCTAGGGGAGCCAGAAAAATATAATTACACACTATTCAGACTATACAAAAAAGCAACAAAATGTAATAATCAGTTGAAAAGATAACTATTCTTAACAATTTCATTGAAACTATAATTTAAGATACTATAGTAAGTTTATATCAAGTCAATTTAATAACATGACTTTTACATTTAGACTTTCATAATAAAAGAGCATACAATATAGATCACCACGTGTGGTCCTAGCCCTTCTAGGGGAGCCAGAAAAATATAATGACACACTATCCAGACAATACAAAAAAAAGCAACAAAATGTAATAAAATTAGTATAAACACAAAAACATGTAAAAGCAAATACTCAAAAGTAATTAAAAAATTTAAAAGTGCAACTAGAACTTCACAAGTTTACAAATGAAATCTTATTAAAAATAAGGTCCAAAATGAAGCAGATTGTGATTTAGAAAAGGAAATTAACAGAGAAAACACCTGTGACATAAAAACTTTACTGCTACTACAAGGCTTTATAGGTGATCTATTCCTAGACCTAAAAAAAGTAGATCTAGACCTAAAAAAAGTAGAAAAAAATTTTTCCCCATATAACTTGTGACCACCCTAATGAAACACCCATCAGGGAAATGATTATCCAGGATATCAGGCACCATTGCATGTTCTAAAATGTCTAGGTAAGACCTTGACTCTAGGAATCCATCAATTCTTACAAGGTTACCTAGACCTTTACTGGAGAAGCAGCTCCACACCGGTACCGATACCCTTCCACTCCTTGTGCTTGCCTGAATGTATTGGGGAGCAAACCTCATGCCTGCAAACAAGATAAAAGTGTAAAAAAACATTTATTAGCACATAAAAGCTAAACAAATATTTAAAATTATACATTGTTTCAGGGATAACTACGATCACCTTCGTCAGGGATGGCAACAATATAGTTAGATAAGATTGAATACAATAACGGCATAAGTATTAAAAGAAACCGTTTTCAGGATTTTGGGAAGATTACAGTTAAAATTCGGGGATACAGGTAATGGTTCATACCTTTTGGTCTGTACAAAGAGGAGGTGTACCGGTTATACGTCTGTACACAGCTTTCGTGTGTGAACAAGACGGACTCCCATTCAGGTGACCAGTTTGCATGCTGTAGGGCAAACTGCATCCTGGCCGCCTTCTGTGCTGCATTTAATTTCGGTTTTACAGCAGCCTTTCTGCAGCCCAATCCAGCCTCTTTTAGAACATTTCTGATTGTTTGTGTTGTGCACTGAAATGAAATGCCCATTAATATTTTGATCAGGCCAGCAAAAAAATGCCTTTTACCAGTATCTTAACAGACATACAAAAAATAGTAATTAACCGGTATAAAAATACTGGAATTTTGTGCGTAAAATTCAGATGCAAATTTTGAATTATATCCCTTTAATTAAATTATGACAGCGATTTTTATAAAATAAAGTTCGTATTTTTATATATCATAAAAATTGAAGCGTAGAAAACTAGTAGAAAAATTGGAGTAAAGTAAGAAAAGTAAATAATAGCTCACATTAAGGTTGAGAATTCTCTTTATTTCTGCTGCGTTAGTGAAAGGGTCAGCCACAGCCACTCCAATTATGTTGTAGCAGCCGTCTTCGGTTAGGCAAGGAAGTCGTCCGCTACCCTGTTTTTCTTGCTACGCAGCCTTGAATTTGATAACTGCAAAAGGATATTTAGAGCAGTGGTCCTCAACCTTTTTACCACCACGGACCGGTCAACGTTTGATAATTTTACAGCGGCCCGCTGGGGGGGAGCGTTGATTGTTTACAATCTATATTATTTTGATTTATTAATTTTAATTTAATTGTATTTAAACATGCTTTCAAAATAAAATATAGTTACACCAAAAAATAAATATAAAGTGATTTATAATTCATTTCATTCATTAATTTGGAGTATAAAACTAGAAATTTAAATTCATTTTCAATGAAATGGTCGGCCCGCGGACCGGTATCATTTGATCCACGGACCGGCACCGGTCCGCGGACCGGGGGTTGGAGACCACTGATTTAGAGGATAAGGGTAAAGTAAAACAAAAACAATAGTTGCTTAGTTTAACAGGTAAATTTATTAAGAAGAACATTTAATTAACCTACCCTCCAAATTTAGTGCTGATCCGATAGGTAGTTTTGAGTAGAGTAGAAACGTTTAACCCCCATTTTTACATAGAATTTTCTGTTATTCCGACCATCTCCATCCTCTTAATTGTTGCCATATTGAAACGACACTTGGTATTTTGGGTAAACTTTGTGTGCTCTTTCCAAAAATCGAATAAAATGTGGGGGTGTCCATAGAAAATTCTGGACTTGGTATCAATTTTAGTATGTAGATGACCCCCTAAAAAAATTTTGAACATCCCCCTAAATAGAATTCTTTGAAACTTGAAGAACGGTACCTTGGATGTCCTTCTACGACGAGCCGTTCGACCACAATCGAAAGTGTCCCTTTTTTTTTTGGCCCACTGTACATTCTTAAGTCTCAACGATGCTTTCTGTAACTGCCTTTACCAGCCGTTTTATTCTAACTATACCCCTGTTTTTAAATGATTTTAAGAATAATTTAATTGCAACTTTGAGGAAGAAATATGCTCAACAAAAACAACAAGGAGCCATTGTTTTAACTAGCTAACTGTCAAAGTATAGCTCTAAGATGCGTGTAAGTAGATGCGTGTATGCATTAATCATAAAACGTAGTGGTAAAAGTACCATAAGAATTTTTTTAGCTGAGAATCCATCCTCTCAATTAAATCTATTTCGATTCAGAAAATGAAATATACTTTTGCAAATTGTATATTTCTTGTTGCAAACTTGTAACCTTCTACATTATTGCTCGCCATTCTTTAAATTATCCAAACAAACCAAGTGCCATAGTTTACCCAAAAATACCATTCCACGCCCCCGTCGTAAAAAGGAATTACTAAATCCAGTGTAAATGATTTAACAGAAAATGAAAGTCCAGAAAGTAAAGCAGGAGCAGCATTATGCAATACTTTTAAATTTAAGCAATTTTAATACAAACTCCTAAATTGCTTGTAACTATAACATAAGGGTGTTTTTCTATAACAACTAGTTACTTTCAGGAATCATGAAAGATCCTTTGGGAAACATAGTGGGTTTGGAAATAAATTTTCACTCGAATATCTATCAATATCCACACCATCTCATCTCATCACAGTTATCTTCAATAACGTGAAGTAACGCAAGTCATTATTCAAATCAAAGTCTGCCCGAGCCTAGTGGCCCATCAGGCGGTGGGCCACTAGGCTCGGGCAGACTTTGATTTCATCATTTTTGATTAAGTCATTATTAGGCTCACTTAAATATTGATTCTCAAGGATATTCAGATAGACTTAATTTAGATCCACTTATAAATGTGGAAGAACCAAGTTTTTCGCCAACTCTTAAAATTAGAAGACAACTATTTAAAAAAAAATTGGTGTACAGATTTCCATCAATCAAAGCTATATAGTTTTTTTAGTGTAAAATATTTTCATTTTGAACGTTATGAAGAGTATTATGAAACAAAATAATGGCAACAAGTCATTATTGCCTCAACTGTAGACATGTGTTACTTTATGAATTATATTTCAAGACAAGCAGTTAAAAGTTTGATAGTTTGACGATGAATTGTCAAATGCTTGTTTTCTGAAATAATATTTCTAAAACGTGCTTTTTTTTTGGAGTAGCTACGGAATTTTTTTTTTAACAGCATTCTGGGATTTAAGGAAATTTACGGAAACCTTGATCCAATCAAACCCAAGCAGTTCCTTTGTTCAAAATTTCGTCCGATTTTTTTTCATGTGTGGTCAAATATCGTTTACTTCTAGTTGCAGTTATGAAAACTTCACATATTTGGTAAGGGTTGTGGGACATTAGGTCCAAAAATCTTTCTCTTCAAGAACAATGAAAAAATTTGCTATCAATTGAGGCCTCATCTTGAGTATACGGTTCATTTCTGGTCTCCATATTTAAAGAAAGACATAGATTTAATTGAGAGTGTACAGCAGTGTTTCCCTACGTGGGGCGCACGGCCCCCCGGGGGGCAATATCATTTTCTAGGGGGGCAATTTGAAAATTTTCAACCAAATTGCCCCCCAAGTGGGGTTCCAATCCAGGGGTAAAATTTAAAAAAAAACTTATTAAAAATAAGTTTATCATAATGTGATCCTATTATCCTATCTGAGAATGTATGTATGAAATCTGGACCAGTATGTATCAAAACCAAGTTGAAACCTTGTTTTTAGAGTCTAATTTCCAAACCTTTTCTGGGGGATGACCCAAGATCTCTTTGTTTTTAGAATGCTTATATTTGAAACTTTTTTCACATTAGTTCATCAAAACGAAAACTTTACCTAAAAATTTATTTCCAAAATTTCCCAATTAGGAGTACTAAACTAGTTAAAAACCTGCTCCTAAGAGTCAAATTTCTGAAAATTTGCTGTAGGAGGACCCCCAGACCCCCTTGGTACTTAGAACGTAATTACTCAACTTTATTTTAGTTCTTTAGCATGCAAATTCTACCTAAAAATGTTCTGAAAAGCTTCATTAGACTTATTAAATATACATAGGAGGGGGGGACTAAGAAATAATTTTGGATCCCTATCTAAAAAATATATTTCTATATATGCCACTGAGACCGGGGGGCATGGAAAATTTAGAAAGGCTTTCGTGGGGCATGGACCGAAAAAGGTTGGGAAACACTGGTGTATAGCATAGGGCTACAAAAATAACCAAGGGTATATCCAGTTTAAATTATGTCGAGCGCTTTAAGAAATTAAAAGTGTTCACTCTAGAGAAAAGAAGGGATGGGGGGATATGATTCAACTATTTAAAATGATTAAGCAAGGGGATACAGAGGGTCTAGACCAGGCATGGCCAACCGGCGGCCCGCGGGCCGCATGCGGCCCTCCGGGTCATTTTGTGCGGGCTGCAAAGCTCTCTGAAAACTCTCCAAAAAGTAACTTCAAAACACTTTTTAGCACACTAAAATTCAAAACTTTTTAGGGGGAGAACCCCCATATACCTCTTAGATCAGGCTTTGCCAAGTGCCAACCCGCGACCCGTTTTGAAATAATTTTGTGGTCATGTTGGCCAGCTGGAATCGATAAAATTCCATCGGCCACCTGCATCACTTTCCCACCAAAATATTGAAAGGCGGTATGGGATAAAAGGCACACAGGAAAGGGAGACGGACATTATGTTAAATTAAAATTATGAGACAAGCTGACCGTCAGAATAAGAAGGGGTCTGGGAACGACAAGAGGTTTAGAACGTGGGTGCCAAGTCGGCGGCCCAACAACAATCGAGGGAAAATTATTACATTCACACCTGGGATTCAAGGGGGGATAAAACCCCAAGATTCCCAAAGAGGGTCCAGGTGTTGAAGTCAAACACTATTGGTAGAAAGGGGTAGAATGAGAGCGCCCAGAGATTGGTTCAGGGGCTCCAGGCCAAACCCAAGGCATAAGAACCCCACACGAATGGTTGAAGGTCGACCCGCCCAAAGATAAAATTCCACATAAAAGGAAAAATCAAAAATTCAGAAAAGGTTAGTTAATATCCCAGTTATTCTGTGAAAAGTTCTAGAAAGAGGTCCGGTGGCCAGGGGCCGCTGCCCCTGGGCCTGCCCGTTCACCGCGCTGCGTTTAAAATGTTTGCCGTAGCCGGCGCATGAAACTTGAAGAACGCTTATCGCTTCTGTGGGTGCCATCGTAGCGTATTTTAGTGATGTGATTTTCAAACCAAAATTAAAGAATATGAACTCGTAAATGTGAATGTGAAGTGCCAAATTGGATATACTGCATTGATACCTCTACGCATGAGCTGAAGGCTCGCAACAAGGTAAATGTCCTTCCCTCCTTCTCCAGTCCTCAGTCTCAGCCTCATTTCAAATTTAATAACTTATTAAATCAATAAATGATAGGAATATGTTTTATTATAAAATTTAAGAAATGAAATTGTGCATGAATCAGATTGATAGTTGATATTATCGATTTATATTTAATGTCTTGAATATTGGGATTTTAAAGAATTGATGCATGCAGTCTTAAATTATTATCATGATTATTTTATTATTTCGTGGTTTGCATGTTGTGACTTATTCGAGAATCTCGCATACATAATCAAGAATCAATTTTATTTATACTCAAGAATTAAGTCATTCAATCCAATTATGTTTTAATAATTAATAATTAATGTTGTAAATAAAATGTACATTTGTAAATACTTATTGCTGTCCTTCTTCCATAATTGCCTCTCATTATTGTCTTTGGGTAACTACCATTATATCGATCATAGGCCAATTTAATTAACTTAATAGAATAAAAGTTAAACGTAAGATTGATTAAATAACTTTATACATATTACCAAGAGGCGGTTTAGCCCTCGAACAAGTGGCGCCGTGTCCACTCACGAACGTAACTGGAATTTACTAATTTTTTCTTTGAAGATTGGGGATTTCAGTTTACAAAATATAAGACTATTTAGGAGAGTGTGTTATGGAAAATGACAGTAGACTTTGAATGATTTTAAGATATTTTTATGGTTTTAAGCAAACTTTCTTAAACTAAAGTTTAAAGAGTATCAAACTGTCAGTATCATTTTCATGCCATTATTTATTTAAATGCTTGTTTATATTGTATGTGTTACCATAAAAATCTGTAAGGGGTAGATTATAATTTGTGATAGTTAAAGTGGAATAATTTTATTATAGGAAAGTGAATAATTTCGATTGATAATTGATAGGTGTTTGATAATTTTATAGGTGATTAATTTTGATTAACTGATTTGTTAGGCGGTTTTAATGGTGGTTTGTTGGTGGTATTAGAGTTTCGCGAGTTTGATGATTTTTTTGACCACATTAGTTGAATACGCAAAAGATATACACTACACACACAAGGGTAATTGTTTAATGAATAGAATAATGGCACTGTTAAGAAATATGGAAAGTAAATCCAATTTCAGGCCAATTCTTTTTCAAAACATACTCTTAGTTGAGGAACATAAATCCTCTAACAACCAATTTCGCGAGACTAATGAGGGGGCGACTAAAACTTTGAAAGGAATAGGTACCCTTTTTTCAAATGTATCGGTGTGGCGAAATATTGTTACACAAACACGGAAAACCCGATCAAATGAATAAAACATAATGTGGATGGAGAAAAGAAAAAGATGGAATTAGGCGGACTCTGACACTGCTCTGCAAAATACCCAAAACCAACTAACTTTTCAAAATCAGATTAAGGAAGATAAAATAAAAACAAAATATCAGGCAAATTACCACATTAGCAAAGTAGTTCAAAACTTAGAAACAACAATAATAAAACCTTTTTGCTTGGTATTAAGTTTACGGAGAAATTAATATGATAAATATAGATAAAAATATATCTAAACATAAATTTTGGTCAAACTATAAAGTTAAATGATAATTATAAATTGCGTAAAATAATATAAACATAAATTGTGTAAAATAATATAAACTTTGTAAAATAAAACGTAGGTAAAAAAAATTTTTTTTTGAAACTATCTCTAGCCAAATAACTTGTCTTAAGATACTCGGGGAGGATTTTAATTGTCATTCGCGGAGACAATTTAAAGTGGGAAAACAAGCGCTGGCGTTTATTTTCCTCATAACCCAACCCAAGGTATTAATAAAAGTAATATGAATGACAATGTAAAATGTACTGTGTAAAAAAATCATTAAATGTGTAAAAATATGTAACATAAGTAATACAGTAAATAATATAATGTGGAAAAGGTAATTAAAAAAAAAAAGGTAAATATTGTGTAAAACATGGTAAATAATTTGTAAAATAAAACAAGGAAATGTGTAAAATTAAACAAGGTAAATATTGAGTAAAAAAACAAAATTTAAAATAAACAAAATGGTAATAATAAGCTACTTACAAATTGTGTAGAATCCTTAGATGACCGCGTTAAAGTTGCGCAGGGCAAAATATATATTTCAAAATTTAATTCCATAACGGGAATGATAACTTCTCAAAGCTTGAAACTTAGTAGGAATGTATAGATAATATACTCTAAAAAATGGAAACAAATATGAGAAAACGACAGGTTACAATAAATACAATCGCGTTGTAAAGGATTGAGATAAAAGGATGATCAAAAAACGAAGTTCAAAATTAAAAAAAAAATTTGCATGCAATTGGATGGAATAAATGAACAATCAGATAAAATTAGAAAAATTATCTAGTTAAGTTTGAAAGGCTTTAAATGAGAACTAATTAAAATTAAGAAAGGAAACCCCTATCAGATCTATAACAACATTGCTGTAAAGAGAAAAATAATAGGGCATGATAAATGAAAAAAAGGAACAATACGAAATTTCACCAAGCTGTAGAAAAACACTGTTGACCTTTCACAGTCTGCAGTCAAAATGCGAAATGCTCAGTAGCATAAAAACGAAAATCGAGATAGGGAAAAAATGTCCCACAGTGAAACAGGGTAGAATTGTCCAAAATATAATAAAACGACCCCTCTTGATAGGACCGCACGCAAAGCCTGTAAGAGTTGAGGATAAGGAGAATGAGAAAACCCCTGAAGGAGATATTGTCGAATGGGTATCCAAATGCGCCAATACACAAAAGGAATACTGTAGGCACGAATAAATTGATCGTAAAACGAGGGGGTCAGTGTACGCGACACACAGAATCGAGGAGTAGGTAGTACCACACCAATGAGGGTGGTCTAATCAAACAATATTCAGAGCATCATCCGAGACACATACAGTCCTCGGAACAAAATGATGCATGGAGAAGAGGGATTGACACACAAATACTTAGAAAGATACAGGTAACCCATCCCACTCCACTCTTGTTAGTCGCGAAAATGAAAATGAGAGTCCCTATGAGTTTGTTTACGATAGATTGAGATAAATTCAGAATGTAAAATTGCATAAAAAGAGATGATAGTAAAGGAAAGGGATCGTTGAGCTCGAAATAAACGGACAAAATGGGAATTGAGATAATTGACGAAAAAAAAAATTGAAAGTATAAGAATAGAAAGCTTACTGATATTTTAAGAGGTGGAAATCGTAAATTAAGCAGGAATTAGATTTTTACTGGAATTACCGTGAGAATCCAGCATGAGCATACCGTAGTGTATACAAAATGGATTGAATTTTAAAAGAAAAATTTGTATTGTTATGTTAGTTGATAGAATTAAGTATAAGGAAATATATTGTTGCGTAAAAATGAATAATAACTGATGTAATGGCATGAGTGATACACTGATATTGATAACCACATGGTACAAGTTAGATACTGACATACTTTAGAGTTAGTATTAGAGATATAATTAGCAATTTAGATGTAGTTAAATGAGGCTTAACTTAAATTAACTTTCTATAATTTTTTGACTGAGTGATGGTTTGAATGGAGGGATTGCATTTGCTTTGTATTTCTTAAAACGACAGTAGCATCTGATACGCCACGAGCGTTATTTGCAAGATCAGTGTGACAGACTTTTTAGCTCCTGCTATTTTTGTGCGTTTTAACTGGTTGAGTTCCCTCACTATTCCACCTGCCATTACACATAGTGTGCCACTAACTTTACAGGCTAAGGTTCGGGATTGGCATTCATCTGAACTTGAAGGAGGAACCCCTCCTTCCAACCATGTGCCGAGGGGGATGCTATCCCCAACCTTCGTTCCTTGGAGCCATCTCCACTATTCCGGGGGGGGGGAAACCCACCAGCCCATTTCGATGGAGGACAATCGTGGTGGGGCTCACCCACCAGCTTGGAGGGGTCGGAGCATGGAGGTCAGTTCCCTCCTCCTCATCCACTCTACGCCTGAGGCACCTTACCTCTGGCAGGAATCTACTTAGTTCAACAAAGGGACAATGACGCGAGCCGACCCAGGCCGCTGGACACCGTTCCCTACTCAATGGGACAACCCCTCCCGAATACTCCCGAACTCACGATTCTTCTGCGAACATTTCCCTAGGGCACACTTTTGGACTATAGTATAGCAGGTAGCAGGGCCACTGAACATACAAACAATTGACTCATCAATTATCCTTCTTATTATTAATTATGTGACTTATTGATAATTTGATTTTCAGGATGTCTTCATTTATGTATTTCTTATTTTTATGTGTATAACCATATCTTATGTTACAGGAAGTGATTAACTTTTTGTATTTCTCGTATTCAATTTTCTAACGAAATTCTTAGGGGATTAGTTTTATTTAACTTAGTCTTGAGATGAAGGTGCATCGCTGGGGACGCTTAGGGATGTACAGTCATCGCAGGATATCTTTTGATCCCTAATATTTTCTTATACTTCTATTTACTAATTACATGGTTTTAATGTATCAAAGTGTTTTTTTTTCGTTGAATGTATTTTTGCATGTTACTTATTTATTCTATCATTTCCGGACTGAGTTAGGAATGGAGAAGTTGGGACTTAGATAAATTAAATTAAAGTCTAAAAAAAAAGTTTCTGCCTTTGCCAGAACCTTTTTTTGGCGGGAGTAGGGTGAATTTTGTTGGCCAGCTGGAATCGATAAAATTCCATCGGCCACCTGCATCACTTTCCCACCAAAATATTGAAAGGCGGTATGGGATAAAAGGCACACAGGAAAGGGAGACGGACATTATGTTAAATTAAAATTATGAGACAAGCTGACCGTCAGAATAAGAAGGGGTCTGGGAACGACAAGAGGTTTAGAACGTGGGTGCCAAGTCGGCGGCCCAACAACAATCGAGGGAAAATTATTACATTCACACCTGGGATTCAAGGGGGGATAAAACCCCAAGATTCCCAAAGAGGGTCCAGGTGTTGAAGTCAAACACTATTGGTAGAAAGGGGTAGAATGAGAGCGCCCAGAGATTGGTTCAGGGGCTCCAGGCCAAACCCAAGGCATAAGAACCCCACACGAATGGTTGAAGGTCGACCCGCCCAAAGATAAAATTCCACATAAAAGGAAAAATCAAAAATTCAGAAAAGGTTAGTTAATATCCCAGTTATTCTGTGAAAAGTTCTAGAAAGAGGTCCGGTGGCCAGGGGCCGCTGCCCCTGGGCCTGCCCGTTCACCGCGCTGCGTTTAAAATGTTTGCCGTAGCCGGCGCATGAAACTTGAAGAACGCTTATCGCTTCTGTGGGTGCCATCGTAGCGTATTTTAGTGATGTGATTTTCAAACCAAAATTAAAGAATATGAACTCGTAAATGTGAATGTGAAGTGCCAAATTGGATATACTGCATTGATACCTCTACGCATGAGCTGAAGGCTCGCAACAAGGTAAATGTCCTTCCCTCCTTCTCCAGTCCTCAGTCTCAGCCTCATTTCAAATTTAATAACTTATTAAATCAATAAATGATAGGAATATGTTTTATTATAAAATTTAAGAAATGAAATTGTGCATGAATCAGATTGATAGTTGATATTATCGATTTATATTTAATGTCTTGAATATTGGGATTTTAAAGAATTGATGCATGCAGTCTTAAATTATTATCATGATTATTTTATTATTTCGTGGTTTGCATGTTGTGACTTATTCGAGAATCTCGCATACATAATCAAGAATCAATTTTATTTATACTCAAGAATTAAGTCATTCAATCCAATTATGTTTTAATAATTAATAATTAATGTTGTAAATAAAATGTACATTTGTAAATACTTATTGCTGTCCTTCTTCCATAATTGCCTCTCATTATTGTCTTTGGGTAACTACCATTATATCGATCATAGGCCAATTTAATTAACTTAATAGAATAAAAGTTAAACGTAAGATTGATTAAATAACTTTATACATATTACCAAGAGGCGGTTTAGCCCTCGAACAGTCAGCAAGAATTTTTTTAGTCAAAAGTTAAAGTTTTAGGGAAAGTTAAGGCCCCCCAAATTCGGACTAAGTGTACCAAAACACGTTAAAGGCTGTTAATTAGAGTCTTATTTCCAAAAAATTTTCTGGGGGGGACCCCCAGATCCCCCTTTAGTTCTAGCAACTCTATCGTTCACAACTTTTTTAGGATATTAGTTCAGTCAGGTGCAAATCCTAACTAAAAATATATTTCAATTTATGCATTGCACGAATCAAATATGCATAGGGGCCGGGCATGAGAGGAAGATTTGGGTGTACTTTTTCCCGATGCAAAAATCTAGCTGCAATTTTTAAAGAAAATTTGGGTCCTCCCGAAATAAATTTCTATAAGCGCCACAGGCTCCTTATAGTTTCGAGGGATTCCAAGTGTTTTTTAACAGCACCTGTTTAGTTCCTATAGATATACTACAGAAGGTATTCTTGGGGTTGCTCCTTAAGGTAAATTTAAAATATTTTATTTTGGAATCTGTCAAACTAAGCAAAGGATCTAAGAAACTCCCTAATTTATTCAATTTACTTCACTGTCATTCTGTGCACCTAATATCCTAAAATTTTATATGCGGCCCGCGAGAGAATTGTGGTTTTCCAAAATGGCCCTCAACATTATTTGGGTTGGCCACCCCTGGTCTAGACTTAAGTACAGATAACATAACAAGGCGTCACAGATTCAAATTAAACAAGGCACATGTTAACAGGGAAAGCAGGAAGCATTATTTTTTCAACCGGGTTGTGGATAGATGGAATGGGCTGCCAGTATCGATAGTAAGTTCCAATGGAATAAAGGAATTTAAGGATAAAATAGACAAATACTGGGAATCCGGTAGTTTGAATTGAATGGACCTACCTAGTTGGGCTTCACGCCTGTTGTTGGTCGTCAATATTTGTATTTGTAAACTTTGGCTAAGTCCCCATTTCAGCTCTTTAAGGAGTGAAATAGCATGTGGTCGTATTTTACTGCTCGCAATTTGAATTCACAGAATGGCAAGCCTCGGCTTTGAAATTCTGTATTAAGATCAGTTCAATTCAATAATTATATTATGAAAGATTAATAAGGTTTTCTGTGATGAACTTCAGATCATCATGGGTTATGCTTTGTTTAAGAATGAATAAATGGGAAAATGTAGGAAAAATATTGACTTTAATTATTTTCTTTACTTTCAACATCTTAGATTCTCCTAGGAAAGGCTTGCAATGAGGATGTCATCTAAATAAACAAAAATAAAGTCTAATCCATGTAAAACCTCGTGAATAAATCTTTGAAAAGTCTAGGAAGCGTTGGATAAAGCAAACGGCATGCACACAAACTCAAAGAGGCCGAAAGGAGTGGTTAGAGCGGTTTTCGGGATGTCCTCCGGGAGCACAGGTATCTGGTGATAGGCCCTTACCAAATCTATTTTGGAGAATATGACTGCAATAAGCTGTAAAAGTCTTGCAGGTGGAGCAATGGGTACCTGTCTGGTACAGTAATTCGATTAAGGGCTCTGTAATCCCCTGTTGGCCGCCAATCCCTGCCGTCGTCCTTCGGGACCATAATGTAAGGGACTTGACCAATTTGAACTGCTTGGCCTGCAAATTCCCTGTTCCAACATGTACTCAAATTCCTTTTTTGCCACAGCTAATTTAGCTGGCATGGAGGAATCCACTTATGTGCTCTGTCTCCAAATTTTCGATGTTCCAACATTCCTCGCTTTGATGCTCTAGCCTGCGAATGTCTGGAGAGGAGGGGGAGGGTATAGGAGCACCTAGGTTTTGCAACCTTTGATCTCCATTCTTACTTATTACTTTAGAAAAGCAGAAAAACACTAATAATATAATTCAAATCCCTCTCAATTAATTACACAAAAACGAATTAAAAGACACGTGCTTAATTTGTATAATCATGAATTGAAAAAAAAAACGATAACGTCATGTTCCATACACAGTCCTGTGGCCATTACGGCTATTGTCACTCCGGACAGATAGATTGAGGCGAACCTCCACAGAGCGCAAAGCCCCTGCTTACTCAGTCATCATCCAACCATGGAGTTCATATTATGTGGTGGTGGTCTGCTGTACGTCAAACACTCGTTTTCCGAGTTAGCAACTTTGTGAAAGAATTTAGTAGCTAACATAGTAAAATAATCTTTTATATCGGGGATTTTCAATTCTTTTTTAATCTGTTTATTTATTTAATGTAAGGGACTTTTAGTTATGAATCCTAATATTCTGTTTTCGAGTACTTCCAATTTTTCTATATGGGTTTTAGCTGCATGACCCCACACGGAGCAAGCGTAGCTGACTACTGGGCTTGATGACAGATCTGTAGATGAGCAACTTATTTTTTAGGGATAAAACCGAATTCCTGGCGATTAAGGGGTAGTGCATATTTTGATAAGCCAAGAATCTGGAGAAAGATCTATGTCTCCGACCCCTTGAGCGCTCACGACCTCTGATGAAGAGACGATCGAACCTCTTGTTTAGCTCAGCTAATTGTGCTCGTAGCTCGGATATTTCCGTTGGAGGGGCTATAGGAACGTGAATTTCTTCTATTTTTCCGCCCGTTGTTTCATGGATTTTGTCCGCCATAAGGGCTAATTTATCCAAGTCATCATCCGAGACAGAAAGAATAACTTGTACCTGTGAAAGCAAACGATCTTTCGCCGTTCGTTTTGGTTTTGGTTCTCTTCTCCCATTTTCATAGGTACTGATACAACATCTTTAGTATTAGATGAAATCCTAGAAATATCATCATCCTCGTAATGAAACCTAACATTTTCCACAATATAATCAGGAAGCATACGTCCTATTTTTTTACCCAGTTTACCTAAAATCCCACCATTTTGCAAAACAACTCGTTACTTTCTTACTAAATATTTTATTGTTTTGAAAAAGTTAGCTGTTTTTTGTATAAACCAGGATTCTGGGACCAGAGTTAAAATTTGAAGCTTTTCAATAATACTGCTCACATAGAATTTTTGTCGGAGCTTTTCCATCAGATCTGTACATTCTTTACACTTGTCCTCATTTTCTTCACAAGGCTTTTCTTCAATGTTTAAAGATTTGTAGGCAATTTCTGTAAATCTTTCTGCAAGACGTCTAGCTTTGTTCTTTACATAAGAACACCTTTCATTTATATTTCTTTTGGAAACTTTAAGTGAAGAACCACAAATTTTAAATTACAGCTTTTATTTAGGTTTTCCATTCAAGACTCTGGGTTCAAAATCAACATCTAAATCTTCTTTAGAACTCGTATTACATTCTGAAATTTTAACCATTGCTTTCACTGTTTTCTTACCAGAAATGCACAACTTCGTGCCAGGTATAAGGCCAATACTTTTATATTTAATTGCATAGGATAACGTAATAGGTGAAAGTATTTTTACCACCCTCTTTTTGTGCTTCTGAAAAGGATCACAGCAAGCCTTTTGCTTGTTTTCAAAAGCAGACAAGAAATTATTTTATGTTTTTTTGCATATAAAATTTAAGTCTGTACACTTTGATCTACTAAATTGTATAAGTTCTATGTCATGGGGATGTAAATCAAAAATACTCACTGAGTCAGTTTTCTATTGAAATTCATTATCTTCGTTTCCACTTTGACTCATACAATAGAACACTGGTCTAAATCCATTATTTTGAAGATAGTTTGAATATTTGGCAACAATGTGCTTGACTCCAATTTACTACTTTAATAAATGAATCACCAAATAATGGTTAAACTTTTAATTGAAAAAAATAATTTATTAGTAAGATTAAGTATATCTATTGTAAAAATTGATTGTGATAATAATGAATTAAATTATTTAAAAAATGAAGACCAAACGTGCCGCTGTTACTGATGGCTTGCCTCAGTGCTGTAGCCACAGTAGCCCCCTCCTAGTCACCGAATCCTGAAAGGGAACGGCAAACCTGACCCAACGACCAGAAGGAGTTGTGGTTTCCTTGCGCAGGGATGACCATAGCGGAGCACTGGAACTTGGATCAGGGAAAGGTGAAAAACTGGAACTACTGGAATCATTGAAAAGGAAAGCTGGCTTCAGCCGGTCTAAAGAAACACAAACCTTCTTGTTATTGATAAGAATAGTATAGAATTTTGAAGCTCTCTTGATCACAGGATAGGAACCGTTGAACGGCTGCTGAAGTGGTCGCCGCACGGCATCAACGCGCACAAATACATGCCTTGTGTGAGCCAAATCCTTGCTCACGAACACGGAAGATTTGGCGCTGTGATGAGAAGCTGATATGAAGTTAGGGGTGGGGGATGATTGGAACAGATGGTGGTTAGTGAATATATTTGCCAAGCTGTCGCAGGTGGAATAATAAAGGGGCGGGGTAAAGACGATGCTTCGCTGGAGTCTTCCTCTTAATCGGTAGTGCTGTAAGGGGTTAGGGCCCATTGGATTCGCTGCTTTGAGAATTGAGGTCCTCCATTTCTGCATGCTCCGGTTCGTCCATTAACTCGTCTTCTCCCATGGGCGGAAGAGGAACATCCACAGAGTTGATATCGTCGTCATTGATAGGATCGGCGGCGTCTAGCTCGTCGTCCGACGGAGTCCTCCTTTTCTTGCTCGGGGGCGGTGATCCACCGTCATTATCATTCTTTTGTTTGCTCGGTGAAGGGGTGTCATCTTCATCATCATTGGTGGGTGGTGGTGTTGCTGGCTAATGGGTGGTTAAGCGACGTATTTCACGTCTTACAGGAGCTTTCCGGTAGTTATCCAGGCCGACGCTTTCCAGTCGAAGCGGGAACCTCTCTCCGTTAACTACCTGACTGATGATTCCTGGTGGCGTTGGCATTGGTACGTAAACTGAGGCAAAGGCAGCAGCTCTCGATCGTAACAACTGTAACGCATTTTCGCATTAATGAGCTTCCGAGAGAAAAAACCTAACGGCTGTACCTGCTCCGGTTCGTCCATTAACTCGTCTTCTCCCATGGGCGGAAGAGGAACATCCACAGTGTTGATATCAGCATCATTGATAGGATCGGCGGCGTCGAGCTCGTCGTCCGACGGAGTCCTCCTTTTCTTGCTCGGGGGCGGTGATCCACCGTCATTATAATTCTTTCGTTTGCTCGGTGAAGGGGTGTCATCTTCATCATCATTGGTGGGTGGTGGTGTTGCTGGCTGATGGGTGGTTAAGCGACGTATTTCACGTCTTACAGGAGCGTTCCGGTAGTTATCCAGGCCGACGCTTTCGAGTCGAAGCGGGAACCTCTCTCCGTTAATTACGTGACTGATGATTCCTGGTGGCGTTGGCATTGGTACGTAAACTGAGGCAAAGGCAGCAGCTCTCGATCGTAACAACTGTAACGCATTTCCGCATTAATGAGCTTCCAAGAGAAAAATCCTAACGGCTGTACCTGCTCCGGTTCGTCCATTAACTCGTCTTCTCCCATGGGCGGAAGAGGAACATCCACAGTGTTGATATCAGCATCATTGATAGGATCGGCGGCGTCGAGCTCGTCGTCCGACGGAGTCCTCCTTTTCTTGCTCGGGGGCGGTGATCCACCGTCATTATAATTCTTTCGTTTGCTCGGTGAAGGGGTGTCATCTTCATCATCATTGGTGGGTGGTGGTGTTGCTTGCTGATGGGTGGTTAAGCGACGTATTTCACGTCTTACAGGAGCGTTCCGGTAGTTATCCAGGCCGACGCTTTCGAGTCGAAGCGGGAACCTCTCTCCGTTAATTACGTGACTGATGATTCCTGGTGGCGTTGGCATTGGTACGTAAACTGTGGCAAAGGCAGCAGCTCTCGATCGTAACAACTGTAACGCATTTCCGCATTAATGAGCTTCCGAGAGAAAAATCCTAACGGCTGTACCTGCTCCGGTTCGTCCATTAACTCGTCTTCTCCCATGGGCGGAAGAGGAACATCCACAGTGTTGATATCAGCGTCATTGATAGGATCGGCGGCGTCGAGCTCATCGTCCGACGGAGTCCCTTTTCTTGCTCGGGGGCGGTGATCCACCGTCATTATAATTCTTTCGTTTGCTCGGTGAAGGGGTGTCATCTTCATCATCTTCATGAACGAACTTTAATAATTCTTTATTATTCATTGATACGCTCAACCCTAGAATATTGCAATGTAATATGGAATCCCCATTACAATAACAAAATGATTTATATTGAATGAGTGCAAAATAATTTCCTTCGTTATCTTTTTTATAAAAAAAATAGTGATTACCCTTATGATATTTCTTCTTCTAGTCTTGCAAAGTCCTTTAATATTCCATCTTTGAGATCTCGTAGGTAGGGATGTTACGTATTAGTTAAAGTGTGGAACCGGTTCCACAGTTCCAGTTCCAAGGTGGGATTAGGTTCCCTTAACAGTTCCAGTTCCAAACGGTTCCAACTTTAAAACCGTTCATATAAAAAACGCAAGGGTCCCAAAGACAAAAAGGAGCAATAAAGTCAAAAAATTCAAAAATTGACCAGTGGTCAAATGGGGTTGAGGAAAGGTCAGGGACGCCTAAAACAACCACGAGACAAAAAGAAAAGGTCAGAAACGTTACATATAGCGAGAAAAAATGGATTGACCACTGGTCAAGAGATCTTGACCAGTGGTCAACACCAATATGTTACCCGTCTCAAGGCGTTTGGTTTGATACCCCACATGACCTACTTCAGTGCCAAAGTAAAGAAGTTACAAAAAGTTGACCGGACTGACCAATGGTCAACCATAACCAAAGACACATGTTATAACGATAGGGATTACAAAATATCAATTAGCAACTCCTAAATTTATTTTATAATGAATTTTAGTCATCTTGGACAGTGGTCAAATGAGGTTGACCAAAGGCCAGGACCCCCAAAACAATCAAGAGACAAAAAGAGAAAGTCAGAAAAGTTACATATAGTGAGAAAAAGTGGAATGACCACTGGTCAAGAGATATTGACCAGTGGTCAACACCAAAATGTTACCTGCCTCAAGGCGTTTGGTTTGAGCCCCCATATGACCTACTTCAGTGCCAAAGCACAGAAGTTGCAAAATGAGGATCGGACTGACCAATGGTCAGTCGGAACCAAAGACACACGTTATATCAATAAGGATTACAAAAGATAAATTGGCAACTCCAACATTTAGTTTAAAGTGAATTTTAGTCATCTTGACCAGTGGTCAAGCTACAGGAAACAGCTACAGGAAAGCTACAGGAAGAATTTCCAGATTTAATTCTCATTCTCACAGACAGACAGTTATACCCTTCCCAACGAAGCCCAAACAGAAACAAACGCTTATACGTTCCAGTTCCAGGTTTATTAGTATTATTATCTTACCAGTTCCAAAGAGTTCCCAAGTTCTAAACCTAGTTATAAGTTCCAAAATAGCTCCAAAGTTCTTACCAGTTATAAGTTCCAAAAGAAGTTCTAATCAAGTTCCAGTTCCATTCCAGTTACGCGAATTCCTCCCAGCATAACTAATCCACTCGAAACAAGTTCCACGAGAACGTATTAGTTTCCGTAAAGAGTTCTGTCACTGGAACTTATTTCTCTCAGAACCGTTAGCGATCGCTAACAGTTCCAGGCCGACCCGGCCCATTCCGACAGCAAATCCATAGGAATTTCGGGCGGCAGTAATGAAAGCTCATAATCCGTGGAACTCAGGGTGTTCACGAAGCCGGCCCCGTTCCAACGGAAAATCCATAACAATTTCGGGCGGCAGGGATAAAAGCTATCAACTGCTTTGGAGCTTTCTGGTTGGTCCAGGCGGCTGTCAGTCATTCGTTTTTTCTTCAGCTGCTTCTCGCCCATATTCTCGCCGAAGGCCGAAGGAGGCAGATGTCTTTCTTTTTTATTTACTTCCCTCGTTGCGTTTTTTCAGTGAGATAAGAGCATATTTGTTTTGAAAAGGGATTGATTAATTATAGATTCAGTTTTGGGCAGATGTGCTCTATGGTGCGAATAGATTGTTGCGTTTTTGCCTCGCTGCGTTTTTTTGCTATAGAATATATCTGCGGTAGCGGTTTGCGGGCATTGCTTATCTTTTCGTTTGGAAATCGCCTCTTTATTTGAGGCGTTCTCGTTCAATGTTGGATAGGATTGCAGAGAAATTTGGATTTGTTATTGATTTTTATCGGTTCCAGGGTGGAACCGTTAAGCGGTTCTTCGTGGAACCGGTTCTGACGGTTCCATGCTGGGATTAGGTTCCATGGAACTGTTCCAGTGGAACCGTAACATCCCTACTCGTAGGGATCTTTCTTGTTTATTATTCTTTTATAAAATTCTTAATAATTTATTTGATTGTCCTGACATTTTGTGTTTAATTCAGTTTTCTGTTAATAATTATAATTTACGCAAAAAATATCTTTTCGCCAGTCCATTTTCTAAATTTAATTATATTGCCAGTTCTCCTATTAATAGATTTTACATGATTTTCAACATGCAATGTAATGAAATTGATATTTTTTCGGTGTCTTTTAGTGCTTTTAAAAGATTATGTGAAAGTGTTTTATTCAATTAATATTTCTTGTTTTTTTCTCCCTTTCACCACTGTAAATGGATTTATCTGTTGTGTGTGTAAATATTTAAATAAATAAATAAATCATCATTGGTGGGTGGTGGTGTTGCTGGCTGATGGGTGGTTAATCGACGTATTTCACGTCTTACAGGAGCGTTCCGGTAGTTATCCAGGCCGACGCTTTCCAGTCGAAGCGGGAACCTCTCTCCGTCAACTACGTGACTGATGATTCCTGGTGGCGTTGGCATTGGTAGGTAAACTGAGGCAAAGGCAGCAGCTCTCGATCGTAACAACTGTAACGTATTTCCGCATTAATGGGCTTCCGAGAGAAAAAACCTAACGGCTGTACCTGCTCCGGTTCGTCCATCAATTCGTCTTCTCCCATGGGCGGAAGAGGAACATCCACAGGGTTGATATCGTCGTCATTGATAGGATCGGCGGCGTCGAGCTCGTCGTCCGACGGAGTCCTCCTTTTCTTGCTCGGGGGCGGTGATCCACCGTCATTATCATTCTTTCGTTTGCTCGGTGAAGGAGTGTCATCTTCATCATCATTGGTGGGTGGTGGTGTTGAGGGGCTGTGGCAGGTTGTTGTGGAGGGGGTGTTTCTGGATGATGGGTGGTTAAGCGACGTATTTCACGTCTTACAGGAGCGTTCCGGTAGTTATCCAGGCCGACGCTTTCCAGTCGAAGCGGGAACCTCTCTCCGTTAACTACGTGACTGATGATTCCTGGTGGCGTTGGCATTGGTAGGTAAACTGAGGCAAAGGCAGCAGCTCTCGACCGTAACAACTGTAACGCATTTCCGCATTAATGAGCTTCCGAGAGAAAAAACCTAACGGTTGTACCTGCCCGTTTACCACTTGTTGTAAGACTCCACCTACTGCAAAATCGGATGCATCGACGACAAGGTTTAAAGGAGCTTAAGAAGCAGGATGTGCTAAGAGTGCGGCATCGGAAATTGCATCCTTGCAAGCCTGAAACGCTGATTTTGCTTCCTCCGTCCAATTTATTACAGTTCTTACGCTTTCCATCACCTTTTGCAAGCGAATGCAATGAAGCCTGCATTTTAGCTGCATCTTTAATAAACCGGTGATAAAAATTTGTCATCGCAAGAAATCGACGCAATTCCTCTATTGCAGTGGTTCCCAAAGTGGGTTCCGTGGGACAAACTTTATTTCATTAAAAAAATTAGAATGGTGTAAAAAAATAAGAATGGACAGCGCCGCCCCCCTTGGATCCAAAAATGTTCTCAAAATGAGTTAAAACCTTACTTTTACCAGTCGAATTTCAAAAACTTTTTGGGGGGGGGGACCCCAGACTCCCCACGGTATATAAAAAAGGTATATTATTAATAAAAAAAGTCAGAATGCGAAAATTAAATTTTCTGTACCCTGATTTCACACCATTCCCATAATGATAAAATTTTTCACTGTCACGTTCATAATGTATGACTTAACAGATTAAAATATCTATGTATTTTACTTATATTGCTCATTTTATTACATATAGACTTTTAAGGAAACATGTAAAAACGCACAAATCCACATGTGTAAAACTAAAAATTTTATTTTGATAAAAATGTATTTGAATTAAAGGTACATTGTTTTTGGGTTTTTTTTTATATTTCGTATCGGAAATTAAAAGTTTATTTTAATAAGTTATCTCTTCTTCTTCTCTCTAGTTTTCCTCCCCTTTTTTTAAAATAAATTGTTCTCTATTTCACCAATAGCTTGGCAGACTTCATCAAAACTGTTTTCGTCCAAATCAGATTGTATAAACATTTCTTCCTCGTTCTCATCCTCATTGCAATCTGTGTCTTTTTTAGTTCTTTTTTTACTTGTTTTGAAGTTTAAGTAATTATGCAAAGTTTGCCTCTTTTTGTGTGAAGCCAAACTGCTTAGTTGGGACATGGCTTGTGTTTTAATAATAATAATAATAATAATAATAATAAGCTTTATTATCACATAATGCATATGTACAGAAAATTAGATACATATTCGTCACCAAGGGGACTTTGTCCCGTTCAGGTGACAGATAAATTTGAATATAAATAAAGTAATAGGGTAAATTTTAACTTAATGAAAATAAATTTAAGATAAATATACATAAAAACACACACACTGAAGAGCAATAGGAACTAAAAAAAACCTTAAACACTAAAAACAAGGTTACAAAATTTATAGTCGTACATTAGAAAAAAAAATTAAATTAAAATTAAATAACTGAAGGCATAATTTGAAAATTGAATAAAAATAAAAAGAAATAACATAGATTTAATATTAAACAGAGTTGGCAAAAGTCTGGTTATTAAAGTTATGGTTGCTTCGTTTTAAATTTGAAAATAATGGTCTATGTCGTCCAAATTTATTATGAAGTTAAATAGTTCACGTTTAAATGTTGAATACGTCTTTATGTTTTGAAGATAAGAAGGCACATGGTTATAGATTTTAGGTCCCAAAAAGAAGAAATGCTTCCGAAATATTTCTTTAGAAAAACGAGGAATTTTATAAATTTCATTAGGTCTTCTTGGAGATACATTTAATTTAAATTCACATATTGATTTGTTTCGGTACAAAAAAAGTGCTACACGGAATAAATGGTCATACTTAAAAGGTAGTAAGTTCAGATTTCTAAAACTATAAGCATGTGAATGATAGAGATTTAAAATTTTGAAACACTTGTTCTGGATCGAAATTAGTGGTAGTAAATTATATTTATAATCACCTCCCCAAATAATAATGCCATAATTTAACAGTGAGTAGAACCAAGAATAATAAAGTGTTTTTAAAAAACTTGCATCTATTTTATTTTTTAAGTGGTGAAATTTAACTAACACAAAACGTAATTTTTTACTTAATTCATTTACATGAGTTTTCCACTTTGAGTTTTTGTCAGATATTCATTGACAGTGAAACATTTATATCCGTTTCATCCACAGAACTTTTGATTTTACTAACTAGGGCGTCCGGACTCGTTTTTTTCCACTTTTTTCTCCATACATAAAAGCTTCATACATATATAAATTTCTTATGTTTTAGGGACAACCTCGGATTATTTTTTCTTTTCTGTAAAGCCCATCCCATAGATCTATAAACTTTGTTCATCTTGAAATTTGGAAAAGTAAAATTAATTTGAATAGATGTAGATGGTAAATATGGTAAACTATTTATTCCTGTTTTAATTTTTTTAACAAACATCATCTTTTCTTTGTCTCCTGTTGTGATATCTTCTGCAGTGGCATGTAGTCCCTCAAGAACATGACTATCGATTTCTTCAACAGTCTTGAAAGATGACGTACATTCCACTTTAGGATAAAAAAGAGTTGGTTCATTTTCGCGTGTTTTCTTTATCTGAGGAGGGTGGCCGGTTGGAAATTTATCAGGAAAGGAATTTATGATATTGAATTTTAAAATCTGATTTGCATTTAGAATATTTATTGATGTTTGTTTTCCAGAACCAATTTCATGGTGTTTCCAAAATTTTATCCCTGATTATTTTGTAGGTTTGCTGAGTGATAAGTCGATATACCTTTTAATGTGATTTTTTGATGGAACCTTCATCCTGTAAAACTTCAATTACCGAGGGCTTTACATTTCTCACCCCACTAAAAGATAAAAGAGATGTTAAAATATCCTTTGCTGATGTTACATCGTGCACACTGTGGAGATAACTTTTGATGTGCTTTTTGATGACAGCGGAATCTCTGTCACATTGGTGCTTCCCTATTGGAAAAAAAATTTCTGGTGTTCCATAAACCAGTATGAATTATACTGGATCCAGTATCATTTATACTGGTTCTAGTATCATTTATACTGGATCCAGTATAATTACTGGTTTATGGACACCAGTATAATATACTGGTTTATGGAACACCAGAAATTTTTTTTTCCAATAGGGTTGCCCCGTTGAGGCTCATTGAACTCACTATGTGTAACTTGAAACCCCAATTTATGGGCTATCGCAGCTTTACCTGCTACAACATTGACTGATGAGTAACACCCAGCATTGTCACTCCTATCAACTATTTTTGTAACGCTTGGAAAATCTTTCTTTACTTGCTCTAATACATGTTTGAAAATACATAAAACGGCATGCATATCTTGAATATAATTGTCTATAAGTGTAACGTATGTAACCTTTCTTTGCCTCCCATTCTCATCCATAAAAAATATACAATCTATGTGATTAGAGATGTCCCTTTTGCCAAACCAATCTTGCATTGTTTCACGAAACTTTTGAGGCAAAATTTTCATTCCCCAATCTCTTAACCAAAATATAGTGTTTTCGTCAATCATAGATTTCAATTTAATTTTACCATCTTCTTGTTGTATTCCCCTTATAATATGTTTTTGCCATTCTAGAATAGAAAGTGAAGCACTTTGGACTTCGTTAAGTACCTCTTCCTTGTTTTTTTGACAGTTATCTTCTACAGCTTTTTGCACATCTTCTAAAGTTGATTGAAGTCTTTCACAATCTTCACAGATTAGCGGATGATCATGCAGGCACAGTTCTTGAAAATCTTCATCTAGGGCAACGATGGGCAACCTACGGCCCGCGGGCCGGATCCGGCCCGCCTCGTTATTTGGTCCGGCCCGCGGAACATTTTAAAAGTTGTACCAAAAAATCACTCTGGTTTTCGTCAACAAGAGCGAAAGAGGGGATACAGAACTTTCGCCCGAAAATAACTTAATTTTAGCAGTTAAAACTAGCTTTACAACTATATTTCGTTCTTGGGAGGCGTCTATAAGCTGGGAGAGTTCCCTCCCGTTTCACCCTAACTAGGCAGTAGAGAAAAGGCTTATAACTGAATCCCAGCCGTTGTCATCATAGCTACTCGAGTTCAGAAACCTGTTCTCCCCCCAAAAAATCCGGCTGTTGCCGGCTCTACCATACGGACTATATTCATTCTCTGCCTCTCCCAATACTGCTAACTTCCAATACCTGAACATTAATTCCTTCTGATTCATTAATTCTTACTTCTGATTGATTAATTCCTTCTGACGGGATGATCATGCCTTTTCAATTACTACTACGTATTCAAATGTCAATTCTTTTTATCTTTATGATGCAAGCATACAAGAAATTAATAATGTTTTGAATTCAATATCTGAAAACAAAGCTGTTGGTTATGATAAACTCCCAATTAAACTATATAAATTGATTTTAAGGCATAATCCTAGGGAGTTTACAAGAATAATAAACAACTTGTTAAAAGATAGAAATTTTCCAGACAGTTTGAAATTAGCAGTTGTTACCCCAATTTTTAAATCTGGAGATCAAGAAAATTTAACAAATTATAGACCGATATCTTTTTTACCAATATTTTCTAAAATTATTGAAAAACTTATGAGAGATAAATTAACTTGTTTTTTGGACTCAACTAGTTTCATTGCTAAAAATCAATTTGGCTTTAAAAAGGGATTTAGCACCGAAAATGCTTTACATAAGTTTTCTACCTTAATTTATAATAACATTAATAATAACTTAAAAACTGTTGCAATTTTCATTGATATATCAAAGGCTTTTGATTCAATAAACCATGATATTTTATTTGAAAAATTATCAAGGGCAGGTATTAGAGGTGTGCAGCTATTGTGGTTTAAATCATATCTCAAAAATAGAAAGCAATGTGTAAAACTTGGTGATACTTTAAGTGACTTCGATTTAATAAAGAAGGGAGTACCTCAGGGCTCTATTTTGGGCCCGTTACTATTTCTGATATACATAAATGATTTATGTAATCTAAAACTATATGGTGATATTTTATCTTATGCAGATGATACTGTTTTAATATATTCTGCTGAAGATCATAATACCTTAGAAAGACAAATAAATTTAGATCTACTAAAACTTAAAGATTGGTTTCTAAAAAATGATTTGTCAATAAATAGTAACAAAACGAAATATATTAACTTCAGTTTAATTTACAGAAGGGTCATTCCACGCCAAATCATCCAGCGAAAATCCAATTTGATACCCTAGGTTCTCAGATTTTCATGAAATTTTGTATGCTTGTATCTATAAAGATTAGAAAAAATTTCCATTTTTATCCAATTCTGTCAAGTAGTTTTGGAGTTTCGGCCGTTTAAAGTTTAGCCCATCTAGATTTTGAGCGGGCGATTCGGGCTCGTGTTATTTTGCGTTTGACGCTACCAAATTTTTATTTCTATAGGTAGAACTTAACTGTTTGGCACAATTTGTCATAAACAGTCTACAGAATCGAATGGTGGCTTGAATTTTAAAATTGGAATTGTTTATCGGGGTTAAAATGGCCCTCGAACACGAAAATTTTTTTTTCATGGGGTCCTAAAAAAACGCAAATAGCTAAAATCTCTATGAATATTTTTCAATAAACTATATACCATTAGAAAGTAGAAGAAATTTCCTTTCAAATAGTGAAAAGAAATCAGTGGGGTTTGGGGTTTTAAGGGGTTTTTTTACTATTTGAAAAGAAAAAATGTATTTTTGCGGAAGAACTTAGTTTTGCGTATTTTTAAACTAGTAATTTATGTTGCTTTGGCCCTGAACGTTGCCAACATTGGAAAACCAAATTTATTTTATTGATTACACAATCAAATTAAAAACAATTCAATTTATTAATCACAGAAATGCTATAATCAAATATTATCAGTAATAATGTAATTAAACATAATAATTATTTGCGTGGAATAAAATTGTTATATCATTAAAATTTAAATAAAAATATCATTTCTCTAGCAGATCTTATTTTCTATTTAATCATCCCATTTTCAGGTTTTCTATTTAGTTTTAATTGAAATAAAACAAAAAATCGTTTGCCCTGTTTTTTGTTGAATATATTCCAAGATAATTTTTTGTTTATTTCTCATCGAGGCAGACATTCATGCCAAAAGTTCATTTTCTATTCAATTTTCAACGTTTTTTAGCAAAGGAAGTTTTTGTGACATTGTATTGAGATCTCGAAGCAATCATGAGTTAATCGCTGCTTAGAAGTAGTGGATAGTGGTAGTGCGTATGTACCAAATATTATGTGTTCTGTTGGGATTTTTTTGAACTCTTGCTGTGAAAGTACAGCATTAACAAATAACAAGGAAGTTTATGTTATTTTTGAGAAACTTAATGAAAAAGAAATAAATATTCTAAATTTACGCTCTAATCTTGAGTATAGGGAAAGAGACAATATTTGTTCTCACCATTTCTGCTATTTTTTAAAGTATTTTGAAAGAAATCATAATGTGTGTTCTGATCCTCTCAGTAATCACTCCGGTACTGTAAAAAATATGAAAGACTTGAGAGCAATAACTTTAGAGAAAGCCAAATATGTTCAAATAACTAGAGGCATTACTTTAGTGCCAGGAAAGATGCTTTGCAGTAATTGTCGAAAACTACTATTCAAAGAAGAATTTAAAGTGACCATGAACAATGAGAGCGACGAAGAAAATGAATTAGACAGAGAGATTAAAAAGGATAAACTAAATGAGACCCTTTTAGGTTTGGGTGCAACACCACTTAGGTTAAAATCGTTGAGAAGAAAATATAAAAGAACATAATATGCTAGAAAAAAGTATAAAGAGGCTAAAACAAAAATTAAGAAACAGCTATCATGCGTTTTAAAATTAAATGAATCTGAAGATGAATCATCGAGTGAAACTGAGGATTTTCAAAAAGGAGATGATTTAAAGAATAAAGCTGATGATCTCAATTATTTAGTTAATGCCATGAAAAACAAATTTAAAACTTCACACTTAAGTCGACGTGAAAAAATACAGATTTTAACAATTTCTCCTAAGTCTTGGTCTCGCCGAAAAGTTGCGGAAGAATTTGGTGTGTCTGAATATTTGGTGCGAAAAGCTAGAGCTCTTACTATTGAGAAGGGAATTTTGAATTTACCAGATGGAAACCAAGGTAGAAAACTTCCTGAAGAAACAATTAGTATTATTATAGACTTCTATCAAGATGATGAATTTTCTCTTATGATGCCTGGAGCTAAAGACCACGTAAGCATCAAGAAAAATCTTTACATGCAAAAGAGACTACTTTTATGCAATTTAAAGGAATTGTTTGTTGCTTTCAAAAACAAATACCCATTGATAAAAGTAGGATTTTCGAAATTTTGCTCTCTGAAACCTAAATGGTGTGTGTTAGCTGGTTCTCCAGGTACACATTGTGTCTGTGTGTGCGTATACCACCAAAATGTGGAGCTTTTGGCTAATGCAATGGACCAGCATAATAGAAAATTCGTCCACACGATGGTTGATCAGTTAGTTTGTGATAGAAAAAATAGGGATTGCATGCTTCGCCATTGTGATAAATGTCCTAAAACATCCGATCCTCTGAAGAATTTTTTGCAAGATATTTTAGAACAGGGGTTCTCAAACTTTTTATGTCGGGGAGCCCTTTTCAAGAAACAAATTCTTCGCGGAGCCCTTTTCCGAAAATAAAATTTTCAAGGTACAAAAAGCAAATTACATAAAACTCATTGATACAAGAAATAAAAGCATAAATGCTGGGTGCATAGAAATTTATTTCGGAAGGGGTCCAAAATTATTCATCAGCCCCTCCCATACATATTTAACAGGTTTAACGTATAATTTGCATCTTAAGAGAATTTGATGTAAGAAAAATGGAATTGTGATTAATTAAGTTCCGAGTAGGATAAGGGGTCTGGGGGTCCTCACCAGAAAATATAATGAAATATGATCCTTAAAAACAACTTTTTAACTTGTGTTTGCATCATACTCCAAGTTTTGGACATTCATTTTCCTCCCCCAGAATAATTTCGAAAATTTGACCCTTAATAAAATAGCTTTAACTTGTTTTGGTATACGTAGTCCGAATTTCTGGGGGGAGGAAGGGCCCCCTATATACACTCCTGCATGAATGTAATATTTTGTTAAAAAATTATATTTTATCATTGGATACAATTGCATATCTTTATTTTAAATTTCTGAATATTAAAGCTATCCCTTTTTTATCATTATGCCCGAGATGCATGAACAAAGGATTCATACCGAAATCTGTAAATTTTGTGTTTTACGAAAAAGTTACGTATTCTTTTAAAATCGAGAGCTGGGGGGCTTCTAGACCGTACGTCAGAGGTATATATCGAAATTTAATTAGAGGGGCCCAAAATCATTCCTTATATCACCTCCCATGCAGTAGGATTAATATAGCTTTTATAGCAGAATTTGCATCTTAAAGAACTTATGATGAGAAAAGTTGTGAGTAATTAAGTTCCGAATACTACAAAGGAGGGGGGTTGGAAATTTGACTCTAAAAACTTGGTTTTGGTACATCTATTTCGAATTTCGGACATACATTTTAGGTAGGATGTAGGATTATGATTTTGCTGAACTTAACAAAAAAGTGTTGAGTAATAAAGTTGCTAGTACAAAAGAGTGGGGAACCTCCCCTAGAAAAGTTTTGGAAATTTGACCCTAGGGTTTTAACTTGTTTTGGTAAACCAAAAAAGACCTAAAAAAAGACAAAAACCAGAAAAAAAACTGTAATCAACAGAGCTCACTTCATTGGAATTCAATTTGGGTAGGAAGGAGAAAAAGTAAGTTCTAATCAAGAAACACCTGGCAGAAAGTTATTTATATAACATTTCAGAGAAACGCAAATTAGAAATTATCAAAAAATGTATTTCAAATTTCTTTGCGGAGCCCCTGAAAATGCTTGGCGGAGCCCTAAGGGCTCCGCGGAGCACAGTTTGAGAACCGCTGTTTTAGAAGATTTTGATAATGAAGATGAAATAAAATTTTCTCAGTGGGTTAGCGATGGCCAAATGAAGTTGCAGACAATGATTCTCCCTTTGCAAGAATTCATTGAATTGACTGCTCAAAAAATTGAATCTCTCATTCCCCATTCCTTCATTACTAAAGAGCAAAATTCTTACATGAAGAGCAGGAAGAAAAACTTAGAATTTGATGAGATATTAGTGTTAATGGACTTTGCAGAAAATTACAACTTTGTTCTGCAAAACGAAGTGCAATCGTATCACTGGAGCCATTTAAGCTGTTCAGTCCATCCAGTGGTTATTTATTCCAGAAATGCAGATGGCACTGTGAAAGAAAATTCCCTTTGCTTTATATCTGATGATTTGAAGCATGATGTAGCATTTGTATATTCTGTGCAAGAAAAAACTATTGATTTTGTAAAATCAAACATTCCAAATGTGAAAAAGATAGAATACTTTACTGACGGCTGCGGTGCCCAGTACAAAAATTTTAAAACTATGATGAACCTCTGTTTACATGAAAAGGATTTTAAGCTACAGGGGACTTGGTCTTTTCATGCAACCAGCCACGGAAAAACCGTCTGTGATGGGATTGGAGGAACAGTCAAAAGGACTGTGACAAAGAAAAACCTTCAAAGCTCTAAAGAAAGTGAGCAGATAGTGAATGCAACTCAAATGTACAACTTCTGTAAAAACCTGCTCTCAAACATTAAATTTTTCTTTTTGAGTGAACAAGTTATTGAAAATAACAGAAAAGCACTTAAAATTCGCTTTGAATCTGGTCAAACCATTACTGGAACAAGAAGCTTTCACTTTTTTAAACCTGCCTCAAATGATGAAATCACAGCAAAAAGAGTGAGTTCAGATCCTGATATTTTCTTAAGACAAAACATTTTTAAAAAACTGCTAACAGTAGAACCAAATCTCTATTCCTTTGTGGCATGTGTGTATGGAAGCAACTGGTGGATTGGAATGGTTCTAAACTTTAATATTGAACATGGGGACTATGATGTCCAATTTATGCACCCTCATGGACCAGCTGAAAATTTCTTCTGGCCTCAAAAAGAAGACAAGTGTCCTGTCCCACCATCCCATATATTGTGTATGGTGAATCCTGTAGAAAAAACACCCAAATCAGACAAGTTATACAAAATTGATTCAGAATCAAGGGAAAAAATAACCATGTTTTGGAATAGATATAAAATATTATTATGAATTATTAAATTTTTGAATAAAATTAATGTATCATTATTTTGTTGTTTCAAGTTCCATTGAAGACATTCAAGTTCCATTGAAGGTTACGAACTATTGGGACTTAAATACTTTAGTTTATAAAAGTAAAAAAATTATAAATTCTTCAGTGAAATTGTGATTGCTGAATGTTTCTTTTCATGAATGGATAGTAGAAGTGTCTTTCTCAGAAAGAACTCAATTGGTTCCATTTTAAGTACTAAGCTTAGGATTTATGAACTTAGTTATATTTTTCTGATCACATATATAATTCTATATTATTGAATAACTAGTTCTATGACCAAAAGTTATACATTTACTAGTTTAAAAATACGCAAAACTAAGTTCTTCCGCAAAAATACATTTTTTCTTTTCAAATAGTAAAAAAACCCCTTAAAACCCCACTGATTTCTTTTCACTATTTGAAAGGAAATTTCTTCTACTTTCTAATGGTATATAGTTTATTGAAAAATATTCATAGAGATTTTAGCTATTTGCGTTTTTTTTAGGACCCCATGAAAAAAAAATTTTCGTGTTTGAGGGCTATTTTAACCCCGATAAACAATTCCAATGTTAAAATTCAAGCCACCATTCGATTCTGTAGACTGTTTATGACAAATTGTGCCAAACAGTTAAGTTCTACCTATAGAAATAAAAATTTGGTAGCGTCAAACGCAAAATAACACGAGCCCGAATCGCCCGCTCAAAATCTAGATGGGCTAAACTTTAAACGGCCGAAACTCCAAAACTACTTGACAGAATTGGATAAAAATGGACATTTTTTCTAATCTTTATAGATACATTAATAGTCCGAGAGCTGGCTACATGAGAGCTTAACCGGAAAAACATATTTCTGAAAATTTTATAATAGATTGGGCACTTCTTAATAAACAAAATTCGCTCGGTCAGCCTGCGCAAAGCGGTTGCTTTCGAGGGGTCAGATCGGGTTAAAATATCCATAAATTGCATCGAGTTTAACCAGAAAAACGTATACAGGATTTTTACGTCATTCGAAAGGCTTCGACACCCTGAACACAAATATGCTGGTCAGCCGGCCGAAATCGGTTGCTTTCGAGGGGTCAGCTCGGGTCAAAATAGCCAAAAATTGCATCGAATTTAACCGGAAAAACGTATACATAATTTTTACGTCATTCGAAAGCTTACAAACCCCTGAACACAAATATGTTGGTCAGCCGGCCGAAAGCGGTTGCTTTCGAGGGGTCAGCTCGGGTCAAAGTTGCAAAAACCCTATTCAAACCTATGTAATCCTGTTTATTGTTTTTTTATAAAAGAAATACTTGCAGCGACCAACTTTCTAAAAATATCTTAGTTTTCAAATGGTTAGTATGGGTTTTCCCATTGGGATGTCTGAAATGGGGATAGTCTACAAGAATTTTTAAGATCATATAATTCTTTAGCAAATGTTTCTTTCAATGAAATTTTTGGAGAAATTATTTCGAAAATACTTTTTTATTCAAAACATATCCAATAAAACATTTTTTAAAAATAATTTGTGTTTGAAAAATCGTTTTAAGTACTTGGTAGTTTTTAGGCCATTTTTTCACTGCGCGCAGCTTTTTAAGAAAAGTAAATGATATTTTTCCGCTGTTTCTTTTTCTGAACATTCAAAAGACACTTATCTTTAAATTTACGAAGAACGAAAAACTTATTTAAATTATTTCCCCATTATTAAAATTTTCAAAGTCAAATTTTCAAATTTTGAGAAAAAAAACCCTGATTTTAATTGTTTGTAAATTGGTATGCATTGATCAAAATTTGAAACCCGTACATTAATTTGAAGATACATATGCAAGGAAGATACTGTAACAGTTTTGGACAATTTGATTGAATAGTTATAGAGATATTGTGCGCGCAGTGCGAAAAGATGATACTTTTCACAACGCCACATTTAAACAATCCACTTAGTTCATATTGACCCAGATATTCAATATAACAGGCTGAAAATTTGTGGAAATGTAGAGGATAATGATAATGTCCTTATTGATATCCTGAAATTCCCAAAAATTCTGTCTAGGAGAAAATCCGCCATCTTGGATTGAGTTTTCAAGCATAGCCATTGAACCAAGAACCCGATTGAGTTCGTTTTTGTCCTGAATTGCTTAATAATGTGAATTTTAAGCGACAACGTGAAAAAGTTCGAAATGAAAAACTTAATTTAATTATTATTAATATTTATTGAATAAATTATTTGCTGTGTTGAAATGTTGGTAGAAATTAAAAATAACAAGCTGAAAATTGGTGGAAACGTAGAAGATAGTGTCCTGATCGATATTCCAAAATTCCTAAAAAATCCCTTCAGGGGAAAATCCACCACTTTCAAAACACCACCGTCATCTTGGACTCTCAATTTAAGCATAATGATAGTGCTTTAACACAACAATGAAATTTCCGCAAAAAGGATTACATAGGTTTGAATAGGGTTTTTGCAACTTTGACCCGAGCTGACCCCTCGAAAGCAACCGCTTTTGGCCGGCTGACCAGCATATTTGTGTTCAGGGGGTCGTAAGCTTTCGAATGACGTAAAAATCAAGTATACGTTTTTCCGGTTAAATTCGATGCAATTTTTGGCTATTTTGACCCGAGCTGACCCCTCGAAAGCAACCGATTTCGGCCGGCTGACCAGCATATTTGTGTTCAGGGTGTCGAAGCCTTTCGAATGACGTAAAAATCCTGTATACGTTTTTCCTGTTAAACTCGATGCAATTTTTGGCTATTTTAACCCGATCTGACCCCTCGAAAGCAACCGCTTTGCGCAGGCTGACCGATCGAATTTTGTTTATTAAGAAGTGCCCAATCTATTATAAAATTTTCAGAAATATGTTTTTCCGGTTAAACTCTCATGTAGCCAGCTCTCGGACTATAAGCATACAAAATTTCATAAAGATCTGGAAATGACCAGAAATAGTTTAGATCTTAATATAAAATATCATGATTGTTCCAATATTGTTAATAATTGTAATTGTCGGAACCTTGAACGAGTAAGTAGCTTTAAATATTTAGGATTACACATCGACCAAAACTTAAAATATGCATCACACATAGAATTTTTAATAAATAAACTCCGTTATTATTTATTTATCTTTTATCACTTGAAAAATTATGTAGATAGATCCTTTTTAAAAATCTTTTACTATTCATGGATACAATCTATTTTACAATATGGAATTATTTTTTTTTGGGGGGGGGGTGATTATTTGACAAATTTGCTACCTTTAATAAACTTACAAAAAAGATTACTTAAATATTTAAATAATGATCATCTTTTCTCCATAAAGAAACTTTTTTACTATAGAACATTAATTTATATTCATAACAACTTTATTTCGTTTGAAAGCTCTAATATCAATTATAATCTTAGAAAACCTCCTCTTCTAAACATTCCGAAACCAAACAAAGAAATTCTTCATAAAAGTTTTATCTACCAGGGTCCTTTCTACTATAACAAATTACCTACACAATTGACTACAAACTCCAATAAATTTTCTTTTAAAAGGGAATTATTCAATTTTTTATTAAACTCAGATGAATTTATCTTTTCGTGATTAACATTTCACCTTTTGCCTATTTATTTCTCCGCCCAAGATCTTTATCCAGTGTCTTTATATATATTTTTTTCGAGGTGTGTTAGTGTGTTTATATCATTAATTTTAAATTGGGTTGTATTTTGTGTGGAGCCATATAAATATTGTAATTTTCTGGGCTGTCCTCTTGCCAAAGTACTTATTTTTGTATTTTTACATTTATGTACTTAATTTTTTTCTCTCTTTTTTTTCTTTATATATAAGTGTTTCATAGTAAATTTTTGTTTCACTTGGAAGGGCCAATTCGGCCCCTTAGTGAGCAATATGTTTTTTTTTCTTTTGACTATTTCCTTTCCTTTTTTTTTCTCCATTAATTATCCTGTATCATGTAATGACAATTGTTAAAAGTCTGTCCTGAAATATTTTTTCATTACTATGAGCTCTGAATATTATTTTAGCTCATATCAATGTAACTTAAACATTATAATTATTGTATGTAATCAATATATTGTAAAGTCCAGATAAAATTTTAACTTTAGTATTAAACTTCATAAATATATATATATATATATATATATATATATATATATATATATATATATATATATATCCTACTACTATTATAATTGTGAATGTTTGTCTGGATGTTTGTTACTCTTTCACGCAAAAACTACTGAATGGATTTTAATGAAATTTTACAATAATGTAGCTTATACATCAGAATAGGACATAGGCTATAATTTAAAAAGAGAAAATCAGTCCTTCATTCTTTTTTCCCCATTTTTCCTGCTTTTTTTCACTTATTTTTCCGTGTTTGAAAACCGGTTTTACCAGTCATACAACGAGTTAAAAATAAAACATTGTTTCAAATTAGACAGATCACTGGACTTTTTCATTTACTAGATCTTTTATTTTAGTTTTAAACACTGTTTTTAAATTTGTTAATTTGTTCACTAGACTTAATTTACTAGACTTTTTCTTATGGTTTCAAATTTGTTATTTTATAAAGGCACCAAGATATTAAACATTATTAGGAACATCGGAATTGTAAAAAATGATAAGAACACCGGGATTGGAAAATTAGCGAGAACATCGGGATGGAAAAAATTACCGGGTTATAAAAATTACCGAGAACACTGGGATAGGAAATTTACCATAAAGACACCGGGAATACCGGAATATAAAAATTTCCGTAAACACTGAGATAGGAAAATTACCGGGACCGCCGGGATTAGAAAAATTACCGTGACCACAGGGATAAGATTACCGGGAACACTGGGATAGGAAAGAGGTGCCTGGGATACCGGGATGATTTGTAATATTGCTAATTTACAAAATTATAAATGTATTTTAAGAAATATTTAAAAAAATAAATTTATACACCCCACCCGTGCAAGGCCGGGTATAACAGCTAGTATATATATATATATATATATATAATAAACTACTCATTTTTTACTGAAAAGAAAAATTACCTATTATCTACTCTATGGCCCGCCACGTCATTATAATCATTGAATCCGGCCCGCGGATTCGAAAAGGTTGCCCATACCTGATCTAGGGGATCACTTAATGCCCAAAGTCGACAGTGACTTGCTACTTCACTCTCCTTGGTCATTACATGAGTTGGGTAAACAGCTTTAAGGTAGTACTTACATTTTTCAAGGTTCTGTTTCATTTGAGCTTGCTTAGAAAGATCAGCAGATAATGTCTCTATTATATTTTCCAAAGCTTTAAATCCAGTCAATCCATCAGCAATGAATGTATCGAGACACTGAGTTGCTAAACGCTGGCTTGCTTTGCACTCGTTTATAATTCTCCAAAGACTACTAGTGGAGAGAGGGAAAATTCCTATATTATGACAGTAATTCTCATAAGCTAATATGATGTGATCTTTGAATTGTTCTGACTGCTTGAGGAATTTCAAATTTTTTCCACTGCTGAGACAAATTTTAGTTGTTCCAAATGCTACATCTTGAACAAAACCTGCCGTAAAAACAAAATCTATAAAATGTTCTACTTTATTCATATCTAACCTTTGATTTTATCTCGGATCGGGATGCCATATTTTATTTAATTTTTAATCATGTCCTAAAGAATATTCTCTTGCTTTTTCAATGATTTTTAGTTTTTTTCAGCTACTCCAATCTTTAATTTGTTGAAATGAATGTCAATGTTCTTTCTCAACTCTGCAAATTTATGAAGCTTAAATTCCTTCACAGCATATGGTGATGATCCACATTCATTAAGGGCCCCATTCACGGACGCTCCGCTCCGCTCCCAACGGAGCGGTACGGAGCGAGAAGATGAAAAACCGAAAATAAGACAATCGCTCCGCTCTGCTCCGCTCCACCCATTCCATTTTCTGTTTCCTGGTAGCCATTGTTTACAGCAAAATGGATGATTTTCTTCTAGTGTCGACAGCTGTTTGTCTTGCGATAAAAAAACAAAAGACGAAGAAAAAATGGAGCAAAGGCTGGTTACTGAAAAGAAATGAACTTTCTCACACAAATTTAATCAGGGAACTACTTTCAGAGCCAGAAGACTTCAGAAATTATCTACGTATGAATAGTCCAGTAACTTGGTAGTTTTTTCAGGAAAAAAATACAGAAGTTTTTTTCTCGACGGTTTTATATGTTTTCGAGGGTGCTGAATCCGAATCTGAACTTTGCATACAAAATTTCGAATGGCATTTTGGTGAAAATTCGAAAAAACACTGAAATTTCAGCTCATTTTTTGGTTTTATGTTTGTAGAACGGAAAGTATGGGTTTCTCATGAAAATGTTAAATGCAAACAATAAAGATGATAAAACAAGCTACAAAATTGTCAATTAAAACTTTTTTCTCAGACTAATAGTTAGGCCGCTAGAGCGCGTTGAAAATAGGGCAAAATTTGCGACTGCGGGTAAAAATCCAGAAAATCGAACCTTCATCTAAAAAATTAAGTATTTTTTTGAATAAGGAACTTTAAAAACTGGTTTTACAATGTTTCACACGAAATAAAATATCTATTTATTCGATTAATTAGTATTTAAATGCATTTTCCTCAGCAATTTTCCTTAAGAACGCAGTTTCAATAGAAGACAATAGTGTAATGATAAGTAAGTCGCTTGTTGAAGAAAACGTACAGAAGTTTTTTTCTCAACGGTTTTATATGTTTTCGAGGGTGCTGAATCCGAGTCTGAACTTTGCATACAAAATTTTGCATGGCATTTTGGTGAAAATTCGAAAAAACGCTAAAATTTCACCCCATTTTTTGTTTTTTTGCTTGTAGAACGGAAAGTATGGGTATCTAATGAAAATGTTAAAAGTAAAAAATAAAGATGATAAAACAAGCTATAAAATTGTCATTCACAATTATTTTGTCAGACTAATAGTTAGGCGTCGAAAAAAGGGCAAAATTCGCCCAGGCGGTGGAAAAATCCAGAAAATGACCCTTATATTCCTAAAAAAGTCATATTTCGATTTAGATAACTAAGAAAAACTACATTTATAATTTCTTTCATGATATAATCCTACTATTTATGCCAAATATTATTTATTCAATGAATGTTCTTTAGGAATTCCCTCCCAAAAACGCAGGTTTTTTATGCAAAGAAAAATCCAGTTGTTATTTTCTTTTTTTTCTAGGCACCGATTCCCAATGAAAACTTTTGTTAAGCATTAAACGTTAATTTTTTATCTACTACACTCATTTCTTTTTATATTATCCTCTCCTGCTCACAAACTTATAAAATCTATGAATAATTTTTCTTCCTGGAAAACTATAATTTTCTGTTGTAGATTATAAAAACTCCTGGCATGATTATTAGTAATGATACCAAAATTCACAATAACTTCTTGACTCGTGCAATTATAATATTTATTTATCAGTTTCTACACCCAGGAACGTGAATCCAATTGATTTGTTAGGGATGAAATTAAGCATAACTTGGTTATATTATAAAATTACATGGTCACAGAAAATTATCCTAGTATATTCTTTAAAGTGATGAACATAATGGTTTGCTCCATTCGGGAATGGAGTTATATCATGTTAGAAATTATAAATGTAGTTTTTCTTAGTTATCTAAATCGAAATATGACTTTATTAGGAATATAAGGGTCATTTTCTGGATTTTTCCACCGCCAGGGCGAATTTTTCCCTTTTTTAAACGCGCTCTAGTGGCCAAACTATTAGTCTGACAAAATAATTGTAAATGACAATTTAATAGCTTGTTTTATCATCTTTATTTTTTACTTTTAACATTTTCACGAGAAACCCATACTTTCCATTCTACAAGCAAAAAAAAAACAAAAATTGGGGTGAAATTTTAGCGTTTTTTCGAATTTTCACCAAAATGCCATTCGAAATTTCGTATGCAAAGTTCAGATTTGGAATCAGCACCCTCGAAAACATATAAAACCGTTGAGAAAAAAACTTCTGTACGTTTTCTTCAACAAGCGACTTACTTATCATTACACTATTGTCTTCTATTGAAACTGCGTTCTTAAGGAAAATTGCTGAGGAAAATGCATTTAAATACTAATTAATAGAATAAATAGATATTTTATTTCATGTGAAACATTATAAAACCAGTTTTTAAAGTTCCTTATTCAAAAAAATACTTTATTTTTTAAATGAAATTTCGATTTTCTGGATTTTTACCCGCAGTCGCAAATTTTGCCCTATTTTCAACGCGCTCTAGCGGCCTAACTATTAGTCTGAGAAAAAAGTTGTAATTGACAATTTTGTAGCTTGTTTTATCATCTTTATTTTTTGTACTTAACATTTTCATGAGAAACCCATACTTTCCGTTCTACAAACGTAAAACCAAAAAATGAGGTGAAATTTCAGGGTTTTTTCGAATTTTCACCAAAATGCCATTCGAAATTTTGTATGCAAAGTTCAGATTCGGATTCAGCACCCTCGAAAACATAATAAAACCGTCGAGAAAAAAACTTGTATTTTTTTCCTGAAACACCCTATTTTTGACACCAAGTTACTGGACTAGAATGAAAGTTACTATCGTGAACTTTTGAAATTGTCCCCTTTAATAGAAAAAAAAAGACACAAATATGAGGGAGAGTGTCAGCCCTCATGCAAGGCTGTCGGCAACGTTATTGTATTTGGCTACGGGGATGAGCTATGAGCGCTTAAAATTCCATACATCGGTATCAGCTCAACTTTTAGGAGTCATTATCCCGGAAACGTGCATAGCAATATTGAAGGTTTTACAGGATTACATGAAGGTAAGGCCATCAATTAATAACTTTCCTGCTATTTTTAATTCCTATTAATACCTGTTAAAATATTTGTGCAACATATAAGCAAACATAAGTGTTGTTGCATTTGTACCGATTTGAAAGAACTTACTTTATTCGTGACTCGTGAATTAGTTACAAACATATACTAATAAAAAAATCTGGATGGGAGGATCATAAAATTTGTAAATAATGAATTATGATTGCTAATTGTTTTATATTTAAAATTTTATATCTAAAGTTGCACTGAAAATGTTCAATCTCTCTAAAAAAAACATTAAAAGCAGGGTTTGAATCAATTTATTTTGAAAACCAGAAATAGAACTTTAATTTGTATATTTGGTACTTTTGAAAATATATAGAGGATTTTTTAGAAGTGGAGATAATCGTTTTTTACTTGTTTTTAAATACTTACTGTTAGGAAACTGAATTGCGATACTTATTCTGTATATTTAATTTTCCTTGAACAAGCTGTTCTGTGTTATGTAAATGAGATTATTACTTTTATGAAGTGAATTAATTATTAATATTTTCTGTATATATATAAGACTGTTTTTAGATTTTATGACTATTTGCCTTTTCTGTTAAATAAAAGTATTTGTAGTTATTTGGAGTTGGTTTCCTTTTTGGAGCAATCGAGGCACAGGACTAGTTTTTTCAACATAGTGGCGTCCGCGACAGGACTATTGCCTGTGCTTTGATTGCTCGTTCGGGGATTGCTCTGATTCCTCGTTCTGGATTTCTTCGATTGCTCGTTTGTGGATGACTTTGAAGATCTGAAGGATGAGTTTGAAGGTATTAAAAGCCAGAAGAAAGGTTCTGAGAGGTGCTCTAACCGTCTGCATGACGAAGGTGGAGAGGGAGCTAGACAAGGATGTTCCCGACCTGAAGACACTTTCATTCCTTAGAAAACAACTTGTTAATAAATTAAAAGATCTTCAGAGCGGTCAAGAGAAAATTTCGGAATATTTGGAGGATGATGAGGAAGAATTGCTGAAGGATATGGAGCAAGCTTATAGTTTTGAAGATTCGTGTCGAGAAAAGCTTATTTTGATCGACTTAAAGATTGGCAATTCGGAAAAACCTGGTTCGAGTTGTACGAGAGGATTTGAGCCACAGAAGATTGAAATTAGGATCTTCGACTGTCCTGATGGCGTGGACAAAGACTGTTCCGATGGCGGAGACAAAGACTGTTCCGATGGCGGGGACAAAGACTGTTCCGATGGCGGGGACAAAGACTGTTCCGATGGCGGGGACAAAGACTGTTTCGATGGCGGGGACAAAGACTGTCCCGATGGCAGGGACAAAGACTGTCCCGATGGCTTGGACGGCGACTGCTCCGATGGCGGGGACGGCGACTGCTCCGATGGCGGGGACGGCGACTGCTCCGACGATGGCGGGGACAACGACTGCTCCGACGATGGCGGGGACAACGACTGTTCCGACGGCGGGGACTACCACTGTTCCGACGGCGGGGACAACGACTGTTCCGACGATGGCGGGGACAAGGATTGTTCTGATGGTGTAAAACCTGATGTCCTGACGGTATCAGTTCTCGAAGTGAGTACAGAAGCAGATAGGGGTAAGAACTTTCCAAACTGTACCTTCTGTGACAAATCACATAGAAGTGAACAATGTTTTAGAGTTAGGAAAATGTCCTTAAGTGATCTATTGATTGGGGATCGATTTGAAAGCAATGTTAAATTTAAGAAGGTTAGTCGTGAAGAAACCTCTGGTTTTGGTATCAAATGTGATCTTTACTAGTGATGGGCAAAATCGATAATTTTAGGTATCGAATACTTTGGTATCGAATACGTTGGTATCGAATACTTAAAGGTATCGAGTACTTTTAGGTATCGAGTACTTTTTTTCAATGTTGGGAAATGAACCCGAAGGGACCATTTTTTCTTAGGGCCTATCCATACTCAGATTGAAATTCAGAAAACTGAAAGCGATCCATCAAAAAGAGGGCTCCCGATCCTTGGAGAACACAGTAATAAAACACGTTTGAGGATGGGAGTGACAGCTGGCTTAAGAAGTGAATAAAAAACAAGGTCAAACACGTTCTCTTTCAGCTGTGAAATGTTCAGGGCATCAGGGCAATACAGGAAAACTGACTAAGCACAGAACGACCTAAACACATTCTTAATAAATCATCTCAGTAATCACCCTAACAAAGATATTCACATCAATTTATATAACTTCAAAACGCGAAGTGAACGCGCGATCAACCCATCCCATACATCGAGAGGCGGGCAGAACTTCAAGAGTGCAAGCGAACTGAAACTTTTCGTCTCTCCACGTGGGGGAAAAGGCCTCCAGCTGATGTACTAAGAGAAGTGATTATACACTATAACATGAAATCAATTTGTTGGCAGAAATACCTTATACACTCCCTTTCTCTATCCGTTCTAGCTTGGAGAAAGACAGTTTTATTGTGACGGTTCTTTTTATACGAAGTGAGTGCTTCCTATTCTATATTGTAAAGAATGAAACCTGGAGGTAAATGTTCAACGGTATGGGAGTTTTTTAAAAAAAAATGAAGATAAGAAGTCAGTTGCTTGCCTTATCTGCAAGAGAACATTCAAGTTTTCCGGATGCACGTCAAATTTGAAAAAGCATTTAAAATATAAGCATCCTCATCAAGAACATTCTCAAAGCCATCCTTCAACGAGTAGAGAATCCCCAACCAGAGATATATCGATATCAGATGATTGTACTGAAAATGTGGATGACCCAGTTGCAGTCCAAAGGATTTTGCCTCCCAAAAGAGCACTAGAAACTACTAATGATGAATTACGAGTGAAAAGATCTCGTCAATTATTATTATATGCCAATTATTATTATATACTCTATTGAAATTAACTACAAATATGGTTTTAAAAATTCCATAATTAAATAAGTATTTTCAATTCAAAAGGATGCACATGAACCCCCGTTGAGCTAAAAGCAGTCTATAAAAAACTAAAAATTAAAGAACGGGGAATTAAAAACAACAGTTTTCTTCTGATCTTTCACCCAACAAAATTAGGTTTAGAATGTTTTAAAAATTTTAAAGAAGATAGCTATAACTCCACCCGTGCAAGCCCGGGTTTATCAGCTAGTAAATTAATAAACGTTAACCCCGAACCACCGCGCCGTTTGGAGCCCCCGCCACAAGCGCACGCGAATTTCAAATAGCTAAAGGAAGGAGAATGACCCGACCCAACAAAATCATACCCCCGAACCATCACAGAATGAGATGAAGACCAAATCGAAAAAAAATTAGCAATTTTAAAATAATTTACTGAAATCTGGATAAGTTTCCATTAATTGGCGCAAATAAAAAATATAGTATCCATTTGAAAATATTCAGTAAGTAATCGTATAATCGAATCTTATAAGTCAACAGCAAGTAATTGAGGTATCTTCGAAGCGATTTCGCGGGGTGAAAAACCCAAGGCCGCGCCGCATCAAATTTTGCTCGCGGAAGATTAACGACTCGGGTTTGAGCGTTGCGAAATGAAAACAGAAACTGGCTGCGTTTGATCTACAGTAGGTATTTTAAAGATTATTTCATTGAAGAATTCAAAACAAAATATGTCAATAAAGTATCGAAACTTTTTTGGGGTATCGAATACACTCGATACCTTTAGGTATCGAGTACTTAAGTATTTGGTATCGATACCTAATCGATACTTTTTTGGGGTATCGAATACACTCGATACCTTTAGGTATCGAGTACTTAAGTATTTGGTATCGATACCTGCCCATCACTAATCTTTACACAGATAAGATTAAGTGTTCTGCTCAAGTGGGACTTATCACCTGTGAACTGCAAATTTGTAAGTTGTTAGTTTTGTCTATTGCTAGGATGATTTTTGATCCTGGGGTGATCTTTGCATGTTACAATGTTTGTGAGTTTATAGTTACCGGGATCATGGCGAATGAAAATTCTTTTGAAAGAGAAAATATCTCTATGTTTTGCAAAATGGTTCAAGAGTTTATTGTTTTTGAAATTCTTGTTAATGTTAATGATTGTTGTTAAATTGTTAGCAAATGATTTCAGTTCCGTATGTCTGTTTAATTGATGAATTTATTTTGAGACTCCTCCCAAAGTCTCAACGGGGGGAGGTATGTTAGGAAACTGAATTGCGATACTTATTCTGTATATTTAATTTTCCTTGAACAAGCTGTTCTGTGTTATGTAAATGAGATTATTACTTTTATGAAGTGAATTAATTATTAATTTTTTCTGTATATATATAAGACTGTTTTTAGATTTTATGACTCTTTGCCTTTTCTGTTAAATAAAAGTATTTGTAGTTATTTGGAGTTGGTTTCCTTTTTGGAGCAATCGAGGCACAGGACTAGTTTTTTCAACACTTACTATTCACTCAATTATCTTTGTTTTCTATTTATTGTTTCTTTGTTTTTTTTATTTTACCAAACCACCAAAAGACAACCAACAAACTATGGCAGAAGACTTTTAGTATAATTTAAAGATAGATTATATTCTATGACAGAAATAGGCCATTATTTACTGAAAAGGTGTATGAGGTATATTTAAGTAATTTTATAGTATTGAAATATTTAGATTTTTCATCATATTTTCATAATATCTTAATTTAATTAATGTTACAAAATAATAGTATAATTGTATAAAAATGCAAAATATATCAATAAGCATAACTTATCAATTTTTTAAAATTACAGAATTTGAACTAATTTGAAAGTGTTAAAATAATTTTTATTGATACTAATCGATGAAAAATGAAAGGAGACAAAAAAATCACTATCATTTGTTATGTAATTTCATTTATTTTTAACAAAATAATATCAAAAATACCTAAAGACAATTAAAATGTAACAATGGATAGAACAAATAATAAAGGGATTGAGAATTTCGAGATAAGCCATATTAAATCAATATATTAAATTATAAACATTAAGGTATGGGGACTTTTTCCTTCCTATTATATTAAGTTATATGTATTGTTCACTAGGGTGTATCGAAAAAAACTTTTTTTTGATTTTGATGATGCCTTAGTGCGGAAAAGTTGTCTAAGGTGGCAGAGAGTACCTGTGAATTTTTTCAGAATTTTCGGATAATATCTTGAGGTGCCGCCAAGGCCCTGAAGGTCTCCATGTTAATCCAATGGAGCGCGCAAGCCAAGAAGGCCGAAAATTGTTTTTTTGCCCCTCATTTCTACCCTAATCACACGACGAATGTCTTCACTCGAGTTATGGACCCTATATGATCTAGGCTATCCGGCAAAACTTGAATAATAGCCCAAATCTCTGTATTGCTTTTTTTTTGTATGCTCCAATTTCGTCGAAAATCGCGTATTTCCTCGTTCAAATCAGAGCCCACAATCAACATAATATAGAGATTTAGGCTATTATTCAAGTTTTGTCGGATAGCCTAGATCATATAGGGTCCATAACTCGAGTGAAGACATTCGTCGTGTGATTAGGGTAGAAATGAGGGGCGAAAAACCAATTTTCGGCCTTCTTGGCTTGCGCGCTCCATTGGATTAACATGGAGACCTTCAGGGCCTTAGCGGCACCTCAAGATATTATCCGAAAATTCTGAAAAAATTCACAGGTACTCTCTGCCACCTTAGACAACTTTTCCGCACTAAGGCATCATCAAAATCAAAAAAAAGTTTTGTTCGATACACCCTATTGTTCACTACATGTGAATACGTAGTCAGACTTTGGGATTCCCCGTAAAAAATTGCCTCACCAATAACTTTTTGGCAAATAACTGCCATATCCGGGGACATTGATCTCAGTCATTCGGCAACATGTTCTCCGAAAGCTGAGTGCTGTTCTTTACTAGCAGGATTTTCTAAATGATGGGATATCTTGTCCAAAACTTGGTCAGCCTTTGTTCTTCGTATTTTGAAAGATTGTGATGGTGATTTTGGAGATACATGAGGCCGGGATGCATGTGTCTGGGATGTTGTAGCATCAGCATCCACCTAAAATTTGTTAACCATTAAAAATTAATGAAATCTTTAGTGCTCATACTTAATACTAGTTATAAAACTGAAATTTAGAAATAACCTTCATTTTTTTTTGGATTCATTAAATATTTTTGGACAATTAATAATATTTAATATGATCTTTTTGATTTGGTTTTCCAAAGAAAGCACCGTTTATACGCCTTTCATTTATACGTATACATTCAAAGAATCAAAATTGTTTTCAATTATACGTCTTTTCATTTATACACCGTTTTACCTCGGTCCCTTGAAAGACATATAAACGGTTCTTTACTGTAAAATTTCATTTGCTTACAATATGAAACCGTATCAATATTCTGTTACAGATGCCAAGAAATGAAAAAGAGTGGAAAGATATTGCAAAAGGATTCGAACGATGGAATTTCCCGAAATGTCTTGGTGCCGTAGACGGGAAACACGTCCGGATCGTCCCACCCCCTGGAAGTGGATCAACATTTTACAATTACAAGCATTTCCACAGCCTTGTATTAATGGTTTGTGTTAATGCAAATTATGAATTCATTTGGTGCGAGATTGGAACAAATGGAAGAGTTTCAGATGGGGGAGCATTGAAGAATACTTCCTTTTTTGAATTCTGGAGAGCTAAACATTCCATGTGAGGATCCTCATGGCCCTACACTCCTAGATAAGCTACCGTACGTCTTCATTGGTGATGAGGCATTTGCCCTCCGTATTGACTTCATGAAGCCATTCAGTGCTCAAGAATTAGATGAAGAGGCAAGGATTTACAACTATAGACATTCCAGGGCAAGGAGGGTGGTAGAAAATGCGTTTGGAATTATGGCCAACCGCTTTCAAATTTTTCACAGAAGCATTAACTTACAACTTAAAAACATTGAAATTGTAGTTTTGGCCTGCTGTCTCCTACATAATTTTTTGCGCCGAAATTCAGTTGGATATTTTACTGAAGATTTGGAAGACTCTGATCTGAATGTATTAACACCTCTTCAAAGAATTCCACAAAATACCCCCACTCAAGCTAAGATGAGAAGGGCACTTTTTCAAAAATATTTCAAAGAAGAGGGGGCCTTTTTATGTTAAAAGTGTTCCAGGTTTTACATTTTTATGACAAAAAATGTTACCTCATTACTTCCAAATTCCGCTTCATTTAAAACGGAGTGCACTGATTGGGAACTCCTGGGAGTCTCTTGATCTTGAAGAAAAGATAGATGGTTGAAGTACCAAAGTTTTGGTACGTGGATCTCCTCCGCACCAGCTCCTGACTTTTGAGAGTCACGAATCTGTAAAAACCAGATAATCTTTGTTTCCTTTCTTTATTTGTAATAATTATATTACTTAAATTAAATTTATTTAACTATTACTCACTTTGTTTAGTTCTTTCCTATACGACCCTCTCATCGAGTTTATTTTTGTATTCACAGTCTTCATAGTCGCATTAGGGTAAACGGTTTTAAAGAAACTCAGCAGTTTCTCCATAGCATCCATTCTTTTTAATCGGTTATGGTATTCATCGTCTACTATCTTCCATAAGCACGGAAGATCTTTATACAATTCGATGAACGAAGTAGTAAAGGTGTGATTAGAAAAAGAACTCATTGTACCGAAACTTATCAAAACAGTTAATCCTATTAAAAAAACAAAAACAAGGATACATTCTAATTTTCAAATTATAATTAATGTTTTTTGATGAGTTGCCACCATATTTAAGTGGGAAATAAAATAAAGTTAACGACAAAAAACTATTTTTTATACCCACTTTAAAAAGGTATCACTTACTGTTTTATAAATTTTTACACAACTATATGTATGCAGTTAAATTTTTAAATTGTAAATTACAGAAAATGGGGATCCTTTCAACTATTTTTGCATTTAGGGTTTATTTCCACTGAAATCTATTTTTAAATTTGAAGTGGTTAGTTGCACGAAGAGTTACCTTTGTCAAGCGAAAGAAAGTTAGAGTTGTAGTTTTTTTTTCGTGCGACTAATCAGTGCCTTTTAAATTCCGAGTTCTTTTAACCTACACATACAAATATTCCCTTAATTAATACAGAGAGTATCGTTTGGCATCCCGTTTTCAATAATATGGATTTTGTTAAGTAACTGATTATTTTCGAAAGTTAAGCTAAATGGAACCTAACCACAAAACAACAAGAGATATTTTTCGATGAATATAAATTTTCGAGTTTTTAAATAATTTCAAGTAAAGTAAAAACGGATTATTTCAATATTATGATCATTTCTAAATATAAATAGAGAATATAAATAAAATTAAATTTCTTCAATGTTTAGTTTTTTAAGCAACTTGAAGTTTACAAGCAGGGGTGCTGGGCCTAAGAAAGGCAGTGGAGGTTGATGGAGTGGACCAGTTGGCAGAATTGTACAGCATTTGTTCTTGAGATTCTATTCGAAAAATAATAATTTATTACTTTTTGAGTCATTTTTTTACTTCCATAAAACTGTCAATTTGTAGCCAAGTAATTTTAAAATCCAAGCCTATTTGAAAGCAAATTTACATCAACTCAATACAGATAGGACAATTTAAAAATGAGTCATTTAATAAAAATACAAACTCATTAATACTGAGATTATCTTTTAATTCTTGGATATTTATTTGACTGATCCTAAACTAAATAGAAGGGGGTGATGTGAATTACTGATAAAGGTAAAAAAACACAAATAGATGACATTTAAAAAAACCTTAAAAACCCAAAATTTCAATTCAACCAGTTTGTTTACTGTAGTGGAAAAAACTTAATTGACATTAAATGCAAATAAAAGTAACTAAACAAAACACTTACTTGACCAATCTTTCAGTCCTGTATCGCTATCTATGTACATTTGTTGCTAGCTGCATGGTAAGTGAATTTTCTGCAAACGCATATTCCTGCTCGGTAATAGCCTCCTGAACCTGACCACCACCAGTTAGCCTCACCTCCTGCCGGATATTAGTTGCTTGGGTGGTGAGGGTTTTCTTCATATTGAAGAAGCACCGACGAATTTGCTTCGGCGAGCGACGACATTGGATGCCTGACGTTTCATTAAATGCCTGACACACATCTTCGTACACCTTGGCTTTTTTCTGCCAGCATGACCCATTGGTCTCTCTATTCTCGATAATATCAAGATGTGGTTGTAATAAGCTCATAATGAGCTTCTTTTCAAATGAAATATATAAAATCTTTTCACCTTTTCCAGACATTTCAAGCGCTTGGAATAAAGAAGAAGCTAAAAACACAAGCGGAAATCGCGAATTTCCGGCCCAAAATCCAAATAATGAAACTATACAATAGAAAAATCGTTTGCATAATTATAAATAGTAAAGTTCGCGTTTTCAAACAATAAAATCTAATTTTTGCGATGAGAAAATGGTGCTGTCTATTTAAAAATAAATTTCAAGTTTTTGAAATATATTTAATCTGGTTTTTTTCTTATGGATTCCGATCCTGGAGATGTAATTACAAACTATACACATCTTTTTAATTAATTTTTAATTTTTTAGTGATTTGATAGATTTATAAAAATTCTAACAGAACACGATTTTCCTTGTTTAATATTTAATATCTGAAAGTTTAATGAACAAAAAATTAAGAATTGTTTGAGAAGACTAATAAAAATATTGATTTATTAAATATTTGTACTATTTCAGATAATTATCTTTTGTTATCAAGTTTTATGCAAGTAAGAAGTTTTTGCCGGGAATTTCGCCTTTCCCGCCTGTGTGACGAAAGCAATTGAGGTCACGTGGTGTTAGTTTCGACCAATCAGGATCGATCAGCAATCTGTGGTCAAGTAACTTAAGTTTGAAGTTATGTTAAGTAACCGGAGATGAAAAAATATTGGTGAATTGGAAATTGAACTCTAGTTATTAACTGTAGTCATATAACTTAAGTTACAGTTACATAACCTAAGTTATGAACTCGAGTTTGTTTTTATGGTGAATATCGCCGTATATGTCACAGAAAATTCTTAACAGCCCAAGCAGCCCAAACGTTCAATATTGGTCCAATTTTTACGGCCAAATTTCGTTTACTTCTAGTTGCAGCTGCGTTTTATTGGTGACATGATTGGTATGAGCTGTGCTACTAGGGGAGAGGGTCCAAAACGATATTTTGAAATTCTGGACGGGAGGGAGCCACGAGGAACTATAAATGATTGACATAGAGATAGGCATTACATTTTCGTGACCAAACCTGTGATTGGCTGTGACGTGTTCATTCAACCTGTCACTCAATCTGCTATTTTCGAAGGAGAAGGGATAAAGTATTTCTCACCCAATCAGGCTTTTTTTCCCCTCTCGTGACGTAGATGCGATCCCAGCGCCAAAAGACCCCCAACCCATTTTCAATTTCCATTAGTTCCTATGGCCATGGACTCTCTGTTATGCTACTCTGTGGTTTAAGTAAAAATGATGCACATAATTTCAGAGTATGAATAGTTAATTTAATTAATTTAAAATAATTTCATACATTTTTAATGCGTAAAATACCGTTCAACGTTTTTATTCTCATCGAACATTTTTTAATTGATCCCCAAAATGAAAATATACTTTTATTTTACAGCAAAAATAAAAGATTCTGACGTATAAATATATCTAATCAAACTTTATAGATGGCATTTCAAATGTTTACTCATGAGAATCTAGCGAAACCACGATTGTGCACTTAATAATGTTTAAGTTGCATGATTTTTTTAATCGATTCTTCTTGCAAAAATAAACAACTACCCAAAATTTGAGGTCGATCGAGAAATTTTTTGATTGCCAAAAAAATTATAAAAAAATCCCCTTTTTAAAAGCCCGCGAAAACGCCAAGAGTTTGGGATGTGACGTCATTGTTCGATAAACATTGTTGTAAAGCAATTGAAATATTTAATTACATGTACATTTTTTTTTTTTTGAAAAATTGACAAGATATTTCATTTTACCATACAAAAAACCATACGAAACACTTGTTTGTTTTTGAAAATCTGACACATACAACTTCCTTATTGTTGCAATTGTTCACTGTAAGCTGTAAAAACAAAGTATCACTTTTAGTTTAACCCTTTATGCCCCACATTATTTTCCTCATCCAAAATATGTCAAGTTTACGTAATTGCAACTATAAGCAAACTAAATTTGGCCTTACATGACGAAAATTGGACGAATTCGGAACATTAGGAAGTGGGACTTACAAGTCCCGTTGCAGCATAAAGGGTTAAATATTTGGTGTATTTGCCGATTTTCCTGAACACTTAACCTTTCGCGAGTTAATCGAGAAATACAAAAACACCTTTAATCTACTCCTGTATTTTGTGAACTTCGTATTCTGGTATCAGCCCCTCTTTAAATACTATATCCTTAGTCACAATTCTCAACATAATTTATTTTCCCGCTGAAACTATTTTAAAACTGCCCACCATTATAATCCTTATCCCCTTCTATCGAATAAACAACGATCGGCATGGGAAAACTCTTCCCACCAAGTGCCGCACGGTGGCCGTTTCTCCTCCAGTGTCCAGAGCCCTCAACTCCACGGCTGGCCGGAGAAAATGCTTTTGGATATTAACCCAGGTGCATCCAAGCACATTGTTTTCAGTCCCTAGCTTCGCCAGTGTTATCGTCATTCGGTGAGTACAATCGTGCCGTGTAGCATGTGATATTTTCGCCGCCAGCCTCGTTTGTGCTGTCAAGCTCGGCATGTGGTATTGTTTTTATGTGGTGTTGTAATACAGATGGTAAATGTGAAGATTTTGAACGTTAAGCGTTTTAAATTGCTGCGTTAGATTGTTATGTAATTATTTTGAGATTATTAGCTTTTGGATTCTAATTTCTGTTCCTTTCGTTTTCATAAAACTTGTCTTTAAATGTTATGAGGTGTAAATGTTTCTATTGCGAATGCATCCTTTTAAATTTTTATTTTATGGATCCCTTTTATATTATTGATCTTGTAATTAAATTTAGTTTTAGTATTGTTACCCCAGTTACATGTTCCTTTTAAAATTTAATTAGTTTTTTTAATGTAGTACATTTTTAACCATAGTGCTACCTTACCTTTTCGCGTTGTACAATCTAAACTGGATTTTAAATCAGTCTTCTAGCCTTGAGAATAATCTTGTTGGAATATTAATTGTTTCTTAAAAATGTATGCCTTATTTTCCTCTAAACTAAAGATACTTCTGTATAGAATATAGATGATATAACACCGATTAAGTAAACTTGAACGAATTCCTTAACTCAATCGGGCTTTCTTGACTGAAAGGTTTCAAGGTTCCCTAAACATTTAGTTTAAGTAATTACCAATTCTCCAGCTGCAAATTTTTAAGATTTTAAAAAGAGTTAATGTGTAGTTGCAATGAAGGCATTTGTATCGCATTTTAATAGGGCTGGTAAACTTATTTTGTTGCAAAATTTTAGACCAAAGGATCCATCTAGCTTGCATCTTAACCGTAAAAACAATGAATTCTTGGAAATCCCTGGATCATCTGAAGAAAAAGCTTAGATTAGAGCAGTGGTCAACCATGACCAGTGCTCTACTAAACTTGGGCTATTTTCATTCTGTTAAATTCAAAAGATTAGTTTTGATATTTTACTGTTTGGCGTGAATGTGAACGATACCTAGTTAATATTATTTCTTGAATCTGATTTTAAACCGTAATCGTACAAACCTAAAAATGTTAAGGTGTTTGGATGAACAGAATGCTTGCATAAAAAGATAATTTATTACCGTAAAACAAAAAAGTATGTTGCAAGGCAGTTTTAGATTCAGGATTCTTATTTCGTGGAACAATAAGCTTCCCGAATAGGTTTTTTTTTTGTAAATTGCTTTGTTTATAGCACTTAAATTTAGGTAAAAAAAATTACTAAGCGTTGTGAGTGCAACTTGAAAAATTCTTAATTTTGATTCTATAAATAGTGGGTAATTCAAAGAACTTCCTCTTAAATATTTAACTTAAAAGTTGTAAAATTTGCACTCTGTGTGAATAATTTTATGGATCTGTAGTAGACTACGGCTTTCACTCATTTTTTTCCTCAGAATTTACTTGTTTACAAAAATTTTGATGAATTGCCTAAGCCGCAAGGGCTGGCTTGTCATCTAATAATTAACACAAGGAACTGTATTAGTGAGATAACTATTTATGTTGGACCAGTTCTATTAACGTCTCAAAAAGTCCCCTACTACAAGCCTTTGATTTTTAGAACTACTCTGAATGTCTTGGTGCAATATGATCTAACCTGATTCTTGCTCCATAAAACTAAAACGTGGACATGTATCAAAATTTTTCAGTGTATGTTTTTTAAGAATCAATTTATAATATTTTATTTCCTTCGGTCTTAAACTCTTAATACAACTTAAGATATGATTTATGAGTTTTCGGTGCTGAATAATATTTGGGGAGGAAGAATTTCATAGGTTACCACGGGTTCCAGACAGGGTGATTACAATTGAGGAGCCTAGGAGCAAAGGGGTACAAGTGACTCACTTGTATCCCTTTACCACAACAATATTCAACGCCACAGCAACTACTTAGTGCCCTTAACTCAAATACTAAAAAAACTGCACTTGTACCCCTTGGCTTCTAGGCTCAGGGCCTGATTTACCATTAGGCCCACTAGGCCCGGGCCTAGGGGCCCCACAGTTTTGGGGCCCCCTAATTTTGGAAAGTAAATTAAAATTTATAATAGAAATAACTTTTTATACTTCCTAGAATATTTTTTCATTACTTTTTGACCAAATAAAGTATATTTTTATATTACTGTGATTATATTACTACATACATTTAATAACCTAAACTTTTATATATTTACTTGTATTAATACAATCCAAATTTACCATCTCCTTTCACGTGGTTGTGATAACACATAGGTACCGCGTGATGTGGGGGCCCCTTCCTGGATGTTGGGCCTAGTGTTACAAATTTTCTAAATCGGGCCCTGTCTAGGCTCCTCAATTGACATGGTTCTTGGACCTAGTTTTTGTGAATCATTGAATTTCTAAAGGCCCCTATAAGATTAAATTTTCGTTAATGATATGGGCAGAAAAAGCTTTCAATTAACTGTAGAAATTTGTACTATAACAGCATCATAACCTGTAGAAATATCACTTGGGAGAACGCAATTAACAATGGAGTTAATTTACTTGGACATTAAAACTGCAGAGAACAGTGGAACACCTATGGTTTAGATTTGTTAAATTTAACGCATGCTACATTATGACACGCATCTTAAGGATAAGAATTGGATAATCGGTATGCGAGATCGCTATTGCTTGTGTCGGTTGTAACACTAATACATTTTTATATTGCTTTTATAGCGGTGAGTAAACTGAAATGGCAGAGTTGGTATCCATCCACAAGTTCGACTCTCCGCCGCAAGATGGCGCTGCTCGTCAGTGGGCCGTGCGCTCTATGTTTGCCGGCGAGAAGGGAGGGGGCAAGGAAAGCGTCATCTGGTCGGCATCCCCCGTCGCCAACTCCTACGACATCGGGTCTCCCGAAGGGGACCAGACCCCTTCCAGGGGCGACTTCAGCTCCCGACGACCCCCCGTGGCTGTGCAGTGGAGGGATGTGGAGCTCAGCACTAAAACGGGTAAGAAATTAGTTTTCGTAAAACTAATGATTTGCGCTGGACAATGCGTGTGCAAACGGAAATACGGCCGTATTCTGTGCTTTCTGATCAGCGGTTAAAACGGCCATCAGAGTAGGATTCCACCAACAATCAGAGTCGGTGATTGCTTCTATGGTTGGTGGTTAACCGCTGATCAAGTAGCACAGAATACGGCTTATAATGGTGTAATAGTTGAATACAAGCCTAACTTCAAGAACGGTTCAACTTCAACGCCATGAATGCCTCATAAAATGAACTAATAGGGTGAGGTTGAACTTTTACAGCCCTCAGTTTTATGGGCCTCTAGTGAAGAGTCATTTGCCTCCTTGAACTGAGGTCAGGGTGATCCCCTTTTATTCAGTCATCTCCTGCTACCCCCTGAAAAGCTCTGGCCGTTGTAAAGCTCTAGCCCAGGGGTCTGCAACTGGTGGACCGCGGTCCGCGTGAGGTTATTTCCTGGACCTCCAAAACATTTTGAAAATAATTACTATGTATTACACAACAAAAATTAGTTAGATCCGCTATTTAAGGATCAAATTTCAAAAAAATTCTTGGGGGAAACCCCCAAACCCTCCATTTCTAGTGTAAAAACTTCTAATAATAAATTTAACCAAGCAGATAGCGTACTCAAATTACATCTTTGTAAAAATATGTGTACTATCTGAAGATAATAATTTAAAGTAGTAATATTAACTTAATATTTTTTCTCTGGACCTTGATGAAATTTTTCAAAATTATTTGGACCCCTTCTACCTTACCCTTACCCTTTGGGTTTTTTGGTAAAACTAATGCTTAGCACGGCTCCAGGTCTAGGGTTCTAAATATTTCTGAAGGTTCGGATTCCGGAACCGAAATGCTTTAGAATCGAAGCCCCGATGGAATTGATTGCAGCAGGAGTCTAATCTTTACAACTATTATATACTAATTGATAACAAATAGTTATATATCATCAATTTTAATCGAATCTAACAATTTTTTAGATCCGTGCCCGGTTTAACCATAAATGGATCTATAAAATGAACTAATTGTATCTCGCCCCCTCTAGGAGTTCTCTCCTGTTTTGGTGGTACTCTCCAGAAAACTTTTAGAAATTTGACCCTAAAAAAAGTTTTGACTAGTTTTGGTACACCCGCCAGTCCGAATTTGAGTGTCCGGTGCCCCTTCACCCAATTTTATACTCCCCTGCTTTTAGCGATCTTGAATAGTTGGAAATTTACATTTATATCAGTAGCTTACAATTTTAAATTGTCGGATTAATCTGAAAATGAAAGTAATGTTTTTAATTTGGGGTATTTAAAATCGCACAAGACCTACCGAACCACAAAAAGGCGTCCGGCGTTGACCGTACTTTCTGCAAAGGGATCAACTATCCTAGACCCAATATTAATTTTTGGCTATTGATGCATTTTGCGATCCACCTGTTTAGTTTGCTGGATTTTTTGTAGATATTTTAAGCCAAATATTCTCAACTATGAAGGTGAAAAAATAAGAGTTGCAGTGTCATCTAATCCCATATCCAGCTAACTGATTGATCGCTTATACCCCTTGTCTCTCGCTGCAATCGATACAAAGTTATTGTAATCTTAATCATATAGGCACAAGGAATCTTATTTAAAAGGAACTCGATGCATTATACTCTCGTAAAATCGCTGTGTACTAGTGTGTGTAGTTACAAAAGATAAGTCCCCGTCGGATGAAAAGTCAAAACAACGCATAGGAATGCTCTTGACTGAGTTTATGGCTTCCTTTTCCATTGTGGGTTCTCCTTTTACTGCCGCTTTCAGTTTCAGCAGGGCTGTTTCTCATGCAACATCGGGTCCGAATTACTGGGCTGTGGAAAAGAAGCAGTAATGATCGAAGATGTCGGTTCACCTTATCTTAGGCTCGTTTAAACTTGACTGTTTTATTGGTTTTTAAAAATTTTGGAGGAAAACGGATTAATTACTATAATATAACCTCATACTCTGAAAAATCAAGTGTTTTAACTAATAATTTTTTATAATAAGTTTATAAACGATGTCCGAACGAACTTTAAATAGACTATACTAGACAGCAACTTAAGTTGAACCTACTGCGTCACTAACACAGTAGTTCCCATCGCGGTGGCTGAATTTCGAGTGAAACAAAGAACGTAAATTATAAAATACGATTATTTCGTTAAACCCATGTTTAAATAGTCTATCGCTATTCGCGTATCGAATTTCCTCCTATCAACCCAACAGGCTTTGCGTTTACTCACTTTCTCCTTCCGCGTAGTGACGTACTGGGTTCACAAGAAACGTTGCTGTGAAGTATAGTCTCTGCGTTTTGTCCATGGGTGGATTTTCGGAGATGCCCTCCTTCCTAAATCCTCAAGTGTTGATATCCAATGACATTCTTTTAAATATTGTAACACTCGACAGGCTCTTAACTATAAAATCAATACTGTTTAATTAAACATACATAGTACAGATTAAATTTCCCAAAGATTATTTTATTTATGTAATGTAAGATGTCCCTTAATTTTCATTTTAGCGACAAAAAAAATGCAGACAATCGTAATGCAGTAGATAAAGAGTTAAAGTAACATATGTATGGTTTTTTTCAAGGCAAGCCCATTTTGAAAGGAGTGTCGGGAGCCGTGGGTACCGGCGAGCTGACTGCCATCATGGGTCCTTCAGGAGCTGGAAAGTCCACTTTGCTCAACGTGCTCTCGGGATTCACGTAAGTCTCGTCCATTAAAACGGAAAATTTTAATTTACAATGTAACCCCTCGAAGTAGACTTGCCATATTTTTTAAATTGCTTAATTAGTGGGTACCATAATAATTCTTCAAAGACTAAAAATTAAGAAAATACTCTTCAAACTGAAGAACAATAAACGAAAATAGGAGTGGGGCACCTTGGAACACTTTTTATTTATAGAATGAAATTTTTATAGAATATTTATTTAAACAGGCTAATATACTACTAAGTATAGTCCTTTGTGCAGCTAATAAAAAATTTCCAACTAATCATCTCTTAGAGTGTTCATAATAACAAATTTAAAAACCTCTTTTTAATCTCACTAGGTGCTTTACTATACTCTGTTCATTTAGAATTGGTGCCTGAGAAATGGTACTTTCCCCCACGCTAGAAGCGTAACCATAGTTACGCTCTTCGCGTATAGTCAATAGTAAGCCTTCGTCACTTTGACGAGGATAGTTGCTATGGTTACAGATAGGTGGTGGGGGAAGGAAACATTTTCGGGTGCCAGTTTAAAATGAACAGAGTATAGTGGCCCACCTCGGGACACTTTCCATAATAGTACAAAAATTTTATTTTTTTTAAATATAAAAATAACACATGAAAAATCTATGTTTAATAATTTAAAAATTAGACATCCAACATGTTTTAAATTCAAATGAGATAGAATAACAATATAGTTCAGTCTTGCAAATTTTGAAGAGTGGTACCCATGCTTATGATCCAAGGTGAATATGGTGGTCTTTAAAGTCCATTGTCGCTCTTTGCAGACGTCAGCAGGTAACCGGTGAGATCCTGGTGAACGGCAAAGAGCGCGACATGCGCGTCTTCCGCAAGCTCTCGTGCTACATCATGCAGGACGACCACCTACTGCCCCACCTCACTGTGCGGGAGTCCATCCACCTGGCCGCCTGCCTCAAGATCCCCTTAACAGTCTCCCCCAAGGAGAAGCAGAGAGCCGTAAGTCGACATCCACTGTTTTTTTACTCGACCCTTTCAATATGGTGGCGCATATGATGTCCCATCAATATAGCTTGTAACATCATTGTTGAAAAGTCGTTATGGGATCGTTTGTGTCTCTTGGGGTCAGCGCAAACTTTTATGGTACCAACGACGAGGATTGTTCATTTTGAACTGGCGCCTGAAAATATTTCCTTCCCCCACCACCGATCGGTAGGGATAAAGTTTGTAAAACTTTTCTAGGAGGCGGAACCCTAGATCCCCATCCAAAATCTTGACCTAACTTATTTGTTGCTCTCAATGAACACAAAATTTGGACCGTAAATTTGCGAAAACTCAAGCCCTATCTGAAAGTCGGCTAAATATCTACGAATAAAATTACTCGTGTGTACCCTGGAAATTATTGGGTTGAATTAAAGATTGCTTGTGGGCCTGTAGGAAAGCAATATAGGGTCAGCTTCATCATGAACTTTTTAATCTATAGACTTGGTTTGAATGAATTCAATAAAGACAGACTTGATCATTTAGCTTGCGTTTGAAAATTCCATCCGTTTTGACTTTATGCTGAGAAATTTTAATGAATATTCGCATTGTTCATTTTTTAGTTTCTTTCATTTCAGCTTTCATTTTTCAATACATTTTTGTGCTATTTTGAGACTCCTCCACATAGACTTAACTTAGTGCCTGGCCTAACAAATATGGTGCCTTGTCGGTTCAGCGAAAATCACGTGATGTCCACTCTAATATACTATTAGATCTCTATGGAAAGATTATTATAACAAACCGGACTTGGGAAAGTTAGCGGTATTTTACTGTATGAATGAGTATTAAGAAAAAACCCTACGCTACTACTCCACCTGCTGTGACAATTTCCTGGTAACAAACCTCTTCCATCTGCTAAACGTCAGTCTGTTCTATCTCTATTAAAGAAAGAGTATTGTTCCTTTAAAAACATTTTCTTTTAAAGAAATGCAGCGCTGCGAAACGGTCGTTTGTGAATTTCTCACGCATTGCCAACTTCGAGTGAAAATATGTCATTGTCGCGTGCGAGATATTCTAAAGAAGTGATGTGGTCGTGGAAGAGCGGGGTTTCTGCTCCGAATCTGACGGACTTTCCAAGATTTTTTTTTGTTCCGGATTCAGGATGGGCTTTATTTTGATTTTGTGTTGAAGCCTTATTCGCATAGTCACAGTTAAATCGACCCATTTCCAGAATGTTCTTATTTATAACAATCTCCATTCTTTTAATAAGGAACTTTCATCCTTTTAAGGTTTTTAAAAATTTTCACGCAATATTAGATCATGCAGGATAATTAGAATTACTCTTAAAAATTATTGCTCAATTTGAAAAATCTCGTAAGTGTTCCGTTAACATCTCTAACGTCATACATAATCGTGGAGATATTTGAAAATAATAGAAAATATAAAGATTTTCTAGTAATTTTTGACTGCTAGATATTAAAGATTAACTGTCCATAATTAAAAGATAATGTTGTAATAAATTGCAAGATAATTGTAAATAACTTAAAACGTTGAAGCTCTAAATTTTTGAAAGTAGTCTAGCATTCTTGGATTTTTAAAGTGTAGCTTTAGGGCCCAAAAAGTATATTCAAGCATGAGATTCTTCAGATTTTTGTCGAATTTTCAGACTTTTTCAGATCTTTTTGAGAATTTTCAGACTTTTTCCAGTTTTTCTGAGAGTAGTAATGTCTGAGTAAAATTAAGTTTTTTAGGTCAAATCTCGCAAGGTTTTCAGGGGGAGGATCCCCCAACCAGACCACCCTTTGGAACTAGGAACTTTATTATATTAAATTTTTCATATTACTGTCGTCTATATGCCCACAATCTAACTAAATATTTACCAAAAGGATACATTGAACCTATGAAACAATGTTATATATTATAAAATGTCGTTCACGCAGTTTTTCAGACTTTTGCATTTTTGTCAATCTCATCCCTCTATATTAGCCTTCAATATTTTCAAAAACATCGCAGTTTCTGCTGCCAGTTATATTTTAAAAATCCTTCTGCCCCCCGCCAAAAGTCAAACTTGAATCCGCCCCTGCTTTGGTTTAGACTAGTAAAGAAACGATATTTTTCTCGTTTAAAAGGGAAAATTTCGGTGATATGGATAATTTCGGAATAAATATGGAACATTTGGTGTAAATATCAGATGTACATCAAAATTAAGAAATTTTGTTATTTAGGTAGTAGAGTTCAAAAGTTCCCGGAATGATCGCCTACATTCGGTGTTTGTTGGAAGGGAATGTCTTTTTTGGAGGTTTGTAGCTCTAATAAGGAAAACACTCGGCCATCTGGAATTAATTTCCTGGGATATCGGTGTTAGCTGCCTGATCATGGCACTGTATATTTGGACGGCCTTTTTTCAACTAAACTCTACTCTAATTTCCACGGCCCGGCGTTCCATTGGTTCCATCACTAAGCGCCGAGACTGCTACGTAACCACGAGACCTACAGCGCATGCGCCACGGGCCGTTTGGGCCGTCCAAATATACACTTCGCCTGATCATTTCTGATAAAGCGAATTTTCAAATCGTCGAATTTTAAAATTTCGTCTTTAGAGCATCTTGAAAACATAAAATTCTGCGCTCTGTTTGACAAATCACTTTTTGAGAAGCTCGAGATGCTGACAAAAGCTTGCGCAAACGATGGCATGATAGAGTACGAGCGGTATTAAACATTTTCGTGAAAACCGCACGAACACTATAAGATCTTCCTATGACTGGACGCCATTGACTCTATAGTCTGTTTAGAATAGGCGGCTAAAACAGGATCAAAAACTCCTAATAACGCTCATCACGCAGCTTAAGTGACAGATTCTTTAACAGTATTTAACTACTTTTGCAATGGCAAGGTAGCCTAAACATAAGAAAAATTGAGGGCTTCGGTGCAAGAACCGGGTATCTCCACTGTCTACTCAAACTCACTTTCGGAAAATATTTGGCGACGTCTTCAACGTTGGTGTTTGTTTATGGTTTCTGTTTTATGATTGGCGTAAGTGCGAGATTAGAAACTGTTCAATTACTAGCCAAGATTTTTAGTAACCCTTGTACTCGAAACCATGGTTACAGCCTCTGATTGGTGGAAAAATAATTCAATATTTTCCTTCCACCAATCAGAGGCTGTAACCATGGTTTCCTGACCTGACCGCCGGTCAGGTTACCGGTGAATACGGCCGAGTTTTCATCACATTCCTCCATTTTACAACAAAATAAATTTGCTTCCAAATTGATCAGCTTTTAAGCCCTTAAATCGTAGTTTCTATCCTAGTTAAGTATCCTCTTATTCAATAATAATTAAAGTAAATATAAAATAGAAGGAATTTAGAACGCATAACAGGTCTACCATCCCATAGTTGTAAAAACCTAAAAGGTCTTCCCTGTAATTCAATGAAGATAAGATACTCGGTGCAACATTTATAAAAGAACTCCCTCTTATTGATTACCCTAAACCATCAACCTAAACCCCCCTCCCCTTATTAAAGTTTTTCAAATTCAGTTGTTCCTACAAAGACTGAAATTGAATGCGGCGTTAGTTCTAAGCGAGTCTCGAAGATAGCTAATATGCGCGCAAGATTTTTTTTCGATCCCTAGTAGGCTAGTAGCACAGTTCATACCAAATATGTCAAGTTTACGTGATTGCTACTAGATGTAAACGAAATTTGGCTATACTTGACGAAAATTGGACGAATCTTGAACATTTTTTATGCTTGGGTAAACATTTCACTGGGCTGAATCTGTGAAATTTAGTAATCAGCTAGCTAGAATTGGCGATTAATCAGAGTTGCGCCAAATTATTGTTAGCCATAAAAAAAGCCAAGCAAGAAAGTAGTATATTTTAGGGTTGCATTAATTGGCAGTGTATTGCTGAATTGGCGAATCTAACTTATAATAAACTTGATTTCAATGTGGAGATACCCGGTTCTTGCCCCGAAGCCCTCAATTGTTCGATGATAATTACATTAGCAACTGCTTCTAATACATTACGTCTCAGCCGCCTATTCTAAACGAAAAGTATGAGAAGTGATGGAAAATGCAACAAAGCAACTCAAGGTCCTCTAAAAAAATAGACCCAGGGGTGTTGTAACAGTTATACGAACTCTGGAGTGAGGATGCGGGAGGAAAGTACTTTGAAGGCCACAAAAGAAAAATTTTTCTACTTTTTAATAATTGGTAATGGACCGATTCCGGGAACTTTTTCAGCCTACGGGTACGATCACCCTGAGTGCAGGATCAGGCGTAACTCCCCGATCTCTTTGTGTGGTTAGGTGAGGTCAATTAGCGAACAAAAGAATGGGGTAGTTATCCACTGCCCGATAAGATCTACCTGATTCTGCGCTTAGGGTGACCGTGGCCGTTATAAATATAATATTAACCTAACCCTTATATATAATAAGTCGATGTTGATTGCAGGTGGACGAGTGCATGCTTTCACTGGGGCTGTCTGAGCGGCAGCACAACAAAGCGTGCCAGCTGTCTGGAGGTCAGAGGAAGCGGCTCTGCATCGCCCAAGAGCTCGTCAGCAACCCGCCGCTCATATTCCTCGACGAGCCGACCAGGTATATCCATCTGTTTCACTCAAAACAGTGATTTCAATCTCTTCGCAAGTGATGTTACAGTCGCGTATTTATTTATTTAAACACCACACGATATAGAATAAAAACAATTAACAGTGGTGACAAATGTGGTCAATTGAACATCAAATTTACAGTAGTACATTAACGGCCGTAATCTGTGCTACTTGCGATCAGCGGTTAACCACCAATCAAAGAAGGATTGGCCAACTGATTGGTGGAATCCTACTTTGCTGTTTCACCGCTGAATAGAAAGTACAAAATACGTTTAGAATATGTTAGGGAACATCTTTTTTACGCTGGCTTTAAAAAGCAGTGATTAATGAGAGTATACATACTACCAACCCTCTCCATACCTTGATAAAATTTTCGTTACCTAGTCTTAGACTCCTCATGGTTAATATTTTACACATTATCACTTGTTCTTTAACCCTTTATATCCTGAATTAACTTACCATCAATTGATTTTTTGCATCATTAGATAAACAAAAAATCGCTACAATGCAAAGGAGAAAGATATCCGATTGGTTCTGCCATCTCTAACCAGTTCTCTAAATTACACTCTTAGAGTCATTTTTAGTGCTGTCAGAAAAAGCGGTCATATTACGAATTTATAGGTGTTTGAACAAAGCGGTACTTATAAAGAGCCGCAAGGATAAAAAGGGTTAAAGGTTCTTACGCTAGGAAATTTTCAATCAGTCTGTTCTTTAGGTTCTCGCCCTCTCATTTAAAATGTTTCTATATGAATTTAATTACTATTGTTTGATAAACTTTATTGTGATCTTCACTTTCAGTGGTTTGGACAGCGCTTCGTGTCTCCAGTGCATCGAACTGTTGAAGACCTTGGCCCAAGAGGGTCGAACGGTGGTGTGCACCATCCATCAACCCAGCTCAAGAATATTCGAAATTTTTGACAAGGTATTGCCTCATTTTCTTGAATACACTAGGGCAGTGGTCCCCAACCTTTTTACCACCACGGACCGGTCAACGTTTGATAAATTTACCGCGGCCCTCTGGGGGGGGGGTGATTGTTTACACTCTAGATTATTTTGATTTATTAATTTAATTGTATTTAAAACGCGCTTTCAAAATAAAATACAGTTACACCAAAAAATAAATATAAAGTGATTTATAATTAATTTCATTCATTAATTTGGAGTATAAAACAAGGAACTTAAATTCCTTTTCAATGAAATGGTCTGCCCACGGCCCGGTACCATTTGATCCACGGACCGGCACCGGTCCGCGGACCGGGGGTTGGAGACCACTGCACTAGGGGTTATGATTCTGATACTTTTTTTTAAGCATTCAAAAGCCTGATGTTGCGTTCAATGTACTTTTGTCCATACGTTAATTTTATGGCATTGATTTCTTTGTATTGAGGAAAAAAACCTTTCTCACCCAACATTCCTTTTACTTTCTCATACAGAAATCGCGCACCTCCTATTCAATCATACAATTACCCAACTTAAGTGCTCTCAGGCCTTAAAATGCCTTTGCAAATACTGGATACAGGAAAATGTGAATAATATTTTCCTAAAAGAAATATTTTCCCATGAATAATATTTTCCTATAAAGTAAAATAGGATAAAATTCAATCAAGTAAAATAAAAATTAAAAGAAGTTTGAATTAAAGTTTCAGAAACATGAAGATTAGTTTAATTCTAATTACTTATTTTCTGTAATATGATCTGTAAGAAGGTAATATGATCACAAGAATTTAGGGGTGATAGTAAATGAGGACTTTAAATGGGTTCATCAGTGTTCATCTGCTAGTAAAAAGGCTAATAGGATATTGGGATACATTAAAAAAACGGTTTCTTCAAGGTCCGAGGATATTATTTTGCCACTATACAGAGGCTTTGTGAGACCTCATCTAGAGTGCTGTTCAGTTTTGGTCTCCATACTTAAAAAAAGTATTGATTCAATTGAAAGGGTTCAGCATAGGGCTACTAAAATGGTCAAGGGTCCAGTTTAAGTTATGAGGGAAGATTAAAGAAGCTAAATATGTTCACTCTAGAGAAAAGAAGGATTAAAGGGGATTTGATTCAACTTTTTAAAATGGTAAAGCAAGGGGACAGAGGGACTAGACTTCAATACGGGTAATAGAGCAAGGGGTCACAATTTCAAATTAGACTGATTGTAGAAAGCATTTTTTTAATAGAGTAGTGGATAGATGGAATGCGTTGCCTGTAACAATTGTAAATTCAAGTGGGGTAAACGAGTTCAAGAGGAAAATTGAGATACTGGGATTCCGGTAGTTTGGGTTAAAATGACTGGACCAACCTTGCTGGGCTTACGCCTGTAGTTGGTCGACTTAATTTGTATTTGTAATAAAAATCCTTTAAGAAAAAAACTTTCAGTTTTGTCATATTTGTGAAATGTGTTGTGGTGTTTCTTGTAGCTTTACATGTTAGCCGAAGGCGTGTGTATTTATAGAGGATCCACGAAAGACCTTATTCCGTTCTTTTCTGCTCAAGGGTTGACTTGCCCACAGTACCATAATCCAACAGATTTCGGTAAGTTGAGGCTAAAGTTACTTTCTTATTCAATGCGTGGAAACATGAAAAATGTTTCAACCTGTTCTTCCCCCAGCCATGGAAGTGGCGACGGGCGAGTACGGCGACATGATCGAGAAGTTGAAGACGGCGGTGGACTTGCAGGACGACTTGGACGACATCTCTATCCTGGACGTTTCGACCACGAGACAGGAGGTCGGGCTGCAGGCCTCCACCCTCTGTCTGCTAGATGACCAGATGGAGAAGAGGCCTTCCGTCTTCAAGGTGAGTAGTTCACTGTGTCGCATCAGGTGAATTATGCGCCATTAATACTTGGCCAACGTATTACGCTCACCAGAAAAACTCCAAATTTCTACAATTAAAAAAATGGGAGTGTTTCGTAATAGCACTGAGCTATAAAGCAAACTAGCGACAACCTCCGATTGTTTAACATGCGACCGAACGTGCCGGGCAAAACAAATTTCTCCATAGACTGACATTGTAAGATGAACTTTTTTGAAAACCACCTTTTCTAAGGATAGATTTAGGTGGTGAACCCTACGGGTACAACAAACTGACCTTTAAGGCCTTAGAAGCATGATTCCCTCCGATGACAGTGTTGGCAATTTTTTTTCACTATACTTGATTGTGTAACGCTACACTTGAGGGGTTGGTACAGCAACTTGTGCTAAATTTTTGTAGCACTTTTATAATCTATAATTTGGTTGTACATAATAAATTTAAATGAAGTAGAATAGTTGATAAAATATCGGATTGATGATTATCTTTATTTATTAATTGATGATTGGCTTTCTTACGAGTAGAGTAAAACTAATCTATACAGGTATTATCACATTATACTGTAATAGTTAACATTTAGATTAGTGTTTCCCAACGTGGGGCGCACGCCGGTGGGCAATATGATTTTTTAGGGGGGTCAATTTGAAAATGTTCAATCAAAATGCCCCCCAAGTGGGGCAAAAGGTTTTATTTAATTTCCAAGAAGGAATTTTGAAAAAAATAGACATGGGGCATGGAAAATTTAGAAAGGCTTCAATGGGGCATGGACCGAAAAAGGTTGAGAAACACTGATTTAGATATACAGTCAAGATTAAACAATAACAGACTAATTGGAACACTGCTTACCTGAATTGCATACACTACAGTAATGAAAGGATGTTGCTGTTAAAGATGGTGGTCCTAGTATTTTTCTAGTTTTAACACCTGCGTATTCAATGTAGGCGAATTCTCTTGAAAGCAACTTAGGAGGCTATGCTACAAGTTCGTGGAATCAGTTCAAAGTTCTGACCTACAGGAGTCTAATCTGCACACTCAGAGAACCTGTAAGTATGATTTTTCAGTCTTTTTTTGTTTCGTGTGTTTTTTGGGTTACCTGCAATCATATTAAAATTTGCTATGAGTGTTTTGCTTGCCAAATTAAATTGCGAAGTCTTGATTTTAAAATCTTGCAGGGTCAAATGAACTATTACTTAGTTGAAATTTCATTGAAAGCAGCAGAGTCGAAATTTTTTAATGGGATAATTTTAAACTAATATATTAACAGTTTACAAGATTGCCTTATAGGAAGCTTCCTTTTGATTTAAATCAACTGCAGAAATTCGGTATTTTATTATTAAATATTTACGTTTGGATATAATATTTTTGAACACTGTAAAAAAAAACTGTAGAAAAACAGAAATTTTCAAAAACAATGACTATGTTTACAGAGATATTCTGTCATGTAACATTCCCACCGCACTTCTATTTATTTTATGTAAAATAACAGTTTTTATCTAGTATTTCAGCTTATCTGTACTTAAACAGAAACTTACTGCATCGAAAACAAATACAGCTATTGGCAACATTATACTGAATCTTCGTTGGTTCAGTGGTAGCGTGCGTGCTTAGCATGCGGTAGGTCGTGGGTTCTATCCCCGGATATTAATTAATTAAAATTAAAAAACTCTACTAAAATAAGTGCATGCGCACAAGCAGAAAATTACTGAGAGGCAACAGAAAAATCTGTAGCTCACTTGACAGAAAGTTTCCTTTTACAGCATTTACCTGTAGGTAACAGTTTTTTTCTGTTTACAGGATTTTTCGGCCTACAGAAATTTTCTGGCAACTTTTGCTGCCAGAAATTTTCTGTTTTTTTGCAGGATTATTTTTTACAGTGAAGACACACCTTAAATAGCTTAAATTTTCTCAAAAAGTTAGAAGGGCGTTTCCTCCCATGACCCCTTATAAATCCGCCCCTGCCTTTTTTTTAAAAAATATCATGAGCAAAATTTATAGAATGCAGTTTCATGCTGTCTTTCCGCGCGGCCACACACTTCGATAAGATGTGATGCGGCACGCTCAGTCGTCACTCCTATACTCTATTCATTTAGAATTGGCGCTTGAGAAATAGTGCTTTCCCCCACGCTATACTCTGTTCATTTTGAACTGGCGCTTGAAAATATTTCCTTCCCCCACCACCGATCGGTACCCATAGCAACTATCCTCGTCAAAGTGACGAAGAAGGCTTACTATTGGCTGCTCGAAGAGCGTAACTATGGTTACGCTTCTAGCGTGGGGGAAAGCACTATTTCTCAAGTGCGAATTCTAAATGAATAGAGTATTGAATAGAAGCGTAACCATAGTTACGCTCTTCGAACAGCCAATAGTAAGCCTTCTTCGTCACTTTGACGAGGATAGTTGCTATGGTAACAGATAGGTGATGGGGAAGGAAATATTTTCAAGCGCCAGTTCAAAATGAACAGAGTATAGTTTGTTTTCAAGCTCATCAGTGTGATATTTTTTCATCGTTGTTTTCTTTCTTTAGATGGCGACGCAGCTACGCATGTTCGCTCACGTGGTGGTAGGGCTGCTGCTGGGTCTGCTGTACTTCGGCATCGGCAACGACGCCAGCAAGATCTTCAACAACTCCGGATTCCTCTTCTTCTCGCTGCTCTTCCTCATATTCACCGCCATGATGCCCACCGTCCTCACCTGTGAGTCTGCATTTGGTGTATTATCATTATTGAATGGGTCAAAAAAAACCTCTAGGGGAGGTGGGGTACATCATAAAAGATTCGGAATTGCATTGCAGAACCCAGGGTCCTAGATGTCATTCTAAGGGGCTAGGAGGTATTGAATCTACCCACGTGACCCGAAGAACAAATAAGCGAAAGTTTCGTCTTGCCGATGTCCAGATGCGCCCAGCGACGTTTTCTCGATTGCCTTCCCCACAGAATTCAATCTAACTACTTATTATTTTCATGATTACATCAGAAGCGATCGATGATGGTTTACTTAAAGCAAAATATTGGATCGTGTCTATCATGATGGAGGAATATCCACATCATCCCGGCTTTCTTGACGAAGTAGGGTGGCTCCCGTGGGTAGTTTCAATACCCCCTAGCCCCTTAGGGTGACGTCTGGGACTGTGGGTTCCTATGCAATTATGAATCCTTATGATGTAACCTACTTCCCCGGTCTACTACTATTCGGCGCTGGCCGTTTAGGCGCAGCCGTTTGGGCGCGGGCCGATTCGGCGCTGGCCGTTTCGGCGCCAAAAATAAAATGAACGTAAATAGAACTCTTTCATAATCCTTCCAAAAATTAAAAGAAAAAATTTTGTTTCGCGCCGAAACGGGCCGGCGCCCAAACGGCCCGCGCCGAAGCAGCCAGTGCCCAAACGGCCGCGCCGAAACGTCCCATTCCGCTACTTCCCTTACTGTATATAGGGCCGGATGCAACTACGTTCTGTAACGTGCTAAAGAACCGGATTTTGCCTAATAACGATCGCCACAGAACGCCTGCTCAGGAGGTGGCGTTTTACGACGATCCGGCTGACGTTTTCCTTCTGATTGGCTGAAGCGTTCCACTGCGTAGCAAAGCGCGGGAACGGTAGGGTACAATCAAATGCACGTGGTTCAATGACGTAGTTCTTGAAAACCAATCAGCGGCATGCTGGAAAAATGACTCAGGAAAACGATAGTTGAGTTGTTTCGAAGTAGGATTCGACCGGTCTCAAACACTGCAAATAAGCATGTCTGAAATTAAGACATTTAAGCGTCTGAAACGATCATTCAGACGCATAAACGTCTGACCCTATATAATTTCAGACACCACAAACATCTGAATTTAGAACATGTAAGTTGTGTAGTATTGAGGAGCTGACTCAAACGTCTGATTAGTGACAATAAGTCTGAATTTAAGACGTTTGGTTTAAGGCATACAGAAATTCCCGTACATAAAGTCAGACATTTAAATTCAGATACTTGATGTGTCTTAAGTCATCCTGTGTTGATGATGTATACACATAAAATATTATAAATTAAAAACTTTTGCCCGAGTTGAAGTTTTTTCAATTTTCAAACGTTGCTGATCGAATCATAAATGCCCTGCATTAATTACCTAATATTTGCATTTCTGTACAACATTTTTTTTTGGTGAGAAATGATAGTTTTAAATTTGAGCATATCCATGTTTTCATCTTGGTATGAAGCCTCTTGTTTCAAATATGAAGAACCATGCTTTTAATTTTGAAACAGTCACCTAGGAAATTATAATTATTTTAAATTTATTTTTAAGCTATTTTCATTTTATTGGTTTAACCCAGTAAAAACATCCCGATATTGTGATAATAAGTAATCTCAAATAATCGCGCGGTCTATTAAAGATTTTTAGTGCCATGTAGAGGCCTTTAAAATACTTGCTCAAAAGCAATTTTTTATCTAAAAAAATATCCAAATCTAGAAAAAAAGAATTAAAAGAAGATCTACAATTAAACTTCCTTAAAAACAGCATTACAAGAAGTAATGGGCTAAATCTGTAACAACGAGTTTATGTAATGAGTCCTTAATGCCGGCAAGTACCAGTGGCTGAATGGCAAGCGCGCTCCCCTAGCAAGCGATAGACCCGGGTTCGAAACCTACCCTCCCCGGTCACGTTATTTATTTTTATTTTTCCCTCATCGGTATTTCAGACGTTTGAAGTGTCTTACATGGGCAATTTCAGACGTTTCAGGTGTCTGAAAAATTGGAATTTCAGACGTTTCAAGCATCTGAAACAGCGGTATTTCAGACGCTAGAGGCATCTGAAATATTTCAGACACATTTTTGTGTCTTAAATTTGAACCATCCATTTCAGATGCATATGTGTCTGAATTTCAGACATTTCCATTTACAGTGAAATCGTCGCAAAACGTAGTTGCATCCGTCCCATAGTCTCTATATCCTCTGCACTCACAGGGTGTTTAGTGTTTCATAACTTCTAGGAAGGGTAGGGCACACTTAGACGACGCAGAATCACCCAGAAACTGGGGGGGTCGGAAATGCACCCCTAGTGACCTAAGGGTTTTTATAAGCCGGCAGGGGAGGTTGTTTAATCCACAGTGAAATTTGACAAGTAACCTTTTATGATTGGATTAAAACCAACAAAATCGTTAAATATCGGCATCTGTTGCATAAAAACAGATTTAAATGCGCAGTTTAATTAGTTTTATGGAATAATGACATGGGGGGAATAGATGGTTTTATAGCTCTATCTTTAAATGGTAAGTGTGATTTTCCACAAGGAATTATAAAACTTCCCGTGCCCGCTTACAAAACCCCTAGTTCGTTAGGGGTGGATTTCAGACTCCTTTCCTGTGCGATTCAGTCATCTAGGTGTCCTACCCCTCCTAGAAGTTGCGAAACATTTATCTGAAACACTCTGTATATACTTGGTCTTCCCTCTCTACTGTATTGATAGATGACTGGTCCACAGAGTACCAGAACAGAGTCCATGACCCCCAAACGTATATGAAGTTTTCACTGAAAGTGGTATTAAGCTTAGTGGACCACGGTTGAGCACTCGGTTCTATTCAGTTAACGTTCCCGCCAAATCCCGCCATGCCTAGTGCCATATAACCATAAACCAACCAACCGCCATGCTCTTTTGGACAAAAACATTGGAAATATTACTAAATAATTTTAAATTCATAAATTAAAATGCTTACATCAATAATTTTTCAGTTTATCATTAGTAATCGTGAAAAATTATATATAATTTCAATATATGACGTTTAAAAGAGCCTGGCGGGAGCTTTAACGGAATTGAACCGGGCATTTTCTAAGAAAAATTTTTTGCCAGTAGAGGTAATAACTAGTAAAATATTGCAATTACTTAAATTTGCTTACATTCCTAGAAATGCTGCTCTGCTAATTATGTGTATTTTGTCTTCGTTTAGTCCCCATGGAGAAGACCATATTTGCTAGAGAGCACTTAAACAGTTGGTACAGCACTAAAATATACTACATCGCCAAAACGGTCGCTGAAATCCCTTTCCAAGTGAGTATAATTATAAATTAATATTACTGTTATTATACACTAATGGTAGCTACGAATAACACCTTTCCCTTTGCAGATTCTCTTCCCTGTGATTTACTGCAGCATCGTGTACTGGATGACAGCCCAGCCCAACGATATGGTGAGGTTCGGTCTCTTCGTGCTCTCGTCCATCATGATCTCTCTGGTCGCCCAGTCGGTCGGACTGCTCATCGGAGCGGCCACCAGTGTTCAGGTAGGAATTCTGCTCGTTTCAATTTCTATCTGCATTATTATACTTTATTCATTTAGAATAGGCGCCTGAGAAATAGTGCTTTCCCCCTCGGCTATACTCTATTCATTTAGAATTGGCGCTTGAGAAATAGTGCTTTCCCCCACGCTAGAAGCGTAACCATAGTTACGCTCTTCGCGCAGCCATCAACAGTAAGCCTTCTTCGTCACTTTGACAAGGATAGTTGCTATGGTAACAGATTCGGTTTTGGGGAAGGAAATATTTTCAAGCGCCAGTTCAAAATGAACAGATTATAGAAGCGTAACCATAGTTACGCTCTTCGCGCGGCCATCAATAGTAAGCCTTCTTCGTCACTTTGACGGTGATAGTTGCTATGGTTACCGATGATTCAGTGGTGGGGAAGGAAATGTTTTCAGGCGCCAATTCAAAATGAATAGTGTATAACCATAGGGTACTGTCACCCCAGCTCGTGGTCGGTATCAGTTTGGTAGATCAGTGACTTCACCATGAAGTTACTTAGGGGTCTGTTAATTATCATGACCCCCGGGGGTCCCGCTATTGTCGAAGGGTGTCACATTGTATGGCCACGGTCATACTGGCTCGTTTTCCGTATAAGTTCAGAGCATTAGTGACTTTTCTGCCCATCGGATGATAGAAAAAACGCAAACAGGGTGCAGAACTTGAAGCAACGGTCACCCTGGGCGCAGACCAGGCGTAATTGCTGAGGCGATGACTTCTCCGCCCATCACACAATAGGGCAACCACAAACCAGGAGGTTTCTCGGAATTTCCCTTTTGTGTGATGGGCGGAGAAGTCATCGCCTCGGCAAATACGCCTGGTCCTGCGCTTGCCATGACAGTGTCAGAAGGATCGCTCAGTTAGGTTGAATTTACGTCCTAAACCGCTCCTCTGAAGGCGAAAATGAGAAATTTTCAATAAAAAAGGGGTTCAAAAGTTAAAGGGGGTGAACAGTCATCTTGGGACACCCTGTATATACGATACGTCCAATTCCAGCCGTTGATTACTTCTAACCTGTTTTGATGGTTTCAGAACGCTGTGTTCCTTGCGCCCGTGGTGTCCATCCCAATCCTGCTGTTCAGCGGCTTCTTCATCAGCCTGGACACCATTCCGCCCTACCTCAAGTGGCTGTCCTACCTCTCCTACATCCGCTACTGCTACCAGAGCGTGCTGCTCGGAATCTACGCACTCAACCGGCCAGAGCTCGCCTGCGACAAGATCTTCTGCCCATTCCAGGTGAGATGTTCAGTCCTTTATGGAGAGAGCAGTTCGTTACCTTAATTTAATTCTCAAAGTTCATTTAGAATAGGCGCCTGAAACAGGATCAATTACTCCTAATAACGCTCATCACACAACTTCAGTGTCAGATTCTTTTACAGTATTTTAACTACTTCTGTTTAGGCTGCCTTGTCATTGCACAAGAAACATTTTTCGATGATAATTACAATAGTAAATGTTTCTAATATCTTTCGTCTCAGGAGCCTATTCTAAATGAACAGAGTATACCAGGCTCAGATCATTGCCTAAAATGCCCGTTTACCTCTTGGATTATCGTTTTCTATGGTGAAAAATTAAAAGTTTAACATCACGAGAGGGAGATTATATGCTCTGAAATCCCCCCTGAGCGTAGCAAGAGGTTATGAACGTTCAGGTCAACCTTTATTATAAGAAGGGACAAAATGGAGTATCCAAAAATTAGGCGAAATACTACAGGGTTCCAACGAGTCGGGGAAAACCTGGAAACGTCGGGGAATTTAAATTTCACCAAAAAATTCAGGGAATAGTCGGGGAAAATTGCTTATTTTGGCTAAAAACCTGGAAAATCATCAAAAATACCTGGAAAAAAATTTTTTAATGTTTACGTGTCAATTTTGGCTCTAGTAAGTTAATAAATAGTCAATTTATTGAAAATTATTTGTTCAAAAATGCAAGAAGTATCTGAAAAATTCCGTGAATTGCTAGTTTTTTACCGAAAAATCTTAAAAATGGACCTGGAAAAGTCGAGGAATTTTATTTCTGAAATTGAGTGGGAACCCTGTACTAAGGAAATTAACTAACATTTTCTTGAGGAAGACCTCCCTTCAAATAATATTTAGTATTAAAAGTTGTATGGGGTAAAAAAAATTATATATCCTCCGAAGTTTTTGAAAATACAGCAACCTCACTGTACCTTCACAATATGTAAATAACCTTCTTCCCTCTTTCGCTGAAAAAGTTTCATATTAAAGACGTCCCCAGTAAAATTTATCATGGTTGAAAATGAAACAAATTTGCGGCCCGCCACTTGACTTATGATTTCAACTGCGGCCTTCGAGTATTTAGAAGTTGAAACCCCTGAAATATATTAATTTTCACAAAAATCTGTTTTCCCCTCGGTAAATATTTTGGGTTATCAATTGGCGCTTTTTTGTGTTTGTCTTAATTGCCTATTCTCTTATCTTTCTTAGGAGCCGATGGACTTTCTCAAGGAAATGGACATGTTAGGGGGAAATCTGTACATCGCCTATGCTGCCACTTGGGGGTTCTTCTTCGCATTTAGGTTGGCTGCTTACTATGTTCTGTGGTACAGGATTGTGTACAACCGGTGAAGTGATGAACACTTTTTTATTCTTAGCTTAAGACTTTTAGATTGTGATTTTATAGTCGTTTTTTACATTGAATTGTATTTGTGTTTACTTTTTGAATAAAGGAATTCAGGTTTTTAATGAGATTTTTTTTCTTTGGTGTCGACTGGATTCTTTAGTCCTTGTAAAGCAAATGCTAGTCTCTTATTGGTTGAACGAAATTTGCTTTTCTTTTTGTTTGAGGAAATTAACAAGTCATGTGTGGTAAAGATGGGGAATTAGACTACAGAAATTTTTGCAGCGTAGCCAAGTCATTTATCAGTTTTTAAACTCATTGTCTTATACTTTACATGGTTAGTACTGTGTTTAAAAAGTACTTAATTTTAATTGTATAGTACTTTTGTACTTCCATCAAAAGAATGGTGTAAAAATATTTTCTTCGATAATTTTAATTCAACTAGTGCAGGGGTCGGCAACCTATTGAAACGGAAGATCCAAAAGTAACAGTTTACGAAATTTCCCAGTTTTTAAAGAGCCTTAATTTTTTTTTGCTTCAATATTATAGTATATGCCTAATATATATTTGATTTTATATTGGGAGGAAGATTTTAGATGGGGAGCATTTTAACCCAACATTTTTTCTGGGGTACTTCCTTTCGGGTAAGGTACTTTTTTAAATCAAGTTTTAGATCACTCCTCATAATGTCACAGAATTTTCAAGGAAAATCAGCACATATTCCAAAATTTTTAAGAGTGTTTAGGAGTTCTCCCCCAGATTTTGTTTGGAATTGTTATCCTTAAAAGTAGAGTTTTGATTTTGACTCATCATGAGAACTTAAAAATATATTCTGATTTTTAAAAAGTATTGATAGTAAATTAATTTTTTCGAATGGAACTAGAGAGCCGCAACTTTACATCGAAAGAGCCGCAGGTTGCCGACCCCTGAACTATACTCTATTCATTTAGAATTGGCGCTTGAGAAATAGTGCTTTCCCCCACGCTAGAAGCGTAACCATAGTTACGCTCTGCGAGCAGCCAATAGTAAGCCTTCTTCGTCACTTTGACGAGGATAGTTGCTATGGTTACCGATCGGTGGTGGGGGAAGGAAATATTTTCAAGCTCCAGTTCAAAATGAACAGAGTATAGTGCATTGCGTTCGAACAATTCGAGCGAATCCCCCTCAACGCTTCTTTTCTGTGGGTGCATAAAATATCCCCCGACGGGTGTTCTATCAATCATTTGTGGATTCAAAATTACTTACAAAAATTGGCTTGCTGAAAGTTCCAAAAATATGTGAATAGTTGACGACTCTTGGCTATTTTAAAAACTTATTAATCATGCAAATGCTAGTAACTTTGGAATAATAAGCACACAAGTAATCTAATAATGTTGTTATCGGAGACGAAATTTCATTCAAATATTCTTGTAAAGTCATTGAAAACATTTAGCTGACAGTTTTAAATGCGTTCAAGAAGGACTAAATATTTTATAGAAGTTTTAAAAAAGTACTTAATTTTACTCTTCAAAATTCAGCACAAACCATGATTTGACAGAACTTAAAACGGCTATATTCACCGCCTTTCAACTAAAAGTTAGAAGTTTTGATTCAAGGTAAACCTTGGGTTAGTGGTGAATACGGCAGTTAGAGTTCAACCTCAAATCCTGACCAGTCACTATTTAAATTTTAACTATCTTTTATCGGGTATAAAATCGTAAACTCGCATAATGCTGATGGTCTCGGAAAAAGTTCAAACAAGTGTATAACTTCAAATGAAGATTTTGTAGCTCAAGAGACATACGTTAAAATTTGGAATTGTTGAGTTCTTTCCCGGCTATTTGTTTTTAAGGGTACAAAGACATGATTGTAGTCGAAAATTAGATTTTTACGTTTTGGACCATCTATTTTTTTTATTTTAAAGGTTGGAATTTAATTTTTTTGTATGTATAAATAATACTACAAAAACAAATTTCAGTTGTTAATTTTCAATTTTTGTGAAATATTTCTTTTTTATCTTGAGTTGAACTTTCGGAAAAATTTTAAGATTTAATTTGCATTTGGGTACCATTTACAAAAACGGTATTCAATATTTTTGTAAAGTGTCGCATGTATTTTTAAAACAAAGAACAAAGTAGACCAAATCTTATAATTGGTAAACAATCGTGTATTTTTTAAAACAGTATTGAATGTAGAAGTTTTTTTAAAATGATTTTTTTTCAAATTAAGATTTTTCTTTAAAAAATCAGGTATGAGTAAAATTTAAAAAAAGTTGTTTTACTTTCCTGGTCTTCACATAGGTGTGAGATAATTTTACAAAAATACTGAATACGTTTTCGTGGTACCAAATTAAAATCTCAAAATTTTAACAAAGTTCAACTAAAGATCAAACAAAGAAATATTTCACAGAAATTGAAAATCAACAACTGAAATTTGAAATCCCGATTTGAGCAAGTTTAAAATTCTATAAATGTTAGATTACACGAAACAAGATTCCAGAACTTCTCCAAAAATATTTAAATTGTATGCAAAGCATTTTAAGTATTGAGACAAATAAGGACTGGCAAAAAATTTCATAAAAAAATCGTATTACATTGCGTTGGGCTGCTGCGTAATCCTGAAACTAATTTTTTAATCAGTATGACGTCGGACTCGGGATCAGAAGTTGTTGGATTCTTAAGTTTCCAATGTTATTTTGAATGTCTTGTGTTATTTCAGTTAATTTGCAAAAATGGACATAAAGCAACAAATAAAACTCGCCAGAAAAAAAATTAGTTGTACTAGTTTGGTATTTTCAAGTTTCCTTGAAAATTGCCAACTCCCGTGGATTTGGAGACTAATGGCCGTGTTCACCTAACCTAACCTTCACTTATCTAACCTAAGGTTAAACCTGGAATGAAAACTTCTTATTGGTAGTATAAGAGAGGAAACTATATTTGAGCCAAAATTAAATGGTTTCTTAGGCAAATTCGTTCCGGAATTTAAATATACTCGTTGCTTAGTACTGAAACTCTCATCAGACAAAACATCTACAAATTTTGTTCCTTTTGCCAGCCTTGCTCACGATTGAAAAAAAAATTAATTTATTTTTGCATTGACTGGTCTTGTATTACGCATCCTTTAAAAATTTATAATCGAAAAAGAGCAACAAATTATAGATTTTTTGTGAAATGTGAAATGTTTTTTCTATGTGAAATTTTTGAAAAACTACCGTTTTTCTGTACTTAAGTGCCTAATGCATATAAAAACACCGAATGGGGAACAAAATTAATGCATCGTTACTGAAATTGTGAAGAAAGGTGGAAATAGGGGGTTTGTTTCCTGATGAGAACACAACCTTAACAATACACAATGTGGACCGGGTATCGTATCGGTAGATAGTTTTACATATACAGTTTGGCCGGAACCTTTTTCCTCCCCAATGAGGTACTCACGTTTTGAGATTAAATTTTATTAAAATAGTAGATAAAAAACCATGAAGAATGACGTTTACATCAAGTATTTCCGTAGCCTAGTTTCTGTGAGATATAAATTTTTGAAATTTCGTTTTTTGTTTGGGCTCGAAAACACTTTCGAATCACAAATCATGCGCTGTGAGGTCACATCCAATAGAAGCCCGTTTTCTGATAACGTGACTTTTCTGACGTTTTGGCAAAAATAAAATTGAATTTGAAATTATTTAAAACACATTTTTGAACTTAAAAATCAGAAATTTGGGAGTTTTAGACCATAATGTATCGAAAAAGTATAAAATTAAGCAAATCCCTCACTCATGCAAATACCTCATTCAATAGAAAGGCGTTGAGAAAGTAATTTTTCATCTTGACTGTCGAGTGAATAAAGTCACACTCTTTTTAGGGCCTATTCATAGTCATTCTGATATCTCTGAAGGGAGAGACCAACCAGAAATGGGTGAGGAAAATTTTTTTAACAGGGGACAAACAAGAAAAACAATTTTATATGAAACTGGGCTAAAATTTTCCAACAATTCCGAACCCGTTGGAATTATTCCGCTATCTTAATTAGTTTAAAATTTGCTACTTATTAACCCACGTGGTCTAGAACCCGGTGGGGGGACAGGGGCGAGTCCAGGTTTGAGTTCTGAAGGGGAAGGTGGGCACAAGGATTTTTAAAACATCCCCAGCAGCAGAAACTGCGAAGTTTTTGAAAATAGGGAAGTATATTATACTTTTTTGGCCCTGAAGCTACATATTAAAGCATTTAAAAAAACTTTTTTTTAGAAATTATCTTTAAATGTTATTTTAACCAATTAACTTCCAACCTTTTGGGGGTGCATGTTTGCTCAGAAGCTGCCTAGGCTCGTGCAGGATACCTTGAGAGAGCGGGGTGAAAGGGCGCCGCCATAATAAAAACTTAATCTTTTATGATTGAGGACAAAGCGGAATTTTAGAAAATTACTTTTCTCGATAGCAAAAATTAAAGCAATACTGCTACTTGAGATATTTTGATTGTTTATTTAAATACGGTTTTAGCTCATTTTGAAAGTATGAGAACACCATATACTTTTATTAAGTAAGAGTGTGTATATATGAAAAAAGAAGTTCGGCGCCTTGAAATTTAACAACTTCGCCTTATTAGTTATATCGCCTTAATTTTAGTGCATAAATTCTATATTATATGGTGCAAAAAATTTCCTTTTGGGGGGGCTCAACGCTCAAGCCCCCTAGCACCACCCCCCTGGTGGATCCGTTACTTGGGGAAGAAGAGGGGGATTTCTATGTCTTGCGCCAGTCACCTGTTTGGATTTAGTGATTGATTATACGTACTGAATCATCCAGAAATCGTGAACTATAATTTGTCCTTAGCATTGCTAAGGCTGGTGGGTTTTTTCATCAAAATACTAGCTAATTAATTTATTAAGTACCTGTGTTAGTTAGAATTAACCGATTCTTGCTGGCAATTATTATTTTTTCTCGGGAGTATCAATTCCACTTTTGCAACCCTCAGTACACGTTGAGAAATTGAATATTATTCTCAACCTTATATCTTTAGTTTCGTCACAGTCCACTCTTTCAAGCTAACTGTGTTAAACAGATTCACATGTCTTGTTGTTGAAACGTTTCGCGCCTGGAAGACGGCCTATTTTATAAATGTTAGTTTTTTTACTCAACTTACTGGTTAGTATTACAAAAATTTTAACCAACGTGTTCATACTTCCTTGATAATTTTTCATTTCAGGTTTCCAAGGGCGTAGCCAGGGTTCAACTTAGGGAGGGGCAAGCAGGGTTGACTTTTTTGTTTGCAATTTTAAAGTTCCGTGAGAGAGACCCGTCTAGTTTCAACAGGGGGTCTGGAGGTCCTCCCCAGAAAATTTTGTGAAATATGCCCCTAAGAACAGGGTTTTAAATTGTTTTTTGGTACAGGTAAACCCAAATTTGGACATACATTTTTAGGTAGAATTTTGATTTTAATGAACTTATTACAAAAAAAGTTTGAATAATAAAGGTTTTAATACTAAAGGGGGGCCTGGGGACCCTCCCCCAGAAAAATTTTGAAAATTTGACCCTAAAATACTGGGTTTTAACTTAATTTACAGTAAAGTTAATTACTCGGGACTTAGGGGGGGGCAGCTGCCCCTCCCTGCCCCCCCTTGGCTACGCCCATGCAGGTTTCTTGAAATCATACACAAATTCCTAGGGATTCTAACCATAAAGTACATTTTATAATGACTAAACTTTATTTCTAGAATAATAATTCCTACAGGATCAAACGAATTTTTTTTGTGTATAAAAATAAAAGAATAGGTACTATAATTGTAGGCATTGAAGATCACTTTAACTTTCACGAAAAGATAGCGCTAGCGCTACTTGTATTCGCAGTAGTATTCACTATTACAGATAATATCTTTAATAATAGGGGAAATTATAAAAAGCTGTTTTTCTGTTTTTTGTATGCTATTCAATAAAAATTTAAAAAGCAATACAAAAAAAAGATGCTGGATAAATCATTTAATGTTTAATCATTTAAAGATCACTTTAACTTTCACCAAAAGATGGCGTCACATGTATTCACAGGGTGGGGAAGCGTTTTTTCGGGAGCACATGTTTGTGCGTTCATTGAAAAATGCATTCAGAGTCGCTTGATTTAAATCACTTGTGATTTTAATAATGAATAAAATCATTAATTTAAATCAAAATTATTAAACAAATAAAATTCATGGAAATTCATTAGTTAGTGGTATGTTGTATGTAAAATTGGTTGTAAGTAAAAATTGCAAAATATGCTGTATGTAAAATTTATAATTAAAAAACTGCTTGTTTTTTTATCTATTGTTCTTATATTATATAACTTAAGAAAAAATAACATTAACTTGTATTAAATTTATTTCCAAAAGTATAGAACAGTAAATACATTATAAGATCAGAGTTGCCCCTAAAAGATTATTTATCAAAGAGTTATTATTTGTTATACAAAATCTAAATAATTTTAATTTTTAAGTTTTATAACAATTTTTGATTTGATATTTTATTTCATATTACTTCCATTTACAATTTTTTTAAAATTCAAATACTTAATGGGCAATACCACTATTTTTTTTATTTTTTTTTGGTTCAGATTGAATAGACAGAAATATACCTTCAAAATTTTAACTCTCCGATGTATACTTTTTTTAAAAATCTAATTCAAAGTTTGCGTTTTTTTTGCGCGCGAAATCAGCGATTTTCGCGGGGAAAAGTTAACAGTTAATGAAGATTGGCAGTGGTCACCTGAAGATCAGTACAATCACTATACTTACCTCACATCTAGCAGTACAAGTCAAGAACCTTTAGACTATAGTATTGGGTCATCCATGTTTTTCTCTGTGGAAGAAAATGTGGAGGTTCTTCATACAAAGGAAAACCTATAAGTTCTGACAGTGGCTATCCTATGGACAGTAATGAACGACATGATGATAGGCAAGTTGATGAACAGGTATTAATTACCCAATAAAGTTTTTTTCGATGACCAAATGATCCTGTGCTACGTAAAAACTAGCGTTGAGAAAAATAATTCTATAAAATTTAAGAAATCACAATGTTACGTATGTCAAGATCACTTTGATGTAAACTATGATGTTTTAACACTAAAGCTTTATACAAGGGTAGTTTGAAATGTACTCGGACTAATTACCTTCCCTTGGGATTCGCCGTAATTTTTTTCTCTCGTTAAAACAATTCTTTGTAAGGTTCTGATTAAATTCTTATGCTGTTCTGATCGAGATTGAGCTGTTGGCGGAACGGTACTAATTAATTACTTATTTAATTATACTAATATTACTATTTAATTACTATTAGTTACTTATTTGATCAAATAGTAAAATAACATCAGTAAAATATTTAAAATCAAGGAGAATAAATAACAGAAAAATCACAAGCATCACTAACAAAATATGAAAGGCAAAATTGTTTATGTACTTTAGTTCACATTTTTAATTGTGTGATTTGATTCTAACTAAAGGGTAAAAATGAAAACGCATGTAATATTAAAATTTCCTCTATCCAAGTAGGGGAAATGTAAAAGTAAAAAAGAATGTTTGGCAGGAAGTTTTTTAGTAATGCAGCACTGGTCAACACTTATTAAGTGCAAAAAATGCCCATGTCTACAATTCCTCAAACTATTACACTCTATTATTACTTTAATACACTATTCTAAAATTATTCGAGTTATCACTCTTAACCAGAGTTCTTCAAATATTAAAATTCGATTAATAAGATTGAAGAGAACTTACATCAGAGCTTTCACACCACGAAATACTGACTGGTGAAGGACGAACTCTCGGTAAGCATTAAGGCCATCATGAGAGAATCAAAACATTGGGAAGTTTGTCGTTTGTCCCATTGTACCTTGACGAAGTCTTTGTCCATAATTACAATTAATTATACATAAGATGCGATAGAAACAAGAATATCAACAACCCAACAGTAAACAAAGTCAAGCCAAAACGAAAGCGCGGCAATTGTAGAGGGGATATGTACGTCACAATCACAGCAGCCAATGGGAGAACGATTCAAATAAGTTTCAAATTCCGCGCTTTTTAATCTTAAATAATTAAAAACATAATTTTTTTTGGTTGTTCTCATTCAAAAAATCGAATTCAGAACAATTTTCTTCATAGGAAAAATATATTATCATTCATATTTAAAAAATAGTGGTATTGCCCATTCAAATACAGGGTGTATCTGAAGTGGTGCAACAAACTTTCAGGGATGATAGTACTCATCAAGACGAACAAGAATCGGTATAGAAAGGGGGTCCCAGATCATATCCCAGGGAGTTAAAAATGGAGCGACACCCCAAAAAATCATTGAGAAATTCAATTTGTAGAAGAACTACTATTGGTAAAAACTTAATTATGGTCTCAAAAATTGTGGTTTAATATGATCTTTAAAATTACCTCAAAAGTCTTCACTTTAAAAATTTTTTTATTATGAAAAAAGTTAAAAAACAAAAAAATGTAAAAAATTTCCCAAAACCTTATTTTGTATTTCGAAATCCTTTCTTTTGACTTAATAATCTGAAAGATCATAGTTGAAAACCTTTAAGTCCAAAGTTTCACGTAAATACAATCAATATTAAACGCTTGAGATACTTTTAAAGTTTGTTTTTTGGGTGCGCAAGCAGTTTTTTTAGAGCTGTTTCCAGAACAGCTGTTAGCGCACGCAAAAAACAAACTTTAACAGGATCTCAAATGTTTGATATTGATTGTATTTACGTGAAACTTTGGACTTAAGGGTTTCCAACTATTATCTTTCAGATTATCTAATCAAAAGAAAGGATTTCGAAATACAAAATAACGTTTTGGCATAGTTTTCAAATTTTTTGTGTTTTTTAACTTTTTTCATAATAAAACAAATTTTAAAGTGAAGAATTTTGAGGTAATTTTAAAGATCATATTAAACCACAATTTTTGAGACCATAATTAAGTTTTTACCAATAGTAGTTCTTCTACAAATTGAATTTTTCAATGATTTCTTTGGGGTGTCGCTCCATTTTTAACTCCCTGGGATTTGGTCTGGGACCCCCCTTTCTATACCGATTCTTGTTCGTCTTGATGAGTACTATCATCCCTGAAAGTTTGTTGCACCATTTCATATACACCCTGTATATCAAGAAAATCTACCATAAAAAATAGTGCATCTGCCAGGGCACGCGCACTGAAAGAGACTCATTTGATCAACCTAAGATACTACGTATCTACCTTCCCCACCCGCGAATAAAATGGAACGGTCCTCTAGGTTGGTAGGTGCCTTCAGATAGACGGCCTAGTGCACTGGAGTGACTATAGTCCAGTCCAGTAAATCTACTTAAAAAAAAGGGTCAAACCGGTAAAAAATTTATACCTTTAGTTTTTCAACGGTTTTCACTTGGGATTGACCGAAATAATAACATACCAAAAATCGGACCAAATCGGCTCGCCGGAAGTTTAATTTTTTTTTAATATTTAAAAAATGGCCGAAAAAAAATTTCAAAAAATCAAATTATAAAATTCGAGACTTATGATACATGTTTATACACTATTTTTCAACGCTGAATACGAATATACCATTTAAATTTTAAAATTTCAATTTTTTAAAAATTAATTCAAAATTTGGAAAGTCGAAAAATTAAAACATCGCTCAAAACCACAAAATAATTGCAAAAGAAATAATTTAAACGGTTTTCAATTAGAAATGACTTAATGAAAATCGGACAGTAAAAAGTTTAATTTTTTTTCGATTTTCAGTTTTTTTGCCTCAAAAATCGATCTTTTTTAAAATTCTTGTTAAAAACGTTTGAGGCATTTACCGCGGTCATTTTTCCAAGGTTTATTGAGTTCTGAAAGAGGGGCACAAGGATTTTTAATACATCTCCAGCAGCAGAAACTGCGAAGTTTTTGAAAATATGGAAGGATAATATACCTTTTTGGCCCTGAAGCTACATATTAAAGCATTTAAAACTTTTTTTATAAACTAGGGAGCTACCGCCCCCTGCTCGCTATCGCTCACCAACCCCCGTTAACTGCTGACGCAGAAACTTTTCAATCGCTTTGCCATCCTCACAAACAGGGCCGTATTTAATCACGTGCAACATGTGCTATAGCACAGGGCGGCAAAATTTTGGGGGGCGGCAGATTACACCAATTCAAAATGATACATTCTATACAGTTTTTAAAAAAATGTATCAAACAGTTTCACGTGAAGGGCCAAAAATGAGTAAATTCCCAGTTTTCTAGGGGCATATTTTCAAAAATTTTCTGGGGGGTACCCCCAGACCCCCAAAAGAATTCTTTATGAGAGGGAAAACAGGAAAATTCCAGCATTTCCGAGAAAGATTGAGTTAAATGGTAACAGTCATAAGGAGTTAAAAGAGAGTCAAATGATGGGAGGGGGCATTTACTTGAAAGTGAAACAGATATTGAAAAAGGGGGCGGCAATAAATCGATATGCACAGGGCGGCAAAAACCCTAAATACGGGCCTGCTCACAAAACACAGCTCACAGCACTTACTCACTTTATAAAACATTCTTAAAACATGGGAACTACTTCTCTGGGGTATTCTTTCAAAAATGGCGGATATTCATTCAGCGGCGAAATTTTAACAGTTCCTTTACGGCAATATGAATTGGCGGATCGCCATTTAATTCTAAGAAAATTAGCAACAGAGCAGTGTAAACTTTCTTTTACCATTTCCCCAAGGTAATGTTTTTCTCACACAGATCCATTCAGAAGCACTGAAACATCTCCGGAATAAATTTTACTTCTTAAAATTTGTAATGATTTTCATCGATTGTCTGTGAAAAATGTAGTAATTATCGTAAACATCACGAAAATTTAGAATTTTGTCTTCATGAAAACAAATAAACATCGAAATTGTGTCAGTTTCATAGCAATGACACGAATGTTCTGACTTCAAATATTTTCGATTTTTATCTTTCTTTCTAAAACATTAACCCGCTATATCTAGTTTTGCGTTTTGGCATTATAAAGAAAAGTTACATTTTACTACCTTAAATAACATAACTTGCAAAAGGATATTTCAAATATATATATATATAGTTCAAAATTTCAGAAAGCGAATTTATATTTTATTGTAAATATAGTAATGATTAGGTTGCCACAACGACAAAGATAAATATAAAAATATGAATTAATTATTTAAAAATAAAAGATAAATTAATTATACATTTATACATTAGTTTTAAATATAATTAAAATCGTTTGAACAGCAAAAATATAAAAATTGTTAAAAAGAATCCAATATATATTTTTTAAATTAGTGTGATAAATAGAAAGATGATTAATTATTTAATGTATTTGAATTTTAAAAAACCAGTGAAATATATTTTCAATTGTTTTAAAATTCATAGTTTCTTGCTTTGTAACTGCGACCTTATCCGAAATCTAAAAAAATGGAAATATTTTAAAATGGATAATTTTTTTTTGAAAAATCGAAGGGCCTACTCGGAAATCCGGAAAGAATCCGGACATTTTGATACCATATTATATGTGTCATTTGGTTCAGTAATTAAAAAGCCTTTCTCTGGAAACCGTTCACCAAAAACTTTTTTTAGAATAGAGAGACTATCTTTAAATGTCATTTCAACCAATAAACTTCCAACCTTCTGGGGGTGCATGTGTGCTCCCAAGCTGCCTAGGCCCGTGCAGGATACCTTCAGAGAGCGGGGTCAAAGGGTGAAAGGGCACCGCCATAATAAAAACTTAATCTGTTATGATTGACGAAGCGGAATTTTAGAAAATTGCTTTTCTCGATAGCAAAAATTAAAGCAATACTGCTACTTGAGATATTTTGATTGTTTATTTAAATACTGTTTTAGATCATTTTGAAAGTATGAGAACAACATATACTGTTACTAAGTATGAGTGTGCATTAGGGTGGTCCACTTTTCTATGGGGAAAAATAAAGCGTTATGAAATTGCCACGGCACCTACTCAATTTTTTAGACCTGCAGAGAAAACTATTCAGGCAAACTTTGGGATCTGTATCTTAATTAGAAAGCGATGACCAAGAGGAGTGAAAAAGTCCAAATTCGAAGATTCTTATACAAAACTAAAAACCAAAGATAAAACCCTCTCATTTTGTTCATGATTTTTTTTATAAGAAACTACTAAATTTATAAATATAATGTTCCAGGTTTTGTTTTTTTATCGCCTTTATTTTGGTTGTAGAAATTGTTTAATATCCAAAGAACTTTCATTCCTACATTTTTAAACAGCTAATAACTCTAGAACTGTTCAACTTTAAAACCTGAAATTAGTCAAGGTTTGTTTGTAAATTTGTCGTCTTCGATTTATTATGCATCATGACCATCATTTTCAAAACGTTTTTTTTTTTCAAAATTTAAAAAAGTGAAAAAAAAATTTAATGAAAATTTTTTTTAAATATTAAAAGCCTTTTAACTCTTAAAATGAACATTACTACCAATAGCTGGTCGCCAAATGAGGAAATAGGCTTGGACCTTGAAATAGGGTATAACTAATATTTTATGATTGATTCTAGTTCTTTTTGATGCACTGAAACATAATTTGGCGGGTGCTAGAGAGGCACCCTTGAGCAATTCCAAATATCGAACGGCAAAGTTCTCGGGGTGAAAAAAGTAGAAATTGGGTGTTATTTTCAGAAAAAAAATAAATTAGTCGTTTTTTCAACGGATTTTTATGTTTATGAAGGTGCTTAATCCGAATTCGACTTTTTCACCCAAAAATTCGAACGCCTTCTTTGAGAATTTTCGAGATTTTGTCAAAATGTCACCCCTTTTTACGGATTTATGCTTATAAAACAAAAGTTATGGGTTTTACAAAAAAATGTTCATTCATTCACAAATTAAAGTTTAATAAACAAGCTACAAAAAAGTCAAATGCAACATTTTTGTCAGACAAATAGTTTTGCCGCTACAGCCCGCCAAAGAAGATACAATTTTGGACGGATTGGGAAAAATTCAGGATGTAGTACCTGCATCTCGTAATTGAATGAAGTTTGGAACTTAAAAATGAGTGTTTTTTTAATTCATATGATTGATACTAGTACAATTTGATATTATATGAAGAGTGCCAGAGTGGCACCTTTTGTCAACTTTAAGTATGGAAGGTCAAAATTCATGGGATGATAAAAAAACTCCACTCATGTATTGCGAGTGACAGGGAGTCGGCAGACCAAAATTATATTATCTGTAATATCTGTAGTTTAAAGTGTCTGACTTCCTTGAAAACGGGATTTCTGAAAGTTTAAAATCTAATTAATTTTAAACAATTGAACAATTTGAAATTTCCAATTTTTAAAGGGTGAATTATGTAGATAGACTAGATAGTTAGAGCTGACAAAGCAAACATAAAGCATCTAATAACAAAAAGGAAACGATACCCAACTGAATTACAAACGGCATTGTAATTCCTCGCCCAGATTTGGAAACTCACCATTAAGAGGCAGATGTCATAATTGTACAGCAAGCTAGTTTTCTGTCAAGGTTTTTCAACGAACAAGATTAAAATTTTGTCTAATGACACTGACGTTTTTGTTCTTCTTGTACACTTTTAAAGAAAACTAAATTTAAAATGCGCAATGTGGATGGAGTCATTTGACAAGGACAAGGTCACAGATATTGCAACAACAGTTTACAACCTAGGAACCCAAGCAAACTCATTGATAGCAGTGCATTGTCTCACTGATTGTGATACCACTTCTCAACTTTTTGGAATTGGAAAATCTAAAGCTGTACATTAGGGCGGTCGCTAAAAATGAAAGTGCGAATTTTTTTCACGGCACCCCCTCAAAAGGTGCCATTTGATGTCAAACTAATATTCTGAAAGTTACAGACCAAAAAAATAATATTTTGACCCGGCGCCCAGCCGTCAAAGTTTCAAAAAAACGCGATTTTTCACTAAAAATTGCGCGTTTTTCCCCATAAAATTTTAACCGGAAGCAGTAGAAACAAAAATAAGGATTCATTCCTTAGATGAGTTAATAAGCTTTAACTTTTCTAATTGAAACTTTTTTGTGTGACCCTTAGATCAAAAGATACAAGGGGATTCCACACCCCACTCCCAATATCAATTTTTTAAGGAGACACGGGATTTTTTCTTTTATTCATTAGATATTGTTTACTGATGTAATAACATGAAAACAATCCTTTTTCAACCATATAAGTGTGAAATTTTAGGATGTAAAGTGAAAAGAATTTTTTGAATTAATTTTTTTATTTCAGATAACAGTTAATAAAAAATATACTTAAAGTTACAAAATATATTAACAAAAGCACACATCATACAAAATTAGGATTATTATTCACACAACAGCTACACATTTGAATTTAACATTTAAAATTTACAAAATATAATGCAAAACTAAAGAGGCAAGGGTTTAGAAAGAGTAGTTTTTTTTCACGTCCGGGTATAATTTTACACTCAGATACAACTTGTAAAAGGTATTGCTTTTGTTCTTCGTCTTTAGTTATTGATGTATTGAATTCTTACACTAGTTTAATACCTCTTTCAGCAGCATCATTAACCACTTTCAAATTTTTAAAATATCAAATCCTTTTGTAAACTCCAAGTTAGTGCACCACTCATCTGGATCATACATAAAGTATGATCCATGGAGTTTTTATAAGCTATCTAGTTCTTTGCTTAAAAAAGAATGCCAGTCATTGAAATGCACTTTCAACTTCACTGTTCTATTTTCTTCATTATAGTCTTGGTACACATCATTTTTGTAAGACAATTCTTTTAAAGCCATGTTAATTTTTATATATTTATTTAAGCTTTTATAAAAAAAACAAATTCAATTATTTCAGGGCTTAAATACCATAAGTGGTTTATAAATTTAGTAAGTGCAACTTCTGATACTTCAGCATCTGTTTTTTATTATTAATTAATGATTTAATTAATTATAAATCTTGATTCGGAGCTATTGTGGGATCAGGAGCGTTAAACCACGCTTTTACATAAATATTTATGATGAAAACACAGATAGTTCTAATTGTTTCCCTCTCTTGGAGGGTTAAAGGAAACTCGTTTCTAAAGATGAAAATTCTTAAGCAATAGATTGCTTTACCCATCCATCTAGCGTGATGCATAGCACCGGGAGCTCTAAAGGATATTTGATGTGGTTTTGAAAACCCAATAAATAAATATCAAACACAGAAGTAACAGTTCCCTTTAGTCTTCTCTAGGAAGATATTTTGAGTTTTGCAACTACCCGGTTATGAAGCTCCCGACCTCTTCTACGTCGTTTATTCCTTTCTTAACCTTTTCATCTTCGATTCCAGGTTTATATTTATTTTTATCAATTTCAGACCAATTCAATTTAAACTTCTTAAAAATTTCAGGTTGAGGACCTGTAGTTGCCCCCATTTTAATATCGGAAACTGCCTTAAGCACTATTTATAAAATGTGATGAGGGCATGCAAGATACAGGAGATCTTTATCGAGCATTTGCTCGAACAAAACGCATGTACCTTTCATACGGCCAGTATTTACAGAAGTTGTGTCGAAACAAATAGCTTAAATTTTTTATGCAGCTCCCCAGTTTTGCAAGTCTGAAAATACAGCTTTAGCTTGGGTTTATTATACCTTTACTATTTTCTAGTAGTGGAACTCTTATTAATTGCTCTAAATTTCCTAGGCTAATTAAAATTGCTAATCTTTCTACTTCTTTATTCAATAGATGAGGAAGCAATTTCCCATCCCAGTGCAAAACAGCTCCTATCAATTCTAAATTTTCGAACCTACTTTTAATTAATTGCATTCTTTCTTCTCGAAATTTCTGTCTGCGGAAAAATTACAAAAATGATATGGACCAAGACTATAATAAAGACTATAAGGATAGAACAGTAATATAGACTATAATAATGTAGACTGTGGTCCTAACTTATTGATAACTTATCTAGACCACAGGGTGGTTTTATACAAAAGGATATCGGTTGCTATACTCCATTACAATGATGTGTACAATTTCACATTTAAGGAAACGTTAAGGAATTAAAAAGTTAATTACTACATATGACTTTTTCATCCTAATCCTTTAAAACATTTACACTTATCTAAGGATCACATATTATAAATTATGATGCATTTAATAAGAACACCTTTATAAAATAACCTCGTAAAAACACTGTAAATGCTAAAATTTCACTCCTATATGGTTGAAAAATGATTGCCTTCATGTTATTAAACAAGTAAACAATATCTAATGAATAAAAGAAAAAATCCCGTGTCTCCTTAAAAAAATTATATTGGGGGTGGGGTGTGGAATCCCCTTTGTGTCTTTTGATCTAAGGGTCACACAAAAAAGTTTCAATGAGAAAAGTTAAAGCTTATTAACTCATCTAAAGAATGAAACCTTCTTTTTGTTTCTACTGTATCCGGTTCTAGTTTTATGGTGAAAAACGCACAATTTTTAGTGAAAAATCGCGTTTTTTCGAAACTTCAAGGGCTGGGCGCCGGGTCGAAATATTATTTTTTTGGTCTGTAACTTTCAGAATATTAGTTTGACATCAAATGGCACCTTTTGAGGGGGTGCCGCTAAAAATTGAACAAAAAAATTTTTTCCCCATGTTATTAGCGACCACCCTACTGTACATATTCTGTGATCTGGTATTGAAATTAAGCATTTAGGTTGTATAGAATCTTCAATGCAACAATGCATAACAGAGTGCACAAGCTTCATCGCACATTGCTATGGCTACAAGAAGGAGGCTCACAACATGTCAGATGTTCGATTCAAAGTGTGGGCATCGAAGAAAATTCCTCCTAAAATTAAGCACCTCCCTCCGACAACAGAGGCATTTGAACTCCATATAAAACGATGCCATTTGCAAGCCTGCACCTGGAACGCAGCAGCATCATCGTTCTCTCCACTTTTGAAACCTAGGGAAAGTTGTCCAAAATGGGGACGCTAACATATTTCTGTCTGCAAAAAAAATCTATAAATAAGAAAAATGTGGCAAAGCATTTCCCGTTTAGAGCATGTCTTAGACTATGAGATGGCAAGGCGATTTTTTAAAAAAAATCCTTAGTATAGGCAAAAAAAACATTTTTCTGAATAATGTTCGAAGTCCCCGTTTTGGACAACCGGGTGGGTAAAATGGGGTACTCATATGAAATAGCATATAAATTCAAGTTCTGCTGCGAAATTTTATTAGAAAAACTTGTTTTACAAAGAAAGATTGACTTTAATGCAAAATCAAAATGCAGATAAGGAATTTTACCTTTTTTAACAGTTACTAGAATGTCACAAAAAGTAATCAAATACAAAAGTCACATATAAAATTGACATCGCTTTCGTCAACACTTGAACATGCTTCATGGGCCCAACCTCGACAGCTGCTACATTGAATCCATCCCTCTTTGTGTTTCGAGTCAATGAAAAGTCAATGTAAAGACGGGGACGTCCCCATTTTGGACTACCCTCTATGTCCCCATTTGAGCCGACCATGACGAACGCTAGAAAACATGGCATCTCTTCACACACATGTAAGATAGAAAATGAAGAAACATATCAGAATATAACTTAAAACTAGAGCGAAAAAAATGATTACTTACCAAAATTGAATCTTCAAATGTAAATTCATACAGCTCAATATAGTGCAGGGGCAAAATCGAACTTTTTTCTTGCTAAAAATTCAAAACTTCGTAGCAGGAAGAATAACAGCAAATGGCGTCAACAAATCTTTTCAAAATGGCAATCTGATGTAAAGGAATAATAGTAGTACATTGGATCACCAGATGTCAGCACTTATCAGTGAGAAACCGAATGTCCCCATTTGACCCGCCGTCCCCGTTTTGGACGACTCTCCCCATAATAATATAAAGAACAAAATTAAACAGTCAAAAAAATTTTCCATTTTTGGTCAATTTTTCTTAAATAAATGTCACTGTTAAGGGGTTAAAGATAGACAGTGAAATGTGAACTGTGTAAAATATTCTATAATTTTGAATTATATAAAGTTAAAGTAAACTACACACTTCCTATTTACGGAATGGGACGATTTGGCGCGGCCGTTTGGGCACGAGACAAAATTTTTTTCTTCGCATTTTTAGAAGGATTATGAGAGTTCTATTTACTTTCATTTTATTTCTGGCGCCGAAACGGCCATCGCCGAATCGGCCCAAGCCCAAACGGCCGCGCCGAATAGTAGTAGACCGTCCTATTTATTACCTATTTCAAAACATATTTTATATTGAATTCCTATTTCATGTTGAAAAAGTATAGTTTACCGTTATATCACAAAATATCCCTATAATAAACATTTATTAAACTACAGATACTATCTATATACATACAGATATTGGTACTTTCGTATTAGCCCGTCCATCGTTTTCGCCAACTTCGCCAAATTTCGCCAAAACGCGCCAAAATACGGGATTTCATCAGAATCGCCGAAAAACACATTTTTTAACATCAGAAACATCTTTATAACATCAGAAAATAAAAAATAAAAGTTTCATGTGGTTGGGGGGGGCTGCCGCCCCCCCCCAAACCCCCCCTGCCCTAACTATAACCAAACTCGTTGTGGGGGAATCAGAAACAGTAAGGTTTCAGAAAAAGGGGAATCAGTATTCTTGGATGTACCAAAACTACGGATATCACTCGGTAAGAGCATAAAAATAATTTTTCTGGCACTAACTTACTTGCAAGATGGTCGATCCTACCACCGGCGATCCTCTGTCGATCCTTCCACCGGCGATCCTGTGTCGATCCTACCACCGGCGTGCATACGCAAAACATTGAAAGACTCGGGCACGGCAAAATGGCGCACCGTGGAACGACACGAAAGCATTTAGACTCCTACCTTTCAGATGCAGTCTTCGTTCTTACCTTGTAAACACTGTTGAATTTACGTTCAAAACAACCTGCGCGGTGCGCACACATTATTTAACCCATGGGCGTACCGATTTAAATTGCGCGCGCTTGCGCCAGCGATCGGAACTAGCGCGATTTCGCTACGTTTTCCAGGGTTACCAGAATCAACGGTAGTGTTGAGGGGTTTACCAGACTTGGCGACTTATCGCCCCTGTTGGCGAATGGACGGGCTAATACGAATGTACCCAGATATTTAACAGATATACATAGATACTTATCATAGTACATAATATACTTAACATACGTAACATAATATAGATACTATATACATAGATATTTAACATACAGATATACAGATCTATATACAGATATTTAATTTTGGTCAGCCGACTCCCTTTCACTCGCAATAAATGCTATTTTAGTGGAAAAGGTAATTTTCGTTTAAAAAACAACTCTGAGCAGGGACGTGCCCATGGGCGTAGCCAAGGGGGGGCAGGGAGGGGCAGCTTCCCCCCCTAAGTCTCAAATAATTAACTTTTACTTTACTTTTAGTTAGTTAAAACCCAGTATTTTTGGGTCAAATTTTAAAAAATTTTATGGGGGAGGACCCCCAGACCCCCCTGTAGTATTTAAACCTTCATTATTCACACTTCTTTTAAATAACTTCATTAAAATCTAAATTCTATCCAAAAATGTAAGTCCAGATTTGGGTTTACGCGTACCAAAAAGCAGTTTACAACTTACAACCCTGTTCTTAGGGGCAAATTTCCGAAATTTTCTGGGGGAGGACCCCCAGACCCCTCGTTGAAACTTGACGGCCCCCTCACGGGGCTTTAAATTCGTTCTCCACAAACATAAAAAAAGTCGACCATCTTTGCCCCCCCCCTAAGTTGAACCCTGGCTACGCCCATGGACGTGCCAACGTTTTTGAGAGTGGGGGGGCGAAGTATTTTTTGTAGGGCCATAACCAAAAATGCGATTTTGTTTTTCAGTTATACCTTCACCCAGGGTAGAAAGGGGGGCTTGGGGGTCCTCCCCCAGAAAATTTTGTGAAATTTGGCTTTAAAAAGAAATTTTTACTCATTTTTATACATTTGTTACCCTTTGAAAGCCACCTAAAGAGGATCCCTTCTTATATTCCTTAGAATTTTCAAGGGAGAAGCAGTATTATAACCATGATCTTTTCTTTTTAAAATATCATTGGGATCAATTTACCCATTATGTCAAGATTTTAAAATTTTATCTTCAAGGAAAAATGGGGGGTTTCCTCCCAGAAATATTTTGAAAACTTACTCATAAAAGTAAAGTTTATGCTCATTTTAAGACTTGGTAAACCAAGAATTTTCAAGGAAAAAAATTTTAAATTTACGCCAAATTTTCTAGGAGGCTGGGGGTCCTTCCCCAGAAGAATTTTTAAAATAGGCAATTTTAAACTATAGTGTTTTATCAAATGTAACCGGGCAGAAATAACATGAAGACCAAACTTTCTGCAGTTTTCTGTGTCAACATAAAACATATTTGAATTTTCAGGAGTAAAAAAGAAATTTTGGTTCGAAAATTGAAAAGAAAAAAGCTATGAAACCAAAATGTTTTTAAGAAATTTGTTTGAATAATTTTACACTGAAAGTAATATGTATTTAAATAATATTAATGTCAGAAAAATGCCCAGATGGAGAAATATTTGAAAATTTTAAGCTAGAAGTGCAAGTTGAAGATTAAAAACAGTTTTAAAAAATAATGCCCTTCTAAATTGTTAAAATTATTCATTATTTACACAACTACAATAACATCCCTTGCCCTCTTAAACTGAGGGGGCGAGAATCTCCCTCCCACTTGACGATCCGTTTCTGGAAAAAATGGAAAAATTAAGCACATATATGAGATGGATGATAATCATGGGCGGATCGGATTTAGCTAGAGGACCCAATAGGGGGGAAAGTTGTCCCTGAAGTGCTAGGAAACTTGATTTACCATTACAAAAAATGAAATTTTCTCAAAAAAGTGGGGGGCTCCTATATCTCCCATCATAAATCCGCTTACAATGATAATTATGCCCTACGCACAAGTTTTAATTATTCATTACTTAAAATAATACTTCTTGCCCCCTCACCTCAAAAACCGAGGCGGCAAGAATCTCCCCACCCACTTGCAGGTAACAGCCCGTTTCTGGATAGATTGGAGAATATTAAGCAGATATCAGAAGGATGATAATAATGCGCTTTTTGAATAGTTCAAATAATTCATTACTTACAACAATATTCCTTGTCCCCTCTCCTCATTAACTAAATGGATGGATGATAATATAGCCTTTCGCAAAAGTTTAAATTATTCATTAGAATAATATTCCTCGCCCCCCCCCTCACCTCCTTAAAGTGTAGGGCAAGGATCTCCCCACTTGATGGCCCAAAAACGGGCCATCAAGTCGGGAGATTCTTGAATAATATCAAGAACATAAGACAATCTGGGTTGAATTGAATAAGAAAATGTTTCAAAAGTTTTTTGGATTAGATGTCTGAAAAAAGTCCATGGAAAAACTGGGGGGGCGAAATATAGTGTTCGCCCCCTCACTTTTAAAACTGAGGGGGCGAAAAACCCCCGGCCCCCCCTGTTGGCACGCCCCTGACTCTGAGGCATAATTTCTGGGGTTTCGAGGTTTGGAACACAATTTTTCTTGTTTGCTATAGCGTTCCGCACAATTAAAAATTGCATATTCTGTTGCAAATTTCATATTTTAATAGACAAGGTGTGAGGGACAAGCACCAATGGGGAAAATGCTCATTTCTGTGTCTTGTAACCAGATTGATCGTAAAAATAACTGTAAATGGTAATTATAACGCATATTAATCTCTCTATTCTAAAAAAAAGTTTTTGGTGAACGGTTTCCAGAGAAAGGCTTTTTAATTACTGATCCGTATAACACATATTTGGTATCAAACTGTCCGGATTCTTTTGAGGATGTGCAAAGTGCCTTTAGAATTTCTAAAAAAAAATCTCAATTTTAAAATATTTCCATTTTTTTAGATTTCGGATAAGGTCGCAGTTACAAAGCAAGAAACTATGAATTTTAAAACAATTGAAAACATATTTCACTGTTTTTTTTAATATTCAAATAGATTAAATAATCATCTTTCTATTTATAACACGAATTTAAAAAATATATTTTGTGTTATTTTTAACAATATTTATATTTTTGTTGTTTCCAAGTCCAAAGTTTCACGTAAACACCATCAATATTTAACGCTTGAGATCCTGTTAAAGTTCGTTTTTTGCGTGCTCAAAGTGGTTTCCTATAGCCGTTTCCAAAACGGCAGTTCGCGGGCCTAAAAAACTGACTTAAACCATGCTTTAACAGGCTATCAAGCATTTAAGGGGAGTCGGAACCCTTGTTACGGCAACGTCCTATGCTACATATTAAATGTACCTTTTCTCAGGATCTATTATAGATACCAGCTTCAAATTTTTAACATACCTCAGTTACATCTATTTCATTATACTATATATTATATCTATTTCAAGTGAAAGTTTGGCAAAAAAAACATTATTTTTTTTATTTTAAAATTTTTTACTTTTTTTCTAAAACCATAAAAGACCGTTTTTTCGATGTACCTTTTCTCAGAATCTACTGAACCTATTGATCTAATTTTTTTAAGGGTAGTTCATTATGTTCCCTAGTTTATACTGAGGTTAAAAATTTTCTAAAAAACACTCATATTTTTTTAAATTTAAATATTTTGTGCGGAAAATGCAATAAATTTCAAATTTTTTACGGAATTAACTGAAAATTTTAAAAAATTAACAAATTTTACAAATGTTTAACCTCAGTATAATATCACATCTATAATTAACTTATATTTAAAATTTCAAATCTGTATGTGTAACAGATTCACATTTTTTTACATTTTTTTGTGGTTTTTAAATTTTTTTTGTAATAAAAAAATTTTAAGATAATTTTAAAGATCATATTAAACCACAATTTTTGAGACCATAATGAAGTTTTTATCAATAGTAGTTCTTCTAAAAATTGAATTTTTCAATAATTTTTTTGGGGTGTCGCTCCATTTTTAACTCCCTGGGATTTGGTCTGGGACCCCCAAATCCTATGTGATTCTGACTCGTCTAGGTGTCTACTATTCCCCATAGAAGTGTGACCCATTATTTATGGGACACCCTGTAGAACCAGTTGCAGAGACGGATGGCTCAGTGAGGTTGCTCCTTGCCAATCATGGTAGGCATTCTTGAAATTTAATTTTAACTGTCGGGAAATATCAACTTTAAATTAATTATAGATCCAATCCAGTTGCAGAGACGGATGGCTCAGTGAGATTGCTCCTTGCCTCCTGCGGATCCGAAGGCTGCAGGTTCAATTCCTTGCCCTGCCATGGTAGGCATTCTTGAAATTTAATTTTAACTGTCGGGAAATATCTACTTTAAATTAACTAGAGAACCGACTCAGATGAAGAGACGGATGGCTCAGTGAGGTTGCTCCTTGCCAATCTGCGGATCCGAAGGCTGCAGGTTCAATTCCCTGCCCTGCCATTGTAGACATTAGGGAAATTTAATTTTAACTGTCGGGAAATATCAACTTTAAATTAATAAGGTTGTCCACGATGGCGTCACGAAACTCTGATCCTGCAGGACAAACAGACTTAACTGTCAAATTAACTGTGTTTGTCCTTCAGTTTCAGAAGCATTTCTGAATTCGAATTCCGATTTGAAAACTTGCTTTTGCTTGCGATTATATCTTTTAAAAATTGTCCTTTAAAAGCATTTTTAAAGATCATTAAAGATGGTTAGATTCTGTGGAATAATAAGGTTGTCCACGATCTTGTCACGAAACTCTGATCCTGCAGGACAAACAGACTGATTGCTAAGGGTTGCCACCGGATGATGGACAACTCTATTATAGATCCAACCCAGTTGCAGAGACGGATGGCTCAGTGAGGTTGCTCCTTGCCAATCTGCGGATCCGAAGGCTGCAGGTTCAATTCCTTGCCCTTCTATGGTAGACATTCTGGAAATTTAATTTTAACTGTCGGGAAATATCAACTTTAAATTAATTATAGATCCAACCCAGTTGCAGAGACGGATGGCTCAGTGAGGTTGCTCCTTGCCAATCTGCGGATCCGAAGGCTGCAGGTTCAATTCCCTGCCCTGCCATGGTAGACATTAGGGAATTTTAATTTTAACTGTCGGGAAATATCAACTTTAAATTAATTATAGATCCAATCCAGGGGGACGGATGGCCGGTTGGGTCTGCTCACTGCCCTTCACGCCAGCAGTATGTGTACTGTTTCCGTCGTCAGTTCGATTCTGACCTCGCCCCTGGGTGTATTTTCCTTCTTTGTGTTAGTAAAAATTCTGTTGTGTCTGTCTCACTTGACGAAGGTGTATAAGCGGATCCTTGAGATCAAGCACACATACCGGAAAATATATGTTACCCCAACCCAACCCAAGATCCTCCAGTTGCAGAGACGGATGGCTCAGTGAGGTTGCTCCTTGCCAATCTGCGGATCCGAAGGCTGCACGTCCAATTCCTTGACCTTCTATGGTAGACATTCTGGAAATTTAATTTTAACTGTCGGGAAATATCAACTTTAAATTAATTATAGATCCAACCCAGTTGCAGAGACGGATGGCTCAGTGAGGTTGCTCCTTGCCAATCTGCGGATCCGAAGGCTGCAGGTTCAATTCCTTGCCCTGCCATGGTAGGCATTCTTGAAATTTAATTTTAACTGTCGGGAAATATCTACTTTAAATTAACTAGAGAACCGACACAGATGAAGAGACGGATGGCTTAGTGAGGTTGCTCCTTGCCAATCTGCGGATCCGAAGGCTGCAGGTTCAATTCCCTGCCCTGCCATGGTAGACATTAGGGAAATTTAATTTTAACTGTCGGGAAATATCAACTTTAAATTAATTATAGATCCAACCCAGTTGCAGAGACGGATGGCTCAGTGAGGTTGCTCCTTGCCAATCTGCGGATCCGAAGGCTGCAGGTTCAATTCCTTGCCCTTCTATGGTAGACATTCTGGAAATTTAATTTTAACTGTCGGGAAATATCAACTTTAAATTAATTAGAGAACCGACCCAGATGAAGAGACGGATGGCTCAGTGAGGTTGCTCCTTGCCAATCTGCGGATCCGAAGGCTGCAGGTTCAATTCCTTGCCCTTCTATGGTAGACATTCTGGAAATTTAACTGTCGGGAAATATCTACTTTAAATTAATTATAGATCCAACCCAGTTGCAGAGACGGATGGCTCAGTGAGGTTGCTCCTTGCCAATCTGCGGATCCGAAGGCTGCACGTCCAATTCCTTGACCTTCTATGGTAGACATTCTGGAAATTTAATTTTAACTGTCGGGAAATATCAACTTTAAATTAATTATAGATCCAACCCAGTTGCAGAGACGGATGGCTCAGTGAGGTTGCTCCTTGCCAATCTGCGGATCCGAAGGCTGCAGGTTCAATTCCTTGCCCTGCCATGGTAGGCATTCTTGAAATTTAATTTTAACTGTCGGGAAATATCTACTTTAAATTAACTAGAGAACCGACACAGATGAAGAGACGGATGGCTTAGTGAGGTTGCTCCTTGCCAATCTGCGGATCCGAAGGCTGCAGGTTCAATTCCCTGCCCTGCCATGGTAGACATTAGGGAAATTTAATTTTAACTGTCGGGAAATATCAACTTTAAATTAATTATAGATCCAACCCAGTTGCAGAGACGGATGGCTCAGTGAGGTTGCTCCTTGCCAATCTGCGGATCCGAAGGCTGCAGGTTCAATTCCTTGCCCTTCTATGGTAGACATTCTGGAAATTTAATTTTAACTGTCGGGAAATATCAACTTTAAATTAATTAGAGAACCGACCCAGATGAAGAGACGGATGGCTCAGTGAGGTTGCTCCTTGCCAATCTGCGGATCCGAAGGCTGCAGGTTCAATTCCTTGCCCTTCTATGGTAGACATTCTGGAAATTTAATTTTAACTGTCGGGAAATATCTACTTTAAATTAATTATAGATCCAACCCAGTTGTAGAGACGGGTGGCTCAGTGAGGTTGCTCCTTGCCAATCTGAGGATCCGAAGTCTGCAGGTTCAATTCCTTGCCCTTCTATGGTAGACATTCTTGAAATTTTATTTTAACTGTCGGGAAATATCAACTTTAAATTAATTAGAGAACCGACCCAGATGAAGAGACGGATGGCTCGGTGAGGTTGCTCTTTGCTAATCTGCGGATCCTAAGGCTGCAGGTTCAATTCCTTGCCCTTCTATGGTAGACATTCTGGAAATTTAATTTTAACTGTCGGGAAATATCTACTTTAAATTAACTAGAGAACCGACACAGTGAAGAGACGGATGGCTCAGTGAGGTTGCTCCTTGCCAATCTGCGGATCCGAAGGCTGCAGGTTCAATTCCCTGCCCTGCCATGGTAGACATTAGGGAAATTTAATTTTAACTGTCGGGAAATATCAACTTTAAATTAATTATAGATCCAACCTAGTTGCAGAGACGGATGGCTCAGTGAGGTTGCTCCTTGCCAATCTGCGGATCCGAAGGCTGCAGGTTCAATTCCTTGCCCTTCTATAATAGACATTCTGAAAATTTAATTTTAACTGTCGGGAAATATCAACTTTAAATTAATTAGAGAACCGACCCAGATGAAGAGACGGATGGCTCGGTGAGGTTTCTCTTTGCCAATCTGCGGATCCTAAGGCTGCAGGTTCAATTCCTTGCTCTTCTATGGTAGACATTCTGGAAATTTAATTTTATCTGTCGGGAAATATCAACTTTAAATTAATTATAGATCCAACCCAGTTGCAGAGACGGATGGCTCAGTGAGGTTGCTCCTTGCTAATCTGCGGATCCGAAGGCTGCAGGTTCAATTCCTTGCCCTGCCATGGTGGGCATTCTTGAAATTTAATTTTAACTGTCGGGAAATATCTACTTTAAATTAACTAGAGAACCGACACAGATGAAGAGACGGATGGCTCAGTGAGGTTGCTCCTTGCCAATCTGCGTATCCGAAGGCTGCAGGTTCAATTCCTCGCCCTTCTATGGTAGACATTCTGGAAATTTAATTTTAACTGTCGGGAAATATCAACTTTAAATTAATTAGAGAACCGACCCAGATGAAGAGACGGATGGCTCGGTGAGGTTGCTCTTTGCCAATCTGCGGATCCTAAGGATGCAGGTTCTATTCCTTGCCCTTCTATGGTAGACATTCTGGAAATTTAATTTTAACTGTCGGGAAATATCTTCTTTAAATTAACTAGAGAACCGACACAGTGAAGAGACGGATGGCTCAGTGAGGTTGCTCCTTGCCAATCTGCGGATCCGAAGGCTGCAGGTTCAATTCCCTGCCCTGCCATGGTAGACATTAGGGAAATTTAACTTTAACTGTCGGGAAATATCAACTTTAAATTAATTATAGATCTAACCCAGTTGCAGAGACGGATGGCTCAGTGAGGTTGCTCCTTGCCAATCTGCGGATCCGAAGGCTGCAGGTTCAATTCCTTGCCCTTCTATGGTAGACATTCTGGAAATTTAATTTTAACTGTCGGGAAATATCAACTTGAAATTAATTAGAGAACCGACCCTGATGAAGAGACGGATGGCTCGGTGAGGTTGCTCCTTGCCAATCTGCGGATCCTAAGGCTGCAGGTTCAATTCCTTACTCTTCTATGGTAGACATTCTGGAAATTTAATTTTAACTGTCGGGAAATATCAAATTTAAATTAATTATAGATCCAACCCAGCTGCAGAGACGGATGGCTCAGTGAGGTTGCTCCTTGCCAATCTGAGGATCCGAAGGCTGCAGGTTCAATTCCTTGCCCTTCTATGGTAGACATTCTTGAAATTTTATTTTAACTGTCGGGAAATATCAACTTTAAATTAATTAGAGAACCGACCCAGATGAAGAGACGGATGGCTCGGTGAGGTTGCTCTTTGCTAATCTGCGGATCCGAAGGCTGCAGGTTCAATTCCTTGCCCTGCCATGGTAGGCATTCTTGAAATTTAATTTTAACTGTCGGGAAATATCTACTTTAAATTAACTAGAGAACCGACACAGATGAAGAGACGGATGGCTCAGTGAGGTTGCTCCTTGCCAATCTGCGGATCCGAAGGCTGCAGGTTCAATTCCTTGCCCTTCTATGGTAGACATTCTGGAAATTTAATTTTTACTGTCGGGAAATATCAACTTTAAATTAATTAGAGAACCGACCCAGATGAAGAGACGAATGGCTCGGTGAGGTTGCTCTTTGCCAATCTGCGGATCCTAAGGCTGCAGGTTCAATTCCTTGCCCTTCTATGGTAGGCATTCTTGAAATTTAATTTTAACTGTCGGGAAATATCTACTTTAAATTAACTAGAGAAACCGACTCAGATGAAGAGACGGATGGCTCAGTGAGGTTGCTCCTTGCCAATCTGCGGATCCGAAGGCTGCAGGTTCAATTCCTTGCCCTTCTATGGTAGACATTCTGGAAATTTAATTTTTACTGTCGGGAAATATCAACTTTAAATTAATTAGAGAACCGACCCAGATGAAGAGACGAATGGCTCGGTGAGGTTGCTCTTTGCCAATCTGCGGATCCTAAGGCTGCAGGTTCAATTCCTTGCCCTTCTATGGTAGGCATTCTTGAAATTTAATTTTAACTGTCGGGAAATATCTACTTTAAATTAACTAGAGAAACCGACTCAGATGAAGAGACGGATGGCTCAGTGAGGTTGCTCCTTGCCAATCTGCGGATCCGAAGGCTGCAGGTTCAATTCCCTGCCCTGCCATGGTAGACATTAGGGAAATTTAATTTTAACTGTCGGGAAATATCAACTTTAAATTAGTTATAGATCCAACCCAGTTGCAGAGACGGATGGCTCAGTGAGGTTGCTCCTTGCCAATCTGCGGATCCGAAGGCTGCAGGTTCAATTCCCTTCCAGACATTCTGCAAATTTAATTTTAAATGTCGGAGGGATATGTCAAGTTTAAATTAATTAGAAGACCAACCCAGATGCAGAGACGGATGGCTTGGTGAGATTGCTCCCAACCCTCCAAACCAACCTGCTGATCCTAAGGTTGCAGGTTCAATTCCCTGTCTCTGATAGCAGATTTATTTATTATTTAATTTGAACTCACAGTCACGGTTACAGTGAACATTCATCAGTTCTAGAATTAATTCTCTTGAACAGTGTGCGAAAGACGGGTAATGGAGTCAAAATTTTGTAATCTGTTAACGTAGGGGGTCGTCTCCATATTGCAATCTGTTAGGGGCTGTCCACAAATTGCGGATCGTACCCTAGGTTTAAAAATTTTAGGCAAAACTGGCTTCCTGACGGACCTTTCTCCGCTGGCCCCCAGGGCGAAGGGGCTTTCGGGGGTTATCCGAAGAACCCCCTAGGCCCGCGACCCCCCGGGGAGCAGATCAGGTCCACCAGGAAAACCTCCTCTTGTCCGAGCCCCGACATCTTCGACGGGTGAACGAACTCGACTTGGTCACCAGTTTCTGTCCTCTAGGTCAGATGCAACATCAGGTACTCATGGAAAATAAAGTCAAAGTTTTTATGATAGGTTAGAAGATAACTATTAAGATGAAAGCATAGAAAGAGACATATATTAGACAATTATAATACTAATTAAAGGTAGTGGGGTTTGAACTGAGTACCATCTGTACACAATGACCGCGACCCTACCAACTGAGCCATCAAGGACGTTTCGGTAAGAGCTACTGGTCAAAGTGTTAAGTGGAATTGTCTGTGTTTAAAATTTAATTTAATTGTAAAATAGGAAGTTTAGTTTGAGGGGTTTGAACTTAGTACCATCTCTACACCAGGACCATGCCTCTGCCAACTGAGCCATCAAGGACGTTTCGGTAAGAGCTACTGGTCAAAGTGTTTAGTGAAATTGTCTGTGTTTAAAATTTAATTTAATTGTAAAATAGGAGATTTAGTTTGTGGGGTTTGAACTGAGTACCATCTCTACACCAGGACCACGCCTCTGCCAACTGAGCCATCAAGGACGTTTCGGTAAGAGCTACTAGTCAAAGTGTTTAGTGAAATTGTCTGTGTTTAAAATTTAATTTAATTGTAAAATAGGAAATTTAGTTTGTGGGGTTTGAACTGAGTACCATCTCTACACCAGGACCACGCCTCTGCCAACTAAGCCATCAAGGACGTTTCGGTAAGAGCTACTGGTCAAAGTGTTTAGTGAAATTGTCTGTGTTTAAAATTTAATTTAATTGTAAAATAGGAAATTTAGTTCGTGGGGTTTGAACTGAGTACCATCTCTACACCAGGACCACGCCTCTGCCAACTGATCCATCAAGGGCGTTTCGGTAAGAGCTACTGGTCAAAGTGTTTAGGGGAATTGTCTGTGTTTAAAATTTAATTTAATTGTAAAATAGGAAGTTTAGTTTGAACTGAGTACCATCTCTACACCAGGACCACGCCTCTGCCAACTGAGCCATCAAGGACGTTTCGGTAAGAGCTACTAGTCAAAGTGTTTAGTGGAATTGTCTGGGTTTAAAATTTAATTGTTAAATAGGAAGCTAAGTTTGTGGGGTTTGAACTGAGTACCATCTCTACACCAGGACCACGCCTCTGCCAACTGAGCCATCGATAACGTTTCGGTAAGAGCTACTGGTCAAAGTGTTAAGTGGAATTGTCTGTGTTTAAAATTTAATTGTAAAATAGGAAGTTCAGTTTGTGGGGTTTGAACTGAGTACCATCTACGCACCAGGACCACGACTCTACCAACTGAGCTATCAAGGACGTTTAGGAAATAGCTACTGGTAAAAGTGTTTAGTGGAATTTATTAAAAATTTATAATTTAACTGTAAAATGCACTGAAGTACTTTGTGAGCTTTGATCTGACAACCGAAAGGTTCACACATCGCTTTCTTGTTAATATATTAAAAGCTTTCCCTTTTTTAAAAACTTAATGTTAAATAGCTAATAAAAATTTGTTTTTTTTTATTTATTGGTATTCTCAATTGAAAGTTACCAGTTAACAGTAAACTAAACTGTTTAAAGCAAAACTTCTAGTGGCATGCTCTAAATTTGATTGCTATTGTAAAAGTTGAATAGTGTGTAATGAAATAAATATTTCAAAAACAGGTTGACATGACACATCTTTATTAATACATCAATTATTTCATTTATCATGGGAGAAATATTTTTTTACAAATTACAAGGTTTAATTTTAATTTTTAACTGGTTTAAAGAACCCCTAATAACGCCTCATTATTTTTTTTGCTTAAGGCTTATTTGGACTTATTATTAGAAAGGTGGAATTGGCGTTTCACTCTTCACTTCTTTACTCTTCTATACAAACTAGCTATTTAATTCCCAGTAGTATACCACTCATAATGAACAGCAAAAGTGAAGCTGTGTTAGTTAGCCTTTACAGACTAATTGGCTTATCCACTTGAGATAATAGTAATTGATGATCACAAAGCAATAGATATACATCAAATTTTAATTTTTATATTTAAACAAAATGAGTGGAAACATCTTATTATTTCTTTGTTATTTACTAGTGAAATTTCCAAGAGTCTTTTTTTGCAGGAATTAATTACTCACCCATTTGTATAGGTTCTCTATAGGCTGTGTATCATCTTGTGATCATATGGCTTCACCAGTGCAACAGAATTGAGAAAAATTGTCACAAAAGTCCAGCTAATGTCATCTTGCTTCAAGTTTATTGGGATCTTGAAAACTACCCTAGATACCTGAACCCGATACCTGGAACACTATACTTTCGATACCTGAAATACCCTGTAGATCGGGAAGATATGATGAACTTGGAACTTGGTCAATCAATGGTTACATTGGAACACAGGTTAAACATTTATGAAGGGGTCCTGGTTCCTGGATTGCCAAATCTGGTTGTAAGTGAACGGGACGTGTGAATTTATAACGAAAAGTGCCACTTTGTAACATTAGAAAGAAATAGTAGGAAAACTGTAGAAGTTAGACAAAGTCTTCCTCAGCAGGCACACTTCACCGTGACGTTGCAGCTGCCGCCCTTGCAGTTGCCGCTGCAGTCGCACCTGGCGGTGAACTCGCAGCCCTTGCAGTCTCCGCAGCCGTCCCTGGCGCATGCGCACCGCGCTGTGATGACGCAGCCCTTGCAGCTTCCAGAGGAGCAGTCCTTTCCGCAGCCGCAGCTGGCGCTGAGGCTGCAGCAGCCGTCGGCATCCTTGCACTTTCCGCAGCAGACGCAGTCAGCCGTCAGCAGGCAGCCCTCCTTGCAGTCGCAGCTGACGCTCAGCTTGCAGGGCTTGTTGTCGCTCTTCTGGCAGCAGGGTTCGGCCATTTCGTCTGGAAAAAGAATATGCAGTGTGATTCTAAACTCATAGGAAAAATTTATACGGTCCATCCTTAAATGATCTTTATGTCAAACTTCTGCCCCTTTGTCACATGTCAAGCTGTCCTACCAATGGTAAAAAAGGGGGATACTTTCAGAGAACTGTCCTGCCAGATCGAGTTCCTTGTCAGTTCAGAGCATCGTCAGTTTCTCGGAATAGGAAAAAGGAGGAACAACAGACAACCCCATTTAATGACCCTCTCAACCTCATTTAACAACCCCATTTACTGAAAACTCTGGCCGCGAGTGTTGCCTAGTAATAAATTTTAAGTCTCTGTCCCAAAAGGAAAATGGGACCTCTACAGGATATCTTAAAAGGTGAATAAAGGTTTCCGAGATGTCAACCATCTACCTGAAACTAGAGAGCCTGTATACCAGAGAGAGGCGACAACTCAGTATAGGGCGCGCAGATCGGTAAACAGGTGTTCTGTTCACCACAGCCGGTTCCCTCCATAGGATTAGCATTGGACTCGAGACAAGCGGCATGATACAGTTTGGACAGAACTGGATGCGCAGAGACGCTTTTAAGCGAGTTGTCGTCTCTCTCTCGTATACAAGCTCTCTACTTAAAATGAAAGAAATTTTAGGTGCCATCAAAATTTGTTTTAAATATTTTCAGCCAATTTTTTGTCCCAGTAATCGCATGTATGCTGGAAATAATCTGGAGCCCAATTTTTTAAAATTAAAGTCTAAGTGCGCCGCACTTTGATTCACAGAGTTGACTCTTATTTAGTGAGTATAAATTTTATAAATATGTCGTTTAAACCACATTCTCCAGAAAAAAAATTGGAATTCAATTCTGTTGACAGTCCCTCTAAATACCACCATACTTTTTTAGACACCAAAAAGTAAAAATATTGCTAAATAATTTCAAACTCATATGTTAAAATGTTTAATTAGATCAATATAACTGTTCAGTTTATCAATAAAAATCATAAAAATTGGTCGATATTTGAATATATAGGGTTCAAGTTCCAAAAAGCTTAGCGATATTTTGCGGCAACGTTAACGGAACTGAACTAAAACTTGTTATTTAGTTTTTGTTTATTTTCTATGTGTTATGACACAATTCTCATTATGTCTCCCCTCCTTGTCACTAATTGATGAACCCCCTCCCTTTCTCCCAGCGCGGCGTCATTAATGGACAACCCAATGGTATGGTAATGGTAACCACCCTATTGTTCAATTATTCTTACCTATTATACCTATATGATATGTGATTCTATGCCAAGTACTAAAAATATAAATTATACCCGAAATTCAAGAGCGATGCTAGGACAAAAGATATAAATCCAAAAAATATTTTACTCCGTAATTAATGATTCCAAGCGGCACTCTTTAGGAAAAAGTGTTTTCCCTACAATTACATTTCTAAGGATACTACACCTGTACTCTTTCAAAATCTTAAACCACCCAATTGATAACAAATTGTTTTCGTAGCCTGTTTTGGAAACCGATTCGCTCAGAAAAATGATAACACAGAAGAGATAAAACAACTCTTTACCCTTAATACAATTGATACGATATCGTCCCTACTCTTTGGACACGAAAATCGTCTCTTCAGCGCTTCTAAATATACCAGTGGTCGATCCAGAGCAATTTCACCATTCACAAATATTTCATAAATTTACCGTTTGATGAATAGGTATTAATTCTTTCACAAATTCAGTTTTAAGTTTTAAAATAAACTAAAATATCTAATATTTTAATTAGGATGATAGAATTACTTTTTTTACCTGAAAATAATGAGAAGAACTGGTTCTGAATCTCAATAGAAAAAAACAGCCCATTTTCAAATGTTAAAATGAGAAGAATTTATAAAATTTTGGACTAAATTTGTGTTTTTATAAGGAGGTGGAATATGCCCTTTTCCGATATTTCCCTATCTACCCGACCAAATCCCCTTTCACTTATATAATACACCTAGACACGTTGTCTTCAGATAAAAGCCGCGAAATTGACTTTTGAAACACCCTGTATATATGTATGCGTTTTTAATGTAGGAGTAAATTTCGTTTACGTTACGTTAAATAGACTAGTTGCATCTAGTAGTTAAACTTTCGGAAGTAGTTTACCAGTTGCAACTAGTCCCAGAAAAAATAGTTAACTACTAGTTGCAACTAGATTTTTCAAACTAGTTGGTAATTAACTACATTTTGTAGTTACTACTAGTAGTTGGTAATTAACTACATTTTGACCACTAGTTGCCGAACACTGGTTATATTTATGCATAACCTTTCTTAATTATGAAGAATAACATTTCATTTTTAAAAATCTTAAACTATCTAATAAGTTTTACCGACTTAACATTTTTTTAGTTTTTCCCCTTCCAGGGACGGTTGGCAGGAAAAATTGCAAATTTTTTTAAAAAATCATTAAAATTACTTCTGTAATAATCTGAAAATCGGCAATAGTTACTATATGACCGATCTACTAAATAAACAAAATAGAGAAGATAAACTATATTTACTTCCATTATTTTAAAGTACTAAAAGGGTAGGTTGTGTAGTTTTTTTATGGCTTGTATAGTTTTTTCTCAAGGAAAACCAAAAATTTTACATACCAAGTAGTAGGTTCTCTTGAAGGAAACTTAACTAACGAACTTTTTTATGGTTTGAAGGAAATGTATTCAGAGAACTACGTGCCTTCCCTTTTTGAAGACCCCCCAGGGGTGCTTAGTGCAAATTCGAGGGGCCGTGTGCAGAACTGCACACGGCCCCCTCGAGGGTTTCGTCCGGAAATTTTTGCACACGGAACTCCATTTTGACCAATGAGAATATTTTTGCACACGGCACCTTACATCAAGGGAACAAATAGAACACAATGATTTTGCAGTTGTTTGGAAGAAATTTCTGTATCTTTAATGGCGCAGTAAGCTGATATAAGTTATCTTTTATAAAAAAAGAAATCTTATGATAAGAATAAGTTTCTATCTTAAATATGAAAATCTCCTGGTTATCAATGTTTCTTTACAAAGCACTTTATATTGAAAAAAATTTTTTCATAAAAAAGTGACTCAGTTATCGGTTCTACAGGAGGATATATACAGTTATGTGCGTATCTGCATGAGTAACTTATTCATCACTTTTGATGACAATAATTCTATATTAACTGAATTGAAATTCAATAAGCCATGTCAATCCGAAATTCCATCCTATTATCGTAGAAGCAATTAAAAATATTACTTACCTGTGAAAGGTAACTGTGACTGTTTCTTTGCAACTTTTAAAACAGCAACGGTCGACCATTTTCAAGATCCAAATAACTAGGGTTCTAAATATTTCTGAAATCGGTTCCGGAATCGAATGGGAATCGAATACCTTGGAATCGATACCAAAGAATCGAACCCTTTAAGGAATCGATTCTTTGGAATCGTACCAACTTTTCTAATTAATACTGATAGTTATTAATATGTTTGTTCACTAATTAATTAGTATTTTGATAATTAATTAGCATTTTGCAGCAGGAATCGAATCTTACTTAATTTTCTAATACAGATAATTAACAATTTTGTTCACTATTTAATTAGTATGTCGATAATTAATTAATATCTTACTGGCTAGTAATTAAATTAATAGTAATTACTAATTATCTTTGATTTGTCATTAAAATAGATAAGTTCGATTCTGGCCCTAAGGAATCGATTCCAGATTGGAATGGAACCTCAGGAATCGAATCCAAGAATCGAAAGAATCGAACCTCAGGAATCGATTTCGGAATCGAATCGATCGATTTTTTAGATCCCTACAAATAACACGGCATACCAGGTTCGTCAACACTGCACGAAACAAAAGTTCAGCAGTGAAAACAATTTCTATAAAGGTCGATGCATCGTGATGGTGTTCTCTCTGGAAACGCACTCCCTACTGTTCACCCCACCACTATCTCTTTTCTATGATCGTGATCAGGGCCCGATTTAGAACACTTTCTGTGGTAGGCATATCTCGAAAGAAGGCGCCACCCCACTGTTATGTTAAAAACAATATGCGCACACAATAATTGAATCGTCAGTTTGAAGAATAGAATAAGTCCAAAAAATAACAACTTGACTTTTTGTGCTGAAAACGATCTCCAAGTTTTTCTCTACACATGGGTGAAAAGAGGGGGAAAATAACTAACCCCTATAGAGAGATATCGCCCCTTGAAGTTGTGAAATCGATGTCCATTCGTTGTACATATTTTTAAGTTAATTTGGAAATAAAGTTAATTTGTTTTTCTTTTCATATTCTTTGGGCTGTAAACTAAGTTAAAATAAAATTTTCTCTTAATTTCACTTTTTTTTTTTCAAATTTTTTACTATGTAGGGAATGTTTGACTCCATTTATATTCACTCACTCCATTGATACTGCTTTAATAACTCAGTTTCACTATAATTTTGAATTATATTTGTCTTATTCTTTTTATTTCACCCTTTTGTGGTGCAAACTAAGGAGAAATATAATTTAAATGTGAATTTAAGGGTTTTTAAAGGTTTTTTCATCAGAAAAATTTGATAAGGTGGAAGAAGGGAATAAGGCCATCAACTTATTTTGACTGCAAAATATTTTTGAATATACTTATATTTGTTTTGATGATTTCTCTGTTTTCTAAATAGGGTTCTGAACTTCCAGTAAAAATTTGGTGGTTATACAATGAAAATTCCATTACTTATACAGTTGGGTTTTGTTTTTTCGATTTTCTCAAAACTTGGTTTTTGGACTTATTCCCTTCTTCAAACTGACGATTCAATTGGTAGTTGACTTTTTAAAAAAATATTACATTTAAAAAAATAAAATATAGAAAATGTTCTTCAGAATATATGAATTGTTATTGTTCTTAAAGTTTTTTTTAAAGATTTTTTTGAGGCCCTTAAATAATGGGTTTCCTAGGCCCAGGTCTCACTGGCCTAATGGTAATCAGGGCCCGTCCGCAGGGATGAGATTGACAAAAAAGCAAAAAGTCTGAAAAACTGTGTAAACGACATTTTCAATATGGTTTTCCAATATACAGGGTGTTTCAAAATTGCGCTTCACGGCTTTTATTCGGAACCAACGCCTCCTAGGGTCATGGAAGTAAGGTCTACCCCTAGGTAAGTGACCCAGGAGAATCATTGAGATGACTTACAGCGCCCCTATTGGCGAAATTAAAAAGTTAGAAAAAATAATTTAAAAACTAAAGGAGATAGAGCAAAAACCTCAATGAGAGTACTGTTGCCAACGTCAAGAAGAACTCACTGAAAAAAATTTGATCAAAATATCTTGAATATTAGCGGAGAATTAGCATGTGAAAATAGCACTTTTTCAGGGGTCAAAAAATAAAAAGTTCGCATATTTGCAAATTTTTTTTATTTTTTGATTAAATTTTGTGTTCTTTCAACTAAAGAAACACAAAACTACACAATAACACTGAAAAATTTGGAAATATACGAACTTTTTATTTTTTGACCCCTGAAAAAGTGCTATTTTCACATGCTAATATCTCGGCGAATATTCAAGATATTTTCGTGAATTTTTTTCAGTGAGTTCTCCATGATGTTGGCAACAATACTCTTATTGAGATTTTTGCTCTATCTCCTTTAGTTTTTGAATTAATTTTTTCAACTTTTTAATTTCGCCGCTAGGGGCGCTGTAAGTCATCTCAATGGATTCTCCAGGGTCATTTACCTAGGGGTAGACCTTACTTCCATGACCCTAGGAGGCGTAGGTTCCGAATAAAAGCCGTGCAACGCAATTTTGAAACACCCTGTATGTTTAGGTATCATTTGCATGTTTATGAAGTTAATATAAAAAATATTTAAAAAATAAGAGTTCCAAGTACCAAAAGGGGGGTTTGGGAGTACTCCCCCAGAAATGTTTTGAAAATGTGATCCTAACATTCAAGGTTTTAGCTTATTTTTAACACCTTGACCGAATTTTTTGCGGTGGGAGTTGTGTTGCTGAATTCTCCAATTTAACCAAAAAGTCAGAAAAGATCAGGAGGCAAGAAAAAAGACTATTCAAACAGAAGAAGAGAATATACTGGGAGGAGATTTATAAAGAAATAGAAAATCTCAAAAAACAGAAAGAATCAAGAAAATTTTACAAGACTGTTAACAACACCAGAAAAGAGTTTTGCGCTAGAGTGCACACGTGCCGTAACAAAACAGGGGAACTCATTAATGATAAGACTGAAGTACTAAAGATGTGGAGAGAACATTTCAAGACGGCTCTTAATGGAAAAGATGTTCTGGAAGAATCTGAGATAGATCCTGGTGTCACAGTCCAGAGCCTACAAGATGGAAACATAGAACCACCATCGGTGGATGAGGTAGAGAGAGCAATGAATAAGCTAAATAATAACAGTTCGGCTGGACCGGATGGCATAAAAGCCAAGCTCTTGAATATAAGGGAGCCTAAACTTATCAAAGAGATGCATGCTGTAATCTCCAATATTTGGTCTGTGGAAAAAATGCCCATTGAATGGGAGGATGGATCCATATGTCCAATATTCAAAAAGGGAGACAAGTTTGAATGCAAAAACTACAGAGGAATTACCTTGCTAAATACATCATATAAGGTATTCTCAAACATCTTAGCTGAAAGACTTAAAGAGTATTCCAATGAATTAATAGGGGAATATCAATGTGGATTTCAAAAAGGTAGATCAACAACTGATCAAATACACAGCATAAGACAGATACTTGAAAAGACGAGAGAGTATGGTATAGATACATATCATTTGTTCATCGATTTCAAAACAGCATATGATAGCATTGATAGGGAAATGCTGTTTCAAGCAATGTTGGAGATGGGAATACCCAGAAAACTAGTGGATCTGATTAAGATGACCCTAAATAGAGTTAAATGTAGAGTAAAGCTGGGAACAGATCTATCAGATGTTTTTTATACTGAAAAGGGACTAAAACAAGGAGATTCTCTTTCATGCCAACTATTTAATTTTGCACTTGAGAAAGCGATAAGAGAATCTGGCATACAGACACAGAAAACCATCTTCACAAAATCAGTACAACTGTTAGCGTATGCCGATGACATTGACATAGTAGGAAGAACACGATCAGCAATTGTGGAGGCTTTTTGTGCACTTGAAACGGCTGCAAAAAAGATGGGACTGAAGGTAAATGAAGAGAAAACAAAGTTTATGGTGGTGTCGGACAGGAACTCGAACCCCGGACAATTGACAATAAATAATTATGTCTTTGAAAATATCCAGCAATTTAAATATTTGGGTACCATTGTAAACGCCACCAATGACTTAACAACTGAAATTAAGAGTAGAATTAATATGGCTAATAGAAGTTACTATGGACTGAGAAACCAATTTAAATCTAGATTCATAAGCAAGGAAACAAAAGTACAATTATACAAAACACTGATCAGACCTATAGTTTTATATGGTAGTGAGTGCTGGACAATGAGAAAACTGGATGAAGATAATTTGTTGAGATTTGAGAGAAAAATATTGAGAAGAATTTTCGGTGCGGTAAGGGAAAATGGAGTCTGGAGAACCCTTTATAATTCGGAGCTACAAGCAAAGTACAGAGAACCAAATTTAATTAAAGTAATAAAAGTTTCACAACTAAGATGGCTTGGCCATGTATTCAGATATGATGACAATAGCCCAGTAAAGAAGATAACTTTTCTAAAACCAGAGGGTACGAGAAGAAGAGGCAGACCCCGCACGCGATGGCTGGACAACGTTGAAAAATGGATGAAAAATATTGGTGTTAACAGATGGAGAGTGTTAGCAAGAGACAGAGTCAGATGGTTCAGACTGACTGAGACAGCCTTGGCCGGAAACCGGCTGTAGCGCGGAATTGGAATTGGTTGTGTTGCTAAATTCTCCAATTTAACCAAAAAGTCAGAAACCAAAAGTCAGGCCCGAATTTTTTGGATTTAGGGTTTTTATTAACATACATACCTCAAGCATCAGTCTAATCTATAGGGGAGACCAGGGATGGATGGGACACCTTCAATAAATCTTAAAATTATGAATAAAATTAGTTTTTGAGTGTTCCACCAGGTAAAGCCACCACGGTTTCATACTTGTTGCTGTTTACTATTTTAGTTGCAAGCTCCTACAAGTTTATGAATGAAAAAGATGGTTTCACTATATCAAAAGTAACTAAGTATTACACTTTTCAAAGTGAATTTTCAATCTGATTCTTGGTTGCTTTCTTAATGGTTTATATTGTTTTCTAAACAGAATAATGTATTCTTTATGAATATATAGTTGAGTTAAGCCTAAAAGCTACAGTTCTTTTAAAAGTACCTATTTTTTAAAACTGTTGCTACCGGGGTGGGATGGGACACCATGACTTGGGGTGGTATAGGACATGCCCAATTCCTCTCAATACCTACATACAAGCTATTGCATACAGTTCTTTAGATACCATTGTTTTGAAACTAATTAGTATTGCAGTTGAAAACATATTTTTTTAGATTAAAGAAGAATTTTAACTATTTTGTATTTTTCACTTAAGTTAGATTTTTCGAAGTAAATATAGGGTAAAATAACTGATGTTTTTGTAATTAATCTTTAAAATGTGTAAAATACTTCCATCTTTGTGGTTTTTAATCATATATTTAAAAAGTAATAAGTTTTAATTTAAAAAGATATGTCCCATCCCACCCAGTGCCGGGGTGGGATGGGACACTTTTAGAGGTTACTTTAATTCGTTCATAAATCCTAAGTTTTGTTTGCTATCACTTTGGTTATATTTTTAAACATGTTAAAATGTTCCAAGATGTTAGTTTGAAAGTTTCAAATTTATACAATGAAAACTAAATTTTTAAAAAATATTCTTGGAAAAAGTGTCCCTTCCCTCCCCGGTCTCCCCTACTAATTAACAAATATACATAGATCAATAAATGGTTTTCACCTGCTCCAGTTAAGTGATCAAGCTTTCGGAACAGCTTTAGAAAGAGTCCTCCAGCCGCCATGTTTACCCGTAGCTCAAATGATAGCTGACAGCCATAGAGATCTAACTATTAATATCATTATTATTAGATCCTATGATAATAATATTTAGTACATTATTATTTTAGGATCTTATAATAATGATATTAATAATTAGATCTCTATGGTTGTTATTCATCATTTGATATGTAGGTAAACATGGCGGCTGGAGGACTTTCAAACAAGACTTTTTTCTCTTCAAACAAGAAGGCGTGCATGGAAACATTTATAAGAGAATGGTAAACACTTACCATGGATGTTCCCCTGATTTTGATGATGAAAATTTTAAATAACTTGATTGAAGATACTATTTATATATAGTATATTCCTTTCTCATAACACCTACTAGAAATGGTACTATGAACAAACCATCACTCACTATGCTTAAAGGTGATATGTAACTGCTACTTACGATCAAAAAACAACACTAATCAATAATTCGTTCGCATATTTGCAGATTAAATCGACCTTAATTTATAATCTGATAGTTGTTAGGATATTAACAACCCAAGAGCAGCACAAATGTTCAAGATTCGTCCAATATTTGTCGTGTGCGACAAAGTTTCGTTTACTTCTAGTTACAGCTACGTAAACTTGATATATTTTGTATGAGCTGTGTGCCACTAACATAGGGTATGAAGTTCGATATTTATGTAGTGTGCGGGCCTACAACTTTTAGTTGCTACTGGGAGGTGAAAATCTTACCATCTACAATTAGAAAATGTGCTATTTTATTGCTAATGGTACAGTCAAATAAACACTTACGGCTGTATTCACCACTAACAACAACCTAAGGTTAACCTGGAATCAAGCTTTTAATTGGTTGTTGTTGAAAAGTTTTAAACCAATCAGAGTTGTCAAAAAAGCTTGATTCTACAATTATAAAACTACTGCTTTACATGTGCAATTAAATACTTTTTCAGTAATATTTTATAATTCCCTATAGAGCATTTTTAATCACATGACTCGGACCTAGCAACGGCCTTAGCAACAGATTGTTTGACTACAGCAGTTAACAATTAAAAGAAAATAACTGGTTATGGAAAGCTTCTATTGGAGCACTTGCAATCACATGATATCAACAGATATCACCGCACCTAGCAACGGCCTTAGCAACAGACTGTTTGACCTACAGCAAGGAAGAAAATTAATGGTCGTGACGTCACCTGGAAACACTATTCAATCAATTACAAAACTTAATACTTTCTCTGGCTCGTTGGAAACAAACTATAACCGCAGAAAAAACCTGTTATGACCGATATGCAACATGCTACAAATATTTGCTAAACCTGTTACCGATATAAGTGATGAGTAAATTTTTCGAAAAAATTAAAATTTAAAGAAAAGATAGTGAAGGTGGAAAAGTGGTAAAGCAAAAAGACCACGAAAAGTCATGCTTACAAAGAGGTCTTTATTATAAAAGAAGCAAATGAGTAGATGAGGAGTGTATAAAATAACAACAAAGGGGGCGAGAATTGGTCACCAGTCAAGTGAGCGGTCAAGCACCTCCCTGAGAGTGGGGCTGGAGGGCGAGTAGAACTGCGCGAACCACCGGCGGTACCGCGCGATCAGCCGATCTTCCTTGACCAGCACAGGGGTGCGGAGGAGGCGCTTGTGGTTCCATACGGCCACGTCACGGTCGAACTGAAACACAATGATGAGACTCAATTGGGTAGCAAACACTTTTTCAAATTTAATTTTTCCTAACAGAATCAAATAAAAGAAATTCGTCGGTGAAGAAATTTTTCAAATCCGATCGTTAGTTAATTTTTAAATAAATAAAAACTACATGTGCAGTAGCTCAGCGCATCACGTCATCGTTCGGAAGCAGAGAAGGGAAATTCGAGCTATCTCGATTGGTTAGAGCACTTTGAGCCAGCGGCGGCTCCTTTGTGTTAATAGCTCATCGGCAGCTGTGATGTCACGCCCGGTTTTTCTCCTTTGGAACTTTTAATAAATGAGGATTGCATATTAATTAGTATTTTAAAAAATCTGAAAAAATTTAAAACTGGTTAATTAGAGCCTGTGTGATAATATACAATAGTCAAAATTGCTATACTAGACCGCAATTTAAGTTGAACCTACTACGTCACTAACAAACAAAGTAGTTCCCATCGCGATGTCTGAATTTCGAGTGAAACAAAGAACGTCAATTTTAAAATATGATTATTTCGTTAAACCCATGTATAAATAATGACTTCTTATCACAATTCGCGCCTCGAAATTCCTCCTATCAACCCAGCAGGCTTCGTGTTTACTCACTTTCTCCTTTCTCCTTCCGCGTAGTGACGTACTCTGTTCAGGAAACGATGCTGTGAAGTATAATTTCGATAAGTGTTTACTTCCCAATTCAATGTCATTAAAAAATATGTATTTCTTTCCTGTCACATCTTTTCTGTAAAAAAATATGGCACTTTGCACAAAAAGTGGTGTAAAGAAATCGTGAGATGCTACACCGCAATACGGAGAAGGAGACAGTCTTGGTGGGAGGTCTCTCCGTAATGCGGTGTAACATCCCTCAATGCATGGAGGGAATTTCTTTCCACTACTTTTGGTGTAAAGTGATGTTTTTTTTACAGTGATGCACCACCGGTGGGGCAGGTTTCAACGAATGAGAACCTATTTTACACTTTTTGTACCTTTTGAATTTCTCTAGGAACTTGTGTAAATTACACAATGTGTCCATAAGTTCTTTTTTGGATATGGAAGTTAAAAGTGTTATAGGATTTAGGATTATTTCTTTAATTCGATTCCTTCATAGAAAGATATCATGTGTGGCATCACAGAGTACCAAGTAAAGACCTCACTATTATTTGGGTTATTATTTTTATTTTCAGATTTATAAAAGCCTGTGGTGGTAAATGAGTATTGGGGTCCATAACTCTCGAAAATGACTTCCATTTTTCTGAAAACTGTGAAAAAAGCTTGCGCACCTAGTAAGATTTTGTATAAGGCTGAGGCATTGTAAGGCAGTTAATAATTTTATTTGAAGCAGAATATTACATAAAGTTAATAAATTAAAAGGGTTTAAATTTGTAAAATATAATTTATATAAACTTGCTGTTTAGGAGTTTGTCACTTTTGCAAATGTTTCGAAGCTCTTCCATCAGCTTAGCAGCCCGTTCGGCCACCATACTGGATGGAGGCCAGGATTGGACCCAATGGGTTTTTTCAAAACAACCCATGTGAAAAAAAAACACATTTTGGACTCATTTTTGGGTTGTTTCAAGAAAAATCAAGATTTTGGCAGTTTTAATATTAAAGAAAAACATTTAATGAAATAACATACCAAGAACCGCAATTGAGTGGATTATTTCAAAATTTTAACTAGGTTTCAATAATTAAGGGTTTTTTCATTATTGAATGGGTTTTTCAAAATGTAAGTTTGAAAAAACCCACTTAACTACGGAAAAATTGACATTATTTTGACAGAACACATATAACATAGAAAGAACTCACTAAAATTTGAAAAAACCCTCTTACTGTATAGGAGAAGACCACTTAGTTTTGAAAAAAAAACCCACACCTTTTCCGAAAAAACCCAGTTATATACGGTTTTTTTCAGGGTTTTATTGAAAAAACCCGAAAAAACCCAATTCACTAGGGTTTTTTTTTCGAAAAAACCCGGGTTTTTGCCAATCCAGATGGAGGCACATCAATGGCCTAATGGTTCCTGCATCCAAAGGCATTTTAAGGCCTGTTCCATCCTGTATCCAGTGCCATTTTAAGGTTCCTGTATCCAGTATTTGCAATTAGGCTTTTTAAGGCCTGAGGGCACTAAAGTTAGGTGATTTATGATTGAGTAGGTGTTCTGTGATTGCTATATGAGAAAGTGAAATGATGTTGGGTGCGCATGGTTTTTCTCAATACAAAGGAATTAATGCCATAAAATAATCATATGAACGTTCATCGAATGCGACATCAGGCTTTTGAACATTTAAAATAAAATCTCACAATCATAACCCCACTCACCATGTATGCTTCGGCGCAAATGAGAAGCGAGGCTAAACTCTGGTAGAAATTCGGTTCGGTGAAGAGGAGGTGCACCACCCGCATTCTGAGGGGTCCTTCGGGGATCACGTGCTGCAGGAACACCCCTTCGCCAAAATACGTTTTCACGCGCATCTGCACTACAGCCGGCCCGATCTGCGGAAAGAGGACAAGTTGTATAATAGTCACTGTTATAAGTCTGTGTAATTAAAATTGGCGTTCGTCACCATGGCAACGCAATAGAAATGCAATGGGAAATGACTAGTAGCGAGCCGCCTATTTTATTTACACAGACTAAAGTTCAGAACAGTCATTCCTCTATTCAACCTGAAACGTCATCCCCGAGCCATTCCACTTACGAAGTGTCCAAATCCACGAGTATTAGCGAAATTCGTTAGAGTTGAGTTGTTGCTTTCGAGGAGCTATACTCTGTTCATTTTGAATAGGCGCCTGAGAAATAGTGCTTTCCCCCTCGGTAAAAGCATAACCATGGTTACGCTCTTTGCACAGCCAATAGTAAGCCTTCTTCGCCACTTTGACGTTGATAGTTGCCATGGTTACCGATTCAGTGGTGGGGGAAGGAAATGTACTCAGGCGCCAATTTAAAATGAATAGAGTATAGACAGTGCCATAGGTTTTAATAGCGAAATTCATTAGAGTTGAGTTGTTGTTTTTTTCGTGGATTTAGACAGTGCTTTCCACTTATCCATTATGTTTGATTGTATTTTCTAATCTCACGGCGCGGCGTGCCGAATCTTCTCCAAAGTTAGAGAATCTCTAATTTTGAAAACTTTGGAGAAGATTTGGCATAGGTTAATATGATCGTACAGGAACAAAATTTTATATCTGAATAGGTCAAGGCATTTATAAAAAAAAAGAGTAGAGGGTATCCGTTTTCAAATTAACAAAAAAAATTTCTTTCATATAAGAGAAACCCTAGCCTATAGTCCGTTCATTTAGAATTGGCGCCTGAAACAGGATCAAAAACGCCTAATAACGCTCATCACACAACTTCAGGGACCGATCTTTTTACAGTATTTTAACTACTTCTGTTTCGGTGGCCTTGTTAGCGCAAGAAAAAATTTTCGATGGTAATTACAGTAGTAACTGCTTCTATAGTCTGTTCATTTTGAACTGGCGTGGCGCTTGAAAATATTTCCTTCCCCCACCACCGATCGGTAACTATAGCAACTATCTTCGTCAAAGTGACGAAGAAGGCTTACTATTGGCTGCTCGAAGATAGTAACTATGGTTACGCTTCTAGCGTGGAGGAAAGCAGTATTTCCCAAGCGCCAATTCTAAATGAATAGAGTATAATACATTACGTCTAAGGCGCCAATTCTAAACGAACAGAGTATACACTGTAAAAAAACTGTAGAAAAACAGAAATTTTCAATAACAGTGATTTTATGTTTACAGAGATATTCTGTCATGTAACATTCCCACCGCACTTCTATTTATTTTATGTAAAATAACAGCTTTTACCTAGTTTTTTAGCTTATCTGTACTTAAACAGAAACTTACTGCATCGAAAACCAATACAGCTATTGGCAACGTTATACTGAATCTTCTTTGGTTCAGTGGTAGCGTGCGTGCTTAGCATGCGGTAGGTCGCTGGTTCTATCCCCGGATATCAATTAATAAAAATTAAAAAAACTCTACTAAAATAAGTGCATGCGCACAAGCAGAAAATTACTGAGAGGCAACAGAAAAATCTGTAGCCCACTTGACAGAAAGTTCCTTTTTACAGCATTTACCTGTAGGTTACAGCTTTTTTCTGTTTACAGGATTTTTCAACCTACAGATTTTTTCTGGCAACTTTTGCTGCCAGAAATTTTCTGTTTTTTTTGCAGGATTATTTTTTACAGTGTAGGCATAATCTCTCAATTATTCCCCTTTTGATGTCTCCAATTCTGACAAATGATTTTTAAGAATTTTACACCCCCTACCCTTCTGCCATATTATTTAACACCCACCAACAATGAGCCACAGCTTGCTAGGGGTTTGAACAATGACAAAAGTTTACTGCAATCGCTTTAATTGATTAAAAATTTTATAAATATAAAACTTTAAATTATTTAGGAGTCACTACAGTCTCACCTGCTGTATCTCCATGTCGATGGTAAAAAGGGACCAGGAACGTTTTAATATCGAACACCGCTGCCTGAGGGTCATCCTTCCCACGTGCGGAAGGTCTTCGTCCGGCCGCCAATCGGGGGTCCAGTCGTGGTCGATGTGGATCCTTCTCTCCAACCACCCTGGATCCAACATCCACTCTCCACCCGATAATACGGAGCGAGAGTGTAGTTGTTTCAAGTGGGCCACGTCCGCTCCGTTCTCAGGGATTTCCTGCAAATGTACTACCGTCAGGAGAAAAACCTTTACACGTCATACTGTGTGACTGAGGTGGTAATGGAAACGGTAAAAACACTTTTCAGAGGGGGCTAACACTTTCCAGACCGTCACCTTTGAATTTTGACCCGAAATGTAAAAATACTGGGGATTTCCTAAAAAGTATCACTCAAGACCCCCTTGTGGTAGCAATGGGGGGTATAGGGGTCCTCCCCCAGAAATTTTTTTAAATATGACCTCGAAAAGTGGGGTTTTAACTCATTTGGGGTCAAAGGGGGGCACTGTCTGCCCGCCCCCCTTAGATCCGCGCCTGACTCACAGAGTATAGAGCTTAACAGAGAATTCATCTCCATAGACGCTAATGGCAACTTTTTTAACAGGGCTTTTCCCATAGACAAACTTCGAGCCAAACGATCCGCTTCCTTTTTAATACCACGTCATTCCTGCTTATTCTATCATTCGCCCACTGAAGCTGTCACTCAAATCCAAATCGAAACTGGAGGGAAAAAACAACACCGATGAAATTTAAATGCCGTTTGATAGAAGTTCTATATCCAATCAGGAATCACTTTCGCATTTCGCCTTCTCTGATTGGCTGCTAGTGAAATTAATTATAATCTGGGAGCAGAAATTAAATTATATACCTAAGGAGGAAAACTGCCGTTTGGAATCTCTGTAAGCTCTATACTCTGTGGCCTGACTTACTTGCATGTGGCAGTGCGCCACGTGCTCCGTCTTGCCCCTGTACTTCCAGCGTCCACTCTCGACCTCTGGGACGGCAGGGATCTCCCAGGAGGGCTCCTCCCCCTCCGCGTGGTGCCACACGAACACGAAGCCGTTACGCTCCACGCAACGCCACGGGGATACCTTGGCCAACGACGGAACTGCAACAAGAAACACAACCATTCACACATACTGAAAGTGGCCGAATAGCGGAATACGCTCACAACTTTAATGTTCAAGTAAAAATTTTCTTGAGAAAAAACCTTTGGTAGGCTATATCAGGAAATAGATACTGAAGCGTTAAAACGGTGCTAAGTTAGGGGTGAACGAAAATTTCTTAGGGCTGATAAGTTAACCAATTTCTTCGAGGTGGCAACCACTGACCTTAGCGGCCGTGTTAAATGCTAATACTGGACCCATGCACAACTGGTATTAGGGAGAAGTCACCGTGGGCTCAAGACCGGGCGTATCTGGTCGGGCAAATCTTATCGGCAGGGGATATCTACCCCACTCAATTAGCGAACAAAAGATTCCCCGCTATAGGGTAGATATCCGCTGCTGATTATATTTGCCCGGCCAGATACGCCCGGTCTTGCGCCCACGCTGACGTTGGCCTTAGTGTAACCCAAACGAGCGAGGACATTCTCTCCCTAAAGCCAACGTCACCGTGGGCGCAAGACCGGGCTTATCTGGTCGGGAAAATCTAATCAGCAGCGGATATCTACCCTTTAGCGGGGACACTTTTGTTCGCTAATTGAGTGGGGTAGATATCCCCTACCGATAAGATTTGCCCGACCAGATATGCCCGTTCTTGCGCCCACGGTGATGTCTCCCTAAGGATGGGAAGTAGAACGTCAAACTGGTTATTTCTAGCTAATAACTACCCCACATCCCTTCCCTCTTCTTTGAAGAAGAAGGTGCTTCAAAGAAGACAAGACAGTTGGGATAAAAGAATCGGCACTTACTGGTGATGGAGTTGGGAATGTGCGAGCACATGCCGTCCTCCCCTCGGAACTTCCATCCGTGGAAGGGGCACTGGATGCAGTCCCCTTCCACCCGCCCCTTCTCCCCCAGGTCGGCCCCCAGGTGAGGGCAGTAGGCGTCCAGGACAAACACCTGCCCAGAAGAACTGCCTCGGAACGCCACCAGCTTCTGACCTGAAAGAGCAACACCACTGTCAGCATGGTATTTTAGAGGTGCAGAAAATCTTAAAGGGCATAGTGTCAGCATGGTATTTTAGAGGTGCAGAAAATCTTAAAGGGCATAGTGTCAGCATGGTATTTTAGAGGTGCAGAAAATCTTAAAGGGCATAGTGTCAGCATGGTATTTTAGAGGTGCAGAAAATCTTAAAGGGCATAGTGTCAGCATGGTATTTTAGAGGTGCAGAAAATCTTAAAGGGCATAGTGTCAGCATGGTATTTTAGAGGTGCAGAAAATCTTAAAGGGCATAGTGTCAGCAAAAGATCTCTATAGAGTAATCTCAGCATTGACTGATAGGATCGCAAAGGATTTTTAAGGGCGGTGCCATCATAGACTGATATAGTGTCACCATGGATGATATAAGCGCCAACTATCTTCAAGAGTAATGTCAGCATGCGGACTGATATCTTCACAGAGGATTTGCTAAAGTGTTAGCATTGACTATATGTAGGTTTAGAAAATCTTAAAAGGCATAGTATCAGTATGGTCTTTTAGAGTGCAGATGACTTTAAAGTGTAGTGTCTGCAAGGACTGATAGGTATACCCCGGAGTATAGAGCTTAACAGAGTATTCATCTCCATAGACGCTAATGGCAACTTTTTTAACAGGGCTTTTCCCATAGACAAACTTCGAGCCAAACGATCCGCCTCCTTTAATACCACATCATTCCTGCTACTTCTGTCATTCGCCCACTGAAGCTGTCACTCAGATCCAAATCGGAATTGGAGAGAAAAAACAACGGCGATGAAATTTAAATGCCGCTTGATAGAAGTTCCATATCCAATCAGGAATCCCTTTCGCATTTCGCCTACTCTGATTGGCTGCTAGTGAAATTAATTATAATCTGGGAGCAGGAATTAAATTAAGTACCTAAAGAGGAAAATTTCCGTTTGGAATCTCTGTAAGCTCTATACTCTGTGGGTACATCGACAGCATGGACTGGGTATTGGCTCAGAGGATCTTAAAAAGAATAGTGTCGGTATGTTTTTTTATGAGAGCTGAGGATCTTCATAGAGCAGTGTCAGGATGGACTTATTAGGGGTTCAGATAATTTCAAAGGGCAGTCAGCATGGACTGATATGGGCGCAGCGGACTTACGTATTAGATTAGGGGTACTTACATATTAGCCTGTCGACGACGCCGCTAAATCTGAAAGAGTTATCAAAGCCCGTTAACTAAGCTATAGTTGCACCGCTGACCATGATGGTCGCTGAAAGGTCGACTGGCTAAATACGTAAGTACCAAATTATGATAACCAACGATGATTAAAACGAGATTTTTACCTTTATTTAATCGCCAAACGTTGATCCGTGTTTGATGAAAAACGCTGCCTGACTTTTAAAAGTGGCAAATAAATATTTTCATCCAATTTTGAGTTTTTATTGTTTTAGCATTAAGTGTCTATCTCAAATCCAGGGTCAAACGGTTGTAAAGGTGCGATATCTAGTTTAAAAGAGAATGAATGTACTCACCAAGTACCGAAACAGGGAGGACCCCTTGCGTTGGAATGTCGGAGGACTCCGCTATTGGAATCCACCCGTTCGGAAAGACTGGGGGGAGGGCGTCTGGGTCCCCTCTTTTTCGAACGCGTCCTTGCGAACGCCAGCCTTCCGTCTGATCAATTGGTTTCTGAAATATATCAAAATGGAAAAAAAATTGAGGTGAAAAGTGTGGCATATAGCCACGGGGTGATACCAATCCGAAGATGGTACGACTGAAGAGTATAATTCGGATATTTTACACTTCAGTCAGTATTTATACCCTATTTGATTTATTTGACTATTATAGTGGTGAGTACAGTCACCACAGTACTCCCCCTCCAGAATGCAGCATAGCTGGATTCGTCCGTCAACCTGGCTCCCGGTGAGTTGTTGAGTTAGTTTGTTTTAATGAGTTGTAGAGTGAGTGAAGTAATCGCCACTTCACAAACAATAAGGTATCGATGCAGTATGAGGTTCACACACCAGTTTAGTTAGTAAGATTGATGGCCTTATTAGCTAAAGAAAGAAAAGGTGTTTTTTGCTGTTCTGATGGGTGGAATCCTTCTTTAAAGGATAGTTAACCACTGGTTAAGTGGCTGTGAATACTGCCATTAGGGTACATGGTTGCCCTGCGACTATTTTTTTAACCCAGGTTTCTTGCTTTCATAATTTATAATTTTTTTTATTTACGAAAATAGTAATCAAGAATAATTGAATGATAATGATTCTATATTAGTTAAATTACAAAATCGAGATTTTATTACTATTATTTTGTAAAATAAAATCAATGTTAATTTTAATGTGAGTAGATGGATACAGTTACATGGATTCAGTTACAATAAATATTGAAAATTTCTGTACTTTATCAAGTATGATCCACTACTTTAAGTTTTGCTTTCTTTCAATCTAAATAAAGAGTGGGTGGCCCACTTACCCCTTCTTATGGGGTAAGTGGAACATATAATTTAAAAAAAAAGAGATTATTTAAGCATTATTTTGCAATGAATTTTTGTTTAAGGTACTTGTACCCAATATGGACAGGGCTCTCAATATGGACACCCCTAATATTTTAAAAAGTAAGAAACTTGATCGAGAGTAGGCACTACATGTTCTTGAAGAAAAGCAGTTTAAAAGATAATTTAGTCTGGAAAGTGCAAAAAAAGCGCGCTGTTCGCCATTTTGAAGGAATTTGTGTTTTCATGGTGTGCTGATCTTAATTACAGGTTAAGTTTAAATTCTTATTAGATATGATAAAATTACTTTAAATATTAAAAAGTGGAGTGTTTTAGAAAGCGGATAAAACATACTTTCGTTTGCTATTGCGGATATTGCTTAAATTTTTTTTATTTATTACAAGATTAAGTAAAACTACGCCCTGTTCCCATTATGGACACCTTACCTCCACATTGGAAGAACAGCAAGTGAATCTTCAGATTCAGAAATTTGTAAAATAATTATCTGTATTATGTTATTTTATTTAGCTAATTCATAATAAATTAATATTTATATTTATTTTTAATCTCAATGATAGTATCCGTACATAACATTACGAAGTGCATGTTCTGAAGATATTTACCGTGCCCCCCTCCCCCGCAATACTTTCAGAAATATTTTTTTTATCCCCTCTCCTCTAAAATCCCTTGGATGAGTGGTTCTTCCATACACCCTGTGTAGAAGGTCAATAAGTAGCCACCTGTCCAGGCTCGGACTGGCCATGCGGGCATTTGGGCAAATGCCCGGTGGGCCGCTACTCATCGAGGGCCGTTTGTGGGCCGCCTACAACCAAAATATTTTACAGTGGTATGAATGAAAAAGATCCTTTAAAAATGAATCCGCACTCCGCAGGATTTTCCAACTAGCGGCCCACAAATTATTTTTGTGCGGCCACCAAACCATTAATTTACCAGCAATTAAATTCATTAATGATGGCATAAATTACTGAATTCAAAAACATATTATATTATTTAAAATATTTTTATGAAAGAATTTTCCTGGTTTCATCTTCAAAAATTCTACAGCATAAAAAGAGCGAACCAGCTACTATCAGCTACATCATTCACAAATTCTTTTAATATTAAGTTCGTCAAGTTGGAAATTCTTTTTACCCACTGAATTTACCAACAAAGAATTAAAAGTCTGTATTGAGTTTATTACGTATCCAATTAAGGACTTCAAGGTTGATTTTAGACTATTTCTTAGGGGTCAATTTTCAAAAGAATTTCTTGGTGGAGGTACCACGATCCCTCCCCCCCGAAAATTTCAATTCTATGAAGTTATATGTTCCATAAAAATTATGCGGTGGGCCGATTCAGACTTAAAATACGCGCCCGGGCCGAAATTTCTTCCCAGTCCGGCCCTGCACCTGTCCATAATAGGGACAGGTGGTTCCTAATATGGACACTTGCAAACATTTTTTGTTTTTATCATTGAAATTAAACCAGCATAATTACAGGGTCGCCAATTTTAAAAATGATAGTCAACAGTCCAGGGATAGTGGTCATACATTTTTGGAGTCCTATGACGTGTACAAGGGGGTGAAAAAAATAAATTTTCCTTAGGGTGTCCATATTAGGTACAGGTACCTTATTAATATAGTTTTAATCAAAATAAGTCAATAAGTTCAAATTTAAACAATTCAAAAATTTTCTATTTAACTCCAAAAATGTATTGTTTCAAAAAGGGATCCACTTACCTCCAACCAACCCTTGTACTTCAGTAATTATTTACAGTGAATTTTTATTTTTTATATAGTTTTAATCCAAATAAGTCAATAAGTTCAAATTTAAACATTTCAAAATTTGTCTACTAAGCTCCAAACATATACTGTTCCAAAAACGGTTCCACTTACCCCCAACCAACCCTATATTATACTCCAGTAATTTGACCAATCAAAAGCCGTTAGTAGTGCCCATGGACGTATATAAGGGGGGGGGGGTTTAGGGGGTCCAAACCCCCCCCCCTTAGCCCAAAGTAACAATTTTTTTCAGCTGAATACCCACATTTTCAAATCTCGCGCAGGCAAAAGAGGTTAAAATCTACATCAGAAATAAAAAGGGAAATGACAAACTTACTGGACATCCCGGACATCATTGGGCAGGGGGCAACCCTCCCCAAGGTTCTAAACTTCCACAAGGAGCTTCGGGTGTAACCCGAAAAGTCTCCAATGAGTTAAAAATCTTATATTTATTACTTACGAGGGTCAAATTCGAAAAAGTTTTCTGGGTGAGAACCCCCCCAAACCCCCTTTAAAAGTATGACGCCTGTTAAAAAGTATTTTCTCTTGAAAATTCTACCGCTTACCGGAAGCTAATTCATTTGGGTGTTCTCCAAAGAGTTTGAAAAGAAAAAAACACTACTGTAAAAGGGGTAATTTTCAAAAATAAATTCTGCTGGAGCACCCACATCACAGTCCCCCTTAAAACTTTGTTTATTTCTAACTATTTTCCCTAGAGAGTTCTGTGGTTTACAAGGAACTGTTCCCCTAATGGTCTCAAAATGAGCTGAAACACTATTTTAAGAGCCAAATTTCAAAAGATTTTATGAGGCCCCAAAGATTTTATTAAACCACCAAACCCTCCTCTCAAATTTTGACGTATACAGTGTTTCTCCCTTAAATTTATGCCAATTACAGGAAGTTTTTTCCTTTTTGTGCTTTTCAGAGTTTGAAAATAAGATATTCGGTACATAAGGGTTCAAAAAAATTCTGGATGAGAACCTTTTGGCTCCCCTTAAAACTTGGACGGTTTTTTAAAACTTTTTTCCCTTGAAAATTTTGTGGTTTACAAGGACATGTTCTCTTTGCCCAAATGGTCTAAAAATGAGCTAAAACATGCATATAAGCGGCAAATTTTCAAAATTTTTCTGCAGAGACCCCCATTTTTACTTGGAGCGGAGCTCACATTGTAAAATTTTTTACATTTTGAGCAACATTACATGTTGAGCTAGCTCATTGGGGGCCTTAAAAATAAGGTTCAGGCAAGCCTCCTCCCAAAAAAGTATAACCAAAAAATCTTTGTAAAGTGACAATTCTAGACCCCCCCTTGAAAAAGCTATAGCTACGTCAATGGTAGTGCCTAAACATCAATATCCAGAGTAAATCGCGGCAATATGCAGACAGGCCCTGTCATGAAATCTTCCAGATCATCACCAATCAATGACCACGCTACTTATTTCTCTTTTATGCTTACTGAGACATCACGTGACGCGGAGATAATGACCCCCTTCCCTGCTTGTGTCTTATGCGAAGAAGGTCCGATTTTGAGCTACGAGCTTTTAATGCTAATGCCGATAAAGACGACCAGTGTTGTCTAATTGAATTCCTCATTAGCAATGCAATTCCTAGTGTAATGAACTCCACCGAGATATTTTGGAGCTATGAGAATGAATGGGATATTCCTGCATTAAAAAAACGAAAAAACGAATCGAACGAAAAGGTAAAAAAAATTAATTTGATTAATTTGAAATAAAATTCGACAAACGCTTTGAATCCTTCTAAGAACATTGTTTCGGATTGACCGCAGATCTGTGTTGGTCTTAACTTTAAAGCAGCGGTTCTCAAACTATGCTCCGTGGAGCCCTTAGGGCTTAGGGCTCCGCCAAGCATTTCCAGGGGCTCCGCGAAGAAATTTGAAATAAATACATTTTTTTTGATAATTTCTAATTTGCGTTGCTCTGAAATGTTATATAAATAACTTTCTGCGAGGTATTTCTTGTTAAGAACTTACTTTTGCTCCTTCCACCCAAATTTTTTAGAGCTCTAAATAACCCTTAAATTTAAGTGGATTTGGTGGGGAGCTTCCAATGAAGTGAGCTCTCTTGATTATAGTTTTTTTCTGTTTTTGTCTTTTTTTCAGGTTTTACCAAAACAAGTTCAAACCATGTTATTTAGGGTCAAATTTTCAAATTTCTTCTGGGGGAGAACCCCCGGACCCCCCTATTGTACTTAAAACTTTATTACTGTTTATTATACTATTTATTACTTTAATACGTTCGTTAAAATTAAAATCCTACCTAAAAATGAATGTCCAAAATTTGGACTATGATATTGATATACCTAAAACAATTATAAAAAACTGTTTTTAAGGATCATAATTTCTTGTAGCAATGGTTTTTATGTAATTTGCTTTTTGTACCTTGAAAAATTAATCTTCGGAAAAGGGCTCCTCAAAGAATTTGTCTCTTGAAAAGGGCTCCGCGACATAAAAAGTTTGGGAACCCCTGCTTTAAAGTAAAAAAAACTTGATAATCGATTTGAATCCCTAAGCCATTGCTTTAAGAACAATGTTTCGGATTGAATTTAATGACGTCATATGCTGTTTTTCGCGCCCTTTTTAAAATTCAAACTTTGAAACTAAATAGTAAATAGGCATCGCAATTAAAAAATTTTGTGTGTATATTCCTCTATTGGACATCTATCTATCTCATAAATAAGGTAAACAAAATACGGAAATGGCTTTCTTGATATTTTGGTGCTTTAGCGCTGCAGATAATTGTAGAAAAAGATTTTTTAATAAAAATTGTTTGTAGTGAAAAGAGGCAATGGCGTATATAAAAATTTATTTCGGGAGGGGCCCAAAATTATTACTCAACCTCTTCAATGCATATTTGAAATAGGTTTAACGTAGCCTTTTAATGAATATATAGGAGAAATTTGCATCTAAGAGAACTTCTAGTATAATAAAAATTGTTATATTAATGAAGGTCCAATTACGAAAGGGGGGTCTGGGGTTCCTCCCCCAGAAAATATTTTGACATTTGACCCTTTAAACAGAGATTTAACTTGTTTTTGGTACATTTGGCCCAGTGTTTCCCAACGTGTGGCGCACGCCCCACCGGGGGGCAATATCATTTTCTAGGGGGGCAATTTGAAAATTTTCAACCAAATTACCCCCCAGTTGGGGCCAACCCAGGGGGAAAATTAAAAAAAAACTTTCTCAAAAGAAGTATATCAAAATCTGATCCTATTATCCTATCTGAGAATGTATGTCTGAAATCTGAACCAGTATGTATCAAAACCAAGTTGAAACCCTGTTTTTAGAGTCTAATTTCCAAACCTTTTCTGGGGGATGACCCAAGATCTCTTTGTTTTTAGAACGCTTATATTTGAAACTTTTTTACATTAGGTGCATCAGAATGCAAATCTTGCCTAAAAATTTATATCCAAAATTTCCCAACTAGAGGTACCAAATTAGTTAAAAACCTATTTCCTAGAGTCAAATTTCAGAAAATTTGCTGGGGGAGGACCCCCAGACCCCCCTTGGTACTTAGAACTTAATTACTCAGAAATTTATTTAGTTCTTTAGCATGCGAATTCTACCTAAAAATGTTCTGAAAAGCTTCAATAGACTTATTAAATATACAGAGGAGGGAGGGGCTAAGAAATAATTTTGACTCCCTCTCAAAATATATTTCTATATATGCCACTGAGACCGGGGGGCATGGAAAATTTAGAAAGGCTTTGGTGGGGCATGGACCGAAAAAGGTTGGGAAACACTGATTTAGTCCAAATTTCGACCAAGTATATTAAGGTAGGATGAAAGTATTATAAAAATTTAAAATAATACAGTTTGAATTACTAAAGGGGGGGTGAGGGTCCTTCCCCCAGAAAAATTTAAAAAATTTGATCCTAAATAACAGGTTTTTAACGCTTTTTGGTATGGGGGTTTATTCAGGGGGGGCCAGGGCCCCCTCAGCCCTGGAAAAGAGGCTATTTTTAAAGTTTATCGTGTTGAAGAAACTGGAGTTGCAACTGAAAACGGATAAGGAGATATCCTTCCTTTTAATCAGACTAACTTTTTATACCACTCCTTCACTAATTGTTTAAACACCATGTATTATGTGAATGTTTTACCATCACATTCTGCTCAAAAGTCTCGCCGTAAGCATTAGATTGGATATCTTACCCGTTTTATTTCCAGTGGGTTCCCCCAGACTATTCGAACGACCATCATAACTATTGTCACTATCAGCAATGCTAACTGGAGGATGAACAGGGTGCCCTGAAAGGGAAGGCGAGGAAGCATCATCCGAAGCAATAAGAGCAGAAGGCAACTCAGGAGGCATGTCTGGAAATAATAAAATAAGAGAATTCAGTATTTGCTCTAAGGTTTCTTAATGCAAATAATGTTTTTAAATATGTAAGTTTTTTTTGCTGATTTTCACCCCTAAAAACCCATTTGCGACCCCCCTTTCTATACCAAGTCTTGTTCGTCTTGATGAGTACTATCATCCCTGAAAGTTCTTTGCAGTATTTCAGATACACCCTGTATATTTGCAGTTCAAATGTGCTGGTTATACAATAAAAATTCCATTACTTATTTCCATTACATTATGTGTCGATTTTCTCAAAACTTAATTCGGGAAAAACAAACTCACTATCAAATCATATCTCACTACCAACTATCTCTGTGGTAGCCAATTGCAAGCTCTCAGTAGGTCACATGATGGGGGAAATGTGACGTCAGACGGATATGGTCCATTCTCTGTTTCAAAACGCGACGATTCAATTGGCTACTTAGAATTTTCGAGTACATTAGTTTAACTTTGAACAAAACCAACTATCATTTTATAATTCCTGTAATTTTAAAATATATTAACAAAAGATTCCTAGTTAATCTTTGATCCAAATCACAGAGTATAGAGCTTAACAGAGTATTCATTAGGGTGTCTCAAAAAAACTTTTTTTCGAAAAACCTCGCTCCCCAGGGCTTTTCCTATTCCTTTTGGTCCCAAAAGATAGTGTGTAAAGTTTCAGCCCCCTAAGTTAACTCTAGGGTTTGCCTGTAGAGCCCCAAAGTTTGAAGAAAGTGAAAAAAATAACCAATTTTCAGAATTTTTAAAAATTATATTTTAAGATTGATACTACGATGAAACCGGTTCAAATGTGTCATTTAGGACTTATTTAGATGGAATATATTTATTTATGTGTATTAACTGCACCCTATAGCCCCTATAATTAAGAATTAAACCGTACTACTTAGGGACGTTGCACTCGCCAAAGCTTATAATGCACTACCGGTGGACGAAATGAATTAAATTTGAAATTCTTCGAAGGAACTCCCTCAAATGATGTCATTTGGTGCTAAATTGATATTATAAGTTATAAAACCATTGAAATAACAATAATGAGGTTTTCCACTGAGCTTTTAATTTAAAAATTGATTTTCTTTAAAATTTCTGTTTTCTAGCTGATCAAAACCCAAAATTTATATTAAAAAAGAAGGTTGTTGTACTTTTTTAGATACCAAACATTGAAACCTTTATAGGGGTTTCATTTTTAATAAGTAGAATTAAATTTTAAACCGCACAGATCGGAAATGACATGGATATTTCCTATACCAGATGTGAAAATTGATTTTCTTTTTTCAAAGTTAGGAAAATAGTTTCATGCTTTTGAATCTTGGTTGAAATGTTAAAGAAAGAAGTCTTTAATTAAAAATTTCCCCTAATATGTTAAAAGGAAGTAATTTTCCAAACTTAAAAAAATAAAATCGATTTTAACGTCTGGTATAGGAAATATCCATGTGATTTCTGATCTGTGCGGTTTAAAACTTAATTCTACTTATTAAAAATGAAAACCCTATAAAGATTTCAATATTTGGTATCTAAGAAAGTACAACAACCTTCTTTTTTAATATAAATTTTGGGTTTGATCAGCTGGAAAAGAGAAATTTTGAAGAAAATCACTTTTGACATTAAAAGCTCAGTGAAAGACCTCATTATTGTTATTTCAATGGTTTTTATAATTTATAATATCAATTTAGCACCAAATGGCATCATTTGAGGGAGTTCTTTCGAAGAAATTCAAATTCAATTCATTTCGTCCACCGGTAGTGCATTATAAGCATTGGCGAGTGCAACGTCCCTAAGTAGTACATTTTAATCTTAAATTATAGGGGCTATATGTTGCAGTTAACACACATAAATAAATATATTCCATCTAAATAAGTCCTAAATGACACATCTGGACCAGTTTTATCGCAGTATCAATCTTAAAATATATTTTTTAAAAATTCTGAAAATTGGTTATTTTTTTTCACTTTTTTCAAACTTTGGGGCTCTACAGGCAAACCCTAGAGTTAACTTAGGGGGCTGAAACTTTACACACTATCTTTTGGGACCAAAAGGAATGGGAAAAGCCCTGGGGAGCGAGGTTTTTCGAAAAAAAGTTTTTTTTGAGACCCCCTAGTATTCATCTCCATAGACGCTAATGGCAACTTTTTTAACAGGGCTTTTCCCATAGACAAACTTCGAGCCAAACGATCCGCCTCCTTTAATACCACGTCATTCCTGCTAATTCAGTCATTCGCCCACTGAAGCTGTCACTCAAGTCCAAATCGAAACTGGAGGGAAATAAACAACACCGATGAAATTAAAATGCCGCTTAATAGAAGTTCCATATCCAATCAGGAATCACTTTCGCATTTTGCCTTCTCTGATTGGCTGCTAGTGAAATTAATTATAATTTGGGAGAAGGAATTAAATTAAGTACTTAAAGAGGAAAACTGCCTTTTGGAATCTCTGCTCTATACTCTGTGATCCAAATACTCTTATCTACCTCAAGTGAATGTACACATTACTGTAATTTCATTGATTTTAATGTATTATTAAATTCTGCATAACAGGGTATAATTTTAAATCTCACCAAAATGTTTAATAAAATGTGTAGTACTGACTATTTACTGTTTAATAACACTCACATAAAGTTTTAATCTAAAACCAATAACTCATACTTAAAATTAATTCTTGAATATTTATAGCTAGAGAAGGGAATGATTAGCTCGTATAATCGTCTGAAGTTTAACTTTACACTGACACTTTTGTGTAAACTTAAGTTTAGTTATACTAGATGGCAACTTAAGTTGAACCTACTACGTCACTAACATAGAAAGTAGTTCTCATCGCGGTGTCTGAATTTCGAGTGAAGCAAAGAACGTCAATCTTAAAATATGATTATTTCGTTAAACCCATGTATAAATAGTGTCTTTTTATCACAATTCACGTATCGAAGTTCCTCCTATCAACCCAACAGCCTTTGTGTTTACTTACTTTCGCTTTCCGCGTAGTGACGTACTAGGTTCAGGAAACGTTGCTGTTAAGTATAGTTTAAGAGGTCTTCAACATTAATTGCAGTACTACTTGGAAATAGATAAAAATGAACTCTCAAAGAAGAATCATGAAATACAGTACAGGATGAAAGAAAAGATAAATGGTGAGAGAATGGTTGGATAAGGGCAGAGAAGGAGAAAATAAATAGTTATTCAGATTAGTTTTGAAAGTTCCACAGATCACCTAGCCAATCCATGTAAAAATTCAGTGCAAATTTTACAACCCTTGAAGCCTCTGTTTAGTCTGAATAGCTTTCGCTTTTTAACTATTTGAAGAGTTTATCCAAATTAATATCATCACAGTTGAGCTTATAAAGATTATTCTCATAAAGTTTTAAAAATTCTTGAGTTAGTATACAAATAACTCAAAAATTCCTTCATTTTCCTACACTCTATAAATATTTGCTAAACAAAATTTTTTTTGTATTACTATTTTATGTAATTAGTGTTTTTAATTCTTAAATTTTTTATAGCAATATCTTTCCCGATTAGTATCTTCGCATATTTTTAAGCTGTTTGATATCAATTTATTTCTTAATATTGTTGCTGATTTCAATCCAACTTTCTTACAAGAACCTTAAGTATATTTGTTTAGTTATATATATATAGTCATCGATAATATTTATCATGTGTACTTTTTCCTTTTAAAACTTTCGTTTCTTTTGGATCTGTGGATTGGTTTATTACACCATAAATTTTTATTCCAGAAAAATCTCCAGGTAGTATTTATTTACCAAAAGTAGATTTGTATGGAGTATCTTATACCCTGTTGAAATAAGCTGTATATTCCTGTCGGTCTTCCATAGTCCTTCAAATCTTTTGAAGCCTAATATATTTTTGTAACTAACCATGTTCTTCTTCAAATAATATTAAATTAGTGGACAAAAAAATTTCACATACCAGTTTCCATGGCGAAGTTCGGGCGATCATCAGAGTAGTGTGGAGACCTCGGAACCCCAGTTTGGTTGCAAGAGCCCCTAGGAGTTCCAACTAACTGTGATGAAGAAGTCTAAAATACTTACTTCCAGCTTTTTTATCCAGAGCATCTTTGGACGATTGATCTACATTTAGAAGAGACACTTGTTGCAGGCAACAATTTTTTTCACTAGGTTGATTGGCAAGTGAACCCAACGGGAATCAGTCAGTGAGTGAGTGTGCTTGAAAACTGTGACACCCCCATTGAATATTCTTCATAACAAATTAACAGTTTCAAAAGTGTGATTAAACCTTCTTAGATAACCCTTTTCTCAAATGTTTATTATGGATGTTTGAATTTGCTTTCGAATGTGCATGTTTTTTGAAGCGTTCCTCTTCAGTTTTTCCATCTAAAAAATTTGTTTTCATCTAATATCCGACGTACTGGTCTGACACTTGACTTCAAAGCTATACTTCTGGGGTTCAAATCCCCGATTGGCATGGGTGTAAGTTTTTGTCCTTTTGTGTGATGAATGAATGTTCCCCCCCCTGTAAAAAAAGGGGTTGTGCGAGCGAATGTGTGCTTGGCGTGGGTAGCAATACCTCTTATCCGTGGCTCCAGTCCACAGGTGCCCGCAGGGTGACGCTGCCTAGGTACTTCTTTGATCATTTTGTGGTTAAGAATGATAAATAGAGTACCCGCCCATTTGTTACGTTTTTTCTTCTTCTAATTGGCTAATTGTAAAGGTGTATTTTTCTTCCATAGATTTAAATTTAAAAATTGATTTAAAGATGATCTAATTTATGACGGTCATCTTTATTGTAATGTATTTTCTTTGTGTTCAATCTTTTTTCAAAGCTTTCTGGTGCTTTTTTGTATTTCTAATAGCCTTTAATAATGGGTTTCTTTAGCTTCACACAAATTGATACGCATCAACTTTAAAAAGTTATCCTTATGCCCACATTAAAAATGTCATCTTTTAAGTTGAATCTTGATTTTCTGTTTCCAATTTTGTAATCTATTTAGAAAAGTAATTACTTCATAAGATGCCGAATTGAAATTTAAGAGGGAAAAAGAAAATTGAAATTGAAGATGTCCAGTAGATAGTTAAATAAATAGTTAGAAAAGAAATAATAATTTCGAATAAGAAGTGAGATATATTTTTTTCAGAAATAACAATCAATCAATACAAACACAAATCTAAATAAAACAAATATAAAACCAAATCTTGGTTCCAAAATTCAAGTTTATACTAAACATATACAGCTGTTTTCAATTCAAGCCAATAAGAAGAAAGAATGGACAATTCAAAAAAAAATTTCAGTATTTTTCACTATTTTGGAGTTTTTGAGGTTCTTTCCCACTCATAGAAGAGTGTTTTGCCCTAGCACAGTTTTTTACCATAAAGAACTAAAAAAATAGAAAAAATATTTAAAACCACTTAAATTGACAATTAATTAAAATTCAAAAGTATTATGAAACCGAATCATTAAGTTTAGAAACAATTAAGGTTAGAAAAAAAGAAACAACAATTAAGTTTAATGTATATCAATGGGCCAATATTAACTGGATAAAAAGTGAATATAGTTTTAAATTAAAAAGAAATTTTGTTTTGAATTGAAGTTGTGAAATTGATATCCATTCATTGTATTTTTTAAGTTAATTTGGAAATAAAGTTAATTTGTCTTTCTTTTCATTTTCTTTATGCTGCAAACTAAGTTAAAATAAAATTTTCTCTTAATTTCAGTTTTTTTTCAAACTTTTTTTATGGTTATGTATTGAATGTTTGACTTTTGACTCCATTCATATTCACTCACTCCATTGAGAATGCTTTAATAACTCAGTTTCACTGTAATTTTGAATTTTATAAGTCTTATTCTTTTTTTCACCTTTTTGTGGGCAAACTAAGGAGAAATATAATTTAAATGTGAATTTAAGGGTTTTTTAAAAAAAATTTCATCAGAAAAATTTCATAAGGTGGAAAAAGGGAATAAGCCCATCAACTTATTTTGACTGTAAAATATTTTTGAATATAGGGTAGGTGGGGTAAAAACCCGCACGGGGCAAAACCACGCACCGCGATTTTTAATTGTTAATAATCGATTCAAAAGTGGAAAACCAGGTGGTTGGTTTGTCTTATTGTGACCTATCATATTCTACGAAAGTTCGTACCCCTAAGTCACTCATGAGTTGAAAAAATGCTGTAAGTTTGTTTTTCATCATTTTGATGTAATTTTTCTGATCTTTTACTTAAACATTACATAAAATAGGGCTTCAGGAGAAATACAAACACATAAGCCAATGATAAGAGAGCATTTGAACTTCAGTTTCGTGTTGAAATAATTTCCTTAACATGTCTCTAAAAATAATAAGGCTTGTTTTTCAAAATAAAGTGAAACGGGGCAAATACCCGCAGGTGTTTTGGGGCAAATACCCGCATCTTCAAAACTTTGGGAATTCACCCCAAAAGGAAATTAGAATCTACAGGGTCCCTAAAAAGTTGAATAAAGGTTTCCGAGATATCAATCCTCAAACGGAAACCCTTTTTCTCCCTTTTGAAAGATATTGGGCACTTTGAAATGAATTGCTACAACAGATTGACAATTTTCATTAAAACGGATTATATCTATGTTTAATATTGCTGGTTAACTTAAAAATATTAAAACAATATATTAGAAATCCATTATCCGCGAGCGGATGATCCACGATTGCTACGAAAAAAAATTTTAATGATGACGGTAAATTTTAGACGACATTAGAGAGATTTTAGATGTAGAGCAAAGGTTTCTGCTGTACTGTACACATTTTAAAAGTTTTACATATCATGTTTTTTGTACAATGAAACATAGTTTTTATGCTGAAATATTTTTTTTTCGTGTTTTCACCTCATTTTTGGCCTTTTTTCGATTTTAGCTATCCGCGGTACCCTTGGCACCCAATTCCGCGGATAATAGGGGCTCTAATGTATTAAGATGATTATCTCTAGTGTTTTTATGATGAAACATTTTGTTTAATTTATTTGATTTTCCGGGATAGATGGCCGTGTTGTAGAATCAAATAAATTGCTCTTTAGGCCGTGGAAGTTTTCATCAATTTATATAAACATTTTGTTTATCCATGTTTATTTCATTTGGACACGAAAATTCAAAAGTGCGTGTCTTTGCCCCATTTTGCGAGGCAAAGACCCGCAATTTTTTTTTCTACTAAATTGTCAATTTCTCTTGAAATACTATCGATAAGAGTATAAATTTGGATTCGTTTTGTAGGTAACATCTCAATCCAACACCTCCAATTGAAATTTCGGGATTATCTACCCCCTATCGATCACAATGTTAAAAATACTGAAAACTGCGGGGCTTTGCCCCCACCTACCCTACTACTTATATTATTTTGATGATTGCTCTGTTTTCTAAATAGGGTTCTTAACTTCCAGTAAAAATTTGGTAGTTATACAATGAAAATTCCATTACTTATACAGTTTTTTCGATTTTCTCAAAACTTGGTTTTTGGACTTATTCCCTTCTTCCAACTGACGATTCAATTATACTTACTAATACTTACTTTCAGGAATTCCATTTCATGGAATATCTTTTGTCTTTAAATAAATTTAGTACATACTTACCTTTATTGGTGAGCCAATCAGAAGAACAACAGAATTAAAAAGAACAACTTCGAGCAGATTTACTCAAATTCATAAATCAATCTAAAACTTAGGTAAAATTCTAATGCTACATGTGTTTGATTTAATGCTTCATGGTCCCTTTTGTAAGGAGAATATTACACTCTAATAAGTACAACTTGGAATATGTTTGTGTTCTCTTTTTTACTATTACTAAATGTATTTTGTATTTTTTTATATTTGGACTTTAATTAAATACCATAGTCTGACCGCCACGAGAAAAACATTGACAGAAAAACAAAACTTTGAAAAGAAGTTCAAATCTTAATGATAGTCGCACAGATTTGGCAAAAGGCTATTCTTCAGTGTTTATTATGAATGAAGAAGTTTCACATTTCATTTTATTTTTTAAATCTATTTAAAGTCCTGTGGTCGGTCATGGAGCAGATGGGACCAGGTCGTCTGGAGACTGTTCCCTCCCCTTCAGAGACATGGCAAAATTGTGGAGAGGGCGATAGATGGCGGCGACATCTATCATCGGAGGCTTAAGTCGGACTCCTGCCATTCATAGGGTTCTATACTCTATTCATTTAGAATTGGCGCTTGAGAAATAGTGCTTTGCCCCACGCTAGAAGCGTAACCATAGTTACGCTCTTCGAGCAGCCAATAGTAAGCCTTCTTCGTCACTTTGACGAGGATAGTTGCTAAGGTTACCGATCGGTGGTGGGGGAAGGAAATATTTTCAAGCGCCAGTTCAAAGTGAACAGAGTATAAATATTTCTGAAGGAATCGAGTCCGGAATCGAATCAGAATAGAATACCTTGGAATCGATACCAAGGAATCGAACCCCTGAAGGAATCGATACCAAGGAATCGAACCCCTGAAGGAATCGATTCAAATAGGAATCGAATCTTAGGAATATTACTTAATTTTCTAACTAATACAGATAATTAATACTGCTCACAAACAATTAGTATTTTGATAATTAATTAATATTTTGCCGATTATTAATTAAATTAGTAATAATTCCTAATTATCTTTGATTTGTGATTGAAATAGATAAGTTCGATTCTACTTTTTCGATACTGGCTCTAAGGAATCGATCCAGGTCGAAATCGGAACCTCAGGAATCGAATCCAAGAATCGTATCGAAAGATTTTTTAGATCCCTAGCCATTCATGGGCCTCACTTTCTCAGGAGTCCTATGCTCAGGAGCCCTATGCCCTTACGCTTTGGAGATTGGATATTCCAAGTGGCAATAAGAAACAAACCGCATCTCTCAATGTATGGAGGAAATTTCTTTCCACCACTTTAGTTAGACCCTTAAATAAAGTGAGAGCTATAGTTACCCTGAACAGGTACTTGAGCCTGTATCTGGTGATCCACAGCCAAGGGGGGTTGGTGGTAGCACGGATGATCCCGAGGGCGATCCCGGCTTCGGGCAGGAGGAACAGGAACATGGCCGTGGCCAGGTAGAAGGAACTCGGCCACCACGACCAACTCCAGAACGTCATGAACACCTAGAAGAGGAAGGAAGACATTATAAGTTTTATAATAAAACTAGCTGATATACCCGGCCTTGCACGGGTGGAGAGTATATAAATTTATTATTTTTAAGTTTTCCCAAATACATTTCTAATTTTGGATAATCAGAAGGGCTGGACTGGGAAGAAATTTCGGCCCGGGCATTTTAAGACTGAATCGGCCCACCGCATAATTTTCATGGAAAATATAACTTCATAGAATTAAAAATCCCGGGGGGGGCGTGGTACCTCCCCAAGAAATTCTTTTGAAAATTGACAACTAAGAAATAGTCTAAAATCCACCTTGAAGTCACTAATTTGATACGTAATAAACTCAATATAGACTTTTTTTACTTTGTTGGTAAATTCAGTGGGTAGAAATAATTTCCATCTTGACGAACAATATTAAAAAAATTTGTGAATAATGTAGCTCTAAATAGGAAGGGGGTCTGGGGGTCCTTCCCCTAGAAAAGTTTTGGAAATTTTACTCCTAAAAGTACTGTTTTAACTCATTTGGGACCCTTTTGAGTGACATCCGAAAAGGTTCTCCCCTTTTATGTCGTTGAATATTTGAAGATGACACCAGGAAAATTCGTTCATAAAAATATTTTATATAATATAATATGTTTTTGAATTCAGTAATTTATGCCATCATTAATGAATTTAATTGCTGGTAAATTGATGGTTTGGTGGCCGCAAAAAAAGAATTCCTGCGGAGTTACGGATTCATTTTTACAGGATCTTTTCCATTCATACCACTGTAAAATATTTTGGTTGTAGGTGGCCCACGAACGGCCCTCGATGAGTTGCGGCCCACCGGGCATTTGCCCAAATGCCCGCATGGCTAGTCCGAGCCTGATAATCAGCATTTACCAATCATCCCGGTATCCCAGGCGTCTTTTTTATATTCTGGTGTTCCCGGTAATTTTTCTTATCCCAGTGTTCCCAGATGGATTAAAATTCCTTCAGTTCTCAAGCAATATAATTTTTGAATGATTTCCACATTTAGATGGAAAAATTAATCTAAAAAGTATTTAAAATTGCTTAGATCCCTTGATTAATCATATCTTCAGGAATTAACGTTTTCGGTGAAATTAGTCAATAATTTTAGCTTATTCCCTTTTGCAAATTAAGAAAAAAAATCAATCTTTTCTAGTTGAAAGGGATTGAAAGGTAGTTTTAATAGTTTTTTGTTTGCTAACCAACTTTCTTAAGAGCTAAAATATTATCACCTTTTAATTTTACATCCTCGTTTCCATGGAGACTATTTTAACAACAATGGTATTCCATAATGCTTTTAAAATATAAAAATTAGATAAAATCTCAAATAAAAATATAGTTAACTATACTTAAACTTTTAAATTTCATAGAAATAGATTTTTAAATTAGTAATATAATTTTTAAATAGACTTGTACCTAGTGTTTCTATTAAAAACTTGTTGTTTAGCATTAAGTTTTCTCTGTAACAATGGAGTAAGCAGATATCTTCTTGAGGAGAAATAAAGCTATTTCAGCAAAATGACCATAAAAAGGGTCGAAAGAGGGTCAAGGGTCAATTAAAGTTTTCGAAACATAGCCTATGTTTTTTCCTGAGTTTTTTACGTAGGTATACCAAGTTTGGAAGTTCTCCCAAGTTATATGTCCGATTTTTCGAATCACCAATAACCCCGGTGTCCCCAGTACTTTTTCCATATCCTGGTGTTCCCGATAGTTTTCATAACCCGGTTTTCCCGGAAACTTTTCATATCCGGGTGTTCCCAGTACCTTTTCATATCCGGGTGTTCCCAGTACCTTTTCATATCCCGGTTTTCCCTGTACCTTTTCGTATCCTGGTTTTCCCGGTACCTTTACATACCCCGGTTCCCGATAATTTTCATATCCAGGTGTTTCCAATAATTTTAATCCCGGTATTCCCGGTTCCTTTTCCCCATCCCAGTTCCAACTGTGATATCTCATTCCATCAAACATTTATCCTTTCCATGTGATAAAAACAATCCAATTGAAATCGTCTCTTTTTGTTTTAAATCTAGTGTTTAAAATCTTTAACTGAATTTTCATGAAGTATTCCCGCTATCCTTTTAAAATTCCGCAAAAAATAAATTTCAAAAATCCCTCGATAAAAAGTTATCAAGTAAGCTTGTCTTCTTATTAATAAAACCAACTTCTTTAAAAGCTACTCAAACAGATTGATGATGATGATGATGTCGTGTCCACGACGAGTCCGATTCAAAAATCCCAAAAACAGATTGCTACTTATAATAAAAATCTAGTGATTATAGTCTAGTAAACCATGCCCTATGAAACAATGAAATTTTAGCTCTGTTTCATTGGAAACTTTTAAATTCTTGCTATTTAAATATATTTATTTTTGAGAAATTAAAATCTTAAAGAAAGTAAATTAATTATTTTAATTTACTTCGGTTTTCTGATAACTGTTATAATATTTAAATACAGATATTCACACTGTTTTTCTTCTTAAATTTTGTTGTAAATAATAAAATATGTATAAATGTTAATAAGTTATATTCATTCAAGTGAGGCAAGACGTCGCCTTAAGATAGAGAAGTAAACACTGCAATTTATGCATTTCAACAATGCATAATGTTATTTCAATGGGTAAAACGGAGTCGAAAAAGCGCCGAAAAGCAGGGAAGGAGTCGTTCGATTTTAAAATCGTTTCTTAGTGCGCGTCTAATGGCTGAGAGGAACGTCTCTGTCAAATTTCAAGCCTATCGGTCCGGCAGTTTTGGAGATTTCGTGATGAGTGTGTGTCAGTGAATAAATCAGTGGTATTTGGATTATATACAGGGTGGTTATAAAAAAAGTAACCCGACTTAAGGGCCTCTAGAGGCCAAACCGTTCATCGGAATTGAATGCCATTTTGATGGAAGACGTTTTGAGGGATGAGAAAGAGAATGGTATGAGTTGGAGCAGTCTAACTTTATCAGTTACGGTTAAAGTGAAAAAAATTTTGAAAAATCCCAATGTAACCCCCCTTTTTTATTAGCGCTATGTGATCCCCGATGTCTAAAAACACAAATAGAGTTGAAACGGCACCTCTAAGTTGTAAACTCGCTCCTAGAGAGGCAATTGAAAACAGCTATGAAACTGTTATTTTTGTAGCATCTAGACTAGTGAATTGTTAAGAAATTCTGACTAGTGAATCAAAAAATAACAATGAAAACTAGAAAAGTTATTTGAGACTATTAAAAAGAAAATTAAAGTTTATCTTTTTTAATTTGGTGATTGTAATAAAAAAATTTAATTTATTTAAAATACCAATTATTTTTTGCACTTAAAAATATGCGTCTTACAAGAAAACAACGTGGAGAACTCCTCAAGATCTTTTACTTGAATGGGCAAAATTGCGCCGAAGCATTACGGATCTTCAGAAGTATTCATAGATTACGAAAAGGTCCTTGCACCAAAAAATCTATGAGGAGTCTTGTCAAAAGATTTGAAGAAACTGGCTGTACCTGCGATCGAGCTCGGACTGGAAGACCTCCTGTTGGTGTTGAGGAAGTTGCGGAAGTTCTAACAACCGTCAACTCCTCCTCAACTTCAAGTGCTCGCGGAGTTTCGCGTATTCTTCAAATTCCGTACCCTACAGTGCAAAAAATTTTGCGTTTTGTTCTCCATATGTTCCCTTATCGTTTTCAACGAGTCCAAATGTTGCAAGTTGATGATTTTCAATTAAGAATAGATTTTGCAAATGAATTTCTCATTCGGTACGATGATGATATCAACTGGCCTTTGAGCATTTTGTGGACCGACGAGGCTAATTTCTCTCTTTCTGGAAACGTAAATTCTAAAAATTGCGTCCATTGGGCTGAGAAAAACCCACATGATACAGTATCCCTTCCGCTGTATCAGGAAAAAGTTACTGTGTGGTGTGGTGTTACTAGCACCTTCATTCTTGGCCCATATTTTTTTGAAGAGGCTACCACCAGCGGTTCAAGAACATGTACCGTCACGAGTGCTCGGTACCTGGATATGTTGCATAATTACGTGATCCCCGAGTTGCAACAGCGAAATGTTCTTTCGGACGTCGTATGGATGCAAGATGGAGCTCCTCCACATGTGGCAGCTTCGGTCAAACATGTCTTAGCCCAACATTTTGGAGAAATAATTATTTCCCGCCATTTCAACTATCCATGGCCACCAAGATCTCCCGACCTCACTCCATTGGATTTTTGCTTGTGGGGATATCTGAAGTCAAAAGTGTACGCGACTAATCCACAAACTATAGCGGATTTGAAAGATTCCATTAGACACGAAATTCAGCAGATTTCTCCTGCTATGATTCGAGCTTCAGTTCTCTCTGCCATTGCTCGAATGCAAATGGTCATCGCGTGTGACGGAGGACACGTAGAGAATTTGTGATCACTTAATAAAATTATTTGTTTCTGAAGCTTCTCTATCCTTATTAATCATTTTCCTTTAGAAGCGCATATAGCAATTTATTTCGGGTGGGAACCAAAATTATTTATCATCCCATCAATAGGTTTTTAACTTGAAAAAAAAAACAGGATTTTACTTGCCCGAATTTCGACGGGGGGCACGGCCCCTTTGTCCCCCCCCCATATATACGCCACGTTTTCCCTTTTATTCTTAGTCACAACAGTATGAGCGGTCTCAAATAACTTTTCTAGTTTTCATTGTTATTTTTTGATTCACTAGTCAGAATTTCTTAACAATTCACTAGTCTAGATGCTACAAAAATAACAGTTTCATAGCTGTTTTCAATTGCCTCTCTAGGAGCGAGTTTACAACTTAGAGGTGCCGTTTCAACTCTATTTGTGTTTTTAGACATCGGGGATCACATAGCGCTAATAAAAAAGGGGGTTACATTGGGATTTTTCAAATTTTTTTTCACTTTAACCGTAACTGATAAAGTTAGACTGCTCCAACTCATACCATTCTCTTTCCCATCACTCAAAACGTCTTCCATCAAAATGGCATTCAATTCCGATGAACGGTTTGGCCTCTAGAGGCCCTTAAGTCGGGTTACTTTTTTTATAACCACCCTGTATATATAGATAAGGATAAAGCTGGATAAAGTGGTTTTTTTTCTTATAATACAGGGTGTCTGAAAAGGTTGCTGCCAAACTTTGCTTGCATGCAGGTCTGTGATGAGAAGATTTTTATACCAAATCATGTACGCATATGCAAAGTAGAGATGTGGGTTTTCCGGAAAATTTTCAGGAAAATTTTCCAAGCCACTAAATTATAATACAGTATTGTTAAATTGAACTTATAATCACTGGAGGTAACAAATTAACAAAACTGGAGTATTTTCATATAATTCTGGATGATGTTCCTTTGAGATTCATCCACAAATAAAACACAATAAAAAAATTAATAAAGCATTGAAATCATGATTTTAAATTTTTTTAATCATATTTAATGTTGTAATATAATAAATATTGAAATAACTATATACAGGGTGTCCCATAAATAATGGGTCACACTTCTAGGGGGGATAGTAGACACCAAGACGAGTCAGAATCACATAGGATTTGGGGGTCCCAGACCAAATCCCAGGGAGTTAAAAATGGAGCGACACCCCAAAAAAATTATTGAAAAATTCGATTTGTAGAAGAACTACTGTTGGTAAAAATTTAATTATGGTCTCAAAAATTGTGCTTTAATATGATCTTTAAAATTATCTCAAAAATCTTCACTTTAAAATTTGTTTTATTATGAAAAACGTTAAAAACCACAAAAAATGGGAAAATTCTGCCAAAACCTCATTTTGTATTTCGAAATCCTTTCTTTTGGTTTTATAATCTGAAAGATCATAGTTGTAAACTCTTAAGTCAAAGTTTCACGTAAAACCATCAATATTAAACGCTTGAGATCCTGTTAAAGTTCGTTTTTTTAGTGCGCAAACTGTTTCCTATAGCCGTTTCCAAAACGGCAGTAAGCGGACGCAAAAAACGGACTTAAACCATGCTTTAAAAGGATCTCAAGCATTTAATATTGATGATTTTTACGTGACACTTTGGACTTAAGGGTTTTTATCTATGATCTTTCAGATTATTAAATCAAAAGAAAGGATTTTTAAATACAAAATTAAGTTTTGGCACAGTTTTCGCATTTTTTTGTGGTTTTTTAAACTTTTTTTGAAATAAAAAAAAATTTAAACTGAAAACTTTTAAGATAATTTTAAAGATCATATTAAACCACAATTTTTGATACCATAATTAAATTTTTATCAATAGTAGTTCCGCTCCATTTTTAACTCCCTGGGATTTGGCCTGGGACCCCCAAATCCTATGTGATTCTGACTCGTCTAGGTGTCTACTATCCCCCTCTAATCCCCCCTAGAAGTGTGACCCATTATTTATGGGACACCCTGTATAATGTATATAAAATGTCTCGATATTCAATTAAAAGATGCCACATAAAGAGAAATTATTTCATTATTCATTTACTAAATGGGCCTATGAATAACTGAAATGGAAACAAAATAGTATTCTAAAATTACTGGCAGGGGCATATGTCTCACAAAAAAATGAAATAGATTTTTATTACTATTTCAGAGTTCCAATACACCACAAAGAAAAAAGACAATGATATCAATGCAAAAAAATAATAACATTAATTGTATATCAAACTAATTTTATTTCTTTGAAAGAGAAGAAAATTGGATGCAAAATGAAACTAATAAAACAGCAAAAAATAGCGGAAAATTTTCCGGAAAAACATAGTGGAAAACGGCGAAGGGGTAACGTTTAACTATTTTTTTTCTAAAGAAAAACATCTATATTATTATTACATATTCTGAAAGAGCACCCCCCCCCAAAAAAAACCCCAGAAAACTAAATTTCATCAAATTCTGGGGGTAATTATAGTAGAGAAAATCGCCTCCAACAATTTATTCTATTCAATATTTTGCAGACCGTCTTCAAATTAAAAAGGGATTATCTCAAAAAAAAATGGCGTTTTAACTGATATCGGACTAAACAATAGGTTTCCGCCGATCTTTGAAGGAAAGATCAATTTAAAAATTCCATTACTTGTTGCATTGATAACAATTTTTTAAAAATAAATTATAGGGAAAAAGGGATTCCAAATATAAATCAGAGTTCGTAACAAACTTCTAGTTTTGCATTGAAATTTTAATGAAATTTCTATAATTTTGACAATTAGGTTTTTTTAGAGAAGAGATGAGTATTCATTTTTTATGAGTAAAATAAATAATTTAAGTTCTATTCTATTCCTCTTTGTAGATTTGTTAAAATACTTCAAAAACTATAAAGACTATTTTTGTTGTCAGTTTCGTATTTGAAATTTTATTCCTGGAACAAAAATTATGTTTAACACGTTTACTTTAAGTACAAAAAAATCGAATTTACTCAAAACGGGGAAAACTGAGGTTAAGCAATAGAAAGCTAACAAAGAAAGGAAATATTTTTTTAAAAAAATATGAAACATTTAAGTCAAAGGTATCTTGATAAGAGATCTTCTCAAAGTAAAAATTGGGTCAATTGCATTTTGTTAAGAGAAAGTTGTAAAGGGAGCATGGACAAACACGTGAGGATGCCATCAGAAAAGAACGTTAGAAGTCACGTGACTAAAGCCATTATCCAGGTCAAGTTAATATTTTCGGGTCCCTTAACATTTTTACTGAATGGGCGAATGGAAAATTCGAAAAATGGAATGTTCAAAAACCAAAGGAAAAAAATTGGGTTGGTAATGGAACATTTACTGCACAGACACACGAATTTTTAAAAGGAAATTCAGGACTATTTAGAATACAGAACAATCAACGAAAAACATAAGTGTATTTAAAGTACAATGCAGTTGAAAATGATATTTAAGGCCAACCCGAGGCACTGCTGAGTATAATCAGTGGCACCTTAAGACATTGGTGGGTCCAGGATTTGTATTTGGGGATGCTAAGAATTTTCAAAATAAAACTGAATCTTCTCCACAAACAAAATATTAAAAGGGTTGTGAATAATCATGTTTTAATCATGTTTCAACTTGTTTTGGTACACCTAATCCGAATTTCAGACATAGATCAAGATCAAGATGTTTAAGTTGGCTCCAAATTGGGGGTCCTCCTTAAGTTGGAGATTTTTGGAGTTCTGGAAAATATTTCTGCAGTTATTGATTTTAGTGATTCTCAAAACGGCAGTGTTTCAGAATGCTTAAACGTCCGTTTTATGGGAGAATTCCTAAAATTAGAGGGGAAAGTACCCTTTCTATTACTCTCCACTTAGCAAATTTACACGAAAGAAAGTTTTATTCATAAAATAGACTTAAAAATTCAAATCAAATTCAAAAGAAAAAACATTTTAAAACTTTTTGTTCTGTTGTTTGAAAAAGTAAAAGTTGCACACGTTACTAATTAATAATCATTTTTTTAACTGACCACGCTATCTGCATATTTGTGTTTAAAATTATCGGTTAACCGAAATAAATTCCCACAAATATAAAATATTTTCATATGATTCCCTCTGTGATAAAGGAATTTTATTTACCAACCTAAGAACTGAGATTATTTCCTGGAATATCTGAATTTTAAATTGTTAATTTTTACTATTGTATTTAAAAAGTGGTGACTTTGGTTTTTTTTAACTTCGTTTGTAGAGTTTAAAGTCGATCTAATGTATTGTTCTGATCTTAAAATGAACAATAAAATTTATTAATTACAATTACCTAATTAATCCAAAAAAGTTATTAATAAATATATTCTGCAATATTTTAATTAACTGAATCATCAATATTAACTCAACAAGATGAAGAGGCCGTGAATAAAGGGCTAATTTTAAATTAACTTTCAGTTTGAAAAAGGGATAAGTCCAAAAAACAAATTTTGAGAAAATTAAATAAAACTGCATAAGTAATTGAATTTTCATTGTATTTTACTTATTCATTGTATGACCACCTAATTTCGACTGGAAATTCAGGACCCGATTTAGAATACCTAGAACAATCATCGAAAATAATTTTAGTACATACAAAAATGTTGCGCAGTTCAAAAACGTTTTTGGACCTATACTATTTTTCAAACTTATGAAATTTCAGCTTAAAAAGCCTTAAGAACCACTTAAATTGACAATAAAATTATATTTCGGCTTAGTAATAACAGCAAAGTGAGAAATGTTGTTCTCCAAAAAGTTGGTGCAGGGGAGTCAACATACATGTGATTACTCTTACAATAAATTGGCGGAAAATTTTTTTAAAAATTCGATAGCACAATTCGATATGCTAGAGCTAGAGTCATATTTTAGATTAAATCTTAACTAGTTTTCATATTTCGATTTTTTTTTCGATTTTACTTAAAGTTTATTACTATACAACACTCGCTGCTAGAGTTTTCAGTAAAAACACGATTGGAAAATAAGAAAGTGGAATTTCAATTTTGCAAATCGAATTGTTGGATTTTAATTTTGCTAAGCAATTTGGTGGGAGAATCACATGTATGAGTCAAATAGGGTCAAAAGTATTCAGAACAGCTGCAGCAACATTTACAACCTCTATAAAGAATAGAGAAGTTTGGGCGAGGGAGCTAGATCGATATATACTGAAGAGCTTGGTCAATATAGAAAGACAGCCGAACAGATGGTTGAGAGAAAAGTGAGAAATATCTATAAAAGTGAAGGTGATACTTAAATTGACAACCCCCCTGCCCCCGGGTAAGATGGGATATTTTTTCTAGATCCTCCTCCCTTGACCTCACGTAATTTATGTGGACGCCACCTTATTTCCTTTTTCAAAATGACTATTTATATTTACCAACAACAAATTACCCAAAAATTAAAATGAAACCCCCTTAAGCTGACATAACTCGGCGGCTAAACACTGGTTTGGAGAAAAAAAAAACAATTAATTACCGATACCATCATCATAAGAGACAACTATCATCTCTAAAATATTAGGTGAAGGTTTCTACAGTAAATTCCATCAAGACTCCCATAAATTTCTCTCCAATCTTTTCCCCATCCCTGGAGGTTCTAAAAAAGGTAGGTGAAGGACGCATCAAATTATCGTTTGGCGATTCTTCTCCCCCGAAGGTGCGATCGGGGAGCTATCGTTTCAGACAAAGAGCTTTTTAAAATTCCAGTCGGCGCGGCGTCCGATTCCGCAACCGTGGAGGGATAAACTGAGCGAGAGCTTTGAACGCCTTGTTCTCATTCTACCAATAGTCCAATCAAATTGTGCTCAAATCCTCAAAATAAGGTCAATTCGGGAAAATTTTGGGGTAGAAGATATTTTTCGCTATCTGTATGTTTTTGGGGTGCTGAATCCGAATCTGAGGTTCCCCAACAAAATTGCAATACAAGCAGTGGCGGATCCAGCCTGGACCTTAGGGGAGGGCAACCACATTTTAAGAAGGTTCTTTCTCAGAAATGTTTTTAAAATATAAGTTTATCATTGAAAATACTTGGATGACGTCCCAGGGAAAAAAGGGGTCCTCCCCCAGAACATTTTTTGAAATTTTACCTTAAAAAGTAGTCTTTTGACTCATTTTTGAACATTTAAGATGGGATCGGGGGATAGCATTTTAACGTCCCCTCCTTCTGGAGAGACTCTTATGATGAGCGGTCATCACTGCTCTGGATGGCAGTGGCGTAAATATAAATTTATTTCTGAAGGAACCAAAATACCCTCCAAAAAATAAGTCATTATCAGGCAAAAAGCTAGATTTCTGCAACGAGGGAGAGGACCTAAAATCATTCCTAAGCTTCTTCATAGGTTTTCCATCATAGGTTTTGTACTTTTTTAATGCCTTTATAAGAAAGATTCGCATTTTGATGTATTATAATACATCAAAATGCGAATCTTTCCTATAAAGGACCGCTTATCATATTTATCGCTCATCATTAAACCGCTCATCATATTTATAGTATAAAAATGTAAAACAAAATAAAGAAAAGTATATTTTGAATATCAAAAAGGGGATCTGGGGGTCTTCCCCGAGAAAGTTTTTAGAAATTGTCCCTAAAAATCAGGGTTTTAACTCGTTTTGGTATCCAAATCCAAAGCCCGATTTTGAGGGTAGGCCCGGACCGGCTGATTGCTCCATAGGTCACCATTTCTTCCTCTCTTTTTCATCACTCAGAGGAGTATATCGATTTTTATTTGGAAAGAGTCTCCGAAAATATCCTCTAAAAAATTAGTCATTATCATGTTTACCAAAAAATAACAATGGGCAGGGTTAACAAGTGAATAACTGGTTTCGTGGACATTCCCCTTCAATGGCGTATACTATAGAAATTTATTTCAGGAGGGACCCAAAATTATTCCTCCCATTCATATTTTATAGTTTAAATGAAACTTTGTAACACATTTTAAGTATAATTTGCGTCTTAAAGAAGTACAGAATAAGACAAGTTGTGATTAATTTATTAAGTTTGATGTACCAAAGGGGGACTGGAGGCCCTCCCCCAGAAGATTTTTTAGAAATGTTGACTTTAAAAGCAGGTTTTAAAATTTCAACTAGTTTTGGTACCTAAAGCCCGAATTTCAGGTATACATTTTTCTTATAGTATATTGACTTTGATGTGCAGAATGTATAAGGAAGTTGTGAATAATTTATTTCCAAATACAAAAGGGGGTCTGGGGGTCCTCCCCCAGAATATTTCGGAAATTTGACCCAATAAAACAGGGTTATAACTTGTTTTTGTATACCTTGTCCGAATTTCGGATGTTCGATTTTCGTTTTTTCCTTTTATTACTGATTAAAATTTGAGTAAAATCGTAAAAATAAGGCCTGATTTGATTAAAGCCATAAAACTCATAATCAGATTTAGAGTTAAATTGGTTTCAAATTAAAATGAGTCTATACATACAGAGAAGAAAATTGGTGATCATTATCTCCACAAGACGCCATGTTACTAAACGTTTCTTTTTGTCATTGGAAGGCCACATCAAAAAGCTTTCTCCTCGTGTATTACCTCTACGGTATCAACTGGTCTGCCAAAGACTAGTATATTATGAATCCAGATAAAATTCCTCACGTTTGTTACCAGAGGGGAGTAAATGGTTACGTTGTACAATCTAAGAGAGTGCTTCTGCTGATCTTAACGGCTCGAAGGGGCTATTAAATAATGTCTTGGATTGAGCAATGAAACTAACTGATTGAACTGCCAGTTTCGCAAAAAAAAGAATGAAGACTAAAACTGGTGAAATGACTTTTGGTGCTCTATCTAAAGTAGCTTCGTTCTACACGCGAGTTTTAACAGAAAAAAAATTAAAGAAATAGAAAAACTTTTGGAAACCACTTTATAGGAACGGACTAAAAATATCAAAATAACTTTTCTTGTTCACTCTAAGTTAAGCAAAAAAACTTTTAGAATTCATGCAAATTAGTTTTTTTAGCCGATGGACTTTATTGACATTCATTAAAAGGGTAAAAAAAGTCACCGGGACCTAACTGATGAGGAAAAATGTACCGGGATAACTGGAATTAAAAGTACTGGGAACGGTGGGAGAAAAGTCACCGGAGATATCTAAAGAATTGGTAATAGCTGATACAGAAATTTAGACGTGAAACTTGGGAGAAATTTAAAAATAAACTATAATATACTCCCCCCAAAGCAGCTGGTTATACAAAGTGTTTTAAAAGTCCTTTTCACTACTTTTATTTGGAAACAACGTCTTCCAGGGTCTTGGAAGTAAGGTCTAGCCCTAGTTAAGTGACCCTGGAGAATCCATTGAGATGACTTAAGAAATAAGAAAGTTAAAAAATTGATTAAAAATACCAAAGAAGATGGAGAAAAAACCTCAATGACAGTTTTATTGCTAATTTTGTGAAAAACTCACCAAGAAAACAAATACTATACTATAAAAAGAAGATACTATTAGCATAACAGAAAAGCCCTTTTTCAAGCCTCAAAAATGAAAACTTCGGAAATATGCAAGTTTTTTTAACTTTTGATTAAATCTTGTTTTTAACTAAAAATTACATAATATCACTGAAAAACTTGCCAATTCTCAAACTTTTTCTTTTTGAGACCTGATAAAGTGCTATTTTCATGATAAATTTCATTCATTTAAAGTGATATTTTCATGAATTTTTTTTCAGTGAGTTCTTCATAACGTTGGCAACAATACTCTCGCTGAGGTTTTTGCTCTATCTGCTTTAGTTTTTATATTAATTGATTTAACTGTTTATTTCGCCAATAGGGGAGGGAGAACCCATCTCAATGGATTCTCCAGGATCACTTAACTAGGGAAAGACCTTACTTCCATAACCCAAAAGACGATTGGTTTCAAATAAAAGTCGTGAAAGGAACTATAAACCCTCCAAGTCCAACCGTCAAGCATTGGTTCATAGGGCAGTTCCCTATTACTATACTAATTAGCCTTCCAGGTTCAAAGACTGCAGCATTGCTTATTAAACTAATTAAGGCCTTTGGTGAAAGAACAAGGTATCACTTTCAATTCACATTTCCTTTAGTTGCGTTTTTGAGAAATTTTAAAAGCTGGTTTGATTAAAGTATGTTGTATAAACTAATAAACTTGGCGTTGGTTAAGGTTAAATACGGAACTGAGAGTTAAAATTAATCCAAGGGTTTTTTTGCTTGATTTTCAGTTTAAGAACCCCTATCTGGCAAATGGGAATATCTGCATTTTTAGGCAACAATATTTGTAAGTGTATTGCTCAATTGACGAATCTAACTGTGAATTAACTTGGTCAGAAATCTGGTTCTTGCCTTGAGTCCTTGCAGTGGTTAGCGTGTCTGGCTAAGAGCATTACCGACCCAGGTTCGATGCCTCGCGGCTCCTGCTTGGGTAGCTGGTCATGGGTCAACTCAGCCCTTCATCCTTCCGGGGTCGATAAATGAGGACCAAGCTTGCTTGGGGAATCAACTGGGGGTCCAGCGTCGGGCTAGCCACTCGGTCTGGACACACGCTAGTAATTAGCAACCCAGGCCCAAAAAAGGCTACAGAAACGGAGATGGGCACCGCCTGATGGGCCACTAGGCCCGGGCAGACTTTGATTTTTTTTATTTGAAGCGCATCTTTAATTAAAACACATTTGTCTGTTAATTACTAATTATTGAAGTAATTAATTTACAAAAATATTTTTATTTTATTTAGTGGTGATTTAAATCAAGTAGCCAATACATATTTGAGGAGCAAACAATCAAACCGTGTTTTCTCCAAAAATAAAATAAAAAATGAGTTACTGTTATTTTCATGATCTCCACATTAAACTGCACAAAATAATGCTATTATCTTCAACTAAAACAAGCTTTAACCTATTTTAGAAACTACTTAGAAAATTTATGTTTCAATCAAAAAGTGTTTCCTCCAGAGCCTGTTTTCAGTCAAACAGTGATTTCTCCAGTCACAGCCAATCATAGCTGTTCTTTGTCAGAGTAAAGTTGGCGATGTAAAAATATTGGTGGGGACTTTTTGATTCGAAATCACCTAATGTTTATTTTAAAAATTTACATTGTATATCAGAAATAAAAAGAATAGTTTTGAGAACAGTAGGATTAATTTTTTTCATTAAAAAAGTGTTTTGTCCATGTTGGAAACATTCAAATCATGTTTCCTCCTATGTGTTCGATCAAAACGTGATTTCTCCACAATTCAAATGCATTTTTTAAGAATTAATTTTAAGTTTTTAGGTAAATAATGACTACAAATCTTCTCAGTTACTCGTTATAGAACTAAACAAACGATAATTAGATTTTTAAATTAGTTATTTTTTAAGTTTTTGTGTTTCCTGAAAATTTGTATTTGAAGGAGAAAGCATGGTTTGATTGTTTGCTCCTCATTTTATGCCATCATTATAGTCCGTGTATATAAAATTGGTAGCTCCTCACCATGGTAACGCAATAGAAATGCATTGGGAAATGACTAGTAGAGATCCGCCAATGTTGTACATTGAAGTAGACTATAAATAGTCAAATAATTGAAATAAAAAACATTTTTAATCTCCGTCACACGTTCGACTATCTTGACCCTATTTTTTTCTTTGAGGCAACAACCAAGCTGGTAATATTTCCTGGAAAATACCATCAAGAATATTGCCAAGCCATGAACATCACGAATTGGTTATAGAGATAAGAAACACTTAAGGAAAAGTTTGGAAACCAGCTCTCTCTTTATTGACTTGGAATAGGTGTTTTTAGAGCTTATCTAAAGAAAAAAGACACCTTGGTTCTGGGAAAAAGTTGAGCGATATGAAACTGGAACTACAAGAACATCAGAAGATCGTTTAAGAATTTCACCAACTATTTCAACTTTTGCTGCCATGAAATCTTCATAAGCCTTTCTAGCTTCAATCGAAGAATGAAAAGAGAAAGTTTAAAAATGTATTACAACATAAAATTTCGTAGTTTAGGAAAGCATAATTATTTCTCTTTAATCTTGATTTCTATTTCTCCTTTCTTGATCTCTATTTAGGATTCTATTTATCCACTTCTCGTGACGTGGCAAGGATAGGGTTCTAAATATTTCTGAAAGAATCTATTCCGGAATCGATACCAAGGAATCGATTCCAGCAGGAATCGAATCTTAGGAATGGTACTTAATTTTCCAATTAATACAGATAATTATAAACAATTTTTTCACTAATTAGTAATTAGTATTTTGATAATTAATTAGTATTATACAACAGGAATCGAATTTTAGGAATCGCACTTTTTTTCTGATTAATACAGATACTTATTAACAATTTTGTCAACTAATTAATTAGTATTTTAATAATTAATTAGTATTTTGCTGGTTAATTGAAATAATAATAATTACTAATATTCCTTGATTTGTGATTAAAATTTTAATCTACTTTTTCGATACTGTCCCGAAGGAATCGATTCCAGGTTGGAATCGAACCTCAGGAATCGAATCCTAGAATCGAAGTAATCGAACCTCAGGAATCGTATCCGGAATCGAAGTAATCGAACCTCAAGAATCGATTCCGGTATCGAAGTTATCGAACCTCAGGAATCGATTCCGGAATCGAAGTAATATCGAACCTCAGGAATCGAATCATAGAATCGAAGTAATCGAACCTCAGGAATCGATTCCGGAATCGAAGTAATCGAACCTCAGGAATCGAATCCTAGAATCGAACTAATCGAACCTCAGGAATCGATTCCGGAATCGAATCGAAAATTTTTTTAGATCCCTACTCTCTGTTCCAGTATTCTGGGAAAGTTCAAGAGTTGCAAATGTAAACAAATAAAAAGAAGGTTTCGGAAATTTCAAAAGTATACAAATTTTATTTAGGGTTTAGTCTGCACAAACTTGCAGCATTTATTTGAGCATAAGAACTTCGAGGTTATTTTTCTTTATTCGATTAAAACAATCAATATCACGGGCGTCGTCGCCGGAGGGACGTGTCCCTCCAATAATTGCGAACATTGTTTAAAAAACTATGTTTTTATCTTTTGAGGGTGACCGAAAATTTACTGAATGTGTGTTTCTCCGACTTTTAATCATAAAAGATGGTGCCAAATACCAATGGCACCTAACTTAAGAGGCGTATAAAAGAGTGGGATGGACACCTCATTTTTAGAACAAGATTTTATTTAGAGTAGGTTGAAGTAAGTGTGAGAATGGGAAAACATTATCCCAACAAAACATTATGTTTCTGGCTAAAAAAAGTAATAATTTAATGAGGCCCCCTCAAAAAAATCTAGGTACAGCACTGGTTGAAGCATAAAAAATTTTTATTTTGAAACTGTAATCTTATAACACTTAAAATGAGTTTAAGCCTGTATTTAAAAGGTCAAATTTCAAAAAAATTTCTAGGGGGGCCGCCAGACCATCCTTTTTTTGTTAAAAGTTACAAACGGTTTATAAAAAATTGGGACAGATGTTAGTTGATTCAAAACCACCTTAAATTTGTTAAACGAAGAAAAAATATTATTTTAATGGTTGTTAACCAATAGTTTGAAAAAAAAACATTTTAAGAGGATCCCGAATCCTTAAGGCGTCCCCCCCCCAATTTTCAAGAGCCGACGACGCCAATGATTAATATCAATGTCATGAGCAAATCATAGAGAACTTTGATAAATTCTTTGACCTGCTAGATCAGACAAGAGAATAATTTGGTCCGCATCAACCATCAACATCTTTGTTTCAGTTGTGCAGTTGGCCTGCCTTAAACTGTTGATCCCAAAATCTTGCCATCCAGTCACTGTGCATAAAGGGTCTCTAACCCCGATAAACTTTTCCTTTTAAAAGAGAGTAAAAATGTTTAAACTTATGTCTTAGTGCCAGTACGGTTTCAAAGTCATAAGTTAGTAATAGTCCACTGAAAATAGAGTTAAACCTCAAACAAATTGCAATAAAAGGTTTCTCAACGGTTTTCACTTAGGAATGACCTCAATTTAATAACATACTAAAAATCGGACAAAATCGAAAGGGCGGAAATTTAATTTTTTTTAAATTTTTAAAAAATGGCCGAAAAAAAATTTCAAAAAATCAAATGACTAAAATAGAGACTTATGATACATGTTTATAGGCTATTTTTCAGTGCTGAATACGAATATACCATTTAAACTTTTTAAAAATTAATTCAAAATTTGGAAAGTCGAAAAAATCAAAACATCGCTCAAAACCACAAAATAATTGCAAAAGAAATCATTTAAACAGTTTTCAATTAGAAATGACTTAAATAATAACATACTAAAAATGAAGAAAATCGGACAATAAGAAGTTTAATTTTTTTTCAAATTTTCAATTTATTTGGCCTCAAAAACCGACCTTTTAAAAAATTCTTGTTAAAAACGTTTGAGGCATTTACCAAGGTCATTTTTCCATGGATGTTGTAGGTATAGACCTCTATAACCTAAAAGAACCACAATTGGTGATTAAATCATTAGTTAATTAATTAATTTAGAAAAATTAACGTTGAAAATACAGGTAAAATCTTTCAATCAAGTAATAAGGAAGATATTTAGACAATATTTGGTAACAAATCATTTTAAAAATAATTTAATTGAAAAAAGACAAAATATCTTTCAAAAAATTTAAATTTTAAATTAATTTTAAAAATTTAAATTTTGTAGTATATGCATGTGATACATGTCTCTAGGCCATATTTTAGTGCTGTTTACGAATATCACGCCAACTTTTCAATAAAATTTAAATTAACTGTGAAAAAATTGAAGCATAAAAAACAAAATTATTGAGAAAAATGCATCATTATCGATACAGCAGACGCGCCGTTCCGTTCGAACCGTATTGTTCCATCGATGAAATTCGAAACCTGTTTGTCCCATCAGTTCGGTGCACTTGTACTGAATCGGGTGCGGAAGAACCCTTTGGCTTGAATGCGGAAGGCATAGTAGTATTTCCATACCTTACCTTACGCCCTCCTTTTCAAGAAAGTTTCCCCACCACCCCCTTCATTTGCGCCCCTTTTTTGCGTGCGCAAAAAGCTGTTCTGGAGCAAAAAACAAACTTTAACAGGATCTCAAGCGTTTAATATTGATTGTATTTACGTGAAACTTTGGACTTAAGGGTTTTCAACTATGATCTTTCTGATTATCAAAACAAAAGAACGGATTTTGAAATACAAAATAAGGTTTTGGCAGAGTTTTCACATTTTTTTGTGGTTTTTTAAACTTTTTTCATAATAAAACAAATTTTAAAGTGAAGACTTTTGAGATAATTTTAAAGATCATATTAAACCACAATTTTTGAGACCATTATTAAATTTTTACCAATAGTAGTTCTTCTACAAATTGAATTTTTCAATGCCTTTTTGGGGGGTGTCGCCCAATTATTAACTCCCTGGGATTAGGTCTGGGACCCCCAAATCCTATATGTAATTCTGACTCGTCTAGGTGTCTACTATCAAATTTTTATTGGACAAAGACAAGGACAGAAAAACGACAGACAGAAAAACAAAATATACAAAGAGCATTAAAATATACAAAAATAATAAACACACAACGAAACAACAAAGAGAGAAATTAAATATGTGGTATCATATGAGCCTAAGGCTAGTCCTTGATGCCTACAGAAATTCATAAACAAATTGAAACAGAAGCTGGACTGACTCTACTGTAAAATATGAAATAATGCTTCAGTATTAATTTGCTCGCCTAAAAATTTATATATGCCGCATTTAAATTCAAGCTTATTGTTAGTTGTCTTAAGATTTTCATTTAATTTATTAAATAGATAAGGTCCTAAAAATACACGAGATTTATGTAAAATTTCTTTGTTAGTTTTAGGTAGGGTGGGTTGGGGTAAAGTGGGTCTTGGGGTAAAATGGGTCAGTTTTAATTAACTCGATATAAATCAAATTTAAATTGAATAATTTTCGCTCATTTTTTTTGTATTATAATCTTTTATCTATTGGCAATATTTTTCGACAGTCAAATATTAATATTTATGATTTTGAGGACTGAAAAAATATTTAATTTGAACCGTAAACGATGTCATCGAAAAAACAGGGTTTACTAACTTCCAAAATATCTATATATTGTAATAAATTACAGCAGACTTTTGTAATATTTTTCCATAAAAGAAAGTCTGAGAGACATTTAAAGCCAATCAGCTTAGAAAAATATAAAATATTTTATCTTTTATAACAATATTTTGTACTTGGGGTAAAATGGGTCATAGTTAGGAGGCCTTCTGTATTAAGTAAAACAATGTTTTAAACTTATTTCCTTCAAATATACATTGAACTGTCATACAAGTTTATTTTTTTATCCAAACGAAGTATTTTAATTGCTAAATTTGAACAATGTTCATTAACTTCGGACTTTTACAATTTCATTAAAGTGCAACTTAAACAAATTTTTTCAGATAAAAACGGCTTAGCCGATTGCCTTTTTTCTTATTTTCATGTATATTTAGTAATAGATATATTTTTGACATCTTTTTGCAATGAGACCCATTTTACCCCACATTGGGGTAAAATAGGTCATTACTTTTGATGCTAAGTTTAACCAACTTATAACTAAAAAATGTTTGATAAAGTTAGATGAAAATGTTCTCAAGGATTGTAGTGTCAAGATCCAATTGAAAGAAACCATTAAAAAGTAATAACTTTGATGAAATAAAACTTAGAATGTGAAGGTACCTTAAAATTGACCCATTTTACCCCAACCCACCCTATAAAATTATTTCCTTTTGTATTCCTTATTTCAAAGTTACTGGTTTTAATTTGATAAAAAGATTTGTTATTTAAAATAAAAAGAAGTAAGCGGAAAACGAAGAGTTCACGTACGTTCAAAATGGGCCTAGTTAAATAATTACAATTTATATGAGATAAAATTTTAGTTTGTATTTGGATTAAAGGTCTAATATTACTTTAGTAGTCAGAAGCATAACAAGTTATACCATAGCTAATTATAGATTGGACCCAAGAAAAATATTAAGTGCATAAAAACCTATGGTCGATGATCTGCTTAAGTTTAAATAATTTGAAATTAATAAATCGTAATTTATTTAATAAATAGCTAGTGTGAGTCTTCCACTTTAAATTACTATTGAAATGAAGCCAAGGGTCATTCCAGACTTTTTGTGAAGGGTCCGGTTTTGTAAAATTTGTGAAAATCTACTCATAATTTTGCGAATTTTAGTTACCTTTAAAATAGTTCTTTTCAGCCAGGAGCCTGTTTTTGTGAAAATAAGATCACAAATTTTCAGTTTTGTGAAAAATAGTGTCCATTTAAAGGTCAAAATACTTTGTGAAGGGTCCGTTTTTAAGGTAAAATACTTTGTGAAAGGTCCGTTTGCACAATGACACATTTTGTGAAGGGTCCGAAAACGGACCCAAATTTCTTCTAAACAGACCCCTGGCAAGCCCTAAATACTTTACAGAGTCAACCCGCTCAATGCTATTGCAAGGTAAGTCATTACAAAACATATTGCATGTAGCTTCATGTAATTATAAACTGTCAACAGTAGATTCACTTGAAAATAAATTAAATACAATAAACTTAGTTTTAGATACATTTAACTTAAGATGATTTTTACCAAACCAAGTATTTGCTTTATGAAGTGCTATTTCCATTTTTTTAAACAAATCAAGATAGTTATCAGCTGCAAACAAAAGAACGGTATCATCCGCAAATGTAATAATATCACAACCTAAATTTAATTGACAAAAATCATTTTTAAAAATTAAAAATAATAAGGGTCCTAAGATGGATCCCTGGGGCACACCACCATTTATCGATAACTTTCGACTACAAATATCATTAATTTTAACCAATTGACTTCTTCCGCTTAAATATGACTCAAACCAAGAGTATATATTTCCTCTAATACCAATAGAATATAATTTCTTTAAAAGAAGGATATGATTGACGGTGTCAAAAGCTTTGCTTATGTCCAGGAAAATTGCGGCAGTTTTAAGATTATTGTTCACATTAGAGTAAATAGTTTTTGTAAAATTCATTAAAGCTAATTCCGTACTTCTTCCCTTACGAAAACCATATTGGTTATCATATTGGTTACAAAAAATTGATCAGACGATTGTGCATAATTTTTTCGATTATTTTTGAAAATATACTCGGAAGAGAAATCGGACGATAGTTATTTAAATCGTTTTTGTTACCCTTTTTAAAAACAGGTACTACTAAGGATGTTTTTAGATCAGAAAAGAATATGCCTTCATCAAACGAAAGATTGATAAGATTAGTTATGAAATCAGCATAACAATCAAATAATATAGTGATCATTAGGGTGGATCGAAAAAAAATTTTTTTGGAAATCTCTTGGGCCTGGGGTGGCAAAAGTTGTGTATTGGTATCAATAGGACGTGTGCAAAATTTGGAGGAAATCAAACAACTTCTAGAGGTTGCGCATTGAGCTAGAAGTATAGAAATATTGGGAAAATACGCATTTTGTCTAAGAAACAAGTTGAGGATAGCAAACATTTTTACCTATTAAATCTTGCTTAAATATATCTTAAAAGATGCTCAGAAGGTAAAAATAGCTCGTAGCTTTTTTCTACTATAGCCACTGTTATAGTTTGAAACCTTTAAAAAGTATTAGTTAATGACGCAACTCGTAAAAGTAGGGAAAAATAGCTCAAAATAGAGCCAAACGCGGATAATACTCAGACACAAGATATTTCATAATTTTTCAACTCTATCAAATAAACTTGGTCACAGGAAAAAATTTTATTATTATGTGATGAACGGAAGGGTGTTTTTTCCAAGATGGCGGCCAATACTTATGAAAATCATAATATCGTTCACATTTTGATTTAAAAGCAAAAATAGCAGTAATTTTTCGTAATTAAATTGCTTTATAGGTAGTATCGGTTCTTTCTGTGGATATTTATCCATATTTAACTAGACTTTAAATCTATAAAACCGAAAATTGTGTTTTCCAAAATAGCGGATAGTAAAAATATGAAGGGATATAGCTTATGAGTTTCCCCAAAGTAATGTGGTCATTTCTGAATGTTAAACTCCTTGTAAAACACCAGAATTCCTTACACTTTAAAATGTTGTTTATCACATAAATATGATTGCAAACAAAGAACCTTAAAAGTGCACGGGCATTGGCGCGTATTAGCTGGCAAGATCATGTAACCGATTTTCGGTTTACACGATTTCAAAAATAAAAAAGGGGGTTTTGAAAACTGATTTTTATTCAATGAAATATAAACATGGGCATATCAAAGAGTCTACTTGAATCTGATGATCCGAAGTGTGATATTCCAAGATGGAATTCGATTAGAATACATATAGTAAGAAATTAACACATTTAAAGCTTAAAATAGGCTTTTCCTTCCCAAAATGAAACTTAGCGAAATGTTTACAATATATTGAATGTATCAGCATGCGAAAAGCAAATATTACAACCAAAAAAATTTTGCATTTTTTTATTAACACATATTAGGGTAACGGTACCAGTAACTGACAGTGCACCAATAACTGTCACTTTGAGATTTAATTCATAATAATAAGATTATTATTGTAAACTTGAAATAAATGGTGGTCGCTCTTAATATTTTAGACAGTTTTCTTAAACTTTATGCAGTATTTATTTTCCAATAAAGGGTTTTAAGTGTAATAAATCGATATTTTGCATTTAGTGTAAAAAACTTCCGATTTTCAGAGGTCGGCTTAATGATGAAATTAAGGAAAGGTATTTTTGTTCAGTGTCTAATTTAAGCAATATTTTCATTTGAAACCTAATTGAACACTAACATAAAATGAATAACAGTACATGAAATTATGCTGAGCAGTTAATTTTGAAAAACATTTTTTATTTATTTATTTAAAATGGGGTGCCAGTTACTGGATCACCAAAAATGAATTGCACCAATAACTGACATAGGTGTCATTACTGCTGAAATAATAATAACACGTATAAATATAATCACCCACTCTTTAAAACATGCAAATAAAACAACATAGAACGATAATTAATTAAATGACAGACGATTTTAAGAAAAAACTTTCCGAATCAAAACAAAACAAGCTAAATGGTCTGCAGTTGGATGAATCATTATTGAAGGTAAATAAACAAAAATGTTTGAATAAATCTATTTTTAAACTAAATTAATCCTATCTTAATTTTTATAATTCTATATTTGTTCGATTCTATTCTATATTCTTATGAATACCTATATTTTTCAACTGAATCTTTTTGTCTAAATCTAATCTAAAATGTTTCGATATTAAAGTTTGACATAGCAAAACAGCGAAATAAATTTTATAAAAAAGAATGTTCTGAAAAGTTCTAATTATTGGATTTTTAAGTTTAACATTTTGTTTTCTTTGTATCATCAGCTGTTTTTCATTACATTTAGGCTAATTAGTAACTAAAATCTTATTTATTAAAGGTATTTAAATGTGCCAGTTACTGGTACATGACATGTCAGTTATTGGTGCTCAAAATTTTCCCGGTATGTCAGTTACTGGAACAGCCACCATGCCAACTTAAAAAATATTTTAAAAATAGAAAATAATTACTTAATCAAACAAATTGTACACTAAACTAATGTTGAAACTTCATTTAATTTTTCCCAACAAGAAGTTTTTTCCAGGATAGTTTTATTCAGTAGCAATAGCTAATTAATTAATTTTATTGCTCTTAAAGTGACAGTTATTGGTACCGTTACCCTATAAACCCTTCATGTTTTTATTATCCGCTATTTTGGAAAACACACAATTTTCGGTTTTATAGATTTAAAGTCTAGTTAAATATGGATAAATATCCACAGAAAGAACCGATACTACCTATAAAGCAATTTAATTACGAAAAATTACTGCTATTTTTGCTTTTAAATCAAAATGTGAACGATATTATGATTTTCATAAGTATTGGCCGCCATCTTGGAAAAAAAACACCCTTCCGTTCTTCACATAATAATAAAATTTTTTCCTGTCACCAAGTTTATTTGATAGAGTTGAAAAATTATTAAAAATCTTGTGTCTGAGTATTATCCGCGTTTGGCTCTATTTTGAGCTATTTTTCCCTACTTTTACGAGTTGCGTCATTAACTATAATACTTTTTAAAGGTTTCAAACTATAACAGTGGCTATAGTAGAAAAAAGCTACGAGCTATTTTTACCTTCTGAGCATCTTTTAAGATATATTTAAGCAAGATTTAATCGGTAAAAATGTTTGCTATCCTCAACTTGTTTCTTAGACAAAATGCGTATTTTCCGAAAATTTTTATACTTCTAGCTCAATGCGCAACCTCTAGAAGTTGTTTGATTTTCTCCAAATTTTGCACACGTCATATTGATACCAATACACAACTTTTGCCACCCCAGGCCCGAGAGATTTCCAAAAAAATTTTTTTTCGATCCACCCTAGTGATCATACTTTTATTAATTTTATCCAACCCGGTTGATTTTTTATTTGGAAGAGAATTTATAACCCTAGAAACTTCTATCTTATCTACAGATCCAAAAAACAAACTATTTACATTTGATTGCATGTTTTGATTTAGAGGATCTGAGGGTATATTAAAACTGGAAGTATTAAACACCGATGAAAAATGGCAATTAAAATCATTGGCTAAATCTTGTAGATTATCATGAGAAGGTAAAATTGGAAGTTTACTTTCATTTAATATTTCATTTATTAATATTTAATATTCATTTATTTTAATATTTCATTTTCCATTGATCTTTAGTATTATCAGATATCAAACATTTATTATGGAAATACTCAGATTTTAGAATACGTAGTCTAGATTTGAGTCTATTTCGGAAAGAAGTATATTGGTTTTTTATGGATTGATTAAATCTATTTCTTCGATACAATTTAAATCATTTTTCTTTCACATTAATGAGTTCCATAATTTCTAAAGTTATCCAAGGTTTTTTTATAGTAATTTTCCTGGAGATTTTCAGAGAGGGATAAAACATTATTTACGTTAAACATAAAGTTCCGAAAAATATCATCACAATTTGAACCATTAGCTAGAGATAAATTTAATCCAGAATTACATACAATGTCTTTAAAGACCCCTATATTAATTACCCTACTTTTAGTACAAACAGAGTCACCGAAAGTTTTAGATTTAATACATATGCTAGACATTACAGGGAAATGGTCAGTAATCGGATATAAAATAATAGCAGGTTTAATATTAAGGTTCATAAATATTTACTCATACGAACTAAAATGTGATCCAAGCACGACTGCACTTCGTTTACTTGTCTAGTAATGCCATGTATTTCTGGTTTCAAGCCAAAATTTGATATTTGATCATCCCTGAAAGTTTGTTGCACCATTTCAGATACACCCTGTATAAACATATTGTATGCTTTTGAATTTTACTTCGTTGTGTTATAAATTACGTTGAACTGTTTCTGCTTAAATCAAGTTTTAGGCATCAGTTTTTAAGAAATGCTAGTGTTTCGTGAACAATTTAGTCCCCCCTAAAAATTACTATTTCCTTTTATTATAATTCAAAATATACTTTTTAATAGCACCGAGTAATGTATTGCATTGACAAATTTCGTTCTTGCAGTCCAGTTATAAACAAGCCTTAGAAATACAGTTGTCAGGAAGTAAAAAGTTAATATTTGTTTTTGGCCGAAGAACTACATTTCACATGTTTGTCCAATTTGAATTATCTGACGGTGAGTTATTGAGTATACGCACGCCACAGGTTCATTTTAACTCCAGAGGAATTCAGAAGTCGATTATTACAATTTCAGTATTGATGCTCTTGAAGAAGTCCTTTTTTCAAAATATATAACAATATTGATATTTGTATTGTAAATCTTATAAATAAATGGTTTCTACAGTGCAACTTGGATAACCCGAAGGTCTTTAATTGGAAGCCGTGGATAATTCGAAGTTTTTTTAAACAAATTTCTGAAACCAACGACTTATCGCCATAAAATTATTACCAGAATCGCAAAAAGAACAATTTTACGACTTTTCCCAAGAAAGGTTCAGAATAAACAATTTGCATGCATTTGTGTAAACGCAAACGTAAAACCCTGGCATTCAGGAAAATAATTAAAATTAAACGATAATCTTGAATTAAAAGTATAGAACAGTGATTCCCAACTTTTTTCGGTCCATGCCCCACCAGAGACTTTCCAAATTTTCCATGCCCCCCGGTCTCAGTGGAATATATAGAATTATATTTTGAGAAGGATCCAAAATTATTTCGTAGCCCCTCCCTCCTATGTATATTTAATGAGTTTAATGAAGCTTTTCAGAACATTTTTAGGCAGAATTTGCATGCTAAAGAACTAAATCATGTTATGAGTAATTAAGTTCTAAGTACAAAGGGGGGTCTGGTGGTCCTCCCCCAGCAAATTTTCGGAAATTTGACTGTAGGAAGCAGGTTTTTAACTAGTTTGGTACCCCTAGCCGGGAAATTTTGGATATAAATTTTTAGGTAAGATTTGCATTTTGTGAACCTAATGGAAAAAAGTTTCAAATATAAGCGTTCTAAAAACAAAGAGGTCTTAGGTCATCCCCCAGAAAAGGTTTAGAGTTTAGACTCTAAAAAACAGGGTTTCAACTTGGTTTTGATACATACTGGTCCAGATTTCAGACATACATTCTCAGATAGGATAATAGGATCATATTTTGATAAACTTCTTTTTAAAAAGTTTTTTTTTCAAATTTCCCCCCTGAATTGGCCCCACCTAGGGGGCAATTTGGTTGAATATTTTCAAATTGCCCCCCTAGAAAATGATATTGCGCCCCACGTTGGGAAACACTGGTATAGAAGGTAGAAAAAAAACTTTTTTAATTAAAATTCTCAGATAATCCTACGTTTTACAGTGGTTCCTAGGTTCCTACAGCTTCGAGTTTTCCAAGTTGCAGAGTTGCATTGTACTTCAAAACAGTTTCGTTATAACAGTTCCTAATTAGGATTATCCTGATTAGGATTAAAATGTTTATTAAATGTTAAAAATACGTTAAAAACAATACGATGAAAAAAATGCGTAAAAATGCAATGCTATAAATTTTACGACGACTCTATAATAATTAACATATGACGTCATGAAAATTAATTACCAATCAGAAATCATTTAATTGACCAATGTTAAGATTCAAAGTAGGGTTTGGAAATTGCGTTCAGAGCATGGTTGTCAGATCGCTCTACTTGTTTCGCGAATTTTGCTACTTTTTTTAATCTTGCTCCACTAAGTTTTTTAAGAAGTAGCGGAAAAGTAGTAAAGAAAAAGGTAGAAAACCCACGTAAAACACAAAAGAAAACTTGGCACTACTTTTTCTCTTCACCCTGCTACTGAGTTTCAAAAGTGTGTGGCAACCCTGGTTCGGAGAGCAACTTTCTAAGGCTAAGCGCGCACTAGAGACTTATCTCGCCGGCGACTGTAACACTAGTCACTCGAGAGCAATGCATTTCTATTAGGAAATTCTTGGCCTAGTAATCTTGGTCTCGTCGCCATGTGCGCGCTCTCTAGCTTCTTGCAATAGCCAGGGAAACAATTTTGTCTCTGTCGCCGAGACAAAAGTCTCTAGTGCGCGCTTAGCCTAAGGGTGGCCATCAGATAGTGGTGACTTCCCAGTACTACTTTTTATATATTATCACAGAAAGAAAAGTTATCGATTATTATCCATGTATCTCGTGCATTTTTCCCTAGTGGCGTAGTGAAATATAGGATAAGATTCCAAATTCCACGGAAATCTCAACAGATTTCTTGAACAAGCTCTTCCGTACAAGATAAAAATCTAACCCCCTGAAAATAACACTATTCTTATAAATTTTTATGGAGTGTAATTTTTTTTCATATTACACAGAAACGTTCGGGTAAAAATTTTGAAACGTTCCTCATAATCATGAATTGCTTGAAATATAATATATACCATTAAGTCTAAAGAACATCCTATTATTCTGAACATCCTATTATACATCGTTCCTATTATTTTCCTGGAATATTATTTGGAAGAAAATAGGGGCAACCCCAGCTGCCCAGTTTTTTTTACAGTATAATGAGTATATTATCTTATTGAAGAAAAAAGGTCTCAAGATTCCTCCTCAAAGAATTTTTTTTCGGAAGTTAAAAAATGTTAAAAAACGTTAAAAGTTAAAAAATGCACTTTTGATCATCTTATCTTCGGCACCAAAGGACCAACCACCCACATGTTATGCCCCAATGACTTTTAACACTTCTATCAGATTAAGATTTAGATTAGATATTTATTAAAATCCATCAATTAAACACATTGATAATTAACGTGTAAAATTAAATATTTGTACTTGGAAGGGTATCAGTGGGTTGCCGAGTTTTGATTACAACGTACGTTATTTGGTGCCTAAGTTTACTGATACTTAAAATTACTTTTAATACTACGTATAATCGCCCTTCCCCATACTCTAAATTACGTAATTTTTTTAGTGAGGGGTGTTGAAAATTTTTCGCACCTTTAGGGGGTAGCTTTAAAAAGGTTGAGAACCACTGGCATAGATAATGTATCAAATTAGCAAGTCCAGTTAAAAAAATAGCTTTTATAATGATTTACCAGAATTTTTACACATTTTAACTATTTTCGCGTGTCCTTTTCTTGAAGTCCTGTACATAGCAGCAGATGTTTAGGTGAGGCCTGTCAGGAGCTGCACTTCTTGCAAGTGGAAACGTATCTATAACATCCCACACCTTGTTTTCGACTTTGCAAAGATTTTCGGCCTCATGGACTTTATATAACCTGCAGCTAGATCTAGATCAAGTGGAATAAGTCCCGCCACCACTATTTTGGTGTAAGCACTTGATTTCAAATTTATCTTTTTAATTATGTCAACCTTCAGGCTTTCACGGCCGGAATTGTCAATAGAATTCATAAAATTAAAATTATCCGGGATATAAGGCTGTATTCTCTATTTTTATAAACCCCTTAACAGTGACATTTATTTCAGAAAAATTGACCAAAAATGGAATTTTTTTTGACTGTTTAATTTTGTTCTTTATATTCATATAAGTGTTAGAAAAAAGTTTTTTTTTAAATCAAAATTTAAATGTAATTACAAGTGTACTAATTATTTTAACATACACATAAAAAAGTATTGGATTACGCACACATCTTATTAAATTAGGAACAAGATTATTTAAACATGATGTCTCACAATCTCTAAACGACGAAAAATCACTATCGCAGGGCTCCCAGCAGACATTTGGTTTGTCTTTAGGGAAAAAAGAGACCTAATATCTTTAAAAAAGAGAAAAAAGAGACCGAAATTTTAAGCCAAAATTTAACTGTGTCATGAAAAAAATAGGTCGATGAAACAAAAATTTCAGAGTTTTACCCTCACAAAATAGTTAATGTTATAAAATTAATGTAGAAATTAGATAAAAAGGCGATTGATAGCCAAAGATTGAGATCCCAGGTGGCTATGTGAACTTGTAATTGTGCTTTTTTTATTTTTGGTGCAATAAAAAAAATTAAAATAAAATAATAAAAAAAAGTATATTTTCAAGGTAATTTTTAAATGTTGAAATGAAATACGTGTTGGGATAATCCTTCATAACAGAAAGTATACTTTTCGTAACTTGAATCAAATTAAAATTAAAAAACTGAAAAGTTAAGATTATTCTTGAATAAAAAAACAGTGCCGTAGCCAAAACTGGGGGGTTCTATGGGTTCAGACCTAAAATATTTTAGACCCTATAGTTTTGGTTTTATAATAACCAGTTGCCACTCAAGGGAGAAATTTTGATACTGTGCTTCTCATAAAAATTCTACACTTTAAAAGAGCGATCCTCTTTACTAGTAGTTGTAACCCAATAGGGCTCAAATATGCGAGTTTACACATTACTCTTTTAATGTTTAAATAACTAAGATTTTCTATGGGAGGACCCCAAACATCCCTTTGAAACTTAGTGTGGCTTGCAAGGAAGTCTTTGGATGTAACTGAAAAGGTCTCAAAATGAGCTAAAACACTGCTTCAAAAGATCAAATTTCCAAAATTTTTCTGGTTAAGCGCCCTCAAACTTAAGACTTATTGTACACAGATTAACATCCTATCACAGTAAGCGTTTTAAAACAAAGCATGTAAAAACACTCATAAGTAAATAGTATTGAGTCAAATCCCTGAAACAAATAGTATCTAGTTATGGGCCTGACGCCAAAAACGAGTCCGACACTGTTTTCAAGGGGCAAATTCGCCAAAAGTTTTTTAGGAGAGATCCTAATTAAGAGGTTAACTTCTGTGTGTTAATTAACAGAGAGGAGTATAATTAAAAATGACAAATTTTTTTGGGTAACTACAGAAAATTCGTTGATTTACAATAATGCATTTTTTGGACCTCCAAAGGAAAATCCTGGCTATGCCGCTAAATAAGGATGCCATAAGGTCATAATTATCCTTCATACCCCTATAACAGACTATTTTTCACATAAAATTTTTTCCATGGCTTCCGTAAAATTTTTGTATTTTACCCTAATAGATGCCTTAATTATACAGGTCTGCAACCTAAAAGTTTGTTGTTGAATAATTTTAACGAATTTCTATGTATTTTGGGGTGCTAATAACAAAATAAATTGTTTTGAAATGTACTATACATTAAGATTTGACAACAATTACAAATAATTTTCAAATTTATATTAATTGCTTTATTTCACACTTGAAACCCATAACCAGACTATTGTGGGGGGGGGTTGGAGGGGGAGAATTGATTCAAACTAACAGACCTTGTAAAATTTTGTTTGCAGTTTGTATAAAATATGAACCCCAAGTATAGATACAGGGATGAGGGTTCTTCACTGGAAAGTTTGGGGAAAATTAGCCTTCAAAGTATTGTTTCAACTAATATTGTTGCCCCATTGATAACACCCAAAGAGACAGATATCTTGTAAGCCAGAATTTTCTACGGAAAAAGGATATAAAGAGACAAAAATTTCAAAGGTAGAGGGGGTCTGGGGGCGCTCCCCCAGAAAAATTTTGTAAATCTAACCCTTAAAAGTAGGGAAAAAGGAAAAAAAGAGACCTTGATCCTAAAAAAGAGACTTTTAGAGACCTCAGGTGAAAAAAGAGACTTTTAGGGAAAAAAGAGACCTGCTGGGAGCCCTGCTATCGTCATCGAAACAAACTCAGTTTAGGCTTCACAAAGGGAAACGTGAATTTTTCTATTGCCCGAGCTGAGTTCGGGCATCACAAATTCTGCACGTAGTGGTTGCCCGAGCTGAGTTCGGGTGACACTGTTAAGGGGTTAACATCATACGTTTCGTCCCTCTCTGTGGAGGACATCATCAGTGAAAACATTAAATTTTTATTTATTTTTATTATTTTTTTTAATGTTTTCACTGATGATGTTTAATGTTTTCACTACAGAGAGGGACGAAACGTATGATGTGAATAAAAATAGAACACGGCCTTATATCCCGGATAATTTTAATTTTATGAATTCAATCGTTTTACTAATTACGCCTTATTTTTAATTCTGTCTTGTTTTTAGCGGGTTTCCTAATAGGAACCTTGTGCTACATAAAACCCTAACCAACATATAATGTTATTAAATTAAATTATAATAATATATAATATGTTCCTTAACATAAGATCATATAATTAAAATTTTACAGTGCAAAATAAGGTAAAATAAGTAAAAAGCAACGTTTGTAATATGCACATAAGTTAATGTAACTTAAGTGCATATTACCTAAATTATTCTATTAGGGTTATTCTAAATTTCTATTAGGGTTCCTTATAGAAACCTCGTGCTACATAAAACCCCTAGCCAACATATAATATACTCCTTAATATAAGATCAAATATACTATACAGCAACTTAAATGGAACCTTTACTGCGTCACTAACAAAGAAGGTCCCATCGCGGTGTCTGAATGTCGAGTGAAACAAAGAACGTCAATTTTAAAATACGATTATTTCGTTAAACCCATGTATAAATAGTGTCTTTTTATTACAATTCGCGTATCGAAATTCCCCCTATCAACCCAACAGGCTTTGTGTTTACTCACTTTCTCCTTCCGCGTAGTGACGTACAGGGTTCGGGAAACGTTGCTGTGGTGAAGTATATAGTTCATTTTAAGTTAAGCTATAAGGTGGGGTACTCCCTGAATAGAAATTCAGGTATTGCTCACAGTTTGTAGACCCCATCAGGACCATAATACACATAACTTCGACATCGCACACCAATGGAGAAAAACCAACAAAAATAAAAATGAAATCGAAAGCGATGACCATACATAACAACAACAAAGCAGAGCAGGGAGAAAGTGGGCTACTCACCTGTTATGCTGCGGGAATGACAGGGGATGCGGCAATGTCGGGTTCTTTGGGTGATTGGAACAAGTTTGGTGACGATCCGGCACAGGGATGCGGCGACAACTTTTAATTATCCACCTTGATCTACCTTGAGGGGCTGTCCGCTCGTTAAATATCGGGTTTTAAGCTCACCGGCCATTTAACATGGGTGGTTCGGTGCCCGGTTTTGATGTCCTGTAAATGTATACAAATATTTTCATTCGTTTGTTTCAGAAAACAACCAAGCGCCAAATTTCTTGTTTTGAGAAAAATTGTTCAGCAATTCACTACATTTTTTTCGAAAATAAAGTGTTTTTAAGGTACTTCGTATGCATTATCCCACCTATGGGCAACCTACGGCCCGCCTCACCATTTGTTCCGGCCCGCGGAACATTTTAAAAATTTTACTCGAAAAATCACTCTGGTTTTCGTCAATAATAGCAAGAGAGGGGATACGGAACTTTCCCTAGAAAAGAACTGAATTTTTGAAGTTAAACTTGCTGCACAACTATTTTGTGCTGTATTTATTCTGCTCGTCACTTCGAAGAATTGTTGCTCCCATAGTGGGTGTTACCGCCCCTCAGGCAGCGTTAAAGGGTTCTAGGGGAGGTGATGATTTGATAGAAAATCTGGGAGTGTGAAAAGAATTAAAGGGGGCTGACTACTATTGTTTAAAGTCGTTTTTTCTCATATAAAACGTTCCAAAATCCCATAAAAGTAGCATATAATCATTTTTTACATGCTAAAACTCATATAATTTGCCGGGGGAGGACCCCCTAACCACCCTTTTTATTTATGGATGGATATATAAACAATTATATATCCATCCATAGTAATTTTTAAAATGAAAATAGGAAATTTTCAGGTAGGGGGTGCTAAATTTCATTGGACGTAGCAAAGCCCTGGTATCACTAAAAGGGGTTCTGTATATTCAGAATTAGGGGAAGAATTACTTTTGAATGAAATAAAAATTGAATTTTAAAAAAGATAATAAATTCAACTCATTTTTTTACAATTGCCTATTATCAACTCTACGGTCCCCTACGTCATTATAATCTTTGAGTTCGGCCAGCAGATTAAAAAAGGTGGCCCTTACCTGCATTATCCAAATGCAAAAATTAGCAAATAATGACAATGAACCTGCCCCTTAGGGGCCGTCCATAAAGGACGTCACGCTCAGAGGGGGAGGGGTTAATCAATTTGTAACAAGGCGGAGGAAGGGGGTTTAAAAGTTGTGACATCACATCCTGCACCTGAAATTTAAAAAAAACACCATAACTTGTTAAAACGGCCGTATATTTTTCTCTCAAAAGGCATCTTAAAGGTAGATTGAAAAGAAACTATCAGGAGGGGTAAAATTAAGCTCAAATAAAAAAAGTTGGTTCCGGACACTTTCAAACTCGTGTATTAGACGTATTGTTGGTTTACAAGAGACAAAGGGAGAGGGAGGGGGTATGGGGAAGTGGGGCCATTCAAATATTACGTAAGCACCTAAGGGGGAAGGGGGTTTGCTCTTTGCTTATTTTTCCTAAAAAGGGAAGGGGGGATATGAGTGGTGCTTACGTAAGATACTGCATTTTCGGAAATATCTTGTTTCTTGCAAAATAATTTCAAATTAAATAATGCATGACATTTTTTAAATAAGTTTTTCCAAAAAATTGAATTAGGAAATCGGACGTAAGCACTTTTTTTTGGAGATAGACCCCAAAACGTTTTGAAATTTTAACCCCGAAAAGTAGTGTTTGACTCATTTTTGAACCCTTAGGGTTACACCCAAAAAGGACAGCTCCTTGTAAGTCACCTAATTTTCAAGGAGAAAAAACCAATTTACTAAAAGTGATGTCAAAATTTCGGGGAGGGGGTCTGGCAGTTTATTACGTAATCATGGTGGGGGGGGGGGTTGAGGTTTGCTCATCTTTGCTGACAAGGGGGGAGGGAGGTTAAAAATTACCAAAAAAGTGCTTACGTAATATTTGAACGGCCCCAGTGTGACAGTTTGTGACAAGGGGACGTCAAAAATGGGCAAAAAAGTGTGACATCATTTAAGACAAAAGTTAATCCGATGGTTTCTAATCTTATAATTTAGATGTGCTGAAATAAATAAAAAGTTTATTCTCTTAAGCCAATAAATTAAAGTTTTGCAAATCCTTCTGGGAAGGAATCCTAAATTCCTGGGCTATCTCAGCATTCTGTAGCTGAGCAAAAAAAACTAATTTAAAAGCAATTTAATTGAGAAGATAGCATGCACTACTTAAAAAATGTGTATCTGAAGATGATAATTCAAAAGAAATTACATACCTTTTTTCTCTGGCCCTCGATGAAAATTTTCTAAATTAGTTGAACCGTGATATTACTTGCCGACCACTGTCCTAGATCCTCACAACCCAAAATATCAGGGCATGAAAAAATATTTCTAAGGCGTGTATTTGAAGTACGAAGCTTCGATCCTGTTCGCTTTCGAGCTGTTTTGCTATTGTCAGCCAGCGGGTTGCAAAATAATGGAGGAAAAGAGGATGATTCAAAACTATCGAAAGAATGGGCAGACGAAATCTGATCGTGTTCCCTCTAAAAAACAATCGCTTTTACTCTAACTTCAGACCTTCAGAGCCAGGGCCGTGAATCGGCCGTTCATTAATTTTATTAGGGTGGGTTGGGGGAAATGGACAACTTTTTAGCTATTTTCGCATTCTTAGTTTTATTTCATCAAAACTATTACTTTTTAGTGATTTCTTTCAACTGGATCTTGGCATTACAATACTTCAGAATATTTTCATCCAATTTTATGAAATATTTTTGATTATAAGTTGGTCAGACTTAGCATTAGTTACTTACTAGCTTAGCTATTTTACCCCAACCTGGGGTTAAATAGGTCTCATCGAGTAGTAAAATGGATCAAAAAGATACCAAAAATATATCTGCACTGCTCAAAACAATTAAGGGGACTCGGTACCAAAAAAAGTTAATTTTTTATTTTTGAGTTTTTTTATTAGTTTTTGGTGCCAAATTATCTGTTACCATCATGTTATGGAATATTAAACTCAAAATGTTTAAAAATTTTTTTAGTATTTTAAATATTAAAAAAAAAAAAAAATTTCAAAAATTTCACTATATTTCAAAACGCTACTCCTCCTTCATTTTTCTCTTTTTTTACTAGCTTTTTTCATTTTTATGTTAAATAAGTTATGTAGTATAATTCTATGTGGGGGATTTCGGATAATCATAATAGTTTTTGAGAAAAAAAACTTTTCGGTGATTCCCATTTAAAAACGTGAAAATTCTATGATTTTTCCCTATTTTTCATGATAAAAAAAATTCTGGGCCAAAATCATTAAATTTTGGAACATACATTTCATAATATTACCCTATTGAATATAAATATCAAGTTTTATAATATTTGGTTGAGTAGAAAAAAAACCTTAGGGATTTAAATGCTAAAAAAGTAGTTTTGAGAAATATTTATTTAAAAATATATTTGGTAACTATGCTAAATAAACATTGAAAATTTGCTATCCTGAGAATTCGCCCATCACTATGAAATTTACCGAATCTATTTATGAGTATAAACATCGATTTGAGAGCGAAATCCTTAAATTGATATTTTTACTGATTTGGAGGTACTGAGTCCCCTTAAAGGATATTGGTGGTTTTGATACATATTGGTATGGTAAGCAAATGAAAAATTTTCCAGGGGTTCAAGCATTTTTCCTTTTTTCATTGAGCTCACTATCGCTCACCACCACCCCCGGGAACTGCTGACACAGCTCCCCTAAGATTGCTTCGCAATCTTGCTAGCTAAGCGGTTACTAACTTCGTTAGTCTAGCAAGCAGATTGGGAGGGGCTATTCAATTCATCTCTATTAATGAGAAAAAATTTACATGTGAGTAGAGAAGCACTAATGGAATCGTCTTTTAAGGTAAAAGGTGAGTCCCCCCAAATATTTTTCTCCAATCTCAGCGCTGGTTATTGTTTACTTTGCTTCTCAATTAAGCTCTTTCATGTTTATTTCAGTTGTAAGCTTATTTGGCTTAATTACGCATTTTCTCTTGCATATTCTTATTCTCTCGTTTTCTATGAAACTACTATATAACTTTCTTTTTCTGAAAGGTTTTTGTTTTAAGGGGATTTAATTAAATTTAGAAACTTACATTGAAATAAAAAATTAACCTTTTACCTACCGATGTTCCCAAATGGGAACATCATTTTTAGGAATTTTTTCACCACTTAATTTTTCATGCAGGAATTTGATACTTTGTAGAAAGCAACTCAAAGATATGAAGTTATTTTACATGCAAAAGTTTTTCATGTGCAATTTAATCCTTTTTGTAGAATTTACATCAAAATTAGAGATTTTTGGCTCTTCCAAAAGTTCCATAAGTTTCAACTTGTGAAAATTTTAAATAAATTTAGTTTTAAATAATTTTGCTGTGTTTAGGTAGCTTAAGTACACATCTTCCGATTTGGCTAGACAGAATAGCTTCATATTCTAATTTTCGAGAGTAATTACCAATACAACGTATATGTTCCCAAATGGGAACATTGGCATTTGGGGTGTAGTATTTGAGGGGATTTTTATAACATGCAAAAATTCAAGTTATTTCCTATTTTCTTTAATTTTTTGAACCTTTTTTGTCTCAAAGGATCTAAACAGGTTAAGAATGTTTTAAATTCAAAAAATATGTAATTTTTATTTTTTCACATGATTTATGGAGAAATAAATTCCAAATCTTTATAGCAGATTCTTACAATTGTATATATTTCTAACTCCCTGATCGATTAATTTTCAGTAATTATCAAAAGGGGTTATGAAAAGAGCATATTTGGAGTGATTCTGAGGATTTGCGTACATATTTTTGTTCAAGTACTTTTTTACATAAAAATTTTAGGAATAAAATTGAAGAATTTTGAAAATAAGGAAAAGTGCTTACATCTAAAAACACTCTTCTAAAGTAAGATGGATGTAAGATATATGTGGTTCAGTTCGGAATATTCCATGAGAAACAAAGCGTCAATAAATCAATATAATTATGATTATCAATTTTGAAAGCTAATTAGATTTGAATGCAATTAGTGGATTTTATGCTAGATATCCGAATAGAACCTAATTAAAACTAATTTTTCTCACGGAACCGTAAATTTTTAGCTTTAAAGAGCATGGGAACACTCTTATGTATTTTTTACACCAAAATATTACTAATAGTGCAAGAATAATTTACGGAAAAGCTTCGTGTACGTAATAAACATGTTAATTTTTTCTTATGAAAATCTATAAAATGTTGCTCAATCGTCCAAGTATGGATAATAAATTCGAAAAAACCGTCCACAATCATAAAAATGTTCATAATTATTGAGTAGAAACTGATTTCAATAACTTTATTTGAATTAATTGTTAAATATGTGCCTTTTGGAAATCCCCCTGAAAACTTCACCCCAAACGCCAATGTTCCCATTTGGGAACATCCTCAAAATCATACTTAGGATTTTTTTTCCGACAAAAACTGACTAGAATGGTTTTAGTAATGATGAAACAAGCCATTTAAGCCAAAAATCAGAACCTTTAATTCGAAATTTGAATTGCGGCGTTTAAAAGGTTAATGGAATTCGAATATAAACATTTCAATGTGACATTAAATAGTAATGAATTATGCAGTTACTTTTTTTTCTTGAAATTATTTCCATTTTGTGTGATCACATGTTAATAATTGTTTTTTATTTCATATAAAAGGCTGTTCCTTGTGAATCCATGAAAGAAATATTGAAAAGGGCAAACTGTGTTAGTAAAATGACGTAACTTCATTGATGGCGTGTATCTAAAGAATTACTATCAAGTAGTGAAGTCAACTAAACATTTTTTTTATTAAAGCTGAGTTATCTTTTGATGAAAGTAACCATTCTGATAGATAGCTACGGAAATTAATCAATTAATCATTTAAATTGTTTAGAAGTAAAGTTAATGTATTTTGCATGGGTGCCACTCTTCCCGTTCTGGGGACGGAATTCCGTTTTTTTTAAAGTTCTGTGAACGGAATTCCGTCCCGGGTATATTGAAACCCAAAGTAAACTGATGAATTGGCAGCTATTTGTACTAAATTTTAGTACTTATAGAGCTAATTTTCAGAGGAAGGCACTGGCCCACCCTGGGCTGTCTAGTCTAGCCAAATATGAACTCATTTTGCTCTCAAATAAGTCGGTTTTACTCAGATACAGCTTTAGCTCAAAATTCAAGGAACTATTTAATTGTTCATATGATAATTTTTTAGTTTTTCTTCAATTTGAAAAAAATTGCTAGACTGAGGGAAATGATAGTTTTTACAGTTCCGTCTTGCAATTTTTAAAGAGTGGCACCCATGGTATTTTGTAATCTATATAAAAATATTCTTCTTAAGAACAATGGACATCAAATAGTGACAATCCGTACTAAGTTTAAGTCAAAAGGTACCTACTATTATCCTTGAAAAAAAATTGGAAATAAATCTAAATGACAAATTGTTGTGCTAACTTTTTTATTGTTAAGAACCTTTTTGTATAAAGAGTTGGTATTTTTTTAAGATTTAGTTCGTAGAATAAATATACTTTTAAATTTTTAAAAGCTACACTTTTGGTAAGTGTTAATTGGAGTATTAAAAATGTTTTTGTGTAAAATTTGCCCCACTCTTTTTTATGCATATTGTAAATAACTTTCCAGTTTTCTTTTAAGGGATTTTTTTCTTCAGTAAGCATTTAGGGTTTGATTATATAATTTAGTACTCTAAATTAGAAGCTTAGTGTTTGTTATTGAAGACTAACATAACATTTGCATAAAAATGCAACAGTCAATCCTGCAGATTTTTACTATCATAAAATTTCTTCAAGGAAATTACAGAATATAAAATTACCATGCATTTTAATTACTCCTGCATACATTCAGATTTGTAATTAACCTTTTTGAAAACTTCAAATGTGCATTTTAATTGCAAAAGTGTAAGTTTCTTATTGTTTGTACTTTTTTACTAAAATTCCCGGGGTGATTCTCTAGAAATCTAAAAAAATGAAAACACAAATTTTGAAAAATAAAATTTCTTTCAAAACTTCTGAATTTTTTAAAAATGTTAGATGAACAAGTCCTAGTTGATATACAACAAGCGGCAGTAAAGTTTTAAATACATTTAGTATGGGAAAAAAATTCCTATCTAAATTTTACGGTGATTAACCGTGATGTGCATTTCGGTATTAGTCAGAGTGGCTGCGCGCCCGCTGTTACTTTGAGAATGACACCGTAGAAAGTAAATGTTTCTTATTTCTTCAGATTTAGACCTGAAAATTTCACAATAACCATAAAATGAGGATAACTCGAACATATCCAAATTTCAATAATATACTCCTTTTCGTTTAGGAGATATAGAGGACAGGATAATGACGCGCCAGGAAAATGATGATTTTTAGCATCCCGCCATTTCTTTATTTTTTCAGATTTAGACCCCAAAATTTTACAATAACCATAAAATCATGATACCTCTAACATATCCAAATTTCAATAATATACTACTTTTCATTCAGGAGATGTGGAGGACAGGATAATGACGAGACAGGATAATGACGTTTTTATAAGTAATTCCTTCGCCATTTTTTTACTTTGTGATATTTAGGGCTATAAATTTCACATTCACCATAAAATTATAATACCTCTAACATATCCAAATTTCAATTTTTTACTCCTTTTCGTTTAGGAGATATGGAGGACAGGATAATGACGTTTTAAAAGCATACGCTCTGTTATGAACTGTTCAAAGTAAAAACTTTCCAAGTAAAACACTTTATAATTGCACTAAAAGTGAATATCCACTTATTCTGATTGTAATTAATTATTTAAAAGAAGAGTTGCTTTATTCTGTCTTTTTTATATGCCTCATAATTGACTAAAATCTTCATGTTCGGTAAATAACGGTATTGCTTGGGACAACCATGTTTCAATTCGAAAATGTTATTTAAAAAAATTAAAAAAAAAATTCTTCCACAAATACATATACTATAAGATATGACTAATAATATGATATAAAAAAAATCGGGTGAAAATATGCTTTTAGTACACTAAAATTCCTTTCATTTGAGCATATGTCAGTAGTGGGACAAGCCGAAATGATGAAATTTTGAGCTTTCAAGTTTTTAATTCCTTAAATTTTGCTTTCAAAATTTGTTATACTTATGTGCCATACTTATCATAAGGCTATTTATCAGAATGTTAGAAAGAAAAATTAATTTTAGGACAATACATGGATTTTTGACCCCTGGACCGTAATTTTTCACATTTCTAGAGAATCACCCCCCGGTTATATATCAATAAAAGTTGCGTTTCAATGATATTTTATTATTTCAGTATCAAAAGTATGTAGAATTGGGGGATGAATGGGACCACTAATTTATTTGTGTTAAATTCACTTTAAATGTTTGATATTCCATGCAAAATATGGCGATACCTACACCATTTAATAAATTGTATAAATTAACACCAGCTTCCATTATTTATTCTAATTAGCAGGACTACTAATTTTTTCCCATACCAAAAATAATTTTTTTTTCTTTCTCTAAAGAGTGTATTAAAAAATTAACTAAAGCTGAAAATTTTACTCTTTTTTTAAATATACTTGTAATATAGTCTGGGCTCGATTTCAGCCGGAACGGCATCGACTTTCTGGAACCTCTTTTTCGGAAAAAAAATTAATCTATTTCAGGGGTCTCCTAACTACGGCCCGCGAGACCCTTTCATCAGGCCCGCGGATATACCTTTCTATGTACGAAAAAAGTCCTAAAATGAATTAAAACCATGTTTTTACTGTCAAATTTCCAAAATATTTCTGGGGGTGGACCCCCAGACCCCCTATTTCTACTAAGAACTCAACTAATCACATTTTTTTTTCAGATTAAGTTCATAAAAGTGAGAATCCTTATCCTACCAAAAAAATATAAAAAGGCATATTTTAAATTAAAAAACATTTTTAAATGCATTTTTATCTTTTTTGCAAATAACAATAATTGGGATTTAATTGTAAGGTTGCAACTTAATTGTTCTTTTAAAACATAATTGTAAACCTCCATTTGAACTACCCACGATTGCCAGATTGCTGAACAAATTTGCAAAGAAAATTTACGACATCTTAAATTCTACCAGGATTTTTAACTACGCACGCATTCTCTCTCTCTCTTCCCTAAATTAGCAAAATATACAACACTAATGGTTCATTGATGATAACCCGTTCCCCCTCCTATAACCTACAAGAGGCCCCCTTTTGGAAAAAAGTGTAACCCTGAAGTGTTTTACAAAAAAATTGTATTAAGATTTTATCGTCTTATACAATAATTAAGTTAGAACACTCTTCCTAAACTAGAACAACACATTTGAATTTATTTTTTAAATTTGAAAATAAATGCTTAAGTTTTTGTATTAAAAAGTATTCGCTTTTTCAGTTTTGAGACCAATAATTTTACCGTTCCGGTACCTCTTTGTTTAGAAATCGAGCCCTGAGTATAGTTTACAATTTAAATGGTGAAAATTCATGGTTATTTCCTAAGCTTATTATAAGTTTGGAAATAAGTTGAATAAATAAGTTGGTTTGGGAATGAATAAGACTAGATCTGTGGAGATAAATGCAGGGATAGAACAGGTGAATCCCTATTTTTGGAGCAGTATTAAAAACACATTTTTGGAGCAGTAAATTTTTTTGGAGTAATTTGGAGCTCCAAAAGTACAATAACTTAACACTTTTTGTATATGGGTCATTCCCAAAAAAACCGTACAAACTGCGTCTGAGAAGTTAATATTTTTTTAATTGATAAAAATATACTTTGGGAAAATTAGTTTTCATTGTTTCAGAATCTTCATTTTATTATGTCTAGTTGGGTATTTTTTAAAAACATAAAAATAAAATATTATTTCTTTAAAATGCTATTGTTCGTAACTGGAACACAGAAAACAGCGTGTCCCACACTAAAATTTATCACATTTAAAATTGTTTTTAATGACCAGGTTGCAAGTTTATGATAATAAGTTTTATAACAATTAATTAAATGCCACATTTCAAATAATTTTGACAAAACACATATTTTATTTTATTTTTAATTTCAGAGTTACACAGGGATGAGTTTGTCTAAAGATGAAAAAAGAGGAAATAGCGCGTGAGCTTAGTCATGTAATAATTTATTAAGTGCGTGAAACAAATAATTTTAACAAGACAAATTTTAATTTACCTAGGTTATATTTGGGAGGATTTTAGGAACTTTATACTGGCATTAAACTAGTCATTAACATAGATAGTGTAGTCTAGATAAAAATATCTTAAAAAGAAGAAAAATAACAATTTCAAGTTACCTTCATTTGCATGAAAATAACCAAAATGTAACTAAAAGCAGATGAAAATTTAGGAAATCAGTTAAATACTAGGATAATTTATTGATTACTTAAAATGTAATTCAATTACTGAATTTTTTTACCAATATAATTTTTTCCAAGTGAAGAAAAAAGTCAAATATATTTTTAAAAGTATTATTAGAATCTCAAATCATATCATATATCTAATACAGGTTATAATCTAACACGATTTAAAAACTGAAGTATTATCTTAAGTTGCTTCTCAAAGCGGCCTTTCAAAGTTTTTATAACTTAGAAAAACCTCGTAAGTTGAAAATACTGACTAAACTTGATAAAATGCAATTCTCAGAGACTAGGATGCTCTGACACAACACTCAACAGGGATTCGACCCGTGAGAAGCAGTTGCGGGAAAGCGGAACTTTCTCGAAAAATTGCTATTTTTCTTACTTCCGGACTTGTTGGCTTCTGACTACGGTAAAGTTGTTTTTTCTACATCGCAATTTTACGCGATAAGAAGCCGACTTCACCTTAACACCGCGGCCGTTCAAGAAAGCATCGTGGGAGAAACGGTATACTCCGCGAGCAACACGGAACACGCGAGAAGTTGCGATTTCCCGACTTTTGCGATTCCGATTTCGTAAAATCGCGATTCCACGGAAGAGACTAATACCTGAAGGAAGAAAAATTAGTAGAATTGAAGTAGCGGAAGAAATGAGAAAAAGCGGAAGTAGCGGAAAAAATGAGAAAAGGCGGAAAATCGCGTTTCGGCGGAAAAAACTCATGCCTGGTTACATATGTTTTTCTTCGTGTCCCAGTTTTTTTGTCTTTTTATTTTTCCACTCTGTTACGTTGATATTTTAAAATAAAAATTAAATTTTACTGAATTTATCAACAGTATTTAACTCTAAGAAGGAATAAACAATCATTGCCCGAGAGCCATAATGAATTGGAATTTCGAAAAGAAGGTTGGATTTAATTTCTTTCTACGATTGCTTTAACCACTTCCACTCTGTTACACCTCCTTATCACCTTTTTATAAAAATCTATTAGGTACTTTTTTGAAACAAATTAGAGTTAGGATTAACATTACTAATAAATTTTAACCAATGCTTTATTTTTCATTCAGTTGAAATTAAAAGCCACAATTCTAATTTTAGGCTGAATTTTCCACTCTGTTACATAAACAATATAACAGAGTGGACAAAGAACAAGTGATGATATTTCTCTTAGAATTTATAACCTTACGTCTACATATTTCTTAGCTTTGATTCTAATACATATTCGGATACATTTGGTAATTATAAAATTCAAATATGATATTTTTTTTAAAGAAAATGAGGAAAGAAACTAACGCTTAGTGGCAGCGTCGTTATTGAGAACGTAGAAGATTAAATGTTAACATAGATGAAGCGAATAAGCAGAAAGTTTTTAAGTACAGCTAATCGCAGTTCAACTTATAAATATGTGTAGTTTTCAGGGGGTGTCAGAAAACATGGGGGTTGACAAAAAAGTAAAAGTAATGAGCTTAAAAAGTAATAAAGAAAAGTAATAAATTATTTAAAACTGATATAAAAAAGACATTTCTTATGTTCAAATAGATTCTTGAACAATTGTAAAATATATCCCTCATCCAAAATTTGAGTTGAAGAGTGGCGCCAAACATTATTTATTTCCCAAAAATATTGACGTTATTCTGTAATCATAATTTTTGTTTCATATCTTCTGGTGTTAATAATAAAATGTAGATTGCAAGTAAAATGATTGAATTGATTTTTACTTCAAAATCATGGTATTTTTCTCCCAAGAATGTAAGATTTTCCACTCTGTTACAAAAATTTCCACTCTGTCACATCACACTTTTTTTGCATTCCAGTGTAAAATAATTCTAAAAATTTTATTAAAAGTGTCCCCTACTATTTGGAACAACACTAGCTATAACAGAAATAATAATAATATTTTTTCAATAAGAATATAAGCCATAGAATAAACTTTTATCCAGGTATATTTCACATTTTTAAAAAATTTTGCACTAATCTTCCATAAAACAGTTTCAAAATTTAAAAAATAAAATAAAGCGCAAGAGTACTTACAAAAGCACAGCATAATCAAAGATATTAAGGTAATTTCAATCTTTATTACTTTTATTATCATTAAAAAAAATCAAATTCTATTCATGTAACAGAGTGGAAAAACCTTTCTCTTCTCTGATCAAAACCTTCCAAAATAAATAAAATTAATATTTAAACCCACTTAAATTTTTTATCACTGAAAAGATTAGAATCTTAGCTGATATTAAGGCAAAAATTTTTTGAAATAATTCGAAATTTATTTTTTAAAGTTTTAAACATCAAATGTACGGTTTTTTTGGGAATGACCCATATAGTCCAATAATTCTAATGGATTTTTAGATAATCCTTAATACTTAAAATGTCTACTGGTTTTGAAAATTTGTCTTAAACGACCAAAAAGCAAAAAGCGGAAGGCAAAACTTATTTTACATTTTGGTGGTTAATATTAATATTTTGTATAATATTAAAAAAAGTGGTGAATTATAGATTAGTGTAAAATTAAAGTGAATTTTTAATAAAACCCCTCTTACTCCTGCCCAAAAACTATTACCCCTATATAAATTCCCTTTGTACACAAGTATCGTATAATGGCGGATTTACACCACCACTGCAAAAGAGACATTTTCGGTTTGCTGCAACAGCGACGAAAATTTTTTCAAAAGGACCAATAGGAAGCCTCGAAAACTATCGCTGGGAAAAAATCGCTACGACATCAGCGACATAATTGCGATCACTGGCGGCCATTTTCTTGAGCCGGCGGGAGATCTGGGTTGTCTGGATTTCTCTAATAAAAATGCAAAAATTATCTTCTGATATCAATAACGTGCTTCCTTGAAATTCAAGGGCTGTTGCATAACCAGAGTTGACCAGAGCGTTCGGATTAATTGAGGAAGTAGGTAATGAAATCGTAGTCGCATAACATGTGCTGCCATCTAGTTCAAATGAGAAAATTCATCAGTTCTTCAACAGACAAAAATATTTTATATCAGCCTCAGTTAATTATTTAGGCTACTTGTGAATACATAGGCTTGATTTTTTGTTTTCAAATGAAAATTTCAATATTCTGTTTGACATAAAGTCACATAGAAAGGGACTAGGAAAAGCACAAGCAATGTGAAGGAAAATCCTGGCCGCCATTCCTGCGGCTGAAAGTGATTCGGAGGGAGTCGCTTTTCCCGTCGAGCGATCAAAAAACCTGTCGCTTTTGCAGCTCTCGCTGGCAACGCCATCTTTTCGGAGAAATATCGTTACAGAAAATGTAGCTGATGTCTTTTTTACAGCAGTGGTGTAAATCCCCCATTTCTCGGGCATGGCAAACCCGCGGCCCCTTTGAAATAATTTTTTAGTGGAAAGTTAAAAAAGTTAAAACTGAAAAAGTGGTGACCATTGATTAGTCCTCCACTCATCTGCTGGAATGACATTGGCATTCCTAGAACAGATTTAATTCCAGAAAGGCAAGGTAAATAAATAAAAAGGAAGGCAACGCAAGAGGCAACCGTGCTGAAGAGTCCTAGCAAGGACGAAACCGGTCCACGGTTGGAGGCGACGCTTGAGAGTTGTGAGTTTACACTTACTGTCCGCTTAACCAGCGATAATGGTGAAATACTACTCCTTTCATTAAAAGGAGTAATTAAGTACTAATAAAAAAATAATACATTGCTTTTATATCCTTCAGAATGTACCATCTGGAGGAAATGTGCTGATTGTAAAAATAAAACTATATTCGGTCACGCCCATGTTAATCACGTGATGGGGAAAAACAAACTCACTATCAAATCATATCTCATTATCATCATATCTCACTACAAACTATCCCTGTGGTAACCAATTGCAAGCTCAGTAGGTCACATGATGGGTAAAATGTGACTTCAAGACGGATATAGTCCATTAAAATATTTTAGTTTGTTTTATAAAAATTAATTATCTGGGAAAGGATTATATAAATTTGGCAATATAGAGAGCGACATAACCAAGGGGACGTCCTTAAAAGACGAGTAAAAAAAAGAGGCGAGGGGGTCTAGTCTAGTAAAATATCACCAATTCTCACAGAGTATATTAAAATCTCGCGTCAATTTATGGTTCAGAAAATATACGCCTTTTCGTTTATATTTTTAGCACAAGTTTAGGAAAAATGTGCAGATTAATCAAAACAGGGAATTGTTAGCCAGCTGTCAATCGTGTTAATTACCTACGAGTTAAAACCATATTTTTGATTTCAACACGTAATTGTATTAAAATAAGTATCAAAGAAATAAAAAAAACAAATATTAATATCAAAGAAACTAATTTTTTTAAGGGGGTGGGGGCAAGGGGAGTAGGGTCCACCAAAATCTTACCAAAAGGGAGGGAGCGGTTCGAAATTTGGAAAAAAAACAACCTCATGTAATTTATGGACTTCCTCCAAGGTAATTAAAGAGAGCACTTCATTCTTATGATCTTAGTAGAATACGTGGTAAATATGACGGAAGCCAGAATTCTTCTTTGGAGAAAGAAAACAGGATAAGCACAGTTTCGCGCACCTTCTCTTCAGACCCTTCCACCAACAATAGATGAGTGTTTCGCAGTGAACGTTAAAAACTGGCTCACTTTCAAGCCATAATGAGGCTGTCGTCTTCATCTTTACCAACTATGGATCTTTACCACTGTTTGGATGGCAGAAAATGAAGAGAAGGAGATTATACCGATTCCAATACCTGAAATGTAGACTATTCGATATGGCTATCATTCCAGTAACATTTCCTGCAGCTTTATATGTCATTGTTACAAATAAGAGTGGAAATGTTGCAAGCCTCACTCAAAACTTTCAGAGATTTTGAATGAAAGTGAGACGGGAAGAAGTTAGAAGTTTTTTTTATGATACTACAGATTACTTTTGTATAATTTAAATTTGAATTGAAACTTTGATTTAGGTAGCTGGAATTGTTGAAATAATAGTTAAAATGTTTGATTGAAATAATTGTTATTAAATGTTACTTAAGTATCAAAGGCAAATCATAGTATTAAATTTTGGATTATACATGGTTTCTTTAAAAATTTATAAAAACTGAACAAAGAATAGTTAAATTCAAACAGGAAGTTATTTATCATACGTAATTTGTTAAATGGATCATAATATTTTTATAAAAAAATCAGCTCCTTCAATATCAAATAAACTAGAGAGCCTGTATACGAGAGAGAGGCGACAACTCACTTAAAAGCGTCTCTGCACATCCAGTTCTGTCCAAACTGTATCATGCCGCTTGTCTCGCGTCCCATGCTAATCCTATGGAGGGAACCGCCTGTGGCGAACAGAAAACCTGTTTACCGATCTGCGCGCGCTATACTGAGTTGTCACCTCTCTCTCGTATACAGGCTCTCTAAAATAAACAAGGGTCTTTTATGACCAAATTACGATTCCATCATAATTATTTTCAAAATAAAGGTATTTCAAATAAATTTAAACTCTTTTTTTGTTTAAAATAAATGTTTCCCTATATTAAAAACAAAAAGAATGATACCCCACGTGCCATATTTTATTAAAGATAAATCGAAAATCCTATTTTGTGGCTACCATGGACGCCATCTTAAATTCCTCAAAATGCTAAACATGTACGAGGTGGCATAAATCGGTTCTTAAATCTAGACATCATAATCTATTAAAATCAGCAATAAAATTTTATACACACACTCTCTCTCTCTCTCTAATACACAGTTGACCTTTTTTGGCACCTTAAAGTTTAACAGTAAACAGTAGGGATGTCAAAATTTTCAAAATAACCGGTTTTCGGTTAACCGGTTTATTTTTCCTCTCGGTTAAACCGCTCGGTTTAAACCGACCAAAATAACCGGTTATTTAAAAAACCGAAAAACCGGTTTTTCCTACACTTGAAATGCATTACAAAAACGGTTTGTCAAAATAAAAACCGATCTGTTGTTGTTTGGATGATTACTAATAATCATACATATGAAAAAAATATAGATTTTCAAAGATTTGGTCATAAGTCATCGGTTTTTACACTTTATATTGCTTTAAAAACCTGCAATGGGGAAAACTTTGAATTCATTATCAACCGGGAGAACATTTTAATACAGTTTTACAAGTTAAATTGTTTTTGAGTCTGAATTTCAGTCGTTTTTTCCGGCGTTTGTTGAATGTAAAAAAACCAGGCCGATATAATCTTATCGTTTCAAGTAATTAAAATTTTAGTTGTGGCCTTTAATGGGTTAAAACGAGAAAAAAAACCCTGAAAAATCTAATTGAAAAACCAGTTTTTTCGCCGGTTGTGAAAAAAACCCGGTGTTATCGGTTATTTTTAAATTGCATTTCAGAAAGCACAAAATATTCATATTTTTTGTTCAGTTCACAAACAGTGGCCTTTAATCGGTTAAATCGACAGTAAAAAAGCTGAACAATCTAATTAAAAAACCGGGTTTTCTCCGGTTGTGAAAAAACCGGTGTTATCGGTTATTTTTATATAGCATTTCAAAAATGCACTAAATATTCATATTTTTATTCACTTCAAATAGTGGCCTTAAATGGATTAAATCGAAAAGAAAACCTGAAAAATCTAATTAAAAAAACCGGTTTTTTCTCCGGTTGTGAAAAAAAATCGGTGTTATCGGTTATTTTTATATAGCATTTCAGAAAGCATTAAATATCCATATTTTTATTCAGTTCAAACAGTGGTTTTTTGGGTTTCTCCGGTTGTTAGCCCCAAATCTTTTATCCAAAAAACATTTAAAAAATTTAAGCATCTGAAGAAAAACCGTTGTTATTGGTTATTTTTTAACTTATTTCATTTATAAATGGTTAATGAGATAATATTAGCATCTCAGAAAGCACAAAACATTCTTTTTTTGTTGAAATAATGGTCTTTTTGAGTTAAATCGGAAAAAACCCCCTGAAACATGTAATTAAAACAAACAGTTTTTCCCCGGTTTTGTAAAACCGTTTTTCTTCCCGGTTGTGAAAAAAACCGGTGTTGTCGGTTATTTTTAAACTTGTGTGGCATTTATGAGCCACGCGGCGATACCGATCCGAAGGTCATACGACTCATAATTTTCAACGTGTCGCTTCAGTCGGTATTTAAACCCCAATTGAATTATTTGACTATTATACTGGTGACTATGTTCGCCACACTTGTTTTGTTTCAAAATTGATAGTCATAGATTGACATCTCAGAACGCACAAAATATTCATTATTTTTTCAGTTTAAATACATAATGGCCTAATTGTTTAAATCGAAAGAAAAATCTAATTAAAAACTGATTTTTTTCTCCGGATGTGAGATCCAAAACTGATAGTATCCATAAAATCGATTAAGAAATGAAATGAATGAAAAACCTACTTAATCGGTTATTTTTTAACCCTGTCCGCGGAGGAACCACCGCAAATTAACCGGTTAACTTATCTCATTACTCCCGGTTATGGAAATAGTACTAAACAGCAACATTTATCTAAATTAATAATAAAGAAATTTTTAACTGAATTGAAATTTCTATTTTGGCCAGAATTCCTTCCGGTTATTTTTTGTCCGGTTGTTGAATTTGAAAAAAACCGAACCGGTTAAACCGAAGAAAGAAAATCACCGGTTAAAACCGAAACAAAAATAACCGGTTTTTAAAAAAACCGGTTATTTTTTGACATCCCTAGTAAACAGTAACCACAGTTTTAGTTCAGGTTCCGTGGGTCGAGGGCGTTAGTGTCTAGTACCGCCCAGTGCTCGCTCCCAGTGCTTTTCTGCGGTATTTACATTAGCTCTCAATTATATTATGGCAATCGGCAACAGTGATCGGTTGTTTATTGTTTTGATTTTGTGCTCGGATCTCAGATCTCACTCCACTATACTCGGACGGAAGTACTCCATCACATCTCCTTTGCAAAAGAGCTCTGCTTATTTTGACCCCGGCCGAAAAACTGTCCATTCGAAATGGAACAAGAGCATCTTTCCCCGTTTTTCTTGGAATGGCGAATCGAAAATTTCAGCTGCTGGATGACAGAGGGGCCGCACGGACACGGTGTTAGAATCACGTGTTGTTCGATTCACAATAATTTTGCTCCCGATAAAATCAGACTATCGCTATATCGGCCCAGTGGCGATACAGGGCCGATGGAGATTACTTATGACGGACCAAATATCATCTTTAGTGAAAAAGGTTACCTGTCCTTCTTAAGCTCCGATGGATTCTCATTATGCACGCGAGGAGTGAGTGAAGTGTTAGCGGGAAATCCCAATCGAGTTGATGGACCGAAATTTCAAGATGTCGTCTCACGGATCGAGCAGAACGAGGAACTTCATGGAGATCACCTCACACTTCAGTTCCGGTACGAAAAACCTCGGGAGCACCGTATTTTTATGAGAACGACTTTAGATGTTTCTAGTGCCAATTTGCAAATTACCCTGCCAATTCCGTTGCATAGTGGATTATCTTATGTGTTATTAGCTTCCATCCCATACCATAATGGGGTAAATGACCATGAGGCACAAATGCATGTGATATACAACAGGCAAAGTAAAGAATTGCATTTAACATCAACCAATGCAAAGAAGAGTATTTCAGTTAAATGCCATATAAGTGTGTTTGATAGAAGCAAAGATCTTGTAACGTACAAGAAAATACAGAAAACTATTCCCTTATCTGAGTTACGCCATTTTAAGTTCCACCCTGCCAGTTGCACAGTTTTGGATTTAATGCCTGCATTGGATAGCGGTGGTCACTCCATCTTGCGTTTGAAGATTATAAACGGTAATTACAGTAGTCACTCTTTCTATTTCTTCGGATCCACTTCCCCACTTGAAAATGCATACAAAAACACTCTTGAAGAGAGCAACAGTTATTTCTCTTTGAGGGAAGATCTAAGATGCCTCTACCAAGAGAGAGAATTTCCAGACTTCCAAATCAAGTGTGGTCCAGTGTCATTTCCAGTCCACAGGAGCATTCTTATAGCCCGGTCTCCTGTCTTCAGGGCTATGCTTTCCAGCAACATGAGGGAGGCAGCATCCGGATCAATGGACATAGAGGATTTAGACCCCACTTCTCTCGAACTTTTCCTGGCCTTTTTATACACCGGAAGTTTTAAAGACGTGCCCTGTGACAGCGCTCTAAGGCTGTACTACGCAGCAGACAAATACAAAGTCCCCTCCCTCAAGAGTGAATGTGTTGACGTTTTGTGTGCTAACGTTTGCATTTCTAACGTGTGCCGCATTCTGTCACTCGGAGACAGACACGAGGATGACCGTCTGACCTCAGCAGCCCAAAACTTCATTTTAAAAAATTATAGGGAAGTTTCAGGATCCGAAGAATGGCAGGATCATATGAAGACGGATTCTCACTTACTTCTTAAAACAGTCACTCATTTTGGTGTGCAAGGTTATTTGTGTCATAATAGTTAATAAAGGCCAAAATAAAAGTCTTAAAATTGAACGGCACTAGGAGATTGAGTTCTTTGCTTTAATATTTAATCAACATTTATTTCTATTGTGCATTATATAATTTTTTAAAAAGGGCAATTTTTTGGTAAAGGAATTACAAATCCAGAGCAAATAAACAAGTTTTAACTTTAAATTGACTAAGTTATTATTTTTCTATTCTGATTTTTTGTAGGCATAAATACAGTCACAGAAAACAAAATATGCATTTAAAATATTTCAAAAACAATTAATAAATTTTTTAGAAATTTTTAATGCTCGGTAATGGAATTACAGGAAAAAGGCATGCATGGTTAAAAGTTATGTTTAGTCAAGTTCCAATTCCTGTGAATCTATTTGAGTTTTTATCTTTATTTTATGTTATTTAACTAACTAGGGGAGACCGGGCAGGGATGGGACACCTTCAATAAATCTTATAATTAAAAATTAAATTAGTTTTTGAGTGTTCCACCAGGTAAAGCCACCATGGCTTCATACTTGTTGCTGTTTACTATTTTAGTTGCAAGCTCCTACAAGTTTCTGAATGAAAAAGATGGTTTTGCTATAGCAAAAGTAACTAAGTATTGCACTCTTTAAAATTACTCAAAAGTCTTCACTTTAAAATTTGTTTTATTATAAAAAAAGTTAAAAAACCACAAAAAAATGTGAAAACTCTGCCAAAACCTTATTTTGTATTTCGAAATCTTTTCTTTTGATTTGATAATCTGAAAGATCATAGTTGAAAACCCATAAGTCAACAGTTTCATGTAAATACAATCAATATTAAAAGCTTGAGATCCTGTTAAACTTTGTTTTTTGCGTGCACCAACAGTTTTCTAGAGCTGTTTCCTGAACAGCTGTTTGCGCACGCAAAAAAAACTTAAAAGGTATTTCTATAAGCACCACAGGCTCCTTAGTTTCGAGTGATTCCAAGTGCTTTTTAACGACACCTGTTTAGTTCCTATGGATATATTATACTACAGAAGGTATTCTTGGGGTTCTCCTAAAGGTCTCCTTTAGGAATCTGGTCAAACTAAGCAAAGGATCTAAGAAACTCCCTAATTTATATCGGTTTATTATCTACTTTTTATAAAATTTCAATTATTACTTCATTCAAAAGTAATCCCCCCAATTCTGAATATACAGAAACCCCTTTTAGGGCTTTGCTAAGTTCAAGGAAATTTAGTAACCCTACCTGAAAATTTCCTATTTTCATCTTAAAAATCACATAAATTATTTATACCTCTATCCATTCATAAAAGGGGGATCCGGGGGTCCTCCCCCACGAAATTTTTTTGAGTTTTAGCTTGTTAAAAAGTGCTTATATGCTACTTTTATGGGATTTTAAAAAGTTTTTATGAGAAAAAACGACTATAAACAATAGTTTAATAATAGTCAAAGCCCCCTTTAATTCTAATAACTCCCCCAGATTTTCTATCAAACCATCACCGCCCCCTAGAACTCTTCAACGCCATCTGAGGGGTGATACTGCTGTAAAGCATACTTGCCAACTCTCCAGATTTTGGGGGGAGACTCCCGATTTTCCCTCTTTCTCTCACCCTCCGGATTTTTCCAGAAATTCTCCCGCTTTTCGGATCATCTCGCGTTTTTGAAAAGAAAACATGGATTTTACACTTTTTGTACCAAAACCTACCAATCCGCGGATAAAAAGATTGACAATTTCCGTAAGCACCTCCATGGAGGGGGCTCTGCGGTGAGCTATCAATCCATCATCGGCAACTGGGGCGGCATTAATGATACACTCTCGCTAGGCTCGCACTTTGGATACAATCACTGACTTCAATCCATCGCAAAATACGCCAATCCTGCCTGTATGGAATCTGAAAATCTAACCATGATAAAAAAATGGAAAGAAATTAAATTAGCTTAGCTTATTATCTTTTGGCTAGTTGGGTAATAGTTTCTTTTTTGGTTCTTGTGCAGGCAAAATTTGTTAGTCTTTTTAATTTAACACTTTCTTCGGTTTTTGTAAATGACTTCATTCAACTAACATTCTTATTTAAATTTTCAAAACTGAGGGTGTTGGTTCTATAATTTACAGCATTTAACAAAGAGTTTTATGATAATTATTCTACAATTCACTTGAATTTTCAAGTTATAGAAATTCAATTATTTAAATTGGTTTCTAAAAGCAAAAATTTCTCCTGATTTTTGACTCTGAGAGGTTGGCAAGTCTGTGCTGTAAAGCCAACAATTTTTCGAAGTGACGAGCGGAATAAATACAGCACAACATAGTTGTGCAGCCAGTTTAAGTTCAAAAATTAAGTTCTTTTCGAGGGAAAGTTCAATATCCCCTCTCTCACGAAAATCCCCTCTTGACGAAATATTATTGCAAATATATAAATTATAATATATTATTGCAAATTGAAATAACCACCCCTTTGATACATGAAAAACCTTTTATTATATATTTACACCCTTTATTGTGTTGAACGCAGGATGAAAATAGCTTTAGATACTGCAGTGTTAACAATTGGAACAATACAATGCAGAATGTTAAGAATAATTTGTAACAAAGTGTTTTTTAACATATAGAGTTCGGAATTTATTTTCCAGTGATGGTATTTTTCATAATATAACAAAACAAAACTTAACAATACTAGATTTAAATAAATTTAAACTAAAGGTTGTCAAGAAATCTCTCAAATAATATTAAATAAAAAAATTAACAATTTTTTAAATAGAGCTTACTTACCCAACTTTAAAAAGCTAATACAAGTCCTTCCAAGAAGGTTTATACTTCAATGTTACTTGATATATTTAATGCTTTATGTTTTCAAACATTAAACATATACAAATATTTTGCATCAGTTTTTCTATACTCACAACATACATTTTTGTACATGTATCAGTCACTCTTCATATGTCAAAACATAGTACCACTTAGAACTGAAAATACTCTTAAAATATAATTATAATAAAACAGTTTAATTACATTTTATAATAATACACCGGCAAAATAATTAAGATATTTTACTGATGTATTTTATAGATAGTTCTTTCATTTATAGTGTAACAATATTGTTCAAAAAATAATAAAAAGCTGCTCACAGTACTGATAATTTTCAGTGTTCAGCAAATTATATCAGAAGTTACAACCTATAGGAGCTGAATCCTTTAAAAGGATTTCCTCACTAACCTCCAAAAAATAACGAATATTTTTAACCTGTCAATTCAAGTCCAATAACACAGTGATATGACTAAAATAACTCAGTTGGGTTCATGGGTGCAGAAAATATTTTTATCTCAAAATTTTTAACATGTTAATAAGTAAAAAACATTTTGCAATATACAAGTTTAATCTCAGTAACTAGAGATCAAAGTTGTACTTTATTTTTGTATTTATATTTTGTTATTGTATGAAAGTTTTAATCTCAATAATGCCCAATACTTATCATTAATAAATGCACTGTTTTAACTGTTGTCAAATGCGGTGGGCTTTTTTCCTTTTACAGATTATTTTCAATTAGTGAGAAACTACACTATTCTAATGTCATCAAGGATGTTAATCCCTTTTGATATTTTGTAGATCTTGAGTCAGAAATATAATAAATTAATACTTTACTGACAGGAAAATTTGTCCATCTTCACAGTTTTTGTAATTCCTAGTGAAATTCCACAAGTTTCTCAAATGGATGATATTTCCCCTCACCCTAGATCGCATGATTAAACACATTCTGCACCCCTAATAGGGTTTAGCATTCATCGAGTTCAATACAGTAATACCCCTAACATACACAGTACTGAGTCACTATCAACACTGTTGAATCAATATTAGTCACTATTCTGGAAGCAATTTTGAAAATTTAAAAACATGTAAGTCAGATTTAACTAGGTCAGATTGTGTAATTACATCATACAATATTATATCTCTGTTAAATCAACAAATTCTTCAATCAAATTACTAATTTGATGTCTAACTGGTATTAAAATTAACAGTTTTTGCAACATCATTAAATTATCTGTTAAATTTTAAAACCGAGAAATTACACAAATTCTCATAGGTTGGGGTATTACTGCACTTGAGTAATAACATAGGACTTGAAAATGAACTTAAAATGTATCAGGTATATCAAGCATAAGAAGGGTGTGATAAGGAAAACAACAAAAAATATTAGCAATTTATTGCATTAAATGCTAGAAAGGAAATCAAATTAGCTATATAGAGTTATTTGAAGTTCTAACCAGTACTCAATTTATAGAAAATAATTATAATAGATGTATAAACTTATTGGTTAGCTCTCTGAAATAACGGTGAAGTTAGTTATTATTTTAAGTTAGTTATTATAAACTACAAAATAAGCACACTTCAGAAGTCTTTCAATTTTGAAGGGTTTTTTTAGTTATTGATGAAATTGTGACAATTAATATGCAATGTGATTTATAGACTATTTATAAAAATACTCTAAGATGACAGGATAAGATCAGAGCAATTTCAAATGATAAAGCAAAAACAATTCCATAATCAAATTTATGAACTGCCTTTAGTATGTGTTTGAATGAGTTTCTACATGTAAACACTACTATCGCTTCTACAAGTAACTACTTTAGGATCTTTATGAGATGAGGATAGAATGCTATCTATTTAATGAAAATTTTCATCCACGTATTTTAGAAACCTTTTATGAATGCAAAATTGGCCAACAAGTGTGTTAAAAACTTCAGAGCACACAAAACTGGCAAGTAATGTTTTCAACAAAGATTCAGAGACTCCAACTTTCAAAGATGGTTGTCAGTAGTCCTTATGAGTAAGGAAAATTTTTTTGGAAGTTGACCCTAAAAACAGGGTTGTTTAGTCCGATTTTTTCCCCTGCCATCCCCCTTGATGTCATATCTGAAATAGGTTATAATCTAACAATATTTTTTTTTAAATAATGCATTAAGCTTCAGAGTGATCTAACAGTAAAAATTTACAACTTAGGAAATCCTTAAGAAATATTAGTTGAAAACACTGACTAAAATCGATAAAAACGCGATTTGAGAGGTATCACTGGACTTACTAGGCTCCTCTGGTCATGCTTAAATTTTTCCTACAGTGTAATTACAATGTGAAAAGAAGCCAGCTTCAACTACGATCGGGAAAACGGTACTTACGCGAAAAATCGCAATTTTTCGACTTTTCCGCCGAACGCGGTGATAAAAACCGGAACACGGCTTCTAACCACTATAAAGTTGTTTTTTCCACATCGCACTAACAAAGCAAAAAGAAGAAGCCGATTCCAACTTGCCGCCCACCGCTGCGCCGTTTTCCACCCGCTAGCAACAAAAATGAAATCCCGATCGCTCGCCACCCTGTTTTATGTAGACTGAAAATATCCTAAATATAGAGCATAATCGGGAAAAAAACTTGCGCTTTTAAGTGCTTTTTATGATAGATTTCCGATTTTCCGTAGCTTTTTCGATGTTATCCGTAGTCCGTAGTTTAACGACGGCATCCGTAGAAACTACGGAGAATCCGTAGTAATTGGAGTCTCTGAAGATTATACTTCGAAATAGTATTTTAGGATGGCAGAAAATTAGGTTGCGTTAAATAGGATGCAATCTGTAAAGATTATTCATCATTAGACAAACTAATAGTGCACTTAATTCTTTTAATGTATCTGGCATTGAAACACCTTTACTTATTAAATGGATTGAAGGCTGTGCTTATGTGTGAATTTATGTAATTTAGATTTTAGTTTTACAGAAAATTTTATCAGACAGGGCAATTATCTTAATCAGAAAACTACAAGAGGTCAGAAACCATAAATATCAAACTACCTTACTGTTTGCTTGAATCTTTTTTTGCTCTCGACTCATTACTGGCTTCCAGGAGCTAACCAATGAGTGTTGTGCAGTTAACAATAGAAAAGGCTGTAAGGCTTGACAAAGGTACTAGGAGGTTTCTTTTTTATACAAAACTTCGAGGCGACGACTCTTTCCCCTCACCAGCCCCTCTCAGAACTGTACAGATCGTTGAGGGTCTCACAAGAGGGGGTCTTGAGAGACTTGGCTTTCTGCTCCAGCCCGTGGTCGCCTAGGTTACGAGCCCTCCATATCATGCTTTCTCCTGAAAAATAAAGTAAGTTTTGTCAGATTCAGTAAATGAACTAAAACACATTTTTAAAGCATTGCTATTTTATTTCTACCCATAACTGTGTGCTAACAATAACCCCCTTTTCATTGCTTTTGGAAAGTTTTGGCTGCTGTACTTTGCTATAATCTATTCATTTTGAATAGGTGCCTGAGAAATAGTGCTTTCCCCCTCGATAAAAGCATAACTATGGTTACGCCCTTTGCGCAGCCAATAGAAAACCTTCTTCCCCACTTTGACGTTGATAGTTGCCATGGATACTGATTCAGTGGTGGGGAAGGAAATGTACTCAGGCGCCAAAATTCAAAATGAATAGAGTATATCTTCCAAAATCACTGGTTCCCGAAGTGGGTGGTACTGTCCCCTGAGGGGCAATGAAGAATTCCAGGGGCGGTGATGAGTTGAAAGGAAATCGGGGGGTGTTATTGGAGTAAAAGGGGGCATTGACTGCTTTAAAACTCTTGCTTAATGTCATTTCTATGAGAAAAACCTTAAAAAATCCAGGTAAAAGTAGCTTAAAATCCTTTTTAGCATATTAAAATTCAAAACATTTTCTGAGGGTGGACTCGCAGACCCCACTTATATCAAGGGATTGAGATGTAAATATTTTTTTATAACTTTATAGATTCATTTACTGAATAACTCAGGAAATTTCAATAGGATTTTCCGAATTCCCTTCAGACGTAGACAAAGATTCCAGTACATTAAAGAATTATTTTTAAATCAAAACTTTCAAAAAGGTAGAATTATTACCTCTAGTCTTCATTTAGAATAGATGCCTGAAACAGGATCAAAAACGCTCAATAATGCTCATCACACAATTTCAGTAACCGATTTTTTTACAGTATTTTAATTACTTCTGTTTAGGCTACCTTGTCATTGCAGAAGAAAAATTTTTCGATGATAATTACAATAGTAAGTGCTTCTAATACATTCGTTACAGGCGCCAATTCTAAATGAACAGAGTATAATTATTACAAGGTGCATAGAAAACTTAAATAATTTTGAATATTGTCCATACACTAGCTTTTTTTGTTTGGTTATAAACTTAAGTATTTTTATTACAAAATGTTGGTATAAAATTCAGGGATGAGTTTGGTGAAAAACGAAAAAGCTGAAACCCAAAATCCAAAATTTTACGCGTAACACATATCAGGGATGTTGCACACCTTCAAGCATTTTGTAACAGTTTTTGTAGCAGCTAACCTTAAATTTTGTAGCTTATATTTTTGTTTTAGGTTTGATATTTTGCATTAAAAAATTAGAATTTAGTCAAATATTTTATTTAGATCCTCTTAAAGTAAAACATATATTCTGATTCTCAATAGCTCAACAAACAAAGGCATGTTTACAAGATAATATAAATTGAAAATACTTGTTTGCTTTATAAAAAAACTTAAAGCAAAGAACTCAGATTGCATATATTTAAGTGAATTGTTTAAAAATCTATTAAACCTTCTTAAGATTAAGGGCAGACCTTCCAACATTGAAAAACAAAATGTATTTTTATATTCCTTTTATTCATACCATATATTAAATTAACTTGATAAAAATCAAATGAAAAAATCTTTTCTACAGATTTGTATGAATTTATAGAGAATAATACATTTAATTTACAAATGTCTTACTTAAATTTATTAAAATATCTAAGTATTTTTTTATTTATAATTTTTTTTAAAATAAGAAAGAATGTAGTTTGCGTGAAGCTATTGAGAAATTTAAACCGATTGATCTTCTGGAAAAGCTTTGATCAATTCCTAGACTGAGCAAGAGCTTAATAGGTATTAATGGGCATTAAACATGAGAGTCAAAGACCTAATTTTGTTAAGTTTTGGTCATATTTTTAGGTGAAATTTGAATTTTCTTAAACTCAATATTAAAAAAAAGTTGTGAATAATAGAGTTCCATGTACACAAAAGGGGGTCTGGGGGTCCTCCCCAGAAAAATTTTGGAAATTTGACCCTAAAACACAGGGTTTAAACTTGTTTTGGACACAAAGTCCAATTTTTTTGGAGGAGGGGTCGGGTCCCCTGGCCCCTTTATATAGCCCCTGATGATTTTATGATCTTTTTAACAGATTATGATCTAAAAGGATTAAAAAAAACCACTCCATTTTTTTTCTTATAAAGTTGCTTCAAAGCGATTTTCCAGTAAAAATTTACAACTTACAAGATCCTAAAGTAAAATCTGAAGAAATGCTGACTAAAACGGGAAAAAATTATCTGAGATGTTTCACTAGACCTATTAGTCTTCTCTGACTTCTATTAGGCTTTTCTGCATCGCAATTAGAACGTAAGAAAAAGCGAACTTCAACTAGGCACCGGAAAAACGGAACTTTCGCGAAAAATCGCAATTTTTCGACATTTTCAGAGAACATGATCCTAAACACCGGACTTTTTGGCTTCTGACCGCTGTAAAGTTGGTTTTTATACATTGCAATAGAGACGCAAGAAACGGACTTCAATTTGGCGCCCACCACGGCCATCCAAGAAAGCAGTCACGGGATGATACGGAATACTCCGCGAGCAAAACGAAACTTACCCGAAAACACGCGATTTTCCGACTTTTTCCTGCGATTACTCGTAATATTCGTAATATCTGGAAAATTTAAAAAGTAGGGATTATCTGAAGAAATCCAAATCAGTTCGCGGGCCGCAGGTCTTAATGAAAAGGCTCAAGTTTTTCCACAATACCCAAATACGAACCGACTTTTCTGAAGGTTACGTCCATCTTTAGGTTGCATGTTAGAAACAGCAAGAAAAAAAAGTTTTTCCATAACACAGTAAACGAACGAGAAGAAGCCATCTTTACAGGCTGCGTTGTACGAACCTATCGCCGATGCGCGTGCGAGGTAGGAACAGGCCCGTATTTAGGGTTTTTGCCGCCCTGTGCATGTCGATTTATTGCCGCCCCCTCTATTTCTTTTCCTGTTTCAAGAAAATACCCCTTGTTTCTTTTAAAGACTACTGCTAAAAGGTGGGGTCTTTACCTTTTGACACAAAATATCAAAATGTTGGGGATTTTTTAAAAAGTATCGCGTAAAATTCCCTTATGGTATCGCTAAGGGGTATGGAGTCCCCCAGAAGAAATTTTAAAATTCGACCTTTAAAAGTAAGGTTTTAACTAATTTTGAGAACCCCTTTTTGGGTCCTTCACTTTTATCTTTTGACACAAAATTTCGGGGATTTTCTCAAAAGTCACGCAAGATTTCATTGTGGAACCGCAGGGGGTATGGGGTCCTCCCCCAGAAAATTGTTTTAAATTTGACTGGTAAAAGTAGGGTTTTCACTCATTTTGAGAACATTTTTGGGTCCAAGAGGGAGCCCTATCCAGAGTGCCCCCTCTTGGACCCAAATGGGTGAAATTAGTATTTAATCCTATTTAATTAAGAATAGAAAGTATTTTTTTCTCACCGACCTTTTTCCTATACGCCGATCCACTCGAGCAAGCCCATCCATTTTAACAAAAAAACAAGCTCCTTTCCCTGAGATGCAGGATAACAAACTGACAATATCGGGACAGAACGAAGATGACCATGCCATCTGATCTGGTGTCTTCTCCATTCCGGGAAAAAGAAGCCATCGTTATTATATTTTGAGGGGATGTGACCGTTGGATGCTGGGAATGACTCAACCCTATAGAACCTAGAATCCACCCGTTGTGAAAACTGTGCGGTACATTTTTTTCAAAAGTAGCATTTTGAATTCTTGTAATCTGCCGCCCCCCAAAATTTTGCCGCCCTGTGCTATAGCACATGTTGCACGTGCCTAAATACGGCCCTGGGTAGGAATGTCGAAGACAAAATACTGGGAGATGGCGGGAGTTTTTCTGAAGTAGAAGGAGACGGAAAAAACGGATTTTTTCAGGATTACAAAAAGCGGATTTTCATTGAAAAGCGGAATTCTTAATTTTCAAAAAAATAAAAAAAGCGGAATTCCGCCACAGGGCGGAAAAAACTCATCCCTGAAAATTACATGAAATGTAAGCAAATAAAAGGCAAATTTTTAAAGGGGCAGTAGAAAACTTTCTTCTTGAATAGGGGGTCCCAAAAAGTATGTGAACCTATGCCCTAAATAAATATTCCAAAATGTCTTTAGGTGGTTTACACCCCCAACCTTTTCCCTCATGAATTTCAAATGAACCTGTAGAGAAAACAATACATAACTTTGATAACCCATAAAAATGCAGAGGTGATTGTAGCCAAGAATAAAAGCTTGAAATGTATCCCCTTGTCTTAGAATAAAATGCTAATAAATGCATTGACACTAATTTCAGTAATCAAGCTCTTTTTAACACAGCATTTTATGTTAAAATACTGTTTCATAGCAGATTATTTGAAATAGAAATGAAGAATTAAGGAGCAGAACTACAAAAATTAAGAAGTTAGAATAAAGTGTTTGAATTATCTTATGATATGTTTGGGGGAAGCTTCATCTGTAGGGATTTCGATCAAATTTCTCTGTATTTCTTGTTTGAAACCACTTCTTATAATAATAACAGCTTTATTATTAACATGGCATAATAATGCACAGATATTTAAGAAAAAAAAAACAATATGAAAATTGAAAATAAAAAAGTTGCAATTAAAGGTAGAATATTTATCTATATTTTGTAGACAGAGGCAGAAGGTTATAGATTTTAGGTGAGTAAAAGTGTTTCTAAAATATTTCTTTAGAAAAATGTAGTATTCATCAATTTTATTTAGTCTTCATTGAGAAACATACACTTTTAAACCACATTTTGATTTATTTTGATGCAAAAAAAGTGTAACACTAAATAGGAAATCAAACTTTAAAGGTAGTAAATTCAGATCTCTAAAATTATAATTTTTAAAGGAACTTCTTGATTTTCATGAAATTTGGGATATTTATATGAAATGCAGGAGTTAAGGGGACGAGGGGGTAACTTGGGACTATCACAAATAATTTGAAAATACAGAGAAATCCCATTACAACAAAAAATCTCGTTATTACGGAAGTCCCCAATCGTTTTTATTAGAATTATCCAAATACTGGTACAACAAAGAAATTTTACAGTCCTACCAGTTTTTTTAAAACCACATATTGATTCATTTCGAAGCAAAAAAAAGGGCAACACGAAATAGGAAATCATATTTAAAGATAGGAAATTCAGATCTCTAAAATTAGAATTTTTAATGGAATTTCTTGATTTTTCATGAAATTTGGGATATTTATATGAAATACAGGAGGTAAGGGGATGAGGGGGTAACTTGGGACTATCACAAATTATTTGAAAATACTGTGAAATCCCATTCATTACAACAAAAAATCCTGTTATTACGGATTGAAGCAATGAATCAATTTTGGAGCAGTTGGAGCAGATTTTCCACCCATGCATTACAACAAAAAATCCCGTTTTACGTAAGTCCCCAACCGTTTTTATTTGAATTACCAAAATACCGTTACAACAAATAAATTTTACAGTCCCGCGAAGTTTATTATAACGGGATTTTACTGTATTGGCATGAATGGTACAGTTAGAGCACTATTAAAATGAGAACCTACGGTAGTTCTTCTCCTTGAAGCAGTTGGCACGGAGGTTGGACTGGTACTCTTCTTCCACCTGGGCCTCCAGCCTCCGCATGCTGCCCTGGTAGTCAGTAGTGAAGGACTCCTTCACAAAGTAGGGCACGCGCAGGTTGCTCGTGCGCCGCTCCTGGCTGTACTTCCTGTGCAAAACAAGTACATCAAACAAATTACAACAAACCACTGTTAAAACTGCAAGAAATTTTTTATGAATGCCTGTACTTTACAGGGGTAGATCCAGGTTTTATACTTTGGGGCCCATTTCATTAATTTTGTGAAAAATGAAATGTTTTTTTGTGAAACAGAAATTGTTTTTGTGAGAAAAATTGAAGCAGTGATAGCAGATCAGTGCGTAAAAGTAAAATTGACTCGCAAACCAAGAAAATCATGGAAAATTTAAATATTTTGTGAATGTTTTCTTGCAAATTATCACTTAAGCCAATTTGAAATTCACAAAAGGGGAGTTTTTATGAATTTATTTTTTGAGAGGGGGCAAATTTAAAGTGGGGGAATTTTTGTGAAGGAGCAGCCAAACGCCCTCAATTTTTGTCTGGATCAACCCCTGTTTTGTTACATATCTCCAAATTTGTTCGAGATACAAAATATAAGTTTTAACACCCCTTTTAGTTACTTTCAGAAATTAATGAAATGAGTTGAATGTAGCAAGCTATTGATGGAAGTTTTGAAGCCTTAAAATGCTGGGTTGATGGAACCATCCCATTCAACCCTGTGTTACTTTTGTCCTATTCATTGTCACACCCACTTATTTAAAAAAAACTGTAAGTAGGCTTGGAAAATAATCATGAATTCCCATTTAAATTGTAAACTGTACAAAGCAAGTTCATTTTAAACGCAGTAAAAGTTCAAGCTTTATTTAAATAATTTTTTTAAATAAAATCTTGTAGAAATACACCAAACGAGTTCTTTTGATAGGGAAAAACACATTCAGTAGTCCCAATTTAAAAAAGTATGGAAGCTGATGTTAATTAACTCAATTTGTTGAAAAGGCTACAACTATCTTATCTTCTGGGTGAAATATCAAACATTTAAAGTGAAGTTAAGGTATAAAAAATTCACAAACAGTTGTCTCATTCATCCCTACTCTCAAGATCACCCTGAACTTCCGAATTCAGAAATCTGAATACTGTGGAAAGAAGTAGCACAATAATATTTCCATAATCAAATAAAAAAACCATCTAACAAGTATAAGTGTGACTCAAACTGATTTCCTAATAATGCTTAAATTGACTTAACTAGATCCTCAGCAGTTAGTGAGCATAATAAAAAGATGTGATACTTACAGTGTTTTTGAAAGCATAAAGGTGGGATCAGAAATGAATAGACTTGTAATAAATGAAAGGGAAACTAGAAAGATTATGGGCAGCATCTGCATCAACACTGAATAGTTAGCCTGCAAGAAACACAACAAAAATTACAAACAAGTTGACAAATTTCAGCCCAATTTTAAAAATATAAAATGAAAACTTATTAACTAATTGGCTAATATAAAAGCTAACAGAAAAACTAATGCCTCTTTAGTAAATATGAAAGTGTGTAGTTTTTACATATTGAAAGAACTGATGCTTGTATAAATGATTTTGATGGGATGATTTTAAATAGAAATAAATGAAATTGAATTTGGAAATGTTATCAAGATGATAATACTGAAAGTTTGTGTAGGCATTAAGACACATATGCTATAGGGTGTCTCAAAAAAAGCCTTTTTTCGAAAAACCTCGCTCCCCAGGGCTTTTCCCATTCCTTTTGGTCCCAAAAGATAGTGTGGGAAGTTTTAGCCCCCTAAGTCAACTCTAGGGTTTGCCTGTAGAGCCTCAAAGTTTGAAAAAAGTGGAAAAAATTACCAATTTTCAGAATTTTTAAAAATTATGTTTAAGATTGATAATGCTAACAAAACTAGTTCAAATGCGTCTATAGAACTTATTTAGATGGAGTATATTTATTTATGTGTATTAACTGTACCCTATAGCCCTACAATTTAAGATTAAAACGTACTACTTCGGGACGTTGCACACGCCAAAGCTTATAATGCACTACCGGTGGACGAAATGAATTAAATCCGAATTTCTTCGAAGGAACTCCCTCAAATGATGCCATTTGGGGCTAAAATGATATTATAAATTATAAAAACCAGTGAAATAACAGTTTTGAGCCCTTCCACTGAGCTTTTAATGTAAAAAGTGCTTTTCTTCAAAATTTCTCGTTTCCAGCTGATGAACCCCAAAACTTATACTAAAAAAGAGGTTTGCTGAACTTTTTTAGATACCAAACATTGGAACCTTTATAGGGGTTTAATTTTTTCAAGTAGAATTAAATTTTAAACAACACAGATCGGAAATGACAAGAATATTTCCTATACCTGACGTGAAAATCGATTTTCTTTTTTCAAAGTTAGGAAAATAGTTTAATACTTGTGAATCTTGGTTGAAATGTTAAAGAAAGAAGTTTTTAATTAAAACTTTCCCCTAATACGTTAAAAGGAAGTAATTTTCCAAACTTAAAAAAAGAAAATAGATTTTCTCGTCTGGTATAGGAAATATCCATGTCATTTCCGATCTGTGCGCTATAAAATTTAATTCTACTTATTAAAAATGAAACCCCTATAAAGATTTCAAAGTTTGGTATCTAAAAAGTACAACAACCCCCTTTTTTAGTATAAATTTTGGGTTTTATTAGCTGGAAACGAGAAATTTTGAAGAAAAACACTTTTTACATTAAAAGCTCACTGGAAGGGCCAAAAACTGTTATTTCACTGTTTTTTATAATTTATAATATCATTTTAGCTCCAAATGGCATCATTTGAAGGAGTTCCTTTGAAGAAATTCGGATTTAATTCATTTCGTCCATCGGTAGTGCATTATAAGCTTTGGCGAGTGCAACGTCCCTAAGTAGTACGTTTTAATCTTAAATTATAGGGGCTATAGGGTACAGTTAATACACATAAATAAATATATTCCACCAATATAAGTCCTAAATGACACATTTGAACCAGTTTTATCTCAGTATCAATCTTAAAATATAATTTTTAAAAATTCTGAAAATTGGTAATTTTTTCCACTTTTTTCAAACTTTGGGGCTCTACAGGCAAACCCTAGAGTTAACTTAGGGGGCTGAAACTTCACACACAATCTTTTGGGACCAAAAGGAATGGGAAAAGCCCTGGGGACCAAGGTTTTTCGAAAAAAAGTTTTTTTTGAGACACCCTAATATGCTACCCTAATAAAATTGTTTCACATGGGCTACTAAAATACTTTTTTTTACTCAGATTAATCTCCTCTCTATGAAAAAATATATTTTACTTAAAAATATTTCATAAGAAAAAGTGTATCAGTGTAAATACAGAGGATTATGAATAGATTATACTTAAACAAAAAATGTGAAAATAAGCTTAAAATTTAATTCATAATATTGAATACAAATCAAAATATGTTTCAAAGCAATATTTAAAAATATATATATTAAAGGTTATGCAGTTATGTTTGATCATAACAAAGAAATAATAAATATTTTAGAGTGAGATTTATCATAAAATTGATGTAATGCTTTAAAAAAAAGAAATTAGCCCTTTTGAAGATCAAGGATTAGTCTGATATGCCCTTTGAGGTTCTATATGAAACTTTTGAATATTTATAAGGTATGCTGTCTTATTTTCCACAAATAAATGATTTTTTAAGTATATAACAATCAGTTAGTTGTCAAAAATACACCCAAACATAAGTTTAACTTCCCATTTCACCCACAAATTTTAAATATACTTAATTTTATTATTTTCAAATACATGGATAAATATAACTTTGAAGCAAAGTTATATTCAAAACTTATACAACAACTACACAAATAAAAATGTTAGTTGAGAAAATGCTGAAAACTGTTGAAATATAAAAATTAACACAAGAACAAATTATGTTGAAAATATTTGAATTCATTACCTTAATGATAATACCTTATTTTGTATATAAGTTATTATCACAAAAATAAATAGAACCAATTGTAGTACAGTGAGGTTTTGTCTTTTATTTGCATTAACCTGAAAAAGCTAGAAAAATTGATCACAAGCTAAGTTTGAGCTTTAGAAACAATAGGTAACAGGGTAAAAATAAAAATTTAATGTTTTTAGGAAGTATATAACTATAGGAAACCTTTCGTAAGGAATAGGTAAAATAAATAATGAGTATTTAAGATCATGCAAACCATGTTCTTCAGTTTTAACAGGAAAAACTCACTTCTCTCTGATTAGAATGGTCTTCTCTAGGAGTAAATCGTCTTTGAGGTCTTCTAGAATAGGTGTTAGCTGCAAAGTAAATGTTAAGATAAATGATTATTCTTTTTAATGTAAATTTTATTGACATTAGTCAATTGTTATTATTACATAAATGAGTATTTAGAAACTTATAATTGTATTCCTGGCAAGTGAGAAAAATCCCTCCTCATTTTGTACAAATATGAATAGATATTTTAATATTTACAAATATAAAAGCTATAGATATGAAAACAAGGCATAACTGTTTTGGAACTGATGCAATTAAATGAAATAAAATTGATATTATTTATGTGACATCACTGAAAAATAAAATGGTTATGAACCTAAGACTTTTCAGTTGAAGTTCTAGTTGGTCAAAATAAAACAATATTAATTAAATCATGATTGTGATCTAAGTTGTACAGCAATTCTAGATAGAAATAGTAGCAATAAGAATAAGAAAGAAGTTATTGTGTAAATATTTAAGAAAAAATTAACTCATAGGACATTTTTAAAAAAATTTGAAGACCATAAACTCCTTATGACATATTTTTAGTGTGACTACGAAATGAAAGTCAGTAATAAAGGGTGTTATGGCAAAATTGGTAAGCCACACAATGAATGTTATGCTATTATTGTTTGAATTTCAAAAGCCTTTTGTTGCTACTGTATTTATTGGGCACCTAATGAGAATACAAAGATAATGCAACACTCAAATACCAGTCATTCAAATATTTTAGTTTTTAGAGATAATTTTGTGGGGAAAAAAGAAGTAATGCAGAATATCCCTCTTTCTTTTGAACTTTAGGTTTTATTCTTAATAAGCAGTCATATAAATGATTTTATATAACACCTAACAAGTGAAGAGTACCTTAATATACCCTAACTTTACAACTCATACCAAATATGTTAGGCTAATTTAACTGCAACTAGAAGTAAATGAAAGGCCCCTTTTTTGGACAAAAATAGGATGAATCTAGAATGTTAGTCCTGTTAGGGTAAAGGGAGTATCTTTGGCTTTAGACAAGACTTTTTCTAGCAAATTAATCAAATAATAAGTAGAACTCAAGGATACATATAATGCCTTTTTAATAATACTTTTTAAACAGGGACTTGAAAAAATATGAAAGAACACATTTTATGTTTTTTCATGCACCAAATACAAATGCAAGAACTTTTATGTAAGTAAGTAATGCTTTTTTTACTATTAAGGCAAAATCCCATTCAAAGACTGTGGGGACCCTTAATAAGCTGATACTTGGAGGTCAGAAATTTTAAAAATAAGACAAGGTAAATAATTGTTTTAAAATAAGATACAATAACATTTAATGCAGGCTCAGATCAAACATGTTAAAAACTAGAAGCAAATTTCAATATCATGTAAAAAATAGGAGTAAATTTTTAAAAGTTACTAAAATTATTTAATTTTTAATACATATGTTTTTAACTTCTTTAAGTAGAAAGCTTAGCTATTCAAAATATAAATATACAGTTGTTTACTTTCAAAAATTACTTTGTAAGTTTCAAGAGAGTATAAGCAGCCCAGTTGCTTTTAAAATATCTTAATTACTTTTGATCCCCTCTCAAGCAATTTTCACTGTATTACCTGACATGCCAGGTGGGAATCCCCCTCCAAAAAACATGTTGAACAGCTCTTCAGCAGATATATCACCTGAGGAAAGAAAAACATTTAGTAATAGCATAGTTCATATCATTGTTATTGTTTCTAGATAATAACACAGAAATTGTCTCCCAGTAGGGTGGGTAACACTACCACAGCACTATCTTAAAACTTTTCACTGTAAGGTATGCCGGTAGACACTGAGATTTTCTAACAGCTATTTAATTCATTATCTTGATATTTGCCGAGGTCATAACATACATATTCTATTAAGCAGAAACACAATTCTTTACATAGAAGTTAAATAAAATTTCTTATTAGATGTAAACATAACAAGTTTAGATGGGATTATTTTAAATTGAACCCTACCATCGAACAAAAAATATCATCTTTCAATGAAATCTTATTTCTAAAACTTTCATTGAAAACATAGTTATACTTTGATGCTCGGCCTAACTTAAAAACTAAGTTTGGAGCAGTAAATTAAAACCTTTTTCAGAGCAGCAAAATTATACAATTACTTAAACATCACCATTGTAAATCTGGAAAATACCCAGTGGGTAGATTAAATATAAATGAGTATTTACCCAATCACTGAATTATGATAATAAGACTATAACATTGAGTTTTGGCATTACTAAGTTATGATTACAAAATGAGAATATCTATGAATTCAAAGGAAAAATTCAGTACCCTATTCAATTTTGCTGAAGGTTAGTACAATTATAGAACCACTTACTCTCAAATCCTCTTGAATACTCATAATAGCTGGCATTTCTTGGACAAGAGGACCTTTTCAAGTTGCGTGAATCCGAAGAGCCAAATGCATCATACTGTTTCCGCTTTTCCGTATCACTTAAGACAGCAAATGCATTTCCAATGGCTGAAAAAATGTCATAGCAAGCTTTTAATAAAAGTAATTTATTCAAGAACTACCGAGAACACAGCAAAACCTAATGGAGTTGGAATCGTTTATGGTACCTCAAAATGGGAATTCCAGCAAAAACTATTGAGATATGAATTCTAATAAACTTTTAAAAGTCTAAATTATTGATTTTAAATAGATATTACAGACAGTAGTGATTTGAATTCAATAATTGCAAAGGTTTTTTTAAATAAAGGTGAATATAAGCTAATTAAAATGTTAAGGAGATAAAATTGGAATAATTCAAACACTTAATTACTTTAGCCTCTAAAGTTTTAGCTACAGAAAAAGGACCATAGTTTAAAATTAGGGACAAGCACTTAGGTTTAAATTTTTCATTTCATTGGGACTAAAGTTTTCGTTTAGGAGACACACATCCTAAAAATTCAGTGATTAAAAAAACAGTGAAAGAGGATATAACTAAAGGACAAACAAAATTTTAAAGCATAAAAGAAACAGGCTTGTGTTAAATGACTACTTGATATTTAGTGTAAAATAGTTTATAACAATGCAAAAAAATGGTAATATAGTAAAACTAGAAATCAACCTTCCTTACCCCCATACAGATAAAAAGAAAATTCTTTTATCCATCAAGTATTGGAGATCTTGTTGTACAATGAGACAGTGATATTTTTTAAAGATCTATTCAGATCAAATATGTTTTCTTTATTTCTTAATATTGACCTTTGCAAATAGATAGATGACTCTGTAGCAACAGATAACATAAAATAATTTGATGATTGTGGCAAAAAAAAATTTAACTTCTTTACTCCAAAGTGAATAATTTTCTTATTTTTGAACTAAGTATTTGTAAATTTTGAATTATGTAAATTGCAATATGAAAGCCAACTGAAATGATTAAGTTCTAATAATGTTGCAAGTTTTTATTTCACATACAAGTAGATTATAATACAATTTAATTTGATAGAAGTTTTTTTATAGATTTTGTTCTTGGACTTCTATAGTAAATCTATTTAAAATATTTTTTATTTGGTTATAAAATAAAAGCTTTACAAATTTTTTGGTTTTGAAAAAATAAGGATAGAGTATACAGTTCAATTTAAACCATATGATGTTTTTGGATATTAAAACATTTTGTATGGGCATTATCGCTTGCCTAAGCTCTTTTCCTTCTACCCCCAAAGAAGGAAGTGCCACCCCCAAGTTACAAAACATTTTGTACCTTGGAAACTAAGAGAAACGATCAACCTAATTATATTATATGCACATATTATTAGTAAAAGCTATCAGGGACATTGAGCTTTCGAGACAAGCAGCCTTGGATGCTCGTAATAAGTAAGTTATCAGTATTTTGAGGATAAAATTTGTACATAATGTTGGCAGAGACGGTAGAGTAATACAAACACATACCAAAGGCAGAACTTTTTTCAATTTTAATTGGTTAAAAAGGACTTTATTCTATAATTGATTGCAAAACACGGAATTTAAAGGACTGGTATTCTTAATTAATGTAGAATTCAAGGTAATTTAAGGTTTGTTTGGTGGGATACTTAGCAACTCCAATTTAAATAGTCTTCAATATTTTACAATGAAGAGTGTGTGAATTTTAAATAACATATTACAGTAGTAGAAAATATGCTTCTGTGTTTAATCAATGTTTTTCAGTTCTAAAAATGATTTAACCAAGTTATTTTCAGATTGTTGCATGATACAAAAAAAGAAAAGTACCATTTTTATTTATACTTTGGTACATGGAAGTGTCCCATGATACAAAACACCCTATATCAACAAGTTTTGATGATTTAGAAAATACAGGGGTGCATCCAGGATTTTTTGCCAGGGGCCGTTTTGGGGAATTTTGTGAAAAACGGAATTGAATTTTGTGAAAATAATTTTTCATTCTAAAATAAGGTCCTATTTCTGTAAATATATTATTTTTTAAAATAAAATTACACTCAGCGAGTGCATATAGCTTGATTAAAGTCCGTTTTGGGGAACCAGAATTTTGTGAAGGGGTTGTTTTTGAAGATCGGAATTTTGAGAAGGGGCCGTTTTTGAGGGTCGGAATTTTGTGAAGGGACCGTTTTCGGCCCCAATTTCTTTCTGGATGCACCCCTGAAATATAAACTGAAATGTCATGTTATCTCTCCATTCTTTTTTTACTATAAGCTGATTGGAATGCAAAAAATTCAAGACATTTTATGAATACATAATCATACATACAGTTTTATACTACAACCGGGTGCCATTTTTTTTGCATTGCCAACTAGGGCGATAATTCATTTTCTAGCAACCCGGTGTATATATTGGATTATGATGACAAGAATAGTGCCGGTTGTAATATAGCACCCCAAATACATCCAAAGAGCAAGAATATAAAGAAGGTTATAAACCTTTGAAAGCTTCTGTGGCCCCTGGAGCCTTGTTCTTGTCAGGATGAAATTGCAGTGCCAGCTTTCGGTACTGCTTCTTGATTTCAGACTCTCCAGCGTCCTTCTTCACACCAAGAATCTCATAGAAGTCCTTGCACTTTTTTATCCTGTGGACAAAGTGAATGGTGGTCAATATTGAAAGGAAAGGCTAAAAATCCTTATTTAACAGCTTGACTGTATATGGATGGAGATGTAAGGCTAAAATATTCTCTTCAGAAATTTAAATTAAAACAATTTAATATTTTAAATTAAAAATCAATTACAAGATAACTTATTTTATATTCTGAATTCTGAGTTTTAGAAATAATTTAACAAAAAGAAACAAATTTAATATTCAAATTTCATTTTTTAAATCTAAAAATAGTTTTAGTGAAATGTTTATATTAAATAACTATTTTAAGGGTTTTGAATCCCTTAATGTGTTTAAAAAATTAATAGGCAAAAATTGTTTTTAAAGTAAATTATTTTTAACACTTATAACTTTAGCAAAGTTATGTCTGATTCACTATTTAATGTTGTGATACTAAATTAAATGGAGAAATAAAACTGATTATTACAAATAGTTTTAAGACCTACTATATTTTAAAAAACATTCAAAGTTAAATTATATAAAATTACGACTGTGTAACCATGGATAAAAGAACTCAAAAAATACGAATTTATCATAATCAGAGCATTAATTTAAAAAAACAGTTTTCAATAACTGTTACAAATAATACCTTAATTAAAAAAACTAAATTGCATACAATTGTTCAAGTCTTGAATATTTTTTGTTCTGTGCACGTCATTAGTCTTCTTAGGAAGGAATCAAAACTATGTGATTTAAAGACACAACACTTTGTTAACTCATAAAAGCATTGGCTTCCAAGATTCAGTCATACAATTATAAGTGCAATCATTCTTTCCCAAAAATGTCTTAAAACACTTCCAGGAAAGAACCCATTACACTCTATTCATTTTGAATAGGCACCTTTAAATATTTCCTTCACCTTCACCTTCAGTAACCAAAACCATGGCAACTATCAACGTCAAAGCGACAAAGAAGCCTATCTACTTTTTTCTCACCTGACTTTTGTAAACATCTCCCAGAGATGCACCTCATATTTTCTAGCCAGCCTCAACTGCAGTAGAAAAATACAACGAGCGAATGGGTTTCTGAGGCTGCCCAAAGAGCGTAGCTATGGTTATGCTTTTGGGGAGGGGGAAAGCACTACTTTACAGGCGCCATTTCTAAATGAACAGAGTATAGGCCCATACTTTTGCACTGCCTCCAGTTGCTCATCAGTGTAGTCTGGCCTCGCGTCCGACCTTTTGGTGGAAGAACTGCGGGCCCGTGGTGTAGCATCTCGGCTTCTGCTCCTTTCACGAGAACGGTTTTGGTAGCCCGTCGAATCACTCAGCTTCTCTAACAACTCAATTAGGTCTGGAATATTTAAAAATATTCTGAATTGGCAACGGAGAAAATTCATTCAGAACAACTTTTAGGAAACGTCAATCAAGTAAATGCATAAAAAGGAAGTCAATTGGTTTAACTTATTAACTAGTCTATTCAGGTGCAGATCCAAGGGGGGCACTCTGGACAGTGCCCCTCTCTTGGACCCAAAGATTCTGAAAATGAGTTTAAACCCTACTTTTCTATCTATGTCAAATTTTAAAAAAATTTATTGGGGAGGGCCCTCCCAAAATGAGTTAAAGCACTATATTTAAAAATCAAATTTCAAAAATTTTCCAGGTTCCCCTCTAAATAACCTCAAATCTCCTCCCCCTTTGAGATCTTGAAGCAGACCTGGAAAAAGAGTGCCCAAACTTACGAACTTAGTTCGGGGGAAGCCACTGCCAGCTCCATAGGAGCAACACGTACGGTTTGGGCAAATTTATTATGTTCGGGGGAAGGTTACAACTTTTTCCAGGTTCGTCTTGAAGTCTATAAACTATACTTTCTCCTGTGAAAATTATGTGGCTTTAATTTGACTGAATTGCTTTGACTTTGGATTTATGCTAATTGGTAAGCATTTAAGCTGATCAAAAATTATTATTTTTTTTTAAACACACAAATTTTTTAACAAAAGAAATCAGGGTTGTTGCGTTTAAAGAAAAGCAAAAAAAAACCTTGTTTAAAACATATATTTTTTAGTAAGTTGCTCCCTTAAATTAGGCAAACTCACCATTTTCAAGTGTGGATCACTCAGAGATTGTGTCAAGTATAAGGCTTAGGTACAAACCACCAAATTGCTATGACATAGGCAGTACATTACTTGATAAAGAACACGATACTGTGAAGAAAACTTACAAAAATCATTTAAAGGAACTAACTGTTTGTGGTGTATTTAAAAGTATAGCTTTATTAATCTGATTTCAATTTGAAAAGTCAAATTTGAATTTTAAAAAATCATGGGTTTTCTTAGCATTTCTTTGTTGAGGGTAACCCCCCCCCAAAAAAAACGTGTTTTAAACAAACAAACATGTTTTTTTCCAACCCTGAAAGAAATACAAGTAATAGAAAAACAAAACATGTGATATGCCAAGGGGAAATACTCTTCCCGTACAGGCATAAGAGAAATAAATTCATAAATCATAAAGAAAAAAATAAGACACTATAGAGAAACACTTAGAAAAACATGGCAAAAAAGCTGGATTCGTGGTCTAATTCCCAAAAAATGTTCTGCGGGTCACCCCAGAACACCTAAAACAGTGTATACATTGGTCTACAAAATGTTTACATTCTTCAAAAGTCCGTAAAAGTGTCCCCCTTGGAGTCAAGCTGGATCCACTCTTGAGTCAATAGGGGTTTTAATTTTCCCTTCTAAATGGTTCTGTCAAATGTTGGCCTCCAACATAACAAGGAACTAGGAACCAAAGCTAACAACAATTAATTTTAAATAAATGTTAAGGAAATATGAAGTTTGAGTTATCTACAGTAGGAGGAGGTTCATACTCATTTTCAATAAAAAAAATTACATAAAATCGTACAAGAACTAAAGAAGATACTTTTAAGTGTATTTATAAATTTTAATTTTCAACACAAAAATTTCGATTAAGGCATCGTCAGGGATAGTGTAGAAAATAATATCTAAAAAACCCACTTAACACTACTTATTAAGAAAATGAAAACTCTAGATTTAAGGCATATCATGATTAACTCATTTAGAATTTATATAAAGCATAGTAAGAAGATTGATTAAGGATTACAGTATTTAGGGCCTCCGCATTGAAAAACTGGATTCGAGCCGTAACTGGAAAAATATAAATCACTGAACCCCGGCACACTTTCCCCCGCTAGCCTCTGCAATGCAAGAAAGGGGGGATGAGATAGTCTTTGACAGCGAGTAAACAGATGCCCTCTAGGAAGATCATTATAACACTCCCTACCCCCTTTTTTGTATTGCCAAGGTTGTGAGGGGACCGTGTGCCGGGGATCGAATTTCTCCAGCTTCTAGATTTCAGTTTTTCTGTGCGGAAGCCCTTAGTCCAAAGTGAACATATATAGGATTGATTAAAATAGTAGGGGAGACCGGGCAGGGATGGGACACCTTCAATAAATCTTATTTAATTAAAAATAAAATTAGTTTTTGAGTGTTCCACCAGGTAAAGCCACCATGGCTTCATACTTGTAGCTGTTTACTATTTTAGTAGCAAGTTCTTACAAGTTTCTGAATGAAAAAGATGGTTTCACTATAGCAAATTAAGTATCTAATTATTACACTTTTCAAAGTGAATTTTCAATCTGATTCTTGGTTGCTTTCTTAATGGTTAATATTGTTTTCTAAACAGAATAATGTATTCTTTATGAATAAATAGTTGAGTTAAGCCTAAAAGCTACAGTTCTTTTGTAAGAACCTATTTTTTAAAACTGTTGCAACCGGGGTGGGATAGGACATCAAGCCCAATTCCTCTCAATACCTAAATACAAGCTATTGCATACAATTCTTTAGATACCTTTGTTTTGGAACTGTTTAGTATTGCAGTTGAAAACATATTTTTTAGATCAAAGAAGAATTTTAACTATTTTTTTATTTTTCACTTGAGTTAGATTTTTCGAAGTAAATAAAGAGGAAAATAGCTGATGTTTTTGTAATAAATCTTTAAAATGTGTAAAATACTTTTCTCTTAGTTTTTAATCATATATTTAAAAATTAATCATAAATTTTAATTTAAAAAAACTGTCCCATCCCTTTAGACTTACTTTAATTTGTTTATGAATCTTAAGTTTTATTTGCTATCACATTGGTTATATTTTTTAAACATGTTAAAATGTTTCAAGATGTTATTTTGAAAGTTTCAAATTTATAGAAGGAAAACTGAATTTATTAAAAATATTCTTGTAAAAAATGTCCCATCCCTCCCCGGTCTCCCCTAAATTCTCCAGTTTCAAAAACAAACTATCTTAATCATCCTATTCTTTATATGCTGTAAAAAAATTGGATAACTAGTTGGTCAACTGGCACTTATGATAATATGTATATCAAGATATTCTAAACCAAATTTGATAATCTCTATGAGAAAACTGTTCCACAACATTTGTTTCTTTGTTGGAAGATAATATGGAACCATAGATTGCAAACAGAAATCAAAGCAAGGCCATGAAAGGAAAAATGTTTTAAAATTAAGAGCCAAAATTATATCTTAAAAAGCCAAGTTTCTAATAAGCAAGCGAATATATAAAATTTTAAAATGTAATGTGAATCTTATTAGATTTTACATTGCATTCGTATACATTAAATTAATCACAGCAAAAACGGAAGGGATAATTTAAATGAGGCACGCAAAAAAAAGTAGGGCATGAATGTATTGCGGCTATGTTCAATCAAGGTTGAAATGATTACCAAGATTATCAACCTTACCTTTGGCTCTCTGAGAAGGATATAGCTTTTCAGCCTTGTAAAGAAATTTCAGGGCTTTCGCTCGATCACCCTCGTTGATACATTTTTGTGCAATGGAAATACAGTGTTCGCTCTCATCTTTATTTCCATCCATCGAGAATCTCGATCACAGATAGAAAAACTGTTGTGTCAATGTAGTAGTCCTGGTTTCCATTCCTTTAACACACTTGCATCATAGTAAAAGATGCACACAGAAACTTATAACACAGTAGTTTCTGTTTTAGAACAATATTTTATCATAAAAACGAAGTATTTTCTGGAGGAAAATCAAGAAATGAAAATAAATAAATCATCTGTGGGAAAATTGCTTCAGTTCACTACAGCAAGGCTTCAGCGTTGCCATCATGATGAAAACTGACAGAGAATAAAATGGTATTTGATAAAAACTATGTACTAAATTTCAATCAAAAACGCATATTTTTTCAGATATAGAAGATTAAATAAATTGTATATTTTAATTTCTTATCATAATTAAGATTATAAATTTCGTTACCTAATTTACTTAAACTGAGGTGTAGTGAAATGAAAAATTTTGCTGTTTGTTTACCTTTTGAAAATTTTGCATGAGTGTTGCAGAGAAAGAATTAATTGTCATCTAAATTCATTATTTAGTTAATTTCTATCTAAACTACGGTACGTTTAATGTGTTTTTCATTTTCGGTTTCCAGTTTATTTCATTTTTCGGTTGCTTTTATTAATTAACATTAGTAAAATTGCAAAGCATCTTATCATAACGTTTAAATGTCAATTTCTAATAATCACTGCTTAAATCCTACTTTGAATTTTTCGTTAAAAAGCTTTTTTAAAAATTGGGAAAATTTCCATTTGGTTCTGCAAAAAACGGTCGAAACTGTTAATTACAAGAAGTTTTCCTTTATTAATTGGACAAACAACACATTTATCTGTAGTTCTTGTTAAAACTCTAATTACTTTGATTTAAGAATTATCAGGTACTTTAGGATCAAAGTACTGCAAGTGTAAAATGTTCTGATAAATTGCTAAAAATAAGCAAGTACTAAAATAAATAATAATTGAATTATCACAACTAGCAGTGTAGCTTTTCTTTTATTATTTTCATGTGGGATTTGTAAAATATTGACTCATCAATAGAAACTCCCAACTAATCCTGAAGTACCTGTTATTAATACCTGAAGTTTTTAATACTTCCGTACTATCAGGTCTACCATGCTGCTTAAAACAAAAATATATAGCCAAAGCTCATTAACTGTGCATCTGAAAATTATAGTTGTTGGGATAAAAATGAAAAAACAAATTTTTCATGAAATTGAAACCTTAATTTTTCTTTGTTTACTTAAGAATATCAGCAAAACCCTTTGATCTGTGCATCACTCAATGCTATCATTGTCCTTAATAATTACTAAAATTTGAAAACTCTTCTATTAGGCAACATCCATCTTTCCTACCCACAGTTGAAACCTTTCAGATAGCGAAATGGGAGATGACGTTAGCTGGGATGTTGACTGGGTTTTCTACAGGGACCGTCCTGAATGGGAGGACGTAACACCTATTCCTCAAGAGGAAGGACCCGATCCTGTTGTGAAAATTGCCTACTCTGAAAGATGTAAGTAATTTGACAACTAAGTCAAATCTTATTCAGATTAAAATGTTAGTACTATCTATAATACATTCACCAGATTTTATGTTTGATGCGGGCTTGATTTGAGCTGGACCGCCCCTGAATAGTATTATTCTGACATCTCTCAACTCTAGTCCCTGTCTAAAATTGCTTTATTTTTAACGTTGCCATCAATATATATTCGACTGATTGTTTTTCTATTTTTAAAATATTTAAAACATTTAATCATGAAAATTGCGTGACAATATGAAGTATAAAATACAACACGAAATACACAATACAACACAAAGTATAAAAAGTTACCAAAATTTGAGAGATTAACAGTGCAACTTAGATAAGCAAAATATCTTTAATTCAAAAAGTTTTATCTCGATACCTTTGACTTCTAATTGTATCATTGTTAAAGAATTGCATGTTTTGAGCTCCGGATGTAACAAAACTGCACATTACTAATGTAGTGTATTCTGTTTCTTCAAGTCAGGGATGTTTTTGACTACTTCCGAGCTGTTATTGCCAGCAGGGAGTACAGTGAAAGAGCCTTCAAGCTTACTGAAGATGCAATCAGTGTCAACCCTTCAAACTACACTGTTTGGTAAGATAATTTCTCTTTTGATACAATTCCAATGATAGTTTTTAAGTTACCTATTTATTGATAAAGGACAAAAAGCTATGGTCTGAAATTATTTAGTATCAGATTTATAAGTGTTTCAATTATTTCAATTGATTGATGTGAACCCAGTTTTTAATTTGTTCTTAACAGGAACTATCGAAGGCTAATTATAACTAACCTGAAAAAAAGCTACAATGAAGAATTTGATTATGTCAGCCAGATCATAGAAGATCACCCTAAAAATTATCAAGCATGGTAAGTTAGTTTTCCTCCAATAACTTTAATTTCAGGTTAAATCCTCAGTTCAACAATTTGTATCTTCTGCTCTGAAGGTGAAGTACCTGATTAGAAATTTATGGATAGCTCTAATATATCTGTTAGTAGTATTTAGTGAAATATAACATATTGGAGATGTGAATAAATACGACTTTCACATCAAATTTACTGTTGAACTCAATGGTAATTTCGGGCAGTTTAGGATTGAGAGGGTTAAGTAACATAACAGTTATTTTAAAGTTGCATGGTTGAAATTGATATTATTCTTATTGCTGCTTTTACCTTACTAGATGAGGTATACACTTGGTGAGTGAGTTTCATGGTATTTATGCAATTTATTTCCTGTAGGCACCACAGATGTGTTCTGATTCAGTTGTCACATGATACATCGAGAGAGAAAAAGTTCACAGAACGTATTTTAGCAGATGATCCAAAGAATTACCATGCATGGCAGCACAGGTAACTGATATACCTCCTACCTGCTTTTATTTTACACAATTTCTCTTGTTTAGCCTATTTTTTATACGTGATGCAAGTCTCCTTACACATTTGAGAAATATAAACAGAAAGGTTTCTGGCCCCAAAAACTAATTGCTTAATTTGTTTGAGGACAATGTATACAAATACTGTACCTGGTATCTGTGCTTGCTTTCATACATCCGTCTCTTTACAGGCAGTGGGTTCTCAAAGAGTACGACCAATGGGAAGGAGAGTTGGAATTTGTAGACCGACTATTGGAAGATGATATCCGTAACAACTCTGCATGGAACCAGCGATATTTCATCATCAGCGAAACCACTGGGTTTACTGATGAGATCATTCAACGAGAAATTCAGTAAGTTATGAACATAGTCAGAGTAATAAGCTGAAATCAAATTGAACTTGTCAAATGGATGCTTTGGTATATTCAAGGCATAGACACATAAATCTTGTTACCTATTGCTCAAGATGCTACATGTTCTAACTTTTCACTACTCGCGGATTTCTGTATCAGAAGGTGTAATCGGCGCTTATTTTGGTAACTTGTTTTGATGCATAACAAAGACTTGATAATAAAAAGATTTTGTTAGGCAGTAAAGTATGTCACCATGGAAACACCAATGGCATCTTCTGAAATAGGTACTGAAAAGTTGAACAGTTTATATAGGATCTTAATCAATGCACTTCTCAATTACTTTTTATTGACTCACTGTGTACTTCTAAATATGCTTTTCCTCTCTAGGTATACTCTTAAAAGTATTGAAAAAGCTCCAAGCAATGAAAGCCCATGGAATTACCTCAGAGGGTAGGTATATGACACCTTATTCCCTAAATCTAAGCTATCTTCATATTAAGCTTTTTATCATTGCCAAAACCATGGGCCTAGCCAGGGGGTACAAGGAGGGGCCGCTGCCCTCCCTAAATCACAAATAAATTACTTTTACTTTAATTTTAACTAGTTAATTTCCAAAAAGGAAAATTTTGAAAACTTAGATCACTAGAGTAGTGTTGACGTTAAAGAGGATTAAAAATGAACTCTCACCCACTGAGCTATAAAACAAACTGGAGTAACGAGTGAGTGTGCCGACACCGCATCACACCTTATCGAAGTTAGTGCTTGCGCAGAGAACTTTGTGTCTGTTCCCCACCCTTTAGCTTGTGAACCCCTACAGATATAGTCATGAAAGTTGGGTCTAGGTATAGTAAAGTGACTATGCCCTATCTGATGCAACAGTTTTCAACGCTCTTTAGCTGAAATTTTAGAAGTTATAAATTTTATTTAAAAAACTATTAGAGATTTACTAAATTAGTCAATTACAAAGTTGTAGAGAAACATCAATTTAGTAGGAAAAGACACCTTAAGCAAAAATATCTTGAATAAGACCCCTAAACGCACAAAAGTTCCAACTCCCACAATGTTAGCCTATGGAGAAACTGGTGGTTTTTACCCCGTTGTGGAAATTCCTGGAACTCTCCGCGCCGGCACGTTCGGTCGCATGTTATGCTATCGGAGGTTGCCACTCCAGTTTGCTTTATAGCTCAGTGCTCTCACCTAGGATTCCAAGAAGATGTTAAGGAGTTGAACCATTTCTAGAAATTTCGTATATTAGTATTTATAAGCTGTGTTTTGCCTCGAAGATTATACAAGGAGTGATCCACCTGGAGTGCCACTAAAATGGTCCCAAATATCCAAAAATGAGTCACCAAACTACTTTTAATGGTCATATCACAAAAAGGATTTCTCGGGAGGACCCCCAGACCACTCTGTTTTGTGCTAAGTAGTACCCAAAAAATTTTCATGGAAGGTCCAAAGCAACTCTTAAAAAAAAACTCTAGCCTACAGCCTATCTCACAAAGCTTTAAAATTGGTTTCCATAAATGCAAAAAAAGTTGCCCATGCCCTACAGCCTGGAAGACTCATCTTTTGTCATCGAATCTTTGATTTAACTCTTGATTATCAGAAAGTTTCATTTGAACCCTATAAACTCCGCTTTCACATAAGTTGAGGTATGACTGCAGTTTCTGTTTTTGGCCAGGGTCCTCCAAGACAAGGGCCTCACAACCTGCCCAGAAGTGACGGAATTCACCGACCGGCTCCACGACTCCGGCTGCCGTTCCACCCACCTGCTGGGCTTCATCATCGATGCGATAGAAGAGAGGTTGCTGGAAGAAAAGAATGAGGCCTTGCTCAATAAGGCCATCCAGGTAGGTGAAAAATTCTATATTCAAATGGCTATTGAACATCACTTCCTCTTGGGTTGAAGTTTTTGCACCTCTCTTTCATGGTTCATACCACATAGTACTACTAGAACAGAGTCAGTGGCCCCAGGCGCTAATGGAAATAAAAAAGTTGGATGGGTTTGGGGGCGCTGGGATCGCATCTTTTAAACACAATTGGGATTTTTAACCCTCTCAGCACCAGAACATTAAAAAAGTGAAAAAACTTTTTTCTTCTTCTCAATACATCCAAAATGCCCCTATAATTTGTGTGGAAAATTTTTTTTTCTTGTGTGCACTCCTTCCTAGTTATTTTTACGAGGCCATATTTTTTTCATTTTAACTGAAAATACTTGGTTTAGAACTTATTAAAAGACATAGTCATAATATTAGAAGGTTATGAAGTAAAAAAATACCTACCTATAAAAAATGTTCTACAGAAGCTAGTATCTAGCTAGTATTTTCTCTTCACAAGCATCACAGCTTAAAATGTAAACATTGAGGTATAAATAATCTTGCTGCCATTTAGGAACGAATTCAGAAACCATGTAGAAGTCTCATATGTGATCTGCATGAATCAGTGAAGTCACTGATGAAAAGAAAATAAATTTGCGTGTTTACATCATACAAAAACCGAGCTCATAAGTAGGAGCCCCATATGAGGCCCAGGGTGGCGAGAGGGTTAAAATTGTTGAACAGAAGTATAACTTGACTATTAGGGTGGTTCAACAATACATGGTAAAAAATAAAGTTTCAAATATAAACCGGGCCACCCCTCAATTTTTTTAGACTAGTAGACAGTAATATTCTGGGAAAATTTCAACTTCATATCTCAACTGCAAGGGGGTGCTCAAGCCCCCCGAACTTTATAAGTTAGAGAATTCTACTGCAATTTTTTCAATAAATTGTTTTAAAAACTAAAAACTACCAAATTAAGTATGCATTTTTATTTTACAATCTCTTAACATAAGAATTAATCGATATGTAAAGTACAAAGTTAAAGTTGTAGGTATTTATTGCCCCTTGACAACAAAATTATACTATTGCGCAATAGTGTCTATATAACGGATTTCTAGCTAGTTTATGATGGAATGCATTTTCTGTTAGCTTCCACAACCCGCAGCAAGAATTGCTTATCTTCTTCATTATTGGCGATATGTATATGGACTAATTTTAACTTTTTTTAAATAAATAACGCAAATACATTTTTCAGTAATAATGCCAAACATATTTTGGAACAATTATTAGGTTTATTTTGACAGTATAATTCATACAAACCCTAATTTTGATGAATATTGAAACCAGGAGATGGAAATCCGAAAGATTTTCAAGACACAGAACCTAGTGGCTTTCCTAGCCTTTTTTGAAGCATTGCTGAAATTTTCAGGGTGTTTCAGATAAATTTGCTGGTTTTTATTTAAGTTTTTATCTTAAGTCAAAATTTCCCAGTACTGATATAATAATTTTTATTCACAATTAACAATCATAAAGGACCGTAAAAATTTCATTATTGAATAGATTAGTTAATAAATAGATTTTTAGGTATTAAACAAAAAAATAACAGAATTAAATGCAGCCACATTATGGTTATATTTCTTAAATCTTATATTTCATCTTATAAGATGGGATTATATCTATGGCAAGACTTAGTTCAGTTAAGAAAACAGTTAAGCTTCTTACCTTTAAAGGCTCTTATTTGAATAAAATAAATAAAGAATGAAAGCAACAGAAATTAAGAATGGGAAATATTATAGAAGGAATAATGTGTTTATATGCAAATAAAAATGCAAATTCTCTAATTCCACAAATTTTTTTTATCACATTTAAAAGATAATGCATAACTAGGGTGGTCCATTGTACCCTGTACAGAGATTTAGCAAAAATTATTTTTAAAAATATATAAAATGTACATTTAACCTTTTAACTCGAAGTGAATATAATAGTTTAGTGTCCTACTATATGATTGAGCTTAACAAAGTTTTTCAAATCCAAAATCTTCAGTGATAAAAAGCAAGCAGTCAACATTGGAGGGAAAAATTTACTTTTGCATACCTTAAATAGATTATCAGGAATAAAATGGATCATTAGTTAAGTAAGAACATGATTTTTGGTTTGTTCTAACTTCTGTAGGGGTGACATCTATTCACTAAATTTGAAACACTTAAAACATAAAAGAAATATAAAAAACAGGGGGTTGTCCACTGTACCCTGTGGTCCATTGTACCCCAGTCTTTCCAAATGATGTACTCCATTAAAAATAATTAAGAAATAATAATAATGTTAATAATCTACCATAAACAAAGTTTCTGGCAAAGAATTATGTGAAAAATTTGAAATACTTCTGAATAGTAAATTATAGGTCACATTCCCTATGGGCCCGCTAATGTTAAATTTGAGGGTCATTGAGCACCCTCTTAGAATTTGAATAGGAAGCTAAAATTTTGTCTGGACTATACTGTTGATAGGTCTAAAAAAATTAAGGGGTGGCCCGGACTCTAGCTCAAAAAAAGTTTTTTTGAACCACCCTATTGACTATTTTAATTGTTCTGTGTGAAATTCTTAAAACTAGTAATAAATTATAATATAGGTTTTTAAGAGCAGTTGTCTTTGGGAGGAGGGGGTACTAAAAAGAGTAAGTTTCTTTGTTCATATAGGGCTTTTTTGTTTTACTATGTTAGTCCATGAAAAACTTAAAATGAGCCTTGAAAAGTACTTGATTTTTTCCCACAAAAGAGTGGGGACTATGTTCATGTGTGTGAGGGGTATGATGGAAACTTTGGGGAAGGCAAGCTTCCTCTGATGGTTCTGAAAGCATTATTTACCATTATAAAAATTAGGGGGCATTGTCCATCCATGAATGAATGGTAGCATTTTTAATGTGACAGAAAGTAAGAATCTTTAGGATGTTTTGCCCTCAACTTTACAATTAATTAGAAATTCTGTATCAACCTTGCATAGATTAAAATACTAAAAAGGTATTTACTCACCACTAACCTGACTAAAGGTTATACTGGAATCAAATCTTTTCACCAACTCTGGTTGGAGTTTAACTATTTTTCCCATCAATGAGAGGTTTGACATCTGGTCAAGTTAGTGGTGAGTCATTCACTGCCTGACATATTAAAACAAACTGGATCTCGTTTTCAGCTGTGTATGTCTCTGAGCATGACATACGATCGCATCCGCTGTGAATATTGGCGCTTCATTGCCAAAGAGATGAACCACCTGTACAAAGGCTCCGAAGATAACTCGGGAAAAGGGGATGGCAATTCCTCTTCCAAACAAGACCCTCAATGAGGTAGGTATAATATTATTTAAGGGACCATCCCAAGTTATCACACTTCTTTGATTCAACTCTCCTTTATGATATCCCACTTTTAAAACTTAAATATTTGAGATATTACACTGACATTATATGTTTTATCTTAGGAATAAATGTATGCATTGTTACTGCCAAAGTAGCTGTGGTGGAACTGTTTCTTTGGGCATTTTAACAGAAGTGAAAGTCAGGATTTTTAAAGTTTAATAAAAGAAGTTTTATAGTGAAATTCATGAAATAATAGACAGTAGAATTTTAAACACTTCATATGTTAAGATTATCATTATTCAATGCTGTTTAAAAATTAACTTAAGCTTTCTAAGTAGTACTTGTAAATAGTTTGAAATTCAGATATAAATAATCGCAATAAAGTTTACCAGTCTATTCCACAAGCCTCTATTAACCAACTCTAACCTCTATTAACTAACTCTATTTAACCAAATCTTTTTAAACTTGTTGGAAAAATACTCCATTTAGTGGAATCTAGATTGTGTTATTTGCCAATTTCTATAATAAAAAAAATGTAGGTGAAACCATTCTTCCTTTACATAATAATTTACATGGCATGCCAAATGATCATTTTGTTACTTTTAAGCAGCGTTCGAAATTGTACTGGATTGCTGGTCCGGGACAACCAAAAAACGGCTCGGACCAGTGGAATCGGAAAATCACTGGTCCGCTGGACCAGTGGTGAAAAAATATCCCACCCTCCAGTTTTAGCCTGCAATTTCTCTTTGCTTGAAATCGGGAGAAAAAAAGGCAAAAAAATTAATTTCATTAAATAAACCAGTTTGTCAACTAACAATGTAAAACCAATTCTAAGTTATGTATTAATTTGTGAGCAATATCATTTGTTCAAGAATAGTTCTTATTTTTGCCAATTAGTGCAATTGTATCCAATTTTTATGTAAATTAGAGAAATGTTATTTAATCAAGAAGATTATTTTATTTGTATGTCAGTTAGTGAAATATTATGTAATCAAGAAAGGTATTTAATTAATAAGATATTTTTAAAGTAATTGATTTTTTGGAGCTATTGCTTATTTCCAGGGATCATTCCAGACTTTTTGTCAAGGGTCCGTTTTTGTAAAAATTGTGAAAATCTACTCATAGTTTTGTGAATTTTAGTTAGTGTTAAAATAGTTCTTTTCAGCCAGGAGCCTGTTTTTGTGAAAATAAGCTCACAAATTTTCAGTATTGTGAAAAATTGTGTCCATTTCAAGACCGAAATACTTTGTGAAGGGTCCGTTTTAAAGGTAAAATACTTTGTGAAAGGTCCGTTTGCACAATGAAACATCTTGTGAAGGGTCCAAAAACGGACCCAAATTTCTTCTAAATAGACCCCTGATTTCTCATAAATTTATTTTATTAGTACTTACTTTATATAAATTTCATATTTACAGCTCGTAACTTATAATTGAATATGTATTAATTTTTAGCATTACTATTTGGTACTCAGATTCTGTGCAATGGTTACTTTATAATAATATTTAAATTGGTCCTTTTTAATTTGTCGGACCAGTAATTTTTGTTGCAGATAAGTAAGATTGGTAAAGCACTGGTCCGCAGGACCAGTGGATTTTTTCCCCAATTTCTGACGCTGCTTTTAAGTCTCACAATTAACTCTATATTTCTTTCTTCCTATTCAGATATTACCTTGGAAAGTTTTTCATGAACTACAAAAAAGTGATCTTCAATGCAATGGACCATAAGACCAAACTCAGCATTATAATGTGAAGAGAACTGTGTGCTATTCAAATCTAGATTGCACACTAAAAGGATGTGTTCACAGAAATGTTACATTATGTGTACAAAATATTCATTGTAGTCTATATTTTATTTGATTTAGAAACATTTTTCATTTAATTTGCAAGGAATTTGCTATTTTTTAATTGATTGTAATGTTGTGATTTTCTTGAAGTAAAATAAAGGTCATTATTGAATAAATTTTTGGCTTTGGTTTGTTTTTCTTAAATGTGAATTATCAAATTATTTTTTAAATTTAATTTATAAAGATTTTAAATTTATCTGCTTAATGCAAAGCCATTCATTGATTTTTTTGTGTGTAACCATTTAGCAATTAAGCATAAATGAGTATTAAAAACAATTCAAAAGTTTAAACTGTGTGAAAATCAAATAATAATTATGAAACATTTTGATGCATATTAATCAATATCATAATACTTCCATTTTTATGGATAAATCTATAGATGGAATTATGAATTTTTAGTGTAAATTTGCACTGCTCTTTCTATATATTGATTTTAAAATTTTTAAGGGTGTAGGAATTTTTTCATTTAATATCTGGAAAGAATTAAATAAACTTAATAAAAGAAAAAAATTAAGGAATTCAATTAGTTTTCTTCATTTACTTAAGTGAATTTGAGTGGGTTGAAGTACCTTAAAAAACCATAAATTTCAAAATAAAAATTGTATGTAAATGCTAAAGTAGTGGAAGATAGTTGGGATCTTTTCTATGATAAATTGGTAAATTCTAACCTTGTCAGAGAGATACCATTGAAAACATAATATTAAAAAAGATAGCTTATTTGAAAATTCACAATCAGAATTATTTTAAACTTTTATTAATTAAATGTATTTAAAATTATTTGCAAACGAAATACGGTCAAAAGATCTCATATTTTCTGTGTTAAAAGCAAATAAGGTTTGCATTGAAACACTACAGAAGGTAACGGAAATATATTATTACAAAAAAGTAAGTTCTAAATCAACATTGCCTAAACCTTGTATTTTAGAAGGTTATGATTTTTTTTGCAATGGAACATTAATGCTATACCATCAAAAGAAGAAAAAAAACATTTAAACTCAATTAAACTTTGGAAATAACATTGTATTAGTTCTAATGATTAAACTGTAATCAATGAAATATTGTTTGTTTAGATTAGTAGTGCTTTTTACATTTTAAATTTTACCAAAACTATCCAAACATTTTTACTTGACATAGAAAATTGTAGCATTTTTATAAAAATACAAACAAAATTGTGCATAACTTTGTTCAAGAGCCTTGTCAAATACAACTGCATTGATAACCAAAACTAATAATTTTCCATTTGTTGATCCCAAATCTTTACTAGAAATAACTAGACCTTTGAAGATTTTGGTGTTAAAAAGTTTAAACGCATTTAACATTTTTTTGTTACTTGAAAACACTTGAAACAAAAAGTTAAACTTACTGCAGACTAAGTAGTTTGTAAATTATCTGAACATTAATAAAATATTTGAAATAGCATCCCTTGTATAAGTAGTTTGAACCCAATATTAATTTATTCATATTCTAATTGAAGAAGGAATCCCTAGAGTACCATTTGGAACAAAAAAAACCATAAATGAAATAATAAATAATTATATGCACAAAGTATTTATTTATAAATAGTAAAAATCTAAAAAATATGTAACAAAAGAGTATAAAAGTATGTAAAAATAACAGTTAGAAATTCATTTTATGCTATTTCTTATAGCTTGATGAATACTTTCACCACTCTCCTGAAAAAAAAAAGCAACATATATTAGGAGTTATATTAACAAAAAAACCTCACACACTTTTACCATTATTAACTGCTGTGTCACAAACTGTCCTGTACCAACTGTGAAGGGCAAAAAAAGCTCTAGTCTAAACATCGATATAGGTCCTAACAATGGATAACAGCAGTCAACTTTTTTTTAATCTTAATATCTTCAGAATGGCTTAAAACCTCCAAAAAACATTTCAATTTACCTTTAAAAGCCCTAAATTTTAAGTTACTTTCAATTAAAAATAGTTTATTTTCTGTCTGAGCTGAAACAGCTTGCGACGTTGAATGTGCCTTATTCCCGCTTGTTGTTATCATCCCGCTTTGAAAGAATGAGCTCTAGTTTTTTACAGCCTAGTGTTTTGATGAAAACGGTTTTTCCTTCATTTCCAAGAGGCACATGTGAAGTCACATTGTTAGGAGCTTTCTGCATTAAAATATGTCATAATTACCTTAAAAAAAGTTTGTGAAAAAAGACATGTTTGACATGAAAAAAGACATTTGTGACAAAGACACATAAATGTTTCACAATAATGTCAGTCAGTTACTATGTTGTTTAACATTTTTCAAAAATAAATAAAAACATATTTTAAAAATTTAATTGTGCCATTAGATTTAGCTAACAAGAAAGCACTAAATTGGGGGGACAATGTTTTTTTTATAATTTATTTTTGGGAAGAAAATTACAAAATACCAGGGGTGCAGAAAATGTCCGAACGCCCGAACGAGGTTCGGGGGAAATTCAAGCAGCTCTGGGGAAATTTTTGCCCAAGATGGAAAGAAAAACTAAACAAATCCTATCATCATTAGCTGACTAACAAATATTTTGGGTAGTGACTGCATTATAACCTCTAAGTTCAACGGAAATCAGGTGAAAACTGCGGAGTTACGGATGTTGAGCGGGAAAACTACGGAATTGCGCTAAAAATTCTAGTTTTCTAGGTGAATACTTGAAAGTTGGCTTTTCCTTGCTTTCCAATTGGTATGCAGAAAAAAACATATTCGTGGTAGGATGGGTAATTTTCACGATAATTACGTTCTTGTAAAATCACACCGATGTTCTTTTCTGAAAAGTTGAGTTAATTAAAGGAGAAGTTAACATTTAGCTTAAATTTGAGAAAAAATTGAAAGTTTTTCATATTTTAAGAAAAGAGGCATCATCAGCAAAGAGCTATAAGATTATTAGTGTGTAAGAAAGACTAAAAAGGAGATCTTTAAAATTTAAATCTATGGATTATGTGAAAATTATTGAATCTGAAAGAAGTTTACTAATTAAAAAAACTATTTTTTTAAATGAAATCTCATTTTGTGGGAAATTTTGGAGAGAAAAATGTGTTCTGGGGAAATTTTGGACCCTAAAACATTTTCTGCACCCCTGCAAAATACTAAGTGTTTTTCTTAAAAAATGTCAGTCGGCTACCCGTGGAATTGCCCTTCAGCAAGTTCATCAAAATGCAAATCTTGCCTAAAAATTTTATGTCTAAAATTCTAAGGGTACCAAAACTAGTCCAAAAACCTGTTTTTAAGAGTCGGATTTCAAAAAAATTTCTGGAGGAGAACCCACAGACCCCCCTTTTGTAGTTAGAACTTAATTATTCATAACTTTTTTTACATTAAGATCTTATAGAAGCAAATTCTTCCTAAGAATGTACTAAAAACCTACTTTAGACCTATTAAGTATACTAGGGAGGGGTGAGAAATATTTTTGGGCCCCTCCCAAAATAAATATATATGAAATTTCTATATAGGGAACACACAGAGTGTGTTCACCTTTGTGTACCTTTGTGTGCTGACATCCATCTTGCCCAGGGAAGGATTTTGGCCCATAAAACCAAGGGTTGTATAAGTCTAAACTGGCTCTATTGAAATATCCTAACATATATATTAATAAAACTTACCTCAATCATCTTTTTCCTCCTTTCAAGCTTTTCATTCAGAATTGTGAACAGCTCTTTTTGAGATTGCAAATAATCATCCAACATTTTCTGCTTCTCGTTTACTCTAAAAGAGGGAATTGAAAAAAAAATTTAGATGATCAGGGCTCCTACTCCCTATGCTAATTGGAATTAAATATGCATTCATAAAAGAAAAAAACTAACTTTTCTGTCAACTATTTAAAATGATACAGCAAGGGGATACAGAGGGTCTAGACCAGGCATGGCCAACCCGCGGGCCGTATGCGGCCCTCCGGGTCATTTTGTGTGGCCCGCGAAGCTCTCTGAAAACTCTCCAAAAAGTAGCTTCAAAACACTTTTTAGCACACTGAAATTCAAAATTTTTTCGGGGGAGAACCCCTGACCACCCATATATCTCTTAGTTCAGGCTTTATTTTATTTAGGAATCTGTCAAACTAAGCAAAGGATCTAAGAAACTCCCTAATTTATATACCTAATTTATTCAATTTACTTCACTGTCATTCTGTGCACCTAATATCCTAAAATTTTATATGCGGCCCGCGAGAGTATTGTGGTTTTCTAAAGTGGCCCTCAACAACATTTGGGTTGGCCACCCCTGGTCTAGACTTAAGTACAGATAATAGAACAAGGGGTCACAGATTCAAATTAAACAAGGCACATGTAAACAGGGAAAGCAGAATGCATTATTTTTACAACAGGGTTGTGGATAGATGGAATAGGTTGCCAGAATCGATAGTAAGTTTCAATGGAGTAAAGGAGTTTAAGGATAAAATAGAAAAATACTGGGAATCGGTAGTTTGAGTTGGTGGACCAACCTAGTTGGGCTTCACGCCTGTTGTTGGTTGTCAATATTTGTATTTGTATATTTGTATTTCTTATGTATCTGATAATTAAATTTGGTTTAGGTCAGTAGCTCTTATTCTTTTAACTGTTCTAAATCTTTAGAATGTACCTCCACTTGGTTGGCAATTGATGCCACACTCCCAAATTAAAAAAAAAATTTCAATTAGTTTTCCCTCCCAAGTCCTTTGAAAAATAGGTGTTGTGGGTGTATCTTATGTCTCAAAAAACACTTAGCAAAACCTAAATGTACCTTTAATTCCTCATTTATATTATGTTTAATCCTTTAACAAAATTTCTTGTGTTTCCTTGAAACACATACACAGTTTAACAACTGTTAGGAGGTATATTTTTCAGTAAATTACATAATTATTTCCCATCAACAACAGTTTGATCAATATTTTAATAGAAAAAACTAGAAGATTAACTAAAGAGCAGTGTAACAAGGAGGTTACTACAATCCCATACTTTAATTGCAATTAATCACCATATATTAGGACATTTTCACATTAGCTTACAAATACAGTAAGTTGATACCTCAAAGCAGAAGAGACTAAATTACTTCTAAATGTTGAGTTTTCAAGATAAAAATGGCTTACAGACAAATTTAAAAAAAAGGAAAACAGGGTGAACATTTCTTTTCATAATAGGATTTGAAGTTATCAAAGGGATCACTCATTAAATACACTCTGTACACTACTAGTTCACTGTTTTTAGTCCAACAATATGTTTAAAATCCCATAAATAATTTGGATTAATTTGTTTTTCTCCCCATCAAAATTTCTTTCTAGAGCAGTGTGGTCCAACCTTTAGCTACCATGGGCCAATAAAACTTTTTATAGGGAAGTAAGAACCTGATAACAGTAAAAATAGAAAATTAAATTTTTAACTTTAGTACAAGCAAGTTATTTCAACAGTGGAAATTTTTTTTGACTATGAAGACTCATTTTATTTAAGGATTATGTTACAAGACAAAAATATTGGCTGGGGCATTAAAACACTACTTATATTCTACTTATATATTCAAGGTGATATGTTTTGTGTCAATTTAATCACTATTTTCCTAGATGAACATATTTATTAAAATAAACTTAAAACTAATAATTTCTAGTTTAATCAAAATGATGATACAGTTTCAAAAATAACCCAAAGTAAAGAGAAAAACTTTTCTTAGAAATTAGGCAATTCAAAATGCTCAGAAAATGAAAGACCACAAAGTTTACAAGTGTTATTGCTAAACTAGTTCATACCCAAAGGTTGGTGGTTCCATTTCTCAAGAGGACAGGAAAAATACAAAACTAAGTTTTAAATACATACAGACAACAGCAGCCCTGTACAAAACATTTCTGAAATTACACTTGTAAAGGAAATGTCAACTACAACTCACAAAATCTACTGATTTGATAGCTCCTTTCATTTTGATGTATTGTATACTTTTTAAGAAAACTTTTAAGTTGCTGAAACGATAAAGCTGTATAGTAATTTAAAATGCCCAAACTATTGCCCCAACTGGAATTTAACGGATGCAATTTTAATGTCCCTTTTAAATTTTAAGCCACATATTCTACTAAATGGGGTTCAGGGGTTTTAACCTTTAAAAAGGTTTGGCTTACTATAACTGTAAAAATGGGTTTTAACTCATTTCTGTAATATAACTGAGATGTAAATTATGGATGTAGTTTGAATAAGTATTAATTTTGTGTAAAAAGCCATGAAAATATTTTTGAGGGTCACATGCAGCCCACGAGTTAAAACCCACTGTTTTATATGAATAAAAATGCTTTTTTAAGTAAACAAATTACTCACATTTTTTCAATTGCACTCAATTCTTCTGACAGTTTCTTTATTTTTTCTTCTGCCTCCATCTTTTCAATCTGACACTTTTCTATCTTCTTCAAATCTTTGTCATACAAAGCCTCGAACTCATGCCATTTCTCTTTAGCTTCCTAAATAACAATAAACAATACTCAAACAATAAATCTTCATGCATAGCTTCATAGATACCTCTAACACAGCGAAAAAAATTCAATGGGATTTTCAATTTAAAAAAAATTATATATTAAAAATTTCAGACTTTACATAAAAGACTAGTTAACTTTTTCAAACTACACTTACTAAACCAAAAATGTTAACCTGATCATTACCTAACCCAGTGGTGCCCAACCTTTTTTTTCACGAGGACCAACTTGCTTATGAAAATTTATCTCACGGGCCACATAAAAAAAACTTTTAAGAATTTTTCTAAACATAAAGAAAAATTACCAGTTTTCAATAAAATTGCATCTGTTTGGAGGATACTGGTTCTCTTAAATTCGGCTCCAAATTTGTAAAAGTTATCCTAAAAACTGAAATAAGGTGAGTAAGGCTGTAAGTGATCTGTAAGTCGAGATCGAACACTAGTTTTTGTTCTTTTTAGAAAGGATAATGTTTGTTCCAAAACACACAGTTTTTCCAGTCTCCTTGCATATAAGACACAATGGTTTATTTTCTCGCTGTATGAAGAAATATGAATTTGTCCACTTTTCTTGAAAGTTTCGGCATTCCGATTGAATCTTCAACTTTTTACGATCGGACATCTTTTTGAAGTTTGAAAAAGATCCTTATAAACTGAATTCAAATGGATAACTGATAATACAGGAAAAATATTTATCCAATGGTGAATTCCCCGTATCTAGAAAAAATCAAAACAAAGAAGTAAAGAAAACATTTTTTACTGGATGTTGAAGAATCCCTTTTTTACCATCTTTTTTTAGATGGAAGTGCCACAATGTCTCGCACGATTTCGTGGTTTTCTTGGAAGATTTCTGAAAGTGGTTTTTGTTTTTAACATTTAACGAGTCCGCGGGCCATATGGATCAGCCTCGCGGGCCACATTTGGCCAGCGGGCCGTAGGTTGGGCCCCACTGACCTAACCTAAAATAATAAACATTGAGAAGCAAAACTACTTATTTATTTGATAATTAACTTAGAAATAATGAAACATAAATATCATTGTCAGAACCAGTACAGTACATATATATTTTAAGAACATTGAGACCACACAGGTATAAAAACTTTAATAGCTTTGACTTAGTATTGGATACTTTTAATAATTTTTCTACCATGTCTTGTGGCCTAATCAGCATACAAAAAGTTTTAACAAAAACTTTACACAGTAATTTATTTCCTTTAAAATTATTTCTTGTAAAACATTTAACTATAGAAGTTAAATATAGAGTAATGTAATAAGAAATAACCCAAACACTGTCAAAAGTTTTAAAATTTGATCTAAAATATTTGCAATGCTATGCCAAATAAGAGTACATAGAAGATTGGATAGATCCATAGCTTCAGTTTGATTTATTATTAGTACAGAATGAAGAATTATTTTTAAAGTTTCATAAGAAAGCCTACAATTTTTTTAACAATGAATGTTTAGAAAAGGAAAAATTGGTATACTAGTTTAAAAAAACAATAAAATGCCATATTTGAGAAATTCAATTTCAAAAGAATTTCTGGGTTCCATGTGTTTTTAAAATATGTTTCATGTGATCTAGAATACAGATTCCTAAACACGAGTTTATATTCAAGTATGTATTTTTTACCCAAAGTGATGCTGGCCTTAAAATTTTATAATCAGACCTGATGGTTAATAGAATTACAGAGTAATAGTAAAGTAACAACAAGTAACAATAAGTAAAAAACAAAGAAGTAAATAAAAAATTGTGCTACTTCAATGAGCATCAATGATGGGAAATGTAATTATAAAGATAAAAAAACATTTATATTAGATTTCCCCAGTCATCCCATGGGCCAAGGGTCAAAAGAACACTAATTCTATCCTTAATCAGCTTCAGTTGAATTAATAAAGCAATCCTGTCAATGTGTTTTTACATGAAGGTTTTATTAATTTCAGGATTAACAAGTTAATATTAAAATTACAACTTACCTTTTCTTTGGCTAAGAGCTCCCTCTCCACTTTAGTTTTTTGAGCAGTAGCAACTTTGATGCTCAAAGACATTTTCTTAATTTCCATCTCAAACTGTTGAAAATATAATAACATTAAATCAGCTTCCTCCCATAAGTAAAGATTAAAGAGAAAAAAAACTTTTTGATTTCGGAAAAGTTTTGAACAAGTAGAAAGTGATGGTTTTGCATTCCAGATAGTATCTTTTTTAGGGGGGAGGGAACATTTGTTTTAACAGAATGTAAGTGACACCTTTCTGGTTTCTGAGTAGCTTAAATAATAATTTATCCGTATCAAAATTATAACAATACAAAACCAAAGAAAGTCAATCAAGACAAAATGCTTGTAGAGGATTTTAGCAACAGTCAAATCTTTTCAATCTCGGTGCGCTGTGGGTTATTTTGTTGTCGTAGTTGTCCTAAACGCTTTCCATCTCTTTCCCTATTGAATAACAAATTCAAAGAATGTTAAGCATACCTGCCAACATTTTAGAAACAGAAATAGGAACAGCACGCTCAACACATTTTGAATGTGTTAAAGGGGTATTATTAAAAAAGAGCTTGTAATTCATAAATTTTATCTCTTATCTAAGGTATCTTATGGTTATTAAGAGGACTAAATATTTTATATACCTTTATATTCTGACTAATAATTATCTACATTTAAAGTAGGATATAATTTTAAGTTAATTTTTTTCCTTTTATCTGGGTTTAAATTTCTGCAAATAGAATAATAAAAATGACTCAAGATGTTAAACTGGGAATTTCATACATAATAATTCAGAAAGATTTAAAAATACTTAGTAATTACTAATAAAATGAAACAGTGAAATAATAAGGAAAATTAATCTTTATTAAGTGCTACAAAAGTAGCTGATTTTGCCCTTTTTAACAGGTCAGCACTGAAAGATTTATTATAGCATGGATCAGAATTACTATTTTCGCAGCTAGCAATGCCTGTATAGAGTATCAGAGTCCATGATACTCTGAGAGTCACTCTTGTTCTTAAGAACTAGACTTAACACCCTTTCACTAAGACTAAACGCCTTATTATTGCACAATTCGAGTAGGTCGAAAATGACGGGACAGGGGACGTAAAAATGGAACATTTGGTTGGTTGGTTGGGTGTTTAGAGGCTTCTGCTTGCTCCTTAAGAGCCGCTTATGCCTTCTTTATCCAGAGGGAACATTTGGTACTGAAATCGTATTTTCGGAACAACAGTGAAAAATCGGAACAAATACGATTTAATCGGGACGGTTGGCAGGTATGATGTTAAGGGGCGGGAAAGACTGGCATGGAGATTTATTTACAAGTCATAAAACTGTCTTGGGCTTTCCATTGAAAGTTCTCGCAACCGTTTCCACCTTTGCTTACCCTCTGAAATGAGGTATTTGCATGAGTGAGGGATTTGCTTGATTTTATACTTTTTCGATACATTATGATCTAAAACTCCCAAATTTCTAATTTTTAAGTTCAAAAATGTGTTTTAAATAATTTAAAATTCAATTTTATTTTTGCCAAAACGTCAGAAAAGTCACGTTATCAGAAAACGGGCTTCTATTGGATGTGACGTCACAGCGCATGAAAACCATTGTGTTTTCTGTTTTCACGTGATTAGAAAACGGGCTTCTATTGGATGTGACCTCACAGCGCATGATTTGTGATTCGGAAGTGTTTTCGAGCCTAAACCAAAAACAAAATTTCAAAAATTTATATCTCAGAAACTACGCTACGAAAATACTTAATGTAAATGTCATTCTTCATGGTTTTTTGTCTACTATTTTAATAAAATTAAATCTCAAAACGTGAGAATACCTCATTCAATCCCCCCTAAGATTTCCTGGAAATTATGTGGACAGATGTTCTGGACCCCTATCAATGCTCTGAGTAAAAGTCAACAAAGCATGAAGGTCAAGGGCAAATTTCTAATGCAGATGTATTGCAGGAAAAATTTGAGAACAGAAAGAGGAGCATATATTATATTTAAATTTTCTATTCAGAGCAGATATTACCTCAAACACCTCAGGGAGTGAAAAAACATTATGTGCTATAGGGTGGCTACAGAAACAGAGAAAAAAATTCTCCGACTTTTCCCCGATTTCCAGGATTAACTCACAGCTTTTCCCTGATTTGCGGGACCAAATTTTATTAATTTTTTCTGGTTTTCTCTGTATTTAGAACCATTATGTGCATACAAGATAATTAAAAAAATCCCCACCATTTACTTAAATGGGGCCGTTCAAATATTACGTAAGCACCTAAGGGGGGAGGGGGTAGAGATGGGAATGGCCGGAAAAAAACCGGAAACTTTGGGAAAAAACCAGTTTTTTTCCGAAGGGTTTATTTCTTTCCGGAAAAATTGAAAATGTTAATTTTTTTAAATTACTTTATTTATAATATATTTTATAACCGATTTTTATATATTTTATAACCAATATCAATTAAAAGATTATTTAGATGATAATCTTATACAATAATGTACTTAAGAATTAAGTTTTAACCATATAATAAGCAATTTTCCCAAAAAAGTTGGATTCCACTCGGGAAAAATTGATAATTTTTAAGTTTGTATGCATTTAAAAATTTCCTACATTCACATTCTAATGTTTTCTCATTTGATATTTTTTATACTCAATATTTCACATGAAAACACAAGATAAATTATTTTAACCTCCAAGGGTTATTTATTTTACTCTCTAAAAACAAAAATAAGTATGCAATGCAAATTAATATCAATAATTCTAATTAGGATTAGAAGAAATTTAAATTTGGAATTCTTCTTATATTTATTATAAAATGCAGCACTGTAAAAATATTTTAACCATTAAATCAGATTGTCTAACAATCATAAGCATATGAAATAACTTACTAATACTTCAAGTTTCTCTGCTTTATCTGAATTTTAAAAACAACTTAGATCAGATTTCAAAGTTTGGGATTATTTGAGGCTTTTAACGGGGTTGCTTAAAAATATTTATGGTGTATGAGTATTTATTGAACAATGAACACATTAATATCATGAAAATTAATTAAAAAAATAAGTTCCAAAAATATTTAAACAAAACAATGAACGATTTTTTAATTTGGAACAGCTTTCGTCTATGGGTACACGTACGTATCCAAGGGGTTATCGCCGTTGTCGACTTTCAAAAATCGTTGTACCTGTAGGAGAAAGCTGTTCCTTTAATTTTTTTATATAATGACTTCAAAATTTTTTTAAATTGGCAGAATGTAATTAAACTTCTCAACCTTTCTAAGAAAACATGATTGCAATGATTATGTGCAAAAGGTTAGGATCAATTATGTATATTGATGTTAGATATTATAGCAAACATCTGTTATTTGTTATTGGATCATGTATACAAAATTAATTCATCAAAAGTACTTTATGTTTAATAGATAAATATTACATTAATGTTTTTTATTACAATCACATGATTTATATTTATATTGCATATATTATTTTATAGTTATAAAAACTGTAGTTTTTTTAGTTTTAAAATTACTCATAAAATTCTGCATATTTTTATTTTGGAATAATTATTTTTAATTAATTTTTAATGATTTAATAACTTATAATATATAATGACTAATGATTTTTTATACAACGAATGATTATTTAGCTTCTAAAAAAATATGTATTCAAAAAACGCTCTTTTCTAAGCAAAAAGGTCAATTTTTCCGACTTTTCCAATTTTTCCGGAAAAAAACCGGTTTTTTTCCTGTTTTTTTCCGCCTTCCCGAAATTTCCGGAAATTTTCCATCTCTAGGAGGGGGTTTGCTCTTTAGGGGCCATTCATTAATTACGTAAGGGTCCCGAGGGGGAGGGGGGGTTGGAAAAATCTCTACACACCCTTACTTTGGGGGGTGGGGGGGTCAAACCCATTCTTACGTAAGATTTTACAAGTCATTGTAAACAAACTCAATTATTCTAATCAAATTACTATTGAAAAACCCCAGAAAAACTTTAAAATGCTGACGATCTCGGTATATTATAGAAGCTTTATTTTTAAAAAAATGAAGGTATATATCAGATGTATCTTTTTTATTGGAGTAGAATTAAGTTAAGATAAAAAATAAACTGTTGAATCCATCATATTCCAGTTGTAAAAAGTCGAAACAAAATTATTATTATTATTTTGAAAAACAAAATGGAATCTTACGTAAGAATAGGGGGGAGGGGTTTGAAAAATCTTACGTACCCTTACATGGGGGTCAAAAATTGCCATCCTTACGTAATTAATGAATGGCCCCTTACTTATTTTTGCTGACAAGGGGGGAGGGGGGATATGAGTGATGCTTAACGTAAGATGCATTTTCGAAAATCTCTTGGAAATCTGACGTAAGCACTTTTTTCTGGAGATGGACCACCCTAATATTTAAAAATTGTAATTAAAGTACAGTGGCGGCTCGAAGGTAAAATTATAAGGGGTGCTGCTCCGGCGGAACCAAGTTGGCAACGTATTTTAAGCGATATAATGCGAAATAATATTTCTTTTAAACAAAAACGTGGAAAAATCAAATAGAAAATATGGGGAAAATATAAAATTTCTATTTCCCACTTAATAATTAAGTATTCAAAAACTGTCACTTACCTATATTCCTATATATAGCTGATTATTACGAAGATGAAGGTTATCAAGCGAATATGAACTAAACTCTTTCGAATTCAATTTATTCATTATAAAAAGAAATAAAAACGTGGCTACAAAAAGTAAACATAAATCTTTATTGACTTGCCGAAACATCAGAAAATATCTTTTTCTCTCTGTTGAAAAGAAAGAAAGAAGCTATAAATAAAAATTAAAACAGTGTTGGAGGGAGAAATGCTAAAAAGCCAATGTGATTTATTAGTAGAAGAAATCGTATATTTTTCTTCTTCCCTCAGTTTTTTTTTTCACAGCTCTCTCATGAGAAAAAGCTATCATTCTTTTGGTCGGGGCTGCTGAAAAGCAGCCCCTTTTCTCCTAACAGATTCGCATGCTAAATTCTTGATATTTTTATTTGATATGATAGAGATAGTGTTTTATACCACGATAGGTATATCTGCGGGGGCTGATCGACCCGGAAAGAAATCTGTTGGTGAGACGGCAAAGCAGAGAATTATTAATTGAAAAAGGATTATAAAGGACAAAGATGAAAGGGGGAAATAGATAATTTTTTAAATATTGTAAAGCAAATAAAAATTGGAATTTTGGGAAATTTTGGTTGGGGGTGCTGCAGCCCCGCAGCCCCTATGGACGAGCCGCCACTGTTAAAGTAGTGTTTTGGCTTAGTTTTGAACCCTTAGGGTTACACCCAAAAAGGACAGCTCTTTGTACGAGTCACCTAATTTCAAGGGAAAAAAACAGTACTTACTAATAGGGATGTCAAAATTTCGGGGGGGGGGGGGGGTCTGGCAGTTTCTTTCGTAATTATGGTGGGGGAGTTTGAGGTTTGCTTATCTTTGCTGACAAGGGGGGAGGGGGGGGTTAAAAATGACCAAAATATTGCTTACGTAATATTTGAACGGCCCCAAATGAAAAAAAAAGGCATATAAAATATTAAAACTTAATTTTGACGCAGAATATGTTTCTCATTGGGCTAAGAAAAGTAAAAAAATAATCACAAAGATTCAGAGTAAGAATAATGGAGAATTGCAGCTTCTCTTAAAATTCTAAATATTCAATTTTAATTTATTAAAAATTCTCTCCTGATTCCAAAAAAATACGCTTGTCTTTTCCCACAAACTTTTTTTAAGGTAATTATGACATATTTTAAAACAGAAAGCTCCTAACAATGTGTCTCTTTGAAATGTGGGAAACAATGTTTTCATTTAAACACTAAGCTGTAAAAAAACTAGAGCTCAGTCTTTCAAAGCGGGATAACAACAAGCGGGAGCAAGGCACATTTTACCTCACAAGCTGTTTCAGCTCAGACAGAAAATAAGCTATTTTTAATTGAAAATAACTTAAAATTTAGAGCTTTGAAAGGTAAATTAAAATGTTTTTTGGAGGTTTTAAGCCATTCTGAACACATTAAGATTGAAAAATAAATTTGACTGCAATTATCCATTGTAGCACAAAATAATCTCATCAGTCAATTTCCCCGATTTTAACATTTTTAAGAATTTCCCCTACTTTTCCAGATTTTATAAATTTCCCCGATTTTTTCCTGAAATCCCTGATTTCCAGGTTCTGATACCACCCTGTAGCTAGTTTCACGAATTTAACAGCACACGAAAAACCCACTCACCGACGTCTTCTCCTCGGCTATCTTGGCCTCGATGGTCTTGAGGCAGGCGTTATTGACGTCCACCTTCTGCCGGATCTCTTCCAAGCGTCCCATGAAGGCCGCCCTCGAACCGGACACAGCCCCTTGACGCAACCAGAGTTCGGGGAACTGGGTGGGCAGGTTAGCCCCCAGTGTGCGCGCTTGAGGGTCCCTCACTCCCCTCAGCACTTCCAGGTTCCGGTCCGCCAACTCCTGCACTTTGGGGTAGAGCTCATTGAAGGCTTCGCAGGTGGAAGATCCCTGTGAGAAGCCATTGCATAAATCAGTGTTATTCAATCTGTGGGACTTAATATGACCCTTAGCCAGAAAATTTAATGATTATTCAAACTACATAAAATATAATCTATTTGTCAGCTTTATTTCAGCAATGCCCCATTTTTATGGTTTGAATTTTAAGTGCTTTTAGCTTACAATTGATAGATTGATACTAAACTGACATAAATAGAAACTCCTCTTTACAAAAATTTTAATAATGCTAAAGTGAGATTATTTGTGTATGAATTAATTTCGCACTACTTTAATACTTATTAATCACTAAAACTTTAAACACTTCTTACTCTTTAATTTGTGAGGAATGTTTGTGCTTTTTACTGTAGACTAATTTTTTTAATAACAACCATTCAAATTCAATTGTATTTTAATAAATATGAACATCCTCAGAAGTAGCATTTAATTGTGACACAAAATGTATCTATTGCCTTGAATAAATATGTAGAGTTTTATGACCAGTCAATATTTCTGCATTGCATCTTAAATGAAAGGAAGTTCTTAAGTGAAGTGCATCATCAGTCGAAATAAATCAAACAAGATTGAATTGCCTATATTAAAACAGTATAATGTAACCTCTTTTCTTTTTACTGTAATCTGTCCCTCACTTCCCTTTAATAAAACCTTGATTGGCCTTGGGGTAGCAAAAGATTAGACCACACTGACATAGGTTATCAGTACATTGGATATTTAAGTTTTCAAATCTTATGAAAAAAGATCTTTACAGATGGAGGATTCGTGTAAAAAGGCATTCTGGTTGTTGGGATTTATGTCGGACAGAAATGAATGACTTAGGTTTGAGTAAATATCAATATAATCAGTAGTGAATCTATGATTTTTTTTGATAGGGCTGAATAAGTTTATCAATCCCTTCAATTAGCATAAATTCTTTCTTCATACAAGTTTTTTCATGAAAGTGGAGCTGACTTACTTTAAATTTACAGAAGATATTTTTGATTTAACACTGGGAAATGGTTTACTAATAAGAAAAAATTATAAACAATCATAATTGGGAAAGAAATTAATCACAATTAATACAGTATGATTTGCAAACATGGTTATTAAACAATATTATAAGCATAAAGTTGTAAATGTACTAAAGGTTATTTTAAAGTTTTAGCAAGAAAAATTAAGTTTTGTTTTTAAGTAAATATGATCAAGCGATAAAATTTGGGGAATTCCAAGAGAAAAATTTGGTCTTCATAGATCAGTATAACATCCATTTTTGATGGCTAATATACAGCAGATAAATTAAAGCATGTATTCAAACCTATTCATATAGAAACAGCATCAAACGACACAAATGCAGAAAAAATCACATGACTGAACAAAAATAAGACTCACTTTCTCCAAAGTCTGAGCATAGATCATTTCAGCGTCCCAGCATTTATTTTGGATGGCCTTCCGCAACTCCTGCTTGGCTTGCAGTTTGGCAGCGAGCTCCTTCTTCTGATCCTCGTAGAAGGAGATCTGCTTCTTCCCATCGAAGCCCTGGGCATCGTACAATCGCTCTTTCTCGGCACACAGCTCATTCAGCTCTTTCAGCTCCTTTTCTAAAGTCAAGTAAATATAGGGTGAGTTGAATAAAAATGGGAAACTTTTGAAAATACAAAAGGATAAGACTAAAACGTGAAGAGATAAAATTCTGATAATTATACTTAAGAAAGGTTTTAAAAATAAACTTGCTTGGCCTAAAGACTTTAAAGCAGTGTTTCCCAACCTTTTTCGGTCCATGTCCCACCAAAGCCTTTCTAAATTTTCCATGCCCCCCCCCCGGTCTCAGTGGCATAGATCAAAATATATTTTGAGAAGGAGTCAAAATTATTTCTTAGCCCCTCCCCCCTATGTATATGTAATAAGTGTAATGAAGCTTTCCAGAACATTTTTAGGTAGAATTTGTATGCTAAAAAACTAAATCAAGTTATGAGTAATTAAGTTCTAAGTACCAGGGGGGTCTGGGGGTCCTCCCCCAGCAAATTTTCGGAAATTTGACTCTAGGAAACTGGTTTTTAACTAGTTTGGCACCCCTAGTCGGGAAATTTTGGATTTAAATTTTAAGGTAAGATTTGCATTTTGATGAACCTAATGTAAAAAAGTTTCAAATATAAGCGTTCTAAAAACAAAGAGATCTTGGGTCATCCCCCAGAAAAGGTTTGGAAATTAGACTCTAAAAACAGGGTGTCAACTTGGTTTTGATACATACTGGTCCAGATTTCAGACATACATTCTCAGATAGGATAATAGGTCAGATTTTGATTAACTTCTTTTTAAAAAGTTGTTTAATTTCCCCCCTGGATTGGCCCCACCTGGGGGGCAATTTGGTTTAAAATTTTCAAATTGACCCCCTAGAAAATGATATTGCCCCCCGGTGGGGCGTGCGCCCCACGTTGGGAAACACTGCTTTAAAGGGTTTGTAAAAAGTGCAAGAACCCATTACCCCATAAAAAAGGGACAAACTCTGCAGTAAAATAAGGCTCCTCAAAAAGTAAGCATTATGCATTATTAAAAAGTTATACTTTATTAAAAATAAAGTTAAGCATTATTTTAAATTAAAAACTGATATTTTTAAAAACTATATAGTTCAGGGTATAACACAGACCACTTGAATTTTAGGAAATTATGTCCTTACCTCTTGGAAAAATTTGGAGGTGATACTTGAAAATTCAATATTATTATTTTGGTCTTTTGGACTATTTAACAAAGGGGTTGGAAATAATTCCTACATTCAACAAACTATCAAGTAAAATAACCGATATGTTGAAATAGTTACCTGTATTCAGTGATTCTGAATAGAAAAACTGTGAAAGAGATAAAATTATGATCATTTTACTCCAGTAAATCAAACTTACTTTGCCTAAAGAGTAAAGACTTTAAATGATTGTAAAAAAGTTCAACAACCCAAACCTCCATAAAAAAGGACAAAAACTGCAGACTGCAGTTTTTGCAGTAAAATAAGCCCCCAAGACTACCTTTAAAATACCAAGAAAAATGTTACCTTTTAAGGCCAGTTGATCAGCAAGCTTTTCACAAATTTCGTCCTTTTTTCTTTTACGGTCTTTAATGCTGGCAAAAAATTCTTGATACTTTTTGATATTACCCTGTTGTTGCTCAGCCACCATTTTAAGGTGATCATACTCTTCCTAAAAGATGATTGAACTTAGTTCACATTAGTTTTCACATTCTAGTTTATCATTTAATAATTTGTCAAAGGAAACAGTGTTTAGAAACACAATTATGTTTAATATTTTTTTGAATCATCAATGCTTTGATGCTAAACTTGAATTGAAACTTTAAAAAATTTAATATTTATGTATACCTCTGACCCCCAACTAAGGATTTTGGATGTGCATAGGACAGGATATACAAGTATATTTTCCCTCTCTTTTTCACTTATTTGTATATTTTTTTCTCTTCATCAGTCTGATTTACCCCAATTTTCTTTTTTGCTATTTATCTCTATTGAGTTAATTTCCTCTCTTTTTGCTACAGGAGAAATAAGACAAAAATAAAAAATAGAGAAAGAAAGGAGATAAGGAGAAAAAATATGAAACAAAAAAGAATAGAGGAGAAAAATATAAAAGAGAAATTAAAGGAATTAGAAATTGATATTTAGGGATCGGGAAAGGGATAAAGAGGTACACATAGTTTATAATCCAATAACAATATTCAGACTTGGATAAAACTAAAAACTTTCTGTAAATTAATCATGTACCCCCAGACCTTTAATTTGCTTTTTATACACTAACAAACTCTAAGAAAAAAATGTCATTTTATTTAATCATAAATTTAAACCAATTCTTGAGATTTTTTGCAAAATCCCTTTAACTTTCCACATTCTGTGAGTGTGTCTTAATTACCCAGGTCTGATATTTTGTGTGATTAGCCTTTTTCTCTTTTTGTAGCTCGTTTCTCATTGGCATATGTTACGTCAACTACTGGATCATAGGACATTGGTGATCCAATAAAACTGGTTCATTGGTTCAATAAAACTTCAACTCTTAAAGAACATAAAATTTCATACTCCAAAACTAGTAATAAATAGGAATTTAGTTATATTCCTACAAGATGCTTAGCACTTAAAAAAATCAATAGAAAATGATAAAATTTTGCCTTTGACTCACAGATCCACAATTTTTTGCCACTTCAAATCTAAATAGACACAGTAATAACTACTTTATTTTAATAAATTTCCCTCAGGGTGGGTTTTTAGCTATATTTTAAATTTTCTGCAAAAGTGTCAACTACTGGTACGTTTACCTTACATTAATAATAAAAAACTCTTTCATAGCATTTTGCTTAACAAAATATTTAGTTTTAACATCAGTGAATTAATAGGTTTAAATACATTGAATTGAACACTTGGTATTACCATTGAAAAATAAAACATGTTATTATTACAGCATAAAGCTTTAAATTTCTCTTTAAAAAAAGATTGTTTGGCATGTCATTATATATTACCTGTTTAGTTAGTACTTCTTGTAATCTTGTCTTCAGTAAAAATTTTTTTTCATTTAGCTCATCATAGTCGTGAACCAATTTATACTCCTTAACTGCAATAAGAAGTTGTCCTTTAACTCAAGATTTGTAACAGATAATTATTTTATTAGTAGATTTAAAAGCAGTGAGAAAGTATTAATGTGATCATATCCAAACAGATGGACAGTTTTCAGACTGGGGGAGGTTATAATAAGTTCAATATTTTAATGAAACAGAAGATTTTAAAACTAACATGGAAATAATTTTTGCAAGAAACACAGTCCTAAGTTTTTTGTTTTAGAATGAGGGTAAACCAATGCCCTTTTTTAAAGACTGATCTTACACAAGTTTGCCTAATAAAGGGTGAAGGACACTTTTAAGATCATTAAGAGATATTTAAACTTTGCATTCAGTTTCTTGGGGGCTTTATAAGGTATGGGTAAAGCCTTTATTCTGACAAATAGGGGGTCTGTGGGTCCTCACCCAGAAAATTTTGTAAGTTTGACTCGTTGAAATAGTGTTTCAACTCATTTTCAGACGACTGGGATGACACTGAGAACTGAGAAGCACTTGACTAAAATATTGTTTCAGGCAGCAGTATATTACTATTTTATTTCTTTTCTATTCTGATCCCCCCCAAATTGTTAAAACAAACCTATTTGTTTGTCCCTCAAGGGATTGCTATATTAAGGTTCACTGTAATAACAATATTCAACACTTTTTGAAGCACAGTAGTCACTTTTACTGAGAAATTCCTTTGAAAAATGAAAAGTATAATGTAAGCCTTAAAAGTAAACAGAAATAATATTTTCCTCTTCATATTTAGGTTTGCTCATTAAGCTTGAAACACACCACACTGGAAGTTTAAGATGAATAAAAATACCAGACAATTAAGTGTTCATATTTGAACTTTCACTTATGTTAGTTATTAGGGTTTAGCTTAAAACTTTAGCAGGAAAGAATGATATCGGTGTTTATTTTACTAAACCAAATTTAAACTGACATAAATTTTCAGGATAAACAAAAATATAACAGAATATCAGTATTACAAAAGAAAGCTACTGAAAAAACCTTAGATTAAACCATTAGAAAGATTAGTTTTTATATGGATTTTTCAAATTTTCACTCACTTATTTCTACCATTGATTCTCTTATTTGTGATTCATCTATGTCTTTGTAGTAACAATGTATGATAAATCCAAGGAGGACCTGAAATAAAATTGCTTGTTTGTTTAAATGTCTCCAGTGATTTATAGAAAAGATAAATTGCAAAGTGGTGTTTGCAGAAATGTAGATAATGGAATAAACTTAATCGTTTATTTAAGAGACCAACTTAAATAACATTAGTTAATATAAGAAAATATAATAAACTACATAGCATCTCTTCATTTTTATACTGAGGGGACAGTTTTTACTGTCGCTTTCAATATCAGAAGGCATTTGTGTTGTCTTTTAAGGTTTTTAATAGCACACACATATAACTACAAGAGACTACTCAAACTACATCTAACATATACGAAATCAGTAAATGGAATGGCTGTTTTTCGTTTGCTCCCTGACTTTCGGGGGTCTCGAGTGACTTGCCTCCGCCCCACTACCAATTCTATTGGTTAAGGGGTTGACGTCATTACTGTGGTTTGCCAATCGGCGGGTTTAATTTGGAAACGGGGTGTTAAGAATTTATAGTGGGAACTGTCACAACAAGAGGGACCGTGGGAAGAAATGTCTCCCTCGCTGTCAACCGGAGGTCAGAGAGCATGTGAAAGTTGGTTTGCAGGTGCCTTCTAAGATGAGGGTGCACCGCAGTACTCCCTCCCCAGTGTCAACGATATCCCAAAATCAAACGATCTGGGAAATGCACTCGGCGACCGGAACGAGTTCGATACGGCGCCGAAACAGTTTGGTTGGGCATAGTTGCAACAGGAACAGTTCGGTTGGGCACAGTTGCAACAGGAACAGTTTGGTTGGGCACAGTTGCAACAGGAACAGTTTGTTTGGGAAGAGTAGGAGGCACCGAAACGCGGGAGTTTTGTGCTGGATCATTGATTATGAAGGCAGGCTTCAGTCTATCTATCGATACATTAGTCCTCACACCCTGCCTGTCAATCGTAAAATGTTTATCACTGCGTTGCAACACTAAAAAGGGGCCGTCGTAAGGCCGCTGCAAAGGTCCGCGCACAGTATCGCGCCGCACAAACACATGTGACGAGGAGCCCAACTCTTTCGGAAGGAACACCGACGGCTTGCAGTGATGGGAAGTAGGGACCGGGCGGAGGGAGTTCATAAACGTCCGGAGTTGCTCTACGAACGCGGGGGGGTCTGTCACCGCAGAGGAGGGGTCGAAAAATTCGCCCGGGAGTCGAAGAGGGGCTCCGTAAACCAGTTCGGCAGCGGTGGCTTTGATGTCTTCTTTCAAAGCAGCTCGTAATCCGAGGAGGATCGTTGGTAGTGTTCTTGTCCACTGGTTCTCTGCGTGGCACTTAATTGCGGCTTTGAGGGGGCGGTGCAAGTTTTCGATGAGTCCGTTGGCCATCGGGTGGAAAGCTGTTGTTCGAATTCGTTCGGTCCCCAGGAACTTCATTAGAGATGCGAACAGTCGGGACTCGAATTGGCGGCCTTGGTCCGTCGTGATACGGCTTGGGACACCGAATCGGCAAATCCAGTGGTCATAAAGGGCTCGGGCGATGGTGGGTGCCGTTATGTCAGGTACAGGCACAGCCTCTGGCCACCGTGTGAAGCGATCTATTATTGTTACGCAGTAGGAGTGTCCTTCCGAGGGGGGTAAGGGACCAATTATGTCCACATGGATGTGGTCAAAACGTGTGGAACACGGTGGGAATTTTCCTAAGGGAGCTTTTGTGTGCCGAACAATTTTCGATTGTTGACAGGGCACACAATGTTTAGCCCAGTTCCTGACATCCCTATCTATGGAGGGCCAAATAAATTTCCCCTTTATCAATTTAGTGGTTGATTTTATCCCCGGGTGTGACAGATTATGCAAGCAATCAAATACCGGTTTTCGAAACTCTTTTGGAATAAAAGGCCGCGGACTTCCTGTGGATACATCGCAAAAAAACTCCGCGTCAGATTCGGGGAGTTTAAAAAGCTTAAAATCCAAGGAAGTTGAGTTAGACCGCAATCTCGTTAATTCCTCATCTGAAGATTGCGCCACAGCGATCCTGTTGTAGTCAATCGTGGGAGGAACGGATATAATCGCTATCCGCGATAAAATATCCGCAGCCACATTTTGGGTTCCTGGCAAATGGCGAATATCAGTAGTGAATTGGGAAATAAAGTCCAACTGCCTGATTTGTCTTGGGGAGCACTTATCTTGCTTTTGACGGAAAGCAAAAGTTAAGGGCTTGTGGTCCGTAAACAAAGAGAAATTTCTAGCCTCCAACATATATCGAAAATGCTGTATGGAAGCATAAGCTGCTAGGAGTTCCCTGTCGTACGTACTGTATTTTGTTTCACAAGGAGTTAACCTGCGTGAGAAAAACCCAAGCGGCTGTAAGCCAACCTCCGTAATTTGATGCAGAGCACCCCCGATCGCAACATCGGAAGCGTCTACGTGCAGGGCAAGTTTAGCCGATGGTGAGGGATGGGCTAAGAGTGTGGCGTTAGCCAATAACTCTTTGCAGCGGTTAAATGCCACAAGTGCCGGTTCCGACCAACTAATTTTAGTCTTATCTCTTTTTTTCTTAGAGCCTTTAAGCAAATCATTTAGAAGAACTTGGGACTCTGCAGCATTTTTAATAAACCTCCTGTAGAAATTTAATAATCCTAAAAATTGCCTTAATTGGGCTATGGTTTCAGGTTGTTTGAATGATTTTATGAGTTGTACCTTACTCTCTAGTGGTTTCAAACCTTTCTCATTAATAGTGTGCCCTAAAAATTCTAATTCCTTTTTTCCAAAGACACATTTAGATACATTTAGCCTGAGGCCAAAATCATTAAGCCTTCCCAAAATTTGGCGGAGGTGGTCTTTATGCTCTGTGTAAGAGCTGGAAAACACCAGGATATCATCCAAGTATACAAAACAAAAATTTAAACCGCGGAGTACCTCATGCATAAAGCGCATGAAGGTTTGCGCCGCGTTAACTAAGCCAAAACTCAATTTTGTATACTCGAACAATCCCCAAGGTGTGGTTACCGCGGTTTTGGGGATATCAGCCTCCGCAATGGGTATGTGATGGTATGCTTTAAATATATCAATTTTGGAGAAAACTGACTTACCGTGGAGGGCTTGCGTAAAATCCTGAAGGTACGGAAGGGGGTAGGAGTCGAACTCTGTCACCGCATTAAGCCTCCGATAGTCCCCGCAGGGCCGCACCTGATTCGTGCCGGCTTTGGGGACACAGTGAAGGGGGCTGGACCAGGGGCTTTTGGAGGGGCATATTATCCCTTGCTCGAGGAGGAAATCGAATTCCGCTTTCACCGCGGCAGCGGTTTTGGGATGGAGACGCCGTGGTCTCGATGCTATGGGGGGACCGCGGGTCATAATGTGATGCACCGTGGAGTGGGGCATGGATTTCCCTATGAGTGAAGGGTTGGTTAGATCGGGGTACTCCTTGAGGGTATCGTGGAACTCGTTATTCTCACACACGAGGTGGACAGAGGGCTGTGCTGTATATCGCAATTCCCCGAAAGAGCGCAGAGATGTTTCTGAGTTGATGAGCCGACGATGAGCCAAATCCACGATGAGGTTAAAATGGCGGAGGAAATCGGCTCCGATGATGGGGCAGGAGACGTCAGCGATCACGAAGGTCCATGCAAAAGGTTTTCGCAGACCGAGATCCAGCTGTCGGTGGAGGAATCCGTATGCTGAGATGTTGGTGTTGTTCGCGGCGAACAATGAGAATCCCGGCTTGGAGGATTTCCTGTGCACAGCTGATGGGGTTAGGGCACTGACGTCACTACCGGTATCAATCAGAAATTTCTGACCAGAGATGCGGTCGTGTACAAAGAGTCTGCTGGAACTTGAAGGAGCGCCTGAACTCGCCTTGCCAGCGGAGGCGAGATCTAGGCGTTTTTTGAATGGAATGTGCATCCAGACTCGCACTTCCGCGCTTCTTTGCCGAATCTGCGGTGGTAATAGCAAACGTCGTCGGTGGGTGTTCGGTTGGTGCTGGTTTGATGGGGGGAGCCGGGACGTCGACGACGTGGAGAGGGGCTGCGGTCCCGTGGGCGACGATGGACCAAGCTTGCCAGCTGATTGGAGAGGTCCTCGATCTTTTTCTCCAATTCAGAAATCGCTGGGGGCTGGGGTGTTGCAACGGCACACACCGGGCCAAGAGCTGTTGTCTCGGCGACTCTGTCGGCGATTTTTGCCAAGTCATCTAATGAACCGCCTTGTGTGCACAACGCCGTCTTGATAGGTAGTGGAAGACGGTCAATCCAAAGGTGCTTTAAAGCCTCCCCTTGAAGAAGACCTGTGGCCAGCAACCGTATTCTTCTCAGGAGCTGACTCGGTTTTTCGTCTCCTAAGTGAGTATCGTTGAGGAGTCGTCGGAGTCGAGCACTATCCGATTCTCCAAATTCTGACCGCAGGCGGCTGCATAGGGCGTCGAATTTGTTCTGCGCTGGGGGGTGAAGGATAATATCCGCAACGCTGGAGAGGGTTTCACCATCAATGTTAGAGACGAGGGCGGAATATTTAGTGTCATCGCTCGTAATTTTCGACAGTGCAAATGCGTTATTACACTGCGCAAGCCAGATGTCGATGTTGGCTTTCCAGAATGGTGGCAACCGGAGGGTGATTCGGGAAATCTGCGCCGAAGGGTCATCTGTTTGGCTTTGGTGATCGGAGGAGACCGGGGGAGTCATCGTAGAAAAGGAGCTCGTTGGGCCGGGGAGAAAATCGCAGCGCTAGCAGGCAGGTAGTCCGTCACAGAAGGGGAGTAATCGGAGACGTCCGAGGGTCGCAGCGGGGAGTCAATTACGGGGAGCGAGGAAACGCATCGCTCGCTGATGGGAGGAAGCGCTGGGTGATTGACCTTGCTGGTGTTCAGAATACCGGGTCATCAGTTGAGGGGACAGTTTTTACTGTCGCTTTCAATATCAGAAGGCATTTGTGTTGTCTTTTAAGGTTTTTAATAGCACACACATATAACTACAAGAGACTACTCAAACTACATCTAACATATACGAAATCAGTAAATGGAATGGCTGTTTTTCGTTTGCTCCCTGACTTTCGGGGGTCTCGAGTGACTTGCCTCCGCCCCACTACCAATTCTATTGGTTAAGGGGTTGACGTCATTACTGTGGTTTGCCAATCGGCGGGTTTAATTTGGAAACGGGGTGTTAAGAATTTATAGTGGGAACTGTCACAACAAGAGGGACCGTGGGAAGAAATGTCTCCCTCGCTGTCAACCGGAGGTCAGAGAGCATGTGAAAGTTGGTTTGCAGGTGACTTCTAAGATGAGGGTGCACCGCAATACGATTTGTTTTTAAGGTAAGGTATTTGGATACTTCACAGACAAAAGTATTCTTACTTGCTTAACAAAACTATTACAAAGTTTTTATTCTTCCTGTTTTTATAAAGAGGTACAGATACTCATCTTTATAAATCATTTCAACAAATCACACTCAAGATATAGTCAGCCAATTTAATATACTAGTATAAAAAAATTTTAGAGCTACTTATATATTGTTTAGAGGTAACTTAGGACAGGTAAACAATTTTGCAGTAAAGTGTTTAAAATCAGTTTAAACATATACTAATCAGGGGTAGATTTGATCAACCCTTTTAACAAAGCAATTCATTGTTAACAAATCTTTCTCACATGGAGATAGTAAATGACCACTAACATGGAAGTTGAAACTAATACTATAAAAACTTCCAGTCTCAAAGATTCATAGCAAATCCTATACTATATAGTTTTTATTTTACCTAGTGATGGACTATACTTAAAAAGAATGAACACTTTTGATTGCAGGTATTTGTTCAAATGTAATAAAATAGAACTAAAAAAGCTATTCTAACCAAGCAGTAGATGATTCACTAGAAACAAAATTCCCAAGAGTTATGAGCAGAACTAGACAAATGACATTGTTTGACTAGTTTATAAACTAAAGCTATAATTTAACATGCTTCCTTATACCTCGTTCGCACTGCCGCTAAAGTACCCTTAAAACATATCGCACTTAAACTTAAAGTGTGTTTTCTTAAAACGGCGTTCGCACTGGCAAAGGGTGATTGAGCACTTAATTGTGGAAATCTAATAAATATTTAATTTATTATTATATAACTTAAAACTAATAAATATAATCACCAACTTTTTTGAAAAAAATGCAAGTAAAAATGTAAAAATACATAAATAATTATTAATTGACAGACGATGTAAGAAAACTATTTCTGAATTTCAAATAAAAACAAAAACAAGACAAGCTGACTGGATTGTAGTGGGATAAATTGGATCATATCAAGGTAAATAAACTAAATTTTTTTTATTAAACTAAATTTAATCTGTTTTTGGTCCATTGTTTTCCATATTTTGATGTACTTTTATTTTACCAACTGGGTCTTTTTGCCTTAAAAATCTAAAATAGTATTTGGATACAAGGATATATTAGTTTGGCATAGCAGAACACGAAATAAATTTTATCATATTCATAACAAGAATGTTCTGAAAAGATTTCTTGATTGAATTTTTGTTTAATATTTTGATTTCTTTTTATCAGCAGCTGTTTTTAATTACATTTATACTATTAAGTAATTAAAAGCAATGAGCGGAGATATTGAAGTACAGCATTGTTTAGCTCACGGTTTAATTTTTGATGGGCTTTTTTGTGTTAAATTATTGTACTAATTCAAAGAACTTAATAACCTATAAATTTGTTCGTAATTGTGTCCAGTTTAAACTATTTTAAAAGTGTCCTTGGTCTTTATTTGAAGAAAAATCACCGAAAATAAGCTTTTCCCATCCTGGGAAACATTGTGCGCCGCCATCTTTGTTGATTAAGGGTGATTTTCAAACACCCTTAAAATATGGGGCGATTTTGTTATTCCTAAAGTGTGTTTCTATGGCAACTAAGTGCGAAATGAAAATAGAGGGTCTTTTTTCTGCCAGTGCGAACGGGGTATTATACTAACTTTAAAAGCATATTTTAATTTGTTTCAGCCCTAATGGTGCATTTTATTTCTAACAGGACACTTGTAACTTATTTTAATAACTATGGCATTTGACTGGTTTCTGAAATAAATAGTTTACCATATCTTAAAATAACAAAAAGTTCATATGTGCTTGTAAAAACATCTAATGGTATGAATGGATTAGATTAGATTAGATGACAGTGTTTTTAGATTAAAGCTAACATTTTGAGTTGAAATATTTATATGCTTATCAAATATAGTTATCTATAAGCTTTGTGCAATTTTTGACAAGGTTAAAAAAACAGGTTATAAAGAACAAATCACCACACTTTTCACAATTTGAGAGAAGTGCAAATTTTAAAAAGAATCCAAATCAAAATTATTTTGAAAAACTCACCATTTGTTCTTCAGTTCCAGTTTTTAAAAATAAGGAGAAGTCAAAATCTTTTATGAACTAAAATATTAAAACAATTCATAAAAATAGGAATGCAACACAAGCAAAACAAACATTTATCTATCAAATAATAACTTTATTATGTCCCAGGTATTAGAATTGATATATTTCTCATTAGAAAGTGAAAGGTTTGTTATTTATGGCATTTTGAAAACCCTAAAGTTAATGGTTATATGACATACTCCAATACAAATTGTAAACATTTAACTTCTTTCACAGTAAAATCAGTAAATATGGGCAATAAACTATTTTAATACTTTATTTTTATAACAAATAAACCAAATGATTCCACTTTTTAAAATGATAAAACAAGGGGATGCATAAGGCTTTAAATTCAGTATGGATAAAAGAACAAGGGGCACTTTTCTCAAACTTAGCAAGGTTCATTTTAACTGGGATGCCAAAGTATTTTATTTTCAACCGGGAAGCAGATAGATGGAATAAATTGGCAGAAACAAGTTAATTCTACAGGAGTAAAGAAAAAAGATTGATATTTACAAGGATTTGATGAGTTCAAGAAACAATGAACCAACTTTGTTAGTCTCCACACTTTGTATTTGTATTCAATACAAAATCTAAACCTTATTCAGTTGGTTTCTTCACTGTTTTAAGAATTGAAAGTTCAAACAAATATGCTGCATTGCAGGGCTGTAACCAGACTTTGGGTGCAAAAACATAAGTTTTTGCACCCCATTTCAGTTACTTTATCAGAAATTACTAAAATGAGTTAAATATAGCAATATTGATGGAAAGTTTTGAAACCAGGAAATGAAGGAACTGTATTCATCCTCATACCGACTTATTAAAAAAACTAATTGTAGGCTAGGAAAATAATTAAGCATTTTTTTTCATTTAAATTGTAAACTACACTAATACATTTTCAACACACAGTAAATTATTTAGCTTTAGTTAAAATATTTTTTATAAATTCTTGAAACAAAAAGTTTATTTTGGTATGGGAAAATATATTTAGTAGTCCATTTTATACAAGAATAGAAGCAGATGTTAATGAACAGAATTTGTTGAATGTTGAGGTTATGTACTACTATCTTAAATATTAAAAATTTAAAGTGAAGTTAAGATATAAAAAATTGAGTTGTCCAATTCATCCGCACTCTCTCCTACTAATCTGATTTAATAACATATGATATTAACTTTATTATTTTACAATTCTATGTTTATTACATTGTATTGATTTTTTCAAAACTTAATTAACAAGTCAATAAATAAATTTTGGAAGGTTTTAGCTTGAAAATTTTTCAATTTTGTTATTAGATCAATATCATGATATACATCAGCCTTTAACTATTAAGATTCATATCAAGTGGTATATATCAACCAACCCTAACACAGACGAGGCTATAGCTTTTACAATGAAAATTCTAGAATTCACTTTACAAAGAAGATTTTTGGTTGTTTTTTTTTTTGGGGGGGGGGAGAGGATTGACTGAACCTTATTTTCAATGTACCTCCTAATATGTGCTTTTATACATTGAGTGTTAGTTCACTTAAAAGTAGTATTTTAATTATATTTTGCTCATAATGCAAAATTTTGAAAATTTGCCTCTTAAATACATGTTTTACTCCTTTTGAGACCATTTGGGCAAAGAGAACAGGTCCTTGTAAACCACAGAATTTTCAAGGGAAAATAGTTATAATTAAAGTTTTAAGGGGGACTGTGGGTCCTCCCGAAGAAATTGTTTTTGAAAATAATCCTTTTAAACTAGTGTTTTATTCCCTTTTCAAACTCTTTGTGGAACATCACCCAAATGAATTTGCTTCTGGTAAGCGGTAGAATTTTCAAGGGAAAACAGTATATAACAAGTCAAACTTTTGAAGGGGGGTTTGAGGGGTTCTCTTCCAGAAAATTATTTCAAATTTGACCATCAAAAGTAATAAATTTAAGATTTTTAACTCATTTGAGACTTTTTGCATTACACCTGAAGCTCCTTGTGGAAGTTAAAGCCTTGGGGAGAGGGGAGGGTTTGCCCCCCTGCCCACTTTATGATGTCCGGGAAGTTCAGTAAGTCTGTCATTTCCCATTTTATTTCTAATGTAGATTTTAACCTCTTATAGAATGTGCAGGCACCTGTGCTTGACTGTGTGCAAGATTTGAAGATATGGATATTCAGCTTAAAAAATTTTTGCTTTAGGCTAAGGGGGGGTCCAGACCTCCTAAACCCCCCTCCCTATAATACGTCCATGAGCCCTAGACCTGCCACAACTCGAGATCGCCACTTAAATTTTTCAAAAAAGTAACTCACTTTGTAGGTATCCACGAGAAAGATGAGGACCCCCAGGAGGGAGGGATAGTTTGTTTTGGCAACATACTGGAATGCAGACTTGTTGGGGACAAAGGGATAGCTGAGTTCACTCAAGATCTTCGGGGCTTCATCTTCTAGACGCTTTACTGTATAGCTTTCGTTGAAATAGCAGACCAAAAACTGCAATTCATTAAAATTCACTTTTTTCAAAACAAATCAGGATATAAAATATCATGAAAAGAAACCATTTACAATTAGTTATGAAGAAAACCTTTAAAATGGGAAAAATTGTACTTGAAAATGCACAACCAGTCATAAAAATAAATGAGGGATAGGCGGACCTGGAAAAAGTGCCTGAACCTAGGAACCTGGTTCGGGGGAAGCCCCTGCCAGCTTCATAGGAGCAATACATAAGGTTTGTGCAAATTTTATTAGGTTCGGGAGAAGGTTACAACTTTTTCCAGGTCCGGGGATAGGACATTCATGGTATTTTAGACATAAAGTCTGAAAAATGTATTTTATATAGACTTGACAGTTTTTTCACTGTTAGTATTAAGTTAACATTACAAAAAATTAAGAAAAATAAAAGTTAATCCCAAACAACAAATTATGAATAAAATGTTACATATCCATACTTTATTGTATTTATATCAAATAAAAAAAAACATTTTAAAGACAATTTACTTTCCTATTGCTTTCTCTTTTACTTTCTAGAATTACAAAACTTCAGAATGCTCCCACACTACCTGTGCTAAAATTTTAAGTACAGTTGCTTTTATTCATTAAGAGAGGGAATTCTTAACACTGCTTTGATGGAGTTCATAGTTAAAGTTAGTAGAGATGAGCATAAGTAGAGGGTAAACAGAATGACTACAGAAACTGGGAAAACTAATTCCCTGACTTTTCCCTGATTTCCAGGATTAAACCCACAGCTTTTCCCCGATTTACGGGACCTAATTTTATTAATTTTTCTGGTTTTGTCTGTACTTAGAACCATTATGTGTATACAAGATTTGAAAAAAATCACTTAAATGAAAAAAACACATAAAATATTAAAACTTAATTTTGAGTTTGAGTTATGCTCAAGTCCAAGCATAGTATGAGATGCAGAATATGTTTCTCATTGGGCTAAGAAAAGTAAAAAAAAATAATCACAAGGTTTCAGAGTAAGAGCAATAGTAGCACAAAATGATTTCATCAGCAGGGTTGCCAACCTGAGACAACGCTCATCCGTAATCCCCCCCACCCGCAAGAATAAAAAAATCCGGCTTAATGCGTGGCTTGCCTACCGATGCCACGCCTTCTGCATGTGTAGAATAATGACCCAATACCCAATCTTTTGATAAGTTTTAGAAAAGTCCTGAAAACGCAAATATTTGAGAAAATAGGGCCTTTTTTTCTCCCCCTATGAATCAGTCATCCGTGCAGATTAGAATATTCCGAATTCCGATGGATTCCCACTTCTTATTACCCATCTCATCAGTTACTAGCGACCAGCGTTATCGTTTTTATTCGCAATTCTAAGTAAAAAAAATATGAATCATAAGGATTGAAGGCTAAAAACAGAGAATTTAGAAGAAAAATTTAATTCATTGTCTTTAAAATATAAGCAGCGTAGTTTCCGTAGTTTTTCTAGCTTTATCCGTAATTGCAGAATTCGGGGCCAAAATGCGGAATGATTCCGCAAAATCCGGAATGGTTGGCATCTCTGCATCAGTAATTTCCCTGATTTTAACATATTTTTCAGAATTTCCCTGACTTTTCCCTCAAATCCCTGATTTCCAGGTTCTGTAGCCACCCTGGTAAATATAAAAAAAGTATCCCCAGCCCTTTACCCTTTATGTCCCATCGTGACTTGTAAGTCCCACTTCCCAATGTTCCAAATTCATCCAATTTTCATCATGTAAGGCCAAATTTAGTTTACTTATAGTTGAAGTTACGTAAACTTGACATATTTTGGATGAGGATGAGGAAAATAATTTGGGGCATAAAGGGTTAAACCCTTTCAATCCTGACCACCCTAAATTTTCCATAGTATTCAATGGTAATCTTGACCAGTCTGGGACTGAAAACATTACATATTGACAGAACAAGTAGTTTGAATTTCATAATTGATTGCAATTAAAAGCTTAAGTGCACCAAAAGTTAACTAATAACTGAAATTGAAAAAAATTAAAAAAACAATACATATTTAAAAATTGTGATCAGCAGAAACTATTTATACATAATGTAGCATAGCTACCAATTCTAATTTAGTCAGAAGATATCAGTTTGTTATTAACAAATGATTTATCTTTCATGCTTAACCCTTAATCTTCTCATTACAGTCAGATTGTGGAGTTTCAAATTTCAGACATTTTAACCTAATAAAATTCATTAAAAAATGAAAATCTTCCACCTTAATTGGAGGAATTGGAAGCTATGCTGTAGCTCAGAGCAAGTCCTCTATAAAAATTTAAATCACTTAGAAACACACACATATATTATATACTTTAGCAAAATATCAAACTTCATGAAATGTCCCTAATGAGAGTTACATACTATATACAGGGTGTTTCAAAAAACCTGTAACGATAGGCTATTTCCTAAAATATTTCCCCTAGACCCATACTTCCAATGGCGAATTTTTTTAAAATGAGGTGAAGAATTATATGAGACCAATTTCAACTCCATGGGGGGTCTATTTTAGAGATGCAGAAAATAACTTTTTATACGGCCCCCGTAGACTGAAACTTCCAGTGTAAAAAATTTTCTCCATTCACTTCTCAATAAGATAGAAAAAATTCTGTCTCGATATCTTCAAAATTCACTGAGATATGCGGGTTTATATTTTTAAGGGACCGTCCGCAAGTTGAAAAGCGCGTCATTCTATTAAACAATAAAGCAGTGTTTGGCTAACTTATAGGTATTGATTCCTGAGTATCAAGTATTTCTGGGAGTTACACACTCGTGCTACGATTATTTTTTACGTAGCTAATAGGTATGAAGGAGTGGATATACGAAAAAACCGTTCAATGCAAAAACCGTTCAACAAAATAGAAACAAATTAATTACATGTGAAAAGCTATGATTTTTTTTTGTTTTTTGAACGGTTTTTGTCTGAACGGTTTTTGCATTGAACGGTTTTTTCGCGTCACCGAAGGGGTACCTGATTTCGGGGCTCCAAGAAATATTTTTTATAATCTTTTCGATAACTCAAGGTAATTTATAAATAAGTCTTGATTTAGGTATAAGTATTGATTGGTAGGAGGGTTACTTTCAAACCAATGATGTCAAAAATTTGAACGCAAAATGAGAGCTGATGGGCCCCCTCTGGGCATCGCTAATATTAGTAGCAATGACAGGTATCTGGATTAGCGTAGTTGAGGGAGCTCAACACCATGGCTGATTGGAGGAGTTTTTCATGTAGTCCTTGTCACCTCAAAAAATCAAAATTTTACGGTAGTTTGGTTTCTAAAATGTTCAACTGCAGTTTGTGGATGGCCCCTATTTTGCAGTAAAAGTATGTCATTCATAGGTATGATAAAGTGGTGTAAGTCACGAATTTTAGCTTTTAATATCTTGGTGAATTTTGAAGATATCGAGATGAAATTTTTTGTGTCTGATTAAGAAATGAATGGAGAAAATTTTTCTCATTGGGGGTTTCAATCTACGGGGGCCGTATAAAAATTTATTTTCTGCATCTTCTAAAATAGACCCCCCATGGAGTTGAAACTGGTTTCATATAATTCTTCACCTCATTTGAAGAAAATCTTCCATTGGAAGTATGGGTCTAGGGGAAATATTTTAGGAAATAGCCTATCGTTACAGGTTTTTTGAAACACCCTGTATATATTTTAATTTGGAACAATCAACCTTTTGAACTAAATCCAAAAAATATTTATAATACTATGCTATCTCCAGAAGTAGTAATTAGGATTCAACTCTAAAATTACAATTTGGGAAAATTTTAAAGAGTAGATAATATCTAAAATTTCAATATAATTTCCAATATCAATGAGGAATTAACATGTAAAACCATTACTATTTTACATCTTTACTTTTAATTACTGTTTGCTTGCACAAAAGAATACAATAATGTGCAAAAATATAAGAAAAGAAACAGTTATATATCTGATTTCTGATTTTTAAAAATCTTTCTTTTCTAAAAAATAGGATTAGCTGTATGCAATTGTCATAATTTATGCTAAATTGCAAAAAGAAAAAAACTCTAACATCAAAATAAAACACCATTAAAATATCTCAACTAAGCATTGGTCCTGCTAATTTTTGTTACACTTTTCTGCGTGAATAATAAAATGTTGCCAATATAGGTTGATTGGAAAGATTTGGGCACGGTTTATCCTAAACTATACCATCTCTCTTTTCCAATATATCTTATTATTATTAATTATTATTATTTGAGCAATGTAAAACCACTAATTAATCTACAAAAAAAGTTTTTACGATTTTTTCCTGACCATGTTCTTTTAAATGTGAGTCGGTTGTTTTGTATTTAATACCCTGGTCTTCATTAAGAAGTTCTCGCCTTGAGACACATTCAGTTATGCTTTTGGAAATCATATGAATCAGTAGAAGTTTTACTGCGTACCTGCCCCTAATAAAGAAATATTTAAGAAATATTTCAAATACCTCTCTGCAATCTTATTCAATAAAATACCAAATGAAATCCAATCGGAATACAATACCCGTTATTTTAAATAATAATAATAATAATAATAACAATAATTTTTATTTACACACAAAAAAAGTTACATATTAAATCGAAAAAAGAAAAAAAACACAAAATTTAAGTTGGCATAGAGTTACCCAGGGGTCATAGGCCCATACGGGTAACCAAAAAGACATTAACAGATGGATTAATATACACAGAATAAGTGGAAAAAAATATAACACATACATGAAAATATTGTAAAAAAAAATATGTGAAACCAATATAGTTAGTAGAAAATCTAGACCATTGTACGCTAGCTTCAGAATAAAATTGTAATTAAAATAAGTAAAGAGCAATTCTAGAAATTTCTCAAAAGAACACCTCAATATTTTCTATTGTTAAAATGTAGTTTTTTAAAGATTTTTTAAATTTGGAAGGAGATCTCTCAGATTTTAGATCCTCTGGTAAGCTGTTAAAAAATTTGGGAGATAAATAATAATAATTTTTATGTAGAATTTCTTTTTTTGTTTTTGGAACTAAATATAAATTGTTTGATCGCAGACTATAACTGATGCTTCGAAGATCAGGGCTATTTTCTTGTTTAGTAAAATGAAATATAACTTTAAAGAAGAAAAGGTGAAAAAAACTCTGCATTTCCTTTATTATTTATAATAATAAAGGAAATACAGAGGAAATATTTTAAATCAGTCAGGCTAATATCAAACTCGAATTAATATATACTTTAACTAAATTAACTCCTTAGCCAGCCAAGTCCCCCTTTTTTTTTAAAACCACTCACTAAAATTGGAAACCTGTGAACTCATGGACGAGCTGTGGCTCCTTTGGGAGGTATTTTTGGAATTTTCTTTAATTCTGTGTAAACTTTTGTGAATATATGTTTTAAATTTTGTAAATTTTTGTTTTTGTCAATAAATTGATTGATTGATTGAATATCATCTTCAACTGGGACACTGTTGGAAAATAGTTTCGCCAAAAGTGCGCTGCATCCCAAAACGTTTGAGAACTGCTGAACTACCTTCAGAAAAACTTATTTTATAAAAATTTAAACTGCTTTTTAAAAACATTCCACAAAATCCTAAAGTTTTCTGCACTTGGCATGTGTGATGGGAACCATGTTGGATTAACTCAGAAAAAGAAAGCTTAAGTTCTAAATTGAATAAGGTATAACACTAAACACTGTTACAAGGAAAGAGAGAAAAAAAACTATAAACAGTGACAAAAACATTAGGTTATTTTGAAAGGAAAAGAAAATAAATTACCTGAAATATTAACTCAAAATCTCTCTTGCTAGGCTGCATCAATTTATTTTCTGTTATCTGATGAGGACAGCCTTCAGCCTGTAAAAACTAGAAAAAAAAAACATTTTAGTTAATATACTACAAGAAAAATACTCACATTTATGAATAGAAATTTAACAAAGTACAATTATCTTTTATTTAACTGCAAGTTTTCCTCCCAAAAAAACTATTGTACATACTTTCTAAAATGGTTAAGGGTTTTTACAGTTTAGACCAAGGGTGGCCAACCCAAATAATGTTGAGGGGCACTTTGGAAAACCACAATACTCTTGCAGGCCGTATGTAAAATTTTAGGATAATAGGTGCACAGAATGACAGTGAAGTAAATTGAATAAACTAGGTACATAAATGAGGGGGAGTTTCTTAGATCCTTTGCTTTGTTTGACGGATTCTTAAATAAAATATTCATTTAAATTTACCTTTAAGAGCAACCTCAAGAATACCTTTTGTAGTATATCCATAGGAACTAAACAGGTGCCGTTAAAAAACACTTGGAGCACTCGAAACTAAGGAGCCTGTTGCGCTTATAGAAATTTATTTCAGGAGGATCCAAATTTTCTCTAAAAATTGCAGCTTGATCTTTGCACCGGGAAAGAAGTACACCCAAATCTTCCTCCGATGCCCCCATGCATATTTAATAGGATCAATGCATAAATTAAAATATATTTTTAGGTAGGATTTGCACCTGGCTGAACATAATATCCTAAAATAGTTGTGAACAATAGAGTTCCTAGTACTAATGGGGGGTCAGCAACAGCAGTTTAGACTATAATGAGATTACATTTACGGAATGTATTCTCAAATGTTTCTGAATAACTTTTTTTTGTAAAAAAAAGGGGGGGTTATCATACGGAAATAATCAAACTAGTAATTGAAAGGAGTATTTCACCAATAATTTGGTGAAATACTCCTTTCATTTACCTTGCCTGTCGGGAATTAAATCTGTTCTAGGAATGTCATGTCATTTCAGCAGATGAGTGGAGGACTATTCAATTGTCACCACTTTTTCAGTTATAGTCGGACTAGTACTTGCCCTCAACTCTCTTGCGTTACCTTCCTATACTGTGCTGATGAATCCTAACAAGGACAAAACCGGTCCACGGTTGGAGGTGACGCTTGAGAGTTGTGAGTTTACACAAACTAGTCTCATAGTGCCCACAGCTTTTAAAGATATGTATCTAATTCCAGAATTTATGTTCAAAATGCAGAATAATTCTGCTAATCCGGCATGGTTGGCATCTTTACCGGACTATCTATTTGATTAAAAGTGCTTTTATTAGATACTTGCATGTCAATTTTTCTGCTTCATTATTCTTAAAGAAAATTACTAGAATAGTTTTTCTTTTCTAAATAGTACCCCATACTTTTAGTCATACGAGTTACATTTTATAAATCAGGCATGTTAGTTTAGGAAATATATGCTGAAATAAAGCTTCCAAGGGGCAAATAATTCTTTTACAGAAAAAATCATTACAGTAGAACCTCAATCAACCAACTCATCAGACTGACCATTTGTTATCCAACTAGATTGATTTTATTGTTTCCTTCTAAATTTGAAATTGCGGTATAATTTATTTGGGTTATTATCATAATTTGCTTACATTTATTGTGTGTATTGAAGGTTAATTATGAAAATTGAAACATTAATCATTAATAAAACTTCTGTTTGAGCTATGGTTTTATTAAAGTAGACAAACTGAAATATTTCTAACTTTTTACTAGTAAAAAAATCATGAATTTCCATTGCAATTTAATTTACTTTTAGAAAGAAATTTTAATTATTAAAAATATGATAAGTTTGCATCTAGAATTTTATATTTTTACAAATCAATAAAATATTTAGTACCCCACTTTGTCACGTCCTGTTAAAGTCACAAATTTTTAAAAATGCAACAAAAGTCCTAAATGCTTTAAAATTGTCAAAAAAACCCAGTTCAAATGATTGCTTATTTACTTTAGAATATATTTTAACTAATTTTTATTCTTTTGCGCAAACTATATTGTGTTTTTCACAGAATATTATGTTGTCTAGGAAGAGTATTTTTATTCATGTAAAGTATCTTAACCTCTTAAATTTTAATTTTATAATATTAAATAAATAAGCCCGTAAATATTGTTAACTTGTGATATTTTTAAGATATCTGTAGCTTTATTTGATTTTGTAACAATGCAAGCATGTTTTATTTGAATACTTCATTAAAATGTAGAGTCCCTTACCCATCAAGTCCCGTTTCCATTCTTATCATATACATACTAGGGTGGGTCATTTTCCTATGGCGAAAAAAATATTTTACAAATTCTATCGGGCACAGCAAGAAAAGGGTGCCAAATGGTCTCAAACTAACATGTGTAAAATATTATTCCATTATAATAACTCTTTTTGCCTCCGGATTGGCCTCAAATAGAACAAAAATATGTAATTTTTCATATTTTTTAAAAATTTTATAAATTAAATTTTTTTGTCAATAACTCTATAAAGTTCACAAATAAAGATATTTAAAAGCAATTTTAATCACATTAGTCACCTTCATGCATTATTAATACAAAAACAACTGCCAAAGTGGCAATATAATATGCTATCATATTAACAAGAGCCGTAGCGTAGAATATGAATCTCTTTTTAGCCAACAAACAGTGAATTGTCAGTGGTGCAGATTTTAAATATTGGTAGTTCATATACATTCTCCTTCAAGTTTGGTCAGTAAAAAACGGTATTTTTAATTTTTCAAAATAGAAACAGTTGTATTTTTCATAAATATACCGCGCTTTCGAAATTCAGCGGACAGTTATTTCACTGGCTGGTCTTGGGATCCAAATATGATCGTAAAAATTGTCGAATTGTGAAACAATTGTCGAATGGATAGTTCGTTCATAGGCAATATCAGTTATGATTCGCACAGTCAGGATTTACCTAAATTTTTGCTATAACAATTGACTGAAACCCAGGCCCATGAAATTATACTTCTTTGAGGACTGACTCAAAATAGCTTCTTAGCATTCCCTTATGCGTTCATAAAAGTTAAAATAACTGTTAAGGATAATTACAAGTACGTTTTGAAAAGTAATGTAGCTTATTTAAAAACTTAGGAGATAATACTGAGCTTTATGCTGAAAACGGGGATCTACCGCTTTTCTTAAGAAAATATTTCAAAATTTGACTCTTAAAATGTGGTTTTAATTTATTTTTGGACATAAGGGAATCATATGGGGACACTTGGGATGAACTATTCCTAATATGCCAAGAAGTTTCAAGGAAACCCCAACTTTTAAACTTATTATCCAAATGTTTTCCTTGGGGTTGAAACCTATAACCCAAAAAAGGTACCCACCTTCTGACATATCCATTTTTATTAAAAATTTAATGTTTTTACCATCCTACTCAACCGACAGTAAAGGTTTCGCACATTTTTATGATTCCAGCGAGAAATTTTTGATTGTCAGTTCTAACCATTGAGATATTTCAAAATATGTTGTATTATAACTCAATTATTTCAACTCTGGTTTCATTTATAATTATTTTATAGTCTTCAATGATGATTTTTATACCATTGTGTACATTCATATTCATGACGGATTTGTGCAATCGAGGTAAAAGCTTGATTTTCGTTCGTCCATTTTTACATGAAATTACTATATTAATCGAAACTTTGAGGCCAATCCGGAGGCAAAAAGAGTTATTATAATGGAATAATATTTTACACATGTTAGTTTGAGACCATTTGGCACCCTTTTGTCGCTGTGCCCCTGGGAAAATGTGAAAAAAATGTTTTTGACCCACCCTAATACATACTGCCGTCCTAAGCGAAATGTACGTAAACGAGTTTTCTTAAAACTTCATTTTCTTTCTCCCTTGGCGCGTTTTTAAATTGGCGAGAATGTATCTCGCTACTTCCAAGCCATTAGAATGGTTGGCAAGGTTATGAAAAAACTCCTTAAATGTCAGAATTGAAAGCAAACTAATATTTTTGTAAGATTGAAATTAACATCAATTTAAATTGAAAATAATATTTAAACTAAAACGGAATAGTTTTAAACATATTGTTTTAAGAACATATAATATATCAATGTTATTATTACATCTAGAATATGCGACTCGCTCAAGTTTGCAGCTGAAATGCTAATAATTTGTAACTTTGTAATTGAACCCTGCTTGCCATAAATATATACGCATTCCAGCCCCCAACGCTGCAACTGATAACAGAGTTTTTTTTGGGGGCTTAGCTAATATTTGATCTTAAAAGGAGGGTCTACCGCATAGAATTAAAAATCCGCCAAATACTCTTTTGGCGAGATTTTTCTCAAAGTAAATCTGTGAGAAATTGCGTTAGTGTACATTTTCGCTTAGGACGGCAGCATAGTAAAAGACTCAATCATTTCTGAGCCACTTATTTGGAAAGTGGTATTAATATGCTTTCTTTGATTTCTCTGCTATTTCAGGTCATTAAAACTTATAAAGTAATGTGTTCTTTAAAGTCTTTGGATTATAATAGTTTAAGTCAATTATTTTAGTTTTGTGTGATGCTGGGGGACATAATGTATGTATCCTTTTACCCTTAATTTTAAGAAAAAGCGTAACTAATCAGGGACTAATGCAGGCTAATTTTGGTACCGTTTATTGGCACCTTCACAAAAAGTGCACTCACAAAAAATTTTAAAATCATTTTTTAATGATAGGTGAATTGTTTATGGTAAAATTAGTCTTTAAATTGGTATAAAACTGTAGAAATAAGTAATTTAATGCTGTGTTCATTAGTTTTATAGTTCCCATTTAAAATATTTATAAAAAATTGCACATAAATTAAAAAGATCTTACAATTTTTTACAAAAATTAAAATGGCGTGTAAGTTTTTCACAAAAATGGGGGTTAAGTTTTAAAGTTCTGGATTAGTCCCTGCTAATTGCTTTTCTATAAACTTTTAAAAACACATATGATCACCATTAAGAAATAATGTAGTTTGAAAAAAAATATTTTTAAAGTATGAAATGTAAAAGCGTATGGTGAAAATATCCAATACAGTTTATTAATTCTGAATAAAAATGAGTGATTCTGAAAATCTAATAAAATCATGGTTTGTACAGAAGTTTGAAGAGTAAAATTAAGCGTTTTTTTAAGCATTTTTGAGAAATTTTAAAGGACCTACTTGTACACATTTCAAACTGCCAATACAATGTTTCAATGAGTTTTCAAGAATATTTGAGTATATTTGTCTTTTAAATATGATTAATGAGCTTACAGATTAGATATATTAACTAACCTTGTATAATTAATGCCTGCAAAAAAGTTCTAAAATATTTTTTTTCTTTATTTTTAGCATTTTCAGCAAGCCAATTTTTGTAACCTTTTTCAATCCATAAAGGATTGAAAGAAAAATTACCCAAGTTGAGTTGTTTGAGTGAAATGCACCAGTTGAAAATAAAAATTATTGAAGTTTTATCATATATTTGATGGAAGCACAAGAAAATTTGACTGTTTCTGCCAACAATAAGAAAAGAAAAGTTTCAAGAACAAAAAATAACTGAGAACCACAATAAAAAAATTAAGTACATTTTAAGCACTTTATAAGGGCCTCATAAACAAATACAAAAAGTAAGCACTTTTTAAGGTTACACCGTATGTACAGCCCATGAAAATGGCAACAAATCAGAAAAGGAAACATGTTGAGGGCACTATCTAAATAGGTTAATCTAAATTACAGTAGAACCCCGATTATCTGCGAGTGCCCCGAAACAAATTTTTAACAATGAGAGCAAATTTTAGATGAGATTAGAGATATTTTAGATGTAGAGCAAAGGTTTCTGCTGTACTGTACATATTTTAAAAGTTTTACACATCATGTTTTTTGTACAATAAAACATAGTTTTTATGCTGAAATATTTTTTCGTGTGTTCACCTCATTTTTAGTCTTTTTTCGGGTTATCCGCGATTTTCGCTATCCGCGGTACCCTTGCCACCCAATTGCGCGGATAATCGGGGCTCTACTGTATATTAAAAGTTCTAGAAAAAAAAGTCTCAGTCAGTTAATAAACTTTTTAAACTCATTTAAAATTTTTGCATTGCCTTTAAAGTAGACCTTTCCTCACTCCTTAGTAGTAATGCAATTAACTACCATTTTATTACACTTAATTTAGATTTATATAACATTGTTTTGGCTCCGTTAATGAATTCGTTTCACTGTCCCCTGATTATTTCACTGCCTGGTGATGGATAATCAAAGTTCTACTGAGACTGATTTATATTTGTATGATCCAGGCAGGGTTTGTACTGTCTAACATAGTAAAATTAAGGAGTTATTCCAGGAGTAAATTACTAAAAAATCAGGAGGTAATGTTAGTAATTTAACTATAGTCCACAAAATTGAACATTTTTCTGGCTCAAGAACAAAAAGGGGTGATCCTAATAGAACTTTTTATGCTGAATTCAAATATGCAAGTTGTTTTTGTCCATCCTCAATTTTTTTGTGACATATTTTAATTTTGATCCAAATGTTGCACTTCACATAAAAACTTGATAGTATTCGACTTACTTAAAGTGTAAAGGTTGAAATTTTCTTCAGTGTATAGGATTAAAAAATTTTCCAAGTGCCCAGAAGTAACCAGCAAGAATTCTAGCCCCCCATTGTCCTTGCACCCCCACTTTTGAGCAAAAATTAAGAATCAAATGGTTCTGACTCAACAGCATCTAAAAATTATTAGCATCATGGACTAAAATCATAGGATAAGACCCATGATGATGATAAATATTCGAAACGTGTTTAAATTTACCCTAACAAAAATTAAAAGAGGTACAGAGACATTCCACTGATAAACAACACTGATACACATTCACACTCCATACATATGGTAAGTAACTTAAGTAAAACAACTGTAATAAAAAATTGTGTAATTAACCATGATATGATCATGCCAGAACTTATTGCACAATTTATAGAGTGTGTTTCAGCTTTGAATGAAAATTTTAGGGAGCAAGTGAGAGATGCTGGATCAATCATATCTTAAGTCAGATTCTTGCTCCTGGATCACTCTTGGTGGGTGGAATAAGGACTTTTAATCATATTTTTAGGTCTCGTATGATCTTGATTGAATATAGGTCTTAGAATCCTAAAGTTAAGTTCTTTCATTCAATATCTTAACTCTCGAGATAGCCACAGTATGATTGGCGTACTGCCATCTTTAGAGAGAAAATGTGGACCGAAATTACCTTCTAAACGCCAGTGGAATAAAGAAATAGGGTTTCTTATAGTAGATATCGATAATAACCATCCGTAATCATCAAATAAATAAATTAAAATTTTATTTTGTATTTATTAGTTATCCTTGAAAACATTTACCAAGCACTACAAAGTAATATTTAAAAATTTGGAATTTTGCAAAATCTGAGGGTGACAGAAAAATTCTGATTGCAGATATGAAATCAGCATAAAAAACTACCCTAGAAACACTATTAAAATATCTTGAGCCAAAAACCTTGCTTACCAGTTTAACCTTAAATAACTTAGCATGTTACGAGAAGAATTAGTTCAGAATGAAGTATGGAGCAAGGAATCGCAGGAGTGGTTAGAATTTTACATTTCAATGAAATTTTATCAATTTAAAAAAAACAATTATTTCCCCCAAAATCGATTACCTTTGTACCAAAATATACACCTTTGTTTTGCCCTTAGATGTTTTTCAGGAGGAAAACATATTTTTCAGGAGTTATAAGGGCCCTTAGGAAAATAAAGAAAATTTCAGGAGTTTTCCCAGGAAGCGTACAAACTCTGTTTAGATGATACTAGACCGTGTAATTATCAATCCCAAAAATACTCTGAAATTTTTACCTCAACTATCTCAGCAACCTTCTTTTTCTGGTAAGCTTTCTCTTTCAAGGGTCTTACATCTTTCATTTGACCTTTATTTTCATTGAATATGGAACTTCTACGTCCATGAAAGCTGGAAGGATTAGGACATTTAGATTAAAAGTCTTGGCAACATGACAAATAAAAAAAGCATGAGTTTAAGTATAGTTAGCTATACACTAGACTACAACACAGGGTTGGCAAAAAACCGGGTTTTTTTAAAAAAACCAAAAAAACCGGGTTTATTTGGTTTTTTTGGTTTAAACCAGGTTTTTTTGGTTTAAACCAAGTTTTTTTTAGAATTTTTTTTATCAGAATAAGTTATTTTAGCATTGATGTTTGAAATTGAGTTGTAAATGAGACATTTATTTCAGGGGTTGTTTATAATTGATAAATGATTTGTATATTTCAATTAATTAATTAAAATTAAATTAATTTGTTTTAAAAATAATTTTTGTTTCTAAAATATTCCAATTTGAATATCTAATATTATTGTAGTGAATAAAAATCAGTGTTAATTTATCTTGGATAAATGGTTGAAATAATCAAATTATTTATCTTAATTATATATGGATTAATTTATGAACTTAAGAAATTTCTTTAGAAAGAGAAAATTTTATTTTTTAGATGAAAAGTGAAATGTAAACAACTAATGTTAATTGAAATTGGATAATTGATAAAGATAATTAATTTGATTAATTATTAAATGGTAAAATAATCAAATTAATTATATGGATTATTTATGAACTTAAGAAATTTCTTTTGAAAGAGAAAATTTAACTTTTTTAATAAATAAAAGGGAAATGTAAGCAACTAATGTTAATTGAAATTGGATAAATGATTGAGATAATTAATCCGATTAAGGAAATTAACGGTTTTTATTAATTTAGTAAAAAAACCCAAGTTTTATCATTAAAGAAATCAATGGTTTTTATTAATTTACTAAAAAAACCAACTGGTTTTTATGACTGACAAATAAGACAAATTGGTTTTATTAATTAATTAAAATCCAAGCCATATTTTATCAGTGAAAAACAGATAACTTTTGTGTATGTTTAGTTACTCTTTGAAATAATGCTTCATTTTCAAGGAAATTAATAAATGAACTATCTCTTGCAAAATATAATAAGTTTTACTTAAGCATTTAAGGTTAAGTTTAGAGAGAATTCAATAATTAAAACCATTAAATTAAAAGATTTCTGATTTTTAATCACCTTAAAATGTAAATTTTTTTATAAATCTGACCTTTTAATTTTGTGCAAAAGATTATACTTAATAACACTTTCTTTAAAAAATCCTGAAAATATTTTATAATTTCTAAAAAAACCAAAAAAACCCAAATGGTTTTTTTGGTAAAAAAACCATGGTAAAAAAACCATGGTTTAAACCAATGGTTTAAACCAAATGGTTTAAACCGGCCAACCCTGCTACAACACATTTCTTACAATGGAGAAATAAGCTGAGAGCAAAGGAAGTAGCTATGAGCGTGATGTCTGAATTTTGAGTGAAATTAAGCACATTAATTTAGAAATGAGATTACCTTATACATTTACCAAGTAGTTAAAAAAATTATGCATTTATTTGAATTATTTTACAGTTGTGAAAAAATAACAGGTTTGTACAAAAAACTTTTTTGTTTATCTATCAAATTTCATACTACCTATGCAGTCTAAAACTATTATTTACAATGACATTAAAAAAAATTTCCAGACACTCTTTAAAAAATTTATATTGCGGGGGAGTTGGTGAAACCCCTCGTATTTTATGATCTGTAAGTTTTACAAACAAGTTTCAATTATAAAAGTTGAAGCTAAATAAATTATCTACAAAATGAGATCCACTTTGTATTTTTACAACCACCAGTTCGGATCTTACAGCTAAAAACGTGCAAAATTTAGAGGTTTTTTCAAAATTTTGATGCTCAGGGGCAGGGTCTAAAGATTTTTTTAAACTTAAACTTTCAGAATATTACTTTTATACCAAATGGCACTTTTTAGGGGGTGCCCCAAACAAAAATTGGGCTTTCGTTTTTTTTAACCACCTAATGTACCGGGTTTAAAAGTTCAAATTAGATCACTTTGGCAGAACAATATCGATATTAAAAATATAGCCCATAATAATATAGATTTTATTACTAATTTCATAAATACCTCAATCGTTTTATCTGAATTTCCAAATTCCCTCAAAAAAGCCACAATAACTCCTATATTTAAATCTGGAAATAAGAACGCTCCAGAAAACTACAGACCTATTTCTATTCTCCCCTGTTTTTCTAAAGTTATTGAAAAAGCTCTTTCTATCAGAATGTATGATTATTTGTTAAAAATAAATTTTTTTGCAGAAAATCAATATGGTTTTATTAAAGGAAGGAATACTGAATCTGCACTATTACACTTTTCCAAATTTATTTATTATAGTATTGACAATAGTAAAAAAACCGTAGCGATCTTCTTAGATATTTCCAAAGCCTTCGACAACGTAAATCATTCAATATTAATTAAAAAATTAGATTCAGCTGGTTTTCGGGGAAATATTTTGAATTGGTTTAAATCCTATCTTTCCAATAGAGAACAACGTGTCAAAGTTTGTTAATAATAATTTCAGTAATTATATTTCTATAAATCGTGGAGTTCCTCAAGGTTCAATTCTGGGCCCATTGTTATTTCTGATTTTTATTAATGATTTATGCAAACTCAAGTTATTTGGTAAAATGATTACATATGCAGATGACTCTGTTTTACTGTACTCATGTGTCAATATTAATGAACTTCTTTTCCAAGTTGAATCAGATTTGATTGAAGTTGGAAAATGGTTTGCTGCAAATGACTTGTGCTTAAATTTAAATAAGACAAAATATATCTATTTCAATCTAAGGCAGTCAGAATTTGATCTTAAAATTAAATTTCACACACAAATTTGTAATAAAAATTCTAGTTGCACTTGTTTTACTCTAAACTCTGCTTCTACAATTAAATATCTTGGTTTGCATGTTGATTCTAATTTAAAGTGGAAAACTCACATTAGTGAGCTTAGTAAAAAATTACGTTTTGTTTTGGTTAGGTTTCACCACTTAAAAAATAAAATAGACACCAATTTTTTAAAAATTCTGTATTATTCTTGGTTTTATTCTTTAATTAATTATGGTATCATAATATGGGGAGGTGATTACAAATCAAATTTATTACCTTTAATTTCAATTCAAAATAAGTGTTTTAAAATTCTTGAACCAAGGTACTCAAACCCTTTAAAATTTAGAACATTGAGATTATTACCTTTAAGATATAATTTTTTATACCGTGTTTCACTTTTTTTGCACTGTAATAAATCGATTTGTAACTTAAAAGAAAACGTATCCCAAAGAAGGCCAAATGAAGTGTACAAAATTCCTAGATTTTTTAAAGAAATTTTCCGTAAACATTTTTTCTACCTAGCACCCAAATTTTATAATAATTTGCCCCGAGATCTCCAAAATATTGAACAGTGTTCTACTTTAAAGCGCGAACTTTTTCTTCTTATTATTAATTTAAATGACATTGACTTTTATTTTTAAATCATTATGAAGCGATAGTATATTTGCAGCAGCCAGACTTTGCCAATAAAAAACAAAAAATAATTAATTTCAATATATTTTGTTTTGTTTAATTATTTTATTTTATTATTATTGAATCACAATGTATTTTTAATGGATATTTAACTCTTAATGTATTTACTTCAATTTGTTCTAGAATTCTTTTTTTTGTGTGTTTTTGTATTGTCTTTTTTTTTTGTTATTTTCCATTGTATTTTTACTGTATTAATTTCTATTACGCCCGTATGGGATCTTTTGTTTCATCTGGGCGTATCATATGTTTTTTATTTGTATTTATTTTATGTGTTTCTTCCTATTATTTGCCAATAAAGATTATTATTATTATTAAACAATAAGATTGATACAAATATGTGATTAATAATCACAAATAGCTAATTAAAATAATAAACATGTAGTCAGGGGTTTATCTAGAAAGAAAATGGGACCCTTCATAAAATTCTGATATTCAAAAAAGGACCCTTCACAAAATTTCAATTCCCAAAAAACAAACACTTAACAAGGTCCAAACATCAGAAATGGTTTGAAAATTGTTTTTCAAATAGAATTCTATCACTTTAGAATGGAATTTGCCAGTTTTTAGTCCTAAAACTCTTCATTTTCACAAAATTACATTTGATTTTACATAAAATTCCCTAAAAGAGGACCCTGACAAAAAATACCTGGATGAACTTCTGGTAATCTTAACTAAAATATGTAAAACCATTTGATAGTTTGTATATTTTGCAGCTTAAAAATTAGGCAAATTCTATAGGAAACAAAAAATTACTCATTAAATAACGACCATTTAAATCAATCTGCAAAACTGGAAAATGGCAGTTAAATTTTGATAACAATATCTTGATCCTTTAAAATGATCCATTTTGAATAAAGTTAAATAAAGTGATCAAGACCATTGATAGTGATACAGATTTTTCCGACTGCTTGCTCCTCATATAGCGATGAATCTGATCATGATTCAATAAACTAAATAGAAATTAACTGTAATTCAAATGAAATTTGTTTTAAAAATTTTTGGGGGAATAACATCTGAAATTGGTTTTTCTGGCACCCCCTTAGTTTCTCATGATAAAAATCTATAAAAATAACATTTTCTAGAAAGAAAAAAATGCCTTTTTCAGTTCCCTAAAATACATAGATTTAAAATATGCAATAAAAAATTACACAATTTTTGAAGCCATTTCGGTTAACCCTTTAGTGCGCACATTTTCCAATTAATGTCAATATTTTTTTATTGATTACTTATGAGCCCCAAACACTAGGAAAAATACTAAAAAAATTCCCTCTTAATTATTTTTTTAATTATCGGCAATTATTTAGTCTTTGCATATATGCAAAGCTGCGCATTTAGGTCTATTTTGAACACACTATTAAAAACAATGGCGTTAGAATGAAACTTTTTTATTTAAACACAAAAATACTTATTTCAACTTGTTTAAAGCTTTTAATCACTTATTATCTTTATTTATACTTAATTTTAGACTCAAGGCCTGTCTGTACATCGGAGTCTGGCTTTTTTTTCGGTTGTCAGGGTCAATTTTTCAGGGATTTTGAAACAAGTCTATCGGATTTTTTTTGAGAAAACTAAACTGTAATGTGTTTAATGCAAACTTAGGGATATTAAATCCTGTATTTTTCCTAATATTCTGTTCACTAACAGTTAGCAGTACAGAAAAAACGTGGATCCAACGCCCACATTTCAACCTGTAATTTTACTAAAAATATTATTTTTTTCAGAATAACCACGTTATAACACAGTATTATAGCTACATTGATGAAAAATAAAACCCAATAAACCACCCAGAGTCAATTTGCTCTTTTTTACACACACAAAAAAACTTCAAAACGAAACCATCAGACTCAGACAATCGCTTCGCTATCATCACTATAGCAGAATAAAAAAAGAGAAAAAATATAAAAAAATCATAACCTGAAAAGAAACCTCATAACCTCTGAAAAAATGTTTTGTCTTGCCACGTGTGAAGTTTCATTCTCATGGAATAAATCCAAGGTCATTTAAAAGTGCATCTTTCACACTATGTCTAGTGTTCTAGAAATATGCCCCCTGGCTGGGCGAAAATGAGTTAATAACTATATAATTCTTACACTGGTGGATCCAGAGGGGCTGACGGTTATATTTACCCCCCCCCTGGATCTTGTTTACAAATGTTGGTAAAAAATTAAAATTTTTAATTAATTAATTTTTTTATAAAAGGAAACAAATTAAAAGTTCTTACAAAAAAAATCTTATCCACCCTCAAGAAAACTAATATCGGTATTAAAAAATATATTCTAACGATACAACCCATAAACCATGTAAAATTTGCCTAAAATAATAAAATAGATTCATAGAAACATTGAGACAAATATCTAAAAATTAAATGTGAAAAGCAACCTAAATGCGCACCTTTGCAGATATGATAAGTGGTTAAATTCGGCCCTAGAGAATCAAGAAATACTCACTTTGAAGATTCAAAGGCAAATATATGACAAGAAAGGTCCAAATTTTGATATAAAAAATTATCACATCTATCTGAACACTTTTACTAACTTTTAATTGCAATCAAATTAGCCCGAAATCGGTAATCTGTGATTTCCGCAATCTTCAATACTGTTGGCCTTATTACTTGAGAGCAAAGCCATAAATTAGCAAACTCATGCCATACATTTAAAAACACTGCTTTACAGATGTGGTAAACCGCGCATTTGAGCATCTAAGTTTAAAAGGAGGGGGAGAATTAGCTCGGATACATCGCTTTGCATATATGATAAGCTGCGCACTAAAGGGTTAACAAATTGCGTAGTCAGAAGTTTAAGCTGAGACAACTGTAATACTCACCCAAAATTTACACCTGATTTTCTTTCTTCAGAAGATGAACGCGGTTTTGGATTGGACTGTCTTCCAGAGTTTCTACTTGGGTTTTCATTGATTGATGATCGACGACATCCAAGATCATAAGACTTTCTTCGCTGTAGGACACTGTTACCCGAAATACTTTTCCTCAAATTCGAGTTCATTTTGACCTAACAATATAGGAAGATAAAGTACATTAAGCTAGGTTTGAAGGCAATGTTTGACACTGAAATTTCAACTAAAATCTTGAGGAGCTTTATAAGTCTTAATTTAACTCAAAGGCTTACTACCTTATTTTCTTAAGTATATATGTTACCGCTAAAGTTGATAATTAGTTAATCTGAAGAATACCTAGGTAAACTTAAGATTAACTGATTTCTGTCGTTAATGTGCGGATTTTTGAGTTTTTCGCATTTTACCTAGGGAATCTACACTATAACGGCCTCTTTATCGTTTAAGTTCAAAATAGTTTGTTTCGTTCAATACTTTCTGTTAAAATGTTGAGGTGCTTACTGCGCCATGCGCTTACCCCTGCGCAGTTGGGTTTCAATACATAGTTTGTTGTCATATTTGGTGTTTTGATTTCAAATTTAGAGCGTAGCACTGGTAGTTGTCATGTTGAATGTTAAAACAAAATAATACAAGCAAGTAAGTACTGTAAATTTACATGATTAAGTACAGTATATTACTACTAAAACGGGTATTTTGAAACAATTGTGTTGAAGCTCCGACTTCAGAGTGACAGAGATTTCTTTTAACGAAAGCAAATGTCCCAGCTGTTGAAATATCTTTTCAACAAACGTTAATTCAACAATCGCTGGAACCTGGGCAAGGGTTTAACATATGTAATCGATCGCGAATCCTAGCAACAGTTCAGTGCAGGCTGCCAGCCGATTACACCGCGCTTTCATTAAGATTTGCTAGTTTAAGTGCTCATTGAAATACGCTGTCAAATCGAGATCGAAAACCACAATTGATACAAATCTCAGTTGGTACTTTAATATTCTATTATTATTGTTTTTATATTCTAGTTTTAAAATTGCTGTTTCATTACTATTTTTGTGGGATTTGCGTGTTTTGTGTAATATGAAAAAAGTACCGATCCCCCTTTTTTGATTCGTCATTGTTACTGTTTACCCCCAAAACGAGTTTGGTTATAGTTAGGGCAGGGGGGTTTGGGGGGGCGGCAGCCCCCCAACCTCCATAAACTTTTTATAAAATAAAATAAAATTTTGTACTTTAACGGATCACCCTCGTTAATATGTAAAATAACTGATTACAGGTAGTATGCAGATTAACGAGTGTCTAGTCGGTAGGGTGCAGAATACCTAGGTAATTTCAAGATTACCTAGGTAATCTTAGAAATTGAAAAAAAATTCGCTCTTTAACGGATCACCCTTGTTAATCTGCAAATTACCTAGGTTTTCTGTAAATTAACTGATTTCCGGACTTTAACTGTAACATATATACTGCTCCGACGGAAATATTTGATTTTTATTAGGTAAAAAATTATGTCAGAAAGCCTTTACCAGAATGAACATTAATGAGTTTTATTTTAATTTTGTTATCTTTTAATTGTATGGAAGAATATCTAAAGGTGAATTTATTGACAGTGTTGTGAAAATATCATGATCAAATATTATTTGTCCAGTTAAAGGGTTTTCAATATTATTTTTGAATTGAAATTTAACACTTAAGTTTAACTCTCAATTCTAAGTAGTCAAGTGGGTCGGAAAATTTTCCACTGTTTTTCCTGAAAATTTTCCACTATTTTTTTGCTTTGTTTTATTAGTTCCATTTTGTATCCAATTTGCTTCTCTTTCAAAGAAGTAAAATTAGTTTGATATAAATTTAATATTTTTGTTATTTTTTTGCATTGAGATCACTGTGGTATATTGGAACCCAGAAATAGTAATAACTAATAAATAATATTTTTTGTGAGAAATATGCTCCTGCCAGAAATTTTAGAACAATATTTTGTTTTCATTTTAGTTATTCAAGTAGGATTAGCTGTCTTTAGCATAGTAGACAGACTAGTGCCCTGTTAACAATAACCATGGAGTCGCGTGATGTGACAGAGAGAAGTTTTTTTACTTATTCAAAATTATTATTGAAGAGAGAGATTGGATTTTAATGTTCTTGTTTTACAATAGTTAAATTTTGTCACATTAAATGTTATTTTTTACCTTATTCCTCTACTTAATTCCTCCTGCACTTCTACATTCATTGGTCAATTTAGTAAATATATAATGAAATAATTTCTTCTTATTTGGCATCTTTTCATTGAATATCGAGACATCATATATAATTATTTTAATATTTATTATATTCTAACATTAAATATGACTTAAAAAATTTAAAGTCATGATTTCAATGCTTTATTAATTGTTTTTTTGATTGTGTTTTATTTGTGGATGAATCTCAAAGGAACATAATCCAGAATTAATGAAAATACTCTAGTTTTGTTAATTTGATGCCTCCAGTGATCGGAAGGTTTAATTTAACAATACTTTATTATAATTTCGTATTACTGTTTCGGTCAGGAATAATTTTAGTGACACCTTATTCTGTGTCTGGTTCTTTGGGGGACCTTTCAGGAGTCTGCGGACAGGGACTGTATTCAGTCAGGAGGTTGGCACAATGGACCTTTGGTCGAGGTGCCTGGCTTTTAATTATTTGGCCCTCCTTGTATATTATTATATTATAATTTCGTGGCTTGGAATAATTTACGGAAAACCCACATAATTCTAAGCCATCCGAGATTACTATTGCATCCTAAGGAAAATTTTGAGTGTCAAGGACTGAAAGAGTTAAAACATTTTAATTACAAATACAAATAAAGTCGACCAACTACAGGTTTAAGCCCAGCAAGGTTGGTCTGGTCTATTAAACCCAAACTGCTGGATTCCCAGTGTCTGTCAATTTTTTTCTTTAACTTGTTTATGCCACTTGAATTAACAATCATTTCAGGTAAGATTCCATCCACCCACAACCTGTCAAAAAATTAATGCTTTCTACAATCTCGAATAAAATTTGAATTTTTTAATTTGAATCTATGACCCCTCGGTCTATTACCCATATTGAAATCTAGTCCCTCTATGCCCCCTACTTTATCATTTTAAAAAGTTGAATCGCAAACCCTTTATCCTTCTTTTCTCTAGGGTGAACATATTTACTCTTTAATTGTCCCTCATAGCTTAAACTGGCAGGGGTCTGTCTAGGTTTTTTTAAAGATGTACCTATTTTGTGAATTTTAAGTGCTAATTTGTGAAAATTTAGAAATTTTGTGAAAATTTTTCTGGATTTGTGTCAAAATAACAAGTAAATAATTTTTAAACATTAAAAACAAAAGAAAATTTAGTCTAGAATGGCTAAAAACTTACCTATTAAGAGAACATATCTTTAAAAAAATTTTTTCAGATATATTTTGTGAAAGTACCTGTTTCATAAAATGGTGAAAATTTGAAGGAAACGAAAAACAATAGTAAAATTGAATTGGACAGACCATTGACTGGATATACCGCTTGACCCTTTTAGTAGCCCTATGCTGAACCCTTTCAATTGAATGTATGGGGAGACCAAAATCGAACAGCATATTCTATAATCTGTTCATTTAGAAGAGTGGCCTGAAACAGGATCAAAAACGTCTAATAACGCTCATCTCGCAACTTCAGTAGCCAACACTTTTACAGTATTTTAACTACTGTTTAGGTTGCCTTGTTTAAAGCACAAGACAAATTTTTTGATGATTATTACAATAGTAACAGCTTTTAAAACATTACGCCTCAGGCGCCTATTCTAAATGAACACAGTATAGATGAGGCCTCTGTTGGCAAAATAATATCGGACCTTGAAGAAACAGTTTTTTAATATATCCCAATATCCTATTACCCTTTTTACTAGCAGCTGAACACTGATGAACCATTTTAACGTCCTTATCAATCCTAGATCTCTGATCATATTACCTTCTTTAATTTTGTCCCCTTGCAGATAAAAGTCTACCCTACCATTCCCATTAATACAACCCAAGGTTGCTGGATTGGACCCAATTGGGTTGAAACCAATGGGTTTTATAAACATGTGAAAAAAACCCACATTTTGAACCCCTTTTTGGGTTTTTTCAAGAAAAATCAAGATTTTGGCAGTTTTAATATTGAAGTAAAACATTTAAAGAAATAACATACCAAGAACTGCAGTTGAGTGGGTTTTTTCAAAATGTTAACCATGTTTCAATAATTAAGGGAGTGTTATTCATTATTGGATGGGTTTTTTCTAAATTTAAGACACTTAAAGTTAAAGTTTAAACTTAAATTTCAGTGGGTTTTTTTCAAAGTTTAATAGATTTCTTTCAATATTGTGAATGGGTTTTTCAAAGCGCAGGATATTTTTAAAATTTAAGTTGGTTTTTTAAATTTGGGTTTTTTTCATAATTGAATGGTTTTTTTTCAAAATTTAAGACATTTGAAGTTCAAACTAGTTAAAGGAGGATTTTTTAGATTTCAATATTTTTTTCAAAGTCAAATAGATTTCTCTCAAAATTGAATGGTTTTTTTCAAAGTTTAGGGTATTTTTTAAAAATTTTAATGTGTTTTTTAAATTTAAACTAGGTTTCAAAAATTACATGGCATTTTTTCAATTTCAGTAAGTTTTTTAAAAAAGTTGGATAGGTTCTTTCATTATTCAGCGGGTTTTTTCAATATTGAATGTTTTTTTAAGTTTAGAATATTTTTTAAATTTTAGTGTTTTTTTTTCAAAATTTAAACCAGGTTTCAATAAATAAGACGTGTTTTTGCAATTACAATGGGTTTTTCAAAGTGTAAAAAGTTTCATCTTTAAAAAAACCCACTTAACTAACCCACTTTTCTGAGAAAAAAAAACAGTTTTAAAAGGGTTTTTTCAGGGTTTTATTGAAAAAACCCAGGTTTATGCCAACCCTGCAACAACCCATCAGGGGTGCAGATATGCTTGAATGCCCAAACATGGTTTGGGGGAAATTTAGGAAGTTATGGGGAAATTTTGCTTAAAAGTTTAAAAAGAAAAGCTACAAATCAAAGTTTAAATTACAAATATTTTTTTACTGGGGACAATATTATACTTTCCAAATTATATGGAAATTAGGTGAAAACTTCAGATATACGCCGAATAAACAAGTTTACTTGGTGAATACCTGAAAGTTTGATTTTCCCTGGGTTTTGATTGACATGCTGGAAAAACATCGTATCCGTGACTATTTTCACTAGAATCCCTTTCTTTAATCACAACGACATTTTTGACTTATAAAGAAATTTCATAGTGGAGGAAACATTTTTAAGTTTATTTAAATTAACAAGAGAAATTTTAAATAAGAAAGAATAAAAGAAAGGTACCAAGTCCATAAAAATTAATTATTTGGTAATTATACAACCTTGCAGAAGTTCAGGAATTAAGAAAACTATACTTTATAATAAAAACTCATTGTAGTATGAACTGGGATGAAAATATGGCGACATTTTTGGGGAACTTTTCAAGACATTATTGGGGGAAATTTATGACGAAATCGATTGTGTTCTGGGGAAATATTGGACCTTGGAACATTTTCTGCATCCCTACAACCCATATGCAGAACCTGACATTTACTTATGTTAAAGGACATACCACACCCCATTTTTATCCCATTGTGATATACTATCAGGGGTCTATCCAGGTTTTAATTTTTGGGGCCTGTTTTTCATAATTTTTGTGAAAATGAAATTACTTTTGTGAAAATTGTGTTTTTTTGTGAAAAATTTATTTTTCCGTAATTCATTGCAGAGCATAGGGCAGGGGTTCCCAACCGGTGGTACGCGTACCACTGGTGGTACGCAGGAACGTTTCAGGTGGAACGCGTGAGTGCGCGTTTAAGAATTATTTCTCTGAATATTATTCAAAAGTGGACTGGATCAGAAATCCTTTTTCGGGAACCTCACGAAATGAATTGGAACTAAAAGAAAGTTATATCGATCTTTACAGAAGATAGTTCCATGATAGATTATTTTAAAGAGAAATCTTTAATTAACTTTTGGATCGAACGCAAAACCGAGTACCCTTTGATTTTCCGGCAAGCTCTGCTATTTTTGATGTCATTTGATACGAGTTACTTGTATGAGGGTGGATTTTCTGAACTCTTGTACATAAAAAATAAACATAGAAGCAGAATAAGTGTTGAACAGGACTTAAGAGTTAAGATAAGTTCCATTACTCCTAATGTTGATATTTTAATCACAGGCAAACAATAACAAATTTCGCCCTTAAGACTACCATTTTCATCTTTTTATTTATCCTTTATTAAGCATGTTTATAAATAAACAAATATCTAACCATTAAATATGAAGTTTTCTCAGGAATTTAATTCAAAAAGCCTTTGTACACTTTTAGAAGAGTAAATATTAAACGTTTATTAAAATATTTTGGTCTGGTGGTACGCCAAAATTTCTCAAAAAGTCAAGTGGTACGCAGGTGCAAAAAGGTTGGGAACCCCTGGCATAGGGGGTTGCCGGATTGAAAACGCAAACTGCTGTTTTCGTCGATCTATGGATTGTATGGTTCTTTCTCAACCAAAGAATCGCGTTCGTTTCGGAGAATATTTAAAGGGCTTCGTTTGAAATTCGAAAGTGGTAATTTTTTGTCACTAGAAATTTTGTGAAAGGGCCGATTTTACTAAGTTTATTTTTGTGAAGGATCCGTTCTTCCGAAGTTTATTTTTGTGAAGGGGCCGTTTTATAGAAGCTAATTTTTGTGAAGGGGCCGCAAAACGGCCCCAATTTTCGCCTGGATCGACCCCTGACTATTGAGATCCTTTGTAAATTTTGTACTTACTCCCAGGCCTGACGAGAGGGAGTACGATCCCCCCGGGCCCGCAGTGGACCCGAGACCCAAGGATTTTCATACTGAGTAAACTAAGACTGATATCATTTTGAATATTTTGGAAATTAATTTGTTCATAAAAAGGTTCAAAAATGATAAATTCCCAGTTTTCTAGGGGCATATTTTCAAAGATTTTCTGGGGGGACCCCAGACCCCCTTTATTGCAGGGTTGGGTTTTCCCGTCCAAAACTAATTTTTCCCATACCACTGGGAAAAACTGGTAAATACCGGGAAAAAGTGGTAAATACCGGGAAAAACTGGTTAATACTGGGAAGAGTGGGAAAAACTTCCAATTGAAAAATAATGGAAGTATTAGGTTATGGCCTTTTAAACATATTATAAAAACTTTTAGTTGAAAATGTCTTTTTGGGAGGGGGTTAAAATTATTAGGTGGGAAAAATATAAGTGAGCAAGAGAATTATGACATTTAACATAAAATTTGCATATATTTTTTAATATTAATGAATTTCCAGGGACTAATCCAGGATTTTAAACTTAACCCCCATTTTTGTGAAAAACTTACACATCCTTTTAATTTTTGTGAAAAATTGTAAAAGCTTTTTCATTATTGTGAAATTGTTTTATAAGTTTTCTGAAGGGGAACTATAAAATTAATGAAAACAGCATTAAATTATCAATTGCTAAAGTTATATAGCAATTTAAAGACTAATTCAACCATAAACAATTCGTCTATCATTAAAAAATAATTTTAGAATTTTTGTGTGAAGGTGCCGTTTTTGCGAGTACATTTTTTGTGAAGGTGCCGATAAACGGTACCTAGATTGGCCTGCATTAGTCCCCGATTTCTCAAATAAAAATAGAGAATATTTTAAAACAAATTTACTTATAATATCTGTGTCTTTAGAAGCATTATATAGTTTTTTAAATGTAAATAAAAACATAATTTAAATAAAATAAAACGTAAATGTGAATCTTGATTGCAAGATAACTTTTTGAAGTAAGAAAGTATGATAATCCGATGAAAAGGGCATAACCATCAAAAGATGACATTCCTCAGACACATGATAAAACCCATATTCATAACATAGGATAAAGCTTATTTAAGGTCATTTTTCTAAAAAAAGGTTGTAAAAACTTTTAAAACATTCATTTTGAACAGAATAAATTCAATAAATAATCAGTTTTTTCCACTTTTTCCCATGTGGGAAAAACCTAGTTTTTCCCAGGACGGTAAATACCGGTTTTTACCTTGGTATTTACCGGGGGTAGGAAAAACCTTGCCAACCCTGCTTTATTGCTTTCTACTCGTCATATTATCAAAAGAAAACAATATTTTTAATATGAGTGAAATTCAGATCTTGTCTAGAAATATTCTAAAAATTACATTAAGCCTATGAATGATGGGAGGGGGTACTTCAGAAAAATTTTTGCCCCTACATCGAAATGTGGATTGTGGAGTGTAGGTATGTCGCTGGGGGCCTGCTTCTTAACCTTGTCCTCAGGGCCCGACTTGGCTCTCAGCGGCCCTGCTTACTCTTAAGTATCTACCCTCCCCCAAATTTTTAAGTCGTCAGCAAAGATGCTGATCTTGTTCCTATGTCCTGACTAATATAACAAAAATTATAACGAGAATTGGTTCTAATACTGACCCCCTGTGGCACCCCACTCATGACCTTTGCCCCCTGAGAATAATTACCCTTGACTTGCACTCTTTTAAAGCTACTTCCTACCTATCAACCAGTTCCTAATCCACAGTAATGTTTTACCTCTGATACCCAATTTTACTTTCATTTTTTGATTGTGACTTTATTTTTAGTTTTTTTTAAATAGAAAAAGTAGCTCCAGTAGTGGGCCACTTGAACTGTTTTGTTTAAAAATAAAAAAATTCAAACACTTCAATGTGATATTTTTTTCTGAAAGGCTGAAACCCTTATCAATTAACTACCAAAACCTTTATTTTCTGTTCAGTTGGAAGCTAAAAAATTTCTTCCTCAAGATGATGTCTGATAATAGCATTTTCACCCTTTTATTAGTGAGTCCTTAAGAAAAGAGTTTTCTTTCAACTCTTTTTCTTAGCATAGGGTTTAAATTTGTTTTTAAAAGGAATTATGATTGATATTATTATTTGATACTGAACTAAATTAATTTCATATTATCAATAACTAAATAACAATAATTCAAGGATAATAAGGGGTGGCCCACTTTTGGATTATTATTTTGGGCTACATGGATTATTGTAGTGGGCTACATGGACCACTACTGGAGCATTTTAATAAAAAAACTTATTAAACAAATAATTTACAACTCTTAACTATCTTCACTTTTTTGTGTACAATAAAAATTCACCCATGAAAAAAATTCTTTTGCTGCATAAGTGGGAAATTTGTGCTTTAGGGCAGTGGTCCCCAACCTATTTACCACCCCGGGCTGGTCAACTTTTGATAATTTTACCGCGGCCCGCTGGGGGGGGGCGTTAATTGTTTAATTTTGATTTATTAATTTAAATTTAATTGCAAAACATGTTATCAAAATAAAATACAGTTATACCAAAAAATAATTATAAAGCGATTTATAAATCATTTCATTTTAAAGTATAAAACTCGGAATTTAAATTAATTTTCAATGAAATGGTCGGCCTGCGGGCCCGGTACCATTTGATCCACCGACCGGCGCCGGTCTGCAAACTGGGGGTTGGAGACCACTGCTCTAAGGGATATTGAGTTTTCCTGACCTGGATAAAGTGCCCCAACCTACAATCCTAGTTCAGGGGAAGCCCCTGCCAGCTTGATAGGAGCAATACATAAGGCTTAAGCAAATTTTATTAGGTTTGGGGGGAGGTTACAACTTTTTCCAGGTCTGAATTTTTCCACTTCATAAAGTGGGTTCTGGGAACCAACCCAGAGTTTTAGGAAATTTGACTTAATTTGGAACATTAGAAACCCCTTTAGTCCCAAATAATTTGTTAGTAGACCAAGAGAACCCCCTCTTTAATGAATATATTAAAAAAATTTGGAAAAAAAATAACTTTGAAATCCAGATTGGTTCCTTTAAAGATCCAGACATAGTCCTCCTTTCAGATTTAGCTACTAATGAAAACTAATTACACTGACAAACCAAACCGTTTATATCAATGTTCTCATCGATATAAAATTGAAAGACTGATGAAAAGCTACTCTCCGTATTAAGACAAGTTGGTTTTCCTGAAAAGCAAAAAACAGTACTTTTCTATTATACCGGCGCAAATCTCGCCAGGCAGACTTTTTGGCGACAGCACAGTCGCCGGAAGAAATCACATGAAGCCACTTCTTTTGGCATTGCATCATTATTGGCAAATTTATCGCTTGCACCGGTACAGGGGCGTCATTTCAGTTTTTCGCTGGGGGGGCAAGGAATTTTTATTAAATGGGTCTGGACCTCGCTGTAACTAGGGTTTTTCGGCGGGAGTTGCCTCAAGTTCATTTTTAAGGTAATATCACGTCAAATTTTGACAACGTGAACTCCAAGGAAGAATGGGGGGTCTGGGGGTTCACCCCATGAAAATTTTGAAAATTTGGCTCTTTAAGTAGTGTTTTAGCTTGTTTTGAGACCCTTTGGGCTGCATCCAAAGAGAACAGTTTCTTGTAAACCACATAATTTTCTAGGGAAAGGAGTTGTAAATAAATGTCAAAGTTTTAAAGGGGGGCTAGGGGTCCTCCCCCAGGAATTTTAATTCCCCTTTAAACTAGTGTCATCTCTTTATCAAACTCTTTGGGGAGCTTCAAAAGAGAAAAGCTTCTTGTAAGAGGAATAGTTTCCAAGGGGGAAAACACTAAATAAGATATGTGGAAATTTAGGAGGGGGGCTGGGGGTCCTCCCCCAGAAATTTTTTGAAATTGAACCCTCAAAAGTAATGTTTTAACTCCTTTTGAGACATTTTGAGTTGCACCCAAAGCTCCTTGTGGAAGTTACAGAATTTTCAAGGGACTTGCAGCTATTTTTCATATTACAGTGGAAACCTTAGGGGGGGCGGTTGCCCCCCCTAAATGATGCCCCTGGTTCTAGCATTTTGGGCAAAAACTCTTTTACTTTGATTTGGATATTAAAAGCAAGTTTAAGGAAAATTCATCTCTTGAGCATCAAAATAGTGTATTACTTTAAAATTTTTCTTAAAACACGATGGACAAAAATTGGTACTTGGGTGTCACTTTCATGGAATGAGGGTATACTTTCAAAATCTACAATTTAACAGGAGCTCAATGTTAAACGAAATTACTTTCTTGTTGTAATTTAACTGACCTATTCAATGCAAACAAACCATTTCTGTAAAAGGCTTTGTCTAGTAGTTGTATTACAACCGAATTATTTAGTTCAATATTCCAGTACACTAATAAGTCGGATAAGTAATTTTTAAGTTATTTTCTGGGCTGGATATTGAAAAATAGGGTAAGATTCTTACTGATAAACGCTTTTCTTCTCCATAAACTTAAAATTAGCCACTCGCTTCGTTTTAATGTTTATAAAATAAACGGCCCGCTCTTTATTTGTTATTGTTCAGATGCCAACTTTAAATAATCGAATATTGACATATTGACTTTAAATAAATCTAAAAATTCATAGTAAATGTACTTGAATACCAGTAATTACAGTGCTTTGAACTAATTATAATTTAATTATGAAGGAAAATGTTTATATTTAAGGAAGGAATCCATTTGAAGAAAAGTTTGAAGAAGAAGTTTGATATCTGGCAATCATCTAAGTTATGTTTATTTACATTAGTCTCTGATCGGAGCATGGAGGATCGGAGTTGGATTTCAAACAGCTAATTATTCTACTTCTTATCATTCACTCCTTATTTATGGGCATAATAAAGAGTATTTCTGAGAGTTCCTACGTAAATTCAGCCATTTCATAGACACTGTGTATAAGGCTTCTCGTTTCCTAGCTCTAGTAAAAAAGGTAAGCAGGGGGAAGCACTAATTCTGCTCTGCTGATCTGCACTGATTCTCAAAGCGAAAGCCCTGAGCTATCAGGGACTAAGGACCCAAATAATGGTCAAAAAGACCACTTGGGCCATGGAGATTGGACAAGTGCCTTAAAGGAAGGTTTTTGGTTTCTTATTTGTCTCAAGTATTTCAGGGATATCTGGCCCCGTTTTCGGACCCTCATCACAAAATATTTTACCTAATAAACGGACCTTTCTCACAAATATTTTTAACCTTTAAAAGCCCCCTATTTTTTCACAATATTACATGTATGGGATCTATTTTCACAAACTCAGAAAAGCAGGCTCCTGGCTAAAAAAACGTATTTAACTGTAACATAAAATTCACGAAATTATGAAAAAAATTTATGTTAAAATTTCAAGAACGGTACATATCTTGCCAAGCCAACAACACACAAGTACGGCAAACCCACCAGAGGAGCAGGATAATTGTTTTTCTCCTTGCATCCATTAAATCTATCTTGCAGGAGAAATTTGCAAGTGGCAAGTGCTGTGGAATGTGACATTTTTCATACATGTGATTCTTACCTCAATTCTCTCTGGGCAAAATTAAAATCCGACAATTTGCTCTGCAAAATTAAATTCCGCCTTAAATTTTTGATAGCCAAAATTTCATGGCCATAGTACAGCCAGCGACAATTAGTCACCACCGCACCGATGTTTTTTCTGGCTTTCTCCTCCTCATCGGTTGCAAGTTGGTTCCTAATTTCGAGTTGGTGAGCGTGCAGTGGTTCAATCATTTCTTTTCACCAGTTTTTTTAGCATTTCCTAGCAATAAATTTTAGGTAAAAAAGAAAAGAAAAAATTGCAAAGTAATAAATTATGTGAAAAGAAAAGTATTTAACATTTGAACTAAATATCCGGCTAAGACTTTGTTTTGTGATTGGATCGCGGATCTTGGGATGTAGAAGCTGATGGACCCCTTCTACTTAAAGTAACGATAAACAGAGATGCTTTAGAATAGTGATGTATAACCTGTGGCCTGTAAACTAATTTGGATTTTTCCAGATATTCCCTTGTTCTTTTACTTTCCACTTTATTTTCAAGAAAAATTACAATTTATAACGGAAAAAGGTGATTTTTGGCGCAAGTTTTGTTTTCTTTGTAGAGTGTTCCATTTTTCTAGCGACATTTTTCTTGGACGGCCACTGGCGCAAAGTTGAAATCAGCTTCTTCCCATGTTATTACCATGTAAGAAAATCAACTTTACCTTGGTCAGAAGCCATCAAATTGGGCGTTCAGGATAAGTCTGTGTAAAAGTCGAAATAAGATAGAAAAATTTTACTTTAAAATTTTTAAAAATTAAAACTTATAAATTATTTTTATAAGATAGACTGACTTTATTAATCAAGCTGAAAGAAAAGGAATTATTAAGCATGATATGTGGAATTAAAATAGAGATCAACCTAGAGAAACAAGCTACTAAGAATAAATCTGTAGCTTAATTGAAAAGTCTCTAAAGTACTTTAGAAAAGCCATGGGCGCCGGCAGGATTTCTTTTAGGGGGGTGCATCCACAGAGAAAAATCCTAACAGAGGGTCCAAAACGATATATTCAAAAGTTGGATGGGTTGGAGGGCGCCACGATCAACTAAATGATTGACATAGTGATCAAACCTGTGATTGGCTGTCACTCAATCTTCTATTTTAGAAGGAGAAGGAAAACGTTTTTCTCAACCAATCAGGCTTTTCCGTCCCGCCTCTCGTGACGTTGTTGCGATCGCAGCGCCAAAATAGCCCCACACTCATCCAACTTTTCGATTTCCAATAGCGCCTATGGCGACGGACTCTCTGTTCTAGTACTCTGTGGGTGCATCCATCTGTGTTTACAAATTATTCTACTAATTTGAAAAACAGGATTTATAAGTCTGCGTATTTCTTTTCCTTTAATATAGAAAGTTGTTTGGGGAAGGGCCCAAATTAGGGGCGGATTCAGTATTTGTTTTTTTTGGGGGGCCTAAGAATTTGTATATAATCCAATTTAATCTTCTTGATGATCTTAATTTATAAAAGATAGTATAAGGTATACTCTGTTCATTTTGAGCTGGCGCTTGAAAATATTTCCTTCCCCCACCACCGATCGGTAACCATAGCAACTATCCTCGACAAAGTGACGAAGAAGGCTTACTATTGGCTGCTCAAAGAGCATAACTATGGTTACGTTTCTAGCGTGGGGGAAAGCACTATTTCTCAAGTGCCAATTCTAAATGAATAGAGTGTAGTGAATTATCCTGCTCGAACTACTAAAAGAGGGGTCTGGAGGTCCCCCCAGAAAATTTTTTGAAATTTAAGTAAAAAAACCATTTTTTCAATTCGCTTTGGTACTCATCCGAATTTCGGATATAGATTTTATGGTAAAATTTTTCCGTTTTGACAACTTAATATAAAATAGAGTTGTAATAATAGAGTTAAAAGTACCAAGGGGGTCTGGGGGTTCTCCCTCAGAAATTTTTTGAAAATTTGACCTTAAAGTTAGTGTTTTAACTCATTTGGTGCATAAAATGCCCTATATTATACAGTGTAAAACTTTTCATTTTTTGGGGGGAGCTAAAGCACCCTAGCCCCCCTGGATCTGCTAGTGGAACTTTATATAAAAAATAGAATTCCAAGTACAAAAGGGGATCTGGAGGTTATCACCCAGAAATTTTTTGGAAATTTAACCCAAAAAACCAAGTTTAAACCCTTTCTATGTGGTTTGGGTACACTTAGTCGGATTTTTTCCAGGGGGGTGCAAGTGCACCCCCTTGCACCCCCCTCCCGGCGCCCATGAGAAAAGCCATTGTCATTATTTTTCTCATTGAAAAATTTTACTTTAACCCTCTCGCCACCACGAGCCTCATATGAGGTTCCTACTTGTTAGCTCAATTTTTGCATGATATAAATGTGCAAATTTATTTTCTTTTCATGAGTGCCTTCACTGATTCATGTAGATCACATATGAGACTTCTACATGGTTTCTGAATTCGCTCCTAAATGGCAGCAAGATTATTTATACCTCAATGTTCACATTTTAAGCTGTGATGCTTGTGAAGAGAAACTGCACTGCATTCAGGCAGCTAAGCTCTAATTCGGATCCCATTTTTGGTGAGTGGAAATTCTTTTGGCTTCTTCTCTTGACCATGTTTTTGTTGGATGTGGGCTGGTTTTGCTGAGGGGTTTAGTTCACTGTTCTGGTGCCATTTCATCGTATACCCTTTCTTTGAATTTGTCTATCCGATAGTCCCTCATGACGAAAACAGAGTCAGAACCCACTGCTTCTGCTGCCCTACCAGAACCTAGCGTGTCACGAGTAGCCTTTCGCCCTCCCCCCTTTTGGGATAGCAATCCTGAGCTATGGTTTGGACAGCTGGAGTCCCAATTCCACTTGTCCGGAATCACCGCAGACTGTACCAAATTTCATTCGGTAGTAGCTGCCCTGGATTCCAATGTTCTTTCTTGTGCGACCGACCTAGTTCGTTCCCCACCAACCGAGAGTATGTACACTACCCTAAAGCAACGCATACTTTGCCAATACGCGCAATCGGATTCTGCTCGTCTTAAGCATCTACTGCAGGATGTGACCCTTGGAGACAAACGTCCTATGCAACTACTGCTTGAAATGCGTAATCTCGCGGGTGATAAAATTTCAGACAAAGTTTTAGCGTCCTAGTGGTTACAACGCTTGCCCGTCTCAACCCAACAAATCCTGTCAGTATCCAGCGAAGCGCTAGACGGTTTGGCAAAGGTTGCCGATATGGTCAATGAGGTATCTAGTTATTCCATGGGTATTTCTAGTGTTTCCCGTGCAGAAAGTGTTGACCTAACCGCTCTTAGGGAGGATGTAGCATTCCTTAAAACAGAGGTTGAACAATTAAGTTCCGCCCTCAAAAGTCGTGGAAGGGGCCCTAGTCGTAGTAGAGGAGCTAGTAAGGACAATTCCAGTAATCGTCCCGTTTTGTGCTGGTACCACAGTAAATACGGGAATAAAGCACGTGCTTGTACTCAACCTTGCACGTTCTCGGAAAACTGTTAAGCTCGTCTGTTTTTTCGGCGGCAGATTACAATTCTAGCTCTAGCCGATTATTTGTTGTTGACAAAAATACCAGGTATCAGTTTTTGGTTAACTGCTGCGCAGCTTGTAGTTGTATTCCAAAAAACTGGGTTGGGAAGTGCAAACCCACAGAGCTATATAGTCCTTTATGCCGCAAACGGCTCCAGTATTAAAACTTATGGTACAAAATCCTACAATTTGAATTTCGGTTTACGCAGACAAATGCGTTGGAAATTTTTGATAGCGGATGTCTCTTATCCCATCTTGGGCGCGGATTTTTTGGAACAATTTGGATTAATGGTTGATGTTAAAAACCGCCAGCTAGTGGACGGATTGAGGATCTATTTTTCATTCTATTGGGATCTATTTTTCATTCTACCAAACCAATGAAAAATTATTGACTCTTGTCTTACAATGAAATTGATCGCCCAGTGTCAATTCTATGTAAGTGCAGAAAACGTTTCCACAGTTTTGTATTCATTTTAAGCAGAAGTTTATTTTAAACTAAAATATCACTGCTTCCTATTTAATACCTTTTGAAGTGCACATTAAGTGCTCAAGAATACAACTTATTAAGGGGTAAAGTGAAAATTTACATTTGTGCCACATTCTACAAACATTACTTATGAAAGTATTCACATATTAAGTAGTAAAAGAATTTGAAATACACAGTCAGATATATAGCAAAGATACAAAGCAAAAAAGTATACAAGGCATCACCCAATCCCGTTTTAGAGACTAAAGCTAAAGACCCAACCCCCCTTGCTAATAAGCATCACTAACCATTAAAGAAAGCAAGTAGCAACAAAATACCCCCGATGAAACTTTGTCATCAATGAAAAGATGCCTTGTCATACATAACTATCGGGGAAATACGAGAAAAGTATGCCATACCAAGGCTTCACCCCCACCCGTTTTTGAAACTAAAACTTAAGACCCAACCCCCTGCTAATAAGCAATCCTCACAATTAAAGAAAACCAATAGGGTACCCCCACATGTAACATTGCATCAATATTAAGAAGCCTTGTTCTGACAATAAATGCTACTTACCTGTAACCAACCATTCAGACCAACTATCATCCAGGAGGTCCTCCAGTTTGGTTCCTGTTACCCCCTCTCGCTCTCAGTACATTTCCTTACTCTCTTCACTCTAGATACAATCAGGATCTTAATCACCAATAGCCTAAGCTCAGTACGCTTCATCCTGAAACGCCACTGCTGGAGGTCAACTTGCAACTCTAGATCACTTACACCCAATAAAAATCCCCGAGCATCACCAGAAATTGGGTCATTGATGGAACTTCATTGCATGTAAGTGATCCAGAATTATAAATTGGCCTCCAGCAGTGAGGTTTCAGAACATAACATCCTCAAACATGGAACAATATACCTGAAATGTTACTGGTGGAGGTCAACTTGCAACTCTGGATCACTTACACCCAATAAAAATCCCCGAGCATCACCAGAAATTGGGTCATTGATGGAACTTCATTGCATGTAAGTGATCCAGAATTGTAAATTGGCCTCCAGCAGTGACATTTCAGAACATATTGCTCTAATTTTAGGGTACCTGTGGCTAAAATCCAGGTTGTACCAACAGTGACAATTTGTGCTTGTTATTGTTATGTGCTTACGCTTTTAAGTAAAATAAAACCCACACACTGGTTCACCAGAACTCATTCTCTTTACACCAAGAGGCTATGAGAATCATACATGTGAATATCTTAACAAATTGTTTGCATTGCAAAGCTACTATGTAATATCGTGCCACGTATACTGAGTTCAAGTCATCATTTAATGAAGCTTCATTTTCATCCTCCAACGTTAACTTCCTTAAAGGGAATCCAACTTAAAATTGAAAATTACAAGTTTAAACACTATCTAAGGTTTATAGTGAGGTGTATAAGCCTTTTTACTCTTGTACAATTACCATGAAATATTCCTTCATGGATCCCTTCAGAAACTTATCTTGCATCTTATAAGTGTGGGATGTGAACCAGAAGCACATAACACAAAAAAATTATCATACAACAGTATATGCCACTCTACCACAAGCTTTGAAAGTAGACAGATTTAACTATCAGAGTAGGAAAACTTTATCATGGGATTGGGAACTCACATTGACAAATTGCCTGCTTAATCTCTTAAACACACTTTTTGTCCATTATCCAACTCTAATAAACCAACCATTGGACAAGTTGGTTAAAAGAATGTTGGTAAAACCATCCTGGTACAAATAAAAAGGTAAATGCACATTTTTTTTGCATTACAAGGGCTATTCTTGTAGTTATATTATAGAAAAATGGTTTTACTTTGTGTAATAGTAAACCACGAGTGAAAGTTTTGATTAATTCATTTTCTTTTAAATTCAATGATGAACTAAAATCAAATTATTCATTATTTGGATTTGTATCCATTTACAAAAACATTTGGATGAACCATAAATTAGCAATGCCAACTTTAAAAAATCTGTCTTCTTTAATTACTTAATAAAGGCACAATATGATCTAATTTCATTCTTGTGCCATGAAACCAAACTGATCATGTAATAAATAGTATATCGTATTAAGTGTATCCTCATGGCTCTATTGGCTTACACAATGTTTTTAAGAATTACATTAAAAATGAAATAGCATATTTTGCCAATTCTTGTCCCCCTTTTTAGTTTTTTTTTTTACTTCTTTATAAAATTGAACAAATTTGAGCTAGCTCTTTCAACAATTCCAAACCAATCAATCATGTGGTTGCTAGAGCAGTTCCAGCAGACTTTTGAAGTAATCAGGAACTCTTCTGAGTTTGTAAAGTTAACTTCTTTCTGGTATGTGTTCCAAAATTCTTTTGAGAACAGATTCTATCTCTTTAATTCAAATATGTTTTTTTCCTAAACATCAGATGTTTCAGTACTTAATAAAAACCACCAAGCAGCTTCACTAAAATGGGTAGATGAAAAAATCAAACCCAAAACTGTTTAAAGGTTCTTTTACTTTACTAATATTTCTGCATCTCCTATAATTTTATATAACTTTAAGTTAAGAGGTGTAAACAATATGCAAAGTTTTTTCTCATTTCAAATAATTTAGGAAAATCTACCAACTATTTTTGGTGAACAAAATTTTCTTTGGTTCTTTCTTATGAGTTTCAATATTCAGATTAAATCCTGATATTTTATGTCAATTATTCTGATTAAACCATATTTTAAAATTTAGTTAAAAATATTGATTTTAGATTAAAAAAATTAAATTTTGGGGTACAATTATAAAAATTATTAATTATCAACCATAAAAATGATTTGGATGTGATAACAAAACTTTCTCAAAAACAAATTGTAATAAAATCTTGTTTAAGTCACTCTCAAAATGTTTCAATGAAAATAACTTTCAAATTTTCCCTTAAAAAATTCAATTGATAAATATCCCATTCTTTGAGGGCAATGAACTGCTTTCCATGTTTCATAAGAATACAGTCAACTAAACAATAATACTCAGGCTCAAAATATAAGTTCAATAGATTTATTTCATACTTAAGAAATTTTTTAAAATTAAAAATAATTACTAAAATTTAGGTATGTACTATGCTCATTTAAGCACTGTTTTAAGAACAGGTACAAAAAGGACTACAAAAAATTTTAAGCGCAGAGTTTTGTATACATTTACTTTTTTTTACTACTGAAATGTACAAAAAACTTCTGGCAAAGAAATATTTATAACAGTTTTTTTAATGAGCCTGGTACTACCTTAGAAAGAGATCAGGTACGAAAAGGACTACAAAAAATTTTAAATGCAGAGTTTTGTATACATTTCTTTTTTTTTTTTTTTCAACATTTACTGAAATGTACAAAAAACTCCTGGCAAAGAAATATTTATAACAGTTTTTATTAATGAGCCTGGTATTATCTTAGAAAGATAAATTGAAAACATTTTAATTAAAATTTATGGAACTTAAATACTTAAATAGAAGTTGATTATTGCATTTCCCTTTTGTGTCAGGAAAAATATAGCAAATGATTTACAACTATATCACATTTAAAAGTTAATGAAATTTTAACTTAAGGAAGCAAGTACTATGCTATCATATATTTTTTTTATTGAAATTAAGATTACTGGTTTACAGCAATTAGATTAGCTCCAAAATTGTCTTGACTCAACTCTTAAAAAAAGGATTTTGTATCTAATCTAATTGCTGTAAACCAGTTCCAACAAGTATAGAGCAAGAATTGAAGTAATATCTCCCAATGTATTTACCTTTTAAATATTTAAAAATATTTTTTAAATTTAATTATTAATTATATTCACAAGTATCAGCTGTATTGAGTGTGTTTTAAAGAGGTCAGTCGCACTTGTTTTTTTTCAAGTTCAGGAGACGCCATTCTGGTCTCATCTTTTACTACAGTCTAAGTTCAACAGTTTTTTTCACTTTCACTTTCAGGTTTTTTGTTAGTCTATCAACAGTCTTTGTTAGTTGACCCAATGTTCAGTCCATTGGCCGTTGTCCATTAGGGTCCAATCCTTTCTGGATTAGACACTGGCTTGGGACAGGGACTGGGTCCTTCTGGACACTGGCCTGGGAGCACAGCACTGTTTTGACTCAGAATGATAAGTTCACTGTGAGTTAGCTGCACCCCACTAGTTCTGAAGAGATGTGGGCTAGTATCTTTTGGGGTCCTATCTTAATAGTGAGTGTCTTGGTTGTAAGAAAGACCCCAGACACTGCCCTGTGGGGCACAGCAAAAGTCCTTTGGCAGCCCAGTATCCAATTAGGTCATATAACCTATGGTTAGTTGACCCAATGTTCAGTCTATTGGCCGTTGGCCGTTAGGGTCCAATCCTTTCTTTTGTAGAGTTCTCAGTTCCGTAAGTGAAAGAAAGACCCCAGACACTGGCCTGGGAGCACAGCACTGTATTGACTCAGTATCCATTGTTCACTTTGAGTTAGCTGCACCCCACATAACTTATAGTTCTGAAGAGATGTGGGCTAGTATCTTTTGGGGTCCTATCTTCTTAGTGAGTCTCTTGGTTGAAAGAAAGACCCCAGACACTGCCCTGTGGGGCACAGCAAAAGTCCTTTGGCAGCCCAGTATCCCTTTAGGTCATATCACCTTTGGTTTAAGTCTTTGAAGGTGATAGACTGCGGACACCGGGCCAAAAGTAAGTTCATCAGTAGCAGTCCATGCTAAGGGGAGTCACAGAGGAATGCCCCTCTCATCAAGGGCTCTGGAAGGGGACTTTGCTGTGCTGAAGGGGACTTTGCTGTGCTGAAGGGGACTTTGTGTGTGTTCTTGGTGACTGGAGGGACACATTTGAGACTATTTAGTCGCTTGGTCTTCTTTTTTTTGCACAGCGCTGTTTAGTAGAATAACAATATTTGACTCAGTATCAAATGTTCACTGAGTTAGCTGCACCCCACTAGTTCTGAAGAGATGTGGGCTAGTATCTTTTGGGGTCCTATCTTCTTAGTGAGTCTCTTGGTTGAAAGAAAGACCCCAGACACTGCCCTGTGGGGCACAGCAAAAGTCCTTTGGCAGCCCAGTATCCCTTTAGGTCATATCACCTTTGGTTTAAGTCTTTGAAGGTGATAGACTGCGGACACCGGGCCAAAAGTAAGTTCATCAGTAGCAGTCCATGCTAAGGGGAGTCACAGAGGAATGCCCCTCTCATCAAGGGCTCTGGAAGGGGACTTTGCTGTGCTGAAGGGGACTTTGCTGTGCTGAAGGGGACTTTGTGTGTGTTCTTGGTGACTGGAGGGACACATTTGAGACTATTTAGTCGCTTGGTCTTCTTTTTTTTGCACAGCGCTGTTTAGTAGAATAACAATATTTGACTCAGTATCAAATGTTCACTGAGTTAGCTGCACCCCACTAGTTCTGAAGAGATGTGGGCTAGTATCTTTTGGGGGTCCTATCTTCTTAGGGAGTCTCTTGGTTGAAAGAAAGACCCCAGACAATGCCCTGTGGGGCACAGCAAAAGTCCTTTGGCAGCCCAGTATCCCTTTAGGTCATATCACCTTTGGTTTAAGTCTTTGAAGGTGATAGACTGCGGACACCGGGCCAAAAGTAAGTTCATCAGTAGCAGTCCATGCTAAGGGGAGTCACAGAGGAATGGCCCTCTCATCAAGGGCTCTTGAAGGGGACTTTGCTGTGCTGAAGGGGACTTTGTGTGTGTTCTTGGTGACTGGAGGGACACATTTGAGACTATTTAGTCGCTTGGTCTTCTTTTTTTTGCACAGCGCTGTTTAGTAGAATAACAATATTTGACTCAGTATCAAATGTTCACTGAGTTAGCTGCACCCCACTAGTTCTGAAGAGATGTGGGCTAGTATCTTTTGGGGTCCTATCTTCTTAGTGAGTCTCTTGGTTGAAAGAAAGACCCCAGACACTGCCCTGTGGGGCACAGCAAAAGTCCTTTGGCAGCCCAGTATCCCTTTAGGTCATATCACCTTTGGTTTAAGTCTTTGAAGGTGATAGACTGCGGACACCGGGCCAAAAGTAAGTTCATCAGTAGCAGTCCATGCTAAGGGGAGTCACAGAGGAATGCCCCTCTCATCAAGGGCTCTTGAAGGGGACTTTGTGTGTGTTCTTGGTGACTGGAGGGACACATTTGAGACTATTTAGTCGCTTGGTCTTCTTTTTTTTGCACAGCGCTGTTTAGTAGAATAACAATATTTGACTCAGTATCAAATGTTCACTGAGTTAGCTGCACCCCACTAGTTCTGAAGAGATGTGGGCTAGTATCTTTTGGGGTCCAATCTTCTTAGTGAGTCTCTTGGTTGAAAGAAAGACCCCAGACACTGCCCTGTGGGGCACAGCAAAAGTCCTTTGGCAGCCCAGTATCCCTTTAGGTCATATCACCTTTGGTTTAAGTCTTTGAAGGTGATAGACTGCGGACACCGGGCCAAAAGTAAGTTCATCAGTAGCAGTCCATGCTAAGGGGAGTCACAGAGGAATGCCCCTCTCATCAAGGGCTCTTGAAGGGGACTTTGCTGTGCTGAAGGGGACTTTGTGTGTGTTCTTGGTGTCTGGAAGGACACATTTGAGACTATTTAGTCGCTTGGTCTTCTTTTTTTTGCACAGCGCTGTTTAGTAGAATAACAATATTTGACTCAGTATCAAATGTTCACTGAGTTAGCTGCACCCCACTAGTTCTGAAGAGATGTGGGCTAGTATCTTTTGGGGTCCTATCTTCTTAGTGAGTCTCTTGGTTGAAAGAAAGACCCCAGACACTGCCCTGTGGGGCACAGCAAAAGTCCTTTGGCGGCCCAGTATCCAGTTAGGTCATATCACCTATGGTTTAAGTCTTTGAAGGTGATAGACCGCTGACACCGGGCCGAAAGTGAGTTTATCACTTGGAATTCACCGTTTTTCCCTTGGAAGAACCAGCTGTTTTCTCCATATTGGATGGTGAAGAATTTTTCAGAGATTATTGCTCTGTGCTTTGAAGAATAAGACATAAGACTCCATACTGTATTGCAGTCTTTTTAAACAGTCTCTAAAACACTCCAGCTGATACTTTTTAGTGATTTTTAAAGTAATAAAAATTTAATAAACTTTAAATTATTGATCAATATATATTTTTCATTAATAATTTAAAAAATTAAACTAAACTCTGGCACAACAGCCCTAGTGGGTGAAGGCCTACGATGCCCATGATGTTTGGATCACCATGGGTATCTGGAGTGCAAGGCATATGTTCGAATTAGGTGGTAACCCTAACGCGAGACCCCAGTGATTAGTTCCCAGGCACTTTTGGCCCTCATTTTATCAACCCACTAAAGGGATGAAAAGGTTTAAAGTGGACCTTGCCTTGCCCGGGATCAAGGAATTGAACCCTGGACCTGTGCCGTGGAAGTGCTAAGCACAACCATTGTGTATAATTAAGTTTGACTGAAATTATAATTACTTCAACTCTTGCTATATCCTGTAATAACTTTTATGTAAGGAAACTACCTTTGTTATTTTAACATTTTAAATGATTTTATTATTAATTATTAAAAAGCAGACACATCTGTTTCTTTCTCATTGGCTTTACAGCCCTGTGGGCCGTGGCCTTTCTTAGAATTCTATGGCTACCTATTCCCTTGAATTTTTTTAAATGCACATAATTGTATTTTAAATTTTTTGTTTGATTGAAACTTAATTATTTATTTTATTTATTACTGTATATTTATGAATTACAGTATTTTATTTCATTTGAAACAAAGTTAGTTTCCTTACAAATTTTTCAATATTGAGAAGTATTTTTTGTAATTAGATTTTTATCATGCATCCACAGGGGCGTAGCCAGAGCCCCCCCCCCCCCCCGAAACTCAGAAATTTTCCTTTTTAGACCATAGAAATCCACTAAAAATACCCCCATATCTCCTTACAAAGTATTAACCCGGCGTTACTCGCGCTAATTTTGCCTATGGGTGAATAACATAGAAATCGGGCCTCGGAGGCCCAACGCAAGTAACGCCGGGTTAATAACTCTCCAAAAAATTTTCTGGCTCTACGCCACTGTGTATTCACTAAAATGGAAAGTTTTCCATTGCCAGCTGAAATTGTACTCTCTTTAAACTTGTGGAAAAAAGAGTCCAAAGTTAAAAATAAAAAAATTAAATTGTTAATTCCTTTAAAATATTAATTTATCACATCACAATATAAAATATTTTTGATCAGGGATATGATTTTCATTGCTGAAAAATATTTAAAATTATAAGTTTTTTTTATTGAGTATTTTGAGAGTTCATTTTAATAAGAATAACTATCTATTTTAAAGAATTTTTCATCCTACTTTTAATTTTTTTAAACCCAATAAATTAAATGAAATTACTGCAAAAGACCCAAAAGTTGATAACATCAATGATGAGAAAAAACCTTGGATGTATTTTCTAGGAGTTATTTATTTTTATTTTATACTGCTTGGTGGTTCTTTTTGTACTTTTACCTTTATAGTATCTGTCACAAGGCCCACCCAATATTTGTTTTCAATTTCCAGTATCACCTATTGTGATCATAGACACTTTATTACTCCGCCACATTTGACTATGTAGAGTTAACCAGGGGTTCATGTAGAGAAAAATTAGTTTCGTTTAAGAACCCTTTTCAAATATTCCAAAATTTATAAACAGACTCTTAACTAAAGTCCTTACAGATCAAAAGTGGTTTGAAAATTGATTTCAAAATGTATTTCTGTATGTTTAAAATGGAGTTTACCAGATTTTTGACCTATATTTGGGTGGCTGCATTAAAATCCCTGTTTTCCCCAATCTCCATTTGATTTTTCAGGAAAATTCCTGAAACAGGACCCTGACAGAAAAACATGGATGAACCTCCCTGTAAACATAAACTGTAACCGAGTAACAGTAGAACTCCAATTATCCGAATCAATCGGGACCAATGATAATCTAAAATTTGGATTATTGGATTTTTCCCCCCAAAAAAAAGAGTGCATGGGGTTCTTGGCCAGCTGTTACTTGCTTTAAAGTATGGATATCTGAGCTAAGATATTTTGGCTTTTACGCAAAAATTCAAACACAAAATGGGGTTTCCCATAGAACTTAGACCCAAAAGACACTTCAAAAGAATCTCTTTCAAGTCCGTTTTTTACGGCCTTCCATAGTTTCCTCTAAGAACTTTCGTTTTTCGAGCACTGACACTAGTAAGGTTTGAATTCTGGAAGCAGTTTCAGTAGTAGGAGTTGGGATAGTTGGAGTTTTACTGTAGAGTGACATGGAGTAGAGTGGCTTATACTGTTGTCTTAAGAAAACTACAAGCACTTCCGAGAGTAGAGCGAGAGAGGAGATAACAGGAACCTTACCTCTGGCATTCCTCCTATACTCAAGTTGAGGACAACAACCTCTTAATCAAAGAGATTGTCAAAGTCGTCGTCTGAGGTCTGCCTCCATGGCTGGCTGGTGGTGTAGGGGCTCCTCTTGGAGTAAGTCCGCTGGACTCTCCCCCTCCAGCTCCCGGCAACCGGGCGGGGAGGGTCATCATCATCCTCATCCTCGTCCATATGCACTGGTCCTTTCACTGCGGCAGCTGCAACAGGTGGATATGGGAACGGTAGTATCTGGAGGAAAATAGAGCTGCTGTTAAGACCATGCCACATCCATAAAAGAATCGTCAGTTTGAAAAAGAAAGTCCTAAAAACCGAATTTTAAGGAAATGTGACTATGGCAAGACCAGGGGGTGGCACTCTGGAAAGTGCCCCCAGGGTTCATGGCGGCAGTTAGAAAAAATATAGGACATTTGCTTCTAAAATATAGGACATTTTACTTTAAAAATATTGGACATTTGCTTCAAAAATAGAAGACAATTGCTTCAAAGTTAGAGGACATACGTCCGGAAAAATTCAAAACAGTCAGATTTTTTCATTTATAAATACAGATGAATGAACAGTGCAAGTTAAAGCTTAAAAATATACTTATTTTAGAAATTCAAACCTTTAAAAATAAAATAATGCTAAGATGTAAAATCTATAGCATTTTTTATAATACTTTCGAATGAAAAATAACAATTGAATCCTTTAATTATCTTTGCTATTTAAAAATTGATGCTTAACTATCACTATTGTTGATTGACGTAGACATACCTATTCTAATCTTTTTTTGCATAAGTAAACTTTATGCTTAATATTACAAAACTACAATATAATCTAAATAAACATATTAAAAAATTTCCACATAATTGAGGAAAATTGTGAAATTTTCTTGTTTAAATTCATAAGTAAATTTTTACTAACTTATATGCTTACTTTAATTGCATAGTAATTATCCTATAAAAACTGACTTTTCATTCACAAATTTATACTATATGAGCAATTTGGTTACCTTACTATCTTTTACATGTTTCCTTAACTAAGTATTTTATTTAAATTTATGTTTGGAATCAATTTCAGATCTTATGATTATGGCTAAGATTTCCCATGCAATAACATCTTTTCAGAAAACTGATATTACAGAGATCTCTCAAATTCTACATATTCCAAAGAATTGTGAAAGATTGATTTAGACCATGTTTATTTTACATATTTTAACTTATTTGGTTCATTAACATATTAAAGCTTTAAATACACTTATATAATAACTTTTTTAAAATTAATTACATATTTTTGCTATATATTCATCCTTTTTTTAGTTTTTCAAAAATAATCACAAGCCGTGCCTAGTTGTTTTTAAAAACTGTAACATATCATGTGGTTACACATCTAAATTGTTGAAATCTAATGCTAAATTTAGCAATTGTAAGTTGTGAACTCAGGGTTGTCAATTATTGGAAGGTGTCCCTTTCGTATTTCCCGTTTATTTTTACTTTTACAGGTGGGTTTTTGTACTTTTTTCTTTCTTTACAGGGAATTAAAATCCCAAAAATGACTGAAATAACTTCCTATAAAAACTTAAAGCTCACAGTTTTTTAATGTTTTCAGAATTCAGTAAAAATGATTTGAATTGATTAAGCCCAAACTTTACACTTATTATTACATATTTACCTAAAAATAAATGCATATAATGAGTTCATTGTTATAAGTTTTGAGTTCTTGTATAATTTTGACTGTTTCAAAAACATTTTTAAATTTCCATCAGCAGTTTAGTTTAGTTAGCAGAATGTTGACATTGCTACAAGTGGAAAGCATGCAGAACTTCCCCCGGGTTAACAAGCTTTAAAAATATCAATGCAAATTGAGAGTGATGCAATGATGGGAGAGAACCACAGATGCAATTCTGTTAAGCTGTAGTTTTAAATTGTAACTTAATATACGAAAAGTTGTGATAAAAAAAATTCCAAATACCGAAGGAGGGTCTGGGGGCCCTCCCCCAGAAAATTTTCGGAAATTTAACTCTAAAAAAACTAGTTTTGGTGCAAAATATAGGACATTGATTGACAATATAGGACAGCCATGAACCCTGCGCCCCCCCTTGGAGACCCAAAGGGTTCTCAAAATGAGTAAAAACCCAACTTTTACAGGCCTAATTTCAAAATTTTTTCTGGGGGAGGACCCCCATTAGTATCAAATAGGGGTATGTATTTAGAGTTTATTGAAAATCCCCAAAATTTTGACATTTAAGGTCAAAAAGTAAAGGTAGTGTTGAAAAGTACCCCCCTTAGACTCAACATTTCTGAAAATGAGTTAAAACCCTACTTTTACTCGTCAAATTTCAATTTATTTCTGGGGGAGGACACCCATACCCTCAATGGTACCCCAAGGGATCTTGTCTGGAAAAGTGCCCCCCTTGTAGCCAAGCTGGATCCGCACCTGGGCAGAACCAGAGTGTTTGTTACAATGCATCATCAATGTGAATATCAATGGAGTCAAACATTCATTTTATAAGAATAGGAAAAACATAGAGATTATAATCCAATATTACTTTGGTTAAATTTACACTACAAAGAATTGGAAACAAATTAACTCTAATTTTTTCGAATTTAACAAAAAAACCAATGATTGCTTATAATGAGGTATTCTCACGTTTTGAGATTACATTTAATTAAAATATTAGATAAAAAACCATGAAGAATAAGCCTAGTTTCTGAGATACAAATTTTGAAATTTCATTTTTTGTTTGGGTGCAAAAACACTATCGTGCGAATCACAAATCATGCGCTGTGATGTCACATCCAATAGAAGCCCGTTTTCTGATAACGTGACTTTTCTGACATTTCGCCGAAAATAAAATTGAATTTTAAGTTATTTGAAACACATTTTTGAACTTAAAAATCAGAAATTTGGTAGTTTTAAACCATAATGTATCAAAAAAGCATGAAATCAAGCAAATCCCTCACTCATGCAAATACCTCATTGATTTTGCCATGGGGGTAGTTACTTTTTTACTCTTCCCGCTCATGTGGCAGAGCAAAGTTTGGAGACTTTTTTTGGTAAAAAAAAGTAGCAACTCACCACCGGTATGGGTGGAACTGGAGGTAGACTGATTGGTGATGGCAGCGGTACTGGTAGAAGAGGGAGAGGCGGTGGTGGGGCCCGTACAGTTGGAGGCCTGGGTGGCATCGTCCACGCTGGAGCAACAGGTATGACTGGTACCACTACTGGAGCCACGCGAACAGGTGCTGCCAATGTCGCAGCTGCAGCTGCTCTTGCCGCCTGAAAAAAGAAATATGTGTTAAGTGAGGTGTTACTTAGTGTTCAGATTTTCAGTTCCTCCAATGAATGAAAAGTTACAATCTCAAAGTAGCAATTAAAAAAAGTATGGGGGTAATCACAAGTTTTCAGGATTTTTTTTACTGGGGTCATCTATTACTGATTTCAACATTTCTGCTCTGTTTCCCCCCCTCTTTTCAACAATGTCATACCTCCAAAAACCTGATTTTACAGGAAAGAGATTTTAAAGTTGAAAAATAGATTGAATATAAAATTTTATTGAATTTTTTTTCTATGCTGCATTAAGGTGTGACAATCTTGGTGGGGTTGTTCCAGACCCCGAGAACTTTTAGTTTTTAGTTACATTAAACTAAGTTCATTTAAAAAGAGAAAACATCACATGAAAAAGATAAAGAAACACTCAGCTAAATAGGGCTGGTTGTCATGGGTGATTGAGGGATCTTTAAACACCAAAAGAAGACCCCTGATTATACCCTGGATTGATCACCACCTCATTTTATGGTAAATTCAATTTCATTTTAGTTTGCTTTGGATCCATATCTTTTTGGAATTTTAAAAATTGGTACTAGTTAAATATTTCTTAGAACATAGAATCTCGTAGTACCTCTAATATCACGTAAAACATTAAGATCATCACGTAAACATTGAAATAAAAACATTAAGATCATCCTTACTCTTTTATTTTACTTAAAAGTAATTGATAGTTACCCTAGCTTTTGCAGCCTTTTTCTTTTTTTTTAGTGTCTCCAAGAGATCGTCCAACGACACGCCTTTGAATGACTAAAATAAAAAAAAAAGAAATTAGTAGAGAAAAAAATCAAACAAACATTTCTTAATCCTAATAAATGACCATTCTCTTGACTCTGAGTGGAGTTTCATAAAAACTAAAAAAGTATATTTTACGAACATATTTTCAGTGATGTATAAATATGTTTAGAAAAGTATTTTGAACTAATATGCTCGACAAAACTGAATAGAGTAGAATAAAGTATCGGAAGTTCTCCATAATTTTTTTTGGAACATGCAATAATCAGGATCAGCAGGTAAAGATAGTAACGTCACAGAGAACCGAAACCTAAAATTGGGTTTCGATTGGCTGCGAGCGCGAGGTACTGAAAGATTTAGTGGAGGCTCTGGATGCTACCGCCCTCTCTCTGGGGTCTTAATAATTAAATGTCAATAAGCAAATAATTTAATGGTACTGGAATGTTTATATAAATGTTAAACAATTTTATATTTTCCCATCATTGTTCGATATTCAGTGATACTGGTTATATACTTATTTTAGAAAGCATATTTGACCGATATTTGGTGACACTGTTTTCCAATGTTAGGTATACCAAATTTAGTAAAAAATTTCAGAAAAAGAATTATTGGGTAACATTGTTTTTTACAGCATACACTGAGAGAAATGGCACTTTCAAATCTGAGTAATTCACCAATTTGCTCAACCAATTTTTAGAAATTGTTATTGGAAAATTATTTTTAGAAAATGTACTTAAAAAAGCAATTTGGGGCATTATCTATTTAATGTATTTAGTCTAGAATACACACTTTGACTTTAAACCAGCGTTAGAAATTGGGTAAAAAATCCACTGGTCCGCAACAAAAATTACTGCTCCGACAAATAAAAAAAAAGACAAGTTTAAATATTATAAAGTAACTATTGCACTGAATGTGAGTACCAAATAGGGGGGTAATGTTAAAAATTAATACATATGCATGCAATAATAAGTTACCAACTGTAAATATAAAATTTATATAAAATAATTAATAAAATGAAATTATGAGAAATAAGCAATAGCTCTAAATAATCAAATAATTTTGAAAAAATCTTATTTATTAAATACTCTTCTTGATTAAATAATATTTCATTAACTGAGAAAGTTCATTCAAAATCAACTGACAAATTCAAAAAATAAGAACTTTTCTAGAATAAATTATATGCCCACAAATTAATGCATAACTTAACTGGAGGGAGGGATATTTTTTCACCGGCGGACAAGTGAATTTCTAATTCCACTGGTCCGAGCTGTTTGTAGGTGTCCCGGACCAGCAATCCAGTACAATTTCAAACACTGCTTTAAACCATCATAAAACTTCTTAAAACTAAATTTATTATAAATTATTAACTGGAAACATCGTTAATAATCAAGGTGAATACCTAATGAACATTTACGTAAATACAATAAATAAAATTATAATAGGGCGATTACTTTTGAAACTGAAAAAAAAATGACTAAAGTTTAAAATATAATAACCGAAACGGCGTATAATAACCGAAATATGCCGAACCGATTGCGCGTTCGTATAAACCGATTAATAACAACGGTATATAATATATAATAACCGATTGCGCGTCGTAAAAACGAAGATTAAATAATAATAATAATTTTATTAAAATATTTAAAGATAAAATAAACATTAATACAAAAAAACTATGTTATACGCCAAGGGGAAATAAAAAATCCCGTTTAGGCGTAAAAGAAATTAAATACATAACTGAATAACGAAAATAAAGGGAAAAAATACATTAAAACTCTAAAATAAACACAAGAAAACCACGATAAAATCACACACACAATATAATTGGCAAAAGGCTGAATAATATTTAAAATGAAAATATTTGCTTCAAATTGAGAAATACAGATCCAGGTCGTCGATGTTAATTATAAATTCAAAAATATTTTTTTTGCATTAAAATGAATTGGGACTTAACGAAAACAACGTATAAACGGTGCTTTACATCTGTAATAAAATTCCAAACCTTGTAATGGTAAGAAAGAAATCCCTCTGGTAAATATTTAAAATGCACGTAATATTCTCAAACAAAATTATCAAATTAGGTTAATATTACAAGATGTACTTACCCCAGTACACCTTCGTACGTCACTTCTTAATTTCATTGTCTTGGGGGGAATTGGTCTTGGCATCTCTAGCTCTTAAAAGAACTTTTTTTTTTGCATAGATGAATCAAATAATCTAAGAGAAGAATCGAGCGCGACTGAAGCAATCCGCAATCTGACTCAAATAAATCTGAAGCGAAATAGCAAACGATTTTAAAATCCGTTTGAGGCGGACTACGAAAACAATTCAAACGATAGTTGTTTACAAACTAATATAATTAATCGTTTGACTTTCATGTTTTTTTTATTTCAAATAAATTAAATGGCATAAAAAAGAAAATATAGCTGTTTGTTATACACAACGCAGAGAAAATACACTGCTCACAACAATTAAAGGATATTGGTGGTTTTGGTTCATATTGGCAAGCAAATAAAAAATTTGCAGTGGTTCAAGCATTTTTCATAAACTTTGGGTCATTTCAAAGCTAAAACCATGCAGTTATCAAAATAAAAATTTTATTTTTACTTTTTTTTTATCAAAATTGGAAAATGCACATTTTGGAATGTTAATGCACGTTAAGCAAAAAAACTGAAAAATCTATCAATACTTAATTGAAACCCCATTTTGCTTGGGGTATGCTTTCTCCTGACTTAAAACAACGTTGTGGGACTGTTTGCCACCAGGTTTGTTTGTTTATTTTTGAGGGGCTGGGGTGTTTTCTCCATTTTCCCCTTTTAGAGCATTTTTCAGCACCTGAGCTGTTTGGGAGATATTGGATGGTCAGAAATTGGTTTCTCAAGCATGTCCTAGACTTGTTCTATTGGATTCATGTCGAGAGAACGTGCTGGTCGATCCCTTTCTAGCGATTTCTTCATCCTGAAGAAAATAATTAACTAAGGTAGCACAATGTTTTCTGCAATTACCATCCCTGAAAGTTAAATTATCGCCGATTTTTCCTGCATGAGGGGCACCCAGATGTGTAAGGATATTGACCTTATTATCCTGAACCACTAGAAACGGCCCCTTTACCGGTGGGGGGTCTTTATTCCATAGATAGAGATGGTGCTCTATTTCATCACTCCGCATCTTCAAATCTGACTTCTTCATGTACAAAAAAGGGGTTATTTTGTGTTCCTTGTACCCACCAGACAAAAATCAGAAGTTATCAGGATGAACTGAGGGTCAGATTTGAAGATGTGCAGATTTCAAAATGTGCATTTTCCAATTTTGATAAAAAATAAAATAAAAAGAAAATTTTTATTTTGATAACTGCATGGATTTAGCTTTGAAATGACCCAAAGTTTATTTTTTATGACCCAATGCTTGAACCACTGCAAATTTTTTATAAGGCATTAATTTTTTATAAGGCATTTTTTTAGAGGCATTAAAAAAATCTCAGATCCATATGTGGGTATTTTAAAATGAAGCACATAAAATTATATACGCTTGAAGTAAAATATGAGACATAAATGTAACATAACAATATAAATAAGTTATTATGATTTAACAAACTGCCTTCATAATTTACCTTAAGTTTTTATAAAATTTCATTTAAAATCCGTATGGGTTTTTGTATGGTTAAATGAAATATGTAGTCAATTTTTTAAAAAAATGTACAGGTTTTTAAATATTTTAATTAAAAAGTCGAGGAAAAAAACACGTGACTGAAAACGTTTATTGCTTAAAAAGTAACGATGACATCAACAATCATACCTGACATCATCAATCATACCATCAACAATCATACCATTTAGGGGGTTTTCTAACTTGATTTCGCGTGCTTTTTCGTGATTATGCTTAGTGAAAATAGCCATTTTGTTCCTTAGAATCTGTAGTTTACGAATCGCGATGGTGGACACTTCGGGTCTGCGCAGGGGATGGTCAGAGGCGCAGAAGTGGAAAATCGACGAGTTTCAATTTTGTGTTGTTTGGAGTCAAAATGGTTCCTTTTACTTTTTTAATTTGCTCAAATGCTCCATAATACGAGAGAGGCGAGGGAGGACTAACGGGACATAGAGTTTGGAAAGGATCAGTTCACTCCAGTAGAAGGGGTGGAAGGATAAAGTGGAACGTAAAAATTTGTAAGCCTATTTTCTCTGAGGCGCAGGCTTATAGTCGTCCATTAATGTAATGAAAGGTGCCATTCTTTTCCTTATTTTCAGGCGAGAAAGAATTGCGATAGTAGAAATCTGGCAAAGCTCACTATGGGTAGGGAGAGGGGCAGGAAAAAATTACGAAAATCAGCAATATCTCCTGAAAAATAATTTCTTTTCTGCACCAACTGCGGTTGAATGTTTTGTAAATGGACACCAAAAATGGGTAAAATGCATTAAACCGATTTTCGAACGATTCTTCTACTTAAAATAGGGCCTGAAAGGTGTAGAAAAAAATAAGGGGAAATTCTCAACTTTTAAGTCTTTTAAAAACTTATTTTTCCTCGTGAAGAAGCACTAATTTCAGGCTAATTTTTCCCTTTATACACTTAAGAATACGAAATACCATTGTAGATATCTGGGACCTGCGATTAAGGAGGGGGACAGGGGCAGAAAAAAATATTCCTGTTTGTATACTCTTCGTGAGAGTAAAATTCAAAATTTTCTACTTTTAGTAGAGTCATTTAATTATTTCTCAAAAAATTAGAATATTATAAAGTTTTTTTGTCTTAAATTTGTAATAATTACAGGTTTTTTTTGCCCAACTAACCTTCCCCTGCCTAATACTACAGATTTATCTAATACGTATCATATTCCATGGAGTAAAATTGGAAAATCGAATCCTTTTATGCAATTTTTGCGAGAAATACTCACTTTTTAGTAAAATAGTAAAATGTAATACCCCCTAATATTCTATTTTATCCTCTTACCCTCCAAGAAACAGTTTTAACATGGGTCTCCTTCATATCTGCTATGAAATTTCTTATTTTAGGGATATTTTATCTTATTTAGACACAATTTTCAAACTAAAATTTAATGTATAAAATTTTTCTGCGCCGACCACGGACCCTTGTCTTGATTCCCAAATTTCATTGTCGGGTAACCCATTCGAGAGAGTTGGAAAGAGGAACCGATTTGTTTATTATCACTCTCTTCCAAGAAATTTCACGCCATTTGTCAGAAAATCGAATTAGTATTCCATTTCATCCATTCAACCCCCAAAGATGAGTTTATGCTTCTCAGGATAGACCACCTTGAGTGACCCCAATCAAAAATTTCAGTCCATAAAACCTTTTAAACAGGATAATTACTCTTTTTCTCAGTAAAGTATAATTTTAACTTTTTTTCTGCCCCAATTATTATCCTCGGTCGAGAATGAAAGTTACTTATTGTCGCATTTCCAGTTCTACAGATTACATAGAACCTGCTCAAATAGATTTCTACATTATTTCACTAAAATAGACACAATTTTTTTCAAACATCCCATATAATTCCTTATGTTCCGCTTAACCCTTCCATTTCACCTTCCAATAATGGGAGGAACTCTTTTCTAACGGGCTGTTAGACATGTCAGGTATCTATCTTCTTTATTTGCACCACTTATGACTCTACTAAAAGTAGAAAATTTTGAATTTTACTCTCACGAAGAGTATAAAAACAGGAATATTTTTTTCTGCCCCTGTCCCCCTCCTTAATCGCAGGTCCCAGATATCTACAATGGTATTTCGTATTCTTAAGTGTATAAAGGGAAAAATTAGCCTGAAATTAGTGCTTCTTCACGAGTAAAAATAAGTTTTTAAAAGACTTAAAAGTTGAGAATTTCCCCTTATTTCTTTCTACACCTTTCAGGCCCTATTTTAAGTAGAAGAATCGTTCGAAAATCGGTTTAATGCATTTTACCCATTTTTGGTGTCCATTTACAAAACATTCAACCGCAGTTGGTGCAGAAAAGAAATTATTTTTCAGGAGATATTGCTGATTTTCGTAATTTTTTCCTGCCCCTCTCCCTACCCATAGTGAGCTTTGCCAGATTTCTACTATCGCAATTCTTTCTCGCCTGAAAATAAGGAAAAGAATGGCACCTTTCATTACGTTAATGGACGACTATAAGCCTGCGCCTCAGAGAAAATAGGCTTACAAATTTTTACGTTCCACTTTATCCTTCCACCCCTTCTACTGGAGTGAACTGATCCTTTCCAAACTCTATGTCCCGTTAGTCCTCCCTCGCCTCTCTCGTATTATGGAGCATTTGAGCAAATTAAAAAAGTAAAAGGAACCATTTTGACTCCAAACAACACAAAATTGAAACTCGTCGATTTTCCACTTCTGCGCCTCTCACCATCCCCTGGCGCAGACCCGAAGTGTCCACCATCGCGATTCGTAAACTACAGATTCTAAGGAACAAAATGGCTATTTTCACTAAGCATAATCACGAAAAAGCACGCGAAACCCATTTTCGTGAAGTTAGAAATCCCACTAATTGCTTTCCAACAATGTTTATCATACGATGACTTCACATCCCTAACTCTTGGCGTTTTCACGCGCTTTTAAAAAGGGAATTTTAGTTAATTTTTTTGTCAATCTAAACATTTCTCGATCGGCTTCAAATTTTGGGTAGTTGCTAATTTTTGCAAGAAGAATCTATTAAAAATTTTTTTGAAAAATCATGCAACTTCCTCATTTAGAAATTGTACTCGTAAAAAAGCTCAGCCCGTACACTTTTTTGTTACAAATATTGCACCAATACCTGTAAGAAACCGTTGAAATTACTCATTTTTTAACACTTTATCTCATTATTTTAGCATAAAATACAATCATAATTGAGATTATATAGGGATGGAATACGAACGCGAAGTTTTGAAATTCTCGTCATCATCGGAGAGCGAGCGGAAGTCGACGGTGTTCGGTCTTCTCTCCCTGCCGCGCGAGTGAGCTACGACGCGGCATGATTGGGAGGAAACGTACCGTACTCCGGTTTACCGTACTTTGAAGCGCCTCCTGTGGGTAATAGCATTTCGAGTCTTTTAATGACATACATGTGTTTTATATTTTTGGAAAGCCAAACGAAAGGGCTTTCTACATGTTTCGGACAATATGAAACTAAAAACCATTAAACATTAATTAAATACTATATGCAATTTTATATATCACTTTTTTCCCTTAAGTGGCGTCAAATCTTCTATTTTGATGAACCTAGAGCTGTTGCCCAAAATTGCTATTTTTCAATGACCTATGTATCGAATTAATGTCCTGAGGGAATCTTTACCCTTGTTTTTGATTAACTAGCCTCGGCCAATGGGGAGGAGGGCCGGCTGCCGCGACCCGCACTCCCACTTCGGCGCTCGCCCGCTCTCCTCTCGCTTGCCGGAGTGAGCACTCGCAGCTAACGTGGCGGGCCCTCCGATTCCCTCAAATCAGAAGAAATTGAGTATGGAGGCAAGATCATTCAGTTTTCTTCGAGAAGGCCGACTTGCCTGGTGAGGGAGGTTACCTGGTTCGTATCGGGTTCCCCTCCTATCCATACCCGTTTTAGACAGATGGACTGCGGTGCCTGTATCTGTGGAGTGATGGGCGATGCAGACCATTTTGCAGTGGCGTAGCTAAGGGGGGGCGGTCCGCCCCGGGTGTCAACGTGTCAACCCGAAGGGTGTCAACGTGTCACACCCAAACTAGTACATGGCACTTTTTTCAAGTTGTATGCTTTCCTTGAAAAAAATTTTAAGTCACTCTACTAATGAAATAAATTAGGGTTTAACAAATCGGGTGTCACCCCTCAAACTATGTGGGAGAGTGATACCGAAGTCTTCGAATTTTGCCCTAAGTTGGTAAATATGCTTTTCTTGAACAAAAAAAATTTATCATCCTGGAAAATACTCATTTGGCTGGCTACCTAGGAGGGGTGACACCCAAGCTTAAAAATTTCGATCGTAGTTTTAAATATAAACGTAAGAAACATAAGTGTAAGAATTGATTTAAATAATTAACAGTTTTTAGGGGTATGAACTGGGGTTTCCCCCATCGAGCTTTATTTAGAATTTAGATGATACAAGCTTTCTCGATCACACATAAATGTTTTTATTGAGCGAAAAAAATCATTAAATAAATAAAAAAAATTAAATGAGTTATAAACCCATTTTGAGAGGGGTGTCATCAAAGTTTTTCAAGTAGTTCAACAAGACAAATTCAAATGAAAAATACTATGGGATATAAACCCTTCAACCCGGGTGTCACCCATTCAGCTAGCTGGGAGGTGACATTCAAATTCAAACTCTAGTTTGAATAGTTTTAAAAACCAAGGTAAAGGGTTGGCAGAGAAAAAGTCCTTCATACAGATATTTATTTTAATCTTAAATGAGTAAATTTTAAATTCACATTTTACCTCACGAAAAATCTGAATACTCCAACTGTTTCATCTTCTGGTTTCGCTAGCCATCGTTTGAAAATTTTTCCCACATAAAAAGGGTTTTATCAGGGGTGTCACCCAGTGTCACAAATATCCAAATATAAGTTTGTTCACTATGTTTAAAGATCCCATTTCAAAAATGTTTCTAGGGGAAGGCCCCCAGAACCCCTCCTTTGATTACTTGGAACTCTATTAACTGCAATTTCTATTACATTAAGTTCCGCAAAATGCTAATTTTAGCTACAATTAATGTATGAAAAAGCTAGATTGAGCCTATTAAAAATGCTTTAGGAATAATATTTTAGGCCTCTCTAGAAAGAAATTTCCCTGTACGCCAATGGATTGAATTATCCGAATATGTTGACCAAGGGCGTAAAAGGGGGGAGCCCGAAATTCGGACTACGTTGTATACAAAAACAAGTTAAAATCCTGTTTTTAGGGTCAAATTTCCAAAAATATCCTGGGAGAGGACCACAGACCCTCTTTTGTACTTGGAACTTTGGTTAAAATGCAAATCCCACCTAAAAATGTGTATCCGAAATTCGAGCTAAAGGCCTCAAAATTAGTTAAAATTTGAATTTTTGAGTCTATTTTTCTAAAATTTTATGGGGGAGAACCCCCAGACCCCCCTTTCGTAGTTCGAACTCTATTATACATTATAGAATTTTAATAGAATTTTTTCTTGTATTATAGCAGGGGGCGTATAAACTTATTTGTTGTAGTACAGTAGGGCAATCGATATTATTTTTTTAAAATATTAATGAAAGACTTAAATAGCGTTAATGATCTTCTGCATTGTAGAGTAATAAGTTAGTCAAAGGAGGTATTAGGGTAGTGGTACCAGTAACTGACATATTGAGATTTATTTCATTATAATAAGATTAATATTGTGAACTTGAAATAAATGGTGGTCTCTTAATATTTTAGACACTTATCTTTAACTTTATGCAGTATTTATTTTCTACCAAATGTTTCTAAGTTTAGCAAATTGAGAATTTCCATTTTGTGACAAAATACTTCTGATTTTCAGAGGTTGGCTTAATACTGAAATTAATGACGCATATTTTTATTTAATGCCTAAATTGTGCATTATTTATTAATAAGTAAATAAAATCATGCCAAATAATTACTTTTGAAAAAAAAATTATTTATTCATTTTAATTGGGGTGACTGGATCAAAAAAATTGTTTGCACCAGTAACTGATACGGGTGTCAGTTACTGGTGTTTTCGTGAAATTCAAGGAAATTCACGAAAATTCTATAGGGAATATTGTGGAAGCAATTTAGAAGGTTATTGTGCAAGTAAATTTTTAAAATTTAATATTTTTCCGGTAACTCACCCTGTCAGTTATTGGTTCTGTTATTATGTCAGCTATTGGTACCGGCACACAACAGAGCTTTTATTCCGCATATTGTAATAGAACATTAGATGTTATAAAGTGCAGTGGATCGTCTTTCTCACAAAAGAATTTAATACCGTAAAACGGAATGAATCGGATCACTTTTGAAAAAGTTTTTTAAATCATCATAGCTCCGGTTGTGTTAGAGTTATAAAATCATGATAAGTTCTGACTTATTCTACAAATTGTTTAGAAGTTGTTTCAGCCATCAAAAATTATTTTGCGATAATATCTTAGGTTTACCTCGGCTTTGAAGTTGAATACAAAGAAAGGTCACAAAAACGTGGATGTCAAAACTTTGCTTATTGCACCAAAAAAATAACTTTCTTTTCTCAATTTTCAGTATCCCCCGTGTGCTCCCAACTCTTCCAAAGATTTCTTTGCAATCAAATTTTAAATAAATGACAATTCCGATTTTTGCTGAATTTTTTAGTAAAACAAGTCCATTCCGATTACTGATGCGGGGTGAATCGGATCAGTCATAAAAATGGTTGTTTGAAATTTTTTTTGAAAAACTGGTTATAAGTGGAGACCTCAAACATTTTATTTTAGGGGATTTTATTTTATGTATACTTAAGAATATAATGTATGGTTTTGGTAGTTCTGGTGGTATTATTTCTTTTCAAAATGGCGGTTAGAAAAAAAGACTGCAAACGACGATTTTAGGTGCAGAAATCAGTGCAATATTTAGGAGCGCATTATTTTAGCTTTTGAGAATTGCACTCGCTAAATTTATTGTAAAGCGAACGAATTTATTCTTTTCTTCATATGAAAACTCTAAAAAAAAAATACAAAGTAATTTTTCGAAACTGGAAACAGATAAAACAATAATGCTATAGAAAGACTTTCAATGCTTTAACAATTAATTTATTTCAGAAAAACATCTGCAAAACATCTGTCTGGATTTTAATTCATACACCAGATCCCAGCTGCTCAACGAAGCGAGAGAAGTGCTAAAGAACTATGGAAAATTACTAGTTATATGTAATTTTAAAGCAAAATTTACTTTCTTAAACTTATCAAATCATCCCCAAACTTTGAAATCTTAATGTAATCATTGCAAATATACAAAAAAACTTTTATTAGCTATAAATAATGCATTCTTCGCAGTTTTTAAAGCGGCCGAAAAAAAAAATTACGAAAATTGTCGTTTGCGGTCTTCTTTTCTAACCGATATTTTGAAAAGAAATAATACCACCAGAACTTCCAAAACCATACATTATATATTCTTAAATATACATAAACCAAAATACCCTTTATTTGAAATCTCCACCTATTACCAGTGTTTCAAAAAAAAAATTCTAACTTGAACCTTTGGTAAAAAGTATCAGAACTTTTCGGCAAACCCTATATTTTATTAAAAAATTTTTCATTATTTTAGTAAAAATTATTCGCTTCATCTCATTAGACCATTTTAGGGCTACTTTCAGGATCCTGTATCACTTTAAGACATAAAAATTGCTTTTTCTCCACAAAAACTGGCAGTGATCCGATTCACCCCGCATTGAGGGTGAATCGGATCACGGCACTTAAAAATTTGTATAAAATATACCATTCAAGATAATTGATTTTTTTAACGGATTCTTAAAGTATTAATTGGGACTCGAAATATTATTTTCAAAGCCATTCCAAAGTCTTTATTATTAAACTTTTGGCAGCAGTTCGAAGTTCAAAAGTGATCCAATTCACCCCGTTTTACGGTATATTTTTTAAGTACTCTGATAATAACCAATTTCCATAAAGTAACATTTAATTTTTTAAACTTATTAATTAGTTCTTTAATTTATTAGTTTATTTTGTTTTACAAATTATTTTAAGTTGGCACTAGAAAAATACTGATGCTTAGTGCAGAGAACTTCTTTTCGTGTAAAAATATCCTGGATTGTGTTCTATCTCTTAGTTTCCAGTAAGTAGTTTATGTATTGAAGGATTTAGTAAGGATTTTGTAGAATATAAATGGAACTTTTAACTTGTTTCACTATTTTATTGTGCACCTTACCTTCCCCTATCGTTCGAGAAATCTTTTATTGTTAAAATTTATAGTTTAAATACAATTTATACATTTTTGTTAATAAATTCTTATTAATGCGAAATCGCTTTGACTCTGTATCATATTTATAGTAAAGTAAAATGGTAGGTCTTTTAATGTCCCATAAATGACCCTATTTTATGTATTTTTATCAAAATACTTTTTTTCCCTTTCATTATTTTGTAAAATAACTTTAGAGGTGAAATATATTTGCTTTTATTTTTTTATGTTGGCTAAAAAAAGGTAGCATCCTATGAAAACAGCTTATTTATTAACGGCATTTATTGGTTCCAAAATTTTCCCCGGTTTGTCAGTTACTCGTGCAGCCACCATGACAACTTAAAAATATTTTTAAAATAGTAAATAATTACTTAATCAAACAAATAGTACTCTAAACTAATGTTGAAACTTCATTTAATTTTTCAAAACAAGAAGTTTTTCCCAGGATAGTTTTATTCAGTAGCAATAGCTAATTAATTAATTTACTGCTCTTAAAGTGAAAGTTATTGGTACCACTACCCTATACCCTATCTTGTTTTTTACTTAAGGGGCCGTCCATAAATGACGTCATGCTCAGAGGGGGGGAGGGGGTCCATCAATTTGTGAAAGTTTGTGCCATGAGGGAGGGGGGTTTAAAAATTGTGACATTACATCTTGAAGCTGAAAATCAATGAAAAAAACACTTAAATTTTTAAAACGACCGACTTATTTTTCTCTCAAAAGGCATTTTAAAGGTTGATAGAAAAAATACTTTCCAGAACAGGGAAAATTCAGCTCAAATAAAAAAGTTGGTTCTGGGCAGTATCAAATTCGTGTATTAGACATTGTTGGTTTTAGAGCGTGACATATGACAGAGGGGGGGAGGGGTATGAGGAAGTGTGACAGTTTGTGACAAAGGGGGGAGGGAGTAAAAAATGGGCAAAATGGGCAAAAAAGTGTGACATCATTTATGGATGGCCCCTAATGTATTTAAATTTATACAGATAGGGCCGTCGAGGTTTTAATAGCTGTCTTCGACAGCTTCGCGGAGCTATATTATTGCACATAGACACGACATCAGTGCTAGAAGTGCAGGGGGACGCGACCCCCCACTTTTCATAAAAGTATCCAACCGCCCCCCTACTTTTATTTCTACTAAAATTCATCCCCTCACTTGTAAAATCCCTCCTTCCATTAAAAAAAACTAGAAAATGTTGCTTAATATTTCTTTTGTTAGTAACCTGCTTTAAAAAATAAGTTTTTTCACAAGTTAAATGAATATGATAATTTTAGTTCTCTCTGAGTAAAGACTATAGTGAAACTAAATTTCTTGCATTGAATCATAGGTAACTGAGTCTGTAATAATATAAGGAAAGGAAGAGTATTTGTAAATTATACATGTTTAGTCAATTTAAGAAAACATTTGATATCTAGGGTTGATCCTGTTATTAATCCAAGGTTTACCAAAGCTACATTTTTCATCTTAAAAGGAAAACTTTTTTTGAAGTAGAAGTATCTTTAATTTATTAGCTTTAAGTAAAATTTGAGCAGTGTTTTAATTAGGTTCTTTAAATGCTTGTAAGGCAGAAAATTTAAGGATCAGAAAATGCATGAATAAGACGTACTTGATAAAAATTAAGACGAACACGAAAATTTCAAATAGGGGGAAAGGCACCTCTTGGGGGGGTCAGGGGTTTGGCACCCCCCTTTGTTTGACCCACTTCTACAATTGCATGATCAGTATATTTAAACGAAGCTGATATTTCAACTACTAGCTGAAACTGCATGGGAGGGGTACGTGAGGAAATATATTTTTCCTTTAGGGTACAATCTTGAAAAAGATTGAGAACCATTAATATAGAGTCTACAGAGTTTCTCAAACTGTGGGTCGCGACCCACTGGTGGGTCGCCAGTAAGTTTTTGGTGGGTCGCGAGAAGATTTTTAATTTTTCTGAATATGAAGTATCTTTTTATAATTTTTACAAACGTTTTATTGACTTTTGAATTATAAAAACTATTATTTGAATTTTGAAATTCATCAAATTCCCATATAGTAAAAAGAATAAAAATTTAAAGGAAAAATTACCCTACTTGGTGTTGAACGGAAAAGGCAATAAATGTAAATACGTACTATGTGTGTCCCTTTAATGTGCCTATAATGCAAATCAAATCGGTTATTCAAATAAGATTTGAAAAAAAAATCAGTGTTTCTCCCCATTCACACAGGGGGGAGCAATGCAAATTTTAAGAATTTTCTTAAGAAATGATGCTACTTCAGTTTATCCCATATTGCTAAAAAAACAAGTTAAAACCCTGTTTTTAAATGTCATATTTTAAAATTTTCTCTGGGGGAAGACCCCCAGACCCCCTTTTTATTGTAGGGATCATTGTTAGCCCAAAATTAAACTATTTCATACGCTCAAATTCATATTTTAACTTTTAATTTCCCTAAAAAGTTAATTTCTCTTCTAATACGTGTATGCAATAATTTATTGTTGTAAGTAAATAGTTGGTTGATACCCCCAGTCAGAGAAGTTAAAATTCTGTGAGGGGGGCATGAGATAATTATCTCAGTTCAGTTAATTATAATTAACTGAAGTCGGTGGGTCGCGTTAGATTTTGTTTCTCTAAAGTGGGTCGCCATGTTAAAAAGTTTGAGAACCCCTGATATAGAGCAATGGTTCCCAACTCAAATATGTCTGCGGACCACTTCGCTTAAATTTGAACCTCTGCGGACCATCTCTATCCCTTAACTGTATCTTCAAAATTTCAACATTTTTTCAGTGCATTCATTCCTTACAGATGGTCTAAAATTTTGACTTTTTTCTGAAGTAAGAGAAACCGAATCTTACAATGTTTCTAAATGGAACTTAGAAAATCAAATAATATGTTAAACGTAAAATAAAAATTAACATTACATTAATTTTATATATATATAATTATTTAAAAATATACCTATCTTTTATAGAAGACAGTTAACCATTTTATCAAGCTCTCACGATATTCAACAAATAAAATAGAATCCATTATTAATTACGATTGTTTATTTAATTCAGTAACACTAAATTAGGAAATTTAATAAGAAAAATTACCTTTTTTCTAAATGCAACTTATAAAAGCAAATAATTAGTTAAACTTAAAATAAAAATTAACATTACATTAATTTCATATCTATATAATTATTTAAAAATATATCTACCTTTTGAATTAGGAAATTTAATAAGAAAAATTATCTTTTTTTCCAGCAATATACCTAACAAATAAAAACTTCAATTTATCTCATAGGAGAGGCTTAACCATGTATGTATAGAAGAGGATAATACTTTACAAAAAATGACAATAATTGTTCCGATGAGTGGAAATGGTGTTGGTTTTAATCAATCCCAGTGTCTTCTCATGAATCTATTTACCCTGGAAGAATTTACACCTACACACAAGTTACAGGTTTAAAAAACAACAGTAAAAAATTCATTCTTTTTTTATTTTTCATAACCAACAAAAAAGTTAATATTATATTATTAGTATAGTATTTAAATTTGAAAGAAAGTAATTAGCTTCAAATTAAACTGCAGGACAAATAAAATAACCAGGAATTGTGTTGATCACAAAATTGCAAACTGGACATGCACTGACTGTGAGTTGTGAGGCAGAGGAAATTCTATGGGCAAGGCTATCTGATGTTTAGCCGCGTCGAAAGTCAATAATTATTTTAAAGGAGTGATTAAAATAGAAAATAATTTTTCAATAAATTTATATAAATTATAGCAATAAATGTTTCTCATATTTCCCTTATATCTCAGAAATTTTCTCTTTTCATACCACGATTTCTTGGAGATTCTCTGTTTGACCATAGCATCCCAGTTTGAAGTATCTTTCAACACTTCCACGCTTCGCTTCGTATCAAACCAAGTATAAACCCGATCATATTCGATTCTTTATTTCCCCCGACGCCTCTCAGTTTTAATTAACCTGATGCAATACCTTTCCACATCATTCATTTTGTTTCTACTCTGTAATAAACTACTGTTGAATAAAACTGTGGAAATAAGAGAAATGAACTAAGGATTTTAAGGAGAGAAAGAACTTAGAATTTTTTATTAATGAAAGGTACGATTTTTTTTACTTATATTTTTCGAAGTGCATATTTGGACGGCCGAAACGGCCAGTGGCGCATGCGCTGTAGGTCACGTGATTACGTAGCAGTCTCGGCGCTTAGTGATGGAACCAATGGAACGCCGAGCCGTGGAAATTACAGTAGAGTTTAGTTGAAAAAAAGCCGTCCAAATATACAATGCCTATATTTTTGCGTCTGTTGTGTTTTTACTATTTCCTGGAATGTGTGATTTGGAAAACTATTTTGTTTTAAATTTCCACACATCTTTTGGATAAGTTTAAAAATATTCTTGCGGACCACCTCTGAAGGCCTCACAGACCACCAGTGGTCCGCGGACCACCTGTTGGGAACTTATAGACTATAGAGGGTCTCGGTAATAGGAGCCTTTTCTCTCAGCGGTGCCACTTTTTATTGTGGTGCTGCCATCTAACGTTCGACGGTGTAACTTTTTTAAACTCGAAGTGGTGCTGCTTTCGATTGGGATACGCTTATAACGAGCATACTCGATCCTAGTTTTTGTAAATGGAGTTTGTAAAATATTTGATACACGTTTTTGTAAAAAAATATATTCATTAACGAAATGAGAGGAAAAACATTTAAAACGTGTACAAATGAACATATGAAACAAACGAAAAAATAAACATATGATGCGGCAAGGGGAAACAAAAATCTCGTTCTGGCGTAATAGAATTTAATTGATTGAAAATTCAATGGAAAATAACAGAATGGCAAAAAACACACACAAGCACAAAAAAGGCTGGGAAAAGATTTCTTTATACATTGAAAGACGCTGGATAATATAAAATACATGGAAATTCTACAAGTAAGATCAAGTAAGACACAATATCAAGTAAGACACAAATTCATTGTGATCCAATTAAATAATTAATTTTTAATTCAATCAAAATTATTGGATTTAAATTTAAAAATCAACGCAAAATCGTGAAGCGTTCCACATTTTTAGTATATGTACTTGCTTCGGCAGTACAATACCAATACCAGTAGATAAAAGCATGAGTACCACCTCCTGCATGAATTTTCAAAGCCCTGAGCCATTTTGTTGTATACGTACTAGAAATTTGCTAGCGTTAGAAGCAGCAAAGTAAATTTTCTTGTCATTTTGTTGGCGTAAAATATCAATCAAAAATAACGCTCAAGTGGACATTCAGCATTTTATTCAGTAGAGGCACTACTAAAGTATAGTAAGGTTCTAGAAAGGTTTTATTTCCCTGCTTTAATATACGTTGGGACGTGGTAAGCTTGAACTGGTAGATGGGGCACATTCGTACACCAAAAGATGGGGCAGATTCGGACAGTGCGAATGTGCCTCATCTTTCCCATTTTTGATTATGAAAGTGATATATATGTTTATAAGTTCAGTATATTTAATAACTTGAAGTTAAGTTGTTTTTTATTGTAATTGTTTCAAAATTTTGGTGATAATAGAAAAAAATATCTTAAAAAAAGCTTCAGTTTTAAGGAATTTGGACCCAGATTTAAACATTGAAGAAATAAATGTCCCTGTAATTGTTTAATGCCAACTTGGACTTAAGTGATTTTATTCTAATAGAATTTGCTACTAAAAAGAAATTTTTTTATGTTGGTCAAGTATAGAAAATTTGGAATTGAATGATGCTTATTTGGAATTGAATGATGCTTATTTAAAATTAATGATGAAAAACTTAAAAAAACTTTAAAACTAATGACGAAACTTTTATTTTCCCAGTAAGTAATGATTCAACATCCATACAAAAAGATAATATATTAAAAGTTCCCCAACCGTCAGTTTCAGGTGTTAATAAGAGAGCTGTTGGTTCACTTTCCTTTGGAATAAAACTTGACAGTTAAAATATCGGTTGTAACTTTTTCTATCTAATTATATTATGTGAAGTATATCAATGTGCAATGTACTCTTCATTACTTCAGCTGTTTTCCTCATCAAAAACTTAGGTGTTCAATATTTCTGAAGCTGTTTTCGTTTTGTAAAAAAATCTTCAATTTAGAGGGAAAATATGTATAAGTGCCAAATATTTCGTTTAATAATTCTCACTTTAAAGTGCAATAAACTTTTTAGTTTGTAAAAATAATTATTGTATAATTTTTTGCATGTGTACAAATGTGCCCCACACGTGTGCGAAACTGCCCCCATGGGGCAAATTCGCACGAAATTTCTCGTTTTTTAGATTGATGATGAAGGTTAGAAATTCTAGATGGATGCGAACAATTATCGTTCTAAAATATCGGGAAAGGTCTTGAATCCGAGTTCGTTTCAATATTCCATCTAGATCCAGAGAAATATGCCGAAATGCACTTTTTGTGCGAATGTGCCCCACTCTCCCCAATCGCTTTTTGCAGCAAAATCAAATAAATTTTTTCTCTATATATTACTAACATTGTATATAAACAAGATTAAATTTCAAATTTAAAACCAGGATTTTTTAAACTTTAAACTTTTAATGGTCAACCCGACTGAGGACTTCATCAGGGGTCACCCCCAGCCGAGTTTTCTTTCCATTTTGACTTTTGGGTAATTTGTTTTAAATTAATGAAAATATAATGATTTACTAACATTGTGTGAGTTGAACTTTTTCTTGAATACCTCCTACTTAAACCCTCTCTGCACCAGAACAACAAAACCATGTAGAAGTCTCGTATGTGATCTACATGAATCAGTGAAGTCACTGATGAGAAGAAAATAAATTTGCGTGTTTATATCATGCAAAAATTGAGCTCATAAGTAGGAGCCTCGTATGAGGCCCGTGTGGTGGCGAGAGAGTTAAAAATATTTTGGATGCACAAGTGTCTAGCTAGGGTACACCACTCCTAGATTCGAATAAAATGGTTTTCTATTAAAATTTATTAAATAAAAATTTAGAGTTATTATTTGTTTCCTTGGTTGAGTGTGTCAATAGCTCAGTGGATGCACATGTAGTTGGAGTGCACCACTCCTTCATTCGAATAAAGAGTTTTTCTATTTAAAATTTAGAGTTATTGTTTGTATTCATAGTTATGTGAATCAATGGTTCAGTGGGTGCACTATACTCGGTTGCAACTTAACTTGAGCCTGTAGAAATATTCTGAGAGCAACCAAAGAAAGTAGTTCCCCGTGCGGTGTCGGAATTTTGAGTGAAATTAAAAGATTCAATTTTAAAATATTATTAGTTTTTTAAACCCACACATATTAAGCGTCTTTTTATCATCCCGATTTGCAAAATATTGAGAATTATTTTTTCAAGTGGCGCAGCGCGTAGTAGTACATTTGTTAGAATAAAACGTCAGGCTCAACTTAAGTTGCAATCGAGTATAGTGGCGGGATCATACTCTAGTCTTAGGTTTAACAATAACAATAATTTTTATTTACACACAAAAAAAGTTACATATTAAATCTAAAAAAGAAAAAAAAACACAAAATTTAAGTTGGCATATGAGTTACCCAGGGGTCATAGGCCCGTACGGGTAACCAAAAAGACATTAACAGATGGATTAATATACACAGAATAAGTGAGAAAAAAATATAATACATACATGAAAATATTGTAAAAAAATATGTGAAACCAATATAGTTAGTAGAAAATCTAGACCATTGTACGCTAGCTTCAGAATAAAATTGTAATTAAAATTAAAGAGCAATTCTAGAAATTTCTCAAAAGAACACCTCAATATTTTCTATTGTTAAAATGTAGTTTTTTAAAGATTTTTTAAATTTGGAAGGAGATCTCTCAGATTTTAGATCCTCTGGTAAGCTGTTAAAAAATTTGGGAGATAAATAATAATAATTTTTATGTAGAATTTCTTTTTTTGTTTTTGGAACTAAATATAAATTGTTTGATCGCAGACTATAACTGATGCTTCGAAGATCAGGGCTATTTTCTTGTTTAGTAAAATGAAATATAACTTTAAAGAAGAAAAGGTGACGAAGGGGTAAGACATTTAATTTTCTGTAAGATTCAAGTAAAGGAAATTGATAACTACTTAAGAACTTAATAATTTTGTTTTGAATTTTAATGACTGGATTTATATTTTCTAAGTAATCTCCTCCCCAGACTGTAATACCATAACTTATTAAGGTGGACACAAATTGGAGCCGAGCGGCGAAGGCGAACAGCCACGAACACGCTCTGCGCACGCGTAACTCGGAGGCTCTAAGAGCGGCGCTTGCGCAGAGCGTGTTCGTGGCTGTTCGCTACGCCGCTCGGCTCCAATTTGTGTCCACCTTTATAGAACTCACCCAAGAGTGATACAGCTGAAACAAGAACTTTTTATTAATTATCTTTTTAATAAAATAAAATTTATGGAAAATATAGCGAAGTTTATTTGTTAAATATTTTACATGAGATTTCCATTTTAAATTATAATCTACGGTTAGTCCTAGATATTTTATAGAAGAGACTTGTTGAAGAGGGGGGCAATTACAGTTACTACAGTTATTATTACAATCGGGAAGATGATAATAGAGACAAAGATTTTCAGAAGGTCCGTAAATACTAAAATTTATAAATTTGGTTTTATTAATGTTTATCGATAACTTATTAGCAAGGAACCAGTCTTTAATTACCAAAAGGTCATTATTTATGATATTTTGTAAATTACTGTTTACAATTACTGTTACTATTAAATCCACTGTTTTTCTATTAAAATATAAAAAATCCAAATTCAGAGTTATTATTTACGTCTATAATTGTTTGAGTCGATGCCTCAGTGGGTGAAGTTTCCCAGACCTAGGTTCGAATGCACAGAGGGTTCTCAGTTCAAACCCCACTAACTTAACTTCCTATTTTAGTGCATTTTACAGCTAAATTAAATTTTAAACGCTGAAAATACCACTGCATGCTTTGACAAGTAGCTGGTTCCTAAACGTCCTTTATACAGGGTGTATCTGAAATGGTGCAACAAACTTTCAGGGATGATAGTACTCATCAAGACGAACAAGAATCGGTATAGAAAGGGGGTCCCAGATCAAATCCCAGGGAGTTAAAAATGGAGCGACACCCCTAAAAATCATTGAAAAATTCAATTTGTAGAAGAACTACTATTGGTAAAAACTTAATTATGGTCTCAAAAATTGTGGTTCAATATGATCTTTAAAATTATCTCAAAAGTTTCACTTTAAAATTTGTTTTATTATGAAAAAAGTTAAAAAACAAAAAAATGTAAAAAATTTCCCAAAACCTTATTTTGTATTTCGAAATCCTTTCTTTTGATTTGATAATCTGAAAGATCATAGTTGAAAACCCTTAAGTCCAAAGTTTCACGTAAATACAATCAATATTAAACACTTGAGATACTTTTAAAGTTTGTTTTTTGGGTGCGCAAGCAGTTTTTTAGAGCTGTTTCCAGAACAGCTGTTAGCGCACGCAAAAACAAACTTTAACAGGATCTCAAGTGTTTGATATTGATTGTATTTACGTGAAACTTTGGACTTAAGGGTTTTCAACTATGATCTTTCAGATTATCAAGTCAAAAGAAAGGATTTCGAAATACAAAATAAGGTTTTGGGAAATTTTTTACATTTTTTTGTTTTTTAACTTTTTTCATAATAAAACAAATTTTAAAGTGAGGACTTTTGAGTTAATTTTAAAGATCATATTAAACCACAATTTTTGAGACCATAATTAAGTTTTTACCAATAGTAGTTCTTCTACAAATTGAATTTTTCAATGATTTTTTTGGGGTGTCGCTCCATTTTTAACTCCCTGGGATTTGGTCTGGGACCCCCCTTTCTATACCGATTCTTGTTCGTCTTGATGAGTACTATCATCCCTGAAAGTTTGTTGCACCATTTCAGATACACCCTGTATAGCTAAGTTGTTAGAGTCGTGGTGATGTTGTACAGAAGGTACTCAGTTCAAACCCCACTAACTTCCTGTTTTAGTGCATATTTTACATCTAAATTAAATTTTAAACACTGACAATTCCACTGTATGATTTGACCAGTCGCTGGATCCAAAACGTCCTTTATAGCTCAGTTAGTAGAGTCATGGTACTAATGAACAGAAGGTACTCAGTTCAAACCTCACTAACTTCCTATTTTAGGGCATTTTACAGCTAAATTAAATTTTAAACGCTGAAAATTCCACTCTATGCTTAGACCAGTAGCTGAATTTAAATCGTCCTTTATAGCTTAGTTGGTAGAGTCGCGGACCTATTGTACATAAGGTACTCAGTTCAAACCCCACTAACTTGACATTTTACCACTAAATTAAATTGTGATCATTGAAAATTCCACTACACACTCTCACTAGTAGCTGCCAGCACAACGTTCTTGATGGCTCAGTTGGTAGGGTCGTGGTCTTGGCGTATAAAAGGTTCTCACAAGGGGAGGATCCCAACGTGTCATCACCGATTCGGTTCATTTTTGGTGTGTAAATAGTGCATGACTAGGACATCAATTTGTGAAAATATTAAGAAGCAACTCTCAAAAGTTTAGGAGAAAATTGCGATTAAAAATTTTAACACGTAGTTATATATCTGAGAAAATTCGTGTCTTGCAAGCAGATCGTGGCAAAGAGGTAAAAGCCGCGACTCTCATTCCAAAGGTATCTGGTTCGAGCCTCGGTGGGTACCATAATTTTTATTTAAATTTTCCACACAATTAAAAGCACAGATACGAAGTTAAGTAGTACATACATATTTATAATTATCAATTTTAAAACATTTTTTAAATATTTTTAATATTTACAAAATATTAGCTGGCTAATTAACTTGCCTTATTTTTCCCTTGGATTTATTTTAACAATCTAATCAGACACATAACAAACCCTTTTAGCATAACAAAATTGCGTACTTTCTTTTGAATAATTGGGGATAAATTAAGGTTAAACTTCAACTATAAAAATGAAAACTATTTTTTTTTGTTTTGAAAAAATATTTTCATTCCTTGTTTCCCCAAAAAATAATAATTAAATCCAATTTTTTATGATCGTATTGTAAATATTATATATTTACCAAAAAATTATTTATAAACAAGAAAAAAATTTTAAAATTAGTAATTAAATATTATTCTAATTTTATTTCGTATCTGTACTCTTAATTGTATGGAAAATAAAAATAAAAATTATGACACCCACCGAGGACCAAACCCGGAACCTTTGGATTGGGAGTCGCAGCTCTTACTTCTTTGCCACAATCTGCTTGCACAATACGAATCTTTTTAGATATATAAGTACATGTTAAAATTTTTAATCGCGATTTTCTCCTAAACTTTTGAGAGTTGCTTCTTAATATTTTCACAAATTGATGTCCTAGTCATGCACTACTTGCACACCAAAAATGAACCGAATCGGTGATGACACGTTGGTATCCTCCCCTTGTCAGTTCAAACCCCACAAACTTAAATTCCTATTTTAGTGCATATTTTACATCTAAATTAAATTTTAAACACTGACAGTTCCACTGTATGCTTTGACCAGTAGCTGGATCCAAAACGTCCTTTATAGCTCAGTTAGTAGAGTTGTGGTACTAATGTACAGAAGGTACTCAGTTCAAACCCCACTAACCCCCATTTAGTGCATTTTACAGCTAAATTAAATTTTGATCACTGAAAAGTCCACTATAACTACACACTTTCACCACGGCTAAACTTGATCGCGACCGTAGGTTATACGGCTTATCCACTTTCCAAAAGATCAAAAGAGCCGACGCACGGCCGACGGCGCCGGAAGTTTCCAGTTTTTACCGCTTGAGGGGGTACCGCGCGTAATGGCTCGTTAGGGTTGGTTGGTTGGTTTGCTTCGGCTCTTCAAAATACGCAGTACACAGAAAAATCCTAACACAGGTTCCAAAACGATATTTTCAAATTCTGGAAGGATTGGAGGGCGTATTATTTTTTTTATAATATATAATTATATTATATATATTTTTTGTCGTATAATTTTTGTTTTTACGTTCTAAGAACACTTTTAGTCATTTACCTAAGTCATAAAAATACAAATTTATGATTTTTCATGATTGTGATTCATTATCGTGATCATGAAATTTATGATTTTTTTTATTCTTCACCATACTACCAACCCTGTGAACTAGCCACGAAAAATAATCAACCCGGTTGATGACCAAGTTGCTCGTCTGTGACTCCTTTTAAGCATATTTATCTTTGAATCGTATGAAATCAACCAACCAATAATTATTTTCCAGTGGAATGCCATGAATGACAGATAGATGGCGCTAACATCGTACATCCCAGTTTCTTGAACCTACCTTTTCGCGTAATTGCGCAAGCCGTATATAAACACAGTTAATCCAGTCTAGCCGTGCTTTCACCAGTAGCTGCTTGCAAAACGTCCTTGATGGCTCAGTTGGTAGAGTCGCGGTCTTGGTGTACAGAAGGTACTCAGATCAAACCCCACTATCTTAACCTTCCTATTGTAACTGTGTAATATCTGCCTCTCTTTATGATCTCAACTTTCATAATAATTGTCTTCTAACTAAACATATGCAAAATGAGCATTATTTTCTATGAGTACCTGATGTTGCATCTGACCTAGAGGACAGAAACTGGTGACCGAGTTGAGTCCGTTCACCCGTCGAAGATGTCGGGGCTCGGACGAGAGGAGGTCGTCCTGGCGGACCTGATCTGCTCCCCGGGGGGTCGCGGGCCTAGGGGGTTCTTCGGACAACCCCCGAAAGCCCCTTCGCCCTGGGGACCAGCAGAGAAAGGTCCATCAGGAAACCAGTTTTGCCTAAAATTTTTAACCCACGGTACAATCTGCAATTTGTGAACGGTCCCTTAACTAGATGCAATATGGAGACGGTCCCCTTAGTTATCAGATTGCAAAATTTTGACTCCATTACTCGTCTTTGGCCCCTGTAGAAAGGCGATATCTTATTGCTGTTAACTGTAACTGCATCAAAAAATTTCATTCAAATTACTTTTAAATGAATGCTTCCAGGATCGAATATCCAAACTTTGAAGCTACAGAGGCATACCATACCACCAGGCCAACGGCTCCACATCAGTACAAAGGCAATGGTTGATGTGCATTTTATTTTAAAGCTTCCTTCAAAGTAGAAGACTTTAGTAATTTTGCAAAAATCTCGAAAACCCACCATGGTTTCACCCGTGAACCTACTGCACTGAAGACCGGCACTAAACCAACCAGGCCACTAGATCCACGTTGCCAGAAGGCAATGGATGAAATGTATTTCATTTTAAATCTTTTTTAAAGAAAAAGAACACAAATTATAAAATCCCAGAACCCCGCCAGGGTTTGATCCGGGAACCATTGGCTATGAAGTCTGGCACTTAACCGACCAGGCCACTGGATGCACGTCCCCAGTAAGGCAATGGATGAAATGTATTTCATTTTAAAGCTTGTTTTAAAGAACAAACTCAACTTATAAAATCCCAGAATCCCGCCAGGGTTTGATCCGAGAACCTTCGACTATGAAGTCTGGCACTTAACCAACCAGGCCACTGGATGCACGTCAGCAATAAGGCAATGGATGAAATGTATTCCATTTTAAAGCTATCTGTAAAGTAATTATCGTAATTTATAAAAATCTCAGAATCCCGCCAGGGTTTGATCCGGGAGCCTTTTGCACTGAAGACTGGCACTTATCCAACCACGCTACTGGATCCACGTCAGCAAGAAGGCAATGAATGAAATGTATTACATTTTAAAACTTTTCCTTTACGTAAAAACTTGAGTAATTTCATAAAAAATCTCAAAATCCCGCTAGGCTTTGATCCAGGAACCTTCCGCACTTAAGAAAGGCACTTATCTTACCAGACTACTACTGGATCCACATCATCTAGAAGGCAATGGATGAAATAAATTTTGTTTTAAGGCTTTCTTTAAAGTAAAAAAAACTAAGGTAAATGTGGGTATAGTGGACACTTTAAGGAAAGTTTTTGCTTAAATTCTCAATAAATACCAACCTATTTGCTTGGAAACCGTTATCATCCTATTTTTAGATTAATTGGATCTTCTTCTTTCGATTTTACCATTAAAAATTTTAATTAAATTGGGTAAAGTATTTTAAATTAATTTTCAAAAAGTACTCCAAATTGCATCTATAGTGGCCACATAGATGTAGCTGTTGTATCTATGGTGCCTCTTGCATCTATTAGTGGACACCTCTCTTTTTCTGCCTATATGAGGGGTTTATGCATGAAATTGAGGGGTTTTTTTTGGTATAGTCGTTTATTTCTAATTAAATCTTCCTTCCCAACGAAATGTATTTTATATCAAATCAAAGTATACAATATATAAAAATCAATGTCTGTTTGTTTGTATGTATCGTTTTTATTAGGTCGCTTTGTTGTCTGTCTGTCTGTTCGGGTGGAATTTAGAAATCGATTTTTAACTAACTTCCCGAAGAGGTAGAGGCTTGAAATTTTGACCACAGATCAGATATGGATGACAATGCAATATTATCTCGTTGTTTCGGTTAAATTTGCTTCCCCTGAACCCCCAGGGGGGTTTTCGGGTTTCTCTAACTTCCCGAAGAGGACTTGAAATTTTGAACACAGATCAGATCTGGATAACAATGCAATATTATCTCTTTGTTTCGGGTAGAGACTTGAAATTCTGAACACAGATCAGATCTGGATAACAATGCAATATTATCTCGTTGTTATATTTATTTATCTTTAAATTATTCGATTTTATTAGTTCTACATTTTAACAGGGGATTCAAAAAAGTTTTTCGAAATATCAAATGAACCTATCTACAAAACAAATGGCCAAAGAGACAGCCACACAACGTAAGCGACGTTTAGAAAAGAAAAAACAAAAAAAAGAAAGAAGACGCTTCAAGAGGAGACTGAAGCAGAAAAGATCACAAGATTGGCCAAAAGACGAAAGCAATCTGCAGGAGCTTCCGAATTGCAGCGGAATGTTGAACTCGGTAAGGCGACGAAACGAATGGCTCAAGCGAGATCAATGGAGACAGTTGACGACTTGTGAAAGATGCAGAGCGACATTCTCTGGCAAGAGAAAGGGAAACATCTCTGGAGCGCACATCTCGACTCGCTAAAGACGCGCAATTAAAAGTAGTGCTGTTTACTAACGTTTCCTTGATCATCATTTCGTCAACCTTTTTATTTCGTTGTATAATACCAGATAAACCTACATAAACTTCAAAATTTTCCAGTGACAGTTATGCCATAATCTACTCAATATAGTTTTAATAGATTATACGAAACAAAACTAAAAAGCAGAAAATAATTTATTAAATAAAAAAAACTTTTTAAAAACCACGTTTTTATAAAATGCACTAAAAAGTATAAAATAATTTTTTACATTAAAATGCACTAAAAAGTATAAAATAATTTTTTCTAACTTCTTGTAAAACAAAAAACGTGGGGCTCATGCATTAGACATTAGATTATAACCAAACAGCACAAACATTCACGATTCGTCCATTATTTTCATCTTGTATGACGTAATGCCGCTATAACTTATAGTAGCAATTACGTAAACTTGACATAGTTTGTACAATCTAAATGTGTATCAATTATATATATTATGAAAGAAATTGTGTTAAATTCAGATAATTCATCGGCTTCTTGCGTATAATACCAAGTACCTATATAATCCATGAGCCCCACGTTTTTCGTTTTACAAGAAGTTAGAAAAAATTATTTTATACTTTTTAGTGCATTTTATAAAAACGTGGTTTTTAAAAAGTTTTTTTTTATTTAATAAATTATTTTCTGCTTTTTAGTTTTGTTTTGCAGATTATAAAATCTATTAAAACTAAAAACCCCCTGGGGGTTCAGGGGAAGCAAATTTAACCGAAACAACGAAATAATATTGCATTGCCGTCTATATCTGATCTGTGTTCAAAATTTCAAGTCTCTACCTCTTCGGGAAGATAGTTCAAAATCGATTTCTATATTCCACCCGAACAGACAGACCGACAGACAACAAAGCGACCTAATAAATTTGTTTTTCTTTTCTAAACGTCGTTTACGTTGTGTGGCTGTCTCTTTGGCCATTTGTTTTGTAGATAGGTTCATTCTCATTGATATTTCGAAAAACTTTCTTGAAAACTAATAAAATCGAATAATTTAAAGATAAATAATATAACAACGAGATAATATTGCATTGTTATCCAGATCTGATCTGTGTTCAGAATTTCAAGTCTCTACCCGAAACAACGAGATAATATTGCATTGTTATCCAGATCATTGTTATTCAGATCTGATCTGTGTTCAAAATTTCAAGTCCTCTTCGGGAAGTTAGAGAAACCCGAAAACCCCCCTGGGGGTTCAGGGGAAGCAAAATTAACCGAAACAACGAGATAATATTGCATTGTCATCCATATCTGATCTGTGTTCAAAATTTCAAGTCTCTACCTCTTCGGGAAGTTAGTTAAAAATCGATTTCTAAATTCCACCCGAACAGACAGACAGACAACAAAGCGACCTAATAAAAACGTGGTAATAACTATTAAACTATACCACGTTGATCTACTCGCTCCAGGGAAGGTTTCTGAAGAATAATAATTTAAAATCGATGCATCCTAATAACTTTTTTGGTCAATTTTATGCTTAAAAACCCATATTTCATGCCTAACTTCAGGGCAAAACCACATTGTTGTAAATATCATAAGAGAAGATGTAACATTAATTGTTGTAGGCATATTCTCGATTGTTGTAGATTGAAATCGATTGTTGTAGTTTAAAATCCATTGTTGTAGCATAAACATAAAAATGGCTCCTATATTTAAATATTTCCCCATTTGGACTGGCGAAGCCCATCTGTAACACACCAAATAATTTTTTTTAAATTGGACTGGCGAAGTAAATCTGTTAACACACCAGAATAATTTTCTTTAAAAATGGACTGGCGAAGCTCATCTGTAACGCACCAAGTGATATTTATTTTTAAAAAAACTGGTCTAGCGCGTCAGTGCTAGTATTGTAGTAAAACTGGTTCAAATGTGTTCTTTAGAACATATTTAAATGGATAATTTATATTTATGTGTATTAACTGTACCCCTATAGCCCCTATAATTTAAGATTAAAAAGTGCTACTTAGGGACGACCAAAGCTTATAATGCACTACCGGTGAACGAAATGAATTAAATCCGAATTTCTTCGAAGGAACTCCCTCATATGATACCATTTGTTGTTGAACTGATGTTTAAATAATAAAGGCCAGTGAAATAACAGTACGAAGTGTATATTTGGACGGCCCAAACGGCCAGTGGCCCATGCGCTGTAGGTCTCGTGGTTACGTAGCAGTCTCGGCGCTTAGTGATGGAACCAATGGAACGCCGGGCCGTGGAAATTAGAGTAGAGTTTAGTTGAAAAAAGGCCGTCCAAATATACAGTGCCATAACAGTAATTAGGCCTCCCACTGAACTTTTAATGCAAAAAGTACTTTTGTGCGAAAATGCTTGTTTCTAGCTGATCAAATCCAAAATTTACCCTAAAAAGAGGGATATTGTACTTTTTAAGATCAAAAACTTTGAAATACCTTTTTAAACCCTTGTAGATTTCTTTTTTTAAGTAGAACTTAACTTTAAACCGTACAGATTGGAAATGACATGAATTTCTCCTATACCAGAAATAAAAATAAATTTTATCTTATGAAATTATTAAAATTACCTCTCTTCAACATATTAGGGGGAAGTTTAATTGAAATCTTCTTTCATCAATATATGAACAAAAATTTACAAATACCAAACTATTTTCTTAACTTTAATAATCTTCTATGGTGAGAAATAACTCAATTCAGTTCCGATCTGTTCGATTTAAAATAAAGATATGCGTAAAAATGAAACTTATAATGATATTTTAAAGTTTTTTAACTAAAAAAGTACAATAACCTTCTTTTTTAGAATAAATTTTGTATTTGATCAACTAGCGAAACAAGCATCTTCGTAGGAAACCATTTTTTTAGTAGAAGGCATAATTACTGTTATTTTACTGGCCTTTATAATTTAAAACATCAATTTAACAACAAAAGGCATCATTTGAGAGTTCTTTTGAAGAAAATTGGAATTTAATTACTTTCTACCACTGTAGTGCATTATAAGCTTTGATGAGCGCAACGTCCCTTGGTTAGTACGTTTTACTCTTAAATTACACTGTTCAACAATGAAAAAATTTCCTTGATGAAAATAATCATTTCTTATAGAGTTTGGGTCGCTGAATACGAAAATCACCATTAAAATTCTCAATTGACTCAGGATTTTCGGGGAACAGCCCCTCCCCCTTTTACGTTTTTCGAAGACTTTATAACTTTAAACTCGATTTTCAGGGTCAAAAAGCATTGCTTTAGTCTTCAAATTGTCCCCCAGGGGACAAGAAAGGTTCAAATTAATAAAATATGATAAATTTATAACAAATGGCTAGGTTTAAGAGGTAATTACCCCCCTAAAAATGGAAAAAATCGTTAAAAATAGTAGGATTTGTTATACCCTATTTGTTTTGCTTATTTTTTACGCAATTCCTCTTTGAAGGGCCCTAACCTTTCCCCAAGGACCCAAATTTGATGGCAATATGCAGCAATGATTTTTACTTAAAGCGGTTGAGCTGTTAACGCCCCCAAAGTACCCACAGACGGGTTTGCCGCACTTAAGAGTTCAAATGCAGTGCTAAATAAAAGTCCAAATGCCACCGACTGAATTTTAGCTAATTCTTTTGTAAAATGACCTCGTGAAGTCAAATATGACACCCATTTTCCTCCATCGCCCTCAGTTTTTAAGAGGATGCCCCTTAATTGTTATCTACAGCCGTGCAACTATTAACATCTTGAAACATGGAATCCTTACTCCCTAAAACCGGTCAGTTGTTAAAGAACTGAAGAGTTTCTACTTAGGATAGACCCAAAATATAAAAAAAACGTCATTTGTCATCTTTTCAAAATCATCATTATTCATTCCTGAGCTCGCGAGCGGCTATGCAATTCTGGAAGTCATCCGAACTCTTCCGCGGGGGCTTTTGGGACGCTAACACCTCAACCAACTTTTGTTAAAATTATTGCTGCATATTGTCATCAAATTTGGGTCCTTGGGGAAGGGTTAGGACCCTTCAAAGAGGAATTACGTAGAAAATATGCAAAATAAATAGGGTATAAAATCCGACTATTTTTAACGATTTTTTTGTGTTTTTAGGGGGTAATTACCCCATAAACCTATCCATTTGTTATAAATTTATATTTTATTAATTTGAACCCTTTTTTGTCCCCTGTGGGCCAATTTGAAGACTAAAGCCACAGAGAAAAATCCTAACAGAGGGTCCAAAACGATATATACGAAAGTTGGATGGTTATGAGGGCGCCACGATGAACTAAATGATTGACAGAGAGATCAAACCTGTGATTGACTGTCACTTAATCTTCTATTTTCGAAGGAGAAGGAAAAAGTTTTTCTAAACCAATCAGGCTTTTCCCTCCCGCCTCTCGTGACGTTGATGCGATCGCAGAGCCAAAATAGCCCCACAACCATCCAACTTTTCGATTTCCATTAGCGCCTATGGCGACGAGCATCCTGAAATCGAGCCTGAAATGGCCTGAAAATCGAGTTTAAAATTATAAAGTCGTCGACGAACGTAAAAAGGGGAGGAACTGTTCCCCGGAAATCCTGAGTCAATTGAGAATTTTAATGGTGATTTTCGTATTCAGCGACCCAAAATCTATAAGAAATTACTATTTTCATCAAGGAAAAAATTGTGAAGGTCAAATTTGTTGAGCAGTGTTATAGGCACTAGTACATTCAAATAACCTTAAATAAATATAAACCATCTAAAATGTCCTAAATTAGAGAGCCTGTATACGAGAGAGAGACGACAACTCGCTTAAAAGCGTCTCTGCGCAAGGGCGTATGCAGGCAGGGGCAGGGGGGGGCAGCTGCCCCCCCCCTAGAAAATTTCAATCACAATTTTTTTTGTATATTGCATTTACGAACGCAGTAACATTTTAGTGTTTGTCATGGATTTTCTATGTTTCTTGTAAAGTACAAGCGCACCAATGCTAATACATCTACAAAGTAACACCGCTAACGCATTTTATCCCCTCACGCCGTCCGTTTGCTGACCGGAAATTACCCCAAACACGAGTATAAGAAATCCGACGGAACAAATCTCGGTCGGGGGGGGGGCAGATACCCTAGAAAGAGATTTGTTGCCTTTACTGCCCCGAAATTTTGGAGAACTGATAGTGGGAAAGAGGGGTGGTTGGAGCTAATTGCTTCCAAAAGGAGAGGAGAGGGGTGAGGCTGTGTTTGTTTAGATAAGATTCAGGTTTCTTCCCGTCTTTTCGTGGCCACCTGCAAACCAGATGTCTATATTTCTTGGACATCCAATGAGAGGACACTGGTCACAAACTTTCAGTTAAACATTCACACGAAATCCCAGAACGACCTAGCAACAACTACATACTTCGACAGTTCAGTTCGTGCTTCGTCAGTTTAAGCGTTTCTGCAGGCTGCAATTTTAATTTTGTTTTACTTATAATTAAAGAAAGCTCACTGATTATTTTAACCGAAAGGCGTGTGAAAGCGGTGAAAATGAAGAACCGCCGAATGTTAAAAAGCCAGCTCCTGATACTTCAACCTTCTATGGAAAAGGTAAGTGCTTGAGCTGATAAAATTAATGGAATATGGAATAATATTAGGGTATTTAATTAGGGTATTGATTTGAAAAAAATTCTTTTTGAAGTAAATCCGCTATCGGATAGACCCCGCGTACCTTGGAGAACACTCAAGTTGCCTAATTGAGTGTTCCCCAAAGAGTTTCAAAATGAGATGAAACAATAGTTTTAAGAGGCAAATTTCAAAAAATTTCTGGGGGAAAACGCCCAGTCCCCATCGAAATTTTGACTTCTATGTGAAAATTTTTCCTTGGAATTTATGTGGTTTACAAGGAACTGTTCTCTTCAAGTGTAATAAAAAATGTGTCTCAAAATGAGCATAAACACTATTTTTTGAAGCCAATTTTCAAAATTTTTCTAGGAGAGACCACAGACTCTCCCAGACTTGGAGTAACTCAGGGGTGTATATAAGAGGTGTATTACTGTACCAAAACCAGTTAAAACCCTGTTTTTGGTCAAATTTTCGAAAATTTTCTGGGGGAGGACCCCCAAACCCCCCATTAGTACTTGGTACTTAATTATTCAAAAATAAGTTCATCGAAATCGAAATCCTACCTAAGAATAATATGTCTGAAATTCCGATTGAGGGTATCAAAGCCAAGTTAAACCAATATGTGTTTTTAGGGTCAAATTTCCAAAACTTTTCTAGGGATGAACCCCAGATCCCCTTTTGAACTTAAAACTATTATTTATTTTTTTTACATTAAGTTCATCAAGCTGCAAATACCTAAATATTTATATCCAAAATTATAACTAGGAGTATCAAAAGTAGTCAAAAAAAATTTTTTTTAGAGACGAATTTCCCCAAAACAAATGTCTAGTTACGGCTCTGGGAGTTCAAAATCTTGAGGGGCCAGAATCAACAGAAACTATTTGACAAAAACAACTAGCCACAAGCGGATTTCAAAAACAAAATTAAGTACATAAAAAGGTTTTTTCAATGTCTCAAATCAGAAGGTATTACTGTCAGGAATTTTTTACACGTTTTATTGAAGCCATTTGGCCCATAAAACCTATCCCATCCTAACTGCGAGAAACCTTTTTTCGTTCATATCTAAGACCTCTGCTGTAAAAAAAAATATAATCTCCTCCTACAAATGAAAATCCTGAATCCGTCACGAACCAGATTGAAGCTGATGACTTTTTACTAGTGTCGTCCCCGGATAAACAATTCGGTGTGAGATAACAGAATTAGGAGGGGGAGTATATTGAGTATTTTTGATAGTGATGTATGGTAATAAAATGAAAATTTCCAAGGGTGGGGGGTAATTCCCCCCCCCTTGGCTACGCCCCGGCTGCCCCCCCCTAGAAAAAATCCTGCATACGCCCTTGTCTCTGCGCATCCTTGCGCGCAGTTAAAACTGTCCAAATCTCCAATTCTGTCCAAACTGTATCATGCCGCTTGTCTCGCTCCAATGCTAATCCTATGGAGGGAAACCTGCGGTGAACAGAAAACGCCGTTGACCAATCAGCGCGCTATACCGGGTTGTCGCCTCTCTCGTATACAGGCTCTCTATCCTAAATAACACAATAACAATATAATAACGTTATTAGTTTCTAATAAAAAATCATGAACAAAGTGAGATGACTTGAACTTTGGTTCTTTAGTTGTTTTGTATAAAAATCTTAGAATTTTGACTTTTTCACTCCTATGGGTCATGTAATCGCTTTCTAATTAAGGTACAGTGCCCAAACTTTGCCTGAATAGTTTTTTCTGTAGGTCTAAGAAATTGAGGGGGTGCCGTGGCAATTTCATAACACTTTATTTTTTCCATAGAAAAGTGAGCCATCCTACTCAACATTTTATTGGCACCACAGAAAATAAGAGACAGACCGGTCAATAGGCGGGGCTTATCCAGAGAGCTCAAGTGGCGCCTGCGACAAGCGGTACCGGCATTAATCGATTAATTTAATATTTTTTAATCGAAATCCTTATAAATTTTTTTGTTGACGAAACTTGCAATATTCGATTTCAAAAGTAAACATGAAGTTGGTGTAAATCGTTTAATCGTACTCTTTTAAATTGTTTTCAAGATTTATAAATCATTTTAACAGTGTCTTATTGCATTAAGGCACATATTTTATCTAGTTTCTTCTCTATTTTGCAATGCATTGGAAAATCTGTGTTGCATTCTTGAACTTGATTTTTAAGCCTGATAGAATTCAGTATAATTCGCGTTAATTATAGGCGTATGTATTTAATTCAGATGAAAATGTATACTAGTATATATTTTTATTGTCAAGAATTCATTTCAAATGTGCCTGGGATCTGGGACTCGTATTTACAAAAGATGTGTTCGTTTAGATTCACGAGGATTGCAACTTCATTTACACGTCATGTTTGTCTTAAAATGCCAAGGGATTATAACATACTTTTAGTTTTTGAAATATGAGATTTAATAAAATCATTTAGATTCATTATTTACTTGTGTGATTCTTGATTACTTTATATTTAAGCTTGTATTTTTACAATCGGGTTTTTCATCTTATGCGATCACGAAATTTTGTTGATGAACAAACCTTAATGATTTAATTTAAATTTTCTATTATACAAATTTTAAAAAATTGTTGAAAAAAAAGATATTTTTAATTTTAAAAACAATTTAATGGGCTTATGTGATCGCCAAGGATCGCGATCCTGGTGATCACATGGTCGATGGATTACGTCTTCGCAAAACGCCTCCAATGTTGCCAAACCTAAAAGCTTAACTGTAACCACAGTTTTAGTGCAGGTACCGTGGGTTGAGGGCGTTCGTGTTGCAGGCCGCCCATTGACCGGTCTGTCTCTAATTGTCTGTGATTGGCACTGTCTAAATCCACGAAAGTAACAACTCAACACTAACGCATTTCGCTATTGCTTTACTGCTTAACCAACGATTGTAAAAGGGTCACGTGATTTTGACAGACTCGGAGGGGAGAAAGGAAGATGCTGAGGGGCAGTTGACCGAAAGAGGAAGATACATTTGTCCCATGCTAAGTCACAGAGTACTAGAACAGAGAGTCCGTCGCCATAGGCGCTAATGGAAATCGAAAAGTTGGATGGATGTGGGGCTATTTTGGTGCTGCGATTGCATCGACGTCACGAGAGGCGGGGGAGAACACCCTGATTGGTTGAGAAAATTTTTTCCTTCTCCTTCGAAAATAGAAGATTGAGTGACAGCAAATCACAGACGGTTTGATCTCTCTGTCATTCATTTAGTTCTTAGTGGCGCCCTCACATCCATCCAACTATTGAATATGTCGTTTTGGACCCTCTGTTAGGATTTTTCTCTGTGTGCTAAGTGTTAGCGAAATTTGTTAGAGTTGAGCTGTTACTTTCGAGGAGCTAGATAGTACCACAGAGAAAAATCCTAACAGACGGTCCAAAACGATTCAAAAGTTGAATGAATGTGAGGGCGCCACGAGGAACTAAATGATTGACAGAGAGATCAACCCTGTGATTGGCTGTCACTCAATCTTCTATTTTCGATGGAGAAGGAAAAAGTTTTTCTCCCCCGCCTCTCGTGACGTTGATGCGATCGCAGCGCCAAAATAGCCCCACATCCATCCAACATTTCGATTTCCATTAGCGCCTATGGTGACGGACCCTCTATTCTAGTACTCTGTTGACAGTACCGTAGGTTTTAATAGCGAAATATGTTACTTTCGTGTATTTAGTCAGTGCCTTACGATAAATCTTACTCCTAATCATAGGACAAATGAATCCCAGTTGTTACCCAAAAATCTTTGCAAAAGAGATTCCATATTTAACTAGCTCCAAGATTCTGTGTTAACTCAAAAAGTCTTTGTACAAATAGCTCCATATAACGAACGCACTAATGAATTCAAACGTGTTAAAAGACAATGCACCAGAAACCTTCCAATTCAGAAATGATCCAAAACCCACTATATACAAGGCATTACAACTTAACCGCGCAACGTACTCTATTGATTAAACTATTAAACATGATATACACCAATCTTTCTGAGGCCTTTGAATGTAGAGGGTCTTGTTTAAGCTCAGTGTTACTAATATTTATCCTTTGGTATAAGTCGTTTACTATATATACCATACGCATAGTTATTAGATATTTCCCCCTCTAAATATTTTTCATATTATAAAAGATTAGGCTAGACCCGCTCTAGAGACTTTTGTCAGCGTAACTCAAAGACTAGAGCTGTCACTCTAGAGCATTAGCCAGGGTGATAATTTTGACAAGAATCCCAACTGCGCGCTTAGGGTGAATGGTTTTTACAGATTATATTTTTCTTCCTGTTCAAGTCTATTTAATTTTTTAACACCTTTTATATTTTACTGTTTAATTAATAATTTGACAAATTTAGAAGGTCCTTATTGCTGAAATATTTGGACTTTTAAGAGTTATCCAAGAAAGTTGACCCATGCCAATGTATTAGCGGAATTTCTTAGAGTTGAGTTGTTACATTCGTGGATTTAGACAGTGTCTTTGGACTAATACCAAAAGGAAATGTTAATAATCAGGCCTGCACAACTACTATAAAGATGGACATAAGAGTATATGTTAGGTAGTGGCAGTGTTAACATTACGTGTGGCTGAAATCTTCCTAATAATCATCATTATGCGATGACTTTTTCCCCGATATTTCTTTTTACGGTCAAAATTTTTCTTGTCATCAAGGTTTTTGTATGTGCCTTTAATACCTTTAGCCAATCAATCAATTTTCCACCACCAAAAACCTTGCTAATATCGAATAGGTGATTTTGAAATGTATTCAATGATATCTCACTCCTTATTTCCTCCTGTATCTTCAATACTACTCTTACATGTATTAATTCATTAAAATTGTTTAGTACATGCTACTTATAACTTGATATTGAAGTAGATCATTAATTGAAAGTTTTTTTTTAATGAAGCTCGTGCAGATATTTGATAAACTAATTTTAAAATAACCCTAATGTTTTTATTTTTCAAAAAATAATTTTCTTATTTAATTATATCATTCAATTTAAATTTCTTCAGCAATTTTACCCATTCAAAACAAAGGGGTACTACTGCCTTCTCATAACCCCGGAAAAATATTACAGCAACAAACATTTTGTCCGAAATCCAGAATGCTTAGAGATGTATTCGCATGCTTAGAACCTATTTCAGGACCAAATTCTTCATAACAAATACTGTTGAGGTTCAACTCTTGAACTTTCTGGTCAAGCTCAAGATGTCAAAACACCCAAAATTCCGCGATTCCTACTACAATAAAAAAAAAGGAACAATCTAACAAACTAAATATTTACAAGCCCTCCACGCCACAGCACATTGGCTCCATAAGTTCTGTACCAGCCAAACAAACTGCAAGCTGCCCAATGATTTCGTCTATTTTTTAACCTCATTTTGATGTTTTCAGCTTACGTGATATATTCTTAACAAAAAAAAACTTAAATTTTTTTCCTATGATCAAAATTTTACTTAAATAAGTAGTAAACAATATTGTTCTTAGCTTAGAACAATGCTTTAAAACAAATGAAAATCGTGGCATGAAAAAAAGTTGCCAAATCAGCGATCAATCTGATATTAGCACTCTTTGCAACCCTTGTCATTGTTCGATGCGTTATCACGTGTAGGGTTTGTAAATATGCACCCCCAAAGAATTAGCACCCCTGAATATACACTGGTGACACAAAATGTGAGATTGTAGGGCGCTTGTTGTGCAGGCCAGTTATAAGCGCCAAGTTTTTTTTCCATTTACTTAACCTTTGCAAAGAACGAGGACACAACGCCGAGGGGTTTTCATCCCTCGGTTACGCAATAAATTTATTACTTCTATGACGAATCGAATTTTCTTCATCACAAATTAATCAATATAAATTTAAATCTATCACAAATGATTAATATTTCTTCACTGCATCATCGCGTTTGGTTGTATTCCATTTGCAAACTTCTTCACTAAGTCCTAAAATGTAGTAAATGTCCTAAATAGTCCTAAAATGAAAATAATTATTAATAATAGTATTAATTTATTTATTACATTTATCATATCAACGCTTACTTTACTTCGCAAAATCTCATCCTCTTCCCTCACCATCTCTCCTTATTCTGATCAATGTTCCTTCTCTTCCTTTTTATTTTCCTCTCTTCACACTGACATTCTTCCCCTAATCATCTCTAACGCTCTCTCCATCCCCTCCATTATTAATACTTATCCTTAACAATATCTCATCCTCTTCTCCCATCATCCCTCCTAATCCTTACCAACAATCTCTATTCACATCCCCTTTACCCTTCTCTTTTCTCATCAATCTTCTTAATCATCTCTAACGCACTCTCCATTACTCATCTTTAACAAAATCCCCCTCCTCTTCCCTCAGCATCTCTCCTTACTTATACCAACATTCCCTTCTTATCCTATTATTTTCCTCTCTTCACACTAACATTCTTCCCCTAATCATCTCTAACGCTCTCTCCTTCCCACTACTCATACTCATGTTTAACAAAATCTCATCCTCCTCCCTCACCATCTCTCCTTATTCTGATCAATGTTCCTTCTCTTCCTCTTTATTTTCCTCTCTTCACACTAGCATTCTTCCCCTAATCATCTCTAACGCTCTCTCCATCCCCTCCATTATTAATACTTATCCTTAACAATATCTCATCCTCTTCTCCCATCATCCCTCCTAATCCTTACCAACAATCTCTATTCACATCCCCTTTACCCTTCTCTTTTCTCATCAATCTTCCTAATCATCTCTAACGCACTCTCCATTACTCATCTTTAACAAAATCCCCCTCCTCTTCCCTCAGCATCTCTCCTTACTTATACCAACATTCCCTTCTTATCCTATTATTTTCCTCTCTTCACACTAACATTCTTCCCCTAATCATCTCTAACGCTCTCTCCTTCCCACTACTCATACTCATGTTTAACAAAATCTCATCCTCCTCCCTCACCATCTCTCCTTATTCTGATCAATGTTCCTTCTCTTCCTCTTTATTTTCCTCTCTTCACACTAACATTCTTCCCCTAATCATCTCTAACGCTCTCTCCATCCCCTCCATTATTAATACTTATCCTTAACAATATCTCATCCTCTTCTCCCATCATCCCTCCTAATCCTTACCAACAATCTCTATTCACATCCCCTTTACCCTTCTCTTTTCTCATCAATCTTCCTAATCATCTCTAACGCACTCTCCATTACTCATCTTTAACAAAATCCCCCTCCTCTTCCCTCAGCATCTCTCCTTACTTATACCAACATTCCCTTCTTATCCTATTATTTTCCTCTCTTCACACTAACATTCTTCCCCTAATCATCTCTAACGCTCTCTCCTTCCCACTACTCATACTCATGTTTAACAAAATCTCATCCTCCTCCCTCACCATCTCTTCTTATTCTGATCAATATTCCCTTCGCATCCTTTTTATTTTCCTCTCTTCACACTAACATTCTTCTCCTAATCATCCCTAACTCTCTCTCCATCCCTTCCATTATTAATACTTATCCTTAACAATATCTCATCCTCTTCTCCCATCATCCCTCCTAATCCTTACCAACAATATCTATTCACATCCCCTTTACCCTTCTCTTTTCTCATCAATCTTCCTAATCATCTCTAACGCACTCTCCATTACTCATCTTTAACAAAATCCCCCTCCTCTTCCCTCAGCATCTCTCCTTACTTATACCAACATTCCCTTCTTATCCTATTATTTTCCTCTCTTCACACTAACATTCTTCCCCTAATCATCTCTAACGCTCTCTCCTTCCCACTACTCATACTCATGTTTAACAAAATCTCATCCTCCTCCCTCACCATCTCTTCTTATTCTGATCAATATTCCCTTCGCATCCTTTTTATTTTCCTCTCTTCACACTAATATTCTTCTCCTAACCATCTCTAACTCTCTCTCCATCCCTTCCATTATTAATACTTATCCTTAACAATATCTCATCCTCTTCTCCCATCATCCCTCCTAATCCTTACCAACAATATCTATTCACATCCCCTTTACCCTTCTCTTTTCTCATCAATCTTCCTAATCATCTCTAACGCACTCTCCATTACTCATCTTTAACAAAATCCCCCTCCTCTTCCCTCAGCATCTCTCCTTACTTATACCAACATTCCCTTCTTATCCTATTATTTTCCTCTCTTCACACTAACATTCTTCCCCTAATCATCTCTAACGCTCTCTCCTTCCCACTACTCATACTCATGTTTAACAAAATCTCATCCTCCTCCCTCACCATCTCTTCTTATTCTGATCAATATTCCCTTCGCATCCTTTTTATTTTCCTCTCTTCACACTAATATTCTTCTCCTAACCATCCCTAACTCTCTCTCCATCCCTTCCATTATTAATACTTATCCTTAACAATATCTCATCCTCTTCTCCCATCATCCCTCCTAATCCTTACCAACAATATCTATTCACATCCCCTTTACCCTTCTCTTTTCTCATCAATCTTCCTAATCATCTCTAACGCACTCTCCATTACTCATCTTTAACAAAATCCCCCTCCTCTTCCCTCAGCATCTCTCCTTACTTATACCAACATTCCCTTCTTATCCTATTATTTTCCTCTCTTCACACTAACATTCTTCCCCTAATCATCTCTAACGCTCTCTCCTTCCCACTACTCATACTCATGTTTAACAAAATCTCATCCTCCTCCCTCACCATCTCTTCTTATTCTGATCAATATTCCCTTCGCATCCTTTTTATTTTCCTCTCTTCACACTAATATTCTTCTCCTAACCATCTCTAACTCTCTCTCCATCCCTTCCATTATTAATACTTATCCTTAACAATATCTCATCCTCTTCTCCCATCATCCCTCCTAATCCTTAACAACAATATCTATTCACATCCCCTTTACCCTTCTCTTTTCTCATCAATCTTCCTAATCATCTCTAACGCACTCTCCATTACTCATCTTTAACAAAATCCCCCTCCTCTTCCTTCAGCATCTCTCCTTACTTATACCAACATTCCCTTCTTATCCTATTATTTTCCTCTCTTCACACTAACATTCTTCCCCTAATCATCTCTAACGCTCTCTCCTTCCCACTACTCATACTCATGTTTAACAAAATCTCATCCTCCTCCCTCACCATCTCTTCTTATTCTGATCAATATTCCCTTCGCATCCTTTTTATTTTCCTCTCTTCACACTAATATTCTTCTCCTAATCATCCCTAACTCTCTCTCCATCCCTTCCATTATTAATACTTATCCTTAACAATATCTCATCCTCTTCTCCCATCATCCCTCCTAATCCTTACCAACAATATCTATTCACATCCCCTTTACCCTTCTCTTTTCTCATCAATCTTCCTAATCATCTCTAACGCACTCTCCATTATTCATCTTTAACGAAATCCCCCTCCTCTTCCCTCAGCATCTCTCCTTACTTATACCAACATTCCCTTCTTATCCTATTATTTTCCTCTCTTCACACTAACATTCTTCCCCTAATCATCTCTAACGCTCTCTCCTTCCCACTACTCATACTCATGTTTAACAAAATCTCATCCTCCTCCCTCACCATCTCTTCTTATTCTGATCAATATTCCCTTCGCATCCTTTTTATTTTCCTCTCTTCACACTAATATTCTTCTCCTAATTATCCCTAACTCTCTCTCCATCCCTTCCATTATTAATACTTATCCTTAACAATATCTCATCCTCTTCTCCCATCATCCCTCCTAATCCTTACCAACAATATCTATTCACATCCCCTTTACCCTTCTCTTTTCTCATCAATCTTCCTAATCATCTCTAACGCACTCTCCATTATTCATCTTTAACGAAATCCCCCTCCTCTTCCCTCAGCATCTCTCCTTACTTATACCAACATTCCCTTCTTATCCTATTATTTTCCTCTCTTCACACTAACATTCTTCCCCTAATCATCTCTAACGCTCTCTCCTTCCCACTACTCATACTCATGTTTAACAAAATCTCATCCTCCTCCCTCACCATCTCTTCTTATTCTGATCAATATTCCCTTCGCATCCTTTTTATTTTCCTCTCTTCACACTAATATTCTTCTCCTAATCATCCCTAACTCTCTCTCCATCCCTTCCATTATTAATACTTATCCTTAACAATATCTCATCCTCTTCTCCAATCATCCCTCCTAATCCTTACCAACAATCTCTATTCACATCCCCTTTACCCTTCTCTTTTCTCATCAATCTTCCTAATCATCTCTAACGCACTCTCCATTACTCATCTTTAACAAAATCCCCCTCCTCGTCCCTCAGCATCTCTCCTTACTTATACCAACATTCCCTTCTTATCCTATTATTTTCCTCTCTTCACACTAACATTCTTCCCCTAATCATCTCTAACGCTCTCTCCTTCCCACTACTCATACTCATGTTTAACAAAATCTCATCCTCCTCCCTCACCATCTCTCCTTATTCTGATCAATGTTCCTTCTCTTCCTCTTTATTTTCCTCTCTTCACACTAACATTCTTCCCCTAATCATCTCTAACGCTCTCTCCATCCCCTCCATTATTAATACTTATCCTTAACAATATCTCATCCTCTTCTCCCATCATCCCTCCTAATCCTTACCAACAATCTCTATTCACATCCCCTTTACCCTTCTCTTTTCTCATCAATCTTCCTAATCATCTCTAACGCACTCTCCATTACTCATCTTTAACAAAATCCCCCTCCTCTTCCCTCAGCATCTCTCCTTACTTATACCAACATTCCCTTCTTATCCTATTATTTTCCTCTCTTCACACTAACATTCTTCCCCTAATCATCTCTAACGCTCTCTCCTTCCCACTACTCATACTCATGTTTAACAAAATCTCATCCTCCTCCCTCACCATCTCTTCTTATTCTGATCAATATTCCCTTCGCATCCTTTTTATTTTCCTCTCTTCACACTAATATTCTTCTCCTAATCATCCCTAACTCTCTCTCCATCCCTTCCATTATTAATACTTATCCTTAACAATATCTCATCCTCTTCTTCCATCATCCCTCCTAATCCTTACCAACAATATCTATTCACATCCCCTTTACCCTTCTCTTTTCTCATCAATCTTCCTAATCATCTCTAACGCACTCTCCATTACTCATCTTTAACAAAATCCCCCTCCTCTTCCCTCAGCATCTCTCCTTACTTATACCAACATTCCCTTCTTATCCTATTATTTTCCTCTCTTCACACTAACATTCTTCCCCTAATCATCTCTAACGCTCTCTCCTTCCCACTACTCATACTCATGTTTAACAAAATCTCATCCTCCTCCCTCACCATCTCTTCTTATTCTGATCAATATTCCCTTCGCATCCTTTTTATTTTCCTCTCTTCACACTAATATTCTTCTCCTAACCATCTCTAACTCTCTCTCCATCCCTTCCATTATTAATACTTATCCTTAACAATATCTCATCCTCTTCTCCCATCATCCCTCCTAATCCTTACCAACAATATCTATTCACATCCCCTTTACCCTTCTCTTTTCTCATCAATCTTCCTAATCATCTCTAACGCACTCTCCATTACTCATCTTTAACAAAATCCCCCTCCTCTTCCCTCAGCATCTCTCCTTACTTATACCAACATTCCCTTCTTATCCTATTATTTTCCTCTCTTCACACTAACATTCTTCCCCTAATCATCTCTAACGCTCTCTCCTTCCCACTACTCATACTCATGTTTAACAAAATCTCATCCTCCTCCCTCACCATCTCTTCTTATTCTGATCAATATTCCCTTCGCATCCTTTTTATTTTCCTCTCTTCACACTAATATTCTTCTCCTAATCATCCCTAACTCTCTCTCCATCCCTTCCATTATTAATACTTATCCTTAACAATATCTCATCCTCTTCTCCCATCATACCTCCTAATCCTTACCAACAATATCTATTCACATCCCCTTTACCCTTCTCTTTTCTCATCAATCTTCCTAATCATCTCTAACGCACTCTCCATTACTCATCTTTAACAAAATCCCCCTCCTCTTCCCTCAGCATCTCTCCTTACTTATACCAACATTCCCTTCTTATCCTATTATTTTCCTCTCTTCACACTAACATTCTTCCCCTAATCATCTCTAACGCTCTCTCCTTCCCACTACTCATACTCATGTTTAACAAAATCTCATCCTCCTCCCTCACCATCTCTTCTTATTCTGATCAATATTCCCTTCGCATCCTTTTTATTTTCCTCTCTTCACACTAATATTCTTCTCCTAACCATCTCTAACTCTCTCTCCATCCCTTCCATTATTAATACTTATCCTTAACAATATCTCATCCTCTTCTCCCATCATCCCTCCTAATCCTTACCAACAATATCTATTCACATCCCCTTTACCCTTCTCTTTTCTCATCAATCTTCCTAATCATCTCTAACGCACTCTCCATTACTCATCTTTAACAAAATCCCCCTCCTCTTCCCTCAGCATCTCTCCTTACTTATACCAACATTCCCTTCTTATCCTATTATTTTCCTCTCTTCACACTAACATTCTTCCCCTAATCATCTCTAACGCTCTCTCCTTCCCACTACTCATACTCATGTTTAACAAAATCTCATCCTCCTCCCTCACCATCTCTTCTTATTCTGATCAATATTCCCTTCGCATCCTTTTTATTTTCCTCTCTTCACACTAATATTCTTCTCCTAATCATCCCTAACTCTCTCTCCATCCCTTCCATTATTAATACTTATCCTTAACAATATCTCATCCTCTTCTCCCATCATCCCTCCTAATCCTTACCAACAATATCTATTCACATCCCCTTTACCCTTCTCTTTTCTCATCAATCTTCCTAATCATCTCTAACGCACTCTCCATTATTCATCTTTAACGAAATCCCCCTCCTCTTCCCTCAGCATCTCTCCTTACTTATACCAACATTCCCTTCTTATCCTATTATTTTCCTCTCTTCACACTAACATTCTTCCCCTAATCATCTCTAACGCTCTCTCCTTCCCACTACTCATACTCATGTTTAACAAAATCTCATCCTCCTCCCTCACCATCTCTTCTTATTCTGATCAATATTCCCTTCGCATCCTTTTTATTTTCCTCTCTTCACACTAATATTCTTCTCCTAATCATCCCTAACTCTCTCTCCATCCCTTCCATTATTAATACTTATCCTTAACAATATCTCATCCTCTTCTCCAATCATCCCTCCTAATCCTTACCAACAATATCTATTCACATCCCCTTTACCCTTCTCTTTTCTCATCAATCTTCCTAATCATCTCTAACGCACTCTCCATTATTCATCTTTAACGAAATCCCCCTCCTCTTCCCTCAGCATCTCTCCTTACTTATACCAACATTCCCTTCTTATCCTATTATTTTCCTCTCTTCACACTAACATTCTTCCCCTAATCATCTCTAACGCTCTCTCCTTCCCACTACTCATACTCATGTTTAACAAAATCTCATCCTCCTCCCTCACCATCTCTTCTTATTCTGATCAATATTCCCTTCGCATCCTTTTTATTTTCCTCTCTTCACACTAATATTCTTCTCCTAATCATCCCTAACTCTCTCTCCATCCCTTCCATTATTAATACTTATCCTTAACAATATCTCATCCTCTTCTCCCATCATCCCTCCTAATCCTTACCAACAATATCTATTCACATCCCCTTTACCCTTCTCTTTTCTCATCAATCTTCCTAATCATCTCTAACGCACTCTCCATTATTCATCTTTAACGAAATCCCCCTCCTCTTCCCTCAGCATCTCTCCTTACTTATACCAACATTCCCTTCTTATCCTATTATTTTCCTCTCTTCACACTAACATTCTTCCCCTAATCATCTCTAACGCTCTCTCCTTCCCACTACTCATACTCATGTTTAACAAAATCTCATCCTCCTCCCTCACCATCTCTTCTTATTCTGATCTATATTCCCTTCGCATCCTTTTTATTTTCCTCTCTTCACACTAATATTCTTCTCCTAATCATCCCTAACTCTCTCTCCATCCCTTCCATTATTAATACTTATCCTTAACAATATCTCATCCTCTTCTCCCATCATCCCTCCTAATCCTTACCAACAATATCTATTCACATCCCCTTTACCCTTCTCTTTTCTCATCAATCTTCCTAATCATCTCTAACGCACTCTCCATTATTCATCTTTAACGAAATCCCCCTCCTCTTCCCTCAGCATCTCTCCTTACTTATACCAACATTCCCTTCTTATCCTATTATTTTCCTCTCTTCACACTAACATTCTTCCCCTAATCATCTCTAACGCTCTCTCCTTCCCACTACTCATACTCATGTTTAACAAAATCTCATCCTCCTCCCTCACCATCTCTTCTTATTCTGATCAATATTCCCTTCGCATCCTTTTTATTTTCCTCTCTTCACACTAATATTCTTCTCCTAATCATCCCTAACTCTCTCTCCATATCTTCCATTATTAATACTTATCCTTAACAATATCTCATCCTCTTCTCCCATCATCCCTCCTAATCCTTACCAACAATATCTATTCACATCCCCTTTACCCTTCTCTTTTCTCATCAATCTTCCTAATCATCTCTAACGCACTCTCCATTATTCATCTTTAACGAAATCCCCCTCCTCTTCCCTCAGCATCTCTCCTTACTTATACCAACATTCCCTTCTTATCCTATTATTTTCCTCTCTTCACACTAACATTCTTCCCCTAATCATCTCTAACGCTCTCTCCTTCCCACTACTCATACTCATGTTTAACAAAATCTCATCCTCCTCCCTCACCATCTCTTCTTATTCTGATCAATATTCCCTTCGCATCCTTTTTATTTTCCTCTCTTCACACTAATATTCTTCTCCTAATCATCCCTAACTCTCTCTCCATCCCTTCCATTATTAATACTTATCCTTAACAATATCTCATCCTCTTCTCCCATCATCCCTCCTAATCCTTACCAACAATATCTATTCACATCCCCTTTACCCTTCTCTTTTCTCATCAATCTTCCTAATCATCTCTAACGCACTCTCCATTATTCATCTTTAACGAAATCCCCCTCCTCTTCCCTCAGCATCTCTCCTTACTTATACCAACATTCCCTTCTTATCCTATTATTTTCCTCTCTTCACACTAACATTCTTCCCCTAATCATCTCTAACGCTCTCTCCTTCCCACTACTCATACTCATGTTTAACAAAATCTCATCCTCCTCCCTCACCATCTCTTCTTATTCTGATCTATATTCCCTTCGCATCCTTTTTATTTTCCTCTCTTCACACTAATATTCTTCTCCTAATCATCCCTAACTCTCTCTCCATCCCTTCCATTATTAATACTTATCCTTAACAATATCTCATCCTCTTCTCCCATCATCCCTCCTAATCCTTACCAACAATATCTATTCACATCCCCTTTACCCTTCTCTTTTCTCATCAATCTTCCTAATCATCTCTAACGCACTCTCCATTATTCATCTTTAACGAAATCCCCCTCCTCTTCCCTCAGCATCTCTCCTTACTTATACCAACATTCCCTTCTTATCCTATTATTTTCCTCTCTTCACACTAACATTCTTCCCCTAATCATCTCTAACGCTCTCTCCTTCCCACTACTCATACTCATGTTTAACAAAATCTCATCCTCCTCCCTCACCATCTCTTCTTATTCTGATCAATATTCCCTTCGCATCCTTTTTATTTTCCTCTCTTCACACTAATATTCTTCTCCTAATCATCCCTAACTCTCTCTCCATCCCTTCCATTATTAATACTTATCCTTAACAATATCTCATCCTCTTCTCCAATCATCCCTCCTAATCCTTACCAACAATCTCTATTCACATCCCCTTTACCCTTCTCTTTTCTCATCAATCTTCCTAATCATCTCTAACGCACTCTCCATTACTCATCTTTAACAAAATCCCCCTCCTCGTCCCTCAGCATCTCTCCTTACTTATACCAACATTCCCTTCTTATCCTATTATTTTCCTCTCTTCACACTAACATTCTTCCCCTAATCATCTCTAACGCTCTCTCCTTCCCACTACTCATACTCATGTTTAACAAAATCTCATCCTCCTCCCTCACCATCTCTCCTTATTCTGATCAATGTTCCTTCTCTTCCTCTTTATTTTCCTCTCTTCACACTAACATTCTTCCCCTAATCATCTCTAACGCTCTCTCCATCCCCTCCATTATTAATACTTATCCTTAACAATATCTCATCCTCTTCTCCCATCATCCCTCCTAATCCTTACCAACAATCTCTATTCACATCCCCTTTACCCTTCTCTTTTCTCATCAATCTTCCTAATCATCTCTAACGCACTCTCCATTACTCATCTTTAACAAAATCCCCCTCCTCTTCCCTCAGCATCTCTCCTTACTTATACCAACATTCCCTTCTTATCCTATTATTTTCCTCTCTTCACACTAACATTCTTCCCCTAATCATCTCTAACGCTCTCTCCTTCCCACTACTCATACTCATGTTTAACAAAATCTCATCCTCCTCCCTCACCATCTCTTCTTATTCTGATCAATATTCCCTTCGCATCCTTTTTATTTTCCTCTCTTCACACTAATATTCTTCTCCTAATCATCCCTAACTCTCTCTCCATCCCTTCCATTATTAATACTTATCCTTAACAATATCTCATCCTCTTCTTCCATCATCCCTCCTAATCCTTACCAACAATATCTATTCACATCCCCTTTACCCTTCTCTTTTCTCATCAATCTTCCTAATCATCTCTAACGCACTCTCCATTACTCATCTTTAACAAAATCCCCCTCCTCTTCCCTCAGCATCTCTCCTTACTTATACCAACATTCCCTTCTTATCCTATTATTTTCCTCTCTTCACACTAACATTCTTCCCCTAATCATCTCTAACGCTCTCTCCTTCCCACTACTCATACTCATGTTTAACAAAATCTCATCCTCCTCCCTCACCATCTCTTCTTATTCTGATCAATATTCCCTTCGCATCCTTTTTATTTTCCTCTCTTCACACTAATATTCTTCTCCTAACCATCTCTAACTCTCTCTCCATCCCTTCCATTATTAATACTTATCCTTAACAATATCTCATCCTCTTCTCCCATCATCCCTCCTAATCCTTACCAACAATATCTATTCACATCCCCTTTACCCTTCTCTTTTCTCATCAATCTTCCTAATCATCTCTAACGCACTCTCCATTACTCATCTTTAACAAAATCCCCCTCCTCTTCCCTCAGCATCTCTCCTTACTTATACCAACATTCCCTTCTTATCCTATTATTTTCCTCTCTTCACACTAACATTCTTCCCCTAATCATCTCTAACGCTCTCTCCTTCCCACTACTCATACTCATGTTTAACAAAATCTCATCCTCCTCCCTCACCATCTCTTCTTATTCTGATCAATATTCCCTTCGCATCCTTTTTATTTTCCTCTCTTCACACTAATATTCTTCTCCTAATCATCCCTAACTCTCTCTCCATCCCTTCCATTATTAATACTTATCCTTAACAATATCTCATCCTCTTCTCCCATCATACCTCCTAATCCTTACCAACAATATCTATTCACATCCCCTTTACCCTTCTCTTTTCTCATCAATCTTCCTAATCATCTCTAACGCACTCTCCATTACTCATCTTTAACAAAATCCCCCTCCTCTTCCCTCAGCATCTCTCCTTACTTATACCAACATTCCCTTCTTATCCTATTATTTTCCTCTCTTCACACTAACATTCTTCCCCTAATCATCTCTAACGCTCTCTCCTTCCCACTACTCATACTCATGTTTAACAAAATCTCATCCTCCTCCCTCACCATCTCTTCTTATTCTGATCAATATTCCCTTCGCATCCTTTTTATTTTCCTCTCTTCACACTAATATTCTTCTCCTAACCATCTCTAACTCTCTCTCCATCCCTTCCATTATTAATACTTATCCTTAACAATATCTCATCCTCTTCTCCCATCATCCCTCCTAATCCTTACCAACAATATCTATTCACATCCCCTTTACCCTTCTCTTTTCTCATCAATCTTCCTAATCATCTCTAACGCACTCTCCATTACTCATCTTTAACAAAATCCCCCTCCTCTTCCCTCAGCATCTCTCCTTACTTATACCAACATTCCCTTCTTATCCTATTATTTTCCTCTCTTCACACTAACATTCTTCCCCTAATCATCTCTAACGCTCTCTCCTTCCCACTACTCATACTCATGTTTAACAAAATCTCATCCTCCTCCCTCACCATCTCTTCTTATTCTGATCAATATTCCCTTCGCATCCTTTTTATTTTCCTCTCTTCACACTAATATTCTTCTCCTAATCATCCCTAACTCTCTCTCCATCCCTTCCATTATTAATACTTATCCTTAACAATATCTCATCCTCTTCTCCCATCATCCCTCCTAATCCTTACCAACAATATCTATTCACATCCCCTTTACCCTTCTCTTTTCTCATCAATCTTCCTAATCATCTCTAACGCACTCTCCATTATTCATCTTTAACGAAATCCCCCTCCTCTTCCCTCAGCATCTCTCCTTACTTATACCAACATTCCCTTCTTATCCTATTATTTTCCTCTCTTCACACTAACATTCTTCCCCTAATCATCTCTAACGCTCTCTCCTTCCCACTACTCATACTCATGTTTAACAAAATCTCATCCTCCTCCCTCACCATCTCTTCTTATTCTGATCAATATTCCCTTCGCATCCTTTTTATTTTCCTCTCTTCACACTAATATTCTTCTCCTAATCATCCCTAACTCTCTCTCCATCCCTTCCATTATTAATACTTATCCTTAACAATATCTCATCCTCTTCTCCAATCATCCCTCCTAATCCTTACCAACAATATCTATTCACATCCCCTTTACCCTTCTCTTTTCTCATCAATCTTCCTAATCATCTCTAACGCACTCTCCATTATTCATCTTTAACGAAATCCCCCTCCTCTTCCCTCAGCATCTCTCCTTACTTATACCAACATTCCCTTCTTATCCTATTATTTTCCTCTCTTCACACTAACATTCTTCCCCTAATCATCTCTAACGCTCTCTCCTTCCCACTACTCATACTCATGTTTAACAAAATCTCATCCTCCTCCCTCACCATCTCTTCTTATTCTGATCAATATTCCCTTCGCATCCTTTTTATTTTCCTCTCTTCACACTAATATTCTTCTCCTAATCATCCCTAACTCTCTCTCCATCCCTTCCATTATTAATACTTATCCTTAACAATATCTCATCCTCTTCTCCCATCATCCCTCCTAATCCTTACCAACAATATCTATTCACATCCCCTTTACCCTTCTCTTTTCTCATCAATCTTCCTAATCATCTCTAACGCACTCTCCATTATTCATCTTTAACGAAATCCCCCTCCTCTTCCCTCAGCATCTCTCCTTACTTATACCAACATTCCCTTCTTATCCTATTATTTTCCTCTCTTCACACTAACATTCTTCCCCTAATCATCTCTAACGCTCTCTCCTTCCCACTACTCATACTCATGTTTAACAAAATCTCATCCTCCTCCCTCACCATCTCTTCTTATTCTGATCTATATTCCCTTCGCATCCTTTTTATTTTCCTCTCTTCACACTAATATTCTTCTCCTAATCATCCCTAACTCTCTCTCCATCCCTTCCATTATTAATACTTATCCTTAACAATATCTCATCCTCTTCTCCCATCATCCCTCCTAATCCTTACCAACAATATCTATTCACATCCCCTTTACCCTTCTCTTTTCTCATCAATCTTCCTAATCATCTCTAACGCACTCTCCATTATTCATCTTTAACGAAATCCCCCTCCTCTTCCCTCAGCATCTCTCCTTACTTATACCAACATTCCCTTCTTATCCTATTATTTTCCTCTCTTCACACTAACATTCTTCCCCTAATCATCTCTAACGCTCTCTCCTTCCCACTACTCATACTCATGTTTAACAAAATCTCATCCTCCTCCCTCACCATCTCTTCTTATTCTGATCAATATTCCCTTCGCATCCTTTTTATTTTCCTCTCTTCACACTAATATTCTTCTCCTAATCATCCCTAACTCTCTCTCCATATCTTCCATTATTAATACTTATCCTTAACAATATCTCATCCTCTTCTCCCATCATCCCTCCTAATCCTTACCAACAATATCTATTCACATCCCCTTTACCCTTCTCTTTTCTCATCAATCTTCCTAATCATCTCTAACGCACTCTCCATTATTCATCTTTAACGAAATCCCCCTCCTCTTCCCTCAGCATCTCTCCTTACTTATACCAACATTCCCTTCTTATCCTATTATTTTCCTCTCTTCACACTAACATTCTTCCCCTAATCATCTCTAACGCTCTCTCCTTCCCACTACTCATACTCATGTTTAACAAAATCTCATCCTCCTCCCTCACCATCTCTTCTTATTCTGATCAATATTCCCTTCGCATCCTTTTTATTTTCCTCTCTTCACACTAATATTCTTCTCCTAATCATCCCTAACTCTCTCTCCATCCCTTCCATTATTAATACTTATCCTTAACAATATCTCATCCTCTTCTCCCATCATCCCTCCTAATCCTTACCAACAATATCTATTCACATCCCCTTTACCCTTCTCTTTTCTCATCAATCTTCCTAATCATCTCTAACGCACTCTCCATTATTCATCTTTAACGAAATCCCCCTCCTCTTCCCTCAGCATCTCTCCTTACTTATACCAACATTCCCTTCTTATCCTATTATTTTCCTCTCTTCACACTAACATTCTTCCCCTAATCATCTCTAACGCTCTCTCCTTCCCACTACTCATACTCATGTTTAACAAAATCTCATCCTCCTCCCTCACCATCTCTTCTTATTCTGATCTATATTCCCTTCGCATCCTTTTTATTTTCCTCTCTTCACACTAATATTCTTCTCCTAATCATCCCTAACTCTCTCTCCATCCCTTCCATTATTAATACTTATCCTTAACAATATCTCATCCTCTTCTCCCATCATCCCTCCTAATCCTTACCAACAATATCTATTCACATCCCCTTTACCCTTCTCTTTTCTCATCAATCTTCCTAATCATGTCTAACGCACTCTCCATTATTCATCTTTAACGAAATCCCCCTCCTCTTCCCTCAGCATCTCTCCTTACTTATACCAACATTCCCTTCTTATCCTATTATTTTCCTCTCTTCACACTAACATTCTTCCCCTAATCATCTCTAACGCTCTCTCCTTCCCACTACTCATACTCATGTTTAACAAAATCTCATCCTCCTCCCTCACCATCTCTTCTTATTCTGATCAATATTCCCTTCGCATCCTTTTTATTTTCCTCTCTTCACACTAATATTCTTCTCCTAACCATCTCTAACTCTCTCTCCATCCCTTCCATTATTAATACTTATCCTTAACAATATCTCATCCTCTTCTCCCATCATCCCTCCTAATCCTTACCAACAATATCTATTCACATCCCCTTTACCCTTCTCTTTTCTCATCAATCTTCCTAATCATCTCTAACGCACTCTCCATTACTCATCTTTAACAAAATCCCCCTCCTCTTCCCTCAGCATCTCTCCTTACTTATACCAACATTCCCTTCTTATCCTATTATTTTCCTCTCTTCACACTAACATTCTTCCCCTAATCATCTCTAACGCTCTCTCCTTCCCACTACTCATACTCATGTTTAACAAAATCTCATCCTCCTCCCTCACCATCTCTTCTTATTCTGATCAATATTCCCTTCGCATCCTTTTTATTTTCCTCTCTTCACACTAATATTCTTCTCCTAACCATCTCTAACTCTCTCTCCATCCCTTCCATTATTAATACTTATCCTTAACAATATCTCATCCTCTTCTCCCATCATCCCTCCTAATCCTTACCAACAATATCTATTCACATCCCCTTTACCCTTCTCTTTTCTCATCAATCTTCCTAATCATCTCTAACGCACTCTCCATTACTCATCTTTAACAAAATCCCCCTCCTCTTCCCTCAGCATCTCTCCTTACTTATACCAACATTCCCTTCTTATCCTATTATTTTCCTCTCTTCACACTAACATTCTTCCCCTAATCATCTCTAACGCTCTCTCCTTCCCACTACTCATACTCATGTTTAACAAAATCTCATCCTCCTCCCTCACCATCTCTTCTTATTCTGATCAATATTCCCTTCGCATCCTTTTTATTTTCCTCTCTTCACACTAATATTCTTCTCCTAATCATCCCTAACTCTCTCTCCATCCCTTCCATTATTAATACTTATCCTTAACAATATCTCATCCTCTTCTCCCATCATCCCTCCTAATCCTTACCAACAATATCTATTCACATCCCCTTTACCCTTCTCTTTTCTCATCAATCTTCCTAATCATCTCTAACGCACTCTCCATTATTCATCTTTAACGAAATCCCCCTCCTCTTCCCTCAGCATCTCTCCTTACTTATACCAACATTCCCTTCTTATCCTATTATTTTCCTCTCTTCACACTAACATTCTTCCCCTAATCATCTCTAACGCTCTCTCCTTCCCACTACTCATACTCATGTTTAACAAAATCTCATCCTCCTCCCTCACCATCTCTTCTTATTCTGATCAATATTCCCTTCGCATCCTTTTTATTTTCCTCTCTTCACACTAATATTCTTCTCCTAACCATCTCTAACTCTCTCTCCATCCCTTCCATTATTAATACTTATCCTTAACAATATCTCATCCTCTTCTCCCATCATCCCTCCTAATCCTTACCAACAATATCTATTCACATCCCCTTTACCCTTCTCTTTTCTCATCAATCTTCCTAATCATCTCTAACGCACTCTCCATTACTCATCTTTAACAAAATCCCCCTCCTCTTCCCTCAGCATCTCTCCTTACTTATACCAACATTCCCTTCTTATCCTATTATTTTCCTCTCTTCACACTAACATTCTTCCCCTAATCATCTCTAACGCTCTCTCCTTCCCACTACTCATACTCATGTTTAACAAAATCTCATCCTCCTCCCTCACCATCTCTTCTTATTCTGATCAATATTCCCTTCGCATCCTTTTTATTTTCCTCTCTTCACACTAATATTCTTCTCCTAATCATCCCTAACTCTCTCTCCATCCCTTCCATTATTAATACTTATCCTTAACAATATCTCATCCTCTTCTCCCATCATCCCTCCTAATCCTTACCAACAATATCTATTCACATCCCCTTTACCCTTCTCTTTTCTCATCAATCTTCCTAATCATCTCTAACGCACTCTCCATTATTCATCTTTAACGAAATCCCCCTCCTCTTCCCTCAGCATCTCTCCTTACTTATACCAACATTCCCTTCTTATCCTATTATTTTCCTCTCTTCACACTAACATTCTTCCCCTAATCATCTCTAACGCTCTCTCCTTCCCACTACTCATACTCATGTTTAACAAAATCTCATCCTCCTCCCTCACCATCTCTTCTTATTCTGATCAATATTCCCTTCGCATCCTTTTTATTTTCCTCTCTTCACACTAATATTCTTCTCCTAATCATCCCTAACTCTCTCTCCATCCCTTCCATTATTAATACTTATCCTTAACAATATCTCATCCTCTTCTCCCATCATCCCTCCTAATCCTTACCAACAATATCTATTCACATCCCCTTTACCCTTCTCTTTTCTCATCAATCTTCCTAATCATCTCTAACGCACTCTCCATTATTCATCTTTAACGAAATCCCCCTCCTCTTCCCTCAGCATCTCTCCTTACTTATACCAACACTAGCTGTTACGACCCGGCAAAGCCGGGTCTTACAGCTAGGCTAGCCTTTTATGCGAGCTTCCCTCGTTACTACTTCAAGTTCCTATTAATTATACATTAAATAAGAAGTTTAACTTCTTTATCTTACCGCTGAAATATCACTAATTTATCATATTCAAATAAGTCACTCAATTTCGGCTGACCACCACCGAGCTGATTTGGGCAAATTTATTCTTAAATCAAATCTTACTACCCTTATATAAACTCATTTTAAATGGCATTCTCCCCAAACATTCCATTATTAAATTATTATTTGATTTTAATTTGCCTCATTATTTGAAGATAGTTTGTTATGGGGCGCCTACGGCGCCCACGTATTTAGGTCTAGCACGCCATCTTTGCTTTCTTTCTTTAGCTAAGCGACGTTTTTTTGAGGTAGGATCTTCATCATCACCCATGACAATGACTATGAGAAAGAAAAAAATGAATAGTAAAAATTGAGATGATTACTATTGAAAGCTGATTCTAAAAGTGAATAAGTTATATAAATCAGTTGAAAAATAAATAAAATTCAATTATTTACTTACTTAAGAAATAATTAATTTTTCGTTTCCGAAAGTAAATAAAGATTATTGCCAAAAAAAAATCAAAAAGCGCTTTTTATACGATTATTTATTAGATTTATTATTGTTGAATTAGAAACCAACTTCCCTAAAAGTAACTTTTTAACCTTTATTAAGTAAACCAACTTTCTTGAAAGATATTTAAAAGCTATTATATTATTTTAATTTTAATTACTTTTATTTATTTATTTTTCTGATTATTGCGAGATGGCATCATAGTGTGCGAGCGTTCCAGAATCAGTGAGTCAGTGAGTCAGTGAGTGACGTGGGCTTTTATATGAGAGATTCCCTTCTTATCCTATTATTTCCCTCTCTTCACACTAACATTCTTCCCCTAATCATCTCTAACGCTCTCTCCTTCCCACTACTCATACTCATGTTTAACAAAATCTCATCCTCCTCCCTCACCATCTCTTCTTATTCTGATCAATATTCCCTTCGCATCCTTTTTATTTTCCTCTCTTCACACTAACATTCTTCCCCTAATCATCTCTAACGCTCTCTCCTTCCCACTACTCATACTCATGTTTAACAAAATCTCATCCTCCTCCCTCACCATCTCTTCTTATTCTGATCAATATTCCCTTCGCATCCTTTTTATTTTCCTCTCTTCACACTAATATTCTTCTCCTAATCATCTCTAACTCTCTCTCCATCCCTTCCATTATTAATACTTATCCTTAACAATATCTCATCCTCTTCTCCCATCATCCCTCCTAATCCTTACCAACAATCTCTATTCACATCCCCTTTACCCTTCTCTTTTCTCATCAATCTTCCTAATCATCTCTAAAGCACCCTCCCTTACTCATACTCATCTTTAACAAAATCCCACCCTCCTCCCTCACCATCTCTCCTTATTCTGATCAATATTCCCTTCGCATCCTTTTTATTTTCCTCTCTTCGCACTAACATACTTCCCCTAATCATCTCTAACGCTCCCTCCATCCCCTCCATTATTACTTATCCTTAACAGTATCTCATCCTTTTCTCCCATCATCCCTCATAATCCTTACCAACAATCTATATTTACATCCTCTTTCCTCTTCTCTTTTCTTTTCTCCTCATTCTTCCTAATCATCTCTAAAGCACTCTCCATCCCCTCCACTACTCATACTCATGTTTAACAAAATCTCATCCTCTTCCCTCACCATATCTTATTATCAATATTCTCTTCTCATCCTGTTTATTTTCCTCTCTTCACACTCGTTTTCATCCCCCTAATCATCTTTAACACACTCTAAATTCCCTCCATTAATAATACTTAGTCAATTTGGTGACAAATATGTTACCTTAATTTTGTGTACTTATGTTGTGTGATAAAAAAACTTATGTTGTGTTAACAATGTCTCATCACATTATCGCATCATCCCTTTTTATCCTTTTCTATAATCGATTTTCCTCCTGTTTATTTCCCTCTCTTCGCACTAACATTCTTCTCCTAATCATCTCTAACTCTCTCTCCATCCCTTCCATTATTAATACTTATCCTTAACAATATCTCATCCTCTTCTCCCATCATCCCTCCTAATCCTTACCAACAATCTCTATTCACATCCCCTTTACCATTCTCTTTTCTCATCAATCTTCCTAATCATCTCTAAAGCACCCTCCCTTACTCATACTCATCTTTAACAAAATCCCACCCTCCTCCCTCACCATCTCTCCTTATTCTGATCAATATTCCCTTCGCATCCTTTTTATTTTCCTCTCTTCACACTAACATTCTTCTCCTAATCATCTCTAACTCTCTCTCCATTCCTTCCATTATTAATACTGATCCTTAACAATATCTCATCCTCTTCTCCTATCATCCCTCCTAATCATTAACAACAATATATTCACTTCCTCTTTGCTCTTCTCCTTCATCAATCTCCCATAAATCTCTAACGCTCTCTTCATCCCCTCCATAACTCACTTATCTTTTTTCTCAATCCATTCCATGTATTACTTACACTCACCCTTAACAAGATCTCATCCTCTTCCCTCGCCATCTCCTTGTACTCACCGAATACCCCTTCTCATCACACATATCTAATACTCACTTCATCCCCTAGCTAGATTATTCATACCTATCCTTAAAAAAATATTATCCTTTTCTCCACCAATCTCTCCTGATCCTCACCGAAATTCCTTTCTCATTATCTTTATCATCCTCTCTTTTCACGCACTTGCATCCCTCTAATTTAACGCAATCTCCAACCTTTCATTATTCTTTTCTTCCTTAACAAACACCATCCTCTTCTCCCTACATTCCTCCCACATACCATTCCCCCTATTCATCTCTTTATCCCTCTCCAACTCCTCTATTATTCATACGTTTCTCTCCAAAATTACCTCCTCACCTACACTCTCTCCAAATCTACAACTCCTTATCCTAAGGATCCCTCTCTTCTTTCTCTCCAAAATTACCTCCTCTCCTACACTCTACAAATCTATAGCTCCTTATCCTAAGAATCCCTCTTCTTTCTCTCCAAAATTACCACCTTTCTTACATTCTCTCCAAATCTATTACTCATCATCATAAGAATCCCTCTCTTCTTTCTCTGCAAAATTACCTTCTCTCCTACACTCTCCAAATCTATACCTCCTCATCTTAAGGATCCCTCTCTTCTTTCTCTCCAAAATTACCCTCTCCAAATCTATAACTCATCCTAAGAATCCCTCTCTTCTTTCTCTCCAAAATTACCTCCTCTCCTACACTCTCCAAATCTATAACTCCTTATGCTAAGAATCCCTCTCTTCGTTCTCTCCAAAATTACCCTCTCCAACACTCTCCAAATCTATAACTCATCTTAAGGATCCCTCTCTTCTTTCTCTCCAAAATTACCTCCTCTCCTACACTCTCCAAATCTATACCTCCTCATCTTAAGAATCCCTCTCTTCTTTCTCTCCAAAATTACCACCTTTTTTACACTCTCTCCAAATCTTTTACTCATCATCATAAGAATCCCTCTCTACTCCTCTCCCACACTCTCCAAATCTATACCTCCTCATCTCAAGAATCCCTCTCTTCTTTCTCTCCAAAATTACCTCCTCATCTTAAGAGTCCCTCTCTTCTTTCTCTCCAAATTTACCTCCTCTCCTACACTCTCCAAATCTATAATTCCTCATCCTAAGAATCCATCTCTTCTTTCTCTCCAAAATTACCTCCTCTTCGACACTGTCTCTAAATTTATAACTCCTTATTCTAAGAATCTCTCTAACTACATCTCCTCTCAAACCATACAACTTTCCTACTGCATCCTCATTAGGGTGGGTCAAAAATATTTTTTTCACATTTTCCCAGGGGCACAGCAAGAAAAGGGTGCCAAATGGTCTCAAACTAACATGTGTAAAATATTATTCGATTATAATAACTCTTTTTGCCTCCGGATTGGCCTCAAAGTTTCGATTAATATAGTAATTTCATGTAAAAATGGACGAACGAAAATCAAGCTTTTACCTCGATTGCACAAATCCGTCATGAATATAAATGTGCACAATGGTATAAAAATCATCATCGAAGACTATAAAATAATTATAAATAAAACCAGAGTTGAAATACTTGAGTTGTAATACAACATATTTTGAAATATCTCAATGGTTAGAACTGGCAATCAAAAATTTCTTGCTGGAATCGTAAAAATGTGCGAAACCTGTATTGTGGGCTGAGTAGGACGGTAAAAACATTAAATTTTTAATAAAAATGGATATGTTAGAATGTGGGTACCTTTCTGGGTTATAGGTTTTCAACCCCTAGGAAAACATTGGATAATAGTTTAAAAGTTGGGGTTTTCTTAGAAATTTCATTGGAATATTAGGAATAGTCCATCCCAAGTGTCCCCATATGACCTCCCTAATGTCCAAAAATAAATTAAAACCACATTTTAAAAGTCAAATTTTGAAACATTTTCTTAAGAGCGATAGATCCCCGTTTTCAGCATAAAGCTCAGTATTTTCCCCTAAGTTTTTAAATAAGCTACATTACTTTTCAAAACTTACTTGTAATTATCCTTAACAGTTAAATTTGCTATAGGGGAGAACGGGGCACATTCGCACAAAAAGGGCATTTCGGGATATTTCTCTGGATCTAGATGAGATATTGCAACAAACTCGGATTCAAATGAAAGTTAAGACCTTTCCCGATATTTTAGAACGATAATTGGTCGCATTCATTTAGAATTTCTAACCTATATCATCAATCTAAAAAACGAGAAATTTCGTGCGAATGTGCCCCATGAGTGGGGCAGTTTTGCACACGTGTGGGGCACATTCGTACACATGCAAAAAAATTATACAATGTTTATTTTTACGAACTAAAAAGTTTATGGCACTTTAAAGTAAGGATAATTAAACGAAATATTTGGCACTTTTACATATTTTTCCTCTAAATTGAAGATTTTTTTACAAAAAGTAAACAGCTTCCGAAAATATTGAACATTAAGTTTTTGATGAGGAAAACAATTGTAGTAATGAAGAGTAATATTGCACATTGACATACTTAACATAATATAATATAATTAGTTAGAAAAGTTAAACCAATATTTTAACTATCAGGTTTTATTCGAAAAGAAAAGTAAACCAACAGCTCGCTTATTAACACCTGAAACTGACGGTTGGGGAACTTGTAATACGATATTATCTTTTTGTATGAATGTTGAATCATTTTCTTACTGGGAAAATAAAAGTTTCGTCATTAATTTTAAAGTTTTTCATCATTTATTTTAAATAAGCACAATTCAACTCCAAATTTTCTATTTGATCATCATAACAAAATTTTCTTTTTAGTTGCAAATTCTACTGGAATAAAATCACCTAAGTCCAAGTCAATTGGTATTAAACAATTATCAGGGACATTATTTTTTCAATGTTTAAATCTGGGTCTAAATTCCTTAAAACTGAAGCTTTCTTTAAGATGTTATTTTCTATTATCACCAAATTTTGAAACAATTACAATAAAAAACAATTAAACTTCAAGTTATTAAATATACTGCACTTATAAACATGTAAATCACTTTCATAATAAAAAATGGGAAAGATGAAGCTTATTCGCACTGTCCGAATCTGCCCCATCTTTTGGTGTACGAATGTGCCCCATCGACCAGTTCAAGCTTACTACGTCCGAACAAGATATTTATAAATAAAGCAGGGAAGTAAAACCTTTCTAGAAACTTACTTTAGTAGTGCCTCAACTGAATAAAATGCTGAATGTCCACTTGAGTTATTTTTGATTGATATTTCACGCCAACAAAATGACAAGAAAATTTACTTTGCTGCTTCTAACTCTAGCAAATTTCTAGTACGTATACAAAAATATGACCCAGGGCTTTGAAAATTCATGCAGGAGGTGGTAGTCATGCATCCATTTACTGGTATTTTTTTCAGATTTTTAAATAAATAATTACTAGGGGAAATGCCGTCTGTCCGAATGTGCCCCATGTGCGAAATAGCCCCACTCTCCCCTATTTTAACTTTTTTGAATGCATAAGGGAATGTTAAGAAGCAATTTTGATTCAATCCTCAAAGAAGTATAATTTCATGGGCGGTTTCAGTCTATTGCTATAGCAAAAAATTAGGTAAATCATGACTGAGCGAATCATAACTGATATTGCTTATGAACGAACTATCTATTCGACAATTGTTTCAAAATGTTTTTACGATTATATTTGGATCCCAAGACCAGCCAGTGAAATATATGTCCGCTGAATTTCGAAAGCGCGGCATATTTATGAAAAATACAACTATTTTTATTTAAAAAAAAATTAAAAATACCGTTTTATACTGACCAAACTTGAGGGAGAATGTATATTAACTAACCAATATTTAAAATCTGTACCACTGACAATCCACTGTTTGTTGGCAAAAAAGAGATTCATATTTTACGGATCTTGTTAATATGATAGCATATTATATTGCCACTCGGGCAGTTGTTTTTGTATTAATAATGCATGAAGGTGACTAATGTGATTAAAATTGCTTTTAAAGACCCTTATTTGTGAACTTTAAAAAGTTGTCGAGAAAAAAATTTAATTTATAAAATTTAAAAAAATATGAAAAATTACATATTTTTGTTCTATTTGAGGCCAATCCGGAGGCAAAAAGAGTTATTATAATGGAATAATATTTTACATATGTTAGTTTGAGACTATTTGGCACCCTTTTCTTGCTGTGCCCGACAGAATTTGCAAAATTTTTTTTTCGCCATAGGAAAATGACCCACCCTAATCCTCATCCCACCCAACATAAACCCTTAAACCTCCCTTTTTTCCTTTATACAGTGTTTCTCAAGATAAGAGTCCCATTTCTCTAGATATAGTCATAAAATGGATGTCTAGGTATAGCAAAATGACCACGCATTTTCCGTTGCGTCAACTTTCAACATCCCCTTGTGGCAGTTTAAGAAGTTATAATTTAAAAGGAAAAACCTCTAGAGATTAGCCAAAAACAAATGCTTTAGCACAGAGGTTCTCAAACTGTGGGTCGCGAGTGAATTTTTGGTGGGTCGCAGGGTCGCTACAAGATTTTGAATTTAGATATTTTTATAATTTTGTTGAAAGGACAGATAGTAAAGAAAATAATTAAATAAAAATCTAAAAAAAAAACTTGATGTTGAAAGTAAAAGATAAGTTAAGAAACACTTATATCACTTTAATATATTCATACAAATAATATAAAGATTCAAAAAAACCATTTAAAACAGTGTTTCAACTCGTAGAGCCTGAAACCAATTAGGAATTATGGATTTTTTCTTAAGAAATGTAACTGCAAAATAATACCCACAGATAACTAAAACTAAACTGATAACTAAAAAACTAGTTTAAAAGCTGTTTTTACGAGTTAAGCTTCGAAAATTTTTATGGGGGAGAACCCTTAGACCCTCTTTTAATCATTAATGTCAGTATTTTAGCACATATCTTAAATATTTAAATTTTATTTACTCCAAAAATTCCTGCTGGGGATTGTTAAAATTTGTCGCATCGGATTATTCACGGTCTCTTTTTTAATCCATGACACCACTTTCCAAACTTTTATTTTTCTCTTTTCAGGGGTTTAAAAATTAAAGGGGGTAGATCCCCCTTACTTGCGAGACACTGTAAAATGTTGGAAGCTCATACAGAGAAGCAAATTTACTTCCTAGTCATAATTCGTTATTGGAGAAAACCTTAAGAGCACAAATCAAATCATTAAAATACAAATTTCAAAATCTAAATCGTTACCATCCTGAATAATGGAGAATTGCAGCATCTCTTAAAATTCTGAATATTTAATTTTAAATTACTAAAAATTCTCTCCTGATTCCAAAAATATGCTTGCCTTTTCCCATAAATTTTTTTCAGTTAATTATGTGATATTTAATTACAGAAAGCGCTTAACAGTGTGACGTCACATGTGCCTCTTGGGAAAAGTGGAAACACTAGGCTATAAAAAAACTAGAGCTCAGTATTTCAAAGCGGAATGATAGTGTTACAAGGCACATTTGACGTCGCAAGCCGTTTCATCTCAGACAGTGAATAATCTATTTTTGATTGAAAATAACTTAATTTAGGGCTTTGAAAGTTAAATTACAATGGTTTTTGGAGGTTTTAAGCCATTCTGACTGCATTAAGATTTTAAAAAAATTTACTGCAATAATCCATTAATAAAGCGTTTCGCTGTAGGAACTTCCAATACAATTACTAATTTCAATAAAAAAGATATAACTTACTCTATAACCTTTATTTGGCCATGTATTCCCTCGTAGACCTTGTCATAAAGCATCTGAAAGTCATAAAACTAATTTTAATGACATTTTTAATGAGATTATATATCGAGGTGATTGCGTAGATCAAGGGTCTCCCAACTTTTCAGCCCGAAGGCTGCATTAACTATTAAACAGACACATTAACCCTTTATTTACCGCATTATGAGAGATTCGCTGCAATTTTTTTCGTGAAAATACTCACAATACAAGAAAAACATAGCTTTTTTATCGCAGTAATAAGTCTTAAAAAATAATACACTTAACTTTTGACTTTAACTACTTTTTTGCGGGAACAAAAATGACAATCATGTGAATCCGATCGAAATGGCAGCTAAACTTACAACTTCAGTTAAATCTCTTCGCATTTCCCGCTAAAATACTCATCATAGAACCTTCGCTGCTTTTTATACTGGAAGAGGATAACTGAAAGAGTGTTCCTGCGAATTATCGTCAATATATTCGCAAGGATGGTTATTATGTAATTTTAAAGTTGGCGGTACTTGTAAGTACCGTCGGTAAATAAAGGGTTAAGGGCCAACTACATACTCTTGACTCTTGGTCGATTCTCGTGGGTAGTTGCCGGGGGCGGATCCAGGATTTTCTTTTTTTTGGGGGGGGGGGGGCACCACTGAAATTTTAGTCCTACCTGCGACACGGCAGTAACAAAACTTTTGCTTCGGGGGGGTGACTCAACGTTAATTCTAAGGTACCCCGAACGAGTATATTTGTGCGTTAAATTTTTTTAATCACTTAAAAGTAACACTGAGGTTCTGGGGATCACCCCCAGAAAATTTTTGAAAATTTGTCTCTAAAAGTAGTGTTTCAGCTCAATATTTTGAGAACCTTAGGGTTACATCAAAAGACATCAGCTCCATTTAATCCAAAAAATTTTGATGGAACTAAATTATAAATGGACTTCTAAATTGCTAGGAGGGTTGGGGGTCTTCCCCCGGAAATTTTTTTTAATAATTTGAAATTTTTGGGAAAACACCCGAAAGGGACAGCCTCTAGAAAGCGGCTGAATTTTCAAAGGAAAAACAATGTTAACAGACGTCAAGGTTTTGGAGGGGGGTTTGGAGGTTCTCTCCTGAGAAATTTTTTGAAATTTGACTCTAAAAAGTGCTGTCTTAAGGGGACACATACCTTTTAAAAGTTCAAAATGGAAGGGAGAAATGGTCTTTTTAAAGGGCCGTTATTTTTTAAATATTGCATACCTGGATTAGATTTCAGGGTGATATGATTAATCAAACATTGTTTTATTGAAAATATGTTCAACGAAAAAAAATTATTTTTTATTAAATAGAGGTTATTGTAAAAGGTAATTTTAAAGCCCCTTTTTTACTCTGCGCAGCTTTTTGAAAAAAATTAACTAATATTTTTACCCAATTTTTTTTCTGAAGAAAGATATGTATATAATCTTTAAATTAATGAAGCAAGAAATCTCTACGTTAAATATCAAAAGAGTAATAAAATTTTGAATTTGAATTTAGAATATTTAAAAAAAATCACTTTAAATGCTTATAAAAATAAATATTCTCATTCAAATAAAAATCTGGTTCATTAATTTAAAGATTATACAGGGTGTATCTGAAATGGTGCAACAAACTTTCAGGGATGATAGTACTCATCAAGACGAACAAGAATCAGTATAGAAAGAAGGGTCCCAAACCAAATCCCAGGGAGTTAAAAACGGAGCGACACCCCAAAAAAATCATTGAAAAATTCTATTTGTAGAAGAACTACTATTGGTAAAAACTTAATTATGGTCTCAAAATTGTAGTTTAATATGATCTTTAAAATTGTCTCAAAAGTCTTCACTTTAAAATTTGTTTTACTATGAAAAAAATCAAAAAACCACAAAAAAATGTGAAAACTCTGCCAAAACTTTATTTTGTATTTCGAAATCCTTTCTTTTGATTTAATAATCTGAAAGATCATAGTCGAAAACCCTTAAGTCCAAAGTGTCACGTAAAAACCATCAACATTAGATGCTTGAGAGCCTGTTAAAGCATGGTTTAAGTCAGTTTTTCGGGTCCGCAAACTGCCGTTTTGGAAACGGCTATAAGAAACCACTTCGCGCACGCAAAAAACGAAATTTAACAGGATCTCAAGTGTTTAATATTGATGGTTTTTACGTGACACTTTGGACTTAAGGGTTTACAACTATGATCTTTCAGATTATCAAATCAAAAGAAAGGATTTCGAAATACAAAATGAGGTTTTGGTAGAATTTTCACATTTTTTTTGTGTTTTTTTTAACTTTTTTCATAATATAACAAATTTTAAAGTGAAGACTTTTGAGATAATTTTAAAGATCATAGTAAACCACAATTTTTGAGACCCTGATTACGTTTTTACCAATAGAAGTTCTTCTAAAAATTGAATTTTTCAATGATTTTTTTGGGGTGTCGCTCCATTTTTAACTCCCTGGGATTTGGTCTGGGACCCCCTTTCTATACCGATTCTTGTTAGTCTTCATGAGTACTATCATCCCTGAAAGTTTGTTGCACCATTTCAGATACACCCTGTATACATCTCTTTCTCCAGAAAAAAAATTGAGTAAAAACAGTAGTTATTTTTTTCAAAAAGCTGCGCAGAGTAAAAAATGGGCCTAAAAATTACCTTATACAATAGCCTCTATTTAATAAAAATAACTTTTTTTTTGTTGAACATGAAAAGGACTTCTCTTTGTAAGTTGTAGAATTCTTAGGAGATAAAACAATATATAAATACTGATGTCAAAATTACGGACTTGGGGATTGAACTCCTAAAAACTTTCGGATACGGCCCTGACCTAGAAAGCTATGATACCCTCAAACCTCAAAAACTGTTGTTTTAAATTTTACTTTGAAAAGGATATTTACTAATAATATATATACAGAATTATTATCACAGTATTTAAAAGACCCTGGTAGAAACAAGAAAATTGGTTAATATTTTCCCACTGGACATTTTGTAGGATTTTGAATGATTTAAAATAAGGTAAAAAAACAGTATTTTGATGAAATAAACCTGAAAAGTTTAAATCGGACGCCCCCTAGTGGAAAAAAAATATAGAATTTAGGGTATAGGGTAGGGTGATTAGTTAATATTAAAAGTAATTCTAAGTATAGTAAACCCAATATTAGTAAACTTAGGCAACAAATTTGTTAAACTCGGGACTTAGCGGCCCCCTAATATCCTTTTCCAAATAAAAATATTTATTCCTGCACATTAATATGCCTAAAGAACATGTTTCTTCTTTTTTTTTTGTTCTCATTCCATACGACCATACGATTAAAACTGATAATGGGCTGCTTAGAAGTAGCTAAAGTTAGTGATAAAAATGTGTTGGTGACCATGTCCTTCAACTACTTTTCAATAGACTTATGCAGCCCACTTTCGGAGCCCTAAGGGTTGAGAACACTCTAGAAAGAGGGGGTCTGGGGGTCACCCCCAGAAAACTTTTTATTTTAAGCACGAAAAAAGTGCCAATTGCCTCCAAATATGCCTTTTTATACAGTGTATTTTTTAGTCCTCTGGGGGGGGCACGTGCCCCCCCTGGTTAGTTCAAATGGGATTTCACAACTATGTTTTGAAACAGGGCCGTAACTAGATTTTTTTGGGGGGGGTTGGCAAAAAAATTTCTTGAAACTAAACTTTGTTGGTGACCTAGGTAAGAAGACAGCGGCGGATCCAGGATTTGGTTTTCGGTGGGCTAAAAATTTTCAATACCAATATCGTCTTCTAATATCCTAAAAGGGGGTTTGGGGGAGGACCGGGGGTATCTGCGGGCCGGATGAGAGGGCCAAAACCTTTTCTAAAGTGTAGCCCGTTCCCCTTAAACGACATCTTAAAGAAGGAATTTGAGACAAAATCCACCTTCAGAAATTTCATCTTTCAGACTTTACAGTCATGAACTAGTCCTTATATGCAGGGGAGTAGCCAGATTTTTAACTTGGGTCATTCAATGGGAATAATTATTGATCAATAATTTTCTATATTGGCGAAATAAATTCACAATTTTCACATTACTTTAATAACTCGTCTCTATATTAATTAATCGTAAACTTACTATTAATTTGTAAAATAAATAAGTGCCACTTTTTAATCTTCTAATTGGGTTCAAAATTATCAACTCTAAAAACATTCCTTTCTTTAAGTTAGGCTCCAAAAACAGTTTTTCTGTGAATTATTAGTGGATCCCCGTATTGCAAAAGGGGTATCTGGGGACTTTCCTTTAGAAATCATTTGACAATTTTCCACTCGAAAACAGTGTTTGACTAATATTTGGTGTCAGACCCATACGAGAATCGAACACAAACTAGGTACATACACAAGAATTTCTTCATGTGTTAGGTTTTAGAATTTAGATACAGTTTAAAAATTTAGTTTTTTTAAATATACTTTATTAATTTAAGGACGCTTCAAGGGAATATGATCTCAAGTAAAGATAGCAGGTTGGGGATCTTTAATACTAGTGTTTTAGCTCATTTTGAGAACCTTTCAGATACAACTGAAGAGGACCGCTCCTTGTTACCTGGAGACTTTTTAAGGAAAATACAGCCAACCCTTCAATTAGTAGGTTGTAATAAGGGAAAAGGGAGTTACCCCAGGAGATTTAAATTTTTAACAAGAAAAATGGTGTTTTAACCCTCTTTTAAGGAACACAGAGGTCCTCTCATGAGTAACCACTAGTAAGTAATACACCTAAAACAGGGTCTATCCCATGGGGGCCTGGCCCGGGGAAGCCCCTTTGGCTACGTCCCTGCTTATACAGGGTGTCCCATAAATGTTGGGTCACTTCTAGGGGGGATAGTAGACACCTAGACGAGTCAGAATCACATAGGATTCGAGGGTCCCAGACCAAATCCCAGGAGTTAAAAATGGAGCGACACCCCAAAAAAATTATTGAAAAATTCAATTTGTAGAAGAACTACTATTGGTAAAAATTTAACTATGGTCTCAAAAATTGTGGTTTAATATGATATTTAAAACTATCTTAAAAGTTTTCGGTTTAAAATTTTTTTTATTACAAAAAAGTTTAAAAACCACAAAAAAATATGAAAACTCTGCCAAAACTTTATTTTGTATTTCGAAATCCTTTCTTTTGATTTAATAATCTGAAAGATCATAGTCGAAAACCCTTAAGTCTAAAGTTTCACGTAAAAGCCATCAATATTAAATGCTTGAGAGCCTGTTAAAGCATGGTTTAAGTCCGTTTTTTGCGTCCGCTAACTGCCGTTTTGGAAACGGCTATAGGAAACCACTTTGCGCACGCAAAAAACGAACTTTAACAGGATCTCAAGCGTTTAATATTGATGGTTTTTACGTGAAACTTTGGACTTAAGGGTTTACAATTATGATCTTTCAGATTATAAAATCAAAAGAAAGGATTTCAAAATACAAAATGAGGTTTTGGCAGAATTTTCACATTTTTTTGTGTTTTTTTAATTTTTCATAATCATACAAATTTTAAAGTGAATAATTTTAAAGATCATACTAAACAACTAAACCATAATATTTGAGACCATAATTAAATTTTTACCAATAGTAGTTCTACAAATTGAATTTTTCAATAATTTTTTGGGGTGTCGCTCCATTTTTAACTCCCTGGGATTTGGTCTGGGACCCCCGAATCCTATGTGATTCTGACTCGTCTAGGTGTCTACTATCCCCCCTAGAAGTGTGACCCATTATTTATGGGACACCTTGTATGTACCAGCCAATAAATAACAATTTTAATTTTGAACCATATTACCATTGATCAAGATCAGTGGTTCCCAACTCATGCGGTCCAATAAGCCAAAAATTAGAAACTTTACAGACCGCCCTATATAAACTTAATGAAATTAAACAATGAAAATTTAGGTGATGCTCTCTAAAATTTTAACATTTTTATAAAACTTTAACATTTTAATTTATTCTAATTTTTAAAATTTTAACATTTTAGAAAAATATCAACCGAAATATGGTTTTATAATATAAAGAAATATCTTTGAAACCTTCAAAAAAATGTCTTTTCCAAGAAAAATGATCAAGGGGGGAATACTTGAGGGAGTACCTAGGTCGGTGGACCTTCAAACTCCCAGTATAACTTAGCCTCACTGGGTGAAGACATTGGCACAGCTATTACAGAATGTGTTCTCAATGTTACGGTCAGCTGAGTGCGCTAGCTTGATGCTAACACTCTCTTGATTTCCCCAAGTAAACTTGGTACTCATTTTATCGACCCCGGAGAGATGAAAGGCTGTCTGCCTTGCCCGTAGACCGGAATTTGAACTCCGGGCCTGTGGCGCGAAGCTTCAATATTCATAGCATTGAAACGTTTAGTTAATAATTTAGTGGTGACTTATGTCCCCAAATAAAGTGATCGAAATGAATATAATTTAATGTGTTTTCTCGTTCAATACCCTCAAAATATATTAGTTGTAAATTTTTGTGTTCTACCGGACGGACCACCGGTTGGGAACCACTGATCTAAATAATTAAGACTATTTTTTAAACTATATTTGAGGTTTGGAAGACTTGGGAGGAACATGGCTTCGTTTTTAAACCTTTCAGAAAAGTCCGTCAGTGCACTGGGAATCCGTACCTCCTGATGCATAGGTTTTTCGGTGCAATTTGGGTTTTACCCTTATTTACAATATCTAAGTTATATTACTTACTTTTAATAATCTGTGTCTAGGACTCATCACCTCAGAAGTCGGCAGCTCCCACGAGCAAATGGTTGGGTGGATAAAGGATAGGGAAAAGATCATTAGAAAATTGAACTAGAAACCAACATCCTAAACTACTGAAATAATACATATACTACAGTATAGTGTGTATTAAACTAATGGGCAAGATTTCTAGTTGGTGAAGATGTAGAATATGCAAAGACAATTCAGTATCCCCTTGAAAAGGAAGCAATACTGAGGCGCTATAAAGATTCGATAAAAGTTGCCTGGAGCATGATTGGTAAACATCATTAGGATACTTATGGTGAATACTAGTCTAAACACAAATTATATTACTACTTAAGATAATTTTTAATTAAATCCTAATCACTCAGATTATACTTATAAATACTTAACTTATCATACTTATCAATAATATAACGATGATAAATATCATACCAAGAACTTCATGCATGTATTTAATTAATTAAAATAGTATAAAATATAATAGTTTATAAATTAACTAAATAACATAGTTTAAAAAATGTTTTAATTAACACGTCAACAAAGTACTCAAAAATGAATTTAGAATGTTATAGCTTGAAAATTGCTTTTGTGTTCGGATAAATATCATGATATTATCAGCCTACATATACCGCAGTGATTTATATCGGCCAACTCTCAACAGAAGCTATGGGAAATATTAGTTATTGTAGTCAAACTGTTGTAGATAGAAAATGATTCAGGTTGTTTTAACTCATTCATGAAAATTTTGTCATGTTTTTCGCCCTTAAGCTGTCGCCTTGAAAATTTGACAGAAATGACATTTTTGTCAGATTTTAGAGACAACCTTTCAATGACATAAACTTGACGTGAAAACAAAACATGCTAATTTACATTGGATTTTCCCTTTCAACAGCCTGAAGATTGCTTCCAAAATTATTTTGAATTGTCTTTGGTAGTATACAGCACCTCCCAGAATTTTGACCATTACTCAAAAACCAAGTGTTTTTTTCTCTTATCCTTTAAACAAGGTTGAGTGCCTCTAAAGAATTATAATGACCAATTCACCCTATACCATGAGTTTGGTACCAGTGATGGTAGATATACTGACTGTGACTCGCATACAAGAACAAGACAAGAGTAGATCGTACCACGTACCATATAAATTTTGTTCGTTTAGATCAGGGATCTCCAAACTTTTGAGCCCGAGGGCCGCCTTAACTATTAAACAGTACAGTTCAGGGACCGTGGACCGACTACTAACTCGAAGTAAATTAAAAAGAATGAAAACCAGTGGCGACTCAAGGGTAGTTCAATAAGGGTTCAGAAATGTGTTTTAAAAGTACAATTAAGTAACAACCTTATAATTAAATTACAATTTTTAGATTTTTCACCGAAGAGGAGCCTTAAAATTATCCCTAAGCCCTCTTGTGCATACATTAATAGGTTTAATGTACTTTTTACAATAAATTTTTAGGTAGGATTCTCATTTATCTAAACTTAAATATGATAAATTGCGTTCCAAGAGGGGGGTCTGGGGGTTTTCTCCCAGAAAATTTTTCGAAATTTCACCCTAAAAAAAGATGGTTTAAACTCATCTTGGTACCCCTAGGCCAAATTTCAGAGGGTTCTTGGATCTTTTGAGTACACAACACATTATTAATATTTTTCGTGATAGAAAGGTGCCCTCGGGCTGTAGTTTGTAGACCCCTGGTTTAGATATAAAAAACTTGTTGATTTTTTTTAAATAGAAGATTAAAATAAGGTTACTAAATCAAATTATTAATAACTTTCCACGATTGTAACAGAAAGTAGTAGTGTACTTCCTAATTATACATAATGTGCCAGTCGCTAGAAGTTGTCTGGATTTTTTATTTATTTAAAGAACCGAAAAACCTAGGAAATAACAAAAAAAGTTATCTTATTACAATGTTATGAATTCCTATTATTTTCCTTCTAACGATCTTTCATTAACATAAATAGCTTTATGTATCACAAAAATAATCATAGAATAAAAATCAGTTATTTAACATGATCTCTGAATTAAAAGTATATTAAGGCTATGGTACACACCAAAAACTAAAACTAAAACTTTTTTGTAATTCTTAACCTACATTCTTAAAATGTTCAGTGTTTGTTTATAAGCATGATCAAACACCCCACACAAATTTTCAAATAAAAAACTTGGTTAGTTTTTTTTAATTTAAATTTTAAACAAAAATTAACTAAATTTCAAAATGTTCCATGCGGCTTCAGTTTAACCTAACAATTTCAGTTAATTTTTTCTTTAAATTTAAAAAAACTAACCAATTTTTTTATTTGAAAATTTGTGAGTGGTGTTTGATCATGTTTATAAACAAACTCTGAAAATTTTAAGAGTGTAGGTTAAGAATTAAAAAAAAATTTAGTTTTAGTTTTCGGTGTATACCATAGCCTTAAAATTGAAACTATTTAATTGTAATTTGTTTGCATTTATGGAAAAAATTTTCAGTTGAATTTATTTTACATGTAAGACTTATTTCGACCTCTTACGGTAAACAATTTTTTTAATCGGGGTTTACGGATAATTCAAATCTAAAAATAAGTCATTAATACTTAAATTAATAACGTTAAGTTTTATCCATAAAATAATGTTTTTATGTGTACCTTTCATATCGAAATAAAGGGAAAAACTTTATTATATTTTTATGCCCCATAAAAACTGTTAAGCTTCTGATTATATCTTAGTTAAAAATTAACGTGTGATTAAAACATAGAAAACTTATGTTACGCGAATATTTAAGTAATGAATAACTTCTCTGTCAATCTTTTAGGTCAGGCATGCAAAACGTAAACTGCAACGAGGGCCAAAATATCAAATATCACTAAATTTACCCCAGCTTGTTAATGAAATAAAGAAAAAGTACAAATAATTGATAAATACAATAACTCACTACAATAACTCAATACTATAACTCAACTCATACAAAATATGTCAAGTTTACGTAACTGCTACTAGAAGTAAACGAAATTTGGCCATACCCGTCTAATATTGGACGAATCTTTAATGCTTTTTGCTGCTTTGGATGTAATGTATATTTCGAAACATACTTCAAGTTTTTACTTTAGTAATTTCAATGAAAATGCTATTAGTATTTTTTACAGGACGATTACAGATTTGATTGAACTTTTGTGAAAACTACATCTTTACTTAAAACTAAGAAAAATAAACTTCGAAATTTTCTTTTGGAAAATTCTTTTGAAAACCTTTCAAAAATATATCCGTTATGCATAAAATTTTTACTAAATCTTTTAAAGTTATCACATTCAAAGCTTTTTAGGACTCAAAAAGAAAGTATTTGGATGTATGGTAGGTTGCTTAACTCAACCCTGGGTGATTTTAAGAAAAGACTAACTTACATCCACAATAAGGGGACTCATTACCAAAATTTGGTCAAAATTTCGAATTTGAGATTTTGCCATAAAAATGAAGATACTACCCTTAGAATATAATTATATGAGGTTTTTAAATATAAAAATTGTAAGGTTTTTTTGACCCAAATATAGGCTTACTGAAGCATAGCTTTCAACCTTTAAACGGGTTTTTCTTAAAACAAGGTTTTTATCGTATAAAATCCTAAGGCTTTTTTTTTCTAATTGTCCAAATCACTTAAAACTTGGTAATAATTATAAGTATTGTAAAACTCTTCTATGTATGGATTTTAAAATATATTTATTGCAAAATTTTAATTTTTTACTAAGCAAGAAAGTAGAAAGTATAGTATTTAAAAAAATGTCAAATTTCAGATTTTATTTTATTTTTCCGAAACCCTTGTAGATATTTAAATTTCCATACGTAGAGCTAACAGTATATGGTGGATTTATGTTGAGAAAAAATATCAAGTGAAAAGAGTGTATATTAAAGGAGGAGTAGCATTTTGAAGTACGGTAATTTTGGCCACTTTTTTCCTAATTTTTGAAATAAATCAATTTTTGAATTTGCTTTTTGTGCTAAATATGAATTAGTATAAAGTAAATACAAAATTTAACACCTAAAAATATAATAAAATCCTGTTAAAAGAGTAAAAAATTTTTTTGGTGCTGAGTCCCCATAAAAGATTCGACTTAATTTGTGAGAAATTAATTTGTTGCCTTAAGATTATGCAGACAATTACTTTGATGATAATCTAATATTATGTTTGGAATTTAGGAGATAACAAAATAAACATAAACAGTAAACACGTTTCAAATAAACACCCAAATAATAATTATAGTTCAGAAATTAAGAAAAATTTAAGACTAAGTACTAAGTCAATTTAAGATTTAGTTGTTTCTTCAGTGAATATTCAAAGAAAATTTTGACTTGAACGCTGACTGGCATAGGGTGAATTGGGCTCCCAATTTTAACACTGACATAATAGTAAATTCTAGTGACGGAAAAGTTACATTTGTCAAACGTCACTGCCTATAATTGAATCGCTTATTTCTGAAACATGCCAAACGTCACTTTTCTTGTTTTGAGATAAACGAGAAAAACTGTATAGAAGCTCACTGTATTTATATGAAGCTGTTTAGAGTTTTTTTTAAAGTAGACCTTATTTAGATATCTTACAGGCAAAAATAATTTTTTTAATGTTTTTATTCTTTTCATAAAAAAAAGTATTGAAATATTTGCATTTGACAGGTTTTTGCAATTAACAGAGTATTGAAGCCTATTTTCATCACTTGACTCTAATTTATTTAAGGATTTGGTCATTAAAGTGGGAATATTAGTTGAAAATAACATAATCTTATTAAAAACTACACATAAAATTATAATAAAATTATGATGTTTTTTTTTGTTAATAGTAATAATACCTGTTTGATAATAAGGATTTAATAATAAGGTTAGGATTTGATAATAAAAGTAGGAGTAATAGTTGAAAATAACATTTGCTTATTAAATAATAACCCATAAAATTATTATACAGGGTGTCCCATAAATAATGGGGCCACACTTCTAGGGGGGATAGTAGACACCTAGACGAGTCAGAATCACATAGGATTTGGGATTCCCGGACCAAATCCCAGGGAGTTAAAAAAATTGTTGAAAAATTCAATTTGTAGAAAAACTACTATTGATAAAAATTTCATTATGGTCTCAAAAATTGTGATTTAATATGATCTTCAAAATTATCTTAAAAGTTTTTAGTTTAATTTTTTTTATTACTAAAAAAGTTTAAAAACCACAAAAAAATGTCAAAACTCTGCCAAAACTTTATTTTGTATTTCGAAATCCTTTCTTTTGATTTAATAATCTGAAAGATCATAGCCGAAAACCCTTATGTCCAAAGTTTCACGTAAAAATAATCAATATTAAATGCTTGAGAGCCTGTTAAAGCATGGTTTAAGTCAGTTTTTTGGGTCCGCTAACTGCCGTTTTGGAAACGGCTATAGGAAACCACTTTGCGCACGCAAAAAACGAACTTGAACAGGATCTCAAGTGTTTAATGTTGATGGTTTTTACTTGAAACTTTGGACTTAAGGGTTTACAACTATTATCTTTCAGATTATAAAATCAAAGGAAAGGATTTTGAAGTACAAAATGAGGTTTTGGCAGAATTTTCACATATTTTGTGATTTTTTTAACTCTTTTCATAATAAAACAAATTTTAAAGTGAATAATTTTAAAATAATTTTAAAGATCATATTAAACCACAATTTTTGAGACCATAATTAAATTTTTACCAATAGTAGTTCTCTACAAAATGAATTTTTCAATAATTTTTTGGGGTGTCGCTCCATTTTTAACTCCCTGGGATTTGGTCTGGGACCCCCAAATTCTATGTGATTCTGACTCGTCTAGGTGTCCACTATCGCCCCTAGAAGTGTGACCCATTATTTAAAGGACACCCAGTATAATTCCATTTTTTTCTTTTATGGTTTGTAGACGTATAAATACCTGTTTTTATAAATGAATTCAACTCTAGACTCAAAAATAATGGTCAGCCAATTCAAAATGTTAATATAGAGATTCGAAGTCAATTAGATAGTTGTTTAGATGTAACTTTGTGGACAGTAAAACGATTTTACTTAAAAAGCTTACAAAATCAGTTAATTAGTTCAATAGTATTATGACATGGGGTAAATATCTGATATCCCCTTTAAATAAAGTGATTCATAGCTCCAAAACTCGATCACATGGTTATAATAAAGGGCCAAAAGTATGGAAATTTTAAATATATAGCTACCAAAATGTCCTTAGTCTTGAGATTCGTACAAAAACTTTAAAAAAATATGGTTATTACTATGGCTTGATGGATCTAACCTCTAAAAAATGACTCTTCCAATTGCATAGTGTTTGTATGCGATTAAATAAAAAAAAAGCAGTCCCAAACAATCTGCAAATGAGACGGCATGAACAAAATTCCCCGCAGTTTAAGTGCAGAAACCAGTCAAACGAAGTCGTTTGATATGTTTCTGCACAAAAACTGAAATTTAACATGCTGGAAAACTATTTTAAAATAAAGTTATTTATATAATTCTTACTTTAAAATGTGCGTTTACCCTTACAGAATCTCATGACACCAATAACTCATTTTTGAAAAAAGTGGAGTTTGACACGTTTCAGAATTAAGCGATTCAATTATAGTGAACATTTCTTTTTCTTTTTATTTATAAATAACACGTTTGTACTTAATAATTAAGTACAAACGTGTTAAATACTAACACGAAATATTGCAAAATTTTAAATGTTGTTTTAATTAAATTTATAGGGGAGAGCAAGGCACCTTGGAACACCCGCCAAGTAATTTTAGTTATAAACTCGAGATTATAGGTAGTTACTAATAAACTACTCTAAAATATACTCTTCAACGTGCTTCAGAATCTTTGGTGTATCTAGAGATAAATGTTTACATCACAGTTTCCCCGTTTTGCATAAGAAAAAGTCACTTAATGATAAGTAAAATATAGACGGCAGACTGTGCAAATTAGGTTAAAATCAAAAAACGACGTTTGAATTGCATATAATTTATTAAAAGATCTTAAAAATCAGGCATGTTTCGAGGGTATAATGAACCCTCTTCGTCAGTGAAATGACGATGTAAGAAAAATGTAAAAATGGCTATCAGTAATATAGGAAACAACAAGAAACAGTTACAGGTAATACATCTGTATATATTTATAGTTTTCTTTTCAATTTAAATATGTGTTTCTGTATTACCTGTAACTCTGTTTCTTGTTGTTGCCTATATTACTGATAGATAGCCATGTTTACATTTTTCTTACATTGTCATTTCACTGACGAAGAGGGTTCATTATACCCTCGAAACATGTCTGAATTTTAAGATCTTTTAATAAATTATGTGCAAATCAAACGTCGTTTTTTGATTTTAATGATAAGTAGTTTGAAAAAGTATTTGTTTTATTGATTGCAATCGTGTTGCAAAAAAATAAACGCATCTATTCCTATTTTAGAAGAGAAAATGTTTGATAAATCTTAAGAATAAATTGAATTTATCTAAAAAACATAATGAGGGCGCATCTTGGGATACGTCCCAAGATGTCACATACCTCTTAGCAAAGAAATATTAATTAAAAAATTGATAACAAGTATTCAGATTAATGTATAAAATTTTGATCAAAAAATTTGAAAAAAAAACTAAAAATAGGTGATAAGGGGCCGTTCAAATATTATGTAAACACCTAAGGGGGAGGGGGGGTTCGCTCTTTGCTTATTTTTGCTGACAAGGGGGGAGGGGGGATGAGTGACGCTTACGTAAGATGGAGCATTTTCGAAAATCTCGTTTCTTGCATAAATAATTTCAAAATTCAACCAAATTAAGGAAACTAAAAATTGAATTAGGAAATCTGACGTAAGCTTTTTTTTTCTGGAGATGGACCACCCTAACATTTTGAAATTGTAACCCCGAAAAGTAGTGTTTCGACTCATTTTTGAACCATTAGGGTTACAAGTGTAAACTCACAACTCTCAAGCGTCACCACCAACCGTGGACCGGTTTCGTCCTTGTTAGGACTCATCAGCACGGTATAGGATGGTAACGCAAGAGACACACCACTCTTTCAACGCATCACCACTTTTTCAGTTATAGTCGGCTAGACTAGTACTTCCCCTCCACTCTCTTGCGTTACCATCCTATACCGTGCTGATGAGTCCTAACAAGGACGAAACCGGTCCACGGTTGGTGGTGACGCTTGAGAGTTGTGAGTTTACACTTATTGTCCGCTTAACCAGCAATAATTGGTGAAATTCTCCTTTCATGTACCTTGCCTTTCTGGAATTAAATCTGTCCTAGGAAAGCCATTGTCTTTCCAGCAGATGAGTGGAGGACTAATCAATTGTCACCACTTTTTTAGTTATAGTCGGCTAGACTAGTACTTCCCCTCCACTCTCTTGCGTTACCATCCTATACCGTGCTGATGAGTCCTAACAAGGACGAAACCGGTCCACGGTTGGTGGTGACGCTTGAGAGTTGTGAGTTTACACTTATTGTCCGCTTAACCAGCAATAATTGGTGAAATTCTCCTTTCATGTACATTAGGGTTACACCCAAAAAGGACAGCTCCTTGTACGAGTCAACTAATTTTCAAGGGAAAAAGCTAGTACTTACAAAGAGATGTAAAAATTTCGGGGGGGGGGGGGGGTCCGGCAGTTTCTTACGTAATTATGGTGGGGGGTGAAGTTTGCTTATATTTGCGGACAAGGGGGGAGGGGGGGTTAAAAATGACCAAAAAAGTGCTTACGTAATATTTGAACGGCCCCTAAGTCAAGACAAAAAAGATGAAATTAATGAAGAATTTTTAAGTTAGTAGAGTCCACATCCAAATAAAAACTATTACACATAGTTTTTTTAACAATGAATGTGTTGTACTTTTTAAAGTAACATACACATTTCATGTAACTATTAAAAAGTATTCCACTAGTGGGGCAACTTGGGAAAGTTTGAGACATTTTAAAAATTTGTTGCTACGAATTCACAAGAGATAATTAGCTAAAAATCTATACGGATATGCTTGTACTTTTAAATATTTGAGTTGCGTTTATAAAAAATAATTTAAGTGTAGGTGCCCAACTCTCCTCCATATTTTAAAAGTATAATTCGATCTTTTAATTTTTTCAAGTCCAAAGCAGCTTAGCACTTTTAACTGGATAAATAACTTAAATATAAATGAAAAAATGATCCGAACCTCAGTGATTTTTCAATTAGAACCTCACGTTAATAAAATTCCCAAGATTTGCACGTGCACAACCTTATTTGTACAAAAACATCAAGAATTTCTGAGTGTGGAATATAATATTCAATTTTTTCATGTTCTCGAATTCATCAGAAACAAACAACTCGATATCTTCGACATTCAGTTCCAATCATGACAGTGGGGAGGTCAGAAAAACTTCTTCTATACCCTTACAAGAACTCTCGCTACAACCATAGACACAGGTCCCACTCTTTAACAGATAAACAACAAGCAGATTTTCCCCCTTTGAAACATCAGCAGAAAGACTTTCGCGAATACGTTGCTCTACCTGCTTCGAGCATATACCCTTAAATCCCTACATCGACGGACCCATCTTCGGGAAATATAGATGCTAGAAAGAAGAGCCGCCACTAGCGAAACAAGTATCCAGGGAGACGGATTCAGAGTTTTGAGAGATCCGGTGGGAATCGGGAGTGTTTCTGGGATGAAATACCCGCATCGCCCGTTTTCCGAAATCGGGAGTTGGGGTTGAATTGATGACCGAAAGGTAGGTTCAGTGTCCTGAATGAGAACAAATTTTTCAACATCATTGTTCGAATGCATGAAACCACTTGTACTTTGCCATTTGATATGAAATATATTGTTTTATTAGGTTGGGTTTGGCTGAGGTGGAATTGACTGTTAACCATGTTGAGAAGTAATTCAATAAGTGGAATAATTTTACCGTTTTGTACTTCCCAAAAATTATTTCTATTCCTTTTTTACACTGAATCAATGTAATTCCCAAGTTTCATTCTTAAATAAGAACATATTTCACAATTATTCAGATCTTAATTAACTTGAAAGGTAATGAATACTCCCTTTAGTTCTATGTATAAAAGAAAGATCTTCAATCACTTTTAGTGTGAAAATAAGGTACTAAGGAGGAATGTACAAATAAACCACAGTGAAAAAGCATTAAAAAGTTTTGCCTCTTTGAAACTTAATCTTCCGTATAACTATTATACTTAAATTAGCAAGGTATTATATACAAGGTATTTTTCCTTACAGTTCTATTAATTTCAAAAATTAAGTAAACTACATATCCAAAACACCAAGTGTGATTATAAAAAGGCACCATATATCTAAGTCAAGTTTTTTACCATCAAGTCATACATTTGGTGTATTTTTTATACGTTTAACTTTATTTGTAGCATTATTAAATTCGCTAAACAGTGCGTTTTATTGAGAAATTTTTTTTTCATACTTCCTTTTATTTTAATATAATAGAACGCCTTTCTAATTGAACTTCATTGAATAAATCTGGAAATCTCAAACCTAAGGATTTCCATGGCTAATATTCTTTAATCCTTTTAAACTGTGTTTTGTTCATGAGAAATCAGATTTATTGATGAACGTTTGGTAGAGAAATCCTACATGATTATGAGCTTTTAAATAATATTGCCTTATTATATTATATTAGGTAAAACTTTTAAGCTATTTCATACATTTTACCAAATTATTAATAAAGATACATAAATTATATTGATTTTAATGTACTTTTTAAAACAGTTTTCTTTTGTAAGTTTATTTATTTATTATTATTTTTTTTGAATGAATGCTGTTCAAGAATTTTAATTAAATCACCCGGCACAATTGTCCACAAATCAAACTTTATCATAAGTTTTAATATATTTGAGTTACACATTTTTAAGAAGTAACATTTTTACATCAAGTCAAAGAAGTACTGCTAATTTATTAGTTATACAGTTAAAGTTCACGATTTGTTCTGATCAAAATAATTTCGAACATAGTTTCGATTCTAATTTAAAAAATCATAATTTCAATTTATGAAAGTTTTACAAAATCATTTGAATTTAAGATCATGTTATTTTAATCAATGCAGTGCATGGATGTATTTGAAATTCTCCAACGTTAATATTTTTAACTCTTTTAATTAATTTAAAGCTTTTTTCTAAGGCTCAAAATTACACAGCTAAAGCAGCCTCAGGCACTCAAATGATTTTTAAAAAATACTTTATAACATTACTACATTAAGAAAGCCGGCAGTTTTTTTCTTTAAATGTGCCCGCCTTGAATAAATGTATCCATTAAATTTATTAACAACTTATCTGTCAACATTTAACAAAACATAAAAGCATATTTCAAAGTAGCTAAATTCAGACAGTTCAAGTAAAAGTTAAGTTTCATTAGTCACTACATTCAAATCTAGAATTGAAAATCACCCCAATTCGAAATAATAAATTTGAATATTAAGGATTATTATGCACCACTAAATCGTAATCGTGAGTTAACAGTTTACATAAGCATCTTTAAATATTTATAGAACTAGGACAGATGTTTTTATACACACTTAGAAATTTTCAATTTTAAAAAAGCTTAAAACTTTAAGATAAACTATATTTACTTCTGCTAAAACCTCACTTTTGAACTCAGTTTTTAAGAAACGTGGGTTATATTTCAAACCCAATTTTAAAACAGAAACATGAAGTTTCTTTAATTTCTTTGAATGATTGACAATACATCTTTTATTTTTCACTGAACATTTTCCTTAAAATATTTGAAAAATTTAAACTTATTGTTAAATCATTACTAACCAAACAATTACAATGTAAGTTTGAATATGCCAGACAAGCAAAAATTCTCTTTTTTATACATTCAACATAAGAGTATGAAACCAAATCAATTTCGTTATATTTTCTGGCAACGTCACTGTTCCATGCCATTCTCCCCTTACAACATTATGTTATATTCCCAATAACGAAACAAAGAGGTGGATCAAAATACACTTTAGCTAGTTCAGCCATAAACAGTGCACAAAATACACTTTTTCTTCATTACAAATTAATACAATGTTCTGTATTGAGTTCAACAGAGAATACCAAACCAGCCCCCAATTCTTGTTTTTTTAATAGACCATAAGTGATGATCCCCTGTGCAAGCTTCTACCTGCACCCCCTAGTGCTCCGACGACGTGGCAGGAGAGGTCTCCCAGTTTTGAATGCCAGATTCAGCCTCCCCCAGCCAATTGGTCCGGGGACCGTGTCCATCGGAGTCTTAGCACCAGTTCAGACGATGTCTCCCGGGTGCTACGTGCCGACTCCCCCGGGAGTAGGAGCCGGACACTAACCGTCCGGCATTTCAAGGCGCGAGGACCTATCATTAACCCGGAGGCGCCCCGGGGTCCGGTGAGAACGGTATCACCACCGTTCGTCACCAACATCGTCTGCAATTAGAACAGAAGAAAGTGCAAGGGGGCACAAGAAGCAATGGGGGATGGTATGGTCATTGAGTAACAGATTGATGGCTGGAATGGTTAACAGTTAACAAGTTAAGGTTTGAAATTTTCCAATTGAAATTATTTTTTTCTTTTAAGATAAAATCTACTTAAAGTTTTGTTCTTTTTGTCGTCTTATATTAGGAAGAACTAACGTTGCATTTTATCCAGCTCTCTGCGTCGATTTGGAAAGAAACTTTTTTTTCTATCAATTTATAAATCTTCAATCATATTTTGATTTTTTTTTCAATAGATACTATTGTAAAGATAATTTGGAATTGATTTTAGGCTTCGTAACTCTATTGTCTACTTTTTTTTTCTTGAGAAAGTTGGTGCCTGCCATTTTCAAGCTTACAAAAAGTTTGGTTTACTAACTGGGCATTTTTGGTAAATTATTTGCAGTTTATTTTAGCCCAGTTTTTATAATTTATTTTTCAATTTTCAGTATAGTGTATTAAAAATACACACAAGAAATTTAATTTTTCATTATAAAACAAAATAACAACATAATTAATTTTACTCTTTAAGTTTTTGTCATTTTTAATTATAGTTCGTTTGGAGACTAAAGCAGAAGGAAACATAGAACAAATTAAAGTTTATGAGCAATTACATCATACAATTTTCAATATAAGAATGTGTTCTATTATTCTGTCCAAAGAAATTTTTTATTACTTAACGAACACAGATTCAGAGATTTTTCTATGCTATATACAACGTTTATAAGTAAAAATAAATTTAGTGTAAGAGTAGATATATCAGCAAAAGTTTTTGTAGACTATTGATTTATTTCAAAAATTTCATAGTATGCATTGATTTACATACATATTTTATGCCATCTTTATTCGTTATTTAAGAAGGTTCTCTGATGCATTTTATTAAATTAGACCATTGCTTTTTAAAAAATGAATCGGGGAGATTTTCATTAGTTCTTGTAATTTAAGTAGCCATTTAGCATTTTGAAATACTCTTATTTTGAGTAGTAGGTAATAGAATTAAGAATTTCTAGCTTTATTTTTGAGATTATCATCTTTTAAATGAACTGATTCTGAAATTTACAGCTATGTGAAATTACAAAATGGCTCATATTTTAAGCATATTTACTATGTATTTTATCTTTTACTCATATTTATTATCTCTTTTATAAAGAATGAGCACTTAATTTGTTCATGAAGGAATTTTAGACGGTTCATTTAAAGATAATTATCTAAATTTGTTAGAGGCAGATTTAAATTAACAATTCACAATAAATGAGATAGCAATATTTTAAAAGAGCAGTATCTAACTTTATATAAGGGCGTTTAAGATCAAGTTAAACTGCAGGCTTTCAAAAGGGTATTAAAACTACTAAAATAAATTCTACAAAAAAATTGTTTTACCATTGCAGTAATTTTTTTCTCATTTAGCCTTTTTAGGTAATATTACAAATTAATTTTAGAATGTTATGAACTTAAATATTCTTGAATCCAACAAAACTGAAAATAGTTGTTGGGTATTTAAGGTTAAATATCAAGATTTAACAATCGGGAGTTGTTTTCCAATCATATAATTTGGAAATTTTGAGGTACTTAGTAGATAATGGTATACTGAAATTCAAAATAACATCCATGTTAATGTTATCTTAACCTGTAAGTTGAAATCTTAATTTCAACGTCAAATTTTTCAGAATAATTTTTTTATTTATATTTTCAAAGTCGGTTTGATTTGTGGACAATTGTACAAAGGATTTCGTATCACCAAAGGTGGAAGTATAAAATTACTTTAAACGTTTGATAATATTTTCTTTTTTCATATTTTAGTTTTTAATATTTCAAAATCAAATTTTATAAGCACAAAATGCTTTTTTAAATCAAATTTACAGGCTATTCGTATTTCAATTCATCATATCTTAATGTGTTTTATTTAACATTAAATGTATTTCAAAGCATTGTTAATCACATCTTTTAAGATATTACTTTACCTTTCTAAAATACACTATATTTTTTAAAAAAATTCGTACATTTCAGTTTCAAAAACGTCCAATAACAAATTAAAATGTACTGATTTAAAGTAGTTACTTTAAAGAAATCAAAAACATTCTTCATTCAAGGATTTCATATGCTCATTTCTAATAGCATTTTAAAATTAGGTTTTAAAAAGTAATAATGAATTAATATTTCGTATCTATATAATTCGCCTTAATTAGATAATTTTTCTTGTAATTAAATGTATGAATTGACAGTCGCCATTATTTTTGATGTCCAAATATTTTGCTTAAAAAATAGTACCATGTAAACGTAGGATTTCTCTAACAAAGCGTTTCATAAGAACACCAGTTTATTTTTTTATTTTAAGTAATAGCCATATTTATCAATTTTAAAATTCCTAATAAACATTTTAAGTATATAACCAAAAATTCAATTAGATTTATTCATTTAGTTTTTCATATAAACATCGATAAATCCCTGAGCATTATATAACAAGTTTCTAGTCAAGAAAACCAATAGCCACATCTTTATCTCCAAAGTTGACAATAGCTTTTTTTCCTGATCTATTTAGAAGTAATTAATCTACTCAAATGTGTTGACTTGCATTAACACTTTTTTATTGATAATAAGACAAATTTAACCTTGTAACTCATATTTCCTATATTGTGAATGGTAAAAAACTATTTTTTTTCCAATTCAAACTACTATTTTAGCTACTATATATGCTGCCTTTTTTCAAATCAACAAATCAACTCTTGTTTTAAATTTTCAAGTACTAATAAAAACTATAGTTCTTCTAAGCATAGAACTGAAGGTGAAATTACCCTAATTTTAAAAATTAGTTCAGATGGGCAATTTTAATTTTACAAAATTTTATAAAATGATTTTTAAATTTTAACTAACCATACCATAGATAGTAAAATTTTGTCAGTTTTCTCAGTGTTTTTCATAAAATTTAATGCACCAAAATATTTGAATGACATTCATTTCACATATGTGATTTTTGGAAAACCATATAAAGATCAGAAAGCACAGAATAAGAAAAGTAATATTAAACATTTGTTTCGAGCCATATCTAGCATTATTGAATTTTCAAAAACCAGAATACAATGCCAATTCTAACAGCTATAAATACATCACTATGAATTGGAGCAAGTATAAATAAATGCTTTCCATTATTTAACTTCTCGGTATCACATTTCCATGAATATTCAAGGCAAGAGACCCAAACTACTTTCAGACATTTTTCTCAGACTTTAGTGAAACTTCAGACTGTAGCTCAAGCATTGCCAAAAGATTCCTTTACCCTTACTATTTTCCATTCTTAACATTTAAACAGCAAAAAACAACGGAATTTTGCGGATAACTTAGTTCTTTCTCTACACATTTTTAGGCTTATCAAATTTTCAACCTTTTTCAAACCACGGCTTACTAGATATGCTTTAGACTTGTTTAATAACAAAAATAAGTCCACACACAGATGGAGAGAGCCTACGCGCAAGTAAAACATACACAATGTTGTGTATAGTAGTTGTAGGCGTGGCATAATGAAACTAAAATATGACTGGAAAGATGACAGAAATGAACACCTATTTAAATGTAGGATTAAGCAAATGTATAAACTTCATACCGTCAAGGTATCTTACTACTGGCAAAACTATTTTCGTTGTACATTCAAAATCATAACTAGCAATTGTGGGAAGTTGTGATAGTAACAACTTTTCTATGGCAGCTTATTCATCATTGCATCAAAATTATATCAACTAGCAATCAATATTAAAAATTGTGTGGTTAAGGTTATGCCATCAATATTATGTCATCCATTAAGAAAAATATTTTTCAATATCCTACACTACTACCACCAAAAATATTATTTGTTACATTTTAAACCATACCAGTTGGTAAATGTGGCAGGTAGTCATGGCAAAAACATTTTTCTGTACCAGTAGTGTATCAATTAATCAATATTGATCGATTGTTAAGATAGGTATCCATATTATATCATATTGCCATCATATTGAACAGTTACTGTGATAAATTCAAGTCCTTATTTTCCTTTTTTTTGTGTGTAGTCGGGGGAAAATTATCAAATATTTCACACAGAAATTCAAAACCTGACCAAGACTGCATGAATCTAGTAAGCCGCGGTCAAACACAACCAAATAAAACATTATAATTCATATCAAATGTCAAAGTACAAGTGGTTTCATACATTCGAACAATGATGCTGAGAAATTTGTTCTCATTCAGAACACTGGACCTACCTTCCGGTCATCAATTCAACCCCCAACTCCCGATTTCGGGAAAAGGGCGATACGGGAATTCCATCCCAGAAACACTCCCGATTCCCGCCGAATCTCTGAAAACACTGTATCCGTCTCCATGGATACCTGGATCACTAGAGCCGACGGTTCCTTCGAGCATAAATACTTCCCGAAGGTGGGCCCGCCGATACTGGGATCCAAAAGTACAAACGCGAAGCAGATAGACCAATGCATCCGTGAAAGACCTTCCACGGATGGGTCAAGGAGGGAGATACCCGTTCGTTGCTAATCTGTGAAAGAGTGGGAGTAGTGGCTATGTTTGTAGCGAAGGTGCTTGTAAAGGGATAGGAAAAAATTTTCTGACTTCCCCGCTATCGTGACTGGAACTGGATGTAAAAGATTTGAGGTTTCTTTTTCTGAATTCAAGATTACGTAAAAATTTGTATTCTAGGAAATAAAGGTACCCTACCAATAAGAGGTCATAAAATTCAATCTTACATTTAACCTAAGAAACTGGATTTAACCACCCATTTATATTTGTTATACCCTCCCTATAACATCAGATAAGAAAATCCCCTCAAATAATTTCCACCTCTAGCCTCTTCAGACTCAGGTAAAATTTTTTAAAAAATTTAAATTTAAAATATAAGCCAACCACATAAAACTTTTTATATAAATCATTGGTTATCTGGCACCTACAGCCAAATGGTGAGAATTCTAGATATTGAAATAGTCGTTAACTACAGTAATTTATTTTACTATTCATTTTGATTACCCATGATATAAATTTATATATTAAAGCAAGTTTTTACAGCGAAATTGAAATTTAACATACACTCTTGGACCTTGGTTTATAACTCACTCTTTAAAAAATTTATTATCTTACCTTAAAAATATACTGGTTTACTCTAAAATACAAATATTTTTGAAAAATACGACTCTATAATTTTTAAACATTAAATTAGTTTTAAAGCTTTTTAATTCATTTTTGGTATAAAACTTTTCTGTCAAACTTTTCATTTATTTCTAACAGATATGCATATTAATATAACTATAGTTCAGACTCAAATGTGAAAAACTTTATGCAACGTGTTCAGATGTCATAACTAAAAATGAGACTTTTAATAACTTTTTATGACAGCTCATTAAAAGCAAATTTTTATAGATTTTCTCGCCATATGTTGTTAATTTTCTTCTTACAAAATATCGTTTGAGATCTAATTAAAACTACCAACATTCTATTAACACACATCGGTACTTAGGGGAAAAACTGGATTTAAAGGAATTGGTGAAAGCAAATAATGGAGTGAAAAAGCAGATTGAAAACGAAGCATCGAGCAAAATCAGCTATTCTATGGAAGTTGAAAAACAATAAAAAGAAATTGAAAAAAAGTGATTTTAATACTTCCAGAAATTAGTTAAAATTCGATAATTCTAATATGGTACATTATCTACAAAAATTAAAATTAGTTTTCATCCTTCTACAAACTTACTAATATAAAACGTTAAACAGGAAAAAAAGCATTAAATGAAGTTGTAAAAACTTGCATTGATTCTTATAATTTTCACACCTCTGTAACTATATTTGCAATGATGTTTAATACAAAAATTCTTTGTATGGAGTTTTTTAAACAGAAAACTTATGCTTCGAATATTTTGCAAAAAATTTTAGTTTTTTTAAACTAACATCGAAATTTATACTACAGTAAAAAGTATTAATTAAGTAGGAAAGTTTTTATTTGAGGATTTTATTGAATTATAATTTTTTGCACCGAGGAAAGAATTTAAGAACCAAGGTCCACATTCGTGCAACGATTGTCTTTATCATAAAGCATTGTCCCCATGTATGAAATGCATTATATTCCCTAAAGCCCTAAAGTACTTCGCTGCACATTTAAGACTTGAAGAAAAAAGTGAGGAAATTTAGCATTACTAACAAATGTAGTTATTTTTAGGCAAGTTTAAAAGCGAATTCGGTTGGGTTGCAGCCGTAACTTTCTTAAATTATTAAAGATAAACTTCTCATGGGAAAAACTTAAAATTACAGAGTGTCATTTTATTTTGAAATACAAAAAATAAAAACCCTGAAAGAAATAACAAATTCTAACTGGGGAGTGAAGAGGCTAGACTGGAAGTTTTTTTAACCATCGCAAGGACAATTAAATATACAGAGAAGGACAAGCCTAACTAGTTCTTATTTTCTTTCTACTGATAGGAAGACATTATTTTATAGTATTTTTCAACACCAAAGAATAAGAGTGTTTTTCCTCCCCCATGAAAAATCGCTTTTTTGTTAAGAGTAAGTGAACCTACTACCTCTAAAGGACTCATCACAAAATGTTTTAGTTAGCTTGAAATTGGACCTCTACAATATGATTAACTCTAACTTTTTTGTGCTTTTCTATCATAATTCTCATTATATTCTTTAAAAGTTAAAAATATCACCATCACGGCCCTACTTTCACAAAAATAGATCTCTATAGCCTAAAAAAAAAACTAATATACAACTAATTTTATAACTAGTTTTGAATTTCAAAGTTGCGACCAGATTTTCACAAAAACAGGACTTTTCACAAAGAAGTATTCTTTGAATTGGTCCTAATTTTAATTTATATTTTGCGTTCAAAGAATCTGATATATTTTTTCCGAAATAATTTGCCATAAATTTTAAACATAAACTCACACATTAAAATTACTCGATGCCTCAATATTTGAAAGTATAATACCCGTATTTTATACCCAATTTTTGAAACCAAAAGTACTTTGATCAACACTAAGACAGATCATATATGAGAAAATAAAATAACTTTCAGCAAACTAAAGGAATTAAGCTAGAATTTCTAATCTGATGAGATCTAGCAGGCCTAAAGTAAAACTTAATAATTCCATTAGTTAAACTTTCCATATAAACGTTCCGTTAAATCGTTCGCATGTTAATATCTAATGTAAAAAAAGTTTAATCTTATTCCCAGTGTTGAAAAAACATTTGAAATACCTTCTCATCAGCAGATATTATCTGAGGTTCGGATCAGGATTACATATTTTGGACATAATCATACACGATTGATGAAAAACGTAAAGATAATTTAAGGAGTAAGAAATCACGCAACACAACATTTAAAAAAATTATAATCAGTCTGATTTTCAAATACCATTTCGAAGCAAATATTTAATAATGATTCGCGCATCGATAGTTAACCTGTAAACCAAGGGTCTCCAAAACGCATAAACTAAATTCTAAAAATGCATAATTAAGTAAAGTAAAAATAATCATTGGGCAAGAGTTTTAGAGATCCCTGGTCTTAAATAAGACTTAAGACACAACTTAATCTTAACAAGACATGCAAAGCGACATTCAAAACTAAAGCCACAACGCATATATTGCAACTTGAGTTAACTATATAAATGATATTTTATTATCAATACACTCAAAATTCTTCAAATTCACCTATATTGTTCTTTAAAGTAAAGTTATAACCTCAAATATCTTACAAACTACAGTTCTATTAAAACGACATTAGCATACAATGTTAAAGTAAGCCTACTTTTAAACAATAAATAGATGAAATCTCATATAACGCACTATAATACATACATTCAGCGATATTATACATTAAACAAAAGAACGTAGCACTGCAAATAAATCATAAAATATGGGTACTCACGTTTAGATGACTTGGTATAAAGGTTAATCCGACTTGAGAAGAAGTTATTGCTGTCTTATCCTACTTGAAGCCTTGGAATAGTCGAAATCTTTTTCCTTCATGGAAGAACGATGTGCACGCGCGACCGAGAATCGAATTTTACTGACTTCGAGAGAACAAACAAAATCGTTTGCGCACTCAGATTGGGCGCGCGTCTTTTTGACCAATTAGAGGAGACCTCATTAAATTAGCGCGGCAGATGGTTTTGGAATCTTGATCAGCTCTCTCTCTCCTATTACATTTTTCAAACGATTTGTGAAAAGGAAGAAACTTTGTATGTGTGTGGAGATTTCAGATCATCATGATATACTAATTTTAATTTTTGCGTAGTTATGAAACTGATGCCTTTTAATTGTTCACTTAAGATAAACGATGGTTAAAAATCGGAGATCTTTCACAATTGCATAAAATAAAAAAGGGATTTGGGATTGATTCTCTAAATAAATAAGAATAGCTCGTATGAAGTAATTTAAATTGAAACTTTTTTTGCAAGGACAGAGGTCGGATTATTCTAAGCTTTTAGTTTTTTGCAGGTTAAATGTGTATTTTTTTGGGGGGGGAAGATTGCATGTATCTTATATCATCTATTCAGTTTTGAAATTTAAGTGTTAGCTCTGAGCTCTGTGTTACCAAAATAGAGGAATCTGCGGTTCTTTCTCCTGAAAAATTTACTTGAAATTTGACTTTTAAAAGTAGTTTCACTTTTTGTGGGGGCATCTGAGACTCTCCTAGTAATCCAGGGATAGTCATTAATGTTACTTGAAGTAAAATTTGTCACAAAGATAGAATTTCATTGCATGAAGTTGTAAAAAGTAAAACTGCTTTCTATAAGAATTTTTTTATACCAATTTGTCAATCGTTTTTCAGATTTACCCTCGTTTATGATCTTTGAAACCAACAGTGCAAATTTGTATAAATTATTCTTGAGATTTGATTCGAACTATTTAGAATCTTGTTGGTTGAGGAATTTTAATCGTACGCTGTTAAAATCTTGCTTATATAATTTAGCTTAATTTGTGTTTATCATCCAAATCAAGTTTTTTGGTCAAATTTTAACGAAAATCGTAATACAAAAACTATAGTTGGTTATTTGTCTCTGTTGAGAATTCATTTTCATTTAAATTTTGAATTAATGAGTTTTGAATTTTTTATTGATTGGATTTTAAAATGATCTCGGATGGCGAAAATATTGATTAGTCCTATAAAAGGGTAAATGTAACCCTGGTGATAAAATTAATGAATAAACATGAATACAAAACAATTATTTAAACGTTTTATTCAGAATGATCCAGTCGACATCGCTTAGTATATAACAACACTGTTTCAGCAAGTAAACAACCAAATTGTTCGACTACAAAAACATGTAATGAAATTTAGTGTTCAAAACAGGGATATTTAGTGACAAGTTTTCAAAGACCTATAAAAGTGAGACAGGGGACTTTCTACATAATTACCAAAATTTGCTCATCCTTTTGAAACTGCGACTTAAATTATAATCATCCTGATTATTCAACTTAAGTTTTTTTTCATTCAAAACCTTTTAACTAATTTTAAGTGTTTATAGAGCTTTTCACATCACGTGACTTGGCCCTAGCAGCAGCCATAGCAACATAGAGTGTTATAGGACAAAAGCTATGGTTTTTGGGTCCGAAAGTCTTGTGGTCGGTCATGGCGCAGTTTACCATGGGGCCAGGTCTCTGGACACTATTTCACTCCCCTTCAGAGACATGGCAAAATTGAGAAGGTGGCGATAGATGGTGACAGTATCTGTCATACGAAGAAAAAAAAACAACTTTTAAAGTTGTATTTGTCAAAGGAAACCTGATAAAGCTCTGACCTGTGCCTGTGAAACCAACAAGCCTAACACTCAATTGTACACTATGGATTTATGTTCAAAAAAGAGGTGTAACGAAAGTATTTTGATTATTGGCGGAATAAATCCATATGGGATGAACTCTGTGGGATGAACTAAAGAAAGATTAATTTATTCCATTTTCCGGTATGAATGGCCGTGTTTGTTGGAATTTATTCCCATACGTTTCACTCTCTTCTTCGGAGATCATCATAAGTGACGAAAAATCAGTGGCAGTTTTCGCCACCGAAGGATTCTCTCTGAAGAAGAGAGTGAAACGTATGGAAATAAATTCCAACAAACACGGCTATCCATCCCGGAAAATGGAATAAATTTCTCTTCAGGTCGTGGAAATTTTCATCAATTATTAAGAAAGGTTATTTTATTTAGATGGTATAGGATATAGTAGATACTACCTCTTTGAAAATTTCAGTTGATAAATCTTGAATCTTCCTCTTTTAGTACTGATTTTTTACTTAAAAGTGGGGGTATGTAAATGTACTCTTTCAGAAGGCGTTTAGAAATTTAACTGAAAAACTGTGCTTTTCCACAAATTTTACCATAATTGCCATAGCAACCAATTGTTTGACCTCCAAGTGACGTCATGAGCGAATGCTCCATAAATCTAAATTTGAAAATCATGACATAATGACTTCATAACGTCAAAATTATGGTACTTTTGCCTAATATACTTCTTATTTACTTGGTAAATAAAACTAATGACGTCACCTAAAACGATTTAACAAGGCCTGTGTAGAAAGTCCAATTAACAGAACCCACTCAGTAAGTGCACACCACGCAAGGGACCACATCCTCGGCCGTGTACCTCTCGCAGTCCAGGCCGCCGCAGCTGACTTTGACGTCACTCAAGAGGTCCGGCCGCTCGTTCTTGGCCAGCTTGAGCACCGCCCCTTCGGCTACTCTGGCATCCCCGTCGACGCACGCCAGCGCCCCCTTGCGGGATCGGAATTCCTTGGCAGAGATGAATCCCGAGTACTCGAGGGTCCATGCTGGGGGACACTCCGTCCGGCCTGGGAACATGGAGGCCGCGGTCCGGTCCTCCACGAAGCACTCTGAGCACTCCAAGGGGAGGTCGGGGGCTGTGCCCTCGCGACCCTGAAGTTGAACGGGGGATAGTTTGGAGTAGAACCTGTTGGAAAGATATTTGCTCAGATGTGGTGACAAAATGGTCGATACTTACTAGGGAAGAAAATTTATTATGACTGTTCTGTCCATAATTAATATTGCCTACTACTAAGTTCACACATAAAAAGTTAATCTAGTTTAACTTAAGAGAGAAGTTAAGATAGCTTAACTTAATCTGTCTTATTTTTAAGTGTTAACACTTAGAGATGTAAAGGAGGGAAAAAACCAGGTTTAATACCGGGAATAAACCCGTTTTTTTGGGTTTAATCCCGGGATTAAACCCGGTTTTTTTCCACCTTTACTTCTCTATTCACACTACAACTATCTCAAACCATGTGGCATGTGGTGCTACGAGTAAAACATGGCGACCGTCCAAGAGCTCATCTCTAAGCCTAAAACACTCCACTCCAAACTTTTTTACTTTGGACTTATACTTGCAGAATACCAATTTTTCTTCTTGTGTTGTCCAGTTTGTATAGCGAAATATATTTAATTTCGAAAACCTATTTAATTTAATAAGGATGGGGCCAATGTAATATCAAATAAGAAAAGGTTGGTAGTTTGTAGTAGTTTTTTTCTTCCTTGTAGATGGCATCACGGTAACTTAAACTAGTTTAAAGACCTAAGATAGTTTGGGGAACTATCTTAAAGTTAAGACAGTTTATCTTCTCTAAACTAGTTTAAATCTAAGACAGTTCGTTCACACATACTTTTCTTAAACTAGATTAGCACTTAAGCTAGTTTAACTTTTTATGTGTGAACGTAGTACTAGGGAACGTCCATAAAATACATAGTCTAAAGGGGAGAAAGTCAATTAAAATTTCACGTCAACTTAATAGTTTGGAGGTTATAAGTTTATTCTTTTAATCCTTTTTACGTCTTAGATTATACAGTAGCTTTGGTCATTTTCTACGGCTAAAATGTCCAAATTTGAGGTTTCGAGAGTGGTGCTGTAAATCCTCCTGAACGTAGCAAAAGAGTTATGAAGGCTTAGGTAAACTTTTACTACGACGAGGGGGGTAAAATGGAGTATCCAAAATTTAGGTGAAACTGTTTTGAGGGAAATTTACAAACATTTTCTGAAGGAAGGTCCCCTTTAATTAATATATTCAGTATTAGGATGTATAGGGTGAAAAACTGATATATCCTCTGAAATTTTTGAAAATATAGAAGTACTTTCACAAAATGTTTAAGTAACCTTCGTCCCTCTCTCGCCGGAAAAGTTCTATATCAGACTCTCCCCCCGAAAAATATATCATGGATAAAAAGGAGTCCTATTACTTTACGGCCCGCCACTTGATTTGAGATTTCGATTGCGGCCCTCGAGTACTAGGAAGTTGGAAACCCCTAGTTACAGGGTTTCCCATAAATGTTGGTTCACACTTCTAGGGCGGAGGAGTAGACACCTAGACGAGTCAGAATCACATAGGATTTGTGACCATCCCAGACCAAATTCCAGGGTTTTAATATATTAACTCCCTGGAATTTGGTCTGGGACCCCCAAATCCTTTGTGATTCTGACTCGTCTAAACTCTGTTCCACCCTAAGTTGACACTGTCGGGAAAGGCAGAGGTTGTACTATCCGCCCGAAAAAATAGTACTAGTTTGTATTGCAATTTAAAATAAAGAATATACAGACACATTTGTAAAAATGCGTAATACATTATATAACGTAATTTTATCATGCGTTAAAAGTCTTTAAAACCGCGAATGAATATAGTCCGTAGGGTAGAGCCTACGTAGGGTCAGCCTATTCCGGCTGATTGACTGGGATCCGGTTTCCTGGCTGTAATTCGGTCGCCCTAGCCCTTTCTTCAGTGTCAAGTTAAGGTGGAACAGAGTATACTATACTATTATCCCCCCTAGAAGTGTGACCCAACATTTATGGAACACCCTGTATAGGTACAGGACATAAAAATGAAGACTATTTGATTGGTGAGCGTTGAGTCAAACTATTCATTTAGTAGTGGAGGACTAGTCAATAGTCACCACTTTTTCCGTTATAGTCGGCTAGACTAAAGCTCTCCCTCCGCTCTCTTGCGTTACCTTCCTATACCGTGCTGATGAGCCCTAACAAGGGCGAAACCGGTCCACGGTTGGAGGTGACGCTTGAGAGCTGGAGTTTTCTCACATATTCCTCTAACCAGAGGTAGTGGTAAAATACTCCCTTTTCATATTTATTTAGTTTTGTGTACTTGCCTGGGGTGCTTTTTGTAGCTCCTGGTGTCGTCGTCCGTCTGTAGCTCACTCGAGAGGCACACGAGGTCCGCAGCGCCCCCTCGGATCTGGTCGGTGGAGGCCACGATCCCAGAGAATATCGTCTGCGCCCCGGTCGAGTTGCATTCCGAACGACCGAAGTGGGTGAAGATGGCTCCCCCAACGTCCAGGGTCAAAGCTAGAAAGTGATAGAAGAGTTTTTATACCTAGTCCCCGTAAAGGTCCAGCCTGTTTATGTCAGTGGCGGATCAAGGGGGTGGCACTCTGGAAAGTGCCCCCCCTTGAAGACCCAAAAAGGTTCTCAAAATGTATAAGAACCCAACTTTTACAGGTCTAATTTCAAAATTTTTTTCTGGGGGAGGACCCCTATACCCCCTTAGTATCAAAAGGAGGTATTCAGTGTTTATTTTTAGGAAATCCACAACATTTTGACATTTTTGGTCAAAAAGTAAAGGTAATAGTGTTGAAAAGTGCCCCCCTTAAACTCAAAACGTTTCTAAAAATGAGTTAAAACCCTACTTTTACACGTCAAATTTCAATTTTTTCTGGGGGAGGTCCCCATACCCCCAATGGTACCACAAGGGGAGCTTGTCTGGAAAAGTGCCCCCCCCTTGGAGCCGTGCTGGATCCGCGCCTGGTTTATGTCAGGCAAAACCGTCGACAGGACACTAAATAATATCCAGAAAACTGTCTTTCTATCAGGAATAACAGTTTTCTAGACTAGAGTCAGGAGAAGATTCTGGGGCCAATGAACGGTATTAGCAGTAATGCAAAGGTTTACGTTTATTTATTTTTGGAATAACAAAAAAATAGGTATAATAGTGTGGACGTTAATACTAAGTTATAAAATATGCGCTATTATTATATGAACTGAGAGAAACTTACCTGGAGAACTCTGAATCTGAAAAAAGAGGAAATCATATCAAATTAGAAAACATCAAATGAAATATTTACTATACAAAGATCCTGCAATTTGTATAGTGAAGGCTAAATAGACGACATAAGTGTGACGTCACTTGTTTGATTGGATACGTTGATTCCATCCGTGATTGGTTCCGTACGGAATTACTTCCAATCATGGATGGAATCAACGTATCCAAACAAGTAAGTGACGTCATGACTAATATCGTCTATTAAAAGTTTCAATTTGTTAAAGCTTTCAAACAATTGTAAAAATACGTTGATGTTTTTTAGTTTACATTTAATGAGAATAATGTTTTAAAACAACATTCAATAAGTAATAACTTAATTTTTGATGTTGAGTGAACTTACTATCTTGTGCCTGAGCTGCAGGAACTTTCTGTAGTACTTGTCGGGCAGAGCCGATGTGGAGCCCCTGTAGGAGTCGAAAGCCAGCTGGAACTGGTCCACGGAGGCTTCCTCGCTCATGTCCAGGTTTCCGAGGACCTGGTAGAACACCAGGGAGATGCGCTCCAACTCGTCATTAAACTCGCCTATCTGTAAGAGCGTGGTCTACATAGTACGAAAAAGCTTTTGAATAAGAAATGGTTTTCCCTTTTGAGCAGATTTTTATCCCTACGAGACGGCAAATCACGCACAAAACGGCGCGAATTTCATAAGGTTTAAGTATAGGAAATTTGCACTCCAGGTTTCTAGAGCTTTTGAGATCACATGACTCGGACCTAGCAACGGCCTTAGCAACAGACGGTTTGACCTACAGCAGTTAGCAGTTAAAAGAAAATAACTGGTCGTGATGTCACTTGAAAACACTCTATATACAGGGTGTCCCAAGATTAGTGTCCAGTGTCCACCCCCTTTAACTTTTGAACCCCTACAGATATAGACATGAAAATTGGGTGAAGGTATAGTAAAGGGACCATGCCCTATCCAACGCCACAGCTTTCAACGCCCCTAGCGTCTATGTTAGGAGTTATAATTTTTGTTTTAAAAACTTTTAGAGGTATGCAGAATTGGTCAATGGTCATTGGCCAATTACATAGTTGTAGAGCAGCATCGATTTAGTACGAAAATACACATTGTGCAGAGAAATACGTGCCTTGTAAAAGCCCCTAAAACACACGCTCAATAAGGAAGTTGCATGTGTCAGATTTTCAAAAACAAACAAGTGTTCCGTATGGTTTTTTGTATGGTAAAATGAAATATCTAGTCAGTTTTTCAAAAAAAATGTACAGTTAATTAAGTATTTTAATTTAAAAGTCGAGAAAAAATACACGTGACTGAAAACGTTTATTGTTTAAACTATAAGATGACGTCAACAATATTACCATCAACTCCATTGCTTTACTACAATGTTAAGTATAAGATGACGTCACATCCAAACTCTTGGCGTTTTCGCGCGCTTTTAAAAAGGGGATTTTTGTTAATTTTTTTGACAATCAAAAAATTTCTCGATCGGCCTCAAATTTTGGGTAGTTGCTTATTTTTGCAAGAAGAATCGATTAAAAAAATTAAAAAAATCATGCAACTTCCTAATTAGTTAGAATTTACATAGTTTTTACGTCTTAAAAGGTTCCTCGTAACGAAAAAATGAGACATTTCCATTTTTATGATCTAAGAATACTTTTACGGCCGTATTCACCGGTAACCTGACCGGCGGTCAGGTCAGGAAACCATGGTTACAGCCTCTGATTGGTGGGAAAATAATTCAATATTTTCCTTCCACCAATCAGAGGCTGTAACCATGGTTTCCTGACCTGACCGCCGGTCAGGTTACCGGTGAATACGGCCGTTAGTCACTTCTTAAGTCATATAAAAGAAAATTCCACTTTTAAAATCAGAGATAGGAAAAAATGTAAATTCTACCTAGTTAAACGTGCGTCTTAGGGGTTTTATTTAGGCAATTCTCTGCACAATGTGTCTTTTTGTACTAAATCGATGCTGCTCTACAACTTTGTAACTGACTGATTTAGCAAATCTCTAAAAAATTTTGAAAAATACAAATTATATTTCCTAACATTGAGGCTAGGGGGCGTTGAAAGTTGTGGCATTGGATAGGGCATGGTCACTTCACTATACCTAGACACCACTTTTATGACTATACCTATAGGGGTTCAAAAGTTAAAGGGGGGACTGAACAGCTATCTTGAGACACCCTGTACTTAGTAAGCAACTAAGCCTATATACAGGTTTTTCATTTAGTGTACGGGGTCCGCCATTATTTTAGTAAGCCATTTATTTGATAGCGGTTCTTAATGATTAAAAGGTTGAGAACCACAGACCTCGTCCTCTAGCTCCTGAGAAAGGACTGGTGGAACGTTGAGTAGCCACTCCTGGAGAGCTTTTTTCGTAGCTCGGATGTCATCAAATTGGGACTCGATCTGATCCAGTTGGTCCACGAGAGCTCTGAAAGATGAATGATTAAAAGTTTTGTTGATGAATTAGGATTCTGCGATAAAATATAAAATAATTCACAAACCCATATTACTATTTCATGACTGTGAGTCGAATCTTTCAATCGATTGACTTAAACTACACTGCTGGCCAAAAAAATGCAACAAGAAACAGAGATATAAAAGCCAAATTTATTTCTATGATTGCACCTAGTGTAAATGTGAATTGATGAAAAATTCAGCCTTCCTGGATGTTAGGGGGCCGAGAAAATCAGTGAGGAGTGTTGCCTCCATAGGTGTCCATTACAGCCGTCCCACGCCATGGTATTGAGTGAAAGGGGATCTAAATGGCTTTTGAGGGATTTGAAGACCATGTTGCCGCCTCCCCAGGTAGTCAAAGTTCTTGTGGTGCACTAGCGGACGATGCATACCGGGCTAGGTGATTTCCCCTCTTTCACCGGATATGTTTTGTGGGCGTTGGTTCTTAAGAAAGGATAGGTTAGGGTAAAAATCCAACATAGGAGGATAAGAAGAAAGCTTGGACATTGCGTTTATCATGTGATTGTGAATTTTCTCTTGGTATTGAGACTTAACTTGAGACTTTTATTTAACCGCTAGAAGCGTTGTAAGTAATTTCAATGGATTCTCCAGGACTCCAGGGTCACGTACCTAGGGGTAGACCTTAATTCCGTGACCCTAGGACACGTTGGTTCCAAATAAAAGCCGCAAAACGAACTTTTGAAACACCCTGTAGAATAACCATCCTTACGAATATACCGACGATACTTTGCAGGAACACTTTTTTAGTTTTACTCTTCCAGGAAAAATAGCAGCACGGGTTCTAAGGTGAGTATTTCAGCGGGAAATGTGAAAATAGATTCAAAACTGAAGTTGTGCTTTCACCAACACCATTGCGATCTGATTCCCATGATTGCCCTTTTTGTTCCCTCAAAAGTGGTTAAAGTCAAAAGGAAAAATTTATTATTTTTTTGAGACTTTAAGCTGCGATAAAAAGCCATATTGTTTTTTTAGCATATTTTAGCCCTCAGTGTACCGGCGGTACCCAGATGCATCAATTTAATTAATAAGCTCTAGCTGACTAATTTCCCACAAAGATGATTTTTTTATTTATGCATGTCCCTTAATTTTTCAATTTAGTGACTCAAAAATCATATTTGAACAAAAAAAATTGCAGAAAATCATAATGCAGTAGGATAAAGGGTTGAATAAAAGGAGGAACATCGCATTGCATACCAGTGGCGGATCCAGAGGGTGGCACTCTGGGAAGTGTCCCCCCTTGGAGACCCAAAAAGTTTCTCAAAATGAGTAAAAACCCAACTTTTATGGGTCTAATATCAATATTCTTTCTGGGGGTGGCCCCCATACCCCCCATTACTATCAAAATGGGGTATTCGGTGTTTATATTTAGGAAATCCCCAAAATTTTGACATTTTGGGTCAAAAAGTAAAGTTAATAGAGTTGAAAAACACCCCCCTTAGACTCAAAACGTTTCTAAAAATGAGTTAAAACCCTACTTTTACTCGTCAAATTTCAATTTTTTTCCGGGGGAGGACCCCCATACCCTTAATGGTACCACAAGGGGATCTTGTCTGGAAAAGTGCCCCCCCTTGGAGCCGTGCTGGATCCGCGCCTTTTGCAAACTCACTGTGTCTCCAGGTATCTTGGCACGTCCGCATCCAGAGCGGACAGCGGGAACAGTTCCATGCTGAGTGGAACTCCGGTTCCGTTGTTGACCAGTTCCGTCTGGGCCGGGAAGTCCTCCACCAGTTCCATGAGCGATTCCATGGTGTTGGGAACCCCCTTGATGGGCACGGTGGCGTAGTAGTTGATCTCCAGGGTGGACGAGTCCTTCAGGTCCTCTTGCAGACGAGAGAAGTTGCCTGGTGGGACATGGAATCAGGAAATTTTTTTGAGGCTATGCGGATATCGCCACAATTTACAGATACACTATCTACCAATAAGTAATTGGACACCTATGCAAATGACTATATCTGCGGTCCTGAGATTCCCCATTCATGGTAATCTCAACGCCGATGCCTACTGCACTATTTTGGATGACAATGTGCTTCCTACGTTGTGGCAGTTTTACGGGGTGGACCCCCGTTACTTCCCGGACGAAAATGCCAGCTGTCATGTTGCAAGGGTCACCAAGGCTTGGTATGGTGCCAATGGGTTAATCGAATGGACTGGCCTTCCTAGAGCCCAGATTTAACCCTATCAAGAACCTCTGGGACGAGTTGGATCACCGAATTAGGGGGTGCAATACCCGTCCAAAATCAGTGAAGGAACTTACAAGTCTTCTCCTAGCCGAGTGGAAGAAAATATCACTAGCCGTCACATAAGAACCTGCGGAAAGTATGCCCCGGAGGGTTAGCTGGCTACGCCCCTGCGTGGAGGCTCTACCAACTATTGATTATAAATAAAGTTTGTGTTTCTTTTCTATCACAAGTGTCCAAATACTTATTGGTAGATAGTGTAAAATAGTCCAGTCAAAATAGACATTTGACATCGGAAAAATTCCCCCGAAATTGATCATATTTTGCATTTTATCAACCATCTACCCTGTTTCAAGGTGAGTCCTCCCAAATATTTTTCTCCAATCTCAGCACTGGGTATGGAGAGGAGTGATCGAGACTAGTGATGGGCAAAATCGATAATTTTAGGTATCGAATACTTATAGGTATCGAGTACTTTTAGGTATCGAATACTTTTTTTCAATGTCTGGAAATGAACCTGAAGGGACAATTTTTTTAGGGCCTATCCATAATCAGACTAATATTAAAAAAACTGAAAGCGATCCATCAAAAAGCCCCGTAGCTACGGGCCTGGAGGTGGATAGAGGCGAAGGATTTGGCGGGGGAAAAACCTAGCCGCGTCAAATTTCTCTCGCGGATGATAACGACTTGGGTTTGAGCGTTGCAAAATGAAAACGGAAACAGGCTGCGTTTGATCTACAGTAGGTATTATAAAGATTACTTCATTGAAAAATTTAAAACGAAATATGTCAATAAAGTATCGATACTTTTGTGGGTATCGAATACACTCGATACCTATAGGTATCGAGTACTTAAGTATTTGGTATCGATACCTGCCCATCACTAATCGAGACCGATCAATTTCGATAACATTAACCGTGATCACATTAAGCAGAGTCGACTGGTTTTAGAACTCTACCTTCTATGCCGAGGCCGAAGGACCCCGAATCGGCCTGCAGGTTGGCCTGCACGGCGGCGCGGATCTTCTCGACGTCGGCGGAGTTCTTGGCGGTGAACCGCAGCGACGCCACCAGGTCCCCTCCGTACGTGATGCTGCGGACGTAGTGCGTGCCCACGTTGCGACGGTCCAGCGACTTCCAGTTGACACGCGGCGATGCCGTCGAAGGCAGCGTCAGCGTCTCCTGTGCGAAAGAGAGATGGGGGTTTTATCATCGATGTTCTAGCGCTACGCACCAGACACGGTGTGTGCTAGTGCAAGAAAGAGGTATGATTCAGAAGAGAATCAGAATTTTCATTTTGAACCTAGTGTTCATACTAGAACACTAGTGTTCTAATTGGTTCCTAGAGAACACTAGTGTTCAGATCGGTTGTTGATTGATAGGACCAATCAGAACACTAGTGTTCTGATTGGTTCAATAGAGTTGTTTAAACAAAGACACGCTTTTCCCACGTGATTTCATTTATTGAAACCCCGTGCGACCATTACGACGTGTTCTTTACTCAGAGAAATGCCAGAATAAAAATAAAACTAATAAATTATTAAAATACCAAAAACATTAACAAGCCTTTAACCCTCTACTGCACAGGGATATAGAACTTCTATCAGGCGGCATTTTAATTTCATAGGCGCTGCTCTTTTCCCTCCACTGCCGATTTGAGTGACGAAAGAGAGTGGCAGTGAGGTAGCAGGAGTTAGGTCGAGCTATTATAGGCTGTCTAGGAGCTAGGAGGCGTTACAAACTCTGCAACGCCCGTCAATGGAAAATCAATGCTTTAAAAAGTTGCCATTATCGTCTATACTATAGACGATAATATAGATGATATAGAGCGATGATATAGAGCTTAACAGAGCCATCTCTATAGACTCTATAGAGATGGCTCTGTTAAGCTCTACTCAACTTCAACTTGGGGTTGGCGTATCCCTCTTCCTCGGGGTAGAGGGAAAAGAGTTTAGGTAATAATGTCCATTGCTCTACCGCCGGTGAATATCGTTTAAAACCGAGAGTTTCAAAAGGTAATTCCTTGTGAGGTAAAGATAAACAGGTGGGATCTCCAACTGCCACTCATTATACGGTATCAGCCAAAGATCCCCTCCCTGATTCAGAGGGTCGATAAAGGTCGTTAAACCAATACTATTGGAAGATGAGGGGCAACAATCCCTCCCAAACCACCAAACGCCAACTCTTGGCTGAGCAAGGGTGCGATGGTAAGTTATGGGGGGAAAAGGAGGGAGAGGGGAGTTTGCTTTGTGGAGAGCGCGGCGTTGCTCTTTTCCCTCCACTGCCGATTTAAGTGACGGAAGAGAGTGGGAGAGTGGCAGTGACGTAGCAGGAGTGAGGTCGAGCTATTATAGGCTGTCTAGGAGCTAGGAGGCGTTGCAAACTCTGCAACGCCCGTCTATGGAAAAATCAATGCTTTAAAAAGTTGCCATATTAGCGTCTGTAGAGATGGCTCTGTTAAGCTCTGTACTCTGTGGCCCAAACAACATGAAATATTTTTAGGTAGTGTTCATTGATTAGTAGAGGGTTTTAGAAGAGCTTAATATTATTTCCGTATTTTTTCTACAAGGAAGAACGGTGACTATATTGATGAGGTCAACGCAGACTCACTCACCGTCTCGTAGTGCACTTTGACGAGTATCTCGACTGTCTTGGAGCGGGAGAAGGTCTCTCGCATGTAGCTGCCCAAGCCCTCGATGGGCACCCGGCCGGACTTGATCTTGAGTGAGAGGGCGCCACTCACCCCCAGGAAGTCGCGCGCCTCCTGCGTATCCGACACCATCCGGTACTGCGAGTCCGTGAAGTGCCGCACGATTTTCTACAAGCGATAAGACTGTATTTATAGAACTGGGCTTACCATCATGGGCGGGTCTAGGTGGGGCCTGGGGCACATGCCCCCCATATTTAGAAAATTTAGACATGCTCAAAATACTAGTGAGTTAATAACCAAAGAATTTTCATATAATTTTTAAAGATTTATAATCAATTAATAGAGTTATCCTAACAGTATTAATGAGATTATTTTGCTTAATGTGACAAAATGTTAAGGATAAGGCTAAGCGCACACTAGAGACTTCTGTCGTGGCGACTAGGAACACTAGGTCACTCGAGAGCAATGCATTTCTATGGTAGATTTTTGGCAATCCGCAAAGAGTCTCGTCGCCTAATGCGCGCGCTCTAGCTTCTTGCAATACCCAGGGTGATAATTTTGTCTCTGTCGCCGTGACAAAAGTCTCTAGTGCGCGCTTAGCCTAAAAATACTTTTAAAACTAATGTATAGGAAAATTTGTAATGAACTGAACAACTCAACTGTAGGGTTGTCAATGGCTTCTTTGGGAAATATGTCGACTCCGGGACTGTCCGTCTTCATGTCATAGGTTCTCCCTAAAAGCATGGGCAGCACGTAGTAGTAGATGGTCGTCATCTCGGACCTATGGCGAAAGACGCTATACTTGAACTCAGGGCCGTATCCCCCCCCGAAATTTCAATTTTTTACTTACTGTTTTTCCTTAAAAATTCGCCCTAAAATGTGCATAAACCCCCAACTTTTAAGGTTCAAAATTAAAATTTTTTCTTGGGTTTAGAACCCCCAACCCCCCCTTGAAATTTTGTAATCTATAATAACAGTCATTCCTTGAAATTTTTGGGACTTACAAGGAGTGGTCCTCTAAAACTGGAGTGGTTAGTCTAAAAATGAGTGAAATCATAAAGCGGCCGCACCCCAAGTGAGTTAGGAGTTCTACTCATCACACTAGCGGTTCCAGGGGGGGCTAGGGGGCTTTAGCCCCCTTCCCAAAAGGAATTATAATTAGTGATGGGCAAAATCGATAATTTTAGGTATCGAATACTTTGGTATCGAATACTTATAGGTATCGAATACTTTGGTATCGAATACTTATAGGTATCGAGTAATTTTAGGTATCGAGTACATTTTTTCAATGTCGGGAAATGAACCTGAAGAGACAATTTTTTTAGGGCCTATCCATAATCAGACTAATATTCAAAAAACTGAAAGCGATCCATCAAAAAGCCCCGTAGCTACGGGCCTGGAGGTGGATAGAGGCGAAGGATTTGGCGGGGGAAAAACCTAGCCGCGTCAAATTTCTCTCGCGGATGATAACGAATTGGGTTTGAGCGTTGCAAAATGAAAACGGAAACAGGCTGCGTTTGATCTACAGTAGGTATTATAAAGATTACGTCATTGAAAAATTTAAAACGAAATATGTCAATAAAGTATCGATACTTTTGTGGGTATCGAATACACTCGATACCTATAGGTATCGAGTACTTAAGTATTTGGTATCGATACCTGCCCATCACTAATTCTAATTAACAGTGAGAAGGAGGGGAAGGGGGAACTCAGGGGTGTAAAAAAAGGGAAAAGCGACTCTAAAACGAGTTAAATCCTGTTTTTAGGGTCAAAATTCCAGAAATTTTCTGGGGGAGGACCCCCAGACCCCCCTTTGGAATTTGGAACCCTATTATTTACCACTCTTTTGTAAAAAGTTTGTCGAAATGCAAAAATCCTACCAAAATGTAAATTAAATTCTTGAAAATGTATCCAAATATCCTTGAAATATGTCCAAAATTCGGATTAGGTGTACCAAAACGAGTTGAAAATATGCTTTATAGACTTCAATTTCCAAAAATTTTCTTGGTGAGGACCCCCAGATCCCCTTTTTAGGATATTAGAATACAATATGATATTGAAACTTTTTAGACCCCAAAAAAACAAATTCTGAATCCGCCGCCGTCATCTTTTAAGGTCACCAACAAAATCGAACTAAAGTTTCAAGAAAATTTTTTGCCAAACCCCCGGCTAATCTATTTACGGCCCTGACTGAACTACAATGATCACACGGAAAAACTTGAAAATTTGGGAACTTCTTCTTCTAAAGTTTTTTTGTATGCTTTTTTTTGGGGGGGGAGAGGGGATATATAAAGACATTAAAAATCTTAATGTCTTTATATATCTCGAAAATCTCGAGTATAACTGGCAAAAATGATTCAATTTAAAAATAAAGTTATTAGGTACTTACGAATTACGCAGTCGACCACTCAGCTGCCGTTAAATTCAGTGGTACAGCTATAGAACAGTCAATGGGTTTTGATAGCGTTTTAGAATTCAGCGGCACGGTTGACGGGATGATACGTTAGAACCAGTTATTAAGAGTAATTAGTCTAATGAAATCAAAAAGAATAAATTTTAAAAATATTAAATTACTTTAGAGCTCCCATAACGATATCTAGTTTACAGTTTATATAAAAGGATATAGTCAGTATATAAGTCATCTTTGGGATTCAGCTCGAGGCATATTATTTTGATATAGTCTGTGTAAATAAAATAGGCGGGTGGACGTCATCAGTTGATATTCGTTGCCTTGGTAACGAAGGAGAAAATGAGAGCCGTTCTGCTTTATTTTTGCACATCAGTTAAGGCAGGACGTGAAATTTTCGGTCGCCAAATTAAAGTTGGCGGGTAAATTTACTCATGCATTTCGTCAGGTGGGCAAGCAGTGTTGCAAAGTTGGGCATACCATACGTTAACTCTAGCCCCATACAGCCCCATACGTTAACTCTAGGATGTGCCTATAGAGCCCCAAATTTGAAAAAAAAGCGAAAGAAACTAGCAATTTTCAGAATTTAAAAAAAAATATTTTGATATTTATATTGTTATAAAACTGGTTTAAATGCGTTCTTTAGAACATATTTAAATGAATTATATATATTTATGTGCATTAACTGTACCCTATAGCCCCTATAATTTAAGATTAATAAGTGCTAGGGACGTTGCACTCCCCAAAGCTTATAATATAACGCACTACCGCGGTGGACGAAATGAATTAAATCCGAATTTCTTCGAAGGAACTCCCTCAAATGATGACATTTGTTGTTAAATGATGTTTTAAATTATAAAGACCAGTAAAATAACAGTAATTAGGCCTTCCACTGAACTTTTAATGCAAAAAGTGCTTTTCTGCAAAAATGCTTGTTTCTAGCTCAACGATGGGCAACCCCCGGCCCGCCTAGTCCTTTGATCCGGCCCGCGGAACATTTTAAAAATTGTACCAAAAATCACTCTGGTTTTCGTCAACAAGAGCGAAAGAGGGGATGCAGAACTTTCCCCCGAAAATAACTTAATTTTAGCAGTTAAAACGTGCTGTACAACTATATTTCGTTCTTGGGAGGCGTCTATAAGCGTGGGAGAGTTGTTACTTCACGACGGACGATCACCGACGGTTGATATTCCCCTCCCGTTACACCCTAAATTGGCACTAGAGAAAAGGCTTGTAACCGAATCCCAGCCGTTATCATCATAGCAACTAGGGTTAAACTAGGGTTCAGAAGCGGACTATATTCATTCTCTGCCTTTCCCAATACTGCTAAAGTTAATTTGTCCTTCTGAACATTAATTCCTCCTCCATTAACTCTCCTGTATCATGTTATGACAATTGTTAAAAGTCTGTCCTGAAATATTTTTTCATTACTATGAGCTCTGAATATTATTTTAGCTCATATTGATGTAACTTAAACATTATAATTATTGTATGTCATCAAGATATTATTTTAGTCCAGATTGATGTAACTAACTTTATAAATATTGTATATAATATTATTCTAGTCCAGATTAATGTAACTTCATTATAATTATTGTATGTAATCAATATTATATTGTATAAGTCCAGATTAAATTTTAACTTTAGTATTAAACTTCGTAAATATATATAATAAAACTACTCATTTTTTACTTTAAAAAATTACCTATTATCTACTCTATGGCCCTCCACGTCATTATAATCATTGAATCCGGCCCGCGGATTCGAAAAGGTTGCCCATACCTGTTCTAGCTGATCAAATCCAAAATTTTCTCACAAAGAGGGTTATAGTAATTTTTAATATCAAAAACCTTGAAATACCTTTTAAACCTTATATATTTCATTTTTATAAGTAGGTTTTAACTTTAAACCATACAGATTGGAAACGACATGAATTTCTCCTATACCAGAAATAAAAATAAATTTTATCGTATGAAATTATGAAAATTACCTCTTTTTAACGTATTAGGGGGAAAGTTTAAATGAAATCTTCTTTCATCAAAATACGAACAAAAATTTACAACTATTAAACAATTTTCTTTACTTTAATAAAGTTGGATTTGATCAGCTAGAAACAAGCATTTTCGAAGAAAAGCATTTTTTACATTAAAACTTCAGTAGAAGGCCTAATTACTGTTACTTTACTGGCCTTTATATTTTAAAACATCAATGTAACACCAAATGGCATCATTTGAGGGAGTTCTTTGGAAGAAAATTGTAATTTAATTACTTTCGACCACTGTAGTGTATTATAAGCTTTGATGAGCGCAACGTCCCTTAGTAGTACCTTTTACTCTTAAATTATAGACACTATAGGTACAGTTAATAACCTTAAATAAATATAAACCATCTAAAATGTCCTAAATAACACATTTGAACCAGTTTTATATCAATTTAAATATCAAAATATACTTTCTTAAAAATTCTGAAAATTGGTAATTTTTCCAATTTTTTCTTAATTTGGGGCTCTATAGGCAAACCCTAGAATCAACTTAGGGGGCTAAAACTTCACACACTATCTTTTGGGACCAAAAGGAATAAGAAAAGCTCTTTTACAAATCTATGATTTATGTAACAATCAGCTTCAAAAAAGATTATATTAACTGCCTTTTAGTGCTTCAGCCATATAAAAATCTTATTAGGCGCGCAAGCTTTTTTCACAGTTTTCAAAAATAAAAGTTGTTTTCGAGAGTTATGGACCAATACTCATCATTTGCCACCACAGGCTTTTAAATCTGAAAAAATCATAACCCTAGTGTCCACTATACCCACATTTACCTTAGCATGTGAAAATAGCACTTTTTCCGGCCTAAAAAAAGTTAGTAAATTTGCAAGTTTTTCAGTGTTAATGAAGTTTAGTGTTTTTTAGTTGAATAGAGATAAAATTTATTCAAAAAATTTAAAAAATGTAAACTTGGGAATTTTTTTCTATTTTGAGGAGTGAAAAAGTGACATTTTCACATGCTAATATCTCCGCGAATATTCACAATATGAAATTTTTTTCAGTGAGTTTCTCATAATATTGACAACAATACTCTTACTGAGGTTTTTGCACTACTTCTCTTAGTGTTTTAATTAATTTTTTTATTTCGCCATTAGGGGCGCTGTAAACATAATTATAGAACATATATACTATATTACACCACAAGTACAAACATATTGTTCTTAATTAACCTTGCTAGACAAAAAATCTTGAAGCCACGGACAATACTAAAAATCCAGGACAGCCCACTGGACAAAACCGGACTTAAGTAAGCAAATAAAAGCTTAAATTAACTCACCAGTGATTCCGGTATCCTTAAAGACTAGTCAACATATGGCGAAACCTCTGGGTTTCAAGAGTTAGTGGAACTTGGGAATCCATGGATATGGTGGGAACACCCCAGATGTTAATTCACTGATTTCGTAGATTGGATATTAGAAGGAGATAAAGGCTGATGTAATCACGTACACTTACAAAAAAGGATTCTCAGTGGCCCAGAAATAATTTTTAGGGGGTGCATGATGATATCAAAATAAAAGAAAAAAATTAAGCCTTAGAATTATCATTATTAAAAAACTAACCATGTATTAATATGAATCTAAGTTTAGAATACATCCTTGTATCCTAACAAAATAAGATTAAGATGTATTATGATTATACCTAGTGACGAATAAAGAAATTTATTTTAGGAGGGGCCCAAAAGTCATCCAAGTATTAAACAACTCTATGGTATTAAAGAGGGAGGTCTGAGAGTCCTCCTCTAGAAAATTTTTGGAAATTTGACCTTATAAACACCGGGTTACAACTTTCCGAATTTCGGATGTACATTTTTAGAAATTCAATACCTTTTTAGGTATGATTTAGGTTTTGCTGAACCTAAAAGTATAGAAAAGGTAGTGCTGAGATTGTAGAAAAATATTTGGGGGGACTCACCTTTTAACAAAGTAGATGGTTGATAGAGGGCAAAATATCACTAATTTGGTTAACCACTAATTTCGAGTACCTACCCAAATTGGGGCTCCAAGAGGGAGGGGGCACTTTTCCAGACTATCACCTTTACCTTTTGACAAAAAAGTCGAAATGTTGGGGATTTTCTAAAAAGTATCACGCAAGATCCCTTATTTGTGGTACTGAAAGGGGGTTCTCCCCCAGAAAAAATTTTGAAATTTGACTAGTAAAGGTAGGGTTTAAACTCATTTTGAGAACCACCTTTTTGAGTCCAAGAGGGGCACTTCAGACCATCACTTTACCTTTTGACAAAAAAAATACTATCAAATAATGGTTATTTCCTAAAAAGTATCACGCAAAGGCCCTTTGTGGACCGCTGGGGGTATGGGGGATCTCCCCTGGAATTTTTTTTATGAAATTTGACTCCTAAAAGCAGGGTTTTTACTCATTTTGAAAAACTTCAATCGATTTCACCCAATGCTTAAGGGTTTGGAGGGATGGCCTTTCCGAAAACCTCATAATAATTGGGGGTCCCCATTGAAAAAAAGTTAGTGTTTCGTTTAATATGAAAACGACCCCCTAAGGAGAAAATTTTTTTAGTAAAAGAATACTTTAATAAATGAAAAATGACACCTCATTTGTCTTTCCAACCCAAGTGGTTCGCCAGAAATCGCAACTGAGTATTTTTTTCCAAACTGTATACATTGTTGCACTTAAAGGCTGTCTTTAAGGTCGAAAAGAATGAAACAATAAGGTAAGGTAAAATTAAGCTCAAATAAAAATAGTTGGTTCCGGGCGCTTTCAAACCACGTTTTAGACATTGCTGATTTAAGATCTTGACATGTGACAAATGGCCATGGGTGCCACTCTTCAAAAACTTCAAGACTGAACTTTGAACCATCTCTATCCCCCCAGTCTAAAGGATTTTTCTTTAATAGCAGAGAAAAAACAAAAACCATTTCATAGCTAGTTCATTTTTTAAAAGATACCATAATTTTTGACAGGGGATGGTTTTTTTAACTCAAGTATTTAATAAATATTAAGCAGAATGTAATCAAAAACATTAATGCTCATTATAAAATTGAACAATTATACACAATGAAAAAAATTAACATTCTTGCTTTAACATTCAAAAACCCATATCAGGTGGCACAATTTTCTAAAATGTTGTTTCAATTAGAGAGAAGTGATCGGACAACTTAAAAACCTATATCAGATAAAATTTAGTATGATCTTAAATAATATTTAATGTTGGTATATTATGTTTACACTAAAAAACTAAGGGAAAATCAACTGTTGTTTTGAAAAAAACCCAATTAACCCTTTTTAGGAAATTGTTTTGGAAAAAATATCCAGAAAATGTCAGTATTGAAACGAAGAAAATCTAATGCAAAAATGTTTTTCAGTTTTATTTAATTTTTAGAGTTTTGTGGAACAGTATTGTTGTTAAAAGTCTGGATTAACTCAATATTTTAAGGTGGTGCACACATACTTAGTTTTCATTCCAATGCAAGATCGATCAAAATTCATTTACCTTATCACTTACATTTTTTAGCTGGAAGAGCAGAGAAAACCAGTTGCTTCACTTCCAGTGCTCTTTGATATTAGCTGAAAAATAATACTACCTATTGGATGATGTTGTTAGAGGAGCATTATCTTGCTTTGCTGGAATTTACTCCAAATCACCTTATCCAATACTAATGTTAATTGTACAGTATATCCCTGTAAACTCAAAAATACACTCCACCCTTGAAATATCTTATGTTAATTTAAATTTCCATGAGATTTTCATGACATCTAATTTTGTTAGAAATACTTTTCTAAGCAGGGTTCATACAATTTTTCAAAAATCAAAATCAAGGAGTATTCAAGTAGTTTTCAAGAAGTGTTTTTTTGAGAGAAAATTTTTTACACAGCTTAAAACGCACGCTTTGCCAATTGCATTCATGAATCAGGTTTTAAAATCACTCTCACTTTCATGAAAAGTCGAGATTTTTCCACGGTAACCCATTATTTTTCTCGAAAATAATGCGGATCGAAACTTTTTTTACAAATACAAATTCAGTCGACCAACTACAGGCAAGCGCCCAACAAGGTTGGTCCGGTCCATTTAACTCAAACCACCCAATTCAAGACAAGATAAATTTGTTTAAAAAATTTCATGATGAAAATCAAGGAGTTTTTAAGGAGTACAGCCTAAATTCAAGGAGTTTCCATAGTGCTTGAAAATGAAAATCATTTTCAAGGAGTATTTAAGGAGTTTTCAAGGAGCGTATGAACCCTGCTAAGACTTAAGAGTAAAACCAAATTTAAAATAATACTATTTAAGGATTCTCACAACAGAAATGCTACTTAGACTTTTTTTTATTAACTTTTACTATTAATTTTTATCAGAAAAACATTGCATAAAAAAGCTTGCACTTAAATCTTCAGAAGAAAACTAAGTTTCGATTTTACATTCTTGCTAACAAGAGGTGAAGTTTGTCTTTCTCAATTGCTTTTCATTTAGGGTTTTTTGCATGAGTGCCACTCTTGAAAAATTGCAAGACTGAACTTTAAACTCCTTTTCCCCCAGTCAAGCTATTTTTTTCAAATAAAAAAAAACTAAAACATTATCATATGAAATAGCTCCTTCAATTTTAAGCCAAAGCTGTATCTGAGTAAAATCGGCTTATTTGTGAGCAAAATGAGCTATATAAGTACCAAGGTTGTTAAAGTTACTTTGAAATAGTATTTGAGTACAAATACAAGTATTTCAGAAAAAGTAACTAAGTATTAAGTACAAATACCCGAAAAAAGTAACTAAATAGAGTATATGAAAAGTATTTAAGACTACCTTCAGTTACTTTACCCGCAAAATTTAAATTTAAAATAAAAATTTTTTAAAAATAAAATTTAATAAAACAAATTAAAAATTTAAATAAAATTTAAACTAATACTTAATAAAATGAATTCATTTTAAATATAATTTTCAAAATTAATTTTAATTAATAAATTAATTTTAATTATTTTTAAAAAATTGAAATATAATTTTAATAATAAAATGAAATTTTAATATTTGAACTAAAACTCAATTGAGAGAACGATGTCTATTCAACAGGAAGAAGGTGGACGCAATAGATACTCCAAATTTTTGAATTTTCGACTACATAATAAGTTAATAATTTAAACCATAATATTTAAAATTAAAGGAAATTTAATTATAGATTGCTAACGTAAGTTTCTACAGTAAATTGCTAAAGTTTTTTTTAAAAAAAAGTTGCATTTAACTCAAAAAAAATTTAAGGTTACTTTTACTTTACTTTAAACACTTGAAAGTTTGTAAAGATAATGGTCTCCTCCTTACCTTTCATTATTATCCAATTTTTAATAAAATAATTATTTTCATAAGCTAGTAAAAAAGTTTTTCATTTTCTTTCCCCACTCTTTCTTTGGAAATTTAATTTAATTTAAAAATTGAAGCATTTATATTATTAATACTTTATATTATTATTGTCTTAAATGCTTTAGCGATGTTTTAATTTCTTAGGTTATCAAATTTTTGAAATTAATCTTTTAATTGATATTTTGCCTTTTTTCAATTCAAATGGAATATTCATATTTATATTAAGCAGAAAATTATTTCGGTCATTTTTAAAAAATTAAAAAAGTTAAATTTAAGTCAGTAACTCTTTTATTACTTTTAGTTTTTCTTCAAGAAAGTGAGAAAGAAAGAATGTTATAATAAACTTTTAAGTGAATTTTTTATAGAATCTTGTAAGAATATACTACATAAAGGCTTGAATTAGAGTAAAAAGTTTTTAAAAAACGGCTTTTAACCCTTTTGGGCAAAAGTGGGCGAAGTTTTAAGCTACATGTCATACAAATATCAAAACATAAAAATCAATTGTAATTATCTAGATAAAAATACAAAGCGAATAAAAATCGTCAATTCCCTCACTACTTTTTAAAAAAAAATTAAAAAACCTACCTCTTTTTGGGGACATTATACTTCCAACAAACAATGGTAATCCGGGAAGCCGGAACGGAATGGGACGATTCGGCGCGAGACAGATAAAATATTTGTCTATTTTTTAGAATGATTTTGAAAAGGTTCTATTTAATTTCATTTTATTTCTCAAGCCGAATATCGTCCACGTGCCAAAACGGCCGCGTCGAATAGTAGTATAGCCTTTCGGAGAGCACAACAAAAAAGCGACTGAATGACATCTTCTCGTAAAATTTGATCTGTCGGTAAAAATGTCCCCCCTCTCTTTGGTTCGTGGAAAAACAAGGAACTACGAACAATAATTGGCCATAAAAGGGTGTCCTATCGGCTTTTCGATCTTGAGCAATTCGACCTTGCGAGGTGGACCCCCAAAGCCCAGGGTCAGCCTGGAATCATGGACGGGCTTATCTGGTCGAGCGCATCTTATCGGTGTCCCCTACGTTTCGCCGTAAACCACTTTTCCTTCCCCCCTTACATCCTGCTGCACTTTCCCTGTGGGGAGATTTCGGCCAAACCTCCGAATCGAATACCATAGAATCGATGCCGAAATGCTGAATCGAATGCCTGTGAATCAAACCTACAGAAGAATCGATTCCTAGGAATCCTGGGAAAGTGGGGAAAGTAATTGGCGAAACGAATTGAAGCTCTCCAGGGGGCATGGTGGTTTCTTATCTAAACACAGGTGTTTATAGATGTTGAATTTGTCATGGTGCTACCCTGGTATTTTGAAGAATGCACAAGGAATGTATGACGAATTATTTTTCAGCATGGTGAACTTAACTTCTAGACTAGAAAGTAAAGATGGGAAACTTTCTTTACTTTCATTTAAATAAAAAATGCAGTTAATATTTTTAGCTGCGTCATAAATTTTAGGCTAATATAAGAAAGTATTAGATTGGAATAAGTTTTTAGCTGAGGAATTCAGTATTTAATATTTGGGGCCAAATCTTGGTAAAATAACGTAAAAAGAAAAATTGAACATTCATTAAAATTCCTTTCTTAATAATTATTTTTTTAGGAATTTAATTAAATTTTTCGGTGAAATTATTCAAGAATTCAATAATTAAAGCCTATTCCATGGACACTATTTTAACAACAATGTTATTCCATAAAATTTTTTATTTAAAAAATAAATCCTGAAAAAAATATATTTTAAACTACACTTACCAGTTTTAAAACTTTTAATTTCTTTGAAACAGATTATAAAATATTAGTATGATTTTTAATCGATGAGTTATATCTAGTTTTTCTGTTAAAAAATTAATATTTTGTGTTATCTTTTCTTTTAAACAATGGGGTGAACCGTGAGCGGATATTTTTTTAGCAGAAATAAAGCTATTTTCAGCCCAATGATAGCAAAAAGAGGTCAAGGGATCATTTAAAATTTTCGAAACATAGCCTATGCTTTTCCTTGGGTATTTATACGTAAGAACGTAAGTTAGAAAAAAAATGGATTTGTGTAAAAGGCAAACACACACAATCAATGACTTACAATAAGGATACCTCACAATAAGGAAGTTGCATGACTCAGATTTTCAAAAACACAAGTGTTCCGTATGTTTTTTTGTATGGTTAAATGAAATATCTAGTCAATTTTGTCAAAAAAATGTACAGGTAATTTAATATTTTAATTTAAAAGTTCAGAAAAAAAACACGTGACTGAAAACGTTTATTGTTTAAAGATATATCAACAATCACACCATCAACTCCATTGCTTTCCAACAATGTTTATCGTATGATGACGTCAACGTTCGATGATCCCAGACTTTTGGCGTTTTCGCGCGCTTTTAAAAAGTGGATCTTTGTTAGTTTTTTTGGCAATCAAAAATTTCTCGATCGGCCTCAAATTTTGGGTAGTTGCTTATTTTTGCAAGAAGAATCGATTAAAAAAAATCATGCAACTTCCTCAATAAACCTTATACAGAACAGAATGTTTTTGTCTAAACGAGTTAAAATAACTTTTGAAAATTAAAAAAAAATCTGAGATTGAAGATTCTTTTACTGTATTTTTATAAAATACACAGATTTAGTAAAACCTTATAGGTACCGGAATTTTCTATAGAATAGCAAAGTGTAATTTAAGATTTAAAACTGCGATAAAAGAAAGCAATGTTTTTTTTTAATTTTAATAATGTTTAAGCACTCCACATGTACTCTCAGTACTCGAAAGTATCCATTTAATTAATTAGCTCTAGTATATAGAATTTTCTAAAGATGATTATTTTATTTTGTTCTCATTCCTTAATTTTCAATCGAAAAATATTCATGACTAAAAAAATAATCGTACGTATACAGAGTACGTTTCTACAGAGATTATAACCCTTTACCTATATATAAGTAGGATTTATCGATCGTTTTCATTCTTATACAATTGAATACTTTCTTAATGATAACTTTGCTATCACCGTTAAGTAAAAATGCAATAATCGGGGAGCAGATTTAAATGTAAATTTAGTATTGGATCTCGTACCTAGTGAGTGATGATTACCTTGATGTACTTGTATTGTACAGTAATGGCATCGCGAATTTCAATAATATTCGAATTGGAGAAATTGACACTTCTTCAACTTATATCGATCATTTTTAAGTAAAAAATATAACTCTCAAATCAAAATTTCTAGATATTTACGTTCCATAACTGGTCATTATACCTTTATCATTAAAGACTAAGAATTTTTAGACAATATCAAATTTTTTACAACCCAGCATTTTGGTTTTCCTGTAAAAATTATCGTTTAGTGTGAAAAAAAAATCGCTAAATTATCCTTTTCCCAAACAAATAACCTTAATAAGAACAGGCTGATGCAATATCCTTGAATATTAGTAAATCTTATGACAGCTTAAATCAGGAGATTGTTTTCTGTATAAATGAAATGTAGATGGTATTCTGGGAAACTGTTTAAATTCGTTCCAATCTTTAATACTCGAAAGCACCGCGTTAAGCTAAATATTTTATACGTACTACAGTCAATTTATCTTTGTAAAAAATGTAATACTATGTAAATTCGTTTGCATACAAATTAATATCTCCCCTTAAATTTTATCATTTAAAATAATGAAAATGATTTTGCATGGGGTAATGGGGTATATACTATTAGATCCCTCTGCGGTGAAATCACGGATTTAATGCGAAATTTTAGTTTGTGGTTGCAGTAAAGTGGGAGATTAACGCTAACATTAAGCCATTAATTAACTTACCAGTATACTCTTTGCGATTTTTGTTCCCGAATACAATTATTTGAATGTTTTAAACAGCAATATATGTTGAAATTTTTCGTATTGTTACACAAATATACCACGGAAAAAGTAATATTAAATAATGGGCCACACATTTCCATTTAATATATTTGCAAACTGGTATGATTTGATATAATTTGGTTGGATATAATTTGTTCCTCAGATTCTGTAGCCACCCTGTTTAAGTCTCAAAACAACTTAACAGTGCTAGTTTTAAGGATATTATTGTAAAATTTTATCTCCCAGGGAGGCCTTACTGTAAACTACACTGCTGTGCAAAAATTAAGGGCGGAACTGATTTTTCAACTTAACAAATAGTAGAATTATTGTTTATCCATGAAAATCATACCAAAAGATGTTTATTGGGTGAGAATACAGGGCCCGAGAAAAAAACTTTTCCTATCAATATTTTAAGGGGGTAAATGGGCCCTCCATTGATAATGGAGTTCCATTACACATTTAGAGCAGTGACAGAAACTTCTATGTAAGAGGTATTTAACCAAAAAAGTTTTAAGTTTTTTTGCAATGAATATGATTATTCCTGAACTCAATGCAAATTTTTAAACGTTTGTGCTCCTTTTAAATGGTATTTTTTAGGTTTTATTGAGAGATATCGGTCTAATCATCATTTTTGGCAAGTTTTAGCTTCTGGGTCATTTTTGTAAGTGGTATCTTACCATTAACCATGTTTTTAGTAGGTCTCGCATATGCCTGACTGCGTTTAGGTCTGGGGACCCGGAAAGTAACTTTATTCTTTCAATATTGTTTCTCATGAAAATTTTGAGTTAGTCAAATTGTGATTTTCTGCCTATTTTTCACGAATAAAGAGAAATCCTTGACCCGATTCGATCTCTTTAAACTTCATTTTAAAGATAATTGAGATATTTTTACAGATATATCTTTCTTTTCAGCCACGTATAAGTCCATAAACACTAAAAATGCTTCTTTTTTTGAACGTTAATAACATATTTCCTTTCTGTGAAACTATGCAATTCTTTGTGCCGTTTCAGCACCCCTTAAACACAGAAATTTTCACTGATATCTGCAATTGCGTACCTGTGCTCTCATGTCCCTTATATATAGGCTTACCATACGTCCGGGATTACCCCGGACAGTCCGGGGTTTTTAGTGCTGTCCGGGGAAATGTCCGGGGTCGCAATATGTCCGGGGTTTTCATACTTTTAAGATTTGCCAGACATTTTTATGAAAAATCGTGACAAAACTCTTAAAAATTGCGTTGTTTTACATAATCTAACATCCGTATTAATTTGGAGAACTTACTTTCAGTGAATTTTATAGTAAAATTAAGTCAATCACACAAATTTTTGAAAAAATGTCGAATTAAGAAATAAAATGTGATATTTCTGTTCAATGTTTATTAGTTTGAATGTTTTTTTCTTATTTTTTAATCTTTGATGATTTAATATGGTACTTATTAAGAAATTTCAAAAATATGTCCTGGGTTGGACCCAAGAAAATATGGTAAGCCTACTTATATATCTTTTAGAGGACCTCTCGGGTCAAATATTTCTCTTTATTAGTTAAAAAGCTGCAGAAAATCACAATTTCACTACTTCAAAGTTGTTCATAAGTAACGATATTGAAAGAATAAAGTTACTTTTCAGGTTCCCAGACCCAAACGCATTTAGGCATGTGTGAGACCTACTAAAACATGGTTAACGCTAAGATACCACTCACCAAAAATGACCCAGAAGTTAAAACTTGCCAAAAATGATAATTAGACCGATATCTCTCAATAAAACCTAAAAAAATACCATTTAAAGGGAGCACAAACGTTTAAAAATTTGCATTGAGTTCAGAAATAATCATATTCATTGCAAAAAACTTAAATTTTTTTGGTTAAATACCTCTTACATAGAAGTTTCTGGCACTGCTCTAAATGTATAATGGAACTCCATTATCAATGGAGGGCCCATTTACCCCCTTAAAATATTGATAGGGAAAATTTTTTTCTCGGGCCCTGTATTCTCACCCAATAACTTATTTTATACCCAACACTTATTTTATATTTTATACAAGGTGATTCAAAATTCAACATCAATATTTGGTGATGAGGTAGAGGGGACCTAGACAAGCATATTTAGAATAGGAATGAGGGGGCGCAGCTATAGAGCTATAGGACCTAATGTAGTGCGAGAGCGTTACAAAAGGCTGTTTTGATAAAGCCCGTGTAACGAAACAAAACATAATGGAATGAAAAAAATTATTGCATGAGGTAAAGCAGTATCCGTTCTACTTACTCCTTAAATTTGATAGAAATTGAACCACTGGCTAAACCGTGGGGTGAGTTTTAAAAGTGCAATATTAATCTTTTAGCCAAAGAATTGAGTTTCTTTAGAATGTAATAGTATTTAGAAAAATGATGATAGGGGATCGGGGAAGGAATTTCAATGATAATACATTTCTTTGAACAAATAAGGGATATTGCATGATCATTAAAAATTCCTTCCCCGATCATTTAATTTTTAAAAATACCATTACACTAAGGAAACTCCTTTGTGTTGTAAAGGCTAATCCTCCCCTACATTTTAGTGCTTAGTTTCTTTAATTCCAACTCTCCGTTACAAATTGACACACAAAAAAAAACATGTATCCTAAAAAACCCATGTTTGTAAATACTCCAAATAAAAGAAAAAATATTATTAAAAGGGTTATTTTGATTGAATAGAATATACTTAAGGTAATTAAAAATAATTAAAACCAAGTTTATTACAAATTATATCTAAAATTAAAACAGTGATAAGTCAAGGTTTTCAAGATTTCGAATTCAAAAAACAACGACAATAGCGTTTTTACTGTTGTATTTTGTCGAAAACAACCTGCTAAATAAAAATTCTCTATATAATTTTTATAAAAAAAAATGTAAATCAAAATTGTAACTGGCACTGATATTTAATTCTATTTGCATAATTAGTTGTATATCATAAATTAAATACTATTAAATATTTTGCGTTAATTTTTATTTATTTTGTCATCTAACCCAAAATTAAAATTATCTTTTAGACACCCTATGGGTTTTTTTTCACCCCTGAACTCTACGTTTTCTAAGAAACCAACTAATTGGCTCAGTACACTATCTATCCAATACAAAAGACAGGATATCAAAGGGCGTCAGACATTGATAGGAAGAGTGACAAGTCATAAAACTGTCACAGGGTCGGTGCACCACAGGGTTTCCATTGGGAAAATGCATTCGATTCTACTCCAGAATCGATTTCTTTGCCCGATCCCGAAATGTGAGGGAAATATCGGTGATTAGGGGGGAGGGTAGAGGGGACAGTAGGGATTTTTTCAACAAGGGGGGGAAGGAAAAGCGGTTTTCGGCGAAACCGGGGTATCACCATCTTATCGGCTGTAGTTATCTACCCCACTCAATTAGTGGACAAAGGGGTCCCCCTAAAGGGAGACCCCTGCGAAGAGCGAGAGAGTCCCCCTTTTGGGGGACCCCTTTGTCCACTAATTGAGTGGGGTAGATAACTACAACCGATAAGATGCGCTCGACCAGATAAGCCCGTCCATGATTCCAGGCTGACCCTGGCCAAAGACACTCGCCGGCTCCTGGTGACCCCCCAAGGGTGGGTGAAACAAAAACGGCACTTTCTTCAACACAGGGGGGGTAATAAATATTCTTAAAAGGATTGTCACTTGTCAGCGATTCGGGTGGTCGGCCACCGCCGGGGACGCTTTTTCCCTTCGGTTGATGCGAAAGCAGGAAGAAGGGTTTTGTGTTTTGTTCCCATCTCCAATGTTTGGATTGCGTTTTTTTAATTCTGGGTTTAGAAAGTAACTGAAGTACAGCATAGGTACTTAAGTAACAAGGATTTGAGTTACTTTTAAATTTTTGTAGTTAAATACCAGTTCGATACTGAAAAAGTAACGAATGTAACTAAATACTTTTAAAGTATTTAAAAAGTATTTCCGTTACTAAGTATTTAAATACTTAACAACCTTGATAAGTACTGAAATTTAGTAACAAATAGCTGCCAATTGATCAGCTTAATTTGGATTTCAATATACCTGGGACGGAATTCCATTCACAGACCTTTTAAAAAAGACTGAATTCCATCCCCAGAACGGAAGAATGGCATCCATATTTTTTTGTCACTCCGAGCCCCTAAATTTCAGAATAACTGACCGGATATTTTTCTAGCACTTGAGCCTTTACCAAACTATCACGCCATTGAAATATAAAATTTTCCACAGTATTTTGAAACAAATTCAGATTTAAATTATATAATTCTGCAAAATTTAAAACACAGGGGTGGAAAATCCAAAACATATCACTTGTATTTGCTTCTATTTCATTAAAACAAACCCTTGAATACAAGGGTATTTGAAAGCTAGATAATCGTGTAAACATTAAATAATAATCGTCAGACAATTCTTTTTGTTGGAAGAACTAGCATGTTTCTAAAACATTCAGTACACAATGAGGAATTTGCCCAATTTTTTATACTTTTAATCGATACTCCATGCAAAAATTGGCCTATGTGCGAAATTCCATCTTGATTGGACAATTTTTTCAATTGGAAAAAGTTGATTAAAGTGTCCTTTTTTGAATGGAACAAAAACAAGTTGTGACGTCACAGGTTATGATCTCCGGCCGTTAAAACTATTTTCATGATGATTGATTAAAAAACAAGGGGCCAAGATTAGAAAAGTGTAAGCTGTGACACGCATGCGATTAAATCAGCCCAAGTATTTCACACGTTATTAAAAAATTTCAACTTCATAACCTGTGATGTAAGTTCATGTTTTAAGTTGCATGTATTTTTATCAGTTTTTAAATCAAAATATTTGATTTTCAGTATGGTATTGGAAAATTTCGACCAGATTTTCAAACTCAAAAATCCTTTAGAAAATTCACAATTTATTAAAAAACCCCGCACAGGCATATTCCTTATTATCAGTGCTACACTATTAATTAAAGTGTGTTGGATAGAAATAGACAGCAATTGTATTGACTGATATCTTGTTTCTAGTAATTGAAATTGTGTTTTGAAAGTTATTTTAAAATTTTCTTGAGGACCCTTCAATTCTGAGGCAATGCTGTATTTTAAGAAGTCAATTTGGTCCCTAGTTTCCAACAATGCAAGTTAAACCTGAAGTACTAGCCAAGTTAACATTAAGAAAATGCTTTTAAGGAACTTCTCGATAAATGCACATCATTGCTTGCTCTATGGTTCAATCTGAATTTTTAAAATAAGAACAAAGGTTTTCATTGAGTGAAAATTTAACTCTTCTCTAAGTACAGAGCACTAGGACACATTGACAAGACATGATATTGAATTCAAGTTCTAGAAAAATCATTACAGATAGTAAAAATTGAAGCGGTTTGAAGCACTCAGATTTAATCCTGTAACTTCAGATATATGTCATATTTAGTTTTAAGTAAAACTAAAAAAAGGAGTAATGCTTGTAAATGATAATTGTTTCCAAGGAGTACGTGTATGGGAACCATGATGCATGTACACAAGACAAAAAGTACTCAGAATTACCTTTATTAGGAAAAACATTAAATTTGGATACACAAAGTAAAAATAAACCCCTACACCTAATTAAATGATGTTAAATCATGAAAACTCATAAGAAGACAAAAGTCAAGACATTCAAACACAAGACAAAAATTATATATGTAGGATAAGCCCAGATGGACATTACCCAACAGTCTCGGAATTTTTAGCCTTTTACTATTTTTTTGTCCTTTTTAAACTGTATAAAGCATGGTATTCACGTGGGGTTTTCCAACATTTTTCCTTTTTTTATAATGTTTTTTTTTAATTTTGTAAAATAGAAAAGTAGACTTGTGATGTCTTGAAGAGGTACCAAGCTCTTTAAGAGGCGTTGGCATTCTTAGGGCCTCCAGAAAGCATGTTCTCCTTGGCGTTATGGGCTTGAAGTACAGCAACAGCTTCCTCAACCTGAAATGGAAGCCGAATTAATTCAAGTTCATAAAAAACATAAACAGGGATCTACATTTCTAATCTATTAAAAATCAATCACAAGAAGCATGCCAAATTGAATCAAGGTTTGGTTTTAAAGAGTTAATTAAAAATTAGCTCAATGTCACATTAATATTCACTACAAATAAGATTAGAATTTAAGATTTAGCCATAAAATAAATGACCTTAATATATTAGGTTAGGTATTAACATTCTTAGATTAGAATAGATAAGATTAGTATTAACATTAACAGCTTTCTATTAAATGTCTGTCTTAAAAGTTGAACTTTCATTTTTCCCTAGGGCTGAAAAATTTAATTAACTCCCAACATTCCTGTATTATATTCCACCAGAAAAGTAAACAGTAGGAATTATTTTTATTTTCTTTGAATAGTAAAATTAGGATAGAATTAATTGGGGTAAGTGAAACCCCTTTACTGAAACACTACAGAAAACAGTTTAAATAGAAAAATTCGGAAATTGTTAAATTAGGTCTTATCGACTTATTTAAGAACAAATTAATAACTGGTCTAGTGTTCCAGATTGAAAGCAGTTAGTTTTATAATCCTAAAAAGAAATACATGCAAAACCCAACAATGATCAATGGGAGGAAGTGATAAATGCCCTGTATATATTTTAGTTAGAGTGCAAAAATTCGGGGGTCTTATAAAGTCCCCAGTAAAACCTATTCCTCAACTCACCTTGGCCTTGAGAGACTCGTGGTGCTCGAGCATGTGCAGAAGTTCAGAGTTGTCGATCTCGAGCAACATGCCGGTGATCTTGCCGGCCATGTCAGGGTACCACCGGTGGATGATGGGGAAGAGCCTCTCACCCAGCATCTGCTTCTGCTCTTGGGCATTGGCGTCGGCAAGCATGGAGGCCGTAAGCGGCTCCTGGCCCTGGATGTGCACGGCCGCTTGGGCTTGCTGGGCAGCCACGGCGGCAACAGTGGGCACGGCCTGCTGCGGCGCTTGCGGTGGGTTACGCATGTTGGCGGTGTACTTGAAGGCGGCGGGGCGGCCTCCCTGGGCGGCTGCCATACCCGCAGCGGCTGCGGCCGCAGTGGGGCGGGGGGCTGAGGGGCCCATGGGCGCCACGCGGTTCCCGGCGGCTGCGTTCGGCTGTTGGCCGGTGATGGGACGAGCGGTCATGCCGGCACGCATGCCACTGGGCTGCTGGCCAGTGGGGACAGGGGGCCTCGCAGCAGCTGCGCGGGCTGCGAATGGTGCAGACTGCATAGCTTGGAATGCTGGAAGAGAAGCGCACATGAAGCAGTATGAAAAACAACACAAGTTTAAATTTTTGCAGCCAGCTTTCTTTACTTCCAATAGCCCAATAACACAACCCAAAAAACACTAAAAATTTATCCCAAAAATTTACAACCCTGCATTTCAAAGAGTATTGATGATTAAGAAGATTTTATCAAAATAACCAAGCTGGAAAAATTAAAACCTCTGAAGGATAAATTGAACCAGAAAATCTGAAAAATCCAGGTGACAAACCCCCTGGAATATCTCGGGAACACAATCATCCCTGCATAACAAGTAAGCACTTTAAATCAGAACAAATACCAAAAAACCTGAACACTAACACATGGTTCCCACTCTTTGAAAACATTGAAAATCAAGGACTTTCAAGTACTTTTAAAGGACCTCGACAAAATTTTTCAAGGACCTTTTTCGCAGACATTTAAAAATTAGCCGTATTTCAAAACAAGACTTTTTTCCCGCATACAATCTGAACAAGAGGAGAAGTCACTCTTCACTGTCAGTTTGTAAAACTGGCCGCAAGTTATGTTCATAAGAGTAGTTTTAAAGAAAATTTCTAGAAAAAACAAAGATCTGAAAAATTAAGTTTGATTAGTGGCCGAGTGAAAATTCAAGGACCTAGAACGTTTTTCAAGGACTATCAAGTACCTAAATTTAGCCTTAAAAAATTCAAGGACCGTGGGAACCCTGTAACAATTATGTTATCCAATACAATCCTCAATAGACGACAAAGTTATTGAGAAAATTTAATGAATTTAAATGAATCTTGCAACTAAGTTCTTTCCTATAATAGTGTACTTTGTTATGACAATAATTTTAACAATTTTTTGAAGCTTCAAGTAAAGTTATAAACCCCAAGAGATTTGCTCAAGATCCAAAAAAATCTACTCACTTGCAGCAGTTTGGGTGCCTGGGCGCATCTGGGCATTTTGGGGCCAGCGTGGAGTAGCTCGCATCTGGGGCATCTGTGGGAAGTACCCGCGTTGAGCTTGAGCCATGGTGGGCACAAAATAGCCTGCCGCTCCTGGATTGAACATTTGACCCAACTGGAAGAAAACACATTTCCATAAGGTACAGATATACAATAAACAAAACATATACTGTTGTTTCTCTATCCCAGTATATTTAGAATGCATAGCCACACTGGCAACAAATCCCTTACAGACAGTCTAACAATCAGTCTTAATTTTTACCTTATGTTTGGTAAATTGAAAGCAGGGTTGCTGATTTTTTTGATTTTTTTAAAAAAATCAAAAAAATCGGATTTGATTTAAATCGGATTTATTTGATTTAAATCAGATTTTTTTGATTTAAATGAATTACTAGTTCCGAACCGAATGAAACTGGTTAATAATATAATGATATTGTAATTTCAATGTGATATAATAATTTAGCATTACTTAGTTACCTAATTTTAATATATTTTATGCATTAATTAAGTAATTGAATTAATTAAGGGAAGCAGTTTTCTGGCATCTCATCGGTGAGAAGCCCGTTCGAAAAGGGCGAATGAATAATTGTACTCAGTTACTAAAATTTTTATCCTTCTTTCTATAACTATTTTTGCCAAATTTTGATACTAATATTCGGTTTGAAAACAAATTGTGACAATGATTACTAAAAACACCATGCCTCATTTTTGTGTAAGAATTAAAATCAATCTTTAAATTATATTGATTCAGTTAAATTAATTTTACTCAAAGAATTATGTGTATATTTCTTTAACATAATAATTAATTAGTGATAAAAAAGAAAATTCAGTAATTAATTATTGACAGTCATGCACACAGATATAGAGCTCTATTATCGGATTTTTTGTATATGAAAAAATTATAAAAACAAGCAATAAAAAACATCCACATACTTTTATTTTAAAATTTAATACCAGGTAAAAAAAAATAATATTTTCAATCTTGTTTAGTTTATCACAATTATTGATTCCAAACCCTACTATTTACCCCTATTCGTTATAAACATTTTTGTTATTGGTCAAAAATTTGATCTTGAAATTGCAGGTAATTTTATGTAGAGTAACTTTAACCTTTCTCTCCCAGTTACATATCTAACAGTTTAAAAAAATTGTAATGCAAATAATCTTAAACCATTTTTAAAGCATACAAATAAATTTTTTATTTAAATTATGGTAGTTTTACATTTTTGATTTAAATCAATGATTTTTTTAAAAAAATCAAGTGATTTAAATCGTGATTTAAATCAACTTGATTTAAATCAAGCAACCCTGATTGAAAGTTGCACATAATTCAAGTTTTTTAAATAATGACCCCTCCCCTAGCTAATTGTATCAATCACTGCTAGTCTGTAAAAAATCAAATCGCTATTTTTATACTGTCGTGACAAATATATCTTTAAGAACAAGGCTGGCTTACTTGTTTATAATTCAGTTTTACTATTGAGACTTCAAGCATTAAAATCAATTTGCAGTTATTAATACTTAAGTCCATACAGAATAAAAATCAAACCCTGCAATAATCTTGGTCTCTTATTATACACTTTGTAAATTTCTTTTAGAAATAAACAGCTGTAGCACACAAGTCATACAATTCAAAACTATACTTTGAATTATACTTTTTGTGTCATCTACATACAGAAAAATTTTTGTTCAACTATACCAATAAAATAATCAAAAGGTGCATTACCTGCATTCGCATTCCAGCCATCCTCTGCACATACTGAGACGCCAAATGTGCTTTACGATCTTCTTTACGTTGAGCTAAGGCCACATACAAAGGTTTGGAAACCACAATGCGGCCATTCATCTCAGTTACAGCCTTGGTGGCCTCTTCTGGTGAGCTGAAACACACAAAGCCAAATCCTCTCGATCTTCCATTGCCATCAGTCATAACCTGTTGTAAAAGATAGCTATTATCTCTGCCTTTACATCAGTCATATTACTACAGTTTACGGGTAAGAATTTTTCAAATAATAGTAGGCAAGAGTGGGAATGAAATAGACAACTGACTTGTTGCGGGCGCGCGTATGTCGGAGGTACTTAGGTTCGATTTAATCATCTAATGGTTCAAATATATTAAAATGAAACTCATTTTAACCATAAACAGATCAAAGCTGTTTCAAAACTTGTTATGGTAGAAAATATACATTTTCGGTTGTGTATATGGAGATACAAGCATCCTTTTCTTTCTCTATAAGATGCACGCCTACTGGAAGGTTAAGGTTTAAAGGTTGTTCAGACTCAATTTAACTGTGACTTTTAACCGTTTAATTTACTCCCTTTTAACTGCAACTTTAACTTTTTACCTTAACTTTCGTTTTTGACTTCATTGTGAGTGTACGTGAAATAAATGTTATATCAACGACTCTGATATTCATTTTAATTAATAAGAACAAAAGTAAATCTTAGTTTAACTTTAAATGTTTGATAGATAGTATCAAGCTTATTCCCCAAATTATGTTTATTAACATTAAGTTCCATACCTGTATAAATTTGAACACTAAATGTGTTTTTCCCATACTAAAAGTAACTTTTGATTTACTTCCATAAGAACTTTTGTTTACAGGAAAAGTGCTTAAGGTTAGTTAATAATGCCCGAAATTAGGTAGGCAAAGTGATTAGTTCAATGACATGATCACTTCGCCTAAAATATGCGGGTATGATTAATGCCTGGATTTATTACATTACTTGTAACATACATTCATAAAAACTTTCCATGTGGTTTAACAATGACATATTGAATACCTTCATTTAAAAAAACAAAAGTTCAATTGGTTTAAAGTTGAAAAATTTATAACTTTTACAATATTAGTGTTCATGTGAAATTTGTTTCATTTATAACCTCTCCCCAATACATATAGTTAAAAGTATCCATCACAGAAATGTTCACTTAAGAGTAATACTTGTTAAGTCTTTAACAAATAAACAATTTTCCATGCAATTAAAAAACAATTGGTTTTAAAACAAGACTAAGTAATAATTTTTACTTCAGTAGCACAAATGGAACCAGGAATGAACTTAAAATGTGGAAACTAAAAATATTGGTAAAGTTCTTTTCATTGGTAAGAAGCATAACTATTTTAGGTGTTTTAACTATTTAAAAAGTTTTAACATTAGGGAAAATGTCGGAAAGATTTTACCTTCAATCATTCTTCGAAATTCAATCCTAATTTAGCACTAAATTAGAAGGTTAAAGCTGATAAGAGGTCATGAAGAATTATATTGTTATAAATTTTAAACAAGACTGAATTATTTTAAAATGTATGTTTAAAAAAATTTCCTTTGAACCTTTTGTACCACAAACATAATTAAAAGCTTTAACACTAGAACCGCCGGAGCAGTCATTTTGACTGTTTTGCGTTTTTGATTCTAAATATTTTCAAAGATATTTGAGTTGCACACTTGTGATTTCGTGACTTTTCCTAATTTATGCTTCTATATACGTCATCTAAATTTCATTTATTTTTGAAAAGCCGTTCCGGAGATATTTATTGGTCTACCTAGAACCGCCATAACAGTCATTTTGACTGGTGGATGTTTAGCGCGTCTATCTCTTGCATTACCACTTAAATTCTTACAGATAATGCTTTCTAAAAAATATATAGAAGCTCTTCAAACAAATTTATTATATTTTATAGTTTTGAAAGCTGCAAATGGTCAGTATATCATTATATATCCCTGAAATTCATGTATAACACTTGTTAGAAATTTTTGATTTCCCACGCCTTTATATAATTTTCTAAGATTTATTATTTCCTTTATGAGAAAAGAAACCAAGTTTATTTTACTACTGTTCTTACTTTTTATGTTGAAAAAAGTGTTTTTATGCAATTATTCAGGCAAAATACTCCTTTTCCTTTATTTAGTAATGCAAACAATTGATTTTTTGAAACGTGCTAAAACGGAGTTATGACTTCATTATTTAGTTTTTAGTGTTGTGAGAAAGGGTTTTAGAGAAATATATAATTATTTAAGAAATATTTTTTTCGTAATTTTTATTTTTGGCTAGAACGTTGTATAAGTAAAAATAACCCAATTCTTATTAGTAACAACGAAATTTAAGATGCAAAACTAAATAAATGTGTTTGTTTTAAATTGAATTAGTGTTATTTATCTTTTCTTCAAGTACAGTAAAGCACCGTTTATACGTCTTTCAAGGGACCGACATAAAACGGCATATAAATGAAAAGACGTATAATTGAAAACAATTTTGATTATTTGAATTATTAGGGACTTGGCGAAAACGACGTATAAATGTAAAAGACGTATAAATGAGAGACGTATAAACGGTGCTTTACTGTATTAGAAGCATTTTCGAGCTCAAACGATTATTTTTACCTGTAGAAAAGCTTAGCAGTCAAAATGACTGCATCCGGCGGTTCTAGGTATGCGGTACTTGCCGGCGGTTCTAGTGTTAATATAATAAGAGCTTCAAGTCAAAACTCTTAAAAACAAGGTACAAAAGGCAGTGGTGTCCAGACTTAGTGTCCATTTTGAGTAATTTGTAACAATTGTTTTTAAGGTTCCCTAATTTGTCCATTTTGCTTTTTGTGAAAGGTCTTAAAACAGACCCCAGAAAAGGGAAACTTGAATACTTACTTTAGCACTAGTAATGGTTCCGAATGGTGCGAATTCTTTTCTGAGTTTTTCATCATCTATGGCATCATCTAAATTTTTGACATACAGGTTTACGCCCTGATATCGGCTCATTCGCTCGATTTTAAGCATCTCAAACCGCCGTTTTAATTCAGCAGCTCGTTCAGACTTTTTCTGCGCCCGCCCGACATACAGGGTTTTACCATTAACTTCCTTCCCGTTCAATTCTTCGACGGCCTGTATAAAGAGAAATTAATAGTTACGAACCAAATTCAAGAAAAATCAACACATGATACAAGTTGGAACCTTAAATATTGGTTTAAATATTAATATAATTCAACAGTTTTAGGGATCTTTTCTAGATATTAGATACAAGTTTTCAATACAGGAATGGGTGAAGGAAATAAATGATGAGCTATGCTGTAGACAGAGCTACATACACTATGATATAAATTTAACTTTTAAAACCTTGAAAAAGCTATTGTTGAAAGTTAGATAAGATAAGAACATGTAACTGAAAAGTTATGAGTAGCTACTTTTGTAGATATGGTATATTATTAAATAAATAGCAATTTCCTCTCTTAAATCAAATATGTCATCTAATGCCTCCTAGTAATAACCGCAGATATTGTTTATTACTAATCAACACTCACCTTTTCGGCATTTTCAGGGTCTTCAAAGCTAACAAAACCAAATCCCTTGGGTTTTCCCATATCATCAGTCATAACCTAAAAAGGCATTCATTAGACAGTTTTTAAAGTTAAGTACACAATGCTCACTATATAATGTAAGACAGAAGACTAAATTCAGGTAATATAGCAGAGTTAGAAAGAACAGTAAAATATAGCCCATGAATCCACATAGAAGCCCATAGAGCACTGCAACCAAACCATGCAAGACTAGGTTTTCATTTCAAAAGCATTTAGACACGCAAACATTAGCACATACCTTCGCGCTGGTTATTTTTCCGTATTTTTCAAACATATCTTTAAGTTTTTCATCATCCAAGTCATCACCAAAGTTTTTAATGTAGACATTCATAAAGCGCCTGGCTTTTTCTCCAAGCAGCTTTTCGCGTTCCTTCCTGGGAACAAACCTCCCAACAAACCTGAAATACCAAATAAAACCATTTTAACTTAAAGCTTTAATTGCACAAAATATGTAAGTAACATCTTTACTAAATGCCCATTCAAACTTAATCAAAGAATAAATGCCCATTAAGGTCATCAATATTCCCCAATTAAAGAATTGGCTGAATTTGTAAAATCAGAAATTGATAAACCAATCAATCAAAAACTAGGCTACATTTTAGAAATAAATTCTGACCAAGATGTTTGAAGTTGCTTTGTTTCAATAACCTATTTCATGACCTATTTCATTCAATTTGAAATATCAATAAATTTTTAATTAACTTTGAAACCCAAATATAGTCCCCTTAAAAAATAGTTATAATCTTATAGTAAAATAAATAAATGTTATAAAAATTGAAATTTTAAATAGATAATCTTTAGATTTAACTGCAATACAAATTACACTAACAAACCTAATTTGTCCAGAAATACTATGAAAATAAAATAATAGTCCTGTCCTTAAAATTCAGAGATTCATTTTGGAAAGATGAGATGATTTTACTCAAGGCTTGTCGCTTGTATCGCGATGCAGGAACTTTTCCTCCAAAACGTGAGTACTCCTATTTCCGCTGCACTGTCGGCAAACCTTCGCTTTTGAAAACGAAAGTGAATCCTATCAGAACTCAGATTTATTTATTCATCCCCCTTTAAAAATATAAAAAAATATGCGATTCACCCAACGGATTGGTAACTAATTTTGTATGTCAAGAAAATACTAGATTTCCCTGATTTTCTTCAAAATTCCCTGACTTTTCCAGAAGTTTTAAATTCCCTGATAATTCCATATTTTCCCTATTGGTGGCCACCCAGGTTAACCAGATTGTTTCAACATAAAGTGACAACTGGTTCTAGTTCTAAAAAGGTACGAGATACTATTTGAACTGAAGGAAAGTGGAATGTGATATTTCAGGAGTTAAAAATTACTAATTTCTTTTTCCTATAGCAAAATTTTTTTTAATAATTGAGCTTTTGAATTTATGGTACTTTCTGAGTTATTTCAAAAATATGTTCTGGGTTGACCCCAGGGAAATATGGCAAGCCTACTAAAAAGTAGTCTAGTTTTTTCTATTTAATTAGATTCAAAAATTAATATGGGTCCAAGTAATATAGTCTATACATACACTTTCCGACCGTTGAGCAGCATACCATTTACTTTCAAAATGGCATTGTTTGCAGCTTCTTCAGTCTCGAAGTGCACAAATCCATACCCGCGTGAACTACTTTCTTCATCAGTGGCAACCTAAGAGGCAAAAAACTTTGATTAAATACAATTACCAATTATTTTTGGTATTTGTGTAAGCACAACCTGCAGCCCACATGCAGCCTGCGAACTATCAATTTGGGCCCGCTAACTAATTTGGATTTTTGCAATCTTGGATCTACCTATATGTGGTGCCCAAAATTATTTAAGACAACACACAAATGCAGTCATGACCGTTTTATTTGATTTCGAACATACAACTGATGCCTTACAAGTACAAAATTTAGACCCCTAAACTATACTACTCATTAAGCTCCTAAGATGCAAATTCTATTCTAATTAAAATTTTATAAATAAAGCTGCACCTGCCTACTGTATTATTTTTACCGTTTCTTCGTTTGCAGCCCCATGTCTCAATCAACCATGTTAACATACTTGTATAATATACACGAACGCGAAATTTTGCCCTCTGCAGAAAAACTACAAAGAAATTTTTTTTTCAGAAATTTTTCTGCAGAAAAATATGAAAACTATTTTTTTAGAATTTTTTCTGCAATAAAACTACTAAAAAAATTCTTTTTAGAAATTTTTCTGCAGAATTGGATGGATTTTAATACATTTTACCTGGTAAAATAAGGTATAAAATATATTGAAAAATTTAAAAAAGAAATTCTAAAGCCATAACTCAACCCATGCAAGGCCAGGTATATTAACTAGTTGATTAAATTTTTCAATCCTGCCGATCTATCAAAGATTTTACATCTTTCATTTTTAGATAGAGCAGTTATTAGGAATCTCCAATTATGATAAAAAATACAATGATGTAAATTATTTAAAAGTTTTAAAATCACTAGTATGAAAAATTAGTATCAATGTAAGCACAGATAAAAATGATTAGTCCCAATTTGGGTATTTCAGTAATAATGTGTTTTTTTAGAGAGGGATTTAAAAATGCAGAAAAAATTCTTGCAGAAAATTTTTTGGAAAAATTTAAGTTTGCAGAAAGGTTTTCATTTTATACAAGTATGCATGTTAGTGGCCCTCCTCCCAAAAAGGTTAACATATATTAAGTCCTTTATTGTAACATTCTAGTTCTTGTCAATGCATTTCCGTACTATTGAAAAGCATACTTGTATAAAATAAAAACTTTTCTGCGAACTTAAATTTTTTCCAAAAAATTTTCTGCAAGAATTTACACATTTTTAAATCTCTCTAAAAAAACCATTATTACTGAAATACCCAAATTGCAGGGGAGTTTATCTAAAGATGAAAAAAGAGGAAAAAGCAAGTGAGCTTAGTTATGTATAATTTTGTTTAATGTGTAAAACAAATAATTTTAACAAGAAAAATTTTAATTTAACTGGGTTATACTTGGGAGGATTTTAAGAACTTTAAACTGGCATTTAACTAGTCATTAATATTGATAGTCTAGACTAGATAAAAATATCTTTAAACAAAGAAAGGTACATATTTCACGTTATCTTCATTTGCAGGAAAATAACCAAAATGCAACTAAAATCAGATGCAAATTTAGGAAATCAGTTAAATACAAGGATAATTTATTGATTACTTTAAATTTAATTAAATAACTTAATTCTTTTACCAATAAAATTTTTGCTAAGTGAAGAAAAAAGTCAAATGAATTTTTAAAAGTATTATTAGAATCTCAAATCATATCAGATATGTAATACAGGTTATAATCTAACACGATTAAAAAAACTGAATTATTTTCTTAAGTTGCTTCTCAAAGTAGCCTTTCAAAAATTTTGCAACTTAGAAAACCTCATAAGCCAGAAAAACGGAACTTTCGCGAAAAATCGCTATTTTTTTTACTTCCGGACTTGTTGGCTTCTAACTACGGAAAAGTTGTTTTTTCTACATCGCAACAACGCGATACGAAGCCGACTACTTCACCTTAACGTCCGCGGCCGTCTTAGAAAGCATCGCGGATGAAACGGTAAACTCCGCAAGCAAAAACGGAACTTACGGGAGAAGTTGCGATTTCCCGATTCCGATTCTTTCTAAAATCGCGATTCCGCGGATGGAAGCATTTGGCGAAAAACATAAGAAAAATTTATCAAAAATAAATTCTGCAGAAAAATTTCCGAAAAAAACATTTTTTTTGTAGTTTTCCTGCAGAAAATTTTCTGCAGAGGGCGAAATTTTCTGCGAACGCCGTTCGCGCGTTCGTGTATATTATACAAGTATGTTGAAAAGTTAATCCAAAAGATATAATTTAGTCTGTTCACTCAGGGCACCTAAAGCAGGATCAAAAACGCCTAATAACGCTCATCACACAACTTCAGGGACCAATTTTTTTTTACAGTATTTTAACTTCTGTTTCGGCTGCCTTGTTATTGCACAAGAAAAATTTTTATATGATAATTACAGTAGTAACTGCTTCTAATACATTAAGTCTCAGGCCCCAATTCTAAATGAACAGAGTGTAACTTTTAGGGAATGTTCCATAATCAAGAACCCTTACCAAGATATTTGGCAACTTTCTTGGCGGTTTTTTTATTCAGGTGCAACGGCTGCTTGCAATGAACACATAGTAATACAGCTTTTAGTTAAAATAAGGACCAACAAGAAATTTTTTTGGCAATCACGGAGGTTGGGGGTGCCCCCCCAAAACTAAAGAACATAGAAAAAAGGCAACAAAATCTTAAAAAATGGGGTTTGGGGGTGTCCTCCCAATGTAAGAAACATTGGATTTTATACAATGTTAAATAGGATACAAAACCGGAGGTTTGGGGGTTTAAAACTAAATAGATTGGAGGTGAAAAAACTAATCCAACAGTTAAGAATATTTTTTCAAGTCTTATTAACCCTTTCGGGATGGGCGTCTCACCCGTGAGACGGCGTGAAGTGCTTCCACCAGCTGGGCATCTCACGGGTGAGACACCTGCTGTGAAAGGACCAGAGGACCGGCGTCTCATATGTGATACTGTGTTAAAACTTTACATTAGTATTTTTTATTCTCACTAGATATTGCCTCATGCTTGGTACTATGAAATTATTCCAAAGAGAACATCATGACCTTAATTTCCATAAAATATTTTTAATTTTTGACCTTAGCTAATAAAAACTTCAACACGTGTTTTCCGAGTTTTAGAAACTTTTCCTTTTATTGGATATCAGGGAGTAGTTGAAGTATTTATTATGACAGTTATGACTATTTATTTCTTTTAGATTTCAATTGCATTCAGATGGAATTATTTATTGCTTAAACAAAAAAAAATCGATATGTTTGAGAGGCTTAATGAAATGGAGATTGAAATAAATAAATTATTTGCAGAATTAACAATCTTTAAGCGATTTACGAGATGTTAGATTAGTTGCGCAATGCGCGTTTCAAGTAAAAAAGAAATAAAGTGGGGTTTGTTCCTATAATGTGGCCGTGGTGGTGCAGTGGTTAGCGTGTCTGGCTACGAGCATTACCGACCCAGGTTCGATGCCTCGCGGCTCCTGCTTGGGTAGCTGGTCATGGGTCAACTCAGCCCTTCATCCTTCCGGGGTCGATAAATGAGGACCAAGCTTGCTTGGGGAATCAACTGGGGGTCCAGCGTCGGGCTAGCCACTCGGCCTGGACACACGCTAGTAATTAGCACCCCAGGCCCAAAAGGCTACAGAAACGGAGATGGGCACCGCCTGATGGGCCACTTGGCCCGGGCAGACTTTGATTTTTTTTTGATTGATTTTGTTCCTATAATATTGAATTTATCTTTAAGAATAAGTTCCTTCAGATTAAATCTCTTATTTTATGATATTTTTACCCAGTTTTTTTAATCTTGGGTATGTGGAGGGGGTATTATTTAAATATTACTTGTTTTATTAAATTTTAAAAGAAAATAGAGGGATAGCACTTTGAATTTTTTAGCACTTACTTCAAAGGGTTTTACCTGATTATATGCCAAAAATTAGACATTTCGGAACGCAATATTAATTTCTGCGATTTTTTTCTGATGTTCGACGACGCGTAAAGTGCCCGTCCCCTGGGAAAATTTCTTTCTACTCACGTGCCGTCCCGTGAGAGCGGCTCAGTGCTAGTCGCCCGTCGCGAAAGGGTTAAAAGGTACTTACTTTGCATGAAAGGATGTTTCCAAATGCGGAGAAGGTGTCATACATGGCTTTATTGTCGATGCTCTTATCCAGATTCTTGATGAAGACATTCCCAACGCCTGACTTCCTCAAGGATGGGTCACGCTGGGACCACATGATACGGATGGGTCTTCCTTTTACGGTGTCAAAGTTCATGGTGTCCAGCGCACGTTCAGCTGTAACAGATAGGTATTCATGTAGAAAAACTCCTTAGATTTAATATATTAAATTATCTGAACAGATTTGAAACAGGTTCCCCATGGTTACCACTCTATAGCGACACCAATTTGCCACTCGTTTTTGGCAACACTTTAGGTTAATTCCATTTACGGTCCCACCGAATACCATGCTCTTTTGAACATCAAAAATTGAAAATTGGCCTAATTTCAAATTCAGATCAATAAGGTGGAAACAAATTGGAGCCGAGCGGCGTAAGCGAACAGCCACGAACACGCTCTGCTCATTTCGTAGGCGCTAAGAGCGGCGCTTACGCAGAGCGTGTTTGCGGCTGTTCGCTTACAGCGCTCAGCTCTAATTTGTTTCCACCTATATGTTCAGTCCCATTAAAAATCCCCGAACAATTTACTATATTTGAATATGGGGTGTTCAAAACCGCATGGTATTATAACGGGACCATCACAGACGGCAAATGAAGCAAATCCGGGTTGCAGCTGAATTTGGCAATTTTTTGTCACCAAAGGGAAAACAGATTGATTCCTGAATCCTGGATGCAGATTTTCCTTGCCAAATTTGGCGATAACAATTCGATACTCTGATGCCATTGGTTTTCCCTCATGGCGACAAAAAAAATCGCCTAATTCAGCTGCAGCCGGGATTCACTTCATTTACCCAGAATTTAATCACATTACCCATTTGGCCATGAAGAATCTGTTTTAAATTTTTATCAGAATCTTGTATTTGATATCAAGAGGTTTAACCTCTTTCAGGTTTAGCAATTCTTGCATAATGCACTCTTATATTAATAATGCCCAATGGAGGCAGGCAATCCTATTAATTCAATGGCATTTATCAATGACTATTAATCAATTGCCTGAAATACGCAGGCCAAAGGCCCAGATTCATCACATTGCCCAATATATACTAAGCATTATTACTAGTGCCCTAATCACATAGTATAAGGTACATTATACAGCCATAAAATTTTATTACTGAGCACAAAACCTTGAAGGTTTAATAGAGATGATTATTGGATTAAAATTTCCCATTTTATACTTGTAATGTCTTCAACACAGCAGGGAGTGACCTATATCGCATTCCTAGACATCACCCTTACACAGCTTAAAATTTACAAATTACCAATGCAATACAGCAATTTAATACACATTTAACTAAAACCTATGAATTTTAAACCAATTCAGTTATAATTTTGCTTTTCTTGTAGACTTCAAAAGAGCCACATGGCTTAGCTAACCAACATAACCACTAGGCCTAAACCACATTAGGTACCCATCAACATGCATATTTTAAATTTAGCACGAAAAACTTAGAACTTAATATACTCTTGGATAGTTCATGGGGGAAAATTTAAATGAGTCAGGGTGGGTTAAGCCCATATTGCAAGCTATGACGCAATAAGTAAGACATCATGAATTGAATGATCTTGAATATATTTCACTCTACAAGAATAGTTTAGCACACAAAAACAGACAGAAAAACAACAGAAATTTAAATAGTTATCTTACCATCGACAGGTTGCTGAAAGTTGACATATGCATAGCCAAGTGACCGACGCGTGATCAGGTCTCTGCAAACTCTAATAGAAAGAACGGGACCAGCAGTAGAAAATTTTTCAAAAAGCATTGCTTCTGTAACATCATGGTGTAAATCTCCAACATACAAGGAGGCAATAGGATAATTTGGGCCAGGTTGATTCATCTCTAAAAATTTTAAAGTTAAGCCTTGCAATAGAAAAGAAGATTTGGCTTAACAGCTGAATTCTTTTTAAGTATTTTAAGTTTTACGATTTTTTTTAGTTTTTTTTAATTTTAAATTTTTTTTGGTGCTCTTAAAGAGCAAATATTTATCGTTTTTAAGCCTTAAAAAAGTTTTTGTTAAGATCCCACGCGAAACACCAACTCAATCACCACGTCAAAGAGTAAGAAAATTGTTAGAACTCGATATATATAACCAGACACCACTCCGCGGAAGGAAAAAAATAGTTCTTCCCTAAATCATTGTTTTTCTCATAGAATGTCCTCTTAGAAAAGTAAAATATGATTAAATATCCTAATTGGATATTTTTCTGCTGTTTAAAGGTGTTTAAATTAAATTGATACTTTTTTTAATATATTTTAAAAATATTTGAGTGTCTGTAATGCGGTTTTGTGGATATGTTGCCATTCTGAACAGAAGAATACCTTTTAAATTTAAATCCTTCATAATTTGCTTGGCTTAATTTGTGGCATTTAACATCAAATCACAAGTAATGAAGAAAATACGTACAAAACGTAGTTCTAAATTTTTGTAAATCTTAACTAATAATAAAACAGAAAAGGTCGAATCTAAAATCTCTGAAATAATTGCCCACGATTACGATTAACTTGTACCAGTCATACCCACTGGCAATGCCAGGTGGCCTTGTAGCCAGTTAATTATTCCAGTAAACTCCAAAATTTCAATTGGACAAAGTTTTTCATATCATTTGAAAGGAAAACTCTCTAACATAAGCTATGAGGAATGTTAATTAGGTATTAATCTTTTATTTTTATTTGTATTATCCTTATAAATATAAATGCACTCTTACATCTTTTGTATGGGATTTGCATGGTTTCGCCAAGAGTGGACAATATGAGTAATAACGGAGAGTGCCCACATCCCTGCTTGCATGAGTATGTTATTCTGCCACATAAAGTACTAAAACTTGCTAACCCTTTATACCCCGACGGGACTTGTAAGTCCCCCTTCCCAATGTTCCAAATTCGTCCAATTTTCGTCAGGTAAGACCAAATTTCGTTTTCTTCTACTTGCAGTTACATAAACTTGACATATTTGAGACGAGCTGTGCTACTAGGGTTAATATGAAGCTTATATACTTAATATACTTATTGGGATAACGTATAAAAAATATACAGCACAATTTTTCTGAAAAACATAATTTGGGACATAAAGGGTTAAAGTACTTGATTTTAGTATCTGGTAAACTTTTTTTATTCGTCGGTGGTCAGTACTCCGAAAACTCTACTGAGAAACCGATTAGTGTAACCTTATCCGTTATCCTGAATCCTGATAAATTGGCGTGCTAGTTCAGGCGGTCTACTACTATTCGACGCGGCCGTTTCGGCGCCAGAAATAAAATGATAGTAAATAGAACTCTTTCATAATCCTTCTAAAAATTAGAAAAATGAAATTTTGTTTCGTACCGAAACAGGCCGGCGCCGAATCGTCCCATTCCGTAGTTCAGGGGTTGGCACGCTCAATCAACATTAGTGTATCCAATCCATCCAACCAATTTTAAATCAACATTACAACCTTGCAGTAAAATATCTTTAGAGCAAGGGTCGGCAACTGGCAGACCACGAGATATTTTTCTTGGACCACCGACAATTTTTAATAAATAGGAATAACTTATTAATATTTTTAAGTATTAATAATAATTTATACGTAGTTAATAATACGTTGCTGATGTATAAGCTACATTATTGTAAAATTTCATTAAAATCTATTCAGTAGTTTTTGCGTAGCTATATATATTCTATCAGATGACATTTCTTGGTTGTGCTGCTATTGTTTTTGGGAGTACTTGGTCTTGTACAGTACTGGAAAAAAAAATCGACTCAGACCCTATATCTCCGGAACGGCTTGTGATATAAAGACAAATAAGGTATCATTTTTCATGATTTGAAGTATTCTATATACAGAAAATTTTTCAAGTTCTTAGGGGGTCGTCTTCATATTAAACGAAGCACCAACTTTCGTTTTTCTATGGGCGACATCAAAGATTTTTCCAGATTCTGAAAGAGCACCCTCTAAAACCCCCAAAAACCAAGTTTCGTGTTGTTTGGGGGTCAAACAAAGCCAGGAAGGGGGTTTGAAAACTTTGGTAATTTAACTTCAAAGAGGAAAGATTGGCGACAATTGTTTCAAATTCTCTAGTAAAGTTAGAACAGATTTGGCTACTTATCTGTGTTTTGGCACAATTCCTACAAAAGTTAAAGCAGATTTGGCTATTTATCTATATTTTGGCGCAATTTCGTCTTCCAATTAGAATACCCTTAAGTGGTAGCCCACTTGGTAGAGTAACAAGCTCGTGATCACTAGGTTGCAGGTTCTGCCCCGCAATTCCGCATGTCTCATTGTTCAAGGTTAACCTATAGGGATACAGGCAAACACAAAGATGAATAGATGTTGAATACTTTTTTTGAAATCTAAAGCCTTTAAAACAAATTTATACAATTTTTATTGCCGTTCGTTTACAAATAATAATAATTAATTGAGAGTTATTTAAAATTAACATTTTTTTAATTCTGGAAAAAAGGGAATAAAAATTTAAATAAAGATATTAAATAATCACGCTAAATTATGAAAGTGGTTTTGTTGATAAGAGCTAGAAATTTAACTAATTAATGAAACAATAAATCAGGCTTTTGCGGCTCAAAAATTCCTATAAAAATACTTAAATACAGATAGTTAGATTGATTTTTTGATGTATTTTTAGCATTTAATCGATGTTTCTAATAATTTTCAATTTCCACTTACGAAAACTAACTTATCTTGAAAAATTAAGGCAATTACAAAGTTTAAAATTTGCTTATACATATAGGAGTAGAAAAATTTTCAAATACTGATTTTAATGATTCTGCAGTCATTTTTTTAGTAATTAATTACGAGTTATGTTTCATTAGGTTGGATACAGAGTTTATTAATTTTTAAGGATAAACATTGAAGTTTCTGAACCTATGTGCTTGATGAATAAGATACCAAAATATAAATATGAAACATGTTGACTGGTCTATCATTACATTTCAAAGTTAATAAACTTGATGAATTAAAATTAGTTAACTTTAATCATATCGACGATTTGGAGCTTCTTGATATTTTAAACAATTGGGGTTTTAAGGAAAAAATGAAAAATGCATTATCACATCAAAGGCAAAAAGTTTATTTTATTCATCTTTGTAAAGTTTTTAATAATTACCATAAAGTGAGAGAGTGAGAGAGAGAGAGAGAGAGAATCTTTTTTAGTTGGGAGGGGAGTTGGGAACGTTTTTTACTGCCGAACATATGGGGGGTTGATTGGAAAGGGATATTGGAGTTTTATTTTAGGGGTTGGATATTTTTTTTCTGTTTGTGTTTTTAAATTTTAATGTTAATTGGCATGCTGATTTTCTTGAGCCTCAATAAAAATCAGCATATTAATTAATGTTAAATTTTTCAAACTCAACCTGTTCTCCCCCAAGTCCCTATTTCTATTTAACCTCATCTATCCCACTTAAACTAGTTTAACGTTTTCAAAATTAGTTTCCAAATCCGATACCGGTAAGAACCAACGATATCATCCATATATTTGGTGACAATAGCGGATGGATCTACTGTTCTCCCAATACCAGGTTGAATGCAAGAAATGATTGACTTTGACTATACCTATAAAAAATAATATTAAATTAAAAAGTGGTAGTTAAATTGTTATTATAGTGTTAATTTTTTATTTTGTAGTCACCACTATTTTATTTATTATTAGTTAATTATGTAAGTCAACTTTTATTCCAAGCATTGAGCCCTCTGGCTGCGTAGCGTAAATTTAATACGCTGCTTGCCTTACCCCTGAAAACTAGTGTAGGGGTAGGTGGCTGGTGCAACCCTTGGATGTGCCAGTTAGGGAACGTACCCATACTACGTGACCCATTTTTTACCCTCCTCCCCCTTGGTGACCATCCGTAGTATATGCCGAGACCCCCTGTAGTTTTCACGAAGTAATTCATTAATACGGTTTGATATAATTTTTTGCAAACAGAAAGTTGAAAAAATTAATTTTGCTTAATTTGTCTAATTTTAATAATTAATTTTGCCTTATTAGTCTTAAGTTGGCAAATTTCAATAACTAATTTGGCTTAATTTTGTCGTATTGACTAGAAGAAATTGACTACGGGACAAACCCTTAAGCCCCCCTCCCCCTGTGACTGAGCGTGGTAATTTGAAGACCCCCCTCCCCTAAATGGGTCACGTAGTATGGGTACCTTCCCTTATAGGCAAAGAGATGGTGTTAACCCTGGGGTGCATCATATGGGAAAGATGTGTGATCCAAAATTCAGCAACACGATGATATTTGTGTCATGGTTAAATTAATTCATGTCTTGATAACATTTAATATCAAAGATAAAACGTTGAATTTCTTTTAATAAACAATGCATGTAAGAAGAGACCGTCCTTATTAAGCGACGACTTTTCTTGACCTTAGATTTATATTTAAAACCACAAATATCTGCATGAAATCTGTCATGAATTCGAATCTTTATATCGAATACTCTTTTTTGAAACTTTATTCGCGTAATTCAAAAACATTTCAAATTTAATGCAGGTGAAATTTTTATTCGAATAATTAAGTATTGTTTCATAAGTAAGTGTTAAGTATTGTTTCAAAATTTTTTCATCTGAAAAAATTGTATTTTAAAGATTTTTAATTTGTAAACTTTTATTTAAAAATATCATCAAAATTTAAAAATAAATAAAAAAATATTACATCCACAAAAAAATAGGTTAATTTTCCTTTTACTGAAATTAATAGAGTAAAAAATAAGAACTTATTAATTCTAACTCTATCGGTAGTTTAAGTTCGAGGCATACAAAAACTTCCAAAAGCAAAACAAGAACATGGAAGTTCTGCGGTTCGAACTAGGCTCTAAAGATTCGCGACCAGGCACACTAGCCGTTAGGCCACACGAGTACACTCAACATCAAGTTTAAACAATAAATGTGTTGATTTCAGTTAGTAGATTATGGTTACCGTAAGGTTACTGTAATTTTCATAAGTTGTATGTCTTTGGCGATATGAGATTGGCGCAAATTTTTCTAATTGAAATTTCCTACAGTGTGCGTGGGGTTAATGGTTGTAAGGATCAAAATCTATGAAAAACGAGATTTCAACGTAAATTCAACGAACTTCAACACCCACTCCTGGCTTCATTTGGGGACCAAATGACATGAAAACTGGTTTTGGGGGGTTTTAGAGGGTGCTCTTTCAGAATCTGGATTAATCTTTGATGTCGCCCATAGGAAAAATGAAAGTTGGTACTTCGTTTAATATGAAGACGACCCCCTAAGAACTTGAAAAATTTTCTGTATATAGAATACTTCAAATCATGAAAAATGATACCTTATTTGTCTTTATATCACAAGCCGTTCCTGAGATATAGGGTCTGAGTCGATTTTTTTTTCCAGTACTGTACAGTACTGGAAAAAAAAATCGACTCAGACCCTATATCTCCGGAACGGCTTGTGATATAAAGACAAATAAGGTATCATTTTTCATGACTTGAAGTATTCTATATACAGAAAATTTTTCAAGTTCTTAGGGGGTCGTCTTCATATTAAACGAAGCATCAACTTTCGTTTTTCCTATGGGCGACATCAAAGATTTTTCCAGATTCTGAAAGAGCACCCTCTAAAACCCCCAAAAACCAAGTTTCGTGTTTTTTGGGGGTCAAACAAAGCCAGGAAGGGGGTTTGAAAACTTTGGTAATTTAACTTCAAAGAGGAAAGATTGGCGACAATTCTTTAAAATTCTCTAGTAAAGTTAGAACAGATTTGGCTACTTATCTGTGTTTTGGCACAATTCCTACAAAAGTTAAAGCAGATTTGGCTATTTATCTATATTTTGGCGCAATTTCGTCTTCCAATTAGAATACCCTTAAGTGGTAGCCCACTTGGTAGAGTAACAAGCTCGTGATCACTAGGTTGCAGGTTCTGCCCCGCAATTCCGCATGTCTCATTGTTCAAGGTTAACCTATAGGGATACAGGCAAACACAAAGATGAATAGATGTTGAATACTTTTTTTAAAATCTAAAGCCTTTAAAACAAATTTATACAATTTTTATTGCCGTTCGTTTACAAATAATAATAATTAATTGAGAGTTATTTAAAATTAACATTTTTTAATTCTGGAAAAAAGGGAATAAAAATTTAAATAAAGATATTAAATAATCACGCTAAATTATGAAAGTGGTTTTGTTGATAAGAGCTAGAAATTTAACTAATCTCTCTATATTAAAAAAAAGTTACTGTCACCGCTGCCGCCGCCGCTGCCGCCGCTGCCGCTGCCGCTGTTTCAGAAAATTTTATTTTTCAACTCTTTGAACCCTCATAATGCAAAAACTACTTGATAGATATTTATGAAATTTGAAAAGTTTGTAGAGGAATATTTGGGGCACACTCTCGAACAAAAAGCTAACTGATGTGATAATTAGTTCTGGGGTATTTTTAAGGTCAAAGTTGAAGTTTTTCTTTTTTCGCCGCGTAATCCAGTTCAGCCAAATCTATTAGTAGCAGAACTATGTTTTTTTGCAGCCTAATTCTCTGAAGTATGAAGATGTGCACTACGTCGCCCTTTTTTCGAATTTCGAATTTGGTTTAGAGTAATTAATTTTTTAATTTTCGAAATTTTTGACACTTTTTTGGTTTTTTCTATCTAAAATGAAAACTAATAACGGTATCAATATGATTTTTTAAACACTTATATTCTTATTTTTTAGAAAGGGATTGGCGTTTGATTCTTTAAAAAATTCTAATTAGTTTTGGAATTATTAAGCATCAAAGTTTCATTTTTTTCATAGTTTTAGTAGGTCTTTATCAGACGTGTTAATGTTTTTAAATTTTATATTTGCCTGTTCACTAGATTGTCGCGAGCACGGATATTTAAATTTAAAAGTTTTGAGGTGCACATTTTTGCTCTAAGTTTGCTAGCGATATAGTATAGACTTGGTTAATAATCTTTTAAAGATACTTCGATATTTTTTGAACTACTAGAGAAATAAATAATTTAGCTCTTTTTAGTGTTATTTGTGCCGATGAAAGGAAGAGGATTTTCGGGAAGTTTGTTTTACTCTGCTAAAGATCGATTGCAGATATTGCAGTTCGCGAAGCTATCTGTAAAGAGCTGCATAGCAGTTACGGGAGTTGGTGAGCGTAAGCGAGCAGGGGGCGGTAGCCCCCTATCCATTAAATTATTGATAATTTAAATAAGAATACTTCAGTAAGAGTTTTAATTTTGATAGTTTCGTGGTAATGATACGAATTAAATTATTGAAAAGTTTGAGAGATAAAAAGTTTCGATATAAAATGATCATTATCTATACTCTGTTCATTTAGAATTAGCGCCTGAGACGTAATGTATTAGAAGAAGTTATTATTCTAATTATCATCAAAAAAATTTTCTTCTGCAATGACAAGGCAGCCTAAGCAGAAGTAGTCAAAATACTGTAAAACAATCGGTCACTGAAGTTGTCTGATGAGCATTATTAAGCATTATTGAGCGTTTTTGATCCTGTGTCAGGCGCCTATTCTAAATGAACAGGCTATAAGCAGACAAGTTCCAGGGTGTACTTGATAGTTGAGATGAAACAAGCGAGCTCTGCTCGCTAAGATCGCGAAGCGATCTTCAAAGAACTGCGAAGCAGTTCCGGCGGTTGGTGAGCGATAGCGAGCAGGGGGCAGAGCCCCCTAGTTAATGAAACAATAAATCAGGCTTTTGCGGCTCAAAAATTCCTATAAAAATACTTAAATAGATTGATTTTTTGATGTATTTTTAGCATTTAATCGATGTTTCTAATAATTTTCAATTTCCACTTACGAAAACTAACTTATCTTGAAAAATTAAGGCAATTACAAAGTTTAAAATTTGCTTATACATATAGGAGTAGAAAAATTTTCAAATACTGATTTTAATGATTCTGCAGTCATTTTTTTAGTAATTAATTACGAGTTATGTTTCATTAGGTTGGATACAGAGTTTATTAATTTTTAAGGATAAACATTGAAGTTTCTGAACCTATGTGCTTGATGAATAAGATACCAAAATATAAATATGAAACATGTTGACTGGTCTATCATTACATTTCAAAGTTAATAAACTTGATGAATTAAAATTAATTAACTTTAATCATATCGACGATTTGGAGCTTCTTGATATTTTAAACAATTGGGGTTTTAAGGAAAAAATGAAAAATACATCATCACATCAAAGGCAAAAAGTTTATCTTATTCATCTTTGTAAAGTTTTTAATAATTACCATAAAGTGAGTGAGTGAGTGAGTGAGTGAGAGAGAGAGAGAGAGAGAGAGAGAGAGAGAGAGAGAGAGAGAGAGAGAGAGAGAGAATCTTTTTTAGGGGGGAGGGGAGTTGGGAACGTTTTTTACTGCCGAACATATGGGGGGTTGATTGGAAAGGGATATTGGAGTTTTATTTTAGGGGTTGGATATTTTTTTTCTGTTTGTGTTTTTAAATTTTAACGTTAATTGGCATGCTGATTTTTCTTGAGCCTCAATAAAAATCAGCATATTAATTAATGTTAATTTTTCAAACTCAACCTGTTCCCCCCAAGTCCCTATTTCTATTTAACCTCATCTATCCCACTTAAACTAGTTTAACGTTTTCAAAATTAGTTTCCAAATCCGATACCGGTAAGAACCAACGATATCATCCATATATTTGGTGACAATAGCGGATGGATCTACTGTTCTCCCAATACCAGGTTGAATGCAAGAAATGATTGACTTTGACTATACCTATAAAAAATAACATTAAATTAAAAAGTGGTAGTTAAATTGTTATTATAGTGTTAATTTTTTATTTTGTAGTCACCACTATTTTATTTATTATTAGTTAATTATGTAAGTCAACTTTTATTCCAAGCATTGAGCCCTCTGGCTGCGTAGCGTAAATTTAATACGCTGCTTGCCTAGTGTAGGGGTAGGTGGCTGGTGCAACCCTTGGATGTGCCAGTTAGGGAACGTACCCATACTACGTGACCCATTTTTTACCCTCCTCCCCCTTGGTGACCATCCGTAGTATATGCCAAGACCCCCTGTAGTTTTCACGAAGTAATTCATTAATACGGTTTGATATCATTTTTTGCAAACAGAAAGTTTAAAAAATTAATTTTGCTTAATTTGTCTAATTTTAATAATTAATTTTGCCTTATTAGTCTTAAGTTGGCAAATTTCAATAATTAATTTGGCTTAATTTTGTCGTATTGACTAGAAGAAATTGACTACGGGACAAACCCTTAAGCCCCCCTCCCCCTGTGACCGAGCGTGGTAATTTGAAGACCCCCCTCCCTCCCCTAAATGGGTCACGTAGTATGGGTACCTTCCCTTATAGGCAAAGAGATGGTGTTAACCCTGGGGTGCATCATATGGGAAAGATGTGTGATCCAAAATTCAGCAACACGATGATATTTGTGTCATGGTTAAATTAATTCATGTCTTGATAACATTTAATATCAAAGATAAAACGTTGAATTTCTTTTAATAAACAATGCATGTAAGAAGAGACCGTCCTTATTAAGCGACGACTTTTCTTGACCTTAGATTTATATTTAAAACCACAAATATCTGCATGAAATCTGTCATGAATTCGAATCTTTATATCGAATACTCTTTTTTGAAACTTTATTCGCGTAATTCAAAAACATTTCAAATTTAATGCAGGTGAAATTTTTATTCGAATAATTAAGTATTGTTTCAAAAGTAAGTGTTAAGTATTGTTTCAAAATTTTTTCATCTGAAAAAATTGTATTTTAAAATTTTTAATTTGTAAACTTTTATTTAAAAATATCATCAAAATTTAAAAATAAATAAAAAAATATTACATCCACAAAAAAATAGGTTAATTTTCCTTTTACTGAAATTAATAGAGTAAAAAATAAGAACTTATTAATTCTAACTCTATCGGTAGTTTAAGTTCGAGGCATACAAAAACTTCCAAAAGCAAAACAAGAACATGGAAGTTCTGCGGTTCGAACTTGGCTCTAAAGATTCGCGACCAGGCACACTAGCCGTTAGGCCACACGGGTATGTTCAACATCAAGTTTAAACAATAAATGTGTTGATTTCAGTTAGTAGATTATGGTTACCGTAAGGTTACTGTAATTTTCATAAGTTGTATGTCTTTGGCGATATGAGATTGGCGCAAATTTTTCGAATTGAAATTTCCTACTGTGTGCGTGGGGTTAATGGTTGTAAGGATCAAAATCTATGAAAAACGAGATTTCAACGTAAATTCAACGAACTTCAACCCCCACTACTGGCTTCATTTGGGGACCAAATGACATGAAAACTGGTTTTGGGGGGTTTTAGAGGGTGCTCTTTCAGAATCTGGATTAATCTTTGATGTCGCCCATAGGAAAAACGAAAGTTGGTACTTCGTTTAATATGAAGACGACCCCCTAAGAACTTGAAAAATTTTCTGTATATAGAATACTTCAAATCATGAAAAATGATACCTTATTTGTCTTTATATCACAAGCCGTTCCTGAGATATAGGGTCTGAGTCGATTTTTTTTTCCAGTACTGTACATTGACTGCATGGAAAATGTGTACATAGTCAATTTACCATTTTCATACTTAAGTAAATTTCAAACTGCAAATTTAAGGTTAATAAGATAATGTATATTAGTTTATTCAGTTAAACTTCTGAGTTTACAAAAAATATTAATAAGTTCTTATTCATATACTTGATGCAAGTGAAATGTTAGGTATTGAAGTGTTTTTTGTCATTTGTAACTGTTTATAAGTTTTTTTAAATGCTCAAATTAGTTTACCCATGCTCTCTTATAATATTAATTGAACTATTATTTATGAATATGAGAGTTATACCATTTCAATGTAATTTGATTGTATGTTGTATGTAATTAAAAAAATTCTTGAGTGCTCTTCTGTTTAGTAAATTATTTCCTCCTTTTAACATAGACATGCTCATGCATGTATTTAAACAACTAGGGAGCTACCGCCCCCTGCTCGTTATCGATCACCAGCCATGGGCGGATTTAAGGGGGTGCATGGGGGTGCAACGCACCCCCAACTTTTTGAGAAAATTCCATTTTACAGGAGAAAATCATGTTTTCAAAGCCATCAGGGACAGCTTGCACCCCCAAGTTTTCCAGTACGCACCCCCAGGGTTCACCCAGTGGCGTAGCTACGGGGGGGCGGGGGGGGCGGTCCGCCCCGGGTGTCACCCAAACTAGTAAACTTGACTCTTTTTTCAAGTTGTATGCTTTCCTTGAAATTTTTTTTTGAATTCACTCTACTAATGAAATAAATTAGGGTTTAACAAATCGGTTGTCACCTTCAAACTATCGGTGAGAGTGATACCGAAGTCTTCGATTTTAGCCCTAAGTTGGTAAATATGCCTTCCTTGGATAAAAAAATTTATCATCCTGGAAAATACTCATTTGGCTGGCTACCTAAGAGGGGTGACACGACACCCACCCAAGCTTAAAAATTTCGAAAGTAGTTTTAAATATAAATTTAAGAATTGATTTAAATAATTAACAGTTCTTAGGGGTATGAACTGGGGTGTCACCCATCGAGCTTTATTTAGATGATACACATTTTCTCGATCACACATAAATGTTTTATTGAGCAAAAAAACCATTAAATAAATAAAAATTATTAAATGAGTTATCAACCCATTTGGAGAGGGGTGTCACCCCTTTGGCTAGGGGGTCCAATAGTTCAACAAAACGAATTCAACTGAAAATCTCCCTTAAAAGTTTGAATAATATTAACTCGAACTCATCAAAAATTTAAACGAAATGTTTTTTAAAATATTCATCTTAATTATTTTTAATCTATGATTATAAAAATAACTAATTCTAATTGTTTATCAATATTCGGACCAAACAAAAACCATTATTTTAAAGTAACTCGTTAGTATAATATGCCTAGTGTGAGAAAACTCCAGCTCTCAAGCGTCACCTCCAACCGTGGACCGGTTTCGCCCTTGTTAGGGCTCATCAGCACGGTATAGGAAGGCAACGCAAGAGAGCGGAGGGAGAGCTTTTAGTCTAGCCGACTATAACGGAAAAAGTGGTGACTATTGATTAGTCCTCCACTATCTGCCGGAATGAACTGCGCATTCCATAGAACAGATTTAATTCCCGAAAGGACACAGGTATGAAAAGGGAGTGCTTCACCACTACCTCTGGTTAGAGGAATATGTGAGAAAACTCCAGCTCTCAAGCGTCACCTCCAACCGTGGACCGGTTTCGCCCTTGTTAGGGCTCATCAGCACGGTATAGGAAGGCAACGCAAGAGAGCGGAGGGAGAGCTTTTAGTCTAGCCGACTATAACGGAAAAAGTGGTGACTATTGATTAGTCCTCCACTATCTGCCGGAATGAACTGCGCATTCCATAGAACAGATTTAATTCCCGAAAGGACACAGGTATGAAAAGGGAGTGCTTCACCACTACCTCTGGTTAGAGGAATATGTGAGACCTCTAACCTCTATATTCCTCTAACCAGAGGTAGTGGTGAAGCACTCCCTTTTCATACCTGTGTCCTTTCGGGAATTAAATCTGTTCTATGGAATGCGCAGTTCATTCCGGCAGATAGTGGAGGACTAATCAATAGTCACCACTTTTTCCGTTATAGTCGGCTAGACTAAAAGCTCTCCCTCCGCTCTCTTGCGTTGCCTTCCTATACCGTGCTGATGAGCCCTAACAAGGGCGAAACCGGTCCACGGTTGGAGGTGACGCTTGAGAGCTGGAGTTTTCTCACATATTCCTCTAACCAGAGGTAGTGGTGAAGCACTCCCTTTTCATACCTGTGTCCTTTCGGGAATTAAATCTGTTCTATGGAATGCGCAGTTCATTCCGGCAGATAGTGGAGGACTAATCAATAGTCACCACTTTTTCCGTTATAGTCGGCTAGACTAAAAGCTCTCCCTCCGCTCTCTTGCGTTGCCTTCCTATACCGTGCTGATGAGCCCTAACAAGGGCGAAACCGGTCCACGGTTGGAGGTGACGCTTGAGAGCTGGAGTTTTCTCACATATTCCTCTAACCAGAGGTAGTGGTGAAGCACTCCCTTTTCATAATATGCCTAGTGTTTATCAATCATATTTTTTTAAACCCAGACTTAAACAATACCGTTTAAGCAATTGAAAATAATAAGAGACAAAACATCACTCTATATTTACAATTAATTTCGATAAAATCAGATTAAAAATTATAAATATTGGACAAAAAGTGTGAAATTTTAGTATAAAATGGCGTACATGTAAGTTTTTAGAATATGTTTGTTTTTATCAGTCTTTGAGTGATATTTCATCAAGAAATTAGTTTTTTAACAGGTGAAAAAAATAGCGTTTCATCTTAAAATATAGCGTCAATCGGTCGTTTGTGATTGGATGCATAATAATTTGATTGACAGTAATTGCTTTGTAACTGCGACCTTATCCGTTATCTAAAAAAATGGAAATATTTTAAAATTCAGAATTTTTTTGAAAAATCGAAGGGCTTACTCGGAAATCCGGAAAGAATCCGGACATTTTGATATCATATATGTGTCATTCGGTTCAGTAATTAAAAAGCCTTTCTCTGGAAACCGTTCACCAAAAACTTTTTTTAGAGAGATAAAATAATGTTACATTAATGCACAGGCTGTAATCATTGTTATTTTTACTAGCTTTGAAAGCTGCACATTTTTTTCTGAGAAGGTTTAATATTTTGTATGTTTTTAAAAAGCAGATATATAAACTGGCATATATTAAATTAATATATAAAATCTTATTTTCTGAATACACATATTTAATTATTTATGATATTTGTAATAAATTGCTTTAAGAGGTTCCTATTGAATTGTTTTTTTGTAAATATTAGCATGGTATATAATAAAAAAGTTCTGAGTAAATATCTTTCTATAGTTTTTTTTCATAATGTTAGTATAATAATTCAGTTGTTCATATTCTAATAAAAAGTTGGAAGTAATTGAAGCTAGCAATTAAATTTTTGAGTAAAATTAAAAACTGTACACATTTTTCAGCTGAGATATCTTTCAATTTTAAATATCTTGAGGGGTGGGCTTTGGCCCTGTAGCATCCCCAAATTTAAAAAAACAGTGAGTGAATTAATCATTTTGTCAAACTTAGTTATATAGACAATTTTTTTTAACTCCCAGCAACTCAAATTTTTAGACAAAACCTCCCCAAAATCAATTCTGAAATTTGAAAATTTTTAGTAATGGATGTAATGAAAAAAAAACTAGAAAGATTGTGAGATATCTAGACCATACAATTTTATAACCAAATCTTAAAAACTCCTTGTGAAATTTTGGAATTTGAGTAATTATAGTACTATCTCTATATAACTAAAAACGTTTGTGGGTATATATGTATGTAACGCATCTCCTCCCAAACCACGCCGCAGGCGTGGTCAAAATTCGGTATATAGGCGTATCTCGAGGCGAGGACGATCACTGTCAAGTTTTCCAAGCTCGAAAATCGAATAATTACGAGTAATTAGCGAATTTATAGCCGAAAACGCTTATTTCTCCATTTCTCTACCAGAGTAGATCTGCTCGACTCACTATTGTTAACGAGATGAAAACCTCCAAAAATCAAATATTTTAACAGGAAAAACTCTATAATTGTCCATTTAAAAAGGATGTAAGTTGTGAAAACGCCAAAATAAATTCAAATAATTTATTTTCAAACGTTATTTTCCTTCATTTCAAGATTTTCTCCTTTAAAATTTAAATATTTATGGAAAAGGGTAAATTTTTTTTCATGGAAAACAACTTAAAAATAAAACATTGTTTCAAATGAATCGATTCACTAGACTTTTAAATTTACTAGACCCTTTATTATTGTTTCAAATTTGTTATTTTGTTCACCAGACTCATGAATTTACTAGGAAACATTGCCGAGAACACCGGGAAAAGAAAAATTACCGGGAACATCGGGATAGGAAAAAATACCGGGATTACCGGGACATAAAAATTACCTCGAACATCGGGATAGGAAAATTATCGGGAACATCGGGATATGAAAAATTACCGGGAACATCGGGATATGAAAAATTACCGGGAACATCGGGATATGAAAAATTACCTGGAACACCGGGATAGGAAAAAGGCGTCTGGGATACCGAGATGATTGGTAATTGCTGATTTAAAAATTTTAAATATATTTTGAGAAAATTAAATTTCACAAAAAAAATTATGCACTCCACCCGTGCAAGGCCGGGTATATCAGCTAGTTAATAATAAACAAGTAAAAAGTGTATAACGGCAAGCAGCATATAAATTACTAATCACACCAGATTATGATTATGTGCCCAATGTAAAACAATTTCCTTAAAACTAGTGATGGGCAGGTATCGAAACCAAATACTTAAGTACTCGATACCTGAAAGTATCGAGTGTATTCGATACCCAAAAAAGTATCGATACTATATTGGGCCATTCTCCACTGTAAACTCTCAAAACCTCAATTTTTTTTTCACTAATAGAGATTTTTAATTTATTATTAAAGTATATTAGTTAAATCTTAGGAAACTAAGAAAATAATAGATTTAAACAAATATTTATTTATGGAATTATTTATAGAAAAACAGGTCTTTGAGTAGCAAATTTTCTCAATACAATCAACACATTTTTGATTTCCATTAATTTACAAAATATTGCAGAACTACAAAAACTTTTTTAAGAATATACATCTATGAAATGTTTTAAATTAATAACAAAACAGAAACACAAAATATCAACATAAAATTTTCCAAAAAAAGCATTTCTTGGAACAAAAATCAGATGTCCCGTGCATAACACGAAAACTTTATCTTTTTTATTTTTTACATTTATTTTTAAGCCAAAACAGAAATTATTCTACATTTACTTTGTTTATCTTAGTAGTAACTTACATTCAAAATAAATTTTCTAAAGAATAATTATTTACAGTATTATTAGCACTTGTTTCTTTGTCCCGTGCATAACACTTATTTCTCTAAAAGTCAGGGAAGTCAAAAACTCCACGAGCATTAATGACTGATGGAGGTTGGATGACTTTAATTATGTCTTTAATGTTATAAAATACTTTGTCTTCTCGTTTGGGCCATTTCCAGAATTTTCCGGCAGTTTCCATGGCTGAAACTTCAACTTCATCACCCAAAACTTGAACAACTTCTCCGGGATATAACTGATCATCATACTTAACAACAACCCAACTTCCGGATGAAATATCACTTGGTTGAATTGAACTTGAGACGGTGTCTTTATTTTCTTTTATAGGGGTTATAGCATTTTTAAAATATTCCAAACCAGAAGAAGATCATTTTATGCCGTGCATTTTGAAATGCCTGGTATAATTGGGGCTATTGCCTTTTTCGATATCACAGCATTTCTAACCATACATTTTGCCTTTCCACCCACTCCGTCAACAACTCCTTTTCCATGGGATGTTGCAAAATACTTCCAGAAGAAGGTTTTCTTGTATTTGGCACCTAGGCTTTGCAGCAGTGATGTCATATACCTATTTTTAAATTCTGAGGAAGGGCCATCTGTCCAAATGACTTCTTCAAGAGAATCACTTTCTTTTGAATTTGGTCTTATTATATCATATTGTCATATTTCGTTTTAAATTTTTCAATGAAATAATCTTTAAAATACTTACAGTAGATCAAACACAAAGGTAAAATACAAACTGGTCTCAATACAAACTGGTGAGTATGTATTTCGATGATGTTGAAATTAGATAACCAATTTTATTTGTAAAGCAAAAAGGAGTAAAAAACTATATTTTAGGCAGGAGCTGTTCATGAAGTTCCATGTAAGTTAATAGAATTTGCGTAGAAGGAAGTTTTCTAGAAATATCTCATTTAAAAAAAAGTAGAGATAAGAGGATATCTGGAGGGTGCAAAACAAATGTGACATAATTTTCCCATAACTATTGGATAGATCCGTATTGCAATCAGCATAAAAAATTCGGACAGGGTTTAAGTTCTTAAAACTCATCTCTTGACCCAAATTTTAAAATTTCATTCATATTTTTATTTATGAATTTTTTTAGGATTTTATGCATTCCCAAAAAAAGTCTTTTAATATGTTATTGCTTTAATAAAATATTATCAGCAAAGTAAAAAGTATTTAATATTAAATTAAGTACTCAAAAGTTTTTAAGCATAGTAATCTTTCTGGCAAAAAGGATTATTTTAAATGTTTAATTCAAAAATTATATTTACTAATTACAATTTTAATGCAAAACGATCGAGTAGGTAATAAGCATGTTTTATTTATTTTGTATTCCCGCCATCTGGCTTTAACTGCGTAGAATTCTAATCAACTAAATTTAATTTTGTTTTGATTCTTTAAGCTTTGAAAATAAGCTATTCAGTAACACAGAAAAAAATTAGTTTATTTTACTTTTGAAGAAATTAATGCTTCATCATAACACGAATTTCTTCGAAAAATATTGCTAAATCAATAATACTCACCAGTAAAAGATATTAAATCGCTAGTAATAATTCACAAGAACTTCCCGTATGAGTAAGTAAACCAAGCTTTAGTGTCCTAAATATTAATCGAAGGAATGAATTAAAATAACTTATTTAAATTATTTAATTAAATAGTGGTGACTTCACTGATTCTGCACAATATATTCTTTTTTGATGGATCGGGTTCATTTTTAAAAATTTCAGATCGAGTATGGATAAACCTTAGAAAAAAATGGTCCATTCAGGTACATTTCCCAACTTTGGAAATAAGTATTCGATACCTAAAAGTACTCGATACCTATAAGCATTCGATACCAAAGTATTCGATACCTAAAATTATCGATTTTGCCCATCACTACTTAAAACATAATTTTGGAGAGAAATACTATAAAATTCTTTGTTAACAAAATTTGCAGATTTTTTAAAGTTTTTAATTGACTATCTTATCCAAAAGAGCATTGTATTATCCTCATGAGCTGAAAATTTGAAACATTATCCAGCTTAATATTATTTTGTTTCTTCAAAAAAATTAAATTTCTATCTTATTTGGTTTTGAAAACTTAATTAAATTACGTGCGATGCGCTCGAACACTTCAGCCGCATTTCTCCATAGACTAGCATTGTGTGAGTTGGATTTTTGTGCGTTTAAGGGGTTTTGTTCAAGATATATTTTTGCGAAAGGTGTCTTTTCCTACTAAATCGATGCTGCTCTACAACTTAGTAACTGACTAATTTAGTAAATCTCTAATAGTTTTTAAAATAAAATTTATAACACCTAAAATTTCCATTAAAAGAACTTAAAAAACAACAAGTCATTTTTTTTCAATAGAGAAAATCTAGTAATAAAAGACAATGTGTGTTTGTGTTTTTGTCTTTTCCTTTGTTTTCTTCCACTCGGCACCAAAATTGGTATACATTCGTAAAATAATCCCAGAAAAAACATAGTCTATGTTTCAAAGTTCTAGAATGACCCCTTGACCCGCTTATGACCCTTTTTATGGTCATTTTGCTGAAATAGCTTTATTTCTCCTCAAGAAGAGATCTGTTGCTCCCCATTGTTACAAAAAAATATAATGTAAAATAACAAGTTTTTAAAAGAAAAACTACACATAAGTATAATTAAATGAAATTTAAAATTTTAAAACATGTTATTAAGTATATATTTTAAAATATTTTTATTTGAAAGTTAATCTAGCTTTAAAATAAAAAGTTTCATGGAATAGCATTATTGTTAAAATAGTCTCCATGGAAACGAAAATGTAAATAAAAAACGATCATTTATTGTAGCTTCAAGAAAATTGATTTACAAAACAAAAACAATTGAAAATATGAACGCCCTTTCAACTAGAGATAGATTTTTTCAGAAATTGCAAAATGGAATACGCTATAGTAATTGAATAATTTCACAGAAAAAGTTAATTAAAATCCTGCATGATTAATCAAGGGTTCTAAATGGGCATATTTAATTTTGTGAGATTTGTTAATTTTTTAAGTAATTTTGTGAGATTTGTTAATTTTTTAAGTAATTTTGTGAGATTTGTTTCTGATTTTTTATGGGGATCATGAGGTTAAATGTAGAAATTGTTCAAGCATTAAACTGCTTTACAACTGGATGGATTTTTATACCTTGCTTTACCAGGTGAAAGGTATAAAAATCCATATATTCAAAATATATTGAAAATTTGAACGCAAATAATAAGACAAAATTTTACTTTTTTTTTTCTTCTATAATAGATCTCTCCAGATTCCTCAGATGAAAATTTTCCACACCTATGTTTAATAAACAGATTAAGTGAAATAACAATGTTTCTGAAACTATGATCTGAACCTAGTCTACGATAGATAATCCCCCCCCCAGAAAATGGATTTTCACCCTAAATAACTAATTTTTTGGATCAGCACAAGCTCTTGAAGAAAGAAATACTAATTTAACCCTTTCGAGGGTACTTACAAGTCCCACCACCCATCTTTAAAATTACATAGAATAACTAGGCCGTCTATCTCAAGCCATCTTCCAACCTAGAGGACCGTTCCATTTTATTCGCGGGTGGGGAAGGTAGATACGTAGTATTTTAGGTTGATCAAATGAGTCTCTTTCACAGTGCACGTGCCCTGGTAGATGCACTATTTTTTATGGTAGATTTTCTTGATATATTTGAATTAAGTATTTGAATTTAAAAAAATTGTAAATGGAAGCAATATGAAATAAAATATCAAATAAAAAATTGTTATAAAACTTAAAAATTAAAATTATTTAGATTTTGTATAACAATATAATAACTTGTAAGCATGAAGACTTTCACAGCCGGTTTGATTAATGAAATTCATTTCTTTCGGGCTTGTAGGCCGTGGTCTAAAATAAAATAAAAGGTCCAGACGTTTCGTCGGAAGCCGTGTCCGACATCACCAGTGGATATAAAACAGCGTTAGTTCACCGATTCAATAAGTTTGATCCGGATTGGAGGCCGCCAGAGGCTTCATTCATTAATTCATTCATTAAGATTTTATTCATTATTAAAATCACAAGTGATTTAAATCAAGCAACTCTGAATGCATTTTTCAATGAACGCACAAACATGTGCTCCCGAAAAAACGCTATTCCCCACCCGCGAATAAAATGGAACGGTCTTCTAGGTTGGAAGATGCCTTGGGATAGACGGCCTAGTAGCATTGTGGAGGCACAGAAAACCGGTTTTCCTCCGCCTTCCGACGGTAGACAATACGGTCGCTTAGCGGAGAAAAACCAGTTTCTCAGCCCGTTCCCAATTTTTGTCTGGCGGCGGAGGAGGGAGATAGCATTGTGGAATGCTAGAATGGAGATATTCGCTTGGAATTTTTGAGAAATTCTGTGAGACACAGGCGCGGATCCAGCACTGCTCCAAGGGGGGCACTTTTCCAGAGAAGATCCCCTTGTGGTACCATTGAGGGTATGGGTGTCCTCCCCCAGAAAAATAATTGAAATTTGACGCGTAAAAGTAGAGTTTTAACTCATTTTAGGAAACGTTTTGAGTCTAAGTCTAAGGGGGGCACTTTTCAACACTTTTACCTTTACTTTCTGACCCAAAATGTCAAAATTTTGGGGATTTCCTAAAAATAAACACTGAATACCCCATTTTGATACTAATGGGGGGTATGGGGGTCCTCCCCCAGAACAAATTTTGAAATTAGACCTATAAAAGTTGGGTTTTTACTCATTTTGAGAACTTTTTTTGGGTCTCCAAGACCAAGGGGGGGCACTTTCCAGAGTGCCACCCCTGGATCCGCTGATTTCCTATTAGTGTTAGCATTTTCATTTGAAGACTGAATAATGTTCGAAGTTTGGGCCTTTGTGTCATTAAGCCCACAATTCAAGGCTTTGACGATATATATCTCTCTCTCTGCAAAAACTGCCCAGAAATTGAACTAACCCCCAAACATCTTTTTTTCAACTGTCCCGCTATTCTGGCAAAATTGCAGCAAATTAGTGACAATCCATGGGCGGACTTGTATGAGGACAATTGCCTTCAGATCGCGGATGCTGTTTATAGGACCTTCGGTCCTATATAATCTCTGACCATGACACGACACCAACCAACCAACCCCTGGATCCGCCACTGGTGAGACATAGCACTTTAAATTTATATAACAATTTAAAGATGCAGGATTCAGGAAGGAAATAAAATGCGATAATAGAAATTTTTTTATAATTTTCAACACTAATTACAGGGTTCCCACGGGTCAGAGAATACCTGGAAAAGTCAGGGAATTTAAATTTCACCTAAAAAGTCAGGGAAATTTGCTAATTTTGGACAAAAACCTGGAAAATGAAAATTTTTAATGTTTGCGTGTCAATATTATTTCAATTTATTCAATTATTCAAGCAATATTAGTCAATTTATTGATAATTATGTGCTAAAATGTGCAAAAAGTATCCGAAAAATGTCGTGAATTGCATTTTTTTACAAAAAACTCTTAAAAATTGACCTGGAAAAGTCAGGGAATTTTATTTCTGAAATTGAGGGGGAACCCTATAATTAGGAAGCAATCATTTTGATGGATAGAGAAAGCTTTATCTTGTATTCCATTATTTTTAATTATTGCATTTGCATTGCAGCATTACAAAGAAAAAACCCTAAAATAAGGTTATAAAACAGATTTTTGAAAAAATACAATGTAATAAAATGTGATGGTTAATTTCTTTTAAAAAAACGTCAATTGTGTTAATCCTTAACCTCTTAATGGTATTTTGATGTTACAAAATAGTCAAATAATTTAGGTGAGCTTCCTACCTGCAAACGTAGTCGTATGTTTTTAAAAAGGAATAGAACTGATTAAGCATTTCGAAAAAAAAATAAAAATGTTACATAATTTCCGAAATTCCGATTTTTATCGTCAATTAATATTAATTTTAAAAACCTACAAATGTATTTTTAAAAAATGAAATAAAGTATGTTTAACTCGTAACAGGGGAGGTAAAAAATGGATTAACCAGGGGACGCGTGCGGTCTCATAATGTTTTAAAAAAAATATTCTAATCAAGATATGATTCTCATATTTCAGTACATTGTTTTTTGAACATTTATAATTCCTTAATCGAAAATATATTTTTTAAACTTTATGATAAAATAAAAGTTCCCAGACGGTTTTCCAATAGCCTTACATTCTTCGATAGAAACCATGTAGTGCAGTAAATTCTTTAAATTTGAAAATACGGGTAAAAACACATCTTTTACAATGTAACTATTTTGTTTTTATAATTTAATATATACGGCGAATTTTTTAATAAGAGAAAATTCAGTGTATGGAACAATACAAAACATTTTTGACAGTGCCTGAAGTATCAGAGTTTCTCACAGAATTTGTGGAATTTCGAACCGCTGCGCTTTACATGCTGATAAGAAGGGGGTCCGAGCCAAGGTCACGAAAGGTGAAATAGAGGACGAATCCATTCTATTGGACCAAGCATGTGGTAGGGGAGAGGTCAGAGGGAGAGAGAAAGGGGGGAGGGGAGATAAGATTTTTCCTGGAAGCCACTGGCCGCTCGACGGAAATGAGCTCCGGAGAGGATCTTCTCTTCTTGGAACTGAAACTGTTGGTTGGAATCGGAAAGGTTGTCTGGAACTGGTTGTTGGAATCGGAACGGTTGGGGATAGCTTCTCTGCCGTCGGCGGTGAAAACCGGTTGATGGAGGCTTTACACCACGCGGTTTGCGACAGCGATTCCGCGGTTTTCGGGAATTTCGACAACCACAATAACTCAGCGACCTCTCGAAAGATGGCGCTGTTCAATTAAGGGAAGAGAGTCAATTTTTGTCGCGAACCGCATGTCGCAGAATCGCTGTCGCGAACCGCGTGGTCTAAAGCCGCCTTGAGGAGATAGCATCTATGGATAGCATTGTGGAAGGCAGAGAAGACCGGTATTCAACCACCTAGCGACGGTGGGTTTGTGAAGTTCGGCACTTCGGTGGCAGGATGAACTGGTTTTTGTTTCGTACAGGGGGCAGGGGCTTGCTACATTTCATTCGGATGTCGGATTGCGGTGCGGAAATGTTTTTGTCTTTGGCTCGCGCGTTGTGGTTTGTGAATTATCTTTCTTCGCACGGGATTTAACCCTTTATCTACTGGATTATGATTTTCTGCAATTTTTTTTCATGCAAATATTTTTTTTTGAGTCACTAAATAGAAAATTGATATCATCTTTGAAACATTCAATCCGCTAGAGCCAATTAATTAAATTCATACTTTTGAGTACTGTCAGTCAGTACACGGAATGCTAGAATATTATCATACTCACAGTACAAAAAACATGGCTTTTTTTGTCGCAGTACTTTACTTTTTATTTTAACTACTTTTTTGCGGGAACAAAAATGGCAATCATGGGAATCCGATTGAAATGGCAGCCGAAAGCACAACTTATGTTAAATCTATTCGCATTTCCCGCTGAAATACTCATCATAAAACCTTTGTAGCTTTTTATCCTGTTAGAGGAAAACTGAAAGAGAGTGTTCCTGCAAAGTATCGTCCATATACTCGTAAGGATGGTTATTCTTTGTAAATTTTAAAGATAGTGGGACTAGTAAGAACCCTCAGTAGATAAAAGATTAAAGGGGTATTGAAGCAGTTATTAAGAAAATAACCTTTAGGGTATGCAAAATGTTTAATTTGAAATGAACTTAGCCGATATGCAGTTTAATATAATAATAATAATAATAAATAATAATAATAATAATAAATAGAACTTTATTACACATAGAGAACAAACACAAAAAAAGACAGATATGTGATTCGCCAAGGGGAAGAAACTTCCCGTACAGGCGAAAAAGAAATTATACAGACAAATGACATATTACAACAAAAGCATAAAACTGAATAAAAACAATAGCTAAATAATTAAATAATGATGGCAGCAAGCTGGTAAACCATAAACTAAATATGCTTCATTGAAGTGAAAAATATAAATCCAGGTCGTCGATATTAATTAATAACTCAAATAAATTTCTTTTGAACTCTGAATATCTAATAATGGAGGTTATATTTAAAGGAAAACTATTGTATAATTTTGGTGCGAGGTAAAAGAAATGTTTACAAAAAATTGATTTAGAAAATTTTGGGATTTGATAAGTTGCTACAGCTCTAGTATTATATGGTCTTGCTATAGTGTTAAATATAGATTTATTCCGATAAAGATAAAGTATAATACGAAAAAACGCGTTGTGACGAAGAGGCAATAATTTGAGTAATCTAAAATTATTAGGATATGACTGCTGATTTAAAATTTTGAATATCTTATTTTGAATAGAAATTAAAGGTTGGAGATTGGATCTATATTCTCCACCCCAAACAGTGACACCATAATTAATTAAAGAATAGAACCAAGAAAAATATAAAGTTTTTAAAAAGGACAAATCAATTTTGACAATTTTTTACTAAACAAATAAGATTAAAAATGTTGCCTAACTAATTAAAACTTTTAATTTTCTTAGGATGCACAGCTTTTTTTATTGCGAAATTTCATCAGTTCACTACTCATTAGTTCAAAACATAATGGATTAAAAAAGGATTGAAAGCACTTGAGGAATATAGTTCTAACTTTTTTTTTAGTTATCATAGTTGGCCTTTAAAAAAAATTCCAAAGAAGCTATAATTTTTACACTTAAAAAAATAAAATTTTAAAATTAAAAATGAGATTTTATTGAAAATATAAAGATTTTTAAATAAGGAAATTGATGCTTTAAATTTAAAGTAAAGTAATTTAAAGTAAAAAATATAGTAATCAGTGAGTAGATGGCAGCACGTATTAAAAAGTATTGGACTTTGGGAAGACGTTCATTTTCGGGTGGAACTGGCGAACTGGAACCGTTTTTGGAACCTAATATCAGCTTGGAACTGGAAATGGGGATCAGCTGACTAGCCCGTCTTTTCCAAGCATCCTTCAAGCGTAAAGGGACATCCCATTTGATTTGCGGGTCAAGAATGATTGAATGAGGTGCTTTTTCGGGGGTGGGGGGGAGCACGTGTTTGTGTGTGTTCATTGAAAAAATGCATTTCGAGTTTTATTTCATTTAAATTGCGATATATATCTTGAATAAAATCATTAATTTTAATCGAAATCTTAGACAAATGAAATTTTTAAGGAAATTTATTAGTTAGATGACGGTTGCAAGATTATTTACATTGCATTACTATAATTTTTAAAAAACCCTGGTTGCTTCTTATCCAAAGTTCTTATATGTATTTTCTTTTTTCTTAATAGCTTAATGCTAATTAATTAATGCATAAAATAGATTAGTGTCCAAAAAAAAGGCCTGGAAGAAAATTCTTGAGAAGGCCAGGGCCCATCCGGGGCTGTCGTGCCATTGAAGAAGAAGATTAGTGTATGATTTTAAGTTTAAGTAATGTAAAGTGAGTGATAATAAGTGAATTATTATACTATAACTTAGAAAAAAGGTACTTGCGTATTATCCCGTCAACCGTTCCGTGACTGTCAAATTCAGCGGCACATCCATAGAAAAATCAATGGGTTGTTTACCGTTTTCGGATTCAGCGGTATGGTCGACGGGATAATACGTAAGAACCAGAAAAAATAACATTAATTTATTTTCAAAAGTATAGAACCAGTTAATTCATGATAAAAAATTAACATGGTCCTTAAGGAGTATTTGTTAAAGAATTATTATATTGTAATTAAAATCTAAATACTTCCAATTTTAAAGTTTTATAAAAATATTTTGATTTGAAGGAAAAAGGAAAAGTTTTTATTAAAGTTCAAAGCTTGTAAAATTCTCTTTAAAACGAAGAGATTCTCTTTAATCTTGCATCCTCTCTATATTAAACTTTTATTAAATTAATATTTTTACGAAAAAAATACAAAATTTTTTTTTTCTTTAACATAGTCAAACTTTACACGAAATTAAAGCTATTAAAATTATTTTAAAACGAGGTGTGACACATCCGTTCTATTTTTAAAATTTATATTTTTATGAAAAAATACTGAATTAAATTATTTTTCATCATAGTCAAACTTAGTTTGCAAAATTATCTTCAAAACGAGGGGCGACACACCCTTTCTATTTATAAAATTTATATTTTTATGGAAAAATAATCGAAAAAAATTTTTTTTCTTCAGCAAAGTCAAACTTCACATGAAATCAAAGCTTGTAAAATTCTCTTTAGAACAAGGGGGACGCATCCATTTTATTTTTAAAATTCATTAAATTTATATTTTTATGAAAAAATACTGAATTAAATTATTTTTCATCATATTCAAACTTAGTTTTCAAAATTATTTTCAAAACGAGGGGTGACACACCCTAAATTTATATTTTTATGGAAAAATAATCGAAATTTTTTTTTTCTTCAGCAAAGTCTAACTTCACATGAAATCAAAGCTTGTAAAATTCTCTTTAGAACAAGGGGGGACGCATCCATTTTATTTTTAAAATTCATTAAATTTATGTTTTTATGAAAAAATACTGAATTAAATTATTTTTCATCATATTCAAACTTAGTTTTCAAAATTATTTTCAAAACGAGGGGTGACACACCCTAAATTTATATTTTTATGGAAAAATAATCGAAATTTTTTTTTCTTCAGCAAAGTCTAACTTCACATGAAATCAAAGCTTGTAAAATTCTCTTTAGAACAAGGGGGACGCATCCATTTTATTTTTAAAATTCATTAAATTTATATTTTTATGAAAAAATACTGAATTAAATTATTTTTCATCATATTCAAACTTAGTTTTCAAAATTATTTTCAAAACGAGGGGTGACACACCCTAAATTTATATTTTTATGGAAAAATAATCGAAAAAAATTTTTTTCTTCAGCAAAGTCAAACTTCACATGAAATCAAAGCTTGTAAAATTCTCTTTAGAACAAGGGGGACGCATCCATTTTATTTTTAAAATTCATTAAATTTATATTTTTATGAAAAAATACTGAATTAAATTATTTTTCATCATATTCAAACTTAGTTTTCAAAATTATTTTCAAAACGAGGGGTGACACACCCTAAATTTATATTTTTATGGAAAAATAATCGAAATTTTTTTTTCTTCAGCAAAGTCTAACTTCACATGAAATCAAAGCTTGTAAAATTCTCTTTAGAACAAGGGGGACGCATCCATTTTATTTTTAAAATTCATTAAATTTATATTTTTATGAAAAAATACTGAATTAAATTATTTTTCATCATATTCAAACTTAGTTTTCAAAATTATTTTCAAAACGAGAGGTGACACACCCTAAATTTATATTTTTATGGAAAAATAATCGAAATTTTTTTTTCTTCAGCAAAGTCTAACTTCACATGAAATCAAAGCTTGTAAAATTCTCTTTAGAACAAGGGGGACGCATCCATTTTATTTTTAAAATTCATTAAATTTATATTTTTATGAAAAAATACTGAATTAAATTATTTTTCATCATATTCAAACTTAGTTTTCAAAATTATTTTCAAAACGAGGGGTGACACACCCTAAATTTATATTTTTATGGAAAAATAATCGAAATTTTTTTTTTCTTCAGCAAAGTCTAACTTCACATGAAATCAAAGCTTGTAAAATTCTCTTTAGAACAAGGGGGACGCATCCATTTTATATTTAAAATTCATTAAATTTATATTTTTATGAAAAAATTCTGTTTGTCACTGGTTGTAATGTTAGAAATACTAAAAAAAATTATTCCTAAACCTGCTTGTCATTTTTTTTCATGAAATAACTTTTGGCAATTATGAGCTATCTTGGCAAACTTTGTTAACATATCACGAAAAAATTAAAAAGTAATTCGATTTACTTTTAGAATAGATCTCCTGTTTCATTATTTCAGCTCTTGTTAACGATTTCTGTTTTTCGGCTAGCCTTTATAGTATCCGGTCAGGCGTGATAGTATTGATGAGGCATTCAACTTGTGTTCTTAGCAGTGGCGTATATAAGGGGGGGGCCGAAGGGGCCCTGGCCCCCCCCCGAAATTCTGACTTGGTGTACCAAAACAAGTTAAAACCCTGTTTTTAGGGTCAAATTTTGAAAAAATTTCTGGGGGAGGACCCCCAAACCCCCCTTTAGAGTGCTTGGAATTTTATTATTCATAACTTTTTTACAATAAGTTCAAAATCCTACCTGAGAATGTATGTCTGAAATTCGGAAAGTGTATCAAAACCAAGTTGAAATCCTGTTTTTCGGATCTAATCTCCAAAATTTTTCTGGGGGATGACCTCATATATCCCCTTCTGTACTTAAAACTATATTATTTATAACTTTTTCATTAAATTCATCAAATTTTTCCTGAAAATTTATATCCAAAATTCAGAGGTACGAAAACTAGTTAAAAACCTGGTTTTTAGAGTCAAATTTCCAAAACTTTTCTGGGGGAGGACCCCCAGACCCCCCTTTTGTAATTGCAATTTAATACATCATAACTTTTTAATATTAAGTTCTTTAAGTTTCAAATTCTGCCTAAGAATATACTGAAAAAAAATTTAATAGGGTGGGTTGGGGTAAAATGGGTCAATTTTGAGGTACTTTCACATTCTAAGTTTTATTTCATCAAAACTATTACTTTTTTATGATTTCTTTCAATTGGATCTTGACATTACAATCCTTCAGAACATTTTCATCTAATTTCATCAAATATTTTTTAGTTATAAGTTGGTTAAACTTAGCATCAAAAGTAATGACCTATTTTACCCCAATGTGGGGTAAAATGGGTATCATTGCAAAAAGATGTCAAAAATATATTTATTACTAAATATACATGAAAATAAGAAAAAAGGCAATCGGCTAAGCCGTTTTTATCTGAAAAAAAATGTTTTAAGTTGCACTTTAATGAAATTGTAAAAGTCCGAAGTTAATGAACATAGTTCAAATTTAGCAATTAAAATACTTCGTTTGGATAAAAAATAAACTTGTATGACAGTTCAATGTATATTTGAAGGAAATAAGTTAAAAGCATTGTTTTACTTAATACAGAAGGCCTCCTAACTATGACCCATTTTACCCCAAGCACAAAATATTGCCATAAAAAATAAAATATTTTATATTTTTCTAAGCTGATTGGCTTGAAATGTCTGTCAGACTTTCTTTTATGGAAAAATATTACAAAAGTCTGCTGTAATTTATTGCGATATATAGATATTTTGGAAGTTAGTAAACCCTGTTTTTTCGATGACATTATTTACGGTTCAAACTAAATATTTTTTCAGTCCTCAAATTCATAAATCTTAATTTTTGACAGTCGAAAAATATTGCCAACAGATAAAAGATTATAATACAAAAAAAATTAGCGAAAATTATTCAATTTAAATTTGATTTATATCGAGTTGATTAAAACTGACCTATTTTACCCCAAGACCCACTTTACCCCAACCCACCCTATACATGGGAGGGGCTGGGAAACAATTTTGGGCCCCTCCCGAAATAAATTTCTATATACGCCAGTGGTTCTTAGAACTAATAAAAGATATATGCGAGTGATTTTAGAATATTTACATTTTATTATCTGAATCTACATTCTTTTCAAACTTAGTTAACATCAATGACATCACAATATTTATGCATTTCTGTTGAAGAATATATACAAGCATACCAGACTAGATCTATTGGTAAACACATGGAGTACACTTTACGAAACACATTTTTTCTATGAATATCGGGTACTAATATTTCTTTCCCTTGAAATCATTATAAAACCGACGTCTTTTCTATTAAAGGTTTTTAGAATCTGGGAATTTTGAACTTGGAAAAAGAATTCAGGTAAAAATTTATTGAAACTATACATATTAAATTGATTTTACACGTTCTGTAGCATGTTAAATGGCTGTAGAAGGATATACAGGGTGATTCAGAAATAATCATCAATAATTGGGAGGGAGGTAGAGGGGCCCTAGACAAGCATATTTCGAATAGGGATGGTGGGGCGCAGCCTTACAGTTAAAGAGCTAGGACCTAATGTAGTGCGAGCGCGTTTCAAAAGGTCGTTTTTAGAAGGCCCGTGTGACGAAACAAAACATAATAAAATGAAAAAATCTATTGCATGAGGTAAGGAAGTATCCCTACTACTTACACCATGAATTCGATAGAATTAGAACCACTTTCTAAACCGTGGAGTGAGTTTCAAAAGTGCAATATTAATCTTTTTGTCAAAAAATGGAGTTCCCTTAATGGTATTTAGAAAAATGATGATCGGGGAAGGAATTTTCAATGATCAAAACATCGATCATTGAAACTGTTTGATCATTGAAATTCCTTCCCCTATCATCATTTTTCTTAATACCATTAAGGGAACTCCATTGCTAAGAGATTAATATTGCACGTTTTAAAACTCCCCCTACGGTTCAGCAAGTGGTCCAATTTATATCAAATTGAGAATTTAAGTAGTACGGATACTCCTGTACCTCATGCAATAATGTTTTTCATTTTATTATGTTTTGTTTCGTCACACGGGCCTTCTAAAAATGGCTTTTTGAAAAGCGCTCGCACTACATTATGTCCTGGCTCTTTAACTGTAAGGCTGCGCCCCACCTTCCCTATTCGATACTACGTTTTTCTATGTTTATTTTTGTAAAAAATCGTATTTTTCTCACTTTTGAAAGTCTTTGACACATTTGTAGTAAAAAAACAATGGATTTTTTTTGGTGAAATAAATCCACCAAGTCTTAAATGACATACAAATTAACAACCCTAAAAATTTTTTGATAAATAATGACTTCAAGGGAAGAAATGTTAAAGTACACGTCAACTACCTATAATACATTCAATTCTTTGGTCTGAGTATTATGCAAAATATTTTTTTTCACTCACAAGATGTCTGTCTATTGCTTCTTGACCTTGTTCCATTGCTTTATGCATTTTAACTATTGATATTACAATACTACAGTAAGGCTTCAATTATCAGATATTTATTTAACCGAAAAATCGTTTAACCTATGTTTTGAGTTTTTATGTCATTTCAATACCATTGCATCATTTAAGCATCGTCAGAAGTCCGTAGCTGATAAATTCTGTTAATCACGACCTTACTGTATTATTTTCTTGATAAGATGACATAGTTATGAGAGCAATACATAGTTAGGGTTTTAAAAAAATAATTATATCTAGCCATTTTTTTTTCAAAAAATATTTAAACTAATAAATTCTATCAAAAAATTTTTAATGAAATTAACGGCTGTATTCACCACTAACCAGACCTAAGGTTTAACCTGGAATCAAGCTTTTTCGACGATTCTGATTGGCTTAAAACTTATTTCCCTTTTCCAACTACCAATCAAAAGTCTTGATTCCAGGTTTAACCTTAGGTTAGGTAGGTAGTGAATAGTGAATACGGCCGTTAGTCTCCGAATCTACGCGAGTTGGCAATTTTCAGGCAACATTGAATGAAGGTGGTGAATACAGCCGTAATTTATTTTTTAACGGATATAGGGCAGAGAGAATTCACAAAATATATAACCTAACGTCAATGCAACCGTAATGCATCTGTAATAATGGGACAAGGGCCATTGAAGTTTTAAAACATTCTACTTAAAAAAGTTCAATGTATACTACAGCTGTTTACAAATTCTACTCGTTAGGATTTTCGGAGACCAATAAGAGCGTTTACAGAGTGAGTGGCAATCCCATATTAGGGATTACATCTTTTCAGCAAACCAATCAGCTCTCGCCACCATCTTACCGAGTAAGATTTGTCAATACGCTTCCTTTATTTGTGCTTCTCCTTTTAGTAGAAAAATAGTAAGTTTACATTAAAAATATAACTTTCAAACTAATTGCGTTTTTAAGATATTCAAAGTTACGTAAAAAACACAAAAGCCAGACAACTGGATTTTCGTTATTGTATATGCATCGATGACGATTCGCAAATGGTGGTCGTCAGTGGCGAATCCAGGATTTTGGTCTGGGGGGGGGGCTGAGTTTCAAAAAACCTTATAGCTATTATGGGCTGTTCAAATAATATTAATATAAACAACTGAAAGCGGGAAGGGGGTTGCCAATGCCGTAGCCAGATTTTTGTTTAGGGGGGTACTCAACATCTTTTCTGAGGTCTGATTTTAAGAATACTAAGTTTTAGGTGAGATGACTTTGTAAGGTTTAATTTTGGTGCACTAAGTTTCAAAATTCTGTAAAAATATATACTCCAAGTAAAAGGGGGGTTTGGGGGTCCTCCCCCAGAAAATTTTTGAAAATTTACCCCTCAAAATAGTGTTTTAGCTCATTTTGAGGCCTTTCAGATTCAACTCAAAACAGCAACTCATTGTAAGCGGCAGAATTTTCAAGGAAAAAAGTTTATACGTAGTATTATGAATTGGAAAATTTCTAGGGGTTTCGGGGTTCCTATTCCAGAAATTTTTTTTGAATTTTGCCCCTAAAAGTGGCATTTTAACTCCTGATGAGACAGTTTAGGTTACATCAAAGAGGATCACTCCTTGTAAATCCCTAAAGTTTCAAGGAAAAACCGTACTTATTATATTCCAAAATTTCGAGGGGGTTTTGGGGGTCTTCCCCCAGAAAAATTTAGGAATTTTTACCCTTAAGAGTAGGGTTCCGATTCATTTTGAGACCCTTTGGGTAACTAAACCGAATGTCCGAAACGTAGTGAAATTTCTTTTTTGCTTTATTACTATTACCAAAACTTGAATGTCTTATTCCTGGGGGGGGCTGCAGCCCCACAGCCCCCCCTACTGGATTCGCCACTGGTGGTCGTTATTCTTCGTGTGTTACGTTAATGGTAGAAAAAGTTTTAAATCTTCTTTCAAAAATAAAACTCTCCGCCGTTTCTGGCATGATTTTTGAAAACCGGTTTAATGATAAAACATCTAAAAACGCAAGTACGACCGCTAAAATGGAATTTCCTGACCAAGACGAAAAATTTGTATGGTTTGAATGAAACAAATTTAACGTATAAATAGTGCATCAATAACAAGTGCTATATAATTAGTTGAGTTGAGTGAAACATAATACGAAATGCTGAAAAATGCCCTGACATGTCTGAAAACAAGCCTGTATTATTTGTCTACCGTCGGAAGGCGGAGGAAAACCAGTATTCTGTGCCTTCCACAATGCTGAGAAACCGGTTTTTCTCCGCCAAGCGACCGTAGACAAATAATAGTAAGAGGGGCCTCCTGACCCCTAAGAAATAGTCCCTTTTCGGGTGTTACCTAAAGGGTGTCAAAATGACTTTATGCAAAAATACTTGTCACCCAACTTAAACCGGGAATGAGGTATTTGCATGAGTGAGGGATTTGCTTGATTTTATACTTTTTTGATACATTATGGTTTAAAACTCCCAAATTTCTGATTTTTTAGTCCAAAAACGTGTTTTAAATAATAGAAATTCAATTTTATTTTTGCCAAAACGTCAGAAAAGTCACGTTATCAGAAAACGTGCTTTTATTGGATGTGACATCACAGCGCATTATTTGTGATTTGAAAGTGTTTTCGCGCCCAAACAAAAAACGAAATTTCAAAAATTTATATCTCAGAAACGAAGATAGGGGAGAGTGGGGCAGGTTTCAACAGTTTCGTTTTCGATTAAAATCGTTTTCTCGTTAGTTATGCGGTAGATTGAAATGCCATCTGGTGTTAAATATTGTTTTTAATCATGAGAACATTTGTCCGTTGTATTTCCACCCTTTCACCTTTAAAAATTTTTACAATCGAGTAAAGTTGATTTTGACGTCTCAAAGTAACTTTTTGATTTCTTTGAAAAAATCGGATTTTACTACCTTTTTATTAATTTAGGTGAGTGATTTTTACATATATTATTATTTAAAGTCTTCCGCTTCTATGTATACCATTTTCAAACTGATATCTTTATTCTGAAGGGTATGAGAGGTCTTAAACCATGACGACCAAAGGTGGGGCACCTTTCAACACTTAGGGTGGGGCAGGTTTCAACACCCCAAAAATGCGTTTTTCTTGGTATATTGAGCTTTCGCAATCTTTTTTCTTGAAGTAAACTATCCTAAATTACTATTATAGCAAATCATAATGTTTTATTATGGTTAATAATTTATTTTTAGCCAAAAAACAGCTGAAAATTGGTTTATATTATTTACATTAAAATACATGTAATTTTTAAAGTTAAGGTTACTATATGAGTCTTAAAAACAACTTTTATGCATCTAGTAAATATAAGCATCTATTTCAATAAAACTTTTTATTTTATACCTCTCTCTGACGATTAGTAACTAGCAAAATTTTGAATAAATTAAAAGAGCTTAAAAAATAAAGTATTTGGCAAATTCTGATCGAAAAAAACTCGAATTAACAATACATTTTTGTAATACAGCTCAAAAGAACTTTTAAATTAAAAAATAAAGTTAAATACACTTATTTGAGTCAAAAAACACAAAAAAGAGAAAAACATCAAAATTTAGAAAATTTTTCAGAAATTTTTACCCCAAACTAGTAAAATATCTTTATTATAATGCATACTTCAATGTATTAAAAGTTAAATCAATTGAAACTTTCAAAATTTAGAAATAAACCCGCTGTTGAAACCTGCCCCACCTCTTGTTGAAACCTGCCCCACCCGGTTGCCAGATTTCAACTGAAGAGAACCTTTTTTTAAAACGCAATTTTGGACTACTTAATTTTCTCTGAGAACTTGGGTAAAATTACACAACGTATCCGAAAGACCACGGTAGGATATGCAAGTGAAAGTTTTAGGATGCGTCAATTTGTTAGGTCACAATAAAATAAAAACCGAAATCTGTTGAAAGGTGCCCCACCTTCCCCTACTTGAGGTAAAAGTCATTCTTCATGGTTTTGTGTCTGCTATTTTAATAAAATTTATTCTCAAAACGCGAGAATTTTTGATATACTGATTTACCAATAACATTATGAAAATAATATGTTATAGTGGTGACTGATAACCATTGTACAATTCGTAAGCTGAGTTATGGAAACGTAAACTGATAGGATTGGAGAACATAAACCTTTTTCCTCTATTGCTATAGTCAGTGTAAATAAAATAGGCGGCTCGCTACTAGTCATTTCCCATTGCATTTCTACTGAGTTGCCATGGTAACGAACCGCCAATTTTAATTACACAGACTATAGCCAGATACCAGTTTTTTTACCATATGAAGTGAGAAGCTAGCTTGTGCGAAAAACAGTAAACTTCCCTCGACGTTTCGAATCTCTAACTGCTTTCCAGGCCCTTATTTAGAGATTGTGCTGGGCCCTGTGCTATCATGCCTGTAATTTAACCTGTATTTTTCCTGACACTCCTCTTTTTGTTACAGTTTTGTAAATTGTAATTACTGCATCATAACACTGAGTACTATATCACACGACTCGCATCACAATAATTAAAACGAAATGGTCAACAAGTTTGTAAAAATTGCGACTTAAAATTGCTTGGACAATTCATAATTATGTGCATTGCGCTATCGAAATAACAATTTGAATAACTATATATTCGATACATTCTTATTGCAAAATGAATGGCGAACACGACGGAGACTGTAGTAATAGTACAAAATTATTTTTTAAAATTTGAAATGATGAGTAAAATAATTGTTTTCATCATGGAACAAAAAACGTCATTTTATAGCACAATTTATGATTTGCCCCCTATGGCAGATGCCCACCCACATTCACAAGCTTAATTCGGCCCTGTCTTCACATGGAAGCCATTCGTGAATACAGTGGATGTGATCACACATTGACAACCTCTGTTCACTCAAGTCAGCTACTAAACATCTCAGGTATTGCTCATAGTACAAGGAGGAGTGTTGAACTCGTCCTTACCACGCATGCGGTGGCGGCACATCTACTGGCATCTAAATAAGCTGCTCGTATATATCAAGGACAGTACATTCGTCCCAGACTTCATCACCATTGTCCTTTCCTTTCCGTCCTTTCTCAGCTGTTGTCCTCGTCTGAAGTTATGTGGAATTGTATTTTCTGCGCTTCGGCCGCCAACTGTTCTGTTTGATCCTGATCCTGCTGAGCCTCCGGTAGCGCATGGGGGCTCGTCGTTGTGGTGGGGCTCAGAGGGATCAGGTTCTGGTAATAGTCCCGGTTTTCTTCCAGGGTGTCCAGGATGTCTTGGGCATCGGGATGGACCAGGTCGGCCCATGTTTCCCACAATGGGTGGACGATGTAGTCGATGAATCCAACCTAAAAGAAGTTTCATATTAATGATGGTGGAATAGATATCATATGGGTATTGGGTATATACTCAAACCTGTGTTTTTGCGGTGTATGAAAATTAAATTGGAGCGTAGAACAAAAATCTTGTATATCTGGGTACCGAGACATATACAAGCGTCTAGTGAAACAACAGTCGTTGCAAAAACTGTTCACTGACTACATATGGTTACTGAAAAAGTCTAAGGTTCGCACTGAGCTATAAAACAAACTGGAGTGACGACTGAGCGTGCCGAAACCGCATCACACCTTATCGAAGTGTGTGTCTGCACGGAAAGGATTTTCATCTACTTTTACTTTTCCCCGGCTGTTAGCACAGTTGTATGCACAGAATAAAACGACCATTGTAAATTTTGGACATAATATTTAAAAAAAAGGCGTCGGCGGATTTAAAGGAGGTCATAGGGGGAAATGCCCTTCCAACTTTTTGAGAAAATTTCATTTTATAAGGGAAAATTATGTTTCCAAAGCCTTTAGGGACAGCTTGCCCTCCCCAAGGTTTCCAGTATACTTCGCCAGGGTTCACCACCTAAATCCGCCATGCATGAATAAAGGTAGTTTTCAAGAAAAAGTCCAACTCGCATAATATTAGTCAATGGAGAAATTGGTTAGTTTTGCCCGGTTCGCGAAAGTACTGTAACCCTCCGCGCCGTGACGTTGGGTCGCATGTTATAGTACTATCGGAGGTTGTTTTATACCACAGTGACCGTCCGTATGGAAACATGTGTTGGTGCGAATGTTAATGGATTGGATTCCTTCTAGCCGTATGAACAACTGCTTCCGTTGAACTAGAAAACGATTAGCACTCTATATCCTTTGTAACTCTTACGTGGGAATAGGCCTGTATTTATCATACCTTATATAAACTGCGGTATGTTACTATACTCGACAGCAGCGTTTCCTGAACCCCGTATGTCACTACGTGGAAGGAGAAAGTGGACGAACACAATTGGTTGCTAGGAGGAGTTCCGGTACGCAAATCGTGATAAAAAGACACTACATATACAATATACATGGGTTTAACGAAATATCAAGTTTGATGGACCTTTAAACTCCAGTAAAACTTGGCCTCACTGGGTGAGACCATATGCAGAGCTGTTACAGAACGTGTGACTGAATGTCACGGTCATCTGTGCGCGCTAGCTTGATGCTAACACCCTCTTCATTTCCCCAAGTAACCTTGGTACTGTGGCGACCGCCAACAATTCAACAGCAAAGTTTAATTTAAACAAAACAGGTAAAAGACATTTCGCATGTCTCTAGCTCGTGTATTATTTAGCGTCAATGTAATTTTTATAATTATTGTTTCAATTCAAATTCAGTGATTCATAAAATTGTAAGCACTTCAGTACTAAGGCAATTGTATGGTTAAATAAAAAGAAAATTATATTTTTAAATCAACCTTCTGAATGTTAAATCGAGGCAATCATTTAATTTCCAAAGTGCTCATTTATCGACCCCGGAGGGATGAAAGGATGAGTGTCTTGGCCGGAGGCCAGGGTTTGAACCTTGGCGTGGGAGAGCGATGCGCTACCATAACACCACCGGGCCGTCTTTAACGAAATAATCGTATTTTAAAATTGCTGTTCTTCGTTCCACTACTTATCGTCACCTTAGAATCAAAAACTACTATCTCCATTCGGCAACCTTCGGGAATCCCGATCCATGGTGATCAGATCGGTGGAGAAGCTCGTTTTTTGGTTTGTAAGAGCTGACATGATCGAGAAGATCAAAACCAATCAAATTATTTTCTCCAACGATCTAAACGCCAAGAATCGGGATTCCCGAAGTTTGCCGAATGGAGATAGTAGTTTTTGATACTAAGGTGACGTTATAGTCTGTTCATTTAGAATTGGCGCCTGAAATAGGATCAAAAACGCTCAATAATGTTTAATGACGTTCATTACACAACTTCAGTGACCGATTTTCACAGTATTGTAACTACTTCTGTTTAGGCTGCCTTGTCATTGCAGAAGAAAATTTTTTCGATGATAAATAATTACAATAACTGCTTTTAATACATTTCGTCTCAGGCCTGCAATTCTAAATGGACAGCGTAAATAGTTTGTTAGAGACGTCGTAAAGTTTTCTAAAATAATTTATATTTTATTTCATATTTTTTATGTATCTGTTTAAACGGTGACTGTGAGCTCACCTGCGACTTTTCTACGGTGGCGTTTTGCCTGTCGCACATGGGGCTGATGTCGAGTCCCTCCTGCCGCTCCCGGTCCCCTTGCTCGAAGAACTCCCCCATGATCCTCTCCACCCAGCTCTTGTAGATGGGCAGCGGCTTGGTGGGGTTGCTCAGGTCGGCGCAGTGGATCATGTTCTGCAGGACCTAAAACACGTAATTTAAAACTTGTAGTTTGAAACAAGGATTGATACCTAATGCCTGTATCTATCTATACCTAAAAATAAAATGCCGTGTCGCAAAAAAGGTGGGGACAAAGCCCCGCAATTTTCAGTTTTTTCTTAACACTGTGGTCGAAAGGGGGTAGATAACCCAAAAATTTCAGTTGGAGGTTTTAGATTGGAACTATTGCTCTCAGAGATATTTTTAACACATCTGAGAGCGTATTTCACGCATTGAAAAGAAAATCGGAAGAGCTTTTAAAAACTAGCTAGGCGTATTTTCACGCTTTGGAATTTTAACCAAGGTTTTGCTTAAAAAATGCATGGTGCCCTACGAAATCGAAAAATATTTTTTTCTACTATAATTTGTAATAGTATTAAGTAAACATTTCATTTAGAATGTTTAGTGTAAAGTAAAATATTTTATTGATAATGTTTAGTATTTTCTGCTAATACTTAACAGATGCTATAGTTGTTAAAACCAAAATAGCATCATAATTTGTTCTATTTTACGTTGTCCATCAAAAAAGAAAGCATTTTTATTTTAAAAAATGTCTCTGCATATGCAGTTTATGCTATTTCCATAATTCACTCCTCATAAATGAATTTCACGCCTCCTTAAAATGTCGAGGAGTATTTTTACTCCTCCAAAAAATATTAAGTATAACACTGATTGCTCTCTACTTGTATTAAGTTCAGGAATTGCACCCCCATAGGCTGACTGATTTGAACTGACCTGTATCCTCTCTGTGTAGTTGTCTAGCATGAGGACTCCTGATCCGGCCACTTTCATGGTCTCCACCATCGTTTTCATATCGGCCAGCAGAGACATATGTTTGCACATGTCCGTTGCCAACACCTGAAACAAAAAAAAATTAAATTGTATTCTTTTGATTGACTCAGTTGAAACATCATCATTTTGGGGAGTATTCAAATTCTCATTCATATGAGGAAAAATTTTTAAAAAGCTATCAGTTTTAAAGATACGGTTTGGTCTGAAAGGTATATTAACTCCCGTCTAAAAAAATCGTGTAACATTAACATACAGGGCTTTTGACATATTTATTAATTTGTTGAACGAGTTCAAACATCAGTGCACTTAAAAGTTTTTTCACTACTGTTACAAGTTACAAAACATGAAAATCCTTTTCTTCTGCTGTTAGTTTTATTAAAGTTAAATCTAAAATAACGCAAATATAGAGAAATTTGAACTATTGTTAAAGCTTGATTTGATTTGTGTGTTTTTAATAATGTAGCATTGGAATGAGTTAGGAATTTACTACTTATGAACTAACTAAACTAAATTAAGTTAATTGTGGGGTTAAATGTTAAAAAAAATTGAACCTTACGGTGCTGTAAATTTATAGAGTTTAGGTTCAATCCCCAGTTTCAAAAATTAAAAAAATTTTTTTTGGCATTTTATTTTATTTGGCCCCGAACTACATGAATTTACCAAAAAAAATAATTTTTCCATAGCTATTTCGTGTAGTGGGATTAGAGGGTTATATACCAGGTCGATGGCCATTTTTCTGAGCGATTGCCTCTGCTTGGATGTGAGATTCTTGAGGATGTTGCAGCCTTCGTCCTGAAGCAGTTTGAAGCCCACCGCCAGGGAGTGGTTCTCCAGCACAGATAGGTCGTTGTACATCAAGGCGAGCTCAGAACCTAAAAAAAACATAATACAATAGAAATGGTTCTTAAACTTTCCATCACCGCTACCCCCCTTGATGTAACAGCCAACCATCGCGAACTACCAAGATTATGTACCCAGAGCCGTTACCAAACTTTTGGGTCACTGGGAGGGTTAACTCAAATGTTATTTCTAAGGTACCCCCTAAAGCAGTGTTTCCCAACGTGGGGCGTGCGCCCCACGTTGGGAAATATGATTTTCCAGGGGGGCAATTTGAAAATTTTCATCCGAATTGCCCCCTAAGTGGGGCATGGACTTCCAAGTTTTATTTAATTTCCAAGAAGGATTTTCGAAAAAAAAAATAGACATGGGGGGCATTGAAAATTTAGAAAGGTTTCGGTGGGGCATGGGCCGAAAAAGGTTGGGAAACACTGCTTTAGGATATAGAACTTGAGCTTTATAAGAAAAGCTGCAAAATTTTGAAATATAAAAAGGATAGAGGAAATCTTAACAGAGTAGTACTGCCAAACGAAAAGAAATAATCTCATTTAAGAAAATGAAAACGGAATGGATCCAATTGGTGTTTATAGTGTTTGTATAAAATTAAATAAAAAAACAGCAGTCCAAAACAAGCTGCAGATGAGAGGACATGGACAAAATTCCCCTCAGTTTAAGTGCAGAAACAAGTCGAGCGACGTCGTTTGACTTGTTTCTGCGCTAAACCTGAAATTTAACATGCTGGGAAAACCATTTTTAAATCAAGTTATTTTTAATATTCTTACACTAAAATATGCGTTTACCCCTTACAGAATCCCCTGAAACCAATAACGCAATTTTGAAAAAAGTGGCGTTTGACACGTTACAGAAATAAGTGATCCAATTCCTAAGAACAAACCAAAACACATTCCAAGTAACTCACGGCATCCGCTTGGGGCTGTTCAAATATTACATAAGCACTTTTTTGGTCATTTTTAACCCCCCTCCCCCCTTGTCAGCAAAGATAAGCAAACCTCAACCCCCCATAATTACGTAAGAAACTGCCGGACACCCCCCCCCCGAAATTTTGACATAAGTAGTAAGTACTACTATTTTTTTCTCTTTGAAAATTAGGTGACTTATACGAGGGTTGTTTTTTAATTAACTTCCGTTTTACTCCTGAAAAAAAAGTAGTAGGAATTTCAAAATAGTTTTGCTACTGGTAGATAGGTACATCCTTGAGGATCAGTTTCCCTCTTCACTGGAAAAAATCGGACATTTTTTCTATTATTTATTGAATTTACAAGCGCGCTCCTCGAACTTATTTCCCGCCAACCCATAGAGAAATCCTCTTTTACGAAATTTTCCCCTTTTTGATAGTTTAAAAATAAAAAAACAAATGAATATTTAAAAATAAGGTTATTACGGAAGGTTACAAACATCTTTAATTACTTTGCAACGTAATCACCTTTAAATAGACCATTTACCGTACCATTTCACAAGTTTTTCGATTCCGCTTCATGAAAAGTTTGATTTTTCGTTGAGCTTCGCATCGGTTCGGACAGCCGTTTTTCCCCTCAGCGCACACTTTGCCTGCGAATCTATGGATGTCGCCTTGTTTATTATGGCTGTAACTCCAGAATCCCCAATGCAACTTGGCAGATGCAAAACATATGGTTTTAAACATGCACAATAGCATGCTGCAAAAATCACCTGCCTGCCGATTGTCTATTGTTAATGCGAACAGAGTTTAAAGGAAGAGAAATTCTCTATGGGCCGGCGGGAAATAAGTTTGAGGAGCGTGCTTGTAAATTCGATAAATAATAGAAAAAATGTCCGATTTTTTCCAAAAAAGTTGGAAATTGATCCTTTAAGATGTACCTATCTACCAGTATCAAAATTATTTCGAAATTCTCACTCCTTTTTTTACAGGAGCAAAACGGAAGTTAATTAAAAAACAACCCTCGTACAAGGAGCTGTCCTGTTTGGGTGTAACCCTAAGGGTTTAAAAATGAGTCAAACACTACTGTTTGGGGGTCCATCCCCAGAAAAAAGTGCTTGCGTCAGATTTCCTAATTCAATTTTTTATTATATTTATTTTTGGTAAGGTTTTGAAATTCGTAATGCAAGAAACAAGATATATTTTCGAAAATGCAATATCTTACGTAAGCATCACTCTTATCACCCCTCCCCCCTTAGGTACGTACGTAATATTTGAAAGGCCCGATTCGGGCAAATCTACAATATAATATCCTCGGACATCTTTACCATCCGAGGTTAACAAATGGTTCCAGTAAATTCCTAGTGGAAGTATACATACATACATCTTTATTAGGAGCGCACAGCGCCGATGTAGTAAGAGACAATTTGTTAAAATAATGTTAATATAAATATTGGTGATTTAAGTTTTAGAGCCCTTAGCTAAAGAGTACATTTGATCGTTGAGTTTTAGATTAGTTAAAGGTAGTATTTAAATTATGTTCCATATACTGTTAAAATTTTGTTATTACTCCGAGTAATAATGGGGGGTCTGGGTGCCCCCCCCAGAGAAATCTACTTCAAAAAGAAGTGTTATAGCCATAGAGTTAGTACTAATATAGAGACAGCTTAAACATCTGCTCCGCTGTTCTAAGCGTGACTGTATTAAGTGGGTTTTTTCAAAGTTATAACTTCTTATACTTTAAAAAACCCACTAAAATTTAAAAAATACCCCAAACTTTGAAAAAAACCACTTAAATTTAAAAATCCTCCTCAATTTTTTATATAGTTTAAACTTTGAACTTTAAACTTCCTAAATTTTGAAAAAAAAACCATTCAATGATGAAAAAACCCTTACTTATTGAAACCCAGTTAAAATTTTGAAAAAACCCACTCAAATGCAGTTTTTGGTATGTTATTTCATTAAATGTTTTTCTTCAATATCTTGCCAGAACAGCCAAAATCTTGATTTTTCTTGAAAAAAAAATGGGTCCAAAAGGTGGGTTTTCTCGAAAAAACCCATTGGGTCCAATCCAGCCAACCCTGCTCATTTTCAAAACTGGTAGTGATTATACTTTGGTAACCTAACATACAGTAGCTTCTCTGCTTCAGTCAATATTTGTACTTTTGCTCAACAATTATATTATTTTAGTGGTTAGTTTTTTCGCTATCGCCTTGACTACTCCTTATATCAGCACACTGCTCAAAGATCTGGGAAAAGTATTTTTACGAGATCGAACATTTTCAAATGTGTTTAAATATAATTATTTAATTCCCATTGTTCACCTACTTCGCTTGAAGTTTGCCTTCACTCGTCCGAAACGTGAGATCATCTGTTAGTCTATGTCATAAGCAGTGGCGTTCCTAGTACCCCAAGCAGGGGTGTGTCTCTATTGACCGAAATCCATCTTACCGAAGCGCCTCTTTCCCGAACGCCACAAGCCCGAACGGGACACTTGCCCGACAGGACTTCTTACCGAATGGGACACTTGCCCGACAGGACTTTTTACCGAACGGGACACTTGACCGACAGGACTTTTTACCGAACGGGACACTTGACCGAACGGGACACTTGACCGAACGGGACTTTTGACCGAACGGGACTTTTGACCGAACGGGACACTTGACCGAACGGGACTTTTGACCGAACGGGACACTTGACCGAACGGGACTTTTGACCGAACGGGACACTTGACCGAACGGGACACTTGACCGAACGGGACACTTGACCGAACGGGACTTTTGACCGAACGGGACACTTGACCGAACGGGACTTTTGACCGAACGGGACACTTGACCGAACGGGACACTTGACCGAACGGGACACTTGACCGAATGGACTTTTTATCGAATGGGACACTTGACCGAACGGGATTTTGACCGAATGGTGCGTTTGGCCAACAACTCACTATGGTCACTCATTTTAAATATGGGCTTTCGATTTAGGTGTCCTGTTGCTTGACCACTGGTCAAGATTACCTCTATGGCTAAAATCATTATAAAATTAATTTTGGAGATGTTGATTGATATTTTGTAATCTTAACAGTTTTGACATGTGTCTTTGGTTCCGGTGAACGGATACTTTTGGGACACACTGTACATAAATTAATTTATACTCAGTTACCATTCTGTAAAAATTTTAATTAAACTACCTTATTTATTACTATTATATGAACTAAACGTTGAAAAAAGTGTTTTGTATTTATGGAAAAGAGTAAAACGCAAATAAGAGCATAACACAGGGGACTGTGTATTGTCATTCTCCTAAAATTGCAACTTCAATTTAAGAGATTTTAATTAAGATTTCTTTGTTATTTATCCTATAGGTATCATGATTAGAAAATTAAGGATGCGAATCTAAAACTTGTTTAACGCTTCTTATTTAATTCCAAATATTATATAGTTCGCACTCTATATACTTCATATTATACTTAACAATTCTATTTACTTTTTTAATATACATTACTCAATAATTATACAATAAACAACACTGTCATTTCAAGAAAAACCAATATTAAAGATCTTGGTGTTATCTATGAATCAAGTTTTAATTTTAACTTGCATATTCGTGAAATCACATTAAGAGCCAATAGAAATCTTGGAATCCTAAAACGATCAACTTCTAATTTTAATGATAGTAATGTAATGTTTTGTCTTTTTGATATTTTAGTTCGTCCTATCTTGGAATATGGAATTGTGATCTGGAATCCTTCAAGTAAATCTTTAATTAAATTAATAGAAAAAGTACAGAATAATTTTCTACGTCATATTTCTTTTAAATTCAAAACCTCTTTTGACCAACCTATTACTCTAGAATGCAGAAGATCATTAACCATATTTAAGTTTTTCATTAATATTTTGAAAAACAATATTGATTGCCCTACTGTACTACAACAAATAAGTTTACACGCCCCCTGCTATAATACAAGGAAAAAAATTCTATTAATTAAAACTTTTTATTCAAAACAATACTTAGAAAATCAATCTATAAACCAGTTTATTAAAATAGTAAATAGCCTACCGGATCACAGCGATATTTTCTATGATAAATTTGTCAGACTTAAAAAAGATTTTCTTTCAATTCATATTTAATTTGTGTATTGTGTGTATTTTGTATCGTACTTGTATGTATTTTATATTTTACTGTGTGTTTTGTATTGACCTACCATGTAAAGGGATTTTTAATCTGTATGGTAGATGAATGAATAAATAAATAAATTACTTCATTAAAAAGAAATTGATATTTCTTAGCAAAATTAATATTAATTTATACTTGACAAGTTCCTGATACGTATTTTTTTAGCCTAGCTTCAAATTTTTTAAGGATTTGAAAATGAAAGGAGACTGTTAAGAATAATATTAATTTATAATTACAAGGGATGAAAAATTGTATTATAATTTTGTAATTAGTTTTCAGATTGCGGGCTTTTAATTGTAAGTATCTATCTGGAGGTTAGAAAAGCAAAGTGTAAATTTAAGATCCCGAAATTTTTGACTAATACGTGTGGTTTCATCACCCAAGACACCTGCATCCTCCCATTTTCTTTGAGCCCTCCCGCCCCGGTCATAAATCATTTGGACAGCTCTCCCCCTTTCGCAGCAATCGGCAGTGGCAATAAGTAAACAAGGCTGCGCTGCTCGAGGGCTATCGAGAGATTTTATTCAAAATCGTTTTCATCATAAGAATAAAAGAAACAAAGTTTTGACCTTAAAGAGAAGATTTTATTTAGTTCAGTGAGAGGGATGTTTTGGTGTATATCGTTCATCAACTTGGAAGTGGTAAGTGGTAAAAATGTTTCCCCTTTTTTTATATATTAAATTTTTAAATTTTTCCAAAATCTACAAATTTTAATAACTTTTCTTGCATTTTTTATTGCTTTTATTTAGGGAAAAGTTAGCTGAACAATGTTTGGACTTTATCCCACTTCTAGAAAATGTCAAGGGGTCACGTTGGTCAAGCATTTGTGAACAGGGCTGGAGAGAAGAGTTGGGCTGGAGAGACCGAAAACCCCTCGATTTTACGAGGGATTCATTCTTTCTATTTCTTTTTTAGGTTTCGAGGGTTTCTATTTTATTCATTACTGATTATTATAATGAATTACTGGTGCTATTATTCATTACTGTTTATCATAATTAATTACTGGTATTATTATTAATTTACTGGTTGAAGAGTTCACTTTTGTTACTCATACTGTGTGTATCAAATAATTTTTTATTTTAAATATTAAAATTAATAAAAAAATTATTACTGGTATTTTATTATTATTTCCTGAACTAGATATTCAAGTAACAAGTTGCCCTAAGACAAATTAAGCTAAAGTCAACCTCCCCTTTGCAAATAAACTTTAAGTAGTCGCTTTTCTAATACTAAAATGAAAATAAAGGAGTGAACCTGATTCCTAGTTTATTAAGAATTACAATTAAATATTTTTTAATTGCAAACATTACGAAAGTTTAATTTTTATTAAATATATAGGGTAATTCAACAAAAAATATGCTCCAGTGTAATTATATTTTATTAAAAGTTATGCTTAGTTTCACGTGTTAAATAAAAAAAAAATAAAATATGATATCTGTATTATTAGAGTGAATTGAACCACAAAAACTATTTCTGTTTAAAAATCTAATGGAAAATTGCAGCATCTCTTAAAATTCTAAATATACTTTTAATTCAATCAAACATATCTCTTGATTCAAAAAATTTTTGTGCTTTTACACAATTTTTTTTCCAGTTAATTATGAGATAGTTTATTACAGAAAGCACCTAACTGGGTGACGTTACGCGTGCCTCTTGTAAATGGGGGAAGCACCGTATTATCGAAACACTATAAGGATGTGAAAAAAAAAACCTTAGAGCTTTGCCTTTTTAAACAGGAATGATAATAAACAATGCACGCATGACGTCACACGTTGCTTCAACTTACACAGAAAAGAAGCTACTTTAAATTGAAAATAAATTATATTTTAGGGCTTTGGTAATCTTAAGGTTTTTCTGGAGGTTTCAGCTATTCTAAATACACAAGAATTAACAAAAAATTAGACTGCAATTATTCATTGCTTATATTTGTAATAGTATTCTATAACGGGCAACAATTTTTAAGTTTTGAAAATAGTTTAATACTTGTGCAAGTTTGTTGACCTTTCAACAAACTTGCACAAGTATTAAACTATTTTCAAAACATAAAAAAATTAATCAGTTTTTTCCCGGTGCATGAATGATACTAGAATGTCCTATTTTTACAGTAAGATAAAGTTCTTTGCATAAAAATTAAACGCATATTTCCGATTCAAGCATGGAAGACATCAGTATTTCATTAACCTAATACATTTTTTAAAACGTAATTTATTATCTATTTTTCGGTAAAATCAGAAACTACCATCTTGACCAGTGGACAACCGGAAAATGTTATAGGTCTCAAGGTGTTTGGTTTGAGCCCCCACATGACCTACTTCAGTGCCAAAGCAAAGAAGTTACAGAAAGTGGACCGGACTGACCAATGGTCAGCTGGAACCAAAAACACATGTCAAAACTGTAAAGATTACAAAATATCAATCAACATCTCCAAAATTAATTTTATAATGATTTTAGCCATAGAGGCAATCTTGACCAGTGGTCAAGCAACAGGACACCTAAATCGAAAGCCCATATTTAAAATGAGTGACCATAGTGAGTTGTTGGCCAAACGCACCATTCGGTCAAAAGTCCCGTTCGGTCAAGTGTCCCATTCGGTCAAGTGTCCCGTTCGGTCAAGTGTCCCATTCGGTCAAAAGTCCCGTTCGGTCAAGTGTCCCGTTCGGTCAAAAGTCCCGTTCGGTCAAGTGTCCCGTTCGGTCAAGTGTCCCATTCGGTCAAGTGTCCCGTTCGGTCAAGTGTCCCATTCGGTCAAGTGTCCCGTTCGGTCAAAAGTCCCGTTCGGTCAAAAGTCCCGTTCGGTCAAGTGTCCCGTTCGGTCAAAAGTCCCGTTCGGTCAAGTGTCCCGTTCGGTCAAGTGTCCCGTTCGGTCAAGTGTCCCATTCGGTCAAGTGTCCCGTTCGGTCAAGTGTCCCGTTCGGTCAAAAGTCCCGTTCGGTCAAGTGTCCCGTTCGGTCAAAAGTCCCGTTCGGTCAAGTGTCCCGTTCGGTCAAGTGTCCCATTCGGTAAAAAGTCCATTCGGTAAAGTGTCCCATTCGGTAAAAAGTCCTGTCGGTCAAGTGTCCCGTTCGGTCAAAAGTCCCGTTCGGGCTAAAGGTCTTTCGGTCTTGTGGCGTTCGGGAAAGAGGCACTTCGGTAAGATGGATTTCGGGCAGAGGGGCACGACCCCCCAAGCAGTGTCGGCGAAACTGGTTTGCGAGGCCCTAATACCAGATTTAATGAATTATTGTAAAATAATTGAAATTTTTTATAATTAATAGTATTATTAATAGCTTAATTAATTAAAAACTTAATTAATTTTAATTAAGATTAATTATAATTTTAATTAATTTAATTATAAAATGTAGTACTTTAGGATAATCTGAGCAAATGGCAATTTTTTTCACAAATCTAGTAAAATTATACTATTAATTTCAGAAATGAATATTTAAACTGATTTATTATTGCTTTTTTAACTTTTTATTACTTTAAATGTAATTTTGAAATTTACGAGTTAGTCCATGGCCTACGTTAGTCCGATTGGATCAAAATCAAGCCAGTTTTGAACTAAATATTTTATTTACAACAAAAACTTCCAAACGCCAGTAAATAATAATGCACTAACAAAATACATTGGCGAATAGAGAAATTTATTTCGGGAGGGGCCCAATATTATTTTTCAGCCCCCTCCATAGATAAATTTCTTACCTCCAATTCAGTTTTTTATACATATTTTGTTAAAATTTTACATATAAAAGAGCTTAATCTAAAAAAGTTATGAATGATTTAGTCCCTAGTACCAAAGGGGGGTCCTCCTCCAGAAAATTGTCAAAATTTTGACTATAACAAACTGGTTTTTAACTAGTTTTTACACACCTAATCCAAACTTTGGATTTAAATTTTTAGATAGGATTTGCATTTGAATTACTACTAACAAATATCAAAATTAAATAATAACTACCAACATTACGTTGTTTTTTTTAATCCGAACTTTGGATTTAAATTTTTATATAGGATTTGCATTTGGGTGAACTTAATGTAAAAAAAAGAAATCAAAGTAGAAAACGGGATTTGGGGGTCCTCCTCCAAAAATTTTATGGAAATTTACCCTTAAAACAGGGTTTCAACTTGGTTTTGATACCTCGACCTAATTTTGAACGAATATTTTTAAGTAGGATTATGATTTTGATGAACTTATTATAAAAAGTTTTATACAATAAAGATCTAAGTACAAAGGGGGGTTTGGGGGTCCTCCCCCAGAAAATTTTTTGAAATTTGACCCTAAAAAACAGGGTTTAGTCTGTTTTGGTACCCTTGTATAATGTACTAAAAGAGGCCTAACGATTGGACTCTAAAAAGGCCTCGCGCTGGATCTCCAAAAAAAAAGCTTCGCACCTGGGCTCCCCAAAAGGCCTCGCGCACGGGCTCCAGAAACATGAAGACATGAAAAAACGTTATTGCACATTATATCTTTGTAGTTAAACACGGATTCAAATAGTTTAAATTCTTGCGAGGCCCTTAAAGTGCGAGGCCGTCGGCGGGGGCCGACGTCGCCGACGCCTAGTTACGCCTCTGGTCATAAGTCACGGCACGCGCATGCACGGGTAGCGCGCAGAGATATCCATTAAAATAGTTTCCGTTTTTCGCAAACAATTTTGTTGCATACAAGATGTGACGTCATAGCATTTTTTGTCGCGCGGTTTTCTCGAAATTTTTAGGTCATAGAATTAAAATTGTTCACGAAGGAATCTCTCTGTGCAGAATTTGGGACAATTTGTTGAATCCAAACAAATCGTATAAAACAAGTGAGAAACAAATTTGGAAATACATGAATGTTGAAGTAGTTATAGATAATATTTCATAGCTAAAAAAGTTCCATAATGTATTATTCGTTGAAAATTTTCCTTATTGAAAATTCCTTTTAAGCAAAGCGGTTTAAGAAACTGATATGATTTAGGCTAAGCGCGCACTAGATACTTTTGTCTTGAAGACTGAGACAAAATTATCACCGGCTATTGCAAGAAGCTAGAGAGCGCGCATTAGGCGACGAGACTCTTGGCCGATTGCCAAGAATCTCGCAATAGCGATGCATTGCTCTCGAGTGACAGTTGTTATGTTCTAGTTCTAGTAGCCGCGACGGAAGTCTCTAGTGCGCGCTTAGCCTTAATCTATTTAAATTTCTTGGTTTAAAACTTTTTGGTCACCACTCAAAAATTAAAATTAAAATTTATATAAAAAATAATAGGTTTAACACTAGTATCAAAGTTGTAAAATTAGCCTGTTACTTAAATTCGCTTCAGCTGATTCGCCAAGCGAGTATGTAATTTAACCATAGAATTAGTACTATAATATAGACCAGCGTTTCTCAACCTTTTTACTCTCACGGAACCCATTTGACATAGTCCAAGTTCCGGGGAACTGTAGTGTCCATGCAACATTGGCGTATATAGAAATTTATTTCGGGAGGGGCCCATAAGTATTACTCAACCCCTCCAATACATATTTAAAATAGGTTTAACGTAGCTTTTTAATGCAATTTTAGGTGAAATTTGCATTCAAGAGAACTTAATATCATAAAAATTGTGATTAATAAAGTTTTAAGTAAGAAAGGGGGGTCTGGGGGTCCTGCCCCAGAGAATTTTTAGAAATTTGAACCAACAAACTGGGTTTTAAATTATTCCACTAAAAAAAGATCCACTAAATCCTTCTTTTGGCGTTTTCGGTTTTTCGCGTGGCTTCACTCGTAAAGAAACTACGGCAAAAACGCCCGCCAAGCTCATACCGCCAAGAGCCAAGCTTTGCCAACTTTCAGTTCCTACCTCGACCACTAAATCAGCAATTTTCTCCTTTAAATACTTGTTTAAACGAATCGGAAATGACTCGTATCGAATCAGGAGGGTTCATATTATATAGTGTGAATTTTTTTTAAAGAAATTCCCCCCGCAACATTATAAAAATAAAGTTTAAAATTGTTTTTTTCCGAATCCGCGGAATTTAAAAACATTACTGATAAAAAACTAATTGAGATAGAGAAATTTTTTCTTCACTGAACGATTCGTCATGGCTTTTTCTTTAGTTTCAAATTGTCGGTATCTTTTTTTCATCATTTTTCTGGGGAGAAGAGTAGTTTTTATACCTCAAATTCCACCCGCCTACGGAACCTCCCATGTTAAAAATTTACTTCCGCCACTCACACAGGTCCGTCTCTTTTCGACATGCAGGGTTGCCTTACCGAGAAGAGTAAGCTGTCTCTATATTTTTACTAACTCTATGGTTATAGCTCATTTTGAGACATGTTTATTACTCCCAAAGAGAACAGCTTCTTGTAAACTACAGAATTTTCAAGGAAAAAATTATAAATAGAAGTCAAACTTTTGAGGGGGCTGGGGGGGTCATCCCCAAGTAAAGCTTTTGAAATTTGCCTCTTTAAACTAGTGTTTTTATCTTATTTTGACATTTGAAACCCTTTGGAGAACACCCAAAGTTAACTTGGGTGTTCCTCAAGGTAACTCGCGGACCCCTAGGAAGGCTGCTGGGGAACCCTGGGGTTCCGCGGACGACAGTTTAAGTACAGTGAAATTATAATTATACAGTTACACAGCTTTTATTTGGAATCAAGAAGAAAAAGTTCGCAAATTTGCAAGTTTATTTGACTTTCCTGGTAAAATTTGTCTTCATTTAGCTGAAGAACGCAAAACCTACATGATAACACTGAAAAACTTGGAAATTTGCGAATTTTTTATTTTTTGAGGCTTGAAAGTGATAAAGGTTTTTTTAACATGCTAATAATATATCCTCGAATATAGAAGGTATTTTCATGAAATGTTTTTCTGTGTGTTTTTATGATATCCGCCAACAGTTTTGTCATTTAAGTTTTTGTTATTGCTCCTTTAGTTTATAAATTAATTTTTTAAACTTTCTTATTTTTCCGATGGGGTGCTGTACTAATTTCAACGGATTGAGCAGGGTAGCTTACCTAGGGCTACACCTTACTTATACATGACCATAGGGGACGTCGGTTTCAAATATAAGCCGTGAGACGGACTTATGAAACACCCCGTATATTTCATTGAAATATTTCAATAAAGTTAATTTATAAATTTAAAGTTGCAAATTTAAAACTTATTGCTTATTGAAAACTTATTTTTGAATTCTGTTATTTCACAGGTAAGGGAACGTACCCATACTACGTGACCCGGGGAGGAAGGGGGGTCTTCAAAACCACACTTGGTCACAGGGGGGAGGGGGGGCTTAGGGTTTTGTCACATAGTCAATTTACTCTAGTCATTAAGACAAATTTAAGCCAATTTAATTAGTGAAATTAGCCAAATTAAGCAAAATAATTAATTAAAATTATACAAATCAAGCAAAATTAAGTTTTTTAAACTTTCTGTTGGCAAAAAATGATTGAAAACCGTATTTATGATTTATTACGTGAAAACTAGAGGGGGAGGGGGGGTCTTGGCATATACTACGGATGGTCACCAAGGGGGGAGGGGGGTCAAAAATATTAAAAAATGGGTCACGTAGTATGGGTACGTTCCCTAAGTTGTTATTTGATTTTGATGAAACAACCTGTGTGCATGATAGCGTTTCATAGAAAACACGATCTTACTGGAATTGATTAAGTACTGGTTTGTGACTCCTGGGTGATCCACGTCGTGCACTGCAGCCGCGAACAGGGTAGCCAAGATCTCCAGGTCAGTGAACACCGACTGAAAGGAAAAGCATCCGTTTGAAAGGGCTTCACAAACATCACACTAATAAATGAGCTGGTTAGAATTAAGTCCTAAGCATACGAGAGAGATAGTAGTGGAGTGAGCAATGATGGTAATAAATGGTTACCTAAATCTAAATAATGGTTACCTAAGGAGTGGATAAGATAATTTCCAGAAGCGTCACGCCCAATAGACCGAAATCCATCAGACCGAAGAGCCTCTATCCCGACCGCCACCTCACCGAAAGAAAACTTGCTCGAACGGGATGTTTGACCGAATGGGACGTTTAATCGACAGTACTTTTGACCGAACGGGACATTAGTTCCCGACAACTCATTTTGGTGGGAATGATAGTAATTGGGTACGTCCCGTTCTGTCAAAAGTCCTGTCGGTCAAACGCCCCGTTCGGTCAAAAGTCCTGTCGGTCAAACATCCCATTCGGTCAAATGTCCTGTTCGAGCAAGTTGTCTTTCGGTAAGGTGGCGGTCGGGAAAAAGGCGCTTCGGTCTGATGGATTTCGGTCTATCGAGACACACCCTTTCCAAGAAGACCGCAGTCATGTGATGACCGCAAACACGAGATTTCTGTCAAACGAGGTCGGTCGTACTGGAAATGGTTTTCACTTCGAACTTTTACATCATGCAGTGAAGAGATATTTTTAACGCATCTGAGAGCGTATTTCACGCATTGAAAATCGGAAATACGCTTTTAAAAACTAGCCAGGCGTATTTCCCCGCTTTAAATTCCGAACAATAACTTCCTTTAAAGAAATGCATGGCACCCTACTGAAATCGAATAATAAAAATTTTTCTACTGAAATTTGTTATATTAAATGAATATTTCATTTAGAATGTTTAATAAAAAATAAATTGTTTTATTTATAATGTTTAATATTTTCTACTAGTTTTCAACAGATGCTATATTTTAAAAACCAATATAGCATCCTAATTTTTTTCTATTTCATTTTGTCCATTAAAAAAATTTGAAAATTTTTTTATAAAAAATTTGTTTTCTGTTGTCTTCTATTTTCGTAATTCACTCCTCATAAATAAATTTCACGCCTCTTAAAAAAGTCAAGGAGTATTTTTACTCCTCCAAAAAATTCCTAAGAATAACACTGTTGCAGTGTTGCTAATGTAATGAGAAAGCCGAGTGGCTTAGTAGTAATGTATCTCGCTGCCACCTCACAGACCGGAGTACTGGTAAATTCAACCTTTCATCTCTCCGGGATTATATGAGGACCAAGTTTACTTGGGGAAACAAGGGATTTGCCTCAGCTGTATGTGACTTTCAGTCACACGTTCAGCTCTTCTTCTGGCCTCACTACGTGAGGCTGGTTAAACTAGAGTTGGAAGGTCTAACGACCTAGGTGCTCCCCAATGTCCACCCTTTTTTAATGCAAGTATTCTTGGTGTCGCGTTTTGTCGCCAAGCTTTAGCGTAGCCTTTAATAGTTTTGAAATTGCTAAGCAAGAGCAATATCGCGCCAACTGATCCCCAGAAGCCTTGCAAATAACGGGAACTCTTTTCTAGAGTCTGCAATAAGAATGTGGCCCACTCCGTTTCTATTTCTACTCTGTCTTTGAGCCAAATTACTGATTGAGATTGCCGAAATACTTTGAAAAAAAGTATCTGAGCACGAGCAGAATTTAGATCTTGTAATCGAGTTTTTCAGCGTCTCATAAAATTAAAAATCTTCAATTTTAACTTGAAATTTATCTCCTGAATCCAAAAATATTACATCTCTTTTCCCCCAAAAAAATTTTGTTAGTCAGTTCTGAGATATTTTATCATAGAAAAGCTCCTAACACCCTAAAAAAATACAGCGCAATGTCCTTCGAAGCGGAATGATCGTAAACAAGGCACGCGTGACGTCACACTCACAAGCTGTTTCCTTAAAATGTATAGCGCTTTGAAAGGTGTTTTAAAGAGTTATCTGGAGATTTTAAGCCTTTCTAAAAACACATTAAGATAAAAACAAAATTTGCAATTGTCCATTAGGTGGTTCGACTCACGTCCAGGGCCGGGGATGACAGCAGCACGTGCACCGACTGCGTGACGTCACAGGCGTGCAGTCGGTTGTGGTAGGGCACTTTGAGGTAGTGGTCCTCCAGCGTCATCAGGAAGTTCAGGAGGGTCTTGGAAGGGATCTGGAACGTCTTCAGCAGGTCGCGCTCCTGAAAAATAATAAACTCATTGAGTGAATGTAGGCAAAGGGTTGGTTTAGGCTTTTACAACCCTCGGTTTTATGCCCCGACAGTAGGTCAGAGATTCCCAACAAAATGTAGCACCATTGGGATTCATACCCACGGACAACAAGACACTTTACGAATTTAATAAATCCTGATATTCTCCCAGAGACCGTCGTCACCTTAGAATCAAATTACACTGTATCTCCTGCTCTGCTTTGGGAATAATCCGAATGGGATACTTTCACCCGCAGAAGAAGACGACAACTGTCATAGGAGATTTATTATAAGAGAGCGTTGATTGGTTTGTCGATAGGGCGTATTTCCTAATTTGGGATATCCGTTCGCTCTGCAAATGTTCTGATAGGTCCATGCGATGGTGTTTACCCTACAACATGTGACTTCTGACATCAGATGAAAGTATCCCATTGCGAGCAGAGAAGCTCATTTGATTGGTTCGCAAACGTTGGCATCATCGAGCTGGAAAGATTCAAATTAACCAATAAAGAGCTTCTCCAACGATCTGCAATTATCATTATTATTTTCTGGTGGATTGGTTATAGGTTGTGCTTTCGATTGGCTTCTGGTTGTAAGTCGCAGAGGATCGGTATAGGATCACTGAAGTTTGCTGAACTGAGGAAGTATAATGTTTGATATTAAAGTTAGAACTTAATAGCGGAAGAAAGGGTTTGAGCCAGGATCTGATTCCTTTGTCAGATGAATTCCAAATAAGGGATTATCAGTCGCTATGCAAACGCTTGATTAATAATACGAAGTGGAATCTGGAAGCATGTAGAGTGGAACCATTGACTTAGTTTTCTCAACAATTTACTTTACTATCGCAAGTGTAAAGTGTATTCTGTTCACTTTATTGTAAGAAGTAGGTAATGTGTTTAGTTTATCTTACCCTGAATATTCTGTAGGCGACAGCCGTCAGAGGGCGCTGTTCGGAGCAGTCATCCACCCGGAAGACGTCCAGCCCCCACTTCCCGGTGTCTTCTAGTAACTGAAGAGAGGGAAAACAACGAGGTGAGTTGGACATTAAACTTTTAATTCACTATCAAATTAGCGCAGATTATACCAGAACAGAATCCACATCCATAGGCGATAATAGAGCTTTTCACATCACGTGACTTGGCCCTAGCAACAGCCATAGCAACACGAGTGTTGGAGGACAAGCTATGGCATCCACTCCATTACACACCATCGATTTTTGTACAAAAAAAACCGCAACAACGAAAAGATTTCGATTATTAACGGATTGTACTGTAATTGTAAAGCCCTCTGTCAATCACAGACATTTTCAAGGCTGCCCTCTATCATGACATGACATTTGAAAATAGCATTTTGGACCGTCTATTCTGGTTACTATGGCGACGGTATTTACCACTAACCTAATCTAAGGTTAACCTGAAATCAAGCTCTTTCGACAACTCTGATTGGCTTAAGAGTTGTTTCCCTTATTCAACTACCAATCAGAAGTTTCTATTCCAGGTTAACTTAGGTTTTTAACGTTAATTTCACAAATCTAGGACAAAACAATTACTTTTCCAAGCTCTAGCTCGTTAGGCGTGTCCACTCCGTGCAGAGGAAGAGTGGTGAGGCTGTTGGTGTGGCAGAGAGGTTTCTTTACCCCTGGTATCTGGGTGAGCGTGGTGCCCCCTGGTGGCTGTGAGGAAGAGAGGGAGTCTCCAACGAGCGCCGGCAAGTCCAACTCTTGTTGTTTGTCTGCAATAAAGGATGTGTTAAACAGTAGCTTGGAATCAAAAGGGGATACTCTGGACAGTGCCCCCAAAGGTGTCTAAAATGAGTTAAAATTCTTTCACAAGTTAAATTTCGAAAAATTTTCTAGACCCCCAACATACCCCGAGCGGTACCCCAAGGGAATCTTGCGTGATACTTTTTAGAAATCCCCAACATCTTGTCATTTTGTGTCAAAAGGTAAAGATGTTGGTCTGGGAAAGTGACCCCCCTTAGAGCCGTGCTGGATCAGCACCAGGTTCGTGTTCATACTAGTATAACTAATGAATACAAATTTAAAAGTTGCCTTCAAATTACAGGCTAGAAGGCCCACTCTAAGGTGTCTCTCAAATTTAGCTGTATTGTATATGTATAGTGCTGTAAAAAGTTGCCTGAATTTGTTTTAAAAAAATTTTAAGACCTTTCAAATTAAATTAACCGTTTAAGTGTTAATTAAATAATCTGTACCATGAACTCTGGAGATCCATTTAAAGTAGTCAAAAAACTTTTCGTGCATTCTAATAATTAGAAATTTTCTAGAGAAAGAGCCCCAAAGACCAAGTAATTAAAAAAAAAGAGTTTATATATACTAAACTCGCCAGCAACGTTTCCTGAAACCAGTACATCACTACACGAAAGGAGGAAGTGGGTAAACACAAAGTCTTTTGGGTTGCTAGGAGGCGTTTTGGTACCCAAATCGTGATAAAAAGACACTATATATACTACATGGGTTTAACAAAATAATCGTATTTTAAAATTGACTTTCTTCGTTTCACTCGATATTCAGTCACCGCGATATTAACTACTTTGTTTGTTAGTTCCGTTCCGTTCCGTCTGATCCCCCGATCAGGTTTATATGATGCTAAACCAGACCCACAAGGCCATGCACTTCCAGAAAATCTAAAAACAACTGAGGATCGGAAAGAACCTCGTCGATGGTAAAATTTAAACAAGATAAAATATGTTCAGGTGAAGCCGGAGCCGACCCACACTTCGTATACAAGTTTTAAAAGTCTTCTGCCCATCCTCAAAAGAAAGGCCCTTTAAGTGCCCGCTCAGGAAACGAGACAAGCCTGTCTGCTGGGACCGAGAACTCTGGAAGGTCAAGGCACCCCCTGGGCTGCTTCTAGGGTACCAGTCGTGTGCAGGGGCGGTAAGGGACCCAGTTCCCGGACAGGCCTCTCCAAAGGTGCAGGGGAGATTCGATTGGAGTGTGTCAAGGCATGCCAGTTTGGCAAGCTGGTCTGCCATTTCATTCCCACTGACGCCGACATGGGCAGGAATCCATTGTATATGGATGTCTGATTTCGCAGCCAGCCTAGAGAGCAAGTTTAAGATGGACAAACCCGCTCTGTCACCAACATTTACCCAATCACTAAGATGATGAACCGAAGAGCGGCTGTCAGTAAGGATCCATATGTCCGTCCCGGGCAGTATAGTGCTTTCGACAAAGTCCAGACCCATTTCGATCGCAATTAGCTCGGACCTGAAAACTGAGCAGGAGTCTGAGTTTCTATTTCTCAATTTAAAGGTAGAGTTGGCGGTCCTGACAAAAACGCCACTCCCAGAGCAACCCCGTTAGTGATATAGCCCAATAGTGACGTCGTAGGGTCAACTATACTTTATTCATTTAGAATTGGCGCTTGAGAAATAGTGCTTTCCCCCACGCTAGAAGCGTAACCATAGTTACTATCTTCGAGCAGCCAATAGTAAGCCTTCTTCGTCAGTTTGACCAAGATAGTTGCTATGGTTACCGATCGGTGGTGGGGGAAGGAAATATTTTCAAGCGCCAGTTCAAAATGAACAGACTATAACGTTGCTGGCTAGTAACTGTCTAATTACTGTCTGTAATAGCTGTAATTTATACTCTTGTATCGGTAAATAACTCACGGTCACTATACTACGGTTAGATTTTATTAATTAAATTTTACCCCAGTACAAAATTAAATCCATCAGAATTTTAATGCAATGGGTTTAATTTTGTTCGTTTTGATTTAAGTTACTGTACCCGCCCATTTGAAAAACATTTTTTAATGTGGTGTTTTTAATTATAATCACTTTTTATTGGAATGAATAATAAAGCTACTTACCAAGAAAAGTGGAACAAATGTACTCAGAGATTTGGCTTCCAGATTTTGAATCTGAAAATGTACTCAGCTCTCGATTCAACATTCTTCTGAACTGAAAAGTTTTAGAAAAACAATTTTACTAGAGCTTAAACTTTTGTAAGAATAACGTTTTTCAAATAAAAGTCCAGTGAAATAAAATTTTGTAGTAGTTATTTTCGATAGTTCTTACTGGTTTAACTAAATTAAGTTCTTCATTTGAAACAATTAAATCATAGGTATTTTCTCTTTGCTACAATATTGAAGTTTTTACAGTAAAAGAGCTATCAGAATAATTTTATGCCTAAGCAAATCAGTCTGTTCCGTGAACTTAAACACAAAATGCATTTTAAAAATTTAAATTTTTCCATTTAATATTAAAATAAGATTCCTTTTTCTCAGTTTTCTTGCATTATCTTTAAGTTTATACAACCTTAGGCCTAACGGAAAAATTTTATGAAAAAGGCCTTGTCAGTTTCATTTCATTTCGAATATACAACTAAAAGAACATAAATAAAAGTAGATTTAAATAAAAGTACAATCAGAATTGTAGAATGAAATTCATCACATTTTTATCGGTAATTTTAATGAATTTACTTCTTCGATGGATTCGTAATTCTCAAGGTTAGGGAGGGGATAATTTTACAATATAGTATATGAAAGTGATATTTATATATCTTAAAATTTTTAATGGTGAATATAATATTTTTTAATATAAATTGCAGTAGCTCTTATTAAAACTGTTTTTTTTTCGTGTAATATTTTTGCTTTTTAAGAATTCTGTAGGAAATTTGATAACTTAAGGAACGTTGAAAATTTGAATGTTTTTTTATTTTAATCTTCCTGTTCCTTTAATGATACATTTGCAACCGAAGTTATCAGGTTTATCGGTTTAATTTAGTATAAAATGTGGGAAAAAACTCCTAATTTCATCACCACTTTTTAAGTTTTTAGTATAAATTATAATAATACATAATGTCTAAATCAACCAAGACGAGCTGTACTTTGGTATAAAATTATTAAACAAGCCCCCATTTCTTAGGTGGCATTGGCAATAAATTAAATATTGTAGTCGTGGAATCATATATAAAATAATGCATAACCCTTTAACCTTTTGGATTCCCTGTCATGCTCACAATACAAAAAGCATGTTTTTTTTATCGCAGTTTTAAGTCTTAAAAATACACTTTACTTTTTTGAATTAGACTACTTTTTTGCTGGAACAAAAATTACAATCATGGGAAACCGATCGAAATGGTAGCTGAATGCACAACTTCAGTTAAATCTATTCGCATTTCCCACTAAAATACTCTTCATAAAACCTATGCTGCCTTTTATCCTGGAAGAGGAAAAGTTTTCCTGTAAAGTATCGTCAATATATTCGTAAGGATGGCTATTCTATGTAATTTTAAAGATGGTGAGCCTTGTAAGTGTACCGTCAGTAGATAAAGGGTTAACACTGACAGGAATTTGCAGAAGCCTGAACCTGAACTATCGTCGTCTTGACTCTTCTCCGTCTCTCTATCGATAATACGTATGATTATCTCAGTGGGCCAAACCTTGTTATCCATAAACCTAGTAGTCCAGTAATTTGGTGTCAAAAAAGGGGTGTTTCAGGAAAAAAATACAGTAGTTTTTTTTTCACAACGGTTTTATATGTTTTCGAGGGTGCTTAATCCGAATCTGAACTTTGCATACAAAATTTCGAAGTGCATTTTAAGAAAATTACATCTCATTTTTTGGTTTTTGTTTGTAGAACGAGAAGTATGGGTTTTTCGTGAAAATGTCAAATACAAAAAATAAAGGAGATAAAACAAGCTATACAAGCGTAAAATTTCCTATAAGATGCAATGGTTCATTTTTCGAGAAATTAATATTTTTTAAGAAAATTGGTAAGATAACGGAACAAAAGAGCACAAATTTTAGATTTTTTGCAATTTGTGATGAGAAGATGACTTCAAAATGAAAATGAACCTGGAATTCGGATTCAGCGATCAAAAAACATATAAATTCGTTTATTAAAACACTCTCTTAATTTAATAAATGAATTTTAAAAAATTAGCAAGGCCAAAAAAATCATTGTTTTTCGGCGCCCTCTAGCGGTAAAACTGTTCGTCTGACAAAAAAGTTGTAATTGACAATTTTATAGCTTGTTTTATCTTCTTTTTTTTTGTATTTAACATTTTCATGAGAAACCCTTACTTTCTGTTCCACAAACAAAAAACCAAAAAAAATTAGATGAAATTTTAGGGTTTTTTCGAATTTTCTTAAAATGCACTGCGAAATTTTGTATGCAAAGTTCAGATTCGGATTCAGCACCCTCGAAAACCGTTGAGAAAAAAACTACTGTATTTTTCTCCTGAAAAAACTACCAAGTTACTGCAGTGGCGTAGCCAGAAAAAAATTTTGAAGGGGGATGTTGATATTTCGGGAGGGGATATGGGGTATTTTTAGTGGTTTTCTATGGTCAAAAAGGAAATTTTCTGAGTTTCGGGGGGGATATATCCCCAAATCCCCCCTCTGGCTACGCCCCTGAGTTACTGGACTATAGACAAAAGCTGACAATTTTTTTCGAACACACTTTAAAAATAACTTGCCGACCCCTGATCTAAAGTTGGTTTTTGGAGCAGTGCGGCGAATACATTCCTGTGCATTTTCTTACTTTTGAGGAAGCCATATCTCCGACGGATCTGTGCGAATGAATATTTTCCAGTTGGTCCAGGCACCAGTCCAGCTCGTTCAATGTCTCACTTGCCAGTTTGCTGAGCTCTTCATCTACAGGGACGAATAAAAAAAGATGAGCTACAGTGATCTAACTGATTACAGGGCAATTATAGGAATTTTCATGGTTTGGATTTAATGATTACGCTGGATTGCCAATAAAAAAGACAGTATCAGAACAGGTAAATTTTTCCAAAAAATAGTATCTGAGTATTTTTCATAGAGGAGAAATAGAAATGGAGCGGCATTACTATTGAATCGACTCCGAATTTGAGTGCCCGTTATTAGCAGGGGTTCTGGCGATAAGTTGGCGCGTTATCGCTTGCTTTCTTTTCAATTAAAAGCTGGGCGATAAAACTCGAAGGCAAGAATGCATGCATTGGCAACAGTGCACTACACTTAGGTTCGGCAGTCAAAGCCCTTTCCAGAAAAACCACCGTCACGTGTATTTGGCGTTTTTGTAATTATCTTAGTGACTCTTTAGGGTTGCCATTGCGCACTCCACTACTATATCTCTTCGGCGCAAGTTCAGAGTTGCGTATGCTTGGCGATTTTTGGCTGTTTAGCGGCACATTTAGAAGCCAAATGACTCTTTTAACATGAGTTAGGGTTACCATATTAGTCATCTTTAACGCTAAAAACTTGGCGCACACGCAAGTCTGAACTTGCGCCATCTCTTCTATGGTTGAAACACCCTGTATTGAAGTTTAAAAAATAAAACTGAAGGGAGGTTACCTGAGAAGTTTTTGGAATTAGGAACATTGTTCACCTTTGATGACAGTTTATTGGACCTGAAATTTTTGGAAAAGAAATTTTTGGGTAAAAATGTCATTCATTTTTGCAGTGAATTAATGTACAAAATTTTAAATGAAGTAATAATAAGCAATTAAAAACCTCTGGTTCAAGGGATCATTAAAACTTAATTAGTAGATTTAAACTTAACACCTTTTACAGATCTATCCATAAGTGACTTTTTTAAACCCGCTTTACTTTGCTTTTATATAATTATTTTTTAATTTTAAAAAGTGAATATTATTTCATATTATCTTAAAAGTTTGTTTTACAACTTTATAGGATAATGTTGTACTCTATTCATTTTGAACTGGCGCCTGAACCATGGCTACGCTCTTCGCGCGGCCAATAGTAAGCCTTTTTCTTCGCTGTGAAGTTGATAGTTGCCATGGTTACTGATTCGGTGGTGGGGAACGAAATATTTTCGGGCGCCAGTTCAAAATGAACAGAGTATAGTGCGTATACTAAAAAGTTGAATATATTTGTATTATTAATTGAAAAAAGTCTAAAAATCCTAATTATGGAAAACGATTATATCTTTGGACAAATTGCAATAAAAGCTTTTTCAACTGTTTTCATTAAAAAATATTTATTTTAAAACTTTTATGGTATTAATAGACTTTAACTTATTCAATGATTTTGAATCTTATGATTTAGACATTTAGAGGCTGAAATGGTAAAAATTTTATTTCTTTTCTAGTTAATAAATCATGGTTTTACAAATATTTTGTGGAGAAATCCCACAAATTCCTTGGCCACCCCCTTATTTTTTAAATGCTGACGATGCCAATTTGTTTTAGTTATAGACTTATCAATGCTTTTTAGTATTTAATAAGTAAATTCGATTTTAAAAATAGAATTGCAGCGACGTGAAATTGTTTTTACATCAATTAACAATAGTTTTGTTGATGTAACATTTGAATCAAGATAGATTACACTTCTAAGTGCATCATAACATGAGAATTAAAAGATATTAAATCTTCTTTTTATCTGGATCACGTTGCAAATTTTTAAAGCTATTTCAACCCCCTGATTTAGACCCCTGTCTGTATTTTTTTTAACAAATTCAGATCCCTTCGAATCACGATTTCTCGCTAAATTTCTATTTAAATGTTTCCGGGGGTGACTTACTTCTCTGCAGCATCAGTCAGGCTGACGTAGTTGTTCCGGACGTTTTTCAGACTGGCCAGAATCTGCGCAAAAGGAGTGACGATAAGATCCTCGACGTGACTGCAAACAGACAAAAGAGAATGAGAAACTTCTGAAAGATTGTAAAGATTAAAGAATTACTTAAAATCTAAGGGTGCTTACGTTTAAAAAATTTCTTTTTTAAAACACACGATTTAAAACGTTACAAATTCAAAATCGCTTAAGGTTTAATTCTGTCTTCCTTTGATTTCTTACTCTTTTCCTACAATGTTTTAGTAATTAAAAAAATACTTTCTTTTTTTTTTAAATTAGGGCATTTTATTATGCTATAAAATTAGAATAATATTTGAAATATTCATTTAAAAAAATTATTGTTGTTTTTTCTTAATTTATTTTCTATTAAATTTGAACTAAAACCGATTGTAACAGAACCAAAGTTCTCAAAAATAACTTTTATGGATAATTAATTGAAGAAAAATCACCCCCGCAGGATGAGATATCAAATCAGGCCAAAACTTTAATAAAGTGCTTTTTTTATATCTAAGGATTAAAATACACAGAAAAAAAACAAAAGTGGTTTAAATTTGTTTGTGAAATTTCTGGCCTTGGATGTTTACTTCTAAAGGAGCGGGAGGGGAGACTTTTTTGTTTTATGAATTTTCCTAGATAAAAGTTATTTTTGGTAGTTGTGGACACAAGCATTCATCGATTGCTACCACAAGCTTTTGAATTTGAAAAAAGTAGTAATTAAAATGAAGAACCTTGCTTCAAAAAGTATCCTTTTCTTTTTGAGTGTCGTATGCTCGTATGCAAGTACAATTCAGCGGTGCCATTTTTAAAGTGGTGCTGCCATCTATATGCACTTTAAGAAAGCTTCAACTGTGTTGTAGTAAAACAACAAACATGAAAGTAGACAAAATGAAAAGTTCAAAATTTTCCTCAACCCCCAGTTAAACAAGTAAAAATTTCACTTTACCAGGCACCGCAGCCGATTTTTCGTAAAAAAAATAGGAAAAATAGGAGAATTTAAGAAAAAATAGAAGAAAAAAAGGATTATTTTTCTTAAAAAAATAGGAGAAAAAAGGAATATTTTTCTTAAATTTGAGTTAAAATAACACAACAAGGATGCCAACCTGTGCCTGTGCCGACGCATATTTCGTATTGAGTGCTCCCGCGATGCCGCAAAAAATCGATAATTTTTTGCTCTTTTTTCGATTATTCGCTTATATTTCAAAAACTATAAATTTATCGAAGATAATTTCAGTTACAAAGTTAAAGTAAACCAAATTTCCTACAAAATTCGCTAGTCAACTTTGATTTTCCGAAGAGTGGTTTTGACGCTTGAGCGCGCTGAAAAACATCGATTTTTTGGCCTTTCCGCAAAAAAAGGAAAATGCGCGCTTCTACCCTCTACAAAATGAAAACTATTTAAGTTATTACCAAAAATTTTATACCACGTTAAAGAGAATTTAATTTTATATCAATAACGTGCTTTCCATTACCATTTTTTGAGAAGGGGGAGGGAGTGAAGCAAAGATCGATAATAAAACTGTTGCGGCTCGCAGACCAAACGGACTTTTGCGGTTGTTAATCAGCAATCTGAACTTTATTTCTGGTATATTACTAATAAAATGGATTGTTTTGGATGAATTGGTGACTAACGCATACGCATGCTTAAAAAAATTAATTGAAATTAATTTATGAAATATTGGGTGTTTTAGGCGAAATTTCAATAAATTTTTTAAATTCCTATTTAAAATTATGGAAGTGTTTTAATGAACGAATTTTTATGTTTTTTGCATCGCTAAATCCGAATTTGAAGTTTATTTTATTTTGAAAGTAATCTTCACATCAAAAATTGCAAAAAATCCCAATTTTTTTTTCGGTTTTTCATCGATTTTCTAAAACAATAATTATTTTACGAAAAATAGCATGAAACCAAATTAAAGTACGTAAAATTTCCTATAAGATGCATTGGTTCATTTTTATTTAGCAAGGAGCGGTGTACGTTTTATAGCGTTTTGAGAAATTAAGATATTTTTTTTTGCTTTTCTACAAAAAAGCAATGAACGATTTTGCCCACTACAGCTCTAAATAAATTCTAGATACCGACAAAAAGCTCATACCAAATGAAAGAACATTTAATTTCCTACAAAATGCACTGCTCAATTTTAATTTTATAATGAGAGGTATCACGCAAGAGCGCGCTGAATTAGAGCTGTTTCCTGACTTTACACAAAAACATGAAAATTGCTGTTCTTCAAAATGCTATAAAGTGTACAACGCTCCTCGCAAAATAAAAATGAACAAGTGCATCTTATAAGAAATTTTACGTTATTTAATTTGGTTGCATGCTATTTTTCGTAAAATGAATATTTTCTTAGAAAATTGAAGAAAAATCGAAAAAAAAGAGCAAAAATTTGAGATTTTATGCAATTTTTGATGTGAAGATGACTTTCAAAATTAAAATAAACTTGAAATTCGGATTTAGCGATGCAAAAAACATATAAATTCGTTTATTAAACACTCCCATAATTTAATATAAGACTTTTTTTTTAAAATTATTTAAATTCCGCCTAAAACACCCAATATTTCATAAATTTAAAAATTTATTTTTTAAGCATGCGTAGTCATCAATTCATCCAAAACAACCCAACTTCAACTTTGTAATTGAAATTCTCTGCGAGAAATTTATAGTTTTTTAAATATTGGCGAAGAATCGAAAAAAGAGCAAAAAATTATAAATATTTTGTGATTTTCGATATGAAGCCGCCCCCCACTTGGGAGCAAGATTCGTAATCAGCGCCCTCAGAAACATAAAACCATCGAAAAAAAAAACTTCTAGCAGAAATTTTTTGAAAAAAATACCGTTTTCCTGGGCTAAAAACAACGGAGGACAGGACAGCTTAGCCTCAACGGGAGAGGAAGCTCCGCGGCGGCCACGCCGCGTCCCGCTGGAAGGAAACGAATCACTCCATTTCGTATGCCAAAGCGTTGACAACGGACCGATAGTATTGACATCAATCCATACCCACATCAAAACATAAACGAAGAAAGTCGATCCCAAGGGTTAAAAAAATAGGAAAAAAAGGATAAAAAAGCTGAAAAAAGGAGGAAAAATAAAATGGACCGTAAAAATAGGAAAAAAGGAGCTAATGTGAAAAAAACAGGAAAAATAGGAAAAACAGGAGCGCTGCGGTGCCTGCTTTACACTTTTTTCGGATGTTTTCAGGAATTTCCCGAATTATTGACCCCTTTTGGTACAATAAAGCAAGATAGTTTAGTTAGAAATTATCATATGGGAAAAATGTAAAAGGAATAGTACAGTATCTTTTCGGAATTTCAAGTAAGTATACCCGACCATTACGAAAAAAATTTTGATATATAAAAATTTGGGCACTTAATTTATCCGATTTAACAAGTAGTACTAGGCCTTTATGCAGGATTTTGTTATTATTGTGCATGGATTATGTCGTCCTCCATTGATTTTGATCAATAATGAATATTGAATAATATTCTTTTTCAAAGTTTAGGATATTCTTAATATTGTAGTGGCTTTTTTCAAAATTTAATTTTGTAAATAAATTGATTTTAATAAAAGTAAAATGTTGGGAAAATGCTACATCATAAGAAAAATTCGAAAACAAATTACTCCAAAGCTTATTATTAGCATTGATAAATTAACACTTTAAAATAAAATAAAACATTAATTTTTAAGAAAACTTGTAAGAACTTTGAAAAAAAACATTTATAACTATGGAAAAACTTACATTATTTTGACAGAACACATGTAACATAGAAATAACTCACTAAAATTTTGAAAAAACCCTAATAATTTAGGAGAAAACCACTTAATTTTGAAAAAACCCACACTTTTTCCGAAAAAACCCAGTTTTATATGGGTTTTTTCAGGGTTTTATTGAAAAAACCCGAAAAAAACCAACCCTCTTGGGTTTTAAAAAAACCCGGGTTTTTGACAACCCTGCATCCCTCCCGAAATTTTGATTATTACTTTTTTACAGGTGTTTTCTTTGAAAATTTTGTTAAGTAGCAAAAAGGAGATCTGACCTAAGGACAAAAGTAGAGAAATTGAAAGACTAAGACAAATAAAATTCAAAAGTATTATGAAAATGGGTCATAAAGACAGTTAAATGAATATAAATGAAGTCAAATTCTTTTGATGAAAAAGGTGAAACACATTTAAATTAAAAAGAAATTTTGTTTTGACTTAGTTTTTTACATTACAAGAAAAGAATGACAAATTAACTTCCCCCCTTGGTGACATTTGGTGAGAATTTTCCAAACCCCTCCCCCCCTTTTTGACCTCACGTAATTTATGGATGGCCCCAAAACCCTTTGGGGGTCTTCCCCCAGAAAATTTTGGAATTTTTACCCTTAAAAGTAGGGTTCCGATTCATTTTGAGACCCTTTGGGTAACACCACCGAATATCCCCAACGTGTTGAAATTTCTTTTTTGGCTTTACTGCTAGTATATTACCAAAACTTGAATGTCTTATTCCTAGGGGGGCTGCAGCCCCACAGCCCCCCCTCTGGATTCGCCTGATGGATTTCTGTCTTATGGGCTCGACCGGTTTCTCCCTCATACGAAATTCGTTATTTAACAGATTCTCGAATGGATAATACCGTTATTCTAAGAATGCCACTAGTTTTATGGCAACACCTTCTCCCCGCGTTGAAAATTCCGTCGTTGCCCAATTCAAAAAGTCTCGCAGCAGCAGCAATCCATTATTTTGCATAGTATACAGTCAAAAGCGCTGAACAAATCCCGATCGTAACTCATTTCACCCACTTCTACACTTTGGAATGAATGCAAAACGCGTGGAGTGAGAGTATAGATATAGAAGGAACTTCGAACATTGTTCGCATTTAGAAAGTGTGGCCATTAGGGTTATGATTCTGAGACTTTTAAAAAAGTATTCAAAAGCCTTATGTTGAATTTAATGATCTTTGATGTTGTTGTTGTTGTTGTCGTGTGCCACTTGGAACACCCAAGCTCCACAAGGATTCAAGATTCAAGGCAAAGGGGGTGCGGCTCCTGAGAAAGTGAGGCCCATAAATGGCAGGAGTCCGACTTCTGCCTCATGAGATGATAGATGCTGCCACTATCTATCGCCACCTCCACAATTTTGCCATGCATGTGAAGGGGAGGGAAATAGTCTTCAAACACCTGGACCCAAGGTAAACTGCGCCATGACCGAGCTCAGGACTTTCGGACCCACAGATTTAACGAGCACGTACTCCGCATATACTCGATGGGTCTTCAGCGGTGTCGGGAATCGAACCCGGGACCCTCCGATCCCAAGGCCGATGCCTTAATGATCTTTTGCCCATATGTTAAGTCTATGGTATTAATTTTCTTTGGATGCGACAAAGCAGTGATGGGATTTGGATGAGAAATGCGACAAAGAAACTGAAGGACCCCAGGAGTGTTTTAAACAGATTTACAAACGCTGGAAGAAGTGTGTGGGTGCAGGAGGAAAGTACCTTGAAGGACACAAAAGAAAAATGATTGTTCTTCTTTTTAATAATTTGTAATAGAACAATGAGGTGTTCTCACGTTTTGAGATTAAATTTTATTAAAATAGTAGATAAAAAAACATGAAGAGTGACGTTACATCAATTATTTTCGTAGCCTAGTTTCTGAGATATAAATTTTTGAAATTTCTTTTTTTGTTTGGGCGCGAAAACACTTTCGAATCACAAATCATGCGCTGTGAAGTCACATCCAATAGAAGCCCGTTTTCTGATCACGTGAAAACAGTAAACACAATGGTTTTCATGTGCTGTGATGTCACATCCAATAGAAGCCCGTTTTCTGATAACGTGGCTTTTCTGGCGTTTTGGCAAAAATCAAATTGAATTTTAAATTATTTAAAACACATTTTTGAACTTAAAAATCAGAAATTTGGGAGTTTTAAACCATAATGTATCAAAAAAAGTATGAAATCAAGCAAATCCCTCACTCATGCAAATACCTCATTCCGGGAACATTTTGACCCTACTACGTAGATATAGATACATGAAGAAATAGATGTAGAGATAGATGGAGATAGACTGATAGAGTTAGATATAGAGACATAGAGAGAGTGATAGAGTTAGAAAAAATATCGGAGCCACGCAGGGTTTGCCTCCCTAAGCTCTCCCTGCATATAGTATACCTCATTTCACTTTCAGCGTCTTTCGCACCCCGTCTTATTGTAGTCGTATACAATATTAATAATTCCGAGTGTCTCTGACATTCGCGAACGTTTTTTAAAGTCTCTCTCTTACCGGGGGAAGGAGAAACGAAACATTCAGGAATGTCGCTTGAAAAGGAGTGGGGAGCACATGTAAGTCAGTTTCGAACAGACATTCTTGACTGGGATCGCGAGCAAAGAATTTTTATATCGCCTCCAATGGTTACCAGATTAAAGGACTCACAATCTGACTTCCTCATGCACAAAAAAGTGGGTTATTTTTTGTTCCTTGTACCCTCCAGACAAAAATCAGAAGTTATCAGGAACTGAGAGTCAGATTTGAAGATATGGAGTGATGGTATCGAGCACCATCTCTATCTATGGAATAAAGACCCCCCCCCACAGCCAAAGGAACCGTTTCTGACGGTTCATGGTAATAATTTCAATATCCTTACACATCTGGTTGCCCCTCATGCCGGAGAAATCGGTGATAATTTAACTTAAGGTGATGGTAATTGCAGAAAACATTGTGCTACCTTAGTTAATGATTTTCTTCAAGATGAAGAAATCGCTAGAAAGGGATCGACCAGCAAGTTATATCAACACGAATACAACAGGACAAGTCCAGGACATACCTCCCAAACAGTTCATGTGCTGAAAAATTTTCTTAAAGGGAAAATTGGACAAAATACCCCAGCCACTCATAAATAACCAAACAAACCGGTGGCAAACAGACCCACAGCGTTGTTTTAAGTCAGGAGAAATCATACCCCAAGCGAAATGGGTTTTTAATTAAGTATTGATGGATTTTTCACTTTTTTTTGCTTAACTACGCAAAATTAAAGAGCCTGTATACGAGAGAGAGGCGACAACTCAGTATAGCGTTCGCAGATCGGTAAACAGGTTTTCTGTTCGTAACAGGCGGTTCCCTCCATAGGATTAGCATGAGACGCGAGACAAGCGGCATGATAGAGTTTGGACAGAATTTTGGACAGAACTGGATGCGCAGAGACGCTTTTAAGCGAGTTGTAGCCTCTCTCTCGTATACAGGCTCTCTACACAAAATGTGCATTTTCCAATTTTGATAAAAAAAAAGTAAAAATAAAGTTTTTTATTTTGATAACTGCATGGATTTAGCTTTAAAATGGATCTAAGTTAATGAAAAATGCTTGAAACACTGCAAATTTTTTATTTGCTTGCCAATATGTACAAAAACTACCAATATCCTTTAATTGTTTTAAGCAGTGTGGTATTATGTTCCAACTCCACCAGCTTTGCAGATTTAATAACTCACCACTTTTTAAAAAAATATAAATAAAATCATTTACATTTTGATTTGACCTCTAATGTGCATTGCTATGTGGAAATTTATTTAAAATGGAACTCGTAAGTTTGTTCTTGCTGCGTAAACTAATAAGGTTCAGCACTAATTATCATTTTGGTTGGGCAGGGGTTTTGTAAACTTTTCGATATCCAACGGTATTAATTTGAACTTCTAAATTCTGATTTGAAAATCAAGAAATTTTTTTGTTAAGTTTCCTTTTTTTTAAGTTTCATATGATTGGGATAGAACAAAAAAATTGGTTAAAAAGCTTTTTGGAAAATTCATCACAGAAACCCCATCTGAAATATATATAATGATATTAATGTACTACACAAAAATACTTAAATATCACTTGCAAAATAATACAAAAGTGTCTAGGCAAACTATTTTGTTTTCTTTTCTGTTTAAAAGGTTAAGAAAATAGGCTTCTTTCAAAAAGGGAATAAAGGAAACTGTTAGGTAAAATATACGGCTGAATATATTTGCATCATTAAAATTTTATGCTTGAATTATTTCAAAAAAGTGTTAAGAGTTGCTTTTTACTCTTCAACTGCAGATCTAAAAGTGAAAATTCTGAATTTTCGCAAGTTATGTGAATAATAACGCATATTCAAGTTTAACATTTTTCTCCTTTTTTAAAAGTTCCGTCTCGTAGAAGGTTAAAATATTTCAGAAACTATTTTGGACTGAATTAATATGTTATTTCAATGAAACATACATTATTAAGAAAAGATGTTTTCGTTTGTTAAACATACAAGTAGTCGTCCTAGTTTAACGAAAATTTAAAAGTCCTACTCGGGTTTAATTTAAAGAAATGAATAATTTCATCTGAACAGAAATATTTTAAGTCTCTCCTTTTTAATTTCGACCTAACTGTCATTGAAAATAAAGCTAAAATACTGTTGTAAAGATATTTAATTGCATGTTTTTCTAGACTTAAATGCCAAATTCTACAAGACAAAAGCTCATAATTTATTTACCACATTTAAAGAATTTAGATATAATTAATTAATGCAGTTATTTCAATATACTGTATTTTAAATTATCTTGTCTTAATAGATAGTGTGATAATATTTTATGACATTTATGAAGTGTTTTTACATCTGAAAGAATCACTTTTAAATTGGATCTATGAAGATGAAATTTTGTTCACAGGAGCGGTCATGAGGATTTTTTTTTAAAACTTGTGTTTTTATGATCTGAGATCACTTTTAGTCATTCACCTAAGTCATAAAAATACAAATTATGATTTTTCATGATCGTGGTCTTGAAAAACTTACGATTTATCATTCGAAACCATACCACCGCTTTTGTGAACTAGCCACTAGCCACTCACAACAACCTCTTTTCAACTGGAGACAGACAAAAAATACCACCAAATAGGATATTTAACAATTTAGTGGTGAATATAGTTCTTTCATGTTCAAAAATTAATAGCATGATTAATAGTCATCAGAACAGATCGTATACACTCTATTTCATTAACTTATGAATTAGCTTTTTTATAGGTGCAATTTTATTTTGTTGAAGGGGTGTTTTGTTTAATTACGTTAATTATCTATTTAAAGTTGGTCTGAACACGAAATATTAGAAGCATCTACAAAAAATTAAAACAACCGTATTAAAGTACTATATAGTCATAAACATTAAAAGGAAATGTATTAAAGACAGAAAATAATAATAATTTCATAATAGAAAACATCTCCAATCAGCTTTATGGGGTTTGGCTGCGGCAGGGACCTCATGGTGATTGTTTCTCAAAACCGCCACTACGTTGGGCTTAGGCACAGAGTACTAGAACAGAGAGTCCGTCGCCATAGGCGCTAATGGAAATCGAAACGTTGGATGGGTTGGGTGGCGCTGCGATCGCATAACGTCACGAGAGGCGGGACGGAAAAGCCTGATTGGTTGAGAAAAACTTTTTCCTTCTGCTTCGAGCATATTCAGAAATCCCAACCGTTTCGGTAGTGCGATACAAGTGCGCATGCGTTGAGAATCGAGGTTGCTACACATCGGCTCGATTTGGCGATACATTTTTCGTGAGCACGAGAGAAAAAAATAGCGCCACAGCCAGCTGTTTTTTGCCAGTTCGTTCTTCGTTCTTTTCTTTCAATCAGTTATATTTTAAAGTGACTAAAAATCAGAAATATTTTAATTAAATGGTTTTATTTATTGAATTCTCTCTAAACTTAACCTTAAATGCTTAAGTTAAACTTTTATATGTTGCAAGAGATAGTTTATTTATTAATTTCTTTAAAATGAAACATTATTTCAAAGAGTAACTAAAGATACACAAAAGTTATCTGTTTTTCACTGATAAAAGATGGCTTGAATTTTAATTAATTGATAAAAACAATTTGTCTTACTTGCCAGTCATAAAAACCAGTTGTTTTTTTTACTTAATTTATAAAACCGTTGATTTCCTTAATCGGATTAATTATCTCAATCATTTATCCAATTTCAATTTTCATTAGTTGCTTACATTTCACTTTTATTCATTTAAAAAATGTTATTTTCTCTTTCTAAAGAAATTTCTTAAGTTCATAAATTATTCCATATAATTAAGATAATTAATTTGAATATTTTACCATTTAATAATTAATCGAATTAATTATCTCAATCAATTATCCAATTTCAATTAACATTATTTGTTTACATTTCACTTTTTACTTATTTAAAAAATAAAATTTCCTTTCTAAAGAAATTTCTGAAGTTTATAAATTAATCCATACATAATTAAGATAAATAATTTGATTATTTCAACCATTTATACAAGATAAATTAACACTGATTTTTATTCAATACAATAATATTAGCTATTCAAATTGGAATATTTTAAAAACAAAAATTATTTTTAAAACAAAATAATTTAATATTAATTAACTATTGAAATTAATTGAAATATACAAATCATTTATCAATTATAAACAACCCCTGAAGTAAATGTCTTAATTTACAACTCAATTTCACACATCACTTTCCTGACTCATTTTCATTTCCTACAGCAATGAGGAAGTTGTATGATTTTTTTTTATTTTTTTAATCGATTCTTCTTGCAAAAATAAGCAACTACCCAAAATTTGAGGCCGATCGAGAAATTTTTTGATAGCAAAAAAAATTAACAAAAATCCCCTTTTTAAAAGCGCGCGAAAACGCCAAGAGTTTGGATGTGACGTCATCTCATACTAGGCATTGTTGAAAAGCAATGGAGTTGATGGTATTATTGTTGACGTCATCTTATAGTTTAAACAATAAACGTTTTCAGTCACGTGTTTTTTTCTCGACTTTTAAATTAAAATATTTAATTACCTGTACATTTGTTTGAAAAACTGAATAGATATTTCATTTTACCATACAAAAAACCATACGGAACACTTGTTTGTTTTTGAAAATCTGACACATGCAACTTCCTTATTTCCATAAAAAAATTCAAATCCTTTGAAAAATTTTGGCTCATCAAAAATATTGCTTTAAAAATTTTATAACAACCGTATTATCATCTATTCCCGACAAATAGAATAACGAATATTTATCAGTAATGACAGGAATATATTTTAAACAACTATGTACTATTTGTCAACGAGGTATTTTAAAGAATTTTCATAATCTAAGTATTGTTTGGGCTAATAAGAGAGAAAGTTAATTTTGCACAAATAAATGAACAAATTAACCATTAAATGTTTAAACCAATTTGAATCATCCAAATGGATGAAAAGAAATTATCAAACGATCTTTCAAAATAAAATGCAAGAAGCACACATATAACCCAAACGCCAACGCACCGGATTGTTTGTAAAGAATAAATCAGACTAAATAGTTTTTAAAATAATAAAACCCTACATCACCATTCGGGCGAAAAATTGCCAAACTTCACGGCCTAGTGTGCAATCCTCAACCTACCTGAACCCGTAACCAAGTCCTGACGCATGCGCACTTGTCTCACATTGCTGAAACGGTTGGGATTTCTGAATATGCCTCCTTCGAAATAGAAGATTGCGTGACAGCCAATCACAGGTTTGATCTCTCTGTCAATCATTTATAGTTCCTCGTGGCGCCCTCAAACCCATACAACTTTTGAATATATCGTGTTGGACCCTCTGTTAGGATTTTTCTCTGTGGGCTTAGGGTCGGAAAACATTGGATTTCTTAATATTCTTATGTTGTTTTGAAATCTACCAAGGAACTTGCATGTGTCAGATTTCCATAAACGTTCAAGTGTTCCGTATGGTTTTTTGTATAGTAAAATGAAATATTTTGTCAATTTTTCAAAAAAGTGTACAAATAATTAAATATTTAATTAAAAAGTCGAGAAAAAAAACACGTGACTGAAAACGTTTGCATGCACAGTGACGTAGAATTCCATCGGGCTATGTTTCTATGTTTCTAATTTCTATGTTTTGTTGATGATTTCTTTTTTCTGAAGTGTCCGATATGAGTGTTTTAATAAATATTTACCTTCTCGACACTTCTGGTGACGATCAGAAATCCAAGGCAAACATTTCAGGCGAAGTCCATGTATTGTGACGTCACTGTGCATGCAATTAAGCGTTTTCAGGCGCTTCGAAAAAGACAATTTTTTATAATTTTTTTTGCATTCGAAAAATTTCTCAATCGGCCTCAAATTTTGTGTTAAATTTTTGCGTGAAGAATAGATTAAAAAAAATAAAAAAAATCATGCAAGTTCCTTTAAAATGTTAATCTGAGTAAGCTTTTATTTTTGGTGGCAACGATGTGGTGTTATGTTATTATTATTATTTTTATGTTTTGAAGAGGGATCTTGGGGATGATGTTTGAAATGTGCTTAGGTTATTTATCAATTTTCAAGATTGAACTTTGAACTTGCAGATTTTGTTGTATTATAATCATTACCTCCGTGAAAGTATTGAACTGTGAAGTAGACAAACTCTTACACATTCTATCGATCGTGTGGATCAAAATGATCTTGTATTGATCTTGCAAAACTTGCCAGTTTCGAGTAAATGTGTGTGTAAAAGGTTATGATCTTATGAGGCCTCGCAAAGAAAGACCCCTTAATAATTTCTTAATAAGATCAGTTCTGGTATAAGGACAATTAATTGAACAGTTTTACGATGAAAAAATCCCGGTCTTTCTAAGAAGAATAGAATTTGAATAATAACGATTTTGGAATTGAAAACTGTGAAGAAAGCTTTCTTGACTTTTATGATTGATAGTTTGTCTTTCAATGAAACATTGCGATCTGTTGGAACGTTTGTTGTTCCTTTTTCACTTAATTTGAAAACCTGACTCTACAATACACACAGTTATACACTGGTTTCCCTAAAATAGCTAAGTCTTGAGTATAACTTTGGGGACTCTGCTATTGAGGATCTAAGACTTTGAACTATCCTTTTGAGGATCTATGATTTGGTGTTGTTATACTCAAGAGCTGCAATCGCGAAATGAGTTGCAACTAACTGAATAGAACTGGAGGTTTGCGACTTGATGAGTGATCCTGGCATTTACAGAATTGTAGAATCACCGGATTGTCTAAATGGATGGATATTATTGGGAGCAACTACTATGTTGCCGAGAAATTCTACCAAAATGGGTAAGTTAGAACTTTCTCTCATTGCTTAGCCAAGGCTAAACTTGATCATAACCGTAGGTTATAAGGCCTATTCATTACCCAAAAGATCAAAATATCCGAAGTTACTGAAAGTTTCCCGTTCTTACCGCGCTTGAGAGCGCTTTTACGTTACGTAAAATTGGTTGGTTGGTTTGCTTCGGCTCTTCAAAATTCGCAGCACAAGAGTGATTCGCAGTCCTTTTTCATTTAATAATGATTTAAAAGCCTTAAATCGGATTAGACTGTTATATATTTCTTTGTTGATGATAAAAATTAATAAATAGAAAAGCATATTTCTAATGATTATTTTTGAATTATATGAAATCAACCAACTAATGATTATTTTCCCGTCAGAAAAAAGGCCATGAATGACAGATGGCGCTGGTAACGTCAGCGTTCTCCGTAACATCGCTTTTCGCGTAATGCGCAAGCCTGATACAACAGTTAACGCTTAATCCAGTTTAGCCTTGGCTTAGCTTTAAAGATGAAAAACGGGGTTTGGAAAGGCTGAAAAAAATTAAAGGGATCCAAAAGGATAACAAGTAAATCGTTGGAAGTACGAAAAATTAAGTCGGTATCGGGTCATTCAAAGATACCGGACCTGACGTAAAAAATGACGATAAAATAGTGGGTTCTGGCAACAAAAATTTCTATGGTAGAATCGTTTACTTGCCAATAAATGGCATTGGCAACACCGAATTTCGCCAAAAATGTCACCCAGTCCCGTGTTTCTTTTTATTTATTTACCTCGGAATTGCTTTCAAAATATTGGGCTCATTGTTCAAAATCATGTGGTTATTTAGTTTCATAAAAAATAATTTATTGGTTTAAAAACTTTCAGTTTTAATATTAGTTGTAAAAAAATTTGTTTACATCAAAATTATCAGTTTACCGATTTGAGGATTCAAGATTAGGTGGTTTAAATTTGATTACTATTAGGATGTGGTAGGGAGAAATTTATAAACGGAGTTTAACAGACTATATTCATAAAATTTATGTTTTTTAAAGAGAATCAGGATGCCAAATAGCATTAAATTTTATGAGTGTAACAACCCTTTTATGGAAAAATCCCTCGTTTAACTCATTTTACCCCACCCGCCTTAACCATTTAAGACCTGAAACTTTTTTGATAACAATCAAAAGCTTTGTTTTCACCTGCACAATCGTGTAGGTTGGGCCTTAAGGGTTACAGGGTGTATCTGAAATGGTGCAACCAACTTTCAAGGATGATAGTACTCATCAAGACGAACAAGAATTGGTATAGAAAGGGGGTCGCAAATGAGTTCTAAGGGGTGTAAATCAGCAAAAAAATTTGCATACTTGTGCAGAAACCGATACAATTGTTCGATTCCGGCATTTATTACATTCAACCAATTCCAATACTTTGTATAAAAGTATTATGAAAATGTTAATTTCATTAAAAAACAGACCAATAAATGCAACAGGCATGCGTTGTAGTTAAATTTAAAATTGTTCCGTGGTCAGACTCTTGTTCCCTTGTGCCCATAAAACTAAAAACAACCAACCAACCAACTAGACTCTAGTATTAAAATGTTTTCATCGTGACATTTTCTTTTGAATTCTATCTACCTACAACGCATGCCTGTTGCATTTATTGGTCTGTTTTTTAATGAAATTAACATTTTCAGAACACTTTTATACAAAGTATTGAAATTGGTTGAATGTAATAAATGCCGGAATCGAACAATTGTATATGTTTCTGCACAAATATGCAAGTTTTTTTTGCTGATTTTCACCCCTTAGAACTCATTTGCGACCCCCTTTCTATACAAATTCTTGTTCGTCTTGATGAGTAATATCATCCCTGAAAGTTTGTTGCACCATTTCAGATGCACCCTGTAACCCATGATGGTTTGTTTATAAGTTTAGGATCTCATTACGACCAATTTTGAGAACTCTTGATTTTTTTTGCTGTGATCTCTTACAGAGCTAGGGGGTTTTCTAACTTCATTTCGGGTTCTTTTTCGTGAATATGCTTAGTGAAAATAGCCATTTTGTTCCTTAGAATCTGTAGTTTATGAATCGTGATGGTGGACACTTCGGGTGTGCGACTGGGGATGGTGAGAGGCGCAGAAGTAGAAAATCACGAGTTTCGATTTTGTGTTGTTTGGAGTCAAAATGGTTCCTTTTATTTTTTTAATTTGCTCAAATACTCCATAATACGAGAAAGGCGAGGGAGGATTAACGGGACATAGAGTTTGGATAAGTTCACTCCAATCGAAGGGGTGGAAGGATAAAGTGGAACGTAAAAATTTGTAAGCCTATTTTCTCTGAGGCGCATGCTTATAGTCGTCAATTAACGTAATGAAAGGTGCCATTCTTTTCCTTATTCTCAGGTGAGAAAGAATTGCGATAGTAGAAATCTGGCAACGCTCACTAGGGGTAGGGAGAGGGGCAGGAAAAAATTACGGAAATCAGCAATATCTCCTGAAAAATAATTTCTTTTCTGCAACAACTGCGGTTGAATGTTTTGTAAATTGACACCAAAAATGGGTGAAATGCATTAAACCGATTTTCGAACGATTCTTCTACTTAAAATAGGGCCTGAAAGGTGTAGAAAAAAATAAGGGGAAATTCTCAACTTTTAAGTCTTTTAAAAACTTATTTTTCCTCGTGAAGAAGCACTAATTTCCGGCTAATTTTTCCCTTTATACACCTAAGAATACGAAATACCATTGTAGATATCTGGGACCTGCGATTAAGGAGGGAGAGAGGGGCAGAAAAAATATTCCAGTTTTTATACTCTTCGTGGGAGTAAAATTAAAATTTTCTACTTTTAGTAGAGTCATAAGTGGTGCAAATAAAGGAGACAGATGCCTAACAAGTCGAACAGCCCGTTAGAAAAGAGTTCCTCCCATTGGGAAGGTGAAATAGAAGGGTTAAGCGGAACATAAGGAATTATTTGGGATGTTTTGAAAAAAAATTGTCTATTTTAGGAAATAATGTAGAAATCTATTTGAACAGGTTCTATGTAATCTGTAGAACTGGGAATGCGACAATAAGTAACTTTCATTCTCGATCGGGGATAATAATTGGGGCAGAAAAAAAGTTAAAATTATACTTTACTGAGAAAAAGAGTAATTATCCTGTTTAAAAGATTTTCAGGACTGAAATGTTTGATTGGGGTCACTCAAGGTGGTTTATCCTGAGAAGCATAACTCATCTTTGGGGGTTGAATGGATGATATAGAATACAAATTCGATTTTTTGATAAATGGCGTGAAATTTCTTGAAAGAGAGTGATAATAAACAAATCAATTTCTCTCTCCAACTCTCTCGAATAGGTTACCCGACAATGAAATTTGGGAACCAAGACAAGGGTCCGTGGTCGGCGCAGAAAAATTTTATACATTAAATTTTAGTTTGTTTAATTGTGTCTAAATAAGATAAAATATCCCTAAAATAAGAAAATTCATAGCAGACATGAAGGAGACCCATGTTAAAAACTGTTTCTCGGAGGGTAGGAGGATAAAATAGAATATTCGGAGGTATTACATTTTACTATTTTACTAAAAAGTGAGAACTTCTCGCAAAAAATGCATTAAAAAGATTCAATTTTCCAATTTTACTCCATGGAATATGATACGTATAGGATAACTCTATAGTATTAGGTAGGGGAAGGTTAGTTGGGCAAAAAAACCCTTCATAATATTCTAATTTTTTGAGAAATAATTAAATGTCTTAAATTTGTAATAATTACAGGGTTTTTTTTGCCCAACTAACCTTTCCCTGCCTAATACTATTCGGTAAGGCTTGCTTTTGATTTAGAGTTATTAAGAAAATTAGAGAGTTCCATTTTTATTGGCGCCTTATCTGTGCAAATAAAAGCTGTCTTCAATTTTCTTTCCTTTACGCCTATTACGTGTTGCTTTTTTTAGTGATGAATCCACAGAGTAATGGTCAAAAACTAGATGAATGGTGTTATAGTTTTCAGTTACACTGCAATAATCAAATATTGATTAACAAGATCCTTACATGAGTTGACATTTCCACTAATTTGCCGAACTAAAACCATGCTATCTATTACTATAGCTGCTTAATCATCAAAATATTGGAAGTGAATAATTTGACCTTTGATTTGACCCCTACACCAGGAAAGTGAATAGAAAAATTGGTACAAAAGATTTTCTGACTCTCCATACCCTAAAGAACCAAAATAACCTTGGTACCCTAACTTAACAAAAAATTTTTACAAATTTACATTGGATACTCCACTATAACTTCATCATTATAAAGAAGTCATCATTATTAAAAATTGTACTTACTCGCTGCTGCCGATTGAGGAGTGTCGCGAAAGGGGTGAGAGGTCATCGGGGCGGTAGAGGAAGGACTCTCTCCTCTGGGGGAGTGCGGCTTGAGGGAGCACCAGACCCCCGCCCCCCACTCCCCCGCTCTCCTTCTCGAACGACTCGTCGGCGGTGTCGAAGCTGCAACGAAAAAGAAAGACAACCTTACAGACACATACTTTAAAAATGCAAAATTCATATTTCATTCATCACATAATAAAATTATACTCGGAATTTTCAAATGAATTTAACTACACTCTATTCATTTTGAATAGGCGCCTGAAAATATTTCCTTTCCCTCCACCGATCGGTAACCAAAGCAACTCGTCTCGTCAAAGTGACGAAGAAGGCTTAATATTGGCTGCGCGAAGAGCGTAACTATGGTTACACTTCTAGCGAGGGGGAAAGCACTATTTCTATATAAGGCGCCAATTCTAAATGAACAGAGTATAATAAGTAAGGCTAGGATTTATATGTAATTACATATTTGTTCAAGAATCCGATATTAAAGTGTGCTCTTGAATTCTACACGTTTTAAAAAATTTTGAATCGATTAAGACCATGTTTATTTTACATATTTTCACATATTCGGTTTATTAACATATTTTTACATATTCAACCTATAACTACATATTTTTATTACATATTTATCCATTTTCAAGGTTTTCAAAAAAAAAAATCACACATTTGACCAATTTTCAAATTAAAGTAACCCATAAAATGAAATACGCATTCAAATTGTAGTTAAAATTAGTGCACCCAGTGCTGAATTTAACTTTTAAAAGGTAGGTTTAAAGGTTTTGATTGTAAAAAAAAGGTTTTGATTGAAAGTATTGATAAGATAGATAATGGTTTAGAATCTTTTAGAGGGGTAGGGAACACCTTGCATGGTGACTCAGAATCACATCAACATGGTGGGCGATTGTTGAATTGGCAGTTAAAATTGAAATGTAACCTTGTAAGACTATGTAGTACATATTTGATTTTCTTGAATTTAATGATAGCTAAAATTGGCTTTTGTCCTTTACCTTTGAGCATTTTACAGGGTGTCCCAAAAACGACTGACACATTTTAAAAATCAATAACTCAAAAACTAAAAATAAAATACGCGTTTGTTGCATCCTACTCCTTAGTCTCCCAAAAATAGGATGGAGTAAACCACGTATTTTTTATCTTTTTTAGTTTTCGAGTTATTTTTAGTTACTGATTTTTAAAAAGTGTCAGTCTGTTTTGGGACACCCTGTAGTAACCTAATGTTAATCAATTTCTATTGAATGAATATATTTCTTCTTGTGTGGAGACCAGAATTAAACAGCAAGTTCTATACTCTGTTCATTTAGAATAGGCACTAGAGGCGTAATGTATTAGAAGCAGTTACTATTGTAACTATCATCGAAAAATTTCTCTTGCGCAAATGACAAGGCAACCTAAACAGAAGTAGTTAAAATACTGTAAAATAATCGGTCACTGAAGTTGCGTGATGAGCGTTATTAGGCGTTTTTGATTCTGTTTCAGGCGCCTATTCTAAATGAACAAACTATAGGTGTTCCTTCTTTTTTGAAAGCACAGGTAAACATATATTTTTGAATGCTATCACATTTTTTTCTCTTACCAATGCATATTCACTGTGGTAAATGAAGAAGTCTGTACGTCACATTTTCAATGTGACTCAAAACATGACTGGATTTTTTTTACACAAGTAGTTCATCATTACCTTATCATATTAGTTCTTGAATGACAGAGCGAATATTTTAAGTTACGTCATTCTATTTCCCACCAAAAAATTTGCCTATTAAAAAAAACTTTTTTGGAGCCAAACTTAACCCTACAGTGCATACTGTTGCTATTTGGCAACACGACATTTTCCCCCATTTTCTGCTCGAACTTCCATTTCCAAACGACAACACCATTCAATAAGTACAATAAATATAACATTTCATTGTATTAGCACTTTAGATTGCCAGTAAATGGCAACAGGGGTACTATTTTGAGACATTTGTTAGTATCTAGTGAGACGAAAGTCAAGACACAGAAAACGTCAAAATAAAAGGACCATATAAAAAAATAAAATGAAAATAAAAAAAATTTCTAGCTTGAAAAGAAATTGTTTTGAAAATATAAGTTGTTTTTTATATTTTAAGAACATTTGGTTTTATTTCACTTCACAATTAATTTCACAAGGGACACAAATTAATTTCACAAGGACGCACAAGGACAAAGTTTTTTGTCAATTAAAAGTAGAAAAAAATTAAATTAATTTTTTTAAGAATTTTTTACTAATTTACACCATAATAGAAGACACACAAATGATTTTCAAGTGAATTAAAAAAAATCATGCATTGTAGGGTTAATTCAGAAATATTTGTTTGTTTCTGTTTTTGATTGCTGCATTGAGTTTTATTTTTGAAATGAGAAACGCGCGCGGATTTCGAAAGGTGTTTTGGCAACGTATCAAATGATCCCGACGCCTTTAGATTTCAAAGGAAGTACTACTTCAGGAATGCCAAAACTTGATGATAAAGATTGGACGTGGATATTTTAAAGAGTTTCTTTGGGGATTTTTTTAACGCATTGGTAATTTACAAATGTAGAGCAGAATTTTAACTAAAAGGGATCGAGTACTCTTTGAGATGTCTGAAATGGAGTTTGTCTACAAGAATATATAGACGAATAGAAAGAAGACGTTACTTTAAAAAAAAGTTTCTTTCAATGGTGTTTTTGGAGATATTATTTGTCAATTGTATATTTTGAAAAAAGCATCCGGTTCAGTTCTGTAAACTGTTTTGTTTATAGCCAAGCTGTTTTGTGCGTCAAAAATTAGAAATATTGCCCAAAATTTGCAAACTAACACATATGAATATTAGTTAACCCTCTAAATGCCCTCTAACAGAAGTAGCTATGGGAATATTTTTTTGCCTTATTCATGTAGTTATAGAGAAAAAAAATGCCAACGAATTTTTTATCTTTAAAAATCTTTAATTAAAAAGTCTTGGAGTCTTAACTTTATAAATTATAGCACCTGGAGATGCAATTATCTGCAGCAACTTAAAACTTAAAATTGAAGCTAAACATATGATAGCATGTTTGCTGCCATAGGCAGAAAAGGGGTTAATATCAATGACAACCAAAAAAATTTGATCATCAAACGATGATCCCCGTTTGACGCTTCCTGATTTTTAAAAGAATCAAGTAAAAATTTTAACCCAATTTTGAGTTTTTTCTCAGTTACCGTTGTTATCAGCTTCAAAACGTGATCTTTTCAAATTCAACAATAGTTTTGAGCACCTTGCTTTAAAGACAAAGTTTCAAAAACGATACAAATCGAAGCAAGTACTCAAAACCTAATGGGAATCGATTTCCGAATCGAAACGCAATAATCGATACTATGCTCTTTTAAGCACTCAAGAGCGAAAACTTTTGACAGCTCCGTTTTGAGTGATGTACTCAAACGAGTCAACTCTTTCCAACTTCTTTCAGACAAACGATATCTTAAAACAATGATGAGAAGGGGGGAAGGAAGGTCACGTGAGTGGGTGGTTGTGGCTCATTAAGGAGCGCCCGAGCGTCTGCCACAAGATGGATAGGTCGCCCTTGGCAACGCTTTTCGAAAGAGCAGGTAGATCGGAAGAATAAACTGGAGGGATCACAGCCGTAGAGTGACAATTGACATGACTGGGCGCAATTACAAAGAGAAACTCCAGTAGAATAGGCAAAAACAGAAATTTTTGAAAACAGAAAAATGCTTTTTTCCTGTAATAGCTATGGTTCTAAATTCAAAAATCGACATGAAAAGTTTGAAAAAAAAGAAGTTTAGTCGATATTTTATAATAAAAAGCGATAATCCCTTTGTGCTGGTTTCGGATTGAATGACGTCACATGCTGTTTTCGCGCCTTTTTTAAAGTCAACCTTTGAAAATAAATTAATAAACAAATGTGGGATAGAGCAATTTTCAATCACGTGACTCGGACCTAGCAACGGCCTTAGCAACAGACTGTTTGACTTACAGCAGTTAACAGTTAAAAGAAAATAACTGGTCACGGAATGCTTCTATTGGATTATTTGCAATCACATGACAGCAACAGATACCGCCGCCCCTAGCAACGGCCTTAGCAACAGACTTTTTGATCTACAGCAAGGAAGAAAATAAATGGTCGTGATGTCACCTGAAAACACTCTATTGGAGTCATCTGACAGATCGGGAATAGATACCTATGGAGTGAAAACCTCCAAGGCATCGGGTGAGTCGCTGAATAGGAACGTCAGCGGAGTACCTGAACAAGAACGGCAGCAAGGTCCAGAAGAGGTTTTTCATCATCGCATTATTTTATAACTTTGTTTTCAACCGTTACCAAGCTTTTACCGATTTCACTTGTTTTTAATAAACATTTTTCGTTTTAAGTAATCGTTCCCCTTCATCCACAATCCATCCTACATAAACATTAGGGTTATGATCTTTTTTCCGGTTTAAAAGCCTGTGGTGGTAAATGAGGAGCATTGGTCCATAAGTTTTATCTGTAAAAACTGTGAAAAAAGCTTGCGCAGCTAAGGGGATTTTAGATAAGGCGGAACACTGAATGCAATTAATAAAATTTTATTTGAAGTGGAATATTACATTTCATAAAAAGGGTTTAAATTTGTAAATTAGAATTAATGAATCTGCTAGTGCCTCTTTTAAAAATGTTTCGAAGATCTTCCATCAGCTTAGCAGCCCGCTCGCCCACTATACTGGATAGGTGCGCATCAGTGGCCTGATGGTTCCTGTATCCAGTATTTTCAAAGGCTTTTTAAGGCCTGAGGGCACTCAAGTTAGGTGATGTATGATTGAGTAGGTAGTGTGTGATTTCTATATGAGAAAAAGTGAAATGATGTTGGGTGCGCAAGGTTTTTTCTCAATACAAAGAAAATAATGCCATAAAATTAACATATATGTACAAAAGTTCATCGAATACAACATCAGGATTTCAAATATTTGAGAAAAAGTATCAGAATCGTAATCCTAATAATATGCATCGTAATTAAAAAATTTTGCTCCTAAATATTCCTCTTTTGGATACCTCTCTCGAATAAAAAATAAAATAAAATAATGGAATTTGTGAAATATTTAATGGACCGTAAAAATACCGTAGAAAAATGTCCAAACGGTTTTAGGTGCAATGTTTTTTAAAGTTCCAATTCGAAAACAATTTCACACATATATCGGAAAATAAAATAGCCTCATGTTTGAAGCTTTAGCTGAAACCTTACCGGCTGTATCCTGTGCTACCTGATCAGCTGCAGCGGTTTAACATCTATCAAAGAAAGAAACAATGATTCTGATTGGTGAATCCTTGGTTCGTTTAAGTTAAAAAGGAGCGATCTTATGATCATAAAAATACCAGGACCACACGTTAAAACTCACCACTTTTAAATAAATGATTTTTTATTGATATAAAATCAATTTTAGTAACACTTCTATAATTATGTTAGCTTTCAGTGATTTTCAAATCAGACATGCAAGGCAAGGTCTGAGCGTAATCTTCAACAGTAGAAACAAAACTTGATATGAGTTGGTGTCAATCAAATAAATTGTGGAACAGAAAGGGTTTCTCAGCAGGAGACATATGAATAAAGATTTTTTGGGCTAAATTGCCGAGGTCTAGTACTAGTAGTAGTACCTCGGCAATTTAGTAGTGACCTCGGCAATTTAGCCCGAAAAATCTTTATTCATAAATAATTGTGGAATTTCTTCAACTCCTATTATTCTATGTATTACTCGCTATGATCTCCTATTTTAATCAATTTTTCACCTCACTATTTTAACTCTTAGAATCGTGTCTGTCTACTGAAAATCATTTTCCGAACCAAGGATTGAACCACGGGTTTTTTTTTCGAAAAAATGTGAAAGAAAATATCAGAATGCTCAAGTAATTTGGACCAGGTTTGTAAAAATGCAAATGAACAACCCAAATGTTATAAATATTTGAATTTGTTTAAGTACAATTCTACAAAGAATATCAAAGAAGAATTTAGCATTAAGTTTTTTTCTTTATGTAGTTTCTATTAATTAAATTTTTCCAGCTATAATACTGCCATATCAAACCATTTTGATATTTTAGCATTTTGCTGTAGTTTTTTTTCTCCAGCTTAAGCCCTGTCATACACAATCACTAAAAGACACAATAGTACGATTTACATAGTTTTTAAAGGATATGAAGTCCACAAACCAAGATTTTGAGAAAAAAGGAAAAAAAAGCCAAAAATTAATGTAATTTTCATTGTACAACCACGAAAATTTTACTGTGTATTCAAGACCTTATTTATAACACTGAAAAATTTAAAAATTGAGTACATTAAAAAATAATGTACAGTTGAAAAAGTTAGAAAATAAGAAATTGATCAGATACAGCAATATTTTAGCTGGAAAACATTATTTAATAGAAACTGCATAAAGAAAAAACTGAATGCTAAATACCCCTTTGAGAGTCTTTACAGCCTTGTAGTTATTTAAAAAATTAAAGTATTTACAAGATTAAATCGTAATGTTGCTTATTTCTTTCTTTTCGAAAGATAGACATGTAAAGACCAGGGTTATGATTTTTTTCAGATTTAAAAGCCTGTGGTGGTAAATTATGAGCATTGGTCCATAACACTCGAGAATAACTTTTATTTTGGAAAACTGTGAAAAAAGCTTGCGCACCTTAGGAGATTTTGCATAAAGCGGAAGCACTGAAAGCAATTGATAAAATTTTATTTGAAACGGAATATTACATAAAGTAAACCATAAAAAGGGTTTAAATTTGTAAATTAGAATTAATGAATCTGCTGTTTAGGAATTTGCCTCTTTTAGAAATGTTTCGAAGCCCTTCCATCAGCTTAGCAGCCCGCTCGGCCACTATACTGGATAGATGCACATCAGTGGCCTGATGGTTCCTGTATCCAGTATTTACAATGGCTTTTTAAGGCCTTGAGGGCACTTAAGTTAGGTGATGTATGATTGAGTAGGTAGTGTGTGACTGCTATATGAGAAAGTGAAATGATGTTGGGTGCGCAAGGTTTTTTTCTCAGTACAAAGATAATAATGCCATAAAATTATCATATGGGCAAAAGTTCATAAAATTCAACATCCGGCCTTTAAATTTTTGAGAAAAAAAAAAGTCTCAGAGTCATAACCATAATAAATATGTATCGTAATTAAAAAATTAAAAAAAAAGTTAAAACGGAGCGATTTTACTTTATGAATGTTCTTATAAAAATACCACGACCACACGTTAAAACTCACCACTTTTAAATGAATAATTTTTTATTCATATATATATATATAATCAATTTTATACACGATTTTACTGCAGTTTTTATTAGGATAATTAAATCAGACATGCAAGGCAAGCTCTGAGCGTAATTTTCAACAGTAGAAAAAACCTCTTATGAGTTGGTGTTAAACAATATTTGTGGAATCTGCTATTACCTATTCTGTAAACTCGCTATGATCTATTTTTATAAATTTTTGCCATCGCCAAATTATTTTTAACTCTTAGAATTATGTGTGTCTACTGGAAATCATCCCAAACAAAGGATTAAACTGTTTTTATTTTAAAAAAATGTGAAAGAATATAACAGAATGCTCAAGTATTTTGGACCAGGTTTGTAAAAATGCGAATGAAAAACCCAAATTTTATAAATATTTGAATTTGTTCAAGTACAATTCTATAAAGAATATCAAAGAAGAATTTAGCATTCAGTTTTTTCTTTATGTAGTTTCTATTAATTAAATTTTTCCAGCTATAATACTGCCATTTCAAACCATTTTGATATTTTAGCATTTTGCTAGAGTTTTTTTCTCCAGATTAAACCCTGTCATAAACACAATCACTAAAAGACACAACAGTACAATTTACATAGTTTTTAAAGGATATGAAGTCCACAAACCAAGTTTTTGAGAAAAAAGAAAAAAAGCCTAAAATTAATGTAATTTTCATTGTACAACCATGAAAATTTTACTGTGTATTCAAGACCTTATTTATAACACAGAAAATTTTTAAAAAAGGAGTATATTCAAAAATAATGTACAGTTGAATAAAGTTATAACATAAGAAATTATAAATACAGTAGTATTTTAGCTGGAAAACATTATTGAATAGAAACTGCATAAATAAAAAAGTGAATGCTAAATACTCCTGTGATAGTCTTTACAGCCTTGTAATTATTTTAAAAACTTAAGTACTTACAAGATTAAATCATAATGTTGCTTATTTCTTTCTTTTCGAAAGATTTGAAATTTAAAGACTATAGGACAAATAAAATTCAAAAGTATTGTGGAACTAATTCATTAAGGTAGCTTATTAAATATCAAAGCAGTATCAACAGAGTCAAATATCCACTTGATAAAAAACACTTTAAAATCAAATAAAAATTTTGTTTAGGCTTAGCTTACACAGCGCAAGGAACAAAAAACTTTCCCCCAATCGAGGTGGTATATCTAGGGATATTAAAAGTATTTCGATTCGATTCCTGAATCGATTCTTGACGTTTAAATCTTTCGATTCTTTGATTCGATTCCAACATTGAATCGATTTCTTAGAGCCAGTATCGAAAAAGTAGACTAATCGAACTTATATTCTTCAATCACAAATCAAATATAAATAATAATAATTATTAATTTTATTAGTGACCTGAAAAATATTAATTAATAATCAAAAAACTAATGAATTAGTGAAAAAATTTTTTAATAATTATCTGTATTAATTGGAAAATTAAGTACGGTTCCTAAGATTCTATTCCTGCTGTATATTACTAATTAATTGTCACAATACTAATTACTAATTAGTGAACAAAACAAAATTGTTTATAATTATTTGTATTTATTGGAAAATTAAGTAGGATTCCTATGATTCGATTCCAGTTAGATTCCGGAATCGATTCTTTCAAAAATATTTAGAACCCTAGACATCCGCGTATAAGGGTACTTATTTTTCCCCTCTTCCCACTCAAGTGTAGAGTAGATTGAAGTCCCTTTGCCCTTGAAGTCCCTTCAACTAAGCTTGAAGAATTTTGCGAGCACAAGGAGTCCCTTGGCCGTTTTTAGGACTTACTCACTTTTTCAAACTGACAATAAGGAAGTTGCATGTGTCAGATTTGCAAAAACAAACAAGTGTTCCGTATGGTTTTTTGTATGGTAAAATGAAATATCTAGTCAGTTTTTCAAAAAATGTACAGGTAATTAAATATTTTAATTTAAAAGTCGAGAAAAAAACACGTGACTGAAAACGTTTATTGTTTAAATCGTAGGATGACGTCAACAATCATACCATCTACTCCATTGCTTTTCAACAATGCCTATCGTTAGATGACGTCACATCCAAACTCTTGGCGTTTTCACGCGCTTTTAAAAAGGGTATTTTTGTTAATTTTTTTGGCATCGAAAAATTTCTCGATCAGCCTCAAATTTTGGGTAGTTGCTTATTTTTGCAAGAAGAATCGATTAAAAAAATCAAGCAACTTCCTCATTCAACTTACACAAAAATAGTGAACAGAGAAAACTACTAGTACAGTGAAGCCAACGGATTGAAAGTATATGAATCAAAATTCATGCTTAACTATTTTTCCACTTATCCCACTTTTATTCCAACCAATCTAAGCCTGTACGTCCTTACATCCCATCAAAGCTTTTAATAAAGCACATTTTATCATTACGCGTCTCATTATCCTTTGAATAAACTGCAATCTATATTCAAATTTCCAAAAATGAGTTATCCGTAGCAAATCCTCGCAGAGGGCCGCCTCTTAAGGCTCTCTAATGTCAAAAGGCCGATGTTCTCTTTTGTAATAATATCCCCCATTAAAACTGTAAAACACGCGCCTCTCTACTAATTGAGAGAGATTGCTGGGTTCGTTCATTTGGAGGCCGTTTACAAATCACGTCATGTACTATTTAGGGGTTCGTACAGTACAGTAGAGCCCCGATTATCCATGGAATTGGGTGGCAAGGGTGCCGCGGATACGAGAGAAATGACAGTTTCAAATTTGAGTGAATCGATGTTCTCATTTTGGCATGAAACTTTTTTTGTTCAAATATGACCAATGACCACCCAAAGCTTTCAATTTTGAAACACTAGTCATACTCAGTTTTAACAATTTTATAGTCACCACTCAAATTATGCTTATTTTTAGTTTGTATTTAAAAATTGAATTTGAGTTAATCGAGAGCATTAAATTGGCGTAAATAAGTGTAATACAACGTTGTGACGGCACACTCAACTAATTGGTCTACTTCCCACGTCATAGTAACGTGGCTATATGGTCATCATAACAGTAACACACTGCACCCTCTTTAAAAGAATGTCATGGACGAATTAAAAAATGAGTACCTGATGTTTTATTATTGAGTATCTGCACATTTTCAAAAATGAGCACATGCATACATTCAAACTTGAGTAAATTTGGATCGGAGCCTGTTTGAGTGCGTTACATACTCAGATTTGAGTAATTTTTACTCATTTTTGAGACTGTCGTTTTAAGAGTGTAGTGAAAATCACGGATAACCCGAAAAAAAGACTAAAAATGAGGTGAAAACACGAAAAAAAATTTCAGCATAAAAACTATGTCTTATTGTACAAAAAACAAACTTTTAAAATATGTACAGTGCAGCAGAAACCTTTGCTCTACATCTTAATCACTAAAGTAAAGAACAGTAAACAAAAAAATATACTGTACTGCTAACAAAAAGTGTTCAGTTACGCCTTTTAAAAAAAATCAGTTACTCGCTTTTGCTTCTTGCTTTGGAAACACCTTTTCTTTATTCCCTAGATTAAATTCGTAATTAATTTTTTTTCGTGGTACTCGCGGATAATAGGGGCTCTACTGTATTCAGTATAAACTTTAGATTATATTATAGTTTCATAATCAAAGGGGTTTAGTTACACCCATATTACTTATTACACCAATATTACTCATTACACCAGTATTTCAACTACAACAGTGCACATTAGGGTGGAGTGAAACTAGCCAAAAATGACCAACTTTGGAAATTAAAAACGCCTGAGGTGGGAATAGGTGCCATTTACGATAAAACTTAAAAATTCAAAACTTGTGTTCAATCAATTAATATCTTCAGGTTCCACATTCACGTTAAAGTTTCGAAGTTTCATCAAATTTTACGTAAAAATGGTTATAAATGATTCCCACACAATTTTAGCTAATTTTTCAAACCATAGATGGTTGAGTTTATATTCTTAGGATGTCAAACAACATTTTAAGACCTTCTAAGGTCCTGAAATGGATGAATTTCCAATTTTTCAAGCCCGAAATAAGGGCGCATGCCATCAAAATAGTCTAACGACCAAAAAACAAATTTTTGAATATCGGTACGAAATAGAGCTCAAAAGTTGCGTTTTACCTTCCTTATTCATGGAAAAATATTAAAAAAATTCTTTAAAAATAATTTAGGTGTGTTTTGGCTCTAGAATTTGAAAAAATGGATCTTTTGGCATGGCGTATAATGGGAAAAGTCTTAATAAATCAAATTCAAGTTTTAAATGTTGTAAAAGATTGTAGTTACCTTAGTTTGGTGTCTTAATAGTCAATAATACTTTTAGTTCATTATTAATTTTTTTAAAATCAAGTTAACAGCCTAAAATTGCAAATTTGGATGAAAAAACGTAAAAATCTCAAAATTTATAAACTTTAAGTTCAAATATTTTATGTAGTCTGTAATACACATTCTTGTTTACATAAAATACTTTTAAAACATTAAGGTTGATATTTTTACAGAAAAAAGACAAAAAAAAGCGTTATATTGCACTGTAGGCATTTTATTCCAAACTTTAACCTGAACTACCACTTTTTATAACAAGTCAAAATTTTCAAAGAAAAATTTAAAGGGACTAAACATCAAATAGTAGGTTATGATTTGTGTTATATATGAAATGGGAAAATTTAGGATACGTTATAAATAATTTTAATGTTCTCATCTGAAAAAATAAATTTAAATGAGCATAAAAATGAATTTTTCTCTCATTTGGCGATTCTAAGCTGTTTGCCTTATCAACTTAAAATAAATCACAACGCAATACCCTTGTAAATGCTTTTTTTGACGATTAAGACACCAAATTAAGGCAACTATAAGTTTCTATAACATTTAAAACATTAATTTGATTAATTAAGGCTTTTACCATTATACGCCATGCAAAAGATCTATTTTTTTTCAAATTTTAAGGCCAAAACACACCAAATCATTTTTTGCCAATTTTTTTATTATTTTTCCATGAATAAGCAGAGTTAAACACAACTTTTGAGCTCTATTTGGCAACGATATTCAAAAATTTGTTTTTCGGTTGCTAGCCTATTTTAATGGCAGTCGCCCTTATTTCGGGCTTGAATAATTGGAAATTCCCCCATTTCAGGTCCTTAGAGGGTCTTAAAATGTTGTTTGACATCCTAAGAATATTAACTCAATCAGCTATGGTGTGAAAAAGGAGCTAAACTTGTGTGGGAATCATGTATAACCATTTTTACGTAAAATTTGATGAAACTTCAAAACTTTAACGTGAATGTGGAACCTGAAGATATTAATTGATCGAACTCAAGTTTTGAATTTTTAAGTTTTATCGTAAATGGCACCTATTTCCACCTCAGGCGTTTTAAATTCCCAAAAAAAAAGTTTTTCGCTCCACCCTAGTGCACATCAATGATACATTAACAATAATATAATGATTGATAATATAAACAGTGATCATAATAAGCGTAGTCGACTACTTTATTAATGTGTACTATTCGAATTGAAATTCGGACTAGTTGTACCAAAGCAAGTAAAAACCATTTTTATTTAGGGTCAAATTTCAAAAATTTTTCTGCGGGAGGACCCCTAGACTAGACCCCTTTTCGTACTTGTAACTTTATTACTTTTCTTATAACAAGTTTTTTAGGACGCGAAAGCTACATTGGACCTATTAAATATGCGTGGGAGGGGCTGATGATAAATTTTAGGCCCTTCAGAAATAATTTCTATATACGCCACTGTAATGTTTCCAAAATTGACTGGAGTCGACCACTCCCGTTCAAATTTTCACAAAATGTTCCGTTTTATGTGATCAATAAATCGCTTAATGTTATCAAAATATGGCGAAATCCCGTAAAAACCTGCTTTTTACAATACGAGTGAATATAAATTTATTAGTGTTATGTTGTGAGCATATCCTCGGCTGCCCAGCAATTCAGGCCAGACTTCTCAAGATCGGCCTTGAAGACCCAGAAGTTTTAATCTTTTCCGAAAAGGCTGTAGAGGTCGCCGAGGCAGTCTTCGACTGCTTCGGCGCGATTTAGATTGTGCACCATGGACACGACAACAACAACAACAGTGTTATGTTGTACTCGGATATTTTTCTTTTTGAATGTAAAAAGTTGCAAGATACATACTACTAGGTAATAGGAGAGCACTCTCTCTAAGCCCACTGTGAATCAAATTTACTTAAATTCCATCGGTAATTAGCAGAGAAACATCACTACCTTTTTTCACTTTCAATTTCAATTCATTATTTTTTCAGACAGTCTTTAAGGGGGTAATCTCTGCGAATATGTAAAAATAATTCAAGTTTCCCCCGTAGAATAAAGAAGTTAAACGTTGCCCCGGTGAACATTGTCCTCTAGTGGACATAGTTTACATATGCGGACACGAGTTCCTATTAAAATCTTGTTTGTCATGGCATGACAGACCCGAAAGTAAAGTTTGGCACCAAACTTTTGGCAACATTACGTACGTAATTTGTGAATAACCCCTTATCATTCGTAAAGGAGGCAGGATGTAAAACTGTCGCGACTAACTGCGACCTTCGCCGAATGATAACAACAAGATAATTTGTCCAAATGGACTGGACCAACTAAGCAACATTGACTGGTTTGAGTGCATCCATAATTTATTTATTATACTCAGTCGCCTTAGGCAAGACGCTCCAATATAAAAGTTATATGTGCTGTGTGAAATTGATGAATTTCGATCTATTTGTTGATATGTTTGGGGTTATTTTCTTTTGATGTCGGGGAAGAAAATGTTGCGTCCCCCCAAAAAATTTGGAAAATGGTTTAAAAAAAACGTTATGTTTAGCTTTAGAAGGAAGTAGAAAAATTTACTGTTCACGACTTTTAAAAGTATGGACGGTGTCAACCGGAAGTACCTTACCGATGGAAACTCCGATTGCATTGTTGAAATGCATAAATTGTAGGGTTTATTTCTCCATCTTAAGGTGACGTCTTGCCTCACTGATAAATTTTATTTCAAAACATCTTAAATTTACAACGAAATTTAAGACAAAAAACATTATAAATTTATATTTATTAAATAATAAAAGTTATCAGAAAATTCAAGTTACTAATTCGAAATATTATTTACTTTTATTTAAAAATTTTAAATGATCTGGTCAACTAGTAATCGGAGTTTTCAGCTTAAAGCGGAAGTTAAACGGCGAGGTGTGACTAGTGACCGGTTGACACCGTCCGTAAAAGATGGTACCAATTTATCAATGTCACCTAAGCTAAGAGGCGTATAAAGAGAAGGGCCAGACCTCCTTGATTTAGAACATGATTTAGTTTAGAATAGGTTAAAGCCAGTGCTGGAGATTAGGGGGGAAGGTATCATCCCTACAAAATACTTTGTTTCTAAGCCAAAACACAGGGCAAGTTCCACTAATAAAATTATATTTTTTTCTAAATACTACAACACTAATTAAAGATTAACCCTTTATTTACCGACGGTACTTGTAAGTACCACTTCCCAAAGTTCCAAATTCGTCCAATTTTCGTCATGTAAGGCCAAATTTAGTTTACTTATAGTTGCAGTTACGTAAACTTGACATATTTTGGTGAGGATGAGGAAAATAATTTGGTACATAAAGGGGTAAAAATTTGAATTAGAAATAGCGTAATCACAAAACATTGAAAATGAGTTTGACCCTGTTTTAAAAGGTTAAGTTAAAAGAAAAAAAGGTTGAGGTCTGGGGGTTAAAAGGTTAAGTTCTGGGGGAGGACTCCCATACCCCCTTTTTAGTAAAAGGTTGATCAAATCACATAAAGATGGGACAAAAGTTTATTAGTTAATCATTGATCTTAAAATCATTGAATAGGGGCTTAAATGAAAAAGGTTTATTCTTGGAGTATTTGTTATAGGCTGTTCATTTAGAATAGGCGCCTGAAACAGGATCAAAAAGCTCCATAATGCTCATCACGCAACCTTAGTGACCGATTATTTTACAGTATTTTAACTACTTCTGTTTGGGCTGCCTAATAATAATTACACGAGAAAATTTTTTCTGTGATAATTATAATAGTAACTGCTTTTAATACATTCTGTTTTAGCCGCCTATTCTAAATAAACCAACTATAGGGGACATCCATAAATTACGCGAGGTCAAAAAGGGGGGAGGGGTTTGGAAAAATCTCACCAAATCTCGCCAAGGGGGGAGGGCGGTCGATTAAAATCTCACGTCAACTTTTTAAGTTAGAAATTATACCGATTTTTTTTAAGTATGAGAAAGGAATAATACCCACAGATAAGACACTGTGGTGATTTTTAGGAGGAATAATGTCCTTTTCCCCTCACATCATTAATAATGGAAAAGTTTTAGGTGCCTTGAAGCACAAAATGCAAACGAATAGGATAAAAAACTATTTTTAAAGGTTGTTGGTAAATCTTACGTGGGGGGAGGGGGGTCCAGATTTTGGAAGAACACCTCACGTAATTTATGGATGTCCCCTTATCATGGTTTCGTCAAATCCTTCTGGAGAGGAATCCCGAATTTTCGGGTTGTCTCACCCTCAATTTTCAGGAGCTGATAACTCCAATGCACGGTTGACTCAATTTTCTTAAGCTGCCTGCAATCGACTTTAAGTGTTTTATCCCACTCCACACTTTTCAGACCGTTAATATGAGCTCCGCATCCACAGGGTGATTCAGAAATAATCATCAATAATTGGGGGGGGGGAGGTAGAGGGGCCCTAGGCAAGCATATTTTGAATAGGGATGGTGGGGCGCAGCCTTACAGTTAAAGAGCTAGGACCTAATGTAGTGCGAGCGCGTTTCAAAAGGCCGTTTTTAGAAGGCCCGTGTGACGAAAAAAAAACATAATAAAATGAAAAAATCTATTGCATGATGTAAGGAAGTATCCCTACTACTTACACCCTGAATTCGATAGAATTTGAACCACTTTCTAAACCGTGGAGTGAGTTTCAAAAATGCAATATTAATCTTTTAGTCAAAGAATGGAGTTCCTTTAATGGTATTTAGAAAAATGATGATCGGGGAAGGAATTTTCAATGATCGTAACAGTGATCATTGAAACTGTTTGATCATTGAAAATTCCTTCCCCGATCATCATTTTTCTGAATACCATTAAGGGAACTCCATTCTTTGACTAAGAAATTAATATTGCACGTTTTAAAACTCAGCCCACGGTTTAGCAAGTGGTCCAATTTCTATCACATTGAGGATTTAAGTAGTACGAATACTTCTGTGCCTCATGTTATAATATTTTTCATTTTTTTTTTGTTTCGTCACACGGGCCTTCAAAAACGGCCTTTTGAAACGCGCTCACACTACATTAGGTCCTAGCTCTTTAACGGTAAGGCTGCGCCCCACCATCCCTATTCGAAATATGCTTGTCTAGGGCCCCTGTACCTCCTCCCCAATTATTGATGATTATTTCTGAATCACCCTGTATACTAGCTGTTGTTTATACACGGCAACTTTAAAAAACGAACCGTCTTGGTCGTATTCAACTCGTGAATGTCCGTCTTCACGACCGTTCTGTCGCACTTCACGACTCCGTGACAAAATGCAAATGCTCCGTTTTGTCGGGTTTGCGACACAATGATGATCCGAGGGTCTTAAATTAGATGACCGTGTTTAGGGACCGTGAGTCGGAAACGGCCGGTTCCATTGTCTACGGTCGTCGTGTTACGGTCGTTTTGATGTCCCGGAGGAATAGGTTGGTTGATTATTATCGTTGGAGGTTTTCTATGGAATGGTTAATGGATGAAGTTCTGGGTTTTTTTTTTACAGAATACGTGTGTATTTTTACAGAAGAAGACGTGGTTATCAATTGAGTCACTAGTTTGTAAAAGGGAATAAGTCCAAAAAATGACAAATTTATTTTTTGTGCTGAAAAATCTCCAAGCTTTGCTCTACAAGTGAGTAAAAAGGGGGAAAATACCTCCCTCCTATAGGGAGATATAGCCCCTTGAGTTTTCGCAATCAATGTCCATTCGTTGTATTTTTTTTTAATTAAATTTGGAATTAAAGTTAATTTGTCTTTCTTTTCTGATTATTGTGCTGTAAACTGATTCATGAATCGATTCATAAGTCAGAATGTAATCATATTTTTTTTTATTTTTTGAACCCAGGCCTTTACTCAATATTTAATATTAAAATCAGATTTTGGTGATATATGTGATCATTCATTGTTCAAAAGAAAGCTCACACAAAGTCCCGAATTGTTTTCTATACAGCATTTTATTTTGCTGATTATTTGACTGGTGAGTATGTGTCCCCGCAAAGCAATAACTAAGAGAGCAGAATAATCCAAAATTTTACCCTCCAGGACTTTAGAAAGAGGAGGAAAACTAATAGTAGGTACACATAAGAAAAATAGTTCATATCTAAAAAATAGACGGTGGTAGATACCGTTTATGAAGCAATTTTGGGCTAAACTGTGGTCTTTAAGTTGTTATCCGAAAGTGTGTAATAATGTCTTTCTCAACGATAAATTGCCACTTTGAGTATGTGCGTCTTGCTATCACTAGATCTAGATTCTTTTCCTTATTTATGACCAAGAAATACTTTTAGTCTATTATTTAAGTCATAAATTTTTAATTTTCGGTTTGTGAGGAGTATTTTGGTTGTTAAAAACTTGATAATTCTACAAAATGATAAACGTGCATTTATAGATTCTATTCAAGGCATTTTCTCTCTCTAAATCGATGCTGCTCAACAACTTTGTAAATGACTAATTTAAGAAATCTTAAAAAGTTTTTTAAATAAAAATATATAATTTCTAACATTACCGCTAGAGGATGTTGAAAGTGATCTCATCGAATGGTTTCTTCACTATACTACCTAGGCACCACTTATTATATGACTACTTTTTTCTAGTGTTCATAAATTAAATAGTGGTCAGGATATGGGAAATCACTGTTTTACGACTGTTTTCACTAATTACTTGAAACTTGAGTCAAAATTTTTTCGACAACTCAAACGGCCACATTCAACACTAAACTAACCTAAGGTTAACCTGGAATCAATGTTTTTCGACAACTCTGATAGGCTTAAGACTTGTTTCCCTTTTTCAACTACCAATCAGAAGTTTAATTCCAGGTTAACCTTATGGTTAAGTTAGTGATGAATAAGGCCGGGTAGATGAAACAAGTTATAATCTAATCCGAGTTGTCGAAAAAGCTTGATTTCAGTTCAACCTGAGATCGAGTTAGTGGTGAATACTTCCGTAATTTTTGCTTAAAACTTGTTTTCCTTCTTCAGATACCAAAAAGACGTTTTATTCTAGGTTAACCTTAGGTTAGTGGTGAATACAACAGTTAGACACAGCATAAAAGTTACCATCCCAACCCAAATAGGGACTCGACAAAAGATCTAGTTCAACGCAGTAATAACACCGGCTCATGGGAAATAAACAAATCCGAGGAAAGAAAATATTTCCCTTCCACTAAAAAGTCCCAAACCAAATGTTTGTATTTCTGGGTTACTACTGCATCCTCAAAATTCCCCTTCGAGAACAGAAGCGAAAAGGGAATAAACTTAAAACGCGATTATTCAATGACTGATTTTAATTTCGAAAGTGGAGGAAGATACACAAAAACCTGTATCGAGTTACCTTCGCTTTTGAATAATTAAGAAAATTGCCTTTGCCTTCAGCAGATACTAAAAATTTTTTAAAGTTTTAAGTTAAAACGATATAATGCGGTGTAGAACTTAGGAGTCTGGAAAAATTCTTTTGAAGAAAGGAAGGGTATTATTTGTACACAACTGATTTATCAGACTTACCAGAGCTGATTGCTCTGGTTTGTTAAAACCACAAATTGGTTTTCAACGTGTAATAGTAAAAATTTGTAGTAAATTTATAATAAAATATTTTGGGTTTTGGGTGGTGAGTAAAAAAACACTGAAAAGTGCAATTTCATAAATTTCGGACTATCTATTTGTAATCAAAAGCTAGCTACTTCTCCATATCAACCATTTAAAAAATCTAAATTTTATTATTAAACTAGCTGATATGCCCGGCCTTGCACGGGTGAAGTGTATATATTTATTATTTGAGGCATTTGCTATCAAAACCAGCTCATTTCATATTTTTCTGAAAACCACTTTTTTGCATATTTTGAAAGTTTAGAGGGTCCTTCATAACCTGGCGAAGGGATATAGCTCAAACCCAGCTCATTCCAACCCAATAAACTGGAAAAAACTACTTCACAACTTAATTGAACAAAAAAAACTGAAAAAAGTATGAAAAATCGTGTTTTTGCATCAAAGTCAGCTCATTCTAACCTAATTAGCGTAATTACACCCAAGGTAATGCAACTGAAAGGAAAATGAAAAACTAATCAAATTCTAGGTGGTTATACCTACAATTAAAAATTTAAAAAGAAATTTAGCTTCAGAACTGTGGACGTGAGAAGTTTTTTGTCTTTCCTGTAAAATTTCCAAAAATGGAATAAGCTGGTTTTGATAGCAAACGCCTCATTTTTAAGTTTTCCCAAATACATTACTAATTTTAGATAATCAGCATTTACCAATCATCCCGGTATCCTAGGCGTCTTTTTCATACTCCAGTCTTCCCGGTAACTTTTCCTATCCCGGTGTTCTTAGTAATTTTTCTTATCCCAGTGTTCCCAGATGGATTAAAATTCTTTCAGTTCTTAAGCAATATAATTTTTGAATGATTTACACATTTACATGGGAAAAATTAATCTAAAAAGTATTTAAAATTGCTTAGATCCCTTGATTAATCATATCTTCAGGAATTAACGTTTTCGGTAAAATTATTCAATAACTAAAGCTTATTCCATTTTGCAAATTAAGAAAAAAAATCAATATTTTCTAGTTGAAAGGGAGTTTTAATAGTTTTTTATTTGTTAACCAACTTTCTTAAAAGCTAAAATATTATCACCTTTTAATTTTACATCCTCGTTTCCATGGAGACTATTTTAACAACAATGGTATTCCATAAAGCTTTTAAAATATCTAATATAATAAAATCAAGTGTGTGTATATATGTGGGTGTGTTTGTCTTTTATACAAATCCACAGTTTTCTTTCGATCTGCACCAAACTTGGTATACCTACGTAAAAAAACTCCAGAAAAAACATAGGCTATGTTTCGAAAACTTTTAATGACCCCTTGACCCTCTTTTGACCCTTTTTATGGTCATTTTGCTGAAATAGCTTCATTTCCCCTCAAGAAGAGATCTGCTTACTCCATTGTTACAAAGAAAGTTTAATGCTAAACAACAATTTTTTAATAGAAACACTAGGTACAAATCTATTTAAAAATTATATTAATATTTTAAAAATCTATTTCAATGAAATTTAAAAGTTATGTATAGTTAAACATACTTTTATTTGACAGTTTATCTAATTTTTATATTTTAAAAGCTTTATGGAATATCATTGTTGTTAAAATGGTGTCCATGGAAACGAGGATGTAAAATCAAAAAGTGATAATATTTTAACTTTTAAGAAAGTTGGTAAACAAACCAAAAACCATTAAAACTCCCTTTCAACTAGAAAAGATTGATTTTTTTTCTTAATTTGCAAAATGGAATAAGCTTTAGTTATTGAATAATTTTACCGAAAACGTTAATTCCTGAAGATATGATTAATCAAGGGATCTAAGCAATTTCAAATACTTTTTAGATTAATTTTTCCCATGTAAATGTGGAAATCATTCAAAAATTATATTGCTTGAGAACTGAAGAAATTTTAATCCATCTGGGAACACTGGGATAAGAAAAATTACTAAGAACACCGGGATAGGAAAAGTTACCGGGAGCACTGGAGTATGAAAAAGATGCCTAGGATACCGGGATGATTAGTAAATGCTGATTATCTAAAATTAGTTATGTATTTGGGAAAACTTAAAAATGAGGCGTTTGCTATCAAAACCAGCTTATTCCATTTTTGGAAATTTTACAGGAGAGACAAAAAACTTCTCACGTCCACAGTTCTAAAGCTAAATATGTTTTTTAAATTTTTAACTGTAGGTAGAATTCGATTAGTTTTTCATTTTCCTTTCAGTTGCATTACCTTGGGCGTAATTACAATAATTAGGTTAGAATGAGCTGACTTTGATGCAAAAACACGATTTTTCATACTTTTTCAGGTTTTTTTTGTTCAATTAAGTTGTGAAGTGGTTTTTTTCCAGTTTATTGGGTTGGAATGAGCTGGGTTTGAGCTATATCCCTTCGCCAGGTTATGAAGGACCCTCTAAACTTTCAAAATATGCAAAAAAGTGGATTTCAGAAAAATATGGAATGAGCTGGTTTTGATAGCAAAGGCCTCAAATAATAAATTTATACTCTTCACCCGTGCAAGGCCGGGCATATCAGCTAGTAAAATTAGATAAAATCTCAAATAAAAATATGGTTAACTATATTTAACTTTTAAATTTCGTTGAAATAGATTTTTAAATTAGTATTATAATTTTTAAATAGACTTGTACCTAGTGTTTCTATTAAAAACTTGTTGTTTAGCATTAAGTTTTCTTTGTAACAATGGAGTAAACAGATCTCTTTTGGAGGAGAAATAAAACTATTTCAGCAAAATGACCATAAAAAGAACAAAAAAGGGGTCAAGGGGTCATTAAAAGTTTTCGAAACATAGCCTATGTTTTTTCTGGAGTTTTTTTACGTAGGTATACCAAGTTTGTGCAGATCGGAAGTAAACTGTAGATTTGTATACAGGGTGATTCTAAATTACGTGGACAAACTTCGCATGGAGGTAGAGGGGACCTAGACAAGCATATTTCGAATAGGAATGGGGGGGCGCATCCTTACCGTTTAAGAGCTAGGACCTAATGTAGTGCGAGCGCGCGCGTTTCAAGAGGCCGTTTTTAGAAGGCCCGTGTGACGAAACAAAACATAATAAAATGAAAAACATTATTGCATGAGGTACAGGAGTATCCGTACAACTTAAATCCTTAATGTGATAGAAATTGGACCACTTGCTAAACCGTGGGGTTAGTATTAAAACGTGCAATATTAATCTCTCAGTCAAACAATGGAGGTCCCTTAATGGTATTTAGAAAAATGATGATCGGGGAAGGAATTTTCAATGATTAAACAGTTTCAATGATCAATGTTACGATCATTGAAAATTCCTTCCCCAAACGTCATTTTTCTAAATACCATTAAGTGATGTCCATTCTTTGACTAAAAGATTAATATTGCACTTTTGAAACTCACTCCACGGTTTGGAAAGTGGTTCAAATTGTATCGAATTCATGGTGTAAGTAGTAGTAGGAACACTTCCTTACCTTATGCAATAATGTTTTTCATTTTATTATGTTTTGTTTAGTCACACGGGCCTATTAAAAACGGCCTCTTCAAACGCGCTCGCACTACATTAGGTCCTAGATCTTAAACGTTAAGGATGCGCCCCCCATTCCTATGCGAAATATGCTTGTCTAGGTCCCCTTTACCCCCCTGTGAAGTTTGTCCACGTAATTTAGAATCACCCTGTAGAAGACAAACAAACACACATATATACAAACATTCAATTTTATTATATTAGATAGCGAAAGAAAAACCTTAAAAAAGCATTTTTAGTGACATTTAATATTATAACACTTAAAGTAATGTTGGGTTATAATGACAATTATTTTCCTATGATGAGCAATATTTAATTTTGATTTTTGTTGTAAATAAAGATAAACTGATGTTTTTATTATGACTTAAAACCAATGATAAAAACAATACATTATTCTTTTAATTACGTTAACTAATTATCTAATTCATTCAATAGTGAAAATATTTATAGTGAAAAACATTTTTAATCATGCTTCGCGAAAGTATTAAACATTCATAAAGAATAAAACAAAATTTCCCCACTGAGACGTAAGAAAAGATATTTACTTTAAAACTAAACCACAAAAGAATATGCTTTAAAATAATATTTGAGAAAACTTTTCACCAAACAAAATTAATGAGTTCAATAAGAAAAAGCATAAAAATGTATTGTTAATGTATTGAAGATTTTTTTTGTTTAAAGAAAGGTTCTCTAATATAAACATACTAAAGCAAAGAAAAAATAAAAATGTTAGATCGGGAGACGGCTAATTAGAAATAATATACCTTAACCCCAACGAAATAACTTTGAATGCAAATAAATCATAATTCAAAATAATAAAAAAGAAACTCAACAAGGAATTGGATCTCTTTTGTTAATTCAAAATGGGATCAGATATATAAACCAGCTAATTCGTACGTATACGTTAGACTTTTTTTTGAAGTTTTGACTTCAAAAATCTATTTTCTGCTCATAATCTTAAGGACTTTAAATTAATTCCTTTCACTAAAATAATTTAAGATTTTTCCAGTCAGTAATTAGTGATTAAGGTCTGATGTACTAATAAGCATATTTTTTAAACAGTGATATTTTATATTCAAGTTAATAAAAAAGAGAGATAATTTTTATTGGAAATTAATTTTTGTTTATTATTCTGTTGATTTTGAATGTTTATATTTATTTGTAGACCCATTAGTTTTTTTTGCATCTTAAATATCTCTGTCTTCTTCTGACTGTACATCAAGGGAACGTGGCACTTTTTTAGTCAAAATCTTAAATTCATCGTTATTTGATACTTTTTGGTTTTAATAAATGTATTTGCTTTGTATTAAGGACATTCCAAATTGAAAATACCAAAACATAAAAATTTTAAGTTTAAAAAAAACTTCCATTTTAAGAGGCGTTTCTAAAATACGCCTCCTACGATAATAATACGTTTCCTACGATAATAAGGAAGTTGCATGTGTCAGATTTTCAAAAACAAACAAGTTTTCCGTATGGTTTTTTGTGTGGTAAAATGAAATATCTAGTCAATTTAAAAAAATTTACAGGTAATTAAATATTTTAATTTAAAAGTCGAGAAAAAAACACGTGACTGAAAACTCTTATTATTTAAAGATGTCAACAATCATAGCATGAACTCCATTGCTTTCCAACAATGTTTATTGTATGATGACGTCAACATACGATGATCCCAAACTCTTGGCGTTTTCGCGCGCTTTTAAAAAGTGGATTTTTGTTAATTTTTTCGGCAATCAAAAAATTTCTCGATCGGCTTCAAATTTTGGGTAGTTGCTTATTTTTGCAAGAAGAATCGATTAAAAAAATCATGCAACTTCCTCATTGACTTACGCTCATAAAATTTTGTATTTAAATACCTCAATCTATATACAACAAAAGTTGGTATCGGTTAAGGGTTTACTGTTTTAAGTAATAAAAATATTTTTTTCTTGTATCACTAACAAAAAAACCCCTAAAAATGCTAAAAATCAAAATAAGTATTATTATAAAAAAAATCTACCATGAATATCCAAAAACTCATACCAATTTTTGTTCAACGCTCTTCTAAAAATAATCAGAAAAAAATTCAAGAGATTTGGTGCAATAGATAAAAAGCCTTTAGCATTTTAAACAATGAAAAAGTGGTTCTGATTAAAAGGACTTTGAAGTTTCCATAACCTTAAGAAACCTTAATACTTTCATACATAAAATTAACTACAGCTTGTATATTTTTCAATGAAAAGTTTTGAAAATTTGTAGGATGATAGCCGAATGCAAATTTTTTTCGTAATTTTGTCGAAACAGAGGTACCGCGTCCCCTTAAATATCTTTTTAAATCTTAAAAACATGGAAATCGTTGATAGTTTTAAAAAAGTGTTTACTTTAAAATTATTATACAATTTTACTTCTCTATAAAGATTACCATTGAAACTAAAATTCAAACCATCCACCATATTAATATACAGATTAAAATGATAAAAATAATCGGGAAATATCAATTCACGGTATAATTACTGTTTAAAAGAAACAAATTGTGACAAAAGCAGTACTCTTCAGAAATAGAGTTCAAATAAGTTATGAGATAATTTTAAAATTAAAATGAATTTTAAACCTTTGTAAAATGATGAGTACTGAAAATATTTTCTGGATCTTAAAATCGTTTTAAGCAGAATAAAAGATATTTGGATGCAAAATTTCTTACATTTTCACATAAAAAAACAAATCTTAAATTACCCATGCACCAAACTCAAATAAAGTAAATATTTATATAAATTGGTAAACGTCAGGTTTTTGCTTTTCGTTTAATTAAAACAGTTTTGGCCAAGTCTATCAAGTTTATAAGGAAAATAAAAAGTTCACGCTTAAAAGGTAAGATGTGTCTCAATATTTTGTAAATCTAAACGAAGTTGGTTATACATTTTGGGAACTATATAAAAAAGTGTTTGCAGTATATACCTTTTGGAGAACGGGTGATTATATAAATTTAATTTTCTCTTCTTTGCGAAACACTATATATTAAATTACTTATATAGATTTATTTCGATGTAAAAAAAGTGCAATTCGGAATAAGAAATTATATTTTAAAGGCAATAATTTTAATTTTCTAAAACTATAAGTGTTACGATGAATGACTTGGTCTCAAAATTTAATAAATTTATTTTGAATGGAAACGGGTGATAATAAATTAGATTTATTTTCACCACCCCAATTAATGATACCATAATTTAATAGTGAATAAAACCAAGAATGATACGGTATTTTTTAGAAATTCGTTTGTGTTTTATTTTTTTAGTCGCGAAGCTTAACCGAAAAAATTAAGAGTTACCAATTGACCAAGGAGTGTTTCAAATTTGTTTCATTTAAACAACAGAACGGCTCTAAAATAATGCCAACTTGGCTACCGTTAAGGTCTTTCGCAAAAGTCAACTCTAGGAGACAAATGTTTTTTGTAAGATTTTCTACTATACCCGCATAAGTAGAAAGAAATAGAATCCAATCTCTGTCTAAGTTAAATAGTGGATAAGTGTATAAATACAAATTTACATACAGAATTCTTTGTTACCAGGGGGTTAAATTTATCCATAGAGTTTTTTCAGGTGACGTCACGACCATTTATTTTCTTCCTTGCTGTAGGTCAAACAGTCTGTTGCTAAGGCCGTTGCTAGGTGCGTCGGTATCTGTTGCTGTCATGTGATTGCAAATGCTCCAATAGAAGCATTCCATAACCAGTTATTTTCTTTTAACTGCTGTAAGTCAAACAATCTGTTGCTAAGGCCGTTGCTAGGTCCGAGTCATGTGATTGAAAATGCTCTTTAGGATCATCCATCCACAACAATGGTTCCCAACCTGTGGTCCCTTTTTAACTTAAAACTTTTTGCCTCAAACTTGCTTTATATTTTAAAAAATTGTATACAAACATTTTGAAGTAAAAAGACATTAATTTATAATCAAACAAAATTAAAAAGCTAGTAATATGGTTAATATTCCCAAGTCAAGTTTTCCGTGCATCTCCTTTCTTAATAGCTTTGATTTGAAAATAATTATTTTACCTAATTCTGAATTAACTGAAATCTTTGTTTACGTCTTAAGATTATTTGGTATATCGTACTGAAAATTTCCTGTATTCATCTTTAAAGTTATAAAAATGATATCTCACTCCCTAGATAAAAGGGGGGTCTGGGGGCTCTCCCCTAAGAAATTTTTTAAACTTTAACATGTTAAAAAGGTATTTTAGGCTACTTTTACTTGGGTTTTATTAATGTATTTACCCATAATAATGACTCAACGCCCCTTTAAAAAAACTCAACGCCCCCTTATTCTCTAATAACGCCCCCAATTTCTTTTCAACTCATCTGCGCCCCCTAGAAATCTTCAACGCCCCCCCAGGGGGGCGGTACATCCTACTTTCGGAACCACTTTGTTAGACATTGGCCTGTAAAGGGGATCAGTAGCACACAAAAAGTTACAACTGAAGAAATTGAAAACCTTTTAGACCTGGCCGTTCCAAATTTCGCATAAGATTCAATAGCTATCTCTGGCGAATTAGGACTGACAGGGTTAAACTATCATATGTTTATACTTCATTTAATTCTAAGGTAGTATTTCGTTTTTATAGGTAACTCGCAATCAAAATTGTTATCAAATTATTTACAAAGAAGCGATTTGAAGAAAGAAATATTTCGGTAAATAAGAAAGTGTTCGGAAAAAAAATGGGGGTCAATGATTGTGAGTTTCAAAGATTCAACCATCATATAAAGAACAAAAATTACTAGCTCTCTTGAGATAAAATTATTACCTCTTAGTAGTTATATTTATAAATATTTCAGAAATATGAATTTTAAGGCTTTATTACGAAAAAAACCCTTTCATCTTGATTTCTGAGGGGTGAAGCATTTTAAATTATGAAGGGCGTTCCGTTAAGGTTCCGATTTTAAGCTCAGTGAACCGTGGACATTTATACGAGTAGGGAACAACACAGATCCATGAATCCACCAATCAACGAAAGGGTATTCATTTTTACACGAATCAAAATTTCAAAAGCGGACTCACCTGGTGTGGAACATGTTCCCTCCCGGGACATTCGATTCGAACGAATTTGGGCGGGGGGATTATTAGGAGAGAGACTCAGAGAGCGAGAGAATATTATTTTTAGCGTTTCTCGTTTGGCGACGGTTATTAATTCGGCTTTGCACCGGGATAAAAATACTGCGCGGGAGAAGTTTTCGAAGGATGGGAATGAGATTCATTTCTCGCTTATTTGTTTATTTCCGTGGAATTCCAGGGTCGAAAAAGCTCTCTTCTTCGATTTTTTTATTATTAAAACTTCGAATTGAGATGGAGTGTTTTAGCTCCCCTGGTGACTCGATTTTATGGTTTGTACTTGGAAATATAAGGGCATATTGTGTAGAGTGTCCATAAAACATCTCCAGCAATCGTATCAGTAATGAAATACAGCTAGAGTTACTAGAATGGAATGCATACTCACCACTTTAATGTGTGAAACACATTTCTTATATAAATTATTCCATTAGATCCAATCATCCGATAGCTTTCGTAATAAAATTAAATTAAAAATTGCAATTGTAAGCAATTTAGAAATAAAAATTGTTAAATTTGGTTACCATGAAGGTTGTAACTTATTAAATGAACTAATTTTTGGAAAATTACTTTTTAGCTCTGCTGACATGTATACCAGGGTGTCTAAAGTTTGGTGCCAAACTTTACATGCAGGTTTGTCATGCCTTGACAAAATAGGAATTCATGTCCGCAATTGTAAACTGTTTCCGCTAGGGTACAGAACACCCTTTTTAAAATACACAGAAAAATCATCATCAAAATAAATGTATGTGTTTTTTTAAATATTGTGTAATTGAAAATTAAATTTGGCTTGAAACTAAATTTAATTTTCATAATAATTAATAAATTTAATTTAATTTTCCTCATTTTTCTAAATAAATATTTAGGAAGCATTTCCAATTTTCCCACCAAAAATCTATAACCATTTGCCAACCAATCTATAATCTTCAAAATATTGAGACATATTTGACATTTAAGCGTGAACTTTTTAATTTCATAATAAAGTTGAACGACATAGACTACCGTTATTTTCAGATTTAAAACGAAGCAACTGTAACTAAAATTACCAGATTTTTGTCAATTTTGTTTATCATTAAATCTTTGTTATTTGCATTGCATTTTTATAATTTTCAAATTTAAAACTATGCCTTCAGTTATTTACTGTTTTTTAGCATGTGTGTTTTTTTCATATATTTATCTTACATTTATTTTCGTTCAGTTAAATTTTATTAATTGTATTAATTAAATTGAAATTTATCTGTCACCTGAATGGGAAAGTCGGTGACGTATACGTTTTCTTATTTTTTGTATTTATTTTTTGTACAAAAGCTTATTATTCTAACTTCAGCTAAAAAAAATCTTAAAAACCGCCATTAAATCAGGTTACCGATACATTTTTGACACCGATCATGTTGGCACGAAGGGTTACCGTACTTAAGTTCTCTCTATGCGTATTATCTCTAGATGCTTTCTTAGCCAGGTAGCGAAAAGCGGCGAAAAGCGTTTCTCTCAGGAAAACAAACAAGCCGAAGACGTTCTGTGGAATTCTACAATAAAGATAGTGTGCTGCGAAGGGTGTTGGAAAATAAGTTCTTAAAAACCATTGAAGCAAAATATGTGTTGAGTTTTTTGAAAGAAAATCCCTCATTTGAAAGCAGATTTAACTTTCTCCTTATTGTCGAGGTTTCTAACTGTTTAAAATACTGTGATCGTCCTTCAGGTTAAGTCACAGCAATCCTAGTGACGAATGTAAAATGCAAAAAATATGACGTCATGTCCCATGAAAACTTAACTACCGAATAATACCGCGTATAAGGCGAGGGTTATACACTTTTTACTCGAAAAATTACCCTAAAATTCGAAACCCACTTATAAGTCCAGTGAATATTTACCACGATCGAAGAAGAAAATTCTCTCTAGTGCGGTAATTACTGAAAATGATGATGAAGAGCGCATCCTGGTATCTCAATGACTGATGGCGAATTCCACGAACTTTCTAGAACTCTTATTCAAACTGACCTAGATAAAATAATTTTAATTATATATTTTTTGTTTCTACTTTATATATTGGTAACCAATATGTTTTTTAATATAATGGTGCGGGGCTACCACGAAACTTAATAATTCTGTTGATGTTTTCAAACGCTTTAGATCAGCATATAGGCCGACTACCCCCTTTTGAATAGGAAATTTTTTTTTAAATTCACAGCTTATTCGCCATGTTTAGAGCATCTGACTGCAAAAACTGGGGTTTGAATCCCCGTTTGGTATGGATGTTAGTTTCCGTACTCGTGTGTGATGAATGAATGTGCCCCCTCCTGTAGAAAGGGGTTGTGCGAGCGAATAGTGTTGTGGCACGGGTAGCAGTACCTCACCTTCGTGGCTCTGGTTCTCAGGTGCCCGCTGGATAACGCTGAGTAGGCAATTTAGTACCCCCTGTTCAAAAAAATCATTCCACGGTGTGCGCATACATGTGCACTTGATAATTTTAACATCTTAATGTGCAAACATTAAAATAAGAGTCTTCACGTTTTCCATAAACCTTTTTCAGCGTAAACTGTATGTTACGTTATAAAAACTTTTCATTTTATTTTTCGTTATATAAATCAATATTTCCTAAAATGCTATGAATCACATGCAATCAATTTGTTGAAAAAAACTAAAACTCATCAATAATAGATTAATTCTTAGCAATTTCAAACTGCTTTTTTAATTCTTCCTCTAGAAATAAATTTCTAAACACTTTGTGAAAAGTTTTAAAAAGGTATTCAATCCCTGGTTAATCTCTAGAAAATCTAATAAAAAAACTAGTATCTTAGTTTTTTATTGACTTCAAAACCCCTTTCAACATTGACTTCTGCTAAAAACGTCTAACACTGAACCTTACGATTCTAAATCATCAACATCAACAATTTATCAACCTACACAAAGGGACACTTCTCTTAAAACGACGAAACCTATCTCCGTCAACTACAGGAAATAGACCTAAAGCGCGAGTCCATTACTGGACCAACCTCTTTGAAGAGGATATAATCAAATCAGCATACAGCACAATCGTTTTCAATGGGTTCTAATCGCTACGGTGCAACTGGGAAGGCTTCTAAATCGCCAAGGTTGTAATGAGGTTAGTAGTAGTCCTACGAGGCTTTGTAAATGACTATAATAGTTCAAGCGACTCTGTGAGATTCTATGCATGGTATGTAACAATAACTTTAATTGAGTTTATTTTTGTTTTCTTCGAACTCAGCATTAGAGCAAAGAGCATTAGGCAAAGAGCGAATTAATTTTTAATTTAAACCTTTTTACTTTTAATAGTAGAGATGAGGCCGAGGTAGGTTGGCATAGTTTTTTTCATACAAATTGTTATGAAACTGAGTGAGTCATTACGGCAGTATAAATGGAGTAAGTTAATATTAATGCAGTCAAACATTCACTGAATATAAAAAAATAAAAACACTTTTAAATAATAAAAAATAGCTTAGTTTACAGCACAAAGAATGTAAGGCAAATTAACTTTAATTTAAAATTAAATCGAAAAATACTATGAATGGACATCGATTTCGCTAAATTAAAGGGGTATATGTTTCTTTTCCTCTTTCCACTTATGTCTAGAGCGAAGCTTGGGGAATTTTTTAAGTTTAAAAAGACAATTTGCCATTATTTGTGGACTTGTTTCCTTTTTTAAACTAACGAATCAATTTCAGTAAGGAGTTGAACCCCCATGTACACGAAAACCTTCTCTAAATCACTATGGTATTCCTTATATGGGGAAAAAATCCCCCCGGAGACATCGCTTCATTTTAAACATTTTAAAAACAACAACAAATCCATGATTTTCCTGGCCGGCTTCCAAAGCGCCGCAATGCAGGCACAAGCCCGCTTCTCGCCACTTTGCATCCTCTGTCGTCCAGAATGCGAATAAATGAATGAAAATGTCGCAGACCGTCTTCAGATATCGATTCAGACGCGCCTTAAAATGTGATAATGTGTATAGAGAAAGACCGAAAAGCCGAGAGAAATTGGCGGCACTTAGCGTTAGCACGTGTATCGATTCATAATTGAATACTGAGATCATCATTTTATGTAGAACAGATCTCCATTAGAGGTAAATATGGACTGTGTAAGTTAATGCGATTTTTAGAGGATCGATTTTTATCATTCGATAAGCATGAAGTCTAAAAAACCCAGGTTTAAGAAAAAAAACCCTGCTTAACAAGTGGAAATTTTATCGTATAATGTCAAAATTTTTATTGGGAATTCAGGAGCTCATTTAGAATGTAGAGAGAACACACTCATAAAAGAAGCAAATCAAATCAAAATTTATTTTTACTAATCTATACATAATTGAGGCCAAAACAAAAAAAATACAAGGGGAAAACGACAAAAATAAACATATGAGACACCAAGGAGTCAAATTGACACAGGTGACCGAAAATTATACATCAATGGGTTTTCAAGAAAAGATTGAAAGAAAAGAAGTTTAGATGATTAAAATAATAAAAATACGGGTAACCTCAAGGCATAAATCTAATATTGATTATAAATGATGGTGAGGTACTGTAGGGTGAGCTTCAGATTACACTAGTCGACAAAATTAAACTTTTTTTCCCAAACAAAAATGAGATTGGGTATTTCCGACTAATTTCAGGGTGTAGAATTCAGATATAGGGGTGAAAAAGCTGCAGCACGTACAGTTTTTTTTTTACAAATATGGCACCAGTACTGTAAGAAACAGACAAAAGCGTTGAAAACACTCATTTTTAACTGTTAATCTCATTATTTTAGCATAAAATACTATCATAATTAAGATTATATACATGTTTCAGACAATATAAAACTAAAAATCAATAAGTATTCATTAAATACGATGCGATTTAAACTCTTTTTGTCTCTTAAGTGGGGTTATATCTCCTGTTTCAATGAACCAAGAGCTGTAGCCCAAAATTGATATTTCTCAGTGACCTATATATCAAGTTAAGGTCCTAAGGGAAAAGGGAATCTTTACCCTTGTTTATGATTGAATATATACAGTGAGATTTTCCGGAAATAAGTTCAAACGTGGATGTAAAATAAGAATTTTGAGTGATGCTCAACAGTCTATGGCTTGATAAGACTAAAGAGAACCTTATATTGGGAATAAAACATTTTTATCGGTCCTATTTTCTAAAAATCATCTTACCACTCTCCTAAAAACCATTTCCTAGCTGATAATGCGTTTTTCTTAAATTTTCCTTGTCGTGAATTCTTTTTTAATCAGAGGTTCACCCTGACTTTGTATTTGCCTTCACTAAAGGACGAAACCAGTCCTTTTAAATACTTTTTAAAACATTTTTTCTGAATTTTTCATTGATATTAAACAACCAAGATAATTTGAATGTCTTCCCCATACTATAGGGATAGTAATTTGCATAGAACTACTGTTGACTCTTACGCACTTAATAAGAGCCACATTCTAACTTCTGCAACACACATGAGAAGCCCATATTTCATTTAAGTCACTTATTCGGACCCAAATCAGTGGGGGAAAACGTTTTCCCACCTTTTCTGTTAAATATCACCGTTGAATTATAATTGTACCGTACCCAAATTTAGCAAAACAAATTGTGCATAAATGTGCAAAATCTACACTGAAAACTCGTCAATTTTCAAAATGAACTGCAGTTCAAAAGCATAGCTACACTTTTAAATGAATGTCTACATACTGGGATAATAGAAATAAATTAATTGGATAGGATTGCATGGTTGCTATTGAACAAAAATGACACTTAAAACGCAAAAATTAAGAAAAAAAAGCAGAAAATCGAAAATTTTTGTTACACAAAAATGGGACGTGATGGAACTTTTTTACTTGCAGATATTTGAATAACTATATGAATTAGTAACAAAAATAGTAATTTGGTTGTTGTTAGGAAACCACTGTCCACTAGTGTTATCTTATTTAGTGAGCATATGTTTTAAAAATATTGTTCAATGTCAACTATTGAGTATACAAATAATTTTAAAAGCTTTTTAAATTTTAGAGGAGATTTTTCTTATTTAATGTGATTAGCCAAGCTATTGAATAGTTTTTTTAAAAAAAGATAAGAATAAGTGTTTTAAGAATCGTTTTGTAAGAAGTATATTAACATGCTCAAAAATATTGTACAGTTGAAAAACAATGATGTTGAAAGTGGAAAATGTCTTAAAAACCACTTAAGTTGACAATTAGTTGGCATTCGTAGATTAGCCAGGCGCAAATCTCGCTAATGTAACTTTATTGGCTCAAATTACTCTTTAAACATTAAAAATATTGTAAGAAACACTGTTAGTGGAGATATTAATTGCATTATAATTTGATATTTGCTTATTTATGAGAATACTCGGCACTTGAGCCGGTAAATCCTATAGTAGCCCTTCATTCTAACGTAGACTAGTTTTTGTAACCACTAACAACCATATTTCCAGCCATCCACGTCAGTGTTAACATCTAATGCCCACTACCAGAAATAACTATGGATAAAGGATTGGTAAAACATTTAAAAACGAGCAAGAAGAAAAAGGAAGATATAAAGTTGGTTTGTTTTGATTTACACAGATGGTGAACTTTGATTATGAACATTTTGTTAAGAATCTTTTATATCTCTTTTGAAGGCAAATTTAATACTAATAATACAAAATGAGTCATTAATTCATCAGTGTTATATGTCCCACTCTCATATTGTCTTTCAGAATGTAAAAGTTGAAAAATGCATACTAAGTAATCGTTTTAAATACTTCACTTGAGACTACGAGTAGTGATTTTATAGCTATACTATACTCTGTTCATTTAGAATTGGCACCTGAGAAATATTGCTTTCCCCCACGCCAGAAGCGTAACCATAGTTACGCTCTTCGCGCAGCCAATAGTAAGTCTTCTTCGTCACTTTGACGAGGATAGTTGCTATGGTTACCGATCGGTGGTGGGGGAAGGAAATATTTTTAGGGGCCAGTTCAAAATGAGCAGAGTATATTATACTGGAGTTATCCCTGTTTGAAACTTTCCAATATCAAATCGTTTATCGTTTATTATTATCATAAATCGAATATTGTAATCATTCTACTCTTGGAAAAAGTGATCACATTAAGCGGAGTGGGCTGTGTATTCTAAGTGAATAAATCTTAAAGAGAAGTTATTTGACCTCATAAAACGTTACGTCACTTTTGTTATGCAATTTTATGGCGCCAATAGAAATTAAGCTGGTTTGTATCAAGTCCTGTCGGCGGGTGCCTTCAATCAAACATCTAAAAAAGTAAACGCGCAAAAATTTGCCAACACCTGCCAGGTAAGAGAGCTCCCGAACAAGCCTTGGCAAACCGAACCGAAAACATTTCCGCAAAAGGTTTTCTCCGATTCAAAAAGAAAATTGTTTTTCTAACGGCGAGCATCGGAACAAAGAGTAGTACTACGCCCGTCTGATTAATTAGCCTTGACGAGGATGGAAAAGAACAACTCCAAAAAAAGAAAAGAAATACGAGGAAGAAATAGAACAAGGGCACTCATGGCCGAAGAAGAATTCGTTCTGATCGGCGATAGGGGTGTTCTCTTTCAAGAAAATGTGTTCTGCGAAATTAGGAATTGTATATTTAACTACAGCCGCGCTGAAAAAGAAAATGGCGCTGTTCTGAGTAGAATGCTTTTTTAAGAAAGTTCTATGAAGATAAAACCGAGGATTTTATTTCTGACTTACATTTATTCATATTAATTACCAGTTATAATCTAAACGATCTTTGCATTTAGATTATTATCTCTATTCTAAAAAAGTTTTTGTTGAATTGTTTCAAGAGAAAGACTTTTTAATTGAATCGTTAGTTTGAAGGAAGGGAATAAGACCAAAAATCAAGTTTTGAGAAAATCGAAAAAAACTGTATAAGTAATGGAATTTTCATTGTATAACCACCAAATTTTTACTGGAAGTTCAGAACCCTATTTAGAAAACAGAGCAATCATCAAAACAAATATAAGTGTATTCAAAAATATTTTACAGCCAAAATAAGTTGATGGACTTATTCCCTTCTTCCACCTTAAGAAATTTTTCTGATGAAAAAATCTTTAAAAACCCTTAAAATCACATTTAAATTATATTTCTCCTTAGTTTACACCACAAAAGGGTGAAATAAAAAGAATAAGACAAATGAAATTCAAAATTATAGTGAAACTGGGTTATTAAAGCAGTATCAATGGAGTGAGTGAATATGAATGGAGTCAAACATTCCCTACATAAAAAAAAGTTTGAAAAACATTGAAATTAAGAGAAAATTTTATTTTAACTTTGTTTACAGCACAAAGAATATGAGGAGAAAGAAAAATTAACTTTAATTCCAAATTAGCTTAAAAAATACAATGAATGGACATCGATTTCACAACTTCAAAGGGCGATATCTCCCTATAGGGGTTAGTTATTGTTCCCCTCTTTTCACCCATGTGTAGAGCAAAGCTTAGAGATTGTTTTGAGCACAAAAAGTCAATTTGTCATTTTTTGGACTTATTCCCTTCTTCAAACTGACGATTCAATTAATGATTCGTATAACACAATTTTGGTATCAAACGGATTATTTTGAAGATAAGTGATAAGCCATTAGAATTTCTAAAAAAAATCTCAATTTAAAATATTCCCATTTTATTAGATGTGATATTGTCAATCACAATTAATTTGTTTTGTGAGGTCGGCGGGAGAGGGCGCCACCTTTCCTGCTGAATTGATTGCCGCCAGAGGGCTGATTCCTCAGATCAGCGGTTCACACGGGGCTTCGTCGGACGGGTTGTCTTCACCGAGATGAGATCCTGATAAGGAGGAGTCTTCTGCGCTTGCGGATCGTCACATTGGTTGTCGTCAACGGCAGCTGATCAATTGTGTGTTGTCATCACCATGAGCTGCGTTTTTGAGTAGGGGCCGAATGCAGCAACGTTCTGCGACGTGCTAAAGAACCGTATTTCACCTAATAATGATCGCCCAAGAACGCCTGCTCCCGAGGTGGCGTTCTACGGCGATCGGGGTATCGTTATCCTCCTGATTGGTTGAACGCGCAGAGCGCGGGAAAGGCAGGATACAATCAAATGCACGTTGTTCAATGACGTAGTTCGTGACGTTCTTGAAAACCAATCAGCGGCATGCTGGAAAAATGACTCAGGACAACGATAGTTGAGTTGTTTTGGAAGTAGGATTTGACCGGTCCCAAAATCGCCGCAGAACGTAGCTGCATCCGGCCCTAGGGCTGGTTGCACTCAATACCTGTGGTAGACCTGGGGCTACGTGTGATGTTTTGGTGGACTCCCTCTTCCGTCGTCCGGCTATATGCCACTTTTTAAACTTTTAATTTATTTACAGTGTGTTTTCAGTGTATTAATAAACCTTCTTTTTGGTAAATCTCCATCGTCATTTTTTGATCATGCACATCATTGTTCATGGGGTTGTGCGGGGCGAGTGGTTCCGGGGGCAGGGTGCCGATCGCTCTAGCATATTAGATTTCTGATAAGGTTGCAGTTACATAGCAAACAACCAGCCAACAAATAAATATCCATCAATCACAACGACCACAATTGACGCTATCTTATGTTATATATTAAAATAATTGGGTTTTTCTTTCCGCCGGCTGCCAGGCCGAACCCCTCAACCGATTTCGAAAAACTCGGTCACGATCGAAAGCTTTCCACCCCTAGATGAGCCCATTTTAGGTCGCATTTCTCCAAAACCTTCCATTTTAAAATTATGCGTTCTTTTCACTTTTCTGTAATGTTAACTCTATGGAGAGGTTCCGTTCCGCCAGCCGCCAGGCCGAACCCCTGAACCGATTTGGACAAACTCGGCCTTGATCGAAAGCTTTCCACCCCTAGATGAGCCCATTTTAGGTCGCGTTTCTCCAAAACCTTCCATTTTAAAATTATGCGTTCTTTTCACTTTTCTGTAATGTTAACTCTATGAGGGAGTTTTCCGCCGGCCCCCAGCCCGAACCGATTTGGACAAACTCGGTCTTAAACGAAAACTTTCCACCCCTAGATGAGCCATATTTAGATGTAATTTCTGCAAAACCTTCCATTTTAAAATTATGCGTTCTTTTCACTTTTCTGTAATGTTAACTCTATGGAGAGGTTCCGTTCCGCCGGCCGCCTGGCCGAACCCCTGAACCGATTTGAACAAACTCGATCTTAAAAGAAAGCTTTCCACCCCTATATGAGCCAGTTTTAGGTCGCATTCCTCCAAAACATTCCATTTTAAAATTATAAGTTCTTTTTGTTTTGCTCTAATGGTAAGTCTATGGAGAGCTTCCGTTCCACCGGCCGCAAGCCCGAACCCCTGAACCGATTTGGACGAACTCGGTCTTGAAACAAAGCTTTCCACCCATAGATGAGCCAATTTTAGGTCTCATTCCTCCAAAGCATTCCATTTTTTAATTACAAATTTATTTCAATTTGCCCCATTGTTTTTAGTCAATATTTTTACCAACACAGGCAAAACGTCCTTGAAAGAGCGTGAAGAAAATCTACATTGAAATATTTCAAAGTTTTGACGGTTCACTAGATTTATCCCAAGATACTAGAGCCGTATTGAATTCATAAAAAATTATGGTATATGTATGTTTGATTGAAGTATTTCGTCTTTCCCCCTTTACACAGAAGGGGATAAATATTTAGCTTCAAACAATGAGACAAATAAAAATCAAACAATAATTTAAAGTGGAAGGTTTTGGGAGGATGCCACTTAAAATGGGTTTATATCGGGGTTGTAAGATTTCATTTAAGAACAAGTTTGTACAGATCCGGTTCGGTGGATTGGGCTGACAACCGGTCAAAATAAAATGACAATTATTTCAATGTAATAAATTTGTGACAATGCCATGTGAAATCGGAGACAAAACCCCTTTCGAAGATAATGAATTAAAACTGTATATTTAATGATAGGGAATGAATAAATACGAACAGGTAGTAACGAGCGAATCTCGCTTCAGCGCCAAAGAAGGCTAGCTGTAAAACCCGGCTTTGCCAGGTTGTAACAGATAGTATTTTATTATCCTTCAAATTAGTTTCTCACGTCTTAAATATGTACTTTAGAATGTCTTTCAGAGCGGTAAAAGTGTTATAGTTAGAAACTTACAAATACTATACTATTAAGCTCTAGAATTGCATACATTTTGCGTAAAATTTGTATAAATTTTAGTCTGGTAATCGAAATTAATTGTTTGTAAACTATTGTATATGTATTGAAGTGCTAGGTAGGTTTTGTCTTTAATTATTTTGTGAATGGCTTTAAAAGTATTGTTTTTAACAAGTCTGGTTTGAAAAGAATATAAATGTTAAAAAAAACTGTAGATGAAATATAATGAGTTACTAGCTACAATATTTTAAATTTAAAAAATTCATTGTATTGGTGAACTTTTTTTCAAAATATTAGTTACAAAAACATACCACAGGCTATTTTTAAAGGAAAACATGTTGATTAAACTATTGATTTTGAACCTATAAATATTCTAACTCATAAGATAGTGTTATTCATAGAGATGACCTGTGACGCATGTTGGAAAGTTTGTTGACGTTTTTTATGCTAATTGTTTTTTTTTACAAATGTTTTATAAAGTTCTGTGAGCAGGGTTTTTTGAAGATTGTGAAGTGATCTGAAAAGTTCCTGCGTAAGCAGTTTAAGACTGTTGGTGAGCCAAAGCAAGCAGGGGCGGTAGCTCCCTTGTGAATTAAAAAATTTAACTTTCATTAAAAACGCTTCAACAACAGTCACCACTAAATTATCTAAAATTAATACTAATATATTTTTAAATTAGAAAATTTTATATCATCAGAGGGTAATCTTTAGAATCTCTATATTAAAAAGGTGAAGGTGTTGCTTCCCTTTAATTTTTTTAAATAATATACTTACGACAAAATCTTATTGTAAGAAATTAGTAAATAATTCCAAAATTTTATACTAGCGTATGAGATATAGAACCATATTACGCATAATTATTAATAGGCTTTTAATTTTTAACCATTGGATTTTTAGGTTTTGTCAATTTTATTCTTTAATTTCTTTCTTTTAATTTGTAAATAGTAGTTACAAATGTAGAGCCAAATTTACACTAACAAATTAATAGGCTTTTGTGGATAAACACACAAAAGGAGAAATCACAACTTCTTAATAAAAAAAAATTGAGAACTTATTTGTTTGCTATTTGCTTGTTTTTTTATTTAAAGGAACTTTAACCAAGATTATCCATATTCACTATTGTAAAAATGTGAAAAATTATTTCCTCATTAATGTGAAAGACCAACCAATTTTCTCAGTTTGAATTATTCCTCTCCATTTAGACCAGGGGTTCCCAAACTTTTTTGGCCCGTGGAGCCCCCAACGACATTTTTTGTACCCCATGGACCCCTGCTTTAGGGACCATTCTAAAAGTAGCTGAAAATCTAATGTTTATTACTTTACATATTTTTAAACCAAGCATAACTTTTGTACTCTTTCAAGTGTTCCTTCGTGCATTGATAAGCATTTGATTTCACACTTTTACATATTTTTTTGCCATTCATATGGTGGTCACAATATTTTTAAGGAAATTGTAACTATCAAATATTGAAAAAGTTGGAAATAAAAACAAATCTAAACTTTTAATATCACTCACTTCATTTCATGACACAAAAACTTAATTTTAACAATAAGTTTTGGTCGCAAGCGTGTCTTGTGAATGAGTTATTCATTCTCCAAACCATAAAACTTCAGAAATAATTAAAATTAAAAAATGGCTTGTTAACAAAAAACTTTTATTTAAGTTTAACTATGAAAGGAAATTAAATTAATACATTAAAGAATTTAAGTTTTAATTTATGACACTGAAAAAAGTTTTTGCAATAAAAAATGGTTTTTATCATACATTAAAAAATATGTGTAGTCACATATGATGTTGAACAGCATTTATAAATTTTGAAAATAAATTCATTAGGTTTTCCATAGCAGAAAAAAATACTGATAGTGTTTTACCAAAGTAGAGAATCGTAATGAAAGTACAATTGTAAAAAGCGATTATCAACATTAAATATTAACTAACTGATATTTAAAAATTAGTTTAAAAATCAATTTCCCGTGGTCCTCTGAAAGTGACTGTGGACCCCCAATTTCATTTTCATGCCCGTGGACCCCCTGGAAGTCACTGTGGCCCCCTGGGGGTCCATATGGACAACTTTGGGAACCGCTGATTTAGACGAAACGGACGGATTATAATTTCTGTTTCACTTTCTTTTTTGATGAATTACAAAAGAAAACATCTGCTCCTATTTTGATTGCCAAGTGACAGGCGGAAACGTTTCTTTTACTACCGATACTTGCGTATGATAAAAAAGTGTCGAGTATGATTATACTCTTTTCATTTTGAATAGGTGCCTGAGTAGATTTCCTTCCACCAGCACTAACTTGGTAACCATGGCAATTATCAACGGCAAAGTGGAGAAGAAAGCTTACTATTGGCTGCGCAATAAGGGTAACCATGGTTACGCTTTTACCAAGGAGGAAAGAACTGTTTCTCAGGCGCCAATTCAAAACGAACAGAGTATAGTTCCGAGAAACTCTGTATAGTAGGGTTATGATTCTGATACTTTTTTTTAAATATTTAAAAACCTGATGTTGCATTAGATGAATTTTTTCCCGTATGTTAATTATATGGCATTATTTTCTTTGCATGGAGAAAAAACCTTGCGCACTCAACATCATTTCACTTTCTCATATACCACACACCACCACCTCAATCATACATTACCTAACTTAAGAGCTCTCAGGCTTTAAAATATGCCTTAGCAAAAACTGGATATTATGGTTATGATTTTTTTTTCAGATTTAAAAGCCTGTGGTGGTAAATGATGAGTATTGGTCCATAACTCTCGGAAATAACTTTTATTTTTGAAAACTGTGAAAAAGCTTGCGCACCTAAGGAGATTTTGCATAGGGCGGAAGCATAAATTAGAGGGGTTAATAAAATTTTATTTGAAGCGGAATATTGCAAAAAGTAAATAATAAAAAAAGGTTTAAATTTGTAAATATTAGTTTATAAACTTGCTTCTTAAGAATTCGTCGCTTTTATAAGTGTTTCGAAGTTCTTCCATCAGCTTAGCAGACCACTCGGCCGCCATACTGGATTGATACCCCACCAAAGCCTTTCTAAATTTTCCATGCCCTCCGGTCTCAGTGGGCATATATAGAAATATATTTTGCGAGGGAGCCAAAATAATTTCTTAGCCTCTCCCACCTATGTATATTTAATAAGTCTAATGAAGCTTTTCAGAAAATTTTTAGGTAGAATTTGCATGTTAAAGAACTAAATCAAGTTGTGAGTAATTAAGTTCTAAGTACCAAGGGGGGTCTGGGGGTCCTCCCCCATCAAATTTTCCGAAATTTGACTCTAGGAAGCAGGTTTTTAACTAGTTTGGTACTCTAGTTGGGAAATTTTGGATATAAATTTTTAGGTAAGATTTGCATTTTGATGAACCTAACGTAAAAAAAGTTTCAAATATAAGCGTTCTAAAACCAAAGGGATCTTGGGTCATCCCCAGAAAAGGTTTTGAAATTAGACTCTAAAAACAGGGTTTCAACTTGGTTTTGATACATACTGGTCCAGATTTCAGACATAACATTCTCAGATAGGATAATAGTATCAGATTTTGATAAACTTCTTTTCTAAAAAAGTTTTTTTTAAATTTTCCCCCTGGGGGCAATTTGGATGAAAATTTTCAAATTGCCCCCCTAGAAAATGATATTGCCCCCCTGTGGGCGTGCACCCCACGTTGGGAAACCTTGATTTACATCAATGTATCCAGTATTTTCAATGGCGCAAATTAAGACCTAAGAGCACTTAAGTTAGTAGATGCATATTTGAGTAGATGGTGTGTGATTGCTATATATGAGAAAGTGAAATGATGTTGGGAGCGTAAGGTTTTTTTCTCAGTAGGTACAAATAAATTAATGGCATAAAACTAACGTATGGACAAAAGTTCATTGAATGCAACATCAGGCTTTAGAATAATTTAAAAAAAGTCTCAGAATCATAACCTTACTGGATATAGGAACCATCAGGCCATTGATGTGCCTCGATCCAGCATGGTGGCCGCGAGCGAGCCGTTGAGCTGATGAAGAACTTTGAAGCATTTGTAAAAGTGGTAAATTCCTAAATGTATTAAGTTTGTAAACTGTAATTTACAAATTTAAACCATTTTAATGATTTATTATACGTTATATTCCGCTTCAAATATAATTTTATTAACTGCCTTACAAGTTTTCGGCCTTATACAAAATCTTATTAGGCGCGCAAGCTTTTTTCACAGTTTTAAGAAATAAAAATATTTTCGATAGTTATGGACCAATACTCGTCATTTACCACCTCAGGCTTTAAAATCTGAAAAAAAAATCATAACCCTACAGTACAGTGTGTTTTAAAATCTAATGCCATAAGACAAAATATATAGCACGGGAACTGACGTTAAATTTCAAGAATTCATCTGCTCGTACACGATTTTAATTTTTACAGGATAGTGTTAGTGGTGCTGATCATGGAATCAGTATTTGAAAAGGCATTATAAGGCCTGATGGAATTTAAGTGATGTATGATTGAATAGGTGGTGCGTGATGCTATATGAGAAAGTGAAAAGATGTTGAGCCCGCAAGGTTTTTTCTCAATACATAGAAATGAATGCCATAAATTTAACATATGGGCAAAAGTTCATCGAATGCGATATCAGGCTTTTGAATATTTCAAAAAAAAGTGTCAGAATCATAACCCTATTACACGTGTTTAACCCCTTTTAAAACAGATTCTCATGTAGAGATACAGGTGCCAGCAACAAGCACACAGATCACAGGTAGTACTACTGTCAACCCGGCTCCACCTGTGCCAACTGGGACAATGCGCACTGTCTTGTTAGAGCCCCTCTTTAAGAGAAACGATTGCTTCCCGTCAACGTAAATTCGGTTCGCTCTGTTGTGACGGATACGCTCTTAGCAGTCTTGCTTCTCTTGTATATTTATAACGAGGAATTCCTTCTGCGCAGTTGGTTTTTGTTAGTTAGAAGCGATATTTTTTTTGCTGTTCATAAAAATGTGGATTTCGAAGTAAAACAGACGAAAATTTGCGTGAAAAAAATCTACAAGCTGGCATAAATTGGAAAAAAATGGGTGTATTAGGTCCCTATTGTATTAGGTTTGACGTATTAGGTCGTCTTTTGCCTATAGAAGTTGGTCTCAGGGCCGTATCCACGGCGGTTAGGAGTACCCTCCGTTCCTGATGTAGCCAATAGGGTCCAAGATGAGTCAAGACACTACTTTTAAGGGGAATCATCCCAAAAAGAATAATTCTGACGGAGGACCTTCAAACCCCCTTCAAAATTTTGATACCTATTCCGTAGTACTCTATAATTTTACCCGGTATTCACATTGCTCACTAACTTTTGAAATTAAGATCATCACAATTCCATGTGTTAATTACTTATTTAGTGGAACGCGTTTTAAAGCACAATCTGTTTAATCTATTCATGATTCACATAACAGTTATTATTACAGACTGTTTGAAAAGTGAATGTGGATCACAGCGTTACTGTACTACGTATCTCGAGATGGATACCCCTACTTCCCCCATATCAAATAATTCTTATACTCCTAAAAAGTATTAATATCCCCCAGTTAAGCCCCTGAGCTCGAGTATAGGAAACCACAAAGCTTACCTGCTGCAAGTAGCTGCCGAATACCTTCTCCTGGTAACAGAGGGCAGCCCCAATCGGGGCAACTGGGGGCGCACCCTTAGGGGCGTTGGGGCGTCCTCCTCTTTGCTACTCTCCATGGCAATACACGCCACCTCGAATTCCAACATAAACAATAGTATATTAGACTCGTTTTATTCGTATAAAACTTTGGGTAGTTCCAGTTATATCTTGATTAGTGTTCAACTATAATTGTAGTCACTAATACCTTGATTAGTAATCTATAGTATTCAATTATGATAGTAGTCGGGTTATATCTTGATTAGAATAAATTTATACGCTTCTTGAGGTGATTAAGAGTAATTAATTATTTCACTAAAAGTTACTGTTCGAATGTATCCTGAAGCCTTGAAGGTTGATGAAATCAGTAATCCATATTTCATTTATTTTGTTCTTCTGAAACCGCACTCTGTGTTTAAGATAAAGCAATTTATAAAACAATGTTTTAAAACACGGAGCAGTGATAGAGTTTATTTATTCTTCATATACTTTTAAGAAAGAAGTTGATGTTATTCCTTTTGATGATTGACACCTAATATTTCGTAAGGTTTTAGCTGAGATAAAATTACACTATTTGATATTATTGACAACTTCCAAGTTAATTAATTGATCATATTTGAAACATTAAAATCAACTGCCATTAAATTATTTTTATCACAGCCACTTTATAACTTTCCTTACAATAAGTTTAGATTACCGATTTTCCAGAACCACCTAAAACTATTTATACTTTTAACAACCAATTAAACTTAATACTGGTGACTAACTCTCTAGGCAATCGTAGTTTCACTAAAGTTTCTTTACACCATAGGCAGATCCCACAGAGAACAATTAGCACAGTTCATCACAGATCAAAACAACGTCGATATCACCGTAAAAGATTCCACAGGGTACTCAAATAAGCTTCGAAATGCCTAGAAGTCTTTGTGCCAGACCTTTGAAACCGGGTAGGTAGTACTGCTGTCTCCAGTGACAGATGATTGCGATTGGCTCTGGTCCATGGGGTATTTCATATCATAAGATGTCGGCGCACACAGAAAATCCAGTGGCAGAGAGGTTTTTCCTTTTCACCCGCTCGCTTTGCCGGCGTTTCCTCTACTGTCTGATGATCGGCATTGTTATGGCGCTTTTTCCTGGTTGGTTGGTCGGTCTCTTGTGCTAATGAGGTGACGACATTTGGCTTCCTTTCTCCTTTGATGGACGACTGACATTTTCACTTTGGAAGCAGCAGTGGGATCGTGACGATTGTTCGAAAAAAAAGTCATTGATTTCGCGGCACGCTTTTATGTGTTGTTTTACTGGTGACTGTTGAAAACTACCGAATTTGTCTCATAGTGTTAAGTTTTATGTAGTTTTTCTTTACAATTTTCAAATAATATAAAAGAAAAAGGAGTAAATGCCATGCTATTGGTGGTTTTCGATTGTGTACGTACAAATTGGATTGTCAGTTTAAAAAGAGAATAAGTAAAAAAAAAACTAATTTTTACAGCAGTGCTGTAAATCCCCCATTACTATTGACTGTGCGAAGAGCGTAACCATGGTTACGCTTCTAGCGAGGGGGAAAACACTATTTCTCAGGAGCTTATTCTAAATAAACAGAGTGTAATCAATACAGACCAAAATTCTACTGGAAACGAAAACGACAGTCAATAGAATTTAGTTAACGACTATGAACGGTCTACTGACCGATCGTAGCTTCAGGAGGATGGGGCTAGATATTAAGAAAAGTAGTATAAAGCTTAATTTAAGACCACTATATTCTAAGCGCATATTTTTTTGCTTTTTTTTATTTAAACTCAGATTTTCCAAATATGATTGAAGTTATGTTTTGCTTGTTAGTTAAGAAACATTTAAAATGGTAAGCATTACCTTGAAATACTCAAATCGTTAAGCCTGACATTATATCCTTTTCACCCCCTCCAAATAAACTGCTTTCATAAAATTATATAAATTCAACTTGGCTAATTATCGGTATGTATTCTCTTTAGGAATGTGAGTAGCCTGTTTGCCATGAAATTAAAAAATAAAATGAAATTAAAAAATGCTGCTGGAAAGTTAACTTAATGCTTAATAAATGGAGTCAAGCAGCATAAAGTCCGAAAATATTTTTTCAGTACTAATAAAATGTTTCGAAATAAAAAAAAATATCGTAAAAATATTTTTATGATTCAAATAACCTCAAGAAAAATCAGTTTGCCAACAAAATAATGAATTTTGTAAACATAACTTGTATTATGTGAATTATACATTTTACCCACACATCAATTTTACCCCACCACCCTACAAAGTTTGTGAGAACACACTAAAATCACACAAAACACTGAATGAAACCTAAATAGTTTTATAAACCACAAATTATATTCCTTCTCAATTACTTCTATGACAATTTTTTCAAGTCTTTTACGTTTAAAAAACGGCCAGCTAAAAATGCCTGTCTTCATATTTTGTTAAATTCCAATTCTATATCCGTATTAAAGATTTTCATGTTCTACGTAATTGGTCACTTACATCCCTCTTGATACACAGCCACTTCAGCTATCGGTATGCTTTCGTGAAGGTCAGAGTTTATTTCCTCGAGAAAATAATTCATTTCGCTCATTAGTTAAAAAAAAGTTTGATTTATGTTCCCTTTTAAGCAAAATAGAATCCTTTTGCAAATTGTTTTTGTTTGGTAAACGCTACAAGTTAATAAAACCACCACTTTTTTGATAATTTTTAAAACTTTTAAAGGTAAATACAAAAGTAATAAGTTATCCGTGATGGTTAATTTGGTGATCCTTAAATAACACGTTTGGTACTTTAATCCAAATGGTGAAAGAAAAACTTGCGAGTGAAAATTTTATGTTAGTTGTTTGGCTACAGAATACACTTTATTTTCTCTGAGAACTTGGGTAAAATTACACAATGTGTCCGAAAGTCCACGGTAGGATATGCAAGTGAAAGTTTTAGGATGCGTCAATTTTTGAGTTCTAAAAAAATAAAAACCGAAAACTGTTGAAAGGTGCCCCACCCTCCCCTACCTGTATACTGATTTTTAAAATTAGAAAACTTCTGATTCTTGTGTGTTCTGATTTATTAGTTTTAAAATTAGAAAAATAGCCTAAATGGATAGAAAAGAAAACGGACTCAAATATAGTGTAATTTAGAATGACCATGAACTGACAAAACAGAAGTAAAAATTAACCTTACGATTTCGGCAAAAAAAACGAATTTTACTACGGTTGATAGTGTTATTAATACCACAGCTGCTAATTCTTGCGATTTAACCAGAAGATTTCAGTTTGTTTAACAAAATCGTTTACCCTTAAAATCGTTAAATCGTTTACCCTTTGTTTTTTTATTCGTATTGTTTCGCAAAACAGAGTTTTTGAGAGTTCTTTGACATACGAATGGTAAATAACATTGAAGGAATACCTAATGTCTTAGGGGAAAATGTTTTTGGAGAAATACATGTTTTCGTCATAACGAGAATACTATACTGTATTTCTAACTCCACAAAATCTTATTTTTACAATGGGCAATACCAGCATTTATTTTTTTATTCGATAGAGGTACCCTAGAGCGGAATATACGCACAAAATTTTTTTAATTACGATGATTACACTGTTCTACACTGAAAAAATTTCCTTGATGAAAATAGTCATTTCTTATAGATTTTGGGTCGCTGAATACGAAAATCACCATTAAAATTCTCAATTGACTCAGGATTTTCGGGGAACAGCCCCTCCCCCTTTTCACGTTTTTTAACGATTTTATAACTTTGAACTCGATTTTCAGGGTCAAAAAGTATTGATTTAATCTTCAAATTGCCCCCCAGGGGACAAAAAATGTTCAAATTAATAAAATATGATAAATTTATAACAAATGGATAGGTTTAAGGGGTAGTTAACCCCAAAGAATGCAAAAAATTAGCTAAAAATTATAGAGGTTTTTATACGCTATTTTTTCCTCTTATTTTATACGCAATTCACGTTTGAAGGGTCCTAACCCTTCCCCAAGGACCCAAATTTGATGGCAATATGCAGCAATGATTTTTGCTAAAAGCGGTTGAGTTGAGAGCGCCCCCAGAGCACCCACGGAAGGGTTCTATGCCGCACTTAGAGTTTAACTGTGCTGTACAAAAAAAAATTTGAAGCCACTTACTAAATTTCAGCTGATTCTTGTGTAAAATGATCTGCTGGATTCAAATATGACACCCATTTTCCTCCATCACCCTCAGTTTTTAAGGGGATGCCCCCTAATTGATATCCACAGCCGTGCATCTATTAACATCTTGAAACATGGAATCCTCACTCCCGAAAACTGGTCAGTTTTTAAAGAACTGAAGAGTTTCTACTTAGGATACACCCAAAATATAAGAAAAACGTCATTTGTAATCTTTTCAAAATCATCGATATTAATTCCTGAACTCGCGAGCGCCTTCGCGATTCTAGAAGTCTTCCGAACTCTTCCGCGGGGACTTCTGGGAGGCTAACACCTCAACCGCTTTTAGTAAAAATTATTGCTGCATATTGTCATCAAATTTGGGTCCTTGGGGAAGGGTTAGGACCCTTCAAACGGGATTTGCGTTAAAAATAAGAGGAAATAGCGTATAGAAACCTCTTTAATTTTTAGCTATTTTTTGTATTTTTAGGGGGGTTATTACCCCTTAACCCAGGGGTTCTCAAACTTTTTAACATCGCGACCCACTTTTGAGAAACAAAATCTAACGCGACCCACCGACTTCAGTTAATTATATTGGGTTGTCCCATAAGTTCTGTTACTTTTTACGAAGTTTCGTGTTTGAAAATTTTTTATGAAAATCTGGTAATAGGTGGAGATTTCAAACAAATGTGATTTTGATCTTTGTATATTTATGAACATAATGTGTGATTTTGGTAGTTCTCGTAATATTATTTCTCTTCAAAATGGCGCTTTGAAAAAAAGACAGCAAACGACGATTTTCGCTTGATTTTTTTTTCTTTTGTATAAAAAACTAGGAAGAACGCATAATTCATGGCTAAAAAAAGTTTTACTGTATATTTGAAATGTTTATATTAAGATGTCATAGTTTCAAGATAATTCGATAAGTTTAACTTAGGAAATTTGGTCTCAAACATAACATCAATTGCAAAAAACTTACCTCAGTAATGTTAGTCAATTTCAAAGAAATTTTCACAAAAAATCATCAAAATCAATAAAAAAGCTTACAGATAGACCCAAGTATTCAAATTATGCAGTTTATTAAATTATCTCTGCACTTTTGTCAGAAAGCAGTACGCACAATTCAAGCGTGCAACGTTTTAGCTTATCAGAATTACACTAGCTAGATTTATACACGCTATGCGAACTAAGCAATTATTTTGCTTCATACGAAAACACCACAATAAAAACAACTCGTTGGAATTTAGAAATAAATCTATTCAACTATATTATGAAAGGATGCTTTCCATGTTTAAATCCTTTAAACAAGCATGATGGTTTAAAAAACATCTGCCTTTTACTTGCTTCATACCAGCTGCTTAGAAAAACAATAGGCTTGCTTTAAAAAACACGTAAAATTACCGATATATGAAGTTTTAAAGCCAAAATTTCCTACCTTAAAATTATCTAATCATCTTGAAACTATGAAATCTTAATCGATACATTTCAAATATACTGTAAAACTTTTTTTAGCCATGAATTATGCGTTCTTCCTAGTTTTTTCAACAAAAGAAAAAAATCACGCCAAAATCGTCGTTTGCGGTCTTTTTTTCAAACCGCCATTTTGAAAAGAAATAATATCACGAAAACTACCAAAATCACACATTATGTTTATAAATATACATAGATCAAAATCCCCTGTGTTTGAAATCTCCACCTATTAGCAGTTTCTCATAAAAAAATTTCAAACACGAAACTTCGTAAAAAGTAACAGAACTTATGGGACAACCCAATATTATCAACTGAACTTAGATAATTATCTCATGCCCCTCACAGAATTTTAACTTTTCTGTCTGGGGGGGTTCACTCACTATTCAGTTACAACAATAAATTATAACATACACGTTTTAGAAGAGAAATTAACTTTTAAAAAATTTTAATTAAATATTTTTGAATTTGAGCGTATGAAATAGTTTAATTGTGGGCTAACAATGATCCCCACCACAAAAAGGGGGGGTCTGGGGGTCCTCTCCCAGAGAAAATTTTAAAATTTGACCCTTAAAAACATGGTTTTAACTTGACTAGATTTTTAGAATAACCGACTATATTTGCATTATCGGCACATTAAAGTGCCACACAAAGGACGTATTTACATTAATTGCCTTTTCCGTTCGACACCAAGTAGTGTAGTTTTCCTCAAATTTTTATTCTTTTTACTATATGGTAATTTGACAAATTCAAATTAAGTTTTTCAAATTATTCAAGTTTAAATAATAGTTTTATAATTCAAAAGTCAATAACAAGTTTGTAAAAATTTTAAAAAGATACTTCATATTCAGAAAAATTATAAATCTTCTCGCGACCCACCAAAAACTGACTGGCGACCCACCAGTGGGTCGCGACCCACAGTTTGAGAAACGCTGCCTTAACCCTATCCATTTGTTTTAAATTTATCATATTTTATTAATTTGAACATTACTTGTTAACTGGGGAGCAATTTGAAGACTAAAATAATGCTTTTTGACCCTGAAAATCGAGTTTAAAGTTATAAGGTCGTCGAAAAACGTAAAAAGGGGGAGGGGCTGTTCCCCGAAAATCCTGAGTCAATTGAGAATTTTAATGGTGATTTTCGTATTCAGCGACCCAAAATCTATAAGAATTGACTATTTTCATCAAGGAAAAAATTTTGGAGGTCAAATTTGTAGAACAGTGTTATTTGTTTTTTTATGTAATTTCAAAGTTTGACTTTAAAAAGGGGTGATAAATCGTCAAATTTCCAAATGTGACATACTTCTATCCTATACATTGATTTTAAACAATTAGTCCAGGGTAGATAATTTTTGAAACGAAAAAAAATGTGTTACAGATGGTATTCGCCAGTCCATTTTAAGAAAAAATTATTCTGGTGTGTTACAGATGGGCTTCGCCAGTCCAAATGGGGAAATAGTTAAATATAGGATCCATTATTATGTTTATGCTACAACAATGGATTTTTAAACTACAACAATCGATTTCAATCTGCAACAATCGATAATATGCCTACAACATTTAAAGTTACATCTTCTGTTGTTATATTTACAACAATGGGTTTGCCATGAAGTTAGGCATAAAAATTTGGGGTTTTAAGCATAAAATTGGCCAAAACAGTTGTTGGAATGCTTCGATTTTAAATTATTTTTATTCAGAAACCTTTTCTGGAGCGAGTAGATCAACGTAGTATAGTTTAATAGTTAATGTAGGTTCGAAAAGTTTAAAACTATAAAGGACATACATACATACAGACAGTTAGACAGACATACAGACAGACATTGATTTTTATATAGATACTAGCGCTAAAGCGCTAGACCCGGCTTTGCCCGGGCGCAGTAGCGCTGACGCGCTAGACCCGGGCTTCGCCCGGGTTTCCGTTTTTTAATAAATGTCATCAGGTGCGTTACAGATGGGCTTCGCCAGTCCATTTTTAAAGAAAATTATTCAGGTGTGTTACAGAGGGGCTTCGCCAGTCCATTAAAAAAACTATTCTGGTGTGTTACAGATGGGCTTCGCCAGTCCAAATGGGGAAATAGTTAAATAAAGGATCTATATATTTTAATCACCTCCTTAATTGTTTAGGTGCCTTCTGGAGGCAACTGGAGGTTGAGCAGGATAGGATTTATGATTCCTTGGTGCGACGAGGTCTTTTGGACCTGGTGTAGGCTTTCCTACACCAGGGGGATGAATAACAACAACAACAACAACATATATTTTAATGTTTATGTTACAACAATGGATTTTAAACTTCAACAATCGATTTCAATCTGCAACAATCGAGAATATGCCTGCAACAATTAAAGTTACATCTTCTTTACAACAATGTGGTTTTGCCCTGAAGTTAGGCATGAAAAATGGGTTTTTGAGCATAAAATTGACCAAAAAAGTTATTAGGATGCATCGATTTTAAATTATTATTCTTCAGAAACCTTCCTTGGAGGGAGTAGATCTACTTGGTATAGTTTAATAGTTAATGTAGGTTCGAAAAGTTTAAAACTATAAAGGACATACATACATACATACAAACATACAGACAGACAGACAGACATTGATTTTTATATATATAGATTTACCATAGTGATGCATATATTTTTTACACCATCAGAAAGTAGAGATTTCAACGAACAAAAAGCCCACCGACTTTTTAAAAAAAACAGATAATTTAAATAAACAGATTGCGTTAGTTGCTTAATATTGGGTTCGATTCTTAGTGGAAAAGTTAAGATTTTAGCTCAGTGAGCTTGCTTGCCGGTACTCTGAAGCTAAAAACCTTGTTATCCGAAAAAATTATCGAAACTAATTATCCGAATGGGGTTCGGTCCTAATTGATTGGGATCATTGGAGTTTTACTGCAATTTATCTATCAAGTTTTTCCAATATACAAATACAAATTAAGTCGACCAACTACAGGCGTAAGCCCAGCAAGGTTGGTCCAGTCTTTTTAACCCAAACTACCGGAATCCTAGTATCTGTCAATTTTCCTTTTGAACTCGTTTACCCCATTTGAATTTACAATTGTTTCAGGCAAAGCATTCCATCTATCCTCTACCCTATTTAAAAAATTATGCTTTCTACAATCCGTCTTAAATTTGACTTTATTCAATTATTTATTCAATTTCTATTACCCGTATTGAAATCTAGTCCCTCTGTGTTCCCTTGCTTTACCATTTTAAAAAGTTGAATCAAATCCCCTCTAATCCTTCTTTTCTCTAGAGTTAACATATTTAGCTTCTTAAATCTTCCCTCATAACTTAAACTGGATATACCCTTGACCATTTTAGTAGCCCTATGCTGAACCCTTTCAATTGAATCAATATCTTTTTTTAAGTATGGAGACCAAAACTGAACAGCATACTCTGGATGAGGTCTCACCAAGCCTCTGTATATGGCTTCTCTTCTGTTTTAATTCTATTAATAAGTAGATTTTTACGAATTCTGACTCAAATTTGGGTTTCTGTAACAAGAAACTAGTGGGTCTGGGGTCGCTGTAACGAATTAGAATTAACATTATTCCTATGATAAAGTAATCGGTACTTAAAACTACCCAGGTAGCACAAGAACATTGTACAATATTGATGGACTATACTGTGAATCTCGATAAATGCTCTACGTTGCGACCACAATTTTCAACTATAAAGACACATGAAAGGAGTATATAACCATTATCACTGGTTAGCGGACAATAAGTGAAAACTAACAAGCGTCACCTCCAGCCATGGACCGGTTTCGTCCTTGTTAGGACTAATCAGCTCTGCATATGGTGAAATACTCCTTTCATTTACCTTGCCTGTCGGGAATTGAATCTGTTCTAGGAATGCCAAGTCATTCCAGCAGATGAGTGGAGGACTAATCAATGGACAACCCTTTTTCCGTTATAGTCGGCTAGACTAGTACTTGCCCTCCGTTGCCTTCCTATGCCGTGCTGATGAGTCCTAACAAGAACGAAACCTGTCCATGGCTGGAGGTGACTCTTGAGAGTTGTGAGTTTACACTTATAAAGACAAATGTTGAGAAAATTTTTGTAATAAGAAATTCTATAAATGACCCAATTGGGTACTGGGGTTCACTTCCTTTAACGTTCCCGATACATATCACCATATTTTTTAACGTCATATATTCAAATTTTTCTGATATTTAGAGGGCTCAGAATTAAAATGGAGTCCACTTTTTGTCATTTTTGAGTTAGCAACGCTATAACATGCACCAACTATGTAAAATTTCAGTGCAATAATGAACCAAGTCCTAGTTCTGATAATATCCGCTTGGCAGCAGCAAGTTCTGTTGCGTTAACATGTAATTTCCTATGAAGCTTTAACTTTAAACGTCTGTAGCTCAAAAGTAGCTAAAGAGGACTTGGTTCATTTCTATTCTGAACCCTCCATTTATTGATAAACTTTTCTACTTTTTGGTGTCCAAAGAGCGTGGCCTACGTTAACGTAATTGAAACACTACTGGTTATACAGTAAAGCACCGTTTATACGTTTCTCATTTATACGACTTTATCATTTATACGTCGTTTTCGCGAAGTCCCAATTCATTCCTATTCTTTTTAATACAAAAATTCTTCGTTTATACGACGCGCAATATCGGTTATACGTCGTTTTCGGCTGTCTTAAAATTCGAAAATATCCAGTATCAGTTGTTATTCCGTGGGAAAATTTCCCCAGGAAAGGTTGAAGAGCACTGCATTCCTTGGCCATTGTTGGGGGCATGACCAATGGAGTGGGGGTGAGAAAAAGGGCAGTTCGTTGAACTGATAACGGGATGAACTACACTACAGTTTTATGGCCCTTATCTCTGGTTAAGGGGTCTCCAGCACCCCCTGCAGAGGAGAAGAATTCTTTTGATTGCTAAATGACCCCACAAAGAAAGCGGGACCATAAAACTGCCAGTAGATAGAATTTGAAAGTTCTGCCCCATTGCGCAGCAGCGCAGCACCTGCGCTACTAGATTGCGATTCCCTTCCCAATCTACTACTTTGGGGCTCCCTTCCCATTCTACTAGATTGCGGAGTGTCTGGGCCAATACTTTGCGGCTCCTCGAGTAGAGGGGAGGCTAATTAAGAAGATTAATTAGCAATTAAGAGAACTTGAGCAATATGTGAAGGTACTTTGGGGCTCCTGCCCATTCTACCAAATTGCGGATACCTGCCCATTCTACTAAATTGCGGATACCTGCGCACTCTACTAAATTGCGACTCTGCCACTAAATATCGGCTCTACCCAATATGTGAAGGTACTTTGGGGCTCCCTTCCCAATCTACCAAATTGCGATTCCCTTCCCAATCTACTAGTTTGCGACCCTGCCACTAAATATCGGCTCTACCACTAAATTGGGCAAAATGTGAAGGTACTTTACAGCTCCACCACTATATTGGGGCTTTACCACTATGACACAGCAGGAAGTTAAAGTTATTTTTCTATTAACAGTTACTATTTAAGTTACTATTAAAGTTATTTACTAATAACAAACTGTAACCGCTATTTAACTATAATATGGATAAAATTAGCAAATTGAAGCTCCACCACTATATTAGGACTTTACCACTAATACACAACAGGAAGTTATTTTACTATTAACAGTTACTATTAACAAACTGTAACCGCTGTTTAACTGTAATATGTACAAAATTAGCAAATTGTAGCACTTCCACTATATTGGGGAATCTAAAACACATGCAACAAAAAAAAAGCTAAATTGTGACTTTCTAAATTATTTTAAGATAATATTAATTGATAGTTAGAGTTATTAACAAAGGTTAATTTACAGTTTAAAGCTATTTTACATAAAATTATAAGGTTAATGAACAAACTAACCGCTGTAATATATCACCTATTGAATGCCCATACTGGAATAAAAGACCAAGACAATCACAAACTCAAATGTAGAGTGCACTACTCACCTGTCATTGAGACTCCTTTAACAATGCACCGGCGAACCGCCCCCCTTGCCTTTCACAGAGCAATATGTGTGACGATAACGGGGTAACCTCCATTGGGATTGATAGCGATTGCATCTTTTCCAGCAATACCAAGGGGAGATGGTTTTCAAAAGATATATATTTTCATTACAATCATTTCTATTTCGTTAAATTTACAGTTCAATATTCACTTTAGTTACAGTTTGACATAAAATGCTTATCCTATCACAATCCTTAACTTTGAAAATACAGTAATTTCACCAGAAAGGATACTTTGAAAAATTGAGAATGATCGAACATTATCAGACAACCAAACATATAATACGTTATCCCATTGGTGGAATTATTTTTATTTCACTTTGATCAGGAAAGGATACTTTGAAAAATTGAGAATACATTTTCAGACCACTTGACATATAATACGTTATCCTATTGGTGGAATTATTTTACAACTTCGATTAAAAATTACTAATTATGTTCATATTGGATAAGATCTTAAATATTTTAAGCATTTTTTAAAAATAAAATATACTTTTATTACGAATTCTGTTCGAGGAGTTGATTTTTTTTTCATAGAATGTTAGATTCATTCAAGTTAAAAATGACAAATACATTAATTTTACTATATTTCAATTGAAGATATTACATATTTTATTCCCATAGAAGCTTTTTCTAGATTTAAACGTGAGAATATATGATTAATCACCTAAACAAAAACTATTCCATTACACTTTCTTCTGAAAGCATTGTGTGAATGAGAGAATTTTTATACAAAAATTGTAAAATATATACGATTTTCCCAACAGTTGAAAAAATTTCAATCATTAACCTTTTATTTAAAGTACATTATTTGGCTACCACTACAGAACATACATTCATTTTATTCATAACTTTTACTATATTTATTAAACATGTAATATTTTTTTTATACTAAAGAGAACTGATTTGGTTATTTTTCAATTCATGGAATGGTTACGTTGATCGTTTTCAACCTTTTTTTGAAAATAATTTTTTAACCCATCGGCTATACTTGCTCTACAAGAATTTTACCCTCTGCTGTACATTTTTACTAACAATTTATATATTCACTAAAGCAAACAATATAATACATATAAACTAACTTATGAAAGAAATCCTTTATGGATATAATGTTTTCTCTTACCTAAAGCCTTCTTTCATCTATAATCCATATAGAAAATTAAACTATTCTAATAAAAATTAAAGGGGAAACATGACTCAAAAGGAAACATACATTATAAAAACCAAGAAAATTATTACTGAATCTATAAGAAAACCTGAAAACTCTGATAAAAATAAAAACTTAACTGAAAATTTTATTAAAAATTAAGACACTTGTAGAAAATTAACTTAATACTTTGTTAAAAATAAAAACGAACACAGAAAAACTTTCACTGAAAAACTAAAATCTTTGTTAAATATAAAAACTTAATCACTTCGAAACTAAAAACTTAACTAAAATCTTTGTTAAAAATAAAAACTTAACTAAAAATTCTGATAAAAATAAAAACTTAACTGAAAATATTACTAAAAATTAAGACACATGTAGAAAATTAACTTAATACTTTGTTAAAAATAAAAACGAACACAGAAAAACTTTCACTGAAAAACTAAAATCTTTGTTAAATATAAAAACTTAATCACTTCGAAACTAAAAACTTAACTAAAACCTTTGTTAAAAATAAAAACTTAACTAAAAATTTTGTTAAAAATAAAAACTTAACTGAAAATTTTGTTAAAAATTAAGACACATGCAGAAAAATAACTTAATACTTTATTAAAAATAAAAACGAACACAGAAAAACTTTACAAGAAATGAAAACTTATACACTGAAAAACTAAAATCTTTGTTAAAAATAAAAACTTAACTGAAAATTTTGTGAATTTTAGGATACATGCAGAAAAATAACTTAATACTTTGTTAAAAATAAAAACGAACACAGAAAAACTTTCACTGAAAAACTAAAATATTTGTTAAATATAAAAACGTATTCACTTCGAAAATAAAAACTTAACTTAAAATTTTGTTAAAAATAAAAACTTAACTAAAAATTTTGTTAAAAATAAAAACTTAACTGAAAATTTTGTTAAAAATTAAGATACATGCAGAAAAATAACTTAATACTTTGTTAAAAATAAAAACGAACACAGAAAAAACTTTACAAGAAATTAAAACTTATACACTGAAAAATTAAAATCTTTGTTAAATATAAAAACTTAACTGAAAATTTTGTTAAAAATAAAAACTTAACTGAAAATTTTGTTAAAAATTAAGATACATGCAGAAAAATAACTTAATACTTTGTTAAAAATAAAAACGAACACAGAAAACACTTTACAAGAAATTAAAACTTATACACTGAAAAATTAAAATCTTTGTTAAATATAAAAACTTAACTGAAAATTTTGTTAAAAATAAAAACTTAACTGAAAATTTTGTTAAAAATTAAGACAAATGCTGAAAAATAACTCATTACTTTGCTAAAAGTAAAAATGAACACAGAAAAAACTTTACAAGAAATGAAAACTTATACACTGAAAAACTAAAGTCTTTGTTAAATATAAAAACTTATTCACTACGAAACTGAAAACTTTGTTTGAAATGAACTAGAAAACGAAAAACTTTACACAAGAAATGAAAACTTATACACTAAAAAACTAAAATCTTTGTTAAAAATAAATGCTTAACTGAAAATTTTGTTAAAAATTAAGACAAATGCAGAAAAATAACTTAATACTTTGTTAAATGTAAAAACTTAAAAGCTACAAAACTAAAATATCTGTTTAAAATAAATAAAAACTTACAAGAAATTTTACAAGAAATAAAAAATTACGCTAAAAACTTTACCAAAAAGAAATTATTACGAAAAACTTTAACAGAAAGAAAAACTTAAAAACTATAAAACTAAAAACTTTGTTAAAAAATAAAGGCAAATGCAGAAATTAACTTAATACTTTGTTAAATATTAAAACTTAGAAACTATGAAACGAAAAACTTTACTAAAAATAAAAACTTATACACTACTAAACTAAAATATTTGTTAAAAATAAAATAAAAACTTTGAAAAATTTTTACAAGAAATAAAAGTAACACTAAAAACTTTATCAAAAAGAAATACTTTCTGTTAAAAATAAATAAAAACTTTGAAAACATTTTACAAGAAATAAAAATTTACACTAAAAACTTAACCAAAAAGAAATTATTACGAAAAACTTTAACAAAAGAAAAACCTAAAAACTATAAAACTAAAAACTTTGTTAAAAAAATAAAGGCAAATGCAGAAAATAACTTAATACTTTGTTAAATATTAAAACTTAGAAACTATGAAACGAAAAACTTTACCATAAATAAAAACTTATACACTACAAAACTAAAATATTTGTTAAAAATAAAATAAAACTTTGAAAAAATTTTACAAGAAATAAAAATTTACACTAAAAACTTTACCAAAAAGAAATTATTACGAAAAACTTTAACAAAATAAAAACCTAAAAACTATAAAACTAAAAAATTTGTTAAAAATCAAGACAAACGCAGAAAAATAACTTAATACTTTGTTCAATTTTAAAACTTAGAACTTATAAAACTAAAAACTTTGCTAAAAATAAAAACTTTAGGAAAACTTTGTTAAAAATAAAGAAACCAATACAGAAAATTTTAAAAATAAATAAAAACTTTGAAAAAATATTACAAGAAATAAAAAAAATAAAACTAAAAACTTTGTTAAAAATAAAATAAAATTGAAAAGTTACACTAAAAAAACTAAAAACTTTATCAAAAAGAAATACTTCTTGTTAAAAAATGATATACTTTGAAAAATTTGTACATGAAATACACTAAAAACTTTTCCAATAACACCCATACTTTGTTAAAATTAGAAGACAGATAGATTCACATCCCCCTTTCGTTGAGACTCTTTTTTTATTATGAAAACTCGGTGGGCTGAAAACTCCTTCTTAATGAAGGAAATTTAAAAAGTAGTACTTTTAAATTTTTCAGCCCACGTTTTACATAATAATTAAAAAAGGGTCCCAACGAAAGGAGGATGTGAATCTATCTGTCTTCTAATTTTAACAAAGTATGGGTGTTATTGGAAAAGTTTTTAGTGTATTTCATGTACAAATTTTTCAAAGTATATTATTTTTTAACAAGAAGTATTTCTTTTTGATAAAGTTTTTAGTTTTTTTAGTGTAACTTTTCAATTTTATTTTATTTTTAACAAAGTTTTTAGTTTTATTTTTTTTATTTCTTGTAATATTTTTTCGAAGTTTTTATTTATTTTTAAAATTTTCTGTATTGGTTTCTTTATTTTTAACAAAGTTTTCCTAAAGTTTTTATTTTTAGCAAATAATTTAGTTTTATAAGTTCTAAGTTTTAAAATTGAACAAAGTATTAAGTTATTTTTCTGCGTTTGTCTTGATTTTTAACAAAGTTTTTAGTTTTATAGTTTTTAGGTTTTTCTTTTGTTAAAGTTTTTCGTAATAATTTCTTTTTGGTAAAGTTTTTAGTGTAAATTTTTATTTCTTGTAAAATTTTTTCAAAGTTTTTATTTTATTTTTAACAAATATTTTAGTTTTGTAGTGTATAAGTTTTTATTTATGGTAAAGTTTTTCGTTTCATAGTTTCTAAGTTTTAATATTTAACAAAGTATTAAGTTATTTTCTGCATTTGCCTTTATTTTTTTAACAAAGTTTTTAGTTTTATAGTTTTTAAGTTTTTCTTTCTGTTTAAGTTTTTCGTAATAATTTCTTTTTGGTTAAGTTTTTAGTGTAAATTTTTATTTCTTGTAAAATGTTTTCAAAGTTTTTATTTATTTTTAACAGAAAGTATTTCTTTTTGATAAAGAAGTTTTTAGTGTTACTTTTATTTCTTGTAAAATTTTTTCAAAGTTTTTATTTTATTTTTAACAAATATTTTAGTTTAGTAGTGTATAAGTTTTTATTTTTAGTAAAGTTTTTCGTTTCATAGTTTCTAAGTTTTAATATTTAACAAAGTATTAAGTTAATTTCTGCATTTGCCTTTATTTTTTAACAAAGTTTTTAGTTTTATAGTTTTTAAGTTTTTCTTTCTGTTAAAGTTTTTCGTAATAATTTCTTTTTGGTAAAGTTTTTAGCGTAATTTTTTATTTCTTGTAAAATTTCTTGTAAGTTTTTATTTATTTTAAACAGATATTTTAGTTTTGTAGCTTTTAAGTTTTTACATTTAACAAAGTATTAAGTTATTTTTCTGCATTTGTCTTAATTTTTAACAAAATTTTCAGTTAAGCATTTATTTTTAACAAAGATTTTAGTTTTTTAGTGTATAAGTTTTCATTTCTTGTGTAAAGTTTTTCGTTTTCTAGTTCATTTCAAACAAAGTTTTCAGTTTCGTAGTGAATAAGTTTTTATATTTAACAAAGACTTTAGTTTTTCAGTGTATAAGTTTTCATTTCTTGTAAAGTTTTTTCTGTGTTCATTTTTACTTTTAGCAAAGTAATGAGTTATTTTTCAGCATTTGTCTTAATTTTTAACAAAATTTTCAGTTAAGTTTTTATTTTTAACAAAATTTTCAGTTAAGTTTTTATATTTAACAAAGATTTTAATTTTTCAGTGTATAAGTTTTAATTTCTTGTAAAGTGTTTTCTGTGTTCGTTTTTATTTTTAACAAAGTATTAAGTTATTTTTCTGCATGTATCTTAATTTTTAACAAAATTTTCAGTTAAGTTTTTATTTTTTACAAAATTTTTAGTTAAGTTTTTATATTTAACAAAGATTTTAATTTTTCAGTGTATAAGTTTTAATTTCTTGTAAAGTTTTTTCTGTGTTCGTTTTTATTTTTAACAAAGTATTAAGTTATTTTTCTGCATGTATCTTAATTTTTAACAAAATTTTCAGTTAAGTTTTTATTTTTAACAAAATTTTCAGTTAAGTTTTTATATTTAACAAAGATTTTAATTTTTCAGTGTATAAGTTTTAATTTCTTGTAAAGTTTTTTCTGTGTTCGTTTTTATTTTTAACAAAGTATTAAGTTATTTTTCTGCATGTATCTTAATTTTTAACAAAATTTTCAGTTAAGTTTTTATTTTTAACAAAATTTTTAGTTAAGTTTTTATTTTTAACAAAATTTTAAGTTAAGTTTTTATTTTCGAAGTGAATACGTTTTTATATTTAACAAATATTTTAGTTTTTCAGTGAAAGTTTTTCTGTGTTCGTTTTTATTTTTAACAAAGTATTAAGTTATTTTTCTACATGTGTCTTAATTTTTAACAAAATTTTCATTAAGTTTTTATTTTAACAAAATTTTCAGTTAAGTTTTTTTTTTATTTTTAACAAAGTATTAAGTTATTTTTCTGCATGTATCCTAAAATTCACAAAATTTTCAGTTAAGTTTTTATTTTTAACAAAGATTTTAGTTTTTCAGTGTATAAGTTTTCATTTCTTGTAAAGTTTTTTTGTGTTCGTTTTTATTTTTAACAAAGTATTAAGTTATTTTTCTGCATGTGTCTTAATTTTTAACAAAATTTTCAGTTAAGTTTTTATTTTTAACAAAATTTTTAGTTAAGTTTTTATTTTTAACAAAGGTTTTAGTTAAGTTTTTAGTTTCGAAGTGATTAAGTTTTTATATTTAACAAAGATTTTAGTTTTTCAGTGAAAGTTTTTCTGTGTTCGTTTTTATTTTTAACAAAGTATTAAGTTAATTTTCTACATGTGTCTTAATTTTTAGTAATATTTTCAGTTAAGTTTTTATTTTTAGCAGAATTTTTAGTTAAGTTTTTATTTTTAACAAAGATTTTAGTTAAGTTTTTAGTTTCGAAGTGATTAAGTTTTTATATTTAACAAAGATTTTAGTTTTTCAGTGAAAGTTTTTCTGTGTTCGTTTTTATTTTTAACAAAGTATTAAGTTAATTTTCTACAAGTGTCTTAATTTTTAATAAAATTTTCAGTTAAGTTTTTATTTTTATCAGAGTTTTCAGGTTTTCTTATAGATTCAGTAATAATTTTCTTGGTTTTTATAATGTATGTTTCCTTTTGAGTCATGTTTCCCCTTTAATTTTTATTAGAATAGTTTAATTTTCTATATGGATTATAGATGAAAGAAGGCTTTAGGTAAGAGAAAACATTATATCCATAAAGGATTTCTTTCATAAGTTAGTTTATATGTATTATATTGTTTGCTTTAGTGAATATATAAATTGTTAGTAAAAATGTACAGCAGAGGGTAAAATTCTTGTAGAGCAAGTATAGCCGATGGGTTAAAAAATTATTTTCAAAAAAAGGTTGAAAACGATCAACGTAACCATTCCATGAATTGAAAAATAACCAAATCAGTTCTCTTTAGTATAAAAAAAATATTACATGTTTAATAAATATAGTAAAAGTTATGAATAAAATGAATGTATGTTCTGTAGTGGTAGCCAAATAATGTACTTTAAATAAAAGGTTAATGATTGAAATTTTTTCAACTGTTGGGAAAATCGTATATATTTTACAATTTTTGTATAAAAATTCTCTCATTCACACAATGCTTTCAGAAGAAAGTGTAATGGAATAGTTTTTGTTTAGGTGATTAATCATATATTATCACGTTTAAATCTAGAAAAAGCTTCTATGCGAATAAAATATGTAATATCTTCAATTGAAATATAGTAAAATTAATGGATTTGTCATTTTTAACTTGAATGAGTCTAACATTCTATGAAAAAAAAATCAACTCCTCGAACAGAATTCGTAATAAAAGTATATTTTATTTTTAAAAAATGCTTAAAATATTTAAGATCTTATCCAATATGAACATAATTAGTAATTTTTAATCGAAGTTGTAAAATAATTCCACCAATAGGATAACGTATTATATGTCAAGTGGTCTGAAAATGTATTCTCAATTTTTCAAAGTATCCTTTCCTGATCAAAGTGAAATAAAAATAATTCCACCAATGGGATAACGTATTATATGTTTGGTTGTCTGATAATGTTCGATCATTCTCAATTTTTCAAAGTATCCTTTCTGGTGAAATTACTGTATTTTCAAAGTTAAGGATTGTGATAGGATAAGCATTTTATGTCAAACTGTAACTAAAGTGAATATTGAACTGTAAATTTAACGAAATAGAAATGATTGTAATGAAAATATATATCTTTTGAAAACCATCTCCCCTTGGTATTGCTGGAAAAGATGCAATCGCTATCAATCCCAATGGAGGTTACCCCGTTATCGTCACACATATTGCTCTGTGAAAGGCAAGGGGGGCGGTTCGCCGGTGCATTGTTAAAGGAGTCTCAATGACAGGTGAGTAGTGCACTCTACATTTGAGTTTGTGATTGTCTTGGTCTTTTATTCCAGTATGGGCATTCAATAGGTGATATATTACAGCGGTTAGTTTGTTCATTAACCTTATAATTTTATGTAAAATAGCTTTAAACTGTAAATTAACCTTTGTTAATAACTCTAACTATCAATTAATATTATCTTAAAATAATTTAGAAAGTCACAATTTAGCTTTTTTTTTGTTGCATGTGTTTTAGATTCCCCAATATAGTGGAAGTGCTACAATTTGCTAATTTTGTACATATTACAGTTAAACAGCGGTTACAGTTTGTTAATAGTAACTGTTAATAGTAAAATAACTTCCTGTTGTGTCTTAGTGGTAAAGTCCTAATATAGTGGTGGAGCTTCAATTTGCTAATTTTATCCATATTATAGTTAAATAGCGGTTACAGTTTGTTATTAGTAAATAACTTTAATAGTAACTTAAATAGTAACTGTTAATAGAAAAATAACTTTAACTTCCTGCTGTGTCATAGTGGTAAAGCCCCAATATAGTGGTGGAGCTGTAAAGTACCTTCACATTTTGCCCAATTTAGTGGTAGAGCCGATATTTAGTGGCAGGGTCGCAAACTAGTAGATTGGGAAGGGAATCGCAATTTGGTAGATTGGGAAGGGAGCCCCAAAGTACCTTCACATATTGGGTAGAGCCGATATTTAGTGGCAGAGTCGCAATTTAGTAGAGTGCGCAGGTATCCGCAATTTAGTAGAATGGGCAGGTATCCGCAATTTGGTAGAATGGGCAGGAGCCCCAAAGTACCTTCACATATTGCTCAAGTTCTCTTAATTGCTAATTAATCTTCTTAATTAGCCTCCCCTCTACTCGAGGAGCCGCAAAGTATTGGCCCAGACACTCCGCAATCTAGTAGAATGGGAAGGGAGCCCCAAAGTAGTAGATTGGGAAGGGAATCGCAATCTAGTAGCGCAGGTGCTGCGCTGCTGCGCAATGGGGCAGAACTCTCAAATTCTATCTACTACTGCCGTTATATAACCCTATCACTATAAAGGTAGAGTTTCTTTAATTTTTATGTTAAATGTTTTAATATTTTAAAATATTTAATACTATTTTAAAGTTTATTAGTTAATATTTTTCAATTATAGACTGTTTTGAAGTAATTTTTTTTCTTTAGCAAAACCTAAAATTTAACGTATTTTTGTAAATCTGCATTAGGGGCGTTATAAACCTAATATTAAGGACATTTTCGTTTATACGTTTTTTCATTTATACGTCGATTTACGTCGGTCCCTTGAAAGACGTATAAACGGTGCTTTACTGTATTAGAGAAGGTTCTTTATAAAGAGGTTCTATTTCCAACTCCCCTCCAAATCTTATTTTTACAATTGCGTGTTTACTGCCTCCATCCCAAACAGAAAACCGAACTATCCCCCAAATACCGAATAAAAGGCCAAATACCTCATCCGAAAGGCTCCGGAAAAGGGACTTTTTACGAGAGTCCATTCCAAACTCGGTTGAAAATGTCTCATCATTTTCAAGCAAGAAAGAATCCTATACGGTCAACGTATAAAATGAAAAGATCTCCATAAATATATTTCGTGGTTTATGACTTTCATCTCGTTCAGGAGAGATTCTGTGTGGGATCTTTCTTTTCTTCGGGATGAAAAGACGATATTTTTCGGTAAAAATGTAAGACCGGTCTGTTTATGTGTTTTGAACCACCGGAAAGGTGCATTACGATATTTAGAGTTTGGGAAGTTTGTGAGAGTAAACGTTAGTCCATAAACCAGGATTTTAATAACAACGATTATACGCTTGAGAATACCAATAGCTGATAAACCCTTTATCTACGAAATTATGATTATCTGCCATTTTTTTTTTCGTGCAAATATTTTTTGTCACTAAATTAAGGGATATATATGTTACAGGTAAAGTGATTAATTGGGCATTATTAATAATGCCCAGAGTGGAAGCGGGCAAAGTAATAAATTTCATTCATAAATTTCGTTGAATTTATCACATTCCCCGGGCATTAATAATAAAGCCCAATTAATCACTTTGCCCGTAACATATACATAAATAAAATAATCATCTTTAATTAAATCCGCTAGATTCCATTAATTAAATTGATACTTTGAGTACTGTCAGTACACGGAGTGCTAAAATAATCGCACTATACAAAAAAAACATGTTTTTTTTATCGTAGTTTTAAGTCTTAAAAATAATACACTCCTTTTGACTTTAACTACTTTTTTTGGGGAACTAAAATGACAATCATGGTAATCCTATCCAAATGGCAGTTGAAAGCACAACTTCAGTTAAATCCTTTCACACTTCTCGCTAAAATACTCATTATAGAACCTTTGCTGCTTTTTATCCTGGAAGAGGAAAACGGAAAGAGTGTTCCTTTCAAAGTATCGTCAATATATTCTTCAAGATGGCTATTCTATGTAATTTTAAAGTTGTTTGGACTTGTAAGTACCGTCAGTAGATTCATTTCACTATCTTTAGGTTACAGTTACAAATATATTCCTCCTCTTTTACTATCAGGAATTTTCAAATGTATAAAATCGTAAATAAGGTAAATGTGGACACTTTAAGGAACATTTTTGCTTAAATTCTCAATAAATACCAACCTATTTGCTTGGCAACGGCTATAATCTTATTTTTAGGTTAATTGGATCTTCTTCTTTCGATTTTACCATTGAAAATTTTAATTAGATTGGGTAAAGTATTTTTAACTAATTTTTAAAAAGTACTCCAAATTGCATCTATAGTGGCCACCTAGATGTAGCTGTTGTATCTATGGTTGACACCCTTCTTGTACTACATAACTACTATAGATGTATTCAAATGTGACGTCACGAATCCCATGTGTGAACGCATCCGATTAATATAAGCGTAATTCACAGGAAGTAGCCCGATCAAAATAAAATGATGTTCCGTGTAAACTCGAACAATTGAGGATATTATTAGTGTTGTAAATTACTTACTATTAAAAATGGATTAACTCAGAATTCTAAGTTAATCTTAATGAAATTTTAAAAAGTGTTTGAACTTTTGGAAAGGGCTTCAGCTAAATGAAATATATATATATATTTTTTCAAAACTTATTCAGTGGTGATAAACATATGCACCACCTTGTTCTCTGAGAATTAGAAGAAATAATTCCTAAGTATGCTTTTTTGTAACATATATGAGAATTTATCAATTTTATTATTTTGTATAAGCTTAAAATATCCTACCTACACAGTTGGGTGGAGTGGAAGAAACCAAGAGTATGATTTGTGAATTTTGTTTGAATGAAAAAAGTTTTATTTTATTGACAATAACACACACTATTTTTATAAACTTTAAAAACCTCCTCCAGCGCTTCAAAAGGACTTTTATTTTTCATAGCTCTTATAATGCTTTATGGTAAAGTTTATTATACATTTACCACGAATCAACCTCAAGATTACGAAAGGTTTTAACTACTTATTCAATGCGACAAAAGAAAAATTTGAGAAGCTATCCAAAGAAAAAATTCAACTTTGAACAAACATAGTAGTTCTTTGTAGAGCTCTGATAGAGTCTTAAAATTACTAAAATTTTTGCGAGTGTTCTTAACCTTGTAATCCTATCCAAAATACAAAAATTCTTACCATCGTTTTATTCCCCATCCTGAAAACCGTCAGTTTAAGAAAAGGGAATAAATCTAAAAACGAAGTTTTGAGAAAAAAAAATCGGGAAAATATAAATATTTGAAAATATTTTACAGTTGAAAACATTTTATGGACCATTTCCCATTTTCAAACTTATGAAATTTCAGCTGAAAATTATAAAAATCTTTTTAAAATTAAATTATTGTATTTCTTCTTAGTTTGCAGCACAAAAGTAAAAACAAATAGGAAGACTACGACTAAAAAATTAAAAATTGTTATAAAACAACTGAAATTTTGAGGAGGTATCAATGGAATGGGAGAATATGCCAATGAAGTCAAATATTTACTGGATAAAAGAAAGTTTGAAACAATTTTAAATTTAAAAATATTTTGGCATATTTTACGTAATATAGAAAAATAAAAGAAAGGCGAATAAACTTAAATTTCAAATTTAGTAAAACAAACACAGTGAATCGACTTTTTTTTCGCCTCCCGCCAAATTCAAAGATCTAAATCTAAATCTTTAAGAATGGGGTATTAGTTATGTTTTTCTTCTACCCATTCATCTGTAGAGTGAAGCCTGGACATTTTTTGAAAAACAAAAAAATCATAATTTTTTGGACTTTTTCTCTTTTTTAAACTGAGGATTCATTTGCTTTTTAATATAAATAAATCCTCTTAATCATCAAGTAATACTGCGTGTTGCCATCTAGTGAAGATGACGAGTAAGAAAACCCTACCGCGTATTAGCGGGGTAGTAGTAGTTTGGAATTATATTCGTAACAGTATCCTAATAATGAATATTTTAAAATTTAATGAATTATAATTTGTACTTAAAAAAAGGGCTAAATATAAATATTTTTCCAACATAGGTAACAAATTCAGGTATAATTTCGTTAACTGTCTACTTAAATTCCGACAAGTTGTTTTGTGGAAGCCTTGTAACAGCTCCAAAAATTCCGAACTAACATAAAAATATTTAAGTTTTATCAATGATAATCGTAAAAGTTTTGTGGTTTATGAATATTTGGCATATAAAACGACCTGAAGATATTTTAAGAGATAATTAAGGGAATAATACCCAAAATTACTACTCATTATAAGTAGTTTGCTTATCAAATATAACTACCTTGTGTTTTCATTAAATTTCAAATTTGTTAAAACTTCTTTCTAAACTGAATTTATAAACTGCAGTTCAAAAAGCATGTTGAAATTTTAGATGCACAAATGATATATTTTAAATAAAAAAATAACATGTTTTTGTTTCATAATTTTCCTTTTAGGTTTTCTTAGGATATTTATCATATAAATACAAGAATAAAAAGTTTCTACTTTGAAAGCTCCATAAAAAACTCACTGGATTAAATGATTTCCGACTGGTTTATTAGGTAAAAAAAGTCATAGAATTGCACTAAAAATTTCTTTAAGCAACGAGATATGATAAACACAAGAGGCTATTCGTTGTTTATAACAAAGGTTAAACGAAATGAAGTGTGCATTTAAATATAAAATAAAAAAACTAGCTGTAATTTAAAATCTAATATGTATGAGTATATGAAAAGTATAATTTTTACTATGCTTCTTAAGGTACGAGACTGACGGTCTTAAAAACAAAATTTAAAGATTTTAAACCCATTTCGTCACGTTCAAATTTAGTTTACAAAATTGCATATTTAAAGTCTGTTAGTATTACTCGTATACATGTTAAAATGAAAGTTACTTATTACGTTAATGAGCTTGGTTTTGCATCGCTCAGAGTTATAAATAAATTGAATCACCCGTCAGTCCTTTTAAACGCGGTAATTCAAATTTCAAAGTAAAGGTTCTGATTTTTGGCTTAAATGGTTTGTTTCATCATTACTTAAACCGTTCTTGCCTAAGCTTCGCCCTGCAGATGAGTATTTGAGATATACGATAACACTGTTCTACACTGAAAAAATTTCCTTGATGAAAATAGTCATTTCTTATAGATTTTGGGTCGCTGAATACGAAAATCACCATTAAAATTCTCAATTGACTCAGGATTTTCGGGGAACAGCCCCTCCCCCTTTTCACGTTTTTTAACGACTTTATAACTTTGAACTCGATTTTCAGGGTCAAAAAGCATTGATTTAATCTTCAAATTGCCCCCCAGGGGACAAGAAATGTTCAAATTTATAAAATATGATAAATTTATAACAAATGGATAGGTTTAAGAGGTAGTTAACTCCCTAAGAATGCAAAAAATTAGCTAAAATTATAGAGGTTTTTATACGCTATTTTTTCCTCTTATTTTTTACGCAATTCCCGTTTGAAGGGTCCTAACCCTTCCCCAAAGACCCAAATTTGATGGCAATATGCAGCAATGATTTTTGCTAAAAGCGGTTGAGGTGAGAAAGGTTCAATGCCGCACTTAGAGTTTAACTGTGCTGTACAAAAAAAACAATTTGAAGCCACTTACTGAATTTTAGCTGATTCTTGTGTAAAATGATCTGCTGAATTCAAATATGACACCCATTTTCCTCCATCACCCTCAGTTTTTAAGGGGATGCCCCCTAATTGTTATCCACAGCCATGCATCTATTAACATCTTGAAACATGGAATCCTCACTCCCGAAAACCGGTCAGTTTTCAAAGAACTGAAGAGTTTCTACTTAGGATACACCCAAAATATAAGAAAAACATCATTTGTAATCTTTTCAAAATAATCGATATTAATTCCTGAACTCGCGAGCGCCTTCGCGATTCTGGAAGTCTTCCGAACTCTTCCGCGGAGACTTCTGGGAGGCTAACACCTCAACCGCTTTTAGTAAAAATTATTGCTGCATATTGTCATCAAATTTGGGTCCTTGGGGAAGGGTTAGGACCCTTCAAACGGGATTTGCGTAAAAAATAAGAGGAAAAAATAGCGTATAGAAACCTCTATAATTTTTAGCTATTTTTTGTATTTTTAGGGGGGTAATTACCCCTTAACCCTATCCATTTGTTATAAATTTATCATATTTTATTAATTTGAACATTTCTTGTTAACTGGAGAGCAATTTGAAGACTAAAATAATGCTTTTTGACTCTGAAAATCGAGTTTAAAGTTATAAGGTCGTCGAAAAACGTAAAAAGGGGGAGGGGCTGTTCCCCGAAAATCCTGAGTCAATTGAGAACTTTAATGGTGATTTTCGTATTCAGCGACCCAAAATCTATAAGAATTGATTATTTTCATCAAGGAAAAAATTTTGAAGGTCAAATTTGTAGAACAGTGTAATTTGTCTTTCTTTTCGTAATCTTTGAGCTGTAAGCTAAGCCAAAAAAATTGTTCTTAATTTAAAAGTATTTTTACCTTTTTATTTATCCAGTGAAGGTTGGATTATTGATATTCATTAAACAACCTTTTTAAAGACTAAGTTTTAAAATACTTTTTAATTTTTTTCCTCAGTTTTTCTATTTTCCCCTCTCTTATGATTTTTTTGTGAGCTTTGAACAAAAATAATTTTAACTAATTAGTATTTTTAAATATTTTTTCGATAATTATTCTGTATTTTAAATAGGGTCATGACTGTCCAACAAAAACTAGTACTTATAAAATTTAATTTCCACTACTTATACAGTTTTCTCCAATAATTTTCTCAAAACTTTGAAATTTTTTTTTACTTATCCTCTTCTTTAAACTGACGATTAAATTTTGGTTCCTAAATTCTGATTTGAGATCGACACAAAAAACTCTCTTAATAGGGGAAAAAGGTATAAACTCCCTTATAAAGAAAGTGGCGTAATTTATACACAGCCCCCAGGATAAACCCCCCACAAAAATAATTCCTGCATTCGAAATCACACGAGTTTCTGTAATGGCGACGAAAAAATATTAGTCTTTTTTTTTCATCCTGAGTACTTTTCGAGAGTTTTGGCACTCCACTCAAAGCAATACCTAACTATACCGAGAAAGAACCTATAATCGGGGAGGAGGGGAAAGTGGAACCAAGAAAAAAATTGTCGAGAGAATCCTAAGTGATGGAACGTTGTTGTTTACTCAGGCCACAAGACAGGTCGTTCGTTATAAGAGAAAAAGATTCCAAAGACCCGATGTTCCCTTTCAAAGGAAAATGGTATCTTGTGATACAAAGCCTAGGGTTCTTATATAGGTTCTTGCGAAATATATTTTTCGACTTCTGAACATGAATCTCTGTGTTTATTATGGAATTTTCAAACCTCTTTTTGTTTGTATTCTCTAGCAATTATTAATATTTCAACCACTACAAGTAGATTAGTTTTGCGGAAAGTATTTTTAACTATTCTTTTTGCCAGCCTATCTTTCTTTTTACACTGTAATTGAATCGACGGTTTCAAAAAGGGAGTAAGTTCCAAAAAATGGCAAATTAACTTTTCTGCGCAAAAAAAATCTCCAAGCTTCGATCTAGACATGTGAATGTAAATAGTAAAAATACTTATAACTGCTAGCTATCGGCGAATATACTATAAACATCTTGGATTTGAAAATTCAATGCCAATTTATTGTATTTTTTTTATTAAATTTGAAATTTAACTTGGTTTTTTAGGAATTTATTTTTTTTAAACTGACGATTCAGTTATCCATACTTATTTTTGTATTTTTTCTCTCCTATTGTTATACAAAAACCGTTAACCTATAGGCTCTTTTTTCTGGGATATTTGCGATAGTTCAATAATCTTTTCTTTAGTTGTTTATTGAGAGTTTTGTGCGTACTATACTGTTTGTTGAGATTATTGAACGATATTTTATGTTTATTGTGGGTTTTTCTTTTCTTTTAATAACTTTAATAATTCCCAAATTGCAGCTCAACTAGAGCTCCTCTTACTAGTTAAGGTGATTTTTGTTTTGCATTTTCTTTTATTGTGCTATCATTTGGATTATTTTTCAAAATAAATTATCATATTTCGTATTGTTTTTAATTTTGTGCTTGTACATAATCCCCTTTTCTCCACTAATTTCCTCATGTTTTTATTCGTTCCATCTCAACCCCTTTTACTTCATATGAAGGATTTATTTATCACAGTTGCACACTTTTTTAAAATTTATTTTCCCTCATCTTATCCAACATAATCGGGACAAGAGCAGCATTACCTGATACCCAATAATTAACCAATTATAATGGAGTAGATATTGAGAAATTGAAGTTGCGTCAAGCACTTATAATCTTTAAAAAGTTAATTGAATTATCGGAAAATCGGTGTTATTGGTTTAATTTATCTGCTCATTTTTCAATGCCATAGGAAGACATTTTCCACAGAAATTGCTGTCTAATTTGCCAATAAAAAACAGCAGAAGGTGACATCCACATGGAAAACTCCATTTCCAACTATAGTTATTTATGTTATGGGTCGATATACTACGTCGAAAATATCTTGGTGAATAAACCTAATAATTTTATAACTTTTATTGTAATGATATTTTACTTATTAATGTTTTTTAAAATCTTTTTCAGATGGTGTTTAAAGTTTGGAAGTCTACTCCCAATAGGTAGCTCTTTGTACCTGACTGGATTTGACTGGTATCCGGTCCACCTTTATTGAAATAAAGGTAACTCTCCATAGTATTATAAGGCTAAGCGCGCACTAGAGACTTATGTCGCCGGCGACTGTAACACTAGTCACTCGAGAGCAATGCATTTCTATTAGGAAATTCTTGGCCTAATGATCTTGGTCTCGTCGCCATGTGCGCGCGCTCTAGCTTCTTGCAATAGCCAGGGAAACAATTTTGTCTCGGTCGACGGGACAAAAGTCTCTAGTGCGCGCTTAGCCTAAGTATAATTTTTTTAAATTTTGCATATTAAACAATGCGTAAGATTTTACACTTTACAAACAACAATTTATCCATTTTTAATTCGTACAATCGGCGATTCCAGTATTTTTATTGTATTTTTTATTTGATATAGGTCTTAAAAAGAGGAATATACACAAATTTTTTTTTTAATTACGATGCATATTTATTTTTAACTTAATTTCAAAGTGTTTGATATTAGAAAAGAGGCGCAAAACGTCCAATGTCAAATTGTGAGGTCATTCAATCTGAAACACTTGTTTTCAACCTATTAGAATTCGGAGTTATCTTTGATTTTCACTTTAAAGTAAGGCCAAAACAGATCTGACGTCATTCATTCCTACAAAAAGGATATCACCTTACTCTATAGTATTAAAAACCAGGGTTTCAGAAAATGTTTCTTCTTGTAGCATTTCCCTGGATCTCAACTGAAAATTTCACTACAATTTTGCGTTTTGTTATTGGATCACAAACTACATAAAGTCTCGAAATTGTAGGCACCAAACCATTTTGTAATATGCAAGTCATATTTTAAAACTTAAAACTTATAGACCCATGCCTAGGTTTAAAAGATAATTTATATAAGTTTTAATATAATTTGTAATGTTTATTTACAAACGCGCAGTTTTAATAGAATAGTAATAGAATAGAATTTTATTTGATATCAGGCCGAAGCACGCTTACTAAGAAAAAACCACAAAACACACTACAAAATACATAATACACAAAAATTGCAAATTACAATAATAACAAAAACGCAGTTTTAATATTGCTTCATTCAGCAGTAATTCTTAAAGCAGTAAAACTTTTACACATTTTAGAATCCATAACACTGCGATAATAATGATATATAAGGGTACGATTTATTATAAAACAGAGTATCACCTAATGAAGTTACTTTGTTTAAAAGTGTCGGCAGACGTTTAGAAAGACCTCATATCCTTATGCAACAATATCCCAGACATTACTATATGAGATTTTCAGCATGACAATGAACTAAGTCTCAAAGTACTGAGTTGATCACACTCACCACTACAAATTTTAAACAATTTAAATTTGGTATAAAAACTAACTGTAATATGACCGAATATATTATATTATGTGAATTTCTTAATTTATCTTCTTCTTATTGTACTTGTATCTGTAGTTTTTTGTGTTTTATAAATAATAACGTAATTTACCATGTAATAAATCCAGTTAGACGAGATTGTGATCCCTTGCGGTGCTCCATGTAACAATAAATTAATTTCGAAGTGTATACTTTTAAGTTGTATGAGTTTCCAATCGGCCTATCTCTAATCTAAACTTCTAAACTACTATCCCTCTATGATACACAATTTGAGAAAAGCATGGATATATGTAGTAATTCATCCTTTATTTCAATGGTTACCAACCGTATATCCACGGATTATAGAGCCCTACACCATTAATCTCTATATGAGGGTGAATCGAACACATTTTTTATTGTTCAAAATATAAAAAAAAGAACTGGAACGAATATCCTAAAAAAGTGTTTTTATTACCGTAGATTTCCACGTGTAAGTCAAGAATTTTTGGAAAAATTTTCCGATTCGAAAGTGGGGGTGTCGGCTTATACGTGGTCTATACGTGTATCTCTAAAGCAAGGGCCGGAAAGTAATTTTACTTGGGGTCCAAATAATTTTGAAAACTTTCATACAGGTCAATGAGTGTATTGTTGCCTCAATGAGAGTATTGTTGCCAACATTATGAAGAATTCCCTGAAAAAATTTCATGAAAATATCGTAAAATTCGCGGAGATATTAGCATGTGAAAATAGCACTTTTTCAGACCTCAAAAAAGAAAAAGTTCGGAAGTTTGCAAGGTTTTTTTATTTGTTGATTAAATTCAAATAAAAAATTCATTGATTAAATTCAACTAAATTCATTCAACTAAAAGAAAACCAAAACTACAAAATAACACTGAAAAATTTGCAAATTTCCAAACCTTTTCTTTTTTTTGAGGTCTGAAAAAGTGCTATTTTCACATGTTAATATCTCCGGCGAATATTTACGATATTTTCATGAAATTATTTTCAGGTAGTTCTTCATAACGTTGGCAACAATACTCTCACTGAGGTTTTTGCTCTATCACCTATAGTTTTTAAATTAATTTTTTAATTTCGCCGCTGTAGCTCATCTGAATGGATTTTCCAGGGTAACTTACCTAGGGGTAGACCTTACTTCCGTGACCCTAGGACACGTTGGTTCCAAATAAAAGCAGCAAAATGGAATTTTGAAACACCGCAAAAGTGCTCTCTGTTGATTTTGAAAGTTGAAAGGTGTTTCGGGGGATTCACCCCCATTTTACAATACCTAAAACTCTGTACTCGGTTGACTCATACCTTTGTATTTCTGAGCGCACCATTTATGAAAGTATTCGCTTTAAAGCCAGACGTATTTGATTAAGCGTTTTGGCGCTCTCTCCCTGGACAATGGGATTAGTTAACCCTACTACTACTTCACGAAAACCTTTTAGCAGCTGGAATTGTTCGAGTGCAAAGTGACGTCTAGCTATAGACGACATTTGTCATCGAAGGTTTTCTTAGTATGGGATTTTAATTGCGTTAAATGCGGCATTGTTCTGTTAGCGTCCTTTGTTGTATTTGGTCATCGTCGTAATCTCGTTTATGGGGGTTGTCTCAGACTACTTTTCTTTCTTGCAGAGTTTCTGGAATTTTTGATTTTTTAGTGGTATTTAGATTTTTTGTTATGAGAGGTTATTGGCAATTAGTCACCACTTAATAGTTAAAAAAATAAAATTCATTTACAACAATTGTTTATGTAAAATTTAATGTATATAAAAATAAAATTATTTCAAAAGTTGACCCCATGCAAGGGTTGACAAGATTCTAAAAAGTAAGTTTGTGCCCATGCTCTTAGTAGCAATTAAGCAACAAATATTTGGCGAAGGAATCGCTACTTGGCAAAGTTCTTATCCCAGTTTCAAATAATGCCGTATATTTTTGGTTTGGGTTGTAGGTTTTCTAAGTTCAAGAGTCCGTTTCTAAACAATTAGTGTTATACATAGAATTTAAATGAAAAGTAACACGAACCTATAATATAACGATCCCTAATTTTAAAATTATGAACATCAGGCCATCAAAATTTATTTACTCATATCATAACTGCAAAACTATCAAAATTTTTAAATATAATAAAAAAATTCTAACAAAAATTACATATCTATAACATTTAATTAAATAATAACTAAATTCACATCATAACAACAAAACTTTTCTCAAAATCTATAAATCTAATGAAAATAACTATAATTAAATTAGGGTTACTTGGGGTAAGTGGGTCACCCCCCTAAAACTATAATATGCACTGGAAATTTCACACTTACTCGCATTGATTATGTTACAGTTGTCACACCGATGAGTTTTGCATATATTTGAGATTTGTTTTATTTATTTTTAAGATTATAGAACTAATTTCAAATAGATTCCCAGAATGGATTTTTTGGTGAGTTCAAGACGCATTTTTCAAAGAAGTATTTCCAGGTAAGTTTTCATTACATTTTAATGTTTATTGAATTTTTTTGCAGAGTTTGACCTAAAAATACATATTACAATTTGAAATTTTTCAAATTTTTTAATTTTGAAGTGTTTAAGAGGGGTGTCCCACTTACCCCATAGTTTTTGCATGGTTGGGGTAAGTGGGACCCCTCAGCGTGGGGTAAGTGAGACCCCTCTTTATTTAGTAAGTGAGACCCCTTATTATGATATAAGTGGTTCTAGAGGGTCCCTTATGATACAGGAACTATTAACTATTTCAGGGGGTTATAGGGACAATTTCCCCCAATATTTTCAGAAAATTTCGATTTATAGTAGCAAGATCTTTTACTCACCACTTCAAAATTCATTAAAATTTATAAATAATTTGATTTACATTATATATCATATTCATTACTATATATCATACATTATATATCATATTCATTACCATTCAGTATTCATTCTCATTTAGTGTGTCCGATTTCTTTTTTATCTTAAAAAAAAAAAACCATCGGCGCAACAGCCCTAGTGGGCCAAGGCCTACGATGCCCATCTTCGTTTTCGTGACCGTGGGGCCTGGGGTGCTAGGCAAATGTCCCAGTTAGGTGGTCAGTCTAACGTGAGACCCCCAGAGTTTAGTTCCCAAGCATGCTTGGTCTATCTTACAATGCGTATTAAAGTGCCAAAATAAATCTTAATGAACCTTATTATGTTTGTTCAACACTATTTTATATGCTAAAGTAAAACATATCCCTTTGGCCTTTCGAAACATTCTTTAAAATACTTATTTTGCTTTTCATTCGATTCTTACCTTGTCATATTGATTTTGATGTGAGTATATTTCTCACTCATGGATACAGTTACAATAAAATATTTTATATTGAAATTTACTGTACTTTATCAAGTAAGACCCACTTACTTCCATTTAAGTTTTGCTTGGTTTAAATATAAATAAAGAGGGGGTGACCCACTTACCCCATCTCTTGGGGTAAGTGGGTCACCCATCTCATTATTGATAAAAAGACCAGTTAAGAAAAATGTAAAGCTTTATTTTAGAAACTGCTGATAAATTTTTGTTTATCGATAGCCTCTTTAAGGAAATTAGTCAACAAGTACAAAATAAACCCTTTCAAATTTTTTCTATAAAGCTCCAAAAATGTACTAGGCCAAAAAAGGGGTCCCACTTACCCCAAGTGACCCTATATCAAAACTAAATTATTAAATTAAACAAATGTAATATAATCGTAGGATACCTGGATTTGAACCCGGGAACGCTTGGTTGGCATGCGCTTACTTTACCACCTAAGCCATCGGGGCTTACCAAGGAGCGTGAAATTATATAATTTTTTTACTTGTACATTACTTATTTTTATTTATATTTTATAATCAACAAACAAAGAAAAGAAAATTTTATCACCTGAGGTCGTAGAACGATCCATGTAAGTGAACAAACAGTTGGTTACAATTTTTTAAAGTCAATGCCTCCAAAGAAACCAAAAAATCTTCCGCCAAATCTCTGTCGCCAACACGGAGTTTCGAGCATGCACACAAACATATTTTTCAGCTCTCATTCAATACCATCTTATAATCCAGAGCCTACTCAAGGGTTGTGTGCACACAGGCTATGCTATGATTCAAGGTTTTCCAGGGGAGGCCCCCGTCTCCCCTATTTTCTTTGTGTTCCTGATATACCATAGTTGAAATTGCCTTTTTAAAAGTTTAAAAAGTATTTTCTTAAATCAAGGGGTAGAGATGAAACACCAATTTTTTATTAAAATTCCCAAATATTCTCTGGGAGAGTATCCCTAAGTAAAAAAACATGATATTTCCTCTCAAAGCTGTAAAAGCCTAAGCAAAAATCCGTTACCTATGTCCAATAGTTTTAAATTCATTCGGTTTGTACATTTTCTTTTTAGAATTTGTTTCATTTTTAGGTTGGGGCCTTCAAATATTACGTAAGCACTTTTTTGATCATTTTAAACCCCCTCTCCCCCCTTGTCAGCAAAGATAAGCAAACCTCAACCCCACACGCCAAAATTACGTAAGAAACTGCCGGACCCCTTCCAAAATTTTGACATCCTTTTAGTTTAAGTGTTTTTTCCCTTGAAAATTAGGTGACTTACTATACAAGGAGCTGTCCTTTTTGGGTGCAACCCTAAGGGTTCAAAAATGAGTCGAATCGCTACTTTTCGGGGTTAAAATTTCAAAATGTTTGGGAGGCCATCCCCAGAAAAAGTGCTTACGTCAGATTTTCAAATTCAATTTTTTGGTTAAATTTATTTTTGGTTGAGTTTTGAAATTATTTATGCAAAAAACAAGAGATTTTCGAAAATGCAGTATCTTACGTAAGCATCACTCATATCCCCCTCTCCCCTTGTGAGGAAAAATAAGAAAAGAGCAAACCCCCTCCCCCCCTTAGTTGCTTACGTAATATTTAAACGGCCCCTTGAATTTCGTAGCATTTGTAAATTCGCTTGCATTTCGTAAGTAGTAATTAATAACGATCATTTTTTTTTCAAGCAGGTATATTTTATTTTATACACTGATTGCATTTAAAAAAACGAATGACTTTTGATAGCAGTTATTTCCTGTTGTTATTTAAATCTTAAAATATGTAATATAATTCGATATTAGGGGTTCTGTAAAACTTGAACATTATCACAAAGGCTTCCACTTGGTCACTGTGTTAAACTGCCACGAGAAAGACTCTTGCTAAGGAAACAGTTTAAACACTGAAAAAACTATAAGTGCCAAATATTATTAAGTGCCAAAATATTTATTGCTGACTATTTAAGTGGCGAGCTTGTTCACAACGTATTCATGTTTCTTTTTTTCAGATTTAACCCTTTCGCACCGATCGGGACATATGCTGTCCCAGGCTGGAAATTTTTTGAAATTACGGTTGGGACAGTATATGTTCCAGTTACTGAAAAACATCTAATAGGAACAGAGAATAACGCTAAGTTGTAAGTTGTGCTGTCAAACGGATCATAATTCTTGTGTGACCTCATGATTATCTAATCTCATTTCCCCAAATGATCAAACAAGCGATAACCGCCAATATTGTTCAACGCCAAACTATTTATTTCTGTTGCAAAACCTGTCACCATTATAAAGTTCAAGTGAAACTTTCCCCAGTTTTTTCATTCGATTCCAACCCTTAGCTCTCGCATTTTTGCACCTTAATTTCCTTCAAATTATGGATCCAACGAATATTGGTGGTCTGGTAGAAGGTGCGAGTTTGCAATCAACAAAAAGCGGCATTTGGACAAAAGCTGTTCCAGCAGTATTGACTCCAGGATTACGGCCGGGACATACCTTGTCCCGGTTTGCAGATGCTCTGGGTCTACGGCGAGACATATGCTGTCCCATCATTAAAGCTTGTAATATCGTTGTTTTTGTTGATGCGTCGTTATGAGATCATTTATGAGTCTCTTGGACCATCATACTTTCATACCAAAAAGTTATTTCATCGTCATAATCACTTGGAGGAGAAATAATTGTTCCCGGTAATGAGGCGCACTAAACTGATTTTTTTGCCGCATTGAAAGGGTTAAAAGCCTATAGTGGTAAAGGATGAGAATCGGTCCATAACTCTCGAAAATAACGTTTATTTTTGAGAACTCTGAAAAAGGCTTGCTCACCTATCGAGATGTTGTATAGCGCTGAAGCACTAATAGTTCAAGAGCCAGGGACAGATTTTGCTGACCAATTTCCTCTCAAACGGTAATTTGTAGAATGCTTTAGAAAATTGTATCATAAAGCCTCGTGAACGTCAGCTGCGTTTCTGTGGGTGGGATGCTTGGTGTTAGCCCCCAAACACGTAAAAATATAAAAATATTTTTAGTCATTTCCTCCCGGCTAAAAATTTACCTGGTGATAGCAATATACAACTATGAATATATACATGTGCAACTATGAATGCAACTATGTATTGCTATATACATGCAACTATGAATAAATACGTATATGTGTCAGTCGGCTGTATCTTGGTGGAAAGATCGTCAGCTGATACTTTGAAAATTTTAACGCAAGGGGGAGTTATAAAAACTAGTAAACTTACCAAAATTTTTGATTTCACTAGTTTTCATTGTTATTTTCTGGTTCACTAGTCTTATTATTTTCTCAATCATTCACTAGTTATGCTCCTACGGAAACTACGATTCCATAGCTGTTTTCATTTGTATTAGTCAGGGTGCCAAATGGCAAAAAAGGGGTCAACCGTGTATTAGAATGTGTATGAAATTTTATTGCTGATTTTGATAGGTTATGATGTCTAGATTGAAGAACCGATTGATGCCACCTCGTAAATGTTGAGCATTTTGAAGAATTCAAGATGGCGTCCATGGTAGCCACAAAATAGGATTTTCGATTTATCTTTAAAAAAATATGGCATCTGGGGTATCATTATTTTTGTTTTTTAATAGGGAAACATTTATTTTAAACAAAAAAAGTTTAAATTGATTTGAAATACCTTTATTTTGAAAATAATTATGATGGAACCGTAATTTGGTTACAAAAGATCCTTGTTTATTTGATATTGGAGGAGCTGATTTTTTTCTAAAAATATTATGATCCAGTTAACAAATTACGTATGATAAATAATTTCCTGTTTTAATTTTAACTATTTGTTCAGTTTTCATAAATTTTTAAAGAAACCATGGATATAATCCAAGATTTAATACTATGCTTTGCCTTTGTTACTTAAGTAACATTTAATAGCAATTATTTCAAGCAAATTCCTTTCGTTATTTCAACAATTTCAGCTACCTAAATCAAAAATTTAATTCAAATTTAAATAATTTAAAAGTAATCTGTAGTATCATGAAAAACTTCTCACTTTCATTCAAAATCTTCTAAAGTTTTGTGTGAAGCTTGCAACATTTCCCCTTTTCTTTGTAACAATAACATATGAAACTGCAGGAAATGTTACTGGAATGATAGCCATATCCAATAATAGTTGAACAGGGGGCCTCAGTTTTGCAGAGAGAGCACTTAGCCACTTCTAGTATTCACGTAGCCTACATTTCAGGTATTGGAATCAGTAGCATCTCCTTCTCTTCATTTTTCTTTCAACCAAATATTGTTGGATCTATAGTTGGTTTAGGATGACGACTAACTGACAGCCTTATTATGGCTGGAAAGTGAGCCCACTTAACATTCAGTGCGAAACATTCATATATTGTTGGTGGAAGGGTCTGAAGAGAAGGTGCGCGAAAACTGGGCTTGTCGTATTTTTTCCGTCATATTTGCCACGTATTCTACTCTATACGAAGATGATAATAATGAAGTGCTCTCTTTAATTACTTTGGAGGACGTCCATAATTTTAGGTGGGTTTTTTTCCAAATTTTGGACCGCTTGCTCCCTCCGTTTTGGTGAGATTATGGTGGATCCTATTCCCCTTGCCCCCACCCCCCCTTTAAAAAAATTAGTTTCTTTGATATTAATATTTGTTGTTTGTTTATTTATGTGATACATATTTTAATACAATTACGTATTGAAGTAAAAAATCTGGTCTAAACTCGTAGGTAATTGACTGCTTGTTAATAATTGCCTGTTTTGATTAATCTGCACATTTTCCCTGAACTTGTGTTAAATATATAATCGAAAAGGTGTATATTTTCTGTACCATAAATTGACATGTGATTTTAATTTACTCCATGAGAATTGGTGATATTTTGCTAGACCCTCTCGCCTCTCTTTTGACTCGTAATTTATGGATGCCCCCTTGGTTATGTCGCTCTCTATGCGGCCAAATTTATATAATCCTTTCCCAGACAATTATTTTTCTAAAACAAATTAAAGTATTTCAATTGTTTTTTATAGCTACATTAAAATCTAATCAGAACATTTCCTCCAGATGGTACATTCTGAATGAAATAAAAGCAGTGTGTTATTTTCTTTTATTACTTAATTACTCCTTAAGGTTTTACTGTAATTTGTAATTATTCTAAACACAATTTATTTTAAATTAATGCAGAATATGAATTTATAAGCAAAATATAGACATTAAAACAGTGTTAAAAAATCCTGCTTTTTCAACGAAATACGTTTGTTTTATTAAAAAACCTATTCCAAACTTAATTAAAGTAAAAAATAACGTTATATATCGTTTCTTTGACCCAAAAAATACCATATAGGATGTATTGCATGCTATATTTTTATTTTCAAAAGTATTGATTTCAATGGAAGCCAGTTTGGACGCCATCATGATTTATAAAAAAATGCTCAATATTTGCAGAGTGGCATCAATCGGTTCTGAAATCTACACCATCAACTCTACCAGAAACCGTCATAAAATTCCATACACATTCCAATGCACACTTTTCGAGTTGGCACCCTGACTATATCTCTAGGGGCGGTTTTACAAATAAGAGGTACCGTTTCAACGCCATTTGTGTTTTTCTTCCTTTTTTTACTTTTGTTTTTCTTCTAGATATTGGGTTAGCTATAATTTAACAAATTTTTAGCCGGGAAAGCTATTTTTATTTTTTAACAGGTTTGGGGGGCTATCACCCCTCATCTCACCCATAGAACCGCAGTTGACGTTCACGAGGCTTTATGACACAACTCTCTGAATCGCCTCACCAATTATCGTTCGAGAGGAAATAATTGACCAAATTTGTACCTCGATCCTAGACTATAATAGGCGGTTAATAAAATTTTATTTGAAGTCGAATATAATATAAAGTAAACCATAAAAGTGGTTTATACTTGTTAATTTTAGAACTTAAAAAAGTGCTGTTTAGGAATTTTCCACTTTTAAAAATGTTTCGCAACTCTTCCAGCTTAGCAGCTTGCTCGGCCTCCATACTAGATCCTGATGGATCGTATTTTCAAAGGCTTTTAAAGGCCCTAGAACACTTGGGTGATGTATGAATTTATGAATGAGTAGGTGATGTGTGCGCTATAGGAGAAAGTGAAATGATGATGGGTGCACAAGGTTTTTCTCAATCCAAAGACATTAATGCCACGAAATTAACATATGGACTAAAGTTCATCGAATGCGACATCAGGCTTTTGAATATTTCAAAAAAAAGTATCAGAATCATACCCTATTAGACAAGCTTGATCCTAAAAAACATCAAATGAAAAATTATGGAGTGTATAAAATACGCTAATTTTAAAAAGTTTGTCATAACCACCAGTACGTTAGTTAATAAAAATAATATATAAAAATTAAAATTTATTTACCATTAGCAAATTAGGCAAATGAATTGTTTTCTTAAACACAGATAACTCTATAATGAGTGAACTGTGAAGTTCTAATTAGTTTTGACGAAAGAGTTACTAACCGAAAACTTGCTTGTCTGAATTTTTACTGCACTAGGGAGCTACTGCCGCAGTACCTTTGGTTGTTTGCAATTCTCTCAAAACCCAGGTCACTGAACTTAACTCACTTTATAAACATTATTAAAAACAATAGAGCATATTCAATCACTCGAACCTAGCAACGACCTTACCTACAGCAGTTAACAGTTAAAAGAAAATAACTGGTCATGGAATGCTTCTATCGGAGCATTTGAAATCACATGACAGCAACAGATACCGCCGTACCTAGCAACGGCTTTAGCAACAGACATTTTGACCTACAGTAAGGAAGAAAATAAATACCTAAAAACACTCTATAAGCAGAAGAAACGTCAACTAAATATCCAAAAATACGTCACAAGTCATTTCCATCAATAACGCTATCTTAAAAGTTCAAACTTATCAATAATTTAATCAAAATGTTTTTTTTAAATATCCAGCACGTCTATTAAAAACTATTTTTTTCAATCAATCAATTAATAACAAATTATAATTACAATTTTACATTACAATTTAATAGAACAGCGCAAACACAAGAGAAAGAAAAAAAAACCGGAACAATAAAAACAAATAAATACCAAATAATAAATAATTAAAAGAAACATTTTTTTTCAATGTGAGATATCATAAGAGCTATAGCTCGTACATGATATCATAAATTAGCACTACACCAAATTAAAGTACGTAAAATTTCCTATAAGACGCAATGCTTCATTTTTCGAGAAACTAATATTTTTTAAGAAAATTGGTAAAAACCGAACAAAAGAACACAAATTTTAGATTTTCTGCATTTTGTGATGAGAAGATGACTTTCAAAATGAAAATAAACTAGAAATTCGAATTCAGCGATGCAAAAAACATATAAATTCGTTTATTAAACACTCTCATAATTTAAAAAATGAATTTAAAAAAATTAATAACCCCAAAAAATCACTGTTTTTCAGCACACTCTAGCGGCAAAACTATTAGTCTGACCAAAAAGTTGCAAATGACAATTTTATAGCTTGTTTTATCTTCTTTATTTTTTGTATTTAATATTTTCATGAGAAACCTATACTTTCCGTTCTACAAACAAAATCCCAAAAAATGAGGTGAAATTTTAGGGTTTTTCGAATTTTCTTAAAATGCACTTCGAAATTTTGAATGCAAAGTTCAGATTCGGATTCAGCACCCTCGAAAAGATGAGGAGCAAACAATCAAACCGTGTTTTCTCCAAAAATAATAAAAAATGAGTAACTGCTATATTCATGATCTCCACATTAAACTGCACAAATAATTCTATTATCTTCAACCCCTAAAACAAGTTTAACATATTCTAAAACTACTTAGAAATTTGATGTTTCAATCAAAAAGTGTTTCCTCTAGAGCAGTGGTTCCCAACCTTTTGTAGCCTATCGCCCCCTTTTTAGGGGTTGAATAACACCTATCGCCCCCTTTTCATTCTCATTGTATGTCTAATTTCAATTTGAAGTAAAGTGTAAATAAAAAAGCAATTTTAGGTCCGGGGGTCCTCCCTCAGAAAATTTTTGGAAATAAGACTCCAAAAAACAGATTTTTAACTATTTATGGTACACCTCTTCCGAATTTCGGACATATATTTTAGGTAGGATTTTTATTTATACTCTGTTCATTTTGAACTGGCGCTTGAAAATATTTCCTTCCCCCACCACCGATCGGTAACGATAGCAACTATCCACATCAAAGTGACGAAGAAGGCTTACTATTGGCTGCTCGAAGAGCGTAACTATGGTTACGCTTCTAGCGTGGGGGAAAGCACTATTTCTCAAGCGCCAATTATAAATGAATAGAGTATAGATGAAATAGTAGTTATAAAATTTAAAAAAAAATTAAGTTCCAAGTACAAAAGGGGGGTTGGGGGTTCACCCCCAGAAAATTTTTGGAAATTTGACCCTAGGAAACAGGGTTTTAACTTGTTTTGGTACATTAAGTCTGAATACAGTCTATCATACAGTACTGTTTTATTTTCCCCCTTTAAACACCCATCGCCCCCCAATCGCCCCTCCCTTATTTATCGCCCCCTTGATAACACAAATCGCCCACCTGGGGGCGATCGCCCCCAGGTTGGGAACCACTGCTCTAGAGCCTGTTTTCAGTCAAGCAGTGATTCCTCCAGTCACAGCCAATCATAGCTGTTCTTACTCGTCACGTGACCCACTCATTGGTCAGCGTAAAGTTGGTGATGTAAAAATATTGGTGGGGACTTTATGATACAAAATCACCTAATGTTTATTTTAAAAATTTACAGTGTATATCAGAAATAAAAAGAATAGTTTTTTGAGAAGAGTAGAGAAAGTGTAATAGTCAAAGCTTCTTAAAAAGGGTGTTGCCGTTGTAAAAAGATTATTCTTACAATCTATCTACTATGTGTTCGATCAAAACGTGATTTCTCCAAATTTCAAATGCATATTCTAATAATTAATTTTAAGTTTTTAGGTAAATTATGACAACAAATCTTCTCAGTTACTCGTTATAGAACCAAAAAAACAATAATTAGGTTTTTAAATTAGGTATTTTTTAAGTTATTAGTTTTTTGTGTTTCCTGAAAATTTCTATTTGATGGAGAAAGCATGGTTTGATTGTTTGCTCCTCAGATATAAAACCGTTGAGAAAAAAACTACTGTATTTTTTCCTGAAACATCCCTTTTTTGACACCAAGTTACTGGACTATACAAGCAAATCACAGGCCTAGTGTTCACGATATTAACTCCATTTACACTCTACACAACAACGGCTGGAATCTATTGGTTACAGACTTCAACCACTTCTATGTACTCTTCACCACTTATGTACTCTTCACCACTTATACCACTCTTCATGTAGGAAAAATAAAAAGAACCTCCGGAAAAATCCTTTTCTCCTCTAGATCCACCTGCTGATGATCACCTGTTCTTTCCTCAGGTGTTTGCACGTGTGGAGTGGAATACCTCTTCATTTGTATTTACGTCATCTGTGTTTTGGACTGATGAGACACGTTTTGGGATTTTTATTGGTCACACGACGTTGCTTTGAGACTGCGGATTAACCCTTTTTCTACGGCATCACGATTAGCTGCAGTTTTTTTCGAGCAAATATTATTTTTGAGTCAATAAATTGATATACACATAAATAAAATAATCATCTTTGGAAAATTCAATCAGATAGATCCAATTAATTAAATTGATACTTTCGAGTTGTCGAAGTAGGTATTAGACGCGAAAAGTTTCAATTATCTTTATGACGAGATTTATCTACGATTACATTTATTCAAATAACATATCTACGGGTCCATTCAAAAGTAAATTGTCAGTTTGAAAAAGGGAATAAGTCATACTAACATCAAGTCCTAACCCTTAACTGTGCATCTTCACTCTTCCATTCCTATTCTAAATATGCTTGTCTTGGTCCCCACAACACTCCTAATCATTTTTGACACAACATTCAGAAACATCCTCTCTGAAATAGTAATAGTATTTGAACGAGTTTAAACAGCATGCTTTAGCAGAGTGAAACTACGCAGGGGATTTAATTATAAAATTGATGCGACTTAATTCTATATTACAAACAGCTATAATAAAGATTTTAAAAAATTACACGGAAGAGTGTACATATTCTCGAGACTCTTTATAATGTGAAGAATAATAATGTTGAGACATCCACGCACTAATCATTAGCTAGACTAATATAAGGATTCTATCAGCATCCATTACTTTAAGCTTTGATGACACCAAAATATCAAACCAAATTATTCATTGCATTAGAAAAGCAAGCATACACGTTATTGTGAAATAAGTATTTAATAAGCAACCTTAGTATACCTTCGTATATGCTTTCGCCCCTTTGAGAATAAAGTCACAAAAAAAGTTTAGAACAGATCGCTTAAAGCTCAATATTTCATAACTCAGTTTTTACCCTTTCAAAATTTCACGTCGTATCGGCTGATTTATGATGCTGAATCTTGAAAGCTTCAGAACCTTTTTCAAAATTTAATGATCGATAGAAACGTAAATGACTACATATCTTTAAAAGGATGGAAATTAATGACCGAAATTCAGGAAAAAAGCTTTAAAAGCTTGTCGCTATTTTTATACCCGATATTTTAACAAGGTTTATTGTTTTTCTTTATAGATCAAAGACTTTATGCGGGCATATTTCAATGTAAAATGAAAGCGACTTCTATAACTTTGATGTTCTGAAGAGAACTTTGTTCTAATTATAGAAGCAAATGTTCACGGCTGGAGTCAACAAAGCTGTAACGCGCGCGTTGTGCCGATGCCGTTTAGTATTTGGAAGCATTTAAGAAATAATTTATGATTATTTAACACGATAAATTTGTAGTTATTTTTCATTCAGATGCAAGAGCATGTTTGGTTCGTCGCCAGTAAACAATCTTTATTTGTTTGGGATGTTTTTTTTCATTTTACATAACTGTAAAATTTCTTGATTACTTTTGAATAGGATTTTCTAGGTTAAGCAACACAGTTGCGACGTTTTGAACGCAGAACCAAATGTAAAGATTAAAAAATACTATTTATCAATAGATTTTACGAAATAGTTGTTCGTTGCTTTTGGACATTTTTAATCTTTATACAGGGTGATTCAGAAATAATCATCAATAATTGGGGGGGAGGTAGAGGGGCCCTAGACAAGCATATTTCGCATAGGGATGGTGGGGCGCAGCCTTACCGTTAAAGAGCTAGGACCTAATGTAGTGCGAGCGCGTTTCAAAAGGCCGTTTTTAGAAGGTCCGTGTGAAGAAACAAAACATAATAAAATGAAAAAATCTATTGCATGAGATAAAGAAGTATCCCTACTACCTACACCATGAATTCGATAGACTTTGATCTACTTTCTAAACCGTGGAGTAAGTTTCAAAAGTGCAATATTAAGCTTTTAGTCAAAGAATGGAGTTCCCTTTATGGTATTTAGAAAAATGATGATCGGGGAAGGAATTTTCAATGATCGTAACAGTGATCATTCAAACTATTTGATCATTAAAAATTCCTTCCCCAATCATCATTTTTCCAAATACCATTAAGGGAACTCCATTGCTTGACTAAGAGATTAATATTGCACGTTTTAAAACTCACCCCACGGTTTAGCAAGTGGTCCAATTTCTATCACATTGAGGATTTAGGTAGTAAGGATACTCTTGTACCTCATGCAATAATGTTTTTCATTTTATTATGTTTTGTTTCGTCACACGGGCCTTCTAAAAACGGCCTTTTGAAACGCGCTCGCACTACATTAGGTCCTAGCTCTTTAACGGTAAGGCTGCGCCCCACCATCCCTATTCGAAATATGCTTGTCTAGAGCCCCTCTACCTCCCCCCCAATTATTGATGATTATTTCTGAATCACCCTGTATGTTTTGCCCTCTGCGTCGAAGGGCATTCTTAGTGGCAAAAAAGTCAATAACTACAAGTAAATATACCATATAAATTTGCAGCAATCAAATAATTCGATAACGTTCCAAGTAATAACAGGTATGAAAACTATAACTGTAACTTTTCAAACCTCGTTTTCACTTGGAGTGTTCAGGCACTATTTGATTGGTTATGTACAATTAGTTAGCTACTTTTTTTGTCACTAAAGATGCCCTCCAAAGCAGAGTGTGAAACGGGCGTATTAAATGTAATAAATGGCGTGTTAAATAAATAGATTAAACGATCTTTAATTCCGGAAATATATTATTAATAGTAACTGCTCAGGTCATGGATGCTTTCCTTAATGTTAAAAATATTTTGGAAATATTTATGGGTAAAGAATAAAACAGGAAAGCTTTACCATATCTAGCTGTTGGTTATCTTATGAAAAAATATCCGTAAAGACAAGACGCGAAGGAGCGACCGATGACACTATGTGAGGAGAATAATTTGATGGATCTGTTTCCCCAAAAGTTGTAGGCATTATGCTTAAGACGGATATGTGGTTCTAAACAAAACTTTATTAATGCATGCCTGGTTTTCTTCATAAAATGAGACATTTTCAGGGCAAAATGTTGTTTAATACATGAATGTAGGTTTCTTTAAGGAACATTATGTATTCCAGAAAATAGAAAGATGGCTCTAAGAAATTCCATCATATGAATTTCATCTTTCTTAAGCTTTTAAGTCCGAGTATCCGTCCAAAATTTCCTATAGGATTTTATATATGGCGGTCTAGGACTCAAAGGGTTAATGAAGATCACTAGAAATTATTCCTGTAAACATGAAATTATGTAAATTAATAAAATAATTGGCGATTTGTTGAAACTTTTTTTCATTTATTAGCATATTCTTACGCAGAAGGACGATGCCCAGTAATGATATTTGCGTTACAAATGGGACAGTGCAGACCTGATGTAAATAAACAAATGTAAGGGAAAGTTCATAAATTACGTGGGGGGGGGAGAGGGAGGTCCATTAAAATCTCACGTTAACTTTTAGTTTAGAAAATATTCATTTTTTCCTCTGTGATTTTTTAGCACACGTTAATTAAAAATGTGCAGATTAGTCAAAACGGTGAATTATTAACCAGTCAATCGTGATAATTTCAAGTTATAAGATCATGTTTTTTATTCCAACATGTGTGTATATATCAAAACTTTTGAAATTTATATGGTAAAAAGTAAGTTGAGAAAATCTCACGTAAGAATTTGAGGGAGAGGGGGGTCCAGCAAAATCTCACCAAGGGTTCCAAAATTGAAAAAAAACCCACCTCACGTAATTTATGGACGTCTCCTGAAGCTGAATTCCGATTGATAATTTGACTCAAATTACTAAATAATTTGAACATGTCCAAATAAAGCGGACAAAATGTTAGTTAGTGATATTTAACAACTTATTTATTTCTTAGCTTATTCGTACGCAAAAGATCGTTGATAGCAGATGTTTTCAATTAAATTTCTTTTATAATAGGGGTTAAATGAAAAAAAAAACCCATAGCAATAATTTCAACTTTAAAAGAAATAGGACACACAAAACTAATTCCGCATTCTGAGAAACTGTTACTTGTTTAGGTTTGACTTTTTCTATCTGAAAGAAATTAAATAAGGACTTTTAATTATGTTATTACACTTTCTACCTACAGTTACGAAAACATCAAAATTTCCCGTTATCATACCTCATAAAAAGGAACATACATTTCTCGCAATTCCTCGATATCATTGCCGAATTAGGAATAATGTAGACAATTTCTTAGAACTGTCATCATCTATACATATTTTTAAGTTTTCATCTTAACTCATTAGTGCTATAGCTCAGCGTTTCGCAGATAAAGCAAATTGCACCTCCGCCTTAATGTGTACACCTCACAATGATTATTAAGCAAATGTTTCGGCCCGCGTCTTATGAATGACTAGTAATTTTACGGGTTCAATTCACCGAGAATTACCCTCAGACGTTAATTTAATTAGAAATCGATGTTGAAAATTACTTTGATGATGGGGGTGCAAATGAGTACCTGGGTAAGGGTTGTTTGATTCTAGTGGGGAAGCGTAAATTATATCGTTCGGTGTATATTTTATGATGAATTTTTTAAACTTTAACATACATTGAGAGAAATCACAGTTTCAAATTTGAGTAAATCGATGTGCTCATTTTGGTATGAAACTTTTTGGTTCAAATATGGCGACCCAATGCTTTCAATTTTGAAACACCAGACCTCAGTTTCAAACAATTTAATTGTCACAACTCAAATTATGTTTCTTTTTAGTTTATATTTAAAGATTGAAATATTTGTTATAAATCGAAAAAAAAACTTTAAGCTGGTGTGATGACGTTTAACACAACGTTGTGACGTCGCACTGAACTTGAAACACTACTCTGAAACACTCTGAACTAACTGGTCTACTTCCCACGTCTTAGTAACGTGGCTACATGGTCATCATAACTGTAACACATCGAGTCTCTTTAAAAGAATGTCATGGACGAATTAAAAAATGAGTATTTGATGCTTTATTTTTGAGTATCTGCACATTTTCAAAAATGAGTACATGCATGTCTTCAAATTAGAGTAGCTTTGGATCGGAGCCTGTTTGAATGCGTGACCTACTCAGATTTGAGTAATTTTTACTCATTTTTGAGACTGTCGTTTTAAGAGTGTATCTTGTTGTCAAAAATATGTTAAAAAATGAATCGGAGCGAGAGTAAGTATCAAAGTAATCTCTAGATTATTCACATTTTTTTTATCAAAATCCTATTCAAATCTTTTTTTATCCCCTCCCTTTTGTTTTCTTACTCATTGTATTCTAAATTATTATAAACGAACTGCGGTATCAAAAATCTCAATTCTATTAAATATTTCAATGTATATTTCACTGTGTTAAAAGGTAAATCAGTTGAAACTTTTAAAATTTAGAAATTAACCCGCTGTTGAAACCTGCCCCACCTACTGTTGAAACCTGCCACACCCGGTTGCCAGATTTCAACAGAAGAGAACCTTTTTTTAAAACGGAATTTTGGGTTACTTAATTTTCTCTGAGAACTTGGGTAATATTACACAATGTGTCCGAAAGTCCACGGTAGGTTATGGAATTGAAAGTTTTAGGATGCGTCAATTTGTGAGTTCACAAAAAAATAAAACTGTTGAAAGGTGTCCCACCTTCCCCTACGAAAGCTAATCAGCGAATCTTCATAAAAAAGTGTTTTGAAGGGGATTTGGACAATTTTTGTGTAATAATGCGAAAAGCTGATCACGATCGTTAAGTGATATTGTATGTTTTGGATTATGTTAAGTTAAATAGTAGCGATCGGGAACTGTTGAATATGATAATTTTAACCATGATCCAGGGTTGGGTTTTTCCCGTCCAAAACTAGTTTTTCCCACACCACTGGGAAAAACTGGTAAATACCGGGAAAAACTGGTAAATATCGGAAAAAAAGTGGGAAAAACGGGTAAATACTGGGAAAAACTTCCAATTGACAAAATAATGCAAGTATTAGGTTATGGCCTTTTTAAACATATTATAAAAACTTTTAGTTAAAAATAAAAATTTTTTGGGAGTGGGGGGTTAAAATTATTAGGTGGGAAAAATATAAGTTAGCAAGAGAATTATGAAATTTAACATAAAATTTGCATATATTTTTTAATATTAATGAATTTCTCAAATAAAAATAGAGAATATTTTAAAACAAATTTACTTATAATATCTGTATCTTTAAGAGAAGCATTATATATAGTTTTTTAAATGTAAATAAAAATATAATTTAAATAAAATAAACTGTAAATGTAAATCTTGATTGCAAGATAACTTTTTTGAAGTAACAAGGTATGATAATCCGATGAAAAGGGCATAACCATCAAAAGATGACATTCCTCAGACACATGATAAAACCCATATTCATAACATAGGATAAAACTTATTTAAGGCCATTTTTCTAAAAAAAAAAGGCTGTAAAAGCTTTTAAAACATTCATCTATGAACAGAATGAATTCAACAATCAGTTTTTCCCACTTTTTCCCATGTTTTCCCCAGGACGGTAAATACCGGTTTTATGGTATTTACCGGGGGTGGGAAAAACCTTGCCAACCCTGCCATGATCACGTTACGAATCGGAGTCTCAAAACAGCGCAATGACCCATTACTACAGCGAATACCTTTTCTATCTTCAAACACGAACAAAAAAAATTATCCGCTGATGTATCGTCAGAAGAGAACGAAACCGATTAAAGTGATCACCGTTCGAAATCGGGTGATTTGTGCCGCTTTCGCCCTTGCCGGAGTGTCCGGCATTGATTTTGTCGCCCGAAAGTGCAAACATCAGAACGTCGACGGGCGCCGTGTAGAACAATGGGGGAGGGATCTGACGGCGAAAATATTAAGGGAGAGGGCAGTAACCAGACTTTTGTTTCGAAGGGGGGGGTTGACTGAACACTATTTCTGAGGGTGTTTCTGGCAATCTGCTTCAGAAAATTTTTAAAAAATGGCTAACAACCTTGCTTTTTCAACAAGTGTGCAAAGTGAAAGGAACTTAATGTTGATCAGTAAACATTCAGAAAAGCGAGTTTTAGGGTTGTAAGTATTTCGTCATAACTTAAGGAACTTCACAGGTCACTCATTTTAGAGTCTCTGTGTTAATAAATAGAACAGCTAAAAATTAATTATAAATGAACTATAAATTTTAGTTTTTATATATTATTTTTATTAACAAACATACTGGTGGTTGTTACAAACTTTTAAAAATTAACGTATTTATCCCCTCGAAATTTTTTCATTTGATGTTTTTTGCGATCAAGCTTGTCTAATAGGGTTATGATTCTGAGACTTTTTCTCAAATATTTAAAAGCCTGATGCTGTATTCGATGAATTTTTGTCCATATGTTAATTTTATGGCATTATTTTCTTAGTATTGAGAAAAAACCTTGCCCCAACATCATTTCATTCCTCATATAGCAATCACACACCACCTACTCAATCATACATCACCTAACTTAAGTGCCCTCAGGCCTTAGAAAGCCTTTGCTAATACTGGATACAGGAACCATCAGGCCACTGATGTGCACCTATCCAGTATAGTGGCCGAGCGGGCTGCTAAGCTGATGGAAGAGCTTCGAAACATTTGTAAAAGAGGCAAATTCCTAAACAGCAGATTCATTAATTCTAATTTACAAATTTAAACCCTTTTCATGATTTACTTAATGTAATATTCCGCTTCAAATAAAATTTTATTAATTGCTTTCAGTGCTTCCGCCTTATGAAAAATCTCCTTAGTCACAGTTAAAGTTAGAAATTTTGTTAAAGAAATTTTTTAAAAATTGGTGTTAAATTAATCTGAAGAGTCTTCATAAACAATAAACTTCATAAACAATAAAACAATTTAAAACATAAAAATAAAATTTTGATTTTTACCGAAAAAAATTATTTTCAATGGTTGTCAAATTCTTTAGCTCCTATAAATTTAAAAATGTAACATGGAAAAAAATGTGAAGGGAACCCTGAAGATTAATTTAACACCAATTAATTAAAAATTTCTTTGTTATTTTTGGAGAATATTAGATTATGTATACCTAAAGAGTAGTCTGTAAACGAATTGTATTGTTGTAAACAGTGAAACTTGAAGGGAGCTTTGAGGGTCCTAATGCAGAAAATTTTTAGAACCTTAAAATCTAGATTTGAGGTTTTTGTTGCAACAATGTGTTAACGCCGTTGTAAAGCTACAAGAGTTAGCTCACTGACGCTACAAACACCTCAATTTCAGAATCATCATTACAGTTTAATTATGCATTATTAAACAATAATAAATTACAAAATATAAGATAGAATTTAAAATCGAACTTCAATGTGACCTGTAGAAATTTTATTCTGAATACATGTAGTATAAGTTTTCAAATCAAGCAATTTTATGGGCTACAACATCGATCTTATTAAGAGAAATGCAAGAATATTTTCTATTGGATCCTGTTTAACAACCCTAAACTACGACGAAACTATAACAGACTAACTAAAGTTGTAATGAATCCTTTAACGACTAAAACTTAGCGTATATAGTAGAGGAAATGTGGAATACATTAATTACAAACTTTTGTTGGTATAACTAATGAACTTAAAGAGTTCTATTAACTTAGTGAATTGCCATTTCAATTATTCTAGGGACATGAAATTAATATTATCCGTACCAGAGGTTTCCAAAGTGGATTCTGGACACGATAATGAAGCATCAGTTGCCAGGAGTAGTTAGAATATATATTTTCAGCGTTTAAAATTGAATCGTCGGTTTGAAAATGGAATAAGTCCAAAAACCACGTTTTAGTACTGTATAAGTAATGGAAAGCATGACCACAAAATTTGAACTGGGAATTCTGGCGTTCATTTATAATCGTGTCCAAAAATTAAGGATAGTTAAGTTAAGTAAATTAAGGATGTTCCAGGTCGGCTGGACACTATTTCCCTCCCCTTCAGAGACATGGCAAAATTTGGGAGGAGGCGATAGATGGTGGCGGCATCTATCATCCGATGCTTAAGTCGGACTCCTACTATTCATGCTTTGCGGATGGAGTTTGAATATTCCAAGTGGCATTAGAAACAACAACTTGATTTATGTGATTTATTTTAAAGCTTCCATCTAATGCAATGGATGGTTGTGAATTAAAAGTCCGTATGAGTTCTCCATTGTACCACATAAGAAATCCAACTGCATACGGCATGACAGCTTTCTTCTGGAATATCGTTTTACCAGAGTGTATCTTGAAACCGAAGTTCTATAATCCTCCCCAAGGGGAAAAAAGGCCTTTATCATCTGAATTGTTCTCTTACTAAGTTCTGACGAAGAAGACTGTGTTCCATCAAAGAATATATCCTTATAGGGATAATATCTCCCTCATATCGAGTTATGGATAAGAAAAATGTAATTGAATGTGTTGGGATATCTAAAGAAACAAGTGAAAACCTTTTTACCCGCAAAAAAAAGATCACAATTTGAAAGTTTTTCAGTCTTATTATTATTTAGTTTTGTGTTTTTTAGATTTAGATTACGACAATGTTTCTCTCTATTCTAAAAAAAAGTTTTGGTGAACGGTTTCCAGAGAAAGGATTTTTAATTACTGATCTGTATAACACATTTCTGGTATCAAACTGTTCGGATTCTTTTGAGGATGTGCAATAAGCCCTTAGAATTTCTAAAAAAAAAATCTCAATTTAAAAATATTTCCATTGTTTTAGATTACGGATAAGGTCGCAGTTACAAAGCAAGTACTATCTAACAACTTATGCATCCAATCACAACGAACATTGGACGCCATATTTTATAATGAAACCTGAATTTTCTTTTACCTTTTTAAAAATGTACTTTAGAGTACTTTCCAAATTAAATAGCATTAAATTACGGATAAAAAAGGATTCTAAAAACTTACAGTTACGATATTTCAAGCTAAAACTACACTACTTTTTTGGGAGATTTATTCATGAAGATGGTCTTGTGGTGTATATTTGGAAAGTTGGTGGTTGTTTATTCTGCAAATTGTTTTTACGAATGTTTTATAAAGTGAGTTAAGTTCAGTGAATTGGGTTTTGAGAAGCAGTTAACAGGGGTTGGAGAGCGATAGCGAGTAGGGGCGGTAGCTCCCTAGTGATAAAAAAATATATAAAAATTTGCAAACCAATATCTTTGAGAGTATTCAAGATACTTTCATCAAATTGTTTTCAATAAGTTTTTCATAATGCTGACAACAACACTCTCATAGAGGATTTTGTTCTGTCTCCTTTAGTTTTTTAATTTTTTTTGTCGCTAGGGGCGTTGTAAGTCATTTCAATGAATTCTCCAAGTTTACTTACCTAGGGAGTAAACCTTACTTCCACAAGACTAGGACACGATGGTTCCTAGTACTAAAAGCCTTGAAACGGACACCCTGTATTAAAAGTTAGCTTATGGGACCCTCAAATTGAAACTCCCTATATTCATTTAACTTTAAAATTTCTGGAAAACCAAACACACCGATCTTACACTCTGTATTATATTTGACTAGCCGCGCCGTTACATCCTTTAAGCTCCATTTAGTGATATCGATATTGCCATTTCTTTCCGAGTAAGTGAAAAAAAAGTCATCATTATGCAGATAAGAACCTGTTAGCTAATACGTCTTAAAGCACTACTTTATGACCCCAGATCGAATTTCTAAGCACATACTAAAGAAGTAAATCCAATGCTGACGCTTTTGCTATCATTTCATGTACTTAGCTAGCCTAATGCATTCGTGGAAAATGTGAGCCGAAGGATCTGGGACACCGCGGAGAAAGTGTTCTAAATAAATTAGCAAAGCTATATAGAAGGATTAAAAAAATCCATAAAAAATTAAATTAAAAAAATAAAAAAGATCAAACTTGAATTTAAATAATCAGAAACATTGTTGAATCAGAAACAGAATAATAAAAAAGGATTTGATGAAAAAAAAATTAATGTATGTGGGCATGGATAATTTTTAACTTATCCAAATTTTTTTTAGCATATGCGTGCAAACATATCCATGCAAGTGGTTCTTTTTTTAGTGTTTCTGTCATGATTTTGGTGAAAACTATGCATCTTAGAGTACCCTCCATCCTAATATGAATAGAGACTAATATGAGATAGATTCGTGTGTTCGGCTTTTCCTCATACAGGTAGTTCTTGGGGCATATTTTTTATGTATTTGATGCAAAGCATCTGGCTGTGATAAGTTTTGGGAGACTTAGTAAACGTATAACAAGCTAATTGTAAAATATTTTTACTACCTACAAGAGATACTTAACTGTTTCAAACGTTTGCTATAAAAAACGTTAAACAGTATCTTACACAAGCAAAAAAAAGTACACTCAAACAGTTTTTCATTAGGTAAAATAAACACTGGCCCGTCTCCCTTGATGTAATCCAATGCTTTATGAGGTTAAGTAATGTCTAATCCCCCTCCTAATCCTTAACTTAAATTCACTCTTATTCTTATCTCCAGAAGAGAAGGTCTACTAATAAATCTCTGAAATGTTATCAGTACGGTAGGGATTGCCATGTTTGTAATACCATGCCATTCTGTATTTTAAAGCAGTTCCGTACACTGAGCTATAAAACAAACTGGAGTAACAAGTGAGCGTGCCGAAACCACATCACACCTTATCGAAGTTTGTGTCTGCGCGGAAAACTTTGTGTCTTTCTCCACACCCTTTAACTTTTGAATGCTTACAGATATAGTCCTGAAAGTGGGGTCTAGGTACAGTAAAAGTGACTATGCCCTTATCCGATGCAACATTTTTCAACGCCCTTTAGAAGAAATTTTAATAGTTTCATTTTAAAAACTACTAGAGATTTACTAAATTAGTCAATTGCTAAGTTATAGAGCAGCATCGATTTAGTAGGAAAAGACACCTTAAGGACATCCATAAATTACGTGAGGCGTTTTTTCCAAAATCTGGACCCCCCTCCCCCCTTGGTGAGATTTAGTGAGATTTTGCTGGACCCCCCTCCCCACACGTGAGATTTACCTACAATTTTTTAAAAATAATTTACAGTATCTTATCTGAGTGTATTCCTTTCTCATACTTAAAAAAAGAAAATCGTATAATTTCTAACTTAAAAAGTTGACGTGAGATTTAAATCGACCCCCCTCCCCCCTTGGTGAGATTTTTCCAGACCCCTCCCCCCCTTTTTTTACATCACGTAATTTATGGATGTACCCTAAGCAAAAAAATATCTATAACAAAACCCCTTAACTTCCTAGTCTTGTAACCTTCCACGCCGGCACGTTTGGTCGCTTGTTATAGTATTGGAGGTTGTCACTCCATTTGTTTTATAGCACAGTGGTTCCGTATCTAAGGGTGGGTCAGGACCCTCAAACCTTTGTAGAAATTTTCACGTCTTATTATAGTACTGTTCTTTTTTCTTAGAAATTCGGCCGCTTTCAAAGGTTTGTTCCCTTTAGTGGTAGACCTAAGAGTCTCAAAATAAGATAACACTACTTTTAAGGGGTTAATTTTAAATGTTTTTTTTCGGGCTCTAATTCCTCCTTTGCTGTATAAACCGCGTGTCTCAAAAGGTTAGGGTAACGTCAGCCTGGAATCATGGACGGGCGTATCTGGTCGAGCGCATCTTATCGGCTGTAGTTATCTACCCCACTCAATTAGTGGACAAAGGGGTCATCGGCGGGATCAGCTCTCGCTCTCCGCAGGGGTCCCCCTTTTGGGGGACCCCTTTGTCCACTAATTGAGTGGGGTAGATAACTACAGCCGATAAGATGCGCTCGACCAGATACGCCCGTCCATGATTCCAGGCTGACGTTACCCTTAGTGACGAACTTAGCATGCAGGTCTGTTATGCCACGACAAACAAGATTTTCACAAGAACTCGTGAGCGCAATTTAAACTGGGTCCGCTAAAGGACAATGTTCTCCGTCGAAGGGACACCATTTAAATTATTATTACTAGTGTAAGGCAAAATCTATACTTTTAAGTATCGAATACATAGGTATCGAGTATTTTCAGGTATCGAATACATAGGTATCGAGTATTTTCAGGTATCGAATACTTTTAACACTCTTTTTTTTTAAAGTAGTACAAATATGGTTTAAAAATTCAATAATACCAAAAGTACTGATATCGAAAAAAGTATAGCTAGAAAGCTAGTTACCAAAAGTACTCGTATCGAAAAAAAAAAGCATCGATACCATATGAGCGATATTTCTGGCGATACACCTCAAGAGTCGATATTTTGGATGAAGTGAGTAGTAAGCCCCCCACTATAGCCGACGGAAGTGACGTCATCAAAAGGGGCGGGGCTTCGTGACGTCAGGGGGCGTGGCCAATGACGTAGGTGGAAGGGGCGTGTCGGAAGTTGAGTTGTTTACCTCCTGCTGCTGGTTTAGTGGAGTTGAGTTGTTTACCTCCTGCTGCTGGTTTAGCGGAGTTGAGTTGTTTTTAAAGTTTAGTTTTTCGGGTATGGCAACGCCGACATTTTTGGTTTCATTTTTCCAAAGTTGAGGGTTTTGGACTTAAACTTTTTTTTAACAGATTTTTTAAATTTATTGCATTTTTGAAATTTAAGTTTTACATTTAATTTTAACGTGGCGCCATCTAGGAAGTATACATTTAATTACTATTTTTAAAGATCTTTAATTCAGCCTTATTTATTTAATTAAGAATTTCAGACTTTTACTTTAGCCTGATTTATTAAAATATAAATTATTAATTTTAGAGGACTTGTACTTTATTTCAGTCTGATTTATAAGTTATTAATTTTATAGGACTTTTCTTTAGCCTGATTTATTAAATTATTAATTATTAAAATATTAATTTTACAGAACTTGTACTTTAGCCTGATTTATTAAATTATTAACTTCAGCCTGGTGTACTATTCATTAACATAGGAATGCCAGAAAATGTAATTCAATGTGTTGCCGGATTTAGCGTCATATCTCTAATTTGGCTATTTTTCTTTAATACAGGAATAACAAACTTAATTCAATAAAATTGTTTTAATATTTTAAAATTGATTTTATCTTACCAACACATGGCAATTACTTTTATTGGCAGATCAAAGTACTTTCAGTTTTTATTCAACCTACCTTTACATGTTTTAATTCAATTAATATTTTATGTTATATTTTTGGGAATGTATGACTACCCAACAAAGTTTTATTCTTTTCAAACATGAATCATGGACCAATCATTTTATAGGATACTTTTTTTCAACCAATCAGAGCATTCTTGCTTAAAATTTAATTTCTCTTCAACACTCTAATAATAACAAAATCACTTAATTTAATAATACTTTTTCATAAATTATTTTTAAAATTGATTTCAACTTACCAACACTTGACAAGCACTTTTATATTTTGGGGAAAGTATTTGTGTTATTGCTACCCAATACGCTGAACTTATTACTTGTAATAAATATTTTTTAATATTTTAAAACATTACTCAATTTAAAAATTCGAACAAACAAAATTTGAATTTAAACTTTTCATCTGCTAATAATTTTCACTGTGGTTAAATACTAGTTACATTTCAATCATTTCCAATTAAGTATCACATTTCATTAGTTTAATCTTACTTGCCTTTTGAAGCATCAGATTTATTAATGTTAGCTAGACTTTCCAACCCATGAAAATCAATTTAATATTCCATGACTGTAATTTAATTCTTATCTCAAAAACCTACCATTTACAGCAACTATAGGATCCTAAAACGGATCTTGTGATAAAGATGTGTAATTTCAATAAAAGCCTATGAACAGAGATATCTGGAAAGACAACGAATGAGTCAAAGGGGTTTGTTGAAACAGGATGGTACAGAATACCACCGTGAATCATCAAGGATCCTACTTTTGGAACGATAAGAAAATGAAGGTTATCAGAAAAACATGTTTGAACGAATATAAGCCATTTTCCAATTCAGTATCAAACTTTTCTAATTTTAGCTTACCTGCCTATCATTTTATAGAAATTAATTAATATTAGATAGCATTATAACTCCTGAAAATCAATTTAATGTTCCAAAAATATAATTGCATTGTTATTTACAAACAATAACCTACTATTCTAAATTTTGATAATGTTATTCTTCAACCATTTTTTTACATTTTTTAATATCAAACTTTAATTCAGTTAGCCTCAAGCTTTTAATTCAGTTTTCATAATATCCTATTATTTTCAAACATCTAGTACAGTTTACTTTTAAGCATTTGAAAATCAACAAACTCTTAGTTTAAAAATCCTATTTTTTTTCTCAGTTTTTTCCTAATTTATAATCCACAAAAAAAAATTCAGATTCATTTCTTACTTTCCTACCGTTCCAAACTTATATTTCAGATTTGCTATGAAATCATTAGCCTAATATTTCCAAAAATACATATTCAGTTTACTTTCATTCAGTTTTAGTCTAAACATTTCTTATTTTAACTAGAAATTGACAACCATATTAAAAAACACACATTTTATGTTGCACATTTTATTGCACGGGATTAGCAGTTACAATTACACAAATAATAAACACAAAATATTGTCTTTTAAAAGGGTATTTATGTTTACAATTTTTCAATTCATTGAAGGGAACTTGTGGACCTTTGATTCAGAGTTTTCAATAACTTTTTTTCAAAAATATTCCACACTATTGGAATCTGTAAATAAGTGCATTGAAATAAAATGACGTTTGAGTATAAAATGAACTTGACAAATAATTGAATCCACTCTAAAAAAGGATGTTTCAACATATATCTATATGTGATTACACCCCCATGGAAGGGTGGACCCTTATTTTCTTTCGTATTGTGCAAAGAACTTTTTTTGTTTACAAATGTAACTAATCAGATTAAACTTAACTTAAATCCCTAGTTCAATCATTTGTTATGCAACTTGGATAATTTAAAGCTGAAGGGAGGACACTATAGGATTAAAAAGTTGTGTCTTCTACTATTAAATTCAAGGCGAACTGATTGATTTAAAAAATTTAACTTTCAAACGATCAACGAAATCTCTATTTAAATCTTGTTATGAACAAACGATTTTACACAACATAACATTAATAATATTTTTTCCCACACCCTGTAATTAAATCTTAATTTTTTTAAACTATAATTTAAACACAGAACATTTTACTTATTATAATAAAATTTTTAACATTTACATTGCTATAAAATTTCTAGTATTCAGTTACTTTGATTTTATATTTAACTCACAGAAATCAAATACAATAATCAACATTTTCAATTGGTTTTCAATGTGAAAAGGTAAATGATATTGGTACTTACCTAGTGTGTAATATCTGAAAGCACTATAGGTGTATGACAGTAATTCGTGAAATATTCGGATTCCATTTCGTTCATCAACGGGGTAGTTATGCAAATATCGCACCAATTTCCCATCTTTTTGGCACGGCATTCCTGGTAATTCCTTTCTTGGATGTGGTATTCCACATATTTCGAAGTCCGTGGACTGTTATTGTCATCTTCAAAAAACTGTTTTGCAAGTATTGCATGCTTTCCAGAAAAAATTTGCACTTTTTACTTCCCAGAAGGAAAACACAAAATGCCTTGCCTCAGGAATTATATCCGTGGTCCAATACTTAACAAACGTTGCAAAATAGCACCGTGGAAATCCGGGGCAAAGTTCCATCTTTCCATGAGATTGTCTCGTTGCATTTCTGCACTGGGTGCGTCCTTCCATACTTGTATGGTGTGAATGGGGGCAAATCTTCCTCGAACGCAGGCACATTTACGCCGGAAATTAAATCCGCCCAACGCCGATCTTCTTGTCTAACCATTCACTGATTAAATTTTTTTTACAGTACTTGGCAGATTTAAATGATAAATTTGAGGCAAAAAACTGTATGGAATCCAAAAGCACATCAACACAAACTTGGGAGAGAGAAGACATCGTTGCTAATTTAGGATAATGCTAAAAATTCCATACTGAATTCGTGTGGTCAAACTTTCAGATCCAATGAGGTGCATGTCCGGGTGGATCTTATCAAAGCAAACTCCACCGTGAAAAGGGGGGAGAAGATTAGTTCCATGACATACCCTGATATAGGTATTTCGTAAATAAAGAAACGTGCTTATAGAACTATCCTTTGTAGGTGCCACTAACCGAGTTTATTATTTATGTTGAAATAATTATTTGCAATACATAATTTATGAAAAATTAAATACTTCACATTTAAAAAAATCTACCAACCTGTTTGAACACGGTGTGATTGTATGAATCATTATAGAACAGGAAGTTCTTATCTGAAAAAATCCGGTTCAGATAACACGTGTACGTTTAACAATATTTTCGCTGCATGCATTCATTCTCTGTTACGTGAAATCAAATTTTACCATAAAAATTCTTAATTTCATTCAATTTGATTTCAGTTTCAGGGTTATTAGCATATTTCTCACGTATTTTTTTATCGATTTTAATTCTATCACGAATCAGTGCTAGAATAAATCTTATCGTTTTGAATGGAACGTGGTATCATAGCATGACGTAAGTTTAAACCCCTTTTTTACAAGTTTTAATTACAATTACATTTTGAAAAGAGCAACACAAATGAATGTTCCAACTTGGAGGAATGAACCAGGTGATTACAACTTTTGAAAGAAATGAATCCAGGATCTTATCGTAATATCTTAGAACAAGATAACTAAATCCGCATGTGAATCTTATTGTATGGAAACCAAATCTTTGAAATATTAATATCTTACACATGAAAGTAATGCTAATTAAAACCCAAACATTCACCTATTTCACACATTATTATTTTTTAAATCGAACAAAAGTTAATTTTTTAGTTGAATTTAGTGCTTTTTAAGAAACTTTGTACCAAATAAATTTCAATTTTGAAATTAATATTACAACAAGAATATGCTTTTACCATTTCAGATGTTTAAAATAATTCGGTTTAAAGTTATATGTGCATTGCAGAACACAGTTTTTCAACAAAATGTGCAAAGCCAGCTAGCTTATTCTTAGGCATGAGTGAGACACGATATTTTAATTACAAAAGAATTTGTCTCATTATTTTAGGGAAAAAAATTCACTTGTAGCCATTCTAATCAAAGTTATTCCTGGCATGCTTTTACTACCTATTGGAAATAAGACTAGAAATACAGAAACTAGATATTTAGAAATAATCACTTACACATTGTCTTTAAAAATCAACAACACAATCAAACTCTAGGTATGAATCACAATGGAGCAGGAAGTTCTTATCAGAAAAATCCGGTTCAGGTAACACGTGGGCATTTAACTATATTTTCTCTGCATTCTCTGTTACGTGAAACCAAATTTTACCATAAAAATTCTTAATTTGATTTCAGTTTCAATGCTGTTATTTGCCTGTTTCTCACAGATTTTTATCATTTTCAAGCAACTCCAATTCATGCGTTCACGGATCTCAACTGTTATTTAAGGCAAATTAATGCATGGTTTGAAAGGGTATATATCAATATAACGAAGTACATATTTTTTCTGTAAAGTTTTTATCAGAACAAAAAATTTAAAATATTCTATTCAATTAATGGTTTTTCATAATAACAAGCTAAAAAGACATTTCTCTAAACAAATTACGTTGATCATTTTGAAGAAATAAAACAACTTTCGATGACACTAATACGTTTTTCCATTTATCTATAAATAAACTGACATATCAATGTGCATGGCTAAAAACCTTTGTATACACTATCAAAGATATAGTTAAACTCTTTCACACTCATGATTAACAAGTTGATAAGATATTTGGTTGAAACACTGATTCAAACATATTTTCACCTTTTTCTGCCGTACTTTATTACAGTTCATACTGTTTTTCTGGCCAACATTATTTGCTGTTACAAAGTGATTTTTTAAGATATGTTTGACAAAAAATATATTACTCCCTTTTCTTATACTCGCATTTTTTCTTAAGGATTTAGCCTTTTTTTACCCAATTTTCCAGTTAATTCCTTGCAACTCGCAAAACTTGCCAATATTACAGTAGATATTTTCAAAATTTCTGTAAAGTTGTATACCCGGCATATCTCTTTTGTATATACTTCATAAATAATATATACCTCGGCATATACTTCAGTGTAAATTATATGAAAATTGCCTTAAGTGAGCAAGCACTGAAAAGAATTCCTTGGAAAAAACATGCAATAGCATTTCGGGATAACATACGATTCATTGTGAAAAAATATCCACAAATATCATATTACAAGCAAAAATATATTAAAATTTCGCTTGCTTTTTTCAATATTTTTAAAAAATTTCCAATTTTTATCCTTAAAAACTTAAAACAATCAAACAAATTTTTAAAATTTACAATACACTTTTTCACATGTGTGTTACTATAGTCCAACATCATGTAGTTGTTGAATACTTTTTCTTAAATGCTAAATATTTTTTACAAGTGTTTAAGAACGTTAATTAATTTATTTTCATGTTAAATATTTTTTTATTGTTGAATTCTTTTACTTTAGATGCTGAATATATTTTTAAAAAATTTAAATGTTAAATTGTTTACCAACTTGTTAACATTTTTTCTTTGATGTTAAATATTTTAAACTATTTAAATATTTTTAATGTTGATTTTTATATTAGTTGTTGCTTGAGCATGTTTTTTTTTTTAAGTTTTAATGTTAAAAGGTTTACTAACTTGCTGAATAGTTTTATTTTTAATGTCTAAATAATTTTAACTAATATTATTTTAATTTTGAACTTTTTTCTATTGTTGTTGATTATTTATTACTTTCCATGTTGAATTATTTTTTAATGTTGTTATGGAATATTTATGTAATGTTTAATGTTCTCTTGGAATGCATTTTATAAGAAAACAAACAGCTTGTATTCCAAATACAATACAGCATAGGCATACATGCAGGGGCAATACAACATGTATTGCCCCTCTCATTTTTAATCAGCCTCCATTCCTAATCACATTCCTAAGGGATATCACAGGCTCTGATAGTAACTTGACTATGAAACTGGTTTGTTATCATGGTGAGCAAGCTGCTGATAATTTCAAATTTACTCAAGTGCATATGAGGTACAAAAAATATTGAAAATAATCATTCTTGCGTAGTTTTTCAAAGCTATATGAAGAAAAAATAATTCTAAATGAGCCCCCAATCAGTCTACTTTTGTTTGAGAGAAGAACATGCATGCATGGTAAAGGGTGTATTCCTTCAAATACATGGATTATTTTCAAAAGATTTAATGAAACCAAAACAATAAAAGAAAGATAGATAATCTGAATGAGGAAGAAAATTCCGATAATGAGAGAGAAATTATGTGAGACAATAATTTCAACTGAATAATGTGGGTGAATACCCATGATATCTTAGTATCATGGTTATTCTCTCTATAATGCATAATTATATGCATAGATAATTCTGTTATACCCTGCCAAACCGTAAGGTAAATCCATACATAGCAAGTTATTACTATTTTATAATTATGCATTATAGAGAGAATAACCATGATACTAAGATATCATGGGTATTCACCCACATTATTCAGTTGAAATTATTGTCTCACATAATTTCTCTCTCATTATCGGAATTTTCTTTCTCATTCAGATTATCTATCTTTCTTTTATTGTTTTGGTTTCATTAAATCTTTTGAAAATAATCCATGTATTTGAAGGAATACACCCTTTACCATGCATGCATGTTCTTCTCTCAAACAAAAGTAGACTGATTGGGGGCTCATTTAGAATTATTTTTTCTTCATATAGCTTTGAAAAACTACGCAAGAATGATTATTTTCAATATTTTTTGTACCTCATATGCACTTGAGTAAATTTGAAATTATCAGCAGCTTGCTCACCATGATAACAAACCAGTTTCATAGTCAAGTTACTATCAGAGCCTGTGATATCCCTTAGGAATGTGATTAGGAATGGAGGCTGATTAAAAATGAGAGGGGCAATACATGTTGTATTGCCCCTGCATGTATGCCTATGCTGTATTGTATTTGGAATACAAGCTGTTTGTTTTCTTATAAAATGCATTCCAAGAGAACATTAAACATTACATAAATATTCCATAACAACATTAAAAAATAATTCAACATGGAAAGTAATAAATAATCAACAACAATAGAAAAAAGTTCAAAATTAAAATAATATTAGTTAAAATTATTTAGACATTAAAAATAAAACTATTCAGCAAGTTAGTAAACCTTTTAACATTAAAACTTAAAAAAAAAAAACATGCTCAAGCAACAACTAATATAAAAATCAACATTAAAAATATTTAAATAGTTTAAAATATTTAACATCAAAGAAAAAATGTTAACAAGTTGGTAAACAATTTAACATTTAAATTTTTTAAAAATATATTCAGCATCTAAAGTAAAAGAATTCAACAATAAAAAAATATTTAACATGAAAATAAATTAATTAACGTTCTTAAACACTTGTAAAAAATATTTAGCATTTAAGAAAAAGTATTCAACAACTACATGATGTTGGACTATAGTAACACACATGTGAAAAAGTGTATTGTAAATTTTAAAAATTTGTTTGATTGTTTTAAGTTTTTAAGGATAAAAATTGGAAATTTTTTAAAAATATTGAAAAAAGCAAGCGAAATTTTAATATATTTTTGCTTGTAATATGATATTTGTGGATATTTTTTCACAATGAATCGTATGTTATCCCGAAATGCTATTGCATGTTTTTTCCAAGGAATTCTTTTCAGTGCTTGCTCACTTAAGGCAATTTTCATATAATTTACACTGAAGTATATGCCGAGGTATATATTATTTATGAAGTATATACAAAAGAGATATGCCGGGTATACAACTTTACAGAAATTTTGAAAATATCTACTGTAATATTGGCAAGTTTTGCGAGTTGCAAGGAATTAACTGGAAAATTGGGTAAAAAAAGGCTAAATCCTTAAGAAAAAATGCGAGTATAAGAAAAGGGAGTAATATATTTTTTGTCAAACATATCTTAAAAAATCACTTTGTAACAGCAAATAATGTTGGCCAGAAAAACAGTATGAACTGTAATAAAGTACGGCAGAAAAAGGTGAAAATATGTTTGAATCAGTGTTTCAACCAAATATCTTATCAACTTGTTAATCATGAGTGTGAAAGAGTTTAACTATATCTTTGATAGTGTATACAAAGGTTTTTAGCCATGCACATTGATATGGCAGTTTATTTATAGATAAATGGAAAAACGTATTAGTGTCATCGAAAGTTGTTTTATTTCTTCAAAATGATCAACGTAATTTGTTTAGAGAAATGTCTTTTTAGCTTGTTATTATGAAAAACCATTAATTGAATAGAATATTTTAAATTTTTTGTTCTGATAAAAACTTTACAGAAAAAATATGTACTTCGTTATATTGATATATACCCTTTCAAACCATGCATTAATTTGCCTTAAATAACAGTTGAGATCCGTGAACGCATGAATTGGAGTTGCTTGAAAATGATAAAAATCTGTGAGAAACAGGCAAATAACAGCATTGAAACTGAAATCAAATTAAGAATTTTTATGGTAAAATTTGGTTTCACGTAACAGAGAATGCAGAGAAAATATAGTTAAATGCCCACGTGTTACCTGAACCGGATTTTTCTGATAAGAACTTCCTGCTCCATTGTGATTCATACCTAGAGTTTGATTGTGTTGTTGATTTTTAAAGACAATGTGTAAGTGATTATTTCTAAATATCTAGTTTCTGTATTTCTAGTCTTATTTCCAATAGGTAGTAAAAGCATGCCAGGAATAACTTTGATTAGAATGGCTACAAGTGAATTTTTTTCCCTAAAATAATGAGACAAATTCTTTTGTAATTAAAATATCGTGTCTCACTCATGCCTAAGAATAAGCTAGCTGGCTTTGCACATTTTGTTGAAAAACTGTGTTCTGCAATGCACATATAACTTTAAACCGAATTATTTTAAACATCTGAAATGGTAAAAGCATATTCTTGTTGTAATATTAATTTCAAAATTGAAATTTATTTGGTACAAAGTTTCTTAAAAAGCACTAAATTCAACTAAAAAATTAACTTTTGTTCGATTTAAAAAATAATAATGTGTGAAATAGGTGAATGTTTGGGTTTTAATTAGCATTACTTTCATGTGTAAGATATTAATATTTCAAAGATTTGGTTTCCATACAATAAGATTCACATGCGGATTTAGTTATCTTGTTCTAAGATATTACGATAAGATCCTGGATTCATTTCTTTCAAAAGTTGTAATCACCTGGTTCATTCCTCCAAGTTGGAACATTCATTTGTGTTGCTCTTTTCAAAATGTAATTGTAATTAAAACTTGTAAAAAAGGGGTTTAAACTTACGTCATGCTATGATACCACGTTCCATTCAAAACGATAAGATTTATTCTAGCACTGATTCGTGATAGAATTAAAATCGATAAAAAAATACGTGAGAAATATGCTAATAACCCTGAAACTGAAATCAAATTGAATAAAATTAAGAATTTTTATGGTAAAATTTGATTTCACGTAACAGAGAATGAATGCATGCAGCGAAAATATTGTTAAACGTACACGTGTTATCTGAACCGGATTTTTTCAGATAAGAACTTCCTGTTCTATAATGATTCATACAATCACACCGTGTTCAAACAGGTTGGTAGATTTTTTTAAATGTGAAGTATTTAATTTTTCATAAATTATGTATTGCAAATAATTATTTCAACATAAATAATAAACTCGGTTAGTGGCACCTACAAAGGATAGTTCTATAAGCACGTTTCTTTATTTACGAAATACCTATATCAGGGTATGTCATGGAACTAATCTTCTCCCCCCTTTTCACGGTGGAGTTTGCTTTGATAAGATCCACCCGGACATGCACCTCATTGGATCTGAAAGTTTGACCACACGAATTCAGTATGGAATTTTTAGCATTATCCTAAATTAGCAACGATGTCTTCTCTCTCCCAAGTTTGTGTTGATGTGCTTTTGGATTCCATACAGTTTTTTGCCTCAAATTTATCATTTAAATCTGCCAAGTACTGTAAAAAAAATTTAATCAGTGAATGGTTAGACAAGAAGATCGGCGTTGGGCGGATTTAATTTCCGGCGTAAATGTGCCTGCGTTCGAGGAAGATTTGCCCCCATTCACACCATACAAGTATGGAAGGACGCACCCAGTGCAGAAATGCAACGAGACAATCTCATGGAAAGATGGAACTTTGCCCCGGATTTCCACGGTGCTATTTTGCAACGTTTGTTAAGTATTGGACCACGGATATAATTCCTGAGGCAAGGCATTTTGTGTTTTCCTTCTGGGAAGTAAAAAGTGCAAATTTTTTCTGGAAAGCATGCAATACTTGCAAAACAGTTTTTTGAAGATGACAATAACAGTCCACGGACTTCGAAATATGTGGAATACCACATCCAAGAAAGGAATTACCAGGAATGCCGTGCCAAAAAGATGGGAAATTGGTGCGATATTTGCATAACTACCCCGTTGATGAACGAAATGGAATCCGAATATTTTACGAATTACTGTCATACACCTATAGTGCTTTCAGATATTACACACTAGGTAAGTACCAATATCTTTTACCTTTTCACATTGAAAACCAATTGAAAATGTTGATTATTGTATTTGATTTCTGTGAGTTAAATATAAAATCAAAGTAACTGAATACTAGAAATTTTATAGCAATGTAAATGTTAAAAATTTTATTATAATAAGTAAAATGTTCTGTGTTTAAATTATAGTTTAAAAAAATTAAGATTTAATTACAGGGTGTGGGAAAAAATATTATTAATGTTATGTTGTGTAAAATCGTTTGTTCATAACAAGATTTAAATAGAGATTTCGTTGATCGTTTGAAAGTTAAATTTTTTAAATCAATCAGTTCGCCTTGAATTTAATAGTAGAAGACACAACTTTTTAATCCTATAGTGTCCTCCCTTCAGCTTTAAATTATCCAAGTTGCATAACAAATGATTGAACTAGGGATTTAAGTTAAGTTTAATCTGATTAGTTACATTTGTAAACAAAAAAAGTTCTTTGCACAATACGAAAGAAAATAAGGGTCCACCCTTCCATGGGGGTGTAATCACATATAGATATATGTTGAAACATCCTTTTTTAGAGTGGATTCAATTATTTGTCAAGTTCATTTTATACTCAAACGTCATTTTATTTCAATGCACTTATTTACAGATTCCAATAGTGTGGAATATTTTTGAAAAAAAGTTATTGAAAACTCTGAATCAAAGGTCCACAAGTTCCCTTCAATGAATTGAAAAATTGTAAACATAAATACCCTTTTAAAAGACAATATTTTGTGTTTATTATTTGTGTAATTGTAACTGCTAATCCCGTGCAATAAAATGTGCAACATAAAATGTGTGTTTTTTAATATGGTTGTCAATTTCTAGTTAAAATAAGAAATGTTTAGACTAAAACTGAATGAAAGTAAACTGAATATGTATTTTTGGAAATATTAGGCTAATGATTTCATAGCAAATCTGAAATATAAGTTTGGAACGGTAGGAAAGTAAGAAATGAATCTGAATTTTTTTTTGTGGATTATAAATTAGGAAAAAACTGAGAAAAAAAATAGGATTTTTAAACTAAGAGTTTGTTGATTTTCAAATGCTTAAAAGTAAACTGTACTAGATGTTTGAAAATAATAGGATATTATGAAAACTGAATTAAAAGCTTGAGGCTAACTGAATTAAAGTTTGATATTAAAAAATGTAAAAAAATGGTTGAAGAATAACATTATCAAAATTTAGAATAGTAGGTTATTGTTTGTAAATAACAATGCAATTATATTTTTGGAACATTAAATTGATTTTCAGGAGTTATAATGCTATCTAATATTAATTAATTTCTATAAAATGATAGGCAGGTAAGCTAAAATTAGAAAAGTTTGATACTGAATTGGAAAATGGCTTATATTCGTTCAAACATGTTTTTCTGATAACCTTCATTTTCTTATCGTTCCAAAAGTAGGATCCTTGATGATTCACGGTGGTATTCTGTACCATCCTGTTTCAACAAACCCCTTTGACTCATTCGTTGTCTTTCCAGATATCTCTGTTCATAGGCTTTTATTGAAATTACACATCTTTATCACCAGATCCGTTTTAGGATCCTATAGTTGCTGTAAATGGTAGGTTTTTGAGATAAGAATTAAATTACAGTCATGGAATATTAAATTGATTTTCATGGGTTGGAAAGTCTAGCTAACATTAATAAATCTGATGCTTCAAAAGGCAAGTAAGATTAAACTAATGAAATGTGATACTTAATTGGAAATGATTGAAATGTAACTAGTATTTAACCACAGTGAAAATTATTAGCAGATGAAAAGTTTAAATTCAAATTTTGTTTGTTCGAATTTTTAAATTGAGTAATGTTTTAAAATATTAAAAAATATTTATTACAAGTAATAAGTTCAGCGTATTGGGTAGCAATAACACAAATACTTTCCCCAAAATATAAAAGTGCTTGTCAAGTGTTGGTAAGTTGAAATCAATTTTAAAAATAATTTATGAAAAAGTATTATTAAATTAAGTGATTTTGTTATTATTAGAGTGTTGAAGAGAAATTAAATTTTAAGCAAGAATGCTCTGATTGGTTGAAAAAAAGTATCCTATAAAATGATTGGTCCATGATTCATGTTTGAAAAGAATAAAACTTTGTTGGGTAGTCATACATTCCCAAAAATATAACATAAAATATTAATTGAATTAAAACATGTAAAGGTAGGTTGAATAAAAACTGAAAGTACTTTGATCTGCCAATAAAAGTAATTGCCATGTGTTGGTAAGATAAAATCAATTTTAAAATATTAAAACAATTTTATTGAATTAAGTTTGTTATTCCTGTATTAAAGAAAAATAGCCAAATTAGAGATATGACGCTAAATCCGGCAACACATTGAATTACATTTTCTGGCATTCCTATGTTAATGAATAGTACACCAGGCTGAAGTTAATAATTTAATAAATCAGGCTAAAGTACAAGTTCTGTAAAATTAATATTTTAATAATTAATAATTTAATAAATCAGGCTAAAGAAAAGTCCTATAAAATTAATAACTTATAAATCAGACTGAAATAAAGTACAAGTCCTCTAAAATTAATAATTTATATTTTAATAAATCAGGCTAAAGTAAAAGTCTGAAATTCTTAATTAAATAAATAAGGCTGAATTAAAGATCTTTAAAAATAGTAATTAAATGTATACTTCCTAGATGGCGCCACGTTAAAATTAAATGTAAAACTTAAATTTCAAAAATGCAATAAATTTAAAAAATCTGTTAAAAAAAAGTTTAAGTCCAAAACCCTCAACTTTGGAAAAATGAAACCAAAAATGTCGGCGTTGCCATACCCGAAAAACTAAACTTTAAAAACAACTCAACTCCGCTAAACCAGCAGCAGGAGGTAAACAACTCAACTCCACTAAACCAGCAGCAGGAGGTAAACAACTCAACTTCCGACACGCCCCTTCCACCTACGTCATTGGCCATGCCCCCTGACGTCACGAAGCCCCGCCCCTTTTGATGACGTCACTTCCGTCGGCTATAGTGGGGGGCTTACTACTGAAGTGGTACCTACGTGACTCAATGCGGAAAAAGAGTTTTTGAACTGTAAAATGAGGACAGGCTGCGTTAAATCAACGGCAGATATAATTAAGGTAATTTCATTGAAAGTTTTTCTTAATTTGTCAATAAAGTATCGATACTTTTAGGAATCGAATACTTAAGTATTTGGTATCGATACCTTCCCATCACTAATTATTTCATTTGGAGAGTACACCTCTTAAAACCCCTGTGAACCAAATTTCGCATAGAAAATTACCTTTTTCCCTTTCAATTACCATTGGATATTTTTTCAGACCGTTTTCAATTTAGAAAGGGATTTACTGATCAGCCAACGATAGTAAAAGGGTCACGTGATTTTTACAGTCTTTGCACGGCCGATAGTTGGGGTCTTGCTTCTATATACAAGCAATTGTCTCTTCCTCTTTCGATAAACTACCCCTCAACTTCCACCTGTCTCCCCTCCGAAATACTAGTTCCAGCGTCAAAATCCCGTGACTATTTTACTATCGTTGGTTCAGCAGCACCATTACTTTTGAGTTGTTGCATCTTAAAATGCTAACGTTTAAATGTTTAGCTACGTAGCTTCCAATTTTGCTTAGAATTGATCAATTTTTAATTACTCCTTTGTAATTAATAGAGCAGAAAAACTCTAGGGAACCAATTATTTTCGGGACCTTTGCGCCACATGTTCTTGACACTTTTTACCTCACAGTTCACTCTAATATCAGGCGTTTACTTAAAGTTTAAAGCTCGGTTATTGTCATTTACTGTAGAGAACTTGCAGGTGAAAGAATGTGATGTGGAAACAATGTGTACATTGCACAAATAAAATAAAAGTTAAAGCAGGCATATATGAATATATATACAGGGTGTATCTGAAATGGTGCAACAAACTTTCAGGGATGATAGTACTCATCAAGACGAACAAGAATCGGTATAGAAAGGAGGTCCCAGACCAAATCCCAGGGAGTTAAAAATGGAGCGACACCCCAAAAAATCATCATTGAAAAATTCAATTTGTAGAACAACTACTATTGGTTAAAACTTAATTATGGTCTCAAAAATTGTGGTTTAATATGATCTTTAAAATAACCTCAAAAGTCTTCACTTTAAAATTTGTTTTATTATGAAAAAAGTTAAAAACACAAAAAATGTGAAAACTCAGCCAAAACCTTATTTTGTATTTCGAAATCCTTTCTTTTGATTTGATAATCTGAAAGATCATAGTTGAAAACCCTTAAGTCCAAAGTTTCACGTAAATACAATCAATATTAAACGCTTGAGATCCTTTTAAAGTTTGTTTTTTGGGTGCGCTAGCAGTTTTTTAGAGCTGTTTCCAGAACAGCTGTTAGCGCACGCAAAAAACAAACTTTAACAGGATCTCAAGCGTTTAATATTGATTGTATGTACGTGAAACTTTGGACTTAAGGGTTTTCAACTATGATCTTTCAGATTATCAAATCAAAAGAAATGATTTCGAAATACAAAATAAGGTTTTTGCTGAGTTTTCACATTTTTTTGTGTTTTTTAACTTTTTTCATAATAAAACAAATTTTAAAGTGAAGACTTTTGATGTAATTTTAAAGATCATATTAAACCACAATTTTTGAGACCATAATTAAGTTTTTACCAATAGTAGTTCTTCTACAAATTGAATTTTTCAATGATTTTTTTGGGGTGTCGCTCCATTTTTAACTCCCTGGGATTTGGTCTGGGACCCCCCTTTCTATACCGATTCTTGTTCGTCTTGATGAGTACTATCATCCCTAAAAAGTTTGTTGCACCATTTCAGATACACCCTGTATAGGTATTTCCGAGGTACCAAGGATCTTCGTCAGTGCTTAGGTAGCTAGAAATCTAAAACGCAAGAGAAAATCTCGGGTACCTATAGTTCCGAGAACTGGATCCAGCAAGAATGTAGTTTTTGCTAGGCTATAGCCGAATTTTTCCCTCTTCCATTTTTTATGTTAGTCACCAGTATAAGTTTCTATCAAAAAAAGTTTATGTTGATATCATTTATTACACGGCATACTTCTTCGGTATATCCAGTTGTATAATAACAGAAGTGGAATTAATAATCCCACTTCTAAGTTTCTTAGAGTTATTGGTCATCTATTTATCGCCTCTCCCGTGCAAGACGCACACAATTGCAAAAATTGAAATGTCTATACTTTACGGGAGCTCGGCGTGGAAAAACTTTTTTGGTCGCCAAATCGAAAAAGTCGAATCAAGTGTAATCTTTGGGGATAATTTCCATTTGCGCAAAAAAATCGCCCAAAACGGTTTTATATATGCTTTTGTTAATAACCCTTTCAATCCTAGAAAGGAAAAAAATTGAAACTTTGAATCTTAATAATTCTAAAACTAGGTAATTCGAATTTTTTAAAGACGAAACGACAATCTTTTTGTATAAAATAATTGTATATGTGTTTAAAATATTGTGCTTCTACCATGATTTGTTTTTCTTTTATAATGAAAAAAGGGTTCCGATTATTTCATTGGCTGCTGCGACACGACATTTGATTTTTAGTAGATTCAATGACAATCTCAGGTGGTCTGATATCGCATTCTAGAAGTCTTTCCGTGCCAAGCTCCCGTAGAGTAAAAATTTCCACTTTTGCAATTGTGTGAGTCTTGCACGGGAGAGGTGAATGAGGTGCTTGTTATCAAAACCAGCTCATTCCATATACTTCTGAAATCCACTTGTTTGCATATTTTGAAAGTTCAGAGGGTCCTTCATAACCTTATGAAGAAACATAGCTTAAATCCAGCTCATTCCAACTCAAAATTAGATGAAAAGGTGAAAACTGTGAAATTTCAGATAATTTGAAAAGGTTAAGTGAATGTTATTTATTTAAAACTCGTATAGACACAAATATTAACTGGTAAACTGGAAAAAACCAATTTCACACAACTTAATTGAAAAAAAAAAACTGAAAAAAAGCATGAAAAATCGTGTTTTTGCACCAAAATCAGCTCATTCCAACCTAATTAGTGTAATTAAGCACAAGGTAATGCACCTGGAATGAAAATGAAAAATTCTTGGCGGTTATACCTACAATTAAAAATTAAAAAAAATTGCTTTAGAACTGTGGACGTGAGAAGTTTTTTGTCTCTCCAGGTAAAATTTCCAAAAATGGAATGAGCTGGTTTTGATAGCAAGCACCTCATATAACATGTCTTACAATTGTGTACATATGTTAGCAAAAAGCTACAATTATTCGATTGTCTACATCAGGGGTTCTCAAACTTTTAGACATCGCGACCCACTTTTCATACACACAATCTAACGAAACCCACCTCATCTGTAGATAAGGTATTAAATTTATTGAGATACACTAACTTTGCATAGGGCAGAAAATTAAAATCATTATAGCGTTTCTCAACCGTTTTCATGCCTTGCTCTCTTTAAGTAGTTCATTCAACTGTCAAACCCCCTCAGGACCACAACAGGACATAGTAAGAGGTTTGGTGTTCGACTATTTTACTTGTCATGTTTACAAGCAAGTATTAGAAATTTTGGTACTTACGTATTATCCCGTTGACCGTTCAGAGGCCCTCGAATTCAGCGGCATAGATATTAAACAGTCAATGGGCTTTGATAACGTTTTCGAATTCAGCGGCACGGTCATAGAGACAATACGGAAGAACGGAAGATCTTTTTTAATTATGTGATATTATTTGAATCTCGGCGCATGAAAGTTTTACGTTTTGCTAGTAACTGCAACCAGGCAGGGGCACTTTTCCAGATCACCACCATTACCTTTGACAAAAAATGTCAAAATGCTGGGGATTTTCTACAAAGTATCACGCAATATCCTCTAGTGGTACCGCTAGGGGTATGGGGGTCCTCCCCCAGAAAAATTTTGAAATTTTAGTTGTAAAAGTAGGGTTTTAACTCACATTTTGAGAACCTTTTTGGGTCCAAGGGAGGCCATTTTTCCAGACCATCACAATTACCTTTTGACAAAAAATGTACAAATGTTGGGTATTTTTTTTGAAGTATCACGTAAGATCCCCTTCTGGTACCGCTAGGAGGTATGGGGTTCTCCCCCAGAAAAAAAATGAATTTTATTTGTAAAAGAAGGGGTTTAACTCATTTTGAGAACCTTTTTGGGTCCAAGGAAGGCACTATCCAGAGTGTCCCCCTTGGATCCGCGCCTGACCACAACTGCCCACAGGAAATTTTACTAAAGCACCTATAACACCTTGAATCAAGATCAGGCATGGGAAGGAAAAACCAATCAAAGGTGCAGAAAATCCCTTCCCAAGTGCTCTTCAGTTTACAACAGAGCCGACATTGATATCTGACGTCACAAGACAGCTGAAACGCGCGCAGTCCGCTTGCTTCCCGTTTCAGTCATAGGTTTCAGTACATCGGATTTAGTACGTTTAGCAAGTGTCTTCTGTAAGCTCATTTTGACTGACATTAATTGCTTTTTGCAGAGGAAAGCTTTTTCCCGTTAATATTATGCTCTTTTTCTCTGGATAAATTTGAAGTGGAAGGTTTCGTAGCGATCGAAAATACGTGTCAGGTTTATAGTGTTGGAGATGTGCAATGGAGAACTGCAGCATCTCTTAAAACTCTAAATATTCAATTTTAATTTATTCAATTTAAAATTATCTCCTGATTCCAAATATACGCTTGTCTTTTCCCACAAACCTTTTAAAGGTAATTGAAGGGCTTGGTGGATGAAGGGGCTATTTTACAAGGCGTGTCCCAAAAGTAATGAGACTGAATTCCATTCAGAATTAGGGAATTCAGTCTCGTTACTTTTGGGACAGGCCTTGTAACATAGCCCCTTCATGCACCAAGCCCTTCAATTATCACATATTTTAATACAGAACGCTCCTAACAATGTGACGTCACAAGTCTCTCTTGGAAATGTGGGAAACACAGTTTTCATCGAAACACTAGGCTGTAAAAAAAACTAGAGCTCAGTCTTTCAAAGCGAGATTATAACAACAAGCGGGAGCAAGGCATATTTGACGTCACAAGCTGTTTCAGCTCAGACAGAAAAGAAGCTATTTTTAATTGAAAATAACTTAAAATTTAGGGATTTGAAAGGTAAATTAAAATATTTTTTGGAGGTTGTAAGCCATTCTGAACACATTAAGATTAAAAAAATTTTGAATGCAATTATCCATTCCAGTATTTTTTTTTATTTTATAGAGGTACCCATGAGCATACGCGCATCCATACGCATATATATGCGCGCATTTTTCTTTAATAACGATGCTTATTTATTTTTTAAATTTAATAAAAGTATGAATTTAAAAATGGGGGGCGAAAACAGCATGTGACGTATTTTAATCCGATACATGGTGGTTTCAAACAATGATTTAGGATCCAAAGCGATTGTTGATTTTCACTTTAAAGTAGGGCCGAAACAGATCTGACGTCATTCAATCCGAAACAAGTGCAAAGGCAATGTCGATTTTTATTTCAAAATATTGAGTTACAAAAATATTTTGAAAATTTTCATGTCAATTTTTGAATTTAGATCTATTTCTTCTTTTTAATGCATTTTTTCTGCTTTCAAAAAATGCTGGTATTGCCTATTAAGCTAATGAGTTTTTTAATATGTGCTAAATCAAAACCAACGATGCAGCCGTGGATAAAGTGTTATTTTAGAAGGTGTTATTTTTTCGTTTTTTAGGTTGGGGTAAGAAAACAGTTACAGTAAGATCCACTAATCAATGGATGGCAGTCACATTGAAAGCTCACCAACTTAAAGGTAAGATTTTAATTTATATAAATATTTTAAGCTAATTCCCATCTGGGTTAAACAGGTTACATCAATAATTAACACCGTACCACAACGTAATATTACGGAGTGTACGAAGATCATAAATGAATTGTTTGGTGAATATATAGTAGTATATACCGTCCTCAGGAACTGGATGAAATTTTGGCAGTAGGATATTTTAAGTGATGGAGAATGATATAGGATAGATAGTTAAATCAGCTACGGTTAAAGTGAAAAATGTTAATCCCAATCTAGATCCACTCTTTATTCTTGTAATGAAATATCTGAAGTGAAAAGAAACATGAAAAGTGGTGGAAAGGTACTTCAAAGTTATAAACCTGCCTCTAGAGAGACAACTGAAAAAGGCTAATGAGTTAAGTAACAGCATATGGAACCACTGGTTCTAAAAAAACTAAGAAATGGAAAATCTTCCAATATGATCAATGAATTCCTATGAACGGTATGATAGCTATAGACTATCTTGAATTGGTGAAGTTACTTTATAATCAACCTATATGTAGACAGGTTAAAACCTTTAATGTACTGCATTAAGGTATTCTGCGATTTTGTTAGTTCAAATATTTTTTTAGTTACTAAATTGAAAACTAAGGGATATATACATAAATAAAATAATCATCTTTGGAGCCATTCATTATTTACGTAAGGGTCCCGAGGGGGAGGGGTTTTTTGAAAAATCTCTACATACCTTTACTTGGGGGTGGGGGGGGGGTCAAACCCATTCTTACGTAAGATTTTCCAAGTTAATGTAAACATATTCCAATTATTCTTATCAAATTACTATTGAACAGCCTCAGAAAAATTTAAAAATGCTGACGACCTCGGTATATTTTCGAAGCTTTAATTTTTTTTAAAATGAAGGTATATCAGATGTATTTTTTTTATTGGAGTAGTATTAAGTTAAGATAAAACATAAAACTGTTGAATCCATCTTCCAGTTGTCAACTGTTTAAAACTGATCCTTTTCTAACACTAGGGAGCTACCGCCCCCTGCTCACTATCGCTCGCCAACCCCCGTAAACTGCTGACGCAGGACCTTTTGGAATTGCTTCGCAATTCCCACAAATTCCAACTCGCTGAACGTAATACACTTTATAAAACAATTAAACAATTAACAGAAAAAACGTCAACCAACTTTCGCTCGCCAACCCCCGTAAACTGCTGACGCAGGACCTTTTGGAATTTGGAACATTTAGATACACATTTCATTTTATTTTTAAATATTATATTTAAATTGAAAATAAGTTTGACCTTTTGGAATTGCTTTGCAATTCCCACAAATTCCAACTCGCTGAACGTAATACACTTTATAAAACAATTAAACAATTTACAGAAAAAACGTCAACCAACTTTCGCTCGCCAACCCCCGTAAACTGCTGACGCAGGACCTTTTGGAATTTGGAACATTTAGATACACATTTCATTTTATTTTTAAATATTATATTTAAATTGAAAATAAGTTTGACCTTTTGGAATTGCTTTGCAATTCCCACAAATTCCAACTCGCTGAACGTAATACACTTTATAAAACAATTAAACAATTTACAGAAAAAACGTCAACCAACTTTCCAAAAATACGTCACCAAACCCCCTCCATGAATAAATGTCCCTTAAAAGTTTGAATATGTATTAACTCGAGCTTATCAAAAATTTAAACGAAATGTTTTTAAAAATATTCATCTTAATTATTTTTAATCTATGATTATAAAAATAACTAATACTAATTGTTTATCAATATTCGAACCAAACAAAAACCATTATTTTAAAGTAACTCGTTAGTATAATATGCCTAGTGTTTATCATTCATATTTTTTTAAACCCAGACTTGTTAAACAATACCGTTTAAGCAATTGAAAATAATAAGAGACAAAACAATACTCTATGTTTACATGTTTACAATTAATTTCGATAAAATCAGACTAAAAATTATAAATATTGGACAAAAAGTGTGAAATTTTAGTATAAAATGGCGTACATGTAAGTTTTTAGAATATGTTTTTAACAGTCTTTGAGTGATATTTCATCAAGAAAGTACTTTTTTAAAAGGTGAAAAAATATGTTTCATCTTAAAATATAGCGTCAATCGGTCGGTTTGATTGGATGCATAATAATTTGATTGACAGTACTTGCTTTGTAACTGCGACCTTATCCGCAATCTAAAAAAATGGAAATATTTTAAAATTGAGAATTTTTTTGAAAAATCGAAGGGCTTACTCGGAAATCCGGAAAGAATCCGGACATTTTAATACCTTATATGCGTCATTTGGTTCAGTAATTAAAAAGCCTTTCTCTGGAAACCGTTCACCAAAAACTTTTTTTTAGAATAGAGAGATTATGTTATTTTGAAAAACGAAATGGAAAACTTACGTAAGAATAGGGGAGGGGGTTGAAAAATCTAACGTACCCTTACATGGGGGTAGGGAGGGGGTAAAACTGCCAAAATCATCCTTACGTAATTAATGAATGACCCCTTTTGGAAATTTAATACGCTGGGAGCTAATTAGTTAAATTGATACTTTTCAGTACATTCACTACACTGAGGGCTAAAATATTCTCACAATACAAGAAAAAATAACATGGGGCTTTTCATCGCAGTTTTAAGTCCTAAAAAATAATACACTTTCCTTTTGACTGACTTACTACTTTTGGGGGAACAAAAATTACTTTTTTCTGAATCCGATCAAAATGGCAGCTGAAAATACAACTTCGATTCAATCTATTCGCATTTCCCGCTAAAATACTCATTATAGAACCCGCGCCGTATTTAAACCTAAAAGAGTAAAACTGAAAGAGTGTGCTGGCAAAGTATCGTCAATATATTGGTAAGGATGGTTATTCTATGTAATTTTTAAGTTGTTGGGACTTGTAAGTATCTCTGTAGATAAATGTTTAATCTTACAATAATGATTTCTTTTTTTAGAGGAAATTCTTAATCCTTGATACCTGATTAAAAATGTTTCCTTGGTTTGATTTATTCAGAACGTTAGACCGTATAAAAAATCGTCTTAGCATTCTATGTAACTTTAAAGTTGTTGGGACTTGTAAGTACCGTCAGTAGATGAAGGGTTAATCTTACTATAATGATATCGTTTTCTTGGTTGAAGGAAAATCTTTTTCCAAATTACCTGGTTAAAAATAATGTTTTCTTGGTTTGAGTTATTTAAAGCGTATAAAAACTCTTCTTAGCACAAAACCAAGGAGCACAAACGTTCGAGATTCGTCCAACTGTTATCATTTTCGGCCAAATTTCGTTTAATTCTTGTAGCTGTTACTTGAACTTGACATATTTAGCATGATCTGTGCTACTAGGGAAGAAAAATGCTCTGTGTTCCATACCCACATATTGTCCTGGTGCCAATAAACTATCCTCATAGTCATAAACATCTTAAAAACAAATTTAGTTCTCAGTTTTAGTCAAAAAAAAAGAAAAGAAAGAAAAATCTCTCTTTTAACTTTATTCTTAACTTTTCAACGCACTCTCTAACTGGCACTCAAAGAGCAAGCGCTTGTCAGAAAGTAGTTCGCTAAGTATTTTTCGAATGTGTCCCGGAGTGGGAGTAGTCACTAATCACCTCCATTTAGACTCGAAAGAAACTTTTCTTGTGTTTCGAGTCATTGTAAAATGTCTTTAGAGCACAAAACGTCGATTCTGGAGGTTTTTTTCTCCACGCGAGTTGTTAAAACTCTTTCAACTCCACCACTTTCAGTTTTGGAGAAAAGTAGTATTATTTTGTTTCCACTCGATTGTTTGATGCTGATGATGTTAAAATTTTCTGGGAGATGAAGTTTAGAATCTGCTTTCCAGGGAAGATCCAAGAAGGTTTGAAGGATGCAAGGGACAATCTTAGTCAACAAAGTGTCTCTAAAACTTGGTATTTTGAAAAAATTTAAAAAAATTGAAATAAGTTCAAGTATCGTTCTAAATTATTCAATATTCATTTTTAATATCGATATAGTTACAAATAAAGAATTTTCTTTAGAGACTGCGGATCTTCTCTTTCATCTTACCATTGAAAAAAAAAACTTTCCAAAAGTTGAAAGATATAAGGGGGTCCAGTACAACTCCAGAAAAATATTTTATTTGTAAATTTGTAAGTTTAAAATTAAGATTTTTTTTGTTAACATTGACCATCAAATACAATGTAAAAAACAAAACTAATTAAAACAAAAAATTAAATTCAGTTTTCGTAAAAATAGAGGGGTACTTTTAGTTTATATGAAATTAATGGGACTCAAAATGTTATTCATCAATTTTATGAAGTTTTTTCCAAATTAAAAAGAAGCAATATCGTTAATCGTGAATCAGCATTTTAAGGAATATTACAATTAAAAAAATATAGACAAGTAAAAACTCTTGATATTTCTATGAGACTTTCTCTAAAAATTTATACTTCAAAAAAGTTAACAAATTTGTGTTTCAAAATTCAAATCTTCATCAGTTTGGAAGCAACACGTTTAAAAATAGCTTGAGATCAAAAACTTGTGCAGATTAGGTACCAGTATTTTAATAAATATTTCACATTTATTTTTATAATTACTTTTAATTTTATTGCTATTTAAAGAACAAAATTATATATTGCACGCACATTTAATGATAAAAGTGCGAGTAAAGTTTAACATAAATAGAATGTTAGCTATAACAATGATTTATCTCCACAAACCGAATTCCCATCAAAAGGCGTCACCTTAGCGTTAGCCAGCGATGGTCTTCGCAGGTGATAGTACTGTTTTAGAGCCTTGAATAACGGTTGTGACTAATGTTGCCATTTTTTTACCCCAAAACAAACTTCTGGAATGTGAAGTTTTAGGAAGATGTGTTTCATGTGGAAATAACTCATTGTTGCAGCAAACATCTCAATTGCAAGTGTTAAAACCAGGGTCGGATGCTGAAAATTACGGTAATGGAGAAAAAGCTTATAATCAGATTGAAATTTTTATTTCTCTCTTCAAAAAATCGGTGTCGTGAAAAAACCGTTCAAAAAACAAAAAAACTTTACACATGTAATAAATTTACTTGTTTTTTATTGAACGGTTTTTTCGTATATCCAAAAAATCAGTCAATTTTTTCCATTGATCACGGATCAACGTTTGGCGAACAGAAAAGAAAAACTCGCGTCGTAATCAATACTGGTGATCAGAATTTTAATGATTATCTTTAAACATCTCATTGTTGTATGTTTGATTGCCAATGGAGAAATACCTCGATTATTCTATAAAAGGATGAAAAGAACACCCATCCTCGAAATAACGGATTTGGAGAGGTATTAACTATTTGTTAGGCGTTGTTTGTTTTATTTTTTTTATCGAAATATTTTTCACCATAAATTAATCTTTTAATCCGAGTAAAGCCGTATCGCTTAAAAGAAGTAGTAATCATGATTTTTTAAATCAAAACCGATTCCGGTTAAAATCTCATCATGAGTTTTACATCTCAAGCCAGGCTCTATTTTTAAGATTTTACTCATTAAACCTTTTTTTTTTGACAATCAAGAGCTGGTCAGTGAATTCAAATCCTGTGAGAACCTCTAGTGTACAGGGTGGTTAAAAAATTATACCTAGTTAAAAAACACACTCTACAGACGAAACTACTGGTCCAAAAAATATGAAATTATAAAGGGGTATATTGATGGGAATTTTTTTGAAACACAAAATAATAATTTAATTAATTTAATTAAGTTTTTACCTCGGATTTTGGACCGTCACCAGAAGTCTAGAATGTTAATATTTATTAAAACTATCATATTAGACTCTTAATAAAAATGAATTATAATTATCCCCCTTTGCTCAATAAAATTGCGTGATTTTTTTTGGGATAAATATTTTTTCCCCTCAAGTGTTTGATTTGATGGTTTGAATAAACATTAAAACATTTACCTTTCAAACTTCTGGTTACAGTCCGAAACAAGTGCAAAGGAAATGTCGGGGTATTTTTTTCGTTTTTTAGGTTTGGGTAAGAAAACAGTTACAGTTAGATCCACTCCTCAATGGATGGCACACATTAAAAGCTCACCAATTTAAAAGTAAGATTTTAATTTACATAAGTATTTTAAGCACAATAACTGGTCAAAACACATCACAGACAGTATTAGTACCGTACTACTACGTATTATTACGGAGTGTACGAAGATCTTAAAAGAATTGTTGGGTGATTATATAGTAACTTATACCGTTCTCAGGAACTGGATGAAATTTTGGCAATAGGATATTTTAGGTGACGCAGGTGGAGAATGATATAGGATAGAAAGTTAAACCTCTATCAGCTACGGTTAAAGTGAAAAATGTTAATCCCAATCTAGATCCATTTTTTATTCCTGTAATGAAATATCTGAAGTGAAATGGGAAACATGAAAAATTGTGGAATTGGTACTTCTACTGTCGAACCAACGATAGTAAAAGGGTCACGTGATTTTGACATACTCGGAGGGGAGAAAGGAAGAAGCTGAGGGGCAATTGATCGAAAGAGGAAGAGACATTTACTACCTCTAACCTTAGTTTTACCATCTATATACATAAAAAAATCAGTATATTTTAAATAAAATAAAAAATACTGAAGCAAAAAATCACGTGACCCTTTTACTATCGTTGGTTCAACAGTAAGTTATAAACCTGCCTCTAGAAAGAAAATTAATTATTAAATTATTGAGTTAAGTAATAGCATATGGAACCACTGGTTCTAAAAAAACTAAGAAATGGAAAATTTTCCAATATGATCAATGAATTTCTATGAACGGTATGGCAGCTATAGACTCTCTTGAATAGGTGAAGTTACTTAATAATCACCCTATATGTAGACAGGTTAAAACCCTTTATCTAATGCATTAAGATTTTCTGCGATTTTGTTCGTTCAAATATTTTATTAGTTACTAAATTGAAAACTAAGGGATATATACATAAATAAAATAATCATCTTTGGGGCCATTCATTAATTACGTAAGGGTCCCGAGGGTGGTTTTGAAAAATCTCTACATACCTTTACTTGGGGGGGGGTCCAACCCATTCTTACGTAAGATTATCCAAGTTAATGTAAACAAATTCCAAATATTTTAATCAAATTACTATTGAATAGCCCCTGTATAGCAACCCTATGAATGTGGCAACCTTGCCTTAATTGAAACCGCATCAGTGTTCAAATGCGGGAATTTCCCCTGTCTGTTCTCTTGTTCATGTTTTTGCTACTTGTAGAGCACACTCGCTCATGTTTACTTTCCTCATGTTACATTAAAATTATTTCACTTAACTGGATTAGTTTATTGTGGATTTTACTCCACTGTCCCTCAGCGAACAGCCCCAGAAAAATTTAAAAATGCTGATGATCTTGGTATATTTTCGAAGCTTTAATTTTTTTTTTAAAATGAAGTTATATCAGATGTAGGGGAAGGTGGGGCACCTTTCAACAGTTTTCGGTATTTATTTTTTTGTGACTTAACAAATTGACGCATCCTAAAACTTTCACTTGCATATCCTACCGTGGACTTTCGGACACATTGTATAATTTTACCCAGGTTCCCAGGTAAAATTAAGTGGTTCAAAATCGCGTTTTAAGAAAGGTTCTCTTCTGTAGAAATCTGGCAACCGGGTGGGGCAGCAGTAGATAGAAAAGGCCGGTTCTGCCCCACTGGGCAGGAGGGCAGGGTTGCGCCGGCGGCTCCGCGGCTTCCTTCCCATTCTACTGATTGGGGCTCCCTTCCCAATCTACTAGATTGCGGAGTGTCTGGGCCGGTACTTTGCGGCTCCCCGAGTAGAGGGGAGGCTAATTATGAAGATTAATTAGTAATTAACAGAAGGCGTGCAGGTACTTTGTGGATATGTCTGGACAGGTACTTTGCGGATCCCTTCCTATTCTACTAAATTGCAGATACTTACCCATTCTTCTAAATTGCGGATACCTGCCCATTCTACTAAATTGCAGATACTTGCCCATTCTTCTAAATTGCGGATACCTTCCCATTCTACTAAATTGCAGATACCTACCCATTCTTCTAAATTGCTGCGGATTGCTGCGGATGGGCGGATACCTGCCCATTCTATTAAATTGCGGATACCTGCGCATTCTACTAAATAGTGACTCTACCACTAAATTGGGCAAAATGTGAAGGTACTTTACAGCTCCACCGCTATATTGGGGCTTTACCGCTATGACACAGCAGGAAGTTAAAGTTATTTTTCTATTAACAGTTACTATTTAAGTTACTATTAAAGTTATTTACTAATAACAAACTGTAACCGCTGTTTAACTGTAATATGGAGAAATTGCAGCTCTTCCACTATATTGAGGCTCTAGAACACATGCAACAAAAAGAAGCTAAATTGTGACTTTCTAAATTATTTTAAGATAACATTAATTGATAGTTAAAGTTATTAACAAATGTTAATTAACAGTTATTTTACATAAAATTATAAGGTTAATGAACAAACTAACCGCTGTAATATATCACATATTAAATGCCCATACTGGAATAAAAGACCAAGAAAATCACAAACTGAAATGTAGACTGCACTACTCACCTATCATTGAGCCTCCCTTAACAATGCACGGCGAACCGCCCCTCTTACCTTTCACAGAGCAATATGTGTGGCGATAACGGGGTAACCTCCATTGGGATTGATAACGATTGCATCTTTTCCCGCAATACCAAGGGGAGAGGATTTTCAAAAGATATATATTTTTTCATTACAATCATTTCTATTTCGTTAAATTTACAGTTCAATATTCACTTTAGTTACAGTTTGACACAAAATGCTTATCCTATCACAATCCTAAACTTTGAAATTACAGTATTTTCACCAGAAAGGATACTTTGAAAAATTGAGAATGATCGAACATTATCAGACAACCATTACATTATCCTATTGGTGGAATTATTTTTATTTTACTTTGATCAGGAAAGGATACTTTGAAGAATTGAGAATATATTTTCACACCACTTGATATATAATACGTTATCCTATTGGGAATTATTTTACAACTTCGATTAAAAATTACTAATTATGTTCATATTGGATAAGATCTTAAATATTTTAAGCAATATTGCAAATAAAGTATAATTTTTATTACGAGTTCTGTTCGAGGAGTTTATTTTTTTCATTGAATGTAAGGATCATTTAAGTTAAAAATGATAAATCCACTAATTTTCACTACAGTTGAATTGAAGATATTACTTATTTTATTCGCAAAGAAGCTTTTTCTAGTTTTAAACGTGAGATTTTTTTTCATATTAACTCAATTTTTTTCCTTTTTAAAAGAACTTTATCATAACTTTAATTTTTTCATGACAAAGTATGAAATTTTCTTCTATGAAAACGACAGAAACAAGACACATTTTTTATTTTAAAACATTTTTATTATTTTCATGAATAAATAATGTTCCTTACAGATTTGAGACCACCATAAGGCAATCTTAAATCTTCTACAGATATACAAGGCTACTCGTTTCATCTTAATGGTTGATTATTTGGCCATACTCAGCTCAAAGTGCTCAATTTTTTCAAGAGACCACCCTGAGCCACGCTGAACAAATTCATCAAATGCCATTCTGATTTTAGCAAAAGCTTCTTGAATGTGACTCTCTATAGCCCGGGAAAGACTGAATTAATTTTTTTTCTCAAATTAAATTTTCCTCTTTACTGTATGCTTATGACATGTCTTGAAGTAGCCTAAAACCATTTTAAAAAAAAAAATTTATTATTTTAGTCAGAATAGGGTGGTACCATATGGTACCGCTAGGCTCTTACACTACCATTTTGTGCACCATACATATTCTTATAAGTTTGAGATTTCAAAGTCAAAATAATAAATTTATCACACTTTTATCACTTTATTTACCATTTTTAACTAAAACAACATGAAAAATTTCAATTTAGTCAATGATGATTGAAAAATTAATTATTAAATAGTTGATATTACTCTCATTATACCAATTAGTAGTTATATTTTGCTCTTAAAATCCTATTATCAAATTTATTTCTAGAAATAAATTTTGTACACACTAGTCCAAAGGTGATAAGAAAACTTTCTATACTGCGAGGTAAGCTGATTTGATATGGAATTGATAGTTTTTCCAATTTTCCCCTCATAATGAGTGTTAAAATTAGGAATTTTGTTAAAAAACATAAGTTATAGGCTTTAAAAATTTCATAATTCATTTTCTATAGTTTAGTTGAAGACTATGAACGTAATATTGATGATTTGCATGAAATACTACCATTGTATAGATGGATATTCCAATCAATCACTTATAATATGAAAATTTTCTTATTAAATTTAGAATTATTGGCCTTAAAAATTAAAATTATGGGAAATACTCTATAAATTAAATAAGTTTTTAGCATAAAAAATTATTATATAGGTTTTACCTTAAAAATTAATTAATTTCACAGCATATAAAACGTTTGAAATAAAAAATACACTACTTTAAAATATTAGAACTATTTGGTAGCGTAAAAGCCTAGCGGTACCATATGGTACCGCAAGATTTCTATACCAAAATTTTCTACCTTAAAATTATTCAATCTTTTCCAAATTTGGGCTATTATTGCATAATACAATTATAAATAATAATTCTTGATTATTTAATCCATTCACTAATTTTAGGTATGAATAAATTGCACTTACATTTTCAGACGAGCCTTTTTTCGCCTGTCTTAAAAAACACGTTTTTCATTAAGCCATTAAGCAAGAATTTATTTAAATAATTAGTTATTAAATTGCTGTTTACTAAAGTTTGGTCCATGTAGTAGTGACATCTACCGTCAGAATGAAAAAATAAAAGTATTTTGGTAGAAAAAATCCGTTTTTTCGTAGTGCTGTTTGCCGGTACCATACGGTCCCGCTAGTCCTTCCACAAGACACATTTTTTATTTTAAAACATTTTTATTATTTTCATGAATAAATAATGTTCCTTACAGATTTGAGACCACCATAAGGCAATCTTAAATCTTCTACAGATATACAAGGCTACTCGTTTCATCTTAATGGTTGATATTTGGCCATACTCAGCTCAAAGTGCTCAATTTTTTCAAGAGACCACCCTGAGCCACGCTGAACAAATTCATCAAATGCCATTCTGATTTTAGCAAAAGCTTCTTGAATGTGACTCTCTATAGTATCACTCACTAATTCCAACAGAACGTCACTTCTAAAGTAAGGAGTTGCATGCTCTTCCTCGCCATTCTCACTAAAGCGTACAAGAGTAGCTTTTACAACCCCATACCATTTAACTGCACGCATTGCATGGAGTTCTTCATTTAATTTTGATTGTAGGTGCGGGGCTACTTCTTCAAAGAAGCGAATAAAATCCCCTTTCATTTCTTCCAAAGGCTCAAAATAAACATTAGCAAATGTATTTAGGGCCCTTTCTTCCCTTTTGACTCGTTTCGAACTCTCCGCTGCAGTAGGTAATACTCCTCGCACTTTGGTCAAAGCACTTGCAGAGTGACTCTCCCTTAAATGTTGTTGCTTTGTTTTAGCAGAGGCAAAGGAACGATCACACAATTTACAATTAAACTCCCCACTATTATGTTTTAACATATGCATAGTATAGTAGCGCTCTCTTTGGAAGGATCTATCACAAATTTCACATTTAAAGTATTTTTCTTGAGAATGTATTCTCTGATGTTTTTTTAAGGCATAATTTCGGGTGAAAGTTTTGCTGCATATTTCACATTCTAACACTTTTTCTGGGGAATGAATCTTCAAATGTTTTTTCAAACCATTATTCTGGGTGAAAGTTTTACCACAAATTTCACAATTGAATTTTTTCTCCTGATGTTTTAGCATATGCTTATCGTAATATTTTCTTTGGAACGATCTATCACAAACCTCACATTTAAAGTATTTTTCTTGAGAATGGATTCCCAAATGCCTTTTCAAGTCATCCTTTCGGGTGAAAGGTCTACCACAAATTTCACAGACAAACGGTTTTTCTCCACTATGAATTTTCAAATGTTTAACAAGAGAGCTTTTCCATGCGAAAGATTTTGAACATATAGGACAAACCTACAAAAATAATTGAAATTAGCCTTTATACTGTCACCTATCATAAAAGATACCACCAAAGTAAAAGTGCACTTACCAAGCGTTGGCTACGCACATGCATGGCAGGAGATGCATCCATTCTTTCATCAACATGTTGAATGAAAGTACCAGGCTCCTCAATTTTATTGAAAGTAATAGCCTCACCACAAGGATAGTTAGACTCTGATTCATTCCCATTCGGCACACAGCTCCATTTTTGTGGTGAAATATCAAAATCAGCTAACTAAAAAGGAGCAATATTAAAATATATAATTGATTTAGTAAGACAATGAACTGATTATACCTCTATCAAGCCTTCATCAAGCCTAAACCTTAAAGAAAAGTTTTAAAAATATTCAATAAGACTTGTACATACTTTTGTATTATCAAAATCCATCGAGGAAGCACTAGACTCTTGATGACTCATTTTTGAAAATTAGAGATGAATGCTCAAACGAACAAAATAATGAGAAACTAATAGCGTTAAATAATAAGAAGTTTGCGGATCACAGGGGAAGTCCTCACAAATAAAGAAGCAATGAAAGTATCTACACCTTTGCGGCTCATTATATACTAGTTGGAACAATCGCCAAAGTCGCCAAATAATATCGCCAAATCATTAAACATTCTAAAAAAGTCGCCAAATAGTATCGCCAAATCATTAAATATTCTCAAAAAGTCGCCAAATATTGTTACCAAGTCGCCAAATAATGACGCAATAATGATGAGGTCACGTGATTATCTATTATCATATGTTTACTCTGATTGGTTGATAAGTTATCAACTATTCACACACACTAGAAAAATTTTACAAGAAATGAAAGCTTAAACACTAAAAAACTAAAATCTTTGTTAAAAATAAAAACTTAACTGAAAATTTTGTTAAAAATAAAAACGAACACAGAAAAACTTTCACTGAAAAACTAAAATCTTTGTTAAAAATAAAAACTTATTCACTTCGAAACTAAAAACTTAACTAAAAATTTTGTTAAAAATAAAAAACTTAACTAAAAATTTTGTTAAAAATAAAAACTTAACTGAAAATTTTGTTAAAAATTAAGACACATGCAGAAAAATAACTTAATACTTTGTTAAAAATAAAACGAACACAGAAAAACTTTACAAGAAATGAAAACTTATACACTGAAAAACAAAAATCTTTGCTAAAAATAAAAACTTAACTGAAAATTTTGTTAAAAATTAAGATACATGCAGAAAAAAAACTTAATACTTTGTTTGAAATGAACTAGAAAACGAAAAATTTTACAAGAAATGAAAACTTATACACTGGAAAACTAAAATATTTGTTAAAAATAAAAACTTAACTGAAAATTTTGTTAAAAATTAAGACAAATGCAGAAAATAACTTAATACTTTGTTAAAAGTAAAAATGAACACAGAAAAAACTTTACAAGAAATGAAAACTTATACACTGAAAAACTAGTCTTTGTTAAATATAAAAACTTATACACTACGAAACTGAAAACTTTGTTTGAAATGAACTAGAAAACGAAAAACTTTACAAGAGATGAAAACTTATACACTAAAAAAACTAAAACCTTTGTTAAAAATAATAACTTAACTGAAAATTTTGTTAAAAATTAAGACAAATGCAGAAAATAACTTAATACTTTGTTAAATGTAAAAACTTAAAAGCTACAAAACTAAAATATTTGTTTAAAACAAATAAAAACTTACAAGAAATTTTACAAGAAATAAAAAATTACACTTAAAACTTTACCAAAAAGAAATTATTACGAAAAACTTTAACAGAAAGAAATCCTTAAAAACCATAAAACTAAAAACTTTGTTAAAAAATAAAGGCAAATGCAGAAAATAACTTAATACTTTGTTAAATATTAAAACTTAGAAACTATGAAACGAAAAACTTTACCATAAATAAAAACTTATACACTACAAAACTAAAATATTTGTTAAAAATAAAATAAAACTTTGAAAAAATTTTACAAGAAATAAAAATTTACACTAAAAACTTTACCAAAAAGAAATTATTACGAAAAACTTTAACAAAAAGAAAAACCTAAAAACTAAAAACTTTGTTAAAAATCAAGACAAACGCAGAAAAATAACTTAATACTTTGTTCAGTATAAAAACTTAGAACCTATAAAACTAAAAACTTTGCTCAAAATAAAAACTTTAGGAAAACTTTGTTAAAAATAAAGAAACCAATACAGAAAATTTTTAAAAATAAATAAAAACTTCGAAAAAATATTACAAGAAATAAAAAATAACACTAAAAACTTTATCAAAAAGAGATACTTACAAATTATAAAACTAAAAACTTTGTTAAAAATAAAATAAAGTTGAAAAGTTACACTAAAAAACTAAAAACTTTATCAAAAAGAAATACTTCTTGTTAAAAAAATACTTTGAAAAATATATTTGTACAAGAAATATACTAAAAACTTTACCAATGTCCATACTTTGTTAAAATTAGAAGACAGATAGATTCACGTCCCCCTTTCGTTGAGACCCTTTTTTTTATTATGAAAACTCGGTGGGCTGAAAACTCCTTCTTAATGAAGGAAATTTAAAAATAGTACTTTTAAATTTTTCAGCCCACGTTTTACATAATAATTAAAAAAGGATCCCAATGAAAGGGGGACGTGAATCTATCTGTCTTCTAATTTTAACAAAGTATGGACATTGGTAAAGTTTTTAGTATATTTCTTGTACAAATATATTTTTCAAAGTATTTTTTTAACAAGAAGTATTTCTTTTTGATAAAGTTTTTAGTTTTTTAGTGTAACTTTTCAAATTTATTTTATTTTTAACAAAGTTTTTAGTTTTATAATTTGTAAGTATCTCTTTTTGATAAAGTTTTTAGTGTTATTTTTTATTTCTTGTAATATTTTTTCGAAGTTTTTATTTATTTTTAAAAATTTTCTGTATTGGTTTCTTTATTTTTAACAAAGTTTTCCTAAAGTTTTTATTTTGAGCAAAGTTTTTAGTTTTATAGGTTCTAAGTTTTTATACTGAACAAAGTATTAAGTTATTTTTCTGCGTTTGTCTTGATTTTTAACAAAGTTTTTAGTTTTTAGGTTTTTCTTTTTGTTAAAGTTTTTCGTAATAATTTCTTTTTGGTAAAGTTTTTAGTGTAAATTTTTATTTCTTGTAAAATTTTTTCAAAGTTTTTATTTTATTTTTAACAAATATTTTAGTTTTGTAGTGTATAAGTTTTTATTTATGGTAAAGTTTTTCGTTTCATAGTTTCTAAGTTTTAATATTTAACAAAGTATTAAGTTATTTTCTGCATTTGCCTTTATTTTTTAACAAAGTTTTTAGTTTTATGGTTTTTAAGGATTTCTTTCTGTTAAAGTTTTTCGTAATAATTTCTTTTTGGTAAAGTTTTAAGTGTAATTTTTTATTTCTTGTAAAATTTTTTCAAAGTTTTTAATTATTTTTCACACGAAGTATTTCTTTTTGATAAAGTTTTTAGTGTAACTTTTTATTTCTTGTAAAATTTCTTGTAAGTTTTTATTTGTTTTAAACAAATATTTTAGTTTTGTAGCTTTTAAGTTTTTACATTTAACAAAGTATTAAGTTATTTTCTGCATTTGTCTTAATTTTTAACAAAATTTTCAGTTAAGTTATTATTTTTAACAAAGGTTTTAGTTTTTTTAGTGTATAAGTTTTCATCTCTTGTAAAGTTTTTCGTTTTCTAGTTCATTTCAAACAAAGTTTTCAGTTTCGTAGTGTATAAGTTTTTATATTTAACAAAGACTAGTTTTTCAGTGTATAAGTTTTCATTTCTTGTAAAGTTTTTTCTGTGTTCATTTTTACTTTTAACAAAGTATTAAGTTATTTTCTGCATTTGTCTTAATTTTTAACAAAATTTTCAGTTAAGTTTTTATTTTTAACAAATATTTTAGTTTTCCAGTGTATAAGTTTTCATTTCTTGTAAAATTTTTCGTTTTCTAGTTCATTTCAAACAAAGTATTAAGTTTTTTTTCTGCATGTATCTTAATTTTTAACAAAATTTTCAGTTAAGTTTTTATTTTTAGCAAAGATTTTTGTTTTTCAGTGTATAAGTTTTCATTTCTTGTAAAGTTTTTCTGTGTTCGTTTTATTTTTAACAAAGTATTAAGTTATTTTTCTGCATGTGTCTTAATTTTTAACAAAATTTTCAGTTAAGTTTTTATTTTTAACAAAATTTTTAGTTAAGTTTTTTATTTTTAACAAAATTTTTAGTTAAGTTTTTAGTTTCGAAGTGAATAAGTTTTTATTTTTAACAAAGATTTTAGTTTTTCAGTGAAAGTTTTTCTGTGTTCGTTTTTATTTTTAACAAAATTTTCAGTTAAGTTTTTATTTTTAACAAAGATTTTAGTTTTTTAGTGTATAAGCTTTCATTTCTTGTAAAATTTTTCTAGTGTGTGTGAATAGTTGATAACTTATCAACCAATCAGAGTAAACATATGATAATAGATAATCACGTGACCTCATCATTATTGCGTCATTATTTGGCGACTTGGTAACAATATTTGGCGACTTTTTGAGAATATTTAATGATTTGGCGATACTATTTGGCGACTTTTTTAGAATGTTTAATGATTTGGCGATATTATTTGGCGACTTTGGCGATTGTTCCAACTAGTATATAATGAGCCGCAAAGGTGTAGATACTTTCATTGCTTCTTTATTTGTGAGGACTTCCCCTGTGATCCGCAAACTTCTTATTATTTAACGCTATTAGTTTCTCATTATTTTGTTCGTTTGAGCATTCATCTCTAATTTTCAAAAATGAGTCATCAAGAGTCTAGTGCTTCCTCGATGGATTTTGATAATACAAAAGTATGTACAAGTCTTATTGAATATTTTTAAAACTTTTCTTTAAGGTTTAGGCTTGATGAAGGCTTGATAGAGGTATAATCAGTTCATTGTCTTACTAAATCAATTATATATTTTAATATTGCTCCTTTTTAGTTAGCTGATTTTGATATTTCACCACAAAAATGGAGCTGTGTGCCGAATGGGAATGAATCAGAGTCTAACTATCCTTGTGGTGAGGCTATTACTTTCAATAAAATTGAGGAGCCTGGTACTTTCATTCAACATGTTGATGAAAGAATGGATGCATCTCCTGCCATGCATGTGCGTAGCCAACGCTTGGTAAGTGCACTTTTACTTTGGTGGTATCTTTTATGATAGGTGACAGTATAAAGGTTAATTTCAATTATTTTTGTAGGTTTGTCCTATATGTTCAAAATCTTTCGCATGGAAAAGCTCTCTTGTTAAACATTTGAAAATTCATAGTGGAGAAAAACCGTTTGTCTGTGAAATTTGTGGTAGACCTTTCACCCGAAAGGATGACTTGAAAAGGCATTTGGGAATCCATTCTCAAGAAAAATACTTTAAATGTGAGGTTTGTGATAGATCGTTCCAAAGAAAATATTACGATAAGCATATGCTAAAACATCAGGAGAAAAAATTCAATTGTGAAATTTGTGGTAAAACTTTCACCCAGAATAATGGTTTGAAAAAACATTTGAAGATTCATTCCCCAGAAAAAGTGTTAGAATGTGAAATATGCAGCAAAACTTTCACCCGAAATTATGCCTTAAAAAAACATCAGAGAATACATTCTCAAGAAAAATACTTTAAATGTGAAATTTGTGATAGATCCTTCCAAAGAGAGCGCTACTATACTATGCATATGTTAAAACATAATAGTGGGGAGTTTAATTGTAAATTGTGTGATCGTTCCTTTGCCTCTGCTAAAACAAAGCAACAACATTTAAGGGAGAGTCACTCTGCAAGTGCTTTGACCAAAGTGCGAGGAGTATTACCTACTGCAGCGGAGAGTTCGAAACGAGTCAAAAGGGAAGAAAGGGCCCTAAATACATTTGCTAATGTTTATTTTGAGCCTTTGGAAGAAATGAAAGGGGATTTTATTCGCTTCTTTGAAGAAGTAGCCCCGCACCTACAATCAAAATTAAATGAAGAACTCCATGCAATGCGTGCAGTTAAATGGTATGGGGTTGTAAAAGCTACTCTTGTACGCTTTAGTGAGAATGGCGAGGAAGAGCATGCAACTCCTTACTTTAGAAGTGACGTTCTGTTGGAATTAGTGAGTGATACTATAGAGAGTCACATTCAAGAAGCTTTTGCTAAAATCAGAATGGCATTTGATGAATTTGTTCAGCGTGGCTCAGGGTGGTCTCTTGAAAAAATTGAGCACTTTGAGCTGAGTATGGCCAAATATCAACCATTAAGATGAAACGAGTAGCCTTGTATATCTGTAGAAGATTTAAGATTGCCTTATGGTGGTCTCAAATCTGTAAGGAACATTATTTATTCATGAAAATAATAAAAATGTTTTAAAATAAAAAATGTGTCTTGTTTCTGTCGTTTTCATAGAAGAAAATTTCATACTTTGTCATGAAAAAATTTAAGTTATGATAAAGTTCTTTTAAAAAGGAAAAAAATTGAGTTAATATGAAAAAAAAATCTCACGTTTAAAACTAGAAAAAGCTTCTTTGCGAATAAAATAAGTAATATCTTCAATTCAACTGTAGTGAAAATTAGTGGATTTATCATTTTTAACTTAAATGATCCTTACATTCAATGAAAAAAATAAACTCCTCGAACAGAACTCGTAATAAAAATTATACTTTATTTGCAATATTGCTTAAAATATTTAAGATCTTATCCAATATGAACATAATTAGTAATTTTTAATCGAAGTTGTAAAATAATTCCCAATAGGATAACGTATTATATATCAAGTGGTGTGAAAATATATTCTCAATTCTTCAAAGTATCCTTTCCTGATCAAAGTAAAATAAAAATAATTCCACCAATAGGATAATGTAATGGTTGTCTGATAATGTTCGATCATTCTCAATTTTTCAAAGTATCCTTTCTGGTGAAAATACTGTAATTTCAAAGTTTAGGATTGTGATAGGATAAGCATTTTGTGTCAAACTGTAACTAAAGTGAATATTGAACTGTAAATTTAACGAAATAGAAATGATTGTAATGAAAAAATATATATCTTTTGAAAATCCTCTCCCCTTGGTATTGCGGGAAAAGATGCAATCGTTATCAATCCCAATGGAGGTTACCCCGTTATCGCCACACATATTGCTCTGTGAAAGGTAAGAGGGGCGGTTCGCCGTGCATTGTTAAGGGAGGCTCAATGATAGGTGAGTAGTGCAGTCTACATTTCAGTTTGTGATTTTCTTGGTCTTTTATTCCAGTATGGGCATTTAATAGGTGATATATTACAGCGGTTAGTTTGTTCATTAACCTTATAATTTTATGTAAAATAACTGTTAATTAACATTTGTTAATAACTTTAACTATCAATTAATGTTATCTTAAAATAATTTAGAAAGTCACAATTTAGCTTCTTTTTGTTGCATGTGTTCTAGAGCCTCAATATAGTGGAAGAGCTGCAATTTCTCCATATTACAGTTAAACAGCGGTTACAGTTTGTTATTAGTAAATAACTTTAATAGTAACTTAAATAGTAACTGTTAATAGAAAAATAACTTTAACTTCCTGCTGTGTCATAGCGGTAAAGCCCCAATATAGCGGTGGAGCTGTAAAGTACCTTCACATTTTGCCCAATTTAGTGGTAGAGTCACTATTTAGTAGAATGCGCAGGTATCCGCAATTTAATAGAATGGGCAGGTATCCGCCCATCCGCAGCAATCCGCAGCAATTTAGAAGAATGGGTAGGTATCTGCAATTTAGTAGAATGGGAAGGTATCCGCAATTTAGAAGAATGGGCAAGTATCTGCAATTTAGTAGAATGGGCAGGTATCCGCAATTTAGAAGAATGGGTAAGTATCTGCAATTTAGTAGAATAGGAAGGGATCCGCAAAGTACCTGTCCAGACATATCCACAAAGTACCTGCACGCCTTCTGTTAATTACTAATTAATCTTCATAATTAGCCTCCCCTCTACTCGGGGAGCCGCAAAGTACCGGCCCAGACACTCCGCAATCTAGTAGATTGGGAAGGGATCCCCAATCAGTAGAATGGGAAGGAAGCCGCGGAGCCGCCGGCGCAACCCTGCCCTCCTGCCCAGTGGGGCAGAACCGGCCTTTTCTATCTACTGGCAGCTTTCAACAGCGGGTTAATTTAAAAATTGTGAAAGTTTAAACTGATTAAAATTTTAATACATTGAAATATACATTATAATAAGGATATTTTACTAGTTTAGAGTAAAAATTTTCCAAATTTTGATGTTTTTCTGTTGTTTGTGTTTTTTGACTCAAATAAACTTTCTTTTTTCATTTAAAAGTTCTTTTTAGCTGTATTACAAAAATATATTGTTAATTCGAGTATTTTTCGATCTGAATTTGCCAAATATTTTATTTTTTAACCTCTTTTAATTTATTTAAAATTTTGCTTGTTTACTAATCATCAGATAGAGGTATAAAATAAAAAGCTTTATTGAAACCGATGCATATATTTACGAAATGCATAAAAATTGTTTTTAAGACTCATATAGTAGCCTTAACTTTAAAAATTGTATGAATTTTACTGTAAATAATATAAACCAATTTTCAGCTGTTTTTTCGTTAAAATAAATTATTAAGCATTATAAAATACTATTATTTGCTATATAAATAATTTAATAAAGTTTAATTCAAGTAAAAACATTACGAAAGCTCAATATACCAAGAAAAACGCATTTTTGTGGTGTTGAAACCTGCCCCACCCTAAGTGTTGAAAGGTGCCCCACCATTGGTCGTTACGGTTTAAGACCTCTCATACCCTTCAGAATAAAGATATCAGTTTGAAAATGGTATACATAGAAGCAGAAGACTTTAAATAATAATATATGTAACCGAAAACGAAACTGTTGAAACCTGCCCCACTCTCCCCTATATTTTTTATTGGAGTAGTATTAAGTTAAGATAAACTGTTCAATCCATCTCCCAGTTGTCAAAAGTCAACCGTTTAAAACTGATCCTTTTCTAACATTTTATTATTTTGAAAACCGAAATGGAATCTTACGTAAGAATAGGGGTGGGGGTTGAAAAATCTTACGTACATTTACATGGGGGTGGGTGGGGACTAAAATTGCCGAAATCATCCTTACGTAATAAATAAATGACCCCTTTGGGAAATTTAATACGCTTGAGCTAATTAGATAATTGATACTTTTCAGTACAGTCACTACACTGAGGGCTAAAATATTCTCACAATACAAAAAAAATAACATGTGGCTTCTTATCGCAGTTTTAAGTCCTAAAAAATAATAAACTTTCCTTTTGACTGACTTACTACTTTTGGGGGAACAAAAATGATTATCTTGGGAATCCGATCAAAATGGCAGTTGAAAGTACAACTTCGATTCTATCTACTCGTTTGTCCCGCTAAAATACTCATCATAAGAACCCGTGCCGTATTTTACCCTGGAAGAGTAAAACTGAAGGAGTGTTCCTGCAAAGTATCGTCAATATATTGGTAAGGATGGTTATTCTATGTAATTTTAAAGTTGTTGGGACTCGTAAGTATCGTCAGTAGATAAAGGGTTAATCTTACTATAATGATATCGTTTTCTTGGTTAAAGGAAAATCTTTTTCCTTATTACCTGGTTAAAAATAATGTTTCCTTGGTTTTAGTTATTTAAAGCGTATAAAAACTCCTCTTAGCACAAAAACAAGCAGCACAAACGTTCAAGATTCGCCCAACTTTTATCATATACGGCCAAATTTCGTTTAATTCTTGTAGCTGTTACGTAAACTTGACATATTTAGCATGATCTGTGCTACTAGGGAAGAAAAATGCTCTGTGTTCCATACCCACATATTGTCCTGGTGCCAATAAACTATCCTCATCATAAACATCTTACAAACAAATTTAGTTCTCAGTTTTAGTCAAAAAAAAAAAGAAAAGAAAGAAAAATCTCTCTTTTAACTTTATTCTTAACTTTTCAACGCACTCTCTAACTGGCACTCAAAGAGCAAGCGCTTGTCAGAAAGTAGTTCGCTAAGTATTTTTCGAATGTGTCCCGGAGTGGGAGTAGTCACTAATCACCTCCATTTAGACTCGAAAGAAACTTTTCTTGTGTTTCGAGTCATTGTAAAATGTCTTTAGAGCACAAAACGTCGATTCTGGAGGTTTTTTTCTCCACGCGAGATGTTAAAACTCTTTCAACTCCACCACTTTCAGTTTTGGAGAAAAGTAGTATTATTTTGTTTCCACTCGATTGTTTGATGCTGATGATGTTAAAATTTTCTGGGAGATGAAGTTTAGAATCTGCTTTCCAGGGAAGATCCAAGAAGGTTTGAAGGATGCAAGGGACAATCTTAGTCAACAAAGTGTCTCTAAAACTTGGTATTTTGAAAAAATTTTAAAAAATTGAAATAATTTCAAGTATCGTTCTAAATTATTCAATATTCATATTTAATATCGATATAGTTACAAATAAAGAATTTTCTTTAGAGACTGCGGATCTTCTATTTCATCTTACCATTGAAAAAAAAACTTTCCAAAGGTTGAAAGATATAAGGGGGTCTAGTACAGAACTCCAGAAAAATATTTTATTTGTAAGTTTAAACTTTTTGATTTTTTTGTTAACATTAACCTTCAAATTCAATGTTAAAAACACAACTTAAAAATATTTTAAAAAATTAAATTCAGTTTTCGTTAAAATAGAGGGGCACTTTTAGTTTACATGAAATTAATGGGACTCAAAATGTTATTCATAAATTTTATAAAGTTTTTCCAAATTAAAAAGAAGCAATATCGGTAATCGTGATTCATCATTTTAAGCAATATTACAATTAAAGAACTCTTGATATTTCCATGAGCCTTTCTCTAAAAATTTATACTTCAAAAAGCTTGCGAAATTTTCAAATTCGCTTTTTCATCATTAAAGTAAAATGTTAAAAAATTTGTGTTTCAAAATTCAAATCTTAATCAGTTTTGGAAGCAACACACGTTTAAAAATAGCATGAGATCAAAAACTTGTGCAGATTTAGTTACCAGTATTTTAATAAATATATCACATTTATTAATTTCAGTACTCATTTTCATGATTATCTTACACTTTGTTTGAATATAGCACCCACATTTAATAATAGATGTGTGATCAAAGCTTTAAATAAAATTAAAATGTATGCTGCATCAAGGATTTATCTCCACAATCAGAAATGAATGGCTTGGGAGATGAAGGGGTTATGTTACAGAACCCTAGTTTCGAGTAATTTAGGTTCGAAGTTTTATTGTTGCAGCTTTTTCATTTTCTGGTTTTGTCGTTGAGTGATCGTATGAAATTAGTCCAATGAGATCTATTTTTTAATGTATACCAAGTTTTATTTACCTGTATCCATATTGTGTATTTTTATATATTTTGTGTATTTGTATGTTATCCCAGCAACAACAGTTCCCCTATTCCATGTGTGACGTCAAACTTAGGGCGGGATCAGTGAATTGGCAATTTTATGTCTATGCAGCATAAAAACTTACTTTCTTATCTCCTCGCTTTAGGTATCTCTTGAAAGCTTTTATAAACACTCTTAGATACCAAAAATCAAGAATTTACCCCCTTAAGTAAGTTTTATTTCCCTTAGTCGTAACATTCCGAGTGAGGCCATCATGTGTATTTGTAGAGGGTCTTGGTAAAACACATTTAGAGTAAAACCGAGATCCTTTATATAAATGACCTCGCATCTCAATTTTTTGACGTCATCACTTTCACTCAATATTGACGTCACAAGCATCACGATATAATCACACCGTGATATTCACTTTCTTAATCACAAATGTTGAGGCTAATCAAAAGATTTTGAATTTTCAGATAAGTATTGTCAGCCTTAAAGAGATCGCAAAGAGTAAAAAAAAGTTTTTTGTGCCAAAGTATGACGCTACATATCCAAGTGGTGGGGCCATCATAGAAGGTCTTGGTAGAACTGGCAAACTTTTGTGACTATCGGACAGTAGGGTGGTCCACATTCCTATGGGAAAAAATAAACTTTGTCCTGGACACAACGTCGCCCCCTCTTTTTTTTTACATCTACCTATAGTATTATTCTAACAAAGTTTCAACTTCCTACTTCAGTTTTAGGAGGGTGCTCAATGGCCCTAAAAAACTACAATTTTTAGTTTATTTTTCGAAATTTTAGCTAAAATTGGCTAAAAAATAAGTAAAAGATAAATTATTTTGACACCTACTTTATTTATACACTTAATATAAGATAATAAATTGAAAATAAAATGGTAAAAAGCATCATTTTTTAAGTATGAATGTTTAGAAACAATATTGACAAGTTAGTTTTTTGTTGACTAGGAAGCAACAATAGCAGGGCTGTTACCCTACTATTGTAGCACCCCTTAGAACTTGGAATTGAATAATTCAAAACTATTTTTCAATAAGTTCATCCAAATCCAATTCCTACCCAAAAATGTAAATCTAAAACATTCCAACTAGGAGTACCAAATCTAGTTAAAAACCCGTTTTTTAGAATCAAATCTCCAAAATTTTCGGAGAAGGCCCTTCAGACCCCCCTTTGGTAGTTGGAACTATATTACTAAGTTCTTTAAGAGGCAAATTCTACCTAAAAATGTACTGAGTGCCACATTAGACCTATTAAATATAGATGGGAGGGACTGAGGAATAATTTGGGAACCCTCACGAAATGAATTTTTATTTACACCCCTAAGTTTAATGTAACTTAAGCATTATACTTATAATAATGCTTAATCGAGATAATATGAATTAATTCTAGTCCAGATTAATGTTTAAATTTAGAACTTTAACTCTGTTTTTTAATTAACTATTATCTACTCTATGACCCTCCACGTCAATTTAGTCGTCAATTCAAAAAGGTTGCCCATACCTGATTTAAAGTATTATCTCCTCTTCAGAAATTACCGAGTGCTTATCGAGGTAAAAAATAACACCAACAAGCAACAAAAAATCGATAACATCATCAAAGAGATCGATCTGTCTCAACAATCGATCCACCTCTCCATCCATTCATAAATTTGCATCATCGTGAGTTTCTGATGATTGTCTCTGGCTCACGATTAAGAATCAATCCCACTATAGAGCCAGTATGCGAAACCGTGCCAAACTGCCAATTGGCGAGAGTTTTTAAGAGTTAAGCAAAATGTCGGAAATAAGTTGAGCGAATGAAATTAATTAAAATGAAACGTGTGATCATAATTGAATCGTCAGTTTAAAACAGAGAATAAGTCCAATATTTCATGTTTTGGGAAAATCGAAAAAACAGTGTAAGTAATTAAATTTATTTGTAGTACTAAAATCACCAAATTTTTACTGGAAATTTCAGACCCTGTTTAGAATATAGAACATTAATAAAAAATTATAAGTAAATTCAAAAATAATTTAGAGTTGAAAAATTTGATGGACTTGTTTGCTTTTTCTTACTGGCCGATTCAACTATATAGAAAAAGGATTGCATTTAAACTGTTCAATCTGTTCATGCATTTTAAGGCAAGTTTATTCTAAAGCCCTGGATGAAGCTACGTTACTTAAGTAGCGACACGAGTTCAAATCGTCCGCCATTTTGGGTTTTTTCCGTAAGTCCGCTATGAGGAAACGGAGTTGCAATAGTTGAAATGCAACAATCAGAAAATGGAGATTACTAAAAATAATAATAAAAGGAGTCTTCCGCAAAGCTTCTCTGCTATATTTAGGGATTTTTTGGTTTGTTAAATTCATAAAAAAATATTTATTTAGTTTTTGGTATATCAGCCATAGTTCAATTCTACTAAATATTAAATCATAAAACCTACCTTTTCTCTCTTGAATCTAACTAAAGTCAAACTAAGTTAAGAATTTAAATAAAAAGAAACAGAAACTGTTAATAAAATGTAATACTTATTTAAAATATAACGAGAGGGTGCAAGGAATATAAGGTGCCTGTTTAAAATTGAAGATACGTCACACACATATATTTTACAGTATTCAATTTCTTTATTATTTTAACAGTAAAAAAATTTAATTTATTACTTTAGTAGTAATGGGATATTTTTAAATGTATGAAAACATACTTAAAATATTTATATATTTTAACTTACAACTACTTAATTTCTGATGCTGATACTCTCATTCCAATGCTCTTACTCGAGCATTTTTTTATTTTTCTTGATTTCATACTTTGATTTTTATTTTTAATTAAAAATTGAACTCTTTTGGGTCACTAAATTTCTTATTGTAAGCTTTTCCATTAAATTACAGGACGTGGGCAAGTTTTTGAAATGATCACAGGCAGAACTAATCATCAAAGATTTTAAAATTTTCGTATCAAAATCTTCCTTCAAAATTCGTTCTTCATTCGCCCGAAAAAATTTTCTATGCGAAGTAGAATGCAGTATACTCCTGAGAAACATAAACTAGATTCGATTTATCTTTATGAAACTATCTCAGTTTGGAATTAGTGTTGCAGAGTTTATGATTGAGAGTTTCAATACAAGTTTGGCAAAGGTTTTCTTGTTTAATTACAGTCTTCCCAACACATCCACACAAATAATATAATATAATGCGCTTTCTTCGATTTATGACAAATCCCTCTCAACAATTTCAGAATAAATTTCTATATTCACCTTTTCAGAATCTATATCAAAGTTTAGTTTTTCATGATATGATACATTCAAAACATCAAAATTAAGTATTTCTTCATCATACAAAAATAATTTTAATATTTTTCTAAAAACAATTTTGTGCTGCTAGGGAACTAATGCTTTTCATTAACCAAAGAGGAACTGCATGAAATATTCATTAAGATTATGTATATTTCTACAAAGATATATTAAAATAATGAGCTCATTAAAAACGTATAAAATTAACTTCAGTTATTAACAATTTTATTACCATTTGGAAAATCAACATAATTTTTCTATAATATATATGATGGTTTTCTTGACCCTTGTATAGAGAGAAACATGTAGGAACTGCATTTGCTTCAGAAGGCGCCTGTTATCATCTTCATGATTTTCAAACTTGTCCTCCGTAAAATGGACCTAGATAAAAATTTATAATAAGGTATGTATTGTAAACAATTATGTATTACTATCGACCGCGAAGCACAAGTGGTGCTTTACAAATTGGTACTTTAGGATCAGCTAGGCACAAGCGTCGAGGTTTGTTAAATCGCCAAAAAAATCGATATTAACACCATTAAAATATCTCAACTAGCAGTGTTTCTTTCAATTATTGTTACATTTTCATTTGGGAAATAATATGCATAGCCATTATAGTCCGATTGAAGAGTTGCGCCGGTTAATCCTAAAATATTTTTCTTTAAATACATGTGGAGAATCGGTTTAGACAGTAACAGTTTAGGGAAAAAACTGTTTTTTACATTATCTCTACGAGAAGTTGGTTATTTTGAAAGAAATAATAATTATTTCTCAGACTGTGTTTTATAACTTTAACTTTATTATGGAAAACGATTTTAAGATACTGGATGGATATTATTGTTTACTATGTATTTTTAAGGATATTTTATATTAGTTTTTTTAGGACACACGATGCATATTAAATCTGCCACAGATGTGTGTTATAAACATTAATCAAAAATGCATAATGAAAACTGTGTTACTTTTTATCATGACCGGATCACCTTACAACATCAATACGGGTTTATTAATTTAACAAGTGAGTATAATAAATGCAATACATAACTTGAGCAACATTACTAATACCATAAAACTTGATTTGGAAAAATATAATTAAATAATTTTTATAAACTTACCTCACACACTTTGCAGTGGTCATTTGGTTTCCACTTTTCTCTCCCGATGTTATGCAGCCAGACTTTTCGTCTTCCTTCGTAAAATTTCCCAGCAGGTAATCGATAGAACTTGTAGCCACCGGTTCAATTATTTGTACACCCAAAAGCATAACAACTTGGCATCTTTAATAACTATACAATCGCAAATTAAATGATCAAAGGTGTTTCCGCATGAAAATCTATCGCACTGGCTCGGAGCTTGAAAAACCCATAATGGCGGCTGTTTACATGCGTGACTGTGAACGTCCAATCAAAATCGGAAGCGGCAACATAAAAGTGAATCGCTACTTAAGCTTTGCTATCCAGGGCTTTAGTTTATTCTAGTCTAGTACCTTTAATAATGGTTTTCACTTTTTCAAGTAAACCCTATAACCCAGGAAAACGGTGCTAAAAAGTGACGTTTAAAAATTTTCATATAGAAGGTTTTTTTCGACGGTTTTATATGTTTTCGAGGGCGCTGATTACGAATATGAAGTTTGCTCCCATGTGGGGGATCGGCTTCATATCGAAAATCGCGAAAAATCGATATTTTTTTGCTCTTTTTTCGATTCTTCGCTTATATTTCAAAAACTATAAAATTCTCGAAGATAATTTCAATTACAAAGTTGAAGTAAACAAAATTTCCTACAAAATTTACTAATCAACTTTGATTTTCTGAGGAGTGGTTTTTCCGCTAGAGCGCGCTGAAAAACATCGATTTTTTTGCCTTTGCACAAAAATTAGGAAAACGCGCGTTTCTCTCCTCTATAAAATGAAAACTACTCCCGTTATCAACAAAAATTTTATACCACGTGAAAGAGCATTTAATTTTCTATAAATAACGGGCTTTCCATTATCATTTTTTGAGAAGGGGGGAGGGAGTGAAGCAAAGATCGATAATAAAACTTTTGTTGCTCTCGGACCAAACGGACTTTTGCGGTTGTTAATCTGCTCTCTGCGCTTTATTTCCGGTATATTACCAATAAAATAAGTTGTTTGGGATTAATTGATGACTAAGCATGCTTAATAAAATAAAATTTTAAATTTATTTATGAAATATTGGGTGTTTTAGGCGGAATTTTAATCAATTTTTAAAATTCATATATTAAATAATGGGAGTGTTTTAATGAACGAATTTATATGTTTTTTGCATCGCTGAATCCGAATTTCAAGTTTATTTTAATTTTGAAAGTCATCTTCACATCAAAAATTGCAAAAAATATAAAACTTTTGCTCTTTTGTTCGGTTTTTCATCGATTTTTTAAAATAATATTCTTTTTACTAAAAATAGCGTGACACCAAATTAATGTACGTAAAATTTGCTATAAGATGCACTGGTTCATTTTTATTTTGAGAGAAACGATGTACGTTTTATAGCGTTTTGAAGAAAAGCAATTTTCATGTTTTTGTGTAAAGTCAGGAAACAGCTGTAATTCAGCGCGCTCTAGCGTAAACACCTCTAATTATAAAATTAAAGTTAAGTAGTGCATTTTGTAGGAAATTAAATGTACTTTCATTTGGTATAAACTATTTGTCGGTAACTTGAATTTATTTAGAGCTGTAGTGGGAAAAATCGAGCATTCATCACTTTTTTGTAGAAAAACATGAAAATTGCTTTTCTTCAAAACGCTATAAAACGTACATCGTTCCTTGCAAAATAAAAATGAACCAGTGCATCTTATAGGAAATTTAACGTACATTAATTTGGTGTCATGCTATTTTTCCTAAAAAGAATATTATTTTAGAAAATCGATGAAAAACCGAACAAAAGAGCAAAAGTTTTATATTTTTTGCGATTTTTGATGTGAAGATGACTTTCAAAATTAAAATAAACTTGAAATTCGGATTTAGCGATGCAAAAAACATATAAATTCGTTCATTAAAACACTCCCATAATTTAATATATGAATTTTAAAAATTGATTAAAATTCCGCCTAAAACACCCAATATTTCATAAATAAATTTAAAATTTTATTTTATTAAGCATGCTTAGTCATCAATTAATCCAAAACAACTTATTTTATTGGTAATATACCGGAAATAAAGCGCAGAGAGCAGATTAACAACCGCAAAAGTCCGTTTGGTTCGAGAGCAGCAACAGTTTTATTATCGATCTTTGCTTCACTCCCTCCCCCCTTCTCAAAAAATGATAATGGAAAGCCCGTTATTTATAGAAAATTAAATGCTCTTTCACGTGGTATAAAATTTTTGTTGATAACGGGAGTAGTTTTCATTTTATAGAGGAGAGAAACGCGCGTTTTCCTTATTTTTGTGGAAAGGCAAAAAAATCGATGTTTTTCAGCGCGCTCTAGCGGAAAAACCACTCTTCAGAAAATCAAAGTTGAGTAGTGAATTTTGTAGGAAATTTTGTTTACTTCAACTTTGTAACTGAAATTATCTTCGAGAAATTTATAGTTTTTTAAATATAAGCAAAGAATCGAAAAAAGAGCAAAAAAATATCGATTTTTTGCGATTTTCGATATGAAGCCGACCCCCCACATGGGAGCAAACTTCATATTCGTAATCAGCGCCCTCGAAAACATATAAAACCGTCGAAAAAAAAACTTCTATATGAAAATTTTTGAAAAAACTACCGTTTTCCTGTACTACTAGTATAACTGAATATCATGCTTATAGAAAAGTTGATGCGTGTGGTATGATTATAATGAAAGTGTAATCTTTTTTATTTTGAATTAAGTTTACAATTTTCTTTTCCTCCAAAATTCATAACTTTAAAGAAAAGGTAAAAAAGTTTCTATCGATTTTATAGAAAATTCACCCAGAATTTTCAGTTAATATTTATACCACTGAAAAATATGAACAGGATTTATAATAAGAACTCAATACGTTTTAAATCAGAACGCAAATAATAAAAAGTTTGCGAATTCACTCGCTTTTTCAGTTGCAAATTTGCGAACTTCTTTAAATGGAAGTATGGAATAATTCGTAGTAGTTTTTCAGTTGTCCCTTCAGCTTTGAAATATCCTAGTACAGTCGTAGAAAAAAAAAGTGAGACAGTTCGCTTTGTGAGCGAACTACTGGGGGTAGGATGATAATTTTTGTGTCATTTTTCATGATTTAACTTCTTCTTGAAAATAATATATAGTTTATATCCTTAGGGGGCCGTCTACATATTAAACGAAGCACCAACTTTTGTTTTTCCTATAGGCGACATCAAAGATTATTCCAGATTCTGAAAGAGCACCCTCTAAAACCCCCAAAAACCAAATTTTGTGTCGATTGGCCCACAAACAAAGCCAGGAAGGGGGTTTGAAAATTTTGGGAAGTTTACTTCTAATAGGAAAGATTGGCAACAATTTTGCTTAATTCTTACGAAAGTTAAAGCAGATTTGGCTACTTATCTGTGTTTTGGCACAATTCATACAAAAGTTAAAGCAGATTCGGCTATTTATCTATATTTTGGCGCGATTTCGTCTTTCAATTAGAATACCCTATAGTGGTAGCCTACTTGGTGGAGTAAGAAGCTCGTGATCAATAGGTTGCAGGTTCTGCCCCGCAATTCCGCATGCCTCATTGTTCAAGGTTAACCTATATAGGGATACAGGCAAACACAAAGATGAATAGATGTTGAATATTTTTTTCAAATCTTAAGCCTTTAAAACAAATTTATAAAATTTTTATTGCCGTTTGTTTACAAATAATAATAATTTATTGATAGTTATTATTTAAAAATAACGTTTTTATAATTCCGGAAAAAAGGGAATAAAAATCTTAATAAAGGTAATAAATAATCACGCTAAATTATGAAAGTGGGTTCGTTGATAAGAGCTAGAAATTTAACTAATTAATGAAACAATAAATCATATTTTTGCGGATCAAAAATTCCTATAAAAATACTTTAATACAGATAGTTTGATTTGATTTTTTGAGGTATTTTTAGCATATATTTAATTGATGTTTCTAATAATTTTCAATTTCCACCTACGACAACTAACTAATCTTGAAAAATTAAAGCAATTACAAAGTTTAAAATTTGCAAAATTTGCAATTTAAATAGGAATAGAAAAATTTTCAAATACTGATTTTAATGATTCTGCAGTCGTGTTTTTAATAATTAATTACGAGTTATGTTTCATTTGGTTGGATACAGAGTTTATTATTAATTTTTAAGGATAAACATTGAAGTTTCTGAACCTATGTGCTTGATGAATAAGATACCAAAATATCAATATGAAACATGTTGACTAGTCAATCATTAAATTTCAAAGTTAATAAACTTGATTAACTTTAATCATATCCACGATTTGAAGCTTCTTGACATTTTAAACAATTGGGGGTTTAAGGAAAAAATGAAAAATGCATCATCGTGTGGCCATTGATAAATTTTCAATAAATTACCTTCGAATAATTTCGATTAATTTCATTGATGATGATGATGATGATGTCGTGTCCACGACGAGTCCGTATCAAATACTGCCATGGGCGGAGATGACAGCCCTTGCAATTTCTGAAATATTGTCACTGTAGAGGTCTATTTCAAAGAATAAGACCCCAATTTTAAGTAAGTCAATAACTATGGCTGGACAATCGAAAATCCGGACTCATCATAGAAAGGGGGGTTGCCATTGCCCCGGAGGGTTGGACTTCTACCTATTTTAGTCGCCTCTTACGACATGCATAGGTTACATTGGTGCTATTCTTACCCGGTCACCACACATTAATTTCATTGAGTCTCAATAAAGATCAGCATATTAATTAATGGTAAATTTTACAAACTCAACCTGTTTAAGTCCCTATTTCTATTTAACCTCATCTATCCCACTTAAACTAGTTTAAAATTGTCAAAATTAGTTTCTAAATCCAGTACCGGTGAGAACCAACGATATCATCCATATGTTTGGTGACAATAGCGGCTGGATCTGCTGTGCTCTCAATTCCAGGTTGAATGCAATAAATGATTGACTATACGTATAAGGAATAACATTAAATTAAAAAGTGGTAGCTAAATTGTTATTATAGTGTTAATCTTTTATTTTATAGTCACCACTATTTTATTTATTATTAGTTAATTATGTAAGTCAACTTTTATTCCCAGCATTGAGCCCTCTGGCTGCGTAAGGTAGTTTTAATACGCATACGCTGTTTGCCTTACCCCTGAAAACTACTGTAGGGGTAGGCGGCTGGTGCCACCCTCGGATGAGCCGGGTATAGGCGAAGAGATGGTGTCCCTGGGGTGCATCATGTGGGAAATCATCTGGGATCCAAAATTCAGCCACTCGATAATATTTCTGTCATGGGTAATTTAATTCATGTCTTGCTAACATGTAATATCAAAGATAAAACGTTGAATTCCTTTTAATAAACAATGCATGCAAGATGAGACCGTTCTTATTAGGTGACGACTTTTCTTGATCTTAGATTTATATTTAAAACCACAAATATCTTTATGAAATCTGTAATTAATTCGAATCTTTATACCGAATACTCTTTTTTCAAACTGTATTCATGTAATTCAAAAACATTTCAAATTTAATGCAGGCGAAATTTTTAGTCGAATAATGTAAAGTATTGTTTCGAAATTTTTTCATCTGAAAAAATTGTAATTTTAAATATTTTTAATTTGTAAACTTTTATTTAAAAATATCATCAAAATTTAAAAACAAATAAAAAATATTGCATGCACAAAAAAGTAGGTTAATTTTCCCTTTTACTGAAATTAATAGTGTAAAAAATAAGAACTTATTAATTCTAACTCTATCGGTAGTTTAAGTTCGACGCATCCACAAATTTCCAAAAGCAAAACAAGAACACGGAAGCTTTTGGGGTTCGAACTTGGCTCTAGAGATTTGTGACCAGGCACACTAACCGTTAGACCACACGGCTACGTTCAACATCAAAGTTTAAACAATAAATTTGTTGATTTCAGTTAGTAGATTATGGTTACCGTAAGGTTACTGTAATTTTCCTAGGTTGTGTGTCTTTGGCGATAGGAGATTGGCGCAAATTTTTCTAATTGAAATTTCCTACAGTGTGCGCGGGGTTAATGGTTGAAAGGATCAAAATCTATGAAAAACGAGATTTCAACGTAATTTCAACGAACTTCAACCCCCACTCCTGGCTTTGTTTGTAGGCCAATCGACACGAAACTTGGTTTTTGGGGGTTTTAGAGGGTGCTCTTTCAGAATCTGGAATAATCTTTGATGTCGCCCATAGGAAAAACAAAAGTTGGTGCTTCGTTTAATATGTAGACGGCCCCCTAAGGACATAAACTATATTTTATTTTTAAGGAGAAGTTAAATCATGAAAAATGACACAAAAAGTATCATCCTAACCCTAGTAGTTCGCTCACAATGTGAACTGTCTCACTTTTTTTTTCTACGACTGTACCACCCATCTTAAACAAAGCTTATAAAAAAAACTTCAAGCTTATCAAAGCTTCAACAAAGCTTAGTGTTGTGGTGGCTGAGGTGAGGCATCTGCTCACAAGCCACACACCTAAACTCAAAAATACTCTTTCTCCATGTGGCAGCAGCATTCTCCTGTTGCTACGTATAAAAGGCAGCTTCGGGATGAACTCAGGCTCTTCTTTTTTACTGCGTTTTCGTATTTTTAAATGTTTTAACTTCTTTTAATAAATATGTTATTTTACCTTATGTTGTTTTAACTTGAATCAATTCGCCAACTGAGGTAGGACACTAAAGTGGTGACCTGTCGTTCACGCATCAATTGGAACTTTGTTTTGGCTGCCTGTTGCGATCACTCAAGATGCCCCCGACTGCCGATGGCGACAAACCCGAACCGGGATCGATCTCTCGAGTGGCTGTGAAGCCACCTCCTTTCTGGAAGAATAACCCCTCCTTATGGTTCATGCAGTTGGAAGCCCAGTTCTCACTGGCCGAAATAGTTAAAGATGAGACAAAATACAACTACGTGGTTTCAACAGTGGATTCCGATGTTCTAGACTCCGTTGGCGACATCATTCTGAAGCCTCCTGACCAAAACAGGTATGACGTGTTAAAAAAAAGATTGATATCTGTGCACTCTGAGAGCGAATCGTCAAGGATGAGACGCCTTTTGCATGGCCTGGAACTTGGCGATCAACGTCCGTCCCAACTTCTTTTTCAAATGCGTTCCTTGTCCAACGGCTGTATTGATGAGACACTATTGAAAACTTTGTGGCTCGGTCGTCTCCCCAGCAACACTCAAGCTATTTTGCTTTCTTTGGCCGAGAGTCTTGATGTGTTGGCTTCCAGAGCAGATCAAATAGCTGAATTAGCCGTGGACGCTACACAGGTACAGCTTGTTGACGCCTCCAGCGATCCAGCTCCAGTTGTCAGCGATTCCAGAATTGACAGGATCGAGTACCAGGTATCTCAGTTAAGCGCAATGATCGGTAAATTGAGTTCAGCTATGGATCGTCAGCACAGTACTCGGGATGCGACCAGAGACTGGCACCCTCGAGGCCGCAGACGTTCACCATCACAGCCTCGTAGATACAGAGACCCCATCGAGGGAATATGCTTCTACCACACAAACTTTGGAATAATGGCAAGGAAATGCAGCCATCCATGCTCTTTCGGAGTCTCGGAAAACTTAAGGGGCAATCGCTAACTGGCCATACGGGTGATTGCCACGTGGACCGAATTATGGTGGCCGATGCTATTTCCAAAAAATCTTACCTCATAGATACCGGAGCGGACATTTCTGTTGTCCCTAAATCTTACGCTCCTTACGCCAAGCCACAAGACCTAACCCTGTTTGCGGCCAATAGCTCAAAGATAAAAACCTATGGCACGAAGCGGATCATCCTAAACTTGGGTCTACGACGTCAGTTCAGCTGGTTATTCGTAATCGCGGACGTCCGTCAACCCATAATTGGAGTGGATTTCTTGAGGTATTACAATTTGCTGGTTGATGCTAAACATCGCAGGGTTATCGACGCAAACACTAAGTTATATTCCGGTGGACAACTTCCAAAAATTAGCTCTTCCGCTACTAATTTATCAATATTGGTCGGTGACTCTAAATTTGATAGCCTTTTGAAGGAATATCCAGAATTAATTAACCCCTCCCAACCGGTAAAAACTGATCGAAATAATCAGGTTTATCACCATATCGAAACTAAAGGTCCACCTGTTTTTTCGAGACCCCGTCGTTTGGCTCCCGATGTTCTTCAGGCGGTCCGCAGAGAGTTTGAATATCTTATGGCCCAGGGGATCATTCGGCCGTCAAAAAGTCCATGGGCAAGCCCCTTACACGTTGTTAAAAAGGCCAACGGAGAATATCGACCGTGCGGAGACTACCGTAAGCTGAATTCGATTACTGTGCCTGATCGTTACCCAGTTCCCCACATTCAGGACTGCACCCAGAGCTTATATAAAAAAAATATTTTTTCAACTCTCGACTTGACCAGAGCATATCATCAAATTCCTGTTTTTCCCCCCGATATTCCAAAGACAGCCGTAACGACCCCATTTGGCCTTTTCGAGTACACGGCCATGCCCTTTGGACTGCGGAACGCAGGGCAATCGTTCCAAAGACATATGCACCAGGTACTGGCTGGCCTTGATTTTTGCACTCCCTATTTTGATGACTTGCTCATAGCATCTTCCTCAGAGGCCGAGCACTTCAATCATTTAAATCAGGTTTTTTCTCGTTTGAGGGACTATGATCTCAAGTTGAATCCGGATAAATGTGTTTTGGGGAAAACTTCCATAAAATTTTTAGGCTGTCTCATCACAGCGGAAGGCGTAAGACCACTTCCCCACAAAGTTGAAGCAATAACTGAATTTCCTAAGCCTGAAACTATATCTCAACTCAGACGATTTTTGGCTATGTTAAACTTTTATAGACGGTTCCTCCCTCACGCTGCCGAAATCCAAATTCCTCTAAATAAATTATTAACTAATTGTAAAAAAAATGATAAGCGCCCTGTCTCTTGGAATAGCGAAGCGGAACTTTCATTTTCTCAATGTAAATCTGCTTTAGCAGATGCAGCAACTCTCGCCTACCCCGATCCTGATGTGCAACTGAGCTTACTCGTAGATGCCTCTAGCTCTGCAGTCGGGGCGGCTTTGAATGGTGCTACTTCAAACGGTCCAAGACCAATAGCATTCTTTTCTCGTAAATTAAGTTCGGCTGAAATCAAGTATAGCACTTATGACAGGGAACTCCTGGCCATATATTTAGCTATAAAGCACTTTCGGCATCAGTTGGAGGGACGGCACTTTATAATATATACGGACCATCGCCCATTAACTTACGCCTTTTCCAAAAATTCAGAATCTTGTTCTCCTAGACAACTCAGGCACCTAGATTACATCTCCCAATTTAGCACAGACATTAGACACATCACTGGCACAGGCAACAGCGTAGCAGATGCGTTGTCTCGAATCCATCAGATCGACGGCTTAATAGATTTTCATGAATTGGCTACCGCGCAAAGGGAAGATAACGAGCTCCAGACACTTTCGACCAGGTGTTCACTAAACTTTCAGACGTTAACCTTTGATGACAATATTGAAGTGATCTGTGACACAACGGGTAAGAAAACCCGACCATACGTACCTTTACAGCTCAGGAAGCGTATTTTTTGGTCCCTTCATAACCTGTCTCATCCAGGTATTAGAGCCACGAAGAGACTGGTGTTAGATAGATACGTGTGGCCCTCGGCATCTAAGGACATCGTTGAATGGACTCGGTCCTGCTTGCAGTGTCAGCGATCTAAGGTTAACCGTCACACTCTCAGTCCCATCCAACCTTTCCCTCTATCTACGGCCAGATTTGACCATGTTCATCTAGATTTGGTTGGCCCCTTGCCACCCTCTAATGGCTTCCGTTACTTATTCACTTGCATAGACCGATTCACCCGTTGGCCTGAGGCCATTCCTATATCCGATATTACAGCTGAAACGGTGGCCAACACGTTTGTGTCGCAATGGATATCTCGTTTTGGAGTACCGTCTGTTGTCACGACTGATCAGGGAAGGCAATTCCAGTCAAGACTTTTCTCAGCGTTGACAAAACTGCTGGGTGTCAAACACATCAGGACAACACCGTATCACCCTGTCAGCAACGGGATTGTGGAGAGATTCCATCGCTCTTTAAAGCAGAGTCTCAGATGCCATAATAACACCAGGTGGTCTGATGCCTTGCCTTTGGTCTTGTTGGGCCTGCGCTCTTCCTTTAAAGAGGATCTGCAGTGCACTACAGCGGAATTGGTTTACGGAATGACACTGCGACTGCCAGCGGATATCCTCTCACCATCTTCAATTGAACAGGACCCATCAGAATTTGCCCAACATCTAAAGTCCACCATGCAGTCACTCATTCCAACACCGGCTTCAGCTCACTGTCAACCAGGATCTTTCATTCACCCAGATTTGGCCGACTGCACTCACGTTTTCGTCCGCTACGATGGAGTGAAAAAGCCTCTACAGCCACCATACGATGGTCCCTTTCGGGTGTTGGACCGTACTTCAAAGCACTTCACGGTTCAAATCCGTAATAAAACATCAACAATCAGCATAGATCGCCTAAAACCATATTTTCTCTCACCAGCCGACAGGAATATTCAATCTGCGCCTGGTATCCTGAGAAAACCAACAGATTCCTATGCTGCACGATCGGCATCGTCCGCTCAACCACTACCCCAGGGTGCAGAGAGTGATGGGGCCACGGTTGATGGGGAACCTTCACCTATAGTCACGCGATCGGGTAGAAGAGTTCGATTTGCCCCAAGGTAACCTCAGTGCCTCCGACACTTGGGGGGGAGCACTGTGGTGGCTGAGGTGAGGCATCTGCTCACAAGCCACACACCTAAACTCAAAAATACTCTTTCTCCATGTGGCAGCAGCATTCTCCTGTTGCTACGTATAAAAGGCAGCTTCGGGATGAACTCAGGCTCTTCTTTTTTACTGCGTTTTCGTATTTTTAAATGTTTTAACTTCTTTTAATAAATATGTTATTTTACCTTATGTTGTTTTAACTTGAATCAATTCGCCAACTGAGGTAGGACACTAAAGTGTTATACTTATCGCCAAATTAGCCGAATAACTGCCAAACACATCAATTTGGCATGCTTGTGTATTCTACCCACAGTGGGATCAGATTTAAATGCCCAAGCGCAATCGAGAAGAGGGGTCCCAAATGAGGGGGGGGGCGAATGCGCATTGGATCCCCAGCGCATTCTTAATGGAATTAGCCGCTTTGTGTTTCGCCCGAGGGGAGATTCAGACGATTTTCTTAAACTCCCGATAACAATGGACGCTGATTATTCATGAAGAGAGATCTCTGTTTCCTCGCACTGGGGTGATGATATGAGGGTGTTTGATGATGAGGGGGTATTTGGGGGAAGGGGAATGAGGGGTGTTTATGAGGGGTTTGGATGGAGAGAATGGGTTTGGTTTTGAAGGGCCTCTGGGGTGTTTTGTTGGATGCTAATTTGAGATTACAATGCTCACCACTTTAATAGTTAGTTAAGTTATTAAATGTTCAAGGGGACTTAGAAACGTTAATATGGGTCATTCCACGTCAAATCAACCAAAATAAGTACACTTTTGGACCTTTAGGTCTCAGATTTTGATAATTTTTTGTGTGCTTATTGTACCCATCCGTAGGAGTATAATGAGACCAATTTCAGATTTTTGGGACCGGTAGTTTTTGAGAAATCCACTTTTAAAGAGGCAAAAATCGAGCGATTTTGAAAAAACATGACATTTTCAAACAGCTGATGCTCAAAACCTATTAGACCTAAAATCATGAACAAGGTGCCATTCTCTTTAGTTTTAAAGAAGCTTTAAAATGGTATAAAGTATAAAAATATGATGTCAAAATTTTTATTTTTTATTCAAATCTAAAAAATAAATTTTTCCGTAGCAAAAATACATCCCCCTTCGATTTTTTTGAAAAAAATATATGTTATAGAGAATCTATCCAACTACATCTGTGCAAAATTTCAGAATGGGACCGCCATGGGTTCAATAGAAAAAAATTATTTTGTAATCACAGAATTTGAAAAAAAATCGTTTTTTGTGTTGAAACTCTTTAAAAAATCGAAATTATTCTGTAATAACATTCAGCATCCAGCTAATTTGTTGAGACACTTAAAAACTGCTAATGTATTTTATTTTTTTTTTATTTTTAAAAAAATTTTAATAAAAAAATTTTTTTTGAAAAAATTTTTAAAAGAAAATTTAAAGCTTTCTAACATTGAACTTAACAATAAATAAACATTTCTACCAAATTTCAAGTTGAAAATAAAATTTAATAATGAATAAAAAATAAAAATCTTTGAAATTTAGGCAAGTCCCTAAATTTTCCTACATATTTCATAGAAATATGTTTATATTTATTTTTTTATGTTCTAAAACTTTTAATTTACTTAGATTTGACTTGTTAAAAGTAAAAACAGTTAGATATAACCATATTTCTATGGAATATTCAGGTGAAATGCATGCTCATTGAATTAACTTTAAGTTGGATCTAGCCTTCAAAGATTTTGTACTGAAACTGTTAATGGTCGTATTTTCTGAAATTTATGTGACATTTTTTTCATGTTTCAAGTCATATGAACAACCTCGGCGTTTTTATGAATTTTCCATGAGTGAATCGCTCTTGGAGTATAATTTTAGGGAAAGTTTAGAAACTTGCCTAAATTTCGAAGATTTTTATATTTTTCTACATCATTAACTTTTATTTTCAACTTGAAATTTGGTAGAAATAATTATTTTAAGAGTTATAAAGCTTTAAATTTTCTTTAAAGTTTATTTTTCAAAAAAAATGTTTAAAAAATTTTTTTTGTCAAAAAAATTTTTTTATTAAAATTTTTTCAAAAATAAATACATTAGCAGTTTTTAAGTGTCTCAACCAGCAAGCTGAATATTATTACCGAATAATTTCGATTTTTTATAGAGTTTCAACACGAAAAATTATTTTTTCAAATTTTACGATTACAAAATAATTTTTTTTCTATTGAACCCATGGCGGTCCCATTCTGAAATTTTGCACAGATGTAGTTGGATAGATTTTCTATAACATATATTTTTTTCGAAAAAATCGAAGGGGGATGTATTTTTGCTACGGAAAAATTTATTTTTTAGATTTAAATAAAAAATAAAAATTTTAACATCACATTTTTATGCTTTATACCATTTTAAAGCTTCTTTAAAACTAAAGAGAATGGCACCTTGTTTATGATTTTAGGTCTTATAAGTTTTGAGCATCAGCTGTTTGAAAATGTCATGTTTTTTCAAAATTGCTCGATTTTTGCCTCTTTAAAAGTGGATTTCTCAAAAACTACCGGCCCCAAAAATCTGAAATTGGTCTTGTTATACTCCTACGGAAGAGTACAATAAGCACACAAAAAATTTCGAGAATCTAAGACCCAAAGGTCCGGACCATTGGTTGATTTGACATGGAATGACCCAATGTCAAAATTTCGAATTTAAGATTTTGCAATAAAAACGAAGAGTCTACCCTTAGAATTATTCCTTCAAAGTTTCTTAATGATATGAGGTTTTTAAACATAAAAATTATGAGGTTTTCTGACCCAAAGATAGGCTTACTGAAGCATAGCTTTCAACCCTTAAACGGGTTTTTCTTAAAACAAGGTGTTTAGGGGACATCCATAAATTACGTAAGGTGTTTTTTCCAAAATCTGGACCCCCCTCCCCCTTGGTGAGATTTTGCTGGACCCCCCTCCCCCCACGTGAGATTTACCTACAACCTTTAAAAATAATTTTCTATCCTATTCGTTTGAATTTTGTGCTTCACAGCACCTAAAATTTTTCCATTATTAATGATGTAGGGGGAAAAGGACATTATTCCGCCTAAAAATCACCACCACAGTATCTTCTCTGTAGGTATTATTCCTTTCTCAAACTTAAAATAATTGTTTAATTTCTAACTTAAAAAGTGGACGTGGGATTTTAATCGACCCCCCTCCCCCTGGGTGAGATTTGGTGAGATTTTTCCAAACCCCTCCCCCCTTTTTGACCTCACGTAATTTATGGATGTCCCCTTATCGTTTAAAATCCTAAGGCTTTTTTACTAACTGTCCAAATCACTTAAAACTTGGTAGTCATTATCAGCAATGTATGTTAAACACCTCTATGTATTGATTTTGAAATATATTTACTACAAAATTTTTTACAATGCAAAAAAGTAGAAACTTAGCATATTTTAAAAAAAATGTCAAATTTCAGATTTTCTTTTATTTTTCCGAAACCCTTGTAGATATTTAAATTTCCATACATAGAGCTAACAATATATGATGGATTTATGTTGAGAAAAAATATCAAGTGAAAAGAGTGTATATTAAAAGAGGAGTAGCATTTTAACACTTTTTTTTTAATTTTTGAAATAAATAAATTTTTGAATTTAATTTTTGTGCTAAATATGAATTAGTAAAAAGTAAATACATAATTTCTTATAAAAAGATAATAAAATCCTGTTAATGGAGTAAAAAATTTGTTTGGTACTGAGTCCCCTTAAATACGTACAGAAACAACAAGAAAAACTATTAAATCTTAAGTAATGAAAATACGGAGGCTTTCTCGATATGTTCTTTGATTAATTTGATTTGGCTTTAAAGTCTGTTCATTTAGAATAGGCGTCTAAGACGTAATGTATTGAAGCAGCTACTATTATAATTATCATCGAAAAAATTTTCTTGTGCAATGGCATGGCGGCCTAATCAGAAGTAGTTAAAATACTGTAAATGGTCACTGAGGTTGCATGATGAGTGTTAGGCGTTATTGAGCACTTTTTATCCTGTTTCACCCGCCTATTCTAAATGAACTGACCATTATATGTTTGACGCTTTAGTTGATATTTTTTGAATGTCCAGCAACTCGTCCTAATTTTTGAGTACCAATTATCGGTGTAGGTTTTTATTTTACGTCCTCAAAATTAAAATGTTAATTTTGTTTTAAAGTCTGAATTAAAATAAAAACCTTAATTTTATTCATTGATGCGATTTTTGTCTATTTAATGAAATGGACGTTTCTGTTTCTTAATAAACCCTTTTTAGACTGGAATTCCACTGTTAACGTTAAGTTGTATGTGGGGTCTTTAACATTTTGACCAATTGGTTAACAAAAGTTATCCCACATACCTTCGCTTATTAATATTGTTTTCTTTACAATATTGTTAGTAATGCATTAATTAGATGATAACATAAATTTTAGTTTCAAAATTCGTTGAGTCAGTAAATTTAGTTATGTTAGTGCATTGTTAGTAGCTACAGAGCAAATGTTATAACTACCCTCCTTGGGTGTGTCTCGATTGACCGAAATCCATCTTACCGAAGCGCCTCTTTCCCGAACGCCACAAGCCCGAACGGGACACTTGCCCGACAGGACTTCTTACCGAATGGGACACTTGCCCGACAGGACTTTTTACCGAACGGGACACTTGACCGACAGGACTTTTTACCGAACGGGACACTTGACCGAACGGGACTTTTGACCGAACGGGACACTTGACCGAACGGGACACTTGACCGAACGGGACTTTTGACCGAACGGGACACTTGACCGAACGGGACTTTTGACCGAACGGGACACTTGACCGAACGGGACACTTGACCGAACGGGACACTTGACCGAACGGGACACTTGACCGAACGGGACACTTGACCGAATGGACTTTTTACCGAATGGGACACTTGACCGAACGGGATTTTGACCGAATGGTGCGTTTGGCCAACAACTCACTATGGTCACTCATTTTAAATATGGGCTTTCGATTTAGGTGTCCTGTTGCTTGACCACTGGTCAAGATTACCTCTATGGCTAAAATCATTATAAAATTAATTTTGGAGATGTTGATTGATATTTTGTAATCTTAACAGTTTTGACATGTGTCTTTGGTTCCGGTGAACGGATACTTTTGGGACACACTGTACATAAATTAATTTATACTCAGTTACCATTCTGTAAAAATTTTAATTAAACTACCTTATTTATTACTATTATATGAACTAAACGTTGAAAAAAGTGTTTTGTATTTATGGAAAAGAGTAAAACGCAAATAAGAGCATAACACAGGGGACTGTGTATTGTCATTCTCCTAAAATTGCAACTTCAATTTAAGAGATTTTAATTAAGATTTCTTTGTTATTTATCCTATAGGTATCATGATTAGAAAATTAAGGATGCGAATCTAAAACTTGTTTAACGCTTCTTATTTAATTCCAAATATTATATAGTTCGCACTCTATATACTTCATATTATACTTAACAATTCTATTTACTTTTTTAATATACAATACTCATTACTTCATTAAAAAGAAATTGATATTTCTTAGCAAAATTAATATTAATTTATACTTGACAAGTTCCTGATACGTATTTTTTTAGCCTAGCTTCAAATTTTTTAAGGATTTGAAAATGAAAGGAGACTGTTAAGAATAATATTAATTTATAATTACAAGGGATGAAAAATTGTATTATAATTTTGTAATTAGTTTTCAGATTGCGGGCTTTTAATTGTAAGTATCTATCTGGAGGTTAGAAAAGCAAAGTGTAAATTTAAGATCCCGAAATTTTTGACTAATACGTGTGGTTTCATCACCCAAGACACCTGCATCCTCCCATTTTCTTTGAGCCCTCCCGCCCCGGTCATAAATCATTTGGACAGCTCATATGGGTTTTTTCACCCTTCATTTCGAAGACTACCGTAAGGTTCCTAATTGGCGGACTGAGCTAAAATTTTAATATTTTATTCTCAAAGTAACGATGTAACACGAAAACTCTTTAAATCGCTCTAAAATACTATTAACATTCATTTTTAGAGCATCAAAATCTGTATAACTAAGCTACTTTTTGGGCCGAAAATCGACGTTTTCTTATTCAAATAAATAAGTAAGACGGGCGACATTAGATTTTAAAGTTATTTATTATTATTTATTTAAAATACCTCGGTGGTTTTTTTAGGGTACAATTTGGAGTGGTTTTTTTTTAAAGGACACCACTATATATATTTGTGCTAATAAATTATAATTACTCAAGAATACTTTATGTTACGATGCTAGTAATGAATTTGGTTTTTTTTAATTGTGTTCAATGTTACAATCGGGTCTTTCTTAAAAATATTAAGAACTCTTAAGAGGAATGGCAAATAATATAGCTTTTTGAATTAACTCATTACTGCCTGGGGTTCCTTTTTAGAGACGTTTTTTAAAAATGCTCCTATTTCAACAAAAATTGTTCTTTTGAATCAAAATTTGCTCTGCTGTACCTCTGATCTTCAAAAAACATAGAGAATACCCGATGAAAGCAGAATTTTAATTTTTTTCCCCTTTTTTAAAGTTGGGAGATATAATCTTTCAGAAGAGTGTTTTTTTTAATTTTAAAAGAAAAAAAGCATATAAATCCAATTTGTTATTTAAAAAAAATTTCAATGCTGATATATGTTAATGTCTACATTTTATCAATAGGGGTGTTTCTTTATTTTTCGAAAATATTTTTTCTTAAACTTTTTTTGGACCCTTTAAAAGCGCCCCTAAAAAGGGACGTCAGGCACGAATGCCCAGTTTTTTCACCATTGGTTAAAATGCTGGTGTTTCATTATTTATTTCATAAAAACGCGTTCAATTCGTATGAAAATTAAAATAACTGATATTTATAAAATTAATTTTATTTTAGCAAATAAATTCCTGTTCTTTTTTTGCATTTTATTTGGAAAATATTGTCATTTTTGCTAAATCAATTGAATGAAGTGTCTTTGATGATAAGGAATTATTATTAATTTATATCTTTTAATTAATATTTTATTAATTAAAAGGTATAAATTAATTATTTAACTACATTTATTACTTTTGTAAATATGTTCAAGTTACATTTTAATTAAAAGTTTAATAATTATTAGTTATAACTTTTTGTCATTAAAATTGCCAAAAAGTCCCTTTTGTCATTAATTTTCGGCTTTTTATTCTAATTTGATGGTTCTAATCATAGTGTTTTATTCTGTGGATCAATCTTTATTATCTGGCTTGGTAATGCATGTTTTACTAATGCTTGATTTTTGGGGAGAAATTTTTGTTCCTCACAATAAAATTAAATAAAATGAAAAAAGTATGGGCATTTGACAAACTTAAACTTTAAAATTGAGATATTCTTATGGATTCCAGGTGTGTAACAGTAATTATTACTTAATATATAGGCAAAGAATGCCTTTTCAATCGAAAATCTTAATTTGCAGTTGACATAGATTTGGGAGGCAAAAACGTATTTTGGAGCATAAAAAATGCTCAAATTACGTTAATAATTAACGTAACCTTAATTATTAAGGTTACTTTCAGTAAATCAATTTAAAAAATTTATGTGTTTTTCTCATTTTCATGTCGCATTATCTTTCGATCTTTTTTGCTACACTAAATAAGGTCGAAAATGTTTTTGAGGCTTTAAAAGAGTTTTTTTGCCATGCGTTTACTATAGGGAAAACCACTAGGGCATTCGTGCCTGGAGTCCCTTTTAAGGAAAGTTTTTAATTTTGGTGCAAAAATTAAAATTTTAACCTTATATATTTTTTACTATTTTTCCAGTTGTTTTGGTGTTATTTACTATATTTTTAACACATATTTAAGAAAAATAAAAAGTTTGGCATTAATGGGTTAACGAAGTATATTTGTGTGAATAGAATTATAATTAGTCAAGAATTACCATGCAACGGTGCTAGTAATGAATATGAAAGTTTTTTTAATGGTGTTCAACTGTTTTACTATCGTGTCTTTCACGAACTTAATTCACTTTATTTTGCTTTTTAAATTATTAGTCGGAAAACTATTTCGCTTTGGTAAAATTATTAGTATTACAGGAGAAACTTGTTAAAATATATTTATTCATTATTATTAATTACTGGTTATTACAATTAATACCTGGTGTTTTTATTCATTACTGATTATTATAATGAATTACTGGTGCTATTATTCATTACTGTTTATCATAATTAATTACTGGTATTATTATTAATTTACTGGTTGAAGAGTTCACTTTTGTTACTCATACTGTGTGTATCAAATAATTTTTTATTTTAAATATTAAAATTAATAAAAAAATTATTACTGGTATTTTATTATTATTTCCTGAACTAGATATTCAAGTAACAAGTTGCCCTAAGACAAATTAAGCTAAAGTCAACCTCCCCTTTGCAAATAAACTTTAAGTAGTCGCTTTTCTAATACTAAAATGAAAATAAAGGAGTGAACCTGATTCCTAGTTTATTAAGAATTACAATTAAATATTTTTTAATTGCAAACATTACGAAAGTTTAATTTTTATTAAATATATAGGGTAATTCAACAAAAAATATGCTCCAGTGTAATTATATTTTATTAAAAGTTATGCTTAGTTTCACGTGTTAAATAAAAAAAAAATAAAATATGATATCTGTATTATTAGAGTGAATTGAACCACAAAAACTATTTCTGTTTAAAAATCTAATGGAAAATTGCAGCATCTCTTAAAATTCTAAATATACTTTTCATTCAATCAAACATATCTCTTGATTCAAAAAATGTTTGTGCTTTTACACAATTTTTTTTCCAGTTAATTATGAGATAGTTTATTACAGAAAGCACCTAACTGGGTGACGTTACGCGTGCCTCTTGTAAATGGGGGAAGCACCGTATTATCGAAACACTATAAGGATGTGAAAAAAAAAACCTTAGAGCTTTGCCTTTTTAAACAGGAATGATAATTAATAAACAATGCACGCATGACGTCACACGTTGCTTCAACTTACACAGAAAAGAAGCTACTTTAAATTGAAAATAAATTATATTTTAGGGCTTTGGTAATCTTAAGGTTTTTCTGGAGGTTTCAGCTATTCTAAATACACAAGAATTAACAAAAAATTAGACTGCAATTATTCATTGCTTATATTTGTAATAGTATTCTATAACGGGCAACAATTTTTAAGTTTTGAAAATAGTTTAATACTTGTGCAAGTTTGTTGACCTTTCAACAAACTTGCACAAGTATTAAACTATTTTCAAAACATAAAAAAATTAATCAGTTTTTTCCCGGTGCATGAATGATACTAGAATGTCCTATTTTTACAGTAAGATAAAGTTCTTTGCATAAAAATTAAACGCATATTTCCGATTCAAGCATGGAAGACATCAGTATTTCATTAACCTAATACATTTTTTAAAACGTAATTTATTATCTATTTTTCGGTAAAATCAGAAACTACCATCTTGACCAGTGGACAACCGGAAAATGTTATAGGTCTCAAGGTGTTTGGTTTGAGCCCCCACATGACCTACTTCAGTGCCAAAGCAAAGAAGTTACAGAAAGTGGACCGGACTGACCAATGGTCAGCTGGAACCAAAAACACATGTCAAAACTGTAAAGATTACAAAATATCAATCAACATCTCCAAAATTAATTTTATAATGATTTTAGCCATAGAGGCAATCTTGACCAGTGGTCAAGCAACAGGACACCTAAATCGAAAGCCCATATTTAAAATGAGTGACCATAGTGAGTTGTTGGCCAAACGCACCATTCGGTCAAAAGTCCCGTTCGGTCAAGTGTCCCATTCGGTCAAGTGTCCCGTTCGGTCAAAAGTCCCTTTCGGTCAAGTGTCCCGTTCGGTCAAAAGTCCCGTTCGGTCAAGTGTCCCGTTCGGTCAAGTGTCCCGTTCGGTCAAGTGTCCCGTTCGGTCAAAAGTCCCGTTCGGTCAAAAGTCCCGTTCGGTCAAGTGTCCCATTCGGTCAAGTGTCCCGTTCGGTCAAGTGTCCCGTTCGGTCAAAAGTCCCGTTCGGTCAAGTGTCCCGTTCGGTCAAGTGTCCCGTTCGGTCAAAAGTCCCGTTCGGTCAAGTGTCCCGTTCGGTCAAGTGTCCCGTTCGGTCAAGTGTCCCATTCGGTAAAAAGTCCATTCGGTAAAGTGTCCCATTCGGTAAAAAGTCCTGTCGGTCAAGTGTCCCGTTCGGTCAAAAGTCCCGTTCGGGCTAAAGGTCTTTCGGTCTTGTGGCGTTCGGGAAAGAGGCACTTCGGTAAGATGGATTTCGGGCAGACGGGCGCGACCCACCCTCCTTTACTCTGTTCACTTAGAATTGGCGCCTGAGATATAGTGCTTTCCCGCACGCTAGAAGCGTAACCATAGTTACGCTCTTCGCGCAGCCAATAGTAAGCCTTCTTCGTCACTTTGACGAGGATAGTTGCTATGGTTACCGATCGGTGGCGGGGGGAGGAAATTTTTTCAGGTGCCAATTCAAAATGAACAGAGTATAGCTGTGGTTAGTACATAAAAGAACTGTCAAAAAGCATCAAAATTGTTAGTACTGAATAAAGCAAATTGTTAGGGTTATAAGTATCTGCAATCAAAAATCTTCACAAGAAAGAAATGGCACTGCATCACCTGCTGCCCCACGAAAGAAGAGCTAGGATACAAAATTGTATCCCCATATTGTTGATTGCAAAATTTTGACTCGTGTCAGATTTTGCATAGCCAGATAAACTATTTCCTTTTTAAACGGAATTGAAAATATTCGTGTACTAGTGATAGATTAAAGCTTGAAACTCCTGAATTAGTAATTTATGGAAAGAACATAAACATACTAAGGTAAATGTGGGTATAGTGGACTGGACACTTTAGGGAAAATTTTTTGCTTAAATTCTTAAATACCAATCCATTTGCTTCGAAACGCGGTTATCATCCTATTTTTAGGTTAATTGGATCTTCTTTTTTCGATTTTACCATTAAAAACTTACCTCTTGCATCAATTGTGGACACCTGTCTTTTACTGCCTATATGAAAGGTTTATGCATGAAATTGAGGGGTTTTTTCTTGGTATAGTCGTCTTGTTCTAATTAAATCTTCCTTCCCAACGAAATGTATTTTGGATTCAATCAAATTAGCTTTATTTTAAAAAAATTGATAGTTTGCGGCCCAAAGTCTACGCTGTAGCTGATTTGAGAGGAATTTAGCATGTAATTCAATGTTTCAAAAACCTTGGTTCCTGAAGCCAGAATGAAACCAAATTCATACAGCACTCATTTTAAAGCCCAATCAACAGTTTATGAAAAAAAATTTCAAATTAAACATTATTTAAGTTTTTATAAGACGCCATATTGGAAAATCTAAGACTATATGTGTTGGTAGTGGACACCCCCATAAATCCTCGTTAAGTCAACAATTTCAAATAAATTTTATTCAGTATTATTTAATACACTCTTCTTTATCTTGATATAAATTTAAAAGTCAATCAAGCGGTAATAAATACGAAAAAATCAGTTCCGACTTACCCGTTTCCTTACGCGATTCAATAAACAAAATCAAATTTCAGTCACTGGGCCGATGTTGTTTTCAAATATTTAAATATCCTTCCAATGCTGATCTGTGGTATCGGTGGTAATTTATCAGCTTACCTGATTGCACAATCTACTATGCCTATGAATTTTGACGCTGTTCGATGCCTCTAACTCGTTTTACTTAAAATTAGTCAGCTATGTGGCCACTATTGGTACAGTGTCCAGGTCCACTATACCCACATTTACCTTACATTTTCCACCTCACATTTTGCTTTCATCAGTTTGGGGATTAAATTTATCTTAGCACTTGTTTTGATGGACAACATGCCCTGCAGCCCTGATTTATTATTGAACTATTTTTTTAATCTTGAAATACGATCTTTTTACTCTGAGACTTAGAGAACTATTTTTACTCTTGTCTCCATGCTTCTTTCAGAGTGAGATTCTTTTTACTCTGCTGTAAGCTTACTCACCACTTAAAAGATTACAATAATTTAATTATATATAAAACGGGATATAATAACCATGAGTTCCGGCAATAAATCATTTAGTATTTTTACGAGTGTTTTAAATTTTAAACGCTCCAGTTTAACAATTGTAGTCATGGAAACTTTTATTCCATCTCTCTATACTCACTGCAACATTTCCTGAACCCAGTTCGTCACTACGCGGAAGGAGAATGTGAGTAAACACAAATCCTGTTGGGTTGATAAGAGGAAATTCGATACTCGAATTGTGATAAAAAGACACTATACCTGTGTTCAACGAAATAATCAGATTTATCCTTGTTACACTCGAAATTCAGACACCGCGATAGGAACTACTTTGTTTGTAGTGACGTAGTAGGTTCAAATTAAGTTGCTGTAGATATTTAAGATCTTATCACCTTTTCAGACTTTTAAACATAGTAACCTGTATGATTTCTTTTTATATTCATCTCAATGTTATATGTGGAGTTAGTCGCTTATTAGTAATTTCATGAAATTGTTAGAAAAGCAATATTTGTTAGCACTTTTAGTACAGCAATACTTGTTAGTAGTATTGTTAGAGCGTCAAAATTCTTCATGATGGAATTTTATACAAAGAATAGGACTTTGTAAAATAAGAATAAGAACTTTGTAGTTGTAGAATTGGTTGTTCAATAACAAATTCTTTGTTAAGATTTTGCATTTATCTGTGTCTCTTCATCATAATACCAGATCGTAAATATAAAAAGCAACATTTTTAAAAGGCCACTTTTTTAAAATTTTTGAAATAAATAAATTTGTGAATTTGCTTTTTGTGCTAAATATGAATTAGTAAAAAGTAAATACATAATTTCTTATAAAAAGATAATAAAATCCTGTTAATAGAGTAAACATTTTTTTGGTGCCGAGTCCCCTTAAATACGTACCGAAACTCCAAGAAAAACTATTAAATCTTAAGTAATGATAATACGGAGGCTTTCTCGATATGTTCTTTGATTAATTTGATTTGATTTGGCTTTAAAGTCTGTTCATTTAGAATAGGCGTCTAAGACGTAATGTATTGAAGCAGCTACTATTATAATTATCATCGAAAAAAATTTTCTTGTGCAATGGCATGGCGGCCTAAACAGAAGTAGTTAAAATACTGTAAATGGTCACTGAGGTTACGTGATGTGTGTTATTAGGCGTTATTGAGCGTTTTTTATCCTGTTTCACCCGCCTATTCTAAATGAACTGACCATAAATGTGTGACTTTATAGTTGACATTTTTTGAATGTCAAGCAACTCGTCCTAATTTTTGATTACCATTTATCGGTGTAGGTTTTTATTTCATTCAATGGTATCGGTTTTAAGTCCTCAAAATTAAAATGTTAATTTTGTTTTAAAATCTGAATTAAAATAAAAACCTTAAGATTATTCATTAATGCAATTTTTGTCTATTTTTTGAAATGGACGTTTCAGTTTTTAAATAATCCCCTTTCAGACTGGAATTCCACTGTTAACGTTATGTTGTATGTGAGGTCTTTAACATTTTGACCAATTGGTTAACAAAAGTTATCCTACATTCCTACATACCTTCTAGTGCTTTCCCCCACGCTAGAAGCGTAACCATAGTTACGCTCTTCGAGCAGCCAATAGTAAGCCTTCTTCGTCACTTTGACGAGGATAGTTGCTATGGTTACCGATCGGTGATGGGGGAAGGAAATATTTTCAGGCGCCAATTCAAAATGAACAGAGTATAGCTGTGGTTTTTATTGTACATAAAAGAACTATCATATAAGCATCAAAATTGTTAGAACTGAATAAAGCAAATTGTTAGGTTATAAGTATCTACAACATTGCACAAACGGATTATAATTATACTTCTACTTTGGTATGTCTATAAAAAGAAAACTACTGGACAAATTTTCCCAAACTTGGCTACAGGTCAGAAGAGGTGATGGAATTTTATATCCTGTGAGAAAATTTTAGTTCAAAAATTCTTCACAAGAAAGAAATGGCACTGCATCACTTGCTGCCCCAGGAAAAAAGAGCTAGGATTCAAACTTTTATCCTCTGATTGTTGATTACAAACTTTTGACTCGAGTCAAATTCACAGAGTAGAGAGCTTAACAGAGATACCAAACCGCCGTTTTACTCTTAAGATCATTAATTTAATTCAGCACGCATATTATAATTCAGTTCACTAGCAGCCAATCAGAGAACGCAAAATGTATTTGATTTGATTTTAACACTGATTATAGGCGATTTGGATTTGAGTGACAGCTTCAGTGGGCGAATGACAGAATTAGCAGGAATAGCATGGAGGCAGGTCTTGTGGCCGGAAGTTTTTCAATGGGAAAAGCCCTGTTAAAAAAGTTGCCATTAGCGTCTATGGAGATGAACACTCTGTTGTCAAATTTGCGTAAGATTTTGCATAGCCAGATGAATTGTTTCCTTTTTAAACGGAATTGAAAATGTTCATGCACTAGTGATATATTATAGCTTCAAACTCCTAAATTAGTAATTTACGGAAAGAACATAAACATACTACATTTTTGCCACCTCACATTTTGTTTTCATCAGTTTGGGGATTAAATTTATAATCTTAGCACTTGTTATGGACAACATGCCCTACAGCCCTGATTTACCTCTTGGGGGGAATGAGGAAGTTGCATGATTTTTTATATTTTTTAATCGATTCTTCTTGCAAAAATATGCAACTACCCAAAATTTGAGGTCCATATTTAAACAATAAGCGTTTTCAGTCAAGTGTTTTTTTTCTCGACTTTTAAATTAAAATATTTTTTTTTGAAAAATTGACGAGATATTTCATTTTACCTTACAAAAAACCATACGGAACACTTGTTTGTTTTTGAAAATCTGACACATGCAACTTCCTTACTATTGAACTAATTTTTTTTAATATTGATACAAGATCTTTTTACTCTGAGACTTTGAGAACTCTTTTCACTCTCTCTGAGTGAGATTTTTTTACTCTGCTGTAAGCTTACTCACCACTTAAAAATTATAATAATTTAATTAAATATAAACAGGATATTTCAGAGCCGTTGTTGGCATAATTGTAAATAAATTTTCTTACGAGTGCTTTAAAATTTAAGCGCTCCAGGTTAATAATAGTTGTCATGGAAACTCTGATTCTATACAACACAGCAATATTTCCTGAACCCAGCACGTCACTACGCGGAAGGAGAAAGTGAGTAAACACAAATCCTGTTGGGTTGATAGGAGGAACTTCGATACTCGAATTGTGATAAAAAGACAATATACCTGAGTTCAACGAAATAATCATATTTATCCTTGTTTCACTCGAAATTCAGACACCGCGATAGGAACTACTTTATTTGTAGTGACGTAGTAGGTTTAACTTAAGTTTCTGTAGATATATAAGATCTTATCACCTTTTCTGACTTTTGAACATTGTAACCCGTATTTTTCTTTTTATATTCATCTCAATGTTATATGTGGAGTTAGTTGCTTGTTAGTAATTTCATAAAATTGTTAGAAAAGCAATACTTTTAGTACAGCAATACTTGTTAGTAGTATTGTTAGCATCAAAATTCTTCATTATGGAATTGAATACAAAGAATAGGACTTTGGTAAATAAGAATAAGAACTTTTTAGTTGTGGAATTGGTTGTTCAATAACCAATATTTTGTCAAGATTTGCATTTATCTGTGTCTCTTCATCATTAATATCAGATCGTAAATACAAAACATCGTAAAGATTCATTACAATATTTTCAGTCATACACTAGTTCTTTTAGACAGTTATTTCTGCATTCTTCACTCATATCCAACATCCTAAAGATTCATTACAATATTTTCAGTCATACACTAGTTCTTTTACAGCCGTATTCACCATAAACTCTAACCCAAACTTGAGTTAATAACCGAAGAAAAAGTCGTTTTACTCTGAAATTCCTATTCACCAGCGAAAAGTAACCACAGATTTCATTTTACTAACTCAAGTTAGAGTTTATTTCAATAACCGAGCCCAAAGTTGTGTTATCTTCAGTTAGAGTTAACCGCGCATGCTCAGAACGCGTTTTTTGTTTGCAAGCAATGAGTTCTCGACGCCATGTTTTTCCTGCATATTGCTTATACTGTTGGAAGATTTTATATCTTTAGTAGTAGAATACGGATTTTAGACAATTAATTTCTCAATGAATCATTTTTATTATTTATTTGATTGAAAAAGAAGATACAGGATTCCGATTATATGAAAGAATTCTGGTTTTCTGCTTGGGACTTCGGAATTGAAAAGGTAAATACACTCAATATTAATTTAAAGATTCAATGAAAGCTTTCTTTCTGAAATAATATTTATTTGAATTGTTTTGTTTTCTTTTATATTAATCTTTAATAATTGTTCGTTTTTAAAGTACTATTGCCTTAATTTCTATTGAGTATAAGGGATATTAATTTTTGCACAGATGTTTAATTTTGGTTTTTTATGTTATAGGTATAGTTCTTAATTTTAACGAGATCAAAGATTTTAGTATTTTTTTACTTGTTCTGATACAAATATGTTTTTACTTGTTCATGTTATTAGGTAAAATAAATATTTAAATTCTTATTCTCCTCTCGGTGATTTCTGTAAATAAATCATTGTGATTACTCTAATGCATGTATTTTTTTATTTTATATAGAATGATGTTCCTTGTGATTACATAAAAGAAATTTTGAAGATTAATTGATTAATTGAATTATGGAGACACAACTTCAGTGCCGACATGATGTTTACAAAATTGAAGCATAATATTTTGCAGTGTGTCCATCATTTTAACTTTACTTCCACTAAAATTATCAAGTTGTTTTCTTCTATTAGTGAAAAAAACCATTCTGGTGGAAAAATGATGAATGATTTGTATGTTTTGAGTTGAACTTGATTTGTGTACTTAGTTTTAATGAAAAAAATCTTAATAGTGATTGTATATACCAGGGGTCGGCAACTGGCGGACCGCGGTCCGCATCCGGACCGCGTAAAGTCATTTCCTGGACCGCCATACCATTTTGAAAATAATTTATTTGTACTTTTACGGAACAAATATTAGCTTTGACATGCTTTTTAAGAGTCTAATTTGAAAAAATTTCCTGGGGGATGCCCCCAGACCCCCATTTTAATGTTACAATTTCTATAATCATATTAAATTTAACAATTTTATTTAGCAGGTAGCATCCTCAAATCACATCTTTGTAATAATTTATGTGCAACTGAAGATAACAATTTTAACTAGTAATAGTAGCCCATTTTTTCTCCGGACCCCGATGAAAAATTTTCAAAATTATTTGGACCTCAAGTAAAACTACTTGCCGACCCCTGGTATATACTAACAACTATTAATGTATAGAAGTTAAAAGGTTTTGTATGTTAACATATTGAACAGATGTGGTAATATTTTATAGAGTTATTTGAAAAAGAAGTTACTCTTTTGCAATGAAAATACACTTTATTGTTAAGAATTTTGTTGATTCATTTAAAATTTCAATTTATATTTTCTTTTATTCTTTAACTATTTATTGAATATATACTTTTGACTTATTACAAGGGCAAATACACTCCAGGTAAGTCTAAATTAGTGAAATAAAAAGTAATGTCTTTGTAAAATATGTCCTACTCAATGTTGTAGTAATTTTTGGTTATTATCAATTGTCTTTTGAGTGAAATTTTTATAAATTTCTTTAAAAAGATTGTCAATTTAGAATATAAATTTACTGTCTAGATTAATCAAGTGTTTCATAAGGGACAATGATATAAATAGTCAAATAAAAATATACAAGAATTTTTATGTATCCTGTGAAAACTATAAAAAATTTACAAATTGTTTTTAAAAAATTATTGGTTGAATTTAAATTTTTTTGTGCAATTTTAAAAGGTATGATTTTTGTGGATCAACTTAAGAGCCAGATTTTTGTTTTGTTTGGTGAAATGTTTTTGGAAAATGTGTTTTCCACAAATTTTAAAAATTATGTTTTTGCGCGATGTTTGTAAATTGAAGTAAGAATGTGATTATATTTGATTTTCTTGTTTCCAATTTGCTCTCTACATATGATAAAACATAAATAAAAATTGGTTCATATCCAACCACGTGTTTTTTCTTACAGAAATACTTACACCAGCTATTTTATTAGTAGTAATTAGGTAATTGAAAATTTACTTCCTTTCTCCTGAATATCTTTATTTAAGTGTTGATAGCTTTGCAAACATAGCAAATCATTCCGTTTGTAATCAACGATGGAAAAACTCCGCAAAATTTCATATGTTGGGCGTTTTGAACTCATTGATATATTGAATAAAAGAAAATAAAAAAAAATTAAAGAGAGAAAAGACTGTTTTATTGAATATTCTGACCTAGAATTCCAGAAAAGATTTCGACTAACTCAAGAGAGTGTAGTGGAGCTTAAACTTCTGCTACACTATAAATTAGTTTTCCCATAAGACAAGGACAATTGTGATGTCTATTTAAAAATAAATTTCAAGTTAATAAAATATTTTTAATCTAGCTTTTTCTTATAAACTTCAATCCTGGATGTAATTACAACCTATACACACCTTATTATACATTAAAAATATTGATTTATTAAATATTTGTACTATTTCAGATAATTATCTTTTGTTATTTATAAAGTTTTATGCAAGTAAGAAGTTTTTTTGCGGGAATTTCTCCTTTCCCGCCTGTGTGACGAAAGCAATTGAGGTCACAAGGTGTTAGTTTCGACCAATCAGGATGGATCAGCAATCTGTGGTCAAGAAACTTAAGTTAGAAGTTATGTTAAGTAACCGGAGATGAAAAAATGTTGGTGAATAGGAAATTGAACTGTAGTTACTAACTCAAGTCATATAACTCAAGTTCCAGTTACATAACCTAAGTTATTAACTCAAGTTTGTTTTTATGGTGAATATGGCCGTTAGACAGTTATTTGTGCATTCTTCACTCATATTTCTTTCAATTATATATACAATTATATGATTAATTATATATACAATTATACATGACATTCCCCACTTACAATATATACCAATGTGGTTCCAAAGTAGAAATTTGTTCCTTAAGGCGCAATATCAAGTAAACAAATTCTCCCTACTATTCAAGAATCAACCCTTATTACTCTACTTTTCTACAGATAGATAGAAGGATTACTCCTAGTAGCACTGCTGATACCAAATATGTCAAGCTTACGTAACCCCAACTAGACGGAGACGAAGTTTGGACAAACATGACAAATATTGGACGAATCTTGAACGTTTGTGCTGCTTGGGTACAAAACTAACGATAGTAACGGTCCGAGTAGTTTTTTAAGGTGATGTGAATTAAAGATTTCGATTGAAGTTTGACGTTTTACACTAGAGTGAAGTTAAATAAGCCCACATAACCTGTGCGTGTTTAACTAAATTGTTTATAAATTAGGATAGAAACAGTATTTACAAGCGAACTTTATCTCTTTGACGCTTGGATATAGAAAAATACCATATTTATACTATTACTAGCTGGTATGCCCGGCCTTGCACGGGTGGAGATGGAGATTTTTTTCCTTAAAAGGTTGTCAAAATGAGTAAAACCCTACTTTTACCGGTCTACTTTCCAATTTTTTTTTCTGGTGGAGGACCCCCATACCTCCCATTAGTACCACCAGGGGATCGTCAGATATAATTTTTAGGAAATCCACAATATTTTGACATTTTGGGTGAAAAAGTAAAGGTAATAGTGTTGAAAAGTGCCCCCCTTAGACTCAAAACGTTTCTAAAAATATGTTTAAACCCTAATTTTACACGTCAAATTAAAAAAAATTTCTGGGGGAGGACCCCCATACCCAATGGTACCAACGGGGATTTTGTGTGGAAAAGTGCCCCCCCCTCTTGGAGCCGTGCTGGATCCGCACCTATATTTTAATGAGTGTATTTTAATTTAATCATCAATAGAGCATTTTCAATCACATGACTCGGACCTAGCAACGGCCTTAGCAACAGATTGTTTGACCTACAGCAGTTAACAGTTAAAAGAAAATAACTGGTCATGGAATGCTTCTATTGGAGCATTTGCAATCACATGACAGCAACACATACCGCCGCACCTAGCAACGGCCTTAGCAACAGACTGTTTGACCTACAGCAAGGAAGAAAATAAATGGTCGTGACGTCACCTGAAAACACTCTATTGGCATTGACTAATAAACGCTTTTTTTCTCAACTTGTGCCCAGAAAGATAAAAGGAAAATGAATAATCTCTCTATTCTAAAAAAAAGTTTTTGGTGAATGGTTTCCAGATAAAGGCTTTTTAATTACTGATCCGTTTAACATGTTTTCGGTATCAAACTGTTCGGATTCTTTTGAGGATGTGCAATAAGCTTTTAGAATTTCTAAAAAAATTCTCAGTTCTAAAATATATCCATTTTTCTGGATTACGGACAAGGTTGCAGTTAACAGCAAGAAACTTACGTACAATTTATTATCCCTCCAATCACAACGACTAAACGACGCCATACATTTTAATGATGAAAATAATTCCTTTTACGCTTTAAAAATGCGCTTCAAAATACTTTCTAAATAAAATATCTTTAAAGGACTGATAAGAGTTTTCCAGAAACTTACAATTATACTATTTAAATATAGAATTTCACACACCAAACTCAATTGTTTGTAAACATTGAATATAATGTAGGTTTTGTCTCATTATTCTGAATAGCTTAAAAGGTCTGTGTTTAAACAAAAATATGAATGACAAAACACTAGACGTTTTGACGTGTTTTACTAGGTACTATATTAAATTTAACAATTCATTAGGGAACTTTTTTTTAATATTGATTAACGGTACTACTGCGCAAGCGATAAAGTGGCCAAAAATGATGCAACCGCTGGTATCCCTTGTTTCTGTTCGGAAGACTGTTACGGGCAGACTTAATGGCTATTTAAAAAAACATGTTGATTAAATTATTGATAAGTTAGAACCAATAAATTTTAGAGTGTTATTCATGAAGAGGAACTGTGTGATTTTGGAAAGTTGTTTGACTTTCTTTTACTAATTATATTAACGCATGTTTTATAAAATAAATAATTTCAGTGAGCAAGATTTTGTGGTCATTGCGAAGCGATCCGAAAGGCCCTTCGGAAGCAGTTCACGGGGGTTGGAGAGCGATAGCTCCCTAGTCTACTTATAAAAAAAGTTAACATGAGATTTTTTTTAACTCTGCGGTGAGCTTACTCACCACTGAAAAAATCATAATAATTTAATTATATAAAAAACGTGTTATAATTTTGTTGTGGTGAAGATCATATGGAGTATAAATTATGGGTGTTTTTAAATTAAACACTCCAGTATAACAATCTAAGTCATGAAAACTTTGATTCCTTAATTCCTTCTCTTTGAAACGTGTTTAAATTTTAAACTGACTGAGTAATGTTATGAGCTAGCTATAAAATAATCGCTCCTGAATACTAATGCTAGTACAGGAGCTCGTTATACCCCGTTCGCACTGGCAGAAAAGAGACCTTTATTTTCGTTAGCACTTTGTTGTCATGGAAACAGGCAAAATCGCCCCATCTTTTGAAAACGGCGTTTGCACTGACAAGGGGCGAAAATAAACACTTTACTGTGTGTAAACAATAACAGCATGATTTGTAAAATAATTAAATATTTAATTTCTCAATACAACTTAAAACTAATGAAAAAAATCACCTAAAATACAAGTAAAAATACATAAAAGATTATTAATTGACTAGTGAATTGATTAGTGTGTTTCCATGACAACAAAGTGCTAACGAAAATAGAGGCAAAAATAAAGGCCAGTGCGAACGGGGTATTACAAACTAAATTTGATATTATCCATGAGTTGGAGCAAAACCCTCTTTTTCAGGCTATCCAACTCCGGCCGACGACGTCATCACTTTCACTCATCTTTGACGTCACAATCATCAAGACGCCATGTTTAGACTGTCTGAATTGTTAACAGTGAACAAGGAATATCCATGTTTTGTTACTAACATTAATTAAGGATTAATTGACGTGTGATAATATTTAATGGCTATCGCTATTAAAATCATAGTCCAATAAGTAGAAATTTGAAATAAACATAAGAAACCAAAAATGTTTTTTAATTCAACAAAATTGATGGAACAACAAACAAAAACGTGATGCCATCTGCATAAAATGCAATAATGCATATCAAACTAATAAAGTAGAACAACCTAGCCTAAAACCTCCAAAAAATGTTTTCATTTGCTTTTCAAAGCCCTAAATTTTAAGTTATTTTCAATTAAAAACAGCCTCTTTTGTGTCTGAGCTGAATCAGCTTGTGACGTGAAATGTGCTTTGTTCCCGCTTGTTGCTATAATCCCGCTCACTGAGCTATAAAACAAACCGGAGTGACTAGTAAGCATGCCGAAACCGCATCACACAGCGGAAAGGATTTCCATCTTCTTTTAATTTTCCCCATCTGTTAGCACGGTTGTATGCACATAATGAAACGACCATTCTAAATTTTGCTCATAATATTATAAAAAACAGGCATGATCGGATTAAAAGATGGTTATGCGGGGATTGCCCTGATTGCTTTTAGTCCCGAATGCCCCGATTGCTGCGAGCAATCGGGACATTGTAACTTTCCGCGCTGGCACAATCAATCGCTTGTTATAGCACGGCTAAACTTGATCGCGACCGTAGGTTATACGGCTTATCCACTATCCAAAAGATCAAAAGAGCCGACGCACGGCCGACGGCGCCGGAAGTTTCCAGTTTTTACCGCTTGAGGGGGTACCGCGCGTAGTGGCTCGTTAGGGTTGGTTGGTTGGTTTGCTTCGGCTCTTCAAAATACGCAGTACACAGAAAAATCCTAACACAGGTTCCAAAACGATATTTTCAAATTCTGGAAGGATTGGAGGGCGTATTATTTTTTTTATAATATATAATTATATTATATATATTTTTTGTCGTATAATTTTTGTTTTTACGTTCTAAGAACACTTTTAGTCATTTACCTAAGTCATAAAAATACAAATTTATGATTTTTTATGATTGTGATTCATTATCGTGATCATGAAATTTATGATTTTTTTATTCTTCACCATACTACCAACCCTGTGAACTAGCCACGACCCCACAGACGAGCAGGTCACATTCAACCAGGTTCACGATCCATGGAAAAATAATCAACCCGGTTGATGACCAAGTTGCTCGTCTGTGGCTCCTTTTAAGCATAAATCTTTGAATCGTATGAAATCAACCAACCAATAATTATTTTCCAGTGGAATGCCATGAATGACAGATAGATGGCGCTAACATCGTAGATCCCAATTTCTTGAACCTACCTTTTCGCGTAATTGCGCAAGCCGTATATAAACACAGTTAATCCAGTCTAGCCGTGGTTATAGTATCGGAGGTTGTCACTCCAGTTTGCTTTATAGCTCAGTGATCCCGCTTTGAAACAATGAGCACTAGTTTTTTTATAGACTAGTGTATCGATAAAAACACTAGTCCCACATTTTCAAGAGGCACATGTGACTTCACATTGTTAGGACCTTTCTGTTATAAAATATGTCATAATTACCCAAGGTATATAAAGTAACAAGGTATGCTCATAACTCTCGCTGTGTGACGTCACCCAGGATATAAAATAACGGACCAATCAATGACGGGCATATCAGCTAATACAATAAAATAAACGCCATTGCAACAGATCGTAGATCATCAGGATTAATTGGGTCGATATTATTGATATTCATTATTTAGTTTGTCTATAAAACTTATGAATACAATCACCCACTTATTTAAAAAAAATACGTATAAAAATATTTAAAAAGATAATTAAAGTGACAGACGATTTTAAGAATACTATTTCTGAATCTCAAACAAAAATAAACTAAGCTGACTGGACTGTAGTAGGATCATTAAAGGTAAATGCACTAAAATTTTGAATAAATCCATTATTAAATTAAATTAATTAGTTCTTAGATATTAACTCATTGTTTTCCATATTTTTATGTGCTTCATTTATTTAGAATCTGAATATTTTTTGTCTTAAAAATCTAAACTGCTTGGATACAATGGATATTCAAGTTTGACATAGCAGAACAGCGATATTAATTTTATCATAAAAAGAATGTTCTGAAAAGTTTTCATGATTGAATATTTGCTTAATATTTTGTTTTCTTTGTATCAGCAGCTGTTTTAATTACATTTATACAAGTTAGTAATTAAATCAATAAGCGGAGAGATTGAAGCACATCGTTGTAGATCTCAAGGTTCATATTTTTGATCGGCTATTATTGAGTTAAAATTATTGTTCTAATTCAAAACACTTGATAACCTATAAACATGTTCGTAATTGTGTCCAGTGTAAACTTTTTTAAAAGTTTCTTTGGCCCTTATTTTAATAAAAATCACCAAAAATAAGCATTTTCCCATGCTGTGAATAGGAAATGTATCCTGGGTGACGTCATTTTCAAAAGCCACGCCTTTTTCGCCGGAAGAGCATACCTTGTTAGTTTATGTACCTTGATAATTACCTTTAAAAAAGTTTGTGGGGAAAGACAAGGGTATTTTTGGAATCAGGAGATAATTTTTAATAAATTAAAATTGAATATTTTAAATTTTAAGATTTGCTGCAATTCTCCATTAAGAATCTAATGGTCAAATAAATTATTTACTGTTGCTTCAGTTCAAAATTCGATGATTTTTTTTGTTTTAAAAATATTTTCACATTTTTATTTTACTAGTGATTTTTTATTTTCTAAATAAAATTAATCCTTCCTTCCTCCTCGGCTCTACAGTCCATGTAGGACCTTGGCCTCCCTCACAAGACAGTTCCACTTTCTCCGATCCCTGGCCTTTATCCTCCAAAAATAAAATTAATAGTATTGTGAAAAAAAACCTACATTGCATTCATTATTTGCAAACTAAACAAACATCCAAGTTAGTCTTAAGCAAAAAAAGCCTGAATGAAAGTACAAGAAATCTGTACAAAAGGGAAAAAATTTTGATTCTAAACAAAAGATTTTTGAGTTTCAAAAACAGTGATATCAGCCTTGAAGCGACACATAACGGGAGAAGTATAGAAAGTAAGTTTTTATGCTCCATAGACTTTACATGGTAAATTCGCCGATTTTACTCACGTTTGACGTCATCGCACGGAGTTAAATGGCCTGTAATATAGAGAGTCTTGCTAAAACTCGTGTCTCTTTTCAAAATTTAAAAATATTGCCAAGATTTATTATTAAAACATCCTAGTATTTTCAGAATTTTGTGTTTGTATAGTGAAATAAGTATAATTTTTTCCCTTATTGAAGTTTCAAGTAACTATTTTACTGTTTCGGGTTTCATTTCAAGTACTCCGAGGTTTGCTTCTAGTCAACAATTTCTCTTCGTTTGTGATTTTAGTGAGACTTTTCTTTGCTCCTCCTTCTCCATTTGTCCTCGCGTAATTCATAGCCCCAAATAATACTAATAAAAGCCCTAAATCGCTCAATAATTACAAATTTTCCGCCTATGTATAAAACCTAAGAATACATCCACTAATAGTAATTTACTTAGATGATAAGCGTTACACCACTGGACATCCTGTAGAACTAAAACACACCAAAAATTGTCTACAACGCAAGATTAAGCCACCAAGGGATGCTTCTCCCATATAATGTAAGAACTATATTCCTGTCTCATATACTTAAAGCTCTATTTCTTCTTGGACGGAAGCCAACATTGAGCTTAGCAGGACATATTCGCATATTCCATTCGAAAGTTGTTCGAACACTCGATCGAATCCGGAAAAAGTTAGGCGGAACTTTTGAATCAATAAAAGAATTCGAAAAGAGGGATGTTCCGTTGCGCGTATTAGGATGTTCTTATTCGAACGGAACAAGAATTGAATTTCGGAGATCACACTTATGGAATGTGTCGCGAGAAAGTCGCAAATTCAGTTTTCGCGACTGTGGGCTAGCTGTGTAATTTGCATTTCTTAAAAATTTGCATGTTTCTTAACGGCTAGGAACGACTGTTGGGAAGTTTCACATGTTTCTATAGCAATACATCAATATAATTTTCACGTTTCTCTGAAACTGTCGTTTAGGTGTCACATAGCGCATTTAGAACTGTTACAAACCTTACGTAATTTATTACAAAGAAAACTTTTGAGAAATGAAACATATCTTGTAAAATATACGAATGAATAAAAAACATGCAACGGTTTCTCGACTGTGAGCTATTTATAAGCGAGGGATTACATTTTGTCAAACACTTGCATATTTCTATAAGTCACTAAAAAGTGTAGGGAATTTTTATAGGTTTATAACTTGGAATTAAAAGAATTTTTACATTTCTCTGAAAAGGTTTATTAATAAACTTTGTTTGTCTGCCTCAAGTTGAGCTCTGGCCATCGCTAGTTCACATGAGTGGTCATAAGGATTTTTTTTAAATTTTTTTTATGATATAAGAATAACTTTAGTCATTTACCTAAGTCATAAAAATACAAATTTATGATTTTTCACGATCGTGGTTCATGATCTTGATCTCGAAATTTACGATTTATCATTCGAATCGAAACCATACCACAGCTGATGTGAACTAACCACAGCCAGAGCTCAACTTGAGGCTGACAAACCGTATTTATACAAAACCTAAACAATCCAGAATTATAACAAACTTTATGTATGTATCCATTATTACAAACATAATTTTTAGAAAAGTAAAATATAATTAAAAAACCCTGTTTATCTTTATTAAATTTCCAAAACTCTTAATTAAATTTAAGAATACGTATACTCTGGTTTGGACCCATGAAATATGTAAATTCTAGCTACAACAATAAATCATACTTAAGTTATTTCTAATATACTGGTTTAAATATTTTCCTTAGAGTTTGAAAATACCTTACAGAAGCGAAATGCGTGATTCCACCTAACCAAAACTTGTGCAATTTTAATTTCTAAATAACAACTTTTTTCTTTTCTTTTGAAATACTATAACATTTGCATTATTGACGTAGAAACATGCTTCAAAGCATAGAGCAATCAATGCTTCGTCACGCAAGAAGTTATTTCACTAGCTTCGCGTGTCACCACGAAGTGCAGAAAACACCTGTTTTGCGTCGTTTAACTTGCTCAGACAAATCTTTTTTCTTGCTTACCGATTATTTATGCAATAAATTTTTTTGTTGAGAATTCAGAAGGTCAGAATTGGGTGGCTTAAAAGAGATCTTTAACCCTCTCGGCACCAGAACATCAAAAAAGTGAAAAAACTTTTTTTCACTTATCAATACATCCATAATGCCCCTATAATTTGCCTGGAATTTTTTTTCTTGTGTACAATCCTTCCTAGTTATTTTTATGAGCCTCATATGTGCCCTATGAGGCCATATTTTTTTCATTTTAACAGAAAATACTTATTTTAGAGCTTATTAAAAGACATGGTCATAATATTAGAAGGTTACGAAATAAGAAAATATCTACAAGCCTATAAAAAATGTTCTACAGAAGCTAGTATCCAGCTAGTAGTATTTTCTCTTCAGAAGCATCACAGCTTAAAATGTACACATTGAGGTATAAATCATCCTGCTTCCAATCAGGAACGAATTCAGAAACCATGTAGAAGTCTCATATGTGATCTACATGAATCAGTGAAGTCACTAATGAAAAGAAAATAGATTTGCGTGCTACATCATACAAAAATTGAGCTCATAAGTAGGAGCCTCATATGAGGCCCAGGGTGGCGAGTGGGTTAAATTAAGTATTCATAAATCGGAGTGTAATTAAAAATGCAATTTTTTAAGGGTTACCATTTATACATCTATGACAATTAAAGGGCTTGGTGGATGAAGGGGCTATGTTGCAAGGCCTGTCCCAAAAGTAATGAGACTGAATTCCAGTCAAAATTAGGGAATTCAGTCTCATTACTTTTGGGACAGGCCTTGTAACATAGCCCCTCCATCCACCAAGCCCTTCAATTATGGGGACCGTTTCCCCCATTAATTTGTTAAATATATAAATTTATTATAGTATGCTTACATATAAGCGAATTATTATAGATTTGATGTCCCCTTTTAATAAAGTGATTCATAGATCCAAAATATCAATCGTATGGATGTAATAAAGGGCCACAAGCTTGAAATTTTAAATATATAGCTTCTAAAACGTCCTTATTCTTGAGATTCCTACAAAAACTTTAAAATATGGTTTTTACTGTGGCTCGATGGATCTAACCTCTAAAGCAGTGTTTCCCAACCTTTTCGGTCCATTCCCCACCAAAGCCTTTCAAAATTTTCCATGCCCCCTGTCATGGACGTATATAAGGGGGGGTTTAGGGGGTCCGGATCCCCCCCTTAGCCCAAAGCAATAACTTTTTTTAAGCTGAATACCCATATTTTCAAATCTAATGCACAGTCAAGCACAGGCGCCAGTGCACTCTAAAAGCGGTTAAAATCTGTTAGTAAAATGGGAGATGACATTCATTGGGTGTTCCCCAAAGAAAAGAAAAGAAAACGCTAGTGTAAAAGGGTCTTTTCAAGACAATTTTCTGCGGGTGGACGCACACTGCCAGTCTCCCTTAAAACTTTATTTATAACTATTTTCCCTTGAAAATTCTGTCGTTTACAAGAAATTGTTCTCTTTGCCCAAAGGGTCTCAAAGTGAGCTGAAACACTACTTTAAGAGCCAAACTTCAAAAGATTTTATGGGGGAGAACCCCCAAACCCCCCTCTCAAATTTTGACGTCAATTATATATAAAGTGTTTTCCCCTTGAAAATGTGCCAATTACAAGAAACTTTTCCTTTTTAGTGCTCTCCAAAACATTTGAGGAGATATACATAAGAAAGGGTATTTTCAAAAAAAAATTTCTGGAGGAGGATCTTTGACTCCCTTAAAACTTTGACGTTTTTTATAACTCTTTCCCCTTGAAAATTCTGTGGTTTACAATAACCTGTTCTCTTTGCCCTTATGGTTTCAAAATGAGCTAGAACATGTATTTAAGAGGCAAATTTTAAAAAATTTTCTGGGGGGAACCCCCAGACCCCCATTTTTGCTTGCAGTTCACATTGTAAAATTTTAACCTCATAAGCAACATGTCATTAAAATACTACTTTTAAGTGATCTAAAACTTAATGTATAAAAGCACTCATTAGGGGGTACCTTAAAAATAAGGTTCAGTAAATGCTCCTCGATCCCCCTCAAAATGAAAACAACCAAAAATCTTCTTTGTAAAGTGAATTCTAGACCCCCCCTTGGAAACGCTATAGCTACGTCCGTGCCCCCTGTGTTTCCCCCCAAAAAATCCTTCTTGGGAAGTCAATAGAACCTGGCTATCTATGCCCTTCTAGGGGGCAATTTGGTTGAAAATTTTCGAATTGACTCCTAGAAAATCATATTGCGACCAGGTGGGGCGTGCGCCCCACGTTGGGAAACACTGCTCTAAAGAATGACTTTTCCAATCGCATATAGTGTTTGTATGCGATTAAATAAAAAAAGCTGTCCCAAACAAGCTGCAGATGAGACGGCCTGAACAAAATTCCCCGCAGTTTAAGTGCAGAAACTAGTCAAGCGACGTCGTTTGACATGTTTCTGCACTAAAGCTGAAATTTAACGTGCTGGAAAACTATTCTAAAATCGCGTTATTTTTATAATTCTTATTTTAAAATGTGCGTTTATCCCCTGAATCCCATGACACCAATAACTTACTTTTGAAAAAAAAGTGGCGTTTGACACGTTTCAGAATGTGATTCAATTCATTAAACGCTGAATAAACGTTTGACTGCAAAATCAAAATGGTTATAATTTTTCCATCATTTTTCGAATCATCGTCGGAAATTAAGACTCGAGGTTTTGGAAAGGTGGTGATACATATTAGTGCTAATATATGAGTAAACCCTATTTCCCTACAATAAACCTTGAATTTTGTAATTGAAAACCATCATAATCAACAATTGATTTGACTTAATTTATTTTGAAATTCGACAATAGAACTCTCCAAAAAATTTTTTTTTGTAAATTGTAATATTATGATGTAGCTTTAATACTGGTGATCAAATCCATAGGTCTTCAATGTCGTTCTTCTGATTGTGGTTCGAGGTCAGTTGTGCCCTCGTCAGAAATTCCCATACTTTCTCAGCACGTGACAGCTCGATGAATGGGCCATTAATCCCTTCAAGAGCCGCATCTCGCGCTCTTCATTCATCAACTCATTTACGCTAAATGACTATTTAATTGAGGAGTAACCGAGATAAAAAGTTATGAATGGAATGACGTCATTTTTTTCATGAACAATCGGATGGCGGTTACCGATTATAGGAGATATATATGAAAGCAAGATCGCGAAAATCACGAATCGTGGGATTAAGTTTTAAAAAGTTGAGTTTTGTTTTGATTAATCTCGAATTATTTTGTGAAGAACACTAAATCATTGCTTTTCAACATAATTTTAAGACTACTACTTTGGGAATAGTATGTAATTATTACGTTGGATGTTCCCCCCCCGCAAAAAAAAAATTTGGACCTTTCCTTCCCTATCGGTGAGGTTTAGTGAAATTTGATGTAACCACGTTTATACTACCTCATAGAATTACAATAACTATAATCTAAAATTACTTATTCTAAATGAAAGGGACATATTTTTTTTACTCTTTCCATAAAGTTATAAAAAGATTTCATTACACATTTAACCTGAAATTTTTACTGACCGTTCCTTTAGGAGACGTCCATAAATTACCTGATGTGTTTCCCCCCAAATTTTGAACCCCTCCCTCCCCTTTGGTGGAATTTAGTGAGATATTGTTGGGGATCTCCCTCAATCCTCAAATTCTCACGTGAGATTTTCCCTATAAGAATGTTTAATTTTCCTTTGAAAAATTCTGTTTCTAATTTAATTACCTAAAACTACACTTACGTAATTATAAAATGTGATACATTTCTATTCTAACATAATATATCCTTTGAAAATGATACATTCATTTAATGTCAATACTTTTTTAACCCTTTATCTACTGCTTAATGATTTTCTGCATTTTTTTTGTGCAAAATATTTTTTTGAGTCATTAAATTGAAAATTAAGGGATATACATGGATATAAAATAACCATCTTTGGGAAATTTAATCCGCTAGAGCTAATTAATTAAATTCACACATTTGAGTACTGTCAGCACACGCAGTGCTAAAATATTATTACAATACAAAAAAAAGGATTTTTGTATCGCAGTTTTAAGTCTTAGAAAAATGATACACTTTCCTTTTGACTGACTAACTGGTTTTAAGGGAACAAAAATGACAATCATGGGAATCCGATCAAAATGGGAGCTGAAAGCACAGTTATCTATTCCCATTTCCCGCTAAAATACTCATAATAGAACCCTTGCCATATTTTAACCTGGGAGAGTAAAACTGAAAGATTGTTTCTGCAAAGTATCGTCAGTATATTCGTAAATATGGTTATTCTATGTGATATTATAGTTGGTGGGACTTGTAAGTACCGTCAGTAGATAGAGGGCTAATACTAAAAAAGAAAATATACACAGTTTCAAAAATCATACAGACATTATTCCTTTTATTCAAAGTTACACGTCGAAGTATTATTCTAAGGATATCGTACAATATATTCCAAGCTTAGATTCCCAATATATTCTGACTGAATATACTGAATTTACTACTGAATATACAACATGTTGACTAGAATAAATTATTCTGTAACGCCTGCTGCGTTCTTATTCGATTTCCTGCTACCCTAGACATCTACTCTAAAATGTGCCATAGTACTTGACCTACTTTAGAAACTATAGACTGCATTGCGTTGAAAAAAAAATAACTGTTCTTACATTGATCAATTTGTCAAAGTAATACAGTGCAGCATCCTTTATAAAGAATTTAAACAAGAAAATCAGGATAATCGTCAACTACATACTCGGATATTCTATTTGAAAGAAGAAAAACAAATAAAAAAATAAGATGACTTTCGGGTTTTTATGATAAACCTCTGTTTTAAAGCTCTATTTGTTAGAACGATTTAAAAGACAGTATTAAAGAAATTTTTGTGCATAGTTTCTTAATAAATAATTAACATTGTCTTTTATATTAAACATATTTACTTCGTTGGAAGCGGTAAAAACCACCTTATTTGATAAAAAAAAACATTTTATGTGTAGGTTGTTATAGGTACTTTGAACTGTTGATCAGAACTGTTAACCCCTGTTGTGACTTATAGTTACATGTGTGGTTAAACTTGTGGAAATCTGAATTGCTTTATACAATTTAAAAACGCGAGATAAGAAAATTCAAATTAATATTTTCCTTTAAATGCATTTGTCTTTCCGCAGACACTTGCTGGATATTTTTAAGGAAAACATTTTAATCTATATATATAAAAATCAATGTTTGTATGTATGTATGTCTGTATGTCCTTTATAGTTTTTAACTTTTCGAACCTACATTAACTATTAAACTATACTACGTTGATCTACTCGCTCCAGGGAAGGTTTCTGAATAAAAATAATTTGAAATCGAAGCGTCCTTATAACTTTTTTACTCAATTTTATGCTTAAAAACAAATATTTCACGCCTAACTTCAGGGCAGAACCCCATTGTTGTAAATATAACAAGATAAGATGTAACTTTAATTATTGTAGGCATATTCTCGATTGTTGCAGATTGAAATCGATTGTTGTAGTTAAAAATCCATTGTTGTAGCACAAACATAAAAGTGGCTCCTTTATTGAACTATTTCCACATTTGGACTGGCGAAGCCCATCTGTAACACACCAGGATAATTTTTTTTAGAAATGGACTGGCCAAGCCCATCTGTAACGCACCAGATGATATTTATTAAAAAAGTGAAACCCGAGCGAAGCCCGGGTCTAGCGCGTCAGCGCTAGTCTATATATATAAAAATCGGGTCTAGCGCGTCAGCGCTAGTCTATATATATAAAAATGAATGTCTGTTTGTTTGTTTGTATGTATGTCCTTTATAGTTTTAAACTTTTCGAACCTACATTAACTATTAAACTATACCACGTTGATCTACTCGCTCCAGGGAAGGTTTCTGAATAAAAATAATTTGAAATCGATGCATCCTAATAACTTTTTTGGTCAATTTTATGCTCAAAAACCCATATTTCTTGCCTAACTTCAGGACAAAACCACATTGTTGTAAAAAAGATGTAACTTTAATTGTTGCAGGCATATTCTCGATTGTTGCAGATTGAAATCGATTGTTGTAGTTTAAAATCCATTGTTGTAACATAAACATTAAAATAGATCCTTTATTTAACTATTTCCCCATTTAGACTGGCGAAGCCCCTCTGTAACACACCAGAATAATTTTCTTTAAAAATGGACTGGCTAAGCCCATCTGTAACGCACCTGATGATATTTATTAAAAAATGGAAACCCGGGCGAAGCCCGGGTCTAGCGCGTCAGCGCTAGTTAAATCTATATATATATATAAATGAATGTCTGTGTGTATGTATGTATGTCCTTTATAGTTTTAAACTTTTCGAACCAACATTAACTTTTAAACTGTACCACATTGCTCTACTCGCTCCAGGGAAGGTTTCTGAATAAAAATAATTTAAAATCGAAGCATCTTAATAACTTTTTTGCTCTATTTTATGCTTAAAAACTCATATTTCATGCCAAACTTCATGTCAAACCCATTGTTGTAAATATAATAACAGAAGATGTAACTTTAATTGTTGTAGGCATGATATCGATTGTTGTAGATTGACATCCATTGTTGTAGCATAAACATAAAAATGGCTCCTTTATTTAACTATTTCCACATTTGGACTGGCGAAGCCCATCTGTAACACACCAGAAGAATTCTTTTTAAAAAAATGGACTGGCGAAGCCCATCTGTTTGTTACACACCAGGTGATATTTATTAAAAAACTGAAACCAGGGCGAAGCCCGGGTCTAGCGCGTCAGCGCTAGTTATTGATAAATTTGAGTTGAAAAATATTCACAAACTTTTAAGAGTGTTATTTATTCCATTTTCTGGGATGGATGGCCGTGTTGGTTGGAATTTAACTCACCCTCTTCTTCGGAGAAACCACCCCTCCCGGAAAATGGAATAAATAATTACTTATCAGGTCGTGGGAGTCTTCATCAATTTTATGAGAGAGTTATTCATGGAGATGACCTGTGATGTATGTTTGGAAAGTTGGTTGATGTTTCTTCTGCAAATTGTTTTTATTAACGTTTTATCATGTGAGTTGAGTTCACTGGGCTGGGTTTTGTGAGGATTGCAAAGCAATCCAAAAGGTCCAGCGGAAGCAATTTACGGGGGTTGGTGAGCGATAGCGAGTAGGGGGTGGTAGCTCCAAAGTTATTAAAAAATTAAAGATGTAGAATGAATGACACACGATTTTATTGTTGGTGTGATCTAAATGTTAAAAAAAATCACTAACAGATAAAGTTATTAAGACAGGGAATGCGAGCAGTCGGTTTTCCTGGCATGACAAATACACGGATGTGTGGGTGCCTCCCAATCATTCATAAAGATCCGAATTCGGCAAGCGATCGGAAATACGGTTTCCGCCTTTTTTGCGTTCATCGTATTATTACGTAGAGATATTATAAATAGAGTGAGTTTGAATACGGTTACGCAGCATGGTGGGTGTCAAAAAAAATCAGTAAGAAGGAAAGTCTGCCAACTTTTAGGTAAATAATCAACTAGTGAAAAGTTTAGTATTTTAATGGATTTATATTTATCAACTGTGAATTTTTTCCGCAATTAATGAATCAATTTTTTTTATTTTTACACAGTTGAGACACACTGGTCTATCAAAGCAAATTTGTGATTCTCCAGGAGGAAAACCTGGTATTGCCGAAAGGAAACGAAGTAAATAAACAATGAGGAAGTTGCATGTTTTTTTATATTTTTTTAATTGCTTCTTCTTGCAAAAATAAGCAACTACCCAAAATTTGAGGCCGATCGAGAAATTTTTTGATTGCCAAAAAATATTAACAAAAATCCACTTTTTAAAAGCGCGCGAAAACGCCAAGAGTTTGGGATCATCGTATGTTGACGTCATCATACGATAAACATTGTTGGAAAGCAATGGAGTTGATGGTATGATTGTTGACATCTTTAAACAAAAAGCGTTTTCAGTCACATGTTTTTTCTCGACTTTTAAATTAAAATATTTAATTACCTGTACATTTTTTTGAAAAATTGACTAGATATTTCATTTTGAAAATCTGACACATGCAACTTCCTTATTAGAATAAAAACATTATACAGGGTGTATCTGAAATGGTGCAACAAACTTTCAGGGATGATAGTACTCATCAAGACGAACAAGAATCTATATAGAAAGGGGGTCCCAGATCAAATCCCAGGGAGTTAAAAATGGAGCGACACCCCAAAAAATGATTGAAAAATTCGATTTGTAGAAGAACTACTATTGGTAAAAACTTAATTATGGTCTCAAAAATAGTGGTTTAATATGATCTTTAAAATTACCTCAAAAGTCTTCACTTTAAAATTGTTTTATTATGAAAAAAGTTAAAAAACACAAAAAATGTGAAAACTCTGCCAAAACCTTATTTTGTATTTCGAAATCCTTTCTTTTGATTTGATAATCTGAAAGATCATAGTTGAAAACCCTTAAGTCCAAAGTTTCACGTAAATACAATCAATATTAAACGCTTGAGATCCTTTCAAAGTTTGTTTTTTGGGTGCGCAAGCAGTTTTTTAGAGCTGTTTCCAGAACAGCTGTTAGCGCACGTAAAAAACAAACTTTAACAGGATCTCAAGCCTTTAATATTTATTGTATTTACGTGAAACTTTGGACTTAAGGGCTTTCAACTATGATCTTTCAGATTATCAAATCAAAAGAAAGGATTTCGAAATACAAAATAAGGTTTTGGCAGAGTTTTCACATTTTTTTGTGTTTTTTAACTCTTTTCATAATAAAACAAATTTTAAAGTGAAGACTTTTGAAGTGATTTTAAAGATCATATTGAACCACAATTTTTGAGACCATAATTAAGTTTTTACCAATAGTAGTTCTTCTACAAATTGAATTTTTCAATCATTATTTTGGGATGTCGCTCCATTTTTAACTCCCTAGAATTTGGTCTGGGACCCCCCTTTCTATACCGATTCTTGTTCGTCTTGATGAGTACTATCATCCCTGAAAGTTTGTTGCACCATTTCAGATACACCCTGTAGGGGAGAGTGGGGCAGGTTTCAACAGTTTCGTTTTCGATTAAAATCGTTTTCTCGTTAGTTATACGGTCGATTGAAATGGCATCTGGTGTTAAATAATGTTTTTTATCATGAGAACATGTGTCCGTTGTATTTCCATCATTTCACCTTTAAGATTTTTTATAATCGAGTAAAGTTGATTTTGACGTCTCAGAGTAACTTTTTGATTTCTTTGAAAAAATCGGATTTTACCACCTTTTTGTTAATTTAGATGAGTAATTTTTAAAAATATTATTATTTAAAGTCTTCTGCTTCTATGTATACCATTTTCAAAGTGATATCTTTATTCTGAAGGGTATGAGGGGTCTTAAACCGTGACGACCAAAGGTGGGGCACACTTAGGGTGGGTCAGGTTTCAACACCATAAAAATGCGTTTTTCTTGGTATAATGAGCTTTCGCAATGTTTTTTCTTGAAGTAAACTATCTTAAATTACTTATTTAGCAAATAATAGTATTTTATTATGGTTTAAAATTTATTTTTAATGAAAAAAACAGCAGAAAATTGGTTTATGTTATTTACATTAAAATACATAAAATTTTTAAAGTTAAGGCTACTATATGAGTCTTAAAAACAGTTTTTATGCATTTAGTAAAAAAAGCATCGATTTCAATAAAACTTTTTATTTTTTACCCCTCTCTGATGATTAGTAACTCGCAAAATTTTACATAAATTAAAAGAGATTAAAAATAGAATATCCTTGGTAAATTCTGATCGAAAAATACTCGAATTAACAAGATATTTTTGTAATACAGCTCAAAAGAACTTTTAAATGAAAAAATAAAGTTAAACACACTTATTTGAGTCAAAAAACACAAAAAACAGAAAAACATCAAAATTTGGAAAATTTTTTAGAAATTTTTACTCCAAACTAGTAAAATATCTTAATTATAATGCATATTTCAATGTATTAAAAGTTAAATGAATTGAAACTTTCAAAATTTAGAAATAAACCCGCTGTTGAAACCTGCCCCACCTCTTGTTGAAACCTGCCCCACCTCTTGTTGAAACCTGCTCCACCCGGTTGCCAGATTTCAATTGAAGAGAACCCTTTTTAAAACGCAATTTTGGACTACTTAATTTTCTCTGAGAACTTGGGTAAAATTACTCAATGTGTCCGAAAGACCACGGTAGGATATGCAAGTGAAAGTTTTAGGATGCGTCAATTTGTTAGGTCACAAAAAAATAAAAACCGAAATCTGTTGAAAGGTGCCCCACCTTCCCCTATACACTTAGTTTGATTCGGATAAAGAAAATAATGTCACAGCAAGGCATTAAAATTTATGCTTCTAGATTTAAATGAAATAAAACATCCAAATTTTCTATGTCGTTAACAAACTTAAATAAAGATCGTTTGAAAATATTAGAAGTTGGGAAATTCTGAACAAACCCTTGGTTTAAGAGACGATGGCCACGAACGCTACAGTATGAACACTTGAACAGATATCCTATGCTCTCCCTATCTTATTGATGACGCTACGGTATTCTTTCTCATTTCCCCAAGTGACGAGGGCGATGACAGTTTGGTCCGATCGCAAACGACATTAGCCTGATGGAATGGGGCGGATGCCGGCGATCGCTTCGCGTGAGGGGATCTACAACACGTGGGATGAGTGGCGGGTTTGATTGTGGGTGGCTATTCTGTGACTGAATTGGCTTTTTTGTGCTTAAATATTGGTCAACAGATAGTACCTTTGTGCTATTGTTTTTAGTCACCAGTATAAATTACAATCAGAATAATTAATATAAAAGTCATGTGCATATATGAATCTTACTATCTTTTAAAATATTTAATTAAAGCACATGCTCTACTAATAAAGTATGTGCTATTAATCTACATTTGCAGTTACTCCAGTTTTAGGAGCTATACGCAACAAATTTGCCCCACAGGGTGTCCGGAAACACCGTGGACAAACTTTGAGGGGTGGTAGAGGTGACCTAGACAAGCATATTTCGAATAGGAATGGGGGGTCGCAGATGCACCGTTAAAGAGCTAAAACCCCTAATGTAGTGAGAGGGGGTTACAAAAGGCGGTTTTCCTAGGCCCGTTTTACGAAACAAAACATATTAGAATGAAACAAATTATTGCAAGAGGTACAGCAGATCCATACTACTTCCACCATAAATTTGGACCACTTGTTAACCCGTGGGGTAAGTTATAAAACGTGCAATATTTGCTCTCTAAGTGTAATTGTATTTTTTAAAACAACTTCCATAAAAAATACCATTACACTAAGGGAAAAAATATTGCATGTTTTACAACTCCCCCCCCGGGTTTACAAGTGGTCCAATTTTGTTCAAATTTATAGTGAAAGTAGTATGGATACTGCTGTACCTCATGCAATAATTTTTTTTACTCTATTATGTTTTGTTTCGTAAAACGGGGCTTAGGAAAACCGCCATTTGTAACGCCCTCGCACTACATTAGGGGTTCTAGCTCTTTAACGGTGCATCTGCGACCCACCATTCCTATTCGAAATATGCTTGTCTAGGTCCCCTCTACCACCCCTCAAAGTTTGTCCACGGTGTTTCCGAACACCCTGTATACTAACTAGACTGCGACGTTACTTGACCCTGGGGAAAATAGCTCAGAGCAAACAAAATAGTTCCCAGCGTGGTTTCTGAAATATAGTCTTATTATCATGATTTGCGTATCAAAACTCCTGTAGGACCCCGAATGTGTTAAAACACTACTTCCGAAAGTCAAATTACAAAAATTACTTCCACTTTTGCTGAAAACTACAAAACTGATACACCCCATTTTATGATTTTAAACATTCATGTATGAGAATATCCATGAAATTGGGACTTAGCGGTTGAAAACAAGTTTATTATCCGAAAATTTTCTAAATGTACTACTGTTTTTCTGTAAGTGTTGTTGTAAGTAAATGTTCTGGGTAAAGGCTATAATTTACCTAAAATACGAGCTTGAGGGTGGGACTTAAAATTTTTTTTTGAGAAATTTCCCCCTAAAAAGAAAGTCGAGTTGTAACTGAAGCTAGGACAGAATCTCCCCCTATCTAAATCGAGTATCTGAATCCGCGACTGGATTGCTATGATGTAACTTGTGCTGCGTTTCGCGTATGCTATTTATGTTGTTAACGACTTAGAACAGATGACTATGCAATACTTGACTAGAATGGGTGATTGTAGGGTACCAGTTGAAAAATTTTATTTCTTGCACTGAATAAATTGTCAGGAAAAATGAAGATGAGTAAGCGTTACTTTAGTGGCATTCAGTTTGTACGCAATTTAGAGCAGCACATATACTTGGGTGAGTGCAACACAATCAAAGCTTACACTGAATCAAGACTTCCAGACAGTGGAGTATACAGAAATTTATTTCGGAAGGGGCCTAAAATTATTTTTCACCCCCCTCCCATGCAAATATATTACGTCCGATGTAACTTTTTATACATTTATTGTTTAATTTACATCTGAAAGAAATTATTACATAAAAAAAGTTGTGAGTAATTTTGTTCCAATTACCCAAAGGGGGTCCTCCTCTAGACAATTTTTGAAAATTTGACTCTTAAAAATGGTTTTTAACTAGTTTTGGAACACCTAGTCCGAATTTTTTATTTATATTTTTAGATAGGATTTGCATTTGAGTGAACTTAATATAAAAACAAGTTGAAAATAAGAAAGTTACAAGTAGAAAAGGGGATCTGGGGGTCCTCCCTCAGAAAATTTTTGGAAATTTTACCCTAAAAACAGGATTTCTACTCGGTTTTGATACACCTAGTCATAATTTTGGACATATTTTTAAATAGGATTCAGTTTTTTCATTTTTAAGTAAGATTATGATGAACTTATTATAAAAAAATTCCAATCGAAAAGGGGGGATTGGGGGTCCTACCCCAGACGTTTTTTGGAAATTTTCCCCTAAAAAACAGGGTTTTAGCTTGTTTTGGTACACCAAGTCTAGATTTCGGGGGGGACAGAGTCCCTCGCCCCCCCCTTATATACGCCAATGCTTCCAGACCATGGAGAAGGAATTATTAAAAACGCAACGCATCGTTTTTATGTTTAATTTACAACATAGGAGAAAAAACTCTTCCAGACGAAAATGTGTAGTTACACACACACACAAACGCTGGCCATGTCATATCACAACATCGTTTTCATACTGTGCTCATGTTGCTCACGATATATACTAAAGATGATTTGTCTGAGTGTCATCCACATTCATAGCGTACTATATACCACAACAAACGCAACGCTGCTTTCTAATAAAAATCAGAAAAATACTACTTGATATAATGCATATTTTCAGGTGTTACATTCCCTATTCCATATCCTAACTGTTCAAAAATAAACCAAAAGTGCAAAGCTCTATAAATATACAGTGTTTCATCCATATCAACATCATAACGTACAGTATTGAAACCAGGCGCGGATCCAGCATGGCTCCAAGGGGGGCACTTTTCCAGACCATCACCTTTTCTTTTTGACACAAAATGGAGAAATTTCGGAAATATTCTAAAAGTTATCACTCAAGATCCCCTTGTGTTACCGTTTGGGGGAATGGGGATTCTCAACCTGAAAACTTTTTGAAATTTGACTTGTAAAAGTAGGGTTTTAACTCATTTTGAGAACATTTTTGGGTCCAAGGCGGGGGCACTGTCTGGAATGCCTGAATCCGGGCCTGATTGCAACAAACTCACGCTAAACACTCTTCAGTAAAAATTAGTTAATACTATTTGTGTATAGTGCATCATTCCGGGTGTATTTTCCTAATAGTACAACACAATACCATTGTGCAAAGCTCTAAGCACTGAGCGAGTGTCATCCACAACACAGTGCAGTGCACTGTACTGCCACAAGCGGGGTCTATTGTATTTAAGGAATTAGGCTAAAAGTTCAAAAATATATCAATGGAGCAATGCAAAGCTCTTTACTAAGATTGTCGTCCACTATAGTGCTATACGAAAATTAATATACAGGGTGATTCAGAAATAATCATCAATAATTGGGGGGGAGGTAGAGGGGCCCTAGACAAGCATATTTCGAATAGGGATGGTAGGGCGCAGCCTTGCCGTTAAGGAGCTAGGACCAAATGTAGTGCGAGCGCGTTTCAAAAGGCCGTTTTTAGAAGGACCGTGTGACGAAACAAAACGTAATAAAATGAAAAACATTATTGCATGAGGTAAGGAAGTATACTTACTACTTACACCATGAATTCGATAGAATTTAAACCACTTTCTAAACCGTGGAGTGAGTTTCAAAAGTGCAATAGTAATCTTTTAGTCAAAGAATGGAGTTCCCTTAATGGTATTTAGAAAAATGATGATCGGAGAAGGAATTTTCAATAAACGAAACATTGACAATTGATACTTTTTGATCATTGGAAATCCCTTCCCCGATCAGCATTTTTCTAAATACCATTAAGGGAACTCCATTGTTTGATTAAGAGATTAATATTGCACGTTTTAAAACTCACCCCACGGTTTAGCAAGTGGTCCAATTTCTATCACATTGAGGATTTAAGTAGTACGGATACTCTTGTACCTAATGCAATAATGTTTTTCATTTTATTATGTTTTGTTTCGTCACACGGGCCTTCTAAAACCGGCTGTTTGAAACGCGCTCGCACTACATTAGGTCCTAGCTCTTTAACGGTAAGGCTGCGCCCCACCATCCCTGTTCGAAATATGCTTGTCTAGGGCCCCTCTACATCCCCCCCAATTATTGATGATTATTTCTGAATCACCCTGTATCGTAGTACATCGTATAGTGCATATACTATCGGGGCATAAAGCTAGTTTCCTCTGAATTCCCTTTACTAACAGATAAAAAAAACATCCATGCTGCACACATGCCCTATAACACAAAGTGTCATCCACATCATAGTGTGCTACAAAACGCATGTCACAAGAAGTCTCACCCGCAAATCGACGAGTGCCTCCTATTTCTATACAGCGTATCATCTCGGGAGTAAAATATACTAACTATGCAATAAAATACCGTTGGGGCAAACCCCTATCCACAAGTGTCATTAACATCACAACATAACGCACTGTACTACAACAAACGCAACGCTTCTCACCAGTAGAAATACAAAAATTACTAAATGTTATTTCTTTCAGGGGCTAAGAAGAAGTACCTCTATGACTTCTTCTAATTGTTCCAGAACGTACTACTTGTGCGCAGTACGTACTAATACAGTGTCATTCATTTCATATCGTGCTTCAAACAAAAACCAAATGTCACACGAAGCATAAAATGTAAAGAAAATATGTATTTAAAGGTTTAGTTTAGATCAAGCATTTAAACCAACTGAAAATTTAAAGTTGTGCTTATAAAGTACGGAAAATGCTTAGTATTCGAAGTGTATGAGTGTCCCATCCACATCATAGCGCAATGTTCAGCTACAAACCCAACGCCATTCACCAATAAAAATAAGAAAATTAGTAAATACTATGCTGTATAATGCATCATTTTGGAACATACTATTGCAGTCAATTGTACTATTCATACTAACTGCTCAAAAATATACCAACGCTGCAAAGAGTGTCACCCACATGATAGCGTGCTACAAAACGCATGTCACACAAAAGGAATTTTTTTTTCAAATGCAAAGCTCCCTACACACTAAGTGAGTGTCATCCACATCCGGTCACTAGTCACACTTCGCCGTTTGACTTCCGCTTTAAGCTGAAAAATCCGATTACTAGTTGACCAGTTCATTTAAAATTTTAAATAAAAGTGAATAATATTTCGAATTTGTAATTTGAATTTTCTGATAACTTTTATTATTTAAAAATATCAATTTAGGGTCACTTGGGGTAAGTGGGACCCCTTTTTGGCCTAGTACATTTTTGGAGGTTCATAGAAAAAATTTGAAAGGGTTTATTTTGTACTTGTTGACAAATTTCGTTAAAGAGTCTATCGATAAACAAAAATTTATCAGTAGTTTCTAAATTAAAGCTTTATATTTTTCTTAACTGGTCTTTTTATCAAAAATGAGATGGGTGACCCACTTACCCCAAGAGATGGGGTAAGTGGGTCACCCCCTCTTTATTTATATTTAAAGCAAGCAAAACTTAAAAGGAAGTAAGTGGGTATTACTTAAAAAAGTACAGTAAATTTCAATATAAAATTTTTTATTCTAACTGTGTCCATGAGTGAGAAATATACTCACATCAAAATCAATATGACAAGGCAAGAATAGAATGAAAAGCAAAATAAGTATTTTAAAGAATGTTTTGAAAGGCCAAAGGGATATGTTTTACTTTAGCATATAAAATAGTGTTTAAAGAACATAATAAGGTTGTTTAAGATTTATTTTGGCACTTTAATACACATTGTAAGATAAAAAGAAATCATACACACTAAATGAGAATGAACACTATTGATGAGATATTTCCCTTTACTCACCATAACTTAAATTAAAACGCAAATTTGATATAAAATGTCGATCAAACTATTTATAAATTTTAATGAATTTTGAAGTGGTGAGTAAAAGGTCTACTTGCTACTATAAATCGAAATTTTCTGAAAATATTGGGGGGAAATTGTCCCTATAATCCCCCCGAAATCCGCCCATGTCTTCAGTTGTAGTTCCTATATCATATGGGACCCTCTAAAACCACTTATATCATAATAAAGGGTCCCACTTACCCCACACTGAGGGGTCCCACTTACCCCAACCATGCTAAAACTATGGGGTAAGTGGGACCCCCCTGTTAAACACTTCAAAATTAAAAATTTTGAAAAATTTCAAATTGCAGTATGTAATTTAGGTCAAACTCTGCAAAACAGTTCAATAAACATTAAAATGTAATGAAAACTTACCTGGAAATACTTCTTTGAAAAATACGCCTTGAACTCTCCAAAAAATCCATTCTGGGAATGTATTTTAAATTAGTTCTATAATCTTAAAAATAAATTAAACAAATCTCAAATATATGCAATACTCATCGGTGTGATAAGCTGCAACATAATCAATGCGAGTAAGTGTGAAATTTCCTGTAATATTATAGTTTTATGGGGGTGACCCACTTACCCCAGTGACCCACTTACCCCAAGTAACCCTATTTTTTTTGTCTTAAATTTCGTTGTTAAAATTTAAGATGTTTTGAAATAAATTTATCAGAGAGGCAAGACGTCACCTTAAGATGGAGAAATAAACCCTACAATTTATGCATTTCAACAATGCAATCGGAGTTTCTATCGGTAGTTACTTCGGTTGACAACGTCCATAGCACACACTGTACTACTACAAACGAAACGTTACTCACTAGTAAGAATGCAAAAGTTAGTAAATACTAGTTCAACACTACAAAACTTAATGGTTGACTACAATATGAGGCGTTTGATGTCAAAACCAGCTCATTCCATGTTTTTCAGAAATCCAATTTTTTGCATATTTTGAAAGTCCTTTTTAATCTGACGAAGGGATATAGCTCAAATCCAGCTCATTTCAACCCAAAATTAGGTGAAAACTGTGATCTCAACTGTGAAATTTCAGATCATTTGAAAAAGTTACGTGGATGTCATTTATTTAAAACTCGTAAAGATACAAATATTAACTGGTAAACTGGAATAAACCAATTTCACACAACTTAATTGAACAAAAAAAAAACTGAAATAAAGCATGAAAAATCGTGTTTTTGCATCAAAATCAGCTCATTCCAACCTAATTAGTGTAATTACGCCCAAGGTAATGCACCTGGAATGAAAATGAAAAACTAATCAAATTCTAGGCGGTTATACCTACAATTAAAAATTAGCTTTAGAACTGTGGACGTGAGAAGTTTTTTGTCTCTCCTGTAAAATTTCCAAGAAAGGAGTGAGCTGGTTTTGATAGCAAACGCCTCATATTAACTGATTGTGCAAAGCCAATATAGCCCACTGTACTATTACAAACGCAACGCTACTTAACAGTAGGAATACAAAAATTAGTAAATACTAGTTCAACACCATCTTGGGTTAGTAATGGTTGACTAATTATATTAACTATGTTAAATCACAATTGTGCAAAGCCAATAAACAGAGTGTCATTCACATGATAGCGTGCTACAAAAACGCATGTCACACAAGAGGCATTTTTTATCAAATGCAAAGCTCCCTAAGCCCCAAACACAAAGTGAGTGTCATCCACATCACATAGCACACTATACTATTACAACTATACGTTACTCACCAGTACAAATACAAAAATTAGTAAATACTAGTTTAACACCATCTTTGTAAGCACAACACTAATCGTTCATTATATTTACTAAATAATAAGAGAGCGATTGTGCAAAGCTCAAAATACGGAGTGTCATTCACGTAAAAGCGTGCTACAAAAACGCATGTCACACAAGAGGAATTTTTTTATCAAATGCTAAGCTCCCTAAGCCCTAAACACAAAGTGAGTGTCACCCACATCATATAGCACACTGTACAATAGGGCGGAGCGAAAAAACGATATTTTTTATTTTGATTATGGCCTAGTGCGGAAAAGTTGTGTACTGGTGAGTTAAACATGTGTGCAAAATTTCGGGGAAAACAAAAAATATCTTCCGTCTTTAAAATGGCCTTGAAGTTTCAAAAAAGTGTTGATTTTTTTACAAAACAACTAAAAACCCAAAGATTAAACTCTCAAATATTGTTCATGATTTTTTATGAAGAACTAATATAGTTATAGACATAATCTTTCAGGTTCCATTCTTCTATCACTCTTTTTTCGTTAGATATAATTTTTTAATGTTCAAAGAAATCTTGTAAAGTTGTTTTTTCTGCATTTTTAAATAGCTAATAACTCTAGAACTATACAACTTAAAAACCTGAAATTAGTCCCATTCAGTTCGTAAAGTTTTTGTCTTTGATTTGATGTGCATCATGACCATCATTTTCTAAAAAATGTTTTTCAAAATTTAAAAAAGTGAAAAAAAGTAATAAAAAAAATTTTTTTTTGGAAAATTTTTTTGAAAAAAATTTATAAGCCTTTTGATTTATAAATGAACAGTACTACCAAATTTCAAGTTGAAAATAAAATTTAATCATGTATAAAAAAATTAAAATATTCGAAATTTAGGTAAGTCCCTAAACAATACCCAAAATTATACAGCAAGAGCAATTCACTCATTGAAAATTCATAAACTCGTTTGAGGGTGTTCATATGACTTAAAACATGCAAAAAATGTCACAAAATGTTCTGAAAATACGACAATTAACAAATTCGGTACAAAACCTTACAGAGCTAATTTTCAACTTTAAGTTAATTCAATTTGCATGCTTTACTCCTGAAAATTCCTAAGAATTATGTTTATATCTAATTGTTTTACTTTTAACAAATCAAATCAAAGTAAATTAAAAATTTTAGAACATAAAAAATTGGATATAAACACATTTCTTAGGAATATTGAGTTAAAAATCATGCAAATTGAATTAACTTAAAGTTGAAAATTATCTCTGTAAGGATATGTACCGAATTTGTTAATTGTCTTATTTTCAGAACATTTTGTGACATTTTTTACATGTTTTAAGTCATATGAACACCCTCAAGCGAGTTTATGAATTTTCAATGAGTGAATTGCTCTTGCTGTATAATTTTGGGTATTGTTTAGGGACTTACCTAAATTTCGAATATTTTAATTTTTTTATACATGATTAAATTTTATTTTCAACTTGAAATTTGGTAGTACTGTTCATTTATGAATCAAAAGGCTTTTAAATTTTTTTCAAAAAAATTTTCAAAAAAAATTTTTTTTTTATTAATTTTTTCACTTTTTTTAAATTTTGAAAAATTTTTTTAGAAAATGATGGTCATGATGCACATCAAATCAAAGACAAAAACTTTACGAACTGAATGGGACTAATTTCAGGTTTTTAAGTTGTATAGTTCTAGAGTTATTAGCTTTTTAAAAATGCAGAAAAAACAACTTTACAAGATTTCTTTGAACATTAAAAAATTTATCTAATGAAAAAAGAGTGATAGAAGAATGGAACCTGAAAGATTATGTCTATAACTATATTAGTTCTTCATAAAAATATCATGAACAATATTTGAGAGTTTAATCTTTGGGTTTTTAGTTGTTTTGTAAAAAAATCAACACTTTTTTGAAACTTCAAGGCCATTTTAAAGACGGAAGATATTTTTTGTTTTCCCCGAAATTTTACACACGTGGTTAACTCACCAGTACACAACTTTTCCGCACTAGGCCATAATCAAAATAAAAAATATCGTTTTTTCGCTCCGCCCTACTGTACAACTACAAACGCAACGTTACTCACCAGTACAAATACAAAAATTAATAAATACTAATACAACACCATCTCTGCGTTCGACTACACAATTTTCCTTTTCGCTATTTAGTAAAACAATTGTGCAAAGCCAATTATGCAGAGTGTCATCCACATGCTAGCGTGCTACGAAAAAGCGTATGTCACACAAGAAGGGAAGGAGACTCACCCGCAAATCCAGGAGTGCCTCCTCGGCGGCGCCGTCTGCGGAAGGAGCAGGTGTCTGCGCTGCATCGCGGAGCGGAGAGGACTGAGGGCGGCAGCTATCGCATCGATTCCCGCGCCGCCGTCACGTGGCCCGATGGTTACGTCCCCATTAAGGGGTCTATCTCACCGCACCCCCTTTTCAAGGGGAGGTTGAATTGCTTCCCGACCCCCTCTGAATGGAGAGTCGTAGAAATTCTGAATATTCAATTTTAAATTTATTAAAAATTATCCTCCGATTCCAAAAATGTGCTTGTCTTTTCACACAATTTTTTTTCAGTTAATTATGAGATGTTTTATTGCAGAAAGCTGCCTAATAGTGTGACGTCACATTTGCCTCTTGGAAATGTGGGAACCACCGTTGTCATCGATACACTCACTAGGCTATAAAAAAACTAGAGCTCAGTATTTCAGAGAGGAATGATAGTAAACAAGGCACATTTGACGTCACAAGCTGTTTCAGCTCAGACAGAGAATAAGCTATTTTTAAAATAATAATAATAATAATAATAATAATAATAATAATAATAATAATAATAATAATAATAATAATAATAATAATAATAATAATAATAATAATAATAATAATAATAATAAAATATTTAATCACCTGTACATTTTTTTGAATAATTGACTAGATATTTCATCTTACCATACAAAAAACCATACGGAACATTTCTTTGTTTTTGAAAATCTGACACATGCAACTTCCTTATTTTTTTTCAGTTAATTATGAGATATTTTATTACAGAAAGTGGCCTAACAGTGTGACTCACATGTGCCTCTTGGAAATGTGAGAAACACCGTTTTCATCGATGCACTAGGCTATAAAATTGTTTTCAAAGCGGAATGATATCAAACAAGGCACATTTGACGTCGCCAACTGTTTCAGCTCAGAAAGAAAAGAAGCTATTTTTAATTGAAAATAAATTAAAATTTAGGGTTTTGAAAGGTAAATAATGTTTTTTGGAGGTTTTAAGCCATTCTGAATACATGGAGACTAAAAAAATTTGATTGCAATTATCCATTATTATAATGCAGTATTGTTACGTTTTAAACACGTTTAAAATTGATACATTTTTAGGGAAGATTTGCATTCGGAAATTCATGCGAAAAAGTTTGTGAATATTAGAGTAAGAATAAAAGGGGATCTGTGGTACGCCTGCAGAAAATTTTTGTAAATTTGACCCTATAAAAACAGGGTTTTTTAAGTCGTTTTGGTACACCTAGTCAGAATTTCGGGTGGTTTCGGTCGTCCCCCTATTTTTGTAAGCCCTTTTAACTTGTGACACTTCCGTATAAACTATTAAAAATGTTTCTGTTGATAGATTTTCTAAAAGGCGATCTAACAGCAGAAAAAAGGGAGTTATTTAATATCAGGCATGATATTCTTCGGATTTTTTTTTGATTTTCAGATTTTTTCAAGAAGCCCCCAAACCTACAAAATGTTCCAAAATAAGCTAAAACCTTGATTTTTGAATCAAATTTCGAAAAATATTTCTGGGGAGAACCCCCAGAAATGAACTAATGAAACTAACAGTAGTTTTTCCCCCCACAAAATGTCGTTCGCGCAGTTTTTTAGACTTAATGCTTTTTTGTCAACCTCATCCCTGTAATATGAAAGTCGAAAATAACTAATTATATCATCAATTAGCTCAACCATCATTGAACAAAAATTATCCTCATACAATTGTCTACTTATGTTCAAAATTTCATAATATTCATCGAATAGTTTTTGTGTTATAAGAGTTCAAAGCTCTCAAAATGAAAATTTTCTGAAGCAGCAGTGGCGATATAATTTTTTAGATATAAATAAAATAAAATTTTTGATTTACCCCTTATTTTGCGACCCACCAGTTGAGAATCACTGCTTTAGCGGAATGGCACAATGTTGTGGTTCATGCGGATTAATTTTGAATTCAATTAATCACCACTACATAAATTAATAATTATTAAATATATATATTCAATTGCTATTACGAACAAAGGTGTTGGAGGTATTTATTTTTCTAAAGTCTTTCATATAAGGCTATGATAACTATAAACGTTAAATAAAGCGATACGCTTATGTAATACTCTGTTTCTCTTAGAATTGGCGCCTGAGAAGTAATGTATGTGGCTCCTGTAATTATCATCGGAAAAAATTTTCTTGTGCAATAACTAGGCAGCCGAAACATAAGTAGTTAAAATTCTGTAAAAAAATCGGTCCCTGAAGTTGTGTGATGAGCGTTATTAGGCGTTTTCGAGCATTTTATATCCTGTTTCAGGCGCCAATTCTAAATGAACAGACTAGACTGCCTTAGGCTTGTCGGCCACGAAACACTTTTAAAGAAATAGAATATTGTGCCCGTTGTTATGGAAACGGATTTCCCTCTCCATATCGGGGGTGATGGTATTCATAAACGCTGAAAAAGGTTTTTTGCTAAATCTGTGTGATTATTTTTAGCATCAAATTCATAAACTATACTATAAACAGAGTACTAGATTAGAGAGTCCATGATCATAGTCGAATAAAACATTGTGTATGCCTTGTGAGAGGGGCGCTGAGATCGCATTCAAGCCACGCCTCCTTTGTGACGTCACGAGAGGCGGAGAAAAGGAATCTCAATCCTCTAAAATCCCTTCGAAAGTGACAGATTTAATTAACACGTCATAATCAATCACAGCTGGGACCATCAAATTGTACTGTCTACTCTTCTTTCAATCTACTCTACTCTTCTTTCAATCACAGACATTTTCGGTACTGCCTTCTACCATGAGAAGGCATTTGAAAAAAAAAACGTTTTGAACTGTTTGCTCGAATTTTTCTCTGTCAACTATATTTCACAAATCCAACCTACTGTAACCAGCTGTTTTACTCTAGTCATTTGTTTTGGAACCTTGATTCAAAGTTTTAAAATGGTCTCTTAAGCTTCGAATTAAGCAAGTTGCACTTTTTGTAACAAACTGTTAATAGACGAAGATATTATTTCACCATTATCGCTGGTTAGCGCATACTAAGTGTAAACTCCAAAGAGGGAAGTTTACACTTATATTATGCACTTATAAAGTAGTATCCTCCTACTGAGTGGAGGACTAATCAATAGTCACCACTTTTTCCGTTATAGTCGGCTACATTAGTACTTCGTTTCCGCTATATCTATGTCATGGGATAAGTGATAAAAACGAAACCGGTCCATGGTTGGAGGCGACGCTTGAGAGTTGGAGTTTACTCTTAAACTGTCAATAGGTTGACCAGATTTCATAAATAACAACCTAGAGAAATATATTTTTATACTACTATACTCGAATGCAACTTAAGTTGAGCCTGACGTCATGGCCACGCGGAAGAAAATCTGAGTAAACAGGAAATCTGCTGGGTCGCTGAAGCTCTTATTGGCTGGCGAGTTGTACTACTACGTGTTACGCCACTTTAAAAAATAATAATAATGAACATTTTATGCATATCGGGATGAAAAGATGCTTAATATACGTGGATTTAAAAAACTAATCATTATTAAAAATTGAAGCTCTAAATTTCACTCAAAATTCAGACACCTCGCGGGGAACTACTTTCTTTGATTGCTTTCAGCATATTTCTACAGGCTCAAGTTAAGTTGCAACTTAGTATAACGTAAATCCCATGCTACTGTTGATACAATTGCCCCTCATCATGCCTCGCGTAAGATAAAACATCTTTTTGATACTATTCCGATTCTTTTCTCTTATCGTGGCGAGCATTCGCTTGCGATAAACGCAAGTGTTGACTCCTTGGTCTTGAAGAGGGGAGTATAAACACGGAGATAAATCTGTCAAGCTTCCTGAATACACGCGGTGTCCAGAGACTGATAAGACTAGAGCTTCCGAGAGTGCGTTTTTAGTTCTAAACTCAAACAATTACAATGCAATCGCTATAAACGCGAAAAGAGATATTCAGTTGTTTTATGCGTATAGCAGTGTTTCCAAACTTTTTTTTAGTCCATGCCCCACCAAAGCCTTCCTAAATTTTCCATGCCCCCCCATGCAAGAGTACAGATATTTTTTTACACTCAAAATGTAATATTAAATTTAAAAACTTAATTGGTTGATTTTTGTTTAGAAAACTAGTGAGTTAATTTTCAAAACCCAAAATGCAAAACTGAATTTTAAATACAAAATAATTTTAATGAATTATCTTTTCATATAATTTAAATACATAACAACATTAATGAGACCCTTGCAGAGTTGTCGCCAGGCTTTAGTTTCGGGGGGTTGACTCAAAATTTTGAGGTACAGCTTCACCAGTACTTTTATGTTTAAAGTTTTAAATGACTCAACAAGTAAAATTTAGGGGGGGGGGTCCTCCCCCACATTATTTTAGAAATCCCCCCTTTAAAATTGTGTTTTAGTTCATTTTCAGAGCATTAAGATTAAACCCAAAGAACCCCACTCATTGTAGGTGGCCGAATTTTCAGGGAACAACCCTATCAAATAATGAAAGTGACAAACATAAACGACTAAGTTATAAAGGGTGTCTGAGGGTCTTCCCCCCTGAAAATTTTCGGAAATCCTCCAATCTGAGGGGCAATTTCGTTAAAAATTTTCAAATCGCCCCCTTAGAAAGTCCAATTGCTCACCAGTGAGGCGTGCGCCCCACGTTGGGAAACACGAGTAGAGTGTACTACGTTCATTTAATGAATATTTTCAGAATTATAGAAAACATATTCACTTTGCGTATGATCACCATTGCGTTATTCTCTAAGAAAGCGGTTCTCAAACTGTGCCCTGTTTTTGGTGGGTCGCGACAAGATTTTGAATAATATGCAAAAAATTTTACGAACGTGTTATCTTTTCAAATATATTTATACTTGGAAATCGTTCACACACGCAGTAAAAGTGGAGCAGTTTTAGAGTTTTAATTGTGAATACGAAAACACGTTGCTTTATGTCCTGAAGTAAAACTATATAAAAACATTTAAAATGCTTAAAAGTCAATACATTGGAGTCACTTCCTTTATTTTTATTCCATATAAATGAATATTAGTATAATATTCAATCAGAAAACAAATTCTAACAATGAGAAAAAAAATAACAAATGTGTTGACATTGTTCTATCTGATTGCATGATAAGAAAGAACATATAAACAGAAAATACAAAAAACGTGCAGATGATATAGGGATCGTTAATCAGAACAAATACTCACCACGAAAACATTTGAAACCAATTAAAATCGTTCCTTTCTTTTAAACTCGAGGTTTTTTTTTCATACTATAACGTAGAGGTTCTCAAACTGTGGGTTGCGACAAGATTTTGAAAATGTAGAATATTTTATATAACTTTTACAAACGTGTTGTTTACTTTTGAAATTTATAAAATGTTTATACACGTAGTAAGAAATATAAACAAGGAATAAGAAAAAAATACCCTATTTGTTGTCGAACGTAAAAGACCAATTAAAGTAAAATATCACACTTTAATGTACTGATAATGCAAAATTGATCAAATATTTAAATAACCTTTTTTATCAGTACTTTTAAAAGTAGGCTCCCTACTGGGGGGAAGCAATACAAATTTTAAGAACTTTCTTAGGAAATGATGTTTTGACTGCAATTTATCCCAAATTGCTAAAAACGTGTTAAAACTTAAAACCCTGTTTTTAAGGGTAACATTTCAAAAATATCTCTGGGGGAGGACCCCAGACCCCCTTTTTATTGCGGAGCTTATTGTTGTTCCCACATTTAAACAATTGGATACACTGAGGTTCAAATACTCCTTTTTAATTTTCTGAAAAGTTAATATAACCACTTAGTCCAGTAACTTGGTGTCAAAAATAGGGTGTTTCAGGAAAAAAATACAGAAGTTTTTTTCTCGACGTTTTTATATGTTTTCGAGGGTGCTGAATCCGAATCTGAACTTTGCATACAAAATTTCGAATGGCATTTTGGTGAAAATTCGAAAAAACCCTGAAATTTCACCTCATTTTTTGGTTTTTTGTTTGTAGAACGGAAAGTATGGGTTTCTCATGAAAATGTTAAATTCAAAAAATAAAGATGATAAAACAAGCTACAAAATTGTGGATTACAACTTTTTCGTCAGACTAATAGTTCGGCCGCTAGAGCGCGTTGAAAATAGGGCAAAATTTGCGCCTGCGGGTAAAAATCCAGAAAATCGAACTTTCATCTAAAAAATAAAGTATTTTTTTAAATAAGGTACTTTAAAAACTAGTTTTATAATGTTTCACATGAAATAAACCATCTATTTAGTCTATTAATTAGTATTTAAATGCATTTTCCTCAGCAATTTTCCTTAAGAACGCAGTTTCAATAGAAGACAATAGTGTAATGATAAGTAAGTCGCTTGGGCGCAAGTTTAGAACTGCTGATGGTTGGCGAGTTTTGGCTATTTGGCGCCATATTTAGAAGCCACATAATTCATTTAACATTAGTTGGGGTTACTATATATGGATTTTTATCGCTAAAAACTTGGCGCATTCAGCAGTTCTAAACTTGCGCCGTCGCTTGTTGAAGAAAACATACAGAAGTTTTTTTCTCAACGGTTTTATATGTTTTCGAGGGTGTTGAATCCAAATCTGAACTTTGCATACAAAATTTCGAATGGCATTTTGGTGAAAATTCGAAAAAACGCTAAAATTTCACCCCATTTTTTGGTTTTTTGTTTGTAGAACGGAAAGTATGGGTTTCTCATGAAAATGCTAAAAGTAAAAAATAAAGATGATAAAACAAGCTATAAAATTGTCATTTACAATTATTTTGTCCGTCTAATAGTTTGGCCACTAGAGCTCGTTGAAAAAAGGGCAAAATTCGCCCTGGCGGTGGAAAAATCCAGAAAATGACCCTTACATTCCTAAAAAAGTCATATTTCGATTTAGATAACTAAGAAAAACTACATTTATAATTTCTTACATGATATATAGTGGTGTCCTTTAAAAAAACCCCACTTTTTCACTTTTCCTTCATTAAAAGCTTAAAAAATATGATAATTAAATCCAACAAAATGTTGTTGTAACGGCTCACCCTCCCCTACATTTTAGTGCTTAGTATTTTTAATTCCAACTCTCCGTTACAAATTGGCAGACAATTAAGTAAGAATCCAAAAAAAACCCAATTTTCCTAAAAAAAAAACATGTACCCTAAAAAAACCCACCCTTGAAAATACTCAAAAATTTAAGAAAAAATATGATTGAAAGGTTTTTTTGATAGAAAAGAGAATAATTAAGATAATAAAAACCAAATTCATTACAACTTATTTCTAAAATTAAAATTGTGAAAAGTTTTTCTACTCAAAAATTTTGCCTTCAAAATACAACGACAATAGCGTTTTTATTGTTGTATTTTGATGAAAACGACCTATTAAATACAAATACTTAATACAATTTTCATAAAAAAGCTTAAAAAAGGTAATTGGAACTGATATTTTATTTTAAACCCCCAACTATCAACTCTCTAAACCCATTTTCGAGTAAAACTCGGTAAAATGCTATATTTTCACGGAAAATGGCTGTTTTTGGTATCATTGAATTTTTATCAAAAATACTGAAAAAAAACATCGAGAATTACTGAAACAACTATTCTATTTGAGTAATTAGTTGTACATCATGAATAATATTAAAAATTTTGCATAATTTTTTATTTATTTTATCATTTATTACAAAAAGAAAAGTGGGTTTTTTTAGGCACCCTATGGGTTTTTTTCACCCTTCATTTCAAAGACTGCCGTAAGGTCCCTAATTGTCGGACTGAGCTGAAATTTTAGTATTTTATTCTCATAATAACGGGATAACACAAAACCACGTGAAGAATGCTTTAAAATGTTTATAACATATATTTTTACAGCATCAAAATCTGCATAACTAAATCATATTTTTAGCCCAAATCGACATTTTCTATATATTCAAATAAATAAGTAAATAAACGGTTCTTTGACATGCTTTCAAGTTCCCTGCCACTCTAAATGGCTTAGGAAGACAGGGGACATGAGAATTTAAAATTATTTTAATTATTTATTTAAAATATCTCGATGGGTTTTTTTAGGGTACAATTTGGAGTGGTTTTTTTTAAAGGACACCACTATAATCCTCCTACTATTTATCTCAAATATTATTAATTCAATGAATATTCTTTAGGAATTCCCTCCCAAAAACGCAGGTTTTTTAGGCAAAGAAAAATCCAGTTATTTTCTTTTTTGTCCTAGGCACCGATTCCCAATGAAAACTTTTGTTAAGCATTAAAAGTTAATTTTTTATCTATTACACTCATTGCTTTTTATATTATGCTCTCCTGCTCACAAACTTATAAAATCTATGAATAATTTTTCTTTCTGGAAAACTATAATTTTCTCTTGTAGATTATAAAAACTCCTTGCATGATTATTAGTAATGATACCAAAATTCACAATAACTTCTTGACACGTGCAATTATAATATTTATTTATCAGTTTCTACACGCAGGAACGTGAATCCAATTGATTTGTTAGGGATGAAATTAAGCATAACTTGGTTATATAAAATTACATGGTCACAGAAAATTATCCTAGTATATTCTTTAAAGTGATGAACATAATGGTTTCCTCCATTCGAGAATGGGGTATATGATGTAAGAAATTCTAAATGTAGTTTTTCTTAGTTATATAAATCGAAATATGACTTTTTTAGGAATATAAGGGTCATTTTCTGGATTTTTCCACCGCCAGGGTGAATTTTGCCCTTTTTCAACGAGCTCTAGTGGTCAAACTATTAGACGGACAAAATAATTGTATATGACAATTTTATAGCTTGTTTTATCATCTTTTTTTTTACTTTTAGCATTTTCATGAGAAACCCATACTTTCCGTTCTACAAACAAAAAACCAAAAAATGGGGTGAAATTTTAGCGTTTTTTCGAATTTTTACCAAAATGCCATTCTAAATTTTGTATGCAAAGTTCAGATTTGGATTCAGCACCCTCGAAAACATAACACCGTTGAGAAAAAAACTTCTGTATGTTTTCTTCAACAAGCGACTTACTTATCATTACACTATTGTCTTCTATTGAAACTGCGTTCTTAAGGAAAATTGCTGAGGAAAATGCAGTTAAATACTAATTAATTGACTAAATAGATGGTTTATTTCATGTGAAACATTATAAAACTAGTTTTTAAAGTACCTTATTTAAAAAAATACTTTATTTTTTAGATGAAAGTTCGATTTTCTGGATTTTTACCCGCAGGCGCAAATTTTGCCCTATTTTCAACGCGCTCTAGCGGCCGAACCATTAGTCTGACGAAAAAGTTGTAATCCACAATTTTGTAGCTTGTTTTATCATCTTTATTTTTTGAATTTAACATTTTCATGAGAAACCCATACTTTCCGTTCCACAAACAAAAAAACCAAAAAATGAGGTGAAATTTCAGGGTTTTTTCGAATTTTCACCAAAATGCCATTCGAAATTTTGTATGCAAAGTTCAGATTCGGATTCAGCACCCTCGAAAACATATAAAACCGTCGAGAAAAAAACTTCTGTCTTTTTTTCCTGAAAAAACTACCAAGTTACTGGACTAACTAACACTTATGCATATGATTAATTATTTGTGACCCCCCGCACAAAGCAAGTCTTGCTGGGGGGGGAATTTACTGAGTATGAGGGGTCGCGTTAGATTTTGTATGTAAAAAGTGGGTCGCGATGTTCAAAAGTTTGGGAACCCCTACTACAACGAATTCATATGCAACTTCCTTTCTTTTTATAACCTTAGTTTTAATTTTTAATAGAAATAATTTATAAAATACTATTAGTTCTAGATATTTAAAAGGTTTATTTCATTCTAGAACACATTAGCTTTACATGGAAATTCCAGGATCGATTGTATTTTATAGTACACTTCAGAAAGAAGTAATTATATACATATAGTAATCCCATTATTATTATTTTTGTTCCCAAAATGGTTTAGTTCTGGTGATCCAGTCAAATTCTATTAAAGATTAATAAAAACACTCTAGTTATCCCAAAACTGGGTCATGATATGATACTTCATAACATGACTATGCATAATTTCTTTCCCCATCGAATTTAGTTTCGGAGTCATCTTAATAGTACAATTAAATTTTCATTATTAAAACGATTGGTACTACTCCAGAATTCCGGCGCAAGCGATAAAGTCGCCAATAATGATGCAACCAGCTCCAAACGGAATATCACCGCTTGTAACCCTTTGCTTGTAAAAATAATAACAATGCCATTTCATGAAACCTTTTATTTAAAAATTAAACACTCAAATAAAAATATTTTAAACTATACTTACCAGGTTTAAAATTGAATCGTTGAAATATATTTTAAGATTATTAATATGTTTTTTTAAACAGAAACACTATATACATATAGTTTTTCTTTTAACTTGTTATTTATATTGTTTTTTTGTAACAATGGGGTAAGCAGATCTCTTTTTGAGCGAAATAAAGCTGTCGCCAAAAAATCTGCTTGGCGAGATTTGCGCCGGCTTTCTAGAGAAGTACCAAACGATTTTGTTTTCCTATATAAAACAATATCTATTTGATAAACAATAATTGATCATCGACTGAAAAAATAACTAAATTATTTCACATAGGTTATAGATTTTAAAAGGACCCTTTGTATGAACTAATAAAGCAAAAAGAGGTATTGTAAAAGTTAATATATTTTTACTTTTGAGGGAATTCACTCTAAAAATCAATAAGTTTAATACAAGATTTAAAATGAAGCTTGACAGGGAGCATTTACTCCAAAGGAGGTTTTCTTTATAAATCAAGGATTAAACATTGGCAGAATATTGCTGTGACGTTCTCAAATCTCCCTACTTTCCCCAACCTTATAAGATTGGTTGGGGTAAGTACAACCCCTTTTTGGATCCCTTCATTTCTGAAGCTTAATAGAGAAATTATGAAATTGTTGAATTTGAAATCATCGACTTGTTTTATTTAAGACTACATTAATTAACAAGAATTAGATTACAAAATACGAACCAGGAACTCCAACCATGCCTCGTCATCAGGGGGCTTGGACATGGAAAGAGGGGTGTTTCTGAATGCCGACCATCAAAATGGTAACGACATCAAGCCCCAACACCCAGAAATGAATTTAGTAGCAAAATAAACAAGTTTATAATGCTATTATCAAGGCCAAAATTACAGTTAACATAGCAGATCAAAAAATTGAAAAAAGAAAATAGAAAATTTTGATTTGAATACTTAATTAACAAGAACTATTATTAGTTTCTAAAATAATGCTTTACATATTTCTCAACTGGTCTTTTTTTTCAAATCAGATGGGCGTTCCACTTACCCCATAAAAAAGGGTAAATGAGCCAACCCCTCTTTATTTTTGTTCATAGAAATCTTAAAAAGAATTGAAACAAATATGCAAAACCCATCTGTGTGACAAAATATAACTTGACCAATCAGTTCTGAGGGGGATGACCCACTCACCCTTCTTGATATGAGCGATGATGGCACAGAGTTTCAGAACAGAGAGTCCATGGCTATGTAAGTCTTGTGATAAGGCACTGGGATCTCATCAAACTCACGCTTTCCTTGTTATGTCCAAGAGGCGGAGTAATAGAATCCCAATCGTCGAATCCTCATACCCCTTCGGGAGTGACAGATTGAATGAATAAGTCACAGTCAGTCACACCTGTGGTCACGTAACTGAATTGTTTACCAATTGCTTTTGACAATCAGACATTTGAAGTTCTGTTGGGTCTATACTATTAAATGCAAAATAAGAGAAGTTACTACACGCCTTCATTAACGCCCAAATTATTTTCGATCGAAGAAGCAAATTCGAACTTAGGCCCATCCCTATTGCAAAATAAATGAAGCATACGCAAAAAACACAGGGTATTAGGATTGAGGGGTGTTTTCTCTTGCCATATGTGCAGTTTCTTTACTGTTGGGTGAATTTAAGATTTAAGTTAATTTAATTGAGAATTATCACCCTGTATTTAGCGATCTAGAAATAGATCACCGGGGGAGGAATATATATTTATTAATTTATATTATCTTAAAAACTGGTGACTAAATTTTCAATTGTGGCATATTTTTTACAAAGTGGTCTCACGATACCTATTTACGATATTAATTTAACTTAACTCTAAATTTCTCAAAGATCCCTCTTCCAAGTAGAGTTTGAAGATGAACGAACAGAGAAAGAAGGTATTTAAATTCCAGTGTAAAATAAAATCCCTCGAATTTCCGCAATTCTCTCGCATGCAAAAAGAGGTGGATAGGATTATCGTGCAGATGGATCGACCAAGTGCGAGGTCGCTGTCGTCACGACGTTGTGCTTCCGGCAATTATCTCACAGAACACGACTGAAGCGCATCTACTCTATGGGAAGATCCCGTAAAACTACTGTAGCAAGGCCTCGCAACTGGGGTGTGACGTCATATATTACGGTATTCCAACCATGGCCACCCGTACATAAGGGAAAGAGGGAGGTTCCCCCTTGAGTCGGAAAAATTTACATAAAATCTTCATTTGACCATAATAAATCGGTTTTTATGGAGATTTTTTGCTTTTTTTAGTTTCAAATTTTGAACTGCATTAATCCTTTTATTATGATTGTAAGCTAGTTCAAAAGAGAAGACAAAGCGACTCCCCATAGTCAGCACATGTCTCTATTATAGAACTTGAACTTGAATTCAAAAGCCAAATGGATATTGTTTCTAATAATGTCGTCTACTATTTATTTACTAGTTTCTTGATTGAAATTTTGTTGCTCGTTGTAGGAGCGACCCCTTATTGCTTAAAATCCAGTATTTTATACAAAATTCGAAGTTTTTTCGAATTAACTTTTACTTCTTTGTAGTTTGAGAAAGCAATTTAGTTACAGACTAATGGAATACTGGTAAATAGGCGTGATGTGTATATCGAGACGAGTAATTTCAGCATGAGTGTTCCCAGGATTAACTATCCTCTCATGTTGTTGTCTAGTTTGGAGAACAACAAATGATTAAAAAATGATTGTATAGAAAATGATTGCTCAGTATTATAAAATAACCATCTAAAATCAGCCATGGCGTTGGTCTGAGTTAGTTTTTTAATTATTAACAATGATTACCATAACAATACGTAATTATCATATTATTTCAATTATTCCAACTAATTAAAAAGGTCGCATGTTATAAAAGCCGGTAGTAAAACAATTTCCTAAAAAAACTTCATAAACCACTAATATCCTGATCGTAGATGGAAAATTTAATTACAAAAACAAATAGACTGGTAACGAAGGGCTGCCTGAAAATTGCCAACCAATGTGGATTTGTCGACTTATCGTACTTATCACGATTAATTTCGTTTTTTCTCAATGTCATTTGTTGCCTTCCTTCGTCAAACCCTTCAAATGTTAGTTTTCCCCGATGGTTCACCTGGAGTCAAACCTCTAATCGGCGGAAAGTAGTTTCCTTTTACACCCAATCAGAAGTTTGACAGCCGCAAGTGTCAATTAACATGATGTAGTGCATTCTCAAAGGAACTGTAGTTTAACATTATTCACTGAGAGGTAATTTTCATACGTAACGCAACACAACCTGTTCATTTTTCTTTGCCATCCTACTCCGTTACTTTCATTCATGGAAAAAATAAGAGAAAAAAAAACCAGACACCAATTTGCATTTTCATGGGACATCTTATCAAAAAGTTTGTCGTTTGAGTTTGAAGCGTAGGAATTCAAAAAATTTAACATCCAGGGTGATTTAAAACTCATGCGTAAAACTGTGAGCGAGTGTAGACTATCTAAAGGGAATTGGGAATCTTCCCAGAAGTGGCGGGTGGATTTTTGAATGAGAATTACCTTCAATTTCATTATGATCTTTCTTTGATGTTTAAATTTAAATTCATTGATATCCGAATGATTCATTGATCCAATTGATATCTACATTGATGAACAGTCATTTTTTCAATGTTGTAACTGTGATCTCCACGAATATTAAAAATATTTTCATGCATTTTTTCTATGGGTTTGTTACGATACTGTACACAAGTTTCTTAATGCAGTTTTCCTTCTATACCCTTGAATTTTAATTTTTTACTCTAATAAGTAAATGGACGTGAAATGAACTCTTAAAACACCCCCTGTATACTTTTAAACTAAACTATGAAATTCTAAAATGCTATTCTACATGATTTTTTTTATTTCTTTTCAGTTTCACTTCTCTTCAGTACGCATGGCATTGAAGAATAGAAATTGGCTAAAGTACAAATAGCAGGCGTATATAGCTGAAAACGACCAAGGTATGTAAACTAGCTATTGATAAATTTGATTATTTCGTAGTGCAATTTTTTTTGAATATCTGATGTACTCGGTATTTAAGTATATTGCATAGCTTAACACATTTTAATATCGAGGACTTCAGGAGACCTATCGTATAGAAAGGATGAACGCTGGTAGATAGAGAGATAATATTTTATGAGTTTTCATTCATTTGTTTATTCTCCAAGCTGTGTAATTTCAGATGGATACGTTTTTTAATTAATGTTTCAGTTTAACACCTTCAATTTTCATTCATAAATTTTCATTAATCCATTCAATTCATTAAATTTTCATTAATTCATTCAATTCATTAAATTTTCATTAATTCATTCAATTCATTAAATTTTCATAGAATCATTCAATTCATTAAATTTTCATTTCAATTCATACTAAATTCTAATGCACGATAATCACATGCCATTGAAAAATATAACTTGTTTGTCGAGGTAAATTAATGGGTATTATCAAATAAGCCTTATAAGACTGGGAGAGACACAGAGGTGTAACAATATTCTAATATTAAAAAAATTGCATCTCCAACAAAAGTTTTAAAAATGAGTTATTACGCTTTTGATAACATATATAGTAGTTCTTAGATAAGTGATTCTCAACGGGGGGCGGTGAGAAGATGGTGAAGGGCGGTGAACTCATACTGGGCAGTAGGGGGGCGGTGAGAATTTTTTGGGCGGTATAAGGGGGCGGTGAGCATTGAACATAAATTTCTTTATAAGTGCTCTATAAAACTACCAAAGATTACAAACTAAGAAAACACTGTTCAAACTAATAAACGCCAATCAGAAATATGACATTTTATATTTTCATTTAACATTACTTTTGCAAAAATTGTTTGATTGACTTAATTTTCATCATAAAATTATCTGAAAGTAAGTTTTGAGAAGTAATTAGACTTTAGAAAATGTAATTAAATGCCATTTTTGAACAGATTGGTCAGGATTTTTGTATGGGAAATCTTAAATGTATGAAACCCCGGACATTACCCTGGACAGCTCTAAAAACCCCAGACTGTCCGGGATAAACCCGGACGTAGGGTTATTCTACGTTGAAGTAGGTAAACAAATGCAGTTCGAAAATTGTTATCCAAAATTTAACAAAAATTGTGTCCAGTCTTAAAATTACGAAAACCCAGGACATTTCCCGGGACAGCCTCCGAAACCCAGGACTGTCCTGGGTAAACCAGGACGTATGGTAAGCCTACAGAGAGTGAGAGAGAAGACTCTAAAATGTGCTTAAATTCCCTCTTATTTCGTGCTAAAATTCACTTTTTTTTCTGGGGGAGAGCCCTTAAACTCCCCTTACTGGAGTGGTTTTGAAATGATGGTCTTATTCAAACTTCAGGTGATCTCTGGAGAGCTCTGAAATTAGGTTGCAAAAGACGTGTTGTAAGAAGTTGTTTGAGGGACACGATTTCGCTAACACACTTTACCACTTACTTAACGGCTTACTATAAGCAGTTCATTGTCAGTTTAAATAATAGGGAACGAGAACGCTCGTAAAAAGAATAAAAACACATCGGTAGGCATACACTGAGAGAAATAACAGCTTCAAATTTGAGTAAATCGATGTTCTCATTTTGGTATGAAACTTTTGTTCTCAAATTAAACCACCCAATGCGTTCAATTTTGAAACACCAGTACTCAGTTTCAGACGATTTTATAGTCACCACTCAAATTATGCTTATTTTTAGTTCATATTTTAAAATTGATGTGTACATCACTGGAAGAAACGATCAATTAATGTGTTAACGTAAATGAAAAATGGGCACATGCATGTATTCAAATTTGAGTAAATTTGGATCCGAGCCTGGGGGTTTGAGTGTGTGACATACTTAGATTTGAGTAATTTTTTACTTTTTTTTGAGACTGTCGTTTTAAGAGTATTTTAATGTGTAGGAATGAATACCTTTATTTGAAAGCATATCAGTGGGTCGCCTAGTTCCGAGTTTAACAAGTTTGGTGACTATGTTTACTGTAGATATACTTAAAATTATTTTTAATATTAAGCATTCGTCCTTTCCCATACTTTAAATAACAGAATTTTCTTACTGGTGGGCGTTGAATTATTTTCCGCACCTTAAGGGGGTGGTATCTTCAAAAAGGTTGTAAACCATTGACTTTGATATAGAAGACTATTTGGTACAACTATAGAATTATCTGGATGCTAGAGGACAGTGTTACGCTCTTCAATACTAAAAAAATTAATAAACTATTAAAATATCTCAACCAGGAGTGTTTATTTTAATTACTGTTAAATTTTTAAGTTTATTTGTAAAATGTCGCTAACTAAGTCTGTTTGGCAAAATTCGTGCCCGGTTAATCCTGAAGTACCGACTACTCTGAATTCAAAAGAACTATACTAGACAGCAACTTAAGTTGAACCTACTACGTCACTAACAAACAAAGTGGTTCCCATCGCGGTGTCTGAATTTCGAGTAAAACAAAGAATGTCAATTTTAAATATGATTATTTCGTTAAACCCATGAATAAATAATGTCTTTTTATCACAACTCACGTATCGAACTTCCTCCTATCAACCCAACAGGTTTAGTGTTTACTCACTTTCTCCTTCCGCGTATTAACGTATTAGGTTCAGGAAACGTTGCTGTAGTATAGTCTTAAAGTTATTATAAATTTTACAAACTCAAAACCCGTAAATTATGAATGATATTATTCATTTACCAAATATCGTTGTCCACTGGCTGAGAAACAGTGACGTATCCCATACCGTTATACCATGAAGAGTAGTCACTGGCAAGTTTCACTATATAGATTCATATTATCCGTCGGTTTGAGCGGAATTCTCAATATGTCAAATCTAAAGTTCATACAAAACTCGGTAGGTTGAAGTGTTGACACTGTTACCGACTGAGTCAATACCACTGTTTAATCTGCTTCTATTACAAGACGTCTGTCTTTGGGTGAAAATAGACGACTTCCATGCTCGTTTGTAGGTCGGGAATAGTACACTTACGGAACTTGAGGGATTATTATTGTGTTGTATTAAAAAATTATGAGATCGTTTTTTTTGTTTGGTATTGTCAACAGTCAAATCTTAACAAAGAACAATATCCTCTACATTTCCCAGAAGTGTTTTATAAAAACTTAAGTTTTTTTCTTATAGAAAGTTTGAATTTCAAACATTATCTGGATTCAAAAAAGAGCTAAAAACACTTTTAAGTTAGTAGCTACTTTCATTTTGTCTTTACAGCACAAAGAATGAGAAAACAAGACTAATTAGCTCCAATTCCAAATTAAATAAAAATTACAACGAATGGACATCGATTTCACAAATTCTATATGTCTTCATCCTGGGCTATATCTGCCTATAGGATATGGGTCATTTTCACCATACGCTTTCATTTCAGAATAAAAATTGTTTTTTTTTTCAAACTTCATAATTTCGTAATAATATTAATATAGGAGTTTTTATATATGTTTCAAGTACATGGAACAGCAGTTGGTCATACACTTTTGCCCATAGTTTAGTGTTTTAAAAAAATATCCCAAGTTATCAATTTGCACACTTCCGTACTTTACATATAAGGCAAAAACAAGACCTAAACTAAAATAGTTATGTGTATTATATCAAATACAATTATTTCTCTTTAAATGAAATATGCAAGACCTTTCTTTAATGAAATTAACGATAAATCAAGCGAGAAATGTCAAATCCTTCGTAAAAAGGGAAAGTTGTTGATACTACTTTCAAAATCAATGACATAATAGTAACGGGAGTTGACATTTTTAATAAAATGACAGAATAAAACATACATGCATGGTTGGAAACTGAAATATATATCCATATATCCTATTTATATCAATAAATAATTATATTTCCGGGGTTAAAATTTTCAAAAAAGTTTATTTAATATTAAAAATTACTCAAAAATTACCGTAACGGGAGTTGACATTAATAAAAATACGCTACCTTGACGACAGATAATTTCTTTGAAAACACGATAGTTTTCGAGCCGAAGAATAAAAACACGGTTTAAATTTATTCTAAAGTAAACAAACAATCGTTTGGAATGTGTTTCTACATTTTTAAAGCATAATTATTATTATAATTTTTAAAATTAATTCGCCTGCAACGGGAGTTGACATAAAGTGAGGGACAAAATATTTTATTGATTTGTAAAAATATTAAATTCAAAAAATTAATTTTTACGATTATAATAACCTTTTAATAGTTCATAATTTTGATATTTATCGTTTTTTCTTTCAAAAAGTCAAATTAAATAACAATAAAATAATTTCAATTTCGTGAAAATCGTTAGGGACAAGCGCTTTTGGCTATTTTCGTATTTTTAAATATCTTTATTTACATAATTTTAAAGCTTTTCTTATTAATTAAAAGCTAGAAATATTTCATTTAGTCTACTTTACCTAAATCAAAGTTAAAACAGAAATTTTAATAATGATTAATTGTTTAATTTTCATGTTTTACCTTCGGGACAGCAAATGGGGGCCGTTCAAATATTACGTAAGCACCTAAGGGGGGAGGGGGGGTTTGCTCTTTGCTTATTTTTGCTGACAAGGGGGGAGGGGGGATATGAGTGATGCTTACGTAAGATGGTGCATTTTCGAAAATCTCTTGTTTCTTGCATAAATAATTTCAAAATTCAACCAAAAATAAATGTAACAAAAAATTGAATTAGGAAATCTGACGTAAGCACTTTTTCTGGAGGTGGACCACCCTAACATTTTGAAATTGTAACCCCGAAAAGTAGTATTTCGACTCATTTTTGAACCCTTAGGGTTACACCCAATAAGTACAGCTCCTTGTACGAGTCACCTAATTTTCAAGGAAAAAACAGTACTTACTACACGGGATGTCAAAATTTCGGGGGTGGGGGTCCGGCAGTGTCTTACGTAATTATGGTGGGGGGGTTGAGGTATGCTTATCTTTGCTGACAAGGGGGGGAGGGGGGTTAAAATGACCAAAAAAGTGCTTACGTAATATTTGAACGGCCCCATGAAAGTAAATTTTGAAAATGACCCATATAGATACTTTCCCCTTAGAACTAAAAGGGTGTGTCAATCACTGAGTTATAAAACAAACTGGAGTGACAACCTACGATAGCATAACATGCAACGGAACGTGTCAACGCGGAAGGGTGTGTCAATCACTGAGTTATAAAACAAACTGGAGTGACAACCTACGATAGCATAACATGCAACGGAACGTGTCAACGCGGCAGGTAACAAGTTGCCCCGTTCGCTCAGCGAACGGGGCAAAACCTATTTCTCCATAGGCTAACATTGTGTGAGTTGAACTTTTGTGCTTTTAGGGGTTTTATTCAAGATATTTTTTACTTAAGGAGTCTTTTCCTACTAAATCAATGTTTCTCTACAACTTAGTAATTGACTAATTTAGTCTGTCTCCGATAGTTTTTAAAATAAAATTTATAACTCTTAAAATTTCCGCTAAAGGGCGTTGAAAAATGTTGCATCCGATAGGGCATTATCACTTTACTATACCTTGACCCCACTTTCATGACTATATCTATAGGGGTTCAAAAGTTTTAGGACACAAGGGGACAATAGGGGACACAACCGTCAAGGAAAACTTCGATAAGGTGTGATGCGGTTTCGGCACGCTCACTCGTTACTCCACTTCGTTTTATAGAGCTTAGTGGTATCAATTGAGTTATACTACGTTCACACATGAAAAGTTAATCTAGTTTAACTTTAGAGAGAAGTTAAGATAGCTTAACTTAATCTGTCTTTTTTTTAAGTGTTCACACTAAAACTATCTCAAACCATATGGTGCTAAGAATAACAAATGGCGGCCGTCCAAGAGCTCGTCTCTAACACTCCACTCCAAGCCTAAAACACTCCACTCCAAACTTTTTTACTTTGGACTTATACTTGCAGAATACCAATTTTTCTTCTTGTGTTGTGCAGTTTGTTTATCTAAATATATTTAATTTCGAAAATATATTTAATTTAATAACGATTGTGCCAATGTTATATCAAAGAAAAAAAGATTAGTTGTTGGTAGTAGTTTTTTTTCTTTTTAGTAGATGACATCACGGTAACTTAAACTAGTTTAAAGACTTAAGAGAGTTTGGGGAACTATCTTAAAGTTAAGAGAGTTTATCTTCTCTAAACTAGTTTAAATCTAAGACAGTTCGTTCACACATACTTTTCTTAAACTAGATTAGCACTTAAGTTAGTTTAACTTTTTATGTGTAAACGTAGTATTACTGAGTTTATTTGTTTAAATGAAGCGTTTGCTATCAAAACCAGCTCATTCCATTTTCGGAAATTTTACAGGAGAGACAAAAAACTTCTCGCGTCCACAATTATAAAGCTAAATTTCTTTTTTAAATTATTATCTGTAGGTAATACCGCCTAGAAATTGATTAGTGTTTCATTTTCATTCCGGGTGCATTACCTTGGGCGTAATTACAATAAATTAATAATGTAATTAATGATGTAATTTTAAATAAATGACATCCACTTAACTCTTTCAAATGATCTGAAATTTCACAGTTGAGATCATAGTTTTCACCTTTTCATCTAATTTTGGGTTGGAATGAGCTGGATTGCAGCTATATCCCTTCGTCAGGTTATGAAAGACCCTCTAAACTTTCAAAATATGCAAAAAAGTGGATTTCAGAAAAGTATGGAATGAGCTGGTTTTGATAGCAAATTCCTCAAATCTTGAAGGCTCACTCACACAGTTTCACTTTTCATCTTGAGTGATTCCCTCGCTAGTTTGCAAAGAAAAGTGTTGGAGTAATGAGTGAAACGCAAATTAACTCTTTTCACTTTGGATGATTCTTCCAAAATGAAGAGAAAAAAGTGAAATGATGCTTTCAATTTGATATGAAACTATTTGTTTCAAGAATAACGATCCAATCTTTCAATTCTTAGTATACCAGAAATACCCAGTAGGGTTAGGATTTTTTTCAGATTTAAAAGCCTGTGGTGGTAAATTATGAGTATTGGTGGTCCATAACTCTTGAATATAACTTTTATTTTTGAAAACAGTGAAAAAAGCTTGCGCGCCTATCGAGATGTTGTATAGAACTGAAGCACTGAAGGGCGGTTAATAAAATTTTATTTGAAGCGAAATGCAATACATAGTAAATCATAAAAGTGGTTTATATGTCTAAATTAGAATTTTTAAAATTGCTGTTTAGGAATTTTTCACTTTTACGTATGTTTCGAAGTTCTTCCAATAGCTTAGCAGCTCGCTCGGATTCCATACTAGATCAAGGTACAGTACTGGAAAAAAAAATCGACTCAGACCCTATATCTCCGGAACGGCTTGTGATATAAAGACAAATAAGGTATCATTTTTCATGATTTGAAGTATTCTATATACAGAAAATTTTTCAAGTTCTTAGGGGGTCGTCTTCATATTAAACGAAGTACCAACTTTCGTTTTTCCTATGGGCGACCTCAAAGATTAATCCAGATTCTGAAAGAGCACCCTCTAAAACCCCCCAAAACCAGTTTTCATGTCATTTGGTCCCCAAATGAAGCCAGGAGTGGGGGTTGAAGTTCGTTGAATTTACGTTGAAATCTCGTTTTTCATAGATTTTGATCCTTACAACCATTAACCCCACGCACACTGTAGGAAATTTCAATTAGAAAAATTTGCGCCAATCTCATATCGCCAAAGACATACAACTTATGAAAATTACAGTAACCTTACGGTAACCATAATCTACTAACTGAAATCAACACATTTATTGTTTAAACCTTGATGTTGAACGTAGCCGTGTGGCCTAACGGCTAGTGTGCCTGGTCGCAAATCTTTAGAGCCAAGTTCGAACCGCGTAGCTTCCGTGTTCTTGTTTTGCTTTTGGAAGTTTGTGTATGCCTCGAACTTAAACTACCGATAGAGTTAGAATTAATAAGTTCTTATTTTTTACTCTATTAATTTCAGTAAAAGGAAAATTAACCTATTGTTTTGTGCATGTAATATTTTTTATTTGTTTTTCAATTTTGATGATATTTTTAAATAAAAGTTTACAAATTAAAAATCTTTAAAATACAATTTTTTCAGATGAAAAAATTTTGAAACAATACTTAACACTTACTTTTGAAACAATACTTAATTATTCGACTAAAAATTTCACCTGCATTAAATTTGAAATGTTTTTGAATTACGCGAATAAAGTTTCAAAAAAGAATATTCGATATAAAGATTCGAATTCATGACAGATTTCATGCTGATATTTGTGGTTTTAAATATAAATCTAAGGTCAAGAAAAGTCGTCGCTTAATGAGGACGGTCTCTTCTTACATGCATTGTTTATTAAAAGAAATTCAACGTTTTATCTTTGATATTAAATGTTATCAAGACATGAATTTATTTAACCATGACACAAATATCATCGTGTTGCTGAATTTTGGATCATATATCTTTCCCATATGATGCACCCCAGGGTTAACACCATCTCTTTGCCTATAAGGGAAGGTACCCATACTACGTGACCCATTTAGGGGAGGGAGGGGGTCTTCAAATTACCACGCTCGGTCACAGGGGGGAGGGGGGGCTTAAGGGTTCGTCCCGTAGTCAATTTCTTCTAGTCAATACGACAAAATTAAGCCAAATTAATTATTGAAATTTGCCAACTTAAGACCAATAAGGCAAAATTAATTATTAAAATTAGACAAATTCAGCAAAATTAATTTTTTCAACTTTCTGTTTGCAAAAAACGATGTCAAACCGTATTAATGAATTACTACGTGAAAACTAGAGGGGGAGGGGGTCTTGGCATATACTACGGATGGTCACCAAGGGGGGAGGAGGGTAAAAATGGGTCATGTAGTATGGGTACGTTCCCCAACTGGCACATCCAAGGGTTGCACCAGCCGCCTACCCCTACAGTAGTTTTCAGGGGTAAGGCAAGCAGCGTATTAAATCTACCCTACGCAGCCAGAGGGCTCAATGATTGGAATGAAAGTTGACTTACATAATTAACTAATAATAAATAAAATAGTGGTGACTACAAAATAAAAAATTAACACTATAATAAAAATTTAGCTACCACTTTTTAATTTAATGTTATTTTTTATACGTATAGTCAAAGTCATTCATTTCTTACATTCAACCTGGAATTGGGAAAACAGTAGATCCATCCGCTAGTGTCACCAAATATATGGATGATATCGTTGGTTCTTACCGGTATCGGATTTGGAAACTAATTGTGAAAACGTTAAACTAGTTTAATTGGGATAGATGAGGTGAAATAGGGACTTGAACAGGTTGAGTTTGAAAAATTTAACATTGATTAATATGCTGATTTTAATTGAGGCTCAAGAAAAATCAGCATGCCAATTAACGTTCAAATTTAAAAACACAAACAGAAAAAAATATCCAACCCCTAAAATAAAACTCCAATATCCCTTTCCAATCACCCCCCCCCCATATTTTCGGCAGTAAAAAAACGTTCCCAACTCCCCTCCCCCCTAAAAAATATTCTCTCTCTCTCTCTCACTCACTCACTCACTTTATGGTAATTATTAAAAACTTTACAAAGATGAATAAAATAAACTTTTTGCCTTTGATGTGATGATGCATTTTTCATTTTTTCCTTAAAACCCCAATTGTTTAAAATATCAAGAATAAGCTCTAAATCGTCGATATGATTAAAGTTAATTAATTTTAATTCATCAAGTTTATTAACTTTCAAATTTAATGATTGACTAGTCATTATGTTTCATATTTATATTTTGGTATCTTATTCATCAAGCACATAGGGTCAGAAACTTCAATGTTTATCCTTAAAAATTAATAAACTCTGTATCCAACCTAATGAAACATAACTCGTAATTAATTACTAAAAAAATGACTGCAGAATCATTAAAATCAGTATTTGAAATTTTTTCTACTCCTATATGTATAAGCAAATTTTAAACTTTGTAATTGCCTTAATTTTTCAAGATAAGTTAGTTTTTGTAAGTGGAAATTGAAAATTATTAGAAACATCGATTAAATGCTAAAAATACATCAAAAAATCAATCTAACTATCGGTATTTAAGTATTTTTATAAGAATTTTTGAGCCGCAAAAGCCTGATTTATTGTTTCATTAATTAGTTAAATTTCTAGTTCTTATCAACAAAACCACTTTCATAATTTAGCGTGATTATTTAATATCTTTATTTAAATTTGTATTCCCTTTTTCCAGAATTAAAAAAATGTTAATTTTAAATAACTCTCAATTAATTATTATTATTTGTAAACGAACGGCAATAAAAATTGTATAAATTTGTTTTAAAGGCTTTAGATTTTAAAAAAAGTATTCAACATCTATTCATCTTTGTGTTTGCCTGTATCCCTATAGGTTAACCTTGAACAATGAGACATGCGGAATTGCGGGGCAGAACCTGCAACCTAGTGATCACGAGCTTGTTACTCTACCAAGTGGGCTACCACTTAAGGGTATTCTAATTGGAAGACAAAATTGCGCCAACATATAGATAAATAGCCAAATCTGCTTTAACTTTTGTAGGAATTGTGCCAAAACACAGATAAGTAGCCAAATCTGTTCTAACTTTACTAGAGAATTTTAAACAATTGTCGCCAATCTTTCCTCTTTGAAGTTAAATTACCAAAGTTTTCAAACCCCCTTCCTGGCTTTGTTTGACCCCCAAAAAACACGAAACTTGGTTTTTGGGGGTTTTAGAGGGAGCTCTTTCAGAATCTGGAAAAATCTTTGATGTCGCCCATAGGAAAAACGAAAGTTGGTGCTTCGTTTAATATGAAGACGACCCCCTAAGAACTTGAAAAATTTTCTGTATATAGAATACTTCAAATCATGAAAAATGATACCTTATTTGTCTTTATATCACAAGCCGTTCCGGAGATATAGGGTCTGAGTCGATTTTTTTTTCCAGTACTGTACAGTCGGCTGCAAAAAAATCGAAACAGAGACGATTGTGAGCGATTGGTTGGGGTTAGAAGGATACTGTAAACGCCAATTTTCATGATTTAATGTCCTCTTTAAGAAATGGTACAGTTTAAGTCCTTAAGGGGCCGTCTACATATTAAAAGAAGCACTTTCGTTTTTCCTATGGTTGACGTCAAATATTATTCCCGATTCTGAAAGAGCACCCCCTAAAACCCCCAAAAACCAAGTTTCGTGTCGTTTGGCCCACAAACAAAGGCAGGAGAGGGGTTTTAAGTTCGTCGAATTTACGTTGAAATTTCGTTTCAATCCTTACAACCACTAACCCCGCTCACACTGTAGGAAATTTCAATTAGAAAAATTCTTAGGAAAGTTAAAGCAGATTTGGCTATTTATCTCTATTTTGGCACAATTATTACGAAAGTTTAAACAGATTTGGCTATTTATCAATATTTTGGCGTAATTTTGTCTTCCAATTAGGATGCCCTAAAGTAGTAGCCTAGTTAGTACAGTAACAAGCTCGTGATCGCTAGGTTGCAGGTTCTGTCCCCGCAATTCTGCATGTCTCATTTGTTCAAGGTTAAACTATAGGGATACATGCAAACACAAAGATGAATAGATGTTGAATATTTTTTTTTAATCTAAAGCCTCTTAAACAAATTTATACAATTTTTATTGCCGTTTGTTATAATAGTTAATTGAGAGTTATTAATTACAAATAACAATTTTTTACTTCCTGAAAAAAGGAAATAAACCTCGTTTCACGCTAAATTATGAAAGTGGTTTGATGTAAAAGAGCTAGAAAAATTTAGCTAATTAATAAAACAGTAATTCATGTTTTTACATCTCAAAAATTCCAGTAAAATATTTTAATACAAATAGTTTGATTGATGTTTTGAGGTATATTTTAATATTCATATTTAAAGAATGTTTCCAATAGAAATTTACACTGAAAAAACCTACATTATCTCTAAAAATTAAAGTAATTAAAAAATTTTAAATTTGCTTATACATACAGGGATAGAAAAATTTCAGAATTTTCTTTAAAATATTGATTATAATGATTCTATACAGTCATATTTTTAATAATTAATTGGGAGTTATGTTTCATTACATTGGATATAGAGTTCTTATAATATTTAAGGTAAAACTTTGAAGTTTCTGAACGTTGTGTGCTTGATGAATAAAATACCAATACAGTAAATATTAAATCTGTTGACAAGTCAAACATTAAACTTCAAAATTAATAAATTTGATGATTTAAAATTAATTAACTTTAATCATACTGATGATTTGACGATTCTTGATATTTTAAAGAAATTGGAGTTTAAGGGGAAAAATTCATAATCGTGTGGTCTTTGATAAATTTTCAAAAATTATATTTTATTCTTTTTGAAGTTTTTAATAATTTCCATAAAGAAAAGAGCAAGAATATGTCTTTATAAATCATGGGTGAGTTTTTTTTGGAGGGGGAGAGAATCGAAAACATTTTTACTGCCAAAATTTCGGGAAAAATTGAAAGGGGTATTATATAGTTTTATTTTAGGGGTTATATATTTTTGTTTTTTAAACAGTTTGTGTTTTAAAACATTCAAACACAAACTGCAGAAGTCCCTATTTCCATTTAAACCCATTCACCCCAATCAAACAGTTTTAAAATACCCTAAATTAGTTTTTAAATTCGATGCCAGTAGGAATTTAGGATCCATTTATCTTTGATACCACATGCAAGGTGGATCTGCTGCGCTCCCGATTTCAGGCTGAAGGCAAGGATTTATTCACAATAGCTATAAGAAATAATATTAAATTTAAAGTGGTAGCTAAATTTTTAAAGTAGTGTTAATATTTTCTTTTGTAGTCACCACTATTTTTTGTATTATTAGTTAATTATGTCGGTCTACTTTCATTCGGAGCATTAACGCACTGGTTGCGTAGGGTACTTCTTAAATACTCTCTCCTATAGCCCTGAAAACTACTATAGGGGTAGGCGGCTGGTGAAACCCTTGTATGGTCCTGTGATAAGTAAAAATATGGTGGTAGTCCAAGGGGAGGGACGAAATGACGTTTGACGTTGACGTACCTACGGAATATGTGAAAGGTATGATACCGAATTCAGCAATATGTTAATATTTGTATTAAATTTAGACCTTGATTACATTTAATATCAAAGATAAACCAAAACATTGAATTCCTTTTAATAGATAATGCATGTAAGATAAGACCGTCATTATTAGGTAGCGTGACTTTTTTTAAAATTATATTTATATTTAAAGCAAAATTCCTTTGTGAAATCTATGTAACGAACGAATCTGTATAGTATACTCTTTTTTTATTTGAAATTTTATTCATACCTATAATTCAAAAATATTTCAAATGTAATGCAGGCGAAATTTTTAGTAGAATATTGTAAAGTAGTTTTCTAATCTTTACATCTGAAAAAATTGTAATTGTTTGTAAAGTTATTCAATTTATTAAATTACTTTACGAAGGTAACTAAATTTTTAATTAAAAAATATTGCATGCTCACAAAAATAGGTTGATTTTTCCTTTTACAGAAATAGAGAGAGTAAAAAAATAAGAACATTAATTTTAACTTTATTAGAAGATTAAATTCAAGGCATCTTCAAACTTCTAAAAGCAAATAAAGCTTACGGCAGGTATGCGATTCGAACTTGATTTTATATCTTAGCGACCTGGCACACTAACCGTTATGCCACACGGCTACATTCAGCAAGGTTTTAATAATAAATATGTCTAACGATTTTTATGGTTACCGTAAGGTTACCGTAATTTTCATAAGCTGTAGGTCTTTGGCGGAAAGAGATTGGCGCAAATTTTTCTAGTTGAAATTTCCTTCAGTGTGCACGGGGTTAATGGTTGTAAGGATCAAAATCTTTGAAAAACGAGATTTCAACGTAAATTCGACGAATTTCAACCCCCACTCCAAGCTTTGTTTGTGGGCCAAACGACACGAAACTTGGTTTTGGGGGGTTTTAGGGGGTGCTCTTTCAGAATCGGGAATAATATTTGATGTCACCCATAGGAAAAACGAAAGTTGGTGCTTCTTTTAATATGTAGACGGTTCCTTAAGGACTAAAACTATAGCGTTTTTTAAAGAGGACATTAAATCATGAAAATTGGCGCTTACAGTATCCTTCTAACCCCAACCAATCGCTCACAATCGTCTCTGTTTCGATTTTTTTGCAGCCGACTACAATACTGGAAAAAAAATCGACTCAGACCCTATATCTCCGGAACGGCTTGTGATATAAAGACAAATAAGGTATCATTTTTCATGACTTGAAGTATTCTATATACAAATTTTTCAAGTTCTTAGGGGGTCGTCTTCATATTAAACGAAGCACCAACTTTCGTTTTTCCTATGGGCGACATCAAAGATTTTTCCAGATTCTGAAAGAGCACCCTCTAAAACCCCCCAAAACCAAGTTTCGTGTTGTTTGGGGGTCAAACAAAGCCAGGAAAGGGGTTTGAAAACTTTGGTAATTTAACTTCAAAGAGGAAAGATTGGCGACAATTGTTTAAAATTCTCTAGTAAAGTTAGAACAGATTTGGCTACTTATCTGTGTTTTGGCACAATTCCTACAAAAGTTAAAGCAGATATGGCTATTTATCTATATTTTGGCGCAATTTCGTCTTCCAATTAGAATACCCTAAAGTGGTAGCCCACTTGGTATAGTAACAAGCTCGTGATCGCTAGGTTGCAGGTTCTGCCCCACAATTCCGCATGTCTCATTGTTCAAGGTTAACCTATAGGGATACAGGCAAACACAAAGATGAATAGATGTTGAATACTTTTTTTCAAATCTAAAGCCTTTAAAACAAATTTATGCAATTTTTATTGCTGTTTGTTTACAAATAATAATAATAATTAAATGAGAGTTGTTTAAAAATAACATTTTTTTAATTCTGGAAAAAAGGGAATAAAAATTTAAATAAAGGTATTAAATAATCACACTAAATTATGAAAGTGGTTTAGTTGATAAGAGCTAGAAATTTAACTAATTAATGAAACAATAAATCAGGCTTTTGCTGCTCAAAAATTCCTATAAAATTACTTAAATATAGATAGTTTGATTGATTTTTTGAGGTATTTTTAGCATTAATATTTAATCGATGTTTCTAATAATTTTCAATTTCCACTTACGAAAACTAACTTATCTTGAAAAATTAAAGCAATTACAAAGTTTAAAATTTGCTTATACATATAGGAGTAGAAAAATTTTCAAATACTGATTTTAATGATTCTGCAGTCATTTTTTTAATAATTAATTACGAGTTATGTTTCATTAGGTTGGATACAGAGTTTATTAATTTTTAAGGATAAACACTGAAGTTTCTGAACCTATGTGCTTGATGAATAAGATACCAAAATATAAATATGAAACATGTTGACTAGTCAATCATTAAATTTCAAAGTTAATAAACTTGATGAATTAAGATTAATTAACTTTAATCATATCGACGATTTGAAGCTTCTTGATATTTTAAACAATTGGGGTCTTAAGGAAAAAATGAAAAATGCATCATCGTGTGGCCATTGATTAATTTTCAAAAAGTTTATTTTATTCTTTTTAAAGTTTTTTACTGTTTTTTTCTTTTTAAAGAAGGTTTTTTACTGCCTAAAATTTGGGGGGGGTGATTGGAAAGGGATATTGGAGTTTTATTTTAGGGGTTAGATATTTTTTTCTGTTTGTGTTTTTAAATTTTAACGTTAATTGGCATTCTGATTTTTCTTGAGCCTCAATTAAAATCAGCATATTAATTAATGTTAAATTTTTCAAACTCAACCTGTTCAGTCCCTATTTCTATTTAACCTCATCTATCCAACTTAAACTAGTTTAACGTTTTCAAAATTAGTTTCTAAATCCGATACCGGTAAGAACCAACGATATCATCCACATATTTGGAGACAATTGTGGATGGATCTACTGTTCTCCCAATTCCAGGTTGAATGCAAGAAATGTGATTGACTTTGACTATACCTATAAAAAATAACATTAAATTAAAAAGTAGTAGCTAAATTGTTATTATAGTGTTAATCTTTTATTTTGTAGTCACCACAATTTTATTTATTATTAGTTAATTATGTAAGTCAACTTTTGTTCTAAGCATTGAGCCCTCTGGCTGCGTAGGGTAGATATCATATGCTGCTTCCCTTACCCCTGAAAACTACTGTAGGGGTAGGCGGCTATAGGCAAAGAGATGGTGTTAACCCTGGGGTGCATCATATGGGAAAGATGTGTGATCCAAAATTCAGCAACACGATATTTGTGTCATGGTTAAATTAATTCATGTCTTGATAACATTTAAAATCAAAGATAAAACGTTGAATTTCTTTTAATAAACAATGCATGTAAGAAGAGACCGTCCTTATTTAGCGACGACTTTCTTGACCTGAGATTTATATTTAAAACCACAAATATCTGCATGAAATCTGTCATGAATTAGAATCTTTATATCGAATACTCTTTTTTGAAACTTTATTCGCGTAATTCAAAAACATTTCAAATTTAATGCAGGTGAAATTTTTATTCGAATAATTAAGTATTGTTTCAAAAGTAAGTGTTAATTATTGTTTCAAAATTTTTTCATCTGAAAAAATTGTATTTTAAAGATTTTTAATTTGTAAACTTTTATTTAAAAATATCATCAAAATTTAAAAACAAATAAAAAATATTACATGCACAAAAAATTAGGTTAATTTTCCTTTTACTGAAATTAATAGAGTAAAAAATAAGAACTTATTAATTCTAACTCTATCGGGAGTTTAAGTTCGAGGCATACACAGACTTCCAAAAGCAAAACAAGAACACGGAAGCTATGCGGTTCGAACTTGGCTCCAGAGATTTGCGACCAGGCACACTAGCCGTTAGGCCCACACGGCTACGTTCAACATCAAGGTTTAAACAATAAATGTGTTGATTTCAGTTAGTAGATTATGGTTACCGTAAGGTTACTGTAATTTTCATAAGTTGTATGTCTTTGGCGGTATGAGATTGGCGCAAATTTTTCTAATTGAAATTTCCTACAGTGTGCGTGGGGTTAATGGTTGTAAGGATCAAAATCTATGAAAAACGAGATTTCAACGTAAATTCAACGAACTTCAACCCCCGCTCCTGGCTTCATTTGGGGACCAAATGACATGAAAACTGGTTTTGGGGGGTTTTAGAGGGTGCTCTTTCAGAATCTGGATTAATCTTTGATGTCGCCCATAGGAAAAACGAAAGTTGGTGCTTCGTTTAATATGAAGACGACCCCCTAAGAACTTGAAAAATTTTCTGTATATAGAATACTTTAAATCATGAAAAATGACACCTTATTTGTCTTTATATCACAAGCCGTTCCGGAGATATAGGGTCTGACATGAGTCGATTTTTTTTCCAGTACTGTACATTAGGGTGTCCCAAAAAAACGCGACTTTTGAAATTCTCAACTCTCACCCACTAAAAATGTTCTTTATTAGAACATAAGACACTGTGATTTTTTTTTTAAAATTTTTGAAAAATATTTAGAGGTCGCTCAAAGCCATTGAATTTTCAAAAAATGGCCCAAAAAGGGTAAAATTTAACATTTTCCATAATTATTTAAAAAAGTTATATGAAGGTTCAGAGGCCGTTATTTACATTTATTGGAGCCCTTTATATTGTTTTAAACAAATTCTGTATTTATTATCTGGGTAGGAAATAAAACGCATTAGCATTAAAATCAAGAAATATTCGATATTTTTCGATATTTTTACCTTATGCATTTTTACACACAAAATATAACAACTTTAACCAATTGGTATTTAAAGTAAATAAGGAAGATTTTTTAAACAATTAACAATATTTATTAACACATTTTTTTAAATATTGCATATTTTTTAAAATTAAATTACATATCAAAAAGATTTTTTCGATTGCACTTTGTGTAGGTTTTTCTATGCGAATCTACGATTTGCAACAAAAACTGCTTCTGCTCTTCATCTTTTGTTGCACAATTAAAATCTTGAATCAACCCGGGAGGACGCGCGCTACTTTCTGTTACACGGGAACGCGCGCGGGGTCTCTCAGACCCCACAAACCGTTTTCCGTTCTAAACGTTCAGTGCATGCAAAATTTTTATCACTGATAGTTTAAATTATAATTTAATTGTTCAATGTGCATTATTAGTTGACTGATTCTTATTAAGATATTATATAAGACTAGGAAAACAGGAAATGCTATGGAATGTGAGCGGAGCTAACGAATTTCTTTGGCTAAACTAAACCGATGTTTATTTTCTAAAATCCTTTACTTTCTAATTTCTTTTTTTGCAAGAAAAATTATGGATTATAGTTACTTCTTCCTTACTTTTGGAAACCTCTTTGGCTATTTAACTCGCACCAATCCTCACAGTTTTGGAAGCATTTTCCTTAAAAACAACAACCTAACTCGGAAAATAACATACCTAATTCATTTAAACTTCATGAGGTGATAGGTGGAAACCTTTTAGGCAGCTACACGGAGCTACATATATTTTTTCATTAAAAATTAGAGTTTTTATGAAGGTTTATTTAAGCGTTGGGGTCTCGCAGACCCCGCGCGCGTCCTCGCGGGTTAAGGCAACAGCCTGTTCAGCCACATCATTTACGCAAACTAAGTTTTTTGCGAATAATGCAGCCTCTTTATAAGATGGAGTATCAGACCAATCTTTCACAGGCACATTGAAAAAAAGTATCTTCAATTTTCACTGTTTCGAAAAAGCTATGCGAAATGCATAAATCCTCCAATTTGAGAGGAAGTACTTCTAATAGACGTGAACTTCTTTCATTCTATCTCATAAAATTGCTGCTGTCTTAGATAAAAGTAGCACTACTAGCATTAGAAGGTCAACAATTAAATTGGCATCTGTAATTTATAAAGAAGGTTGTTCTTCCTCTACCACGACTTCTGAACCAAAGGTAAAATCCATAGTACTTTCCAAAAGTACTGTTCACCGGGAACGCCACCGTCTTCGTCATGAATTGGCTGAGCAATTAAAAACAGAGTTTGAAGCATCAAAGTCAGTTGTTCATTGGGATTGGGCCAACGCCAAACTAAACCACCATGAACTTGAGGCGACACCGCCAAAAGAGCGCTCAAGCGCCAGAAGAAAGACTTTTGGCGAGCGCAACACCAGCGCCGCGAAGCAACCTTGCCCGGGCAGCTCTCGCCGGGCAGAACGACATTCCTCAACGAACGACGGACACTCTGCGCGCTCTGTTATTTCTCTCGTCCTCGTATCGCGGCTAAGCCTAAACGCCACGCGCGTTATTGTTATGTTTTTAATAAATAGTTCATAAAAAGCAATTAGCCTAGGTTTCATTTATTAAGTAGATGGTGTAGTACTAAAATCTTATAAGCAGTAATCCAGAGCACCATCTCAAACTGAAAAGGCGACCAGTACCCATAATAGCAGCATCAGATGGTTTGAAAGATTTTGTATCTTATCTCTCATCAGCTGGAAATTAATAAAAAATTACCTAGGGATGACTATAGAGAACTTTTACATCTCGCATTCTTAATGATTGGATCAGACACTCAAATTGCAATACGAAAACCAGGGGCTCTTCACCGAGCTCGGTGGATGGCTAAAGCCATATATTCGATGAAGATAGAATTATTATGAGACGGGAACGAAACAGATACTGGGATTCTGGTAGTTTGGGTTAAAAAGACTGGACCAACCTTGCTGGGCTTATGCCTGTAGTTGGTCAACTTAATTTGTATTTGTATTTGTATTTGTATTAAAAATATCATTATCTGCTGAGGAGCTTCAAAGTGTAAAGTGATTTAAAAGGTTTGTTGTGTGTGTACCTTGAGTCTTGGTTTACATGCCGGTCTCCTGTTAATGCTCCTTTAATGACATTTTAAATGACATTTTTCTTATTCAAAGGTTGCAAGAATATGATGATGAAGAAGTAAGCAATAAGGGATTAAAAATGATGTAACGTCATTCGTGGTATTTAAGTGGCGAACTTTCAACTCTTGTCTTGTTTTCAGATCTTGTTTCCGAAGCTCAAAAAGTAAAACTAGTCATGAACATGAGAAAAGAAAGAAGTTCACGTCTACTAGAAGTACTTCCTCTCAAATTGGAGGATTTATGTATTTCGCATAGCTTGTTTGAAACAGTAAAAATTGAAAATACTTTTTTCAATGTGCCTGTGAAAGATTGGTCTGATACTCCATCTTATAAAGAGGCTGCATTATTCGCAAAAAACTTGGTTTGCGTAAATGATGTGGCTGAACAGGCTGTTGCCTTATTAATTCAAGATTTTAATTGTGCAACAAAAGATGAAGAGCAGAAGCAGTTTTTGTTGCAAATCGTAGATTCGCATAGAAAAACCTACACAAAGTGCAATCGAAAAAATCTTTTTGATATGTAATTTAATTTTAAAAATATGCAATATTTAAAAAAATGTGTTAATAAATATTCATAATTGTTTAAAAAAATCTTCCTTATTTATTTTAAATACCAATTGGTTAATTTTTTTATATTTTGTGTGTAAAAATGCATAAGGTAAAAATATCGAAAAATATCGAATATTTCTTGATTTTAATGCTAATGCGTTTTATTTCCTACCCAGATAATAAATACAGAATTTGTTTAAAACAACATAAAGGGCTCCAATAAATGTAAATAAAGGCCTCTGAACCTTCATATAAATGTTTTTAAAGATTATGGAAAATGTTAAATTTTACCCTTTTTGGGCCATTTTTTGTAAATTCAATGGCTTTGAGCGACCTCTAAATATTTTTCAAAAATTTAAAAAAAAATCACAGTGTCTTATGTTCCCATAAAGAACATTTTTAGGGGGTGAGAGTTGAGAATTTCAAAAGTCGCGTTTTTTTGGGACACCCTACTGTACATCAATGGCCTGATCGATCCTAATTTCAAAGGCATTTTAAGGCTCGAGAGCACTTAAGTTAGGTGAGCATATGATTGAGTAGGTATTATTGCTGTATTAGAAAGCGAAATGATGTTGGGCGCGCAAGGTTATTTCTCAATACAAAGAAATTAATGCCATAAAGTTAACATATAGACCAAAGTTCATCGAATGCAAATTCATGCTTTTAAATATTTCAAAAAAAGTATCAGAATCATAACCCTAATACCCAATTTTAAAATTAAACAATAGTCACCACTCAAATAGTACTTATTATAATCTCTCTATTCTAAAAAAAAGTTTTTGGTGAACAGTTTCCAGGGAAAGGCATTTTAATTACTGATCCGTATAACACATATTTGATATCAAACTGTCCGGATTCTTTTGAGGATGTGCAAAGTGCCTTTAGAATTTCTAAAAAAAATCTCAATTTTAAAATATTTCCATTTTTTTAGATTACGGATAAGGTTGCAGTTATAAAGCAAGAAACTATGAATTTCAAAAAAAAATTTGAAAACATATTTCACTGGTTTTTAATATTCAAATAAATTAAATAATCATCTTTCTATTTATAACACGAATTAAAAAAATGTATTTTGGGTTATTTTTAACAATATTTATATTTCTGTTGTTTAAACGGTTTTAATTATATTTAAAACTTATGTATAAATAATTTATCTTTTTTTTTTTAAATAAAAAATTAATATTTTTACATTTATCTTTGTCGTTGTGGCAACCTAATCATTACCATATTTACAACAAAATATAAACTCGCTTTCGGAAATTTTGAACTTTTGCATTTATTTTTTACAATTATTATTATTTTTATATTCTTTTGCAAGTATGTTTTTTAAGGTAGTAAAATGTGACACCTTATTTCATAATGCCAAAACGCAAACAACTAGATAACACGGGGGACTGTTTTAGAAATTAAGATAAAAATCGAAAAGGTTTGAAGTCTAAACATTCGTGTCATTGCTATGAAACTGACACAACTTCGACGTTTGTTTGTTCTCATGAAGATAAAATTCTAAATTTTCGTGATGTTTACGGTAATTACTACATTTTTCACAGCCAATCGATGAAAATAGTTACAAATTTTAAGCACGTTAAATTTATTCCTGAGATGTTTCAGTTCTTCTTAATGGATCTGTGAAAAAAACATTACCTTGGGGAAATGGTAAAGGAATGTTACATTGCTCTGTTGTTAATTGTCTTGGAATTATAAGGTGACCCGCCAATTCATGTTACCATATAGGAACTGTTAAAATTCCGCTACTGAATGTATATCCACCATTTTCGAAAGAATACCCCGGAGAAGTACTAACCCTGTTTTAAGAATGTTTTATAAAGTGAGATAGTGCTGTGAGCAGGGTTTTGTGAGGAATTGCGAAGCGGTTCAAACGTGTCTGCGTCAGCAGTTAACGGGGGTTGGCGAGCGTAGCGAGCAGGGGGCGGTAGCTCCCTAGTATTATAAAAAAAGTACTGTATATAAGAGCAAAAAAATCATGAGATATTTCTTTGCAATTAAGGCTAGACGCGCACTGATACTTTCGTCGCGGTGACTTGTCGCAGAAACAATAGAGCATTTTTAATGACTTGACTCGGACATAGCAACAGATTGTTTTACCTACAGCAGTTAACAGTTAAAAGAAACTAACTGATCATTGAATGCTTCTATTGGTGCATTTGCAATCACTTGACAGCAACAGATACCGTCTCCCCTAGCAACAGGCTGTTTTACCGACAGCAAGGAAGAAAATACATGGTCGTGACGTCACAAAACACTCTATTGGCGTTGACTAATAAACGCTTTTTGTTCTCAACGTGTGCCCAGAAAGATAAAAGGAAAATGAATAATCTACTTAAAAAAAGTTTACGGGAGATTTTTTTAACTCTGCGGTGAGCTTTGTCACCACTTAAAAAATCATAATAATTTAATTATATATAAAACGGGATTCATTAACGTGGTCGGCTGAATACATTTGATTGGCTTCTTTTTAAAGGTGTTTTCAAATTAAACGCCTCAGTATAACAATACAAGTCAAACATTCTCTTTAAAACATTATTTAAATTTTGAACTGACTGAGTGAACTTGAACTTGAGTGAATTTTGAACTTATGGAGCTGGCTATAAAATAATCGCGATAATAATGGTCGAGTCGTCACCTGAAAACACTCTAAGGCAATCAGCCAAGAATCTCGTCGCCTAGTTCGCGCACCTAGCTTCTTTTGCTAAGTCCACACTGACAGTTTTGTTACCAGTCGCCGTGTTTTGTATCAGTGTGCGCCTAGCCTTAGTGTCATTTTTTTAGATCATTTGTATATTTTCATATAATTTTGTATATTACTTATATCAAACTTGATTAAATTTGATTCGGAGCCTCTTTATATAAAAGTGTAATGAAAATTTTCTTCTGATCTCCACTCTTTTTCTATTCCCTATTTTCATTCTCATTTCTTTTCTCTATCCAAGATGAAAATTTCAGAACTGTGTAAAAAGTGTTCAAAATTGATCGAGTCTTTCTTTTCTCTATTTATTCTCTATTCTAGAGGAACACTGAAATCAACCATCCAAGTCATTTGAATAACACCAGCTCTAAATTGAATGGAGAATTGCAGCATCTCTTAAAATTCTAAATATTCAATTTTAATTTAAAATTCTCGCCTGATTCCAAAAATAAGCTTGTCTTTTCTCACAAACTTTTTTTAAGGTAATTATGACATATTTTAATACACAAAGCTCATAAAAATGTGACGTCTCATGTGTCTCTTGGAAATGTGGGAAACGCCGTTTTCATCGAAACACTAGGCTGCAAAAGAACTAGAGCTCAGTCTTTCAAAAGCGGGATGATAACAACAAGCGGGAGCAAGGCACATTTAAACGTCACAAGCTGTTTCAGCTCACCCAGAATATAAGCTATTTTTAATTGTAAATAACTTGAAATTTAGAGCTTTAAAAGGTAAATTAAAATGTTTTTGGAGGTTTTAAGCCATTCTGAACACATTAAGATTGAAAAAAATTTTACTGCAATTATCCATTATCCATTAGTTTAAAAAGGGAACACGTTTAAAGATTGCAAGTTGACTTTCCGTGTTGAAAAATCTCCAGGCTGTACTCTACACATATGTGGAAAAAGATAAAAATAACTGCCCCTATAGGCAGATATAGGGGAGAGTGGGGCAGGTTTCAACAGTTTCGTTTTCGATTAAAATCGTTTTCTCGTTAGTTATGCGGTTGATTGAAATGCCATCTGGTGTTAAATAATGTTTTTTATCATGAGAACATGTGTCCATTGTATTTCCACCCTCTCACCTTTAAAATTTTTTATAATCGAGTTAAGTTGATTTTGACGTCTCAAAGTAACTTTTTGATTTCTTTGAAAAAATCGGATTTTACCCCCTTTTTATTAATTTAGAGGAGTGATTTTTACATATAATATTATTTAAAGTCTTCTGCTTCTATGTATACCATTTTCAAACTGATATCTTTAATCTGAAGGGTATGAGGGGTCTTAAACCGTGACGACCAAAGGTGGGGCACCTTTCAACACTTAGGGTGGGGCAGGTTTCAACACCATAAAAATGCGTTTTTCTTGATATATTAAGCTTTCTCAATGTTTTTTCACAAAGTAAACTGTCCTAAATTATTTATATAGCACATAATAGTATATTATTATGGTTTATAATTTATTTTTAACGAAAAAACAGTTGAAAATTGGTTTATATTATTTACATTAAAATACATACAATTTTTAAAGTTACAGCTACTGTACAAGTCTTAAAAACTATTTTTATGCATTTAGTAAATATATACATCAATTTCAATAAAAACTTTTTATTTTATTCCTCTCTCTGATGACTAGTAAGTAGCAAAATTTTACATAAATTAAAAGAGATTAAAAATAGAATATCCTTGGTAAATTCTGATTGAAAAATATTCGAATTAAAAAGATATATTTGTAATACAGCTCAAAAGAACTTTTAAATGAAAAAATAAAGTTAAACACATTTATTTGAGTCAAAAATCACAAAAAATAGAAAAACATCAAAATTTGGAAAAATTTTTTGAAATTTTTACTCCAAACTAGTAAAATATCTTTATAATAATGTATATTTCAATATATTAAAAGTTAAATCAATCGAAACTTTCAAAATTTAGAAATAAACCCGCTGTTGAAACCTGCCCCACCTCTTGTTGAAACCTGCCCCACCCGGTTGCCAGATTTCAACTGAAGAGAACCTTTTTTAAAACGCAATTTTGGACTACTTAATTTTCTCTGAGAACTTGGGTAAAATTACACAATGTGTCCGAAAGACCACGTTAGGATATGCAAGTGAAAGTTTTGGGATGCGTCAATTTGTTAGGTCACAAAAAAATTAAAACCGAAATATGTTGAAAGGTGCCCCACCTTCCCCTACCCCTTTTAATTTATGGAGGGGGGTTTTCCATTCATTGTATTTTTAAAAATTTAATTGGAAGTTTAAGTGAATCTGCCTTTTCTTATTCTTTTGTAGCGTAAACTGAAAACATTTGTTTTATTTTAACCTTTTAATTTTTTTACCCTTTTTATCCAGTTAATTTTGGACTCATTCGATATTCATTAAACTACATTAATGAAATTTGTCAGTTTTGCCAATAAAAAATAAAAGAAGACAAAATACTTTTGAAATTGTATCACTACAAACCGGAGGCTGATATTAAAAAGAATGGACATTTTTCATTCTAAAAATATGATTATTCTCCCAATATAAGGTGAAAAATTATTTCATTTTGCCAGGACCAACTTTTGGTGGAATCTCCCAATTCTGTTCAATATCTTCTTCATACTACCGTATTCTGTGAGCTAACTGACCAGCAGTTAACCACCAATCAAAGAAGGAATCTGATTGGGTGGAATCCTCTGATTGGTGGAATCCTTCTATGACTGCTGTTTAACCGCTGATCAGGTAGCGGAGCATTCGGCCGTTAGTCCTTCTATTTCTTATTTTTGTGCTGAGAACTATCCGGAAATATAATTTAACATTCAATTAAAATGGTTTTTAATACTTTTTCTCTGCTGAAATTTTATATAAGCTTGAAAAAGGGGAACGATAACACCATCATTTTTTCAACTGTACAATATTTTTAAATGTACTCGACAGCGGCGTTTTCTGAACCTAGTACGTCACTACGCTGAAGGAGAAAGTGGGTAGACACAAAGCCTGTTGGGTTGCTAGGAGGAGTTTCGGTACTCAAATCATGAGAAAAAGGCAGAATTTATACATGGGGTAAACGAAATAATCGTATCTTCTTTTCACTCGAAATTCAGACACCGCGATCTGAAAACTACTGTGTTTGTTTGTGATGTCGTATGGTCAACTAAAGTTGTTGTCTAGTATAGATTACTTTTATAATGACTGTTCTGATTTTAAATATGAACCTGAATTTCCAGTAAAATCTAGTGGTTATGTTACGGGCAAAATGATTATTTGGGCATTATTAATAATGCCCTGAGTGGAGGTGGGCAAAGTGATAAATTTCATTGATAAATGCCATTGAATTCATCACATTGCCCTCCTCCACTTCGGGCATTATTAATAATGCCCGATTTATCACATTGCCCGTAACAGTTATCCAATGAAAGTTTTATTGCCTTTAATTTTTTTCAATTTCTTCAAAGCATGTTTTTTCGATTGGGACCCTTTTTTCAAACTGACAATTCAATCACTCGAGTAACCCTCATACTGAAGATGAAAGATTTTCGCGGATAGTGACGTCATTCCACGAAGCCCCAGCGAATGCCTTTGATCCCCATTTTCTCATCAATGGCATTCAGACAGACGGACGTCGAGGGATTATCTTTTGACGTTTCATTCATAACTCTGAAAATCAATCAACATTTGTTCCAAGCCCCCTGGAGAAATCATTTCGCCTGGTCGCCGCAATTAGTGATCGGCTGAATCGATTTTTTGGAATCGAGTGTTTTTTTAGTATCGAATTCATTTTAGGATTTGGATAATTAAGATATAAGTGTTTCATAACTTCTAGGAGGATTAAGAAATAGCTAGACGACTCGTAATCCCATAGAAATGGGGTGCGGGTCAGAAATGCACCCATAACGGGCTATGGGTTTTTATATGCGGGCATGGGAAGTTGTAAAATTCCCTGTGGAAATTGACACGAAACCTTTTAAGATCGAATTAAACCATCGATTCAGGTATTTATTCCCTCAAACCAATTAAAGAGCTGAAATTTCGGATTGTATATCGGTTTTTATGTAACAAATGCAGGTGTTTTTTATTCTTGAGATAGAACAGGCTGCGACTCTTTTGATAATTTGTATAAGACGGTGAGAAAAATAGCATGTTGCGGTTAGGTATTATTATATTATAAATTGAACAGTCAGTTAGAGAAGAAGGGAATAAGTGCGAAAAATGAAAAATTAACTTTTTGCTCTACACATGAGTGAAAAGAGGGTGCAAATATATACCCCCTATCAGCAGATATAGCCCATTGAATTTGCGAAATCGATGATCTTTCTTTATATTTTTTAATTTAAATTAATTAAATTAAAGTTAATTCGTCTTTCTTTTTCGGTTATTTATACTGTAAACTAAGCGAAAATGAAATGTGCTCTCAATTTAAAATTTCAAAATTTTTTTTGTGTGTGGGGAATATTTGACTCCATTCATATTCAATTATTCAATTGAAACTGCTTTAATGACTCAGTTTCATTATAATTTTGAATTTTATTTCTCTTATTTTTCCCTTTTGTGGAGTGAACTAAGAAGGAATATAATTTAAAAGTCAATTTAAAGGTTTTCAAAAGATTTTTCTTTAGAAAATTTTTATAAGGTGTAAGAAGGGAAGAAGTCCATCAATTTTTTTAACCTTAAAATATTTTTAATACGATTGGTCTGTTTTCTAACTAGGGTTCTGAATTTCCAGTACAAATCTGGTGGTTATATACAATGAAAACCTCCTTACATATACAGATCCCCCCGATTTTCTCAAAACTTGGTTTTTGGACTTATCCCATTCTTTTAACTAAGACGGAGGATTCAATTATGATGTAACCAGTCGGGGGTCTGTGGAAAGACTCTTCTTTCTGTATCAAGCATAAGCAGTTGTCAATAAATAAGGACTTCGATACAGGTATGCGTTGAACGAGATAGTTGTTAAATATGTAATATTCTTGATTTTTTTTATTTAAAAGATATACATCCCGTGTTCCATTGCGCATCACACAGAAATAAATAAATATAGAAATAAAATTACAATAAAACTTGTAAAAGAGAGGAGGTAAATGTACTTCAGAATTGTTGAATTTAGGGACATAATAGTCACCGTTAAATTGTTTAAAACATTTTTTACATTTAATAATATGAACGACTAATATTAAGAACTCTTCAGTAAATGGCATTCATAATAATTAATGCGAAGATAATTCTTCGCAAAGTATGAAAACTAGTAACCTGGTGCGCAGTGCCAGGGCCAAAAGAAAAGTTTAACGGACATTATTGAAAATCACATTGTCTGAAAGCTGAATAAATTGTGAATTCATCGGTATACATACATGTTTTGGCCATTGGTATTTTAGTTTTGTTGCTAGCCTCAGTTAAAGTTGAGATTTCGTTGATATTAAGGGCAATTTTTCATTGATTTTTGGCTTTTTAAGAGGTTTACTCAAGAATTTTTTGTGAATAGAAAAATGAACTAAAATTAAAACGGAATAAAGAGTGTTCGTTTAGTTTTCATGTAATGTTCACTTTTACTTATAATATTCATGTCTATATTTTTTTTGTAATTCCTTGTGTAACTGTTTGTTCACCTACATGGATTGTTCTACAATCCCAAGTGATATGATATCTTCTTTTCTTTGTTTGTAATTTAAAAAAAATTAAAAAATATATAAAAAACATTTTTTTTATTACGAATGGCATGAGCTGAGTATTTTTTAAGTTTTAAATAGTTATGTTTTCCTTTTATAAAAAGCAATTAAAATCAAGAATCGACCAATTTGTTGCCTTTGCAACTGCATTTTTTATATTTAAAGAGGTTTTTAAAAGGGTTCACCGCTTTGAACTGCCCAAATCAAAGTTTACCGATAAAGTTCACACTATAGAGAACACTGCCAGTTAAATTTAGGGTGCAAAAACCTGCACTTTTTTACAATTATTTTTTAAAAACCCACCTTGTTCAAGCGTTTGCATTTTTCACTTTGTTATTATGAAAGTTTGCACCTGGCTTTGAGAGTATCTCGTCTACATTCGCTGGGAGTATAGTTTTTAATTAGTACTTTATTTATCAACTATGCCTTTGTTTTTCTTTTTCTGCTCTTATTTTTATATTGCAAACTATATTTATCCATTTATACTTAATTAAAAACAAAAGGACGGCAACATATTGAACATTTTATTTATATATGTTCTTCAATTGGTTTAAACTTTTAGACAGATGAATTATGGTTTTTATTTATGGTATTTAAAATAAAGAAAAAGATACACAGTAAGGACACATTTATTTTCTGCTACATTTAATTGCTTTTTACCTCTGTTATTATTCTTGTACGCATTATGAAAATAATTTAGATCAGTACTTGAATTTATAAATTGGATTTTTGTGATAATCATTTGTATAAAATGTATATTCTTCAGAACACGATATCCTACAATCAGTCATTATAAATATACGGATTTGCACTTTAATTTTATAAACATATCGATGGTGTCAGTCGAAAACCTCGTAAAATAGAAAATCCAGCTGCCTACCAATAGATACAGTATAAGTAAGGGAGATTCGTTTCCTTGCTAAAGACCCTTTTTAGGGGTAAACAGGTGGAGGGTGAATTTTAATGAGCTGTGAATGCGAAAAAGCAGGTGTTATAATCTCTCACAAGGAGACTAATTTTTTGTTCCATCTGGCTTTTTTCTGATAACCACGTGGATCAAAGGGCTTGGCGTGGTAGTATACAAACCACGCCTGTGCATTAGGGTGTATCGAAAAAAACTTTTTTTTGATTTTGATGATGCCTTAGAGCGGAAAAGTTGTCTAAGGTGGCAGAGAGTACCTGTGAATTTTTTCACTTAAACTTAAGTGGCTTTTATCCAGCTCCCCCCGCAAACGCCGGCGAGTATTATCCAATCCATCAGCACCCTCGGCAAGCGCCGGCGAGCATCCTCTTTTTTCGGTGAAAGCGCGCTTTTCACCCCCGCATAACTACCCCCCAGTAGGTCCCATGGAAGGTTTTTCCGATAGGATCTTGAGGCAATGATGTCCCAAAGATGATGTATAGGTTTTAATTCGATATTGACTGCGTCCAGGCTCGTTAAATTGAAAAGAACCAAAAATGACGATTTTTTCAATATTTTCCCTATTCTTTAACATGGGAAACCTACTTTTGAAGGGCGCGGGGGTCAAAAATCGTCCTAGAGACCTGAAAATTTGCAGGTAATAATGTTTTAGTATTTGTAACAACTTGAGGGGGGGGCATCTGGGAAATTCGAAAAAAAAAATTTCAGAACACCCTAGTGTGTTATTGTTGCATGAGAAAGTGAAATGATGTTGGGCACACAAGATTTTTTCTCAATGTAAAGAAATTAATGCCATAAAATTAACCATATGGACCAAAGTTCATCGAATGCAACATCAGGCTTTTGAATATTTCGAAAAAAGTATCAGAATTATAATCCTAATACCCAATTTTAAAATCAAACAACAGTCACCACTTAAATAATTATTATTATTATATATATTTTAAAAAGTACCTAATAATTTGATAAGTCCAACCGTCCTAAACTTGATAACATACCCAAACATTATCAACAGTGTGATAGTGTGAGCAAAAATCTGAAGTAAACATTTCCTTACGATTAAGGCTAGGCCCCTACTAAGGGCAGTATTCTGACATTCGAGTTTTGGAAACTCCCTAGTGAGTTCGAACGGTGAGATGAAATTTCGTATTCAGACTGCCAAATTCTCCCCACCAAAAGGCGAACTCGAATGCTCGAATCTCACCAGCCGAGGAGCTGGTGAGTGTTCGAGAGAATTCATTCGAGTGAGTCTCTGATTGGCTAGGCGCCTTCCGTGACGTCAATTCTGAGCCATAACCGACGGTTTAGCTTACGGGAGGAACTATTTGCGCAAACAAAAAATGAGGGAAAAGTTCCTAACAGTTACCCAGAGTGGAACATATTATTTGCCTTAACGCTAAAATTGTAAATTTTACTGAGAATATACTAAAAAAATCTAGTTACGTATTACGTTCTATGGGATAGATTATCGTTGTCACAGTTGTTTGTTTGTAAGGCCGGCGGTAGATGGCACCACCACTGTCCAAAAATCTCGTTTAAAGCAAGATTTTTTAATTTTTAAATTTGAGTTGTTGACGATAGAGACATGCGTTCTTTTACATTTATAATTTATTTATTATTTTTTGCAACACATATCAAATCTCCAAACGACATTTTAGCACTATTGGACGCGAGATGTATACCATATTTCAGCTGAAAAACACGTGGAGGAATCATTCCCAACTTGTCACGCGTCTCCTAATTGGCCACGAACTTTGGCGCCAATCAACCAATAAGCAAAGTCTCCTCCCATAAGTGAGGTCTCCTCCCATCTCACCGGTGTGATTTTTGGAGTCAGAATAGCATTTTTAACTCGAACGGTGAGGTCGAACATTCGAGGTGAGTTCGAATATTCGAGATTCCAGAATACGGCCCAAAGACTTTCATCGCCACGACTTGTCACTGAAACAATGGCAATCAGCCAAGAATTACGTCGCCTAGTTCGCGCACCTAGCTTCTTTGCTAGTTCCACACTGACAGTTTTGTGTCTAGTTGACGCCGTGTGTAAAGTCTCGGTGCCCTCCTAGCCTAAGTGTAATATTTTGCATGTTTTCTCATAATTTTGTTTATACTTGTATCAATTTTGATTAAATTTGATTCGGAGCCACTTTATATAACATTGTAAGAAAATTTTCTCCTGATCACCTCTCTTTTTCTTTACGGTTAAAGAGTAATCGTCCCCGATGCCCCGAAGCACCGCGGAAGGGATCGGAAGGATCTCTGGAATCGCGCTGGCTCTCGTGCGCTCAGTATTAATATTCAGCTTTGGAAAGTTAAAAAATGAGAATTTTCTTATATTTCAAGACTTTACTTATTGGAAATTCTTTAGTTTGTTAACCGCTTTTCCTAAAAATCATTGCTGCAAAACCATTATTAAATTTGGGTCCTCGGGGAACGGTTAGGACCATTTAAAAATGAATTACTTCAAAAATAAGTGAAATAAATAGGGTATAACAAATCCTACTATTTATAGTGATTTTTTTGCGTTTTTAGGGGGTTTCAGGGACGTGCCAACAGGGGGGGCAGGGGGGTTTTTCGCCCCCGCAGTTTTGAGAGTGAGGGGGCGAACACTATATTTCGCCCCCCCCCATTTTTTCATGAAATTTTTTCAGGCATCTAATCCGAAAAACTTTTGAAACATTTTTTAATTCAACCCATCAAATTATCTTATATTCTTGATATTATTCAAAAATATCTCCACTTAATGGCCCAAAAACGGGTCAAACAGATTCTTGCCCATCACCTCCTTAAGGTGAGGGGGCAAGGTATGTATTATTGTAATGAATAATTTAAACTTTTGTAAAAGGCATTAGCATCACCCATGTCATAAGTGCCCTTAGTTAATGAGGGAAGAGGGAGAGGTCAAGGAATATTGTTGTAAATAATGAATAATTTAAACTATTAAAAGCGCATTATTATCATCCATCTGATATGTGCTTAATATTTTCAATTCTTAACAGAAACTGGCCATTAAGTGGGTGGGGAGATTCTTGCCCCCTCGGTTTATGAAGTAAGGGGGCGAGGAGTATTATTTTAAGTAATGAATACTTTAAACTTGTGCACCTGGCCTTATTATCATTATAAGCGGATTTATGGGGGGTTATAGGGGAGGCCCCCACCATTTTGAGAAATTTTCATTTTCGTAATGGTAAATCAAGTTTTCTAGCACTTCAGAGACAGCTTGCCACCCTAGGGTCCTCTTTTGCCCATGATTATCATCCATCTCATATGTGCTTAATTTTTCGATTTTCTCCAGAAACTGACCGTCAAGTGGGTAGGGAGATTCTCGCCCCCTCAGTTTGAGGTAAGGGGGCGAGGAGTACTGTTGTAGTTGTAAGTAAAGAATAATTTAAACAGTTGCGAAGGGCATTATTTATAAAACTGTTTTAAATCTTCAATTTGCATCTTCTACCTTAAAATTTTAAATATTACCCAATCTGGGCAATTTTCTTGAAATTAATATTATTTAAATGCGTATTACTTTTAGCATGGCTGCCACTCTTCAATAATTGCAAGACGGAACTTTTAACTATCATTTTTCCCCAGTCTAGCATTTTTTTTTTCAAATTGAAGAAAAACTAAAAAATTATCATATGAACAATTAAATATTTCTTTAAATCTTAAGCTAAACCTGTATCTGAGTAAAACTGGCTTATTTGTGAGCAAAATGAGCTATATAAGTACCGAAATTTAGAACAAATAGCTAGCCGCCAATTGATCAGCTTACTTTGGGTTTCAATATACCCAGGACTGAATTCCGTTCACAGAACTTTTAAAAAGACGGAATTCCGTCCCCAGAACGGAAGAGTGGCACCCATGCTTTTAGTGTAAAAATTAGTAAAACCTTAAAAACTTTTTGGTTTCATAGCTTTTTTCATTCCAATTTTCGACCCAAAATTTAATTTTTTACTACTGAAAATTCAAATATGTTTTATGTTGACACAGAAAACTGCAAAAATTTTGGTCTTCAAGTTATTTCTGCTCGGTTACATTTGATAAAACACTATAGTTTAAAATTGCCTATTTTAAAAATGCTTCTGGAAAAGGACCCCCAGCTTCATTGAAAATTTGGGGTCTATTTATAATTTTTTCTTGGAAAATTATGTGGTTTACAAAGTCTCAAAATGATTTAAAACTTTACTTTTAAAGATAAGTTTTCAAAATATTTATGGGGGAAACCCCCAGACCCCCCATTTTTGCTTGAAAATAAGATTTTAAAATCTTGACATTATGTGTAACGTGATTCACTGGTGGATCCAGGGGGGACTTGGGAGCTTTAGCCCCCCCAAAATGAATGAGAACTAACAGTAAGAAAAAGGGGAACTCGGAACTCATGGATGTGTATACTCAGGGGGAAAGCGACTCCAAAACGAGTTAAAATCCTGTTTTTAATGTCAAATTTTCAGAAAATTTCTTGGAGAGGACCCCCAGACCCCTTTTGGTACTTGGAACTCTATTATTTACGACTTTTTTGAAATAAGTTCGTCAAAATTCTAAAATGTAAATTAAATTCTTAAAAAATTACATTTTAAGAATTAATGTCCAAAATTCGGATTAGGAGTACCAAAACGAGTTGAAAACCTGCTTTTCAGAAAAATTTTTCTGGGGAGGTCCCCAAACCCCTCTTTAGATAATTAGAAGACGATTTTTATTTTGAAAATTCTTATCCCCACCTATAATAAACAAATCCTGGATCCGAACACTGACGTGATTCCAATGCTACTTTAAAAATATTATGGTTAAAATATACCTACTGTTTCTCCCTTGAAAATTCTAAGGAATACAAGAAGTGGGTGGTCTTAGTTGGGTTTCAAAGGGTAACAAATGTATAAAAAGGAGTAGACAATTTTGTTTTGAAGCTAGATTTCACAAAATTTTCAGGGGGAGAACCGCCAGACCCCCTTTGAAAGTATGAACTCGCCCCCCCACTCTCAAAAACGTTGGCGCGTCCCTGAGCGGCAGTGTTCCTGCAGGGTCTAAACGAAGAACAAGAGTGTCACAAAATTCCAGTAGGGAAAATCGCCTCCAACTACACTTGCGAACTCATTGCCATCAAGAGCGCGTTGGAGATTTTCCTCTCTAAGGGCATTCACAGTTCCAGCGGCATTATCATTCTCTCTGATTCAAGATCCGCGCTGCAGGCCATCCAGAAGGGCAAATGCCATATTAGCCATGAAATAATCCAATCCATTAACAAAGTCATCGCAGCCAAGTTATCGTGCACATTAGGGGAGAGGAGGGAGGAATGGGACAGTGGGAGGAGTGGGACAGCCGAAATTATGGCAAAATAAATCAGTTTATTTTATTTCCAGTTTGGTCATTAGATGGCCTTCTTATAGCTTCTTGTTATTTCCTTCATTTAGTTTATCCAGCAGAAAGTTTCTGTTTATAGTTATAAAAATTTGATTTTCCCACCTCCAAAGTAAATTTCCAGTCAATCTTTAGTTTTATTTCATTTCTCATGTAATTTGTAGAACAAACATTATATAATGCCATTGTAATCTAAAAGATATAATGTATGCTAATCTGCAATTTCATAAAGCCTAACACCAGCATAGTTTATGTGACAAGTTATATTTTAAAAGCAATGTGTGGAGGGAGGAATGGGACACTCTGAAGAGGGAGGAATGGGACATGCAAATCATCTGCAAAAATCAGCTTAAACTTAATTTGTCTGTTTAAATCTGCAAAAATGTAAACAAAATTTTAAAATATTAATTTCTGATAGCTATCTTTATCGCTTCAATTGAAATGCTTTTCTTTTCTTGAAGTACTACATTGTAATTCAATTATTGATTCTTAACACCATGGGTCAGAGTTCAAGTGTACTAAATATTTTTTAAAAATTATTCTATAATAGATATAAGATTGAAAGCTGTTTAACAATGTGGGCAAAGGTTAAAAGAATAGTAGGTAAAATACTAGGCCCTTTCTCATTATGATATTTTACTCATTTTCTTTACTTTTCAAAAGTGTCCCACTCCTCCCATACTCATGTCCCACTCCTCCCACCCATGAGGGAGGAATGGGACAAAATTCTTGTAATTTGAATGATCAAAAGTGATAAAATTAAACAACATTTAAGGACTGTATATTTTTAAAAAATTAAGTTAAAACATGTAAGTTTATTATCCAACCATTTGCATCTATGAATAAGCAGGGGATAATGAATAAAAAAATATTTAGTGAAAATTGTCCCATTCCTCCCTCCTCTCCCCTACAATGGATACCAGCTCATGTTAATATCATTGGCAATGAGAAAGCCGATGAGCTTGCCAGGGAAGCCAGAGCTTGTCCCCAAGCATCGAACCTTACAACTATCATAGACGCCAATGCTGTTGCCAGCCGAAGACCTTACCAACAATAATTCCAAACACTCCATCCCAGCTCTAAATTGTAATCCTACAATATCATCTATAATAACACTAGTCGACAAATTTCAACTTTTTTTCCCCAACAAAAATGAAATTAGGTATTTCCGACTAATTTCAGGGTGTAGAATTCAGAAATAGTTGTGAAAAAGCTGCAGCACGTACAGTTTTTTTGTTACAAATATTGCACTAGTACTGTAAGAAACGGACAAAACCGTTGAAAACACTCCTTTTTAACAATTAATCTCATTATCTAATATAATAAAAACAAAGTGTGGCTATATATATATGTATGTTTGTCTTTTATACAAATCCACAGTTTACTTCCGATCTGCACCAAACTTGGTATACCTACGTAAAAAAACTCAGAAAAAAACATAGGCTATGTTTCGAAAACTTTTAATGACCCCTTGACCCTCTTTCGACCCCTTTTATGGTCATTTTGCTGAAATAGCTTTATTTCTCCTCAACAAGAGATCTGCTTACTCCATTGTTACAAAGAAAATTTAATGCTGAACAACAGGTTTTTAATAGAAACACTAGGTACAAGTCTTTTAAAAATTATATTACTAATTTAAAAATCTATTTCCATGAAATTTAAAAGTTTAAGTATAGTTTAATATATTTTTATTTGAGAGTTTATCTAATTTTTAAATTTTAAAAGCTTTATGGAATATCATTGTTGTTAAAATGTCTCCATGGAAACGAGTAAGTAAAATCAAAAAGTGATAATATTTTAGCTTTTAAGAAAGTTGGTTAACAAACCAAAAACTATTAAAACTCCCTTTCAACTATAAAAGATTGATTTTTTCTTAAATTTGAAAGTGGAATAAGCTTTAATTATTGAATAATTTCACCGAAAACGTTAATTCCTAAAGATATGATTAACCAAGGGATCTGAGCAATTTTTAGAATATTTTTTAAAATATTTTTTTCATGTTGTCAATGTGGAAATCCTTCAAAAGTTATATTGCTTTAGAACTGAAGAAATTTTAGTCCATCCGAAAACACCGGGATAAGAAAAATTACTAGGAACACCGGGATAGGAAAAGTTACCGGGAACACTAGAATATGAAAAAGACGCCTGGGATACCGGGATGATTGGTAGATGCTGATTATACAAAATTAGAAATTGTATTTGAGAAAACTTAAAAATAATAAATTTATATACTCAGCACCCGTGCAAGGCCGGGCATATCAGCTAGTTTTAGCATAAAATACTATCATAATTAAGATTATATACATGTTTCAGACAATATAAAACTAAATATCATAAAACATTCATTAAATACGATGCAATTTTATCACTTTTTGTCTCTTAAGTGGCGTTAAATCTCCTCTTTCAATGAACCAAGAGCTGTAGCCCGAAATTGCTATTTCGCAGTGACCTATGTATATCGAGTAAATGTCCTAAGGGAATCTTTATCCTTGTTTATGATTGACTACAGTGATTATTTCCGGAAATAAGTTCAAACGTGGATGTAAAATATGAATTTTGGGTGATGCTCAATATTCTAAGGCTTGCTAAGACTAAAGAGAACCTTCTATTGGGATTAAAACATTTTTATTGGCCCCTATCATCTTACCACTCTTCTAAAAACCATTTTCAAGCTAATAATGCGTTTCATCAAATTTTCCTTCATAAGCAGGGTCGTGAATTCTTTTTTTTTTAATCAGAGGTTCATACTGACTTTGAGTTTGCCTTCACTTAATGGCGAGAAAAGTCCTCTTTAAATACTTTTTGAAATGTTTTTTCTGTATTTGTCATTGATATTAAATAACTAAGATAATTTGAATGTCCTCCCCATACTATAGGGATAGTAATTTGCATAGAACTACTGTTTACTCTTACGCACCTTAAAAAGAGCCACATTCTAACTTCTGCAACACACGTGAGGAGCCCAGATTTCATTTTAGTCACCTATTTGGACCCAAATCAGTGGGGAAAAACCTTTTCTCACTTTTTCTGTTAAATATTACCGTTGAATTGTTATTTAAACCGTACCCAAATTAAGCAAAACGTATTGTACATAAATGTGCAAAATTTACACTGAAAACTATTCAATTTTCAAAATGAACTGCAGTACAAAAACATCGCCACACTTTTAAAAGAATGTCTACATACTGGGATACTAGAAATAAATTAATTGGATGGGATTGCAGGGTTGCTATTGGACAAAAATAACGCTTAAAACGCAACAATAAAGAAAAAAAAGCAGAAAATCGAGAATTTTTGTTACGCAAAAATGGGACGTAGTGGAACTTTTTTACTTGCAGATATTTAAGTACCTACATGAGTTAATAACAAAAACAGTAATTTGGTTGTTGTTAAGAAACCACTGTCGACTAGTGCAGTGGTCCCCAACCCCCGGTCCGCGGACCGGTGCCGGTCCTTGGATCAAATGGCACTGGGCCGCGAGCAGACCATTTCATTAAAAAGGAATTTAAATTCCTAGGCTTATACTCCAAATTAATGAATGAAAGGAATTATAAATTACTTTATATTTATTTTTTGGTGTAACTATTTTATTTTGAAAGTATGTTTAAATACATATAAATCAAAATAATCTATAGAATGTCAACAATATACACCCCCCCCAGCGGGCCGCGGTAAAATTATCAAACGTTGACCGGTCCGTGGTAGTAAAAAGGTTGGGGACCACTGGACTAGTGTAATCAGACTACGAACAAAACACATAAAGGGTATAAAAATATCAACTGACGGCCAGAGAAACTACTCAAGCCCCTGCCCAAACTGCCCTAATACTCAACTGTCCCCTTTAGCATACCTTCGGCTGCCCAGCAATTCAGGCCAGACTTCTCAAGATCGGCCTTGAAGACCCAGAAGTTTTGATATATTCTGAAAAGGCTGTAGAGGTCGCCGAGGCAGTCTTCGACTGCTTCGGTGCGATTTAGATTGCACGTCATGGACACGACAACAACAACAACAACATTGAAACATTTTCACCTTAAGGTATAACTAATTGGCTAAAAAGTAATTATTTTTTTTATCGAAACAATAAAACTGAAAATTTAATAATGAGTTTTTCGCCTCAAACCAGACCTAATTTTTAAGATTTTACTCAAAATTCTATCAATAACCAGGTTTTGGTGAACAAACGTAATCATTAAATTTAGACCCGGATTCTACAGCTATGATTTTCCCAAGCTTGATCACACTCACCACTCTAGAGTTTAATAGAATATTTTCATATATAACCGCAACTTTTTAATTTCATACACTAAATAACATATTCTTAGTTTAAAAAGGCTCAACTGAAAAATTGTTGGTGTCTATGTTTGTGATAGTCATACTTGAGGCGTTTGGTATTAAAACCAGCTCATTCCATTTTCGTAAATTTCACAGGAGAGAAAACAAACTTCTCACGTCCACAGTTCTAAAGCTAATTTTTAATTGTAGGCATAACCGCCTAGAATTCGATTAGTTTTTCATTTTCATTCCAGATGCATTACCTTGGGCGTAATTACACTAATTGGGTTGGAATGAGCTGATTTTGATGCCAAAACATGATTTTTCATGCGTTTTTTTTTCAGTTTAATTAAGGTGTGTGAAATTGATTTCTTCCAGTTTACCAGTTAATATTTGTGTCTTTACGAGTTATAAATAAATGACATCCACTTAAATTTTTCAAATTATCTGAAATTTCACAGTTGAGATCACAGTTTTCACCTATTCATCTAATTTTGGGTTGGAATGAGCTGGATTTGAGCTATATCCCTTCGTCAGGTTATATGGAATGAGCTGGTTTTGAAAGCAAACGCCTCACTTCTGTAGTACTCTGTTCATTTAGAATAGGCGCCTGAGACGTAATGTATTAGAAGCAGTTACTATTGTAATTATCATCGAAAAATATTTATTCTCAAATGAAAAGGTAGCCTAAACAAAGTAGTTAAAATACCGTAAAAAAATCGGTTACTGAAGTTGTGTGATGAGCGTTTTTGATCCTGTTTCAGGCACCAATTCTAAATGAACAGACTATAGTTGTGATATACTATTAGTAGTAATGGAGAGAAACTAGCAATATCAACAGTACCCCATTACGACATCAACGATTCGACAAAGAGTGCATTTGTCAACACCATTGACAAGATTCTCAACTGGTTCCACGCTGGGACGCTTATTTTTTTCAGAATGAATTCAACTTGTCGTTTAAAGTATCTTAAGGGAAAAAAAGGAGTTTTTTTTTAAGAATAGGACTGATATGAGCCTTTCGGAATATTTTTTTCAATATCTGAAAAAACCGAGAAGTTGTCAAAAGAGTGGACTGATCTTAAAGAATGATTTATCGGAAGATATACAGTTGGATGAATGTATCCAAGTATTGAAAGGTGTTTTGAAATTGGAAAAAGAAAATTTCGAATTGTATTTGAAGGAAGGCAGGTGACAGGGAGTAGAGTGGGGAAAATCCCCGGGGAGATTTCCAGAAGGAGAATGGCTCCTAGAATTTTTATTATTTAATATTTTGGGGGATATGATTTTATTAAATTTGGAAATTATTTTGTAAATGAAGAAGGGCAAAAATAAGTAATTTCTCTTTTTCAATGGTAAATTAAATAAAAAGAGACATCAATTTACAGAAATTCTAAACCCGGTAGATAGTTAATAAAGGGTTCATTATCTGAACTTTTCATGTCAAAAGTGGTCTACCATGTGTCCCTTTAAATAGCGACTGATATGTGAAGATAAATTGAATTTTGTTTCCAAATTTAATGTAAGGCAGATTCTAAATCAGTATAAAGCTAAAATTTTTAGCTATTTTACTGGTGCGCATGATCAAATCATATCCAATTGAATCTCTTAATTCTGAAACGTATCAAACGCCACTTTTTTTTTTCAAAAATGAGTTATTGGTATCATGGGATTCTGTAGGGGTAAACGCACATTTTAGTGTAAGAATAATAAAAGTAATGTGATTTTAAAATGGTGTTCCAGCATGCTTAATTTCAGTTTTAGAGCAGAAACAAGTTAAACGACCACGCTTAACTAGATTCCGCACTTAAACTGCGGGGAATTTCGTTCATGCCGTCTCATCTGCAGCTTGTTTGGGACTGCTGTTTTTTAATTAATCGCATACAAGCACTATATGCGATTGGAAAAATCATTCTTTATAGGTTAGAGGTCCATTAAGTCATAGTAAAAACCATATTTTTAAAATTTATGTACGAATATCAAGACTAAGGACGTTTTGGTAGCTATATAATTAAAATTTCTATGCTTGTGGCCCTTTATTACATCCATGGGATGGCGATTTTGTATCTGTGAATCATTTTATATTTAAAGGGGACATTAAATCTATTCTATACCCCAGATCATATAGAACTAATTAACTGATTTGCTGAATTAACTGAATTGCAGAAACCTATCAAATGCAAATTTTTCAATAATTTTTTTAAGAACAGAATAAAAACATTTAAAAAAATTTCTTTTTGTCTGTAAAATATCCAAATGAGGCCTACTTTAAGAAAAAATTTAATAAACATCTTTATAAAATTTTAGTGAGCTTCTACAGTTTTTCTCGTTTATCTCAAAACAAGAAATGTGGCGTTTGACATATACCGATATAAGCGATTCAATTCAGTTATCCACAACTGATACGGATGGTAAATAATATACAACCAGATTTTATAAATAACTGTGGTAATTTTTTGTTAAGTTTAGAAATTCAGAATAGTTAACCCTAAAGTAACATAAAAAATGATCTGGTAAATTTCTCTTTACTGCCACACTTACTATTTTGAAGAAAGCAATCAAAATATTTTTTTGTAGAAAATAAAAAACAAAATTATTCCCATTAGCACGCACATCACAAATTGTATTCTATGAATGCAAAAATGAATAAAAAATCATATCACTCCTTTATTTTTGTACAGTAGAATCACTCTTTATCGTAGCGGAAGTTTGCATCAAACACTGGTGTTTTTAACAAGAAAATTACAATCAAACTTCTCACAAGAAAAATACCTGAATACCCCGCTTGAAAAATGACATATTCAATACATTCCCCGACATTTTTCAACTTCACAAGAATAAAAATAAATGATCGAAATCTTGACATTTTCTGAACTCTGCCACGGAGACAAAAAAAATGCAAACTTCTTACACGTTATTAACTCCTTTAAAGAAACATTTGATTTGTTGCAGTTGACTTCCCTAGCCCAATACATTCAAACGTAGAGATAGAAAGATATAGAGATTACATTGGATGAATCCCTCTAATAGCAACTATAGTTAATATAAAAGAAGGTAAATAGCAGTCCTTTCCAAAAGAGTAAGGTTTTTTTGCAGTTCAAACGCCTTCTCAAATTTTATCGTCTTTTCTAAAAAGAGGGAATAAGTAAAAAAAATGGTAAATTGACTGTTTGTGCTCAAAAAAAAATCTCCAAGATTTTGTCGGCACATGAGTGGAAAGAGGAAAAATAACTACACCACTCATATACATGTATATAGCCCCTTGAATTTGGAGAAATCCACGTTCATTCATTGTTTTTTTACTTAATATGGAATTAAGGTTAGTTTGTCTTTCTTATTTTTTGCGTTGTAAAAACCACAGAGTACTACTAGAACAGAGAGTCCGTGGCCATAGGCACTAATAGAAATCAAAAAGTTTGATGGATGTGGGGCTCTTTTGGAGCTGGGATCGCATTGACGTCACAAGAGGCGGGGGAAAAAGCCTGATTAGGCGAGAGAAAAACTTTTTTACTTCTCCTTTGAAAATAGCGGATTGGGTGACGGGTTAAATGAACACGTCACAGCCAATCACAGGTTAGGTCACCAAAATGTACTGCCTATCTCTCTGTCAATCATTAGTTCCTTTTGGTACCCTCACATCCGTTAATAATTTGAAAAATATCGTTTTGGACCCTCTGTTAGGAGTTTTCTCTGTATTAAAAACTTTGCCACAATAAAATTGGTTTTTAATTTACCTATTGAAAGTTTGACTCCATCGATATTCACTTACTCACTTGACGCTTCCTTAGTTTCATAATTTATCTATATTTTTTGCTCAATTATTTTAACACCTTAACAGTGACGCCCGAGCTCAGCTCGGGCAACTACTACGTGCAGTATCTGTGATTGAGAAAAAATAACGTTTCCAAAAAATTTCCATTTTTGGTCAATTTTTCTGAAATAAATGTTAAGGGGTTAAAAATATTGAAGAGAACGCCTACCCTCAAAAAAAGTATATGTGTGTTTTGGCTTTGTTTGATTTTTATTATCCAAAACTTTTCCATCATTTTTAATTATTCATGTTTATCGGAGTAAAACCGATATCAATAATCAATAAAATTTATATCAATAGTTATGGTTTTTAACAGAAACCTATAGCTGATCATGATGTTTTTTTAACCCTTAACTAAGCCCGATTTTTGAAATTTTACTCGTAATTATTATGATCAATCGTGATCATTTCCTAACCTGTGCTTGTTAAGACAATTAGGGCAGGCTAGCAGAACTTCACTACCTATGTACCTACCCTTCGTTAAACTTATGTTTCGATAGTTAAATTTATGCCAAGTAAACCTTTTTTACTTATATATAAAAATTTTATTAAATCTTTAAGTGGTGACAAATGTCATCCCATAGCTTCATTGCAAAGTTAAGTGGTACACTCCAGTATTTTTATCTCTCCACATGTAACACAGGAAGCGAAAAAAGGAAAATTGTGGTTCATCGCTTGTGAACAATTTTACGGCTTTATTCCAGTTCCTTTTTTATGGGATGATCTCAAAAGGGGCAACCGACAATGAAAAATTACGCACGGAAATTCCTTTTTTTTATTCTAACGTGCCTCTGGATATCAAGTGGGAGTTTCGATTTGTTATTCTTTCTTTATTATTTCCATTATTTTTCTTCCAGAAATTGTCCGGAGTTTTTCTTTTACTAACGGAAGATTGTTGGGCAAAATAAAGGATATATCTTTAAGACGCAACTTATTATATTTGTTATTGTAAGCGGATCATGTTGTGATTATTGCAAATTAAACCTGTTCGCTACAAAAAATGAGGTGTGAGTATTAATGTTATGCAGAGTAATCATTCTTACTCTAATACAGAGTAATAAATCTTACTTTTGCCGCAGTTATGCAAATACAAAAAGAATAAACGATAATTAAATTGATGGGAATTTCAGTTAGACAAAATAGTTTTAGTTTGCTATCAATTCTGACAATTAAGGAGTTCTTTCATGATTTTGAAAACCATTAAAGTGGCTTGGAAATAACGAGAAGCAATCGTGGCATTCGGGACTAAAAGCAATCGGGGAAATCCCCGCATGACCTCCTAATAGACTAATTAGACTTCTGATTGCCGTAATTTTCCCCAAGGTTTTTTAACCGAGAAACTAAATATGTTTCTCATGCATAATATAACTGTTTTTTCTAATATTAAAATTTTTTTATTGATTGGGGAGGAGGTAGATGGCTAGGGAAAAAATTTACTGTAAAATAATATTTTTCAACTTCTTGTGTGATCTTATTTCTTCAAACAAATACAGGGTCCCAAGCACCCCAAACGTTTATAATTCGTCCAATTTCCGTCATGTTTGGCCAAATTTAGTTTACTTTTAGTCGCCGTAACGTATACCTGACATATGGTATGAGCTGTGCTACTTGGGGTGTTTTACATAAGTGTTTTATAACTTCTGCTGCATTTGTCACAAAAAAACGATTCAACTCTAAATTCTGTCTTAAATTTCAACTCTATAAATGGTTTTATTGAATAAATGCCTGAATCGAGATGGTATTAATTCGATCTTAAAAGGTGACCTGTCATTTTCCACAGGGAATATTACAAGTTCCCATGCCCGCTTATAAAAATTCTTCCGACCTCCCCCCCATTCCTTCGTGATTATGAGTCGTCTAGGTGGGACCTATCCTTCCTAGAAGTTATGAAAAATTTATTTGAAGCACCCTGTTTAGTAGCTATAATATTATAACGAAGTAATATAAAAGGAATTGGGAAAAAAATAATCAGAAAAGAAACAATATATGAAAATACTACCTGGAAACATAACATCCTTTCTAGGTGCAAAATGTATAAGGAAACTAATGCAATCATTCCGATACATTTAGAATGCAATTATTCCCTTATATATGTTACGGGCAATGTGATAAATGGGGTGTTATTAATAATGCCCGAAATGGAGGAGGGCAATGTGATAAATTCAATGGTATTTATCAATGAAATTTATCATCTTGCCTGCCTCCACTCTGGGCATTATTAATAATGCCCAATGAATCACTTTTCCCATAACATGTTTAATTTGGCATTCAGAAATTATCCCCCTTTCTCTTTTCTTATATTCCACATTTCACAGCCTCTGAAATAACTAAATTACGAATTCTTTGACTGATATTGTCGGTCGCAAAAACTAAACAAAAATTCAGCCATTGGGGTCGTTTTGTTACAAATTAAAAATATTATTCCTCTGTAAGTATTAGGGTATTAGAGGTATTAAACTGTCAGACAATTTGTTTTCTTAACGTATACACTACGAAGAATGATCTTCGCATTAATAAGGAATTTTTAGTTACAACCAGAGATCTTCATTATTCATTTTATTAAATCTAAAAAATATTTTAAACTATTTAACGGTGATTATTATCTCTATAAATTCAACATTTCTGAAGAATATTCTACTCTCTTTTAAAGTTTTATTATAATTTTATTTCTATACTTATTTATTTATTTCTGTGTGGTGCATAACGGAACACGGGTTGTATCTTTTAAATTAAAAAAAGTCAAGAATATTATATATTTAACCTTTTTCTCGTTCAACGCTAACAGATATCGATAATCCTTATTTATTGATAAATTCACCATGCAACGAAAAAAATGGGTCAAATTAACACAGAAACTTTGAAAGCAGATTCTTATGTAAAATGACCCCCCGAATCAAAAAAAGACCCCCGTTTTTCTCCAACAGCCTCATGATTTCGGGGAACAGGCCCTCCCCCTTTTTACGTTTTTCGACGACTTTATAATTTCAAACTCGATTTTCAGGGTCAAAAAGCATTGCTTTTGTCTTCAAATTGCCCCCCAGGAGACGAGAAAGGTTCAAATTAAAAAAGTAGGAAAATTTGTAACAAATGGATAGGTTTAAGGAGTTGCCGCTCCACCTCTATCAAGACTTGAGTCGGAGGATCCGTCTGTGCAGGCGATTACCAAGTTTTGAATTTGGGTGGTTAGTACATTGATGGTATGTTCGCCTTTTTCTTTGACTGCCGAGGTAGGTTCTTTTTTGGTGCAGGGTCGTAGGAGGTTTAGATTTACCATTGTCTGCGGGTGCAGATGTAAAGTGTGTGAAGGTTCCTTTGGAATTTCAAGTGACTCATGCTGGAAGAAAAGTAATACTCAAACAACGCCAAATGATATCCAAGATAAAATATTTTTATTTGCACATAAATCCATAGTGCACAATGAAGTGGATTCCATAGTTTGTCCTCTAAAACTCGTGTTGCTATGGCTGTTGCTAGGGCCAAGTCACGGGGTGTGAAAATATAAATATCTCTATTTCTCTTAACCCTCGCAGAGATTGTACAGTAACTCTAAATCCCTCCAAAATTCAAGATTATCTCCAAAAATAATCAAAAAATGAATTTAAATTGAAAGAGGAGATATCAGGTTCTTGTGCCAAAGTCCTCAATGGACAGTTGCAGTCAATTTTTTTTTAAACTTTAATGTATGCAAAATGGCTTAAAACCTCCAAAAAACTTTTAAATTTACTTTTAAAGCTCTAAATTTTAAGTTGTTTTCTATTAAAGATGGCTTCTTTTCTGTCCGAGCTGAAACATAGGGCCGGATGCAACTCCGTTTCGTTACTTTCTAAGGAACCGTATTCCACCGTCATCCACCGTACAACGGTAACGTCAGGTGAGGAGTAGGCGTCGGCCGTTTCATCCGCTGCCGTTTTCCTCTGATTGGTTGAAATGCCCGATGACGTAGTTCCACTTATTTATTCCAACCAATCAGTGGCAAGCTAGGCAAATGACTAAAGAAAACGATAGTTGAGTTGTTTGGATGTATGATTCGACCAGCTTCAACCGTCAACCAAATCGTCGTAAAACGGAGTTGCATATGGCCCATATTGTGATGTCAGGCGTGCCTTGTTTACTGTCATTCCTCTTTGAAAGACTCTCTAGTGTTTTTTTACAGAGTAGTGTTTCGACGAAAACGGGAACGGTTTCCCACATTTCCAAGAGGCACGCGTGATGTCACCCTGTTAGAAGCTTTCTGTTATAAAATATCTCAAAATTTCTGAAGAAAAAATTGTGTAAAAGGACAAGCGTGTTTTTGGAATCCGGAGATTTTTTTTAATAAAATAAAATTGACTAAATATTTAGATTTATAAGAGAGGCTTCAATCATCCATTGTCCCTTAACCCTTTATTTACCGCATTATGATTCGCTGCAATTTTTTTCGTGCAAATACTTTTTTTGAGTCACTAAATTGAAAATTAAGGGATATACATAAATAAAATAATCATCTTTGGAAAATTGAATCCGCAATAGCCAATTACTTAAATTGATACTTTTGGGTACTGTCAGTACACGGAGTGCTAAAGTATTCTCACAATACAAGAAAAACATAGCTTTTTTTTATCGCAGTAATAAGTCTTAAAAAATAATACACTTAACTTTTGACTTTAACTACCTTTTTGCGGGAACAAAAATGACACTCATGTGAATCCGATCGAAATGGCAGCTAAACTTACAACTTCAGTTAAATCTATTCGCATTTCCCGCTAAAATACTCATCATATACCCTTCGCTGCCTTTTATCCTGTGGAAGAGGATGACTGAAAGAGTGTTCCTGTAAATTATCGTCAATGTATTCGCAAGGATGATTATTCTATGTAATTTTAAAGTTGGCGGTACTTGTAAGTACCGTCGGTAAATAAAGTGTTAATATAGTGCACTAGTAAATAAATAAATTCATCCTGTAAAACCAAGGATGACTAACTGCGAAAAAAAAAGTGATTGCGAAACCTTTGAGAAATATGTTTTCAAAAATCACCATCTAGCCCATATTCCGCTATTCACACATTATCCCAAAATGAAAGAACTCAATAAGCGATTCATTCCATTAGACTCGAATTTCCCTCGTAACTCAAAACCAAAGCGAAAATGGGAAATTACACTGAAAAACTTTTCTCATTCTCAAATATTGATTCAAAAGAAATGATAATAATAATAAGGAGCTTCGCCTCCTGACGAAATCCAGTTTCAATTTTTATTCCGAGATAAGATCCGGAGAAGAGAAAAAGTAGCTACGTTATGAAGAAGGGGAAAACGTAGACGTAGTATATTCATAGAAGACACGTTGGCAGGGTGTCCCAGAGGAGTTTGTCTCGATTCACTGAAATCCATCCGGCCTTTTCGCCGAACGCCATGACCGAAAGATTATTTTGATTTTTGAAATTGAAGTTCTTTGTTTCCCTTGAAATGCAGACACCGCGATGGGAACTACTTTGTTAGTGACGTAGTAGGTTCAACTTAAGTTGTTCTCTATAGAGAACAACTTAAGTTGAACCACTGTTAAAAATATCAGTTCAACCTTTCACCAGAAACTGGTTCCAATTTAGCTGCAACCAAGGTTTGGTAACAGGTTTCACCAAACTTTCGGTTTTTTCTCTAGTGAAAGCACCAATTTTTCGGTATTTTCACTAGTAAAAGCACCGAAAACTTGGTGAAACCTGTTACCAAACTTAGGTTGCAGCTAAATTTGAACCAGTTTCTGGTGAAAGGTTGAAAGTTTTTGGTGAAAGGTTGAACTGCTTTTTTTAACAGCGTAGTATTATAAATTTTTTCAACTCCAAACCCAAAAATAGTGGCCAGTCAATTCAAAATGTAAATATTGAATTATTCGAAGTCAAATAGTACAGACACACAGACAGACTAGAGAGCGAGCCTCTATACGAGAGAGAGGAGACAACTCGCTTAAAAGCGTCTCTGCGCATCCAATTCTGTCCAAACTGTATCATGCCGCTTGTCTCGCGTCCCATGCTAATCCTATGGAGGGAAACCTAACTCCGTCTGTGGCGAACAGAAAACCTGTTTACCGATCTGCGCGCGCTATAATGAGTTGTCTCTCGTATACATGCTTTCTAATACAGACAAGCGATGCCGCTTGACTTATTCTCATTAGCTGTGTAAAGAAAAAATTTTTTCATTTAAATTATACAGTCAAGTCCGCTTAATGTGATCGCAATTGTCCGAGACTAAAATGATAACATTATCCGATCGATAACAATAAGCGATCTCATATCAAAAAACAGCAAACAGTGTTACTAGATTGTTTGGTTTAAAATCAAAATCATGTAATCGTAATAAATGTATTAAGAACTCTACTTTTAAACTAGGAAAAATTTTAAGGGGAAAATATAAGAGTAGTTTCTCTCTATATTAAAAAAAAGTTACTGTCACCGCCGCCGCCGCCGCTGCCGCCGCCGCCGCTGCCGCTGTTTCAGAAAATTTAATTTTTCAACTATTTGAACTCTCATATCGCAAAAACTAATTGATAGAAATTTATGAAATTTGAAATGTTTGTAGAGGAATATTTGGGGCACATTCTCGAACAAAAAACTAACTGATGTGATAATTATTACTGGGGTATTTTTAAGGTCAAAGTTGAAGTTTTTCTTTTTTAGCCGCGTAATCCAGTTCAGCGAAATCTATTAGTAGCAGAACTATGTTTTTTTGCAGCCTAATACTCTGAAGTATGAAGATGTGCACTACGTCGCCCTTTTTTCGAATTTCGAATTAGGTTTAGAGTAATTAATTTTTTAATTTTCGAAATTTTTGACACTTTTTTGTTTTTTTCTATCTAAAATGAAAACTAATCACGGTATCAATATGATTTTTTAAACACTTATATTCTTATTTTTTAGAAAGAGATTGGCGTTTAATTCTTTAAAACATTCTAATTAGTTTTGGAATTATTAAGCATCAAAGTTTCATTTTTTTCATAGTTTTAGTAGGTCTTTATCAGACGTGTTTAATGTTTTTAAATTTTATATTTGCCTGTTCACTAGATTGTCGCGAGCACGGATATTTAAATTTAAAAGTTTTGAGGTGCACATTTTTGCTCTAAGTTTGCTAGCGATATAGTATAGACTTGGTTAATAATTATAATCTTTTAAAGATACTACGATATTTTTTGATCTACTAGAGAAATAAATAATTTAGCTTTTCTGAGTGTTATTTGTGCCGATGGAAGGAAGAGGATTTTCGGGGTTTGTTTTACTCTGCCAAAGATCGATTGCAGATATTACAGATCGCGAAGCGATCTGTAAAGAGCTGCATAGCAGTTACGGGGGTTGGTGAGCGTAAGCGAGCTGGGGGCGGTAGCCCCCTATCCATTAAATTATTGATAATTTAAAAAGGAATATTTCAGTAATAGTTTTACTTTGATATTTTCGTGGTAATGATCCGAATTAAATTATTGAAAATTTGAGAGATAAAAAGTTTCGATATTGAATGATCATTAACTATACTCTGTTCATTTAAAATTAGCGCCTGAGACGTAATGTATTAGAAGCGTTATTATTCCACTTACCGTCGAAAAAATTTTCATCTGCAATGACAAGGCAGCCTAAGCAGAAGTAGTTAAAATACTGTAAAACCAATCGGTCACTGAAGTTGTATGATGAGCGTTATTAAGCATTATTGAGCATTTTTTACCCTGTTTCAGGCGCCTATTCTAAATGAACAGACTATAAGCAGACAAGTTCCAGGTTGTACTGGATGGTTGAGATGAAACAAGCGAGCTCTGCTCGCTAAGATCGCGAAGCGATCTTCAAAGAACTGCGAAGCAGTTCCGGGGGTTGGTGAGCGATAGCGAGCAGGGGGCAGAGCCCCCTAGTAGTTAAAAAAATTAAAATAATCGCTTACTGTGTATTTTTATAGAAAGGTCTCTCTTTTTTCCGCTCCATTATATCCTTCCACTCCAATAAACCACTTATTTATTACATAATCTGAATTTCATTAAACAAGGGAAAATCAAAATCTCTTATCAGAAACATCTGCAAAGCGTGGATCTTGGTGTTTCTTTAACCAATCACAAGTATGGATTCGGACCCCCCCCCATAACCGTTTTCTTTCAATATAATATACGGAATGTTTTATTTTTCTAACCCATACTGAATTTCAGAAAAAAGAAGTGCCAGATGTTCTCATGGAGAAGATTTTTACTTGTAAAAATTGACCTTCAAAATGAAACTGGAACCCAAAAGCGGTCGTTTTAAAGGGGATATGGACAAATTTTGATAATATTAAGCGGATTGATGATTCATAGTTGATCACATTAAACGATGTATTTTACATTAAATTAAATAGGAATGATCGGGACCTGTCGATTCCTATAACATTATCCGATTGATAACATTAACCGTGATCACATTAAGCGGATTCGACTGTATAACTGTTTGAGTGGTGTATGTTCGCGAGATATTTTGGCCACGGGCATCACAAATGTTCAAATCTCACTCAACACACACTACCTCTACGGGGGCGAGTATTGACTCCTTTTCAAAAAGGGAAGAGAATGAAAAAATATTTATATTCCCGCATGAATTCTAACGAACATAAGGAACAAATTTATGCGGAAATACTTTTCCCAAAGGCGATTCCAGAAGCATCGATCGAAAAAAATGCCAAATATGTTATTTGTCTTACCTCAACGATGATTTTTATGAGGGTTTGGTTTCTTGCTGTTTTTGATCGCTGAAGGTCTGTGTTTGTTTTCTCGCTATGGATATTTATTTCTCTTTGATGGTTTGACTTGGATGGATGTCAGTTTTCTGTAATATTTCTCGGGGAGAGAGTATTTTAACGGTTGTGTGTTAACTAATTATTAACTAGTAGGATTTTATGTGACTGAAACAAACTTATGGAATTGTCTATTTTGAGAAAAGAGAGAAACGTTTCTGTGATACTGGGTCTAGAGTGTTTTCATGTGACGTCACAACCACTTATTTTCTTTCTTGCTGCAGGTAAAACAGTCGGTTGCTAAGGCCGTTGCTAGGTGCGGCGGTATGTGTTGCTGTCATGTGATTGCAAATGCTCCAATAGAAGCATTCCATGACCAGTTATTTTCTTTTAACGGTAAACTGCTGTAGGTTAAACAATCTGTTGCTAAGGACGTTGCTAGGTCTGAGTCATGTGATTGAAAATGCTCTATTGTAGGCGAGCGGTTAGAGTTTAGAAGATGATATTATTAGAATATTATTAAATATTCTCGAACATTATTATTATTCTAATATTATTAAATATTCGAAGAGAGCACCCCAAATAACATCTGTAAGCCAAATTTCATTAAAGTGTGCTGGTATTTAGCTGAGAAAATCCCGTCGCCTTTTCAATTGTAATTTCAATTTCATATTTTGCAGACAGTCTACAAATTAGAAAGACGTCGGTGAGCATTGTCATCCAGTGGGCACAATTTACATTTGCAACACGAGTTCTTATTAAAATATCGTTTGCCACGGCATAACAGCTCAAAGAAAAAAAATGAAGCTTATGGAACGAGTACATTATTTGTTTTGGGCTAACGAGTTAACCCTTAATCTACTGACGGTACTTACAAGTCCCACCAACAATAAAATTACATAGAATAACCATTAGGGTCTCCCTTATAGGACAGAAAAAATTTTCTTGCGATAAAAGTAGAGGGTATCTCTTTTCAATTTCGCAAAGAGAAAAAAAATTCTGTCGTAAAAGAGACACATTGACCATCTTAAATTAAGATTTTGCACAGGTTAATATCATCGTGGAGGGATAAAATTTTATATCTGAATAGTTCAAGGTATTTATGAAAAAAGTAGATGGTAACCGTTTTCAAATTCGCAAGAAAATTTTTTTCAGTCATATAAGGGACACTTAGTCCACTGAAAATAGCGAAAAAAAGGGCCGAACCTCGGACAAATTGCAATAAAAGGTTTCTCAACGGTTTTCACTTAGGAATGACCTCAATAATAACATACTAAAAATCGGCCAAAATCGGCTGGAGGGAAGTTTAATTTTTTTTAAATTTTTAAAAAATGGCCGAAAAAAAATTATAAAAAAACCCAAAACAATAATATAGACATGTGATACATGTTTATAGGTTATTTTTGAGTTTTGAAACCGAATATTGCCTTTAGTTTTGAAAAAAAATTTAAATTTAAATTTTTAAAATTAATTTGAAAAATGAGCTATATGAAAAAATTAAAACCCCCCTAAAAATCTAACAAAATCATCAAAAGAGATAAATCAAACGGTTTTCATTTAGAAATGACCTAAATATCAACATACTAAAAGTAAAAAAATTTACGAGTTAAAGAAGTTCAATTTTTTTTTTAAATTTCAACTTTTTTTTGCGAAAAATGCATTTTTTTTTCAAATTCGTGCCCCAAACTTTTGAGGCTTTTGAAAAGGTCATTTTTCGGTGGATATTGTTCACAGATAGTTATATAATGGAAAACCGGTGGAATTGACCCTCAATGAATTAGTTAATTATTTAATTTAAAATTTTGAAATTGGTAAAATGTAGTAAAAAGTGAAAAAAGGTATTACTTTGGCATATTTACATCAGAATTTAAAATAATTAACTAATTCATTCAGGGTCAATTCCACCGGTCTTCCATTATATAACTATCTGTGGACAATATCCACCGAAAAATGACCTTTTCAAAAGCCTCAAAAGTTTGGGGCACGAATTTGAAAAAAAAATGCATTTTTCGCAAAAAAAAGTTGAAATTTTAAAAAAATTTTTACTTCTTTAATTCGTAAATTTTTTTACTTTTAGTATGTTAATATTTAGGTCATTTCTAAATGAAAACAGTTTGATTTATCTCTTTTGATGATTTTGTTAGGTTTTTAGGGGGTTTTAATTTTTTCATATAGCTCATTTTTCAAATTAATTTTAAAAATTGAAATTTCAATTTTTTTTCAAAACTAAAGGCAATATTCGGTTTCAAAACTCAAAAATAACCTATAAACATATATCACATGTCTATATTATTGTTTTGGTTTTTTTTAAATTTTTTTTCGGGAATTTTTTAAAAATTAAAAAAAAATTAAACTTCCCTCCAGCCGATTTTGGCCGATTTTTAGTATGTCATTATTGAGGTCATTCCTAAGTGAAAACAGTTGAGAAACCTTTTATTGCAATTTGTCCGAGGTTCAACTCTATTTTCAGTGGACTAACTTTTTTTTAGCTTTTGATTAAAAACGCTGCCTGATATTTAAAAGTGGCAACATAAATTTTGATTTTTTAGTTGTATTTTTTTGTTTCTGTTAGTATCAATTCCAAACCCTGGTTAAACATAACCCAATTGTTTTAACCCTCCATTTACACACATCTGTTGTTATTTTCCGACATAACAGACTGCGCATTCTTACATAATATCTCATTCAACATTCCGACTCTTGGAATATTGTATAATAAAATAATATATACATGGTACTTAAACTACTGTAACTGATTTTAGATTACAAAATATATATATATTAAAAATTTATAAAAAAGTGGTAGATTTATCAATATTTTCGAGCTCGTATTATAAATCGTAAATTAAACGGAAAATGGTAAAATTTATTTTGTTAGTGCATAACATATCATTCGATAGTACTATCGACACAAAAATGTCACTGAATTATCAACAATCAAATCTGTTTTAAACTAATGGCGTATTACTTCCCCAAGTAAAGTTGTAACGAAATTAAGAAAATAAGTACGGAAACTTTTGCCACAATCATTGGATAATTAGAAACTAAATTGATCAATGTGATTTAAATTACAGAAATAATCTTAAATTGATCAGAAATGTGAAGAGTTAATTTTAAACAAGTGCACATTAACCCTTTATCTACCTATCCTTACGAATATACTGACGATACTTTGCAGGAGCACTCTTTCAGTTTTTCTCTTACAGAATAAAAAGCAGCAACGGTTCTATGATGAGTATTTTAGCAGGAAATGCGAATAGATTTAACTAAAATTGTGCTTTCAGCCGTCATTTTTATCGGATTCCCATGATTATCCTTTTTGTTCCCGCAAAAAAGTAGTTAAAGTCAAAAGTTAAGTGTATTATTTTTTAAGACTTATTACTGCGATAAAAAAAGCTATATTTTTCTTGTATTGTGAGAATATTTTAGCACTCCGTGTACTGACAGTACCCAAAAGTATCAATTTAAATTATTGGCTCTAGCGGATTCGATTTTCCAAAGATGATTATTGTATTTATGTGTATCCCTTAATTTTCAATTTAGTGACTCAAAAAAATATTTGCACGAGAAAAATTGCATGAAATCATAATACTAAAGGGGGAGTGAAGCAAAATAACTTCAATACCATATTAAACACGTTCTTTTTTTAGATTGTTCTATCATATCTAGTTGATTTCATCAAGGTGAGTATTTCAAAGTTACCCGGAAAAAAGATAAGATAAAGATATAATTTCATCTTTTACTTTTTATCTAAATATTTACCACGTAATTTACTACCGTAAAACTACTTATCAAACTACGATATCGAAGAATGTGCAGAATTTTTATAAATAAAAAAATAGTTCAGTTTTCAAATTAAGGTAATTTGTATTCAACAAAAATGGGGTTAATTTAAACTTAGTGGTGCTGTATTAACATTTCCTTTAATTAAACCTATTAACATTCACGTTTAGTTTTTTAAATATTAATACTAAACTTAATTTTCATGCAAGATATTTTTGATATCCCTAATTGTAGGTAGTCTGTAATTTATAAGTTCAGTTTATAAATTATTACACTTTTTAACAGTTTTTAATCTTGTTGAGAATCTTTGATTACACACTGTGGCTATAATACTCACCACTTAAAAATTCAAATAATAGAACATCTTTATAAATACTGAATGAAATTTCTAAATTGAAAACGATTAAATGTACGATTTTCATGTAAATAATATTTCATAACAATGTTCAAAGATTTCGGAAAAGTTATTCTCCATATTTTGCCTGAAAATTATAAAAACAATCTCACCGATTCTTACAAATATTGTTAACCAATTCTAAGTTTCTAAACTAAAAGTAATTTCACATAAACTTTTTCTGTTTCCATGGTAACTATGTGTTTCCGAACACATTAATCCTATTAATGCACTCGTTATTCACAATAAAAACCTGTTAAACGACTAAGAGTGCAGTAATTAGTGATTATAACACGAAATGACGCATAAACTAACAGGAAAAAAAGCTAATTTCGGACAGATTTTAATCATATTATGGCTGCTAAAACCTTAACTTAATTCTACGTAAAGCAATGACTAATATCTATGGTGACGCTGAAATGTGACATGGCATATCGATGTAGACACTATTTTGACACTTGTCAATTGTCCGCCATCAAGACTCGCTCGAAATGATTTGATACAAATGATAAAGAATGATAGTGTTCTTTGATACTTTCTGATTCCGAAGTATGGATAAGACCTATGACTAGGGTTAAGATTTTTTCAGATTCAAATGCTTGTGGTGAAAAATGATTATTTGGATTTTAATTGTTACTAATTTTTCAGTACACAAGTTTTTGGGTCATATACTACGTGATTTTGACGCATCTACTATGAATGATTGCATATGCACGTGCACGATATTACAGATACCTTAACATCTATAATTGAAGCCTGAAGCCTGTAATCATACATCTTTTGCTTGCTCTTTGATTATTTTTGGTTGTTAAATAGTCTCTTTAAATGTGTTTTTTTTTCAAAGGAGTTTAGTGAGGATCTGTTTAGTAAAAAAAACAGAGCGTTTTGGTTCAAATCTGTTAAAGTTCCCGCGAAATATCGGCAATCTCTTTTGAACTCTTTATAATCAAATATCGACTAATTTTTCTGATGTTTAATGATAAACTGAACAGTTATTGATCTAATTAAACATTTAAATCTATGAGTTTGAAGTTATTTAGCAATACTTATACTTTTTGGGTCCAAAAGAGATTGGCGATATTTAGCGGAATTGAACCCGTTTTTCCACTCAAATATTAGAAAATATTTTTTTTTGTTTAGAGAAAAAGTCTAAATCACGATAACTTTATTACGTGAGGGCATATTTTTTCTTCAGTAGTCCAGTAGCTTATACTTCTTTTATGAAGTACTAGCGTATATGCCCGGCCTTGCACGGGTGGAGTGTATAAATTTATTTTTTTTAAGTTTTCTGATAATATATTTGTAGTTTTGTATATCAGCAATTACCACTATCATCCCGGTATCCCAGGTGCCTTTTCATACTCTTGGCTCCCGGTCATTTTCCCTATCCCGGTTGTCCCGGTAATTTTTCATATCCCGGTGTTCCCGGTAATATTTCATATCCCGATGTTCCCGATAATTTTCCTATCCTGATGATCGAGGTAATTTTTATGTCCCGGTAGTTCCGGTAATTTTCCTATCCCGATGTTCCCGGTAATTTTTCTCCTCCCGGTGTTCTCGGCAATGTTTCTTAGTAAATTAATGAGTCTAGTGAACAAAAATAACAAATTTGAAGAAACAATAATAAAAGATCTAGTAAATTTAAAAGTCTAGTGAACCGCTTCATTTGAAACAATGTTTTATTTTCAAGTCGTTTTCCATAAATAAAAATTTACAATTTTCCTTAAATATTTAAATTTTAAAGGAAAATATCTTAAAATAGGGGAAACTAACGTTTCAAGATTAATTATTTGAATTTATTTTGGTGTTTTTACAACTGATATAGTTTTTAAATGGACAATTATCGAGTTTTTCCTGTTAAAATATTTAAATTTTGAAGGTTTTCATCTCGTTAACAATAGTGAGTCGAGCAGATCTACTCTGGTAGAGAAATGGAGAAATAAGCGTTTTCGGCTATAAATTCGCTAATTACTCGTAATTATTCGATTTTCGAGCTTGGAAAACTTGACAGTGACAATCGACACCTCGAGATACGTCTATGTCCCGAGTTTTGACCACGCCTTCGGCGTGGTTTAGGAGGAGATGTGTCCTCCACCCACATAGTCACAAACGTTTTTATATATTTACTAGCTGATATGCCCGGCCTTGCACGGGTGGAGTGTATAATTTTTTTTAATTAAATTTTCTCAAAATAGATTTATAATTTTTTACATCAGCAATTACCAATCATCCCGGTATCCCAGGCGTATCTTTCATACTCTTGTGCTCCTGGTAATTTTTCTTATCCCGGTGTTCCCGGTAATTTTTTCCTTTCCCGATGTTCCCATTAATTTTCCCTCTCCCGGTGTTCCCGGTAATTTTTTCCTTTCCCGATGTTCCCATTAATTTTCCCTCTCCCGATGTTCCCGGTAATTTTCTTTTTCCGGTGTTCTCAGTAATTTTTCCTCTCTCGATGTTCCCGGTAATTTTTCTTTCCCGATGTTCCCAGTAATTTTCACTCTCCCGATATTCCCGGTAATTTTTCGTTTCCCGGTATTCGCAGTAATTTTTCCCCTCCCGATGTCTCCGGTAATTTTTCCTTTCCCGGTGTTCCCGATATGTTTTCCTATCCCAGTGGTCCAAGTAATTTTCAAATCACAGTGTTCCCGCTCTAGTAAATTAATAAATCTAGTGAACAAAGTAAAAAATTTGAAACTTAAATAAAATATCTAATAAATTTAAAAGTCTAGTGAACAGCCTCATTTGAAACAATGTTTTATTTTTAAGTCGTTCTCCATGAAAAAAATTTAAACTTTTCCATAAATATTTTTATTTCAAAGGAAAATATCTTAAAATAGGGGAAACTAATGTTTCAAAATCAATTATTTGAATTTATTTCGGTGTTTTTACTACTGATATAGTTTTTAAATGGACAATTATCGAGTTTTTCCTGTTAAAATATTTAATTTTTGAAGGTTTTGATCTCGTGAACAATAGTGAGTCGAGCAGATCTACTCTGGTAGAGAAATGGAGAAATAAGCGTTTTCGGCTATAAATTCGCTAATTACGCGTAATTGTTCGATTTTCGAGCTTGGAAAACTTGACAGTGACAATCGACACCTCGAGATACGTCCATGTACCGAGTTTTGAACACGCCTTCGGCGTGGTTTTGGAGGAGATGTGTCACATACCCACATACATAGCCACAAACGTTTTTAGTTATATATAGATAGATTGGTCAAGTTTTACTTGACTATACTGCCGTCCTAAGCGAAAGTGTACACTAACGCAATTTCTCACAGATTTACTTTGAGAAAAATCTCGCCAAAACAGCATTTGGTGGATTTTCAATTCTATGCGGCAACCTGCTTACGATATCAGACTGCCAAGATTAGCATTGAAACTAGCTCGTTTCACAGCAGCCAATGAAATAATTAAGAGCACTTTTTTCGTTATAAAAGAAAAACTAATCATGGTAGAAGTACAGTATTTTAAACACATATAGAATTATTTTTTACAAAAATATTGTCGTTTCGTTTTTTAAAAAAATCGAATTAGTTTTAGAATTATTAAGATTTAAAGTTTTAATTTTTCCCTTTTTAAGTTTAACAATGGATAGCAGCAACCCTTTAACAACACCAAAATCGCCAACAAAACGAGCAGAATGAACGACTCTGTGTGAATTTCCCAACCATTCTAGTGGCTTGGAAGTAACAAGATACATTCTCGCCAATTTAAAAACGCGCCAAGGGAGAAAGGAAATTGAAGTTTTAAGAAAACTCGTTAACGTACATTTCGCTTAGGACGGCAGTATAGTCCGTGATAATAAAATTGACGGATCATGACAGTGGAATAAAATTTCTATTGCTACGTCGTTGCCTTAGCTACAAGACTCCAATTTCATTTACACGGACTATACAATCCATGCTTTTATAATATTTTCACAGACAATAATTCATATCTTGGGTTATTTTAAAATTATTATTAAGATATTTTTAATGATAAATTAGTGGTGATTAGTTTTCCTTCAAATATTTTTTTTCTAAGAAAGTAATAAAATTTAAACGCTTTGACTTTTACCAATTGTTTGTTTTGATGCTTGAAAATTTATATTATCCCAAATCCATTGCCTAAATAAAACTGAAGAATAAGCATAACATAAATCCTGTGTTTTATCAACCGAAACTACTCGCATTACAAAAGGACGTACCGCACTCTATTTGCACATACTATAAGTAGATTCTGTGAACTGCTCGGAATAAACCTCCAGTGGCAAAGTATTCAAAAACCGTACATTCCATAAAAGTTGATGTATAAAGAGAGCGCTTTAGGTGAGACAACCAACGTGGAAAGATATCCGAATCCGTAATACGTCTATAAAGGTTGTGGTGCCATTATGGCATTATTTTCTTTGCGTATTGAGAAAAACCTTGCGCACCCAGCATCATTTAACTTTCTCATATAGAAATCACACACCATTACTTAATCATACATAACCAAACATAAGTGCTCTCAGGCCTTAATTAAATGCCTTTGCAAATACTGGCCATTGATGTGCCCCGATCTAGTACGGAGGCCGATCAAGCTGCTAAGCTGATGACCTTCGAAACATTTGTAAAAGTGGCTAATTCCTAGACAGCAATTTAAAAAAACTAATTTACAAATGTAAACAACTTTTATAATTTACTTTATATTACTACATTCAGCTTCAAGTAATATTTCATCAAGTAAAATTTCATCCATTTACAATATATTATTAGGTGTGCAATCTTTTTTTCACAGTTTTTAAAAATGAAAATGTTGTTTTCGAAAGTTATGGACCAATACTCATCATTTGCCACCACCGGCTTTTTGTTTTTTTCTCTAAGATGGTTAATGATAGTTGGTAGACTTGCTGGATAATTAAAAAAACATTTAAGTAATTAATTAAAAGATTTTAGCAGCAGTTAATTTATTTCGATATTTTGCAGGGAATGAACTGGAATAAACTACTTATAGGCAAGAGAGATAAGTAGTTTTAATATTAAAAGATCATTTGTTGAGCCGACGAGTGGGTTGTGCTGGATTGTTGAGATGAAACAAGTGAGCATCGCTCGCTAAGATTGCGAAGCAATCTGAAAAGAACTGTGAAGCAGTTCCGGGGGTTGGTGAGCGATAGCGAGCAGGGGGCAGAGCCCCCTAGTACAACTAAAAAGAACTTTTAAATGATAAAATAAAGAAAACACACTTAGTTCTGTGAAAAAACGTAAAGAACAGAAAATCACAAAAATTTTCACAAATTTTGAGATATTTTTACTCTAAACTAGTACAATATCTTTATTATAATGTATATTTCAATTAATTAAAATTTAAATCAATTGAAACTTTCAAAATTTTTAAATTAACCCGCTGTTGAAAGCTGCCCCACCTACTGTTGAAACCTGCCCCACCCGGTTGCCTGATTTCAACAGAAGAGAACCTTTGTTAAAATGCGATTTTGGACTAATTAATTTTACCTGGAAACTTGGGTAAAATTACACAATCTGTCCGAAAGTCCATGGTAGGATATGCAAGTGAAAGTTTTAGAATGGCTCAATTTGTTAAGTCACAAAAAAATAAATACCGAAAACTGTTGAAAGGTGCCCCACCTTCCCCTACATATATTTGTATTAATCATGTATTGTACGTTAAGTTTAATGCCGATAAGACGATAATAGAACACGTCAAAGAAATTTCTTTTTTTAAAAGTGATTGAGAAAATATCACCTGATAATTTGAGGGGGAGGGGGTTCCAGCAAAGGGAGGGGCACAAAATGCGGGGAAAAAACCCATGTAGTTTATTGATTTTCCCGTAGTCTCTTAAATCAATTATGGTAATAGAAATATAGGTACTTAAATTATTATTAGTTTGTCAAACTACGGATGTTGAAAATCCGCAATTAATACCATTATTTTGGTTAATTAATCTATTTATTTTACTTTTTGTTTTATTTTATATTAAAAACTGTTTAAAGTGTTTATACAGGGTGTTTCAGTTAAGTGTTTCATAACTTCTAGGGGGGATAGTAGACACCTAGACGAGTCAGAATCGCATAGGATTTGGGGGTCCCAGACCAAATCCCAGGGAATTAAAAATTGAGCGACACCCAAAAAAATTATTTAAAAATTCAATTTGTAGAAGAACTACTATTGGTAAGAACTTAATTATCGTCTCAAATTTTGTGGTTTAATATGATCTTTAAAATTATCCTAGAAGTTTTCACTTTAAAATTTGTTTTATCATGAAAAAAGTTAAAAAAGTGTGAAAACTCTGCCAAAACCTTATTTTGTATTTCGAAATCCTTTCTTTTGATTTGATAATCTGAAAGATCATAGTTCCAAAGTTTCACCTAAATACAATCAATATTAAACGCTTGATATCCTGTTAAAGTTTGTTTTTTTGCGTGCGCAAACAGTTTTCTAGAGCTGTTTCCTCATAAAATTAAATTATCTCTTTAAACAACTGAACCTGAACAATTTATTCCATTTTCCGGGATGGATGGCCGTTTTGGTTGGAAATTAACTCCAGAAATTTCGTTTTCGCCACTGAAGGTGCCCTCCTAAGAAGAGGGTGAAACTTCTGTAGTTGAATTCGGTTAACCGTTGAATTCCAACCATCACGGCCATCCACCACGAAAATAAAATAACTTTAGTGTTCAGTAATAGTACACCACATTAATTCCATTAGTATTGGCAGTGTATAATTTAAAGAACTTTCTGTGGATTGCAATTGCACTAACATTAGCAATATGTTTAACCGATATCTCAAACATTAACTTTTTAACTGGTGAGTATCTTAAACACCTTTGCTAATCCTGTTATTCAAACCTGTCCTAAAATAATTTTAATCATTCCTACTAGGGATGTCAAAATTTTCAAAATAACCGGTTTTCGGTTAACCGGTTTATTTTTCCTCTCGGTTAAACCGCTCGGTTTAAACCGACCAAAATAACCGGTTATTTAAAAAACCGAAAAACCGGTTTTTCCTACACTTTAAATGCATTACAATAACGGTTTGTCAAAATAAAAATCGATCTGTTGTTGTTTGGATGATTACTAATAATCATACATGGAAAAAAAACATAGATTTTCAAAGATTTGGTCATAAGCCATCGGTTTTTATTCGGTTTCACACTTTAAATTGCTTTAAAAACCTGCAATGGGGAAAACTTTGAATTCTTCATCAACCGGGAGAACATTTTAATACAGTTTTACAAGTTAAATTGTTTTTGAGTCTGAATTTCAGTCGTTTTTTTCCGGCGTTTGTTGAATGTAAAAAAAAACCAGGCCGATACAATCTTATCGTTTCAAGTAATTAAAATTTTAGTTTTTAGCTGAGTCAGAATAATAGCCAATTTTTTTCACCGGTTGTTAAATTAAAAAAAACGGACCGATACACTCTCATCAACTCAAGCAATTTAAGTTTTAGATTTTGAATCAGAATTTTAGCCATTTTTTTACACCGGTTGTTAATTTTTAAAAAACCGGACCAGTACACTCTCACCTTTTTAAGGTATTAAAATTTATGTTTTTTAGATGTTTAGATGTTTTTTTTCAGATGGTTGTTGAATTTTAAAGAAAACCAGACCGATGCACTCTCATCTTTTCAAGCAATTTAAGTTTTAGAGTCAGAATTATAGCCGGTTTTTTACAACGGTTGTTGAATTTAAAAAAACCGGACAAGTACACCCTTTTTTTAAGGTTTAAGGTATTACTATAATTTAAGTTCTTTAGCTTGACTTTCAGTCCGTTGTTGAATTTTAAAGAAAACCGGACCGATACACTCTCATCTTTTCAGGCAATTTAAGTTTTAAATTTTGAGACAGATTTGTAGCCGTTTTTTACACCGGTTGTTAAATTAAAAAAAAACGGCCAGTACACCCTCATCTTTTTAAGGTATAAAATTTTAGCTTTTGAGCTAGACTTTCAGCCGGTTGTTGAATTTTGAAGAAAACCGGACCGATACACTCTCATAAGGGTGTCCCTTTTATATCAGAATTTTTTTTTGCAAATTTAAAAACGGTTACCCTCTACTTTTTATATAAATGCCTTGACCTATTCAGATATGAAGTTTCATCCCTTAACAATAATATTAACCCGTACCGAATCTCATTTGAAGATGGTCATGGTCAAACAAGCTTAATTACCGGCACGCCCCCGCTAATACTCACCACTTTTTTCCTACTTTTTCCAGGATTTTTTTATATTTTTTTTTCCTTTGAAATGGCCAATAAGCTGTCTAAAATGTCGTCTACCGCTTTTAAAAGAAGTTAGCGAAGTGAAGGTACACGATTTTCTTATTTGGCGACTCTAGTCACTTGGATTACTAGATCTATAAGTTCCCGTGTAATTGATAAATTTTTGCTGTGCTGTTTTTTAATATTCGTCAAGTTAAACTTTAGCGGTAGACGACAATTCAAACCGATTATTATTACATTTCCGTTGCCAAATATATTTAAAATCCTCCAAAAAGTAGGAAAAAGAAAAAAAAAAGTGGTGAGTAATAGCGGGCGGGTGCCGGTAATTTAGCTTGTTTGACCATCAATTGACATTTTCACGAGTTAATATTATCGTAGAAGGATATAATTTGCATCTTAATAGGTGGTCTAGGCATTTATAAAATAAGTAGAGGTATCCGTTTTCAAATTTGCAAAAAAAAAATTCCTGTCATATATATAAGGGACACTTAACTCTCATCTTTTATAGCAATTTAAGTTTTGGATATTGAATCAGAATTTTAGCCGGTTTTTCCACCGGTTTTGAATTTTTAAGAACCGGACCGGTACACTCACATTTTTTAAGTTTTTAAAATTTCAGTTTTTTAACCAGGCTTCAGCCGGATTTTTTTTTCTGCCGGGTGTTGAATTAAAAAAACGGACCGATACACCTCTATAATTTCAAGTAATTAAAATTTAGTTTTTGACTCAATTTTTTCCGAATGTTGATTGTTGAATTTGAAAAAAAACCGGACCGATACAATCTCATCGTTTCAAGTATTTAAAATTTTTGAGTCAGAATTTCCGCCGTTTATTTTCGGCGATTGTTGAATTTCATAAAAACTGAAATTAATTTTACGATTTTATAAGATTAACGACCCCTTCTCTCCTCAGCACGGCTCTCACACGTGCTGAGCGTATGCTTTCTATTTCTGGCTCACGTGTGAGAGCCGTGCTTAAAATCTCCGTTTCTTTGGTCAGGAACTGGTTTTATATCTACATAGATGGCAGGTCGGTCGGCAGGATGATTTTATTTTTTGATGCTTAGTTTTGGATATTTTGACTAGATACAGCTCGAATAATGTAATTCCTAATCTTTGCTTTGGTTTGAAAGACTTTTTAGATCACTGGGTTTATATGAATCGTCAGTTTGAAGAAGGGAATAAGTCCAAAAAATGACAAATTGACTTTTTGTGCACAAAACCATCTCCAAGCTTTGCCCTACACATGGGTGAAAAGAGGGGGGAAATAACTAACTCATATAGGGAGATATTGCCCCTTGAAGTTGTGAAATCGCTATCCAAACTATGAAAATTCCATTTCTTTTTTTCGATTCTCTCAAAACTTTATTTTTGGACTTATTATTCCCTTCTTCAAACTGACGATTCATATTTAATCACAAAATACAGGGTGGTCCGTCTCGAATTCGTGGTACAAACTGAGTAGGATAGGTGTAGGATTAGGTGTACCAAAACGAGTTGAAAATCTGCTTTTTAGACTTAAATTTCCAAAAGTTTTTACGGGGAGACCCCCAGACTTCCCCCTTTATGATATTAGAAGACGATTTTGATATTGAAATTTCATAGCCGTCCCCCCCCCCTCATAATCAAATCCTGGATTTGCCGCTGGAGTGGAACCAGTTGTAAAATTTTAGTTAGATTTTCATTTAGAAATAAATTTCCTAACATATTCGGATTTTTTAAAGAGGGCCGATGACCTATATAAAATACTAATGAAAAAAACTTCATAATACTCTTATTATGATAGTGAAGGTGCGTGTTTGTATACCCATGTGCGAGCCACGGGGCAATACCGATCTGAAGGTCATGCGACCCATATTTATATTTGGGGTCTAGGTTATAGAAATGTGGTTCACGTGCCCCAACTTACGTAATAAGCGTATTGCGATTAATTGCGCTCCACGTCATATATAAGAGTATTTTCAAAGAAATGCTTGTCATTATTTATACCCTATTTGAATTATATAACTATTATACTGGTGACTAAGCTCGCCACAAGTTCTTAACAAAATTTCATTCTAAATAAGCCAAAAAAAATCTTATCTAGACCTAAGAGGTCTAGTGCTATATTAGACTCTTAGATCAGCTTCAGTTTTAAATATTATTTAGAAAATTGAAGCTTTAAAACAAAAGCAGTAACGTTATGATTTCAAGTTAGTTACTGCTTTTGTTTCAGTTTTCACGTAATGATTTGATTTTTGGAATTTTTCTCGCTCGTTCTTTTAAATTTCATTAAAGTTAAATTTCTACAGAACGATTGAGGATGTCTAAACAACACTTTTACCTTTGTGCCAGCTTAGAATAATGGACAAAAGCATTTTTAAAAATAAATGTTTTTTGAACGATTTCAAAAACACCATTGAAATAAACAAAATGCGGTTCGCTGCAAACTAGCATGAGTGACTTAACCTTGTCTTTTAACTTGGTTTTTTTAAATCAAAATTTCCTCGTTAACAAAGGTTTTTAGAAAACTAATAACTAAGGAAAATCAACAGTCCAAATACAAAAACTTCAAAAGATATTTTACAGTCAAATAAGAATTGTATTGAATTCTTCGTACAGTTAGGGGGGCGTATACAAATAAAACCGTTCAAAGTGTAAAAGGGGGGAGGAAAATTTCAATGCATGGATTAGTGTTATACTCTGTTCGAAGTGTCTCATTGAGTACTACAACATACTAAAATTTTATCAAATCGGTTGTCAGGTTTTTGAACTGGATTTTTTTTAAATTTTTAAAAACACCATGTGTAGACTTATATGAAGACTTCCTGTAGACCTATCGATTTGAAATTTTAATATGCTGTAACTATAGTCATTATTTATAACATATTAAAATTTCAGGGTCTTGGGACAGTTAGGGGGCTTTATAGTATTTAAACATGTAAAAACTTGAATAATTTATAAATCGAGAAATAATTATCCGAATCCTTAATGCGATACATAAAATTCTTTTTCTAAAAGTATCCTAAAACATATTAAAATCTCAAATGACTGGCATTTATTTTAGGAGAAAATTCGAAGTAAAACAAAAAATCTTTGACCCTAAATTATGAACGCAATATGGAGACGGTCCCCTAAAAATTTCCAATTCATGAAAAGGCTTTCGATAAGCTTTCCAACGATATAAAGCACATGAGTCTAAAAGAAAAAGTAAACAAACCGCGATCTCAAAATTGGGAATTATTACCGGGTCGTTCCCGTTTAGGACCAGTAGACTCTATTCTACTTCAAAAAATCCTTGATGACATCAGAATCAACATTGAAGATCGTAATTCTGGAAAAACCTTGCCACAAGTGTTCTTTACTCATAAAAAAATTCAAAAAATTTTTAAAAATAATAATTATCGATTTATTAGCGATTTGTGGACTTGTATTTTTTTCGAGTAAACAGTACTTTTTTTTCAAACTCTTAAAAAGTATATAAATTATTGCGCGATTTTAACGAAATTTTAATATGTTGTACTTCTAGTAATATACTACAATGTATCATTGACTATTGATTTATTTATTTTATATTATAAGGTTTTTTAAGGATATTACGGACAACCTTCGGACGCAATTTGAGGTCTTTCTTATAAAGTGAAACCTTAATGTAATACGCCGTTTTAATTGTCTATCAAAGGGGCACAACATATTAAAATTTCAAAGATATACAACAAGTACAAAGAAATTTATTCGATAACGGATATTTTACAGTTTTCCTCGAATAAATCAAAAAACCAATAATGACACAACTTAGTAATAAACTTTTTCCGGAAGCCTTTTTGACTACCTATCCAAAGATGTAAAACACATGTATATCCAATACTTATTAGATACTAATTAAGAGCCTTAAAATAAGACGAACAGAGTACGGTCGTATCGCTCTTCACTATGCCACGTCGTCGTCCGTTTGCGCGGCATGGAGAGTAGAAGGAATCACCGGTGAAGCGCGCTCGCTCTCAAGTCATGAAATTTTACAAGTCCAAACACTTGACATAAACTTTGATGAACCAAGAGTCAAGAACACTCTAAATACAACATACTAGCGGGTCATACGAACATCCCGTTAAACAATCGTTAGACACTATCACTTAGCCAACAACCATATATTCACGCATCAGGTGAAGAAAATATACCTTTATGTTTGCCCTCACAGTTGAAGAACGTAATGAAACGAAAAACCCCCTTTATAAGATGAAAACGATGATCTACCCAGAGTGCATTAAATTTAGAATTTCCAGTGGTAAATTAAAAAAAAATAGGTGTTATCGGTTATTTTTATATATCCTTTTAGAAAGCACAAAATATGCATATTTTTTGTTCAGTTCAAGTAGTGGCCTTTTGGGTTAAAACGAGAAACCCCCCCCTGAAAAATCTAATTAAAAAACCGGTTTTTTCTCCGGTTGTGAAAAAAACCGGTGGTATCGGTTATTTTTATATAGCATTTCAGAAAGCACAAAATATTCATATTTTTTGTTCAGTTCACAAACAGTGGCCTTTAATCGGTTAAATCAATAGGAAAAAAGCTCAAAATCTAATTGAAAAACCAGTTTTTTTTCTCCGGTTGTGAAAAAAAACCGGTGTTATCGGTTATTTTTATATAGCATTTCAGAAAGCAGAAAATATTCATTTTTTTTGTTCAGTTCAAGTAGTGACCTTTATGGGTTAAAACGAGAGAAACCCCCCTGATAAATCTAATTTAAAAACCGGTTTTTTTCTGGTTGTGAAAAAAAAATCGGTGTTATCGGTTATTTTTATATAGCATTTCAGAAAGCATTAAATATCCATAATTTTATTCAGTTCAAACAGTGGTTTTTTGGGTTTCTCCGGTTGTTAGCCTCAAATATTTTATCAAAAAACATTTAAAAAATTTAAGCATCTGAAGAAAAACCGTTGTTATTGGTTATTTTTAAACTTATTTCATTTATAAATTGTTAATGATATAATATTAGCATCTCAGAAAGCACAAAACATTCTTTTTTCGTTAAAATAATGGTCTTTTTGGGTTAAATCGAAAAAAAACCCCTGAAACATGTCCTTAAAACAAACAGTTTTTTCCCCGGTTTTGTAAAACCGTTTTTCTTCCCGGTTGTGAAAAAAACCGGTGTTGCCGGTTATTTTTAAACTTTTGTGGCATATATGAGCCACGCGGCGATACCGATCCGAAGGTCATACGACTCATAAATTTCTCTAAGTCACCAGTATAATAACCGGTTTTTTAAAAAACCGGTTATTTTTTGACATCCCTAATTCCTACAACTCTTATAGAAATACTTGCGAATATTGATGTCTCTCTCAATTTCTTAAAACTCGTACAATTAATTGTCAAATCAAAGGATTTCCTGCAGTTTTTTTTATGAAAATCACTAAGAAATAACAGATTGAGCTCAAAATGGGTAAGTTATTAAAATTTTAACCAGGGTATAAAATTAAGGATTATTTAAAGAAAGGAAGGCTAAAATATGATCTTGATTCTTTTTCCGGTACTTAAACTAAGATATTGGATTGATATTTTTTAAATCAAAAGCTTATTAAGAGCTTTTAAACACGTGCGAAAAAATTTTATTTCGGCTTTAACTTTGAAAATAGTAGTTTTTTCTGCTAATAAAAACCCTTTTTCGAAGCTTAAAAGAAGTGCTAACTTTGATAATTAATATTTTCTCAAATGTAAAAGATATTTTCACGAAACCTCCCGGCACTTTTGTTATGATATTGTGCACAATTTTCAACCAGAAGCTTTTGGTGTGTCTTTTTATCATCAAAATACCTACGCTTTTATTTAAAAAAATAATAAATAAAGAGCTTCTACGGGGTTTTGCTTTTCCGTTGCCTCTAATCATATTTGAGCTAGTTAATCGGGATGTCGTCTTCTGTAATTTTAATATGAAAAGTACATTGACTTTTTAATAAACTACTACTTCCTAACTCAATTTGACAAATATCGTTACACTTAAACTTTTTAAAAGGAGAATAGATTCCAACGAACTCAGTTTTGAGTATAAAAGGGATTTTTTTTCAAATAACAACATCTGAGATAATATATATTCACGAAATTCCTAAGAGAAAAAAAACATTTCACCCTGTTAAATCAACTTTCAGAATGTCTGCTCTCCGATTACCTACTAGTTTACGCAGCTCATTTAAAATCTTAAATAAAAGTAAATAATTTATTAAATTCATTTCTTTCGGGCTTGTAGGCCGTGGTCTAAAATAAAATAAAAAGTCCAGACGTTTCGTCGGAAGCTGTGTCCGACATCATCAGTGGAAATAAAACATTAGTTCACCGAGTTCACCGATTCAATAAGTTTGGTTTGGATTGGAGGTTGCCAGAGGCTTCAAAATACGGCCGTTAGTAGACTTGGCGAACTCTCTTTAAATCTCCTGCTTGGCCGGTGACTTATTGAAAACTTATTGAATCGGTGAACTAATGTTTTATTTCCACTGATGATGTCGGACACAGCTTCCGACGAAACGTCTGGACTTTTTATTTTATTTTAGACCACGGCCTACAAGCCCGAAAGAAATGAATTTAATAAATCAAACCGGCTGTGAAAGTCTTCATGCTTACAAAAGTAAATAATGTTTCGAATTAGTGATTTGAATTTTCTGATAACTTTTATTATCTCTCTACTCTAAAAAAAAGTTTTTGGTGAACGGTTTCCAGAGAAAGGCTTTTTAATTAATGAACCAAATGACACATATATGGTATCAAAATGTCCGAATTCTTTCCGGATTTCCGAGTAAGCCCTTCGATTTTTCAAAAAAAATTTCTCAATTTTAAAATATTTCCATTTTTTTAGATTTCGGATAAGGTCGCAGTTACAAAGCAAGAAACTATGAATTTTAAAACAATTGAAAATATATTTCACTGGTTTTTTAACATTCAAATACATTTAATAATCATCTTTCTATTTATCACACTAATTTAAAAAAATATATATTGGATTCTTTTTAACAATATTTATATTTTTGCTGTTCAAACGATTTTAATTATATTTAAAACTAATGTATAATTAATTTATCATTTATTTTTAAATAATTAATTCATATTTTTATATTTATCTTTGTCGTTGTGGCAACCTAATCATTACTATATTTACAATAAAATATAAACTCGCTTTCAGAAATTATTTATTACAATAATAATTATTTTTATATCCTTTTGCAAGTTATGTTATTTAAGGTAGTATAATATAACTTTTTTTTATAATGCCGAAACGCAAAACTATATATAGCGGGTGAATGTTTTAGAAATAAAGATAAAAATCGAAAATATTTGAAGTCAGAACATTCGTGCCATTGCTATTAAACTGACACAATTTCGATGTTTATTTGTTCTCATGAAGACAAAATTCTAAATTTTCGTGATGTTTACGATAATTACTACATTTTTCACAGACAATCTATGAAAATCATTCCAAATTTTAAGAAAGTAAAATTTATTCCGGAGATGTTTCAGTGCTTCTGAATGGATATGTGTGAGAAAAACATTACCTTGGGGAAATGGTAAAAGAAAGCTTACACTGCTTTGCTGCTAATTTTCTTGGAATTAAATGGCGATCCGCCAATTCATATTGCCATAATGGAACTGTTAAAATTTCGCCGCTGAATGAATATTCCCCATTTTTGAAAGAATACCCCAGAGAAGTAGTTTCCCTGTTTTAAGAATGTTTTATAAAGTGAGTAAGTGCTGTGAGCTGTGTTTTGTGAGAATGGCAAAGCGATCCAAAAGTTTCTGCGTCAGCAGTTAACGGGGGTTGGCGGGCGATAGCGAGCAGGGGGCGGTAGCTCCCTAGTTTAATAAATATAAATTTATTATGTTTTTTGCCTTAAATTTCGTTGTCAATTTAAGATTTTTTGAAATAAAATTTATCAGTGAGGCAAGACGTCATTTTAAGATGGAGAAATGAATGGGAGAAGCAGACATTCCGGAAGTTAAATTAACTTGGTAACCTGCAAGGTGGTAACCTGGTGAAATGGTTTGTTTGTTTTTTTAGGAATTTCGTGAATACTGCCAGGATAAAATAATTTTGCCAGAAAATCAAAAACTATAAAAAAAGTACAAATCCAAATGATATTCACGCAGATGTTGAACCAAACGTTTTTTAAGCGTTAATGAATTACCGTCACCCCTGTGAAATGGATTGAAAAAATCAGTTTCCCTAAAAATAGCAACTATATTGAAAGACATCCAAAGTTTTTCACCTGGAGGAATCACTATATTTTTTAAATGGAAATTGAATTTTCGGGCTGCTTTTACAGACCAAAAATAAATATAGGTTATAGTATTAAGGTTATTTAAAACTTCAAAGTCAAAAATGATAGAAAGTATGGGGACATTAATCACCACTACAAAAAGCTAATTAATCAATTATGGTATAAATAGTGACTGAATATACGCTTTTGAAATTTTATTTTAGAGTGAAATTCTTTCGGATGTAGGAATAGCCATCATAGTAGTTTCAAAACTGTGGGTACGCTACGAATTATTTATTTTTCAACCTTCAATGATTTTCAAGTTTTTTTTTGTTTTTTTTACTCTCATAAACCCGAGACAGTTTTTAACACCAGTCAAAACCAAATATTACCGAGTAAAAACCGCCCCTAAGGTTTCAACAGTATAGTGGAAAATAGATGCAGGTGGAAAATTAACTGGTCTTTTAAGGGTATCGAAGAATTTACCTATTTTTAGGCATCTTCATAGAAATGGTAGTGTGGCTCAGCCAGACCATGTTACATAGAATGGAACAAGTGGTAATCTGAAGGGGCAATGTCTGGTGAATACAGCGGGTGAGTAAGGCTACTCAATATACTCAATAAAGGGTTTTTAATCGGTGTTCTGACAAGGAGTTGAACATCGTCATGCTGCAAAATCACTCTTTTGTGTCTCTGATCTTATTGCGGGGGGTTTCGATTCAATGTTCAGTTCAAACACATTCGGTTTAATCACTAGTAATCTCCCATCATGATTTTGTTCGGTTTGATTAACTCTTGGAAATGATCCTATCGAATTCCAAGAAAAAAAGCGCTTTTAGAATGTTCTTTGCAGAAAGTATCAAAATCACTGTTCTTATTATGTTGATTCTGATTGAGAATGATCACTGTAAGTCTTAACAAGAATTCTGTGCACTTCAGTTGCAGAAAATTCTAGAAAAATTCCCCGCAAATGCACTTTCCTTCACACAAATTTGGGTATGGTTAAGCTTAAAAAAGTGTTTTGAAATTTTTGAAAATGACTCATACTGGATTTTTAGTTTTTTATATATTTCTTCAGAATAATATCCTCAGAATCTAAAGCTTGAAAAAAAGTTTTCATAAGTAATGACAAATGGGTGATTTAGGTTGTGATATTATTACATTTGCAGATGATACTGTTCTTGTGTTTTCAGCTGATAACTATCTTGATTTGTTTAAAAAAATGGAAATAACACTTTATAAAGCATCCTACTTGGTTTGGTAAAAACCATCTTAAGTTAAATGTATCTAAAACTAAGTTTATTGTATTTAATTTATTTTTAGTGAACCAACTGTTGACAGTTTAAAATTACATGAAGCTACTTTATTAATAAATTACGATTTATTAATTTCAAGTTATTTAAACTTAAGCACATTATCAACCATAAGTTTTTATGCTCTTTATATTTTTCTTGGGTCCAATCTATAATAAGCTATGGTATAACTTGTTATGCTTCTGACTACTTTAGTAATATTAGACCTTTAATCCAAATACTACAAACATAAATATTAATTATTTAACTAAGCCCATTTTGAACGTATGTGAACTCTTCTCGTTTTCCGTTTATTATTTTAATAACAAATCTTTTTATCAAATTAACACCGGTAACTTTGAAATTAGGAATACAAAAGGAAATTATTTTATATCAAAAACTAACAAGGAAATATTACATAAATCTCATGTATTTTTAGGACCTTATCTATTTCATAAATTAAATGCAAATCTTAAGACAACTAACAATAAACTTGAATTTAAATCCGGCATATATAAATTTTTAGGCGAGCAAATTAATACTGAAGCATTATTTCCCATTTGACAATAGATTCATTCCAGCTTATGTTGCAATTTTTTGTGTGATTCTATAGGTATCAAGGACGAGCCTTAGGCTCATATGATACCACATATCTAATTTCTTTCTTTGTTGTTACTTTGTGTATTCATTATTTTTGTATATTTTGATGTTCTTTTTATGTCTTTGTCATTTTTCTGTCCTTATCTTTGTCCAATAAATTTGATTTGATTTGATTGTGGTCAAACGGTTGGGGTAGAAATAATATTCCATTTGGAATTATCATGTTTTATCTTATTTATAAAAATAATGTAAAGTTTTTGTCGTTAAATTAAAAAGTCGTCTTTAAATCGACACAATAATTACTTCCCTATTGTTGCCTTTTACAGACAACCTCTTCAGGACAAAATTTGACTTATTTTTTTATTGCTTATTAATAATATCTAAATGGTTTTTCCTCAATTCAATTATTTTATAGCAGGATGAAACAATTTTGGGGAACAGAAATCGCAATGTATGAACGGATATTAAATTATATCTACTTAAATATGCCGTCTATTGGGGTAAATTTGTTCCAAATAAGTGTTACTTAGGCTAGGCAGACAGAAATATTTTTTATTAAGACCAAGGATATACTGATAATCACTTATTTATTTTAAGGGCCTACAGGCAATATTTTTATACAAAAATATCATAATTACTCTACTCTTATTTTAATAAAACAATCTTTCTGTTTTTTAAAATAAGTATTACTTACTGAATGTAGAGAAAAATAGTTGTTGTAGATAGTGGTTATTAAGTATTTCCAAGTATACGTATGCTTAAAATATGTTTATTTTTGCAAATGAATCACTGATTCAAATAAGCTACAATAATAAACAGGTTTTTTACCTATACAAATACAAATACAAATTAAGTCGACCAACTACAGGCTAGCGCCCAACAAGGTTGGTCCTGTCCATTTAACTCAAACCACCCGATTCCCAGTATCTGTCAATTTTATTCTTGAATTCGTTTACCCCACTTTAGTTGATAATCGTTTCAGGTAACCCATTCCATCTGTCTACTGCCCTGTTAAAAAATGATACTTCCTACAATCGCGATTAAAATTTGCCTCGTTCAATTAAAATCTGTGACCCCTTGTTCTATTACCCGAATTGAAATATAGTCCCTCTGTGTCCCTTTGTTTTATCATTTTGCAAAGTTGAATTAAATCCCCTCTAATCCTTCTTTCCTCTAGAGTGAACATATTTAACTTATTTAATCGCTCCTCGTAATTTAAACTGGATATACCCTTAACAATGAAAATAAGTTGGGAATTCTATTAATAGAAAACTTAATCGTGTAATAAATAATATACCTTTTTTTTTTAAATAAAGACATTTTTCGATACTTTAAAACTTGGCCGGGCGCAAATATTTTCATTCGGATTATATTTGTAAAGTTTTATTATTTAGACATAAAACTATAATAAAAATTAAAAGAAACACTGCTAAAACCTAGATACTCTAATTGTGTTTTATTTTGATTGCATTATTTTTTAGAGATTTATCATAATATACTTGCTAATCCTAAAGTACATATTTTTCTTCTGTGAAAGAAAGCTCGTGAACCATATGAGCTAGTGTGTTAAACACAATAATGTGTTACATTCGAATGAATTTTCAATATTTATAAGTTATTGCTTGAGTTCAGTCTTCTAAAACAGTAATACCCTTTAATATCAAAATCACTCAATTCAAAGTTTTGGTACCTTCCTTTTGACCAATGTTTTGGGCAATGAACAAGTCTTATGTTGTTTTAAAAGTTCAGGCAGATATTTTTTTTCATAATATTATGAATAAACTTTTATAAATGTATAAACTACCTGTTTGAAAAAAGTTTTTTTAAAGAGAGGTAAAGAATTGGTTCATATAACATACTTTTCCTTGTTTTAAATGTTATTTTTTGCATTTGGAATCGTCATTTTTCAAATAATTAAAAGTTTAAAAAATCCCTCGATCCGATGTAGAAATTAAAAATTGACATTATAAAACGACTATTAAGAACGAACTAAGAACAGAACTGTGAAATGAAGCGGAAAAGACATGGAACTAAATCTGCAATAACTTAATGCATTCTCCATAATTGAGGTGTTTGCTATCAAAACCAGCTCATTCCATTTTTGGAAATTTTACAGCAGAGACAAAAAAACTTCTCACGTCCACAGTTCTCTAAAGCTAATTTTTTATTTTAAATTTTTAATTGTAGGCATAACCGCCTGGAATTTGATTAGTTTTTCATTTTCATTCCAGATGCATTACCTTGGGCGTAATTACACTAATTGGGTTGTAATGAGCTGATTTTGATGCAAAAACATGATTTTTCATGCCTTTTTTCAGTTTTTTTCTGTTTAATTAAGGTGTGTGAAATTGGTTTTTCCAGTTTACCAGTTAATATTTGTGTCCTTACGAGTTTTAAATAAAGGACATCCACTTAACTTTTTCAAATTATCTGATATTTCCCAGTTGAAATCACATTTTACACCTTTTCATCTAATTTTGGGTTGGAATGAGCTGCATTTGTGCTATATCCCTTCGTCAGTTTATGAAGGACCCTCTAAACTTTCAAAATAGGCAAAAAAGTGGATTTCAGAAAAATATGGAATGAGCTGGTTTTGATAGCAAGCACCTCAATTGTAAGATGTTTTCGTACACATCTTTTAAACTTTCCCGAGTTTTTATACAATAAACTTAAATTATATTTCTTCAACTTAAGATACCTATCACTCTTCCAGATCATGAAGTCCATTTCACATGCTGATAAACGCAGTAAAAGTCAACTCGGTTATTTCAAGAATCAACGACTCCACAACATTACAGGTAAATATATTTTCACAACCATATAGTTACCATCAAGTCGGGTTTACCTTCAGCTGTGGATAAAACATAGCAATCCATTCTGTCAGTTTTATAAATATAATTATTCTACTTTTTTTCATTTAAGTAGTCGTTTTATCCGGTTCTTACTAAAAATAATAATTATATTGGTAGCAAAAGATCGCTACAGTTGCTAAACTACTAAATAATGTAAGAGACGCTTTGATAATTGTCTTCTGATTTTTGCACTGAGAGAAATGACAGTTTCAAATTTGTGAGTACATGGATGTTTCCATATTGATATGAAAGTCTTTGTTTCAAATATGATAACCCAATGCATTCAATTTTTAAATACCAGACTTACTCACACTTTTAAACAATTCAATGGTCACCTCTCAAAGAATGTTTATTTTTCATATATTATTTAAAACTGGATCTAGTTGGTATTGATTGATAAAACCTTAATTTCAAAGTGAAAATGAAATGCATGTTGGTCACCGTAGCATTCAACGCACTTCGGTATGAGATAATGCCTTCTACTGAATAAAAAATAAATGAGGATACCTAATTTTTGAGCATCTTTACTTTTGAGAAATAGGGTAATGTATATTTTAAATTTCAGTAAATTTGACTCGAAACCAATTTGAGTAATTTTTACTCAGTTAACATTTGTTTTAAGAGTGTGAAATGGTTTAAAGGTTAATTTGGTAACATGGTTATTGTGGGCCGTGCACATGATTTAACATTATGGTAAGTGGTTTTAATAGAGTGTAATAATGAGCGTTACAATAACGACTTCGTCAGCCTGTAAAAGGATACCCCCTATCACCCAAATGACAAAAACAGTACTCACCGAGTGTACCTCGAAGTCTTCCTCACCGTCCTCTGTCCGATCCGAATGCTCTTGGTGAAAGTCGTCTTCTTGTTCAACACCACCTTCTGCGTTCGAATCTCCGACCTCTGAGAACTGAACTTCTCCTGCTGTCCACTCTCGAACACCCGGGTCGAGAAGTTCTTGAAGTCCTCTCCACCCCAAATGTCACCGTCACCGCTTTTTTTCTTTTGAAACTCCCTGGACAGCCTCTCCAGCACCCCTTCTGAGTCTTCAGTCGTTTCAGGGATGGTTTTTTGAGAATAGACGATCTTCCCTTGCTGTGCAGCGAATGTCTGCACTCGGTGTTCTTTCTTGATGTCCATCGTTCGATTGGAAGCGAACGCCGACCTCATCCCGAACCCCTTATCAGAGTCTTCTTCGTCAGGGAGGGGGGTCACTTCCCAAGTCGTCTGTACTTCACCATCTTCGTCCGGAAACGTCACACTGGGGAAGTTGTCCTCTTCTAGCTTAGCCACAGTGTCGCATTCGTCGTCTGACGGTACCCTGGTGGTTTTGTTGCATACCACCAGCGCCCCTTCCATGGGGTCATTTGGTGCCAGGATGCTGTCGCTACCAGAAGGTGCCAGGACTGGTTTGGGATCGTCTGCAACCATTTTGTTTGATGGAAAGAGGCCGGATATCTTCGCTTGAAAAATCTGCTGGGTTGACTTGTATCCTTCCCTGTCAGATATCCTTTCCTTATTCGAAAATTCTCTATCCAGAGCTTCTATATCAGGCACGGAGTACGAGTTTCTCTTGTCCAACGACTTTTTCAAAGATTCGCCGAAAGCCCTATCTATCCTGCTATCGGATATCTTCCTACTAGCATCGTATTTATGAACAGTTGGTTTGGTTTCAGTGGATTGCTTAGATAGTTCCGACTCAGGTAATGTGTATCTTCTTATGAAGTTTTCGTCATCGTTTTCACTGTCAGGTGTATCCTTCGTATCTAATGATACAACTCTTCCACTTTGTGGAACACTCCAATTTTCGTACTTGGGAGTTTTCGTCAGCCAATCGTTCGATTTTCTAATCCTCAGACTTCCAGAACATTTTTCTGGATGAACTTCGGTTGTATCCTCCATGATTCTGACATTAGGAATACTTTTGTAGTCTTCTACATCTTCGACTTTCCTACTCATGGAATCTATGGATCTGACAGCTGGTTTAGTTGTGAAACCTAGCGATGTAGACTTTTCTACTGGTTTTTCTTCAGATTTTGTAGATCCTCTTTGTAAAATATTGGCGTATCTTCTAGTTGTTGGAGGAGTTTCTAGTTCTATAAGATCTGACTGGTCTTTTTGTTGTTTGTAGCTCCTCCCATAAGTAGGCGAGTCTTCAACTGACGAATCATTTACAGACACCTTTTGCATGGGCGTGGCTGTCAAACGAGTTGGGCTCCTCCCAGAAGTTGGTGAATCTTCAACCGACGAATCATCTAAAGATACTTTTTGCATGGGCGTGGCTGTCAAACGAGTTGGACTCCTCCCAGAAGTTGGTGAATCTTCAACCGACGAATCATCTACAGATACTTTTTGCATGGGCCTGGCTGTCAAACGAGTTGGACTCCTCCCAAAAGTTGGTGAATCTTCAACCGACGAATCATCCACAGATACTTTTTGCATAGGCGTGGCTTTTAAACGAGTTGGACTCCTCCCAGAAATTGGAGAACCAATCCCTTTCATATCATCAAAAGAAAACTTGCCGGGATTGGTTACAAGTCGATTAGGACTTTTACCATAAGAGGGAGAACTGTTCAAAGACTGTGCCTCATCTGACGAATACTTTTCCCAAGATGCAGCTGTCAATTTCGTAGGAGAGTTCTCAGATTTATCGACGGAGTCATATCCTGGGGAATACTTCGGACTTCTTTCACTGTCATCAATCCTGCTCGAAGCCATCAACCTAGTCGGACTCCTCCCATAGGTCGGAGAGCTGTCAGTCAAAGCATCCTCTGAAGAAAATCTAGCCAATGGACGAGTTGGGCTTCTTCCTGGGGAGGAGCTATCTTCTGAAGCCCCGCCTACTTCAAATGCAATCATGGCATTGTGACGTTTGTTTTCAAGTTTCTCTGGATCATTTGGTGGAATTCTAACGTCGAGTCTTCCTAAAGATGAAGACAGGGGTCTCGACTTTTTGAGGCTGTACCTCCTTCCTGGTTTCACCATCCTTGAGTGCAAGGCTTTAAATTCCTCGTATCCTGAATCAGACAAGGGTTGTCCGCACGCATGCTGGAATTTCTTCGAAGTGTCTCCCAAAAACAAAGGATCTGGCACCTTATTACTTCCCATTCCTGTATGGAAGTGTTTTCTTGAACTCTCTGGAACTTCCTTCCTTTCAATCGTTTCATGATCTTTTCTACTTTTGTCTAGTTTTCTTTGAAATAAATCCGAGTTTACCTCAGAACCAGATTGCCTTGTTAAGTTTCTAGAGCCATAATTCTTTGAAGTGTTTCTTTCGATTTCAGGTTCTTTTTTTCTATCTGAATACGACTTGGGCCAGTCATCTTTCAGGTCTAACTGTTTGTAATCAGATCCTAAACTTATTTTTTCTTGCTTCTGATCTTCTGTCATGGGCTCGGCAACATCTTTCTCTCTGTCAGTAAAATATTTGACCTTAGTTGTCGAATCCTTCTCAGACAGTCTACCAAACGTCAAACTGCTTGTATACTGTTTATCAGGGCTTTTTTCATCAATAGAATAAGAACTTCTATTGGAAGCTTCCTTTTCGGACAGAGAATAGTTCAAGTCACACTCAGGTTTTACAGAATAGCTCATTTTTTCTTCTTGCAAGTAAACTTGTCTTTTAGTTGGAATGGGAACTGCAGTATATAGGTTCTTTTCTTCTGGCAATTTCTTATCTTCGTCAATTCTGATTTTAGCATAACTCCTACCGAAACTAGGTGCAATTTCAGGAAAGTTGATATCCGAAGAAATTTTGCGAATGGGCGTGGCTTTCAATCTAGCTGTGCTCCTCTCATACGTTGGAGAGCTCTCAATCAAAGAATCGTGTGATCCAGACTTCTCCTGATCTGCTGCAAGGCGTGTCAGACTCCTCCCAGAAGTGGGAGAGCTGTCAATCAAGGAATCATGTGATCCAAACTTTCCAGGATTGGCTGAAAGGCGAGCGAAACTCCGCCCGTAGGAGGGAGAACTGCTCAGTGACGTTGGTTCTTTTGAATAACTCTCTGGGGGTAGTTTATCCAAAGAGGTCTTCAAACCAGGAGATCCTTTCCAACGTCTTCCAGTGGATGTCTTGTCATCAGATAAGTCTTCAGATGAAAGGTTTTTATCAAACATTGGTTGTGTTGAAGATTTTCGATCATGAGAGTCTTCTGATGGTCCTGTAACTTCTGGCCTCGTACGTGTTTGCCATTTATCTAAGGAGTCAGACATCTGAAAGTAAGAAGGTTTGTCGGTACTCCATTGTCTTTCAGCCTCTATTGGTGAGGTTTTTTCTTGGTAGACATTCGAAGCCCTTGATAAATTCGCACGTTTTTCCTCTAAGCGATACTTGGAATCTGCATCACCGAACTCTTGCGAACCAGTATTTTTATCCTCACCGGTTTTTATCAAAGCCTCGTCACCGTCCGATTCTTCATCGACTCTTTTTGAAACGGCATAGCATAACTGTTGAGAATCGGAACCAGTTCCCTTTTTCTTCGAACCAGTGACAGCGAACGATTGAGAACCATAACTTGTATCACCAAACCGATGAGAACCAGTATTCCCAGTTCTTTGCGGACTAGGAACTCTTCCAGTTCTCTTTGAACCAGCATCTCTAAACCACGAAGTTTCAGAACCAGCATCGCCAGTTCGTTGTGAACCAGAACCAGTTTTAGCTCCTTTCCTTCTTGAACAAGCATCGCCGATATATCGAGAACCAATATCACTGAACTGTTTAGACTCAGTACCAGATTGAAATTCAGAACTTATGTCAGCTTCCTTTCTCCATGAACCATTTTCACTAAACCATTGTGAACCAGAGTCATCATCAACAGTTTTTTGTGAACCAGAATAAATATCAACTCCTTCTCTCTTTGAACCATCATCACCTCTCTTCCTCCGTGAACCGGCATCACCGAACCGAAAAGAACCAGAATCACCAGTCTCATTTTCAGCTCCTTTCCTTCTTAAACCAGCATCGCCAATCTGGTGAGAAGAGACATCACCGAACAATTGAGAACCAGCATCACCAGTCTTCTGCGAACCCAAACCAGTTCCATCTCTGTTCCTAATGGAACCAGTTCCATCTCCGAACCGCAGCGAACTAGAACCAGAGCCATCATCATACTGAGAACCAGCACCACTGAAACTTTGAGAACCGTCATCACCAGTCCGCAGCGAACCCAAACCAGTTCCATCTCTGTTCCTAGTAAAACCAGTTCCTTCTCCGAACCGCAGCGAACTAGAACCAGACCCAGCATCACTGAAGAATTGAGAACCATCCTCACCAGTCTTTTCCAAACCAGTTCCATCTCTGCTCCTCATAGAGCCGAACCGTAATGAACCAGAACCAGCAGCATCACCAGTCCTCTGCGAACCCAAACCAGTTCCATCTCTGTTTAACACCGAACCAGTTCCATCTCCGAACCGCAGCGAACTAGAACCAGCATCTCTGAAGAATTGAGAACCATCATCAATAGTCCCCTGCGAACCAGTTCCATCTCTGTTCCTCACCGAACCAGTTCCATCTTCGCCGAACCTCAACGATCCTCCGTCTTTCTTCCTCGAAATTGGTTCGGCCGTCTTTTTCTTGAGTACGCTGTTGATAACGCTGGACAGCGGTGACTTGTAGCTGGGATCCATGGCGGCGGGACCTCTGTGACGTCCGCTAAGCCTCTCCCGCGAGCATCGCGTGAGTGCTCGTATAAGACCGCACGCGAACCGCGGTCGCTGCTGCGGAGGTTTGTGGACGCAGCTGCGTACCGCTACGGCATGCCATTCTTTGCCGTGTTGCAGTTTGCACAGCTTGGCTTGTTTTCTGGAGATTCGCCTTTAATCACCACTCTAAAGAGTAATGAAGCTTTTCTCATAAGTTATTTTGAGGATAATGTGTTAGGGGTTCAGAGCTCTCACAGTATTAAAAAGAATTCTCTTGAAGTTTAAGGGAAATTTTTTAAGGAAAAACATTATCAGGCTCTACTCACAGAAATAGACAAAAATTTTACTGGGATTGTGAGATGTTTAAAAGCACTTACTGTGAAAAGAATGAGCTGCGGATTTATACAGTAGAAAAGGTAAAAAAATTCTTAATTAATCATTTTTAATTAGAAAATGCTACCTGTTCATTTAGAATAGGCGCCCGAGACAGGATCAAAAATGCTTAATAAAGCTCATCACACAATATCAGTTACCGATTTTTCTACAGTATTTTAACTAGGGGAGAGTGGGGCAGGTTTCAACAGTTTCGTTTTCGATTAAAATCGTTTTCTCGTTAGTTAGGTGGTTGATTGAAATGCCATCTGGTGTTAAATATTGTTTTTATTCATGAGAACATTTGTCCGTTGTATTTCCACTCTTTCACCTTTAAAAATTTTTATAATCGAGTAAAGTTGATTTTGACGTCTCAAAGTAACTTTTTGATTTCTTTGAAAAAATCGGATTTTACTACCTTTTTATTAATTTAGGTGAGTGATTTTTACATATATTATTATTTAAAGTCTTCTCCTTCTATGCATACCATTTTCAAACTGATATCTTTATTCTGAAGGGTATGAGAGGTCTTAAACCATGACGACCAAAGGTGGGGCACCTTTCAACACTTAGGGTGGGGCAGGTTTCAACAACTCAAAAATGCGTTTTTCTTGGTATATTGAGCTTTCACAATGTATTTTCTTGAAGTAAACTATCCTAAATTACTATTATAGCAAATCATAATGTTTTATTATGGTTAATAATTTATTTTTAGCCAAAAAACAGCTGAAAATTGGTTTATATTATTTACATTAAAATACATGTTATTTTTAAAGTTAAGGTTACTATATGAGTCTTAAAAACAACTTTTATGCATCTAGTAAATATAAGCATCGATTTCAATAAAACTTTTTATTTTATACCTCTCTCTGACGATTAGTAAATAGCAAAATTTTGAATAAATTAAAAGAGTTAAAAAAATAAAGTATTTGGCAAATTCTGATCGAAAAATACTCGATTTAACAATATATTTTTGTAATACAGCTCAAAAGAACTTTTAAATTAAAAAATAAAGTTAAACACACTTATTTGAGTCAAAGAACACAAAAAAGAGAAAAACATCAAAATTTAGAAATTTTTTTAGAAATATTTACCCCAAACTAGTAAAATATCTTTATTATAATGCATACTTCAGTATATTAAAAGTTAAATCAATTGAAACTTTCAAAATTTAGAAATAAACCATCTGTTGAAACCTGCCCCACCTCTTGTTGAAACCTGCCCCACCTGGTTGCCAGATTTCAACTGAAGAGAACCTTTTTTAAAACGCAATTTTGGACTACTTAATTTTCTCTGAGAACTTGGGTAAAATTACACAATATATCCGAAAGACCACGGTAGGATATGCAAGTGAAAGTTTTAGGATGCGTCAATTTGTTAGGTCACAATAAAATAAAAACCGAAATCTGTTGAAAGGTGCCCCACCTTCCCCTACTTCTGTTAAGGCTGCCTTGTCATTGCAGAAGAACAATTTTTCGATGATAATTACAATAGTAATTGCTTCTTATACATTGCGTCTCAGGCGCCAATTCTAAATGAATAGAGTATAGACGAGAAATCAGTGGCGTATATAGAAATTCATTTCGGGATGGGCCCAAAATTATTTTTCACCCCTCCCAAGCAAATTTATTTCGTCCAATGTAACTTTTTATATATTTTTGTTGAAATTTACATCTAAAGAGATTATTATATATAAAAAGTTATGAGTAATTTCGTTCTAAGTACCAATGGGGGGTCTGGGGTCCCCCCCCAGAAAAATTTTGAAAATTTGACTTTTAAAACTGGGTTTTAACTAATTTTGATACACCTACACCTAGTCCGAATTTTGTATTTATATTTTTAGATAGGATTTGCATTTGGGTGAACTAAATATAAAAACAAGTTGAAAATAATAGAATTCCAAGTAAAAGAGGGGATCTTGTGGTCCTCCCTCAGAAAATTTTTTGGAAATTTGACCCTAAAAACAGGATTTCTACTTTGTTTTGGTACACCTAGTCCTAAATTTGAACATATATTTTTAAGTAGTATTTTAATTTTTTATCGTGTCCATGGACAGTTAAATTGCTTCGTGAACCCTCAAAACAGCAACTCTAAAAGCAAGCTCTAATGCATATGGGCTGTAGTATTTTGATGAACTTATTATAAAAAGATTTGGAATAATAAAATTACTATCATAAAAGGGGATTTGGGGAAATTTTTGGAAATTTGTCCCAAAAAAAACAGGGTTTTGTTTGTTTTTGTACATCAAGTCTGGATTAAGGGGGAGCAAGGCCCCCTCGGTCCCCCCTTTATATACGCCACTGCGAGAAATGCAGATATGTAACCGGGGCACCAAGTTAAGCATTCCTATAATATGAGGTGCTTGCTATCAAAACCAGCTCATTCCATTTTTAGAAATTTTACAGGAGAGACAAAAAACTTCTTCAAAAAAATTTTAATTGTAGGTACCACCATCTAGAATTTGATTAGTTTTTCATTTTCATTCCAGGTGCATTACCTTGGACGTAATTACACGAATTAGGTTGGAATGAGCTGATTTTGATGCAAAAACACGATTTTTCATGCTTTTTTTCAGTTTTTTTTGGTTCAATTAAGTTATGTGATTTAATTGGTTTTTTCCGTTTACCATTTAATATTTGTGTCTTTACGAGTTTTAAATAAATGACATCCACTTAACTTTTTCAAATGATCTGAAATTTCACAGTTGAGATCACAGTTTTCACCTTTTCATCTGATTTTGGGTTGGAATGAGCTGGATTTGAGCTATATCCCTCCGGCAGGTTATGAAGGACCCTCTAAACTTTCAAAATATGCAAAAAAAAGTGGATTTCAGAAAAATATGGAATGAGCTGGTTTTGAAAGCAAACGCCTCATATATAACTTGAAATTTAAAAATATAAATCTAGTATTTTGATTGACTGATAGTAATTTAGGAAGTCAGGTGCACCGCACTAACTTTTCGCTTCTTATACTCCTACTACAGAAGATTCCATCAAAGAAATGTCATTGATATGGAACTGCGATTTTTATTATTTTTAAAATTAAGAACTATCCTAAATTTTTCAGACACGAGTTCATTTGTTGAAATAGTTTCATTATGGCATCTATTTTAGGTGTTGGAAAGCAATTTTTGCAACGCTTTTTAACTCCTACTTAGAAGATGGCATTTTGGTGTGGTTTGTTTAAAAAATAGTGATAATGAAGTTTCTTTCGGAGTCCCTCTGAAGAAGGAAAGTTTACTAGCAAAAATTCCGAATATCGTGGTTAAATGATGCTGTCGGAATATCAGTTTCTTGTGCGTTCGCCACTGAAGTAAACAAACAAATAGAACAGATATTTAACAAAAAATTGTATTATTATTGATTTGGAAAATAAAATCAGTTTGAGGGATTTACTCTGTAAATGAAAAATTCATGGTTGTAACACATTGGGAGAGTAATGCAACAGTTCTTGTGGAGCCCTGAAGGAATTCTCTGAAATTTTGACAGAAAATATTTGGTATCCCTTTATTTACCACATTATGAATTTATCATAAAATACACATGAAGTATTTTTTATAACTGATTATGCGTTAACTTAAAGATAAATTTCATCATAATAATTATTGTTACAATGAGGATTAAGGGAGATGGTACTTGTAAGTACCGTTGGAACTAACAGGTTTAAAAAAATAAGGACTTGAAAATTTCACAGAATGAAATTTATTTTTATTACATTCATTTTTTTACTAATATTTGCGACGAGGGGATACCAATTACCCCGATACTAACTACCCCGATATTAGGGATTACCCCGATACTAATTTTCCGTACAAAAAAATCCTAAATCCGAAAATAAAATCAGTTGTTAAAAAAGCAAATTTAAATTGTTAAATTAAGGTAATTATAGTTGAAGTACGCAATTTTAAATTGACTTGTAAGATATAAGTAAAAAATAGATATATAAACAAAAAAGTTATCACTTGAAATACGTACAAAAAAAATCCTATAAAACCGAAAATAAATTCACTTGTTAAAAAAGCAAATCTAAATTGATAAATTTAGGTAATTATAGTTGAAGTACGCACTTTTAAATTGACTTGTAAGATATAAGTGAAAATTATATAGAAAAAAAAACAAAGTAGTCATCACTTGAAATTCACACTGGTAAGAACCAACGGTACTTGTAAGTACTAGGGATGTCAAAATTTTCAAAATAACCGGTTTTCGGTTAACCGGTTTATTTTTCCTCTCGGTTAAACCGCTCGGTTTAAACCGACCAAAATAACCGGTTATTTAAAAAACCGAAAAACCGGTTTTTCCTACACATGAAATGCATTACAAAAACGGTTTGTCAAAATAAAACCGATCTGTTGTTGTTTGGATGATTACTAATAATCATACATAGAAAAAAAAACATAGATTTTCAAAGATTTGGTCATAAGCCATCGGTTTTTATTCGGTTTCACACTTTAAATTGCTTTAAAAACCTGCAATGGGGAAAACTTTGAATTCTTCATCAACCGGGAGAACATTTTAATACAATTTTACAAGTTAAATTGTTTTTGATTCTGAATTTCAGTCGTTTTTTTCCGGCGTTTGTTGAATGTAAAAAAACCAGGCCGATACAATCTTATCGTTTCAAGTAATTAAAATTTTAGTTTTTAGCTGAGTCGGAATAATAGCCGATTTTTTTCACCGGTTGTTAAATTTTAAAAAAAACGGACCGATACACTCTCATCAACTCAAGCGATTTAAGATTTAGATTTTGAATCAGAATTTTAGCCGGTTTTTTACACCGGTTGTTGATTTTTAAAAAACCGGACCAGTACACCCTCACCTTTTTAAGGTATTAAAATTTATGTTTTTTAGCTTGACTTTCAGCCGTTTTTTTTTCAGCTGGTTGTTGAATTTTAAAGAAAACCAGACCGATGCACTCTCATCTTTTCAAGCAATTTAAGTTTTAGAGTCAGAATTATAGCCGGTTTTTCACAACGGTTGTTGAATTTTAAAAAACCGGACCAGTACACCCTTTTTTTAAGGTTTAAGGTATTACTGGGCAATTCCACGGGTAACTGACTGACATTTTTTAAGAAAAACGCTTAGTATTTTGTCATTTTCTTCCCAAAAATAAATGATAAAAAAATACTTTCCACCCAGTTTATTGCTATCTTGTTAGCTTAATCTAATGGCACAATTAAATTTTCAAAATATGTTTTTATTGATTTTAAAAAAATTTTAAACAACAAGGTAACTGACTGACATAAATGTTTCACAAATGTCAGTCAGTTACCATGTCGTTTAAAATTTTTAAAAAATCAATAAAAACATATTTTGAAAATTTAATTGTGCCATTAGATTAAGCTAACAAGATAGCAATAAACTGGGTGGAAAGTATTTTTTTATCATTTATTTTTGTGAAGAAAATTACAAAATACTAAGCGTTTTTCTTGAAAAATGTCAGTCAGTTACCTGTGGAATTGCCCTACTATAATTTAAGTTCTTTAGCTTGACTTTCAGCCGGTTGTTGAATTTTAAAGAAAACCGGACCGATACACTCTCATCTTTTCAGGCAATTTAAGTTTTAAATTTTGAGACAGAATTGTAGCCGTTTTTTTTACACCGGTTGTTAAATTAAAAAAAAACCGGCCAGTACACCCTCATCTTTTTAAGGTATAAAATTTTAGCTTTTGAGCTAGACTTTCAGCCGGTTGTTGAATTTTGAAGAAAACCGGACCGATACACTCTCATTAGGGTGTCCCTTTTATAACAGAATCTTTTTTTCAAATTGAAAAACGGTTACCCTCTACTTTTTATATAAATGCCTTGACCTATTCAGATATGACATTTCATCCCTTAAGAATAATATTAACCCGTACCGAATCTCATTTGAAGATGGTCAAACAAGCTTAATTACCTGCACACGCCCGCTAATACTCACCACTTTTTTCCTACTTTTTCCAGGATTTTTTTTTATATTTTTTCCATTGTAATGGCCAATAAGCGGTCTGAAATGACGTCTACCGCTTTTAAAAGAAGTTAGCGAAGTGAAGGTACACAATTTTCGGCGCAAGTTTAGAACTGCTGATGCGCCAAGTTTTTAGCGATACAAATCAATATATAGTAACCCCAACTAATGTTAAATGAATTATGTGGCTTCTAAATATGGCGCCAAATAGCCAAAACTCGCCAACCATCAGCAGTTTTAAACTTGCGCCCAATTTTCTTAGTTGGCGATTCTAAAGAATGTATAAGTTCCCATGTGATTGATAAATTTTTGCTGTGCTGTGTTTCAATATTCGTCAAGTTAAACTTTAGCGGTAGACGACAATAATTCAAACCGATTAATATTACATTTCCATTGCCAAAAATATTTAAAATCCTGCAAAAAGTAGGAAAAAGAAAAAAAATGGTGAGTAATAGCGGGCGCGTGCCGGTAATTTAGCTTGTTTGACCATCAATTGACATTTTGCACAGGTTAATATTATCGTAGAGGGATATAATTTATATCTTAATAGGTGATGGTCTAAGCATTTATAAAATAAGTAGAGGTAACCGTTTTCAAATTCGCAAAAAAAATTCCTGTCATATATATAAGGGACACTTAACTCTCATCTTGTATAGCAATTTAAGTTTTGGATTTTGAATCAGAATTTTAGCCGGTTTTTTCCGCCAGTTTTGAATTTTTAAGAACCGGTCCGGTACACTCACATTTTTTAAGTTTTTAAAATTTCAGTTTTTTAACCAGGCTTCAGCCGGATTTTTTTTTCAGCCGGTTGTTGAATTAAAAAAACGGACCGATACACCTCTATAATTTCAAGTAATTAAAATTTAGTTCTTGACTCAATTTTTTCCGAAGAATGTTGATTGTAGAATTTGAAAAAAAAACACCGGACCGATACAATCTCATCGTTTCAAGTATTTAAAATTTTAGAGTCAGAATTTCCGCCGTTTATTTTCGGCGACTGTTGAATTTCATAAAAATTTTACGATTTTATAAGATTGACCCCTTTCCTCCTTAGCATGGCTCTCACACGTGCTGAGCGTATGCTTTCTATTTCTCGATCACGTGTGAGAGCTGTGCTGAAAATCTCCGTTTCTTTGGTCAGGAACTGGTTTTATATCTACGTTTTATCAGTAGATGGCAGGTCGGTCGGCAGGATGGTTTTATTTTTTGATGCTTAGTTTTGGATATTTTGACTAGATACAGCTCGAATAATATAATTCCTTATCTTTGCATTGGTTTGAAAGACTTTTTAGATCACGTGGTTTATATTTAATGACAAAATACAGGGTGGTCCGTCTCGAATTCGTGGTACAAACTGAGTAGGATAGGTGTAGGATTAGGTGTACCAAAACGAGTTGAAAATCTGCTTTTTAGTCTTAAATTTCCAAAAGTTTTTATGGGGAGGACCCCCAGACTTCCCCTTTAGGATATTAGAAGACGATTTTGATATTGAAATTTCATAGCCGTCCCCCCCTCATAACCAAATCCTGGATTTGCCGTTGGAGTGGAACCAGCTGTAAAATTTTAGTTAGATTTTCATTTAGAAATAATTTTTCTTAAAATATCTATTCGGATTTTTTAAAGAGGGCCGATGACTTATGTAAAATACTACCAAGGGGTCGGTGCATGAAAAGTTTAGGAAACCCTTATCTTGGATATGGTAGTGAAGGTGCGTGTTTGTATACCGGTTCACCAATGTGGCATGTGCGAGCCACGGGGCAATACCGATCTGAAGGTCATGTGACTCAAAATTATAGGGGAGAGTGGGGCAGGTTTCAACAGTTTCGTTTTCGATTAAAATCGTTTTCTCGTTAGTTATGCGGTTGATTGAAATGCCATCTGGTGTTAAATAATGTTTTTTATCATGAGAACATGTGTCCGTTGTATTTCCACCCTTTCACCTTTAAAATTTTTTATAATCGAGTCAAGTTGATTTTGACGTCTCAAAGTAACTTTTTGATTTATTTGAAAAAATAGGATTTTACCTCCTTTTTATTAATTTAGGGGAGTGATTTTTACATATATTATTATTTAAAGTCTTCTGCTTCTATGTATACCATTTTCAAACTGATATCTTTATTCTGAAGGGAATGAGAGGTCTTAAACCGTGACGACCAAAGGTGGGGCACCTTTCAACACTTAGGGTGGGGCAGGTTTCAACATCACAAAAATGCGTTTTTCATGATATATTGAGCTTTCTCAATGTTTTTTCACAAAGTAAACTATCCTAAATTATTTATATAGCAAATAATAGTATTTTATTATGGTTTATAATTTATTTTTAACGAAAAAACAGTTGAAAATTGGTTTATATTATTTACATTAAAATACATACAATTTTTAAAGTTACAGCTACTGTACGAGTCTTAAAAACTATTTTTATGCATTTAGTAAATATATACATCAATTTCAATAAAAACTTTTTATTTTATTCCTCTCTCTGATGACTAGTAAAAAGCAAAATTTTACATAAATTAAAAGAGATTAAAAATAGAATATCCTTGGTAAATTCTGATCGAAAAATACTCGAATTAACAAGATATTTTTGTAATACAGCTCAAAAGAACTTTTAAATGAAAAAATAAAGTTAAACACACTTATTTGAGTCAAAAAACACAAGAAATAGAAAAACATCAAAATTTGGAAAATTTTTTTAGAAATTTTTACTCCAAACTAGTAAAATATCTTTATTATAATGTATATTTCAATGTATTAAAAGTTAAATCAATTGAAACTTTCAAAATTTAGAAATAAACCCGCTGTTGAAACCTGCCCCACCTCTTGTTGAAACCTGCCCCACCCGGTTGCCAGATTTCAACTGAAGAGAACCTTTTTTAAAACGCAATTTTGGACTACTTAATTTTCTCTGAGAACTTGGGTAAAATTACACAATGTGTCCGAAAGACCACGGTAGGATATGCAAGTGAAAGTTTTAGGATGCGTCAATTTGTGAGTTCACAAAAAAATAAAAACCGAAATCTGTTGAAAGGTGCCCCACCTTCCCCTACTTGTGGTATAGGTTCTAGAAATGTGGTTTACGTACCCCAACTTACGTAATAAGCGCAACGCGATTAATTGCGCTCCACGTCATAAGAGTACCCTAATAAGAAATGCCTATCATAATTTATATCTTATTTGAATTATTTAACTATTATACTGGTGACTAAGCTCGCCACAAGTTCTTAACAAAATTTCATTGTAAATAAGCCAAAAAAAATCTTATTTAAACCTAAGATGCTATATTAGGCTCTTAGATCAGCTTCAGTTTTAAATATTATTTAGAAAATTGAAGCTTTAAAACAAAAGCAGTAACTTTATGATTTAAAGTTACTGCTTTTGTTTCAGTTTTCACGTAATGATTTGATTTTTGGAATTTTTCTCGCTCGTTCTTTTAAATTTCATAAAAGTTAAATTTCTACAGAACGATTGAGGATGTCTCGACAACACTTTTACCTTTGTGCCAGCTTAGAATAATAGACAAAAGCATTTTTAAAAATAAATGTTTTTTGAACGACTTCAAACTGAACGATTTCAAAAACACCAAACTGAAATAAATAAAATGCGGTTCGCTGCAAACCAGCATGGGTGACTTAACCTTGTCTATTAAGTTGGGTTCTAAAAAGATCTTTATAAACGGAATTCAAATGGCTAACTGATACTGAAAAATATTTATCCAATGGCAAATTCCCCGAATATAGAAAATACTAAAACAGAGAAGTAAAAAAAGTATAATAATAATGTCAGTATCATCTCGCACGATGTCGTGGTTTTCTTGAAAGATTTCTGAAAGTGATTTTATTTTTTAAGATTTAACGAGTCCGCGGGCCACATTTGGCCCGCAGGCCGTAGGTTGGGCATCACTGCTGTAGACCTATCGATTTTAAATTTTAATATGCTGTAACTATATTCATTATATATAACATATTAAAATTTTAGGGTCTTGGGACAATTAGGGGGCCTTATAGTATTGAAACATGTAAAAACTTGAAAATCGAGAAATAATTATCCGAATCCTTAATGCGATACATAAAATTCTTTTTCTAAAAGTATCCTAAAACATATTAAAATCTCAAATGACTGGCATTATTTAGGAGAAAATTCGAAGTAAAACAAAAAATCTTTGACCCTAAATTATGAACGCAATATGGAGACGGTCCCCTAAAAATTTCCAATTCATGAAAAGGCTTTCGATAAGCTTTCCAATGATATAAAGCACATGAGTCTAAAAGAAAAAGTAAACAAACCGCGATCTCAAAATTGGGAATTATTATCGGGTCGTTCCCGTTTAGGACCAGTAGACTCCATTTTATTTTAAAAAATCCTGGATGACGTCAGAATAATCATGGAAACCCGTAATTCTGGAAAAACCTTGCCAGAAGTGTCCTTTACTCATAAGTAAATTCAAAAAAAAAAAATTAAATAATAACTATCGATTTATTAGCGATTTGCGAACTTGTGTTTTTTTCGAGTAAATATAACTTTTTTTCGAACTCTTAAAAAGTATATAAATTATTGTGCGATTTTAATGAAAATTTAATATGTTGTACGTCTATTAATATTCTACAATATACCGTTAACTATTGATTGAATTATAATATATTATAAGGTGTTTTAAGGATATTACGGACAATTTTCGGACGCAATTTGAGGTCCTTCTTAGGAAGTGAAACTTAAATTCAATACGCCGTTTTAATTGTCTATCAAAAGCGCACATCATATTAAAATTTCAAAGATAATCAACAAGTACAAAGAAAGTTATTCGATAACGGATATTTTAAAGGTTTCCTCGAATAAATCAAAAACCAATAATGATACAATTACATAAGTAGCAAACTTTTTCCGAAAGCCCTTTCAATTACCTGTCCAAAGATGTAAAACACATGTATATCCTATACTTATTAGATACTAATTATGAGCCTTCTTAAAAAGTAGGACGGACCGAGTACGCTCGTGTCGCTCTTCACTATGCCGCATCGTCGTCCGTTTCCGCGGCATGGAGAGTAGAAAGAATCACCGGTGAAGCGCACTCGCTCTCAAGTCATGAAATTTTAAAAGTCCGAACACTTGACATAAACTTTGATGAACCAAAAGTCAAGAACGCTCTAAATACAACATACTAGCGCGTCATACGAACATCCCGTTTAACAATCGTTAGACACTAACACTCACTTAGCCCAACAACCATATATTCAGGCATCAGGTGAAGAAAATATACCTTTATGTTTGCCCTCACAGTTGAAGAACTTAATGAAACGAAAAAACCCCTTTATAAGATGAAAACGATGATCTACCCAGAGTGCATTAAATTTAGAATTTCCAGTGGTAAATTAAAGAAAAATAGGTGTTATCGGTTATTTTTATATATCATTTTAGAAAGCACAAAATATGCATATTTTTGTTCAGTTCAAGTAGTGGCCTTTAATGGGTTAAAACGAGAGAAAAAAAACCCTGAAAATATAATTAAAAAACCGGTTTTTCTCCGGTTGTGAAAAAAACCGGCGTTATCGGTTATTTTTATATAGCATTTCAGAAAGCACAAAATATTCATATTTTTTGTTCAGTTCACAAACAGTGGCCTTTAATCGGTTAAATCAATAGAAAAAAAGCTCAAAATCTAATTGAAAAACCGTTTTTTTTTCTCCGGTTGTGAAAAAAAAACCGGTGTTAGAGAACCCCCCCTGAAAAATTTAATTAAAAAATCGGTTTTTTCTCTGGTTGAGAAAAAAACCGGTGTTAGAGAAACCCCCCCTGAAAAATATAATTAAAAAACCGGTTTTTTCTCTGGTTGTGAAAAAAAAACCCGGTGTTATCGGTTATTTTTATATAGCATTTCAGAAAGCACAAAATATTAATATTTTTTGTTCAGTTCAAGTAGTGGCCTTTATGGGTTAAAACGAGAGAAACCCCCCTAAAAAATCTAATTAAAAAACCGGTTTTTTCTCCGGTTGTGAAAAAAACCGGTGTTAGAGAAACCCCCCCTGAAAAATCTAATTAAAAAACCGGTTTTTTCTCTGGTTGTAAAAAAAAACCGGTGTTATCGGTTATTTTTATATAGCATTTCAGAAATTACAAAAAATTCATATTTTTTGTTCAGTTCACAAACAGTGGCCTTTAATCGGTTAAATCATTAGAAAAAAAGCTCAAATATCTAATTGAAAAACCAGTTTTTTCTCTGGTTGTGAAAAAAAAACCGGTGTTATCGGTAATTTTTATATAGCATTTCAGAAAGCACAAAATATTCATATTTTTTTTCAGTTCAAGTAGTGGCCCTTATGGGTTAAAACGAGAGAAACCCCCCTGAAAAATCTAATTAAAAAACCGGTTTTTTCTCCGGTTTTGAAAAAAACCGGTGTTTCGGTTATTATTATATAGCATTTCAGAAAGCACAAAATATTCATATTTTTTGTTCAGTTCACAAACAGTGGCCTTTAATCGGTTAAATCAATAGAAAAAAAGCTCAAAAATCTAATTGAAAAACCGGTTTTTTCTCCGGTTGTGAAAAAAACCGGTGTTAGAGAAACCCCCCCTGAAAAATCTAATTAAAAAACCGGTTTTTTCTCTGGTTGTAAAAAAAAACCGGTGTTATCGGTTATTTTTATATAGCATTTCAGAAATTACAAAAAATTCATATTTTTTGTTCAGTTCACAAACAGTGGCCTTTAATCGGTTAAATCATTAGAAAAAAAGCTCAAATATCTAATTGAAAAACCAGTTTTTTCTCTGGTTGTGAAAAAAAAACCGGTGTTATCGGTTATTTTTATATAGCATTTCAGAAAGCACGAAATATTCATATTTTTTGTTCAGTTCAAGTAATGGCCTTTATGGGTTAAAACGAGAACCCCCCCTGAATAATCTAATTAAAAAACCGGTTTTTTCTCCGGTTGTGAAAAAAAACCGGTGTTATTGTTTATTTTTATATAGCATTTCATCAGAAAGCACAAAATATTCATATTTTTTGTTCAGTTCAAGTAGTGGCCTTTATGGGTTAAAACGAGAGAAACCCCCCCTGAAAAATCTAATTAAAAAACCGGTTTTTTTCTCCGGTTGTGAAAAAAACCGGTGTTAGAGAAACCCCCTTCCTGAAAAATCTAATTAAAAAACCGGTTTTTTCTCCGGTTGTGAAAAACCGGTGTTATCTGTTATTTTTATATTGCATTTCAGAAAGCTCAAAATATTCATATTTTTTGTTCAGTTCAAGTTGTGGGTTAAAACGAGAAAAAAAAACATGAAAAATCTATTTGAAAAACCGGTTTTTTCGCCGGTTGTGGAAAAAAAACCCGGTGTTATCGGTTATTTTTAAATTGCATTTCAGAAAGCACAAAATATTCATATTTTTTGTTCAGTTCACAAACAGTGGCCTTTAATCGGTTAAATCGACAGAAAAAAAGCTGAACAATCTAATTAAAAAAACCGGATTTTCTCCGGTTGTGAAAAAACCGGTGTTATCGGTTATTTTTATATAGCATTTCAAAAATGCACTAAATATTCATATTTTTTATTCACTTTAAATAGTGGCCTTAAATGGGTTAAATCGAAAAGAAAACCTGAAAAATCTAATTAAAAAAAACGTTTTTTTCTCCGGTTGTGAAAAAAATCGGTGTTATCGGCATAGCATTTCAGAAAGCATTAAATATCCATATTTTTATTCAGTTCAAACAGTGTTTTTTTGGGTTTCTCCGGTTGTAAGCCACAAATCTTTTATCCAAAAAACATTTAAAAAATTTAAGCATCTGAAGAAAAACCGTTGTTATTGGTTATTTTTAAACTTATTTCATTTATAAATTGTTGATGATATAATATTAGCATCTCAAAAAGCACAAAACATTCTTTTTTTATTAAAAAAATGGTCTTTTTGGGTTAAATCGAAAAAAAACCCCCTGAAACATGTAATTAAAACAAACAGTTTTTTCCCCGGTTTTGTAAAACCGACTTTCTTTCTGGTTGTGAAAAAAACCGGTGTTGTCGGTTATTTTCAAACTTGTGGGGCATACATGAGCCACGCGGCGATACCGATCCGAAGGTCATACGAGCCATAATTTTCTCCTATTCGCTTCAGTCGGTATTTAAACCCCAATTGAATTATTTGACTATTATACTGGTGACTATGTTCGCCACACTTGTTTTGTTTCAAAATTGTTAGTCCTTGATTGACATCTCAGAACGCACAAAATATTCATTATTTTTTCAGTTTAAATACATAATGGTCTAATTGTTTAAATCGAAAGAAAAATCTAATTAAAAACTGTTTTTTTCTCCGGATGTGAGATCCAAAACTGATAGTATCCATAAAATCGATTAAGAAATGAAATGAATGAAAAACCTAGTTTATCGGTTATTTTTTAACCCTGTCCGCTGAGGAACCACCGCAAATTAAACGGTTAACTTATCTCATTACTCCCGGTTATGGAAATAGTACTAAACAGCAACATTTTATCTAAATTAATGTTAAGGAAATTTTTAACTGAATTGAAATTTCTATTTTGGCCAGAATTCCTTCCGGTTATTTTTTGTCCGGTTGTTGAATTTGAAAAAAACCGAACCGGTTAAACCGAAGAAAGAAAATAACCGGTTAAAACCGAAAACCGAAACAAAAATAACCGGTTTTTAAAAAAACCGGTTATTTTTTGACATCCCTAGTAAGTACCGCTGCATAATAACAGTCGTAATTTTTTTATAAATGGAAATAACTAAATTTCAAACAAAGCATTATCATTACAAAAGTAATATTTATCGATAAAAATGTTCTGGACACTTATCATCAATTCACAAGGTACTGCAGGAATTAGTTTTAACACATGAGACGTCAGCGAGAAATAGCACTTGAAAGCACGTGTCAGGCTATAAAAGAACCTTTCTTGAACAAATAGGGGAGAGTGGGGCAGGTTTCAACAGTTTCGTTTTCGATTAAAATCGTTTTCTCGTTATTTATGCGGTTGATTGAAATGCCATCTGGTGTTAAATAATGTTTTTTATCATGAGAACATGTGTCCGTTGTATTTCCACCCTTTCACCTTTAAAATTTTTTATAATCGAGTTAAGTTGATTTTGACGTCTCAAAGTAACTTTTTGATTTCTTTGAAAAAATCGGATTTTACCCCCCTTTTATTATTTTAGGTGAGTGATTTTTACATATATTATTATTTAAAGTCTTCTGCTTCTATGTATACCATTTTCAAACTGATATCTTTATTCTGAAGGGAATGAGAGGTCTTAAACCGTGACGACCAAAGGTGGGGCACCTTTCAACACTTAGGGTGGGGCAGGTTTCAACACCACAAAAATGCGTTTTTCTTGATATATTGAGCTTTCTCAATGTTTTTTCACAAAGTAAACTGTCCTAAATTATTTATATAGCAAATAATAGTATTTTATTATGGTTTATAATTTATTTTTAACGAAAAAACAGTTGAAAATTGGTTTATATTATTTACATTAAAATACATACAATTTTTAAAGTTACAACTACTGTACGAGTCTTAAAAACTATTTTTATGCATTTAGTAAATATATGCATCAATTTTAATAAAAACTTTTTATTTTATTCCTCTCTCTGATGACTAGTAAGTAGCAAAATTTAACTTAAATTAAAAGAGATTAACAATAGAATATCCTTGGTAAATTCTGATCGAAAAATACTCGAATTAACAAGATATTTTTGTAATACAGCTCAAAAGAACTTTTAAATGAAAAAATAAAGTTAAACACATTTATTTGAGTCAAAAAACACAAAAAATAGAAAAACGTCAAAATTTGGAAATTTTTTTAGAAATTTTTACTCCAAACTAGTAATATATCTTTATAATAATGTATATTTCAATGTATTAAAAGTTGAATCAATTGAAACTTTTAAAATTTAGAAATAAACCCGCTGTTGAAACCTGCCCCACCTCTTGTTGAAACCTGCCCCACCCGGTTGCCAGATTTCAACTGAAGAGAACCTTTTTTAAAACGCCATTTTGGACTACTTAATTTTCTCAGAGAACTTGGGTAAAATTACACAATGTGTCCGAAAGACCACGGTAGGGTATGCAAGTGAAAGTTTTAGGATGCGTCAATTTGTTAGGTCACAAAAAAATAAAAACCGAAATCTGTTGAAAGGTGCCCCACCTTCCCCTACTACTTTGCGGACCCCCCTAACGCTTTCTCCTAAGTAAAAGGGATACTATGTAGAGTAGATACGTGCGAGTTACCGAAAGAATTAGATTCCCCCATCCAGCGGATTCTATTCACTTTAAATCTAACGGTACTCAAAAGTACCGTCGGTAGATAAAGGGTTAAACACGTTAAACAAGTCACTTTACCCCGACATTCCTAGTCTAAAAGTTAATAAAATTTTACATGTGCCTCGAACATATTCGAACACTTTAAAATCTGTAAATAAATGTAATTCCCAGAATTAACCACTAATGTTTTTTATACAAATATATTTATTTCTTAAATTATTTAGTGGTGACTATAATCAATAAAAATATCGTTATATAGTGTTTTCTAAATGTACATTATTTTTCTCCATGTTTTTTTCAGTAACTAGGGGGCTCTGCCCCCTGCTCGCTATCGCTCACCAACCCCCGGAACTGCTTCGCAGTTCTTTGAAGATCGCTTCGCGATCTTAGCGCTTGTTTCATCTCAACTATCAAGCACAACCTGGAACGTGTCTGCTTATAGCCTGTTCATTTAGAATAGGCGCCTGAAACAGGATCAAAAACGCTCAATAATGCTTAATAACGCTCATCCGACAACTTCAGTGACCGATTGTTTTACAGTATTTTGACTACTTCTGCTTAGGCTGCCTTGTCATTGCAGAAGAAAATTTGTTCGATGATAATTAGAATAATAACTTCTAATATATTACGTCTAAGGCGCTAATTCTAAATGAACAGAGTATAGATAATGATCATTTAATATCGAAACTTTTTATCTTTCAAACTTTTCAATAATTTAATTCGTATCTTTACCACGAAACTGTCAAAATAAAACTATTACTGAAGAATTCCTTTTTAAATTATCAATAATTTAATGGATAGGATAGGGGGCTACCGCCCCCTGCTCCCTTAGGCCGGCCGCTAATTGAAGCGCAGGCTAGGTGCGCGAAGCAGAGCGACTCACGATCACGTGATCATTTCCTGAGCACATCACCCTGCCTCACGGAGTTATCTACGCTAGTTACTTCGCAGGTTCCGACGCTTTACTAGGGCTTTTCTTCCATTCGCAGTGGACAATCTTAAGCCATATTCAGATTTATTTTTATTACATCGGGCACTATTAGATTTCATTATATTGAGCCCTATTAAAATTTCTTACTTTTTTTTAACCATATTCAGAACTGAAATATTGGATTTCAGGCCGTGACTCGGGAACTCTTGTCTGCCATATTGATTCGAAATTTGAATCTAGGCGGATTGATTTTTTTTTCATTTCTTGTGGGCCGTTAAATAATTCCACAAACACTAGAAAATATATTTATCATCAAAAAACGTTTTATCTCATCAATATATTATGAAAGTAATAGAAATCTAGTACTATAATAAAATATATAATTATCTGCAAGTGTGCGCTCATGGTGCCATCTTTCGCCCTTTCTAATAAGTAATTATAGGTACACTAGTAATACAAAAAGCCGCTAACACTAGATGTCTATTACTAATAGCGCTCTCAAGATATGGCGTTTTTGGTTCAAATAATGATCAAAATATGAAAAATAAGTTGTAAATCCCCCAAACATTTCGTTTTAACTACAGCACTAAGAAAAATCACGCCGCTCACTCCAGTCACGTCTAGAAAAACTGCTTTCCAAAGACTGCGCTTTGTGACTCACGTCTCCTGCTTGAACCACGCCACTCACTCTGCGCCGTAACGTGCGCTGTCGCATTCAGATTCACAGCTTGCAGAATTTCTCCGTGAGTCGCTCTGCCTCGCGCACCTAGCCTGCTTCTCAACTAACGGCCGGCCTTACGCTCACCAACTCCCGTAACTGCTATGCAGCTCTTTACAGATAGCTTCGCGAACTGCAACATCTGCAATCGATCTTTAGCAGAGTAAAACAAACTTCCCGAAAATCCTCTTCCTTTCATCGGCACAAACAACACTAAAAAGAGCTAAATTACTTATTTATCTAGTAGTTCAAAAAATATTTAAAAGATTGTTAACCAAGTCTATACTATATCGCTAGCAAACTTAGAACAAAAATGTGCACCTCAAAACTTTTAAATTTAAATATCCGTGCTCGCGACAATCTAGTGAATAGGCAAATATAAAATTTTAAAACATTAACACGTCTGATAAAGACCTACTAAAACTATGAAAAAAATGAAACTTTGATGCTTAATAATTCCAAAACTAATTAGAATTTTTTAAAGAATCAAACGCCAATCTCTTTCTAAAAAATAAGAATATAAGTGTTTAAAAAATCATATTGATACCGTGATTAGTTTTCATTTTAGATAGAAAAACCGAAAAAGTGTCAAAAATTTCGAAAATTAAAAAATTAATTACTCCAAACCAAATTCGAAATTCGAAAAAAGGGCGACGTAGTGCACATCTTCATACTTCAGAGAATTAGGCTGCAAAAAAACATAGTTCTGCTACTAATAGATTTTGCTGAACTGGATTACGCGGCGAAAAAAGAAAAACTTCAACTTTGACCTTAAAAATACCCCAGTTTTAATTATCACATCAGTTAGCTTTTTGTTTGAGAGTGTGCCCCAAATATTCCTCTACAAACTTTTCAAATTTCATAAATATCTATCAAGTAGTTTTTGCGTTATGAGGGTTCAAAGAGTTGAAAAATAAAATTTTCTGAAACAGCGGCAGCGGCGGTGGCAGCGGTGACAGTAACTTTTTTTTAATATAGAGAGATTGGACTGATTTGTTAAGTAAAGAATATTTTTACGTATATGAACTTTAACAAATTTCATAAAACAAATTAAAAGAAGAAAAAATACGTACTTTCAATTGAACGAATTAAGAATGAATGAATAAGCCAACTGTACGATTCTTAAAATATACGTAGTATTTGCATTTCCTTACACTTGCATTTATTTGTATACTTTCAGAGACGAAGTAGGTTATAAGGGAGAGCAATATACATTTAAAAAACACACACACAGTAGTAATTCCTTTAACGTCACACATCCCCATAAGATATAGTCATTCTACAAAGCAAAGTACGAGTTTTAAAGCAGTTTCGTAGAGCTGGAAACCGATAGTTTTGGAGTTTAAAGCGCATGCATGACGTCGGTCGTGGCAATTAAAAGAGCAAGACCAACCTTTGTGAAGAGATGGGAGATGAGAGACAATGGATATATATGAGCCTTGGAGTACTAAATATGCAATTTCCAACTGCTTATGTGACGTCAGAGGACCTTTTAAAACAGTGGGCTGTAAATTACAATGAAAACGAAACGGCTTTTTTTAAGACGTGCAGGTCTGACGAGGAATATCAGGACACTGCTTTTTGAACTGTTTAAGCGTTTCTTAAGTGTATTAAGGTAAATGTGGGTTGGGTATAGTGGACAATGTAACTGTACCAGTGGCCACCTAGCTGATTAATTTTAAATAGAACGAGTTAGAGGCATCAAACAGCGTCAAAATTCATAGGCATAGTAGATTGTGCAATCAGGTAAGCTGGTGAATTACCACCGATACCACAGATCAGCATGGGAAGGGTATTTAAATATTGAAAATAACAACATCGGCCGAGTGACTGAAATGTGACTCTAAAATGAGTGTTGTATGAATTTGGTTTCATTCTATATTAGTTTTCAATAACTAGTGAGTGGTCAAAAATAGTTAACTACTAAGTCTGGAAGTCTAGATACAACTAGTAGTTAACTATTTCCCAAAGTAGTTAATGAGTCCCATTTGAGTACTCTACCATCTTAAAAAATTTGTTAAATTTTAACAAAGTTGTTATTTTTTAATTGAGTTTTTTAGAAGTTAAAAATTTGAAAGCAGTTTTAACTAAAGCCCTAGATCCTCTACCTTAAGTAGCGACATCACGCTCAATCGGCCGCCATTATGGGGAGAACTCACTACTAGTGACGATAAGCAAGACTATCCAGACTAGTAGTGAGTTCTCCCCATAATGGCGGCCGATTGAGCGTGATGTCGCTACTTAAGGTAGAGTATCCAGGGCTTTAGTTTTAACTAGTAATTAGCAAAAAAAAAATTTTCATAATAGTTAAACCAAAAGTAGTTTTCATAATAGTTAACCACTAGTTGATCAGTAGTAAACTACTAGTTGTAACTAGTTCTAATTAACTAGTGCCGAACACACAAAAGGGTTGATTTATATCTCTGTGGATGATTTTCGGCTTTAGCAGTTTGTAAGGATAACAGTCACCAGTAAATTGTTAGCAATATTTTATCCGCTATAAATACATGGTGGCCAAAACGGCACAGGGTGGACATTAAATTTTATGAAAATAGTAGATGAAAAACCATGAAGAACGACTTTTACATCAAGTAGGTAAGTATTTTTGTAGCTTAGTTTCTGAGATATAAATTTTTGAAATTTCGTTTTTTGTTTGGGTGCGAAAACACTTTCGAATCACAAATCGTGCGCTGTGAGGTCACATCCAATAAGAAGCCCGTTTTCTGATAACGCGACTTCTCTGGCGTTTTGGCAAAAATAAAATTGATTTTTAAATTATTTAAAACACATTTTTGAACTTAAAAATCAGAAATTTGGAAGTTTTAAATCATAATGTAGCAAAAAAGTATAAAATCAAGCAAATCCCTCACTCATGCAAACACCTCATTCAAAAGAGCTGTAGTGGGAATAGTTGTCCACTATCATGCCTATTAATATCCTACAAAAATTTTAAAAAATACCCAAATTAAAAAAAAGGGGGCAAATACTTTACTGAAATATTGGTAAAGAATTTTTTCATTATTTTTTCTTGAATCAGCATATTGTACGAATCTTCTGACCCCTATTTGGTTTCGATATTAAAAAATTTATTTTTATTCCTAGCCTGTTTCAATGATTACGCACTTTTACAATGCGCGCTATAAATTGAAAATTTCACCCATTCTATAAATATGAAAGGTTTCAAACTTCTATTTTGCCTTCTCTAATTAAGAATTTACCCACTTATGGTTTTAAAATAGAGGTGAAGTGGAATAGAATTATTTTAACCCTTTCAATACACCAAGGGAATAGGAAAAGTGCAATTTTTGCACTTGTTTGAGCTCCTGGGGGGCAACTGCGATGAGATATCCATTAGATCATGATGTGTTTGGAGGCACAAAGGAGCATTTTATTCTGTTCCTTGAAGTTTATCAGCAACTGGGACATAATGTTGCCTCAGTCGTAATTTCAAAAATTTTCCACCACGGGACAGTATATGTCCCAGCCGGTGCGAAAGGGTTAAAGTTATGTATATGAAAAATATGATGAAATTTCGAAATTTCAAATTGATTTAGCTAATATTTTGGGATAATAATAGGGGTGATAGTGGACATCTATTCCCACTACAGCTCTTTTCAATTTCGAAAATTTTTGTTTTTCACTCTATCCTACTTATACACTTTTCAAAATTCCACAAAAACCGTGAAAAAAAATCGGAACGAAAAACAGTTTCAACATCTTAAGGTCAAGGTTTTTATCCCCAAGACTGAAAAACTTAGTTCCGAATAAAGTGAATAGATGGCAATAAAATAATTAGCGGGGTTCAGTGTTCTATTTCGAAAATACCCCGCAATGATCTTCGGCAGAATGAATAACTTACAAATCGCTTTGCAAATAATGATTGTTGAACTGATTACGATGAAAACATCTTTAACCCTTAATGTCCCGACGGGACTTGTAAGTCCCACTTCACAATGTTCCAAATTCGTCCAATTTTCGTCATGTAAGGATAAATTTAGTTTACTTATAGTTGCAGTTACGTAAACTTGACATACTTTGGATGAGGGTGAGGGAAAATAATTTGGGGCATAAAGGGTTAACTTTAAGGAAACGAAATATCCTGAAAAAAATTTCCCTCACGACTCTGTGTAAATCTGCTCTTGGTCGAAACCGAACCCATACTTGCGTTGTTTGTGATTCACGGATTCCGTGTTCTATTCCAAAGAAGGAATGGTCTAATGGTATTATAGGAATAGGTAGGGATATTAAAAGTATTTCGATTCAATTCCTGAATCGATTCTTGACGTTTAAATCTTTTGATTCTTTGATTCGATTCCAACATGGAATCGATTTCTTAGAGCCAGTATCGAAAAAGTAGACTAATCGAACTTATCTTTTTCAATCACAAATTAAAGATAAGTAATAATAATTAATTTATTAATAACCATCAAATATTAATTAATATTCAAAATACTAATTAATTAGTGAAATTTTTTTAATGATTATCTGTATTAATTGGAAAATTAAGTACGATTCCTCCTAAGATTCTATTCCTGCTGTATAATACTAATTACAAATTAGTGAACAAAATTGTGTATAATTATCTGTATTAATTGGTAAGTACGCTTCCTATGATTCGATTCCTGTTGTAATCGATTCTTTCAAAGGTTCGATTCCTGATCCTTTTTGAAAAAAGTATGCTATTTTCATAACTTTTAAATAATTAAATTAAATCAAATAACTTGTCTAAAAAGTGTCTATGTAAAGGCATAAATTAGAAGAAAAATGTAAAAAAATATATTTAATGGAAAAAAGATGGTATTTTTAATATAAGGTTGCAATGTAAGGTTACACTTGGCGTTTCGCCTTTTTTTTTTTTTTCAAAAATTGCATTTTTCCATTCAATTAAAAAGTTAATTTTCTGATGGTGTATTATCGCCTATGGCTATGGACTCTCTTTTCTGGTATACTCTGTGTTTTGTAAAATATTTTTCTTAATCAATCAAGCAAGCATAAAAAAAACGACACCTTAGTATCCGTTCTTAGAATTTTTTGGTGGCAACCCGTTATTTTGTTTGATGCGTGGGAGAATGAAAGTGGTTGTCAGTGCTGTCGGAGATGATTCCATATGAAGACGAAGATTTTAGTTGATCTTGTGTGCGATTTCTCCACTTCTACATGATAAGTTACATGTTCAAATTTGTTTTTTTACATTAGCTTTAGTGTTTAATGCATTTAAATATGTTAAATTTAATACATGCTTTAATTATTAACTGGTAATTGAATTTTAAAGTTTTATTTAAAATCTAAGAATTTCTTAAATTTTTTAAGTGAAGTTTAACGTAATTATTTCTATAAATAAATTATCCAATTAAAATCAACCTTAAAAAACAGACAAATTTAGTCAAATGAATTTTATTGATTAGATCAAATTTGTTTTTTTAAATGATGAATGTCTGTTCTTCCAAGTTGAGTGGTACTAATCTAAATAATGCCATATTGGCACAGCTTCGATCAGAGTCTATCAGCCGCCATGTTTACCCACATCTTAAATGATGACACCCAACCATATAGATCTAATAATTAATATCATTATTATTGGATACTATGGTGATAATATTTAGAAGATTATTAGGTAAATTTTAAGAATCCGGGCCATGGCGACTTCTTGGCGAAACTCGCCAATGCTCGCCAAGCACTTCGCGGAACGAACATCGTAATAGAATTTAGGGTTGCTGTGCAAAGCATTGTGAACTAGAAAGATCCACTTACCGTCTAGTTTTCGCCAACCCTTGGCGATTAGCCGGGATTGTTAAAATTAACCGATTATTATTTGGGATCAAATATTGATGGTATTGATAGTTAAATATCTTTGGTTGTCAGTCATCATTTGAGCTGTGGGTAAATATGGCGGCTGGTAGACTCTTATCATCGAAGCTGTGCCTTTATTTTCGCAATGAAACTTTGTGTTTGATTCTAACAGCCATATTCTCTGCCATTAGCGTGGGTGTTAAATCCTTGGTCAAAAAAGGATTCCGCCAATTAGAATTCAGCGATAAGCTTATTTTTGTGTCATTGGCTGCAGGTTAAAAATTAACGTAGTGACTGTAAATATGGATGTTAGGTGTGTACAGGAAATCAGTCACTTAGTCACGTTTCTTTTTCTATTTCATCTCTTAACCCTTTATTTACAGCATTATTTTTTTAGTCACTAAATTGAAAATTAAGGGATATACGAAATAACAAAAATAAAGGGTTCTTACGTATTATACCGTCGACCGTACCACTTAATTAAAAACGTCATCAAAACCCATTGACTTTTCTATTGATGTGCCGTTGAATTAAACGGCCTCTGAAAGGTAAACGGTATAATACGTAAGTACCAAATAAAGTAATCATCTTTGTGCAAAATTCAATCAGCTAGATCTAATTTATTAAATTGCTACTTTTGAATACTGTCAGTACGCGAAGTGCTAAAATATTCTCAAATACAAATAAAACACCATATTTTTATCCCAATTTTAAGTTTTAAAACAATAATACACTTTCGTATTGACTTTAACTAATTATGGGGAAACAAAAATAACAATCATGGAAATCCGATCAAAATGGCAGCTGAAAGCTCAATTTCAATTTGCAATTTATTCGCATTTCCCCCTAAAATACTCATCACAGAACCCGTGCTTCCTTTTATTCTGGAAGAGTAAAACTGGAAGTGTTCTTGCAAAGTATTGTCAGTATATTTACTAAAGGATGGTTAGGTTATTCTATTTAATTTTAAAGTTAGTGGAGCTTCTAAGTACCGTCAGTAGGAAGATAAAGGGTTAATGTGCACTTGTTTAAAAAAATTAACTCTTCACATTTTTGATCCATTTAAGATCATTTCTGTAATTTAGATAGATTGATCAATTTAGTTTCTAATTATCCAAGGATTGTGGCAAAAGTTTCTGAACTTATTTTCTAAATTCTGTTACTATTTTACTTAGGGATGTAATACGCCATTAGTTTAAAATAGATTTGATTGTTGATAATTCAGTAACATTTTGTGTTGATAGTTCTATCGAATGATATCTTATGTAGTACTACAATCGAGTCCACTTAATGTGATCGCAATTGTCCAAGATTAAACTGATAACATTATCCGATCGATAACAATCAGCGATCTCGTATAAAAAAACAGCAAACAGTGTAATGAGATTGTTTGCTTTAAAATCAAAATATGTAGTCGTAAGAAATGTATTCAAACTCTATTTTTACACTAGGTAAAATTTTAAGGGGAAAATATAAGAGTAGTTCAGTTAATAAAATAAAAATAATCGGCTTACTTTGCATTTTTATAGAAATATCTCTCTTTTTTCCGCTCCATTATAGCCTTCCACTCCAATGAACCACTTTATTAGAAACATCTGCAAAGCGTGGATCTTGGTGTTTCTTTAACCAATCACAAGTATGGATTCGGACCCCCCCATAACCGTTTTCTTTCAATATAATATTGGGAATGTTTTATTTTCCTTACTCATACTGAGTTTCAGAAAAAAAGAGGCGTCAGATGTTATCATGGAGCACATGTTTACATGTTTAATGTGAAAATTGACCTTCAAAATAATACTTGAACTCAAAAGCGGTCATTTTAAAGGGCATATGAACAAATTTTGATAATATTAAGCGGAGTCATGATTCATAGTTGATCACATTAAACGATGTATTTTACATTAAATTAAATAGGAATCATCGGGACCTGTCAATTTCGATAACATTATCCGATTGATAACATTAACCGTGATGCGGATTCGACTGTATCTGAAAAAAATTTTTTTTACGATTTAAGACGAACTCAAAAAGATTTATATCTCCACCACCCTTTTTATTAATTTATGAAATACATATATTTTGTAATTTGACTAATAATTGGATGACATTAATATACGAGGGTTGTTTTTAATTAACTTCCGTTTTGCTCCTGAAAAAAAAGTAGTACGAATTTCAAAATAATTTTGCTACTGGTAGATAGGTACATAGGTCTTAAGAATCAATTTACCTCTTTACTGAAAAAAATCGGACATTTTTTCTATTATTTATTGAATTTACAAGCGCGCTCCTCGAACTCATTTCCCGCCGGCCCATAGAGAATTTCTATTCCTTTAAACTTCGTTCGCATTAACAATAGACAATCGGCAGGCAGGTGATTTTTGCAGCATGCTAATGTGCATGTTCAAAACCATATTTTTTGCATCTGCCAAGTTCCAAGCATTAGGGATTCTGGAGTTAAGCCATAATAAACAAGGCAACATCGATAGATTCGCAGGCAAAGTGAGCGCTGAGGGGGAAAACGGCTGTCCGAACCGATGTGAAGCTCAACGAAAAATCAAACTTTTCATGAAGCGGGATCGAAAAACTTGTGAAAAAGTACGGTAAAAGGTCTATTTAAAGGTGATTCCGTTTAAAAGCAATTAAAGATATTTGTAACCTTCCGTAAAACCTTATTTTTAAATATTCATTTATTTTTTTTATTTTTAAAAAATCGAAAAGGGGAAAATTTCGAAAAAGAGGATTTCTCTAGGGGGTGGCGGGAAATAAGTTCGAGGAGCGCGCTTGTAAATTCGATAAATAATAGAAAAACGTCCGATTTTTTTCAGTAAAGAGGTAAATTCATCCTCAAGGATGTACCTATCTATCAGTAGCAAAATTATTTCGAAATTCATGCTACTTTTTTTTCAGGAGCAAAACGGAAGTTAATTAAAAAACAACCCTCGTAGAAGTGTTATACTCTGGTGTCGGGAATGTTCAATAAGAATTTAGTACATAGGAATTAAGAATGCATAAATACAGCCTTTTATGTCACCTATTGAGCGATCAGAAAAGTAAAAAAAATCGCACCTATTGATCATAATTTTAATGATTACCTATCTGCAATTATTATTTTCGGAACATGGTATGTTTCGTTTCAGAATTTAAAAAATCATTTTTGTCGAGCGAAAGATCTCTAGAATCGCTAACGGAGAGATACCTCCGTTATTCCGAAAAATGCTAAAGAGAACGCTCATTTAATTTTTCAAAGATAGGTGGCGCTGTTGGATTTTTTATTCCTTCAATGAAAGAATTATCTTCATAAATTATTATCTGAGTAAAACTGTATCGCTCATAAGAAATTATGAATTTTAATAGAAACCAATATAACTCAAAATACGATTGATGAGTTTTTTGCCTCAAACCAGGTCCCGATTTTTAAGGTTTTACTTAAAATTTAATCATTAACCCAGGTTTTGGAGATTAAGAGTGATTATAAATACAAACCCTATCATTAAACAGCATTATAAGAAATAATATAAGTAATAATTCGAATAAAACTATCTACTCATAGTATTAGGTCATCCCGAAAGTTTTGTCGCTCTTGGGAGCATCTGTTTATAAGATATTTTTGACACTTTTCCATTATGTGATACCAATATAAACTGTAACTTTATCTACCGTCAACTTGGCATCTTGGCTAGATTTTGGGGATGGGGACTGTTCGATAACTGGGCTTTCCTTAAATATATGATAACATGTTACTTCATTTATTTTCTTTTGCATTTTTCCTTAAGTTAAGATTTTTAAATTAAAATTAGCTGGCTACTTCCCTAAAACAATTACAGTTTTAAGGATTTTTAACAAGTGTGGAAAACTTAACTTAGATTTAAATTTTTTCTGAGGCATCCGGAGGGTTAGATCACAATCATCCATATTAAATTGCTGGATTGCTACTCCTAACCATCTTTTAGGAAAGATCCGGATGATCATTTGCAGGAATCTAGATAACTGAAAATTCTACCGCCGCTCTACAAAATTAGTATAAAATTAGTTTCAATTTATGAAATCAATAAGATGTTCCGTACCATCTTAATATGACTTAAAATTAAAGTTAAATTCCTTTGAATTTTAATTTTGAAAGTTTTCAATTAATGGCAACTTTAAGTAAAAAAAATCTTATTAATAGTAGAAACTAGGAAAGCTGGAAATGTGAGCCATTAAAAAAGAACCAAAATTAGCCAAATTGGCTGTAGATAGAAGTAGAAATACTTTACTGGTTTACCGTAATGGAAAAGTACCAAAAAATACATTGTATACAGATGCTCCCAAGAGCAACAAAACTTTCGGGATGACCTAATAGTATAGGTATCCCAAATTAGTAAATATCATAAATAGTAAATCTCATATAACCTAAGTAGCAAAAACCTTTAAGATTCGTCTAATTTTTGTCATGCATGACCAAATTTTGTTTACATCTGGTTGCAGTTACGTAAATTTAACATATTTAGTACGAGCTGAGCTATTAGGGTAGTGTTTTAATTTTTTGCATAATGAACTTCTAATTATCTGTTCCAACCAAAACTAATTTATTCTCTATAACTTCGACTGGTCTGATATTTTTACCAAGTTTTTTTATTTAAAAAAAGTCTTATTATTTTTAATTGCATTAAGTTTTTCTGGTAGTCTTTTTTATTTGTTTTTCAAAAATAAAATCCTTCAGTGGTAATTTATAAAACTGTTCCTTTTTTTCCTTTTTATTTATTTAAACTTGAATAAAAATTACTAATATAGTGCACTTACCAGTTTTCTTTCTGAACTCTTCAAATTTTCTTTAAAATTTAATAGTCTAGTCTAGGCATTTTAAGTTGATAATATTATATTTCAACCAACGAACTTTTTGCCAATTTATTACGGTTATGAGTCAGTAGTTTGAGTTTAAACGGTGAAAGTTTAAATTCAATTAAACTCGCAAATAAAAGTTAATACTTTTTTCTTTTCTAAACAAGACCGTATTCTAAGCACAACTTTCAAAAGCATGAATTTCTTTAAATTTAAAAACTTGGAAAAATTGCTTTGTAATTTTAAATTTGTAACGAAACCAGAACATTTATTTTAAGTTTCATGACCAGATTTTGTATTTGTTTTTCTTTTGCAGACTTTTAAAGATTATATAAGTCTAAAGAGATGATATGTAGATACGCTGTAATTATTGATCAAGAAGTTTGGTCTTTATCGGTAAGAATACTCTGTTTACTTAAATTATTTTAGTGTTAAATTTAAAATTAAAAATATGCATTTTGTTTGTTTGTTAGAATACTTTTATTGGGATGCGATAGTGTTCTAAAGATATATGAAAAGTGTTGCCATCCAGAAATGATGGTAAAAAATAGTGTTACAAAATGCAATAGCTGCCAACTCCCGTTTTAGCTGGAAGATTTCCGTTTTTTTAAGATAATCTTCCGTCATCCGTTTTTCGATCAATTTCTTCCGTTTTTTTTTTGTTCAAATAATTCAAGCAGCCTAATTTTGCAAAGGACAAAAATGTTTTGAAATGGCGTTTGATAAACATTTTCTAAAAAAGGCTAAAGCTTGCACATATCAGGCCTTAAAAAGCTAACATTGAGAATAATATTTGAAAGGATTAAATTTTTATTGATCTGAAATTAGTTTTTTTCAAAGACTATCGTTCAGTTAGTTAGTAAGTGTGCTCATTTGATATTAAATGTATGTTTTTCTTTGATCTTTATACTGAAAAATATCCATTCATGCTACGTATTAACTTAAGTGTAGTAACTAGGTAGGTAGCCTTGACTTAGATAAAGAAAAAATGTAATGGGCATGGGTAGCTTGATTTTTTAAATCTTCCTTTTTTACAATCCCAATGCTAGCAGGTATGAAAATGTTGCTTCGACGGAAATATGTTTTAAAATTAGTGTTAAGAATTCGAATGTGTTCTTACATTGAGATCGAAAAAGCTATTAGAACATACGCTCTGGGTTATTTCAGAATAGCAACACTTTTCCATTCATATCCAGAATTATATCACAACAATAAAGTGTTCTAGCTAACGACATAGACTAAGGAAGGAGTTAGTTTAAATACAAAAAAAGATGATGATCAGTGCTTTTTCAGAGTTGTCAGTGTAATTTTAAATTATCCTACTTTAGGAACACTAATATATCTGTCCTTTTTTTACTTCAAAGCAATTATCAAATATGCAGGTTTCAATTTGGAGTTACTAAAAAGTTATATTGATGTATGCAAAAAACGTTTTCAAGTAATTCTTTAAAATACTTTTATTGAATATTTACATATGTATGAACAATTGAACATGAAGAATTAATTAAAGCGTTTCCTTATGAAGAACTGTTGAAGTGATTTAAAAATATGAATGGATTTCTTAAACATTTAAATTCAAAATACCAAAAATTTCTTGTAAAATGTTACGTTTGACCCCAAACTTATAAAATATAATTGAAAACACAATGATTTATTAAGTATTAGCTTTATTCCTTTATGAACTAATTTTTATAATCACTTCATTGATTCTTACACATTTTTTCTATAAATTAGAAACATTCAATGAAACATTACCTTAATTAAAGTTAACTAATTTGCTTAACATAAAATTTTTATTTCAAAATTTCTATTTCTTACATAGTAAATGATTTGACTAATTGATTATTACTAATTCCAAATAACTCGTGTATACTTTTTTACGTTGCTTATAATGTACCCATTGGAAAATATTATTTTTCCAGGCTCAAATTTCAAATAAGATAGGGTAGGTGGGGGTAAAAACCCGCACGAGGCAAAACCACGCACCGCGATTTTTAATCGTTAATGATCGATTAAAAAGTTGAAAACCAGGTGGTTGGTTTGTCTTCTTGTGACCTATTGTTCTACGAAAGTTCGTACCCCTAAGTCACTCATGAATTTAAAAAATGCTGTAAGTTTGTTTTTCATCATTTTGATGTAATTTTTCTGATCTTTTACTTAAACATTACAAAAAATAGAGCTTGATGAGGAGAAATACAAACAAATATCCCAATGATAAGATAGCTATTCAACTTCAGTTGCGTTTTGAAAGAATTGCCTCAACATGTCTCTAAAAATGATAAGGCTTGTTTTTCAAATTAAAGTAAAACGGGGCAAATCAATGCAGGTGTTTTGGGGCAAATCCACGCAGCTTAAAAAGCTCAGGAATTCGTCCCAAAAGGAAAATGGGACTACTTGATCTCTAAAGAGGTTAATAAAGGTGTCCGAGATGCCAACCCTCTACCTGAAACCATCCTTTCTCCCTTTTGAAAGATATCTGGGCAATCTGAAATGAATTGCTTCAACAGGTTGACAATTTTCATTAAAACTGATCATATTTTATATTTAATATTGTTGGTTGGCTTAGAAATATTAAAACAACATTAAGAGGATTATTTCTAGTGTTTTTATAATGAAATATTCTGCTTATCCATGTTTATTTCACTTGGGCACCAAGATTTGCAAGTGCGGGTCTTTGCCCCATTTTACGAGGCAAAGCCCCGCGATTTTTTTCCTACTAAATTGTAAATTTCTCCTAAAATACCATCGATAAGAATTTAAACTTGGATTGGTTTTGTAGGTAGGACCTCAATCTAACATCTCCAATTGAAATTTCGGGATTATCTACCCCCTTTCGACGACAATGTTAAAAATACTGAAAATTGCGTGGCTTTGCCCCCACCTACCCTATATGCAGTGACACCTTAATCTATACTTTGGTAGAAGAAATTATACTATAGGTTATACAATATATACATTAAAACTGGGATAATGTTAGAATCGCTCGGGAACAACTTTTTCATTTTACTTATCCAGGTCACTTGCAGGGATTTGGACAAGTATTGCATTCTATTTAACCAGTGTTTCTTTCCTACCCAGGTTCTTCTGATCCAGGTTTAACTGAATATTTATATTATTTCATGTTATTAAATTATTAGGTGTTGAATAATTGAATCGCTTAATTTATTCTGAAACGTGTCAAACGCCACTTTTTTAAAAATGAGTTATTGATGTCATGGGATTATGTAGGGGTAAACGCATAAGTTAAAGTAAGAATTATAAAAATAACGTAAATTGTTTTCCCAGCATGTTAAATTTCAGCTTTAGTACAGAAACATGCCAAACGACGTCGCTTGACTGGTTTCTGCACTTTAACTGCGGGGAATTTTGTTCAGGCCGTCTAATCTCCAGCTATCTTGGGACTGCTGTTTTTTATTTAAACGCATGCAAGCACTTTACATGCGATTGAAAAGGTAACTCTTTAGAGGTTAGGTCCATCAAGTCATAGTAAAATCCATATTTTTAAAGTTTTTGTACTCATCCTAAGACAAAGTACGTTTTGGTAGCTATATAATTAAAATTTCCATGCTTGCGGAATTAAGATCTATGAATCACTTTATTAAAAGGGGACGTCAGATCTTTACCCCAGATCATAAATCATAATATTGAACTGATTAACTGATTTTGTAGGCCAAAATCGTTTTACTGTCCTTAAAGTTACATCTAAACAACTATCTAATTGACTTCTAAGATGTCTATATTAACATTTTGAATTGGCTGACCACTATTTCTGAGTCTAGAGTTTACAACTAGAGTTTTTTACTATCATTTATAAAAAAGGTATTTATCTACTAACCAAAAGAAAAACAAGAATTCTATAATCATTTTATGGGTTAGTATTTCATAAGGAAATGTTATTTTCAACTTATCTCCCCACTTTTATTACCAAATCCTTAAATAAGTTAGAGTAAAGCTATGACAATAGGCCGGAATACTCTGTTTATTGCAGAAACCTATGGAATGCAAATATTTCAATATTTTTTTATGAAAGAATAAAAACATTAAAATAATTATTTTTGCCACTAAAATATTCAAGTCTATTTCACTAAAAAAATTACTAAACGTAAACATCTTCATAAAAATGTAGCGAGCTTCTATACTTTTCTCGTTTATCTCAAAACAAGAAAAGTGGCATTTGACATGTTTCAGAAATAAGCGATTCAATTTTCCTTATTGATAAGTAAAATTCTAACAATAAGGAAGTTGCATGTGTCAGATTTTCAAAATCAAACAAGTGTTCCGTATTGTTTTTTGTACGGTTGAATGAAATATCTAGTCAATTTTTCAAAAAAATGTACAGGTAATTAAATATTTTAATTTAAAACTCGAGAAAAAAACACGTGACTGAAAACGCTTATTGTTTAAAGATGTCCAACTCCATTGCTTTCCAACAATGTTTATTGTATGATTACGTCAACATATTGATCCCAAACTCTTGGCGTTTTCGCGCAATTTTTTGGCAATAAAAGAATTTCTCGATCGGCCACTTTTGGGTAGTTGCTTATTTTTGCAAGAAGAATGGATTAAAAAAATAAAAAAATATCATGCAACTTCCTCATTGTGGCGATTTTACTCACCGTTCAATAAGTTAAACAATTAAATTGGAGTAAAAATAAAAGTTTTTACCAGAATTTATTGGTAAGTTGTAGGACGTTCAAACCGGTATTTTTTGTGATACATCTGCAACACTTTTACCAAAATGTATGTTTAATAATTTTGAAAAATAAAATTTCGTATGGAAATTATACATAGAATTAGAGAAGTTTGTTTTATAAAATCAATAAGAATTCCTTTTCTCTTCATAGGATAGAACTACAATAAGTGCAAGGAGATGAAGCATACCTTCAGACGAGAATCTTTATTCCTTGTCAAGCCAATGTTCATCTCTCTTCTTATTGGTTGAACGAAATCATTTTCTTTCTGTAAGAAATTTGACCAATCACGGTAGTGATGAGGAACTGCTCAACTAAGATTACAGAGACTGTCATCTCTACCGAATTTTTTCTACCACTCCTAAGAAACCATGCCAAGAATTTCGACATAACAAAACAACTACTTATTTGTGTCGAAAAGGACACTGAACAATATAAACTGCTAAAAGATAGGTTTCTGTATTTTCAAAAGACCTTCTCATAAATGATAAACAAAAAAGTCCAATTGATTGAGTTCCTGACTATAGTTATAAAGTATTAAAACTTCGTTCTATTCACAGAGAACAAAGCTTACAGAGGTTTCATCGCCATAGACGCTAATGGTAATTTTTTAAACCAATCAAACAATTTGCGGACATAGCTCCGCCTCCTACCGCCGCGTCCCATTTGTCCGCGCCGCGTCCCTCCACCGGGGAAGCTGTCTTCAAATTGATTTCGCTACTTCTGATTGGCTGCTAGTGAGAATTAAATTAGTGTCCGCGGATTGACGAAAAGTGCCTTATGAAACCTCTGTAAGCTCTGTTCTCTGTGGTTCTATTCTAATGTTATTACGAATTTTTCCGTTAAAATATAACTTAAACGTATTAGCATGTGTTTTCAGTCATTTTCATCTACTGAACTTTATAAAATCTTTTTATAAAATAGTTAAGATTTTCAATCATAGCAACTCCTATCGTCCTCATCAATGTTCACACATGATATTAAAAAAATTGTATAGATAATTTGGTAAGTGTAGAGCTTTCAATCTATATAAATGTCATCTTATCTAAATTTTCAGATCTCCTTAACTTGTAATTATCAAAGATTTATTGTTTGTATTGTGTTATTTCCTTAATATTTTAGTTTAATCGTCTTTCCAGTTACAATATTCAAACAGATTTAGAGAAGAACCCGTTCTAGAAACTGCGACGGCGCCCATTGGGAGTTGAAAAATCGGTTTGTGCACAGGCGTAAAGTTGAATTTTGGCAAGAAAAACTTGGCAAAAGGTATGGCGATTCATATTCTAATATGGAACTCCAACCGGAGAATCTGCGACAGCATCATTTGAATAACGGGTAAAATATCTTGCAAAAAATTGTGTAATTTTTGTATTCTCTGTATGCAATGGAAGGATCTAGTAATTACTGAAAGAACTTATTTATAAATTAGTTTTAACGAAAAAAATTATCTTTTATTTATTTAATGAATTTTTAAATCGTATTATGAATGCCAAATGTAGCTTAATCGGTTACTTTTTGCTATTGGCAAGAATTAATTTCTGAGGTACGGCGAAAAATTTTTAAAAATCAAATTTTACAGCATTTTCTTCATTGGGAATTGAACCCGGTAATACTGTAGTTCAATACACTACACTAACCGTTTAGCCATATCAACTTGAGCTTTTATGAGTAATTGTAAATGTTAAAGTCTAAAAATATCAGTGGGATTTTACCGATTAAATTTGTATTTTACAAAAAATGGGAGATTAGTTAAAAGCATTACTGAATATTCTCCTTAAAACCAGTTTTTTACACTGTTTAACAGCACAATCATTAAGGGGGAAGCATGTTACAATAATAAAACTTTAAATGGATGCCGTCGCAGGATCTAAATCTTCTTCCATAACTCCTTTGCCAAAGCAGAGCTTCGGTCATGTGCACAAACACATTTTTCAACTCCCTGATACTATCGCAGTTTTTGGATCAGCGGTAAAAATTTTTGAAGTCCATAAAATATAATGATTTAATGGGCAATACCGCCATTTATTTTTTTATTCGATAGAGGTACCCTATAGCGGAATATACGCCCAAAAATTTTTTAATTGCGATGATTATTTATTTTTTTAATGTAATTTCAAAGTTTGACTTTAAAAAAGAGCGTTAAATCGTCCAATTTCGCCATGGGACTTACTTATCCTATACATTGATTTTAAACACTGCTTTAATTTATTAAATTTTCCGGGATAGATGGCCGTGTTTGATTAATAGAATTTCCAAACGTTTCGCTCTCTGCTTCAAAAAAATCAACTGATAAAAATTTTTATATGTTTAATTAAATTATTTTTAAGCAATTATTTTTGGCAGGCTTGGGACCATTACACGAGCAATTTTCATGTGAGTGGAGACTCGATTGAGAGTTACTAAGTCCACGCGCATGTGAGGACTGCGCATAAAAAGGACAAATGTTCGAGAACGAGGGTATTCAAGAACATCATCCACATACACCAAGTCCTCTTTTCATCGTGTATTTTTTCCTTCCAATTATCCTTCCTTATTACTTCCTCATCATATATACTTTTTGTATCCCTGTATTATAGATGTTGGTATCTACGAACTGGATAGTCTAGCCTTGCTATTGGTGAGACCTTACTTATGTATAAGGCTTACTAGATATTGTTCCCTAAATCTAGAGTATTTCCGATTTGTGTGAAGTACTTAGTCTACCCAGGTGAGTAGCTTTAGATAGTTGGCCTTCTAGTTAGTATGAAGCTACTTAGCTTAATAAGTTGACTTACACTATGTGACTTAACTATTGGACTTAATATTCTAACAGTTAGCTTAATAAAATAAGTCCACAATAGTTAGCTAAGTTGTCTTACACTATGTGGCCAAGTAGCTTCATTCTAACTAGAAGACCAACTATCTAAAGCTACTTACCTGATTAGACTAAGTCCAGTATGGATACTACCGCTAGAGGGCAACACGGTAAGTCCCAACTTGTAAACAGACATTTTGTTTGTTTACAAGTTGGGACTTAGCAGAAATAGGGTCTCCCTCCACTTGAGGCTAAAGAGAGTGTTTTCTGTAGGCATCCCCATTTGAGGACACCCTTATTGTTACCTGTATTCAGCAGTGTTTAATGTAAATAAAATTGCTTTCATTTTAAAAACTTGTCTCTTTATTAAACACACATAATAAAAGACACCAACTTGTGACAAATGTTTCCTGAAATAAAATTACATCGATGACGCACAATTATTTTTAAGTCCTATATTTCTAGGAATAAGCTATTTATTAATTACCACCTAAAATAGTATTGTAAGAAAATTTTAAAACTCTGCATTATCCAGACAAAATTTTCATAAAATTTGCAATTTATTACATTTTAAATTTAAATGAGTCATTAACTATTAGGTTGCTCAATATTGCTAAATGTTTGTCCAAGTAAAATCATAACAGAGAAGAGATAATACATCTAAATATATTAGTTACGGGTGAAAGTATAAAATATTTTAAAGTAAACGAGGACTTTTCTGCTTATGGAAAAAAAATTTATCAGATTGAGGAATCCTTATAATTAATATAATTGATTTACCAATATAAACCTAGGTATTGTTATTTGAAATTACCAGCTATAAGTTACTTAATTTACAAGGCAGCTAAAGTATATAACTTGGCTTTTGTTATTAATTTTAAAATTTACATGAATTTTGACGTACATTGATGATAGTATTTAAAATTGTTATTTAGGTTAGCTCAAATAAAATTACCTTAAAACAAAATTTGTGATTTTAGCTCATCATTAGTTGGATTTGAATATCCAAACATTAAATCCCATTTACTGAAAACCCGCCATAAGTGTATAGTCACAACTCTCCAGCGTCACCTCCCGGTTTCGTCCTTGTTATAACTCATCAGCACGGTATAGGATGACGCAAGAGAGAGGAAGGCAAGTACTACTCTAGCCGATTATAACTGAAAAAGTGGTGACCATTGATTAGTCCTTCACTCAATCTGCTGGAATGACAATGGCATTCCTAGGAAAGATTTAATTCCAGAAAGGCAAATTAAATGAAATGCTGATGAGTCTTAACAATGACGAAACCGGTCAACGGTTGGAGGAGACGCTTGAGAGTTGTAAGTTTACACTTATTGTCCACTTAACCAGCAATAAATGGTGAAATTCTCCTCTCATAAACCCGCCATAGTTAATATTTTTTACGCAAAGACGTTTAGCAATTTATCTAATCTAAAACTAAAGTTAGCATTCATAACAAAAATATGTTGATTTTTGGTAACATTTACAATCTATCAAAATACAAGTTACTTAAAAAGTGAATATTTTACTCACTCTTGAAGGCCCATCCGTTGATAGGATCAGTAATTCAAACTCATATAACCTGAAATTCAACAGACAAGAAAATATTACCTACTTTGATTTTTATTTATTAAAAACCATTAATTAAAAAATAATATTCTTTAATCATTCAGATCTCCTGGTATCACCAGCTCTTCAAACCTGAAAAATATTAAATAAAAATCATGACTTGCCTGAAATAGCAATATTAAGCTTTCAAAGCACATGTATGCAAAGCGTCAGATTTGGCTTTATTTTAGCGTAAAAAACTTACGTATCTGGCCAGTATGAGATGCAATTGTTCGATTCCGGCATTTATTACATTTAACCAACCCAAATTTGTCAAGTAAAAATCAAATATAAGTATTTATTCTAATCAGAGACAGAGACCAATAGATGAAACAGGCATGCGTGGTAGACAGATAGAATGCAATAGAAAGTGTCACAAAGAAAACTTTTTGATTCTAGAGTCTTGTTGGTTGCTTGGAGATACATGGCACAATGAACTAGAGCAGGGGTTCACAATAAATTTTGCCGAGGACCCCCTTTACAATTAATTTACTAACGAGGACCCCTTGAACTTAAAGGCTTAAATTTTCAATCGATTTCAGGTTTTTCATTCAAACCATGTTTCCTCCTATGTGTTCGATCAAAACGTGGTTTCTCCAAATTCCAAATGCATTTTTGAATAATTAATTTTAAGTTTTTAGGTAAATTATGACTTCAAATCTTCTCATTTACTCGTTATAAAACTAAGCAAACGATAATTAGGTTTTTAAATTAGTTATTTTTTAAGTTATTGGTTTTTTGTGTTTCCTGAAAATTTGCATTTGAAGGAGAAAGCTTGAAAGGAGATTGTTTGCTCCTCATGTATTCAAAACCGAAACTATCGCATTTTAGTCCAATAAAAAATTGCGAAAAACAAAACATGGATTATCTTTGGTGGTAAACAGAGGCTGCGCTACCTTCATTAATCTATTTGTACTACAGAGACAATTAACTAACAAAACTAACGAATGAACTGCTGAGTAGGATAATGGTTACTTCAAATTAAGGAAATTAAAAAAATACTTAATTTCTCGGTGACATTTCGCGGACCCCACCTACAACGCATGCCTGATTCATTTATTGGTCGGTTTTTGATTAGAATAAACACTTGCAATTTGAATTGTAGTAAATACCGGAATCGAACAATTGTATCTTTCTGGACAGATATGAGAGTTTTATTGCTAATTTTCACCCCTTGAACCCCACTTGCAACCTCCTAAAATGTACCAACTCTTGTTCGTCTTGATGTACCCTACCTCCCCTAGAAGTTATGAAACACTTATCTAAAACACCCTGTATAAAGTAGGACCGATAGGACTCTCCAACCCTCGAAATTGTATTAGTTTTAATTTTGTATAATACTTTCATCAAAGTTAAAATCCTATCTAAAATGAATGTCCGAAATTTGAACTAAATGTACCAAAAATACGTTAAACCCTGTTTTTTGGGGTCAAATTTCTAAAAACTTTCTGGGGGAGGACCCTCAAAAAACCATTTTCATACTTTATATACGCCACTGCCTATGATATACCTAAATCACTCTTGTTTGGTTTTATTAAATGATGCTCTTATATAAATGATATCCAAAATGCATGTTTCTTTATGTTCTTTATTATTGAATGCTTGTTAATGATCTATACACAACTAGTTTTAGTTCTTTAACCTAAAATAACAAAATCCTGCTTTCAATTTAATAATATATAAGGTTGGTACTACCAAACCTAAAATAACAACTATTCTTTCATCATACTGAAAAATCTATCGGAATTTAACGATTTTGCAGGTTTCAAGGCAGATATTAAAGGTTATGTGCCAGTTTCAGTCTAGGATTAATCCTACTCTTGAACCCCCCCTAGAGTAGTTAGGAGGGCATTTCCAATCCCCATTATTAATAACCCCATCTAAGTTATTTTACATAGCCCTATACACAATGGACAGAGCAATTTTTATTTCAGAGAAGATGAGTTTGAAATTCAATTAGTTATAGATAATAGAAAATTTAAATTTTAAATAATTACTATAAATACTGGTGGTAAATTCCACCAGGGTTCAATTCCAGTATTTTTATTCGATAGAGGTATTTAAGAGAGGAATAAACGCGCACTTTTTAAATTACGCTTTTATCTTTCAATTTAAATTCAAAGTTTGACTTTAAAAAGGGGGCAAAAGCGGCATGCGACGTCATTCCATTCAAAACATGTCACGGTCTTATTAGGATTCAAAGCGATCGTTGATTTACCTTTAATGTAGGGTAAAAAAAAGAGCCAAGGGATTGTGGATTTAAATTTGAAAATATTGAACAAACTAATTTTTTAAAGAAAACTTTTCATGTCGATTTTTGAAATATATTTCTCTTACTGGAAAAATGCATTTTTCTGTTTTCAAAAAATGCGAGTATTTCCCCCAACCCTCTAAAATCTGTGATGCACAATAAAATATATTATTACCTGAATGATCATCAAGAGGTTTTTTCCAAGGCTTCAGGTCATGAAGCAGTCATTAGTTAGAGAATCCCAAATACTCGTAGACCATGAAAAAAATAACACTTTAATTACGACAATCAAGCATCTACACATATAGAGTTCAATAATCCTACTTCATTTTAAGTAATCCTACTTATTTATTATTAAATTATCCTACTTTATTAGCGTGATTTATTAAACATTACTAAACGCTACTGTATTGCTTATTGAATTTATCGCCGAGTTTAAACTAACCTGGCAGTAATTTCATTGCAAAAAAAGTATCACGGAATTACTCTCTATCCAACCCGGGAAACGTATGATTATCATTAAAAGAATAGAATCTGACAAGTTAGTTAAGTTATGAATAACGATTGTAAGAGTAATAAATTCAACAATAGTAAGTGAATAATGATACAATTAAACTGATCAAATAATAACTTTAAGCTATTAGCTATCAAGACACGTACAGGGAACACTTTCCTAAATAATAACTACTTTCGCGTGTTCAATCTACGATGAATGTAGCTATTTCTTTAGTTAAACCTGAAACTACTATCTAAAAAATACTATGACTTAATATTTAGGCCTGTGCTAGTTAACTTTGAATTCTTCAAAAGCTTATTTAAAAGATAACTGACAAAAGCATTTATATCAAACCTAAGCTATATTAGACAAATCGAGACTTACCTGAACTGCGGCCCAACTTCTTTCACCTCAGCAACCTTCCAAATGAGCCTACACGTGTCTGTTTGTGTTTGCGTCGACGCCCCCTCACGTGACAGCTCTAGAGCGCATGTCCCTGCGCAAGCTGCGCAGAAAGATGTTAATGAGTTGCCATCAAAAACGGCAAAACTCCTTGGCTCGAAGTACCTGGTCCAACCTTAAAAGGACTGCATGCTCCCGTTTAGGAGGGAGAAAGAAGTCCCCCGGCTTTCGCTTGAGGGGCCCCATGCGTTCGCATTCAGTCCGGAAGGACCAGGTACGTTATCGCCTTACACATCACCCTCCCAGAATTTAGCCCAACTGCGGAATTTTGATTCATTTCAATTTGGCCGAATACCTAGGATCGAACTCGTGAACTTCCTAACCACAGAGCCAAGGCCTTATCCACTGAGCCACAACCGGCTCGACTGGTTGTCGATAAATAATGTAGGGGATACTAAATATAAGGTAAATTAAAGTGATCAAGGGTCAATGTTTTGTGATTAAAAAAACTATTGATTACACAGATATAAGTAAAATTTGTTAAATAAAATTATGTTTTCATCTTTAAAATTTTCGGTACATTTATTGATTATTTTATTTGATTTTGGCAATCAGAAAATTTTTTTATTGGAAGTTTGCAAAGTTGCACATTTTATGATTTCTCCAAGAAATTTAAAATTCAGATTTACAAATTGAACTACGATCTACTATACATTAAAAATAATATGCAGCTCTATTTATATAAAAGCAAAAAACAATCGAGCACCATACAAGTTTTACCTTATATATTAAATCACCAATTTTAAAATAAAAATTTCTCTAGTAAAGTTAACTAAAACTATTTCGTAGATTTTTTTCTTAATGTTTTGGTAACACGTAATACACAGCTTCTATGGAATCTCTTACTGTAACTTGACCTACATCTTGATTTTTTAGAATTTCTGCGTTTAGATGATTCTACTCCTCAAAGTTTCGTAGCTGGTCGAATTGTCCTGAATTCTGCCTCGTTACACTATCTCCTGTTAGCTTTCTCTAAGGGCTCATATGATCATCAACATAGATTAACTGTCGTATTCACCGGTAACTTTGACCGGCGGTTAACCGGGAGTCAAACCTCTGATTGGTGGAAAACTAGTTTTCCTTCTTCAACAGCCAATCAGAATCTTGACGGTCATTTAACCGCCGGTCAAGTTACAGATCGCTTGACAGCCGTTAGTTCTTATTAATATTCTGTCGCAGTCGGTGTTCCACATTCTATCTGAGGTTTAAATAAAAATAAGTGAATGCTTAAAAGAGCAAGAAATCGTAAATGGTTAATTAAATAGTAGTTTGATCGTATAAACCTGGTTTATTCAATAAATTTTAATTTTTAAGAAATATTTTTAAATTCGGGCCTGGTTTCAAGAAAAAACTTAAATCCCATCTTGAGTTTTATCGGTTTCGATTAAAATTCATAATTACTGCGATAAAAATTTACGGCGCAAGTTCAGAGTTGCGTATGCGCCAAGTTTTTAGCGTTAAAGATGACTAATATGGTAACCCTAACTCATGTTAAAAGAGTCATTTGGCTTCTAAATGTGCCGCTAAACAGCCAAAAATCGCCAAGCATACGCAACTCTGAACTTGCGCCAAATTTACTTAGATAATTAATTCCTGATGATAAATATTTTGATCATAAACTAAAACGTAAACAGGGGTAAAACAGCCCCTCTAGTATATTTTTCAAGGATAGCCATTTTTTTAGGTAGTTTTCAGAATAACAATAATCACTCCATTGGTGTATTAGCGATATTGCACCACCAAATTGAATCACTTACCTATTTCAGAAACCTGTCAAACGCAACTTTTCTTGTTTTGAGATGAACGAGAAAAACTGTAAAGAAGCTCACTACATTTTTATGAAGATGTTTTGTATTTTTTTCTTAAAGTAAACCCCATTCGGATATTTACAAACAAAAATAATTTTTTTAGCATTTTTATTCTTTGCATAACAAATTATTGAAATTTTTGCATTTGACAGGATTTTGTAATAGAGTATTCAAAACTATTTTCATAGCTTGACTCAAATTTATTGATGAATTTGGTAATAGAAGTGGGAATATTAGTTGAAATAACATATCCTTATTACACACTAACCCATAAAATTATTATAGAGTTCTTATTTTTTTTCTCTTTTGGTTAGTAGATGTATAAATATTTATTTTATACATGATTTCAACTCTAGACTCAAAAATAGTGGTCAGCCAATTCAAAATGTTAATATAGAAATGTTCGAAGTCAATTAGATAGTTGTTTAGATGTAACTTTGTGGACAGTAAAACTATTTTTCCTTGAAAGCCTACAAAATTAGTTAATTAATTCAATACAGTCGAGTCCGCTTAATGTGATCACGGTTAATGTTATCAATCGGATAATGTTATCGAAATCAACTGGTCCCGATCATTCCTATTTAATTTAATGTAAAATGCAATGTTTATTGTGATCAACTATGGATCAACAGGCCGCTTAATGTTATCGAAATTTGTCCATATCCCCTAAAAAACACCTGCTTTCGAGTTTAGTTTCGAAGGTTAATTTTTTTTCTGAAACTCAGTGTAAGTTCACAGTTGCACTGTTATGTTTCTTTTCTTTGAATGTAAGAAAAATAAAACATTCGATGTTCTCCGACCTCATACATTGAAAGAAAACGGTTAAAGTGGGGGGAGCGAATCCATGCTTGTCATTGGATATCACCATCGGTGCCTTGCAGATGTTTCTGATGATATTTTTGATTTTTTTTCTTGTTTAGTGGAATTTGAAAAATACCGATGATATCTCGTCAAGAAGTCGAAAGAAAACAAATTTATGAGCGGAATCGCATAGGTGTAGTGTTAACATAAATTGAAAATACAAAGGAAGCGATTATTTAATTTTATTAATTACTCTTATATTTTACCTTAAAAATTTTAAGTTGCCAAGTACATATTTAGTGTAAAATTGTTTTGAAAACATTAATTACGGTTACATAACTTTAATATTAAAGCAAATAAGCTATAGAGATACACTATTTGCTACTTTTTGATAGGAAATCGCTTATTATTATCAATCGGATAATGTTATCAGTTTAATATCGGACAAATGCGATCACATTAAGCGGATTCGACTGTATTATGATCTGGGGTAAAGACTTGATGTTCCCTTTTAATAAAAGGATTCATAGATCCAAAATATCAATCACATAGATGTAATAAATGACCACAAGCATGGAAATTTTAAATATATAGCTACCAATACGTCTTTTGTCTTGAGATTCGTACAAAAACTGAAAAAATATAGTTTTTACTATGGCTTGATGGACCTAACCTCTAATCTAAAGAATGACTTTTACAATCGCATATTGTGTCTGTGTGCGATTAAATAAAAACACAGCAGTCCCAAGCAAGCTGCAGAAGAGACGGCATGAACGAAATCCTCGCAGTTTTAGTGCAGAAACCAGTCAAGCGACGTCGTTTGACTTGTTTCTGCACGAAAGCTGAAATTTAACATGCTGGAAAACTTTTTAAAATCACGTTATTTTTATCAGTCTTACACTAAAATGTGTGTTTACCCCTACAGAATCCCATGACACCAATAACTCATTTTTTTAAAGTGGTGTTTGACATGTTTCAGAAATAAGTGATTCAATTATATTTTTAAAATAAAAAAAATATTACACAGAAAAATAATCATCATAGATACTGATTGAACGCATGATTTTGGTGATGATTAAAATGCGATTACTTCTTTTCAGATTGACAAACGATTATTAGTTTTTCATGGAAAAATTCTGCCTAATATTAGTTTTTAATGTCAATTAAAAACTTCGAACAGATTTCGAAATTTCTCTCAGTATCCCAAAAGTTGTCACTATCTAATCATGTGTAAAATCACATACCCGCCTGGTTATTTAACCAAGGCCAGTTTAGTGAATTTAGCGAAATCAGAGAACAAATTAACCAACAATTCGTAGTTTTTTTTATATTTCTTAAAATTTTATTTTTTAAGTGGTAACCAAGAATTTGTAACCCAATAAATTGAAATATTATTCAATCATACAGATTTCCTCTTCAACCGGTTTGTTCACAGGAATATGTCACGAAAATTTTCAACAAATAATATTATATTATGGATTTTTTTTAGCTTTGAAATATTATCTATAACTACTTCAACATTTATGTATTTCCAAATTTATTTTTCACTTGTTTTATACAGAGTGATTCAACAAAACAAAAAAAGAAATGACGTCACATCTTTGTTTGCGCTAAAAATGTTTGTTATTGTTGTTTCTTATCCCCTCGCTGTCTAGCGGCAGCTATAGACAGTTAACATTTAAAAGTCGTGAATGTCGTGTTTAAATGACGTGAAAAAAAATTAAAAAATGTTTGTGAAAAACAGAAACACTTTATATGGATATCTCAGAGCACAACTAATTGCGCGGGCATGCACGTGCCGTGGAATGGAAAAATTTAAGCTTTTATCGGGTAGGACGTCACATTTTTTCGAAAAATCAAAAGTCTTGGAAGAGGTCGAGAGGTTCTTAGGATATTTTTAATCTAATACGTGCCAAACAGATGAAGACAAAAAGAACTCTCATACACCATAGTACTACAATTTTAATATCGGAAACAGACAATTCCCATATTTTTTTAAAGTAGAAATCCATTTTTCCGGTAAAACAAATTATTCATATTTCCAAAATTATCATTTAAAGTCTTAAAAAATTTATTTTAGGGTTACTTGGGGTAAGTGTGTCACTGGTGTAAGTGGAACACCCCCTAAAACTATAATATGTACAGGAAATTTCACACTTACTCGCATTGATTATGTTACAGATTGTCACACCGATGAGTTTTGCATATATTTGAGATTTGTTTAATTTATTTTTAAGATTATAGAACTAATTTAAAATAGATTCCCAGAATGGGACAGAGAGAGAACTAGAGTGTGAAATTTTTTCCCGGCGGGCCCCTGAATTCAATCCCTGCAGAAATTCAAAACAAACCCTAGCAGTTCCGAGCTTATTTTCAATCGTCTCGGACCAACTGACCACTGCATACGCAGGACTTAAAGATTTTAAATCTAATATATAGTTCCTCTTGAAGGCCTTATAATAACTGGAAACGTTATCGATTCCATCAATTTTCAAAGCTAGTGTATTTGGTTTTCCAACCTTGGTGGAACAATTATTGAGATCCGTCTTTAACGATGCCAGGCAGCCTTGTAGGTAGACGGATGATAATGAATTAACCGGAATAACACCACGAATAAAATTTTAAGACCAGGGAGACATTTGACTATTCAAAGTTTCAGAAAATTTTGACATATTCTATATTTATATTTTAAAATTGAACATGGAATATGGAATCCTTATTTACCACCATCCTGATAATCATTGCGCAAGGTTTAAGATTCACGTGACACGATTTTAAAGGGTTGTAAATAATACGATTTCGATTTTATGCTTCCTTTTCCCGTCATAGAAAGACATTAATTTTTAAAAAATATTCCTGGAATATTTATAAGCAATCAACATTCTTAGAAGTAGTAAATAAATATCCGCTAAAAGGTTGAGAAATTTCTATAAGTGAACTGGTATCCAAGGAAATAGAAATTCGTCGTTTCAATAAGCAACTATTCACTGTACTAGACTGCAATGTTTCTTGACCATATGACGTCACTACGCGGAAGGAAAAACTGATTAGGGTGGGTTGGGGTAAAGTGGGTCTTGGGGTAAAAGGGTCAGTGTTCATCAACTCGTTATAAATCAAATTTGAATTGAATTATTTTCGCTCATTTTTTTGTATTATAATCTTTTATCCGTTGGCAACATTTTCCGACTGTTAAAAATTTGGATTAATGAATTTAAGAACTGAAAAAATATTTTATTTCAACGGTAAATGGTGTTGTCCATAAAACAAGGTTTACCAACTTCCAAATATCTATATATTGTAATAAATTACAGCAGACTTTTGTAATATTTTTCCATAAAAGAAGGTCTGATAGACATTTCAATCCAATAAGCTTTGAAAAATATAAAATAATTTTTCTTTTATAACAATATTTTGTACTTGGGGTAAAATGGGTCATGGTTAGGAGGCCTTCTGTATTAAGTAAAAACAATATTTTTAACTTATATCTTTCAAATACACATTGAACTGTCAAACAAGTTTATTTTTTTCTCCAAATGAAGTATTTAAATTGCTACATTTTAAAAATGTTCCTTAACTTCCGAGGTTTACAATTTCATTAAAGTAGGGTAGGTGGGGGTAAAAACCCGCACGAGGCAAAACCACGCACCGCGATTTTGAATTGTTAATGATCGATTCAAAAGATGAAAACCAGGTGGTTGGTTTGTCTTATTGTGACCTATTGTTCTACGAAAGTTCATACCTCTAAGTGACTCATGAGTTTAAAAAATGCTGGAAGTTTGTTTTTCATCATTTTGATGTAATTTTTCTGACCTTTCACTGAAAAATTACATAAAATAGGGCTTGAGGAGAAATGCAAACAAATAGCCCAATGATAAGATTGCAATTAAACTTCTGTTTCATTTTGAAAGAATTGCCTCAACATGTCTCTAAAAATAATAAGGCTTGTTTTTCAAAATAAAGTAAAACGGGGAAAATCCACGCAGGTGTTTTGGGGCAAATCTACGCAGCTTAAAAAGCTCGGGAATTCGTCCCAAAAGGAAAATGGGACTACTTGATCTCTAAAAAGGTTAATAAAGGTGTCCGAGATGCCAACCCTCTACCTGAAACCATCCTTTCTCCCTTTTGAAAGATATATGGTCAATCTGAAATTAATTTCTGCAACAGATTGACAATTTTCATTAAAACTGATCATATTTATATTTAATATTGTTGGTTGGCTTAGAAATATTAAAACAACATTAAGAGCATTATTTTTAGTGTTTTTATAATGAAAAATTCTGTTTATCCATGTTTATTTCACTTGGGCACCAAGATTTGCAAGTGCGGGTCTTTGCCCCATTTTGCGAGGCAAAGCCCCGCGAATTTTTTTTCTTCTAAATTGTAAATTTCTTCTAAAATACCATCGATAAGAGTTTAAACTTGGATTGGTTTTGTAGGTGGGATCTCAATCTAACATCTCCAATAAAAATTTCGGGATTATCTACCCCCTTTCGACGACAATGTTAAAAATACTGAAAATTGCGGGGCTTTGCCCCCACCTACCCTACAACTTAAACAAATTTCTTCAGATAAAAACGGCTTAACCGATTGCCTTTTTTCTTATTTTCATGTATATTAAGTAGTAAATATATTTTTGACATCTTTTTGTAATGAGACCCATTTTACCCCACGTTGGGGTAAAATAGGTCATTACTTTGATGATAAGTTTAACCAACTTATAGCTAAAAAATATTTGATAAAATTAGATGAAAATGTTCTGAAGGATTTTAATGTCAAGATCCAATTGAAAGAAATCATTAAAAAGCAATAGTTTTGATGAAATAAAACTAAAATTGAAAGTACCTAAAAATTGACCCATTTTACCCCAACCCACCTTTAAAAGAAATTCAGTTGGTTGCTAAGAGTTTCAGTACGTAAATCGTATAAAGATTATATAAAACACGGGTTTAACAAACTAATCAGGTTTCTAAATTAAAGATCTTAATTTTTCACTTAAAATTAAGACACCGCGCTGCAAATTGCTTTCTTGGTTTGCTATCAGAAAGGGTAAAGTAACGTTACACTCAAGTAAAGCGGATGGAATCGTGTAAATTGTGTAAACTAATCTTAATGCACATTTTACTTACTTTACTTTATTACTTTATTTTTGCCTTTATTTTCGTTAGCACTTTGTTGTCATGGAAACAAAGGCAAAATCGCCCCATCTTTTGAAAACGGCGTTTGCACTGACAAGGGGGGAAAATAAGCACTTTACTTTGTGTAAACAATAACAGCATGATTTGTAAAATAATTAAAAATTTAATTTCTAATACAACTTAAAACTAATGAATAAAATCACCAAAAATACAAGTAAAAATACATAAAAGATTATTAATTGACTAGTGAATTGATTAGTGTGTTTCCATGACAACAAAGTGCTAACGAAAATAAAGGCCAGTGCGAACGGGGTCTTACCTCTTCCATGGGGAATAGGATTTTCCTCAGATGAACACAACGTCTCAACGTGTGGTAAAACCCAATAACGGTAATGATTAAAATGCGATTATCAGTTTTTAACCCCTTAACAGTGACATTTATTTCAGAAAAATTGACCAAAAATGGAAAAAAAATTTTGACTGTTTAATTTTGTTCTTTATATTATTATTAGTGTTAGAAAATAATTTTTTATTAAACTAGGGGGCTCTGCCCCCTGCTCGCTATCGCTCACCAACCCCCGGAACTGCTTCGCAGTTCTATGAAAATCGCTCCGCGATCTTAGCGAGCAGAGCTCGCTTGTTTCATCTCAGTGTCTAGTAAAACCTGGAACTTGTCTGCTTAGTTAAAGATCATTTAAAATCGAAATGTTTTATCTCTCTAACTTATCAATAAAAATATCAAAATAAAACTCTTACTAAAATATTCCTTTTTAGCTTACCAATAATTTAATCTAAATGTTTTAAAAAAATATCCAGCAAGTCTAATAATTATCATCAACCATCTTAGAGGAAAAAAAATGCCATTAAAAAACTTTTAAATTTATAAAATGCACGTGTGTATCTAGTGAATCATCGGGAATAAGAAATCAGACTCATAAAAATCAGTGGCTGTTTCTCTAGTGAACGACCAGAAAGAGAAGAAAAAATTGAAACTTTGTATCTTAATAATTCTAAAACTAATTCGAATTTTTTAAAAAACGAAACTCCAATCTTTCTATAAAAAATAATTGCATGCGTGTTTAAAATATCATAGTTCTACTGTGATTTGTTTTTCTTTTATAACGAAAAAACTGAAAAAGGGGTGAAAAATTTCGAAACTTTAGAATTTAATTACTCCAAAAATAATTCGAAATTCGAAAAAAGGGCGACGAGGTGCAAAACTTCATACCTAAGAGTATGTGTCTGCAAAAAATCATGCTTCTACTGTAAATAGATTTGGCTGGGGGCGAATTCGCAGCAGAAAAAAATTATTTTCGACTTTGATAATAAATAACTCCAGAACTAATTATCTAATTAATTAGGTTTTGGAACCAAAATGACCCTCATACATTTGTCTACCAATGGTCAAAATTTCATAATATTCCTTTAAATAGTTTCTGCGTAGTTATAGTTCAAAGTGTTCAAAAATAAAATTTTCAAAATCAGCGGCGGTGACGGCGGCGGCGGCGGCGGTCACTGTTACTTTTTTTTAATATAGAGAGAAAAATAAAAATTTAGATGAAATTATAAGTGTATTAATTATTTTAACGTACACATAAAAAAGTATTAGATTACACACACACACATCTTATTAAATAAGGAGATAGATTATCCAAACATGATGTCTCACAATCTCTAAACGACGAAAAATCGCTATCATCATCGAAACGAACTCAGTTTGAGCTTCACGAAACGGAAACGTTAATTTTTCTCCGCATCACAAATTCTGCACGTAGTAGTTGCCCGAGCTGAGCTCGGGCGACACTGTTAAGGGGTTAATGAAAAACTCTGCCTGTGTTTGTAATGACAATCAAAAACTTGGTTCAGATTTCTGGGGACGCAGTACCATTTTTGCCAAAATCTTTAAAATTATAGTTATTTACTACTTCTTTCTATTATTATATGTATTTGTCTTATGTAAAACATATTCCAAACTCAATATATTTTTGAATTCAAATTTTATGAGTTTATTGTAAAAAATCTTCAAATTTAAGAGGTGTTTTCAAAATGCTACTCCTCCTACAATAATCGACATACATTCTTGAAATTTGGTTTTCAAATGCATCAAACTATGTTCAACAAAAGTTAGCATCGATTTAAAGTTTATGGTGCTTTGAATTCTAAACATAGTGGTTTTTCTTGAATCACTTGCTAAAAAAGCCCCAAAATGGTAAAATTCTCAATTCAGTAATTTTTTAAAAAAAATCTACGATGTTTAATGATAAAACAAATGCCAACTTTTGTTATACTCACTTCCAACAATAGTCAGAAAAAATTTCAAGAGATTTGGTCCAATAGATAAAAAGCCTTAGCATTTTAAACAATGAAACAGTAATTCTGAGTAAAAGGACTTTGAAGTTTCCATTGGCCATAGGGACCTTAATACTTTCACGTATGAAATCAACCATAACTTGGATATTTTTCAAGGAAAAGTTTTGAAAATTCGTAGGGTGATAGACAAATGTATTTATATTAGTTTAAAAGAAAAAAATTTTTTTAGTAATTTTGTCAAAACATGGTACTGCGTCCCCTTCAATCAACATCTCAAATTGTCAATTCCTAAGCCTGTGTTAATTTACATATCCGCTTGGCGTATCAGCTGAAGCGAATTTAGGTAACAAGTTAAACGTAAAACTTAGTATACCAACCAATTCTAATATTGTTTTATATAAATAAAAATTTAAATTTTTGAGTGGTGACCAAAAATTTTTAAACCAAGAACTTTAAATAGATTAAGGCAAAGCGCGCACTTGAGACTTCCGTCGCGCAATGCATCTCTATTGCGAGATACTTGGCAATCGGCCTAGAGTCTCGTCGCCTAATGCGCGCGCTCTAGCTTCTTGCAATAGCCAGGGTGATAATTTTGTCTCAGTCGCCGTGACAAAAGTCTCTAGTGCACGCTTAGCCTAAATCATATCAGTTTCTTAAACCGCTTTGCTTAAAGGAATTTTCAATAAGGAAAATTTTCAACGAATTATATATTATGGAACTTTTTTAGCTATGAAATATTACCTATAACTACTTCAACATTCATGTATTTCCAAATTTGTTTCTCACTTGTTTTATACGATTTGTTTGGATTCAACAAATTGTCCCAAATTCTGCACAGAGAGATTCCTTCGTAAACAACTTTAAATCTATGACCTATAAATTTCGATAAATACGCCCGACAAAAAATGCTATGACATCACATCTTGTATGCAACAAAATTGTTTGCGAAAAACGGAAACTATTTTAATGGATATCTCTGCGCGCTACCCGTGCATTAGGGTGGAGCGAAAAACACGAATTTTCGAATTTCAATTTTGGTTAGCTCCAAAAAGTTGCCTTTTAGTGCCAAGAGAAAACCTGTAAAATTTTATGAATTTTGAATAACTCCTTCAGGTCTCTACCAGGGCTCATATGTTTACAAAAAATAGGTTTTTACTATAAATTTCCCATTTACATTGTTTATTGGCAAACTTTTCTGACAATTTTGTGTTTTTAATATAAAATGTAACTTTCCAGGCCCCTCAATAGATTTTTTAAATGAAAAAGTTAATGAAAAGGCAACAATAAATGTAAAGTACAGGTTAAATGTGCTACAATACTTGGGATGGAGCAAAAAATTTTTCTTCGAAATCGGTGTGCGGCTATTGCTCAAAGTTTGTGGTTGGTGGTCCTAATAACCTTTAAAAAATTTGAACTTGATCGGATAATATCTTCATGTCGCACTTTTGAGTTGAAACATGAAAATTTTATGAAAAATGTAAAAAAATTTGACATTTTCCTAATAATTTCTAAAGGATCCCGACGTTTTTTTATCGCCAATAAATACAGGTATTGCTTGTATGTTGCTTAACATTAGCTAATTTAGAATCTTTGAATGACGCAAAAATGGTTTAATAATTCTTCAAAATTCGTCAATGGACTATAATGCAGTTATGTTAAAGATAATATAATTACACTATGATGGTTAGAAACAATGTTTACGGAACAAACCCGGCTGACTCTTTTGTTAAATTACCCCCTGTGTCCGAATATGACCTCCGTTTGCATCACCAACCTTTGCTTTTGGGGGGACGTCCTCAAATTTATTTCAATTCCTTTTCGGTAATTTTATGCCCATAAATTTAGTTTTTGTAGTATTAAGAGATTACTTTACACTTTAAATTTCTCATGAGAGGTCAAAAAGGTTTCATGTACTAAAAAATCAACATTTTTATCTAGGTTATTTATTTAAAAGGCAATTTTTCCTTATTAATTGAGAAAAATCTATGTAATTGATTACGAGGGGTTTCGCGTTTTAATGTTATACTTGTATTTTTCGCCTAACCGAATTTAAACAATATCTCATCCACCTCTAAACATTCCCAAATAAAAGAAATGGGAAAAGAACAATCGAAGTAGTATTTAGTGAAAAATGTAAGAAAAAGGATAGATAAAAAATTTTTTAATGATTTTTTACAAGTAATATGGAAAAATCGCCTTTTAAATTATATCACCTAGCTAAAAATGTTGATTTTTTAGTACCTAAAACATTTTCGACCTCTCATGAGAACACAGGGGGTAATTTAACAAAATAGTCAGCCAGATTTGTTCCGTAAACATTGTTTCTAACCATCATAGTGTAATTATATAACATCTTTAACATAACTGCATTACATAGTCCATTGACGAATTTTGATGAATTATTAAACCATTTTTGCGTCATTCAAAGATTCTAATTAGCTAATGTTAAGCAACATACAAGCAATACCTGAATTATTGGCCATAAAATAACATCGGGATCGTTTAGAAATTATTAGGAAAATTTTCAAATTTTTTTACATTTTTCATAAAATTTTCATGTTTCAACTCAAAAGTGCGACATGAAGATATTATCCGATCAAGTTCAAATTTTTTATAGGTTATCAGGACCACCAACCACAAACCGCACACCGATTTCGAAGAAAAATTTTTTTGCTCCACCCAAGTATTGTAGCACATTTAACCTGTACTTTACATTTATTGTTGCCATTTCATTAACTTTTTCATTTAAAAAATCTATTGAGGGGCCTGGAAAGTTACATTTTATATTAAAAACACAAAATTTTCGGAAAAGTTTGCCAATAAACAATGTAAATGGGAAATTTATAGTAAAAACCTATTTTTTGTAAACATATGAGCCCTGGTAGAGACCTGAAGGAGTTATTCAAAATTCATAAAATTTTACAGGTGTTCTCTTGGCACTAAAAGGCAACTTTTTGGAGCTAACCAAAATTGAAATTCGAAAATTCGTGTTTTTCGCTCCACCCTACCGTGCATGCGCGTGCCGTGACTTATGACATAGACAACATAGACTTACAGATGATCTCACGTTTCGGACGAGTGAAGGCAAACTTCAAGCGAAATAGGTGACAATGGGAATTAAATAATTAAAACACATTTGAAAATGTTCGATCTCGTAATAAACCTTTTCCCAGATCTTTGAGCAGTGTGCTGATTTATAAGGAGTAGTCACATATAAGGCGATAGCGAAAAAACTAACCACTAAAATAATATAATTGTTGAGCAAAAGTACAAATATTGACTGAAGCAGAGTAGTTACTGTATGTTTGGTTACCAAACTATGATCACTACCAGTTTTGAAACTGAGCAGGGTTGGCTGGATTGGACCCAATGGGTTTTTCGAAAAAACCCACGTTTTGGACCCACTTTTTTTTTCAAGAAAAATCAAGATTTTGGCTGTTCTGGCAAGATATTGAAGAAAAACATTTATTGAAATAACATACCAAAAACTGCAGTTGAGTGGGTTTTTTCAAAATTTTAACTGAGTTTCAATAAGTAAGGGTTTTTTTCATTATTGAATGGTTTTTTTCAAAATTTAGGAAGTTTAAAGTTCAAAGTTTAAACTATATAAAAAATTGAGGAGGATTTTTAAAATTTAAGTGGGTTTTTTCAAAGTTAAACCGATTTCTTTCAATATTGAATGGGTTTTTTCAAAGTTTGGGGTATTTTTTAAATTTTAGTGGGTTTTTCAAAGTATAAAAAGTTATAACTTTGAAAAAACCCACTTAACTCTGGAAAAACTAACGTTATTTTGATAGAACACATTTAGCATAGAAAGAACTCACTAAAATTTGAAAAAAAAACCCACTTATAATAAAGAAGAAAACCACTTAATTTTGAAAAAAACCCACACTTTTTCCGAAAAAAACCAGTTTTATACGGGTTTTTTCAGGGTTTTATTGAAAAAACCCGAATGAAAATGGAATTACGGGGACCCTTTGAAAAATTTGGGAAATTTGTCACCAAAATTAGTGTTATAGAGCAGCATCAATTAGGCACGAAAAGACAAACTGTAAAAAAAATTTATAGAACTCTAATGCTATTTTTTACTTAAGAAACTCCTTCTTTATTCCCAAAATATAAAAGCTTCTGAATTTTCGAAGTTCCAAACAAAACAATTCTAAGAAAATTTCCTTGACTGTTTCTTTAAAATATTTATGTGCAGTTGGGAAAAAAACGACTCAGTTGCGATTTCTGGCGAAGCACTTGGGTAAAGAAGACAAAATAGAGGTTTCATTTTTCATTAATTAAAGTATTCTTTTACCAAAAAATTTCCACATAAACTTTTTTTTCAATGGGGACCCCCAATTATTATAAGGTTTTCCGAAAGGCCATCCCTTCAAACCCTTAAATACCCATTTTCGTCCAGATTGATTCACAAATAAAAATTAAAAAAAATAAATTAAAAATTTATATCTAAAATTTTGTAATATTTTATGGTAATCGAATTTGATAGTAATTTTATGAAGGAAACCAAAATTTCAATCGATTTCATTGAATAGTTTTTGATAAAAACGAACGAGAAAGAATATTCGCGGTATGCATTCGGATACCGCCCCTTAAGATTAAAGTTCGTTTTTATCAAAAACTATTCAATGAAATCGATTGAAATTTTGGCTTTCTACATAAAATTGAATCGATTACCATAAAAATATTACACGATTTTAAAAATTGATTTTTTTTTTATTTGTGAATCAATCTGTATGAAAAGGTTTGAAGGGATGGCTTTCAGAAAACCTCATAATTATTGGGGGTCCCGATTGAAAAAAAGTTAGTGTCTTGTTTAATATGAAGACGACCCCTAAGGACTAAAAAAATTTTTTTGTCAAAAGAATACTTTTATTAATGAAAAATGACACCTCTTTTGTCTTCCTAACCCAAGTGGTTCGCCAGAAATCGCAACTGAGTCGGGTTTTTTCCCCAACTGTACAATAGCTTTATAGCTTTCGTCAGCTTTCACTCTCGCTCATGTAACTTTATAGAAATACCAATCACTTTGATCCCATTCGGGTCCACTCCACTTTATATGAATTCTTGCAAAATCTTATCAATTTCGCTTTTAAATACACTAAACATCGTTTTATTATGTTTAAATTATGTGGAAAATATTTATATTTTAATTATTTATTTTAAAACTGGTGAGTGTAGGCGTCCTATCTCTCTTGTAGACAGAAAGGTTTTTAAATCTTGCAGTTCCTGTTGAAAAGGGATAAGTGGAAATGTCATCCCCCTTCATCCATTCCATCATTTCAAAGCTAGTGCATTTGGTTTCCCAACCTTGGTGGAACAAGTATTTCGAGGTATACGGGTTATACGATGCCAGGCAACCTTTTAGATTTAGTGTTAAGTTGTTGAAAGTAAGCTATTTATTCAAACGATTCAAACGTAACAAAATATATAAAGCAATGAATTTAGATACATTCCTAAACTGAAGTTCAATTTGTTTTTTCGTCGCGAGACACCATCGCAAATCACGTGCCATAATCTTGAATATCTTTCTTAGGAGCACTAGTATAAAATACTCATAGCACTAGTACATAACACTCCTCCCCGTCTAAGATGTTGAGTTCCGAGATGGCGTAGATGTTTTTCGCAAACGGGAAGAGCGTCTAGGTGTGGATGTATTAGTTGGTATCTCGCAGCTTGGATCCGGATCAGAGTTCACTTCTGGAGTTAGTGCAGCAGATGTACTAACCTCCATGGAATCCTCATTGTTTTTGAAGCTTTCATCAACGGATTGTCCACACTTCCTTATCTGATCGGCATGTCGTTTCCAAATTTCTTCTCCCACTCGCACGCTGTAGTAGAGCATTCCATCGCGGTTCAAGATGGTGCCAATTTTCCACTTTGTTGATCCCACATAATTTCTTACCGCCACCTTTTCCCCCTCTTTAAATTCACGTTTAGATGATTCATTATCTTCTCTTCCTCCCTGTTTCTGCATAACGTGCTCTCTTAGATTAGGTTTCAATAAATCTAGCCTGGTTCTGATACATCTCTTTAAGAATAGGAAACTCGGGGTTTCACCAGTTAGGGAATGTGGGGTGATTCGGTACTGCAGTAGATACCTCTGAAGTTTCGCGTTGATATCTCCGGAATCCTTTTGGCTCGCTCTTAGAGATGCCTTAAAACCTTGAACTAGCCTTTCTGCTTGTCCATTAGTAGCAGGATGATAAGGTGCTGATGTAATGTGCTTAATACCATTCATTCTCAAAAATTGTGTGAATTCATGGCTTGTAAAGCTAGCACCATTATCGCTCACCACAGTCAGTGGTAATCCATACTGTGCAAATAGATGACGTAAATGTTCCACCGTCAAACTGGATGTCATATTTTTTACTGGAATAACTTCTACCCATTTTGAATAGGCATCAACTACGACAAAAAACATTTTCCCCATGAATGGTCCTGCGAAGTCAATATGAATCCGTTGCCATGGACCATTTGGCCATTCCCATGGGTGTCTTTTGATTTTTGGTGGTTCATTTCTCGTTGAAACACAGGCAGAACAATTTTGCACAAAGTTCGTGATGCTTGCATCGATTCCTGGCCAATAGCAGTAACTCCTTGCTAGAGCTTTCATTTTTACGATTCCTGGGTGTCCTGTATGTAGTTCTTCTAAAATTAACTTTTGATACTTCTCTGGAATATACACCCTATGGCCATACATGACGCAACCTTGCTGCAAAGATAACTCCAATTCTCTTCCTTTCCATGGAACCGGTAAGTCAGATCCTGTACGTAAAGCTTCATAAAGTTCCACCAGCGTACTATCAGTCTTGGTAGCTTTTGCAATTTCCTTGGAAGTTACTGGCATCATTTCTATTCTGTCGATGTTTGCGATATCTGCATCAGTTACTCTTTCCCCTTCGTCTGATTCTAGTGGCAATCTGGATAAAGCATCGGCATTCGCATGCTTTTTGGTATTCCGATACTTGATGGTGTAACTAAACGCTTGTAGAAATAAGGCATAGTGTACCATTCTTGTTGCAGAAAGAGAGGGTAAACTCTTATTCGGAGCGAAAATTGATACTAATGGCTTGTGATCAGTAACGAGATGAAAATGACGTCCAAATAGATACTGATAAAATTTTTTCACTCCCCATACAATGCTTAAAGCCTCTTTATCAATTTGCGAATAATTCCTTTCTGTGGTTGTCAATGACCTTGAAGCAAACAATATTGGTTTTTCAGACCCATCAGGCATTATATGGCTCAGAACCGCTCCAATACCAACAGGTGATGCATCTGTTTGAAGAACCAAGGGTAACTTTGGATCGTAATGGCACAGGACTCTTTCAGATGCTATTTCTTGCTTCAACTTTTGAAACGTATTTTGACAACCTTTGTTCCAAATAAACTTGTTTCCCTTTTTGAGTAAATTATTTATTGGTGCAGTTAAAGTTGCTAAATTTGGTATGAATTTTCCATAATAATTAACTATTCCTAAGAAACTCTTTAGCTCTGACACATTTTTCGGAACTGGTGCTTTTAAAACTGCTTCAATCTTTTCTTGAGTTTTATGGAGTCCAAATCGGTCGATTCGATGACCACAGTAGTTTACAGATTCTTTGAAAAATTCGCTTTTATTCTTGTTAACTTTTAATCCATGGTTTTCTAACCTTTGCAACACCAACTCTAATCTTTCTAAATGTTCTTTATCATTACAGCCAGTTATAGTGATATCGTCTAGAAATACATGTACTCCTGGTATTCCGGATAACACCTGTTCGATACTGCGCTGCCAAACAGCCGGAGCTAACGCGATTCCAAAATTCATTCTTTTGTACCTGAATAGACCTTTATGCGTATTAATCGTTAACAAATGACGATCTTCTTCTTCTACCATCATTTGTAGGTAAGCTTCAGTTAAGTCGATTTTGGTGAAAGTTTCTCCTCCAGCTAAATCCGCAAAGATATCTTCAATTCTTGGTAGAGGATACTGCTCTATGTGCAGTCCTGGATTTATTGTTACCTTATAGTCTCCGCATATCCTCAACTTACCGTTTCTTTTCAAAACTGGAACAATGGGTGTGGCCCACTCACTGAATTTAACCGGTTCTATTATATCTTCAGACACCAGTCTCTCCAGTTCTGCTTCTATTCGCTCCTTAATAGCAAATGGTACTGGTCTGGGTTTGAAAAATACTGGCGTATACCCTGGTTTCATTTGTAATCGGCATGAAAAATTTTCTAATTTACCAATTCCAGGTGTGAAAATTTTCTCATACTTCAGCAGTAATGCTTGCAAGACCCTGGTTCGGGACTGTTGTTGATCCGAGTGAATGGCTTTAATTTCTCTCCATAGGCCAGTCAATAACGACAAAAAAAGGGGCGAAAATTGCAAAAAATAAGGTAGTTCCAATTTTTGTCTAATGTTGTTAGGACCCATCCCAGTAGTTAGTAACCAATTTTGCAACCCTGAAAGCCCTGTGCTAACTTCGCAATCATCAAAAAACCTCAAAATTTTCCGACTTTTTTCAGTTTTTGGCTTATAACTCATACAAAATGCATCCGCACGAAAAAGTTTTAACAATATTTTTTAAAGTAGATAAAATTTGCAATGATTTAAGACCATTCCCAAGTTTATACGTCCCATAGATCCCGAGTTACATCTCTTCAAAAATGGGCAATTTTTTCCCAAAATTAAAAAATTTGCGTCTTAGTCGCTTTTATAGCAAAAAATAGGTTATAGTACTCGTTGTAAAATATAAATAAGGGTAATTAAGTTGTAGTACAGTTATTTAGCTTTAATTTAAGCCCTGAATAAAGTCTCTAGGCCCCATAGTTCTTACTTTATCTAAAAAAACAAAAATTTTCGGAAAACCGAAATTTCGGAAATATATAGAGCATGACGTTGTACGGGCATAGTAAATGAAAAATAAAGCTATAACACAATATGACGTTATAAAAATTAATATTTATTTATTGAATACAAAATTATTTGTCTTAATACTTGTGAGTTAATGTTAATTTTTAAATTAAATTGAGTTTAATTAGTATTAATTATATAATTAAGAAATTAAAAATATGTACATTAATTTATTGCTTTTTTAAGTATTAGTTAAAAATAAAACTTTAATAAGTCTTAGATAAGTTTTATAAGACCCATAGTTCTTACTTTACCTTAAAAAATAAAAACAACGGAGAAAGATAATTTTTAACTCGGTTAGCTTCCAAGGGCGTGTCAGAACTCGCATCCCCTACAGTTTTAGATATTTGCTATACTTTATAAAATATATTTTTTCGGAACTATGAGGTTATAGAAATTAAATTAACACACTATTTAAGAAGATCTGATTACCAGGACCAGCGAAAAGATTCACGGGTTATCCCTATCAGTAAGAAGATGTGACTGAGGAGGGGGAGGGGCAATAAACTAAATTTCCTATGGAAAAGTTAGTTTTAAAAGAAAAGATAAAGTGTGAACCTTAGCATCAGTTACTATCAAATTACAAAATCAGAAGGTTCAAATAGATCCCCTCACAATTTTTCAAAGGCTGTGTATCACGAAGAAGACAGAGGGTGACTTAAAGATGTGAAGATAGGATGCGTAAAGGCAAAAAGTCCAGTTTTTTCACAGCTTTTACCCCTCTTCCTGAAAATATATCTATAGGAGCCACTACGTTTGTTGTTGTGGATGGCGGCTAGTTACTTCATAAAGTAAGGTGGCATAGGAATATTACAACCATGACAATTGTAGCCACTTATATCAGCCACACTATTAGCCATTTTGGAAAGTATGTGTCACTTGTATTTGATGAATATCCAGATAATGGGTCTTAGAGAAGCACTAAAACTGCAGAACGATTACGGTGGAAAATATTTTCTTTCAAAAAGGTGTCAAGTGGGAATCCACTTGTTTGCAGTTTTCCTCCAAATCTTTAAATAGCGGAGAGCTGGCCTGTCCCCCGGATTTAAATTGTTCCTGCACGCTTTCTGAAAATTACCTCTGTAATTTTCAGGCAAGGGAAAATGAAGATGGTAAGCATGCTTGAAAAAATCTACATCTGGTTGGTGTGGTTTCCATTTCCCTGCAGCTTGATATTAGCCACGAAGAAATAGCCTCTGCTGGAAATAAGTGTCTTGTGGTTCTGTCTCTGTATGAAGGAGGAGAATCCGACACTCTTCACGCTCTCCGTTACGAAATCTTTGTTCGTTCAGCTGCCAACACCAAGGTCCACCTGGCTCGTCTGCCTCCAACCGAAGAGGCTGCAGCTTAACATGCATATCGCACATACCACCAGGTGCAGACATGGTTAGGTGCAGACAAAAAAACAACTGACTGGGGCTGGACGAGGAGTCAGCAAGGTCTGCTACCTATTACCTCTACAAAAGATCCAGCATCAAAAACTCTCCTGAAATTCATCTCATGCAAGTGCCAAAAAGGGTGTGCTGGAAGAGGCTGCTCATGTCAGAAAGCGGGACTTAAGTGTTCTGCACTATGTAAACCAGTAAACCATGTCAAGGCAAGTCATGCCTCAACATCCCTTCAATTGAGATAGACGAGTCTGACAACGAGGAAGACAGTCCTGAATCCTTGGAAGAGACATGATCTTTGGTACCTCATAAAGTCGTATTTTATAAACTAATACTTAAAGAAGCAATAAATTAATATACATTTTTTAATTTATTAATTATAATTCATACTAATTAATCTCAATTTAATTTAAAAATTAACATTAATTAACAAGTATTAAGACAAATAATTTTGTATTCAATAAATAAATATTCATTTTTATAACGTCATATTGTGTTACAGTTTTATTTTTCATTTACTATGCCCGTACAACGTCATGCTCTATTTTTCCGAAATTTCGGTTTTCCGAAATTTTTTGTTTTTTAAGATAAAGTAAGAACTATGGGGCCTAGAGACTTTATTCAGGGCTTAAATTAAAGCTTAATAACTGTACTACAACATAATTGCTCTTATTTACCTTTTACAACGAGTACTATAACCTATTTTTTGCTATAAAAGCGACTAAGACGCAAAATTTTGAATTTTGGGAAAAAATTGCCAATTTTTGAAGAGATGTAACTCGGGATCTATGGGACGTATAAACTTGGGGTTGGTCTTAAATTATTGAAAATTTTATCTACTTTAAAAGATATATTTGAAACTTTTTCGTTCGGATGTATTTTGTATGAGTTATAAGCCAAAAACTGAAAAAAGTCGGAAAATTTTGAGGTTTTTTGCGGATTGCGAAGTTAGCACAGGGCTTTCAGGGTTGCAAAATTGGTTACTAACTACTGGGATGGGTCCTAACAACATAAGACAAAAATTGGAACTACCTTATTTTTTGCAATTTTCGATGTCGTTATTGACTGGCCTACCAATCCAGAGTGAACATCCTCAACCATTCTCGCCCAAACACTGCACTTACTCTTTCCTTCACTAAGTATATGGTTCCTCGACTCCTTTGGTTCTTATACTGAATTTTGACATCCGCCTCCCCAGCAGGTATAATGGCAGAATTATCAAAATTTCGGAGAATCATAGTTGTAGGATTAATTGAAACTTTAGGACATAGTTTCTTAAAATCATCGATATTCATGCACGTGATTGCCGCTCCCGTGTCTAACTCAAACTGACATTTCTGGTTCTCTAGAAATATGTCAATCATAATGCGATCCCTTGCTTTTGAACTCGATTTCACTTTGAGCATCGATGATTCTTCAGTCTCAGATTCAATTTGTCTCACCGGTCTATTCTGATTCATTTTATTTTGCTTCTCCTTAGACCGACAGAGCCTCGCCAAATGCCCTTTTTTCCTACAACAGCGACATTCTGTATCTTTAAACGGACACTCGTGTGCTAAATGCCTTGTACTGTCGCATCGATAACACCTGAGAGGTTGAGATTCTTTCCTAGGCACCGTTTGTTTACTCATTTTGTCAACACCGTTTGAACTATGGACTTTATTAATAGAAAAAGTTTTGCTTTGCATTTCTTGCACATCTCTTTGAGCTGATTCCATAGCAAAAGCAATTTCCTTAGCTTTAGCATACGTCAATTTATTTACAGATATGAGGTTCTTTTGAATCCCTTGATCTTTTAAACCCATTACAAGTTTATCTCTTAGCATAGTATTCAGATTAGTGCCAAAATTGCAGTTAATTGATAAATTTTGAATTTCTGCACAATAGGTAGCTATAGACTCACCTTCTCGTTGCAATCTTTTATAAAACCTGTATCTTTCGGTCATCTCCAATGGCTTTGGACTCAGATGATCTTTTAAAAGATTCACCATCTCTTCAAATTTCAGTTGAGACGGTGCTTTCGGTGTAGCCAGCGTCTTCAACAACTTGTAAGTAGAGGCACCCATTACACTCAAAAGTGCTGGTCCTTGTTTCGCATCGGGGATTCCATTGACGTTAAAGTAAGATTCCAATCTCTCAACGTAGCTGGACCAGTCCTCCGTTGTGGGCTCGTATGATTCAAAATAAATGTTGGATCCCATCCTATCGTCGCCAAATTGTTAAGTTGTTGAAAGTAAGCTATTTATTCAAACGATTCAAACGTAACAAAATATATAAAGCAATGAATTTAGATACATTCCTAAACTGAAGTTCAATTTGTTTTTTCGTCGCGAGACACCATCGCAAATCACGTGCCATAATCTTGAATATCTTTCTTAGGAGCACTAGTATAAAATACTCATAGCACTAGTACATAACATTTAGATGGATGTTTTTATTTAAAGAATGTTAACGGAAGAACACCGCAAAAAAGTACAGGACAAGGAAGACATCTGGCTATTAAAAGTTCCAGAAATTGTTATATATATAAACTATTTATATTTTGAAATTGAAGATTGAATCGTTATTTACATGCATCATTGATAACCATGGCACAATCAGCTTTAAAATTCACATAACACGATTTTAAAGGGTTATAAATAAATTAATATGGATTTTATGCTTCCTTTTCCCTTCATAGAAAGACTTTAATTTATTAAAAAAATATTTCTGGAATACTTATGAAAGAGCAAATTTCTTACAGGTAATAAATAAATATCCGCTAAAAGTATTATTGGTAAAGAAACATCAAACAAAATTGGTGGAGATATAGTTTAAAAGGTGTCGCGAAAATTCCGGTCAATGCAAAAAATAGTCAGTAAATTCCGGTAAAAAAAAGTCATAGCTTTACACATGTGGTAAATTTGTCTTTTCATTAACAGTTTTTTGCTGACCGATATTTACATTGACCGGAGTTTCCATATATACATTTAAACAAGCTGAATCCAAAATCGACACTGTCGGAAGTGCCGTTTGGAACTTTCGGTTAAAAAACAAACCTTTACTATTTTTATTTACTTTTTTTAAAACAAATTGAACATTTTGTCATCAGAATCATGTTTTTTGACCCTTAAAACATAAGGGTTTGACACCAAAAAGGTCTTTCTATCATTAAAAAACAAAAAAGGCCCGTTGTCAACCATTTTGTTTTTGACCGGAAGTCTCACGGCACTTCCTCCAGAATGCTTCTGGTCCATTTTGGTGATTCAGCATGTTTTAATACACTATATTTCCACCAATTTTGGTGCTCCTTCACCAATCTGAACAATAGATAATTGCAGTCAATTTTTTTATCTTAATGTGTACAGAATGGCTTAAAACCTCCAAAATACATGTTAATTTACCTTTCAAAGCCTTAAGTTTTCAATTAAAAATAGCTTCTTTTATGTCTGAGCTGAAACAGCGTGACGTTAAATGTGCCTTGCCAGGCCTTGCTCCCGCTTGTTGTTATCATTCCGCTTTGAAAGACTGGAAAGACTGAGCTCTAGTTTTTTTACAGCCTAGTGTTACGATGAAAACGGTATTTCCCACATTGCCAAGAGACACATGTGACGTCACATTGTTAGAAGCTTTCTGTATTAAAATATGTCATAATTACCTTAAAAAAGTTTGCGGGAAAAGACAAGCGTATTTTTGGAATCAGGTGATAATTTTTAATTAATTAAAATTGAACATTTAGAATTTTAAGAGATGTTGCAATTCTCAATTCTCTTTAACTATCTATAGTAAACTAGTATTCCAGGAATTCATTGTTTCGGTCAGCAACTAATCATTAGCTGCAGTAATCGTGTAAATTGGGTAAAATTAATCTTATTCCACATTTTACTTACCTCATCCACGAGGAATACGATTTCCCACAGATGAACACAACGTTTGTTACAACTTGTTATTAAGACCCACGGTGTGGAAAAAAAATCTTGTTTTCGATTAGGGAATAGGAGGATATTATAGTCACATCCTCCTCGGGTGCACATATCCCATATTCCATCGGGACATTCTTCGGGTAGTTGCGACCACCGTGGAGGAAATTCTTAAAAATAAAAAATTTTGGACCCTCGCCTGCCTTGCTGATCAGGGACACCGAGCCATCGGCTATGATCTGAGAACATTTTTAGTCATTTACCAAAGTCATAAAAATACAAATTTATGATTTTTCATGATCATTATTCATGATCGTGATCTCGAAATTTACGATTTATCATTCGACACCATACCACCGCTCATGTGAACTAGCCACAGCCAGAGCTCTTCTTGTGATAGACAGACAGTAGTTGCTTTTGCTTTCCGATCAAGATGATCGTTTCAGTAGGAACTTCAATACTTCGTGACTTGGAAAAATCAACACAATTTGTATGTGATACAGTTTCGTGACTTATACGTGCTGGAATTTTGTCTCCCCAAATTTCAAGTAAAATTAAATTTAATAGATGGTTTGAGCAATCGCAAATGACACGGCTGTGGTTCAATCTCACTTTATTATTCTATTATTTTAATTATAAAATTTTAATAATTGAGACCAAAAATTATGAACATAACATTATTTCATAGGGGGATTAACTTTAGCATGCTGCATACAGGGTTAAAAAAGACTGTAGACATTTTATGAATTCATAAAGGTCTTAAAACTCTTAAGGATCTAAAGAATAACAAAATAAAAAGGCTTTTAGAGTCAACATCGTTTGATCAGGGAATTTTTTTGTCAGTAAAAAAAACTTCAGTTCAAATTATGTTATTAGATGGCGCAAACATAATCCACCAGGTTCCTTGCTTGATCCCAGAGAAAGAATCGAATACAGAATCGGTGATATAGGATCACGAAGCCGTGAATAAGATACCGCATATCCAAGATAGAATAGGCAAAACCGTTTCTTACGAAAATGTGGGTTCGATTTCGGAGAGGGACTTGCCTGTAAGGTGATTTACGGAAGGTCCTGGAAGAAAAATATTTTCAGGATATTTCATTTTTAAAAGTGAAAGCGAAGAATGTTTTCAATGTAACCAGTTTATCAATCATTAATTGAAGACTGGATTTCAAAAACGACCTAAGTGCCAACAAGTAAAGGTTGTTGGGGATGGTACTTAAATCGGTATTTCGGGTTTAAGTCAGATTTTTTACTTTTGGCACTTGGCTTCTTTTTGAAGTCCAGTCTCGCTTCGATTTCAATTAACTTTGTGAGTTGTTATGTATTGGCTGAGATGAGAGTTGACCTTTTTAAGTATTTATTTTATTGTAACAGAGTGTTAGTAACTGTAATTGTGATGTCTGTAAATTCGTATTTAAGAGTGTGTTTGTATCTCGTGCGTTGATTTTTATCCTGATCGTGTACTTGAATAAAGCCTATTTTGATTAAGGAGTTGTGATTACTAGGATCTAATATGAGTCATGCTGATTTATTTAAACCGAACATGATGGATCCCAGTTGACTATTCTAGTGCCTGTTAACATCCTCTCGAACTAATTTTTTTTATTTTCTTAAATGAATCCCCCGAACAACCAATGAGGGACTGAAAACCGTTTTTAAATTAATTTTTGTTTTCCTAGATTTTACAAATTTTTAAAATGTATTTTGACTTTTTGTTCACATTGTTCAATTAATTCAAAACTAAAACATTCGTATGATATTTTAATGAATCTTATTCAGATTTGCACACATTGAATCACAAAACACCTTGATGATTTCTTTTGCAATCAAAACAGGCAGATTTTCTTACTTCCTAGTTCATTTTTTCTTTGAGAAAACGGTTTGCATTGAAAAACAATAATTCACATAACTATCACTGTATCGCTTCCTTCGTCAAAAAAGTAAATATTATTAGGTTTGTCTGTGAATGTTTCGTCAGCAATCGATCGAACTGAACTGAACAGACTATCGTGTTTATATTTTTATTTTGATTTTCGTCAGCTTTGTGGGGTGGATTGTCATATTCGAATTACTCACTGACCCTAATCTGATTGGACTTTGAAGCTAGAATTGAGTTTATTTTCGCTTTAAAAGCTCGAGTTCATGAATAATCAGTCATCCGTAAACCTCTCAAGTTGGTAGAGATAATAACTTTCTTTTTTTAGCTCGTGCGTTTACCATATTGCAGCAGCCGTAGTTTCATTATGGCTCAAGTGAGAATTGGTTTTTAACATTTTCATATTTCTTAATTGGGTTAAACTTTACTATCCGAGGCCCCGATTTTTGGCGCCAAGAAAATCTCGCCAAGTGCGCCAAACACGCGTTTCTCAAAGAGAACCAAGTTTTCATCCAATCAACCAACTTTCAGAAAACCACCCAAAACCAATCTACAATCATTCCATTTAAGCAACCTTTGTAACTTTAACGCTTTTTCAATCATCCGCGATCTACATCCATTCCATCCAAGCTCTCAAATCTCATTCATACTCCTATACATTTAAGTCCGAAAATACTAAAAACCATTATGAATCATAATTAAATATCTCTCGTTAGAGCCGCGATCCCGCACGCACACTGAATCTAATCCGATGTTCATTCTCCTTTCTTTCGGCAACTGCATTCATACCCATCACTCACATTGTTATGCTTTGCAACATTCACACTTCCTTACAAACGCAAACAATCACAAATAAATCAAAATCAAACTTAATTTCCATTCATTCATTCATTCTTTAAAAAAAAAGATCACTTACGTTAGCGCAGCTAGTTTCACATCGGGTAGAACGAAACGAGAAGAAAATTTACGGGACCATAAGACGGCACGTCATCATTCAACCAGGAGCAGGAACAAAATGAAAGCGTCGCTGAAAACTGACCCCCCGCGAAAACGTCTGGAAAGTTCTAGAAGATCGAGATAAGTAAAATCCCCCTAATTGGTCAAGGACGCAAGTTTGGGTGACGTAACCCGATCCTCCCGGTCGGGGATGCGGAGATCGGACCCCCATTAGGTCCGGGGATGCTCCAGCCGAAATAGTCAATAGGGTTGCCATAACTCGCTTGGCGACATAAGGTTGCCACATTGGAAACTTTATCGCCAACTTGGCGAAAAGGGCCGCGGTTAGTAAAGTTTAACCCTTAATTGCTTGTATAATATAATTTATCATACCGATGAATCCAATAGCATGGCCAGTCATTTTACCCAAGTTTTAATTCTTTATCAACTATCATTTTGCAAATGAAATTATTATTAACTACTACTAGCAGAGCTTTATGATTTAAGTACTTAATTGAATCCTATTTACAGTGCATAATATGCTATGAAGACATTCCTAACTTTTTTCTGTTTTTTTTATTGCTAGCTTCAAATATTTTCTTTTATTACCTACTAATTTTCTTTTCTAGATATATTGATGGAGGTAGTACATCTAATCCACTTTTGTTATTTCAGGATTTACTTAAGATTGTTACTTTTTATTTTATCAGCCATCAGTTTCAGTGGCACATTTAATTGGCTTATAGTACTATGCATTTTTGTTTTAGCAACAAGGTAGATGGGTTAATACGAACGTAGTGTCAACTTTATTTGTATAATTTATGATCCACAACCAGGGATTCATCTAGAGTAAAAATGCCTTCCCAAAATTCCAGTTCCCAAAAACAGACACTTCCCAACTGTTTGAAAATCAAAATTTTGAAAATTGTTTTCAAAATGTACCTCTATATTTTATAGAATGGAATCTGCCAGATTTTGGGCCCATTTTAAAAGTTATGAATGCTGTGGTTGTATACGACTAGCCTTTCGTTTTCACAAAACTAATTCAATTTTTCACAAAATTCCATTTAACTTTTTACAAAATTCCTAAATCAGGACCTTGGGAGAATAACCTAGATGAACCCCTGATAACAATCAATTACTGATTTTACTCTTTTATCCTTACTTGCTCTAAATTTTCTGTTGGATTGCTCTAAGAAATCTTAGATGATGTAAGTTTATAAGGGTTAAATGTCTCATTTTGAGTAAAGTAATACTCTTGTTAAAAATGAAAGATAATCCAAATATAAATTGTGTCCCACCTTATATTGTCAAGCTATTTTGGACATCAAAAATTAAATATATACTATCCAAAAATTGCAAACTAAGTTATCTAATTAAATATACAGTTTCATCAATTATATGTAGTAAAACTAACTATACAAATTTGGCGATATTTGAACATTTGGTGTTAAAAACACTTGACAATATTAAGTTGGACAGTTAACAGAAAAGGACTGTAAAAAGGATAGATTGGTATTTAATAATCAGCTCATTGCAGATCTCTCCAGTCAGACTATTTTTAAAAAAGTTTTTTGTATTATTATTTTTGCATATAAAATTATAACAAATTAAAAGACGCTGCTTGTTAAGTTATTGATTTTTTATTTTGGTATTTGATTAATTTTGGTGAATTAGCATATAACTCAATGCTTTTGCCTTGCTAATTCTAAAATATGCACAAAAAAGGTTTACCTTTAATTTACTTCAATTTAATGTAATTAAAGTATCATGACTTCTCATAAAAACTAATATAAATGGATTTTATTTTAAGGAATATTATATTTTATCAATTGAACACAATAGAGTAAAATTTTTTTATATTCTTTGTAGGTTTACCATTTCACTGTTGATATGACCTGTGAAGGATGCTCTGGAGCTGTTACCAGAGTGCTGGGAAAGCTGAAAGGTGAGACAAGTGAAAATATTCCTTTCTCTATTATTTGCCTTTTAAAATATACAATATATATTTTTTCCTAATGATGGCAATCAAAATAATATTATCATTCCATATTTTACATGAAGCACCACACCACACTCTATCAACACAATATTCTATCCCTCATTTCATGTCACTTTATTTTATACTTGAAAAGTGCAAAAAATAACTTTTGCATATACTTTCTATGTATGTGGAACAAAGTTTTCATTTCTTGTCTATGTTGTGTTGTTTTTGTAGTAATAGTAACTTTTCTTGCTTGGGTGTTCCATATGGGTGTATAAAAATCAGTTACTAGACATAATTTTCACAATCAGTCTTTTAAATTGAAGAAATAACATAAAATTTTAAGAGTTAAATATCATGAAAACAATGATTTCAAAACTTCTCACTCTATCATGCAACATTATTAGAACACTTCATTATGAATGAGTTCATCAGTAGTTTAAATCTCTTTTAACTTTTGTTATAAACAGTGGAAGGGAATCCTAAAGAGTTTGTTGTTGTGTTACTAGGTTTAAAGGAGGACCAGTAAATTTTCTTAATTATTAAAAGTCTTACTTGTCTTATTACCAGTCTTACTTGATTCTTGCGCAATAAAACAACCATAATACAGTAAAACCTCTCTGAGCGACCACCCCTATATAGCGACCACCCCTGTTAACGACCGGATTTTGAAGGCACCGATTTTTTCCCCTATTCTCCTAATGTTAAAATACCCCAATTAGCGACCATTAAAACCCCTCCCAGCGACCAGTTTTTTTAATTCAGAAGAATTTTTTTTGGTTTTTTAAGGCCAGGAATGGAAATAAACATAACTAGAACCGGGTCATCATTCTAAATTATTATTTAACGTGAAAATAATCAAAACAAGAACGCACGTTACATTTTTGTATTCTTATCTTTTTCTTAAATTCTTATTTTTTTACCAATAAACCAGAGTTTTTGCATTAAAATTCAAAATTATGGACCAAGAGCAATTCTTTTATCTTTTTTGTTCTGATACTTTTTTCAATCTGATACGAATGTGATTGAAAATAAAGATGATTTTGTCACATTAAAAGGCTAAAAATAAAAAATAAAGATTTAAATTTTAATTTAATTTTTTACTGTGGATCAAGTTAGATCAATTCTAAAAATTCATTCATTCAATAAGTCAATTCCATATTAAATACGTACACCATTTGAGTAGATTGAGATAATTCAGAACAGAGTTTTTTTAAATCACGTTTGTTCTAACAAGGAATTATTAAAGATATCTCAAGATTGGAAAATAAGAACACTACTATTTCTTTTAGCTAGCTATGAAGGAACACAATGAAATATTTATATGAATGAGACTTCAATGTTTTTTTAGAGGTTTGCCTAACAAGCGCAATCACTAATTGTTTGAAAAATGTTTTGAGTAAGTTCTAAAGCAATCTCTTTCTATTTTTAAGATGACCCCTTTTAAACGACCACCCCTCTTAACGACCGATTTTTCGTGGAACGGAGGGTGGTCGCTCAAGAGAAGTTTTACTGTAACTGTGTGTGTGCTTTGGTCTTTAAGCCTTGACAAGGGGATCTAAAAATTCGTGAAACGATTTTATGCTTTCACCTTCCTTATTGGCAAATAAAATACTTGCTGATTTTCTTTTCATGTGGCATTGCACAGACCCTTCCGTCATTTTAAAAGAAGTTTAAATTAAAGTTTTTTTTAATTAAATGGCAAAGTATACAGCACACATTATGGCCAAAATCATTAGTTCAGGCATGCTAATATCATTTCTTTACATTAACCAGTGGGCCCTTGCAGACCAAAGCCATGGAGGTGAAGTACCGTTTACATTCTACACATACACAGATTAGGGTGTCCCTTAAAAATCGAAAGTCGGGGAAACTTTTGAGACACCCCCCAATTTTTTTCCTTTTGGTATTCTAAGAAAGTGTGCAAAATCTTGAATCGATCAGAAAATATTAACACGTGCCTCAAACGGCCTAAAGTTGGGAAATTTTGACAATTTTCTCATTTTTTCGAAAATTTTTAAAAATGCCTTAAAATATTATTTTGTCGAATAATAGGGCTTTCACACATCTAAATATTCATATTTGACCGTTTTTCATTCCTAGCTAGGCGAAATTACCCAGTTTTTAGCCTGGTCATCAATCGGAAAATCATCAAATTTGCCCATTTTATACTGAGAATAGAGGATACAAAAGTCAGTGGGGAATGACTTATAACCACGAAATTCCATAACAAGGTACCACTTTTAAACGATATTGATGTGTAGATAAATTATCTGGAGCTAAAATTAATTACTAGCATTATAATTACAGGCGCCATATTGGATTGCTTTACCCCTAAAAAAGTTCTGGGATAAATTGAATCGTCAGTTTGAAGAAGGGAATAAGTCCAAAAACCAAGTTTTGAGAAAATCGAAAAAAACTGTATAAGTAATAGAATTTTCATTGTATAATCACCAAATTTTTACTGGAAGTTCACAACCCTATTTAGAAAACAGAGCAACCATCAAAACAATTATAAGTATATTCAAAAATATTTTACAGTCAAAATAAGTTGATGGACTTATTCCCTTCTTCAACCTTATGAAATTTTTCTGATGAAAAAATCTTAAAAAACCCTTAAATTCACATTTAAATTATATTTCTCCTTAGTTTACACCACAAAAGGGTGAAATAAAAGGAATAAGACAAATAAAATTCAAAATTATAGTGAAACTTAGTTATTAGAGCAGTATCAATGGAGTGAGTGAATATGAATGGAGTTAAACATTCCCTGCATAAAAAAAGTTTGAAAAAATTTTAAATTAAAAGAAAATTTCATTTTAACTTAGTTTACAGCTCAAAGAATGGGAAAAGAAAGACAAATTAACTTTAACTCCAAATTAACTAGAAAAATACAATGAATGGACATCGATTTCACAACTTCAAGGGGCGATATCTCCCTATAGGGGTTAGTTATTGTTCCCCTCTTTTCACCCATGTGTAGAGCAAAGCTTGGAGAATTTTTTGAGCACAAAAAGTCAATTTGTCATTTTTTGGACTTATTCCCTTCTTCAAACTGACGATTCAATTGTATATGGGCATGTTTGGTATTGGGCAATGCGTATTTGAGTTTTCTAATCTCAGTTACTACCAATAAAATCATTTAACCACTTTTTAAAGCTCTTTACTCAATTCGAATGGCCAGCATATCTTTTATTACATAACTATAGATGATAAAATTCTAAATGCACAATAAGGGCAAGAGAAATTATAAAAAAAATATTGAATTACTATACTTCAGTATATACAGAAGTATTGATTGTTGAAAAGTTGAAGTTGATAGAAAATTGACCCGCTCTTCATAATGATTAAGCCTACTACACCCAGATTATAAGCCATTTACTATGTTTAAAGCCGTTTTTATGCTTTATCATGTTTTTAAACGCTTTTATTCTACTTGCTTTTGGCGGCGTTTTACGCGTGGAATTTTAAAACTCGATTTTCGGGCACTTCCCGATATGTCAGGGCCCCGAAACTTTACACATCGGTGTAACCCTCATGACACTCCAATATCCAACCATTATCTAGTCAAACAACCAAAGGATTAAGTTAATTAACGAGTATTTTTAATTAACAGAAAAACCAGAATTTGATACCTTTCCCAAGGGGCTATTCTCCCTAAACCGTGCACAATTGTTTATAAGGCATAACTTCATCATATTCAAAAGTCAAAACGAGAATTGCCCAGTAATTACGATAATTATAGACGAATAATCACTTTTTTCTTTCTGGATGCTTGTACATAATATTTCAGGCACTTCCAAACGATATAAAGTTCTGAAACTTTGCACCGTGGGGGAAACTCGATGACAATGCAATATTCAATCATCAACTAGTCAAAACCTCCGTAATTTAGGTAATTAACGAGTGTTTTTAGTTATCCTTTTAATTCATATTTGAGACATTCCGTGAAGCCAATGGCTCCCAAAACCTGTAAGATAATATACTAAGTATATAACTGCAATATTTAATCTTCAAAACGTGATTTTTTACCTTCCTATTAACAATTAAGATAATTAGCGATTTAAGATAATAACCGCGAGAAAGAAATCGCCAGAAGAGCGAGAAATCGCCAAAAATATCGCCGAAAATCGCCGAGAAGAAAAATATGTTCTTTTATAATTTATTGACTACTGAAAAGACTGGATGGTATTGTTTGCTCTTTGATACACACACACACTAATTCTGAGTTTCTTACGATTGTTTTTTTATTTTATTGAATGCTTTCTTTTTATTGTGAATCTTTTTGATATCGATGGATTTCATCGGTGATTGAGCGGATGCGAGGAATATATTCTTTGTGCGAGGTATTTTTCTTGCTCAGCTCTGTTATTATAACGTACCCAGCAAAATTAAATAGATTTTAAAATTAACTTTGGAGTTGATTGTCCTGCTGAGTCGTCAGAGGATTGTTCTACTTTGTCAGATATGTGAAAATTTTTTGTTATACATGAAACTAAAATTCCATCCTAACATAACATTAAATATGGTTGAAATAAATACATTTTTTCTTGTGAGTTTTTGTTAAAAAGTACCATGACTAAAAAGTAGAAAATAAAATAAGTAAAAAAAAGATTTTTTAAAAAACGCTTTTATTGAAGTGTTCTAAAAGGTCAAAAATAATTTTTTCGGTTTGACAAATAATTTATTGGGAAGTAGAAAATAACTTTTCGGTAAGTAAAAAAAACTGATTTTCTAATCACTAAAAATAAAAGCGTGGGCGCTAGTCATTCTTAATTCACTATATATTCTAACTTCTTTATTCTATGTTCTATGACGTTAGATTTACAAATTTCTCATTCATGAGTTTTGAGTGGGATGGATTCACTTTAAATTCTCTGTTAGGTATTTTTATTTATATAAAATTATACATAAATGCCGACGTAATGGCCTGGTCGTTAGAGCATCTGACTGATGCAAAGCCGTACGTCTGGGGTTCGAATCCCCGTTTGGCAAGGATGTTAGTGTCACTGTCCTGTAAAAAAAATTAAATTTAAAAAATATTAAAAATTACTAGCGCCCACGCTTTTATTTTTAGTGATTAGAAAATCAGTTTTTTTTACTTACCAAAAAGTTATTTTCTACTTCCCAATAAATTATTTGTCAAACCGAAAAAATTATTTTTGACCTTTTAGAACACTTCAATAAAAGCGTTTTTTAAAAAATCTTTTTTTTACTTATTTTATTATAGTACATAAGAGCATAAAATATTCCTGTAACATGAAAAACCGATTAGATACTAATATTGTGATGAGAATGTTAAATATTGACAATGGTTGCTGAAACCAGTCCTTTTTTAAAGTCAGTTTTAAAGTCAGAGCTTCACTTCACTCTGAAAAATTTTTAGACATTTTAGACTCTTAAAAAATACTGAGAGTTTAAAATATTTTAATTTTATAAATAAATTTATCAAAAAATCAACTTGAAACCTAATTTCTTCTTCAAGAACGTTCACCAATGAAAATTGAGGGGTTTTATGGGACAAGGGCTAGATTAGGCCATTCTATCCCAAATGAAAATTTCATAGTACAAAAAAATACTTAGAGAAGTTGAAGAGTTACAGAAACTGTAGTTAGTATTTAAAATTCTCCTAGCTAAGAACCAAATAACAGTGTGTAATCGGCTTTTCATGTTACTAATTTGCTGAATTGCAGAAAGCTTTTATGTTTATGTATAAAATTATGAAATACAAGATCTATAAACATGGTTAATGACTTATAATCTGGGTGTAATAGGCTCAATCATTATGAAGAGCGGGTTAATTTTCTATCACCTTCAACTTTTCAACAATACAATACTTCTGTATATACTGAAGTATAGTATCTAATATAATAAAAGTCAATGTGTGTATATATGTTTGTGTGTTTGTCTTCTATAGAAATCCACAGTTTACTTCCGATCTGCACCAAACTTGGTATACATACGTAAAAAAACTCCAGAAAAAACATAGGCTATGTTTCGAAAACTTTAATTGACCCCTTGACCCCTTTTTTGTTCTTTTTATGGTCATTTTGCTGAAATAGCTTTATTTCTCCTCAAGAAGAGATCTGCTTACTCCATTGTTACTAAGAAAATTTAATGCTAAACCACAAGTTTTTATTTTAATTATGGAATCTTTCTAAATAAAACAGAAAACAAATGAAGAAGACGAGGACGAAGCAACTCGAAAGAGTAGGCAAATGTCCCTACATAGCCAAATGGCTAACCATCCATCCATCCATCCAAGTTTTTATTTGAAACACTAGGTACTACAAGTATATTTAAAAATTATGTTAATAATTTTAAATCTTTTAAAGTTTTAAGTATAGTTTAACATATTTTTATTTGAGAGTTTATCTAATTTTTATAAGATTTATGGATTATCATGTTGCTAAATTAATCTCCATGGAAACGAGGATGTAAAAAAAGGTGATAATATTTTAGCTTTTAAGAAAGTTGGTTAACAAACAAAAACTATTAAAACTCCCTTTCAACTAGAAAATATTGATTTTTTTAAATTGCAAAATGGAATAAGCTTTATAATTATTGAATAATTTCACCGAAAACGTTAATTCCTGAAGATATAATTAATCAAGGGATCTAAGCAATTTTAAATAATTTTTATAATATTTTTCCATGTTGTAAATGTGTAAATCATTCAAAAATTATATTGCTTGAGAACTGAAGTAATTTTAATCCACCCGGGGACACCGGGATAAGAAAAATTACTAGGAACACCGGGATAGGAAAAGTTACCATGAACAACGGAATATGAAAAAGACGCCTGGGATACCGGGATAATTGGTAAATGCTGATTATACAAAATTAGAAATGTATTTAGGAAAACTTAAAAATAATAAATTTATATTCTCCACCCGTGCAGGGCTGGGCATATCAGCTAGTTTCAATATATTTTTTTAATTTCTCTTGCCCTTACTGTGCATTTAGAATTTTATCATCTATAGTTATGTAATAAAAGATATGCTGGCCATTCAAATTGAGTAAAGAGCTTTAAAAAGTGGTTAAATGATTTTATTGGTAGTAACTGAGATTAGAAAACTCAAATACGCGTTGCCCAATACCAAACATGCCCATATACAATTTATCCCAGAACTTTTTTAGGGGTAAAGCAATCCAATATGGCGCCTGTAATTATAATGCTAGTAATTAATTTTAGCTCCAGATAATTTATCTACACATCAATATCGTTTAAAAGTGGTACCTTGTTATGGAATTTCGTGGTTATAAGTCATTCCCCACTGACTTTTGTATCCTCTATTCTCAGTATAAAATGGGCAAATTTGATGATTTTCCGATTGATGACCAGGCTAAAAACTGGGTAATTTCGCCTAGCTAGGAATGAAAAACGGTCAAATATGAATATTTAGATGTGTGAAAGCCCTATTATTCGACAAAATAATATTTTTAGGCATTTTTAAAAATTTTCGAAAAAATGAGAAAATTGTCAAAATTTCCCAAATTTAGGCCGTTTGAGGCACGTGTTAATATTTTCTGATCGATTTAAGATTTTGCACACTTTCTTAGAATACCAAAAGGAAAAAAATTGAGGGGTGTCTCAAAAGTTTCCCCGACTTTCGATTTATAAGGGACACCCTAACACAGATTCAACACCTTTGTATAGGGGCCCATATTCATCCATGCCTGAGCAGGGATTCAATCCCCAGACATAAAGCTTTGTGGTCAGATACTTTAACCACTAGGCTTACGTGAGCAAAATTTAATGATATTTCATTCAATTATATGAGATAATAAAAGATATATAATAATGAGCAAGTTGCATGATTTTTTTATATTTTTTTAATCGATTCCTCTTGCAAAAATAAGCAACTACCCAAAATTTGAGGCCGATCGAGAAATTTTTTGATTGCCAAAAAAATTAACAAAAATCCCCTTTTTATAAGCGCGAAAACGCCACGAGTTTGGATGTGACGTCATCTTATACTAAACATTGTTGTAAAGCAATGGAGTTGATGGTATTGTTGACGTCATCTTATAGTTTAAACAATAAAGGTTTTCAGTCATGTGTTTTTTTTTCGACTTTTAAATTAAAATTACCTGTACATTTTTTTGAAAAACTGACTAGATATTTCATTTTACCATACAAAAAACCATACGGAACACTAGTTTGTTTTTGAAAATCTGACACATGCAACTTCCTTATTAAGAAAATTTACTGGTCCTCCTGTAAACCTAGTAACACAACAACACACTCTTTTGGATTCCCTTCCACTGTTTATAACAAAAGTTAAAAAGATTTAAAATGCTGATGAACTTCTTATTCATAATTAGTGTTCTAATAATGATGCATGATAATGATTGAGGATGAATTTTCAAAATCATAGTATTCATGATATTCAACTCTTAAAATTATATAGGGCTATTCCATATGAACAGGGACATGATCAAGAAAAATGAAAAAATAAAATAATAAAATTTTCTAATTATTTTAGGGAATAATTATGCAGTATTGATCTAATTGTGTTTTGCATTGCTTAAATTTTGTGTAAAATTATTTTTATCGGAATGTCAGCATTTAAAGTCGATATTTAGAAATATTTGTTTTAAAGGTTAATTTGTTAATGAAAAATGTATAGTTTATTTAGAAAATTAAAAATAAATTAATTAGTTTTTACAACTTTTTTGTTAAATATACTCATAAACTTTATAGTAAAAATGAAATAAAGTGTTTAAATCAATTTAATTATAATTATATTCATGAATAACTGAACGCTTATACACATGTAGCGTGAGTTACGAAGTACTGTAGCGTGAGTTACGAACAGCTCACTATATTTTATTTTATTTCTGATTTTCTTAAGCATTCCCAGTAAAACTGTTTGCTATTTTAGAATAAAGGAAGTATATTCAAACACCTTACAAGCATATAGAATTATTGAAACATTATTTAAAGCAGAAAAACAAATTTGAATTTTATACTCATAAATCCATGTCTTTTTCTTGTAGCGTGAGTTACGACTCTATTTTAATTAATATTTAAAAAACTAAAATTCTTAAAAGATTCGCAATACTTATTTTAAATTATTAACATAAATTTCAATATGTATGATTTTTTTAGAAAGAAAATAATAGTTATTTCTATATTTAAAAATTATTTGAAATTCCAATTTTGAAAAAAATGTAGCGTGAGTTACGGTGGAATTGCCCTATATGTTATTTCTTCAATTGAAAAGGCTGGACATTGTCAAAACTGTCTAGTTAGGGGAGTCATGATATGGTTTTTAAAAGTACACACTAGTGCAAACTGTAAATAGTAAGGTAAGTAACAAACTTTTTGTAGACCACCACAAACTTGATCTAAAGCTTAACGATTTATAGCATATTTCCACATAGATATGTTGAAGGATTCTGGAAATTTGAGGAATAAATATAGAAGTTATAGTCCAATGGAATTAGTAAATGTATATTCAGATTTGTGCTGAATGTCTCTGAATTTTCATTTGTCATATGAAATTAGCCTTTGGTCTAAGATTTCAAACAATGTTATTTGAAATTAAGTTTAAATGCTGTCTTTCATTATCTACATTCTTTTTTGATGGAAATAATTCCTCTAATAAATAGAAAATTTTAAACCACTTACCTGAAGACCTTTCATATAATCCATCTGATCAAATTTGAAGAGAAAGCTTATTATATACTAGCTAGTGACAGTATTATCATCTCTATGCAAATCAGCTGTCATATCAGCCAATTTCCAACCTGACTGTCAAGTAGTCTTACAGTCAGTTGGACCATTAAGAGTTCTTTAAACTGAGAAGATGTTTTATCATAGAAAATTGCCGTAAATAGTTTTGATCTTTCAAAATCTGCAGTTTATGTATTGGCAAACATGAATATTAAGTGAAGATAAATTATGGACTTTAATCAGTACATATTTACTTTAAAAAATGTATTTTGAAAGTAGCTTTTGTGTAGTTGAATCTTTAAAACTTTGAGTTTGAATTATTACACTAAAAAATAATTGCTCTCACACAAGCATATTGATGAAAGTCTTTCAAAGAAAAAAATGTATTGTTTTAAAAGAAATACAATCACCACATATATTTTACATAGGTTTGAAATTTTAAAAAGCAACTGTTTTTGAAAAGTTGTTTGGGAAATTTGTAGTGTTTGCTTGTTTTCTCAAAGTGACATTAAAAAGTTTTCTAAAGAAAAATAAATTACTAGTCATCCAGGCAGTTTAAAATAAAGAAATAGTTTTGTATTATGCATTTGATTGTCAACATGCATTTTGTTTTATTAATTTTTTACTCAGAATACATTATTCATTCTGGTGTGAAAGATGCAAACTAATTTTGTATTCCCTTTAATTTTGACTACATAAATTTCTGATTTATTTTTATGCTTGAACTTTGCTTTTTGCCTGCTATATCTTCTGCTTTTATGTCTGAATGTGCTGTTGCTTTTTACCTGCATGAACTATTTGCTCTCCCTTTTTTTAACTGGCCCAGGTTCAAAATGGTTACCTTTGAAATTTGATACAGTTAACAGTTACAGATTTGATACAGTTAAAAACATCTAATGCCTATGGAACCAACTTCCATTAATTCAATTATTCATTATTAGGAATTCTCAATGCATAAATGTGTATCTCTACTTTGAATTATTCACATAGTTTCTATATGCTTAATTTTAAACATTCAGTTCCACTCAAAGTTTGATTGAAGGGACTGTCTTTAACTTTTGCATCTATTGCTCTAGTATTTTATACTACTTCAAAATAAAGATTATTACAGTTTTAATTGTTAAACTTCCCCAAATCATCTTCGTGGTGTCTGAAACTCGGGTGTATCTTGTGTGTGATATAGTTAATGAAAGTTATCTAATGCATTAATTTTATTCATAGGATCTGGAGTGGATGATTTCTCCGTAGATCTTCCCAACAAAAATGTATTTGTGACGTCAACCCTCACGCCTGATTCGCTGCTCGAAACTCTGAAGAAGACTGGGAAACCTGTCCAGTACATTGGAGTCAAAGGTTAAGATACTCGCCAACTCCATCTTTTTCTACTATTGAATTTGGGCATGAAAAAGCACTTGTGATGGGTGAAAAGCTTGTATTTGTAAATATTTGCAAGAAAATACGTTTTATGTGCAAAACCAGACAGTATATTCCTATTTGAATCTTCAACAACAAGCTTAAAATTTTTTAAGAATCAACTTTATGTGTGGAGTGTCCATTGTGAAAATGTTACTGTGACATACTTAAGTATTTGATCAAACAGAAATTTTTTTACCAAGTTCTATAGTATTGATTGTTTTGATGAAATGAATGTAAGAATATAATTCTGTTCGATGGTTTTCCACTTTTTTAGTGCAATTTTTCAAATATTGATTTCGTTGAGACTTAAATTTACTGCACCTCTCAAAGTAATTTGGATCAACATTTAAAGAAAGGAATTAAAAAATATCCATCATAATTATAAAATAAAATAGCCTCTTATTTCATATTGGCAAAGTTTTCTTTTTATCTGCTATTTTTTGTAATTTACCTACCTTGTTTTTATATTCAACTAGTGATAAAAGGGTTTCTATTTTGACCAAGTATGACTTAAATGCTTTATTTAAAATCAGTAAATGACTACTTCAAAACTGATGTGTGTGTGTAGACCTGCTGAAAGTTTTTGTTTAGATAATTAAAAAGTTTTTCATTATTTTCATGGAATTTTCTTTGGTTAGAAATTTTGAACACAATTGATTAAACAACTTCATGATTTGGGTCATATATTTTTCAAAGGAAGAATTCAAGTTCTGAATTGAAAACAAATTCAATCTCATCAAAATGTTTGTAGCCTGATATACATTATGAATTCTTGTTCCTATTAAGGAATACAGTTGTAGTATTTTATAATTTAATCATACCATATTCTATTTTAATATTTGCACGAGTCAAAACAGTAAGGAGTGTTTCATCCATTTTGCCAATATTATTTTCAATTAAATTTTTAAAATTGTGAGTTGGGCTGAAAAAGTTTTAAATCTGATAGTTAAAACTCGTGAAAAGCAGCATACAAAGTATTAAAGTTGATAAAATAACTTGTATAGCTCAAATGAAAACAATGTATGTTTATATTTGTAATTTCAGGTTTTCAAATTTTTTTCTATTTATGTCTTGGTCTCATAACTTGGTTTTGGGTTTGTATTTCATTCAATAATATAAATTAAACAGGGTTAAGTTTTTTACGCAGTAAAACATAATGAAAATTGAAAGTGACAATGTTATTTAGTTGAGATAATTTGATTGCTTATCAATCAACTTGCTTGTCAACTACTTGCTTTTTTCTGAGTTATATCAAAACACTGAAACTCTTGTGCCCAGCTGATCCTAAAGTACCCACTTAGATTTAATCCATGATTTATTAACTTTTTAAACAATTTAATTTCCTAATGCTGGCTCTCTCATGTTAACTTTTAGTTTAATTTTCTTTTACTTTTTTTAAAAAGTGCCTCAGTCTAACATAATTTAATTGCTGTCATACTGTGAAAAAACACATAATCACACTCATTTATATTTAAACCATACTTATTTTATGTATGCTCTGTGGTTATGTTTTAGATATTAAATCCAGGCCCAGGACCTGATTTACCATAAGGCGTAGGAGGCATTAGGTTAACATTGCTAACTCCACCTCTTATATATCTTCTCTGTTGTCATAGTAACCCTATACCAGTGGTTCCCAACTCAAATATGTCTGCGGACCACTTCACTTAAATTTGAACCTCTGCGGACCATCTCTATCCCTAACTGTATCTTCAAAATTTTAACTTTTTTTCAGTGCATTCATTCCTCATGGAGGGTCTAAAATTTTGACTTTTTTTCTGAAGTAAGGGAAACCGAGTCTTACAATGTTCCTAAATAGAACTTAGAAAATCAAAAAATCTATTAAACTTAAAAGAAAAATTAACATTACATTAATTTTATATCAAATTATTTAAAAATATACCTTTTATAAAAGCCCATTTAACCATTTTTATCAAGCATTTTATCTATTAATCAAGGGTTCACAACTACACAAAAGTTACAGGTTTAAAAAAACAACAGTATAAAATAGTTATTTTTCGTCTTTTTATAACCAACAAATAGGGTAATACTATATTTTTAGTAGATTTAAATTTGAAAGAAAGTACTTAGCTTTAAGTTAAACTGCAGGACAAATGAGATAACCAGGAATTTTGTTGATCACAAAAAAACCAAACTGGACATGCACTGCCTGTTGTGGCAGAGGAAATTCTACAGGCGAGGTTGATGTTCTCCCGAAAGAAACCGCGTCAAAAGTCAGTATTTATTTTAAAGGATCAATTAAAATAGAAAATAATTTATGTGTTCAAAAACTTTCGTATTTTCGGCAAAAAAATTTTTCGCATATCTTCGAACAAACCTATTTCATGTGTATCTCAGAAATTTCCTCTTTTCATACTACGATTTCTCGAACACCATCTGTCCAACCATAGCATCCCAGTTTGAAGTACCTTTCAACACTTCCACGCTTTACTTTGTATCAAACCAAGTATAAGTCCGATTATTCCATTCTTTATTTGCCCCACAGCAAAGCCTCTCAGTTTTAATTAATCTGATGCAATACTTTTCAACATCATCACATTTCGTTTCTACTCTGTCTGTAATAAACTACTGTGGAATAAAACTGTACAAAATAATAGAAATGAACAAATTATTCATAGGAGAGAAAGAGAACATAACATTTTTTATTTATGAGACGTATGATTTTTTTTACTATTTCCTGGAATGTGTGATTAGGAAAACTTTTTTAAAATTTCCACATATTTTTTGGATAAGTTATTAAAAATCGTCTCACAGACCACCTCTGAAGGCCTCACGGACCACCAGTGGTCCGCGGACCACCTATTGGGAACCACTGCCCTATACTCACCACGTCCTTGGTCGTTTTGAGAGCTCCGGCTGTGATGAGAATCTTGACCAAATTGTCCACTTTCTCCACTGCCATGGTGGAGGGGAGTGCAGCCCAACTGGAATAAGAGTTCTAAATTAGAGAAGCTTATAAGAAAGTCAGGTAGCTTGTAAGGAGTCAGGGCACTCTTAGAAATACGACTAGGGGCCATTCATTAATTACGTAAGGATGATTTTGGCAATTTTTGACCCCCCCCTCCCCCCATGTAAGGGTACGTAAGATTTTTCAAACCCCTCCCCCCCCTATTCTTACGTAAGATTCCATTATGTTTTTCAAACAATAAAATGTTAGAAAACTCTCCTTTTGACGTAAATCAAAGATTTTTATTTTTCAACAGATAAGTAATATTCTTGCTGTCAACTACATTTTACTATTATATTATTATCTCTTGATTAGAATAATTGGAATTTGTTTATATTAACTAGGAAAATCTTACGTAAGAATTGGTTTGACCCCCCCACCCCCCAAGTAAGGGTATGTAGAGATTTTTCCAACCCCCCCTCCCCCTCGGGACCCTTACGTAATTAATGAATGGCCCCCTAAACTATGTAACCTTGGGTGTCGCCTAAAAGATCCCTAATGTCTAGGCTTACCATATTTTATCGGGTCCAACCCAGGACATATTTTTGAAATTTCGTAATAAATAAGTGCTCTATAAAACTACCAAAGATTACAAACTAAGAAAACACTATTCAAACTAATAAACGTTAATCAGAAATATAGTCAGAATAATAATATTAAATAAAATCTTCAAATCAGAAATATAATATAAAATCAGAAATATCACATTTTATATTTTCGTTTAACATAACTTTTTCAAAAATTGTTTGATTGACTTTATTTTTATGACAAAATTCAATGAGTAAGTTTTTAGAAGTAGTACAGACTTTAGAAAATCTAAAAAAAACCCTATTTAGACATAGACAAGACTTTATTGCAGCGTTAGAAATTGGGAAAAAAATCCACTGGTCCTGCGGACCAGTGCTTCACCAATCTTACTAGTCCGCAACAAAAATTACTGGTCCGACAAATTAAAAAGGACCAGTTTAAATATTACTATTATTAAGTAACTATTGCACTGAACGTGGGTACCAAAATAGTAATGTTAAAAATTAATACATATGCATGCAATAATAAGTTACCAGCTGTAAATATGAGATTTATATAAAATAAGTAATAAAATAAATTTATGAGAAATAAGCAATAGCTCCAAATAATCGTTTATTTAAAAATATCTTATTAATTAAATAACTTTTTTGATTAAATAATATTTCCACTGACATACAAATACAATATAAAATTTCTCTAATTGACATACAAATTGGATACAATTGCACTAATTGGCAAAAAATAAGAACTTTTCTTGAATAAATGATATTGCACACAAATTAATACATAACTTCGAATTAGTTTTACATTGTTAGTTGACAAACTGGTTGTAATCTGGTTTATATTTAATGAAATTTATTTTTTTGCCTTTCTCCCGATTCCAAGCAAAGATAAATTGCAGGCTTAAACTGGAGGGTGGGATATTTTTTCACCACTGGTCCAGCGGACCAGTGATTTTCTGATTCCACTGGTCCGAACCGTTTTTTGGTTGTCCCGGACCAGCAATCCAGTACAATTTCGAACGCTGCTTTATTGTAATGGGCTCAAATTAGTAGTAGCACTTTTACAGTAGCACAGTAGTAGTAATATATTAGTAGTAGTACTATTACAAATACAAAGTAGCAAAATATAAAGGAACAAAAAATACAAACAAGGAAATAAATTATAACACTTAACCATCATTGAACATTAAAACCATGAAAGATAAACGTAACAAATATTCAAATGTTCAAATAACATGCACAAATATATATTAAAAGTGTTGTTGGAACATTGGGCTAACTCGATTCTAAATAAGTTTTTACGGACTTTTAAAACAGAATTTGTAAAATAGAAAAAACCCTATTTTAAACAGCTTGGTTAGGATTTTTTCATAAAAAAGTCTGGGGAATCTCAAATGTATGAAACCCTGTACAGCTCTAAAAACCCCTGACTGTCCTGGGTAACCCCGGACGTAGGGTAAGCCTACTAATGTCTAAAAATAAGTAAAAACACTACTTTCTAGGGTGAAATTACAAAAACATTTGTAAAATAGAACCCCAGAGCCTCTATTTGTTGGGGGCTACATCCAGAAAACTGGCTACGTAATATTTGAACAATTCCAAAGGTAAATCTAGCTAAAATAGAATTTCCTGACAAAGACGACAAATTTTTGATGTGACACCAGGCCCGTAGCTATGGGGGGGCCAGGGGGGCTGAGCCCCCCCCTGTCATCTTCATTTGCCCCCCCTAGAAAATTTTCAAAAATTTTATCCACAAGCACAGCCATGGGGGCAGCTGCCCCCTTCTTTATTTCCTTCTAGCTAAGTTAAAATCCAGTTTTTTAGGGTCAAATTTACAAAATTTTTCTGGGGGAGGACCCCCAGACCCCACTTTGATACTTGTATCCCCCATTATTACAAACGAGACTGTTCTTATATTAATATAAGAACAGATCACACGAATTAATGAAGTTGTCTTGGACAAAAATTCAACTCCAAAATGTATAACAACTACATTAAATCTATTAAATATGCATTGGTGGGGCTGACTCATATATTTAGGCCCCTTTTGAAATACTTCTATATACCCTAGCACTGATAAAAAAGGGAGGGCAGGTTGACACCCTTTATAAAATTATGTCTATTTAAAGATTAACAAGGAGTGGATCACACTCGATTTTTCCTTTTTAATTTTGGGGCAGTGGCGGATCTACGGGGGGATTTCGAGCTGAAGCCCCCCCCTCCCAAAAAACGTCTAATATTTTACTAAGTTTGTCAAAACGCAAAAAATCTATATACAAAATTCGGATGAGGCGTACCAAAACGAGTTAAAAAAGTGGGGTTTTTGACTTAAATTTCCGAAAATTTTCTGGGGGAAGCCCCCAGACCCCCCCCTTTTAGTGGTTTGAGTAGGATAATTCACTACCTTTCCCGTATTACCATTAACAAGAAGGTTCAATTATATTATGAAAATTCTTAGCCCCCCCAAAAACCAAATCCTGGATCCGCCACTAGCTTACATGGAGCAGTTCCTTCTATACTTTACCCCCAAAGGATCTAGAAATGGGCTAAAACTACTTTAAGCTTCAAATTTCTAAAATTTTAAAAAAGAAAACTTAAGAAAACAGAAAAGGGAAAACTAGAAAAATTTAGGACCTTACTCCTCCCGAAACAAAAGTCTTGTAACAGCTCCTTAGGCCAATGATACCTCCTGAAAACTGAAAAACCCCTTGCCCCCCCCTGAGAAAGTGGGTGCCCCACCAAAGGGAAATTCCTGGCTACGGGCCTGTGTGAGACCCTGACCAGTGTCTAGGCTAGGGGTGGCCAACCCAATTGATGTTGAGGGCCACTTTGGAAAACCACAATACTCTAGCGGGCCGTATATAAAATTTAGGATTTTAGCTGCTCAGAATGACTGTGAAAGTAAGTTGAATAAACTAGGTATAGATAAAGAATTTTTTTAGATCCTTTGCTTACTTTTACAGTTTACTAAATGAAATATTCATTTAAATTTAAATGGACCTTAAGGAGCAACACTAATAAATAATGCCTTCTCTAGAGGAACTAAACAGGTACCGTTAAAAAAACACTACGAATTACTCGAAAGTTAGGTTACCGATTGTGGTGCAAATAGAAATTTATATACATTTTTAAAAAAAAGTTTTTAGAAGAGGATTCACACCCGGATGAACTTAATAGCCTAAAACAGTTGTGAATAATAGAGTGCAAAGCACAAAAGGTGGGTCTGGGGGTCCTATTCCAAAATTTTTTTGGAATTCTATTTTAGTTAACAGGTTTTTAACACGGTTTGTGGTACACTTAGTCCGAATTTCGGGGGCCTTAACTAAACTTTAACTTTTCACTTAAAAAAAATCGAGCGGGGCGCAAAATAATTTCAAGCGGGCCGCATGCGGCCTGCGGGTTGACCACTCCTGGCCTAGGCCTTAACATTGTGGCCCTGATTTTATAGAACTCTTAAATTGTCTGAAAACAAAGGTCTCGAAGTCAAAGTGACACGAAATACTTCTTTCGAAAGTGAAATTTATTTTCTTCTGATCTGATCTATGCATGGTGTTTTAAAGAGTGTAACAATAGGATTTTCCCTAAGATATTTCCCCTAGATAGACACATACTTCCAATTGCAAGTTTTATTTTAGGAGGTGAAAAATTAGATGAAACTAGTTGTAACTCCATGGTGTGTCTACTTAAGAAAATACTGAAAAAAAATTATATGCAGCCCTCGTAGATAAAAAAAGCCAATTAGAAAAATTGTATTTATGATTATCTGAAAAAGACGCGAAAAAATTCGATCTCAATATCTCCATATCTCATTGGAGTTGATGAAAGTTTAAACTTGGTGATTGGTGCACAGGGAACTACTTTGTTCTCAGACAGGGTAAGTAACGATATGAGGTCTAGTATATTTGGAAATTATCTCATTGAAATTATAAACTACGGGGCATCATTAATATTTATTTCCTGCATTTTCTAACATAGGTGCAATTAAAAGCAGATTTGGCCTATTGAAAACAGTCAAAAAGTGTACCCTTAGAACGCTACACTTGCTTGAATACAAATACAAATATTGTCGACCAGCTACAGGCTTGAAGCCCATCAAGGCTGTACGTTATTATTTGTGGAGCTCAAACGGTTGTAGGCCGTTCCTACCCCAGATAATTACAATGACATCTAGGACAGCCACAGAAGGGAAAGTTATGAGAAGGAATGTTAAGAAAAAAAAAACAAATTTAATTTAATTTTACAGTGGTAAGAGATGAAAGAATAAATGCTGGTAGGGGAGAGTGGGGCAGGTTTCAACAGTTTCGTTTTCGATTAAAATCGATTTCTCGTTAGTTATGCCTTTGATTGAAATGCCATCTGGTGTTAAATAATGTTTTTTATCATGAAAACATTTGTCCGTTGCATTTCCACCATTTCATCTTTAAGATTTTTTATAATCGAGTAAAGTTGATTTTGACGTCTCAAAGTAACTTTTTGATTTCTTTGTAAAAATCGGATTTTGACCCCTTTTTATTAATTTAGGTGAGTGATTTTTACATATATTATTATTTAAAGTCTTCTGCTTCTTTGTATACCATTTTCAAACGGATATCTTTATTCTGAAGGGTATTAGAGGTCTTAAACCGTGACGACCAAAGGTGGGGCACCTTTCAACACTTAGGGTGGGGCAGGTTTCAACACCACAAAAATGCGTTTTTCATGGTATATTGGGATTTTGCAAAGTTTTTTCTTGAAGTAAACTCTTTTAAATAATTTATACAGCAAATAAAAGTATTTTATTATGGTTAACAATTTATTTTTAACTCAAAACAGCTGAAAATTGGTTTATATTATTTACATTAAAATACATACAATTTTTAACCTTAAGGCTACTGTGTGTATCTTAAACTCAATTTTTATGCATTTAGTAAATATATGCATCGATTTCAATAAAACTTTTTATTTTATACCTCTCTCGGATGATTAGTAACAAGCAAAATTTGAAAAAAAATTAAAAGAGGTTAAAAAATAAAAAATTTCGTAAATTCTGATAAAAGAAATACTCTAATTAACAATATATTTTTGTAATACAGCTCAAAAGAACTTTTAAATGAAAAATTAAAGTTTAAACACACTTATTTGAATGAAAAATCATAAATAACAGAAAAAAATCAAAATTAGGAAAATTTTTTAGAAATTTCTTCTCTAAACTAGTAAAATATCTTTATTATAATGTATATTTCAATGTATTAAAAGTTAAATCTATTGAATGTGTTAAAATTTAGAAATTAACCCGCTGTTGAAACCTGCCCCACCCACTGTTGAAACCTGCCCCACCCGGTTGCCAGATTTCAACAGAAGAGAACCTTTTTTAAAACGCAATTTTGGACTACTTAATTTTCTCTGAGAACTTGGGAAAAATTACACAATATGTCCGAAAGTTACGGTAGGATATGCAAGTGAAAGTTTTAGGATGCCTTAATTAGTGAGTTCACAAAAAAATAAAAACCGAAAACTGTTGAAAGGTGCCCCACTCTCCCCTACACAAAGTTAGTAACGAAAGTTAAAATTAAACCCTTGCAAAAGCAAAATCAGCATTTTTCGTAGAACACACATCGATGGCTGTCATAAAAATTCAAATGGTCGAACGACCGACCGCCTCTGGATCCTTTGATACATATATGTACTGCATAAAAATCACAGCCCTAAGTATAATAGTCACCAGTAAAATGATAAAATTATTATTTCATTATAAAAAATGGGTTATAAGTTCTGAAAGGATTTCAATAGTTTTAGGTCTACATATAAATGTAGGGGAAGGAGGGGCACCTTTCAACAGATTTCGGTTTTTATTTTTTTGTGACCTAACAAATTGACGCATCCTAAAACTTTCACTTGCATATCCTACCGTGGTCTTTCGGACACATTGTGTAATTTTACCCAAGTTCTCTGAGAAAATTAAGTAGTCCAAAATTGCGTTTTAAAAAAGGTTCTCTTCAGTTGAAATCTGGCAACCGGGTGGGGCAGGTTTCAACAAGAGGTGGGGCAGGTTTCAACAGCGGGTTTATTTCTAAATTTTGAAAGTTTCAATTCATTTAACTTTTAATACATTGAAATATACATTATTATAAAGATATTTTACTAGTTTGGAGTAAAAATTTCTAAAAAATTTTCCAAATTTTGATGTTTTTCTGTTTTTTGTGTTTTTTGACTCAAATAAATGTGTTTAACTTTATTTTTTCATTTAAAAGTTCTTTTGAGCTGTATTACAAAAATATCTGGTTAATTCGAGTATTTTTTGATCAGAATTTACCAAGGATATTCTATTTTTAATCTCTTTTAATTTATATAAAATTTTGCTACTTACTAGTCATCAGAGAGAGGAATAAAATAAAAAGTTTTTATTGAAATTGATGTATATATTTACTAAATGCATAAAAATAGTTTTTAAGACTCGTACAGTAGCTGTAACTTTAAAAATTGTATATATTTTAATGTAAATAATATAAACCAATTTTCAACTCTTTTTTCGTTAAAAAGAAATTATAAACCATAATAAAATACTATTATTTGCTATATAAATAATTTAGGACAGTTTACTTTTTTGAAAAAACATTGAGAAAGCTCAATATATCATGAAAAACGCATTTTTGTGGTGTTGAAACCTGCCCCACCCTAAGTGTTGAAAGGTGCCCCACCTTTGGTCGTCATGGTTTAAGACCTCTCATTCCCTTCAGAATAAAGATATCAGTTTGAAAATGGTATACACAGAAGCAGAAGACTTTAAATAATAATATATGTAAAAACATTTCCCCTAAATTAATAAAAAGGAGGTAAAATCCGATTTTTTCAAAGAAATCAAAAAGTTACTTTGAGACGTCAAAATCAACTTAACTCGATTATAAAAAATTTGAAAGGCGAAAGGGTGGTAATACAACGGACACATGTTCTCATGATAAAAAACATTATTTAACACCAGATGGCATTTCAATCAACCGCATAACTAACGAGAAAACGATTTTAATCGAAAACGAAACTGTTGAAACCTGCCCCACTCTCCCCTATTCTTTAGCGAGAATGCGTATAAGTTTAAATAAATAATAAAATCTGTCGGAGAATTAACTGTATCTCTTATTCCTGAAACATGTCAAACGCCACATTTCTTGTTTTGAGATAAACGAGGAAAACTGTAGAAGCTCACTACATTTTTATGTAGATGTTAAGTAATTTTTCTTAAAGTAGGCCTCACTTGGATATACCGAAAAAATTTTTTTTTATTTTTTTATTCTTTATGAAAAAACATCATTGAAAAATTTATATTTGACAAGTTTCTGCAATAAACAGAGTATTCAGGCCTATTTTAATAGCTTAAAAATATATTTAAGTATTTGATAATAAAAGTGGGAATATTAGTTGAAAATAACATTTCCTTATTTAATATTAATCCATAAAATTGTAATACATACAGGGTGTTTCAAAAGTAAGCTTCGCGGCTTTTATTTGGAACCAACGTGTCATGTAAGTAAGGTCTACCCCTAGGTAAGTGACCTCGAAAAATTCATTGCGATGACTTACAAATAAATAAAAATAAAAAAATGAAATAAAAAAGCTTAAAAAATTAATTTAAAAACAAAAGGAGATAAAGCAAAAACCCCAGTAATAGTATATTGTTTCCAACGTTATGAAGAACTCACTGAAAAATATTTCGGCAAAATATTGTGAATATTCGCGGAGATATTAGCGGATTAAGACCTCAAAAGATAAAAAGGTCGTTAATTTGCAAATATTTAAATGTTATTGCGTAGTTTTTTGTTTTTTTAGTTGAATGAAGACAGAATTTAATAAAAAAATTTAAAAAACTTAAAAATTTGCAAACTTTTTCTTTTTGGAGGCCTGAAAAGGACAATTTTCACACGCTAATATCTCCACGAATATTCACGATATTTTGATGAAATTTTTTTCAGCTAGTTCTTCATAACGTTGGCAACAATTCTCTCACGAGGTTTGTGCTCTATCTCCTACAGTTTTTAAATTAATTTTTAAACTTTTTATTTTTCTGCTAGGGGCGCTGTAAGTCATCTCAATGGATTCTGTATGGTCACTTACCTAGGTATAGACCTTAATTTCGTGACCCTAGGACATGTTGGTGCCAAATAAAAGCAGTAAAACGGATTTTGAATACACCCTGTAGAATTCTTATTTTTTCCTCTTTTGGTTGGTAGATGTAAAAATACATTCTTTATAAATGAATTCAAGTCTAAACTTAAAACACAGTTGTCAGCCAATTCAAAATGTTATTATTGACATCTTCGAAGTCAATTAGATAGTTGTTTAGATGTAACTTTATGGGCAGTAAAACGATTTCGCTTTAAAAGCCTACAAAATCAGTTAATTAGTGTAATATGATCTGGGGTTTAGATTTGGATGTTCCCTTTTAATAGAGTGATTCATAGATCCAAAATATGAATCACATGGAAGAAATAAAGGGCCACAAGCATGGACATTTTAAATATATAGCTGCCAAAACGTCCTCGACCAAACGTCGCACGGCTCCAAGGGGGGCACTTTTCCAGACGAGATCCCCTTGTGGTACCATTGGGGGTTTATGAGTCCTCCCCCTCCCAAAAAATTGAAATTTTTCGTGTCAAAGTAGGGTTTTAACTCGTTTTCAGAAACGTTTTGAGTCTAAGGGGGGCACTTTTCAACACTATTACCTTTACTTTTTGACCCAAAATTTCAAACTTTTGGGGATTTCCTAAAAATAAACACTGAATACCACCCGATTTTGATACTAATGGGGGTACGGGGGTCCTCCCCCAGAAAAATTTTGAAATGTGAAATTAGACCTGTAAAAGTTGAGTTTTTACTCGTTTTGAGAACCTTTTTGGATCTCAAAGCCAAAGGGGGGGGCACTTTCCAGAGTGCCTTCCCTGGATCCGCCACTGAATTTAACACATGCTGGAAAACTATTTTAAAATCACGTTATTTTTATTATTCTTACGCTAAAATGTGCATTTCCCCTACAAAATCCCCTGACACCAATAACTCATTTTTGAAAAGAGTTGCATTTGACACGGTTCAGAATTAAGTGTGATTCAGTTAACACAAGGGTTTTAACACACACAAACTATTCATATTTCTAAATTGAAGTTCACTCAAAACTGCGGGAGCTATCTCTACATTTACTTCTGCATTTTCTAGTGTAGGCACAATCGAATGCTTGCGCCATTGAGAAATAGTAATACGATTAATATGGATGAATTTGAAATTAAGGATGCAAATAACCTGTAAATTTAAAAATCATTACTTTTCTTAGTGGTGACTAGAGAGCCTGGTGGTGACAACAACAAAAAAAGACTCACCATATAATCCTTGGCCTCCCTGATAACCCCCCTGATGGCCTGAGCATAGTGGAACGTGACGTAGTGGAACGCTTCAGCCAATCAGGAGTTAAACGTCGTAAAACGCCACCTCCTGAGCAGGCATTCTGTGGCGATCGTTATTATAGGTGAAATCCGGTTCTTTATAGCACGTTATACAGGGTGATTCTGAAATGGACCGCCAAACTTTGAGGGGTGATAGTACTCATCAAGACGAACAAGAATTGATGCGGAAAGGGGGGTCGCAGTTACTCCGTTAAAGAGCTAGGTCCTAATGTAGTGCGAGCTCGTTTTAAAAGGCCGTTTTTAGAAGGCCCGTGTGACGAAACAAAACACAATAAAATGAAAAACATTATTGCATGAGGTACAGGAGTATCCGTACTACTTAAATCCTCAATGTGATATAAATTGAACCACTTTCTAAACCGCGGAGTTAGTTTCAAAAGTGCAATATTAATCTTTTAGTCTAAGAATCACATTCCTTAATGGTATTTAGAAAAATGATGATCGGGGAAGGAATTTTCAATGATCGTAACATGGATCATTGAAACTGTTTGATCATTGAAAATTCCTTCCCCGATCATCCTTTTTCTAAATACCATTAATGGAACTCCATTGTTTGACAAAGAGCACGTTTTAAAACTCACCCCACGGTTTAGAAAGTGGTCCAATTTCTATCACATTGAGGATTTAAGTAGTACGGATACTCCTGTACCTCATGCAATAATGTTTTTCATTTTATTATGTTTTGTTTCGTCACACGGGCCTTCTAAAAACGGCCTTTTAAAACGCGCTCGCACTACATTAGGACCTAGCTCTTTAACGGTATAACTGCGACCCCCCTTTCCGCATCAATTCTTGTTCGTCTTGATGAGTACTATCACCCCTCAAAGTTTGGCGGTCCATTTCAGAATCACCCTGTATAACGTAGTTGCATCCGGCCCTGTAAAAAATACGGCACTTTAGGCGCTCGCCATACATTAAAAACGATTAAGATGTCATCAAGAGGAGGGATATAGAAGGGGACTCGAGGGGGGATGTAGTTGATAACTCCTGTAGAGGAGCGGTCGTCAAAAGATAGGGGGTGGAAGTGAAAGTATGACACCCTTTTTCCTTCACTTCAGGAATAATCTACTGCAACTGCATTGCAGCTCGAGTCCCATCCTCTTGATAACATCTTAATCGTTTTTAAAAGAGATTTATCGTTCTCGCGTCTTCAAGTAGCTCAAGTGTGGTGCGCCCCTTACTAAAAAACTAGTGTAATGAAGTTGCCTCAATTAAAGCCCTGGATGAAGGAGGCTACGTTACTTAACCATACAGTGCATACCATTTGGCAACACGACATTTTTTCCGCATTTCCTACTCGAACTTTCATTTCCAAATGGCAACACCATGCAATAAGTACAATAGATATAACATTTCATTGTATTAGCACTTTAGACTGCCAGTAGATCACAGCAGGGGTACTATTTTGAGGAGACATTTGTTAGTAGCTAGTGAGACGAAAGTCAAGACACAGAAAACGCCAAAATAAAAGGACCATATAAATTAAAATAAAAAAAATTTCCAGCTTGAGAAAAAAAAGGTTTTGAAAAGATAAGTTGTTTTTTTATATTTTTAGAGCATTTGGTTTTATTTCACTTCACAATTAATTTCACAAGAGACACAAGTTAATTTCACAAGGACAACGTTTTTTGCCAATAAAAGGAGAAAAAAAATTAAATTAATTTTTTTAGTATTTTTTTACTAATTTACACCATAATAGAAGTCACATAAATGATTTTCAAGTGAATTTAAAAAATCAAGCATGGGTTAAGCTTTGCCATCCTGGGCTTTAGGGTGCACCTAGATATATTTACCCAAACAATTGTCAAAAGGGAAAATTTATGAGGAGGGGAACATCTATTGTTCGCTAATTGACCTCGGCTAACCACACAAACCGACCAGGCTCCTTCGGGCATTCGGGGGAGATTAGGAGCATTGATAATGATAATATCCCCTTCCTTTTGTGTGGTTAGCTGAGGTCAATTAGTGGACAGAAGATGCTCCCCTTCTCATAAATTTTCCCTTTTGACAATCGTCCGGGTAAAAATCTCTAGATTCACCCTAAGGCTCAAAACACACTGAGCGTCTTATAGTCGCCACTGCAAGAAATCTCCATAAAAAGCATGGAGAAAGCCTAGTCCATTATCTTGTCCATCCTAGTCCATTATCTTGACAGGAATGAAGATTCCTGTCAAGATAGTGGGAGTCTCAGGCTGAACTCCATGCTTTTTCCCCTCTTTGATTTATTGCTGTCGCATCTTATGGTCGCTAGGTGTGTTTTGGCTCAAAGTGCCGTATATTTTTTACAGTGCAGTCGACTCCACTTATAGTATGTTCATTATGAACTGGCGCCCGAAAATATTTCCTTCCCCACCATCGAAGCAGTAACCATGGCAACTATCAACTTCACAGCAACGAAGAAGGCTTACTATTGGCCGCGCGAAGAGCGTTGCCATGGTTACACTTCTAGCGGGGGGAAAGCACTATTCTTCAGGCGCCAGTTCAAAATGAATACGAATAGAGTACAATGCGATCGCATTGGTCCAAGGTTAAAATGATAATGTTGATAGTAATAATAACCAATTTGATTTGGAGTGTGAAATTGGAACACATTACAGTTCATCATAAATTAATGACTAATTTTGTATGATTATATATTAAAATTGGTCTTCAAACATATAAAAAAAATACGTCTCAAGAAGTGGTGGGTAGAAATAGCCTCTACACATGGAGAGATGTTCCACCGCGATAAAAAGGGACCCCCCAGCTAGACTCGGGGGAAGGTCCCTCCTAGCGTCTGGGCACACTGAGCGTCTTATGACCGCCCGACCCATTAATCACGATAGCGGGAAAAGCATAGAGTTGAACCTGAGACTCCCGCTATCTTGACAGGAATCAAGATTCCTGTCAAGATAGAGGACTAGGCTTTCTCCATGCTTTTTTTATGGTGATTGATCGTTGTCGCGACTAGTGTCGCTCGTAGTGTGCCCAGACGCCTATTGGAACCTCCCTCCACGGAGATGGACCTTCCTCCAAGTCTAGGTGGGGGGCCCCTCCTTATCGCGGGGGTAGCGTCTCTACATTAACCCATTAACGCCCAAGTTATTATTTTTTTGTGCGAATTTAATAAAAATCATGAATCTGGTGTAATTTGCCTTGAATATGAATATTATGAACAAATTTTGTGAAAACAGTCATTAGTTTCGTTAAAAAATGCTGATCTAAAAATAGATCACTGGGCGTTCGGAGGATATTTTTTGTCACAGAGCTACGTAATAGTAGAACCTCAAAAAATCATAAAAAATATAAAATAAATAGGCCTATTAGTATTTTTTTCTTTAAAAAATGCGTATTTATTTATAAATATGTGGAAAAATAATGAAATAATTATAAAATTAAATAATTTACCCAAGATATATTACATGAATAGCCTATGTTGAAAGTAATAATAAGTGAAAAGGTGGGAATTGAACCAAGAACTTTAAATTTATAAGTATATTATAGAATTAAGATTTCATAAAATTGTGTATTTAAGTTAAATAAATTGCATCAGGTTATTTTTTTGTGAATTTTATGGATTAGTTTTATCATAAAATAATGATATTCATGAAATAAAATGTAACTTATTCAGCAACATTCAAAATTGCTGCGTGTTGAAACTTTTCGCAGGCCTATTCCAATTAACTACTTATCCAATTAACTTACTCTCCTGCCATAACGGCAATTTTAAGGTTGTAAGAGCAGTTTTAGGGCAAATTTTAAAAAAAATATTACAATTTTCAATTTGAGATTTTTGCATCTCCTCAAAAACCTTTAATTGTCTAATAATTTTACCTATAATGTATTTAAAACAAATGCTTGCATTGACTGAAGTTGTATCAACAAATAAATGTGAATAAATTTGGGTACATAATACTATTTGCAGTCCTGTGATTTACTAAGTAATCAATCAAGATTGTCTACCTTTCATTCATCCATCAGAAGAAATTTTAAAACTTAATTATCAATAATATAATGATTAATTTCTTAAGAAAATCAATATTTGTGTCCATCCTGAACATTACTGAGTATTCTCATATTCATTTTTTACAGTTTATAGTAGAAAAATTTGAATAATCGTATTGTAAGCAACACAGAAAAAATGAACGACCGAACGCCCAGTGATCTATTTTTAGATCAGCAATATTGGGACGTAATTTTTCACTAAATAAATTAGTTTTCACAAAACTCTGCATTTTATCCTAATAGCTACATCTATAAAGATAAAATAAAATCTGAAAACGATTCAATTGGTTGTATATTTTTATAGTTTTCTCGAAAAACATGAACCAAGATGAAAAAACTGCAAAATGAAACCCCTAGACAAAGTTCTGCCCATCACTGTAACAAAATAAATGTTGCAAACGAAAAAAACACATTAGATTATTCTTAAGGAAGGCTTTCTCTTGCCATATGAGCAGTTTTGTTTTTGTGTTGTAAATTTAAGGTAATTTAAAAGACCATTTCTGACACTATGTTTAGCGATCTAAAAATAGATCAATGGGCGTTAATGGGTTAAGGCTGCAGCTAGAGATCGTCTCCTGGTTGATTGTCAAAACGAAAGATTTATGAGCAGGAGGCCCGCTAATAGACCTCGGCGCTAACCACACAAAAGGAAGGTGATATTATCAATGCTCCGAATCTCCCCCGAATGCCCGAAGGAGCCTGGTCCTTTTGTGTGGTTAGCTTAGGTCAATTAGCGGACCAAAGATGTTCCCCTGCACATAAATCTTTCGTTTTGACAATCAACAGGAAAGCGATCTCTAGCTGCAGCCTAAACGGCACGTTAAGTAAGACAAGTGACGTGTTTGATGGAGTCGAATGCAATTGAATTTCTCCACAGCGACCTCGGGCGAGCATCTCCTGTTGCAGTAGACTTAATCAACGGCCACCTGTATCGCTTTTCCTTGTCATCACTCCCCTATATTTACACCCTAGGGTTTTGATTTTTTTTTCAGATTTAAAAGCCTGTGGTGGTATATGATAAGCATTGGTCCATAACACTCGACAATAACTTTTATTTTTGAAAACTGAGAAAAAAAGCTTTTGCACCTAATAAGATTTTGTTAAGATAAGAAAGTCCAAAGTTTCACGTAAATACAATCAATATTAAACGCTTGAGATCCTGTTAAAGTTTGTTTTTTGCGTGCGCAAACAGTTTTCTAGAGCTGTTTCCTGAACAACTATTTGAAACTAACTAACGAACTAAATTTTTTAAAAATAAGAAAAAAATAAAAATTTTTGTTCGATTTGAGGCAAATCCGGAGGCAAAAAGAGTTATCTTCGGCTTTGGCGGTGTCGGGAATCCGACCCGGGGTCCTCCGATCCCGATATCTTAACCACTAGGCTCCCCAAGGCCTATGTTTCATTACTAAAAATATTTTACAGTGTACAAATACAATTAACTTATAAAATTTATTTGTTAAAAATACACAATCTTCTTAAAAAGTGATGTTTTTATGAAACTTTTATCTATATCGGGAACAAAGCTGAACGACTGGAGTAAACTTCCCAATATAGCAATATCACCAGCGCCAATGGAAGGAACTTCATGCTTTGATAAAAGCTTAGTGTCACTATCAAGGTTGAAGTAATTATCTCCTACTTTCAGCCTAACACGGCCTGTCTTTTTATGTATACATAGCTTCCCAATTTCTCCTTCAGGAACGGATGAAAGATTTCAACCAACCAACCAACATTAGGTTTCTGAAAAGAAAAACAGGTCAGATTTATGTAGTAATTTGTCTGGCATGAAATAATTACTCCTCATTCACGGGTGGAAAATCCAAAAATGATTTTTATATCAGCTTTAGGGCAGTTTTGTATCAAGTCAAAATGCATTTTTGTATCAAGGCAAATTTCATTTCCGTATCAGTTTACAGTGAATCTGCATCAGGCTTATCTAATAGTTAGGTTTTATCTAATGCAAAATTATATTTTAGTAGCATAAGCATGTGGAATTTAAACGTTTATTTTCTAAGACCTAAATAAACCCAGAATTTATCACATTGCCCGTAACATATATCAACTTGTATACAACTGAAATTTTTCAAATTTCTTTCAAAGGTGTCTTTTCCTTCTGAATCGATGCTGCTCTACAATTTTGTCACTGACGTTTTTCACATAAATCACATAGTTTTCAAAATAAAAATTACAACTCCTAAAGTTTCCGCTAGAGGGCGTAGAAACTTATCTCATTGGAACTATATCTGTAGGGGTTCAAAAGTTAAAGGGGTTGGGCCACTTCTCGTGGGACACCCTGTATATCCAATTATTCAAACTTAACTTAGAAACGTTTAAATCTAAGAAAATATTTGGAATCTTAAATCTTACCCTTGCCAACATTCTTCTATCTGAATTGTTCCATTAAATATAAAGGGAAAACCATGGGGAGCTGTCCTTTCGCTTCATCCTCTCCGTCATCAATAAACTACAGAGGGAAACAAAATAATATGAATCACCAATTTGAAAAAGGGAACAATCTCAAAATTTGACAAATTGACTTTTTGTGCTCAAAACAATCTCAAAGCTTTTCTCTCTTTGCTATGCTTTGTTTCGTCACACGGGCCTTCTAAAAACGGCCTTTGAAACGCGCTCGCACTACATTAGGACCTAGCTCTTTAACGGTAAGACTGCGCCCCACCATCCCTATTCGAAATATGCTTGTCTAGGGCCCCTCTACCTCCCCCCAATTATTGATGATTATTTCTGAATCACCCTGTATTACTTGATAAAGAACACGATGCATTGAAGAAAACTTACAAAAATCATTTAAATGAAAGAAATGCTTGTGGTGTATTTATAAGTATGGCATTATTAATCTAATTTCAATTTGAAAAATGAAATTTAAATTTTAAAAAATTATGTTTTTTTTAGCATTTCTTTGTCGAGGGTAAAAAACAAATAAAACATGTTTTAAACAAAAAAACACTTTAAAACAAACATAACGTGTTTCTTGTTTTTTTATTAAAAAACATGTTTTTTACAACCTTGTAAATTGTACATGTTTAGTCAATTTAGAAAAACATTTGATATCTTGCATTCAACCGTGGTTGATCCAGTTATTAATCCAAGGTAACGAGATGATGATTAATCCAAGGTTACGAAAGCTATATGATTAATTTCAAAGGAAAAATTTTGAAGTACAAGTATCTTCAATTTAATAACTTTAAGTAAAATTTAAGCAGTGTTTTACTTAAAGTTCTTTAAATTCTTGTAAGGCAAAAAATTTAAGGATCACATCCTACTTTTAGAAAATACTTGAATAAGACGTATTTGATAAAATTCAGACGAGCATAAAAATTTTCAAAAAGGGGGAAAAGCCCTCTCGTTGGGGGTTGGCTCTGTTTTGGCCAACTTCCACTTTTGTTTGACCCACTTCTACCACTGAATATGGATATTCAAGACATCAAATATAAATTTTCAATACTTGAAGGGTCGTTTGATGGAATATAAGATTATTTTTGTGAATACAAGATATATAGGACGCTTATTTTATTTTTTAAAGAGTATTTATAAGAAATATAGGAAGATTTTTACCTCTGCTTATTGCTAAGTACTATATAATAGCATACTTACATCATCCTTCATGAGGATATCGACGGAAATATCCGCTTTGGTTTTCTCAAATTTGATCTTACTGGCAGGAGGCTTTCTTCCAGATGACATGCTGCTCTTTCTAGACCCCTTTGAACGACCTGGAAACAGAAAAATATCTCCATTTATAAAAGTGTCAAAAGTGAATCCGGAAAAAGTTTACAGAGGTAGAGATGGGCGAAAATGAATCAAATGATACGAATACGAATGAATCCATGGAAAAATGACCTTAGTCCACTGAAAATAGCGAAAAAAAGGGCCGAACCTAGGACAAATTGCAATAAAAGGTTTCTCAACGGTTTTCACTTAGGAATGACCTCAATAATAACATACTAAAAATCGGCCGGGGGGAAGTTTATTTTTTTTTAAATTTTTTTAAAAAATGGCCAAAAAAAAAACTAAAAAAAAAAACCAAAACAATAATAAAGACATGTGATACATGTTTATAGGTTATTTTTGAGTTTTGAAACCGAATATTGCCTTTAGTTTTGAAAAAAAATTGAAATTTCAATTTTTATAATTAATTTGAAAAATGAGTTATATGAAAAAATTAAAACCCCCCTAAAAACCTAACAAAATGATCAAAAGAGATAAATCAAACGGTTTTCATTTAGAAATGACCTAAATACTATTAACATACTAAAAGTAAAAAATTTTACTAGTTAAAGAAGTTAAATTTTTTTTAAATTTCAACTTTTTTTTGCGAAAAATGCATTTTTTTTTCAAATTCGTGCCAAAAACTTTAGAGGCTTTTGAAAAGGAAATTTTTTTGTGGATATTGTCCACAGATAGTTATATAATAGAAAACCGGTAGAAAATTGACCCTTAATGAATTAGTTAATTATTTTAAATTCTGATGTAAATATGCCAAAGTACTACCTTTTTTCACTTTTTACTACATTTTACCAATTTCAAAATTTTAAATAAAATAATTAACTAATTCATTGAGGGTCAATTCCACCGGTTTTCCCTGAGGACAATATCCACCGAAAAATGACCTTTTCAAAAGCCTCAAAAGTTTGGGGCACGATTTTGAAAAAAAAATGCATTTTTCGCAAAAAAAAAGTTGAAATTTAAAAAAAAAAATTGAACTTCTTTAACTCGTAAAATTTTTTACTTTTAGTATGTTAATATTTAGGTCATTTCTAAATGAAAACCGTTTGATTTATCTCTTTTGATCATTTTGTTAGGTTTTTAGGGGGGTTTTAATTTTTTCATATAACTTATTGTTCAAATTAATTTTAAAAATTGGAATTTCAATTTTTTTTCAAAACTAAAGGCAATATTCGGTTTCAAAACTCAAAAATAACCTTTAAACATGTATCACATGTCTATATTATTGTTTTGTTTTTTTTAATATTTAACAAACAAACAAACAAATTTTATTTACAAAATAAATACAAGTAATAGAGAAAAAACATATGATATGCCAAGGGGAAACACTCTTCCCGTACAGGCATAAGAGAAAGATATTCATAACAGAAATAAAGAAAAAAAATAAGACACTATATAGAAACACTAAAAAAATGGCAAAAAAGCTGGGTAACATTATAAAATAAAATGCTTCAAAGTGAAAAATATATATCAACGTCGTCAATGTTTAATAAAAATTCAAATAATATTCTTTTAAATGTTGAATATTTACTAATACTAATTAAGTGTACAGGTAGACTATTGAACAGTTTAGGGGCAAGGTAATAAAAATGTTTACAAAATTTGTCCTTGGAGAAACTTGGAATTTCAAAAGTGTCTTTGGATCGAGTGTTATATTGTATGCTTTTCATTTTAAATTGGGATTTATTCCGGAATATATAAAGTAAAATACGAAAGTAAGCATTATGTCGAAAGGTAGCAACTTTAGGAATCTAAATCTAAGGGGGCTAGAATGGGGCCTTAAAATTTTGAAGCATTTATTTTGTATAGATATTAAAGGTCGGAAATTTGATACATACTCACCGCCCCAAATAGTAATACCATAATTGATTAATGAATAAAACCAAGCATAATATAAGGATTTTAAAAAATTTGAATTAACTTTATTTTTGAGATGGCAAAACTTGAAAAGAACAAAACGCAATCGCTTCCCCAACTCTTTGATATGAGTTTTCCATTTCAGGTTTGAATCTATATATAGTCCTAAATATTTGATGCTTTGTACAGGCTGAAGAGTATAACACAAACAAATACTTGTATTACCATTACAAGGCAAAGAATGAAATTTGATATTTAAGTTTAAATTTGAAGGTCTTAGGCTGAAGTGGATGTATTTTGTTTTATTCAAATTTTAGGTTAAATCATTAGCTTCTAACCAAGTTCCTATTTCAATTAAATCAACTTCTATTTGGTTAAGCAAGTCATTTTTGCTAATGAAAGAATACAATAAAACTGTGTCATCAGCGTATGTTAAAATTTTACCATTTATGTTTAATTTACAAAAATCATTAATATAAATCAGAAAAAACAAGGAACCTAAGATAGACCCCTGTGGGACACCCCGATTTGTTAGACAAAAATCACTGAAACTATTCACTATTTTTACCCTTTGCATTCTACCTGTTAAATATGAAATGAACCATTTAAGAGAGTCTCCTCTAAATCCAGCATTATGTAGTTTATCAATTAATATAGAATGATTTACGTTGTCAAAAGCTTTTTTAAGATCTAAAAAAATTGCTACTGTATGTCTACTATCATCTATACTTTTAAAAATAAACTTGGAAAATTCTAGAAGAGCCATTTCAGTAGAGCGGCCTTCAAGAAAGCCGTATTGGTTATCGGCAAAGAAGTGAGTATAATTTAAAAACTTAAAGATGCGCTTAGATATTATCTTTTCAATCACCTTAGCAAAGGAGGGCAAAATGGATATAGGGCGATAATTTGAAAGAGAATTTTTGCAACCAGATTTAAAAATAGGAGTTACGGTAGCTCGCTTCAAAGAGTCCGGGAATTCACAAGTCATAAAAGCAGAATTTATAAATTTAGTCAAAAAATCTATATTATTATTAGCAATTAGCTTTAAGTATCTCAAACTTATACCATCATAGTCTACAGAATTTAAATTAGAGAAAGAATTTATCGAGTCGAAAACATCAGAATTTGTGATTTCGTAAAATACAAAAGACGAAATACAAGGCGTTAAATATCGTTGGTACCTCGCTCTTTCAATATTTAAGGAGCTTTGATTTGTATTGTTAAACAAGATATTAAATTCAGATGCTAAATCAAAGTCATTTAACGTCTCGGGGAGTGTCCTAATCTTTTTACCATCATGGTTAGAAATGCTATTTATAAAATTCCATTTTTGCTTACTTGAAATGCAAGAATCAAATTTATTTTTATAGAATTGATTTTTCGTATACTTAATTACACGTTTTAGTTCTGAGACTGTAGTTTTATAAGCCGTTTTAAACATGAGATCAAAAGGATATTTTTTACACTTTTTAAAAAGTATTTCCTTTCTTCCTATCAGCACCAGAATTTCCCTAGTTATCCAAATTTGTTTGCATTTCTTACGTAAAGGTTTACGGAACTTACAGTTATTTTTTATATTATTAATTTCCAAAGTTAATCTTTGGTATTGCTGATCAAGACCAAAATCAAAATTAAAGTTAAATTTGTAAGAAGCTAAATATTCATAAAACTGAGAGTAATTTAAAGATAGAGAATATTCAGGTAAACTAAGGGGACTTGGTGCTACAGGAAATTGTAACTTACACACAGTAGGATAATGATCTGTTAGATCATATTGAAAAATACCAGCGATTACTCCAAGAGAACTTGTTTTAACAAAGATATGATCTATGCAAGTAGATGAGTGTAAACTCGATCTGGTGGGGTTATTAACGTAACTGAAAAATCCAAATTGAGATAAAATATTCAAATATTCATTTGTATTACTTTCATTATTTAAAATATCAATATTAATATCCCCTATTAAAATTATATTAGGTTGCATTAGAGTAGAAATTGTATCTCTCAGTTCACTATTAAAAAAATCAATATTGAAGTCATGGTTGCGATAAATCGAGAATAGAGTGATGTTATATTACTTTGAGTGTAATAAAATAGTTTCAGCAGAGGTAAAGGATGTAACCAGTTTGGTGAAATTTAAATTACTTCTAGTAAATACAGCAACGCCACCAGAACGATTATCCTCTCTACAGCAAAAGAAAGAATCAAAACCATCTAAAGAATAAAAGCAAGATTCATAATTATAAATCCAAATTTCGGATAAAATAACAACTGATATATTTTGAATACAATTGGAAATCAAAGACAAAAAAGAATCAAAATTAGCACGTAGGCTTCTAGTGTTTACATGTATTATATTAAAATCTACATTACTTGAGGAAAGAAAAAACTTGACAAAGTCCTCCAAATCAATTATAGAACGACATTCTGGAACTGGCACATCAAAATTATTAATCGGAAATAGCATTAATGGCTTCTATGCATTTTATACGAAATATCTTGGAGGTCTCACTTTTACGGATAAAAATCTTTCCATCTCGAGTCCAGCAGTATTTATATTGTTTCTCACGCTTAAAATTACGTGCATGAAAAAATAGTTGCTTCAATTCGGGTGCTAAATGTTCTGAGAAATACACAGGTGAGTCGGGAAATCTTGAATTCACTGAAAGAGCAGATAGGTTAGAAGCACGGAGTTTTTTTAAAAGATCATCTCGAATTGCTTTCGATTTGAATTGGCAGATGATAGGTTTAGGTTTCTCTTTGTTAAATCTTGGAACTCGATGCACTACATTGATGTTTTCAACAAGGTTGACTTTAGTGATATCCTGGATCTTAGTGATTACATCCAAAATATTTTCGTTATCAGCCTCAGGAAGATCAGAAATCTCCATGTTGCAACGGAGGGTGTACTGTTTTAGATCGACGATTTCGTTCTTTAGATTGTGGATCTCTAGCTGCAACTCACGATTCACAGAACTTAGCTGGTCTTGTTTACCTCGTAGATCGTTGTTGTCATTCTGAAGTGCCTCAATTTTCAGTTTTAAATCTCCGATAACTTGACTGTTGAATTCAATTGACGAAGTGATTTCATCAAACTTATGATTCATGAGGTTCTTAAGATCTTCGGTTTGCTCCTGGATTTTATTTAGGATAGTTAGGATTTAGGATTTTTTTTCGGCCATTTTTAAAAATTAAAAAAAATTAAACTTCCCCACGGCCGATTTTGGCCGATTTTTAGTATGTTATTATTGAGGTCATTCCTAAGTGAAAACCGTTGAGAAACCTTTTATTGCAATTTGTCCGAGGTTCAACTCTATTTTCAGTGGACTACCTTGGCAAATGCCTCAAACTTTTTTAACAAGAATTTTTAAAAAAGGTCGATTTTTAATCCAAAAAAAATTGAAAATTTGAAAAAAATTAAAATTTTTACTGTCCCATTTTCTTCCATTTTTAGTATGTTATTATTTAAGTCATTTCTAAATGAAAACCGTTTAATTTATTTCTTTTGCAATTATTTTGTGGTTTTGAGCGATGTTTTAATTATTTCGACTTTCCAAATTTTGAATTAATTTTTAAAAATTGGAATTTTGAATTTTAAAAAAAATTAATATATTCGTACTCAGCACGGAAAAATAGCCTATAAACATGTATCGTAAGTCTCAATTACTATAATTTGATTTTTTGAAATTTTTTTCGGTCATTTTTTAAAAATTAAAAAAAATTAAACTTCCCGCGGACCAATTTTGCCCGATTTTTAGTATGTTATTATCGAGGTCATTCCCAAGTGAAAACCGTTGAGAAACCAAATGTTGCAATTTTTACCGGTTTAGTAACAGATTACTATTAAAAAACAGCCAAATCGCGTTCTGGCATTTGAAAATACCACGTCACGGAGTGAGCGTTTTTGAAAATACCACAACCCGAATTTCGGGTTGAGGCAATTTGCAAATGCCACTCCACGATGTGAGCGGTTTTTTTTTCGCTTGCAGCGCCCTAGTATTATTATAAGAGGTAATAAAAATTTAAGCTTAAAAATTATGTATATAGTGAAAGAAAAGGTTACCAGCAGATGCACGTGGTGCTAATCCACTTCCAAAAACAGAACCTTCTGTTTGAACTATGTTCTTTCTGTCATTATTTCTTCCTTTATTACGTCCAGAAACATTTGCGGCAACTGGCTGGGTTGTTTTTGAGCTCGAGGTATCTTGGTTTTCGTTTGAGCTAAAGGAAAAAGATTAAAATTATGATATAAGCAGTTACAAAACCAGAAAAAAAATTCAGGGTTGTAATAGAGTAAAACCTGTTTTTGCGATGCGAGGGAAAGGGACAGCATAAAAAAACTCTCACCAAACTTCGCGAGTAGCTATAAAAATTGTTAATGCAGCACAATTGAAAAAATTCTTTTTTATGATGCGGTGAATAGGGACCGCACATTTTTGAAAATTTAAGTAGAAAACCCCCCACTTTTTCAACTCCTTTTGGGTACGCCTCATCCGAATTTCGGATATACATTTTATGATAGAATTTTGCGTTTTAACGAACTTAATAGGGTTACTTGGGGTAAGTGGGTCACTGGGGTAAGTGGGTCACCCCCCTAAAACTATAATATGTACAGGAAATTTCACACTTACTCGCATTGATTATGTTACAGCTTGTCACACCAATGAGTTTTGCATATATTTGAGATTTGTTTAATTTACTTTTAAGATTATAGAACTAATTTAAAATAGATTCCCAGAATGGATGTTTTGGAGAGTCCAAGAGGTATTTTTCAAAGAAGTATTTCCAGTTACGTTTTCATTACATTTTAATGTTTATTTGAACTGTTTTGCAGAGTTTGACCTAAATTACATACGGCAATTTGAAATTTTTCCAAATTTTTAATTTTGAAGTGTTTAACAGGGGGGGTCCCCTTACCCCATAGTTTTAGCATGGTTGGGGTAAGTGGGACACCTCAGTGTGGGGTAAGTGGGACCCTTTATTATGATATAAGTGGTTCTAGATGGTTCCATATGATATAGAAACTACTACTGAAGACATGGGCGGATTTTAGGGGGGTCATAGGGACAATTTCCCCCCATTATTTTCAGAAAATTTCGATTAATAGTAGCAAGTATCAAGACCTTTTACTCACCACTTCAAAATTCATTAAAATTTATAAATAGTTTGATCGACATTTTATATCAAATTTGCGTTTTAATTTAAGTTATGGTGAGTAAAGTGAAATACCTCAATAGTGTTCATTCTCATTTAGTGTGTATGATTTCTTTTTTTATCTTACAATGTGTATTAAAGTGTCAAAATAAATCTTAATCAACCTTATTATGTTTTTTCAACACTATTTTATATGCAAAAGTAAAACATATCCCTTTGGCCTTTCAAAACATTCTTTAAAATACTTATTTTGCTTTTCATTCTATTCTTACCTTGTCACATTGATTTTGATGTGAGTATATTTCTCACTCAGTGACACAGTTACAATAAAATATTTTATATTGAAATTTACTTTACTTTATCAAGTAAGGCCCACTTTCTTCCCTTTAAGTTTTTCTTGCTTTAAATAAAAATAAAGAGGGGGTGACCCACTTACCCCATCTCTTGGGGTAAGTGGGTCACCCATCTCATTTTTGATAAAAAGACCTGTTAAGAAAAATGCATAGCTTTATTTTAGAAACTAATGATAAATATTTGTTTATCGATAGACTCTTTAACGAAATTAGTCAACAAGTACAAAATAAACCCTTTCAAATTTTTTCTATAAAGCTCCAAAAATGTACTAGGCCAAAAAGGGGTCCCACTTACCCCAAGTGACCCTATAAAATAAAGTTGTTATAATAGAGTTAAGTGGCCCTCTCCTAGAAAATTTGACCTTAAAATAACACGGTTTTAACTCCTTTTGGTTTATAAAATGCCATATGATATAGTGTAAACTTTTCATTTTGGGAGGGGGCTACAGCCCCCTAGCACCCCCCCCCTGGATCCGCTAGTGAGCCGGGCGCAAATGCGCGCTAGTCAAGTCGCCAAGCGAAGCGAATGACAAAACAGTCAACGGAATAAAAGTTGAAAACGTTCAACATAGTTCCCACTGAAAGGAGTATTTCACCAATTATTGCTGGTTAAGCGGACAATAAGTGTAAACTCACAACTCTCAAGCATCACCTCCAACCGTGGACCGGTTTCGTCCTTGTTAGGACTCATCAGCACGGACTCTTAAATCTGGATCGGACATCTGTTAGGACTTTTAAATCTGCTCTAGGAATGCCATGTCATTTCAGCAGATGAGTGGAGGACAAATCAATGGTCACCACTTTTTCAGTTACAGTCGGCTAGACTAGTACTTGGCCTCCGCTCTCTTGCGTTACCTTCCTGTACCGTGCTGATGAATCCTAACAAGGACGAAACCGGTCCACGGTTGGAGGTGACACTTATAGTTCCCACTCTTTTGTGTGGAAAAATAATCAAGTACTTTTCAGACTTTTTAAGGCTCATTTTAAATTATTCGTAATTTAACCAAGTTATATAGAATTTTAACATAGTAAAGTAAAAAAGCCATTCATGAGCACTTTGAAACCCTTAGGTACTCCAGATGACAACTTCTCTCGGAAACCTTTCTTATAGTGTGAAGACTACATTATATTAATTACCATTCAATTACTTAACAATTTCACACATACTAAACTATGATTCGCTTGTTTCAGGAAAGTTGCCTAGAAAAATTAAAATAGCTATGTTATGTTATACTTCAGATTAATAATTTTTAAAATCCCATTTGTGTTTAATAGAATCTATCAGGAATTGAATTAAACAGTTTGAATCAAAATGAACTTTTTCACACTCAATTTAAAAAAGATTATAAGATTAAAATATTTCAAATAAAATTCAAGTACTTTCCAGGGCCTTAGAAAAGAAAATTGAAATTCAAGTACTTTTCAAGGCCCGGGGGCGATATTCCACAATGACTAACTCCCCAGCGCTAGCGCCGCCAAGGGTGCCAAACGAGTCGCTTTTCCAACTTCGCCAAACCTTGCGGCTCTCGCGATTTCTCTCGTTTAACGAGATTGGCTGTAATATTTTTTTCGCCGCGTCGCGTTTAAAGGATGCGAGTGTTGTGTTCAGTGTTTTAAACCCTCTTTGAAGAACAGTAATTAAATTTCGTTTTGAATAAATTTCTAATATGATTATTGTTATTATTCCAAGTAAATATGGTCGCATAAAATGTGTTTTAAGTGTTATTTACAAATTTTTGTGTATTACCAGTTACATTTTTTTGGGCATTATATCTTATATGTAATCAATTTATTAACTATAAATTGATGAAAACTTCCACGACCTGAAGATACATTTATTTGATTTTCCGGGATAGATGGCCGTGTTTGAATGGAATTTCCAAACGTTTCGCTCTCAGCTTCGGAGAGCATCCTCAGTGGCAAAAAATCAACTGATAAAAATTGAAACTAAAAACAAATACCAAACAATTACAGCGTGAATGCTAACGTGGAATGAAAATGAGATCAGATACTAATACTATTGTTGTGCTGGCTTTATCCCGCATTTCTTAACGCATTTTATAAGGAGCATTTTGAGAAAACGGTCTTGGATTCTGCTTCCGTTAAACCTACTGGTTGGTACCGCTATGTCGATGATACCTTTGTAATTTGGAGCCATGGGGCCGATACAATACCTGAGTTTTTGAATCACCTGAACAGTTATCATCCAAGCATACAATTCACTCATGAAATAGAAAATCAAGGCCAGTTGCCCTTTCTGGATGTTCTGGTTAATAGAAAAGAAAACGGATCTCTCGGTCATTCGGTTTATAGAAAACCCACTCATACAGATCGCTACCTAAACAAAATGTCCAACCATCATCCTAGCCAGAAGAGTGGTTTAGTAAAGACCCTTATAAATAGAGCAAAACTTATTTGTGAACCTGAGTTGCTGCAAGGGGAGCTAGATCATCTAAATACTGCACTTCAATCAAACGGTTATTCAAGTCAAGAAATTCGCAGAGCCTTTAAACCCCGGAATCATAGCAAGTCCACGACGGAAATTCAAAACCATGGAGTTGTTTTTCTTCCTTTTATTAAGTCTGTGACAGACCGCTTTGGGAAAATATTATCACGCCATAATATCAAGCCAATATTTCAACCAACTAATCAAATTTTTTCCCTTCTCAGACCTGTTAAAGATCGTCGTGACCCTTTATCTGCTACGGGGGTATACAGATTTCCTTGTTCATGTGGGGCAGTCTACATCGGAACCACCCGACGTTCTATAAAAACCAGAATTGCAGAGCACAAGAGGCATTGTCGCCTTAGGGTGTCTCAAAAAAAGCCTTTTTTCGAAAAACCTCGCTCCCCAGGGCTTTTCCCATTCCTTTTGGTCCCAACAGATAGTGTGGGAAGTTTTAGCCCCCTAAGTTAACTCTAGGGTTTGCCTGTAGAGCCCCAAAGTTTGAAAAAAGTGGAAAAAATGACTAATTTTCAGAATTTTTAAAAGTTATGTTTAAGATTGTTAATGCTAATAAAACTGGTTCAAATGCGTCTATATGACTTATTTAGATGGAATATATTTATTTATGTGTATTAACTGTACCCTATAGCCCCTATAATTTAAGACTAAAACGTACTTCTTCGGGACGTTGCACACGGCAAAGCTTATAATGCACTACCTGTGGACGAAATGAATTACATCCGAATTTCTTCGAAGGAACTCCCTCAAATGATTCCATTTGGGGCTAAAATGATATTATAAATTATAAAAACCAGTGAAATAACAGTTTTTAGCCCTTCCACTGAGCTTTTAATGTAAAAAGTGCTTTTCTTCAAAATTTCTTGTTTCCAGCTGATGAAACCCAAAACTTATACTAAAAAAGGGGTTTGCTGAACGTTTTTAGACACCAAACATTGGACCCTTTATAAGGGTTTCATTTTTTCAAGTAGAATTAAATTTTAAACAACACAGATCGGAAATGACATGAATATTTCCTATACCTGATGTGAAAATCGATTTTCTCTTTTCAAAGTTAGGAAAATAGTTTAATACTTGTGAATCTTGGTTGAAATGTTAAAGAAAGAAGTTTCTAATTAAAACTCTCCCCTAATACGTTAAAAGGAAGTAATTTTCAAAACCTAAAAAGAGAAAATAGATTTTCACGTCTGGTATAGGAAATATCCATATCATTTCCGATCTGTGCGCTATAAAATTTAATTCTACTTATTAAAAATGAAACCCCTATAAAGATTTCAAAGTTTGGTATCTAAAAAGTACAAAAATCCCCTTTTTCAGTATAAATTTTGGGTTTTATCAGCTGGAAACGAGAAATTTTGAAGAAAAACACTATTTACATTAAAAGCTCAGTGGAAGGGTCAAAAACTGTTATTTCACTGGTTTTTATAATTTATAATATCATTTTAGCTCCAAATGGCATCACTTGAGGGAGTTCCTTCGAAGAAATTCGGATTTAATTCATTTCGTCCACCGGTAGTGCATTATAAGCTTTGGCTAGTACAACGTCCCTAAGTAGTACGTTTTAATCTTAAATTATAAGTTTTATAGGGTACAGTTAATACACATAAATAAATATATTCCACCAAAATAAGTCCTAAATGACACATTTGAACCGGTTTTATCACAGTATCAATCTTAAAATATAATTTTTAAAAATTCTGAAAATTGGTCATTTTTTCCACTTTTTTCAAACTTTGGGGCTCTACAGGCAAACCCTAGAGTTAACTTAGGGGGCTGAAACTTCACACACAATCTTTTGGGACCAAATGGAATGGGAAAAGCCCTGGGGACCGAGGTTTTTCAGGAAAAAGTTTTTTTTGAGACACCCTATTGTCGCCTATATCATCCTGAGAAGTCGGCCGTGGCAGAGCATGCTTTAACAAATGGGGACCATAGAGTACTGTTTAATAACACCGAAATCCTGGCAACAACCAACCATCAATCCATCCGATTAATAGGAGAAGCAATAGAAATTTTCAAACACAAGAATAATTTCAATAGAAAAGAGGAGGGTGTTTCCATTCCGAGCGTCTGGCACCAGGCACTTAAGAAATGCGGGATAAAGCCAGCACAACAATAGTATTAGTATCTGATCTCATTTTCATTCCACGTTAGCATTCACGCTGTAATTGTTTGGTATTTGTTTTTAGTTTCAATTTTTATCAGTTGATTTTGCTGAGAGCGAAACGTTTGGAAATTCCATTCAAACACGGCCATCTATCCCGGAAAATCAAATAAATTTATTAACTGCCTATAAATGATACCTTCAAACTGATCATTCATAAAGGGTTGGGTATATTGGTAGTATTTCAAAATTCTAAGTATAAAACTCAGTTTTTTAAAAACATAAAAATTATTATTTATGCTAACTTTCCATTTTATGTGCATAATTTATATCAGTTAGCTTTTCAATTAATTCTTAATTAATCATTAGGTAATTAGCTGTCTAAAAAGTTGATACAGCCAATTAATTTTAAGTAACTAAAAAGTGGTAGGCTGCATATTATGTCAATACCCTATTTTTGTGTAGAATCACTTAAATTTTGTTTTAAGGGTATTAATTCACAGATTAATTTCTTAAAGTAGACGTATTGTCTTTTCAGAAATCTGATATTGCAGAGTTCTCTCAAATCCTGCATTTCAATTTATTTACATACTTAAGCTATAAATATACATGCCTTTGCCTTTTCTATATATTATTTTATTTTTTGGTATTTTTAAAAAAAATTAAAAATTTTGCCCAAAATGTAATATATTATGAAGTTGCACATCTAAATTTGCTATCTAATATAATAAAATCAAGTGTGGGTATATATATATGTATGTGGGTGTGTTTGTCTTTTATACAAATCCACAGTTTTCTTTTGATCTGCACCAAACTTGGTATACCTACGTAAAAAAACTCCAGAAAAAACATAGGCTATGTTTCGAAAACTTTTAATGACCCCTTCACCCTCTTTTGACCCTTTTTATGGTCATTTTGCTGAAATAGCTTTATTTCTCCTCAAGAAGAGATCTGTTTACTCCATTGTTACAAAGAAAACTTAATGCTAAACAACAAGTTTTTAATAGAAACACTAGGTACAAGTCTATTTAAAAATTATATTACTAATTTAAAAATATATTTCCACGAAATTTAAAAGTTAAATATAGTTAACCATATTTTTATTTGAGATTTTATCTAATTTTTATATTTTATTTAAAAGCTTTATGGAATACCATTGTTGTTAAAATAGTCTCCATGGAAACGAGGATGTAAAATTAAAAGGTGATAATATTTTAGCTTTTAAGAAAGTTGGTTAACAAATAAAAAACTATTAAAACTCCCTTTCAACTAGAAAATATTGATTTTTTTCTTAATTTGCAAAATGGAATAAGCTTTAGTTTTTGAATTATTTTACCGAAAACGTTAATTCTTGCAGATATGATTAATCAAGGGATCTAAGCAATTTTAAATACTTTTTAGATTAATTTTTCCCATGTAAATGTGTAAATCTTTCAAAAATTATATTGCTTGAGAACTGAAGGAATTATAATCCATCTGGGAACACTGGGATAAGAAAAATTACTAAAAACACCGGGATAGGAAAAGTTACCGGGAACACTGGAGTATGAAAAAGACGCCTAGGATACCGGGATGATTGGTAAATGCTGATTATCTAAAATTAGTAATGTATTTGGGAAAACTTAAAAATGAGGCGTTTGCTATCAAAACCAGCTTATTCCATTTTTGGAAATTTTACAGGAGAGACAAAAAACTTCTCACGTCCACAGTTCTAAAGCTAAATATGTTTTTAAAATTTTTAACTGTAGATAGAATTCGATTAGTTTTTCATTTTCCTTTCAGTTGCATTACCTTGGGCGTAATTACGCTTATTAGGTTAGAATGAGCTGACTTTGATGCAAAAACACGATTTTTCATACTTTTTTCAGTTTTTTTTGTTCAATTAAGTTGTGAAGTGGTTTTTTCCAGTTTATTTGGTTGGAATGAGCTGGGTTTGAGCTATATCCCTTCGCCAGGTTATGAAGGACCCTCTAAACTTTCAAAATATGCAAAAAAAGTTGATTTCAGAAAAATATGGAATGAGCTGGTTTTGATAGCAAAGGCCTCAAATAATAAAATTATGCTCTTCACCCGTGCAGGGCCGGGCATATCAGCTAGTTTAAATCTAAAAACTCAATGCTAAATTTAGTTATAGTAAGTTGTGTATTCAGGAATGTCAATCGGAAAGGCTCCATTTCACGTTTCCCATTTCAGTCGAACTTTTACCTAATAGGTGTTTTTTCAGTCAGTCGCAAAAGTTGATAGAGAGAAATCACAAATATATTACTCAAATAACTTCCTATAAAAACCTGAAAATTTAGAATTTTTAATGTTTTTAGAATTTATTAAATAAAAAAATTAGCATTACATTACCTTAATATTTTTCCTAATTTAAGTACATACTTTGTAATGTTTAATTGCATACATACATATAATAAGTACATATTATAATTACCTTTTTTAATTACATAGACTCACAGCCCTAATAAAAAATGAATTTCGAATTTTTTACATGATGACACTATTTCCTTGAGCTTCATATATATGTGTGAAATTTATTTAACTATTCTTTAATGTTTTTTAAATTTATTAAATAAAAAAAATATTACATTATCTTCTTATTTTCCCAAATTTAAAGTACATGCTTTGTAATGTTTAATTGCATATATACCTATAATAAGTACATATCAGTACCTTCTTTTTTTAATTACATAAACACACAGCCCAAATCAAAAATAAATTTCAAATGAATATTTTACATGATGACAATATTACCTTGAGCTAAAAAAATGTGTACAATTTATTTAATTATTCTTTAATGATTACAGAATTTATTAAATAAAAATAATTACTCTAAAATTATTACTCTTCTCATCATCTTGCAAAAGAGAGGAAATACTTCTTTCTTAAATCACCCAAACAATTTCCTTTAAAACTGTTTAAATCCATCACGAATTCACGATCAAAGACGAGCTAACAAGTACAAAACAGAGCGCGCACGTAACGTACTTGATTTGGTGGCTTTGCTGTGTGTGGAATGCGGGTTGCCGCATTGAACGAGGGAGGGTTACCAAAAGTGACCGGGCGAGTGACTCGTTTGGCACCCTTGGCGGCGCTAGCGCTGGGGAGTTAGTCATTGTGGAATATCGCGGCCCGCGAGTACCAACTTAACGTCAACTGAACTTATCTTCAACTATAAACAACTTTCCCCTTATTCTTGTGAGAAAATTGGCGGAATTCTACATTGTTTGACGATTTTTCACTCGCGCCCGGATAACGGAAAGGTACCAAAAAGTCTCACGTAGGACCGTTGCGAATATCCCTCAGCAATTGAAAAGCTATTTATATTCGGTATATCTCAATAGCTATTATATTATACAAGAGTTTTGTTCTACGACGTTCCCATTGGATTGAAATTTTTATACACAGCACAAAAAAATCGCACAAAAACAGGTTTGAGTGTATTAAAAAATAAAACTAATTTTTAGCATCTGAACTATTCACTTCTCCATTGCTTGCAATTCAAAACTATTTTCTCAACAAGTTGAAAAAGGGGTTAATAAAAAATGCTTACTCTTGTGTTTTTCTTTCTCTTCTAACTGGAATATTTGGTCGAAATGTCCTTTTGGCAGGAGTACCAAGGGTGAGGTCTCTTGGACTTCGAAAAGATGGCAGCCTGTAACAAAACAACTAATTATATAAATCCCTCAATGGTGTCGTGAAAAATCCGTTCATAAAACAAAAAAAAACTCATAGCTTTACACATGTAATTAATTTGTTTTTATTGAACGATTTTCGCTGACCAATTTTTGCATTACAGGTTTTTTCGTACATCCAACTAAACTTCCATGAAAGGTGAAAGCATTAAATTCCAGTACATGGCAATGCTTTCCATTGTTACCAAAAAATAAAGGCCAAGAGTGTTTAAAAAATACTCGAGTTATTCTATTCTAACTAAGTTATGATTGTTTTAATGCTGGACACCAGGGCCGTAACTAGACTTTTTTTTCGGGGGGGGGGGGGGGGGTTTGGCAGAAATTTTTTTTCAAAACTTTAGTTCGATTTTGTTGGTAAGAAGACAGCGGCGGATCTAGGATTTGGGGACTAAAAATGTTCAATATCAAAATCATCTTCTAATATCCTGAAAGGGGGGTCTGGGGGTCCTCCCCCAGAAAATTTTTGGAAATTTAAGTCTAAAAAGCAGATTTCAACTCGTTTTTGGTGCACCTAATCCGGATTTCGGACATACACTTTCAAGAATTTAATTTACATTTTAGTAGGAATTTTGCATTTCGACGAACTTTTTAAAGAAAAGTGGAAAATAATAGGGTCCCAAATTCCAAAGGGGGGTCTGGGGGTCCTCAACCAGAAAATTTCTGGAAATTTGACCCTTTAAAAAGGATTTTAACTAGTTTTAGAGAGTCGCCTTTCCCTTTTTTACATCCCTGAGTTCCCACTTCCCCTTTTTCTCATTGTTAGTTCTTATTCCTTTTGGGAAGGGGGACTTAAGTCACCTAGCCACCCTGGATCCGTTAGTGGGAGTAGAACTCCTAACTCACCTTGGATACTTCCTCTTTATGATTTCACTCATTTTTACACTAACCCGAAGAGGACCACTCCTTGTAAGTCCAAAAATTTTCAAGGAAGAACTGTTATAGTAATAGATTTCTAAATTTCAAGGGGGGTTGGGGGTTCTCCCCAAGAAAAATTTTGAATTTGAACCTTAAAAGTAGGGGTTTTAAGCATTTTAAGGCGAATTTTTAAGGAAAAACAGTAAAGTAAAAAATGGATGTCAAAATTTCGGGGTGGGGTTTGAACCCCCAAACCCCCCCCCCTTGGATACGGCCCTGCTGGACACTGAAGCACTAATTATGAGTACAACATTTTACAAAACATTACCTGGCATTTCGATTTACAGGCACTCCTCTTAGGCTGATTGCACCTCTTGGGATATTTGTAGAATTTGCTTTTCTCACTCCTTCTCCGGATTCAGACATCTTGCTATAAAAATAATCATTTATGTACAATTGTTTCAAACATATAAACTGGAAACATACAAGGTGTGGCTATATTAAATAAAAAGACTGATGCTTCTATAGAAAAACTTTGCATGTGACAAATTTGAACATGACACAGTTTTTAGCATGTCTGTTTTAAATGCAGCAACTCCCGTGTTTGTAAACAAATTAGTCTGTCCTTAGTGTGTATGTTAATATAAAAGCGTATTGCTCCATTTTGCCGGAAAAACGGTAGGTAAAAAATAATGTCATATGTTAATGATAAGAAATTTATTGGCTAACTGAAGAAACACAAGTTATTTGAACTTACCAACAGGTTAATCACCACGTGAATCGAGATCACGTGTTTCTGCTGAGAGCAAAATTATCCTCGCTTTGCAACCACCGGTCAGCTAGGGTCACCACCCGCTCAACGAACTCCGTTCCGTTCCAAGTTCCAAATGAAGAACCGGTTCGAAGGTCGAATGCCATCTTATCTTCTGAAAGGGGTTCTCGTCAGACGAGTCCCCAAACCAAGAGGGGGTTGCGGCTTATCAGAGGTAAGCGCCATCGTTGGCGTAGATCGTAAGGCCAGGGTCAGCCTGGAATCATGGACGGGCTTATCTGGTCGAGCGCATCTTATCGGCGGTAGTTATCTACCCCACTCAATTAGTGGACAAAGGGGCCCCCCTTGCAGGGGTCCCCCTTTTGGGGGACCCCTTTGTCCACTAATTGAGTGGGGTAGATAAACTACAGCCGATAAGATGCGCTCGACCAGATAAGCCCGTTCTGCGCTTGCCCTGACGTTAGCCTAAGGGTGACGTCCTATGTTACCCGACGATCGGGTAACATAGGGTTTTTTTAAATCGGATTATGGATATGGAGGTACAGCTCCCGCGAAAAAAACGTTACAGTGGGGTTTGCGGGTGAACCACTTGGGTTAGGAAAACAATTGAGGTGTCTTCTTTCATTGTTTAAAGTCTTCTTTAATCATTAAAATTTTCGAGTTCTTAGGGAGTCGTCTTCATATTAAACGAAACACTAACTTTTTTTTTCAATGGGGACCCCCAATTATTATGAGATTTTCTGAAAGGTCATCCCTCAAAACCCTTAAATACCCAGTTTCATCCAGATTGATTCACAATTAAAATTTTTTTTAAAAATTAAAAAATTTTGAATTTTAAAATCGTGAAATATTTTTATGGTATTCGATTCAAGTAGTAATTATATGAATAAAGCAAAAATTTCAATTGATTTCACTGAATAGTTTTTGATTAAAACGAACGAGAAAGAACATTCGCGGTATGCATTCGGCAACGGTATACGGCCCCTTAACATTAAAGTTCGTTTTTATCAAAAACTATTTTGTGAAATCGATTGAATTTTGGCTTTATTCATAAAATTACTACCTAAATCGATTACCATAAAATATTTCATGATTTTAAAAATTAAATATTTTTTTATTTTTTAAAAAAATTTTTAATTGTGAATCAATTTGAATGAAACTGGGTATTTAAGGGTTTTGAGGGATGGCCTTTCAGAAAATCTCATAATAATTGGGGGTCCTAATTGAAAAAAAAGTGTTTCGTTTAACAATAAGACGACCCCCTAAGGACTCCTTTCTGTTAACTAGCAGCTGAAGAAAGAAAATTATAGCTTTTCGCTGACTTTGATTGGAGGAATCCTCTTTTTCTGGTCAGGTATAAGCAGTGAATAAAACCATTCATTCCCTAAGAAAAGTCAAATCATTTAAATTTCCCAAAATTCCCATGTTTGTAAATGTTGGCCGAAATAAGGATCACAGCTAATGGTTAAAGAATACTCTAAACCAGCGGTTCTCAAACTGTGCTCCGCGGAGCCCTTAGGGCTCCGCCAAGCTTTTCCAGGGGCTCCGCGAAGAAATATGAAATAAATACATTTTTTGATAATTTCTAATTTGCTTTTCTCTGAAATCTATATATATAAAAATCAATGTCTGTCTGTCTGTCTGTCTGTCTGTCTGTCTGTCTGTCTGTCTGTCTGTCTGTCTGTATGTTTGTATGTATGTATGTATGTCCTTTATAGTTTTAAACTTTTCGAACCTACATTAACTATTAAACTATACCACGTTGATCTACTCCCTCCAAGGAAGGTTTCTGAAGAATAATAATTTAAAATCGATGCATACTAATAACTTTTTTGGTCCATTTTATGCTCAAAAACCAATTTTTCATGCCTGACTTCAGGGCAAAACCACATTGTTGTAAAAAAGATGTAATTTTAATTGTTGCAGGCATATTCTCGATTGTTGCAGATTGAAATCGATTGTTGAAGTTTAAAATCCATTGTTGTAACATAAACATTAAAATAGATCCTTTATTTAACTATTTCCCCATTTGGACTGGCGAAGCCCATCTGTAACACACCAGAATAGTTTTTTAAATGGACTGGCGAAGCCCCTCTGTAACACACGAGAATAATTTTCTTTAAAAATGAACTGGCAAAGCCCATCTGTAACTCACCAGATGATATTTATAAACAAACTGAAACCCGGGCGAAGCCCGGGTCTAGCGCGTCAGCGCTACTGCGCCCGGGCAAAGCCGGGTCTAGCGCTTTAGCGCTAGTGTTATATAAATAACTTTCTGTAAGGTGTTGGTAAGGTCTGCTGGTTTTTGCCTTTTTCAGGTCTTTTTTGGTTTACCAAAACAAGTTAAAACCCTGTTTTTAGGGTCAAAGGTTTTCTGGGGGAGGTTAGGTTTTTCTGGGGGAGGAACCCCCAGGATGGGACGGTTTGGCACTGGCCGTTTGGGCACCGGCCCGTTTCGGCACCAAATTTTTGTTCTTCTAATTTTTAGAAGAATTATGAGAGTTCTATTTACTTTCATTTTATTTCTGCCGCTGAAACGGCCGCGCCGAATAGTTGCAGATCAAGGAACCCCATTCCCCCACCTCTCAAATTGATTACTCAGCACCTTTTTTTTATAAAGTTATCATAATCCTACTTAAAAATGTATGTCCAAAATTCGGAGTAGATGTACCAAAACCAAGGGAAAACCTGTTTTTAGTAGAGTCAAATTTCCAACCCCCCCCCCTTTATAGCATTTGGAACTTAATTACACAAAACGTTTCTTATATTAAGTTCTTTAAAATGCAAATTCTGACAAAAAAATGTATAAAAAGCTAACATTGATCCTTGTGGTGTTGAAACAAGCACACCACATAACTTTTCTTTTATTGTAACAAATAGTGTAAAATAAAACCGAGAAAAGGTAATTAATTAGGGAAATCTCTAAGTAGTAATTGAAACCGTTGAGCCAACGCCCTATCCCTAAGGCAAAATGTGGACCACCCCTCGAGATTCAAACCCCAGACAGTTTTTTTTATAGTTGAGGGAGTGCGAAACCAACCACCCCCGCGCGGAGCAAAAGCATAGGTTTCTTCTACATTCCGATGTTCGGGGCGAGCAGCGCGTCTTGTTCATCGTCCCCCGAGTATAATAAGTAAACGACGTACCCCCGCCGTTGTATCTGACGGTGTTGTCTTTCTGTTTAATTGCTCTCATAGCCATAATAGTAATAAACAACAATTAAGCAAAATTACCATAGAATTCTATATCATAGTTTACATTCGGCCAAAAATTTAGAAGACTGGGAACCTAAATTAATGGACCAAAATTACAGAAATTAAAAATATGAATATTCTAATTAATGTAAATTAACAATAACTATAGTAGTATTTAGACTCTTTGGAATCCTCTCGTAAAGAGGATTCGGTTGGTATTTTCAGCTAAGCTCCTAACAGTGTTAATTAATGAAATATAATTGAAACTAACTTTTTGCCCTCATTTTGGAATTCAAATCCCCCGCCAAGTTGGCGTACTGTTGGCAGCTCTCAAAAGGGAGCATCGCAACTTATTTTCAAAAATCTCTGCATCTTGATTGGTTGATCCCAATCATATAGTACACTGTTGGCGGATTTTTCGTCAGATCTTGGCTGTGGGACCCTGAGGCAAAGTCTCCGTGCATCATTTTTTCGATTTTTCTTGATCTTCAGCCGGGTCCCATAGGCACTTTCTCCGGTAGAGGCTAACCCCCTCTTTCGTTGATCTTTTCATTCGTCATGTTTTTATTTGACGCTCACAGCATGTGCTCTTTTCGTTTTTAAAGCACATTGATATTTTTTTGATTCTCCTAAGGACGGAGCGACGGATCAATCACCATTTTTACGAATAATAAAAGGAAGAGTGATTTTACTTTTAACCCCATTGTGATTATTTCGACTTACCCACATCTTCAAGGATTTTTCAGCAAATTATGCATAGTGCCTTGTGAACATTCTTAGTGACGAACGTTTTTTTTCTGGACCAAGAACTTTTCAGTGCCATGATACTCCTATGATGATGACTCCCTCTCAACCCTTGGACTTCGACTCAACTACTACCTTTCCCAACAAAACTGACATTCTAGTGACTTCAGTCAGATCGTAAAAGGTGAGAGTTCTCATCACTAGATATCTCAGGAATAACCAAAGGAATTCATCTTGCCACCAAAAATGGTATGTTAAAAATATATTAATACAACAATTATATAATTTGAAGACTGTGATTATGATATGACTTGCGTTATTATTAGGGTTTTTCAAAGAACCTAACTTTAAAAAGGGTTATAAACGCAATGTTGATTCAGTTTTACTACCACTATACTTAGTATACTATATTTTTATTAATGGCCCATTTCTTCATTACACATGGTGCCGATTACCAGTCCCTTTTATATAATGCATTTCATACTTGTTTCAATAGTTCCACTTTGATTTTGAATTTTATTATTTTGATTAGTGTATAGGAAAGACATTTTTCAAATTACCTGAAATTTAAGAGTGCAATATTATATTTTGAAAAATATTATTTATGTTTCTTTGAATTTGACTTGGAAATGTCTTTTCTCATTTGAAAATCTACTTTGTTTGTGTAAACATACTTATTAGATATATTACACAATTTTTTAAATTTGTTTAATTATGGCACACAGAAAACAAAATAGATCATTTAACATTAATATTAACCCATATGATGGTGAACCTAGTACTTTTGCATTTTTCAAAGAGCAGATTGAGGATGTTATAAATATAAATAATTATTCAAATGAACAAAGCCTAACATTCTTAAAATCTAAACTAACGGGTGCAGCTCTGCAATATTATGTAGAATCCCCTAAGCTCAAACAAGTAAACTTTAAAACTCTTCTTCAAGAAATTGGAGATTTCTTTTCAAAGAATTCTAATAATATTAGTTTACAATCCTTAGAATCTCTCTCCCTTTTGCCTTCAGAGACGATTAAAAATTTAGCACATCGTCTCAATGTACTTGTTTCTAAAGTATACCCAGATATAACGGATGCAACTGCATTAAATCAGATAAAATTTATAAAATTTTTATCGGCCTTACCTTTTGACTTAAAAACAAAAATTATGGAAAACAATATTAAAAACTATGACCTGGCCGTAAATAAAGCTCAACAGTTGCAAGATATCACAATTGAAAGTGCCATAATAAACAGGGTAAATATCGATGAATCTGAACACAAATTATTGGATGAGGTAAATCATCTTAAAGAGAGTATTCAAAAACTAACTGAACATACTAAAAATAATTATAATGATAATAAAAGAAATAATGAAAACAAAAGAAAGGTAAATTGTCATTACTGTGGTAAGCCTGGCCACGTAATGATGAATTGCTTTAAATATAAAAGAAATTCCCTAAATAATGGTAGAGGTGGAGCGAGACCTTTCTCTCGAGTTACCCCTCGATCAAAATCATTTAAGACTCATTGGGAAAACCCAAACTATTAAGGAGAGGTGCAGGTGATGCACGTACCTCTCAGCGACTTTTTGCATCATCACCCGACGGAGAGCAGAGCAGGGAAATGACGCTTCCCCTTTTTCCCCCCTCAGAAGAGTTATTGACGTTGAGTGCGACTCATTCCCCTTCTTGTTTACAAACATTACAACCCTCATCCCAAACGAGGACAAATATATGTGTGAAAAACTCTTCTTCTCAAACCTTCGCTACTGATTTTGACCACTGTGCTTACTTGCCTAAATGCGACACATCTTCTCAAACTGACGCCCCAAATTATCCATCAAAAGAACACATTTTTTCAGTATCCTCGGCGGTTACCACTTTACCCCGAATAGAACTTAATTTTAAAGACCAAACTGGAGTATTCTTATTAGATACTGGCTCATCAATTTCATTAATATCTTCCAATTATTTTGACAAAATAAAAGATAAAATAACCTTAAAATATCTTTCAAGAAAAGTCCAAATTTCAACTGTAAATTCTATCGTCAATTTCAGAGGATGTGTTGAAATTTCTTTCAAAATAGAAGGCATGCATTTTAAGCACAATTTCTTTATCATTAATATGGATAATGAGTCTACTTTTAATGGCATCTTGGGTTGTGATTTCATGAGCAAACATTCCATTTCTCTAAATTTGGCTCAAAGTGTTATAAACATAAGAAATTTAGCAATTCCATTTCTTTCTCATGAAACTATGACTGACATTCCTTCAGTGACTAATGCTATATCAACCTCAACCAATCCTGTAACCCTAACTCGTAAAGTGAATTTAAAACCTGGAGAAAATGTATATGCTCAAGTAACGTATAAAAACAAACTAAAATTTGATAAATTTGTATTTGAACCTTCTATTCAAGAAGTTGATCTGGAAATTTATGATTCAATTCATTCTGTTGAGGATACCCCTAACAATCCAAACAATAACTTTCACATATTTATTCAAAATAACTCAAATAAAACTATACATCTAAATAAACCCCAAATATTAGGAAATGTCTATGAAATAGAACATATAATGGATGTAGAAGAAAATGAAGATAATTTAGAGGAATGCCATGTAATAAATCATATACAGGCTTCCCAAGAGATTAAAAACCTAAGACAAAAAGAATTTAATACAAAAGACTTTAAATTAAATCACTTAACTGAGGATGACCAAAATAGCTTACTTTCCCTTTTATCAAACCATAAAATGAGCTTTTCAAAATCTTTAAAATCAATGGGACACAGTGACACAATAGTTCCTAGATTGCAGTTCACCAGTAATTTCCCTATCAAAACCCTCCCTTTCCCCAACCTTCAGCACTAATAAACACAGCAAAATCCCAAATCAATGAAATGGTAGAAGCTGGATTAATAGAAAGAAACATTTCAGAATGGGCTTCCCCAATGCTACTTGTCAAAAAGAAATTAGACTCATCAGGTAACCAAAAATATAGACTAGCCCTTGATTTAAGACTCATAAATTCTATATTACACAACTCTACCTATCCCCTTCCTAAAATCCAAACCATAATTTCTAATATTGCACAATATAAATATTTCACTACTTTGGACATGCAACAAGCTTACATGCAGATTGATCTACCAAAACAATACAGAGATCGTTTGGCATTCACTACCCCTTTTGGCACATACAAATTAAACAGGTTACCTTTTGGTTTAAAGACTGCAGCCTCAATTTTTCAAGCCCTTATGGATTCCATTTTGGAAAGCATTCCTGGAGTTTATGCTTATCAAGACGATATTGTCATAGCATCAAACTCATTTGAGGAATCATGTCAAAAATTAGAGAAATTACTAACAATCTTAGAAAACAATAACCTAACTCTTTGTGCTGCAAAATGCACTTTTCACCACACTAATATAAACTACCTTGGATTTAACATCAACAACCATAACATTACTCCAATAGAATCCAACATAATCAAAATAAATGCTTTCCCCACACCTAAAACCAAAAGACAAGTTAAAAGGTTTGTAGGTCTTTGCGGATTCTATCGGCACCTCATTCCTAACTATGCCAAATTAATTCACCCCCTTGTTCAACAAACCTGCCCATCACAATCTTTTAGTTGGACACCTGAATGTGAAGAGGCCTTCAATACATTACAAAAAGTATTTTTCAATAAACCTTTTGTAAAACAACCCAATTGGGATGATACATTTTATCTCAACACTGATGCATCAAAACAAGCTATCTCTGGAGTCTTAATGCAAAAATTTAATGGTCAGCTATGCCCTATTTCTTATTTTTCCAAATCTTTATCAAATTCAGAATCAAAATATCCTGCAATAAAACTAGAGTTAATGGCCATAGTAAAAGCTGTTGAATCTTTTAAATTTTACCTCTATGCCCGAAATTTTGTAATACTTTCAGACAGCAAACCCTTGAAACACTACAAAAAGGTAACTTCCCCTGCAGATATCACTACAAGATGGCTTTTATTATTGAGTGAATACTCTTTTACTTTCCAGCATATACCTGGAAAAGATAATGTTTTGCCTGATTACTTCTCTAGACTTACTGAAACCCCCATTCAGGAAGATCTTAATTCAAACTCAAACTTAATTAATTCTGATCAACCCCTACCAATTGTTCAAATTAATCATTATGAAACCCAAAAAGACGTAATGTCTCACATGTGCTGTGTTTTAGATGTAACACAATCCCCCAGAGTTGACCCTCCCAATGAAATATCTAATCAAACATTTTTGAGAGAACAATTAATTGATAAAAATGTTTCATTCATATACAACAGACTACTAAATAGGAAATCAATTAAAAATCAAAATAGTTACTTTATAAATGCTGAAACAAAATTACTAATGCATATCAAAAAGTCTATTGACAGTAATGAACAACCAATTTCTACCATTGTTGTACCATCCTCATTAAAACAAAAAGTTTTAAATATTGCCCATATTTCCCATTTTGGTATACATAAAACATATGAATTTCTGTCACAGAGATATTTTTGGGAAGGTATGTATGTCGACACCCACAACTTTGTGTCATCTTGTCATATTTGCATTCAAAGTAAACATCATCGCATTCCCCAAGCACCATTTCAACCTACCTCAAATCCAGAGTACCCAGGAGAATTAATTTCAATGGATATTGTTGGCCCCTTTTCTAATAGCTTACATGTATTAACAATAATAGACCATTTTTCCAGACATATGGAATTATACCCTTTATCCAATATCAACTCCAATGCCATGGCAAATGCACTTTTTGATTATATATCCACCCATGGAAGACCTTCAACTATTTTAACAGATTTAGGTACGCAATTCACTTCACAAATTTTTGAAACCTTAAATTCAGCACTAGGAATCAAACTAAAACACACTACTTCTGGCCACCCACAAGCTAATGGTATAAGTGAACGAATCAATACCTCTATCAAAAATACAATTTCAGCATTACAAAAACAAGGTCAATCATTTAAATATGCTCTCAAAATACATCAAAATTTATACAATGGGACAGTCCATCCATCTACTGGCTATGCACCTAACTTAATTCACTTTGGACGCCATATATCTCTAATTACAGACACTTTTGACCAAAATGTCATTATGCAAGATTTAACCAAAGCTTATAATTTGAAACACATTCTTGATGCTCTTCAAGAAGTGTACAAAAAGGTTTTTGAAAATAATAAAATGAGCAAAGAAAGTAATTACAATCGGCAGTTAGCAAAAGCTAAACTGCGTACCTTTGATGTCAATGACACAGTTTACTTAAAGTCAAAAGATAAATTCAAACCTTCCTATCAGGGACCTTTTGTAGTTACTGCAATTCATTCCCCTGTTTTAGTATCTATTTCAAAAATGTCTGAGACAAGTGATAACTCCTTTAAAATACATGTTGATAGATTGATAACTGCTCCCCCTAGAAAATCTTTTCTACAAGAAATGAGTGTCCCTACACCTCCTAATAATTTCCAACCTACTCGTTACTTCCTTCGTAGTAGGAGAGAAAAATAAAATTCTTTGATATAAAATTGCAATTCAAAATTATCAATTCTGAACGTCAAACTTTGAAAATCTTAAAATGAGTATATAGTACACAACTCTTTGTTATAGTTGATAGAACCACTTTCAGAGGTTTGAAATTTTTTGTTTGTTCATTTATAATTTTTTAATACCTACAAAATACTCATTTCTCTAATCCTTGATATTTTTGAGTTATTTGATTGCTAGACCACTAGTGAGAATTTATTTTTGCTCATCTTATTTGTTAAATATAAATAAAGATAGAGCTTAGCTAATTGATTTTTTCTTCTGACTTGAAAGCTTCAAGTATAGATTGAAACAAATATCCAATACAAAAAAAAAATTGATGATGAAATTAAGATTCTTTTTAGTCATTTTTACTTTAGTCACTGATGGGAAAAGTGTGAAAACACGTGATATTACTGTTATGCTATGTATTTTTGTGCAATACTTTTGTGCAATATTTTTGAGGTTATTATAGTTACAACTACATGATGTGCAATGAGCGTATTTGTGATTTTAATGCTCGTGAGTAGAGCATACCTTTCGAATATATGACTAATATCTATACTGGATATAGCTTAGTTTTAAAATGCCCACTTTGAATATATGAAGTAGATTTTGCGATTTTGGGCAAGATGGAATGGTTTATTTGTTTAATGTTTTTGAAAATGGACTTTACGGGCTAAAAGTGCATTTTCATATTTTGTATAAACCACTTTATTTAGAGGAATATCCCTTATTCAAAAACGTTATTTTTATATGAGGAAATATAACGCTAAATGGGAAGTGTAATATAAATCAATGTTATACTAGATGAGTGGATATTATTGTTTTGGTGGATATGTGAGTTTTACCCACTTTTTAAATAAGATTTATGAGTTTGCTATTGGGATAGATTATACCCAATCTTGAAAAATGCTAGTATTGATTTAGCCACTTTTGATGATTGAAATGATAAGATCGAATTTCTACGTCAGTGTCAGTAGCTAAAATTAAATGTGGATGCTATTTCCCACTAAGGATAATGTTAAATGCGATTGAAAATTTCCATCTATTTTTTAGAAAGTTTTTCTGTGGACGATAATTTCCACTTTAAAAACTAATGCATGTTGTGGATGTGAGTTCCCACTTATTATGGAAATTAGGTAGATGTTAATTTCCTACTCTAAAAATTAATTTCGTGGATGATAATTCCCACTATGAGGATAATTTCGTGGATGATAATTCCCACTTTGAGGATAATTTTCGTGGATGATAATTCCCACTCTAGGCAAAATTTAGTGGATTTCATATACCCCACTTTAGAATTGGCCAATGTATATTTATCATTTATTTCATCAAAGGTGCACCTGTTCAATTTTATCATGATATCATTCATTATTCACATTAGCATGTCATTTACGTATCATTTATGCATTTCATTTTTGGCATACTTTAGTGCCTTTTGGCGTCCTTGTTTGTCGGTTCTCACATGGAATCATCAACTATCTAACAGTTAAAATTTACCTAACTTAAGTCCTGCTTGTTTGTCTTGGAGAATCCGGATCTCTCGTGTTACTATTGTAGGGAGTAATTAACCCGTTCAATGTATCACATTTAGACATTCTTTAATGTTAGAATTTTTACAACTAACAAAAATATAAAAACTAACTACTCCATGAGGATTGACAAATAACCCAAGACGCATTATTTTCATTTTGCATTGAAGAAAATAATCATAATTCATCTTCATATCATATATGCATCATGTAAACATTCACCAAAGATATATGTAAAAAAAAAAATGCGAATGAGCATTTTTCTGTAACCCATGTAAACGATCCTAGTTCCGTCCTCTTGGAAATCTTACCAAATTTTTCACTTCGAAAAAAAAATTTTTTTGTGTCCCCTGTCGTCGGGGAGAGTATGTGGTGTTGAAACAAGCACACCACATAACTTTTCTTTTATTGCAACAAATAGTGTAAAATAAAACCGAGAAAAGGTAATTAATTAGGGAAATCTCTAAGTAGTAATTGAAACCGTTGAGCCAACGCCCTATCCCTAAGGCAAAATGTGGACCACCCCTCGAGATTCAAACCCCAGACAGTTTTTTTTATAGTTGAGGGAGTGCGAAACCAACCACCCCCGCGCGGAGCAAAAGCATAGGTTTCTTCTACATTCCGATGTTCGGGGCGAGCAGCGCGTCTTGTTCATCGTCCCCCGAGTATAATAAGTAAACGACGTACCCCCGCCGTTGTATCTGACGGTGTTGTCTTTCTGTTTAATTGCTCTCATAGCCATAATAGTAATAAACAACAATTAAGCAAAATTACCATAGAATTCTATATCATAGTTTACATTCGGCCAAAAATTTAGAAGACTGGGAACCTAAATTAATGGACCAAAATTACAGAAATTAAAAATATGAATATTCTAATTAATGTAAATTAACAATAACTATAGTAGTATTTAGACTCTTTGGAATCCTCTCGTAAAGAGGATTCGGTTGGTATTTTCAGCTAAGCTCCTAACAGTGTTAATTAATGAAATATAATTGAAACTAACTTTTTGCCCTCATTTTGGAATTCCCTTTTGGCCCTCATTTTGGATGTTGGCAGCTCTCAAAAGGGAGCATCGCAACTTATTTTCAAAAATCTCTGCATCTTGATTGGTTGATCCCAATCATATAGTACACTGTTGGCGGATTTTTCGTCAGATCTTGGCTGTGGGACCCTGAGGCAAAGTCTCCGTGCATCATTTTTTCGATTTTTCTTGATCTTCAGCCGGGTCCCATAGGCACTTTCTCCGGTAGAGGCTAACCCCCTCTTTCGTTGATCTTTTCATTCGTCATGTTTTTATTTGACGCTCACAGCATGTGCTCTTTTCGTTTTTAAAGCACATTGATATTTTTTTGATTCTCCTAAGGACGGAGCGACGGATCAATCACCATTTTTACGAATAATAAAAGGAAGAGTGATTTTACTTTTAACCCCATTGTGATTATTTCGACTTACCCACATCTTCAAGGATTTTTCAGCAAATTATGCATAGTGCCTTGTGAACATTCTTAGTGACGAACGTTTTTTTTCTGGACCAAGAACTTTTCAGTGCCATGATACTCCTATGATGATGACTCCCTCTCAACCCTTGGACTTCGACTCAACTACTACCTTTCCCAACAAAACTGACATTCTAGTGACTTCAGTCAGATCGTAAAAGGTGAGAGTTCTCATCACTAGATATCTCAGGAATAACCAAAGGAATTCATCTTGCCACCAAAAATGGTATGTTAAAAATATATTAATACAACAATTATATAATTTGAAGACTGTGATTATGATATGACTTGCGTTATTATTAGGGTTTTTCAAAGAACCTAACTTTAAAAAGGGTTATAAACGCAATGTTGATTCAGTTTTACTACCACTATACTTAGTATACTATATTTTTATTAATGGCCCATTTCTTCATTACAATCCTATGGCATGAGGGGGGTGAAAGGAATGATTTTGGGCCCATGTGTAAATAAATTTCGATATGTACCTCTGACGTATGGTCTAACAGCCCCCCAAAACAGCTCTCGATTTCAAAAGAAGTAACTTTTAGGAAAACAAAATTTATAGATGTATAGATTTCTGTATGGGGGAATCCTTTGTTCATGCATCTCCAGCATAATGATTAAAAAGTGTTAGCTTTACTATTCAGAAATTTAAAATAAAAATTTACATTGTATCAAATGATAAAATATAATTGGTAAACAAAATATTCCATATATCCCGGGGTGTATATCAAAGGGGCGAGGGCGATTTTCCGGGCGATCCTTTCCCCCGGAAAATCGGACTACGTATAACAAAACTCGTTAAAACCATGTTATTTAGGGTCAAATTTCCGAAATTCTTTTGGGGGAGGACCCCCAAAACCCCCTATTGTACTAGAAACTTAATTATTGTCAATTTTTATAGTAAGTTCGTAAAAATTAGAATCCTACCTAAAAATGAATGTCCAAAATTTGGACAATGATGTACCTAAAACGAGTTAAAAAAACTGTTTTTAAGGACTACATTTCTCAAAATCTTCTGGGGAGGAAGGACCCCCAGACCCTTATATTGTACTTGGATCTTAATTTGTCACAACTTTTCTTACAAATAAATTATCTTAGATGCAAATGAAACCTAAAAATGTTTTAAAAGCTACGTAAAACTGTTAAATATGTTTAATATGAGGAATAATTTTGGACCCCTCCCGAAATAAATTTCTATAAAGCTTTTATTTCAAGAAGCAATGGGTTTTATGTAATTTGCCTTTATACCTTGAAAAATTTATTTCGGAAAAGGGCTCCGCGAAGAATTTGTCTCTTGAAAAGGGCTCCGCGATATAAAAAGTTTGAGAACCCCTGCTCTCTAAACAATGAAAAATGACACCTCTTTTGCTTTCTTAACCCAAGTGTTTCGCCCGCAAACCCCACTGTAACGTTTTTTTTTGCGGGAGCTGTACAAGAAATGTCCTGAAAAATTTTCTGTATAATTTTTGTACACACACATCTTTTATTTAGCTCCAAAATTATGTAATAATTTATTTTCATGTCTACTCAGTATTAACAAAAATATTCAGTTTTCAAAAGAAATTTATTGAACTTATTAATTTACACCGACGACCTGGATCCATGTTTTTTACTCCAAAGAAGCATATTTAATTTGTTATTGGCTCGTGCTGAGTATCTTCAGAGGGCCAAGCATGGGCGTAGCCAGGGTTCGACTTAGGGGGGGGGCAAGCAGGGTCGACTTTGTGGAGAACAATTTTAAAGCCCCGTGAGAGAGGGCCGTGAAGTTTCAACAGGGGGTCTGGGGGTCCTCCCCAAGAAGACTTTTGGAAATTTGCCCCAAAGAACAGTTGTAAACTGTTTTTTGGTACACATAAACCCAAATTTAGACACACAATGTTTAGGTAGAATTTTGATTTTAAGGAACTTATTAACTTATTATAAAAAAGTGTGAATAATAAAGGTTGAAATACTAAAGGGGGGTTTGGGGGTCCTCCCCAAAAAAGTTTTGAAAATTTGACCCTAAAACACTGGGTTTTAACTAACTAAAAGTAAAGTTAAAGTTAATTACTCGGGACTTAGGGGGGGCAGCTGCCCCTCTCTGCTCCCCCTTGGCTACGCCCATGGGGCCAAGAGTGAAAGGGTCCATAATATACAGGATGTTTCAAAAGTCCATTTCGCGGCTTTATACGCCGCCGTGACGTCACAACTTGGCGGCTTGGGCATAAACAAACCCATTCCCTATGGAGATTTACATGGGAGTTTTAAAAGTAAATTTTTAAAAATATTATTCGTCATCTGTTATGGTATAGACCCCCTTTTCAGCATAGTTAAAAAAGTATGGTAATCATTAAGAAATAACCCAAGTTATGATTTCTTGCTCCACATTTTAGGGTCTATTGGTTTAGCATGCGAGTGTGATACGATGTAAGTAGAACTCATTTTTTTAGTATTAATCAGTATTTGTGAGCAATTAAAACTTTCTTCGCCACCACCTTAGTCCACATCACCCATTCCTTAAACCATCCAACTATTCAACTATAAGAAACCTCACTAAAAATTAAATATGTCGGTCAATATTCAACGGATTTTTAAAAAACTTTTTTTTAAAATAATTCTGAATAATAGGCCCACTAAAAACAACCACCTTTTTTCTTTCTATTTGTATTTTAGTACAGTTATAACGCAAAGAATGCAAACAATAGAAATTTTGTAGTTTCGCATCATTTAAATCTTTACTCCACATTTATTATCCAACTATCCCAGTAAGAAAGGTGAAAAATGATGGAAGGCAATTTTAGAAAGAAAGAATAACCTCACTTTACAACTGTAGGCAGCATATACCTGCATTTCATAACAATGCAGGTTCAGTCTGGGGAATTACCGTTAATGTTAATAAATAATAGATCCTTAAAATACAGTAGGTTCCTGATTATTGTGGACTAAGAAAACAAGGTAAAAGCAAAATTTGTAAAGTTTAAACTGCCCAGGTTTAAATATACAGGGTGTTTCAAAATTGCGTTGCACGGCTTTTATTCGGAACCAACGCCTCCTAGGGTCACGGAAGTAAGGTCTACTCCTAAAGGTGGACACAAATTGGAGCCGAGCGGCGTAGCGAACAGCCACGAACACACTCTGCGCAAGCGCCGCTCTTAGATCCTCCGAGTTGCGCGTGCGCAGAGCGTGTTCGTGGCTGTTCGCCTTCGCCGCTCGGCTCCAATTTGTGTCCACCTTGTAAGTGAGCCTGGAGAATCCATTGAGAGGACTTACAACGCCTCTAGCGGCGAAATTAAAAAGTTAAAAAATTAATTTAAAAACTAAAAGAGATAGAGCAAAAATCTCAGTGAGAGTATTGTTGCCAACGTCATGAAGAACTCACTGAAAAAAATTTCATCAAAATATCTTGAATATTCGTGGAGATATTAGCCTGTGAAAATAGCACTTTTTCAGGGGTCAAAAAATAAAAAGTTCGCATATTTGCAAATTTTTCAGTGTTATTGTGTAGTTTTATGTTTTTTTAGTTTAAAGAACAAAATTTAATAAAAAAATATAAAAAATTTGCAAATATGTGAACTTTTTCTTTTTTGACCTCTGAAAAAGTGCTATTTTCACATGCTAATTTCTCGGCGAATATTCAAGATATTTTCATAAATTTTTTTTCAGTGAGTTCTTCATGACGTTGGCAACAATACTCTCTTTGAGGTTTTTGCTCTATCTCCTTTAGTTTTAAAATTAATTTTTTTAACTTTAATTTCGCCGCTAAGGGCGCTGTAAGTAATTTCAGTGCATTCTTCAGGCTCACTTACCTAGGGGTAGACCTTACTTTCATGACCCTAGGAGGCGTTGGTTCCGAATAAAAGCCGTGCAACGCAATTTTGAAACACCCTGTATATTTTAACCAAAAAAATTAATCTTTAAAAGGTATACATAGTATAAATACATCCCATGCAATTAATATTGGTTTGTTGATTAAACCCAGTTGTTTTACTTAAAAAAGCCCTAAATTTTTATGTGTGCATTATTTTGCAGGATAATGGTATTTTAGAAATATTTGATGGATCTTTTAAAAAGTGGAAACTAATATGAAAATATTTTTAATAATTAATTTAAAATATTTTCAATATTTAAGTATGGATATTTATTGCTGCAAAGAAGCATTCAACAATTAAATAAAACAATACCTTCATATGCAAAAAATACATGAATATTTATTTATTAAATCAATTTAAAAATTCTTACATTTTAGTTTTTCCAGTGACATAATTTAATATAATTTAAATTTAATTTACTACTGAGGTTTTAAAATATAAATAACAAGGAAGAAATAAAATGACAATGAAGGAAAAACATTGTACAATTTTAAAATTATCGAATTCTCTCATTCTCAGAACATTTAGTTTCACCTATATTATTTCTACAGACCAAACATATTCAGGATAACACAATTATACTTAACATTATAAAATAAGTTAATATCCATTTTAACTTATGTATCAGCATTATTTTAGGTTCATTAGAATAAAATTGAAGAAGAGGCAATAGCAATATGAATTGCTAATATTTTATCTTCTTTTATTAGATAGTTAAATTTAAAGTTAGTGAATTTTAAAGTTTAAAACATTCAAAATTTACATTTGCTTTATTAGTATTAAAAAGTATCCAATCACATAGGAAAAGTTGAACATAATTAGAACCAACACATTTATTTCAAAAATATAAAACACATTTTTTTTTTTTAATTGAATTTAAAATCTCCCCATGCTCCACAGAGTATAACATGGGGCTTACAGAAGTAAGTTACAATCTCAAATAAAAATAATAATCAGAACAAAACAACAGAATCAAAAGACACTTTCAACAAAATTAACAAATAATGTAAAAGTTTCTCTATTAGATATCATAGCAAAAGGAGATGCTGGCCAATTAATGTGCAATTTTCTCAAGGCCAATCTCAAAACTTTTCTTTGGGATGAAAATCTAGGGCAATCATAAACAATATGATGGACATCTTCTTCACCAAAACCACAGTCACAAGACGAAGAATGAGCCAAACCAAAACGATGAAGATACCTCCTGAACCCTCCATGACCAGTTAGAAATTGAGTTATTTTAAAGTTAGCATAGAAATGAGCACAAGACATACGATGGCCAATAGTCGGGAAATATTTCCTTGTTAATTCACCCTTCTCTGAACCACCGTATTCATCTGACCAGGTTTCTATAATGCTCTCCTTCATAATCCTTTTGTAATATGACTTCGGTATATTAGCAGGTTCAAACTCAATACTTAAATCTGTTGCGGACTTAGCCAAAACATCTGCCCTTTCGTTTCCAATCACGCCCGTATGCCCTCGAACGAAAGAAAAATACACAAGAGTCCCATGATCTCTCAAAGATTTTAGTTGCCGTTGTATGTCTGTGATTATATCGTTAAAAGAATTTATGTTTTTTAGAGCGTCTAAGGATGAAAGGGAATCGGTACAAATAAGATATTTCAAAATAGGAAAATCTTGCTCCGAGATCCACCTAATCGCAAACTTTAAGCACAAGAGTTCCGCCAAAAAAACAGTGCATTCATCCCTGATTCTAAATTGATAATGCTCAATCTCAGAGCCGTTTGCAAAAACTGCAAATCCAAAACCAACCTTGCCACCCAATTTACTACCATCAGTGAATAATACCAAAGGGAAACCATCAGTAACAGTGAGATTAAATTTTATTATTGTGATAGCATCTCTCTCGGACGGATGAGGGAGCTCAGAAGGATATAAAACACATTAACTCAATAAAACACCCTTGCCAATATTGACTCCAAAGCACAAGTTTTCTACTAGTTTAATTTATACATGCTGAAAGTTTAATACAAAAGACCAAAGAGTTGATTGCAACCATTAAAATAAAAGGGTATTTTTAGAACTTTAATCATTATTTTATCCTATGAAGGCAACAAAATGTATGACTTTCTGAAAATCCAGTTAAAAATAAAAATAGTTGAATTGAAATGTATAGTTATGAACTAGTTAGAAACTTGACGAGTTTAATAATCACATTTACATAATTAGGTTTTCAACAAATTCAATATATAAACTAAGAAACAATTAAAATGAAGAGTCCTACATAGATAATGGACAAAATTAAATTTTATTAAAAAGTTAAGCACATAGACTTTTCAATTGTAATTGTTTTTTATTGTCTTATTAAGATTGCTATCATATATATATATATATATATATATATATATATATATATATATATATATATATATATATATATATATATATATATATATATATATATATATATATATATATATATATATATATATATATATATATATATATATATATATATATATATATATATATATATATATATATATATATATATATATATAAGTAAAAAATTCATCGATTACTAATCAAAATTGGCATAATTACCCTGAGAAGCAGACCCAGACAACAAAAATTAAAAAACAAAGAATTAGCCGGCACCCACTTCATCAGGAACCCCGGGTGCCAGCGAACCACGGTTTTCTGTGATGGCCGATAGGGCGATATACGCCAAGGAATAGATATCGGCCATCGGGGTCCGAACCGTGGGACAAAACAGGAGAAAGTAAAACGACTTACGATGGTTTCAATACGAATTTATATTCGAAGTAATGGAAAACAAGGCAAGATGTTGCCAAAAAATTCAAAAAAACCCGAAAAAAGATTGCTGCCAGATATACCACAAAAAAACCAGATGCTAATGCAGATGAATTGCGTCACTGTGTTGTTGTTCTTTAAGGGTGTATGTGCATAAAACAAAGTCTTCAGGGTAAGACCGCTAACAAACCCACTTTGTTGTGTAAGGCGGATTTAAAAAAACATGTGTTGTACACGGAAAAACTCCAAAAAAATTCCATAAATCTTAAGAAATCGTATTTAAAATATTATGATGTAGGCTGTCAATCAATTTATTAGGAAAGTCATTAGATTTTAAAATGTTGAAGAGTTCTTTTATCTGTCTTCTTAATAAATCACGATTTGAACAAATTTTCTTAAATCTTGCAATTTGGCTATTTATTGTGTTGTAATACACTTTTTTAGAGATGTTCGATTCCCAATATATTAGTTTAAGAACTTTAAAATTAAAAAGGTTTCTTTTATCAAAAACATCTATAGTTGCTTTATTGTTATCTACTGAAATATCTAGATCCAAAAAATCTGCTTTTAAGTTGTTTTGGTTAGTTCTATTTAAGATTAATTCTTCAGGGTATATATCATGTTGCTGATTGATGAAGTTTTCACAATTAATTACTATAATGTCGTCTATATATCGAAAAATGCCAACCTTGGGATTAAAATAGTTTTGCTCAAAGTAATGTAAAAACAGATTAGCCAAGATTGAAGAAAAAATAGAACCCTGTGGAATACCTTTAATCTGTACATAACAATTCTCTCCATTATAAATATAGTTGTTAAAAATACAACAATTTATTAATTTTAATTTTAAATTTTATAATTTTATTAATAATTTTATTTTTTAATTTTAAAACTAATATATTGGGAATCGAACATCTCTAAAAAAGTGTATTACAACACAATAAATAGCCAAATTGCAAGATTTAAGAAAATTTGTTCAAATCGTGATTTATTAAGAAGACAGATAAAAGAACTCTTCAACATTTTAAAATCAAATGACTTTCCTAATAAATTGATTGACAGCCTACATCATAATATTTTAAATACGATTTCTTAAGATTTATGGAATTTTTTTGGAGTTTTTCCGTGTACAACACATGTTTTTTTAAATCCGCCTTACACAACAAAGTGGGTTTGTTAGCGGTCTTACCCTGAAGATTTTGTTTTATGCACATACACCCTTAAAGAACAACAACACAGTGACGCAATTCATCTGCATTAGCATCTGTTTTTTTTGTGGTATACCTGGCAGCAATCTTTTTTCGGGTTTTTTTGAATTTTTTGGCAACATCTTGCCTTGTTTTTCATTACTTCGAATATAAATTCGTCTTGAAACCATCGTAAGTTTTACTTTCTCCTGTTTTGTCCCACGGTTCGGACCCCGATGGCCGATATCTATTCCTTGGCGTATATCGCCCTATCGGCCATCACAGAAAACCGTGGTTCGCTGGCACCCGGGGTTCCTGATGAAGTGGGTGCCGGCTAATTCTTTGTTTTTTAATTCTTTGTTTTTTAATTTTTGTTGTCTGGGTCTGCTTCTCAGGGTAATTATGCCAATTTTGATTAGTAATCGATGAATTTTTTACTTATTAAGGGAACTGATTTGCATGGCTGCATGGCGCCGGCATGTTGTGTTCATTTTCTAATTCTTTAAAAATAATTTAGAATGTAATATTATATATATATATATATATATATATATATATATATATATATACATACCCAGTAAATCAACAAAGTTTGTCCTAATATGAGCACCTTCTCTCAGTAAATAAACACTGAAAATACTCACCAGTTTTAGTATTTTGGGAAAGTTTATAAGTTTACTTGGTAAAAATAAATATAGTTGAGAAACCCAAACAGTTCTTATAAACTTTTCCAAAAAACTAAAACTGGTGACTAACTACAGTAAACATTTTTTTTCAAAATGAAGTTTTTGTACTGTCTTCTTTCATTTATTGATTAAATTATTAATTTGGATACTAAGAGCACTGTAAGCCATCTCAATATATTTCCGATGGTCACTACCCCCCAATAGGAAAACTTTATTCCCCTGATTCTACATTATCATTGACTTTCTGATTAACACACCCCGTTCATCTTCTGGAAGAACCCAATTTAAAACCTCGAGCATTATATCTAGTTAAGATTACATCATTATAAATCGAATAAGCTAAAAGCCATGAAGATTCACGATTTGGGCCTTTTCCCCAGTAAATGAACGGCCGTTCATTCACTGGAAAATCTCAGTTTACACTTCCAGTAAGTGAACACTCCCTTATCTATCGCAATTTCAAAAGTACAGCTTTCTGCACTATGACATATCAAAGAATGAGTCTTTAACAGTTGATAAAAAACAACAACGATCATAATAAACGCAATTATAAGTTAGAAAAATATGAATGAATCAAGTCAAATCTTAACTCACCGGTGTCTTATCGTAGACCTCAAGCTCGTGTATCAATAAATAAATTTACAATGTCTGAAATCGGAATATACGGTTAAATCAACGATTGCCTGTCCTCTAGGAGGTCTTCCTGCAACTACTGAAATTCAGTGATAGTCCATAGAGAGTTCAAATATCTTAATATTTGAGATAATACGACCATGTGTTCATTTACTGGGAGTGTTCATTCACTGGGCAACCCACCCTATTCTTTTCTCAAGACTAAAACAAATGCAAGAACCCCTCAAATGAAAAAAAATTAGAATACTAACTTGCTCACTAGAAATGGCACAACTCTCATCCGCTCCTGTTGTTTCGTCCTCTCCATCAAGAGACTACAAAGGGAAACAAAATCTCATATGAATCACAATTTGAAAAAGGGAACAAGTCAAAAAAATTGACTTTTTGTGCTCAAAACAATCTCAAAGCTTTGCTCTACACATGATTGGAAAGAGCGGGAAAATAACTACCCAATAGGACAGGGCATGAAATTTCAGCTCTAAAGGTATTAGCCACACTAAAATCTTTAATCGCATTTTGCATTCATAATTTTTTTTAATTTTAAAAAGTGTTTTTGAGAAACATTATGAAAAATAAAACTTTAAAAGAATGTAGTTTGGAGAATGTAGTTTGTAAATTAAAAGAATGTAGTTTCTGTATACCCCCTTTATCTGCTACGGGGGTATACATAATTCCTTGTTCATGTGGGGCAGTCTACATCGGCACCACCCGACGTTCTTTTAAAACCAGAATTGCAGAGCACAAGAGGCATTGTCGCCTATATCATCCAGAGAAGTCGGCCGTGGCTGAGCATTCTTTAACAAATGAGGACCATAGAGTACTGTTTAATAACACCGAAATCCTGGCAACCACCAACCATCAATCCACCCGATTAATAATAAGAGAAGCCATAGAAATTTTCAAACACAAGAATAATTTCAATAGAAAAGAGGAGGGTGTTTCCATTCCGAGCGTCTGGCACCCGGCACTCAAGAAATGCGGGATAAAGCCAGCACAACAATAGTATTAGTATCTGATCTCATTTTCATTCCACGTTAGCATTCACTCTGTAATTGTTTAGTATTTGTTTTTATTTTCAATTTTTATCAGTTGATTTTTGCCACTGAGGATGCTCTCCGAAGCAGAGAGCGACACGTTTGGAAATTCCATTCATCAAACACGGCCATCTATCCCGGAAAATTTAATAAACTACTCTTCAGGTCGTGGAAGTTTTCATCAATTTATAATAAAACTATAATTTGAAATTTTTTCATTTTTATTCATAAAGTTTATTCTATCACTATTTGAAATATTAATAAATTTGAGCTTCAAAATCACACTATATTAATTTCTCAAGACTAAAAAAAATGCAAGAAACCATCAAATAAAAATAATTAACATGGATTTTGGATATACTAACTTGCTCACTAGAAGTGGCACCTCTGTTAACTTTATCCACCTTATCAGACGACCTTAATGTATTTTCAAGAGGAATTGGGAGATGTTTTGGCAATTTCATCAGAAACATTGAAGGTTTTTATAAAAATATATTTTAGACAAGGTTCATTATTTTGCAAGTTGCTCTCAATAAAATTAAATTTAAATAAGAGATTACTTACTGCTTGTTAAAAGCTCGGTTAACTCATTCTTGGGAGTGTCTGGAGAAAGCACAAAGGGCTTGACTTCATCTCCCTTCTTCAAGACATTCGTCACAGGGAATCGGGTGGGAAGCGGTCCTGTCGCTTTATCCTTGCCATCATCATTAGGCTACAAAGGGGGAAAATAATTTGAATCGCCAATTTGAAAAAGGATCAAGTCCAATAAAGGACAAATTGACTTTTTTTGCTCAAAATAAACTCAAAGCTTAAAGCGGAATAGCGACTGCTTGATTACTTCGTTGGAGGGGTAAGTTTATTGCGTTACCTATGAAAGAAAGTTTAATTTAAAGATTGGTGATTTAATTTTAATTTCATCAGAATCATTTTCCCCTCGCAATTCTATCTATGTGTGTTACAATATTTATTTATTCTTGGTAAAAAAAGTTCTACAAGTATGGATAAATGTCCTACAAACCTACACTAAATGTATCCAATTATCAAACTAAAAAAACAACAAAGCTAAAATAATAATGGCTTTTGCACATACACATTTACTAAATTAAAAAAAACCCACACGAATAAAAGATCCAATGTCAAACATTTGTTGGAGAACTGTAATAAAAAATTTTATCCCAATAAAGAACAAGATCAAACAAAAAGTTTTTAAATACCAAAATATATATAAACTATACATGATTTGTTATCACGTATTATTTATACGCATATTAGAAATATATATTGATTACAATATACATATTTTCCAACATCTTACTTTAGCAGACGATAAATTTTCACATGGTTACAATTGAATCGTCAGTTTGAAGAAGGGAACAAGTCCAAAAAATGACAAATTGGCTTTTTGTGCTCCAAACAATCTCCAAGATTTGCCCAACACATGGGTGAAAAGAGGGGGAAAACAACTAACCCCTATAGGGAGATATCGCCCCTTGAAGTTGTGAAATCGATATCCATAAAATGAAAATTCCTTTTCTTTTTTCGATTTTCTCAAAACTTGATTTTTGGACTTATTCCCTTCTTTAAACTGACGATTCAATTATTCTAGCCCTTAACCCTATGAAACTGCGACTGTGTAAGAATTAAACGAATCGTTTAGCTTTTTAAATGTAAAAAGGTCGTACTCGAACTCCTGAGTTGCTTTAATAGTGTACTTGAGGGTTATCATTTTTACCTAAAATTCGCCTTATACGAGAGCTTTCTTCATACAACACGAATTCCTATATAACGTGGAACCAATTAATCGCGTTATAGAAGAACCAACTGTATTGTTTTTAGATGCTCAAAGTTTTTTTTAGTGCATCACTACATTTATACTCGTCTTCAACTTTAATTATGATATTGACCGAAGAATATAATTTTGATATCCCCGAAATTTTGACTTTTTAGCTTTGATATTAGAAATCGTCAGATCTCAATTCTTTTATTTTTTACATAATTTTGAATGTAAAAACACCTGATGTTGTATGGACACCAAAAGTGTTGTACTACCTATGGACAAGTTCTTGTGGGTGTCTAGCTAATCGGAGGTTTTGAATCGGGTTTCATTAAAGTGAATACATTTTAATGCGTTAATTAATTCTAAATGGTTATCTATTTGTCGGCGATTATTTTCAAGTGATTTTTAGAAGAAAAATCTAATATTTTGTGATCTAAACTACTTTTTTAAATGTTTGATTCTACTTTGAATTTAATGATATAATATATTATGTAAAATCTTAAGCACCCTATCGCATTTAAGTAGGATGATTACAAAAAACTCAAAATTTCCACCGAAGAAGATTTGCAAGAGTTATTACCACCAAATGCTTTCACAACTAAGTGTCGATCGAATTTTGTTTTGGATCAGTGAAGCGATCAGATCAATCAGCACGATTGATGAAACTATTACCTCAAACTTCGATCTCAAAATCCCATGTGATATATGTAATTTTGGTAAAAAATCAAGACTTTTATCAATTTCGTTTTAATTATCATTTACGATCTAAAATTACATTACTTTAAAAAATCTATTTCCAATTTTTAAAATGCTTGAAATAGTTTATTAAAAGGTAATGCATCAATAAAAATGCTCATTTTTAGCTTTTTTCAACTAAAACTTCCCTTTTTACAACAGGTTGTTGTACCTTTAGACACAAATTTTTTCAAGTTATGAAAAATAATTAAAATCCAATTTTCAAAAAAAAATCCCCTACTCACAAAGGTTAGGACTTAAATGGTTAAAATGTGATTTTACCTGGCTTAGAAAAATCGGTACTTACGTATTATACCGTCGACGGTTCAGCAGCCGTTAAATCCAGCGGTACAGCTACTGTTTGTCTGCCTCAAGTTGAGCTCTGGCTAGTTCACATCAGCGGTATGGTTTCGAATGATAAATCGTAAATTTCGAGATCAAGATCATGAATCACGATCATGAAAAATAATATATTTGTATTTTTATGACTTAAGTAAATGACTAATTGTGTTCTTAAATCATAAAAATAAAAATTTAAAAAAAATCCTTATGACCGCTCATATGAACTAGGGACGGCCAGAGCTCAACTTGAGGCAGACAAACAATATATAGAACAGTCAATGGGATTGGATAACGTTTTCGGATTCAGCGGCATGTTCGACGAAATAATACGTAAGAATAAGAACCCAGCATTATTGAGAGTTTTTAATCATGTTTCAGGTGTCAATTTTAAATGAACAGAGTATTAGGGTTTTGCAAAAGTCTATGGGAAAAATTTTTTTTTCGAATTTCCCAGATGCCCCCTTCTCAAGTTGTAACAAATACTAAAACATTATTACCTGCAAATTTTCAGGTCTCTAGGACGATTTTTGACCCCCGCGCCCTTCAAAAGTATGTTTCCCATGTTAAAGTATACGAAAAATATTGAAAATATCGTCATTTTTGGATCTTTTCAATTTTATGAGCCTGAATGCAGTCAATATCAAATTAAAACCTATACATCATCTTTGGGATATCATTGTCTCAAGATCCTATCGGAAAAAACATTTAATGGCACCTACTGGGGGAAGTTCCACAGGGGTTTAAAGCGCGCTTTCACGGAAAAAAGAAGATGCTCGCCGGCGCTTGCAACGGGAGCTGGATGAAGGCCTCACATAGGGGTTTTATTGAATATTTTTCCTATTTTACTTCAGCTGACATCATCTGATAGCCTTGTATCTCAGCTTTGGGAATGTGAGGCCTTCATCCAGCTCCCGCAGCAAGCGCCGGCCAGCATCCTCTTTTTTCGGTGAAAGCGCTCTTTAACCCCCGTGGAACTTCCCCCCAGTAGGTGCCATTGAATGTTTTTCTGATAGGATCTTGAGACAATGATATCCCAAAGATGATGTATAGGTTTTAATTCGATATTGACTGCATTCAGGCTCATAAAATTGAAAAGAGCCAAAAATGACGATATTTTTAATATTTTCCCTATACTTTAAGACAGAGATGGGCAAAATGTAATCAGATTAATGATTAACGATTACGATTACAAATGTAATCTGATTACATTTGTAATCTGATTACTTTTTCACAAATGTAATCTGATTACATTTGTAATCTGATTACTTTTGCACAAATGTAATCTGATTACATTTGTAATCTGATTACTTTTGCACAAATGTAATCTGATTACATTTGTAATCTGATTACTTTTGTACAAATGTAATCTGATTACAGATTACATTTTGTAATCGTTAATCTGATTACAGATTACAATTGTAATCTAATATAACATATCTTGATTACTTTTTCTGATTGATAATGGTAGGGTGCGAATAGGGTGTATTGTTGTTCCGCCACATACAGGAAGTGGTCCACAACTGACAGGAAATGGTCCAAAATTGACCGGAAGTGGTCCAAAACTGACTGGAAGTGGTCAACAACTCACCGGAAGTGCTCCGAAACTTCCCGGAAGTAGTCCACAACTTGCCGGAAACGGTCCGCAACTTAAAAATAGAGGTTCGTAACTTCCCGGAAGTGCTCCGAAACTTTCCGGAAATGGTTCCCAACTTACCGGAAACGGTCCGCAACTTAATAGAAGTTGTCCGCGACTCCCCGGAAGTGGTCCAAAACTGATCGGAAGTGGTCCAAAACTGATCGGAAGTGGTCCGAAACTTACCGGAAGTGGTCCACAACTGACCGGATATGGTCCACATTTTACCGGAAATGGTCCGCAACTTAAAAGAAGTGGTTCGTAACTTCCCGGAAGTTGTCCACGGCTCACCGGAAGTGGTCCACAACTTACCGGAAGTAGTCAACAACTGACCGGAAGTGGTTCCCAATTGACCAGAAGTAATAATAATAATAATTTTTATTAACAATTAAAGAAAAATAAACATAAATACAGAAAAACAATGTTATACGCCAAGGGGAAATAAAAAAATCCCGTCCAGGCGTAAAAGAAATTAAATACATAACTGAGTAACGAAAATAAAGAAAAAAAAAGGAAAAATACATTAAAACTATAAATAAACACAAGAAAACCACGACAAAATCACACACAATATTATTGGCAAAAGGCTGAATAATATTTAAAATGAAAAATTTGCTTCAAAGTGAGAAATACAGATCCAGGTCGTCGATGTTAATTATAAATTCAAAAAGATTTCTTTTGAAAACAGAATAACTATTTGTTTGAATTAAATTTGTTGGTAAACTATTGTACAATTTAGGTGCAAGATAAAAGAAGTGTTTACGAAATATGTCCTTTGAAAATGTTGGAATTTCAAAAATTTCAGATGATCTAGTATTATATTGCCTGGTTCTAAATTTACAAAGAGATTTATTACGAAAAATATAAAGTAGAATGCGATAAAAAGCATTATGCCGTAATGGTAATAACTTAAGAGACCTAAAATTATGGGGACTAGATTGGTGATTCAGAAGTTTGAAGCATTTATTATGTATAGAAATTAACGGTTGAAGATTGGATCTATATTCCCCACCCCAAATGATAGCTGCATAATTAAATAACGAATAAAACCAAGCAAAATATAATGATTTTAGAAAATTTAAAGCAACTTTATTTTTAAAGTGGAAAAGTTTATATAGAACAAAACGTAATTTTTTCCCTAGCTCATTTATATGCGTTTTCCATTTAAGATTTGAATCGATAAATAAACCTAAATATTTTATACTATTAACTGATTGAAGGATGTGACAGTGACAATTATTGGAGTTTCTATTGCAAGATAAAGAATGATATTTGAAGTTTAAGTTTAAATCACTTTGTCTTAGGCTAAAATGAATATATTTAGTTTTGTTTAAATTTAGAGTCAAATCATTCGCGCTAAACCAAGTCTCTATTTCAAACAAATCAGTTTCAATCTGGTTTAGAAGTTCATAATTATCGGAGCACGAATAAAGTAAAACTGTGTCATCTGCATAGGTTATTATTTTACCATATAAGTTTAAATTACAAAAGTCGTTTATATAAATAAGGAAAAATAAAGGCCCCAAGATAGACCCCTGAGGCACTCCACGATTAGTAAGAATATAATTACTTAAACTATTATCGACTTTTACCCTTTGCGTTCTATTTGACAAGTATGAAGTTAACCATTTAAGTGAGTCACCCCGAAAACCTGCCTTATCTAATTTGTCGATTAGTATTGAGTGATTAACATTATCAAAGGCTTTTTTTATATCAAGAAAAATTGCTATTGTAAGTTTACTGTTATCTATACTTTTGTAAATAAATTTCGAAAATTCCAGTAAAGCCATATCAGTTGAACGTCCATCTATAAAGCCATATTGATTTCCTGCGAAGAAGTTTGTATAATTTAGAAATTTGAACATACGTTTAGATATAATTTTTTCAATGACTTTTGAGAATGAGGGTAAAATAGAAATAGGGCGGTAATTAGAAAGGTGATTTTTACAACCAGATTTAAAGATCGGAGTAACAGTAGCACGCTAACAGTGGCCCGCAACTGACCGAAAAGGGTCCTCAACTGACCGGAAGTGGTTCACATCTGACCGGAAGTGGTTCACAATTGACCGGAAGTGCTCTGAAACTTACCGGAAACGGTACGCAGCTTAATAGGCATAGTTCTTATCTTCCCGGAAGTTGTCCGCGGCTTACCAGAAGTGGTCCAAAACAGATCGGAAGTGGTCTACAACTGACCGAAAGTGGTCCACAACTGACCGGAAGTGGTCCAAAACTTCCCGGAAGTGCTACGAAACTTACCGACAAGTTGTGGACCACTTCCGGTAAGTCATGGACCACTTCTGGTAGGTTACGGACCACTTCCGGTTCGTAACAGATCACTTCCGGCAAGTTGTGGACCACTTCCGGTAAGTCATTGACCCAGTTCTGGTAGGTTACGGACAACTTCCGGTAAGTAACAGACCACTTCCGGCAAGTTGTGGACCACTTCCGGTAAATCATAGACCACTTCCGGTAGGTTACGGACCACTTCCGGTAAGTAACAGGCTACTTCCGGCAAGTTGGGGTCCACTTCCGGTAAGTCATGGACCACTTCCGGTAAGTAACAGACCACTTCCGGCAAGTTGTGGACCACTTCTGGAAAGTCATGGACCACTTCTGGTAGGTTACGGACCACTTCCGGCAAGTTGTGGACCACTTCCGGTAAGTCATGGACAACTTCCGGTAGGTTACGGACCACTTCCGGTAAGTAACAGACTACTTCCGGCAAGTTGGGGTCCACTTCCGGTAAGTCATGGACCACTTCCGGTAAGTAACAGACCATTTCCGGTAAGTCACGTACCACTTCCGGTAAGTTGTGGACCACTTTTGATAAGTCACGGACCACTTTTGATAAGTCACGGACCACTTCCGGTAAGTAACGGACCACTTCCGGCAAGTTGTGGACCACTTCCGGTAAGTTATGGACCACTTCCGTAGGTTATGGACCACTTCCGGTAAGAAACAGACCACTTCCGGCAAGTTGTAGACCATTTCCGGTAAGTTGTGGACCACTTCCTGTAAGTCATGGACCACTTCCGGCAAGTTGTGGACCACTTCCGGTAAAGGTACCAGAGTAATTGGATTGAAGATTACAAATGTATTTAGACTAAAAATGTAATCAAACTAAAAATGTAATCAAACTACAAATGTAATCAAACTACAAAAGTAATCAGATTACATTGACATTTAGATTACAAAATGTAATCTAACTTCAAATGTAATCAGATTACATTCATTCAAATTACAGATGTAGTTGGATTGAAAATTTCAAAATGTAATCAGATTACAAATGTAATGATTACAAATGTAGTTAGATTAAAAACTGCAAAAAGTAATCAGATTACAAATGTAATGATTACAAATGTAATGATTACAAATGTAATCAGATTATTAATCTGATTACAAAAGTAGTTTGATTACGCCCATCTCTGCTTTAAGAAGGGAAACATACTTTTGAAGGGCGCGGGGGTCAAAAATCTTCCTAAGGACCTGAAAATTTGCAGGTAATAATGTTTTAGTATTTGTAACAACTTGAGAGGGGGGCATCTGGGATATTCGAAAAAAAATTTTTTGCAACACCCTAACAGAGTATAAGAAAATATCATAGTATACTTACATAATCCTTGTTGGCCTTGTTGTCATCAAATTCCATTTTAAGGCGAGGAGGGAGGCTTCAAGACACTTTGCAAGCTGTCCAAAAAACTTGCAGACACCTGGAAAACAAGTTAAAAATAAAATATTGTTCGTTTAAATTGTGACAGTTCACTCGACTTTTCAATTTACTAGATATTTTATTATTGTTTCAAATTTGTTACTATTTGTACAATAGACTTATTAATTTACTAGACTTATAGGTTCACATTGGTTACTTTTTAAAGGCACAAGGATATTAAATTATCATTATCATTTGATAATCACCGGGGGCACCAGGATAGGAAAAATTACCGATTTCACCGGGAAAGGAAAAATTACCGGGAAAACCGGGATAGAATAAATTATCGTGAACACCGGAATAGGAAAAATTACCAGGAACTCCGGGATTTGAAACGTATAACGTATATTGTAAACGATAATAAGAAGTGTTTCCCCTAAAGAATTTACACTGCATTAACATTTTAAATGTTTCAAAATTAAAATTGAAAATTTTAAGACATTTTTCTGAATGTTATTGAATGTTAATTCAATATAATTGAAATTACCAGACTACATAAACATTTTAAAATTAAAATATTCTATTCTTCACAAGCGCATTTCTTTATAATATATAATTTAGCCGATATAGCAGCTTCATAGCAGCATATAGCTGTTTGGTACAACCCAGCAGAAATTATATCAAGAAAAAAAATTGTGAAAAAAAAACATTATAAAATAAATGTATGCAACCATTGGAAATGAATTTGCACCCTAGGCCTCCCAAAACCGATCACATAAGATCTTGACATAAAGTTAAGAGACACAAAATAAACATACCGTATAGCAGACTAAAAAAAACCCTGTATAATAATAGTAAATTTATCAATGAAAAGGTTATATTTAAATCCAACAGAAGTTTAATTGTTTCAAAACACTATTAACTCTAAAAATGAACCTGTACACCAAAATATAAAAAATTGACTCAGAACACCTAACCTTTGAAAAAATGGACTATATTCGGCCACGCCCATATTATTATCATCACGTGATCGGTAAAAACAAACTCACTATCAAATCATATCTCACTATCATCATACAATCTCACTACAAACTATCTCTGTGGCAACCAATTGCAAGCTCAGTAGGTCACATGATGGGGGAAATGTGACGTCAAGATGGATATAGTCCATTGAATCAGAACACCTAACCACAGAAAAAACCCTTATAAGAAAGGAAAAAGATCAAAAAGTACAAGAGGAAAAGGAAATGAAAAAGCAAAATCCGGACTTCAACAATCAGGGCCACTTGATTGGTCTTTTAAATGTCGCTCCCGAACCAGGAAGTAGAAAATCTTTAATTATACTCTCGAGGTTTCCAAAATTACGTTTAAAACCATTGTGTTTAAAAGCACTTTTAAGGTTTATACATGCTTAGATAAAATCGTTTTTATTATTACAGATTTTTTTTAATTCTATTTATTTGTGAGTAGAGAATATCAAGAAACATTTTATTTTTAATGTTGGATTTCGAATGAATATAATAATAACTTCAAATCCCAAATCCCTTCTTTTATCATACATACTTATAAGAAGATTTTCTTTAATTTTTATTTTAAGATCTAAGTAGTTAATATTTTTTATTATATTCATTAGTGTTTTATTTAACTTCAGATCATCTGGATAGATACCTACTGAAATAAACTTGTAATTGCGATACCAGTGTCTAACTTTCAGGGTTATTAGATCATCTTATAAAAACTGTAAAATCGATGGGATTTCAAAATTTTAGCGCATGGTTTGACCAGTATGACATCAAAACAAAATGGTGCCCCTAATTATTTATTATAAAGTCTCTAATAAAGTGTATTTTCTTAATTTAAAAAGAATATTTAAGTGTTTGGGGGGCGTGGTTATCTGATTGCATGTTTTCACAAAGGCGTCAGTAACGAAACTTTAAAACAATACTGATATAAACTTCTAATGGACTATATCCGTCTTGACGTCACATTTTATCCATCATGTATGTGACCTACTGAGCTTGCAATAGGTTCCCACAGAGATACTTTGTTGTGAGATATGATGATAGGGAGATATGATTTGATAGTGGAGTTTGTTTTTCCCGATCACGTGATTAATATGGCTGAATATAGTCCATTGTGATACCAGTGTCAAACCACAGAATAAAGATACTATTCCAAAACGCGATTTTACTAAACTAGTAAATCTGTGAAGCTATAATTTACGGTACCTCCAGCTGTCAATCAACAGGGTGGGCGGGAACTAAAGGAAACAAGTGATTCTCATTGGACATAGAACTTGGTATGGAGGCTGCATTTGAATTTCTCAATCTCTATTATTTTTCCCCTGATCAAGGAAACTTTTCCCTATGGTTGCAAACTTTCCCTGACAGTAACTAAACTTTCTGAAACAATTGTGAATTCAATTGGGGTAAACGAGTTCAAGAGGAAAATTGACAGATACTGGGATTCCGGTAGTTTGGGCTAAAAAGACTGGACCAACCATGCTGGGCTTACGCTTGTAGTTGATTTGTATTTGTATTTCCCTATTATAAACATTGATGTCGTTTGATCTGTCGGTTAATATCTCGTCAGTGATTGTGGTCTTAGAAATCATCATTAAATAATGTGAAGTTATGTTTAAATTGTATTAAATGTGGAGTTGGAGTTGTGAGTTCGATTCCAGAGGAGCTCACGATCCATTGTCAATTTAAAGAAGATGCGAGATAGTGACTTCACGGGCAGGTCAAGTATTAAAGCCGGCGAGAGATCTGCGCTGGGCAGAACACAGAGTAAAGATAATTCAGAGAGTCCAAAACGCGATTTTACTAAAATAGTTCTACAGTTATCGCATAGTGGCGTTCCAACCCTCCAGCTGTCAATCATTAGTGTGGGCGGGGACTAAAGGAAACGAGTGATTCTCATTGGACTTAGAACTTTTTATGGAGGCTGCATTTGAATTTCTCAATCTCTGCTATTTTCCCCCTGATCAATGAAACTTTTCCCTTATCGTTGAAAACTTTCCCTGACAATTACTAAACTTTCCCTATTATAAACATTGATGTCGTTTGTTCTGGCGTTTAATATCTCTTATTAGTGATTGTGGTCGCAGAAATGATCATTAAATGTGTAGTTATATGTTTAAATTGAATTAAATGTGGAGTTGGAGTTGTGAGTTCGATTCCAGAGGAACTCACGGTCCATCGTCACTTTAAAGAAGATGCGAGATAGTGACGTCACGGGCAGATCAGTATAAAAGCCGGCGAGAGATCTGAGCCTGGGCAGAACATTGGGTGAGTCCCTGGAGAGCGTGACATCAGAGAGACTTGTAATGTCTAAGAAATTATCCCCAGCGCATGCTCGAAAGAAAGATACACGCAACTGTTTTAATAACCGGGAAAATATATAAATGTTTCCCTCTTTAGCGATTTGAAAGTGGGCGGGGTTAATTGAGAGAGTGTATGCGGCGGTAGCTCGATTGTAGAGAGTCAACAACGTTACGTCATATTATCTGGTTAGTTCCACCGTTATCACATAGAAACGCCACCGTCTATGGGAAAACCCATGTTAAAAACGTTGCCATTAGCGTCTATGGAAATGGACTCTCTGAAGTATCTTTACTCTGTGGGGCAGAACATTGGGTGAGTCCCTGGAGAGCGTGGCATCAGAGAGACTTGTAATGTCTAAGAAATTATTAGAGATATTTCCTCTTTCCCCAGCGCATGCTCAAAAGACACACGCGACTGTTTGAATAACCGGGAAAATATACAGGGTGTATCTGAAATGGTGCAACAAACTTTCAGGGACGATAGTACTCATCAAGACAATCAAGAATTGGTATAGAAAAGGGGGTCGCAAATGAGTTCTAAGGGGTGAACCCCCGGGGTTAAAATCAGCCAAAAAACTTGCATATTTGTGCAGGAAGAGACACAATGGTTCGATTCCGGTAGTTATTTTGTAAAACAACTTCAAATATTACTAAGCTTGTTTTCCCATCAGTAGCACTATTGCATTCGACAGGAAAAAAACTTCGCCAATCCGTGATCCCAAATACTTTTTTTGTGATTCTTACAGAAACTCAAATTTCTATGTAGTAGTATTATTACTGATTAAATGATAGCTTAGTTGGTAGCGTAACAGTCTTGCAATCGTGTGATTGCGAGTTCTGTCCTACTGTGTGAAGTTGTTCATTTTTAAGTTCATATGATTTTTTTAAAAAGATATATCTCGAAAGACATGGCAACATGTTTAAAATATCGAGATTTCATTTGGTCCCATTTAAATAAAAATTTTTTAGCTATACAAAATAAGTTTTTTTTTAAATAGAAACATATTTATTAATTAATATCATACCTTTAAAAGTAAAACACCAACACAAAATGTAGAATTAATTAAAGATCCCCGCATTCTTAATACATTATTAGTACTATTTTTGAAATTCAGGACAATGCACTGCTTTTAAAGTTAAAAACGTCCTTTAAGCCATAGTCGGTGTAATAAGCACTCCCTTCTCCAGCTGTGCAATTGCCCGCAGTTTCACATCCGATGGTTAGTTATAGCCCTGGATGGAACAAGCGTAGCACTCGCACAAACCTTTCGGGATTTGTAGCTAACTCCAATAAGTAACGCATGAGTACTGCTATCGAGCTGGCTGCTGCAAAACCTTAAAGATTCATAGCGATAATAAACAAGAGATAATTATTTTAAAAGTGGTAGATTGCCGCTGAGTCATCCAGCTGGCTCGTTTTTTAACATGAAGAAATTCAGCATTTTGAAGATAATGTATACAATCTAAATAAGAATTGAATAAAGAAATTGATTTGTACAAGAAATTTGGAGAAGTGGGGAAACCTTAACACACTGACGGCCAAGCGAAATCGAATAATTTTGATTTAATAATTTATGACGTGATAGAGTGATTGGAAAAGCCATGGTTTAATAGGTATGAGGAAGAAGGAATTATGCCAAAAACTGATAGCTGAAGTTTTAAAGGAAAAATAAATTTAAACACAAAATTGGGGGAGGGGTGAAACATCACTAAATTAGTATTAATTTTACTAGAAACTGGTTTTAATTAAGTCACCACTCTGTTAATTAACTTTAAATGACTTTGTGTGTGTACTGAGAATGGACTGTACAATCCGATCCTAGGGTGTCAGGGCGTTTGAAGTTCATAGGTAAAAACAGTTTGTCTGTCCTCGAAGGCGGATATCGTAAACTCCTTAGGGAAAATGCCCATACTACGTAACCCATTTATTTCTCTTTTTGCCCCCCTCCCTCTCTTTAGTGGCCACCCCCTATAGTTTTCACGTAATAATTCATAAATACGGGTTTCAAATATTTTTTGCAAACAGAAAATTTAAAAATTAATTCGGCTTACCTTAATAATTAATTTGGCTTAATTTTGTCGTATTGACTAGAGGCTAGAGGAAATTGAGTACGAGACGAAACCCTAAGCTTCATAAACTCCCCTCCCCTCCTGAACACAGGAATACTAAAGTGTCCGAGCTCGCACCCCATCTCGACCGTGTATTTCTCGAACTTGTAACTTTCTTAGTTTTGTCTTGTCATGAGAATAACAGTTATGATTATGTAGTCACATCTAGAATAAGAGAATTTAAGTGTAAAACTGTTTAAAATGCTTAGGTTTTTAAACTCTTTTTTTATTAATACAAATGTTTCATACAACTAATAAAAAATAGACAAAACAAGATAAAAATACCCCGTGATCTGTAATGTACTTCATTTAGACCAGAGAAATTCTTAACACAATTTTTTTTAAATCGGTCGATCAAGAAAAATTAATATATGGCCACAGTATTTTGTGAAACGAAGGAAAAGCAGTCCTTGAAATCCTTATCATACATTGTAAAGAAATAAAATTTACGGAAGAATCTATTTCTCTGAATCGTCTTTCAAAATATATCTTTTAAAAAAAGTATATGAATTTAAAAACGAAAAACTTAACACAGTAGGACGGAACTCGCAATCTGTTACGCTACCAATCTGTTACGCTACCAACTTAGCTATCATTTAATCATTAACCCTACAATGCATTATTTTTTAAATTCACTTGAAAACCAAATATGTGACTTCTATTATGGTGTAAATTAGTAAAAAAATACTAAAAAAAATTAATTTAATTTTTTTCTCCTTTAATTGGCAAAAAACGTTGTCCTTGTGAAATTAACTTGTGTCTCTTGTGAAATTAATTGTGAAGTGAAATAAAACCAAATGATCTAAAAATATAAAAACAACTTATCTTTTCAGAACATTTTTTGTTCAAGCTGAAATTTTTTTTTATTTTAATTTATATGGTCCTTTTATTTTGGCGTTTTCTGTGTCTTGACTTTCTTCTCACTAGCTACTAACAAATGTCTCAAAATAGTACCCCTGCTGTGATCTACTGGCAGTCTAAAGTGCTAATACAATGAAATGTTATATCTATTGTACTTATTGCATGGTGTAGCCGTTTGGAAATGAAAGTTCGAGTAGGAAATGGGGAAAAATGTCGTGTTGCCAAATGGCAACAGTATGCACTGTAGGGTTAATAGTACTACTACATAGAAATTTGAGTTTCCGTAAGAATCACAAAAAGTATTTGGCGATCAAGGATTGGCGAAGTTTTTTTCCCTGTCGAATCCAAAAGTGTTACGGGTGGGAAAACTAGCTTGGTAATATTTGAAGTTGTTTTACAAAATAACTACCGGAATCGAACCACCACTCTTCCTGCACAAATATGCAAGTTTTTTGGCTGATTTTCACCCCGGGGTTTCTCCCCTTAAAACTCATTTGCGACCCCCCTTTCAATACCAATCCTTGTTCGTCTTGATGAGTACTATCGTCCCTGAAAGTCTGTTGCACCATTTCAGATACACCCTGTATCATAGCCTTCTAGAACGAGAGAGGCCTGGACGATTCCCCGTCTTCGGCGCGATGAGTCATCCAAGGCGTCGATTGATTCTCCTGTGTGCGTACGCGGGAACCTGAAGTAAGCCCCTTTGTCCCATGTTTCCCTTGCTCTTTTCGCATCCAGGCCTTTATTATGGCGGACCATTGCTGTGTGACAGGATGCAAGAGTAATTACACAAAAGGTACCAGCAGTGTGAGTGTTTTTTCCTTTCCGAAAGATGAAGAAAGAAGAAGTTATGGCTTCGGAAAATACCGAGAGCTCAATTCGCCCCTTCTAAGCATTCCGTGGTTTACATAAAGCACTTTCGGAGTGACATGGTTATTCGGGAAGATTTTACCCGACAAGGAGGTGAAATTTAATTAAATGTTATGCTTATCAGTTATTTGCGTTTCATGTTTTTACCTTTTAAAAGTTTATAAATAAGTACATTTTATTGACTGAAAATGGAAATCATATTTATCCATTTCAAATATTAGATTATTCAATATAAAGGAAAAGGTTATAAACCCCAAGGGAGATATAGTATAGTACCAGAAAGAGAGAGAGAGCGGCTGATTTTGAATACTCACTTGATATTTAAATCCTATTTAAAGTTACAAGGCGGGGGTTAATATGGTTAATATTTATCTGTGTAAGGATTAAAAATATTAAGATAGGACATGATCTATTAGTTGTTAAAATAAAGACAGGATTTTTGTTATTATAAAACAGAAATATTTTATTTAATACGCCGCCCGGTTCAGCTAGCTTCGAATCTCAACTTAACAGGAAATTTTCGAATGTTAATATTGGTTTGAATGACTCAAAAACGAACACAGTCTAACCAAAAATGTTCATTTTATAATACAAGAAGTAATTTAACTGAAATTATGCCGAATCTAATCGAATAAAGGTTGTGAAAGTCGATCGTACTCTGAGCAAGGTTTTTTTAAAACCCCATCTATCAAAATATTTCCGCGGTAATGTAAACATTTTCACTCAGAATCATTAGTATTCGTTTCCTACATCACACACAGGTCTTTTTTTCTTTTTCCGATCATTTGTTTATGATTTATAGCGATTTTTCCCCTCCAAAATCGACGCGTCTATGGGAACGCAATGATAGCTTTCGTCGGAAGGTATGACTCATCATTCTTCTGTCACGGCCTCCTGGCTCAAGAAGGCTATGCCTGTATACATAAAAATCAGTATATTTTAAATAAAATGAAAAAAAAATGAATCAAAATATCCCGTGACCCTTTTACTATCGTTGGTTCAACAGTAGTGAACCTTTTGAAAGCAGTTGAGTAAATGAGGTATTTGCATGAGTGAGGTATTTGCTTGATTTTATACTTTTTTGATACATTATGGTTTAAAACTCCTAAATTTCTTATTTTTAAGTTCAAAAATTTGTTTTAAATAATTTAAAATTAAATTTTATTTTTGCCAAAACGTCAGAAAAGTCACGTTATCAGAAAACGGGCTTCTATTGGATGGGACATCACAGCGCATGAAAACCATTGTGTTTACTGTTTTCACGTGATCTGAAAACGGGCTTCTATTGGATGTGACCTCACAGCGCATGATTTGTGATTCGAGAGTGTTTTCGGGACCAAACAAAAAACGAAATTTCAAAAATTTATATCTCAGAAACTAGGCTACGAAAATACATGATGTAAACGTGATTCTTCATGAAATCTTCATGGTTTTTCATCTACTATTTTAATAAAATTTAATCCCAAAACGTGAGAATACCTCATCGGGTAATTTTTATTGACTGTTCAGCGAGTGCGAAAAATAGTCACCGCTAAATTGTTTAAAATATTTAATTATATATAATTTTTTCTAAATTACATAAACTAGGTTCTTTATAAACACCTCTTATTCGTAATTGCTGTGGTTAACAGCATAAGTTCATGCTAAAATTAGATCACGGATAATGGAATACCCACGACTTACAAAGAATTATCTAAATAAATGAAATTATAAATATATTTATAGTAAATATTTGGATCACAATTTATTCAATTTTAGGTTAATGGTCCATAAACACTGTTGTGACAATCAAAAATGTCAGACTATACTTGACAAAGACCTTTTTGCATCTTTAAATCCACTTTAGCTTGAACCCTTATATAACTACATAGTAGGTATTTTTTTAAGCTAAATCTTTACAATTTGTGTATTAATCTCTAAAAAAACACTCATAAATGTGTTCTTGCCTTCATCTTAGTGTGGTCTTCGAACTCAAGAGCAAATTCATCGTCTTCCTCCTCCTCTTCAACCACAGCCAAGTTACTAAATGTTTCACTATCGATAAATTAAGAAACCATATTTCAATGACTGATAGTCTAAGAGCTGGATTTGCACATTTTCTGAATGATAAGGTGAACGAAATTTTTCAGCTGGGAAACAAATTAGATTGGGTTGACACCTCTCATAGTCATGTAACAATGTAAATCTATAGGGCCAAGAAGCATTGGGTCTAGTATGATTATAGCAATACTGTACTTTGATAAAGACCCTGTTAATTTTTTAAGTGTTCTGGTTGGGAAAACCGGTAGTTAGTTATTCTCTTTTACGGCAAAAGAAAAAATATTTTCTTCTTTTTGGGCTCTATCAAAATATAGCATGGTCATATTCGTCCATACTTCCCAGCAACGTTTCCTGAACCCAGTACGCCTCTACGCGGTAGGAGAAAGTGAATAAACACAAAGCCTGTCGGGTTGATAGGAGGAATTTCGGTACACGAATTGTGATCAAAATACACCATTTATACATGGGTTTAACGAAATAATCATATTAGAAAATGGACGTTCTTTGTTTCATTCGAAATTCAGACACCACGATGGGAACTAACTGTATATCCTTACCTTCAGCCCACGCCTGCGGATAAGTCTCAAGAGAAAAATGCACAAACACATGATGAACGCAATTTCAAAGCTTTCTTCTTATCCCCTTGTATTGCATTTTTACCCTGACTTATCCGTTTTTAACAACCAACGCCTACAAAACATGTCCGGTGAAAGAGGAGAAATCACCTAGACCGGTATGCAACATCCGCTGGTGCACCATATGAACTTGGACTACCTGGGGAGGCAACATGGTCCTCCGACCCCTCAAAATCCTTTTTGAGCCTCTTTCAGTCAATACCATGACGTGTGACGGCGGTAATGAACACCCTATGGAGACAACACTCCTTCCTTATTTTCTCGGCCCCCTAACATCCTGGAAAGCTTATTTTTTTATTCAATTTTCATTAGTACTATGTGTAATCATAGAAATAAAATTCACTTTGTATATCATTTCGTTCTTGGTGTTTGGATTTTTTCCCGCCAGATGTATTTTCACTACGTTGTATCTATGTTCAAAATCTTCAAAAGGTTTTACAACCTTTTGTTTGAAATTAAAAAATTTTTAATCTCGAAAGTGCATTTAACAAAGTATATACCTGCTCTTATTACGAAAATAATCACTATTCAACTGGTGAGCATTATCATGCACATCAATCTCATCTTCTCCTTAGACGTTGTGTTCCTCACCGCGTACCAACAGGTAGGTCGCCAGGTAAGGGATGGGGTCCTGAGGCCTTTTCTTCGCCACCTGCGTCAGTCCCCGGATGAGGGTTAATAATACAGATAATTATTGACAATTGTGTTAACTGATTAATTAGTATTTTAATAATTAATTAAATGTTGTTGATCAATTGATTAAATTCAATGTAATTACTGATTTCATCAATTATTTGTAATTGAAATAGATAAGCAGTAATTGAAAAATTCCAAGGAATTAGAAAAACAGTAGAATGATGGCCAAATATTACTTAAAAGAAGTATGGAAATAGAAAAAAAAATAAGTAATTTTATTATTTTCAAGGAACTGAACAAATTTTAACTTATTTCCACTTATCTAATAGATTCCAAGAAATCGAAAGGAAAGGCGCAAACAATGAAAGTTTCAATTAGGTAATTTTTTTGAGATTCTACTTTTTTTATACTGGTCCTAAAGAATCGATTCCAGTTTGAAATCGAACATCAGGAATCGAATTCAATCCAAGAATCGAAACATCTGGAATCGATTCCGGAATCACCCAAGCTCAAAAGGGCGTAAACTACCTTCTCGATGCTATTCTACTTATTCACCTGTTGCATATGTAAGCTATGTATGTAAATTAACTTTCATCCCATGCAAGCAGTCGTGGCCGAGTGGTTAAGGCGATGGACTAGAAATCCATTGGGATCTTCCCGCGTAGGTTCGAATCCTACCGACTGCGAGTCATTTTTTTTATCAATGCCTCCAAAATATTATTATTGCTTGAAACACCCAGTAAATTTTTTAAAGAAAAAGTTACCCAAGGAATTTTTATGTTGTTTTGTATGAAGCTCATACAGTTGAGTAGACATACGAACATAATTTTTATACCCTTTAACTCTGAATCTGATGACGTGGATATCAATTCATTACTTGTCTTAATGATGTTCTTAATTCTCTACTACCATTACATTATCGTACTTACATTAAAAACAAATTGAATACATGTAAACTACACTCGACAGCAACGTTTCTTGAACCCAGTGAACCTTTCCTACGTGGAAGGAGAAAGTGGGTTAACACAAAGCCGGTTGGGTTGCTAGGAGGAGTTTCGGTCCGCAAACCGCGATAAAGAGACACTATATATACACAGGTTTAACGAAATAATCGTATTTTAAAATTGACGTTCTTCGTTTCACTCGAAATTCAGACACCTCGATGGGAACTACTTTGTTAGTGACGTATTAGATTCAACTAACGTTGCTGTCTAGTTATAGGAACATTTTTATTCTTTTACTAGTACGCCAAGTGTTAGAACGATGGCAGATAAAGTTACCAACTTTCTAAATCAGGGTTTCTAAGTAACTTTTTTTAAGTGACCCGAGGGCCGCTTTTGAAATCAAAAGTCAATTGGCGGTCCGCAAAGTACTCTGGCTCTTTTTATCCATGAAAAATTTTTTTGGGAAAGAGTCTTTAATTTGAAACTTTTCCAGCGAAAGAGGGAGGAAGGTTATTTACATATTGTAGGGGTACCACTATATTTTTAAAAATTTCTGAGGATATATAAATGTTTTTACCCTATACAACTTTTAATACTAAATATAAAGTGGAAGTTCTACATCAAGAAAATAATAAGACTTTTCTTTTGTTGATGCATCTTTTGTGATCTGTTTTGATTGTGATCTTGATGGAATGATAATTACTGTCAAACTGATCTTGATGGACCCAAAACTGAATTTCATGAGTGAGCTCCGGGGAGAAAATTGATAAGTCAAGTAAAGATGACGATTGCTGTGTTCTATATATGTGTCATCTTAAGTATGAATTATAACTCCGCTGATTTCACAAAACCAATTTAGAGATTTCTTTGCATCTTTGGTTAATTTTCTTGCTCCTAGTGCCTGGTGTTTTCTATTAAAGTCTCCTATAAGGATGTACGGAGGTTTTATTATTTCTTTCAGCTCATTTAGTATTTCTTCGCTGTACATTCTTTTTGGTGAATAGCAGTTATATATTTGTATTTCTTCCCCTTTGTAGGATATGGGGATCCCTTGAAATTTATTTTCAGATGTCTGTAAGGAACTTAAGTCTATTTCCTTGTATGGCAAATCTTTATTGACTGCTAAGAATATTCCTTTTCCTTTGTTTTTGTCCTGTCTTTTCTATAAATGTTTTTATTTCGGATCTTTAAGTTGTCTTTTATGCTTAGAAAAGTTTCTTGTATTGCAATTATATCTGAATCGTAAAAAAGGGGTCTGTCAACTAGAACTTTTTATTCCTAATACTTCTTGCGTTTCAGTGAACTACTTGAAGATTATTTTGATTTCCATTCCTTGTGTTCTTCAATATAAAATTTTTGTAAATATAAACACTGTTTTTTGTGGTTGGTCTTTCTTTCAGGGTCCGGTATATTATTGTTTAAATTTGTTCAGTAGTACATTCTTCTTTAGATTTTCATAAGATATAATTGGTGGATTGCCATGTTCTTTCATATTTTGGAGCAATGCTTCATTTAGCTTATTTATTTCCTCTTATCTTTCTTTTTTTTCTCCGTTAGTACTGACATAATATGATCTGAAGTGTATGAGTCTGTAATTGCCGTATTAGAATATATTTGATCTATTCTTGGTGTCTTGTTTGAGATATAAATTTTAATTGTCTGTTCAGTTTCATTGTGTTTACAACGTTTTTGCATTTTAGTTAGTTTAGTTTAAATTAGTCATTTTAAATTATTTGCAGAAATCACATGAAATCCAAAATTTGTTCATATTTCAAAACAATGAGTTATAAATATCAGTTTCATATTAAATTCCAATAACCAGAGAAAAACATTTTCGTCAATTTCTCACTATCATCATAAAAGTCACCACTCAAAAAATATTTAATATTTATATAAATATTTTAATAATATTTATCAATCTTTAAGCCTGATGATGATGAATAATCCCACTTCCACACTTCTATTCTTTGTTATATTTATTGGTACCATGACCAACTTCAAGCAAAAATTTGTATTCATGTCCCTTTAATCTCATGTTGTTATTTCAGGCGGAGATAAAGCGCCTTCGGCGCTGTGCGCTCCTAATAAAGATGTATCAATCTTTAAGGCTACTTTATGAAGTGTAATAACTGAAGTCATCTACCTAAATGCAGGATAGGTGATAAATAAATATAAAAGGGATTGCGTTACATTGAACACCTATAGTAAATGTTTGTTAGTTAAAATACAATATGAATTTTTTTTAGAATAGGGAAACTATTCTGCGATACGCTTTAAGAAACGAGATGTACTTTATTAAGGTATAGCATTTTTCATCGCCATCCGTAGCAAATTAAGTGTATTTTGCTTATATTTGGGTATCAATACTATACCCTAGAATTTCATTAACTCCTATACTTTATTTTACGTTTTATCATTTTCCAATGATTGATTCTTTTAGATTTTTGTAACTATTTAAAAAACCTTTTAGTTTACGCAACTTTAAAAGTGGTTAAACATTATGTAATTCATAAATTGTACAATATGTTTCCAAAAACTAAATTAGGACGCATCCTTGAGCTTAATTTTTTTACTCTAGTAAAGAAAAAAAAACTTTCACACTGTGGATCGCAAAACACCGGTGAAAAACGAAAATTATCTCTTATTATTTGTTTCGAATTTTCTCAATGTTCCAGGACCCGCCCATGCTCTGAACTTTATTTAGATGCAATAGGCTAAATGCTGGACCCGAAGGCTATGTATTAGCCCTCCCTTAAATTCTATGTATTTTTATTTTAGATGGAAATCTCTGTTTTTAGCTTAAGATACACATTTACAACTTTTGAGCCTGTTTTTGTGTATCGCAATTTTCCTATGCCAACCCTTCAATTAATACGTATTATTTCCCCGGAAAATTTTATGCAGATGCAAAAAGTGCAAAAAGATGCAAAAAAGTGTTTTTTAGCACTATATTAGAGACATAGACGTCCTCTTTTGAGTAGCCACTGGAATATTTGGCTCCTAAAAAAGGGTTAAAATATTTTGGGTCGGGCCGGCCCATGGGGGGTCCGGATCCGCGGACCCCCCCCGTCGCTACGCTACGCATCTACATCAATCAAGGTTGCGAGTTGTCGGGTGAATCGCATGTGCGAGTCTAAAATGATGGACGCGTTGTGGTGAATAGAATGTACGCAAGGTGGTGAAATGGACAGGCGCCTCAAACCCATGAGACGTTTTACGCAAGTAGAATCTGATTGGTTCGTTGGATCGCGTGCAGTCAGTGTAGGGTTGTATTTGTTGGGTGGTTATCGCCCCGTTTTGGCGAAAAAAAGGGATGTAAACAAGGAATTATTTTAGAAAGATAACTAAATTAAAATCACATATAAAGTCTCACCATTTACGTTACCGTAATTTTTAAACTTTTTTTAATTAGTGATTTAATTTATATTAGTGGTCACAATATACAGGGGTTGAAAAAAAACTCCTGCTCTCTATAAATCTATAACCAACAAAAAAAAGATAATACACGTGGTTTTATCTTCATTTGAAGTTATTGTACATTTCGTCATATCACTTTGGTCATATCATTAACTTAATTAATCCAAAATTGCTAAATCGCACTTATGTAATGCTTTCAATATATAATCCTTGATTCTTATTAATTCTGGTTAAAACATCTAATTTCCCTTTCCCTACTGGGCTATTCCATATGAACAGGGACATGATCAAGAAAAATGAAAAAATAAAATAATAAAATTTTCTAATTATTTTAGGGAATAATTATGCAGTATTGATCTAATAGTGTTGTGCAATGCTTAAATTTTGTGTAAAATAATTTTTATCGGAATGTCAGCATTTAAAGTCAATATTTATAAATATTTGTTTTAAAGGTTAATTTGTTAATGAAAAATGTATAGTTTATTTAGAAAATTAAAAATAAATTAATTAGTTTTTACAACTTTTTTGTTAAATATACTCATAAATTTTATAGTAAAAATGAAATAAAGTGTTTAAATCAATTTAATTATATTTATATTCATGAATAACTGAACGCTTATATACATGTAGCGTGAGTTACGAAGTACTGTAGCGTGAGTTACGAACAGCTCTCTATATTTTATTGTATTTCTGATTTTCTTAAGCATTCCCAGTAAAACTGTTTGCTGTTTTAGAATAAAGGAAGTATATTCAAGCACCTGACAAGCATATAGAATTATTGAAACACTATTTAAGCATAAAAACAAATTTGAATTTTATACTCTTAAATCCATGTCTTTTTCTTGTAGCGTGAGTTACGACTCTATTTTAATTAATATTTAAAAAACTAAAATTCTTAAAAGATTCGCAATACTCATTTTAAATTATTAACATAAATTTCAATATGTATGATTTTTTTAGAAAGAAAATAATAGTTATTTCTATATTTAAAAATTATTTGAAATTGCAATTTTGAAAAAAATGTAGCGTGAGTTACGGTGGAATTGCCCTACTATATAAAAAATAGGGATGTTAAGGAACGCTTTTCCTAAAAATTGTCACAATTTCACATAATTGTGGTAAAAAAGTCAAGTCTAGTAGAAAGTACTGTAAGAAGAAAATATTTTTCGATTAAAAAGAGTACACAGTATAGGGAAGATACCAGCTTATTAAGATTTTTGAACATTATCCCATCCCAGAAGTTGATTTTAATTCACAAGTTCAATTAGTTGAGCTTTTAGCACAAAATCCATAATTACAGACATTATAATATCAAAATATTTAAAAGTGAAACCATTTTCTTATTTTATTCTGGTATTATTTTTCAAATTAGGTGTTTTTTTAACCTTGCATTCATTTTTCAAATGTAACATTAAGACTTATTGGCTTTTTATGGCAATAAATTGTAACTAAACTAATACTATGGAACAATAATTTTTACTAAATTCAGTGGATAATCTCATTTGCCATCATTAACATTATTTATCATTATTAACATCATTCATTAGAAATTTGAAAATCCCATGGTTCTAAGAAAGTGAGAATACATAGGGAATATTATTTTGAAAATATATTTTAAAGTGGGTGTTTTTTTTTGTTGCTTGGAATAACTTTGCTTCAAAATATATGTGGTTTCATTAAAATAAAAACCTAAAAATGCTTCAAAACTTGAGAATCCTTTCAAAACACATTTTTTATTACACAGTTTAATTTAAGGAATGTTTTTTTTGTCTAAAATTATGTACACTACATTACTGACTATGGAGTACTCATATACTTTTCAATTGTTACCAAGTTATTTGTTAAATTACAATTACTATTTACTAGTGAAATAAGTCTCCTTAGCCATTTGAGAAAACTTGACATGTACAAATTACAGTGGTAGTTTCTGTATTTCATCTTCAGTTAATGGTCCTCAAAATGCAACCTCTAAAACCATTTAACAGTTATAAAAATTACTGAAAAAATTCAATATTTATGACTTTTATAGTTTATTGAGTTTATCACATCAAATAAAATAATTTTAATTTATTGTTAGGATCCTCAGAAAAGAATACTGCTCTAAAATGTAGAAAATTAGTTTTTACCATGGCAATCAATGGGAAGGGAAAACTTTTATTTGCTTTGTGGTTAATTATATAGAATGGAAAAAATATGCAAAAGATTATACAGTTATAAAAAAGAAACAAAAGAGGTAATACCTTGTAGCCTCTGTTACTCAGAAAAATATCAATGCCTAAAACTTTGGTTTTGATTTTAATGTAATCTAACAAATAATTTATGTACTACTAGCTGATTTGCCCGGCCTTGCACGGGTGGAGTGTATTAATTCCTTTTTTAAAGTTCTCCCAAGTTATATGTCCGATTTTTCGAATCACCAATAACCCCGGTGTCCCCAGTACTTTTTCATATTCCCGATAGTTCCCGATAGTTTCATTTCCGATTTTCATGTTCCCGATAGTTTTCATAACCCGGTTTTCTCGGAAACTTTTGATATCCCGGTGTTCCCGGTACCTTTTCATATCTCGGTGTTCCCGGTACCTTTTCATATCCGGATGTTCCCGCTACCTTTTCATATCCCGGTTTTCCCGGTACCTTTTCGTATCCCGGTGTTCCCGGTACCTTTTCATGTCCCAGGTTTCCCGGTACCTTTACATACCCCCGGTTCCCGATAATTTTCATATCCAGGTGTTTCCAATAATTTTCATCCCTGTATTCCCGGTTCCTTTTCCCCATCCCAGTTCCAACTGTGACATCTCATTCCATCAAATATTTATACTTTCCATGTGATAAAAACAATCACACTGAAATCATCTCTTTTTTTAAATCTAGTGTTTAATATATATACCTTTTAAAGTGTACCTTTTTATATCCGGATGTTCCCGCTACCTTTTCATATCCCGGTTTTCCCGGTACCTTTTCATAACCCGGTGTTCCCGATAATTTTAATGTCCCGGTTTTCCCGATAATTTTCATAACCCGGTGTTCCCGATAATTTTCATCCCAGTATACCCGGTGCCTTTTTCTCATCCCAGTTCCAACTGTGATATCTCATTCCATCCCGATTTTTTGTCTATTAAACATTTATCCTTCCTATGTGATAAAAACAATCTACTTGAAATCATCTCTGTCATTTGAAATCCAGTGTTTAAAATCTTAAACAGAATTTTCTTAAAGTATTCCCGCTCACCTTTTAAAATTCTGCAAAAAATAAATTTTAAAATAAAATAAATTTCAAAAATCCCTCGATAAAAAGTTATCAAGTAAGCTTGTCTTCTTTTAATAAAACCAACTTCTTTAAAAGCTTCTCTGAAAGAGTAAAAACAGATTGCTAGTTATAATAAAAATCTAGTGATTGTAGTCTAGTAAACCAATTCCGCTATGAAGCAATGAAATTTTAGCTCTGTTTCCTTGGAAACTTTTAAATTCTTGCTATTTAAATATATTTTTTTGAGAAATTAAAATCTTAAAGAAAGTAAATTAATTATTTTAATTTACTTCGGTTTTCTGATAACTGTTATAATATTTAAATACAGATATTCACACTGTTTTTCTTCTTAAATTTCGTTGTAAATAATAAAATAAGTATAAATGATAATCAGGTTATATTTAATCAAGTGAGGCAAGACGTCGCCTTAAGATAGAGAAGTAAACACTGCAATTTATGCATTTCAACAATGCACAATGCTATTTCAATGGGTAAAACGGAGTCGAAAAAGCGCCGAAAAGCAGGGAAGGAGTCGTTCGATTTTAAAATCGTTTCTTAGTGCGCCTGTAATGGCTGAGAGGAAGGTCTCTGTCAAATTTCAAGCCTATCGGTCCGTCAGTTTTGGAGATTTCGTGATGAGTGTAAGTCAGTCAGTGGTATTTGGATTATATATATATAGATTTACTATTAGTTTTAGGCACTAGTTGTACTAAGTTGTTAGGTTTTTGTAGTTAAACTACTTCCTTTATCAACTAATAGTAGATAGAAATAAAAGTAAATTTGGAGTGACCTTAAAATGTTTTAACAGATCTGTGCATTTTCAAACTGATTGAAAGTGTATTGTAATAAGACAGTAGTTTTGGATTTTTCTCTAAAACAATAACACACTCATTATTTTACATTTTCTTTAATTTTTAATATAATTGTTATGTACTGTAAAATTTTTTTTCTATCCTAAGTTATTTTAGTATGCATGTTGGGGAGAGTGGGGTGTTATAAGAAATTGGGGAAATAAGAAGCAATAAATTTGCAGCTTTGTGTGTTGGTGTAAAAATCTGAAAAAAATCAAAGAATATCTTCAAGACATACTTTATCTCCCATAAAAAACATATCGTTTTAAAATGATTATTTCATTGAAAAATTCCTATTGAAATAAGGAGGCCAGCAAAACCATCAACCTAAAGTCATGCTTTTTCAACTATCTGGAATTTATCTTCTTTTTCCTATTAAATCATTTAAATTTTATTAGTGAGCTCTTCAGGAGGATAAAAGGGCTATATAATTCACCTTTTGTTCTTTAATTTAGGGTTGTGGATCATTCTTAAAAGTGCCCTGTTTCTTATACTCCATTTGAACAAAATTATGGGGTAGTAAGAAACACCCCCATTTTATTCCTAAAAATATATTTATAGAATTTTTCTCGTTATTACCTAAATACTTTATTGTTCTTGCTTCATTTATCAAGTTCAAAATTTAAATTAAATTAAGTTCATTTTTACTTCATTTTATTGAAAACAGTGGGTAATAAGACACAAAGTCTCAATTTTAAAAAAAATTAAGTTTATTTTTTTGGGGAAATAAACATTCAGAATAATTTTAGTCTCACAAAATGAAATAAGAGAAACAATATGCGATTTATTTTTTCATTGTTTTCAAAATGCAAAAATATAGGGTTTTTCAAAACTTTAAACTTTTTTAGACTAATTTTTAACTGGGCCTTATCAAAAGATTTTGTATGTAATTTTTTTTTAAAATTACAAGTTATAAATTACTCCTAGAAGATAACATGAATACCTTCATTTGATTTTAATTGTTTTAATTATTAAAATAACTAGCTTGTTTCTTATTACCCCCTTTTGGGGTAAATAGAAACAAGCAAAAACCCCTTTCCCCTTGGAAGTGCATTATTTTTTTAAAGAAAGCTGTTGATGAGTTAAACATTCTGTAAAAGAAATCAGCTTCATAAACTTAAAGGAAAATCCTGTGGAATATTGGAATGTTTCTTATTACCCCACTCTCCCCTACTTATATTACAATTTTCCTCTTCTTTGGAATTAAATTACTATTTAAAAAAACTATAATTTTAATAATTTTTAAATCTTTTAACTTTAATTTATGGTACTCATCATGCTATGTTTTTTTTAATTTAGATTAATATTCTAATTAAAGATATAATTTTTAATAGTTACGTATAAGAAATATCATAATGTATAAAATAGAAATAACATAATGTATGTAACTCATAAAAATATTTTCTGAAGTTCTTTTTCTAACTTATATAGAATAAGAACTTCAGAAAATATTTTTAAAAGTTGATAAAGTAAAGAAATTTATCAGATTTAAATTCTTGTTAACACTATAATTAATTCCAAACCCTTCTATTCACCCTTTATCAAAGGGTTGGTTTTCTTATATAGCCTAAATTTTATAAACTTCATTTTAAATTATAGTTTAAAGTTTAACTATATTTATGATAGAATTCACTTTCTTTTGTCATTATTTGCAGTAACATTCAGTGATTTACTATCTTTATCAATTACTATCTTGTCAATTACTATTTTATTTGATATAAGAAAAATTCCAGGTCATTAAAGTGGATCTAAATTGGAAGGAATATAAAAATCTATCAGTGATAAAATAGATTAAAAAATTTTCAAGTAATAAAAATTATTTTACATTCAATTATTAACATTGAAGTAATTTGATCTTGAATATAATAGTACTTTTCATTTCAAGGTGGGGAAGGAATACACAAATATCATATTGATCAAAATAATTGTGTTTTTATTAAAACAACTGCCTTATGTAATATCAACAAATCTTTCTTTTTAAAATACAATATGAGAAACAGATACATAAGTCAGAAATTATTTTACATTTCATTAAAATGACTCTTTACATTAGCAAATATTGAACCAAAAAGTCATCATTTTAAAAGGAAGGGTATACAGTAAAAACAGTTCAAACTTATAAAAACAATTTTACACTTTTTTGAAATAACTGTGATCAGAATCGCTAGTTTTCGATATCAAAAACTCCTTTTCCAACAAAACATTCTTTTTTATTTCAACATCATTTGAATTGGGTTAGAAAGCTTCTTTGTCATTTCTGGATATAGGCACATGACATAATGAGTTTTCATGCCTGTATTGTTCTTTAAAATATGATACTTCAACATATGAGGAGAAATCTTTTACAATAATTGCAGCAGTGCAATGGAAACCTATTTTCATACTTCCTTGGGCCTTTAGTTGTCTTTCTCCACATTCCCTTTTAGGTTTGTAAAAACCACTGCGGTTGCACCAAAATGACGTGTACTCATGATCCTTGTTTTTCCTTTTTGTTTGGATTACAAATTTGGCTGTCGATTTTTGCTCTTCTGCAGCCAGCCATTGTTGGAAATCTGAAAGAAACATGAATATTTGATCAGATACTTAAGAAATCCAGTTTTAATTCAAGATAACATCACAAGGGTAAAGAATTATTCAGAACACAAGTGTTTCAGGGTGAAAAGAAAAAAAAAGACAATGCACAGGACTTCAAACAGTGCTACTTAATTCGATAATACAACTTAAAAGTGTTGATCTAGGGGTCCAGCGTAGAATATTTATTTTTCATAATTTAGAACAAAAAAGCAACATTATATACGTTTAAAATTAAAATACTCCACCTTCGGGCAATTCATATAAAACAATTACGCATGTGTGCATTTACATGAGCGGTGCCAAATAGCCGTATGTGCTAAAATATTTGCATTATAATCTTTCCTTTCAGCACTCATCATGGCAATTTATAGGGAACAAAAATATAAGTTACAAATTCTTTTTGATTATAAAGTCATGAATATACTTGACACCTTTCTAAATTTCACCTTAAAATTTGTTTAACTGGGAATTAAGATGAGTATTACTTCATAGACAATTTTCAGTTACATTTAAATGTTATGACAAAATTATCATAAAAACATCCTACACAAGTATATAGTAAACTTGAATTTTATAAACTTGTATTAACTACTATTTAAGAGAAAAATCGTTTAATTTGTACTCACCAATGTAATTCGCAAATTTCATTTTTTGGCAATCATCATCTTTAATTTGATGGCAGCTACTTAAATGAGATCTCAATTCACAAATGGTGAGAAATTTTAACCCACAATTGTCTTCTTGACATGCAATTGAAGTCTTATCCACTTTAACTCCATGGAAATTGACCACATGATGATTGAGAGTTTTTTTCGTGGCGAATTTTTTTTCACAGATATAGCATACACATTTCTTTTCAACCGGTGTCTTCAATTTATGCTTTCTAGAAAGATGATCTTTTAGATAACGCTTTTGATGAAATTCCGCGGAACAAATGTCACATTTAAATTCCATATCCATTATTCACAGTACTCATAAATCATAATCATAAAACACCACACATAATTTCAAACCTCGTGGTCGGTATCGTCACTCGTCTCGAAAACGGTGCCATATTGGCGAAAAATCGTGTTTGCAACCAAAGAAACATGTGATCCTACGAACCAATCAGATTCTACTTGCGGAAAAGGATGCATAGGATTGAGGCGCCTCGGTGAAACAGTGCTATCGAGAGTGATAGGTAACCCTCTCGTAGGTTACGGTCCGAGCCATTCCGCGCGGTTTTATAAAAGTTGTGACTTTCGCATACCGAACGAAACGCTATTACTGCTCTCTTTTTGGATAGAGATAATTTGTGTATACTCTTTGGAGGACAATGGAGGACTATTATTTTTATGCAATGGAGGACTTAAAATTTATTGTCAGTGTTCGTTTTCCCGAGCTGAAAAAGTGCCTTCAACGCTTAAATTTCGTGTCGATCATGAGAACCCTAACCTACGGAAAGACGGGTGGGAAGGGGAAGTTTTTCGTACTGAATACCTTTGAAATAATGTTAAGAAACGCCATTGAATATGAAGGACTAGAAGAAATCCCTCTCTCTGCCTTTACTGAAATGTACTTTTACATTATCAAACATTTCTTTAGAGTAAAAAAAGGGGAATATTGGGGGGATCTTTCGTTCCTTAATCGTACTTTTGAATTGTTATTTCAAACTCTAGTCAGGCTTAAAAAAATCACTCCAGAATATTGCGTCAAGTTCTTTACCAATTTTGCAGATGCCTTATTGATTGAGAATTGCAATATTGATTGGTTCTTTCCTTTCTTAACTTTGAGTGATGTCAAGTTAATCCTCGACTGTTTCGTGAAGCAACGGTTCCATGCATTTGATATCAAAAACGGCAATTGCCTAACTGACTTGCTGAGGTTTAATGATGAAGAAGATAAAGAAGAAGGCTCTTTATGTGAAACACTATTCATAAGATACGGGTTCAAATATAATTTCCATTTCGGATACTTCCAAGATTTGTGTTTCAAACTCTACACAAAAATGTGGTGGTAAGTTGTCAGTTATTTAAAGTTTTTTATTTTTAGGTGTTTATTTTTTTGAGATTTTATATTTAATGTGTTTTACCTGTAAATAGTATGCATGTTACAGGCAATGTGATAAATTCAATGGCATTTATCAATGAAATTTATCACTTTGCCCGCCTCCACAATGGGCATTATTAATAATGCCCAATTAATTACTTTGCCCGTAACATATATAATTTTAACTTATTTGTGATTTTATTTTATGTATGCTTTTGTTTATCGTAGGGGGGACTGTTGTGTGTACCAAAGGATCGTTGTATCTACGGGTTCTGCCCGTAACATATATAATTTTAACTTATTTGTGATTTTATTTAATGTATGTTTTTGTACGAACACCCTCAAGGGAGTTTTTGAGTGAATCACTGTTTTTGTTAAATTACATGGAATGTTTTAGGATCCTTGCCAAAATTTCGAAAATTTTATTTTTTTCTGCATGATAAAATTTTATTTTCAACTTGAAATTTGGCAGAAATGTTTATTTTGGGAGTTGAAAAACTTTAAATTTACTTAATAAAAAAAATTTTCAGAATTTTTTTTATTTAATTTTTTTTTCATATTTTTTTTAATTTTCAAAAAAAAAAACTAAGAAATGCAGTTATGTTGCACATCAAAACGAAGATTTTTAAATTTCAAATAAAATGGCACTAATTTCAGCTAGCTGTTAGCTGTTTTGAAATGCAGGAAAAACAACTTTAAGAGTTATTTTTACTTTAAAAAATGTTTACTACCGAAAGAGGGGTGATAGAAGAATGGAATAGGGAGCATTATAATAACTATAGGGCTAGGTGGGGTAAATGGAAACAAAATTTGTTACTTTAACTTCTCTAACTATATTAGATTCTGATTATAAAAAAGGAGAAGATGGGAGTGTTTAATCTTTGTTTTTTTATATGTTTTGTGAAAAAATCAGTATTTTTTTGAAACTTTAAGGCTTTTGCGGCACGGGTTAAAATTTTTTGATTGAGCTAAAATTTAGCAAAAATCATTTATTTGTATGATGGAACAATTTGGGGGGGGCGTCGCATAAAGATTTTCAAACTTTCAAAATAAGGACCACCCTAATAGGTATACAAGAATAAGTATCACATGCCCATACTACAAAATTTAAATTTAAATTTTTTCTTTTTGGAATTAAATTATTTATCAGATGATATTTTTTACCAAATATTATCAAAACATTTACTGTTTCACTTGATTGAAAGATTTTACCCGCATGTTTAAAGCTTTTTTTAATGTCCCGTTCACAAGGCCTTACTCGTTTACACTGATAAAAGAGTAGAGAACGAGGGAGAAAGGATTTTTCAAAGAATAATCGGAAGACTGTTGAGTAACCCCCCCCCGTTCACAATCAAACTTACAGGGTGTCCCAAAACCAACTGAACGATTTCAAAAATTAATAAAAAACAGATGGTGTCAATAATATTTCGAAAATAGGGAAGAACAATAGCCCAAATCCCTCTTTCCCAAACGCCTTGGGGATATTGAAATCTGTGATAAAATCCATTCTAAAATCGAATAAAAATTATTGAATACTTGATTTAAATCTTCATTCCTGTCAGGAGGGCGAGTTTTAAAACAATTTGACCGATTTGATTGTTTAAATTGAAATTTAGATAAATCTCACACCTTCCCAATGCACATTTTTTCTTAATACTGAATCCAGCATGTTTAATTTTTTTTAATTTACATTTTGTATTCATTTAGTTTGTATCGTTAGGAAGACAGTGATTAATCATACATGAAAAAGTTCTTAGACGGCAATTTCTTAGATTACAGAAGAAAACTGATTCAATTAGACTGCAAGATTGTATTTCGAGAATCCCTTATTTCTACAAACCTGTTGTAGGAATAAGGGATCGTTAGCTAAACAGATTAAAGATTGAGAACGATCGTTAGGATTGATTACATGTAACATTTTCACGCGATAAGTACGACGGACAATCCTCCCACTTGATTCCTCGCGATCGACATGGCTCGACAAGTATACCAATCACGCGTCACGGCAAGTATACCATTGAGAGAGCCGGGACGCGTCAATCCAACACCAAGAATGCTGCATTATTTAACCTTCCTACCCCGCATGGGGTCTATTTCGACCCCAAGCGCACTTTGACTCTTGATATCTCCCATGTATTTTTGTTTTGACAATTTCCAATCCTAGTATTCCTTAATTATACAAAGTTTTACAATAGGTTAAAATTTTGGAGTTTTTACTCAATTTTTAAGTGTCGTGGGAGAAATAGTCACATATTCCCCCTCTGGGGTCTTCTGAGAACCCAGGCATGAATGGCGGTAAAAAAATATCAAATAAAGCTTAATATCTTATTTTTTTGTCATATTATTAAAAAAACATTGTTTTTATGTATGTTTAAGATGCTTAGAGATTTATTAGAAGGACATTTTCGTAGAAATTGTCATTTTTTTATAAAAAGAAGATTGTGGCAAAGTACATTGAATTACTCCCTATTTCTTAAATTTTTCCTTCATATTCTAAGAAAAATATGCTATTTATAGAAATCTTTTGATGATCTAACAGTTGCAACAAAAAAAAAAGCTCAGACAACTGTCGTCATCACTTCGTGTTGAAGAAATTCTTTATAAAAACAATTTTAAATTCATGGCTTGTAAATAGGTTTTTTATTTTCAGTTTCTTGGAAAAATAAAAATGCTTTCAAAGATTTATGAGTATTTACTGAAATTCAGAATGTGATTTCGAAGAATTCGTAAGAAAAATAACCAACTTCGCTTTGAAAACTTATATAAAACAAGCGAGAAACCTGTTACACCAAATCTGAACCGATCAGTATTATATTATTTCTATTTTAAAAAGGAGTAACGACATTTCACATGTTTCATCTCTGTATAAATAAAAGGCTAACGGGCGATGTGTGTATGTGTGTGGGTATGTATGTGGGTATGTCCGGGGTAATCTCTTGGAATAGGCCACGGACCGAAACCAAACTCGACGTATAGACGTATTCCGAGTCGGGGAGAAACTTGGGATAGTTTTCAAAGCTCGAAAATCGAATAATTACGAGTAATTAGCGAATTTATAGCCCGAAACGCTTATTTCTCCATTTCTCTACTAGAGTAGATCAGCTCGACTCACTATTGTAATCGAGATGAAAACCTCAAAAAATCAAATATTTTAACAGGAAAAACTCTATAATTGTCCATTTAAAAAGGATATAAGTTGTGAAAACGCTAAAATAAATTCAAATAATTAATTTTGAAACGTTAGTTTCCCCTATTTTAAGATGTTTTCCTTTAAAATTTAAATATTTATGGAATTTGTAAATTTTATTTTCATGGAAGAGGACTTAAAAATAAAACATTGTTTTAAATGAAGCGATTCACTAGACTTTTAAATTTACTAGATCTTTTATTTTGTTTTATTTAGTCAATTTTTTTACTTTATTCACTAGATTTATTAATTTACTAGAGCGGGAACACTGTGATTTAAAAATTACTGGTAATGGAAAACTGGGGGGAATGGAATTACTGGGATAGGAAAACGTACCGGGAACATTGGGAGAGGAAAAATTACCGGGAACATCAGGAGAGGAAAAATTTCCGGGAACATCGGGAGAGGAAAAATTACTGGGAACACCGGGAAAGGAAAAAATTACCGGGAACATCGGGAGAGGAAAAATTACTGGGAACATCGGGAGAGGAAAAATTACCGGGAACATCATCGAGATAAGAAAAATTACCGGGAACACCGGGATAGGAAAATTATCGGGAACATCGGGATAAGAAAATTTACCGGGAACACCGGGACAGGAAAAAATTACCGTGAACACCGGGATTTTAAAATTACCGGGAACACTGGGATAGGAGAGAGGCGCCTGGGATACCGGGAAGATTGGTTATTGCTGATTTACATAATAATAAATGTATTTTAAGAAAACTCAAAATAAAAATACTTATACACTCCACCCGTGCAAGGCCGGGCATATCCGCTAGTCTCTGTATAAATAAAAGGCTAACGGGCGATGTGTGTATGTGTGTGTGTGTGTATGTATGTCCGGGGTAATCTCTTGAAATAGGCCACGGACCGAAACCAAACTCGACGTATAGACGTATTCCGAGTCGGAGAGTAACTTGGGATAGTTTTCAAAGCTTTAAAATCGAATAATTACGAGTAATTAACGAATTTATAGCCCGAAACGCTTATTTCTCCATTTCTCTACCAGAGTAGATCTGCTCCACTCACTATTGTTAACGAGATGAAAACCTTCAAATATCAAATATTTTAACAGGAAAAACTCGATAATTGTCCATTTAAAAACTATATCAGTTGTAAAAACGCTAAAATAAATTCAAATAATTTATTTTCAAACGTTACTTTCCTTTATTTCAAGATTTTTTCCCTTTAAAATTTAAATATTTATGGAAAAGTGAAAATTTTTTTTCATTGAAAACGACTTGTAAATAAAACATTGTTTCCAATGAAGCGGTTCACTAGACTTTTAAATTTACTAGATCTTTTATTATTGTTTCAAATTTGTTATTTTTGTTCACTAGACTCATTAATTTACTAGGAAACATTGCCGAGAACACCGGGAAAAGGAAAATTACCGGGAACATCGGGATAGGAAAAAAAAGTACCGGGATTACCGGGACATAAAAATTACCTCGATCAGCGGGATAGGAAAATTATGGGGAACATCGGGGTAGGAAAAGTACCGGGAACATCGGGATAGGAAAATTACCGGGAACACGGATAGGAAAAAGACGTCTGGGATACCGGGATGATTGGTAATTGCTGATTTAAAAATTATAAATATATTTTGAGAAAATTTAATTTAAAAAATTTATACACTCCACCCGTGCAAGGCCGGGCATATCAGCTAGTCTCTGTATAAATAAAAGGCTAACGGGCGATGTATGTGTGTGTGTGGGTATGTATGTATGTCCGGGGAAATCTCTTGAAATAGGCCACGGACCGAAACCAAACTCGACGTATAGACGTATTCCGAGTCGGGGAGTAACTTGGGATAGTTTTCCAAGCTCGAAAATCGAATAATTACCAGAAATTAACGAATTTATAGCCCGAAACGCTTATTTCTCCATTTCTCTACCAGAGTAGATCTGCTCGACTCACTATTGTTAACGAGATGAAAACCTCCAAAAATCAAATATTTTAACAGGAAAAACTCTATAATTGTCCATTTAAAAAGGATATAAGTTTTGAAAACGCTAAAATAAATTCAAATAATTTATTTTCAAACGTTACTTTCCTTTATTTCAAGATTTTTTTCCTTAAAAAATTTAAATATTTATGGAAAAGTGAAAATTTTTTTTTCATGGAAAACGACTTGAAAATAAAACATTGTTTCCAATGAAGCGGTTCACTAAACTTTTAAATTTACTAGATCTTTTATTATTGTTTCAAATTTGTTATTTTTGTTCACTAGACTCATTAATTTACTAGGAAACATTGCCGAGAACACCGGGAAAAGGAAAATTACCGGGAACATTGGGATAGGAAAAAAAAGTACTGGGATTACCGGGACATAAAAATTACCTCGATCAGCGGGATAGGAAAATTATCGGGAACATCGGGATAGGAAAATTATCGGGAACATCGGGATAGGAAAATTATCGGGAACATCGGGATAGGAAAATTATCGGGAACATCGGGATAAGGAAAATGATCGGGAACATCGGGATAAGGAAAATAACCGGGAACATCGGGATATGAAAAATTACCGGGAACATCGGGATAGGAAAATTATCGGGAACATCGGGATAGGAAAATTATCGGGAACATCGGGATAAGGAAAATGATCGGGAACATCGGGATAAGGAAAATGATCGGGAACATCGGGATAAGGAAAATAACCGGGAACATCGGGATATGAAAAATTACCGGGAACACCGGGATAGGAAAAAGGCGTCTGGGATACCGGGATGATTGGTAATTGCTGATTTAAAAATTATAAATATATTTTGAGAAAATTTAATTTAAAAAATTTATACACTCCACCCGTGCAAGGCCGGGCATATCAGCTAGTCTAATATAATAAAATTGAATGTGTATGTGTGTGTGTGTGTGTGTGTGTGTGTGTGTGTGTGTGTGTGTGTGTGTGTGTGTGTGTGTGTGTGTGTGTGTGTGTGTGTGTGTGTGTGTGTGTGTGTGTGTGTGTGTGTGTGTGTGTGTGTGTGTGTGTGTGTGTCTTCTATACAAATCCACAGTTTTCTTCCGATCTGCACCAAACTTGGTATACCTACGTAAAACAAACCCAGAAAAAACATAGGCTATGTTTCAAAGTTCTAGAACGACCCCTTGACCCTCTTTTAACCGAATTTATAGCCGAAAACGCTTATTTCTCCATTTCTCTACCAGAGCAGATCAGCTCGACTCACTATTGTTAAGGAGATGAAAACCTTCAAAAATTGAATATTTTAACAGGAAAAACTCGATAATTGTCCATTTAAAAACTATATCAGATGTAAAAACACCAAATTAAATTCAAATAATTAATTTTGAAACGTTAGTTTCCCCTATTTTAAGATATTTTCCTTTAAAATTTAAATATTTATGGAAAAGTGTAAATTTTTTTTCATGGAAAACGACTTAAAAATAAAAAATTGTTTCAAATGAAGCTGTTCACCAGACTTTTCAATTTACTAGATCTTTTATCATTGTTTCAAATTTGTTATTTTAGTTCACGAGACTCATTAATTTACTAGGAAACATTGCCGAGAACACCGTGAAAAGAAAAATTACCTGGAACATCGGGATAGGAAAAAATACCGGGATTACCGGGAGATAAAAATAACCTCCAACATCGGGACAGGAAAATTATCGGGAACATCGGGATAGGAAAATTACCCGGAAAACCGGGAAAAAGGAAAATTACCGGGAACACTGGGAAAGTGGAAAAATTACCGGAAACACCGGGATAGAGAAAAATTACCGGGAACACCGGGATAGAAAAGATTTCCGGGAACTCCAGGATAGGAAAAATGACCGGGAACATCGGGATAGGATTAATTACCGGGAAAACCGGGATTTGAAAACCACTGAGAACACCGGGATAGGAAAGAGGTGCCTGGGATACCAGGTTAATATGTAATATATTGCTGATTTACATAATAATAAATGTATTTTAAGAAAACTCAAAATAAAAATACTTATACACTCCACCCGTGCAAGGCCGGGCATATCCGCTAGTACTAAATAAACTATTCTGGGATGACAGGTAGCTCATAATACAGAAAAGAAAAGATATGGTACTTCATAAGTAAACTCCCGTTAGTACGCCGTTTAAGGGGATTTGTGAAAACGTCGTAATAAGCGGTACGACGCTATATGCGGAATTCCATAAAACACCGTTTCGGCGATATACCTAAAACCCGTTATACCTAATCTTACCTAGAAACCTTTATAAGCGGTATTTTATCACTAAAATAGAAGAGACAGGCAACCCCTGTTCATTTGCAAATTGCTGCTTATTCTCATAACACCTTTCTTCTCGTCATAAAGCTTGATTATCTTCAATTTATCATCGCAACTCAAAGCTTTCCTTTTACTTCCAGAAGAACTTGCCATTTTAAACTTATGCCGAGAAAGAATGGATACTGAATACGGTATCTGAACTTACACAACAGTGGACTGAACACTGAGCTACGGAATACGGAAGTCGAATTGGAGGAGAGGGGGGGAATTTCCAAGAAATTTAGGGAGTGTTCTGATTCGTCACAGGACAACCCACTTGCCCTGCAAGACACTGGTCATCGTTGAGGGCGTAACGGGGGGCCATTCGGGGAAAAAGGGGAGCGGTTGGGAAAAACCAGCTCTACCATATTTAGTGGGTTTTCTAACTTCACGAAAATGGGTTTCGCGTGCTTTTTCGTGATTATGCTTAGTGAAAATAGCCATTTTGTTCCTTAGAATCTGTAGTTTACGAATCACGATGGTGGACACTTCGGGTCTGCGCCAGGGGATGGTGAGAGGCGCAGAAGCTGAAAATCGACGAGTTTCAATTTTGTGTTGTTTGGAGTCAAAATGGTTCCTTTTACTTTTTTAATTTGCTCAAATGCTCCATAATACGAGAGAGGCAAGGGAGGACTAACGGGACATAGAGTTTGGAAAGGATCAGCTCACTCCAGTAGAAGGGGTGGAAGGATAAAGTGGAACGTAAAAATTTGTAAGCCTATTTTCTCTGAGGCGCAGGCTTATAGTCGTCCATTAACGTAATGAAAGGTGCCATTCTTTTCCTTATTTTCAGGCGAGAAAGAATTGCGATAGTAGAAATCTGGCAAAGCTTACTAGGGGTAGGGAGAGGGGCAGGAAAAAATTACGAAAATCAGCAATATCTCCTGAAAATAATTTCTTTTCTGCACCAACTGCAGTTGAATGTTTTGTAAATTGACACCAAAAATGGGTAAAATGCATTAAACCGATTTTCGAACGATTCTTCTACTTAAAATAGGGCCTGAAAGGTGTAAAAAAAAAATAAGGGGAAATTCTCAACTTTTAAGTCTTTTAAAAACTTATTATTCCTCGTGAGGAAGCACTAATTTCATGCTAATTTTTCCCTTCATACACTTAAGAATACGAAATACCATTGTAGATATCTGGGACCTGCGATTAAGGAGGGGGACGGGGCAGAAAAAAATATTCCTGTTTTTATACTCTTCGTGAGAGTAAAATTCAAAATTTTCTACTTTTAGTAGAGTCATAAGTGGTGCAAATAAAGAAGATAGATACCTGACATATCTAACAGCCCGTTAGAAAAGAGTTCCTCCCATTGGAAGGTGAAATGGAAGGGTAAAGCGGAACATAAGGAATTATATGGGATGTTTTGAAAAAAATTGTGTCCATTTTAGTGAAATAATGTAGAAATCTATTTGAGCAGGTTCTATGTAATCTGTAGAACTGGAAATGCGACAATAAGTAAATTTCATTCTCGACCGAGGATAATAATTCTGGCAGAAAAAAGGTTAAAATTATACTTTACTGAGAAAAATAGTAATTATCCAGTTTAAAAGGTTTTATGGACTGAAATTTTTGATTGGGGTCACTCAAAGTGGTCTATCCTGAGAAGCATAAACTCATCTTTGGGGGTTGAATGGATGAAATGGAATACAAATTCGATTTTTTGCCAAATGGCGTGAAACTGCATGAAAGAGAGTGATAATAAACATGTCAATTTATCTTTCCAACTCTCTCGAATGGGTTACCCGACAATGAAATTTGGGAATCAAGACAAGGGTCCGTGGTCGGCGCAGAAAAATTTTTTACATTAAATTTTAGTTTGTATAATTGTGTCTAAATAAGATAAAATATCCCTAAAATAAGAAATTTCATAGCAGATATGAAGGAGCCCCATGTTAAAACTGTGTCTTGGAGGGTAAGAGGATAAAATAGAATATTAGGGGGTATTACATTTTACTATTTTACTAAAAAGTGAGTATTTCTCGCAAAAATTGCATTAAAAGGATTCGATTTTCCAATTTTACTCCATGGAATATGATACGTTTAAGATAAATCTGTAGTCTTAGGCAGGGGAAGGTTAGTTGGGCAAAAAAAACCCGTAATTATTACAAATTTAAGACATTTAATTATTTCTCAAAAAATTAGAATATTATAAAGTTTTTTTGTCTTAATTTTGTAATAATTACAAGTTTTTTTTGCCCAACTAACCTTCCCCTGCCTAATACTACAGATTTATCTTATACGTATCATATTCCATGGAGTAAAATTGGAAAATCGAATCCTTTTAATGAAATTTTTGCGAGAAATACTCACTTTTTAGTAAAATAGTAAAATGTAATACCCCCTAATATTCTATTTTATCCTCTTACCCTCCAAGAAACAGTTTTAACATGGGTCTCCTTCATATCTGCTATGAAATTTCTTATTTTAGGGATATTTTATCTTATTTAGACACAATTATACAAACTAAAATTTAATGTTTGCAATTTTTCTGCGCCGACCACGGACCCTTGTCTTGATTCCCAAATTTCATTGTCGAGTAACCCATTCGAGAGAAATGGAGAGATAAATTGATTTGTTTATTATCACTCTCTTTCAAGCAATTTCACGCCATTTGGAAAAAAATCGAATTTGTATTCCATTTCATCCATTCAACCCCCAAAGATTAGTTTATGCTTCTCAGGATAGACCACCTTGAGTGACCCCAATCAAAAATTTCAGTCCATAAAACCTTTTAAACTGGATAATTACTATTTTTCTCAGTAAAGTATAATTTTAACTTTTTTTCTGCCCCAATTATTATCCTCGGTCGAGAATGAAAGTTACTTATTGTCGCATTTCCAGTTCTACAGATTACATAGAACCTGCTCAAATAGATTTCTACATTATTTCACTAAAATAGACACAATTTTTTTTCCAAATATCCCATATAATTCCTTATGTTCCGCTTAACCCTTCCATTTCACCTTCCAATGGGAGGAACTCTTTTCTAACGGGTTGTTAGACATGTCAGGTATCTATCTTCTTTATTTGCACCACTTATGAATCTACTGAAAGTAGAAAATTTTGAATTTTACTCTCACGAAGAGTATAAAAACAGGAATATTTTTTTCTGCCCCTGTCCCCCTCCTTAATCGCAGGTCCCAGATATCTACAATGGTATTTCGTATTCTTAAGTGTATAAAGGGAAAAATTAGCCTGAAACTCACAAGGAAAAATAAGTTTTTGAAAGACTTAAAAGTTGAGAATTTCCCCTTATTTTTTTCTACACCTTTCAGGCCCTATTTTAAGTAGAAGAATCGTTCGAAAATCGGTTTAATGCATTTTACCCATTTTTGGTGTCAATTTACAAAACATTCAACTGCAGTTGGTGCAGAAAAGAAATTATTTTCAGGAGATATTGCTGATTTTCGTAATTTTTTCCTGCCCCTCTCCCTACCCCTAGTAAGCTTTGCCAGATTTCTACTATCGCAATTCTTTCTCGCCTGAAAATAAGGAAAAGAATGGCACCTTTCATTACGTTAATGGACGACTATAAGCCTGCGCCTCAGAGAAAATAGGCTTACAAATTTTTACGTTCCACTTTATCCTTCCACCCCTTCTACTGGAGTGAGCTGATCCTTTCCAAACTCTATGTCCCGTTAGTCCTCCCTTGCCTCTCTCGTATTATGGAGCATTTGAGCAAATTAAAAAAGTAAAAGGAACCATTTTGACTCCAAACAACACAAAATTGAAACTCGTCGATTTTCCACTTCTGCGCCTCTCACCATCCCCTGGCGCAGACCCGAAGTGTCCACCATCGCGATTCGTAAACTACAGATTTTAAGGAACAAAATGGCTATTTTCACTAAGCATAATCACGAAAAAGCACGCGAAATCAAGTTAGAAAACCCCCTAATTGTTCTACACGCGTTTTCAACGGTTCTGTAGCCCATACATTATTTGAAAGGAACTCGACGACGCAATAACCGGGATTTTTCTTCGGGGGACTGGAGAAAAGCGTCGAAATATGCGGGAAGTCATAATAAGCGGGGGCGCTATAAGCGGATAGTTTTTAATGATAAAATGCCTATCGGTACCAGGGACCGGAGAAAAACGTCGTAATATGCGGGACGTCGCACTAAGCGGGGGCGTACTAACGAGAGTTTACTGTAGTTCAAAATAAACTAATAAATTCTATTCTTCATTATGGTTCATTTCTATAATTTAATTCTTGTTTGAAGGTTCAGGTGTTATAAAAAAGCGAGTATCAAAAGAAACAAAAAAGCGCCGTAATCTCTCTAATCTAAAAAAAAGTTTTTGGTGAACGGTTTCCATGGAAAGGCTTTTTAATTACTGATATTTGGTCATACATATTTGGTCATTACATATTTGGTATCAAACTGTCCGGATTCTTTTCAGGATGTGCAAAGTGCTTTTAGAATTTCTAAAAAAAATCTCAATTTTAAATATTTCCATTTTTTTAGATTACGGATAAGGTTGCAGTTATAAAGCAAGAAACTATCAATTTCAAAAAAAATTGAAAACATATTTCACCGGTTTTTAATATTCAAATAAATTAAATAATCATCTTTCTATTTATAACACGAATTTAAAAATATATTTTGGGTTATTTTTAACAATATTTATATTTCTGTTGTTTAAAGTTTAAACGATTTTAATTATATTTAAAACTTATGCATAAATAATTTATCTTTTATTTTTAAATAACAAATTAATATTTTTACATTTATCTTTGTCGTTGTGGCAACCTAATCATTACCATATTTACAACAAAATACAAACTCGCTTTCGGAAATTTTGAACTTTTGCATTTATTTTTTACAATTATTATTATTTTTATAATCTTTTGCAAGTATGTTTTTTAAGGTAGTAAAAGGTGACACCTTATTTCATAATGCCAAAACGCAAACAACTAGATAACACGGGGGACTGTTTTAGAAATTAAGATAAAAATCGAAAATGTTTGAAGTCTAAACATTCGTGTCATTGCTATGAAACTGACACAACTTCGACGTTTGTTTGTTCTCATGAAGATAAAATTCTAAATTTTTTTGATGTTTACGGTAATTAATACATTTTTCAAAGCTAATCGATGAAAATAGTTAAAAATTTTAAGAACGTTAAATTTATTCCTGAGATGTTTCAGTGCTTCTTAACGGATCTGTGAAAAAAACATTACCTTGGGGAAATGGTAAAGGAATGTTACATTGCTTTGTTGTTAATTTTCTTAGAATTATCAGGCGACCCGTCAATTAATGTTACCATGAAGGAACTGTTAAATTTCCGCTACTGAATGTATATCCACCATTTTCGAAAGAACACCCCGGAGAAGTACTAACCCTGTTTTAAGAATGTTTTATAAAGTGAGTAAGTGCAAAGAGCAGGGTTTTGTGAGGATTGCGAAGCGGTTCAAACGTGTCTGCGTCAGCAGTTAACGGGGGTGTGCGAGCGATAGCGAGCAGGTGGCGGTAGCTCCCTAGTAGTATAAAAAATGAGAAAAGTATCAAAAAAATTATAAAAAATATTCTGTAGTATTTTTTAGAAGTAAAAAATGAAAATTCTTTTCCATTTAAGGTATTTTAACCCTTTATTAGAGCCATAGGCTCGTTTTACGCCTGGGGTACTATTCGACCCCACGAGGGGGAATATGTGACTATTTTTTCAAGAGGGTAGGAAGGGTAAGGAAAGTTGAGATATTTTTTCGCGCGTTTCGTGCGATTTAATTCATCAAGAGTGTTCTGGGGCGTTTGACACAAAGCGATTGGCGCGTTCCAGCCCTGTCATTGATTCTTGCCATTTAATACGCGAGGAACCAATGGTCAGACAGTGTTTAACAGCCGTAGCGATGACATGCGTCGTGGTGATCCAAGGGGTTTTAGTTTTTTTTTTGCTCTGATGCCAGTAACTACACCTTCAAGATAATAAAAAAAAGAACCGAAGTGGTGACGCGAAATGCAAATCACCGTTGCATTTCCAACAGAAAAATGCACCCTTAGAGATTGGTAGAAGTGATTGACTGAGGGAGTTCTTAAACGATTCGACCTCACCTCAATGCCATTGCAACGAGCGTTGATCCTCGATCTCAAACAATAAGGTCCCATGCTCGGTACCATTAAAAATGAAATTTGGTGTGAAAAAATTCTTTGACGTATTAAGTAGGTTGCAGTAGACCGCATATTTTTATCCATCTTAGTTTATTTTTTATCAATTTTTGAAATCGTTCAGTTGGTTTTGGGACATCCTGTACTCTAACCCAGTGTTTCTCAACCGGGGGTACGCGCACCGCTCGCTACGGGCACGCCATGAGCTTTTAAAAGGTACACCACAAATGATTAATTTTTCAACTTTCAATGATTATTTAAAGTTTTTTTTTGTAGCACTTTCTTTTTTACTCTCATATATTCCCGGACAGTTATTGACGTAAGTTAAAACCGAAACTTTTTATCTTTAAAAAGCTTCTTCTTTCTATCATTCAATGGATTGGATTTACTGAGATTGAAACTACTTTTTTTTATTATTAAATTTTCCCCCACCCACCTGTCAAAAAAGGGACGAGAACTAAGAGAGAGAAATAGGGAAATTCGGAACTCAGGGGGTATATAAGGGGGGAGGCGACTATAGTGGAATCAAAACGAGTTAAACGTTAAACCCCTGTTTTTAGGGTCAAATTTTAAGAAGTTTTCTGGGGGAGGGACCCCAGACGCCCCTTTGATATTGACTCAGTTTCATTATAATTTTGATTTCTATTTGTCTTATTCTTCTTATTTTTCCCTTTTGTGGTGTGAACTGAGAATACTAAGAATACATATAATTTAAATGCCAATTTAAGGTTTTTTTTAAAGATTTTTCTTCAGAAAAAATTTCATAAGGTTGAAGAAGGGAATAAGTCCATCAACTTTTCTTAGCCTTAAAATATTTTGTAATGTACTTATATTTGTTTTGGTGATTGAGAGTTCGTTGATAGAGAAAGAAGAAGAGTGAAATAGAGTTTCTGAATTTCCAGTAAATATTTGATGGTTATACAATAAAAATTACAGTTTACAAATACAGTTTTTTTCTCCCTTTTCTCAAAACTTGGTTTTTGGACTTATTCCCTTCTTCAAATAGTGTAAAAATTTTTAGATGCATATAGTGTAATTAATCGCTTAAAAACATTCTTTTCATGATGTTATTTCTTATAGCAATAGGTTTTATGCAGTAATATGTTTTTACACCTTGGAAAAATTAATATTTGGAAAAAGAGCTCCGAGACAAATTTTTCTCTTTAAAAGTGCTCTGCGACTGAAAAAGTTTGGGGACCGCTTATGTATGGCCAGTGACCATTTATTTATTTTTGTGATTTGAGTGTTATATCTCCTTTTCTCCGAAATTGACCATATTTGAAAATTTTAGATACTCACGATTTCGACCTAAAGGGGATATTTTTTTCAACTTAAATCGTAAGTGAGATATTTTGTTAAACATTAACCTGAATTATTTTTTTCAGCGTGAATGGTGTACCTATAGAATTTATCATAGATGTTGACACACTATCTCAGAGTAAAGACATTCGTATACAACTGGCTACAGAACTCCTCGTAGTTCTTTTCATTGATGATACGACCAAAAATGCCATCAGCATGCTGTGGAAAGTTCTACCATACAATTTTATCACAGCGATCGAACTGCACGATTTACTGAAGCCCAGTGCAATGGAGACACGTCATCTAGACTGTCTTTGTGATCAATATAAGAAGCAGGTTCTTACGGTTATGCCAGTTCCCGAAGTCCCGGAGCCCCGCTCTCTCAAGCACCTATCAAGAGTTCAAGTACGGAACAATTTAAATGAAGTTCATAATCTCAACGAAGAAACTATTAGAGAGTTGTGTATTCCTGACACTCTTAAAGGTTATCTGTGGCTTGATGATTTTTAACAAACTTTTAATGTATACAAATAATTGGAGATACACATTCAACTTCCAAAAAGAAATCCCTGTCCTAAATTTTGAGATTAAATTAATGGTAAAATTTTCAAGTATCGATTTGATGTAGATTTCACTTTATCAATTTACTTCATTATTTCTTATTTTTGCTTTAATTCAATTGCTCTTTTGATCTTGGAAAAATGTAATAAAATTCATAATAGGTTGAATGGTTACAATACTCAATAGAAATAAAATTACTATGAAACTTGATTGCGTATATTCTTACTTTTTTAATTAATTAATTTTAGGATAATTTAGGATTTTGAATCGTCAGGATAAAGGGTATAAAAGCTTTTCACACAAACTAAATTCAATCACCTATATTTTTTTTTTCGAAAAATAGCATTAAAATGCTTCAAATAGTTCACAAAAATATCCAATGCAAGACAAAGTTTTTCAAGGGGCTTGCATGGTGGAGCTCAATACTCAACGTAGTAAAACATGACATAATTCTTGTAATATAAAATTGTTACTTTCTTTAATTATATAAATTTTTGAATTATTCATAATTTTTTTGTCATAGTAGGTTATTTGAAGACTGGACTTTTGAAGGTTTTAATTTTTAAAATAAATTTTTTTTAAATAATTTAATTTTTATAAGGAGAACTTTATTCACCTTTTGGGGGGGTTCTATCGGTCTTAATTTCTTTTCAATCGATAGAAATCTTTCTCTTAATGGAGCTCATCAGGTTAGCGATTTTCATTAAAACGGAAGATATTCGCGATATGGAATAGGCAGCCAGATTTAAAGACTTCGCCTCTTTAGAGGAGGTATGAGGGACTCTAGATAAGGCAATTGATTCTCGCTACCCCCCTCCACATACCCTTCAGAACCCCAAAACGGGGTTTCTGAGAAAGTAGGCTTAATGAACAGGAAATTTTATTATCTGCCTTATTCATGCTATAAAATCACTCAAAGAGGCATGCATGATAGTGGGAGGGTGTCATACTAAGGTACGTCGAAACGCACTTATTTCAGCGGACCAAATAGTAATAGTGCGGAAAACTTGTCTAGCCATAACAGTAACTTGTGTGTGAAATTTTAGCCCTATCAAATAATATCTTCTGTTCTGTTTTTTTGCCGAAAGTTTTGACTTTTTACCAAAAATTAGCTATTTTGTAGTATTTCTTAGGGTTATTTGGCCTTCTGATGGTCAGATTTTTTCAGGAGGTGTGGTAGGGGGTCTAGGGTGATTATTCTGTGAACCCCATCCTCATACCTTCCTTTCCCCCAACGGGAGCTGGGGTTTTGTGAGCGAGCGCGCTGCGAGTAATGTTGCCTTTCCCTCCAAACGCCAACCCTGCGCCCGCCTCCGTTGCCCGTTTTGTACATCAGAATCTCACGTATCCCAATTATTTTCATCAAAGTGACCCAGAACCTACCAATGAGTGGTATTTTTTCATCAGGTTCCATGTATTTATTATTATTTTTTAATTTTTCATTTACTTTAATTCAATACTTACAAACGAGTATTTTTTACAATCTACGCTTTAAAAACTGGGAAATGCCATAAGAACGTCTATGGGATGCATTGCGTCTAAACTGGGGCTGTTATACGGTCGGATTTCGTCATAGGCAGCTTGTTCATTTATTTAAGGGTGGCTCATATTCCTATTATAACAAAAATAAATATAAATTTAAAATAGATGGAGGAATGGAAAGAGTGTAACTCTTCAAACCCCAGAAAATTGTACTCTGCTTACTTTCCCAGTCATATCATTTCAACATAGCGTGTAGCTTTGAAATTGTAAGTAAGAAAGAATTAACATGAGGTCTAAGTTGCGAAAACTTGCAACCAATTGCTTATTCTCTTCCCCCCAAAAAAAGTTAATTAAGGGAGTTTTCTCTAAAAGATATCCTATAATCAGTGCAAAGCCAAATTCAGTGCAAAGCAAATCAGTGCAAAGCAAATCATGCAAAGCTAAATATTTTCTGGTAATGCAAAAAAGCCACTTTTAATACATTTGTCAAGAATTTCCCGATACTGAAGAGGTAAATATATTGTTCGTATGACAGAATCAAAGAAATGTCGCAAACCGTATTTAATGAATTTCTGAAGTATGGTATTAAACCATAGTGGAACGTACACAATAAGCAGTAAGTACATGGCATAAACGGGGTCGGTCCAAGCCCCCCGTTGGCTGTTGAGGCACACCTGTCTATCTAAATAATATAAGGTTGGTATTTCTAGAAATAGTAATCGATAAAAATAAGATGTTGATTAACCTCTTCTCTTTCACCAATCCACATGTAGTGATCAAGAAAGCACTCTGAAATTACATCTGGTGTAAAAATAAAGTAATCTAACTTCCCTCCGTATACCCTATATTTTTGACGAAGGGGGACACTGCTACAGCTAAACAGAGAATACTGTCTTAAATTTATCCGGAATGGGCCATTCACAAATCACGTCTTCAATTTTCTGGGGTTTGAAGAGTTACACTCTTTCCATTCCTCCATCTATTTTAAATTTATATTTATTTTTGTTATGATAGGAATATGAGCCACCCTTAAATAAATGAAAAAGCTGCCTATGACGAAATCCGACTGTATAACAGACCTAATTTAGACGCAATGCATTCCCATAGACGTTCTTATGGCATTTCCCAGTTTTTAAAAGCGTAGATTGTAAAAAAATACTCGTTTGTAAGTTTTGAATTAAAGTAAATGAAAAATTAAGAAATAATAATAAATACATGGAACCTGATGGAAATATACCACTCAGTGGTAGGTTCTTGGTCACTTTGATGAAAATAATTGGGTTACGTGAGATTCTGATATGTACAAAACGGGCAACGGAGGCGGGCGCAGGGTTGGCGTTTGGAGGGAAAGCCAACATTACCAGCAGCGCGCTCGCCCACAAAACCCCAGCTCCCGTTGGGGGAAAGGGAGGTATGAGGATGGGGTTCACGGAATAGTCACCCTAGAACCCCTACGATACCCCCTGAAAATATCTGACCATCAGAAGGTCAAAGAACCCTAAGAAATTCTACAAAATAGCAAATTTTTGGTAAAAAGTCAAAACTTTAGGCAAAAAAACAGAACAGAAGATGTTATTTGATGGGGCTAAAATTTCACACACAAGTTACTGTTATAGGTAGGCAAGTTTTCCGCACTATTACGATTTGGTCCGCTGAAATAAGTGCGGTTCGACGTACCTTAGTGTCATACCCCTTATAAACCCATTATTTTGCTCTATTCTGGAACCGCTATTTCACACCTTTCAACTCAGGTGGTCATTACTTCTGCGCATGCGTGTGTATTACAATTTTCGAATTTGTTTGGTATTATATAAACCTATGTCCATACCAAATGTCATCAAAATCTATCCTGTAGATCTGGAGAAATCGAAAAAATGTGCAAATTCTCTTAATTTTGAACAACAGTGTATTAAATGGGTTACAACAAAGGTATTCTTCTCTACATAATTAATTTAAAATATTGGCGATTAAAAGCTTTTTCTTACAGTCCATACTCACCGCCCGCCCACCTGGGGGTGATAGCGGTCCCGTTGAGAATCACTGCTATAACAATACGAATTGTGCACAGAGACATGCACTTTTTAATAAATTCTCCATCTTCAAAGTACATTTTATTTTTCATGGATTATTTATAAATAATTAAAATGCAAATATTTTGAGTGGTGAGTGTTGGAACAAAATAATCCTAACGTTGTCAGGTCCGTTGAGGGCTTCAAATTTTACCAATTTCAAATTTTACGATTACTTTTAAGCTTTATATTTAAATTTTAAATTAAAATTTAATTACTCCAAAACTAATTTGAAAAAAATAAGGCCACAAGGTTTAAAACTTCATATTTAAGAGTATGCGGCTGCAAAAAATCATATTTCTTTTGAGGATAGATTCAGCTGGGGGCGAACAAGCAGGAGAGAAAAAAATTTCATTTTTGACATTAAATAACTTCACACCTAATTATCTCATTTATTAGCTTTTGGAACGAAAATGACTTTTGCTTAATGAGAGGATAAACTTCCAAAAATGAAAAGTCTCTGAGATAGCAACACCTATATTCGTTGTTACTTTTTTTATGCAGAGTTTAAAACAAATATCACCAAATTCATAGAAACGCAAAACACGATTGAATATATTTTTGAGCAATATCAAAATAAATCCCAATACCGTTGTCAATAATTATCATAATAGGAATTTTTTTCGATTCAAGATTTCGACTAATGGAAATCATTCATGGGGTTATAATACGCATTTTCAAAAATGTATTTCTTCAAATTTTTATATTTGTTATCGTTTTTTTTCTAATAAATTTTCTAAAATTGCGCTCGCTAGAATCGGAGGTGTGGCCTGCGTGACGTCGCATCGGCTTTAAACCGAATGTTCAACCAATCAATACTTTCAAAGCAAAGGATTTAACCAATGCCGGAAACGCTTTCGCACAGGTGTGTTGTGCCGAAGAAGTGACGTCATGCACCAAACCCCGAAACCTTCTGCGCATTGTAGCTTTTAATTCTTTTTGAATCAACTAATGATCAGAAAAAAAATTAAAAATGTCTTTTAATGAAGCTCTATCGAACTAAAAATTAAACTTTAAATCCGTTTTATATTCGATACTATGCATGGCACCACGCATTTTTTTAATTTATGATGAAAAGGTCAAGATCATAAGAATTTAGGAAGGATTATTAATAAATAAATAATATGCAAATTTTTTTAGTGGTGAGTGTTACAACAAACTAGTCCTTACGTTGTCAGCCCTTATGGGCACGTCCATACTTTTACAACCTAGAGAACTGCCGTCGTTCGGGCTGTAAGGGAATATAAGAATCTCCCCGATCTCTTTTGGCGCGTCTATACTTTCACGATGGCCTGTTTATGGTACTCGATTGGGTCAATTAGCGAATTCCCCTCCTCTAAAGAGGATGCTAGGGGAAATCCCCTAACCCCACAAAGAGACTGGGGAGATTCTTATATCCCCTTAGTGCCTGGAGCACGGCGGTTCTTTCGGTTGTAAAAGTTTAGACATGCCCTTTGTGTTGTTAGGGGGAGAATCACCCATCGGTTTGTGTGGTTCCCCTGGCATCCCCTTCAGAAGAGGGGAATTCTTTTGTTCGCTTAATGACCCCACCAAGAAAGCGGGACCATAAAACAGGCCATCGTAAAAGTATAAACGTACTCTATAGGGCATGGGCCTGCTTAAGGATGACCCCCCTTAATCAGCAACCTTTTCCTGGGGCGCCCACGAGGTTTGGACCCCATAACTCTGGCGTTGAAAATTTTCCTTACGTTTCTAGCCTGCTCCATTCTTGATATAATCCCTAGCCATCTGAGGCGTCTCATCTTAATATCCGTTACAATATCAGTTCCCTTGTATTTTTCTATTACTTCTCTAGTATTTTAAATTCTCCAAATTCCATATTTTCTTGAGTATCATCAAAAAGGGGTCTTAAGATTCTGCGTTCCCGAAACTATCTGTATATTTCTAGTTACCCAAGCCTCACAACCGTAGATAATTGTAGGCTTAATTATTACTTTGTGTAATTGAATTTTACTTTTGATGAAAAACAAGTATGGTTAAATACAGAATTAAGTTTTATTGGCAGCACATATTCCGAGAACACAGAGTCCGAGAAAAAGTTCGATGAACTTCGGATCATGAGTACCCTGCCCATACATACATACATAAAGGCAAAAAATGACATGCAGTCTACAGTTTTTTCCAACATTTTATCCTTCAAGTGATTATTACAGTGAAATAATTTTGCTGTCTGAAAGTCTTATAGGAGGCGCATGAACGATCCCATAACCACGTTTCAACAACAACAATGATGATGTTACAAGCTAGTGTTTAAATTAATTGATGGGGCAGCATAATTTTCTTCAGAACATTATGACCCACAGCATTGGTTAAAATTACGTAACTATGTTTCTGTTAACGTTATAAGAATTCTTTTAGTTACATAGGCCACACGTATATTTGCATGCGGTCTGCATTTAAATTATAGACTTTAAAAAATATTCCAATCAAACACGGTATTCTGAAGTATTTAAATATTATTAGCTTTACATTAAAGTGGTGACCAAAATCTTCAAAAAAAAGTGACTTTCACCGTATAGGTTGGCACGAGATCCAGAGATCCAGCAGTTAACGGCGGTTTGCGAGCGAAAGCGAGCAGGGGGCGGTAGCTCCCTAGTTACACAAAACTAGCCTTAAAATGATACACATTTATTCATTCCATAGACATTCATTTACCCCAGAAAAACTGCCAATGAAGTAAAGAAATGATGTACTGAATATTAAATGGGTTACAACAAGGTATTGTTATCTCCACAACTAATTTAAAATAATGGCTATTGAAAGCTTTTTCTTACAGTCCATGCTCATCGCCCCTTACCGCCCTAAACAGGTTCACCGCCCGACCCCCAGGGGTGCTAACGGTCCTGTTGAGAATCAATGCTATGACAATACGAATTGTACACAGAGACATGCACTTATTAAAAAGTTCTTTTCTAATGACATTGTACTAAATATTACTTATGGATTATTACTAAATAATTAAAATGCAAATATTTTGATTGGTGAGTGTTGGAACAAAATAATCCTTACATTGTCAGGTCCTTCGAGGGCTTCAAATTTTTCCAAATTCAATTTTACGATTACTTTTAAGCTTTATATTTAAATTAAAATTTAATTACTCCACAACTAATTTGAAAAAAAAATAAGGCCACAAGGTTTAAAAATTCATATCATATCTAAGAGTATGCGGCTGCAAAAAATCATATTTCTTCTGTGAAAAGATTTTGCTGGGGCGAGCTAGCAGGGGGGAAAATAATTTACAACTTTGATATTAAATAACTTCACAACTAATTATCTTATTTATTATCGTTTGGAACGAAAATTTCTTCCGTACATTTGTCTAATATAGTTCGAAATTTCAAAGTATTCCGTTGAATAGTTTTCGTTTAATGAGAGTTTTAACTTCCCAAAATGAAAAGTTTCTGAAACAGCAGCAAACTATTCGGTTTTGCTTTTTTTACGCATATTTTAAAACAAGTATCACCAAATTCACAGAAGTGCACAACATGTTTGAAAATATTTTAGAGTATTATATCTAAATGAATCCCAATAGGGTTGTCAATAATTACCATAATAGGAATTTTTCTTTATATCATGCACAAGCTATTTCTCTCATGATATCACATAATTTAAAAAATGCTTTCATTTTACTTATTTATTAATTGGTATTCATTCGTTTGTTTTTCTTCTTTATTTTGTTGTTGTTTTGGTTTCTTGCTGTTGTTCTAATAAATGAGGAATACAACACTTGTGGAAATTCAAGATCTCGACAATTGGAAATCATTGATGGGGTTATAAAACGCCTTTCTTCAAATGTTTAGATAATTTATCATTGTCTTTTCTAATGAATTTTCAAAAATTGCGCTCGCTAGAATCAGAGGTGTGGCCTACGTGACGTCACATCGGCTTTCGCCCGAATGTTAAACCAATCAATACTTTCAAAGGAAAGGATTTAACCATTGCCGGAAACGCTTACGCACAAGTGTGTCGTGCCGAAGACAGAAGTGACGTCATGCACCAAACCCCAATACCTTCTGCCCATTGAAGTTTTTAATATTTTTTAAATTAACTAAAATGATCAGAAAAAAAATTGAAAATGTCTTTGTATGAAGCTCTATAGCAGTGGTTCCCAAAGTGGGTTCCGCGGAACCCTGGGTTCCACGAAAAAATTTAGGGGTTCCATGGGACAAACTTTATTTCATTAAAAAAATTAGAATGGTGTAAAAAATAAGAATGGACAGCGCCGCCCCTCTTGTACCCAAAAATGTTCTCAAAATTGAGTTAAAACCTTACTTTTACCAACAAATTTCAAAATGTTTTCTGAGGGAGGACCCCCAGACCCCTCCACGGTATCACAAGGGGATCTTGTGCGATACTTTTCGGAAAATCCCCAACATTTTGACATTTTTTGTCAAAAGTTAATGGTTATGGTCTGGAAAATTCTCCTCTTGGCCCCAAAAAGCTTCTTAAAATGAGTTAAAACTCTACTTTTACAAGTCAAATTTCAAAATTTTTCTGGGGAAGGACCCCCATACCCCCCAGCGGTACTAGAAGGGGATCTTGCGTGATACTTATAGAAAATTCCTAAGAATTTGACATTTTTGTCAAAAGGTAAAGTTGATTGTCTGGAAAAATGCCCCCTGGACCCCGGCTGGTTTCATTTAATATCATATATTAAATTTTGAAAAGTCGTTGATTAAAAAATATTCAGGTTTCCGGGATCATTGGCAACAAGTTTGGGGGTTCCACGACCAAAATAGTTCTATACTATGCATGGCACCATGCATTTTCTTCAATAATTGTTAACAGTATAGAGGAAAAGAATTTTTTTGAAGGGTTTTTAATAAATAAATAAAATGCAAATTTATTTAGTGGTGAGTGTTGCAACAAACTAGTCTTTACGTTGTCAGGTCCTTCGAGGGCTTCAGGGAAGTTCCTCACAATGTACTGCAGCACCTCCTGGTGGGCGTGTTAGACAGCTAGGTGCAAAGGGCTGGCCCCTAGGTGGTCGCGGCTCATTGCAAACCTCTTCCGCGTCAGCACACCTTCCACCTCACCCAGAACCACCGCCTCGTGGACACCTCGGATTCGCGCCTGAACAGAGGGAGATCATTAGGCTGAGGAAAAGGGGGTTTACCAACACACAGAACCAACATATCCATCCACCATGGCTTTACAGTCCTAGAGTTTTATTACGGGCTCGACAACCAGTGGAGGGGAGTTCTCCCTTCTCTCTCCGGGTTTACCCTCAGAAGAGGGGAACCTCTTTTGTTCGCTAATTGGCCTCACCTAATGGGCCTCAATGAGATGCGTTGTAGAGCCCATCATAAAACTTAAGACGCACGCCATGGATGCATCTAAAGTTTCATCACCCAGGCGACCGTCAATCAGCGAACAAAAGATAGTTCCCCCATCTCTTTGTATGAGCATTCGGGGGAGATGGAGAGATAATAATCGTCCCGATCTCTTTTGACGCGTCTATACTTTCACGATGGCCTGTTTATGGGCCTAGCTAAACTTTTATGATGGTCTCGACAACATTCCTTCGTCGCGAGGTGGGGAGATAAATATCTCCCCCATCTCTTTGTGTGGTTAAGTAAGTTCAATTAGCGAGCAAAAGAGTTCCCCACCTTTGAAGAGGATGCAAAGGAAACCCCCCCTGACCACACAAAGAGGTGGGGAGATATCCACTGCCCGACAAGCCAAGCCTATCGTATAACTTCAGACGCACGCTTTGTGTGGTTAGGTGAGGTTAATTAGCGAACAAAAGAGTTCCCCTCCTATGTAGTAGAAGATAAGGAAAACCCCTTGACCACACAAAGAGATGGGGGAGATTATCAATGTCCGAAGCAGATTTGTCGAGGCCATCATAAAAGTTTAGCTAGGCTATATGGTCCTGCTTACTTGGTGGGGTCAATTAGTGAATTCCACCCCTCTGAAGGGGATGCTAGGGGAAATCCCTAACCACACAAAGAGATTGGGGATATTATTCTTATGCGTGCATATAGACTTTTATGATTGACTCGACGACGCTTATCGGGCAGTGGATATCCCCCCCATATCTTTGTGTGGTTAGGTAAGAATGTGTGTTCCTTTTCCTTTGTGTGGTTCCGTTTCTTTCGGAACAGTCCTTGTAACATAACCCCTTCATCCCCACCAAACCCTTCAATTCTCTCAGCTATTTAGCTCACACGTTTAATTCCATGCAGTCTATGCAATTCCATGCCATAAAATTTATTACCACACAATTCACCTACATACATACATCTTTATTAGGAGCGCGCAGCGCCGAAGGCGCTTTAAGGTGCCTGCCTACCTAAAAAACGCCGTTTTGGACCAAAAATTCAAAAAATATTTTATTATCTTATTTCAAAAAACACATTTTAAGCTTTCCAAATCAGTTTAAATTTTGTCTTTATCTTTCCTAGAACCAAAGTTACAGAAATTATACTCACAGCTAAATAGGCATTTTATTAAGGAAAAGGTAAAGAAATTCGCGTTTTTCTCAGAATCACATTTTTGCTATTTTCCTTCACCGCAAAACTGCATAACTCAAAATATTATGAATGAATTTCTATAAAACTTGAGCACAGTACTTGAGATAATATGATTTAGGAGCCCTACTATTTTTTTGATTGTGGGTGTAATATTTTTTATTTTATGAACTAGGGGGCTCTGCCCCCTGCTCGCTATCGCTCACCAACCCCCGGAACTGCTTCGCAGTTCTTTGAAGATCGCTTCGCGATCTTAGCGAGCAAAGCTCGCTTGTTTCATCTTAACTATCCGGTAAAACCTGGAACTTGGCTGCTTAGTTAATCATCATTTAATATCGAAACTTTTTATCCCTCTAACTAATCAATAACTTAATTCGGACCATTACTACAAAAATATCAAAATAAAACTGCAACTGAAATATCCTTGTCAATAATCCTTGTTTACCTTGTCAATAATTTAATCGAAATGTTTTTAAAAAATATCCAGCAAGTCTACTAATTATCATCAACCATCTTAGAGAAAAAAAGCATGCCATTAAAATCTTTTAAATTTATAAAATGCACGTGTATCTAGTGAATCGTCGGAAGTAAAAGAAATCAAGAAATCAGACTCATAAAAATTGGCTGTTTCTCTAGTGAACGACCAGAAAGAGATGAAAAAATTGAAACTTTGAATCTTAATAATTCTAAAAATAATTCGAATTTTTTAAAAAACAAAACGCCAATCTTTTTATAAAAAATAATTGTATGTGCGTTTAAAATATCATAGTTTTACTGTGATTAGTTTTTCTGTTATAACGAAAAAACAGAAAAAGGGTAAAAAATTTCGAAACTTTAGAATTTAATTACTCCAAAAATAATTCGAAATTCGAAAAAAGGGCGACGAGGTGCACAACTTCATACCTAAGAGTATGTGTCTGCAAAAAATCATGCTTCTGCTGTAAATAGATTTGGCTGGGGGCGAACTCGCAGCAGAAAAAAAATAATTTTCGATTTTGACAATAAATAACTCTAGAACTAATTATCTAATTAATTAGGTTTTGGAACCAAAATGACCCTCATACATTTGTCTACCAATGGTCAAAATTTCATACTATTCCTTCAAATAGTTTCTGCGTAGTGATAGTTCAAAGTGTTCAAAAATAACATTTTCTGAAACAGCGGCGGCGGCGACTGTTACTTTTTTTTAATATAGAGAGATAGTATAACTTAAAACTTTACTGAATTTTGGTGGTTTTTTTTTTCATTTTTCACGTTTGGTTCTGTAACTTTTGATATTAAATAAATTTAGACATAAAAGTAGTAGGCCTCCTAAAATATAAGTTCACGAGGATAATAAAGTTTACAAAACAAAAATATCTTCACATGAATTTGAGTTATGATGATTTGCGGAAAGGCGTTTTTTTGGGATTTTTATACATAAATTCTTCAATAATATGAAAATTTGAATCAATATTTAATTTTTTTTCATGTTATTCATAGTTTTTAGATGCATTTGATTGTATTAACCACAAATTAGTTCAAAATTTTAATTATTAAAAAAAAGCCTCTATAGGTAGGCAGGCTCCTTAACTCCGCCTGAAATAGACACAATTCACCTTAAATTTCTGATCTAACTTAATATTATTAGCTAAACATTAAAGTGGTGACTAAAAGCTTCAAAAGTAGTGGATCTCACCATGTATTTAGGCACGAGATCTAGGAATTTCTGCACCTAGCGGTCGTCTGATCGCCTGCCCACGAGCCGCTCCCCTTGCCCCGCGATTGCCAGATATTTACTTGGGAGAGTCTTCTAGCCCCCGGCTCCGGGATCCGGTACCCCTTCAGCAGGTCTCGAATGCTCAACTCTCCTGGGTGTGTCAGATAGTAGTCTGGAGTCCGGCCAACCTATGAACAAGATAAGTTTATAATTCGTTGGAACTCGTTAGAACTTATAGTGGCAATGCCGTCAATCAACTGTAAGCATATTTAAGGTTAGAAAGATTTAAATTTATTGAAGTTTTAATCAAGCGATAACAGTAGGTAAATAAATTGTTTGAATATGGTTTTAGTTTCAGCAAAACTGTTCATGGAAAAAAAGTCCAAATTTCCCATATTGTCAGCATAGCACCAAGCCACTTATGGTTCATGCAATGCTATAAAAGAAAGGGTGCCTGAAATTTGAAGATCTTCGACAATCAATCTCGCCAACCAATCGATCGGATTTAGGAGCTTAGAGAGAACTTAGTTGGGAATTTTTAGTTTTTTTGGGTCGTTCTAACGCTTTCAAAACATTTACACTTTAAAATATTTGTTAGAAGAGTCTCATAAACTTTAACTCACCAGTAAAGTTACATAAATTAAATCTCTCTATATTAAAAAAAGTTACTGTCACCGCTGCCGCTGTTTCAGGAAATTTAATTTTTCAACTCTTTGAACTCTGCTATCGCAAAAACTACTAGATAGAAATTTATGAAATTTGAAATGTTTGTAGAGGAATATTTGGGGCACATTCTCGAACAAAAAGCTAACTGATGTGATAATTAGTACTGGCGTATTTTTAAGGTCAAAGTTGAAGTTTTTCTTTTTTCGCCGCGTAATCCAGTTCAGCGAAATCTATTAGCAGCAGAACTATGATTTTTTGCAGCCCAATACTCTGAAGTATGAAGATGTGCACTACGTCGCCCTTTTTTCGAATTTCGAATTTGGTTTGGAGTAATTAATTTTTTAATTTTCGAAATTTTTGACACTTTTTCGTTTTTTTCTATCCAAAATGAAAGCTAATCACGGCATCAATATGATTTTTTAAACACTTATATTATTATTTTTTAGAAAGAGATTGGCGTTTAGTTCTTTAAAAAATTCTAATTAGTTTTGGAATTATTAAGCATCAAAGTTTTATTTTTTTCATAGTTTTAGTAGGTCTTTATCAGATGTGTTTAATTTTTTTATATTTTATATTTGCCTGTTCACTAGATTGTCGCGAGCACGGATATGTAAATTTAAAAGTTTTGAGGTGCACATTTTTTCTCTAAGTTTGCTAGCGATATAGTATAGACTTGGTTAATAATATTTTAAAGATACTTTTTATTTTACGATATTTTTTGAACCACTAGAGAAATAAATAATTTAACTTTATGGAGTGTTATTTGTGCTGATGAAAGGAAGATAATTTTCGGGAAGTTTGTTTCACTCTGCTAAAGATCGATTGCAGATATTACAGATCGCGAAGCGATCTGTAAAGAGCTGCATAGCAGTTACGGGGGTTGGTGAGCGTAAGCGAGCAGGGGGCGGTAGCCCTCTATCCATTAAACTATTGATAACTTAAAAAGGAATATTGCAGTAATAGTTTTATTTTGATACTTTCGTGGTAATGATCCGAATTAAATTATTGAAAAGTTTGAGAGATAAAAAGTTTCGATATTGAATGATCATTAACTATACTCTGTTCATTTAAAATTAGCGCCTGAGACGTAATGTATTAGAAGCGTTATTATTCCACTTATCGTCGAAAAAATTTTCTTCTGCAATGACAAGGCAGCCTATAGCAGAAGTAGTTAAAATACTGTAAAACCAATCGGTCACTGAAGTTGTCTGATGAGCGTTATTAAGCATTATTGAGCATTTTTTACCCTGTTTCTTATGTATTCTTAATGAATAGACTATAAGCAGACAATTTCCAGGTTGTACTGGATAGTTGAGATGAAACAAGCGAGTAGAAGTGTTCTGTAAAAGGCCCATCCGTCCCTCATCACCGCTGCATAGTGAAGGGGGGTCCTCCCTTCCTGCAAAGAAATTCGAATTTAGAGACAGAGGGCTCGCGATTCAGCTTTGAGAAAAAAACACGATAGCCTGATGAGAACGATACTGTTACATGACTTGAGATTTGAGACGGAAAGTACCTCTCAGTCTCAGTTATTATTAAATCTTGGTTTAAACGGGCGGTTTTGCTTTTACTCTTTCTGTGATCTCTTTAAGGGCACTCAGTACCAAAAATATTTTTTCTCTAATAACAGGATTTTATTACCTTTTAAGGTGTTAAATTATGTATTTACTTCATACTAATTCATATTTAGCCTTAAACTATCGCAGTTTTTACTGTGGAATACGTTTTAAAATTTGTGTTCATTTCTTTCCCCCTCCTCTTATTTATCTTTATGTGCCACACGACGTTTTTCAGAGAATGAGACCACACTACGCGAGAAGAAGACGTGGGAACGATAAATCTCCATAAAAACGATGAAGATGTTATCAAGAGGAGGGGAGCTGGAAGGGGAATCGAGGGGGCGATGTAGTAGATAACTCTTGTAGCAGAGCGGTCAAAGTACTCCGCACTGATAAGCGTCGCAGTGGCCGGTTGCTGGAATTCCTCCACAGGAATAATCCACTACATCGCCCCCCCTCGATTCGCCTTCTTTCTTCCTTGATAAGAAGGTTAATGGTTCTTTTTAGTGATGGGCAGGTATCGATACCAAATACTTAAGTACTCGATACCTATAGGTATCGAGTGTATTCGATACCCACAAAAGTATCGATACTTTATTGACATATTTCGTTTTGAATTTTTCAATGAAGTAATCTTTATAATACCTACTGTAGATCAACCGCAGCCTGTTTCCGTTTTCATTTTGCAACTCTCAAACCCAAGTCGTTATCATCCACGAGAGAAATTTGACGCGGCTAGGTTTTTCCCCCGCCAAATCCTTCGCTTCTATCCACCTCCAGGCCCGTAGCTACGGGGCTTTTTGATGGATCGCTTTCAGTTTTTTGAATATTAGTCTGATTATGGATAGGCCCTAAAAAAATTGTCCCTTCAGGTTCATTTCCCGACATTGAAAAAAAAGTACTCGATACCTAAAAGTACTCGATACCTATAAGTACTCGATACCAAAGTATTCGATACCTATAAGTATTCGATACCAAAGTATTCGATACCTAAAATTATCGATTTTGCCCATTACTAGTTCTTTTACGAAACTCGCTTCTTGTAGTCGCTAGTTTGGCGTGCGCCTTACTGTGGATGAATCTTTAGAATGGTTGTTTAGTATTCATATCAGTATTATTATTGGTTTAGTTCAAATAAGACGCGACTGCCATTAATCAAGGAGGGGAGAAAACATGGAGTTGAGCCTCACTCTCCCCTATCTTGACAGGAATCATAACTCCACAGGATAGGGGAGACTGAGGCTCCGTTCCATGCTTTCTTCCTTACGTGATTAATGGCAGAGTCGCGTCTTATTTGAACTAGAGAGCCTGTATACGATAGAGAGAGGTGACAACTCGCTTAAAAGCGTCTCTGCGCATCCTTGCGCACAGTTAAAACCATAGGCGCCGACTTCATAGGGTTTGGGGGGGCCCGAGCCCCCCCAATACTTTAGGAAGAGGGACTGGGCCCCCCCAATAATTTTAAAGTTTCAAAAATTTTGGCATTTTCTATTCTTTAATTTGGACATAGAAAATTTCCGCTTCCATTCATAACAAATCAAATTATATTATCAATATCTCATTTTATTCACAGAAATTCAAACAAATCCACTCCCTAAAATTTGGATATTTCCCACGCCTTTTTTATTATTTTCATTGAAAGATTTATTATTTCCTGTTTGAGCAAAGAAGCAAATACATTTTGCTCATCTGGTCTTACTTTTTTTGTGAAAAAAAAAATGAATTTATCTAATAATTCAGTCAAAATACTACTTTAGACATGCATTCATACGATTGATTCATAGAAACGAATTTATTTATAGTTTTGAGTGAACTATTTACCTTTTAGGGTTATTTTAAATGTGTTTGGTAAAAGAAAATGTTACTTCGAAAGCGATTCCGTTCAAACAAATTATTTTATTTTGGTTTATACTGCAGACGAAATGACTAGGATTTGGACTGTAAACGCGTAATCTTGACGATTGCAGGTAAGAATTCTGTGCACTTTTTACATAGATAGAATAACTAAGTTGAATATAAGAAGAGAACTAATTAAATAACTGGTAGATATAAATTTATGTTTAAATTGAGAAAAAAAATTGGGGGATCTAAGGTATGCCCTTGTCTATGTATTGGCGTCAAAAAAACGTCTCCAGAGTCAAAATTGCAAAGTATGGATATTTTTAGGTTCCATATTTATGCAACAGTTATAAAAATTAACAGTGTGAAAAAGGTTTGAAACTTTTTTGTGAGGTTTTTACTTGTGTGTGAAAAAAGTGAAAAACTATCTATTTTCAGGAATTTAAAACTAAAAAATAATTATCTAATATAAATTTAAGAATGGGATTTAAGGAGAGCGAAATTTCTTAAAGTAAATAATTAGGGTTTTAAAAATATAAATTTTTTTTTACAAAATGTTACATATATGTGCCATGCAAGTTCAGCGACGGTTTAGTGACAGTCCCAAATTAGTAATGATGGAACAATTTTTTTAAGTTTTCTATTTCGATTTTTTATAATTGGTGGTAGTTTATTAGCTTCTCTCCCAGAGACGTAGCCGATAAAAAAAATCAGAAGGGATGTTGGGTTGCCTTTTTGGTCAAAAGTGGATTTTTTCAGTTTCAAGGGGGATACACCCCCAAGCTACGGCCCTGGGCCCCCCCAATAATTTTCCGAAGTCGGCGCCCCTGGTTAAAACTGTCCAAATCTCCAATTATGTCCAAACTGTATCATGCCGCTTCAGTGTATGATGTTATATTTCCTTTCCGATCAGTATTTTAATCAAAATTGTTTCATTCAATGCGTGCATTCATGGCATTTCATCAAATTATAGGCAGTGCTTCCTGTTATGTTCATCTTTAAATGGTTCACCACAGTTAACCGTTATTTGGAGCACCAATAGGAGGAATTTTTATTGTCCAAACATCAAGTCTAAGGTCATCCAAAGTTGTAAAAATAAGTGTTGTCTAGAGAAAATACCTGCCGACACTATAAAATGAGATTATCCTCATGAAATTGAACGTGATATTCTCATGATAATCGTAAGGACTAAAGTCACCAGTAAAATATAGTTATATTTTGTTTAGTAATGATCAACTCCATATTTCATAATATAAAATTGAAAAAATTGTTGAAGATCTTTTTTAACGCTAACCATGAATGAATGATTGGTTAGATATGTTTGAAAATATTTCTAGAGGTTCAATTTTCGATTGTTGCATTATTCGTCAACGGAAAATCACACACACTGGCTATAAAACGAACTGGAGTGACAACCTCCGATACTACAACAAGCGACCGATCGTGCCAGCGCGGAAGGTTAATTGCCCCGATTGCTCGCAGCAATCGGAAGATCATTTCCCCGCATAACCCCCTTTTAATCCTCCCATGCCTGTTTTTTAAAATATTATGAGCAAAATTTAGAATGGTCGCTTCATTATGTGCATACAACTGTGCTAACAGATGGGGGAAATTAAAAGAAGATTGAAATCCTTTCCGCGGTGTGATGCGGATTTGGCACGCTAACTCGTCACTCCAGCTAACACGCTAAGTAAACACGAGAGTTGGTCGCTAACTCGGGTAACTAGAATTTTTATGGGGGGTGCTTTGCACTATTTTTGTTGGTATTTTTTGTCGTTGAAATGGTAATTGAAGAGAAGGAAGTGACCTACTGAAATGCCCAGGTTTGATGAAAACGGAGTCTGGTGATAAGGGCGTGTGCTCGCTCGACCGGAGACGTATCGTTTTAGAATGTTTGATTACCTCGATTTGCCCTTTTTTGAACTCTCTTATTCCGCCTTTTCAAACTGACAATTCATATACAGTAAAGCACTGTTTATACGTCTTTCAAGGGACCGACGTATAAATGAATAAACGTATAACATCAAGTAGAAAACATCTATGCTTATTAGGTTTCTAATGCTCCTTAATGCATATTTACGTAAATACAATAAATTAGCGTCTTTTCCAAAGCAAAAAATCCCTTTAAAACAGTTTTTAAACTGAAAATAACATATTTTTTAAAAATAGAACAATTAATATACAGATGAAACAAACCATGCCTGTAAAGTTCATCATATATTTATTTATTTAATTTTGCAGATCTTGAGAACTTTATTGCACATCCTAAACACACTGCATCCGAATACATTGCATTGTATATGAACACCAAATCTTGAATTTGTTACACTTTTTTTAGGACTGTTGGAATCTAGTATAACCGATGTTATGCGTTGTATAAACGAAGAATTTATGCATTAAAATAAATAGGAATACATTGGGACTTAGCGAAAACGACGTATAAATGGAAAAGTCGTATAAACGAGAAACGTATAAAATTTACTCGACTGTGTAATATTCTTTTAAAAAAATTCATCATCATGCGATGTACAGAAGGGTGTTTTTTCCAAGATGGGGCCAATACTAATGAAAATCATAATATCGTTCCAATTTTGATTTAACCTTCCGTCGGTCGCAATATGCCAAAACGCACAATCGAAAGAATCGCAATTTTCAACTTTCTAATTTCAATGATAAGGTCTTAAAAACAATAAAAGGCATTCATAGTATTATTCAGACATACAAAATTTGATATTTGTTGTAAATAATTAAGAACAACAATTAAAAATAGCCTAAAATTAAGCTTACTTCAGCGGGATAAATGATTCAATATCTTAGTCAAAAAATATACTTAATGATGTGAAACTTGAGGGATATTAATTCTAAATTATTGTTTTTGAACTCATGTCCAGATAATAACCATTCCCAAACAAAAAATTAACAGGTAATAATACTAGGCTGGGCAAATTGACCGCTGACAGTCCCTGTAGTTATTGTAAAATAACTCCAAAATACATTATTTTAGCTTTAAACTGTCAACTTACAGGTAGTAAACGTAGATTTGTATATTGCACAACATTGTTTTTGGTGAGGTAAGTGTATAAGGTACGATTTTGTAGGTGTATGTTCAACAGCAATAAACCAAAAATAATTGGAAAATTACATACATATTGAGAAAATTTAATAGTATAGAAGCGTAAGCACTCATAAAATTAATAAAAAAGCATCAGAGAGTACAAAAAATAATATTACATACCTTAAAGACGTTAAACACGATTGAGCGCAATGTGCCAAATAGTAAAATTATGATAAAAACCAAACTAAACAAAGCTCACGAATTTAATGAATTGGTTGGCGCCATACATCCGGTAAAGATAGGACACTAGCAAAAAATTCAGACTTCTAACCCCCATAATAATCGAAAGGCGAACGAAAATTTATGAGGTGTGCGAAAAAGTACAGTTGCGACCGACGGAGGGTTAAAAGCAAAAATAACAGTAATTTTTCGTAATGAAATTGTTTTCTTGGTAGTATCAGTTCTTTCAAGGATATTTATCCATATTTAACTAGACTTTAAAACTATAAAACAGGAAATTGTGTTTTCCAAAACGGCGGGTGAAGAAAAAATGAAGGAATATAGCTGATGTGTGTCCCCAAAGTAATGTGGCCATTTGTCAATGTTAAATTCCTTGTAAGACATCAGAATTCCTTACATTTTAAAATGTTGTATCACATAAATATGATTGCAAACAAAGAACCGTAAAAGTGCATGGCCATTGGCGCGTATTAGCTGGCAAGAGCATGTAGCCGATTTCATTGGCGATCATTGGTAACAAATTTGGGGGTTCCACGACCAAAATAGTTTGGGAACCACTTCTACAGTGCATACTGTAGCCATTTGGCTACACGACATTTTTCCCCATTTCCTACTCGAACTTCCATTTCCAAACGGCAACACCATGCAATAAGTACAAAACATATAACATTTCACTATATAAGCACTTTAGACTGCCAGTAAATGGCAGCAGGGGTACTATTTTGAGATATTTGTTAGTAGCTAGTGAGACGAAAGTCAAGACACAGAAAACGCCAAAAAAAAGGACCATATAAATTAAAATAAAAAAAAATTTCAGCTTGAAAAAAATTGTTTTGAAAAGATAAGTTGTTTTTTTTTATATTTTTAGAGCATTTGGTTTTATTTCACTTCGCAATTAATTTCACAAGGGACACAAATTAATTTCACAAGGACAAAGTTTTTTGTCAATTAAAAGTAGAAAAAAAATTAATTATTTTTTTAGTATTTTTTTACTAATTTACACCATAATAGAAGTCAAATAAATGATTTTCAAGTGAATTTAAAAAATCATGCATTGTAGGGTTAAGAGAAAAAAACACAAAACACAAAAACAAAATTTAATTTACAGTGGTAGAGATGAAAGAATAAATTCTGGTACACAAAGTTAGTACCGAAAGTTAACGTAAAACCCTTGTAAACACAAAAATCAGCATTTTTCGTAAAAAATCGATGGCTGCCATAAAAATTTCAAACAAAGATAACAAAAATTAAAGATAATGTTTTTGGACTCTCTAATAATGTAAGAATCAGTCCTCAAATTTTTTTTTTATTTTAAAATGGTCGAACGACCACCTCGGGATCACTTGATACCTACAAGGGTGATTCAGAAATAATCATCAATAATTGGGGGGGCGGGGGTAGAGGGGCCCTAGACGAGCATATTTCGAACAGGAATGGTGGGGCGCAGCCTTACCGTTAAAGAGCTAGGACCTAATGTAGAGCGAGCGTGTTTCAAAAGGCCGTTTTTAGAAAGCCCGTGTGACGAAACAAAACATAATAAAATGAAAAAATCTATTGCATGAGGTAAGGAAGTATACCTACTACTTATACCATGAATTCGATAGAATTTGAACCACTTTCTAAACCGTGGAGTGAGTTTCAAAAGTGCAATATTAATCTTTTAGTCAAAGAATGGAGTTCCCTTAATGGTATTTAGAAAAAGGATGATCGGGGAAGGAATTTTCAATGATCGTAATATTGATCATTGAAACTGTTTGATCATTAAAAATTCCTTCCCCGATCATCATTTTTCTAAATACCATTAAGGGAACTCCATCGAATTCATATCGAATATCGAATTCATGGTATAAGTAGTAGGGATACTTCCTTACCTCATGCAATATATTTTTTGATTTTATTATGTTTTGTTTCGTCACACGGGCCTTCTAAAAACGGCTTTTTGAAACTCGCTCGCACTACATTAGGTCCTAGCTCTTTAACGGTAAGGCTGCGTCCCACCATCCCTATTCGAAATATGTTTGTCTAGGGCCCCTCTACCTCCCCTCAAATTACACTAGTCGACAAATTTCAACTTTTTTTCCCTAACAAAAATGAGATTAGGTATTTCCGACTAATTTCAGGGTGTAGAATTCAGAAATAGTTGTGAAAAAGCTGCAGCACGTACAGTTTTTTTGTTACAAATATTGCACTAGTACTGTAATAAACATACAAAAGCGTTGAAAACACTCCTTTTTAACAATAACTCTCATTATTTTAGCATAAAATACTATAATTATTAAGATTATATACATGTTTCAGACAATATAAAACTAAAAATCATAAAACATTCATTAAATACGATGGAATTTTATCACTTTTTGTCTCTTAAGTGGCGTTACATCTCCTCTTTCAATGAACCAAGAGCTGTAGCCCAAAATTGCTATTTCGCAGTGACCTATGTATCGAGTAAATGTCCTAAGGGAATCTTTATCCTTGTTTATAATTGACTACAGTGATAATTTCCAGAAATAAGTTTAAACGTGGATGTAAAATAAGAATTTTGGGTGATGCTCAACATTCTATGGCTTGGTAAGACTAAAGAGAACCTTCTATTGGGCTTAAAACATTTTTATCGGTACTACTTTCTAAAAATCATCTTACCACTCTCCTAAAATCTATTTTCAAGCAGATAATGCGTTTTTGTTAAATTTTCCTTCATAAGCAGGGTCGTGAAATCTTTTTTAATCAGAGGTTCATACTGACTTTGAGTTTGCCTTCACTTAATGGCAAAACAAGTCCTTTTAAATACTTTTTGAAATTTTTTTTCTGTATTTGTTATTGATGTTAAATAGCTAAGATAATTTGAATGTCCTCCCAATACTATAGGGATAGTAATTTGCATAGAACTACTGTTGACTCTTACGCACTTAGAAAGAGCCACATTCTAACTTCTGCAACACACGTGAGGAGCCCAGATTTCATTTTAGTCACCTATTTGGACCCTTTTTCTGTAAAATATTACAGTTGAATTGTAATTTAAACCGTATCCAAATTAAGCAAAACGTATTGTACATAAATGTGCAAAATTTACACTGAAAACTATTCAATTTTCAAAATGAACTGCAGTACAAAAACATCGCCACACTTTTAAAGGAATGTCTACATACTGGGATACTAGAAATAAATTAATTGGATGGGATTGCAGGGTTGCTATTGGACAAAATCAACGCTTAAAACGCAAAAATTAAGAAAAAAAGCAGAAAATCGAAAATTTTTGTTACGCAAAAATGGGACGTAGTTGAACTTTTTTACTTGTAGATATTTAAATAACTACATGAGTTAGTAACAAAAACAGTAATTTGGATGTTGTTAGGAAACCACTGTTGACTAGTGTTATTGATGATTATTTCTGAATCACCCTGTATGTACTGCATTTAAATCAGCCCATATTATAACAGTCACCAGTGAAAAGATAAAAATATTGTTTTATATTTAAAAATAGCTATATGATGTCTTGTTTTTATATCTTGTTCTGCAATTTAAAAAAGCAATCTATTGCGAGATTGCGTGTTCAATTAATAAAATAAAACCTGTCAGATAATTGAATCGCCTATTTCTGAAACATGTCAAACGCCACATTTCTTGTTTTGAGATAAACGAGAAACACTTTTTTTTAATGTTTTTATTCTTTTCGAAAAAAATTATTGAAATATTTACATTTGACAAGTTTCTGCAATAAACAGAGTATGCAGGCCTATTTCATAGCTAAACTAATTTATTTAAGGACTTGGTGGTGGTAATTATTAAGGATTTGGTGGTGGTAATTAATAAGGATTTGGTGATTAATAAAAGTGGGAATACATACAGGGTATTTCAAAAGTCCGTTTCGCGGCTTTTATTTGGAACTAAAGTGTCCTAGGGTCATGGAAGTAAGGTCTACCCCTAGGTAAGTGACCTTGGAGAATTCATTGAGATGACTTACAGCGCCCCTAGCGGAGAAATAAAAAAATAAATTTAAAAACCAAAGGACCTCAGTGAGAGTATTATAGCCAACGTTATGAAGAACGCATTGAAAAAAAATTTCAACAAAATATTGTGAATATTCGCGGAGATATTAGCGTTTTTCAGACCTCAAATTATCCAATGTTATTGTATAGTTTTTTGTTTTTTATTTGAATATAAAGACAGAATTAAATCAAAAAATTTAAAAAACTTACAAATTTGCGAACTCTTTCTTTTTTGAGGCCTGACAAGGACAATTTTCACACGCTAATATCTCCACGAATATTCACGATATTTTGATGAAATTTTTTTTCAACGAGTTCTCCATAACGTTGTCAACATTTCTCTTCCAAGGCTTTTTCTCTGTATCCTATAGGTTTTAAATTAATTTTTTAAAACTTTTTTATTTTTCCGCTAGGGGCGCTGTAAGTCCTCTTAATGGATTCTCCATGGTCACTTACCTAGGGGTAGACCTTAATTTCGTGACTCTAGGACACGTTGGTGCCAAATGAAAGCCGCAAAACGGACTTTTGAAACACCCTGTTGAATTCTTATTTTTTCTCTTTTGGTTAGTAGATGTAAAAATACCTTTTTTATAAATGAATTCAACTCTAGACTCAAAAATAGTGTTCAGCCAATTCAAAATGATAATATTGAAATCTTCGAAGTCAATTATAAAATAGTTGTTTAGATGTAACTTTATGGACAGTAAAACGATTTTGCTTTAAAAGCCTACAAAATCAGTTAATTAGTTCAATATTATGATCTAGGGCAGGGGTTACCAAACTTTTTATGTCAAGGAGCCCTTTTCAAGAGACAAATTCTTCGCGGAGCTCTTTTCCGAAATAAATTTTTCAAGGTACAAAAAGCAAATTACATAAAACCCATTGCTTCTAGAAATAAAAGCATAAAGGCAGTTGTGTATATAGAAATTTATTTCGGGAGGGGTCGAGTACGTAGTCCGAATTTACGGGGGGGGGAGGCAGGGCCCCCTCGCCCCTTCTATATACACCCCGGGATGTATATGGAATATTTTTTTAACCAATTATATTTTATCATTGGATGCAATTTAAATCTTTGTTTTAAATTTCTGATTATTAAAGCTACACTTTTTTAATCATTATGCCCGAGATGGCATGATCAAAGGATTCATACAGAAATCTGTACATCTGTAAATTTTGTTTTCATAAAAGTTACTTCATCTTTTGAAATCGAGAGCTGTTTTGGGGGGGCTGCTAGACCATACCTCAGAGATACACATCGAAAGTTATTTACACAGGGGCCCCAAAATCATTCCTTATCCCCTCCCATGCCATAGGATCAATGTAGCTTTTTATACATTTTTGGTAGAATTTACATCTTAAAGAACTTAATATAAGAAACGTTTTGAGTAATTAAGTTCCAAATACTATAAAGGGGGGGTTGGAAATTTGACTCTACTAAAAACAGGTTTTCACTTAGTTTTGGTACGGTACATCTACTCCGAATTTTGGACATACATTTTTAAGTAGGATTATGATTTTGCTGAACTTAATAAAAAAAGGTGCTGAGTAATACTAATTGTTACCTATTAACTATTGTTAATAATTGTAATTGTCGGAACCTTGAACGAGTAAGTAGCTTTAAATATTTAGGATTACACATCGACCAAAACTTAAAATATGCATCACACATAGAATTTTTAATAAATAAACTCCGTTATTATTTATTTATCTTTTATCATTTGAAAAATTATGTAGATAGATCCTTTTTAACAATCTTATACTATTCATGGATACAATCTATTTTACAATATGGAATTATTTTTTGGGGGGGGTGATTATTTGACAAATTTGCTACCTTTAATAAACTTACAAAAAAGATTACTTAAATATTTAAATAATGATCATCTTTTCTCCATAAAGAAACTTTTTTACTATAGAACATTAATTTATATTCATAACAACTTTATTTCGTTTGAAAGCTCTAATATCAATTATAATCTTAGAAAACCTCCTCTTCTAAATATACCGAAACCAAACAAAGAAATTCTTCATAAAAGTTTTATCTACCAGGGTCCTTTCTACTATAACAAATAACCTACACAATTGACTACAAACTCCAAAAAATTTTCTTTTAAAAGGGAATTATTCAATTTTTTATTAAACTCAGATGAATTTATCTTTTCGTGATTAACATTTCACCTTTTATAAAATAGAAAAACGACGTTTAATTTGCACATAATTTATTTAAAGATATTAAAATCAGACATGTTTCGAGGGTATACTGAACCCTCTTCGTCAGTGAGATGACGATGTAAGAAAAAAATTGTACACAAGGCTATCAGTAATATATACAGGCAACTGTATATATTACTGATAGCCTTGTGTACAATTTTTTTCTTACATCGTCATCTCACTGACGAAGAGGGTTCAGTATACCCTCGAAACATGTCTGATTTTAATATCTTTAAATAAATTATGTGCAAATTAAACGTCGTTTTTCTATTTTATATTATTTTGCACAGTTTGCCATCTACATTTGATTTCACCTTTTGCCTATTTATTTCTCCGCCCAAGATCTTTATCCAGTGTCTTTATATATATATATTTTTTTTCGAGTGTGTGTTATATCATTCATTTTAAATTGGGTTGTATTTTGTGTGGAGCCATATGAATATTGTTATTTTCTGGGCTGTCCTCTTGCCAAATTACTTATTTTTGTATTTTTACATTTATGTACTTAATTTTTTTCTCTCTTTTTTTTCTTTATATATAAGTGTTTCATAGTAAATTTTTGTTTCACTTGGAAGGGCCAATTTGGCCCCTTAGTGAGCAATATGTTTTTTTTTCTTTTTACTATTTCCTTTCCTTTTAATGTTTTGTATTTTGTAAATGTTTCAGAAATAAATTATTATTATTATTATTATTAATAACTTTGCGAGGTGGGGGAGTGGGGTTCCTCAGTGTGTTACTATTCGTGACCCTAAAAACAGGGTTTTAACTTGTTTTGATAAACCGAAAAAGACCTGAAAAAGACAAAAACCAGGAAAAAAACTATAATCAACAGTGCTCACTGCATTGGAGGCTCCACACCAAATCCACTTAAATTTAACGGGGATTTTAGAGCTCTAAAAACTTGGGTAGGAAGGAGCAAAAGTAAGTTCTTAACAAGAAACACCTAGCAGTAAGTTATTTATATAACATTTCAGAGCAACGCAAATTAGAAATTATCATCGTATTTATTTCAAATTTCTTCGCGGAGCCCCTGGAAATGCTTGGCGGAGCCCTAAGGGCTCCGCGGAGCACAGTTTGAGAACCGCTGATCTATGGTATTTTTGAATGTCCCCTTTTAATAAAGTGATTCATGGATCCAAAATATGAATCACATGGAAGTAATAAAGGGCCTCAAGCATGAACATTTTAAATATATAGCTGCCAAAACGTCTTTAGTCTACCAAACGTCAACAGTCCCAAACAAGCTGCAGATGAGACGGCATGAAAAAAATTCCGCGCAGTTTAAGTACAGAAACCAGTCAAGCGACGTCGTTTGACTTGTTTCTTCACTAAACCTGAAATTTAACACATGCTGGAAAACTATTTTAAATCACGTTATTTTTATTATTATTCTTACACTAAAATGTGCATTTACCCCTACAGAATCCCATGGCTCCAAAAACTCATTTTTGAAAAAAGTGGCATTTGACACGTTTCAGTATTAAGTATGATTCAGTTTTTACAAACTTATCATATTTCTAAATTGAAGTTCACTCAAAACTGCGGGAGCTCTCTGTATATTTCTAGTATATTTATTCTGTATATTTCTAGTGTAGGCACAATCGAATGCATGCGCCATTGTGATAAGAAAGTTAAATGAAAAGAATAGTCAAATGGAAATAACCTGTATAAATTTAAAAATCCTTTTTTTTCTTAGTGGTGACAAATAAAAAAAAAGACTCACCACATAATCCTGGGCCCCCCTGACAACTCCCCTGGCCTGAGCGTCCAGAGAAGCTTCTTCGGCCCTCCCCACCCTGATCAGCTGGTCGTATCCGTCCATGAGCAGCCCCTTCAGGTACATCCGGCGTCCCTGTAGCAGCGTGTCCAGGATTAACCTATCGGTACAGATGCCGTTTTTGAGACAAAGGAAAGAGCCCGGGAATTTCAGGGAATGAACCCAGAATTTTGGGAGATACACACTGTTAAAAATACGGCACTTCCCTCCAAAAAGTAGTGTAAAGAAGTTGCCTCAAAATCATTGAGACATGTAAGGCTTAATAACTAGCAAAGTATTAATTAATTATCAAAATACTAATTAATTAGTGTTAACAAAATTGTTAATATAATTATCTGTATTAGAAAATTAAGTACGACTCCTAAGATTCGATTCCTGCTGGAATCGATTCCTTGGTATCGATTCGATTCCGATTCGATTTCGATTCTATTCCGGAATCGATTCCTTCAGAAATATTTAAAACCCTTATTATAGACGAGATATTGGTCTGTGAAAGGTGGAAACCCACTGACTAGGGTCCGTTCCCGACAATCAACTTCCGACGCCGTTTGCCCTACAACTCATTTGTCTTAAATAGAACCTATTTGTAAATTGTTGAAATATGAGGAGGCCTAATAATTTAAGTTTGGGTGGTTATATGAAACTGCGTTCCTATTAAAAGCACCTCTATAGGAATAGCACTGGCGAAAGATAAAATATATACTACTATACTATAATTATGGTGATACTTTTGTAACGATTAGACCTCGGTTTTAAGTTATAGCCCCTTTTTGTCATCAGACCCGGGGTCCTGGGACGCAACGTCATACAACCACTCAAAACTATGATATTAAGCTCCCTTAAAGAATGTATAATAGGTTCCAATCTAGGACAAATGAGTTGTAGGCCAATCGTTCCTGTTGGGGAACTGACATGTTGAGCAATCGTAGTTGGGATTATGAGCCGTAGAGCAGTTTATTGTCGGGATTTTAAGCCATACCCTGCTTCTGGGCCCTGTGGTGTCTGGATCAACCATGATCTCAGGAGTTGATCCTATGCTCATTGTTATTATACTTTTATTTATTTGCGTAATATTGTACTAGTTCCAGCTTAGGCAGGCGGGCTGGGTGTATTAATAATGCGTTTCATACTGATCATCTTTGGGATGAGTTGTAACGAAGAATTATGAACCATTATAATCGTCCCAAATTGGTGCTGAATAAATGGATTAGTCTTCTTAAGCCTCGAGCGGGTAAAAGTTTTCGAATGAAAAGGGCAGCGACTCCATTGAAAGTATACTACGGGTTGTTATTTCTGTAATCTCTGCTCTCGGAGCCCCAATCATCAAGCTTAATCATAAATATTAGTGTTTTCTTTTTTCTATGAATTTGCAATCGTCCAAAAACTTGGTATTTTTACCAGAAATTACTGGAATTGAAAAAATGTATAGTCATATAGATCTGGCTAAAACGAAGTGTTGTGGGAAAGCCCTGTTTCCTTATTCCAATGAGTAAAATTCCTCACATACCAAACTTCCAAAAGCGTACTACTTTGGTAGTGATCCTTTTGAAAGCAGTTGAGTAAATTGGGTAATTTTTATTGGCTGTTCAGCGAGTGGAGATCATAATCACCGCTAAATTTTTAAAAAATATTAAAGTATAATCAATAATTTTTTGTCTTTCAATGTTGTATTCCACACATTCGTATAGATTTCAAATTGCGGTTGATTTATTCACGGCAAATGTTCATGCTAAGATTATATCACGAATAAAGTAATACCCACGACAAACAAAGAATTATTTAATCATAGGAAAAGGAATTTTATAAATATATTTATAATAAATTTGAATCACAACATATTCTATTTCAGGTTAATGGTCTACAAACACTGTTGTGTCTCAAAAATTTCAGTACACGTAGATTTTGCGTCTTTAATGACTTAAGCAAATGACTTAAAAGTATTCTTAGTTCATAAAATTGAAAATTTCTCATTTTGTCTTCGTGAGGAGCGTTTTAATACGTAAATTCAACCTAACTGAGCGTGTTTTAGGGGTTCTGTTCAAGATATTTTCTGCTTAAGGTGTCTTTTCTTTACTAAATCGACGCTGCTCTACAACTTACTAATTGACTAATTAAGCAAATCTCTAATAGTTTTTTTTAAAATAAAATTTATAACTCCTTAAATTTCTGCTAGAGGGCGTTGAAAAGTGTTGCATCCGATAGGGCATGATCACTTTACTAGACCGTTACCTTAATTGCATAGATTTAGCTTGCTCCGTTTTCAATTTATGTCAGGGTAAAGGGACTTTCCTATACACCCTGTATAGTAGGTATTGTTTTAAGCTAAATCTTTACAATTTGTGTATTAATCTCTAAAAAAACACTCATAAATGAGTTCTCACTTTTATCTTAGCGTGGTCTTCGAACTCAAGAGAAAATTCATCGTCTTCCTCCTCCTCTTCAACCACTGCCAAGCTACTCGGTGCTTCACTATCGATAAATTAAGAAACCATATTTCAATGACTAATAGTCTAAGAGCTGGATTTGCACATTTTATGCATGATAAGGTGAACGAAATTTTTCAGCTGGGAACAAGATTGATGCGGGCACACACCAAAAGGCACAACAACAGCCAGTAAACTGGAAGTTTTTAGCGTGAGGAGAGGGTAAAACATGCAAATTTTCGTAAAACATTAAATGACTTGGAAATGATTGTAAATTGGCAAACTTATGAGAGGTGTCAACTAAAGCCCTGGATACTCTACCTAAGGTAGTTAGTGTCAATCGGAAGTAACTTACAGTCCGGAAACTCCGATTGCATTGTTGAAATGTTTAAATTGTATTGTTTATTTCTTCATCTTAAGGTGACGTCTTCCCTCACTGACAAATTTTATTTCAAAACATCTTAAATTTACACCGAAATTTAAGACGAAAAACAGTATAAACTTATATTTATTAAACTAGGGAGCTACCGCCCCCTGCTCGCTATCGCTCGCCAACCCCCGTAAACTGCTGACGCAGGACCTTTTGGAATTGCTTCGCAATTCCCACAAATTCCAACTCGTTGAACTTAACACACTTTATAAAACAATTAACAATTTACAGAAAAAACCTCAACCAACTTATTAAAAATACTTCAAATCCCCTCCATGAATAAATCTCCCTTAAAAGTTTGAGTATACAGGGTGATTCAGAAATAATCATCAATAATTGCGGAGAAGTTAGAGGGGCTTTAGACCAGAATATTTCGAAAAGGGATGGTGGGGCGCAGCCTTACCGTTAAAGAGCTAGGACCTAATGTAGTGCAAACGCGTTTCAAAAGGCCGTTTTTAGAAGGCCCGTGTGACGAAACAAGACATAATAAAATGAAAAAATCTATTGCATGAGGTAAGAAAGTATCCCTACTACTTACACCATGAATTCGATAGAATTTGAACCACTTTCTAAACCGTGGAGTGAGTTTCAAAAGTGCAATATTAATCGTTTAGTCAAAGAATGGAGTTCCCTTATTGGTATTTAGAAAAATGATGATCCGGGAAGGAATTTTCAAAGATCGTTACATTGATCATTGAAACTGTTTGATCATTGAAAATTCCTTCCCCGATCATCATTTTTCTAAATACCATTAAGGGAATTCCATTCTTTGACTAAAAGATTAATATTGCACGTTTTAAAACTCACCCCATGGTTTAGCAAGTAGTCCAATTTCTATCACATTGAGGATTTAAGTAGTACGGATACTCCTGTATCTCATGTAATAATTTTTTTTATTTCATTATGTTTTGTTTCGTCACAAGGGCCTCGTAAAAATGGCCTTTTGAAACGCGCTCGCACTACATTAGGTCCTAGCTCTTTAACGGCAAGGCTGCGCCCCACCATCCCTATTCAAAATATGCTTGTCTAGGGCCCCTCTACCTCCCCCCCAATTATTGATGATTATTTCTGAATCACCCTGTATATTAACTCGAACTTATCAAAAATTTAAACGAAATGTTTTTAAAAATATTCATCTTAATTATTTTTAATCTATGATTATAAAAATAACTAATTCTAATTGTTTATCAATATTCGGACCAAACAAAAAATATTATTTTAAAGTAACTCGATAGTATAATATGCCTACCCAGGTTGAAATTTATGCTAGTATTTGTTTGCTAGGCTAGCAACCATTGCTAGATACAAGCAAAAAAACTAGCAAAAACTAGCAAATATCTTTGCTAGTACTACCAAAGCCACTTGCAACCCATGGTGTGTATTGACCCATACTTTTTTGCTAGGCTAGCAAAGAAAAACTAGCATGTGTTGCTAGTTTTTTTTGCTAGGCTAGCAAAGAAAACTAGCATGTATTGCTAGTTTTTTTTTGCTAGGCTAGCAAAAAAAAACTAGCTTGTGTTGCTAGTTTCTGTTGCTAGCCTAGCAGAATTTAAAAGCATAGTTTGCTAGCACTACTACCATCTGTTGCTTTTTTTTCGCTATTATTGTATAGATACTAGCACCCGTTGCTATTTTTCTGCTTTTTCTAGCTTATTTTTCTTGCATGTGTTGCTTGTTACCAAAATTTCTAGGATGATTGCTAGCATCCATTGCTATTTTTCTACCGTCTATTGCTTTCCTTTTCTAGCATGTATAGCTTTTTACCACAATTTCTAGCATGATTTCTAGCAATCATTGCTATTTTTTTTACCATCTTTTGCTTTTTTACTGCTACTTCTAGTATGATTACCAGCACCCGTTGCTTTTCCCCCGACTAACGTAGCGCTAGTTTTTTCTACCATAGCATACAAGATTAACATTTAATATCCAGGCATATCTTTAACACTTAGAACAGTACTTTAATACTTCTGCTGTTCTAGAATAAAATTTTTTACTTTTAGTATATAGGGTTTATAACTTAAAATTGTTCAAATTAGTATATTAAAAAGACAAACGCATAGCAAAAAACAAAAGTTTCTATTTATTGGACCTTGACTTATTATATATATTATTATTTATACTACCACATTTTATTTTTAACAAACTATTTTGAATGAACGTGAGTGTATTGATTGAGCAGTCTGGGTAAGCTATGCTCAGGGTGTAGTAGAGAGATATAAGCACCCCAAGACCTTCAATGAAACTGGGAACAGGTACATAAAACTATGTCCTCACAACAGATGGTGAAAGTTCCTGTTATGACATCGTCTCCATTTATTATTAGTCTTGTATGGAGCAATCCTTGAAGCTCAGGTGTGGAGGCATCATCAGAAATCTAACAATTACAAAAATACTCTATCAGATAATCTACCCTTCACCATTCAATGGATGATAAATAAAATTAACTACTGGCTCTATATCCAAACACAATTTAAACAAGTTCTTGTGCATATTTAGTTTAATTTTTCCATTTAAAAAATTACAAGTACTATTAGAAAGTTATTTTTGAGAAAAGGTTAGAAAAAACTGGAATTGCATGTTTGCGTTAGTCAAGGTATTACTGAATAATTAAACTTCTCTTAGTTAAATAATTAATTAAATAAGTTACAGAAACAATAGAAGTACAGTATTTGGCCTTTTAAGTAAACCATAGATAAATAGATTGCTTACTTTGAATCCAAGTACAAATTTCTGAAATAACATTGGTAGAAAAGAACACAACCTTGTCCGAAATCAAGAATGCTGTAACGAAATTACAATCACTTAAAATACAGTAAAATGTAAATTTTGAAGACTATACATATTTCGACCTACTGAAAGAAAAGGAATATCGTTAAATTATGCAAGGTTGTATTGCGAATTTGGCCCACTTACTCCAGAGGAATCATGAGATACTTGGGCCCCAAAAAAGTTAACTTAAAATTTAACATTTTAAAGTTAATGTGGATAATCCCTTTGAATCCCAAAACCATTTTTTTGTAAAATGACATGATTGTTTATTCCACTTTCTTTTGAAAAGTTAAATTGAAAATAAACTTCATAATTAAAACCTTTTGCATCTCTTGAAAAACAATAAATAGAAATTACGTGATAAGCCAATTGAAGTAAACCATAAACGAAGAACATGCTTACTTTGAGTCGAAGTATGAATATCTGAACAGTCAGTCACCCAAGAACAGACGTTACAATTTACAAATTCAGGATGCTGTAAAGAAATTACAAGAACTTAAAATACAATAATTATACTAGTTTAACTGAAACATTTAAAGCTGCAGAAAATTAGACTCAAATCTACAATTAATAGTAATCTATAAACACAAAATTCTTTAAATTAATTAATTTATTATTAATACTTAACTTCACAAAATTCTAAATTAAGACGACTAACTTTTAAAATATAAATAATAACAAAATTATATTCTTTTTGGAACATTAATAATTTACTATTGCCATCTTTAAATAATTAGAAAATAAATATTAAAATTAATTAAAATAGTAGCCTTAAAATATATCTCAAGAAAGTTGGTTTACTTAATAAATTAAAAGTTACTTTTATGGAAGTTGGTTTAGAGGTCTTAAATTATTTCAACAATAGATCATTATGGGTCTATTTCCCAACTAACTGAAACGCGACGAGTTCAAAAGACGAATTGAATTAGAAGTAATAACTTGGCTCTACAAAGTGATGAACAAAGAATATTCAGAGCATAAATCATCAAAAGTTTTATTGCAATATCACATAAATAATTCACACTTTCTAAAATTTGTTAAAACTCACCTTCAAATTTTATGTTCCAGCAGATTAGGGTTAGTGTGTCGTGTCTAAAAGTCAATCCAATATGGCAGAGGTTGCACCAAAATTTTCGTTTCGGGACCAAAGCTCCAAAGTTTGGTGCTAGCTGCTATTCTCTGCAGTCAACTGTTTCGCCTCGCACCAAACTTTGGTGGAGCTTCGGTAATGCTCAAACAAAGCTCCAAATTTTGGTAAAACCTTGAACTGTGTTTTTAACAGTGTAGTAACTAAATTTAATAACCAATAATTACACACTATTTTTAGACCATGTTAAGGACCCCAAATTGGTTTTATACCTCCAGGGCCCCTTATATTTGATCGACCAAAGCTAGCAAACAACTACCATAAACTAGCAAATCAAGGTACCTACGAGGGTAGTTTGAAGAGTTCTCGGCCTGACCATGAAAATATTAACTTATGATTTCAAAAACTTTATTTTTCAACATTGACTCCTTTTAGGCTGCCTCATTTCTTGGAATGACAGTCCTGTCTTATTTTACACTCTTATGGGGGTGTTCTAGAATTCCGTCATAAAAACCTACTTATCTCACAGTTACTTCTTAATTCGAAGTAAAACGGTGACCAGAGGGGAAAATTTTCACTTTGGGGGAGAGAAGGAAGTTTGAAGATACCAAATCTGGGTAATAGGATGGGTAATTTTAAAATTTTTAATCGATATCCCTCAATTTTTCCAACGCCAAAACACATTTGTTAACATGAGCACTGTTCTGATCAGAAATGGCATTTTAATCTGCTTAATTAATATTTTTCTTGGATATTCTCATCAACAGTTTAAATTAGTATTCTTAAATTATATTCATACCCTTTTCCCGATAATTTATTGATAAATTTCCTTGAAATCCCTAGAATTCTTACGCCATGAATTTGCTAGCCGATAGAACCTTTTGGTGCTGAAAAATTGACTTTTATCTGTTGCATTTATTATTATCTCACATAAAATAATAGGTGGTACTTTTCTATGATTTCCGGTATGGTGGCTCATCTTTAGTGTTTTTCACATGGTTCTATAGGAACGCTCTCACAGCCAACTTAAAGTTTCAACGCTAATTTTTTCACGGGGAAAACAAAGGTAAGGAGTCCCTTTACACGTTTGAGCTTAGAATTAATTTCATTTGGTTATATCCCTTCTTTTTAAAAGAATTTTATCACAGCTCGATACCTGTTTTTTTCCATTGTTGAAATATGCTCAGCTTAACCCATTCAAAAAATTGCCAAAAGCACAATTCTGATCAGAACAACCCCAAAAATTAATTTGGTTCATTTGAAGGGGAAAAAATTTCTCGTGAATTCGAGCTCCTGTTCTGGGTGACTCCGAGAACTGTTCAAACTACCCTCGTAGTTTTCCATGATATGAAAGTAGCAAAAACAGCTAAAAAGCATAAGATGATTGTAACATAGCATGGCATGCTGGCAAGCAGGACCTGATTTCTGGGAGGGCAGATTTCAGGATACCAAAAACGCATTGAAGGATAATACTATAAGTGTGAAAATAAATTTATCAAATAATGAACTGTTTTTTTTTTTTTTTTTTAAATAAAATTCTTCAACTCCTCATGCTCCACATGGTATAACATGAGGCTTACAGATGTAAGTAGCTAAGTACAAATTACAATTTAAAAGAACAGAGCAAATTTAAAAGCCTAAACTATAAACAAAATTCCGCAGAGCGTTTACATTTTCAGAACACTTTACAAACAATGACAAAGCAGGTGGCCAAGAATACCCCAAATACATCAACTCTTTCTTCAACTTTTCTCTTTGTTCAGAATATAAACTACAATAAAATATAATATGTTCCACTGTTTCAATATCCTGACCACAGGAACAAAGATTACTACTTACTAAATTAAACCTGAATAAATAGCTATTGAAATTGCCATGACCTGTGAAAATTTGAGATAACTTAAAATCGGTGGAAAAACTTTTACACTTTAACCTTTGAAAAATAGATGGAAAAAATTTTTTAGTCAAAATTGCTTTTGGCGAAGCCAAAAATTCATTATTCCACAACAAAACAGTTTTCTCCCATGCAGCATATTTCCAGTGAGACAAAGGGACCGACATCGCCCGATCAACCACTTCAAGGCAAGTTGCATCCTTGGCCAACTGGTCTGCTCTTTCATTTCCGAGATCCCCTGTTTAAACCAATATATTTAACTTATTAAGTTTTTAAGTGAATTTTTGCTCAGACCACTTGGATGAAAGATTATTAAATTTTTAGACTCAAATAACAAATTATTATTTAATGAACATGTTAGGGACCCCCCAAATTGTTTTTTTTCTGCCCCCTAGACCCCTTATATTTCATCAACCCAAGCTAGCAAAAACTAGCATAAACTAGCAAATCAAGGTACCTAGCTTACCATGCTATGAAACTAGCATGGCATGCTATTGAAACCTAAGCTAGCAAAAACTAGCATCTCATGCTAGCTAGCAAGAACTAGCATATTTTCTTTGCTTGTACTAGCATAAATTTTAACCTGGGTAGTGTTTATCATTCATATTTTTTTTAAACCCAGACTTGTTAAACAATACCGTTTAAGCAATTGAAAACAATAAGAGACAAAACATCACTATGTTTACAATTTCGATAAAATCAGAATAAAAATTATAAATATTGGACAAAAAGTGTGAAATTTTAGTATAAAATGGCGTTCATGTAAGTTTTTAGAATATGTTTTTATCAGTCTTTGAGTGATATTTCATCAAGAAAGTACTTTTTTTGAAAGGTGAAAAAACATGTTTCATCTTAAAATAAAGCGTCAATCGGACGTTGTGATTGGATGCATAATAATTTGATTGACAGTACTTGCTTTATAACTGCGACCTTATCCGTTATCTAAAAAAATGGAAATATTTTAAAATTGAGAATTTTTTTGAAAAATCGAAGGGCTTACTCGGAAATCCGGAAAGAATCCGGACATTTTGATACCATATATGTGTCATTCGGTTCAGTAATTAAAAAGCCTTTCTCTGGAAACCGTTCACCAAAAACTTTTTTTTAGAATAGAGAGATAATAAAAGTCATCAGAAAATTCAAATTACTGATTCGAAATATTATTTACTTTGATTAAAGATTTTAAATGAGCTGTGCCTACTAGTAATTGGAGTTTCCGGGTTGTGTTTTACTTCCGGTACGGCGGGTTGACACCTCTCAATGTCATCTAACAATGTAAGTTTAGTAAAATCAGTACAATAACAGAACGCTATTTTAACTGGTCACAATTAGAAGTTGTTGTAAATATTATCATTGCTTTTTTTAGCAATAAATTTTCCACTTTTTAAACTTTGGTGCCTTCTGGTAGCCCTTCATCCTTCACTTAGCGATCTAGTTGCAATAATTTTGCCCGTTTCTCCCTCCTCCCAAGCTAAAAGCTTATAAATTGCCTTCTGGATGTTTTGCCATTCGGTTTGCCAACATCAATCTAACTTTTCACAAGTGAAAATTTTCATGCACCTATTATCATGGTGAAAATATGTATCCAACTATCAGCTTATATAAATTAACTTTACCTGCAAAGTGATTAAAAAAAGTTTCGAATATTACTTTGGTCTGGTGTTTTCCTCTTCAATGTAATTTGGCTTGAGAGGAGAAGTATTGTTCCCAGCTCCACTTTCCGCTTGGGAAAAAAATTATTTTAAACTGTTTGGGGTAGTTTATTAAAAAAATACAAGATCTGAATAGTCAGTTTAAAAAAGGGAACAATTCCAAAAGCCTTTTTTGAGAAAATTGATAATAACTTTATAAGTAATGGAGTAACCGCCCAAAGTATATTCAAAATTATTGTAGTGTTGGAAAAAGTTGATGGACTTGATCCCTTTTTCTCACTTATGGCAAATAACAGCTGAAAAATCCTTAAAGATTATTTAAATTGATAATAATTAAATTTTATTTTGGGCTTAGTTCATTCCACAAGAATGATAAATAAATAAATTAAGACAAATAAAATTAAAAATTATCATGAATTTGAGTCACTAAGGCTGTTTAATTAATACCAAACCGGATTAAAAACGTAATGATATTTTAAACAATCATGTCTTTAGTTTATTTTAATGTAATAAGATGGTTTCAATCCAATCTTAAATTGTTACGCGTTAATATCCTCCGACGATTAAACAACCTCCCATGCCCTAGGTCGTTATTTCCGACCCCTAATTCCTATGTGATTCTGAGTCGTCGATCTATAATATAGACGTTATTTTTGACTCTGGCCGAGAGAAAAGAAAACAGTTCATGGCGTGGTGTCTCAATTTAAAGTGAACTTCAATTTAGAAATATGATTAGTTTGTTCAACCCATGAATTATAGTCTTTTTTTATCACGATTTTAGTACCGAAACTCCTCCTAGCAACCGCAACAGGCCCCTTTGGTTTACTCAGTTTTTCCTTCCACGTAGTGACGTTATAGGGTCAAGAAACATTGCAGTCTAGTATGCTTATAGCCATACTGTACTTTGGTAAGGCCCATGTTAATTTTTTATTGTTCTGGTTGGGGTAATCTGCTGTTAGTCTATTCTCTTTTACGGCAGAAGAAAAAAATCTTCTTTTTGGGCTCTATCAAAGGACAGCATGACTATATGCGTCTAGTATAGGTCCTGCCTATCCTAGAAGTCCTGAAAAATTGATCCGAGCCGTCCCATTTAGTACATTAAAATTTTTTTTAAAAACCTTGTCACACTATTTAAATGTCTTCAAAAGGTTTTACAACCTCTTGTTTGAAAAACTAACATCAGATGATACTAGATCAATTGTAGTATACACCTGCTCTTATTACAAAAATAATCACTATTTAACTGGTGAGCGTAATCATGCACATCAATCTCACCCTCTCCCTCGACGTTGTGTTCCTCGCCGCATACTGGTAGAGGTAGGTCGCCAAGTAGGCGATGGGATCCTGGGGCCTTTTCTTCGCCACCTGCGTCAGTCCCCGGATGAGGGCGTCCCCCAACACCCCCGCTAGGTCCTGCTGTCCCTGTTCTGTCGATCGAACAGGATGGGGTAGATCAGTGGTGCCCAACCTACAGCCCGCGAGGCTGATCCATGTGGCCCGCGGACTCGTTAAATCTTAAAAACAAAAACCACTTTCAAAAATCTTCCAAGAAAACCACGAAATTGTGCGAGACATTATGGCACTTCAATCTAAAAAAGATGATATAAAAAATGAATTCTTCAACATCCAGTAAAAATTTTTTCTGTACTTCTCTGTTTTGTTTTTTTCTAGATACGGGGAATTTGGCATTGGATAAGTATTTTTCAGTATCAGTTGGCCATTTGAATTTAGTTTATAAGCATCTGTTTAGAACCAAACTTCGAAAAGATGTCCGATCGTAAAAAGTTGAAGATTCTTTCGGAATGCCGAAACTTTCAAGAAAAGTGGATAAATTCATATTTCTTCATTCAGCGAGAAAATAGACCGTTGTGTCTTATATGTAAGGAGACTGTGAACAAACTGTGTGTTTGAGAATACACATTATCTGTTATGGAAAGAACAAAAACTAGTGTTCGATCTCGACTTACAGATAATCATCTGAATTCAGTTTTAAGGATGTGTTACAAATTTGGAGCCGAATTTACAACTAGTATCCTCCAACAGATGTAAACTTCTCATTAAAACGGGTAACTTTTCTTTATGTTTAGAAATATCCTTAAAAGTGTTTTTATGTGGCCCGCGAGATAAGTTTTCATCAGCAAATTGGCCCTCGTGAAAAAAAAGGTTGGGCACCACTGGGGTAGATGGAGGGTCGCTCTGAAGGGGGAAGGTCTTCTTCTGGAGTGTCTTCTTCCATCAGATTGGTGGGGTCGGAGGAGAAGTCGGGGGTGTGACCGGGGCGGATGTCCTCGAACGGGTCGAATTCGTCTTCATCGTCGTCGAAGAGGTCCCCTGGAGGGATGAAAAGTGTGTGAAACACATTTCTGACAAAGAAGCGTTCCCTGGCTGAACTCACAGAAATGGACGAATACTTTTTTTTATGATTTTTTAACTTTTGTTGATCAAAAATCCAATGAATGTAGTGTTCTTTCTAATGTTCCAATAAAAAGGGAGCTTTCCCCTTATACAGGGTGGTCCTTAATTCGTGGTACAAACTGGGTAGGGTAGGTAGAGTACATCAAGACGAACAGGAATTGGTATGGTTTGTTCATGGAATAATTATATTATAAATAAGAATAAATTTAATTTAATAATCAAAATTTTAAATATTTAAAATATACTTTAGAAGTGTGCGCAAAAAGCAGCAACGGCCCACACAGTTATTTCTTGACACGTAAATAAAACATATCATATAATATTATTAAATTGAACCTAGAATTAAAATTGTAATTGTACCGGAAGACCTCTTATAACGGATCTGTGCTGCCTGATAAAAGGGTCTTCAGGTGCACTTCCAACTTTTATAAATTCTGGGTTCAATTTAAAAATATTATAAAATATGCTTTATTTTACATGTTCATATAGAAATTTCTTTTAACTCTCCAAATGTGTTTGGAATTCCATTGACAGTGGAGGGGTTTTGTACCCTCTATAAATTGAATCGTCAGTTTGAAGAAGGAAATAAGTCCAAAAAATGACAAATTGACTTTTCAAGCTCAAAACTATCTCCAAGCTTTGCTCTGCACATGGGTGAAACGAGGGGGGAAATAACTAACACCTATAGGGAGATATCGCCCCTTGAAGTTGTGAAATCGATGTCCCTTCATTGTATTTTTTAAGTTAATTTGGAATTAAATTTAATTTTTCTTTCTTTTCATATTCTGTGTGCTGTTAACTAAGTTAAAATAAAATTTCCTCTCAATTTCAATTTTTTAAAAACTTTTTCATGCAGGGAAATTTTGACTTCATTCATATTCACTCACTCCATTATAATTTAAATGTGAATTTAAGGTTTTTTTTTTAAAGATTTTTCTTTAGAAAAATTTCATAAGGTGGAAGAAGGGAATATGTTCATCAACTTATTTTGACTGTAAAATATGTTTGAATATACTTATATTTGTTTTGATGATTGCTCTGTTTTTTAAATAGGGTTCTGAACTTCCAGTAAATATTTGGTGGTTATATACAATGAAAATTCAATTACTTATACATTTTTTTTTCGAATTGCTCAAAACTTGGTTTTTGGACTTATTCCTTTCTTCCAACTGACGATTCAATTATTGTTGAAGAAACTTTTGATCCTGGGGATATTTCCATTACAAAAAAAATTAAATGATATGAATGGCATTGATATGATTCAAAATAGGAAGTTTGCATCATAAAATGATAAATTTTTGCTGAGAAAAATGTGTAACATATTGATCTGATATTTAAAAACATATCAGATTGACCGAATAAATCAACCTCTTCGATCCTTTACTGAAAGGAAACCTGTGCAGAAAGACGACGTATAACAAAAGAAAAGATAATTTTTTAAAACCTTCTTACTCTAATTTAATTCAAAGCTGGGGTACTAAAACGACTAACTAAAGGTGTTTAGAACAAAAGACAGGTATTCACTAGCAACTGAATCATATTGGGGAAATTTAACATTAAAAATGGGTACAATCTTTTCTCCTACAATTTTGGCTTAAGTGCTCATCCATTCCAAGGGTCTCTGAACTGTTGAACCAGAGAGCCAATTTAAAGCGTTCGTTTGCGCTAGAAATCACGAACATAGATCAAAATATGAAAAAAATTTCGTTTTGATTGTAAAAGATTAATAAGACAAAAAATTTTCTGAAATACCCTTTAGCCCTAGGAAAATTTCTGAAATGTTTTTGATACTGTGAATTTATTGTAGATATTAAAAAAACCATACATAAAATTAAAGACGAGTGTTTGATTAATGTTAAGGAAATACATCAAGCCAATTGTAAATAAATATTGAGAGAGGAGATGCGTTTTAAAGTTAGTTCAAAAATATCATTTTTTGTGCAATTTTTTATAGCACGTACTTTATATTCAGTTTTAGTGCTAAACATTGATTAGAATGGAGTTAAACGTAATTCAAAACTAAAAACGGATCATAAATGAATCGTCAGTTTGAAGAAGGGAATAAGTCCAAAAAATGACAAATTGAATTTTTGCTCAAAACAATCTCCAAGCTTTGCTCTACACATGGGTGAAAAGAGGGGAAAAATAACTTACTCCTATAGGGAGATATTGCCCCTTGAAGTTGTTAAATCGATGTCCATTCATTGTATTTTTTAAGTTAATTTGGAATTAGAGTTAATTTGTCTTTCTTTTCATATTCTTTGAGCTGTAAACTAAGTTAAAATAAAATTTTCTGTTAATTTTTAATTTTTTTCAGACTTTTTTAATGCAGGGAATGTTTGACTCCATTCATATTTACTCACTCCATTGATACTGCTTTAATAACTCAGTTTCACTATAATTTTGAATTTTATTTGTCTTATTCTTTTTATTTCACCCTTTTGTGGTGTAAACTAAGGAGAAATATAATTTAAATGTTACTTTAAGGGATTTTTAAAGATTTTTTCATCAGAAAAATTTCATAAGGTTGATGAAGGGAATAAGTCCATCAACTTATTTTGACTGTAAAATATTTTTGAATATACTTATATTTGTTTTGATATATTCAGTTTTAGTGCTAAACGTTGATTAGAAACGTAATTCAAAACTAAAAAGGATCATAAAATGCTATCAATCAGTAAAATACCTAAGGTATACCTTATTTCAATGACCTTACTTACCTTACTTCAATGACCGCAAGAGACGCGTTGTTTTCAAATAAAAGTTGTGAAACAAACTTTTTAAATACCTTGTGTATAACTCTATCACAGAAATCGATGATAGAAAAGAACACTGTTTACTAATTATACAGAGTGTTCCAAAAGTCTAAAAAGTTGGTTCTAAATAAAAGTCGTGAAACGGACTTTTGAAACACACGTGTATAATATCGTGTAGTAAAACATAACTATTTGGACGCAGTCTATAGAATTTAGCTTAAATGCTTCTTTTTTATACAAATTTGAAGTTTTCACTTACAGATTTTAAATTTTAATAATCAGTTTAGTTTTATTGTGTTGACAACATTTTTGCATTTTAGTTAGTTTAGTTTAAATTAGTCATTTTAAATTATTTAGAGAAATCACATGAAATCTATAATTTCCTGTATGTAATCTCAAAGCTTGATTTTTTTTTCATTTAAAATTTTTTATTCATATTTCAAAACAATGAGTTACAAATATTAATTTCATATTAAATTCCGAATTCCGATAATAATAGAAGAAACATTTTCGTCAATTTCTCACTATCATTATAAAAGTCACCACTCAAAAAGTATTTAATATTTTTATAATTATTTAAATTTTTAATATTTATTGTATGAGGCATTCGATCGCAGCGGATATTATTAAAATCAACTACCTTTACTGTAGGAATTAAAAATAAAGATGATTGCATTGAACGCCGATAGTAAATGTTTGTTAATTAAAACAATGTGAATTGAATATGACCCTTTTTAGAATCGGAAAACTCGGTTGCAATATGTTTTAAGAAACGAGATGCACTATATTAAGGTAGAACATTTTTCATCGCCATCCGTAGCAAATTTAGTGTACTTTGCTTAACTTTGGATAACTATTTTATGCACGAAAATTTCATTAACTCCTTTACTTTAGAGTTATTTATTAAAAATTCTTCCGGGTGTAAGGACCGTGGTCTATGAGTAAAAACGGACGTTTCGTCTACATCTGCGGTAGACATCTTCAGCGAGACTGAAATGAAAAAGTTAAAGAACGCCAAAGCTGACCGTGTCACAGGAGGAAAGTAAGTGAGCACATCAGCTTGGCGAACTTCTTGCGCAGAGGAGGAAAGTAAGTGAGCACATCAGCTTGGCGAACTTCTTGCGCAGAGGAGGAAAGTAAGTGAGCACATCAGCTTGGCGAACTTCTTGCGCAGAGGAGGAAAGTAAGTGAGCACATCAGCTTGGCGAACTTCTTGCGCAGAGGAGGAAAGTAAGTGAGCACATCAGCTTGGCGAACTTCTTGCGCAGGTGGTCTATGAGTAAAAACGGACGTTTCGTCTACATCTGCGGTAGACATCTTCAGCGAGACTGAAATGAAAAAGTTAAAGAACGCCAAAGCTGACCGTGTCACAAAAAGTTAAAGAACGCCAAAGCTGACCGTGTCACACGGTCCTTACACCCGGAAGAATTTTTAATAAATAACTCTGAATCCGACCGTGTAAGCCTACACTATTCCTTTACTTTATTTTATTTTTATCATTTTCCAATGATTTATTCTTTTAGATTTTTGTAACTATTTAAGAAACCTTTTAGTTAACCCAACTTTAAAAGTGATTATTAATCATTCAACCCATAAATTTACAAGTACAATATATACTCAAAAATTAAGTTTGGACGCATCCTTAAGCTTAATGTTTTACTCTAGTATAGAAAAAAAACTTTCACACTATGGGTAGCAAAGAACCGGTGGAAAACACAAATTACCTCTTTTATTTGTTTCGAATTTTCTCAATGTTGCGTCATGAATATTTGTTCACAATCCTTGGATTCGGAGATTAGACACCCTAAAAACCCAGGGTATGAATTTAATGATCTCAATATATTGATTGCCAAAATCTGGTTTAATTATTGGGGGAAAGTAGGAGCTAATGGGACTTTTTTTTGATTAAATGCTATTAAAAATGCATAAATGTAATTTCATAATATTTTTTGTGAATTTAAAACGATTTTATATTCTAGTTTATAAGAATAATATTGGAAGTAAAAAAAATGTTTCATCTATGTGTCATATCAACTTTTGTAATTTAATACCATTGTATCGTTAGTCCCCTTACGTGGGGTCTATTTGGACGCAGAACAGGGCTAATAGAACACTCTATAGAATTCAAAAATAAAAGTAATTTATTAATTTTAAATTCCTTATTTATAAACATATGCTACTATATTGAATATACAAAAATTTCTGTGGGTGAAATTTCAGCATTTAACATTTTAATTCCACAATGTCTTCCTAAATCAAAGTCAGTGGTCTACTACAAACTTAAAAATTAATCACTTATGACCCCTTTTAAAATGACGAAATTCAAAGATAAAAAGTTTACATGTTATGAAAATTTATATGATTCAATCGATTTTAATAGAATCATCTCAATCACTTTTTTAAAATTGCATTCCACCAAGAGCAGTTGAGGATTTTTGCATTTGTTTTCAATTTTTCGCAATCCGCAACACTGCGCCTGTGTCAAAAGTTAACCCCAAAAAGAAAGATGTTTTTTTGGGGGGGTTAACTTGTTTGTAACTGATTCTCCTTAGAAGTTGTGATAAAATGCTTCATTAGCATGCGGCAGTTCCTGTATTCTATATATCCGGTAACTTTTTTTTTAAATAACTTATTATTTCCGTAGAGAAATTTTGACAAGCCTATCAGAACATACTCGGCTATAAGTGACAGCCTGCAATTCATGTCCCTTTAATCTCATATTGTTATTTCAAGCGGAGATAAAGCGCCTTCGGCGCTGTGCGCTCCTAATAAAGATGTATGTATGTATGCACGGGCCTGGCCTGAGATTAGGCTAATTTTTGGGATGTGGTAGGGAATTTCTTTTGTGTGACGTGATAAGTTTGTCTTTAGAGATCCCGCTACACTTCCAAAATTGTTAGAATTCGTAGGAATTATCTACTACCAGAAAATTATTTGATTTATTCCAGTTGATATTTATTGGTTATTTTAGTGGCGAGAGTATTCCCAATACATTATTGGTTCTATGATTGCTTTCGTTCACTCACGTGGTCCTCCGTTGTCGTCATCAGTAGGGGGTCGTTGCCAGATATTTACTTGGGAGGGTCTTCTGCCCCCCGGGATCCGGTACCCCTCCAGTAGATATCGGATGCTCAACTCTCCTGGGTGTGTCAGATAGTAGTCTGGAGTCCGGCCAACCTTATGAACAAGATAAGTTTATAACTCGTTGGAACTTATGTATATAGTTGCAATGCCGTCAATCAACTGTAAGCATATTTAAGGTTAGAAAGATTTAAATTTATTGAAGTTTTAATCAAGCGGTAACAGTCGGTAAATAAATTGTTTGAATTTGGTTTTAGTTTTAGCGAAACTATTCATCGAAAAAAAGGCAAAATTTCCATTATTGTCAGCACACCACCAAGTCACTTATGGTTCATGCACTTCTATAAAATAAGTAGTACCTGAAATTTGAAGATCTCCGATTGCGACATTCAATCTCGCCAACCAATCGATCGCATTTAGAAGCTTAGAGAGAACTTAGTTGGCATTTTTTAGTTTTTTGGGTCGTTCTAACGCTTTCAAAACATTTCCACTCTAAAATATTTGTTAGAAGTTTTTCATAAAGTTTAACTCACCAGTAAAGTTAAGAAAATTAATTTATATAAATAATAATTTTGAAATGATAAATGGTGTATACATATCTTCTAGTCTATTTAAAAAACGGTATGATTGAAACGAATTCAGCCGTTGCTCTGAAAGAAAAATTAGGGGCTAGGTTCGAATCAGTTATCAACCATATTTGGTTTAACGAAGCAACTGATGAATGATAGAATAATTCAAATGGGAACGTAGTAAATTGAAATTATTACGTTAGTTAATTAGAGTTTAACTCCTTATATAAGGACCTTTTTCAAAAACTACATTGTATTAAGTCTTTGAAAAAGCAGAAACACACTATAAAGTTGAATCGTCCAAGAAGCGTGTTTGACCCCCATCCGTAACCCATCTTTCAAAGCTTTAAACAACTTTTGTCAGAATTGTTTTTGGTTGCTCTTCTATAATCTCTTTTTCCTTGGATTTTTTTGCCATTGAGATTTGAATCATTTGTATAAACATTCATACCTTGTCCTTGACAGTTCGTCTGCCCCCGCCAGTAGAAGTGTTCTGTAAAAGCCCCCTCCGTCCCTCATCACCGCTGCATAGTGAAGGGGGGTCCTCCCTTCCTGCAAAGAAAAATTCGAATTCAGAGACAAAGGGCTCGCGATTTAGCTTTGAGAAAAAAAACACGATCGCCTGACGAGAACGATCATACTGTTACGTGACGCGATATTTGAGACGGAAAGTATCTCTCAGTTATGTTCAGATCTTTGTTCAAATGGGCAGTTTTGCTTTTACTCTTTTTGTGATCCCTTTAAATAGTTCCACAAACACCAGAACAGCTACTTAATATACAAAAACGTCTTCAATCATTAATATATTATGAAAGCAACATACATCTATATACCAGACTGCAATGTTACTTTACCCTGGGCAAAAAGCAAAGAAAGTTATTCTCAGCGCGGTATCTGAATTTTGAGTGAAATTAAGAACTTCATCAATTTGAAAATATGATTAGCTTGTTAGACCCATATATTATAACGCTTTCGTACCACGATTTGTGTACCAAATTTCTTCCTAGAAACCCAACCGGCTTTTCGTATACTTAGTTTTCAGACAGACCGTTTCGAAAACACGTTTTGTTTAAATGGGCGGTTGCTTTTACTTTTTTTGTACCGTTAAATACTCCCACAAACACATTAGCAGCTACTATTATAAAAATATCTTAAGTCAATAAACTAAACTAAACTCATTGGCGCAACAGCCCTAGTGGGCCAAGGCCTACGACAAACATCTTCTTTTTCATGACCGTGGGGCCCTGGGATGCAAGTTGTTAGGCATGTATCCCGGTTAGATGGTCATTCTAACGGTAGACCCCCATTGTTTAGTTCCCAAGTAAGATTGGTCTATATTTTATCGACCCACTGAAGGGATGAAAGGCTGAGTGGACCTTGCCCAGCCCGGTATTTGAACCCCGGGCCTGTGGTTGTGGAAGCGCGAAGCACTACCACGGAGCCACTGGGCTTCCAATCTTTCTGGATTAGAAAAAACCCCCCGACAATCCCTTATTCCCGTGACTACAATATAGTCAATAATAATGAAATAAGTAATTGGGATGAAATAATTAATTAATAAATTAAATAAAGGAAATCTCCTTAATAATACATAGTTATTTGCACTGGTGCAGCGAGTTTGTGATTTCTGATCTATAGGCTGGTTAGAGAGTTTACAACACTGGAGAAAGTATGTCTCAGGCCCAGGGGCGTAACTAGGGGTGGGCAAACGGGGCAAGGCCCCGGGGCCCCCAGCTTCGAAGGGGCCCCCAGAGCCGATAGTCCTAAGCCTCAAATTTATCTAGAAACCCTTTTCAATCAACCATTTCCTTGGGGACGGCCCACTCATAAAACCTTCCTAGAACAACGTCGTGGGATAGGGTTTCAGGGGTATTTCAGGGTTTCGTGTTTCAGGGGTGTTTCCTTCCAAGGGGCCTCACTCTCTCCAGTTGTCCCATATGCCTGCCCATTAACTGATAAGGATGTCGCCGGACTTTGTCTGGACAATCGCCGACGCGTGGGAAAACGACACTGGCCAAAATCAGCATGGGGGGGTCTCCTTCTATTGATACATTTTCTGAGAAAAAACCCTTGGTAATCAATCCCTCTGGTGGTCTAGTTGAGAAATAAGTATATACGTGTTTGTTTTGTTGCGAAGTAGTTGTTTAAAATTAGCGTAAGTCGTGCGATTGAAAATGAAGCGTTCGTACAAAAGTGGAGCTGAAAAAAGGAAGGAGAAAAGAAGGAAGTCAGGGATCATAATCAGTTCGGGATCAAAATCCTTGTCATCGTGGATAATACCAACTTCGATACCCCCAACCGAAAATCCACAACAAGATGTACAAAATGCCGAGGAGTCTACAGGTAAGGACACATTTTGTTTTAAAGGAGAATGTGGTAAAAAGAAATAGTTTTTCTTCCTTTTGGGAGTAGAATAAAAAAAAGGGAAAAATCATCCACACATCCAGTTTAACATTTAAATGTGACTTTTTCTATCTCATAAAAATTTAATTTTTTCAAATATTTTAGAATAATTATTTTATGAGTTTATTTAAAAACTGTTTATATACCATCAACTTATTTACCTACCTAAAATAATGTCTCTTCAATTATATCAATTGTTATGTTATTGTATTTGTTAAACTTTTTAGTTTCACATATCAACTCATTTATTGCGAACACGGTTAATGATCGAATAAATTTATCAAAATTGTCCAGTCTCAATACTCCTATTTAATTTACCGAAAAATGAGTCGTTCCAAATAAAACTTAATGTTGTCAAGATTTGGTAAAATCTTCCAAACGTCTTTTTTCCAATTGGAGAAGGCCAATTTTAATTCATAAACATGCAAAAGGAGTCATAATTTATTAATGTTAAAAATTTTCCACTCTCACATTTTTCTCCTAGAGCGTAAAAATTGTAAAATACATACCAGGTAATCGTTTAAGTATCTTGTATCTAAAAATCGAAACTTTCTTGTATCTACCAAATCGCTTATAATTCTACTCCTGTACAAAAGTGATAACATTAAGCGGAGTCGCCAACTGTATTATTCAAAAATGTGCAGCTTTTGCAGAAACAAAAAGCAGAAAAAAACCCTGAAGTAATTAAGAACCTGAACACCTGATGTAATTGAGTACACCTTAACCCCTGAAAAAATTGAACGGGACTGGCTTAATTTAAAAAGGTAACCAGAACATTTAAATCTCTAAATTTTAACCCTTTATGTCCCAAATTATGTTTTTCAGAAAAATTGTGCTGAATATTTTTTATACGTTATCCCTATAAGATATTAAGTATATAAGCTTCATATTAACCCTAGTAGCACAGCTCGTCCAAAATATGTCAAGTTTACGTAACTGCAACTAGAAGTAAACGAAATTTGGCCTTACATGACGAAAATTGGACGAATTCGGAACATTGGGAAGTGGGACTTAAAAGTCCCGTTGGGGCATAAAGGGTTAAGGAATGTTTTTATCATTTAATTAAAAAAAACTATCTAAATTCAAGGCGTGTTAAGAAATTTTATTTTTGAAAATTTATAAGTGGTGGATCATATTTCTATATTTTGAAAATACTATGTCATATTCATTCCTATGTATGCCGTGTCCAACCAAATATCATCAGGATAGTGTTATACATTTATTCTGCCGAGAAAGAAAATATTTTCTTCAACGATTGTTTTTATTGGATTGAATTAGTATGCATTTGTTGCATTTTTCTTCTTATTTTGCCATAATTGTTTTCTTTCAAAGAAATTATTTTTCAGTAAGAAATTCTTACTGAATTAAAATTTCTATTTTCTCAATAGAAATTTGCTTACTGGCTGAATTTTACATGTGTAATTTTTATATGAATCAGCAATGAATTTTTTTTCTAAAAGTCTGTAAAATATTGATGTAAGTGCAATAATAATTTATTTTTTCTGTTTAAGTTTTTTTTAGTAATAAATTAAAACATTTGAAGCATTCAAATGTTGCTTGATTCTAATTTCCTAGAAAAATAGTGTTCAAAAGACTGTTTTATTGAAATTAAATTAATAGGTCATTTGAATTTTTCTTTATAAACTATAATAGCAGTTTTCTTGATACGAAATAATTTTTCATCAACATAAATTGGATTTCAGACTGAATTTAATACATTTATATAGTTATGAGACAGCCATCAAGTCTAAAAGTTTGCAGTACCGATATTTAGTGCAATAATAAACTTTTTCCCCTGAAAGTATTATGGGGGCCCCTTTTCAGAGACCTGCCCCGGGGCCCCCGCGGGCCTAGCTACGCCCCTGCTCAGGCCACTAGCAGTCAGTTAGCGAACAAAAGAAAACCCCACCTCGAACCAAAGTTTAGGAAGGTCTCCTTTCGTTCTCTTATTTCCAATATTCCCTTAGAAGATCTTTCTCCCAGCCGTTGTAAAACTCTCCACCAAGCCATCAACATTCTCCTGTAAAGGCATTCCACTTTTGTTACCGAATTAAACATCAATCTACCAACACTATGGCCACAGTTACCCTGATCGCAGAATCAGGCGTATCAACAGGCGGATCCTATCGGGCAGTGGATATCTACCCAACTTTTTTGTTCGCTAATTGACCTCTCCTAACCACACAAAGAGATCGGGGAGATACGCTTGATCTTGCACTCAGGATGACCGTACCCTATAAATCAATGGTTCTTAACCTTTTTATTTCTACCGCCCCCCTTAAGGTGCGTAAAATTTTGAACGCCCCCACTGAGAAATTTTTTTAATTAAGGTTATGGTGAACTTAATATTAAAAGTAATTTTAATTATATTATTAGTAAACTTAGGCAACCATACAGGGTGTTTCAAAAGTCCGTTTAGCGGCTTTTATTTGGAACCAAAGTGTCCTAGGGTCATGGAAGTAAGGTCTACCCCTAGGTAACTGACCCTGGAGAATCCATTGAGATGACTTACAGCACCCCCCTAGTGGCGAAATAAAAAAAGTTAGAAAAACTAACTTAAAAACTAAAGGAGATAGAGCAAAACCCTCAGTGATAATATTGTTGCCAACGTCATGAAGAACTAACAGAAAATATCGTGAATATTAGCGGAGATATTAACGTGGGAAAATAGCACTCTCTCAGGCCTCAAAAAAGAAAATTTCGTAAATTTGCAAAATTTTTGTGATTAAATATTGTCTTTTTTCAACTAAAAAACACGAAACTACACAATAAGACTTAAAATTTTTTTAATTTACGAGCTTTTTCTTTTTTGAGGCATGAAAAAGGGCTATTTTTACAACAACGAATATTCACGATATTTTCATGAAATTTTTTCAGTGAGTTCTTTATGACGTTGGCAACCATATTATAATTGAAATTTGTCTCTATCTCCTTTAGTTTTTAATTATTTTCTTATTTCACCGCTAGGGGCGCTGTAAATCATCTCAATGGATAATCATTTCAATGTAAATAATCTCAATCATCCTAGGAGTTGACCTTACTTCCGTGAACCTAGGGCACGTTGGTTCCAAAAAAAAAGACGTGAAACTGATTTTTAAAACGTATTTTTGTTGAATCGGAACTCTGCGACCAGCTGATACTCTTCAGAGTATATGGAGCGACTACAGAGTATATGTGATTTTATTCTTTTCAGTGTTCTTATTTCTTAGGGGACATCCATAAATTACGTGAGGTGTTTTTTTCTAAAATCCGGACCCCCCCTTCCCCATTGGTGAGATTTTGTTGGACCCCCCCCTTCGCCCCACGTTAGATTTACCTACTACCTTTAAAAATAATTTTCTATCCTATTCGTTTGCATTTTGTGCTTCATAGCACCTAAAACCTTTACATTATTAATGATGTGGGGGAAAGGACATTATGTTATCCATCAGGTTTTCTTTATTGTAATAATCACATAAAACTATCTAAAATTTTACAATATCTAGCTTAAAATTATACACATTTATTCATTCCATAAACATTCATTTAAGCCAGAAAAACTGCCAATGAAGTAAAGAAATGATGTACTGAATATTATATGGGTTACAACAAGGTATTCTTATCTCCACAATTAATTTAAAATAATGGCGATTAAAAGCTTTTTCTTACAGTCCATGATCATCGCCCCTTACCTCCCGAAACAGGTTCACTGCCCGCCCCCAGGGGGTGGTAGCGGTCCCATTGAGAATCACTGCTATAACAATACGAATTGTGCACAGTCATGCACTTTTTTAATAAATTTGCTATACACAAGACTGGACTAAAGTGTTACACATGGATTATTAATAAATAAATAAAATGCCAATACTTTGAGTGGTGAGTGTTGGAACAAAATAATCCTTACTTTGTCAGGTCCGTCGAGGGCTTCAAATTTTACCAATTTCAAATTTTACGATTACTTTTAAGCTTTATACTTAAATTTTAATTAAAATTTAATTACTCCAAAACTAATTTGAAAAAAAAATAAGGCCACAAGGTTTAAAACTTCATATCTAAGAGTATGCGGCTGCAAAAAATCATATTTCTTTTGAGAATAGATTTTGCTGAGGGCGAACAAGCCAGGAGAAAAAAAAATAATTTTCAACTTTGACATTAAATAACTTCACACCTAATTATCTCATTTGTTAGCTTAACGAAAATGACCTTAGCTTAATGAGAGTTTAAACTTCCAAAAACGAAAAGTTTCTGAAACAGCAGAACTATTCGTTGTTGCTTTTTTACGCAGATTTTAAAACAAATATCACCAAATTCACAAAAGCGCACAACATGATTGAAAATATTTTAGAGCAATATCTAAATAAATCCCAATAGCGTTGTCAATAATTACCATATAATAGGATTTTTTTAGATATCATGCACAAGCTATTACTTTAATGATATCTCATAATTTAAAAAAATATTTTCCTTTTATTTATTTATTAATTGGTATTCATTCGTTTGTTTTTCTTCTCATTTTTTTGGTTTCTTGCTGTTTTTATAATAAATGGGAAGTACAACACTTGTTGAAATTCAAGATTTCGACTATTGGAAATCATTTTAAAGGATTTAACCATTGCCGGAAACGCTTACGCACAAGTGTGTCGTGCCGAAGACAGAAGTGGCGTCATGCACCAAACCCCAAAACCTTCTGCCCAATGTAGTTTTTAATATTTTTTAAATTAACTAATGATCAGAAAAAAAAATTAAAAATGTCTTTGTATGAAGCTCTATAGCAGTGGTTCCCAAAGTGGGTTCCACGAAAAAATTTAGGGGTTCCATGGGACAAACTTTATTTCATTAAAAAAATTAGAATGGTGTAAAAAATAAGAATGGACAGCGCCGCCCCTCTTGTACCCAAAAATGTTCTCAAAATTGAGTTAAAACCTTACTTTTACCAGTCAAATTTCAAAATGTTTTCTGGGGGAGGACCCCCAGACCCCTCCACGGTATCACAAGGGGATCTTTTGCGATACTTTTCGGAAAATCCCCAACATTTTGACATTTTTTGTCAAAAGATAAAGGTTATGGTCTGGAGAATTCTCCTCTTGGCCCTAAAAAGCTTCTTAAAATGAGTTAAAACTCTACTTTTACAAGTCAAATTTCAAAATTTTTCTGGGGGTGGACCCCAATCCCCCCAGCGGTACTAGAAGGGGATCTTGCGTGATACTTTTGGAAAATCCCTAAGAATTTGACATTTTTGCCAAAAGATAAAGTTGATTGTCTGGAAAAATGCCTCCCTGGACCCGGGCTCGGTTTCATTTAATATATATTAAATTTTGAAAAGTCGTTGATTAAAAAATATTCAGGGTTCCGGGATCATTGGCAACAAATTTGGGGGTTCCACGACCAAAATAGTTTGGGAACCACTGCTCTATAGAAATAAATTAAAATTTAAATCCGTTTTATATTCCATACTATACATGGCATCATGCATTTTTTTAAATGATCCTCGACATTGATGACTCAAAATTTTTGAAGGATTTTTAATAAATAAATAAAATGCAAATATTTTGATTGGTGAGTGTTGCAACAAACTAGTCCTTGCGTTGTAAGGTCCTTCGAGGGCTTCAGGGAAGTTTCTCACGATGTACTGCAGCACCTCCTGGTGGGCGTGTAACACAGCCAGGTGCAAAGGGCTGGCCCCTCGGTGGTCGTGGCTCAGGGCGAACCTCTTCCGCGTCAGCACCCCTTCCACCTCACCCAGGTTGCCTCGAACCACCGCCTCGTGGACACCTCGGATTCGCGCCTGGAACAGAGGGAGATCATTAGGCTGAGGAAAATGGGGTTAACACACAGAACCAACAAATCCATTCACCATGGCATTACAGCCCTAGAGTTTTAATCTGGGCTCGACAACCAGTGGAGGAGAGATAAATTCTCACTTCTATCTCCTCCTTTTCTTTGTGGGGTTTACCCTCAGAAGAGGGGAACTTCTTTTGTTCGCTAATTGGCCTCACCTATTGGACCTCAATGAGATGGGGGGAGATTTTCAATGCCCGAATAATCGGAAAACACCTTCGAAAAACATTGGGAACTAAAACACCTCTCAAACAAATGTCTGGTTATAGCCCTCAGAAATTATTTCGTCCGGTTTTTTGTTTCGGGGCTCTAAAAATTTGGAAAGTAACATGCCTTCCGATATGCCCCCCCCCGAAAATCTGGTTTGAACCCACCCTTGCTAGAACGAGCAATCCAAGTACGAGCAATCGAAGCATAGGCAATAGTCCCGTCGCGGACGCCTCTATGATGTAAAAACTAACTAAACCTAATTCATTTATTCTAACTAAAGTCAATCCTAATCTAAACTAATACACTATCTTATATACAGAAAATAATGCAAAAGTAATTCACTTCACAAGTCTAGAGAACAGCTTGTTCATAGAAAAATCCATACACAAAATACTCATTTCAGTTTTGTAACAACGTCCATACGTTTACAACCTAGAGAACCGCTGTCCTTGGGGCAGTATGGGGAGATAAGAATCTTCCCGATCTCTTTTGGCGCGTCTATACTTTCATGCGGAATGGGACGATTTGGCGCGGCCGTTTGGGCGCTGGCCCGTTTCGGCGCGAGACAAAAAATTTTTTTTCTTCAAATTTTTAGAAGGATTATGAAAGAGTTCTATTTACTTTCATTTTATTTCTGGCGCCGAAACAGCCAGCGCCGAATCGGCCCGCGCCGAATAGTAGTAGACCGACTTTCACGATGGCCTGTTTATTGTACCGCTTACTTGATTGGGTCAATTAGCGAATTCCCCTGCTCTAAAGGGGATGCTAGGGGAAATCCCCTAACCCGACAGAGAGATTGGGGAGATTTTTATATCCCCTTAGTGCCTGAAGCCCGGCGGTTCTTTCGGTTGTAAAAGTTTAGACAGGCACTTGGTGCTGTTAGAGGGAGAATCCCTCATCTGTTTGTGTGGTTTCCCCTGGCATCCCCTTCAGAAGAGGGGAATTCTTTTGTCCGCTTACACTGTTCTACACTGAAAAAATTTCCTTGATGAAAATAGTCATTTCTTATAGATTTTGGGTCGCTGAATACGAAAATCACCATTAAAATTCTCAATTGACTAAGGATTTTCGGGGAACAGCCCCTCCCCCTTTTCACGTTTTTAACGACTTTATAACTTTGAACTCGATTTTCAGGGTCAAAAAGCATTGCTTTAATCTTCAAATTGCCCCCCAAGGGACAAGAAATGTTCAAATTAATAAAATATGATAAATTTATAACAAATGGATAGGTTTAAGGGGTAGTTAACCCCCTAAGAATGCAAAAAATTAGCTAAAAATTATAGAGGTTTTTATACGCTATTTTTTCCTCTTATTTTATACGCAATTCACGTTTGAAGGGTCCTAACCCTTCCCCAAGGACCCAAATTTGACGGCAATATGCAGCAATGATTTTTGCTAAAAGCGGTTGAGGTGAGAGCGCCCCCAGAGCACCCACGGAAGGGTTCAATGCCGCACTTAGAGTTTAACTGTGCTGTACAAAAAAAAATTTGAAGCCACTTACTGAATTTCAGCTGATTCTTGTGTAAAATGATCTGCTGAATTCAAATATGACACCCATTTTCCTCCATCACCCTCAGTTTTTAAGGGGATGCCCCATAATTGTTATCCACAGCCGTGCATCTATTAACATCTTGAAACATGGAATCCTCACTCCCGAAAACCGGTCATCTTTTAAAGAACTGAAGAGTTTCTACATAGGATATACCCAAAATATAAGAAAAACGTCATTTGTAATCTTTTCAAAATCATCGATATTAATTCCTGAACTCGCGAGCGCCATCGCGATTCTGGAAGTCTTCCGAACTCTTCCGCGGGGACTTCTGGGAGGCTAACACCTCAACCGCTTTTAGTAAAAATTATTGCTGCATATTGTCATCAAATTTGGGTCCTTGGGGAAGGGTTAGGACCCTTCAAACGGGATTTGCGTAAAAAATAAGAGGAAAAATAGCTTATAGAAACCTCTTTAATTTTTAGCTATTTTTTTTGTATTTTTAGGGGGTAATTACCCCTTAACCCTATCCATTTGTTATAAATTTATCATATTTTATTAATTTGAACATTACTTGTTAACTGGGGAGCAATTTGAAGACTAAAATAATGCTTTTTGACCCTGAAAATCGAGTTTAAAGTTATAAGGTCGTCGAAAAACGTAAAAAGGGGGAGGGGCTGTTCCCCGAAAATCCTGAGTCAATTGAGAATTTTAATGGTGATTTTCGTATTCAGCGACCCAAAATCTATAAGAATTGACTATTTTCATCAAGGAAAAAATTTTGAAGGTCAAATTTGTAGAACTTTGTTATTGACCCCACCATGTAAGCGGGACCATTAAACAGGCTATCATAAAAGTATAGACGCACTCTATAGGGCATGGGCCTGGTTTAGGATGACCCCCCTTAACCAGCCACCTTTTCTGAGGGCGCCCACGAGGTTTGGACCCCATAACTCTGGCGTTAAAAAATTTTCTTACGTTTCTACCCTCCTCCATTCTTGATATAATCCCTAGCCATCTGAGGCGTCTGATCTTAATGTCCATTACAATATCAATTCCCTTGTATATTTCTCTACTACTTCTCTAGTATTTTTATTTCTCCAAATTCCATTTTCTTGAATATCATCAAAAATTTTTCTTAAGATTCTGCGTTCCCAAACTAGCAACCTATCTGTATTTTTCTAGTTAAGGACCCAAGCTTCACATACTTAAATGCAAAAAATTACATGCTGTCTACAATTTACGAATTATTCCAACATTTTATCCTTCAAATGATTATTACAGTGAAATAACTTTGCTGTCCAAAGGGGGGGGTTTAATAGGAGACGCATAAACCTTCCCATAACCACATTTCAACAACAACAACAATGATGTTACAAGCTGGTGTCCCGCCGCGTTGAAAGGATTTAAATTACGTAACTATCTATCTGCAGACGTACAAAAGAAATATCTCATAGTTACTTAGACCACATGTAAATTTTCATGCAGTCTGCAATTAGGTAATGCATTTAAGATCAATACGTTTGTAATTAATATTTTTGAAATATTTAAATTTTATTAGTTAAAAATTAAAGTGGTGACTAAAAGCTTCAAAAGTAGTGTCTCCCACCATGTATGTAGGCACGAGATCCAAGTACTCCTGCACCTACCGCCTACCGGTCGTCTGATCGCCTGCCCACGAGGATCTCCCCTTGCCACGCGATCACCACGTGCTCCAGGCGGAGCACGTGGTGAAGGTCCCACGCGCCCAAAGGCCCGGAGGCCCCGATCGCGGATCCACACTTCTATCAGCTCGTTCAGGCGGTCTCCGCTCCGGCCTGTAACAGTCCGTATTTTGATCAGTCTTCATTAGAAGCCATTTACATACAGAGACTTAGTTACCATCTGCACTGATCGCCTTACTGCCGTAGTCACAGGCAGTTTGACCTTAGAGAGGCGTCCGAGAGGGGATCTGTTTACTTTTCTGTCCAGGAAGATAATTAACGATCCCAACCCCCTTTTTTGTATTGCGAAGGTTGCGAGGGGACCGCGTGCGGGGGATCGAATTTCTCCAGATTCTAGTTTTCAGATCGACTATGCGGAGGCCCTAAACCTTTGATTGGGGAAAAATAGCTTTTCTTCTTTAAGTCAGTAAAGTGACTGCCGGTGAATAGGGCCGTAAGTAAACAATAATGAGCACTTTCAATCCAAAAGCGTTTCGTTTGTATTGGGAAAATGCTGTGTTGGGAAAAGATGGTGTCGTGTAAAAGTGTTACTGGAGACAGAAAATATGTTCTTATAGTGTTCTGATCCAATTTTAAGAACTCTTTCAGATTCTAAACACATTTTACAACATTGTTTTGAGAACACATTCCTCTATAGAACACAATATATTTAGAACAAATCCAAAACACTATTGCAGAACAATAAGGCACTAAATTGTTCTACCTAACAACACAACCGAAGTGTTATAATTTTTGGACAAAAAATGTTCTTAAATGTGTTTATAATGAATTAATTTCTGTGTAGATCGTTTTCGGTGTAAATATATAGGCTGTTTTTATGAAGATATACAAAAAACAAGTATTTTATGTTTCCACTGGTTACTTCCTCCCTCTTTTCTCGAGGAGAGACAACGGTCGAAGGAGGTGGGACTTCTTCCTTCTTCTTCTTCTCAGATTCTTCTTCCATCTTCTCCTCTTCCATCTTCACTTCTTTTTCTTCTTTCTTCTCTTCCCCTTCTACGCATAAATGAAAGTATTCAGATTTTTATTTGTAATTTTATCCTTAGTACAAGTTCTAAAGAATAATATTTGGTGCCGAAACATTTTACTAAGGATAATAGATAAAAAAAAATTTTATCCTGTTTTTTAATCTATTGAATAGAGTGTAATTGAAAATAGCAAATATTTCACATAAAATGACGATCAACGTTACCGCGTGATATCTCTGAGACAATTTATGGAGAGGGCACAACACATAAAACACCAAATCATCAGCCAGTTACTAATGATAGTTACAAATTTAAACCATATTTTGGATTTTAACACGGATTTGTGTCAAAACTTTGAAATTTGTATAGTATTAAGTGTGATGCTTATAAGACGAAACAAATGCGGCTGTAACATATCAAAGAAATTAAATTACCCCAAAGTAATAGGGGAAATCTGACGTGAGAATTTGAGGGGGGTCTAGTAAAATCTCACTATATCACACCCACAGAGTAAAGAGCTAACAGAGATTCTAAACAGCCGTTTTCCTCTTTAGGTACTTAATTTAATTCAGCTCGCAGATTATAATTAATTTCACTAGCAGAGCCAATCAGAGAAGGCGAAATGCGAAAGTGATTCCTGATTGGATATGGAACTTCTTATCAAGCGGCAGCATTTTATTTCATCGGTGTACGGTGCTGCTCTTTTCCCTCCACTTCCGATTCGGATTTAAGTGACAGCTTCAGTGGGCGATTGAATGAGACATAACAGGAGTGATGTGGAACTATAGGGAGGCGGTCCGATGTACTTTATGAAATCCCTTGAATATGTGTGTATATGTCTATGTGAAATTCCTTGTTAAAAAAGTTGTCAGTATAGCGTAGATGAATCCTCTGTTAAGCTCTATACACTCTGTGGACTCATACCAAGGACTCATACCTGTGGACTCATACTCCTATATACTCATACCAAGGGAAAGGGAGGGGTCCGAAATTTTGAAAAAAAAAACACCTTACGTAATTTATGGAGTTCACTACAGTTGATAAGAAAAATAAGAATAAATTGTGTTTACCGATCTCCAAGGATATCAAAAACTACTTGCGAGGTCCACGGGTTTTCAAAATTGAATTACCATGTTACCCACCCATTGGATCTTCATCTCCCCTTTCGTCCGGGGTCTTCAGGGCTTCTTCCAAGGCCTGTTCACCACCCGCCCCCCAGAGGGTGGTAACGATCCCGTTGAGAATCACTGCTATAACAATAAGAATTGTGCACAGAGTCATGCACTTATTAAAAAGTTCTTTTTTATGACTTTATACTAAATGAATCGGTGGGTGCAGAAACAACGTCAGTCACAAATTTCAAATTTTTCAGGAGGGAGAAAAAACGTAATAACTCCTCCAAATTTTAAAATATTTGAGAACTTTTTTTTCCTTTGTCATAACATGCTTTTATGTTGCTGTTATAAAAAAATTACCTAATTTCCACATAAATTAGGATCAGGAGAATTAAAACTATGATTTTTACTAATGCTGTTTCTGCACTCAACTGTTTTTACAGACAGTAGGAAACTTGGAAAAAGATAACCATTCGTTAAAAGTTTGTATTTGTTATTAATTTTGTTACGATTTTAGTTAATAATATTAATTTTAATTAATTTCACAAAAAATTTACAAATGTATATTTTTCCATATTACATGAGAAATGAAGTTACAGTATTGCAAAGTCATAAGACAGGAATAAACTGAAACGCTCTTAAAATAGATCATTCTCGACCATAGTATCATTGTCATGTTCATTGGTTGGCCAGGTAAATAGTTCATCATAAAAAACTTTTCAGGAATATGAACAATCATTTTTTTGATGTCTTCCAAACAAACGGCTTGTATTTACGGAACTACTCAACAGACTAACGTAGTTTTTGCACCCAACACGCATCTTGCCTTTCTACGCTCATTTTCATTGGAAACGAGTTTTCGGATTTTTTTGACTGAAGTGGTTTCTGCACTCACCGATTCAAATATTACACATGGATTATTTCTAAATAATTAAAATGCAAATATTTTGGTTGGTGAGTGTTGTAACAAAATAATCCTTACATTTTCAGGTCCTTCGAGGGCTTCAAATTTTACCAATTTCAATTTTACGATTACTTTTAAGCTTTATATTTAAATTTTAATTTAAAATTTAATTACTCCAAAACTAATTTGAAAAAAATAAGGCCACAAGATTTAAAAATTCATATCATATCTAAGAGTATGCGGCTGCAAAAAATCATATTTCTTCTGTGAAAAGATTTTGCTGGGGCGAACTAGGAGGGGGGAAAATAATTTACAACTTTGATATTAAATAACTTCACAACTAATTATCTTATTTATTATCTTTTGGAACGAAAATTTCTTCCGAACATTTGTCTACTATAGTTCGAAATTTCAAAGTATTCCGTTGAATAGTTTTCGTTTAATGAGAGTTTTAACTTCTCAAAATGAAAAGTTTCTGAAACAGCAGCAGCTATTCGTTGTTGCTTTTTTTACTCAGATTTTAAAAATAATATCACCAAATTCATATAAGCGCACAACACGATTGAAAAAAATTTAGAACAATATCTAAATAAATCCCAATTATCCAATAATTACCATAATAGGAATTTTTTTTTATATTATACACAAGCTATTGCTCTAATGATATCTCATGATTTAAAAAATATTTTCCTTTTACGTACTTATTTATTGATTGTTATTCATTTGTTTGTTTTTCTTCTTTTTTTTGTTTTGATTTCTTGCTGTTGTTCTAATAAATAGGGAACACTACACATGTGGAAATTTAAGATTCCGACTATTGGAAATCAATGATGGGATTATAAAACGCACTTATTCAATTTTTAAGATTTTTTATCATTGTTTTTTCTAATTAATGTTCAAAAATTATGCTCGCTGGAATTGGAGGTGTAGCCTATTTGACGTCGCATGGGCTTTCGCCCGAATGTTCAACCAATCAATACTCTTAAAGGAAAGGATTTAACCATTGCAGGAAACGATTACGCACAAGTATGTCATGCCGAAGACAGAAGTGGTGTCATGCACCAAATCCTGAAACCTTCTGCGCTTTGTAGTTTTAATACTTTTTAAATTAACTAATGATGAGAAATAAAATTTTAAAAATGTCTTTTATTGAAGCTCTATCGAGAAATCCGTTTTGTTCCATATTAGCCATTATGCACGAAACCATGCATTTTTTAAATTCTTGACGGGATATATCTTATACGAAATATTATGAAGGATTATTAATATATAAATAAAATTTAAATTTTTTTATTGGTGAGTATTACAACACACTATTCCTTACGTTGTCAGGTCCGCCGAGGGCTTCAGGGAAGTTTCTCACGATGTACTGCAGCACCTCCTGGTGGGCGTGTAAGACAGCCAGGTGCAGGGGGCTGGCCCCTAGGTGGTCACGGGTCAGGGCTAACCTCTTCCGCGTCAGCACACCTTCCACCTCACCCAGGTTGCCTCGAACCACCGCTTCGTGGACACCTCGGATTCGCGCCTGGAACAGAGGGAGATCGTGACGAAAATGGAGTTTAACACACAGAACCAACACAACCATCCACCATGGCTTTACAGCCCTTAGGCACTCGTCACACTAGGCGTCTTATAGACGCTACTACAATCAATCTCCATAAAAAAAGCATGGAAAAAGCCTAGCCCCTATCTTGACAGGAATGAAGATTGCTATCAAGATAGGGGGAGTCTCAGGCTGAACTCCATGCTTTTACCCCTCTTTGATTGATCGCAGTCGCGTTTTATAGACCCGTGGACTGACTTGGCTCTTATGGGCACATCTATACTGCCGTCCTAAGCGAAAGTGTACACTAACGCAATTTCTCACAGATTTACTTTGAGAAAAATCTCGCCAAAAGAGCATTTGGCGGATTTTCAATTCTATGCGGCAACCTGCTTACGATATCAGACCGCTAAGATTAGCATTTAAGCTAGCTCGTTTCACAACAGCCAATGAAAAATTAGAGCACTTTTTTCGTTATAAAAGAAAAACTAATCATGGTAGAAGTACAGTATTTTAAACAAATATAGAATTATTTTTTACAAAAATATTGTCGTTTCGTTTTTTAAAAAAATCGAATTAGTTTTAGAATTATTAAGATTTAAAGTTTTAATTTTTCCCCTTTTTAAGTTTAACAATGGATAGCAGCAACCCTTTAACAACGCCAAAACCACCAACAAAACGAGCAGAATGAACGACTAAGCTGCGTGAATTTCCCAACCATTCTAATAGAAGTAGCGAGATACATTCTCGCCAATTTAAAAACGCGCCAAGGGAGAAAGGAAATGAAGTTTTAAGAAAACTCGTTAACGTACATTTCGCTTAGGACGGCAGTATACTTTTACAACCTTCAGAACCGCTGTCCTTCGGGCAGTAAGGGGAGATAAGAATCTTCCCGATCTCTTTTGGCAAGTCTATACTTTCACTATGGCCTGTTTATGGTACCGCTCACTTATTTTAGTCTATTAGCAAATTCCTCTCCTCTGAAGGGGATGCTAGGGGAAATCCCCTAACCCCACAAATAGATTATATCCCCTTATTCTTATATCCCCTTTAGTACCTGAAGTTACGGACCACTTCCGGTAAGTAACAGGATACTTCCGGCAAGTTGGGGTCCACTTCCGGTAAGTTGTGGTCCACTTCCGGTAAGTCATGGACCACTTCCGGTAAGTAACAGACCACTTCTGGTAGGTTACGGACCACTTCCGGAGACCCCTTCCGGCAAGTTGTGGACCACTTCCGGTAAGTCATGGACAACTTCCGGTAGGTTACGGACCACTAACAGACTACTTCCGGCAAGATGGGGTCCACTTCCGGTAAGTCATGGACCATTTCCGGTAAGTAACAGACCATTTCCGGTAAGTCACGTACCACTTCCGGTAAGTTGTGGACCACTTTTGATAAGTCACGGACCACTTCCGGTAAGTAACGGACCACTTCCGGCAAGTTGTGGACCACTTCCGGTAAGTTGTGGACCATTTCCGGTAAGTTGTGGACCACTTCCTGTAACTCATGGACCACTTCCGGCAAGTTGTGGACCACTTCTGGTAAAGGTACCAGAGTAATTGGATTGAAGATTACAAATGTATTTAGACTAAAAATGTAATCAAACTACAAATGTAATCAAACTACAAAAGTAATCAGATTACATTCACATTTAGATTACAAATGTAATCTAACTTCAAATGTAATCAGATTACATTCATTCAGATTACAAATGTAGTTGGATTGAAAATTTCAAAATGTAATCAGATTACAAATGTAATGATTACAAATGTAATTAGATTAAAAAACTGCAAAAAGTAATCAGATTACAAATGTAATGATTACAAATGTAATCAGATTATTAATCTGATTACAAAAGTAGTTTGATTGCGCCCATCTCTGCTACAGAGTATGTGTTTTTATTCTTTAATGTGTTCTTATTCCTTATTAATTGAATCTGATAATGGGCTTCTTAAAATAGTGAAAGTTACTGTTAAAATTGATTGTTTAATTCTTGATTATCAGACAACTTCTTTTAAGTGGCAGACCACTTTCGAAGCTATTTGTAATAGCCCATGGTTTGAAGACCAACAGTTTGTAACTACTGCAATAGTAAGGGGGGGGGGTCTTCACTCGGAACATTTTGGGTTTTAGCCCGAAAAATAGTGATTTGAAGCTTTTTTTATAGAGTCCATGCTAGACACCCCTTACCGCCCGCCCCCAGCGGGTAGTAGCAACCCTGTTGAGAATTACTAATAATACTGTTAATATTACAAATTGTGCACAGAGACATGCACGCGTTTAATAACTCCTACGACGTTATCAATGGCCGCCAGCATCGAAGTTTTCGTGGATCAATATTAAAAAATAAAATGCAAACCTTTTGAGTGGTGAGTTTTGTAACAAAATACTCCTTACGTTGTCAGGTACGTCGACGGCTTCAAATTTTACATGTACTTTAATTTTTTATTAAAATTTAATAACTTCAAAACTAATTTTTGAAAAATAAGGTCACCAGGTGCAAAACTTCATATCTAAGAGTACGTGGCTGAAAAAAAATAATATTTTTTCTGTGAATAGATGTTGTTACAGGCGAAATAGCAGGGGGAAAATAAATTACAACTTGGACAACTTCACAACTAATTATCTCATTTATTATCTTTTGGAACGAAAATGTCTTCCATACATTTTTCTACTATAGTTCGAAATTTCAAAGTATTCTGTTGAATAGTTTTTGCTTAATGAGAGTTTAAACTTCCCAAAATGAAAAGTTTCTGAAACAGCAGCAAACTATTCGGTTTTGCTTTTTTACGCAGATTTCAAAACAAATATCACCAAATTCACAGAAGTGCACAACATGATTAAAAATATTTTAGAGTATTATATCTAAATGAATCCCAATATGGTTGTCAATAATTACCATAATAGGAATTTTTCTTTATATCATGCACAAGCTATTGCTCTAATGATATCTTATAATTAAACGAATATTTTCTTTTACTTATTTATTAATTGGTATTCATTCGTTTGTTTTTCTTCTTTATTTTTTTGTTGTTTTGGTTTCTTGCTGTTGTTCTAATAAATGGGGAATACACAACACTTGTGGAAATTCAAGATTTCGACTATTGGAAATCATTGATGGGGTTATAAAACGCATTTCTTCAAATTTTCAGTTTTTTTAACATTGTTTTTTCTTATTAATTTTTAAAAATTACGCTCGCTAGAATCGGAGTTGTGGCCTACGTGACGTCACATCGGCTTTCGCCCGAATGTTCAACCAATTAATACTTTCAAACGAAAGGATTTAACTATTGCCGGAAACGCTTTCGCACAAGTGTGTCGTGCCGAACACAGAATTGACGTCATGCACCAAATCCCGAAACCTTCTGCGCAATGGAGTTTTTACAATTTTTAAAATTAACTAATGATCAAAAATTTTTTTTTAAAATGTCTATTAATAAAGCCCTATCGAAATAAATTATACTCTCGAAATCCGTTTTATAATCCATTTTATGCACGAAACCATGCATTTTTAAAATAATTTGACAGTAAAATTTCCCGATATATATTGGAGTATTTATAAATAAATAAAATGCAAATCTTTTTAGTGGTGAGTTTTGCAACAAACTAGTCCTTACGTTGTCAGGTCCGTCGAGGGCTTCAGGGAAGTTCCTCACGATGTACTGCAGCACCTCCTGGTGGGCGTGTAAGACTGCCAGGTGCAAAGGGCTGGCCCCTAGGTGGTCGCGGCTCAGGGCGAACCTCTTCCGCGTCAGCACACCTTCCACCTCACCCAGGTTGCCTCGAACCACCGCCTCGTGGACACCTCGGATTCGTGCCTGGAACAGAGGGAGATCATTAGGCTGAGGAAAATGGGGTTTAACACACAGAACCAACACATCCATCCACTATTGCATTACAGCCCTTGTTGTCACGTCTATACGTTTACAACCTTCAGAACCGCCGTCCTTCGGGCAGTTTGGGGAGATAAGAATCTTCCCGATCTCTTTTGGCGCGTTTATACTTTCACGATGGCCTGTTTATTGTACCGCTTACTTGGTGGGGTCAGTTAGCGAATTCCCCTCCTCTGAAGGGGATGCTAAGGGAAATCCCGTAACCCTACAAAGAGATTGGGGAGATTCTTATATACCCTCAGTGCCTGAAGCACGGCGGTTCTTTCGGTTGTAAAAGTTTAGACAGGCCATTTGTGTTGTTAGGGGGAGAATACCCTATTGGTTTGTGTGGTTTCCCCTGGCATCCCCTTCAGAAGAGGGGAATTCTGTTGTTCGCTTATTGACCCCGTCATGTAAGCGAGACCTTAAAACAGGACATCGTAAAAGTATAGACGCACCATATAGGGCATGGGTCTGCTTAAGGATGACCCCCCTTAACAGCCACCTTTTCCTGGGTCGCCTACGAGGTTTTGACCCCACAACTCTGGCGTTGAAAATTTTCCTTACGTTTCTAGTCTCCTCCATTCTTGATATAATTCCTAGCCGTCTGAGGCGTCTGATCTTAATGTCCGTTACAATATCAATTCCCTTGTAGTTTTCCATTACTTCTCTACTATTTTTATTTCTCCAAATACCATTTTCTTGAACTGCACCAAAAATTTTCTCAAGATTCTGCGTTCCCAAACCTATCTGTATCTTTCTAGTTAAAGACCCAAGCCTCACAACCGAACACAATTGTAGGCTTAAATATTACTTTGTATAATTGAATTTTACTTTTGATGAAAAAAGTTTGATTTTAGTAAGGTTAAACACAGAATTAAGTTTTATTGGCAGCACATATTCAATAGAACTAACACAGTGTCCGAGAAAAAGTTCGATTGAATTCGGATCATGAGTCCCTGCCCATGCATAAAAGCAAAAAATTACATTCAGTCTACAATTAATTCCAACATTTTATCCTTCAAGTGATTATTACAGTGAAATAACTTTGCTGTCTGAAAATCTTATAGGAGATGCATAAACGATCCCATAAACCACGTTTCAATAACAACAATGATGTTACAAGCCAGTGCTTAAATTTATTGATTTGACGGTGTCGTGTTGTGAGCGGACATTGATAACAAATCGAGATCGAATCGTTAAGTTATTCTATTTACATTTGTAATGGCTATTTTAATGCTCTTTTTGTGTGACATTAAAGAGTACCGAACCCCCTTTTTTCTGAATCGTCACTGTTACAGATTACGCCCAAAACGAGTTTAGTTATAGTTAGGGCAGGGGGGTTTGGGGGGCAACTATCATAAACTTTTTACAGTTCTTTTGATGTTGAAAATAGCATATAAAATCGCTAACAGATTTTCGATCTCGATTTTTTATCAATGTCCGCTCACAACACCGCTCCGATGGGACAGCATAATAGGCTTCACTACATTATGTTCCGCCTCATTGAAAGGGTTAAAATTACTTAACTATGTTTCTGTTAACGTTATAAGAATTCTTTTAGTTACATAGACCACACGTATATTTCCCCCATGCAGTCTGCATTTCATCGATTACAACTACAAGAACTACGAATACTTCAGAGTGTCCAGCGGACGTCAAGCGGGAACAGTGGTACACCAGGACGGGTGAGAGAGGAGAGGGCCATAATTAAAAGACGGTGGTTTTGGTAATGATGTACTTCTCCTCCACCATCGGTGAATCGAGATAACGGTAAATTCTCAGGCTGTGATGATGGGGTCGGGTATCGCATGGTGTCCCGCGCTGACTGGGCGGGAACACCGCAGCACGAAGTAGTACCGATGAGGGAGGGGGAGAGCATGCAGAAAACAAAGGGTCTGCCGGTTTTATACCAGGGTCGGTCAACCGCCTAACAGAGCCAAATCCAAGACATTAGCTGAAAATTCCTCATTAGGAGTGACGAACACCTCCCACGAAGCAATGCCAAAACGCTCCAAAATGTGAGGGAGCTGTGAGGTCAAAGGTTCGTCGAGGGATTTACAGTGTCTCAAAACCTCCTAGGCTCAAAAGCAAATGAAGGGTTTGAGATAGAAATTTAGTTCTTGCATTTTTAGAATCAGCATTTGACGCTGAACAAAATGAGTGCAAGTTTTACTGGGTTATTGTTATTTTTATCAAGTTTGGAATTAAGAAGATCAGGGGTTTAATTTCTAGAACGCCCCTCTCTATGTGGGTGGTTGCATGTGGGACTTTTCTCACCAGCTGCAAATTGGCCAAGAAAACCTTTGGGTTGTCGGTAAGATCTCCCCAAAGGAAGGGGCTTTGCATTGGTGATACTTTTATGGTTTTTGTCTGGCATTTGAGTTTTCACGAGTGACTGGGTGATCTTTTCCCCAATAAAGAAATCAAAGTCTTGGACCGTTGGAGTTTCGTATTAAAAATTATGTCGTGAGAGAGAAGGGAAACAAGATGCTTTGCACTTTCAAATATTGTGCAGATGGTGTTTTCCAGTGGTTTAGGAATTTTGTCCGGGTTTTGGGGGACTGTGCTCAGTTGCCAAAAGAAACTAAAGATCGAGAACGAATATGTGATGGATCTACATCACAGTACTACTTTGGTAGTGATCCTTTTGAAAGCAATTGGGTAATTTTTATTGGCTGTTCAGCGAGTGGGGATAATAATCAACGCTAAATTTTTAAAAAATATAAAAATACAAACTCTAATTTTTTTTACCTTTATATTACCAAAAACGAATCCTTGTATTTTTTAATTGCGGTTGATTTATTCACGGCAAATGTTCATGCAAAAATTATATCATGACTAAAGTATTACCCACGACTCACAAAGAATTATTTAATAATAGGAAAATGATTATTTTAAATACATTTATAATGAATTTGAATCTTTAAATATTCTATTTTAGGTTGATGGTCTACAAACACTGTTGTGTCTCAAAAATGTCAGTATACGTAGATTTTGCGTCTTTAATAAGACTTAAAAGTATTCTTAGTTCATAAAATTGAAAATTTCTCACTTTTTCTTCGTGAGGAGCGTTTTAATATGTAAATTCAACCTACTTGAGCGTGCGTTTTAGGGGTTCTGTTCAAGATATTTTCTGCATAAGATGTCTTTTCTTTACTAAATCGACGCTGCTCTACAACTTACTAATTGACTAATTTAGCAAATCTCTAATAGTTTTTTTTAATAAAATTTATATCTAGACGGCGGTGAAAAGTGTTGCATCCCATAGGGCATGACCACTTTACTAGACCGTTACCTTAATTGCATAGCTTTAGCTTGCTCCGTTTCCAATTTATGTCAGGGTAAAGGGACTTTCCTATGCACCCTGTATGGTAGGTAAACCCGGCTTTGCCGGGTTGTAACAGCTAGTGAATTATTAAAAATTTTCTATTTTCCTCTTTAAAATTCATAGGGAATACAAAAGTGCTTAACTTACTACACATATTGATGAGTTAAAAATTAAGTAAAAAATCTCGTCTGATTGTGATTTGTGTCTGATTTTAAGAAACCAGAAATATAATTTTTATTAAGGAAATTAAAAACATGTTATTTAAAATTTTTGTAATAGTCACCGTCAAGTTTTTTAATAAAATAATTTTTTAAACAGAATCCGTCCTTGACTAGAGGCAAAGCGCTAGCGAGAAGCGACGTCTTTCCCATATTAACACCGATCGCATTTTTAGGGCGACCGCAGCGCCGCTCTCTCCCCTTTTCAGTGTGCGGCAGACTAAAATCTGAGACACCGACGCGCATGCGTGTTCAAGCCACTCTTGCTCCTTTCCTTTACGCGCCTTTCGTCACTACTCCTCCTAGTTGTTTGTTTACAATTAGCTCTGGTGCTTTGGAGGTTATTTTGATCGGAATAATTAATTCCATGTTTGAGCTATGGAAAGTCAATTGAAAAATTAAGACTGATTCTGCTGTTGGAATAATTTTTAGAAATGATAAAAGAACTCAGCATTGTGATAATTTTAAATAAAACAGGGTTCTGGAGGAAAAAAGTTTGATTATTTTCATCCTGAAGAAAAAAATTAGTTAACTCTTAATGCTTAATATCTGCTTAGACTTGTAATCATTTTATCCCCAACACTATTTAGAGTAGATTAAATTACTGGAAGAAAAAGTTTCACATAATTAAGTTCTCTATGTTATATTAAGCTTACATTTCTTAAGTTACTTTTTAAGTAGTTAATATATTTTTGAACCTATAAAATATCACAGTGATAAGTGAATGAGTTACTTTTGTTTTGTAAGAAAATAGCAAATTTAAATATCATTAAAAACTATTTCATGAGCATTGATTATAAAAAATTTGTTAAGAACTTCTTTCCATAAGTTTAACTTAATACAAAGAAAAATAAATTGGTACCTTTCAGCTACACAGGTGAAAATTTGGCTTCTAGGAGTAATTTGGTTATTAAATGGTAACCACCAAAAGTATTTCCGTTTGTTTTGGAAAAAAAGTTATATGGTTGAAGTTGCTGGGTTTTACTTGAAACTTACTTACTTATCTACTTTTGCCAAGTTATGTGTACCAAGCTAACTAAAAAGTACCAATTCTAAAAAATATTGATATTTAATAATCAAAATTTTTCGTAGAAAAGCAATTTAGTATATAAACTAAAATTTGAAGAAATAATAAAATATATAACAAATAGGCAGGATAATTTATCTAAAGAATAACCTTTATTAGTTTACATAAAATTTTTGGCAATCGTTAATTCTAGTGAAACATGCTTTTTCGCTTCAATTTAAATAAAATATATAGTGAAAACTACATTGATGCACACTGAACATAACTTGCAAGAACATTCGAGACCATCTCAGTTCTGGTGAAATCGTGTGAAGATGTGCAACAGGCAATTTCCTTGCTTATCCATTCATTTGATATGATCAGCCTCTTACGATCAACATGCTCAGATTCTACTGGCAATCAAGGAGTCATAACTTCACTGCTACATGGGGAGAAAATTTAGTAATTAATTATACTAAAACAACAAAAATTATATTGCTATACTCTACAACAGTGTTTCCCAACCTTTTTTGGTCCATGCCCCACCAAAGCATTTCTGAATTTTCCATGCCCCCCGGTCTCCGTGGCATATATAGAAATATATTTTGAGAGGGAGACAAAATTATTTCTTAGCCCCTCCCTCCTATGTATATTTAATAAGTCTAATGATCACAGCATTTTTAGGTAGAATTTGCATGCTAAAGAACTAAATCAAGTTATGAGTAATTAAGTTCTAAGTACCAAGGGGGGTCTGGGGGTCCTTCCCCAGTAAATTTGACTCTAGGAAGCAGGTTTTTAACTAGTTTGGCACCCCTAGTTGGGAAATTTTGGATATAAATTTTTAGGGAAGATTTTGATGAACAAAAAAGTTTCAAATATAAGCGTTCTAAAAACAAAGAGATCTTGGGTCATCCCCCAGACAAGGCTTGGAAATTAGACTCTAAAAACAGGATTTCAAAGTTTCAACTTGGTTTTGATACATATTGGTCCAGATTTCAGACATACATTCTCAGATAGAATAATATAAGATTTTGATAAACTTTTATTTAAAAAGTTTTTTTTTAATTTCCCCCCTGGATTGGTCCCATCTGGGGGGCAATTTGGTTGAAAATTTTCAAATTGCCCCCCTAGAAAATGATATTGCCCCCTGGTGGGGCGTGCGCCCCACGTTGGGAAACACTGCTCTACAACAACGTTTTCTGAACCCAGTATGTCAGGAAAGTGAGTAAACAGAAAGCCTGTTGGGTTGATAGGAAGAATTTTGATATGCTAATTGTGATAAAAAGACACTATTTACTCCACATGGGTCTAACAAAGTAATGTTTTAAAATTGACATTCTTTGTTTCATTCGAAATTCAGACATCGCAATGGGAACTACTTTGTAAGTGACATAGTAATTTCAACTTAAGTTGCCGTCTAGTATAGGTTAATAAATAAAAATATTTGCTCTCAAACTATGTTGTGAGCATTTAAAAGGGATGCCAATCAAGGAAAAAATAAGTTTAAAATAACAATTTTACTTGATACACCCTGGTAAAATTGGCAGAGATAAAGTAAAATTGTTCAACATCTTTAACTTTAAATTGTATTGGTTTACCTTGTCTAAATAGGGTAGCAGCAGAAATAACTGACAAAATTTAAATGCAGTTGACTAACACATCTAAATTTTGGCAGCATGAAAAAACTCAAGCAAGCTTTTGAGGTAACAAGGTCGCTTTTGAAATATAAATTGCACAAAAGTTGTATGTAGTTTATTATGTTGATACGAAACTCAAATGTTAAGTTCAGAATATGATCTCTGTTTTATCCATAATTTAGGTTAAACTTAAAACCTAGTATACTTTACCTTTTTGTTACTCCAAATGGTTGTTTGGGACCTTTTATGAAATCCTTAATGTTTTCTTGGGCTTGACCCTTGAATCTTCTTGAGCTTGACCCTTGATGAAAACTTTTAAGTCAGAACAAACCTTAGGTTACACTCTCGGGCCACATCAGCTTTGGGAGTATCACGAGTCAAGAAACAGATTGTGATGGTATTCTAAAAAAGAATAAACAACGAGAATGTAAAATTAAAATATCTAGGATATCCTTTTTGTAAAAGCCAGTAGCATAGCCTGTTAAATTTTTGGAAGGAATATTGTGTACTTTTAATGGTTTTTAACTGTCTATTTAACTGATCTATTGACGTGGTGGAACCTGTAACTTCCCCTTATGAATTATTATAAAATTAAATATTAAAAACTTGACAAGAGAATTTTTATGACCCCACACTTCCTCTAAGTGATATTTTACTGAGCCCCTTTTTCAGCTCATGAGCTAAAATGGGGCTCAGTGTATCCACACACACTATTTTTACCAAAATTAAGTATTCACATAATTTTATGTAATACAAATTGTTCTTCAAAATTATGTTTTAATAGAGAATTTGTTATTTTTAATTTAATTAAACTATTAAATGTTATTTTTTCTATATTTTTAATAACAATATCCTTTTAGCTGATAATTAAGTTGTAGCTTTCAAGAATTCAGTCCCAATAAATATATAAAAATGGGATAAAATTAATGAGATAAAAAAGAATGATTGATCTTGCAATTACAAATATAAATTAACTAAAATATATAGTTACATATAAATAAACTAAATTATATAGTTATTTATTTTAAAATTCATTTGTTGGATCACAATCATGTCCAAAAATATTTATGAGAATCTTACAGTTCTCATATTTGGGAATCTATCAAATGCTACTATAGAGAATAAGAATATTCTTTACACTAGTTTAACAAAGGGAATCTAAAATTATTTCCTTGTCTCTGAAAAGCACTTCACAACCTGTGTGTGAATACATTCTTATAAAGTTGGGTTACTCCATTAAAAAGTTTTTTTCTGAATATGCACTGAACCCATAAACTAGTCCAAACCTATATTTACAAGTTTTTATACAATATCAAACACATAGTTCAAAATCACTGTTATAATATCATAGCACATAGCAAAATCCCTACTACATAGATCATCATAAATCTTTCAGTTATTTGTTTTTTCATTTAAAAAATAATTAAAACTTTACACTCATCTGAAAATTCAAAGTATATTTCTTTAAAATGACAATTCATATAAATCTATATCAAATCAAGGTTCATAGTAATTTGCTAACTATAAAGAGGAACAATATACTAATTGTGAAAAATTTAGAATAAATATTTATATTTTAACACACGTAAATAGATTCGTTATAAAAGCACGGTACAGATACAAGAGATTAAAGTTTTTTAAAAGATTGATAAATTATATTGCAAAGCTTCAGAACTTACTTGAAAGCTATCAGATCCCAGAAAATAGATTAATTCTCCTTCCACAATCTAAAATAAAGGATTTCTAAGTAAACGACAATACCGATTTAAAATTTAAACTAATGGATGGATCAACCGCCGGAGCCGATCTTTGAGTTTTCGTTTCGGAATGTCACGTGATCCGCCAGGTGCAATTGGAGCGCATGCGTCAGCTCGCAAACTGGAGAAAAAAAACAGCTATAACTTATAGTAGTGCTCACATATAATAGATGGCGCTGCAATAAGTGGCGTACGGTCTCCCCATTGGAGTGTCTTCGCTTTACATATATCGCTTTGACTAGAGGTTAACTGTAGCCTAAAGAGGTTTTTTAAACACAGATCGCTTGGAAGAGTGAACTGTGACGAAGATGGCATTAAAAGAAAAATTTCGGGGTAAAAATAATTTTTTTAGTACTCAAGGTTATTAAGGATGTTATACCTGGTTTTCCCCAATTCCCCTTAAACATTATATGGGAGATTTGTAAAAATATCATATGGAATAAAATTTTCAGTTTCTTTAAGCAGTTCGTTTGATGTTTGAAACTTAATTCGTCATAATTCATCGTCACAACATAGTTTTATTAATTTTTAATTTTTTGTGCATTTTTAAAATTAATTTCGACTGTCGATCTCTCTTTAAACAACAGCTATTTTCGCGTGCTTTTTCTGTGCTTTCATTTTGACATTTCTCACAATTTCATATTTAAGATTTTTGTTTAGTCCCCGACTGCCACGACACAAACCTTGACAGAAACAAAATTTTGAAAATAAAAAGTCTGAAATAATAAAAAATAATAAAGAATAAAAGTTTGAAAGTCTCTCTCTCTCTCTCTCTCTCTCTCTCTCTCTCTCTCTCTCTCTCTCTCTCTCTCTCTCTCTCTCTCTCTCTCTCTCTCTCTCTCTCTCTCTCTCTCTCTCTCTCTCTCTCTCTCTCTCTCTCTCTCTCTCTCTCTCTGTGTAATAAATGGAGATTCTGCATTTTTGTTCTGTGTCTAATTTCAGCAAGTTTTTCTCTTATGAAACCTATTTGAGCACTAACATAAAATTAATAACAGTACATGAAATCATGCTGAGCAGTTATTTTTTAAAAACCTTTTTATTTATTTATTTAAAATGGGGTGTCAGTTACTTGGTCACAAAAATTTAATTGCACCAGTAACTGACATAGGTGTCATTACTTCTGAAATAATAATAATAATAATAATAATAATAATAATAATAATAATAATAATAATAATAATAATAATAATAATAATAATAATAATAATAATAATAATAATAATAATAATAATAATAATAATAATAATAATAATAATAATAATAATAATAATAATAATAATAATAATAATAATAATAATAATAATAATAATAATAATAATAATAATAATAATAATAATAATAATAATAATAAGTGCAAATGGCAGACGATTTTAAGAAAAAAAAATTTCCGAATCAAAACAAAAAAAGCTCAATGGACTGCAGTTGGATGAATAATTATTGAAGGTAAATTAACAAAAACATTTGAATAAATATATTATTAAACTAAACTAATCAGATCTTAGTTTTTAGAATTGTTTATTTTTTAGGGTCTATTCTATATTTTTATGTGCACCTATGTTTTTCAACTGAATCTTTTTGTCTAAATCTAATCTAAAATGTTTCGATACAATGAATATTAAAGTTTGACATAGCAAAACCGCGAAATATATTTTATCAAAAAAAGGATGTTCTGAAAAGTTCTCACTATTGGATTTTTAAGTTTAACATTTTGTTATCTTTGTATCAGCACCTATTTTTCACTACATTTATGTTAATGAGTAACTAAAAGCTTATTTATTAAGGGTATTTCATTGTGCCAGTTACTGGTACAGGACATGTCAGTTACTGGCGCAGCTGCCATGGAAACCTAAAAATAGAAAATGTTGACTTATTCAAACGAATTATGCTCTAAATAAATATTGAAACTTCTTTTAATTTTTCAAAGCAGAAAGTTTTTTCAAGAATATTTTTTATAAAGTAGCTATAGATAATTAATTAATTTTATTGCTCTTAAACTGCCAGTTACTGGTACCACTACGCTAAATATTTTCAAAGGTGTACGTACACAGTAGACAACTTATTTCTCATTTTTGGCTTAAAAAATTTATTTTTTTTCACTATAGGTTAATGATTTGTTGTTAAAACCATTTTCCTGAAAAAAATAACAAAACATTAATTATTAGTTAGTTAATTAGGAAACTATGTCCTAATTAGCATCATTTTCATACAGTGCTTAATTAATGAAATTCATTTCTTTCGGGCGTGTAGGTCGTGGTCTATACATAAAAGGTCCAGACGTTTCGTCCGAAGCTGTGTCCGACATCATCAGTGGAAATAAAACGGCGTCAGTTCACCGATTCAATAAGTTTGGTTTGGATTGGAGCCAAATGGGGATCAATGGGGGATAGTACCGACCTAGGTACTATCCCCCATTGATTTTATTATTATCAAAAATACCTCAAATTATATCAAACGAACTGTCCCATTCTGAGTCGTCAGTTTGAAAAAAGGAGTAAGTCCAAAAACCAAGGGTTGAGAAAATTGAAAACCTGTATAAGTATGGAATTTTTGTTACATTATCACCAAGTTTCTACTGGAAATTCAGGACCCTATTATAGTACAGAATAATCATAAAAATAAAATATAAGTAAATTCAAAAATATTTTACAAGTAAAAAAAGTTGATGAACTTATTCCCCTTTTCTATGAAATTTCAGCATAGAAAAATCTTAAAACCACATTTTTCGAAATTTAAATTGTCTCTGTTTATTTTTAATTAGGAAGACAAATAAAATTATAAATTATTATGAAACAGAATCATTAAGGCAATATTAACGGAGTAAGTGATTATCAATGGAGTCAAACGTCGCATTGAAAAAAAAACAAAATTTGTACAAAGCTCAAAAATAAGAAAAGCAATAACTTAAAATTCAAATTTAATTGCAAAATGCAATGATTGGACATCGATTTCACCAAATTTATGGGGCTATATCTGTCTGTTGAGGATAGTTCTGTTTTCCCCCGTTCCCCTCATATTTAGAGCAAAGCTTGTAGATTTCACTGATCACAAATGGGCACATTTTTTTGAACTCATTACCTTATTCAAAATGACAATTCAACAAAATTTATTTGGGATTCTTTTAAAACAGTATTTTCGGAGAAAAGTGTTTTAGTGATCAAGGTAAATAAGGAATATTTATCTGGTTTTCCCTAATACCCTTTAAATATTATATGGGAGAGCAAGATGTAAAAATTTGATATAAAATAAATTTTTTAGTTTTTTTAAGCAGTTCATTTTATTCTAAATTCGCCATAATCCATCCTCACAACATAGTTTTGATAATTTTTTAACGTTTATTATTTTATATTACAATTTTACATGGAGCCTAAAAGGAACGAACAAAACACAGAAACTAAAAATGTACATAAAATACTAATCTACCATAAACAATAGAGAAAAAATATTAATAGAGTTGTTTGTATTACTCAGGGGTCAGCGCAGTGACCCATACGAGTAACTAAAACTATGTAATTAAAAAATTAAAATTATTTTTAAATTATAAATACAATTTAAGATATTTATTTAAAAATTATATATAATTAAATAAAAGTGAAAACTATCGTGAAGTGAGCTTCAGTATTATAACTCTGAATAAAAACAGCGTTTGTGGGGAACAAATAAAAAAATCCTCAATTTTATCTATTGTCATTACAAGGAGTTTTAGTTTCTTAAATTTATAAGGAGATCACACAAATTGTTTCCCCATTTTTAAAGCCGCAAAAAATGTAATTGCGATTTAGTCCTTTATCAGTTAGCACTGTTTTTTTATCAGCACTGCCCCATTATGAAAACCCTCCCAATTTTATATTTCAATATAAAATTCAAAGGTTTTGTATAGTGCGACCCCCACGTGAAAAATCTTTGCGGAAAAAAGTTCAAACCTAAATTATTGCCACACACATTTGTAAGACAAAAGGTTTTATCAGCGCATATCAATTACCATAACCCCAAAAATTGTGAAGAAAAACCCGGTTCCATAAACGTCGCCATAATATTGTACAACGCCAAAAGTTTTCTCGTGGTGGTAGAACACAAAACATTTTCCTCAATTTAGAAAAAAAATAATTTTTAACTTTTTTAAGAAGAATTCTATGCGATGTAGAAATTTAATCATGGTATATTTTCTCTTCTGTTTTTACAACTTACTTCCAAAATTTAATTTTAAAATTTACTTCCATTTTAAAGGTACCCTGTGCATTTTAAGTCAACCTTCAGCACTTAATTCCTCCACAGAGATAGACGAAACGTAATAATAAAAATAGAACACGGCCTTAATTTGCCGGATAAGCCGGATAATTTTAATTTTATGAGTTCTATTGACCCTGCATTTTGTTTACGAAAAAAATCTATATGAAGTGTTCTATTTCCAAACGTAATTTTCTGGTTTTTTTAGTTGCAGGGTTTTTAAACATAAATTTTAAACATATTTTATCTACCCAAAAATACTTTTAAAGCACCACTTTTAAAATGTAGTTTTATAATTTATATATTTTAACAACATTTCTAACTGTTGGATCTGAAGATTTACATGTATAGAAATCTCTCTGGCGTGAGAGACATTTTTGCGTGAGAGTTTATGGCTCTGCTTCTACCTATGATGACAAAAACAGAGCTTACGTTGATACCCAACGATGGAATTAGGTATTTGCATGAGTGAGGGATTTGCTTGATTTTATACTTTTTTGATACACTAGGGGGCTCTGCCCCCTGCTCGCTATCGCTCACCAAGCCCCGGAACTGCTTTGCAGTTTGTTGAAGATCGCTTCGCGATCTTAGCGAGCAGAGCTCGCTTGTTTCATCTCAACTATCCTGTAAAACCTGGAACTTGTCGGCTTAGTTTATGATTATTTAAAATCTAAGCTTTTATCTCTCGAACTTATCAATAACTTAATTCGGACCATAACTACAAAAATATCAAAATAAAACTGCAACTGAAATATCCTTGTTTTAACTTGTCAATAATTTAATCGAAATGTTTTTTAAAATATCCAGCAAGTCTACTAATTATCATCAACTATCTTAGAGAAAAAGCATGCCATTAATATCTTTTAAATTTATAAAATGCACGTGTATCTAGTGAAACGTTGGAAATAAAAGAAATCAGACTCACATAAAAATCGGCTGTTTCTCTAGTGAACGACCAGAAAGAGATGAAAAAATTGAAACTTTGAATCTTAAAAATTCTAAAAATAATTCGAATTTTTAAAAAAACGAAATGCCAATCTTTTTATAAAAAATAATTGTATGTGTGTTTTAAATATCATAGTTTTACTGTGATTAGTTTTTCTGTTATAACGAAAAAACTGAAAAAGGGTAAAAAATTTCGAAACTTTAGAAATTAATTACTCCAAAAATAATTCGAAATTCGAAAAAAGGGCGACGAGGTGCAAAACTTCATACCTAAGAGTATGTGTCTGCAAAAAATCATGTGTCTGCTGTAAATAGAATTTGCTGGAGGCGAACTCGCAGCAGTAAAAAATAATTTTCGACTTTGACATTAAATAACTCCAGAACTTATTATCTAATTAATTAGGTTTGGGAACTGAAATAACCATCAACCAAAATTTCATTATATTCCTTCACATAGTTTTTGCGTAGTGATAGTTCAAAGTGTTAAAAAATAAAATTTTCAAAATCAGCGGCGTTGACGGCGGTGGCGGCGGCGGTGACGGTCACTGTTACTTTTTTTAATATAGAGAGATTATGAATTAAAACTCCTAAATTTCTGATTTTTAAGCTCGAAAAATTGTTTTAAATAATTTAAAATTCAATTTTATTTTTGCCAAAACGCCAGAAAAGTCACGTTATCAGAAAACGGGCTTCTATTGGATGTGACGTCACAGTGCATGAAAACCATTTTGTTTTACTGTTTTCACGTGATCAGAAAACGGGCTTCTATTGGATGTGACGTCACAGCACACGATTTGAGATTCGAAAGTGTTTTCGCGCCCAAAAAATAACGAAATTTCAAAAATTTATGTCTCAAAAACTAAGCTACGAAAATACTTGATGTAAATGTCATACTTCATGGTTTTTTATCTACTATTTTAATAAAATATAATCTTAAAACGTGAGAATACCTCATTTTTATTATTATGATGATGATGATGTGGTGTGAGGAAGATATAATTTATTTACAGTTATTACCAATGTTTGAATTGATCCCAACTGATCGCGAAAACCAGATTTAATGAATAAAATCGTAAAAATGAAGCCAGGTTTAAGGCATAAAACTCATGATTAGATTTTGATCGGAATTGGTTTCTATTACAAATAATCCTTAATTTGAGCGATACGGTTTTACTCCGATGATAATCATTATTTGTGAAGAATATATTTCGATGTTAAAGTAGTGCCAAAAAATATTTTTCACTCCTCGCCAAAACCGCCAATCTAACTTTTCGAGGATATTCGTTCTCTTTGGTATTTTTCAGAATAATCAAGGTATCTCTCCGTTGGCAATATTTCGTGAATTTTATTTCTGGAACGAAAAATAAAACTCAAAAAATAATGATCACAAAAAAACCATTATAATAAGAATCACAAGTAATGATAACGAGGGGAGTTTTTTTTCTAATCGCCAAACGATGATCCTTGTGTGATGAAAAACGCTGTCTGATTTTTAAAAGTGGCAAATAAAAATTTCGATCTTATTTTGTGATTTTCTCCATCTCCGTAATTATCAATTTCAAACCCTGGTTATTACTAAGTAATAAAATATAAATTAACAAAAATTTTCTATTTCCTTCTTTAAAATTCAATGGAAATACAAAAGTGCTTATCCTACTACATATATTATTTCGCTAATAATTAAATGAAGTAAAAAATCCTAATTCTGTAAAGATTTATTCTAGAATTAAAGTTTTGTCATAAAATCTACTTTATAGTTATTCACGCTTTGGATTTGTGTCTTACTGTAAGAAACCCGAAACGAAAAACTATTATCAAAGAAAAAGCAAGCTGGTTATTTAAAATTTTTTTAATAATCACCATCAAGTTATTTAATAACTAAACGCTTAAACAAGAACCCGTCTTCAATGAATCCAATAACTACGGGAAAGAAATACGCGTTGTTATTTAACATAGTTCGGGAAGCAGTTCGCGTGAGGTGAGCACTACGAAGGTGAGTATGTGAGTCACTACAAATTTCAGGAACCGATGACTTATCCCTAACCATTTTTGATTCTTTTCATATTTGGTACACTAAAAGAAAACCTTGAAAAACCACTTGGTAGTTTTTAAAATTTTTATCTCTTTTAGTTTTTTATTTATGGGGTCAAAGTTGCAAATATCTTGAAATTTCGGTCAAACATGCTTTTGTAATTTGCTCATATTTCAGTAACAAATCACTTCTCAGCAAAAACATTGATACCATTTTAAAGACAATTAATCAAGCTTTAAACTTATGTAAATTATAATATAGTTATTTTAAATTTTGATTAAAAAATAATTTTAAAATTTATTTAAAAAAAGCATATATTTTAAATTTTCAAAAAAATTACAGTTCTTTATATTGGTTTCTTTATGCTATATAAAATTTTTCAGGTTGGGATCTTTACTGGATCATATGTTTAAAAAATAAAATGTTATAATTGTTGACTTGAAATCAGAGAGATACCCAATCAAATTTAAAAAACCACTTAAACTTTTTGTAATGACAGTAGATAAAATTGAAGATTTCTTTTGATTTTTTTCCTCACAATCGCTCTTTTTTTAACCTAAACTTATCATATTGAAGCTCACCTTGCGGTGGTTCACATTTCAATGTATTTTCTTTTTTTATTAAATATTATCAAATATAATATAATATATTTAAAATTATATTAATTTTACCTTTTATTAGTTACTCACATGGGTCACTGCGTTGACCCCTGAGTAGCCCAAACAATTGTAATAATCTTTTTCTCCTTTTATTTCTTTAAAGTATATGTGTTTTTTTTTGTAATGTACATTTTTGCTTTTGTTTCTGTGTTTCTTGTTCTTTGTAATAATTGAAAAAAAGTAAATGTTTTTGTTCTCGTTCTTCTTGTTTACTAATATTAAGCTTGGCCTTCGGTAAGTAAAATGAGCGTTTAAAAGAGGAAAAGATCGTACCACCATGAAACTTGGGTTTTTGATTACCATTAACACATGTTTACGAAAATTTAGGTGCTAAAAATTGTTGGGGGTTGGGGGATCCCTCTCCCCTTTTCCAAAAGGGAGTTCTAATCGTGTGATGTCATTTTTCAAGGTTTTTTGCATCCAAATAATCAAATTAATAACTATCTTCCACAAAGGTGTCCTACGTAAGAGGGGACAGTTACAAATTTATATAAATATTAGAAATTTTGAATTGAAGTACATAAAGAAAAAGGTTAATGAAGGTTGGATTGAAGTACTTAAAGAAAAGGATTTCATAGTGATACTCTTTAACCCCTTATTTACCGCATTATGATTCGCTGCAATTTTTTTCGTGCAAATACTTTTTTTGAGTCACTAAATTGAAAATTAAGGGAAATACATAAATAAAATAATCATCTTTGGAAAATTGAATCCGCTAGAGCCAATTACCTAAATTGATACTTTTGGGTACTGTCAGTACACGGAGTGCTAAAATATTCTCACAATACAAGAAAAACATAGCTTTTTTATCGCAGTAATAAGTCTTAAAAAATAATACACTTGACTTTTGACTTTAACCAAGGTATATAAACTAACCAGGTATGCTCTTCCGGCGAAAAAGGCGTGGCTTTTGAAAATGACGTCACCCAGGATATATCTCCTATTCACAGCATGGGAAAATGCTAATTTTTGGTGATTTTTATTAAAATAAGGACCAAAGAAACTTTTTAACAGTTTACACTGGACACAATTACAAACATGTTTATAGGTGATCAAGTGTTTTGAATTAGAACAATAATTTTAACTCAATAATAGCCGATCAAAAATATGAACCTTGATCTCTACAACGATGTGCTTCAATCTCTCTGCTTATTGATTTTAATTACTAACTTGTATAAATGAAATTAAAACAGCTGCTGATACAAAGAAAACAAAATATTAAGCAAATATTCAATCATGAAAACTTTTCAGAACGTTCTTGTTATGATAAAATTAATATCGCTGTTCTGCTATGTCAAACTTGAATATCCATTGTATCGAAGCAGTTTAGATTTTTAAAACAAAAAATATTCAGTATCTAAATAAATCAAGTACTTGAAAATATGGAAAACAATGAGCTAAAATCTAAGAATTAATTAATTTAATTTAATAATGGATTTATTCAAAATTTTAGTGCATTTACCTCTAATGATCCTTTTACAGTCCAGTCAGCTTGTTTATTTTTATTTGAGATTCAGAAATATTATTCTTAAAATCGTCTGCCACTTTAATTATCTTTTTTAATATTTTTATACTAATTTTTTTAAATAAGTGGGTATTCATAAGTTTTAAAACAAACTAAATAATGAATTTCAATAATATCGACCCAATTAATCCTGATGTATCTACGATCTGTTGCATTGCAATGGCGTTGTATTGGCTGATATGCTCGTCATTGATTGGTCCGTTATTTTATATCCTGGGTGACGTCACTTATGAGCATACCTTGTTACTTTATATACCTTGGACTTTAACTACTTTTTTGCGGGAACAAAAATGACAATCATGTGAAACCGATCGAAATGGCAGCTATACTTAGAACCTCAGTTAAATCTATTCGCATTTCCCGCTAAAATACTCATCATAGAACCTTCGCTGCTTTTTATCTATTTATCCACTAACTCAAAGTATTTCTGATAAGTGAACAGTTATTAAAACTCGCCTTGACTGTATCGAAAAGACGCAGAGCTTTCATCGTAAAATAAAATTTACATAACCAATAGTTAAATTAACTTTTTCCTTTTGTGAATAAGAATTTCCTCCAATGGGGCAATAACCTCTCTCCTCCATTCCATTCTATACTTCTAATATTGAATAGATAATTAAAAAAACAGTTGTACTTACCAAAATTTTGATTTGTTCTTATGAAACTTTCAGTCACTTAAAACCAACGAATACGAAAAGAATACACCGACTTTTGAGCTTGAGACACGCGCGGGCCCGAATGTCGCTGCTCTGACTGCTGACCCATCCCAGATAGCACAGTATGATTGAAATAAAACTGAATCAAGCTGGAAAGTTCAAACTTGACAAGGTTGCCTCAAACTTGAAAAACCCTGTAGTTAAGCAGGATCTTAACAGGGAAGTCGTACCACAGCGAGCTTGAATCCTATCTTGAATCATGATGACCTTCAAGCTTGAACATTCAAACCTTTTTTTAACAGGAATATTCAATGATTTTCTTAGTTTGAAATTTCTTTCGAAAACGCCGTATTTTAGCTGGATTGTATATTGAAAGTTGCCCCACGTCCAGCTTGAGTCCTATCTTGAATAAATATTAACTTCAAACTTGAAATTTCAACCCATTTTCCAGCTGGAAATTTCAATGATTTTCTATATTTGAAAAGTCAATGATTTTCTATGTTTGAAATTTCAATGATTTTCTATGTTTGAAATTTCAATGATTTTCTATGTTTGAAATTTCAATAGTTTTCCATGTTTGAAATTTCAATAATTTTCCAGGTTTGAAATCTCAGTCATTTCCTAATAATTGGATTCCAAACCTGGAAAATTACTGAAAATTCAATCATTTATAAGTAGTTTTCAAATTTCAAAAATACTTTAATATATTTATACTTTTAGCTTTTGTTTTAAGGTTGATATAATACCAGCTTTGAATTATGTTCACTCAAAAGATTTTTTAAATTATCCATTTTTAAGATTGAAATCAATTATTATTTCAGCTTAAATGCTACTTCTTCTGACTTCTTAAATATTACTTCTTCTTACAACTACTGAGTAGAATTATTTTAACTGAACTTTGAAAGCTCGCAAACACCATTTTTAGAAATTAAAATAACTAAAATATACAAAATAATACTTTATTCAACAAAATATACATAATAAATTTCAAAAAGTTAATTTTAATTACATCAATCATTTTCTTTTGATAAACTTCCTTCATTTCTTTTCCTGCAACAAAATAAAAAAATTAAAATATACACTTTTAAAGTATCTACAAGCCAAAACTATTTTTTATAGTTTCACACTTTGAAGACAAATGTTTAGAATTTTAGTTGTAATTCTAAAAATATCACTAAATTAATTTTATTTAGCGTTTAACGTGATTGTTAATATGTCTTTGAAAAATATGAATTCCATTGGAATACAAAACTAATTGATTGCAAATATTTATGTTTTTAAGAAGAGGAAATTCTAAAACCAACATTAAATCAATGTTATAACCAATATTATTTACAAGCAAGTACTTTAATTTAAAATTTTTTTTTGCAAGTTGAGAACAAGGAAGGGTACCCTAAAAAAATAAAGGACTTCATATTCATATTCTTAGAATATATTATCCATTGAATTTTAGTTCTGGATATTCCTCCCGAAAATTTAAAATAATACATCAAAACACTAAAACATGATTGTGTCACGAAGATTTTGAAATTCAATGTAACTGTATTTCTGAACTTCAAGAAAAAATATAAATTCTGGTTAAGTAGCTGAGGGGCAGTTATGAAAGGGCCAAGTGGCAACTTTATAATGATTAATATTCATTGCTACACAAGCAGATCTTTTCTTTTTGTTAAGCCCATTCAATAGTTTTAAGGATATTGCTTACCTGCTGATGCCTCTTTTCTTGGACTGTTGCAGCCAGAGGGACATACTTCTTTTATTTCATCCTCACTTGTTGTAGGATGGATCATCATATCATGACTGCAGCTTCAATAGGAATTTTGAAATATTACTACATTTGTAATATATATATAATTTAAATAACAGTACTCAGTACCTATCATAAGGCGATTAAAAACATTCTTAGGAATTTTGAGCTTCTAAATAAGGTTAAATATATAGTTATAAAGCATTTTTAATTCTAAATTACAATAAGGTAAAATCATTTCCAAGTTATTAATTTTTGTGAAATGTTATCACACATTTTCATATAATTCTGATATAATTAAAACATATTTTTTCAAAAAATTAATATTTCTTAAAGTGCAGAGTCTAAAATAAAAATATGTTTCTGTTTGATTTAGTGAAAAAATTTTGAAAATTTATCAATAACATTTTGAGATATCCATTTTAAATTACCCCATTTTTTTAATGAAATATCAATTTTTATTTTTTTTAAACTTTTTAAAAATTTTCTGATGTGATTTTGCTTAGTTGTTAGATGGTTGATCAGTATAAAAAATTTCAAAATTCTAAGTTAATTAGTAAATTTTTAACAAAATTGTGTCCCGGACCCCCAAAAGATAATTGTTTGGGAAAAAAACTCATTTTTGATGTGCAAAGGAGTATATTTACCATCTCATTTTTTTAAGTTAGAATATTTATTGATTCTAACTCTTATTAATATTGTAATCAAAATGTTTCTCTTTAAAATATCTAGCAAGATTACAAATAACTCTTATTGTTCAACATTCTATACATAATAAATCATTTAAATTCAATATTGTACCTAGTAACTCGTTAGTTTATACCTAGGGTTTTATCATTCCTATTTTTGTTTCAACCCAGACTTGTTGAACAATAACCTTTAAGGCCTTTTGCTGATTGTTTGTATAAAAATTATATTTTGTTTGATAAAATACAGTTTCATAAAAATTGAAAAATAAATAATTAAAAAGTTTCTTTAAGGTGCCTCACTCTAACACAGAAATATCATAGAACAGAAATAACAAGATCTGTATAAAAATTGCATAATTACCTTTAATACATTTGTTGAGCTATGTAGGCTTGCCCGAGTAGAACTTCTTGCACGGCCTTTCTTTCCAGCAGTTTTAGATCATGATCTCATAGGCTCCTCTCCTCGATGTTTTATTCTGAAGGAAAGTAAATAGAAAACATTATTTATATGTTTAGAATTATTTATATGTTTAGAATTTATATGTTATTAAAATGTTTCTCTTTAAAATATTTAGAAAGTTTACAAATAACTCTTATTATTGTTCAAGATTCTAAAAAACGTACATAATGAAGCATTTAAATTCAATATTGTACCTAGTAACTCGTTAGTTTATACCTAGGGTTTTATCATTCCTATTTTTGTTTCAACCCAGACTTGTTGAACAATAACCTTTAAGGCCTTTAAAATTAATAGAAGAGAAAAATTAAAATTATTGTTTGATTAAATAAATTATGATTATTGTTGACTGTTTGTATAAAAAAATTATATTTTGTTTGATTAAATACAGTTTCATAAAAATTGAAAAATAAATAATTAAAAAGTTTCTTAAGGTGCCTCACTCTAACACAGAAATATCATAGAACAGAAATAACAAGATCAGTATAAAAAATTGCATAATTACCTCTAATACATTTGTTGAGCTATGTAGACTAGCCCAAGTAGAACTTCTTGCACGACATTTCTTTCCAGCAGTTGTAGATCATGATCTCAAAGGCTCCTCCCCCCGATGTTTTAATCTGAAGGAAAGTAAATAGAAAACATTATTTATATGTTTAGAATCATCAATTTGTTCAACAGATAAATGGCGCAAGATAAATAGCAAGGTGAATTTTCTTTAAGAATATTACAAGAAAAAACTCTTAAAAACTTGCTAAACATGTAGCACATTTAAAACAGAATAAAATTCAGCAAAAACTGAGAAATAATTGTTTTTCAAATAGGCCAACTCAAAATTACAAAACAGCCTGTCAGTGCTAAGATAACTTGAATTATTAAAGTAAAAATAAGTAAAAAATAATGGAGAAACGCAAGTGATATCAACTCCGACTATCACAAGACTGGCATTTTTGAAAAACTCTTCGTGTTAATTTGATTATGCTAATTAAAATATAAAAGCAAAAATAAGATTTTTACAGAGGATAGGACTGCCGTTAGAAGTTCACTGTAACAAAAATAATCTTTATAGGTTATTTTACAAAAGAAATGCCTAAAATGCATGCTTTTTCAGGAAATTCTTTCAAAAAGAATTTACATAGTAAAACTACCACTTAATTTAAAGGATAAATTTTTAAAACAAGTAGGTACTTAAACGGGAGGAATTGGAACACTTCGAATTTTATAGTAATAATTCGAATTTTATAGAATTAAATCAAATTTTATAGTAAAAAATATAAGTAATAAAAAAACTTTTTAGGGTGCAATTTTGTCCAAAATAAATTTCGGTCTTGTTTTGTTTTTTTAATATTGAGCAGAAACAAAATATGTTTAAGTTTTTAATCTCTTTTTTTAATTAATTCTATAAAATTAGTTACAATTTTATTGATTGTAAAGGTCGCCTCCTGTAACTAATATGACTCTTGGTTAATTTCCATTATTTTTTTAATAATTCTTTACTGTATGCTCACCTGAGTTGATGTCGTTGCCAACAACAGGGAGTGGATAGGGCGGTCGAGTGCATTGTCCTCCGCATTTTGCTCCTCTTCATCTTCCGTTTCTGTAATAAACTTTCTGAATTATTATGCATTTAGTCTTCCCATAAAATACGCAGTTACGCAAAGTCAGTGGCGGCTCGTCCATAGGGGCTGCGGGGCTGCAGAACCCCCAACCAAATTTTCCCGAAATTCCAATTTTTATTTGCTTTACAATATTTAGAAAATTATCTATTTCCCCCTTTAATCTTTGTCCTTTATAATCCTTTTTCAATTAATAATTTTCTGCTATGCCGTCTCGCCAACAGATTTCTTTCCGGGTCGATCAGCCCCCGCAATTATACCTATCGTGGTATAAAACACTTTCTCTATCATATCAAATCAAAATATTAAGAATTTAGCATGCGAATCTGTTAGGAGAAAAGGGGCTGCTGAAAAGCAGCCCCGACCAAAAGAATGATAGCATTTTCTCTTGAGAGAGCAGTAAAAAAAACTGAGGGAAGAAGAAAAATAGATATACGATTTCTTCTACTAATAAATCATATTGGCATTTTAGCTTTTCTCACTCCAACACTGTTTTAATTTTTATTTATAGCTTGTTTTTTATTTTTCAACAGAGAGAAAAAAATATTTTCTGATGTTTCGGCAAAATAAAGATTTATGTTTACTTTTTTGTAGCCACGTTTTTATTTCTTTTTACAATGAACAAATTTAATTCGAAATGTGATTTAAGTTCATATTTTCTTGATAACCTTCATCTTCGTAATAATCAGCTATTTGTAGGAATATAGGTAAGTGACAGTTTTTGAATACTTAACTATTAAGTGAGAAATCGAAATTTTATATTGTTTCCACATTTTCTATTTGATATTTTCCACGTTTTTGTTTAAAAGAAATATTATTTGGCATTATATCAATATCGCTTAAAATACGTTGCCAACTTGGTACCGCAGGAGCAGCACCCCTTATAATTTTACCTTCGAGCCGCCACTGCGCAAAGTATAAAAAAGGAGACCCAATCAGTCCAATCACTGTTATGCACCACACTGCTTTCCCTAGAGGTGCATTTACCGATCGTACATTTTTCCGACTTTTATTTTAAATTTTCGTAAGAGAAAAGCTTGATATATAGTACGTATTAAGGATTAAATATGTTTATAGAGACACACAAACCCCCTTTGGGTAAACTTCACACAATTGTTTAACCTTATAAATATTTTTTAATTGATTTATTTTTCCATTTTTTAACAATTATATTTTTCAAACACAACTTGAAACAACAAAAAATAAACGTTTGCACTTTAAATAATATGTTTTTATCAAATACCTCCTTTATGGGATTTATTATAACAAATTTAAATAGTCTAAAATTATCCACTAGTGGTGAGTCTTGGAACTCATTAATTTCATAAAAATAAAATAAAAAAATTGCATATAATGCACTTAATAAAATATCTTAATTAAATAAAAAATTTGTTATATAACAAACTTTTTATTTAACAAATTTTTTAAATAGTACGAGGGTTGTTTTTTAATTAACTTCCGTTTTGCTCCTGAAAAAAAAGTAGTACGAATTTCGAAATAATTTTGCTACTGGCAGATAGGTACATCCTTGAGGATCAATTTCCTTCATTACTGGAAAGAATCGGACATTTTTTCTATTATTTATCGAATTTACAAGCGCGCTCCTCGAACTTATTTCCCGCCAACCCATAGAGAATTTCTCTTCCTTTAAACTTTGTTCGCATTAACAATAGACAATCGGCAGGCAGGTGATTTAAATGGGGGCAGGGATGTTTAAAACCATATGTTTTGCAACTGCCAAGTTCCAGGCATTGTTGATTCTGGAGTTACAGCCATAATAAACAAGGCAATATCGATAGATTCGCAGGCAAAGTGTGCGCTGAGGGCGAAAACGGCTGTCCGAACCGATGCGAAGCTCAACGAAAAATCAAACTTTTCATGAAGCGGAATCGAAAAACTTGTGAAATGGTACGGTAAATGGTCTATTTAAAGGTGATTACGATGAACAGTAATTGAAGATGTTTGTAACCTTCCGTAATAACCTTATTTTTAAATATTCATTTGTTTTTTATTTTTAAACTATCAAAAACGGGAAAATTTCGAAAAAGAGGATTTCTCTATGGGTTGGCGGGAAATAAGTTCGAGGAGCGCGCTTGTAAATTCGATAAATAATAGAAAATATGTCCGATTTTTTCCAGTAATGAGGGAAATTGATCCTCAAGGATGTACCTATCTACCAGTAGCAAAATTATTTCGAAATTCCTGCTACTTTTTTTTGAGGAGCAAAACGGAAGTTAATTAAAAAACAACCCTCGTATATACTATTTAAAAATAACACATGAATTGATTTAATATGTTCTGTTCTTTTAAATTGTTAGTGTGCATTTCTTTTTATTACTTTGTAGTGTATGTTTTTATATTTTTTATTTTCTCTCCACACTGTAATTGGGTCGCTCACCTGTTGTGTGTGCTTAATAATAAATAAATAAATAAATTTTTATATGATAAAAAAAATATGGCATAATTGTTAATATGAAATTGGACAGGAAATGTGTTTAACATTCAAAATTCCTCAGTGATATCCTCACTTTCGTCATAAGATTGACACTATATCCTTTTTTTAGATACTTGATTTCTTTATAAAAAAAACTACAACATCCTAATATTTGTATTTTATGTACCGTTAGTTCTTTTTCAGTTTTAGAACTAAAAAAAGGTAAATAAGTAATTTGGCCAAATTATTTTGTTGCAAAAAGTATAATTTTCGTGTTATCATTTCTTCGACCAAGAATTAATATAATATAATGTGTATATTTCTTAACATTCTAAAACACACCATAAACTCTAGATTTTAAATTGTCAAGTTATCTTTCCTTTATTTGATTTATTAATTTTAAGGTATAAAATTATAAATATATCAAAGGTAGAAGGTAGTTTACATGCAATTAGATTTGTCTTACAAATAAAAAATAACTTCAAAATAGAAAACGTCAAGAATAATGAATTTTGAATTTACAAATCAAAAGTCAACTAAATTACACACTTAAAATTAATAATAATAGTTCCATAAAAAATCTATAAAGAAAAATTTATAAAGTTCTATCTATAAAGTAAAATAATAGTTCAAGGTGTCTTTCAAATTAATAATCTTATAGTCTTCTCATATTTAGACAGTACTAGTGAAAAAAATAATAGAAATAACTTACCCGTTTTGGGGTTTTGTTTAGGCCCCAGGCCCCAGTCAGTTTAGTTTGTGGTGTGGATGATTCCAGTTTCCAGGCGGATGCGCGGATGGAGTGAAGGTGGGGGGGACGCTCACTGACCCCTGATTCGCTGCTGCAACAGCATAGCAACTAACTACTGTCGTAGTGTCCAATGATTGGTGACTCCTCCATTCCGACCCCGACGTGAAACCCTTCTTCGCCTACCGTTCCCCCCCCGGTTCCGAGAAACGGATAGGAATCCGATCCTTTGTTCTCGACGCGAGAGGCTGAAACCTCTCTCCTGAAAGATCGTTCTTTTTTTTGGCCTTCTTGATCAACATGCTCTGATCTGATCTCACACAAATATGCTTATTTTATTGCTTACTAGTGGGTTTTTAATTTACAATTTGAATATTGTATCGAACGAAAATTTAGTCCAAAATATGAATTTGCAAATTATAAAACAGTGGGGTACGTCCAAATTATTTCAAGCAAAGAATAGTACTTTAATATCATCAATATAGGTACTATAAAAAAACCGAAACACTCACTAAATTAACCTATAAAACTTTTTAGTGGAATGAAAAAACTCGTCCTGTAAATAAAAAATATTCCCTAAAAATTACATTTAAATTGGTCATAGGTGTAAATATGAACATTCATGCTTTTAACAGATGTGGAAGAGTTCACATGTGAATATCCAATATCGTACCGGAACCGGAGTCTACCACCTACCCTATCATTATTGTTCATAGAGAGTCACCTCAGTATTTGGAATAAATAACAAAGAAAGTAATCCCCCTATGGAAAAAGTTAATTTTCTTTATTCGTTTCATAGAGAACGGCTTATTAGAATTTTATTTTTACATACTAGAGTGGTGGGGTAATGTTAAGGTAATGGTGTCTTGATGCTGGTGACGTGTGACGTCAAATATACGTGAATGTAAGGACGTTAAAAAATTTAATTATGAGTCCATCTGTATTGAGTAGGGGTTACCAACTAATAATGATACCGAACCAAAACTGAGTGAGACTGCCTCCATCCCAGCATAGAATTCACAATTCAGATTCAGCGGTATCATCTCTGTCTAAATTTCAAAATAGGAAAACCTTTCCAAAACAATAAATTCTAAATTTTTATAACACTGATTCCGTCATGCTTTAACGGTGTTGCAAAAATTCCGGTCAATGCAAAAACCGGTCAGCAAAATTCAGTAAAAAAATTATAGCTTTATCAATGTAATAAATTTGTTTTTGTTGAACGGTTTTTGTATTGACCGGAATTTTCGTACATCCGAGAACAACTAATTTTTAGACACTTGGACCCTATGGGTAACACCTAAGACATGGGTCGGCAACCTGCGGCTCTTTTGATGAAAAGTTGCGGCTCTACAGTTCCATACGAAAAAATTTATAGTATATTTTCCCTTAAAAAATCAGAAAATTTATTTTGAAGTACCTAATCAAATCAAAGTGACTCACAAGAAGCAATGTCACCCAAAACTGTATTTTTAGTTAACTTTAATGACTTGACAAAATTTGTGTCCATAGGTACAACAACGTGCTCTCCCTATGGACAGACCCTGTTGTACCTGTGGTGGACACCCTTAAAAAGGGAAGCTTTAGTTGAAAAAAGCTAAAAATGAACATTTTTACCAATGCATAACCTTTTCATAACATATTTCAGGCTTTTTTAAAATTGGAAATACGTATATATTTTAAAGTAATGTAGTTTTAGATCGTAAATGATAATAAAAATGAAGTTGAATGATAAAAGTCTTGATTTTTTACCAAAAACTCATAAATCACAAGGGATTTTCAGCTCAAAATTTAAGGTAATAGTTTCATCAATCATGCTGATTGATCTGATCACTTCACTGATAAAAAAAACAATAAGATCAACACTTAGTTGTGCAAGCATTTGGTGGTAATAACTTCCACAAATCTTCTTCAGTGGAAATTTTAAGTTTTTTGTAATCATCATACTTAAATGCGATATGGTGCTTAAGATTTTACACTAAATTCCAAGTAGAATCAAAAATTTTAAAAAGTAGTTTAGATCACAAACTATTATATTTTTCATCTAAAAATCACTTGAAAATAATCGACGACAAATAGATAACCATTTAGAATTGAATCGTCAGTTTGAAGAAGGGAATAAGTCCAAAATATGACAAATTGACTTTTTGTGCTCAAAACAATCTCTAAGCTTTGCTCTACACATGGGTGAAAAGAGGGGAACAATAACTAACCCTTATAGGGAGATATCGCCCCTTGAAGTTGTGAAATCGATGTCCATTCATTGTATTTTTTAAGCTAATTTGGAATTAAAGTTAATTTTTCTTTCTCCTCATAATCTTTTTGCTGTAAACTAAGTTAAAATAAAATTTTCTCTTAATTTCAATGTTTTTCAAACTTTTTTTATGTAGGGAATGTTTGACTCCATTCATATTCACTCACTCCATTGATACTGCTTTAATAACCCAGTTTCACTATAATTTTGAATTTCATTTGTCTTATTCTTTTTATTTCACCCTTTTGTGGTGTAAACTAAGGAGAAATATTATTTAAATGTGATTTTAAGGGTTTTTAGAGATTTTTTCATCAGAAAAATTTCATAAGGTGGAAGAAGGGAATAAGTCCATCAACTTATTTTGGCTGTAAAATATTTTTGAATACACTTATATTTGTTTTGATGATTGCTCTGTTTTCTAAATAGGGTTCTGAACTTCCAGTAAAAATTTGGCGGTTATACAATGAAAATTCCATTACTTATACAGTTTTTTTCGATTTTCTCAAAACTTGATTTTTGGACTTATTCCCTTCTTCAAACTGACGATTCAATTAATTTAACATGCATTAAAATGTATTCACATAAATGAAACCTGATTCTAAAACGCCGATTAGCTAGACACCCACAAGAACGTGTTCGTAGGTACAACACTAATGGTGTCCGGAGGTACAACATCAGGTGTTTTTGCATTCAAAGTTACATAAAAAATAAAAGAATTGAGATCTGACGATTTCTAATATCAAAACTAAAATGTCAAAATCTCGGGGATTCACCCCATATCCAATTTTATCATATCATAATTATAGGGGAAGAGAAAAATTAATGTAGTGATGCACTAAAAAAAACTTTGAGCATCTAAAAACAGTAATTTTATTTTATAAATTTAAATAATATTTAAGAGCTGATTTCACGTTAGCAACTAGATAGCATCTGTTTACATTCAAAATCGACCTCAAATTCAAATTTGTATTTTTTCCCGAATTTTATAATGAGGTGGCTGAAGGTACAACCGTCCTTAGGTACAACACTCTCCCCTATTATTTATTTAGAATTTTATATTATAGATAGAATTTATATAAGAGCACCAATCATTATAATGGAGCGATGCTCTTCGGGTGCAATCCAAAAAGGCCTAAAGATGAGCTAAAATGCTATTTTGAAGGGGAAAACTCCAAAAAAATTTCGGGGGGAGGACCCCCAGACCCTCCAATTTTTATTGGAATTCATTCATATTGTTTACAAAATTTTGAACTTAAGTTCACTAAAAGGAATTTATAATATGTAAGTAAATGGCAAGTAATCTAAATCTTCATGAAAAAAAGTACCTAAAATCCCCCTCCCAATCTAAAATCAAATTATAAGCAAATAGTATAAAATTGAAACAAAAAAATCTGTGGCTCTTTAAAAACTGGATAACTTTGTAAGTTGTAACTTTTGGATCTTCCGTTTCAAAAGGTTGCCGACCCCTGACCTAAGAGGATCACTCTTTTTACGCCGCAGATAATCTCCTATCATTATAAAAATTTGTAATTTGTCATCAAAATATGTGACGTTAAACTTTAACTCCCCTATAGGAAAGGTCCTTGTATTTTCTGTAAATCACTTATTCAAAGTTCAAGAGCTAATTCGGACTTTTAAAGGTGCTAAAGGAATATTGTTCATAGCCAAAATCCTGGAACGGCTCTTTGAATATTATTTAATTGTTTCAATGCATTTAATCAAATTTCTACTATTATCAGCACATTTAGATGAGAGTCGCTCAAAGCGGGTAGGCCGCACGGCCAAAGCCGGTAGGCGGTAGGGGCTTAGAGACAGAAAGTCCCCAAAAGTATCTAGGTTGACCCCCAGGGTCTTCCTTCTTTATCCATCTATGTTCTCAACATAAATTCTAAAAAATATTTAATTTGTGTTAAAATTTGTCTCATTTTGTAGTGCTTACCCGCTTTGCCACTAGTGGGTTATCCGCTTTAGGCACCGTATTATTAAACAATCGTTATTTTTGACGATTATTTCGTTTTCAGTAATAAATTGTTATTTGGCTTGATCCGACGTTATCGTGCACTTTTATTTTATAGTTCGATAACTCACCTACCATTTAAAATCAAATTTGTAATTTTAACCAACCAATAAATATGATTTTTGAGCATTCAAAGTTGGCATACCTGCTTTGAGCAACTCTCCCCTACTCGGATTTTTAGGCGTTGCAACTAACTGAAATAATCGTTTTCTAACTGAGAGATAAACAAGTCTTAATTTCATTACCAATGTGCGTGGGAAGAAATTTTAATTATTAAATTAGTTAATTGACTGATGCATCACTATTCATCCAATGTCCCATATTTACTTCATGTACTACGTTTTGACCAATCAAAATCTTTAGACTTTAGAGGATGCTTTCAGATTTGTTTGAATTAATGATTTTGCTTAAATTTTTTAACGCAAACGGATAAGATTAGATTGATTGAGAACGTTTGACATACAGAAAACTTATCAGAACTTTACTCATGAACTACTAATACCTGTAAGCCTCCACAATTTTTTTGAAAAATATTCTTAAAAAGCAAAATGTACAGGATTTCTCAAAATAAGTCCTTAAAAAACAAAATGGAATACATGTGGCTTTCGGTAACACACACGCATTTGAGATCCCACAATACCCCACATTTCAGTTTTCCCAAAGAGTTGGTGTTTTCCAGACATGCGGCGTCACTCCTTATCAGTTATTGGAGTTGGGTGGCTTTCCCGAAAGTGGACGCTCGCTCGAACAGACCGGATGCACAAGGATTTTCTTTGTCTCGGAGCCCCGAGACCCCACAGGAATGGATCTCTGATGGGAACCGAAGTAATGGCGGCCTTCAGTAGACGTTGCTAGGCACTCTAGACGTTGCCGGCGCAGCTTCGGGAGGGGCTCTCTTTTCTTTTTTACTATCTGTCCTCTGTAGGCTTTATTAGTTGTTAGTTTCAAATTTAAAATATATTACAATGATTCAAAAAATATATCAGAGGAAGGTGTTTGTCACAGGGTCGTCTAGTGACCAATTTTGTACAGGTTGTTTACCCTCGAAAATATTCTGTTGCAGCCTAAGGGGGGGCTTGTCCCATTCTTCATAATATGTGTCTGAAAATAAATTGGTAACCTATTTGAAGAGTAAAATTTACAAAATTTTATGAGGGAGGACTTTTTTCTATCATTTTTACTTTCTTCCCCAGGATTATTAAAACTTTCCGCGGTAGTTCCAAATCTTGTTTTTTTGCCTCTCATTCTCTTTTTACACTCTGTTTCTCATTCTCCCCACCCCTTCTTTCCCATTTTTATAATTTCATAGGGTTTCCCTTTTATATCTAACTAGCGTTAAGGTGCTAGACCCGGCGCTGCCCGGGCGCAGTAAATTTTTATATACAGGGTGTAAAGGAAAGTCCCTTTACCCTGAAATAAATTGCTAACAGAGCAAGCTAAAGCTATGCAGTTAAGGTAAAGGTATAGTAAAATAACTATGCGCAATCGAATGCGACCAACCGCAGCGCCCTCTAGCGGAAATTTTAGGAGTTATAAATTTTATTTTAAAAAGTATTTGGAATTTGCTAAAATACTCAATTACAAAGTTGTAGAACAGCACCGATTTAGTAGGAAAAGACACCTTAAGCAAAAAAAATATCTTGAATAGAACCCCTAAAACGCGCGCTCAATTAGGTTGAATTTACGTAGATTTTACGTCTTAAAGCGCTTTTCACGAGGCGAAAATGAGAAATTTTCAATTAAATGAGTTAAGAATACTTTTAATCCTTTATTTAAGTCACTAAATGGAAAATTTCTCATTTTTGCCTCGTGAGAAGCGTTTTAAGACGTAAAATCGACGTAAATTCAACCTAATTGAGCGCGCGTTTTAGGGGTTCTATTCAAGATATTTTTTTGCTTAAGGTGTCTTTTCCTACTAAATCGATGCTGTTCTACAACTTTGTAATTGACTATTTTAGCAAATTCCTAATAGTTTTTAAAATAAAATTTATAACTCCTAAAATTTCCGCTAGAGGGCGCTGCGGTTGGTCGCATTCGATTGCGCATAGTCACTTTACTATACCGTTACCTTAACTGCATAGCTTTAGCTTGCTCCGTTAGCAACTTATTACAGGGTAAAGGGACTTTCCTTTACACCCTGTATACCTACATGGATTAAAAAGTTAACGTCCTTTTCTAGTGAAAAACTTTTACGGGCCTCGCCCGCTCATCGCACCTATTATAAAGAAGGTGTCATTACTATAAAATGAAATTTTCTGAAAATTTCGAGAACATTGTCCCTATAACCCCCTTTTAATCCGCCTAATGGTAACAATAATGGGTTGAGCATGAGCATCTCTTTTGAGGAGAATTTAGTAACCTTTTTCCTTTAGTTTTTTTACGTCTGTGTACCAAGTTTGGTGCAGATCGAAAAAAACTGTAAATTTGTATAAAAGACAAACACACCACATATACCCACAAACATACATTACACACATTGACTTTTAATATATTAGATTTGTCAAACATAGACTTATTAGCCTAAATATACAAAATTTTAAGATGGAGAAATTTATTATTTGATTTAAGAATTCGTTTTTTATTCTCTTCATTAATTAATCATCCTTAAATGGATTGAACTTTAAATTTCCATTAATGTACTTAAATTTATGTAAGTATAATATAATGAAACAATATTTATGTGCAAATTATTGTACTCAATAAGAAAATGGGTGTTTAATTAGAACATTCTTTAATTTTGGTTCATATTCCGTACTTAAACCATTGGAACAAGGAATATACTTGCCATAATTCCAAAAATGAGGGAATCAATTTCAGAAGTATGAAAATGACTTGCTTTGTCCTGACTTGAGACCAGTGTTCCTTCTTAATCTCCACGAGTACTACATATAAACCAAAAATTATAGAAATCTGAGACATCGAGGTCCCAACCTAGCTTGTGTTGATTTGACGCGGAATGCTAATAGATTTTACTCAATAACAATAAAAAATTTCAAGAATATGATCATCTTTTCTTTCGAGTATGTGATTTTGATTCTGAATTCGAACTTTAAAAACTCGGTGCAAGAAAACTATTTTCCCCTTTTTGACCTTTCCATTCATATAAATTTTGTTTTACGATAAAAACCTTATCTTTATTCTTCCATAAATACCATTGAGTTTATCACATTAATCACAGTATTAATATTGCCCGATTTATATCACATTGCCCGTAACATATATACTAAATTGTTTACAATAATGAATAAATGTAAAATATACGTTAATTGCCCAAATATTGGATATTTAAAATAACACTGCATCTTAAAATTTATAAAATCTCTCTTTGAAATAACTAAATTCTCCGGTCCTCCAAAGAAAAATCCCGGGGTTATTGCGTCTTCAAGCTTTTCTTTTAAGATATGTAAATGAATTAGCTGAATGAGCCACGCGCACAAAACTCAAACTCGAAGAAAAGACCGAAAAGAGCTGAACAGGTTTTTTACAAACGACCAGTACCCTTTTCCCCGAATGATCACCCCCTAGCCCAGGGGGAAAGAACTACCACCTTCACAACCCCACGCTCGCTGAGGACGAGAGGAGGTCATTTCATTCATTCGAACACTGGAAAGAGCAGGAAGCGCATTAGATAACGAAGTAACAAACATTCCCTGCCTGGTGTTGGCATGTTGTCGACGCATTTAATTATAATTATACGTCAGTCAATCGGTGCTCAAAAGTGACGCTTTGAAAACTTTTGTAGTGGATTCTCTAATGTTGAAAAAAAAGCTTTCGTAAAAAGCTTTTAAAATAGTAAAAATAAACTAATTTTTTAGTTTATTAACAGTAAAACATATTACCAACTTTTACATATTGTCCGTAATATTTACGAATTTTCGTCGAGAATACGGATTTACGGATTAATTGAAAAAGATTACGAATTTTGCGTTATTGTCCACTTAACTATCTGGGTAAACGCAAAACACTCTTGACGTAACCAATTTTCTCTAATTATATCTCTAATTTACTTCAAAACCAGATTCCTCTACTAATCCCTGTCCTTACGATTTTCTCAATTTTGGAGCTTTTATTGAGTGAAATTTGGCTTTTTTTTACGGATGTAAGTTTTCAATAGTTGAATAGTTGGCAAGAACAAACATTTAGTACGAATTCTTGATTACTGAGTAATTTCATGAATTCCATTTAATTAAAAAAAAACTATTTAATTTTTTTATTAATTGATAATAATAAGTTATGTTTTAATTTATTAAATTAAATTTTTATTTGCGATTATTTTTTAAACGGTTCTCACTTTAAAAGGATCTCAATAATAACTTACTAAAATTGAACCATTGTAAATTCAACTTATAAAAATTGAATGAAACTTTAAATTGTGCATATATACAGGGTGTTTCAAAATTGCGTTGCACGGCTTTTATTCGGAACCAGCCCCTCCTAGGGTCATGGAAGTAAGGTCTACCCCTAGGTAAGTGACCCTGTAGAACCCATTGAGAGGAATTACAGCGCCCCTAGCGGCGAAATTAAAGAGTTAAAAAATTAATTTAAAAACTAAAGGAGATAGAGCAAAAACCTCAGTGAGAGTATTGTTGCCAACGTCAAGAAGAACTCATTGAAAAAAATTTGATCAAAATATCTTGAATATTCGCGGAGATATTAGCATGTGAAAATAGTACTTTTTCAGGGGTCAAAAAGTAAAAAGTTCAAATATTTGCAAATTTTTTTGATTGTTTGATTAAATTTTGTGGTCTTTCAACTAAAAAAACTCAAAATTACACAATTTCACTGAAAAATTTGCAAATATTTGAACTTTTTACTCTTTGACCCCTGAAAAAGTGCTATTTTCACATGCTAATTTCTCCGCGAATATTCAAGATATTTTGATCAAATATTTTCCAATGAGTTCTTCTTGACGTTGGCAACAACAGTGTTTTTGCTCTATCTCCTTTAGTTTTTAAATAAATTTTTTTAACTTTTTAATTTCGCTGCTAGGGGCGCTGTAAGTCCTCTCAATGGATTCTCCAGGGTCACTTATCTAGGGGTAGACCTTACTTCCATGACCCTAGGAGGCGCTGGTATCGAATAAAAGCCGTGCAACGCAATTTTGAAACACCCTGTATATAAATATATGTTTGAAAATTGGTAGGTTATTTTTTTTTATTCTTTTTTTTATTACACACATGTAAGGTTACATAGAAACATAAAAAGACAAAGAAAAAAACACTTATAGCCACCAGGGATCACTTGATCCATATTGGTGACCTTTGAAAAAAAATTATCTACATTTTCGATAGAGAAAACGACAATGAAATAAACAACTCATAAAAAATACATACAATAAGGTGTGGCAAACAGGGTGTCTTTTAAAATATATAACAATTTCAGTACATCAAATATATATACATAAATGAATGATAAACAATATGGTTATAAGATGCTGTAGAGATTTTACTGCTAAAGAAAAAACTGTTCCACTGTATCTATTGAAAATAAATATTCTTTAAGTTTCTTTTTTAATATGTATTTAGACTGACAGTTTTGAAGTTCATATGGCAAGGAATTATAAAATTTGGGTGCTAAAATTGAAAAGCTTCTATAGAAAATAGATTTTTTTGGCATTGGGATGTTATAAATTTCGTTGATTCTTCTTGGGTTGATGTTGTGACGTTTTTTACATAGATTTGGAATGCAGTGTAAATTAAGACATATTTTATAAAAGAAAAGATGGCGAATAGGGAGAATATTTAATGACTGAAAATGAGATAGGTGAATAGTATGCTGGTAGTTTAATATTAGTTTTATAAATCTTTTCTGAAGGTTATCAATTCTTTTTAGAGTAACGTAATAGTCTCCTCCCCATACAATCAAGCCAAAGTTTATTTGTGAATGGATCCAAGAGTAGTATATATTAATTAAGAATTTACTGCTTACTTTTTGTTTTAAATAATAGAAATTGAGCATTATGAATCTTAACTTATCAGAAATTGATTTAGTATGACTTTTCCATTTTAAGTCAGAAAGTCAGAGTCGATATGAATACCTAAATATTTAATTGATGAAACTTTTTCAATAGTTTTACAGCTACATGTATGATGGTTACAATTTTTATCATGATACACTAAAGATAGATTATCTGATGAATTTTGCTTTAGGTTAAAAAAATCATGTACTTTGTCTTATCAATATTTAAATCTAAACAATTATCGGTAAACCAGTTTCGAATCCTCTCAAGATCTTCAAGCATCTTTCAGTTTAATTCATTAACTGAATCTCTGGAATACAGTAGCACAGTATCATCAGCGAAGCTTATCAATCTACCATGTATATTCAAGGTACACGGTACACAGGTCATTAATAAAGATTAGAAACAATAAGGGACCTAAGGTTGAACCCTGAAAAACACCACAGTTTATGGGGAAGCATTTGCTAAAAATATTATTAATTTTGACCTTTTGAATGCGGTTTGTCAAATAAGATTTTAGAAAATTATGGAAGTCGCCACTTATGCCAATAGAAGATAATTTATCCAATAAAATATCATGTTGAACTGAGTCAAAAGCTTTTGAGATGTCTAAAAAGATAGCAGTAGTTTTTTTATTGTTGTTAATACTATTAAATATGACATTTGTAAATTCTAATAAAGCCTTTTCAGTATTAGAGTTAGGCAAAAACCCAAATTGATTTTTTGAGAAAAAATTATTATGTTGTAAAAACAAGTATAATCTATCCTTTCTTAGTTGTTAAAAAATTTTCTGAAAAAAACTGAAACCAAATATCTCATTTAGTTTTGGGGAAAATCGAAATTTAAATTTTAAAAGGAATTGGAATAACTGGATATATGAAAAAATTAAATATCCTCTCAAAAAACCTTGCAAAAACATCAACAGACATGAAACCAACAGCTTTTAAAAATTACCCAAATACTAACGTACAAAAATTTGAAAAAGTGCAAGTTAAAAAAGATCGATTACTTTAGTTCCGGCTTTTCTTTAAGAATTTATTTCAAATCAGTGCCCCAAATTTTTAGCGCTTAATTAATTAAATAATTTGCCGTAAAAATTTAAACAGCTAAATATTATTTATCTCTATTTTATGTATGTTTTAGTCCCTACAACTGGAACAAATCCACGATTCCAGCCCGAAGTTCGTCCCCTGGCGGTAGCTTTTGACAACTTTACAAACGGGTCTACAGTTTACCGTGGGAAACTGTTATAAAAAGTCCCAGTTTCTTGCTATTTATGCATTAAATTTCTACTTCCACGCAGTTCTACTGATACTGAAATACTTCGGCAGTTCGTCGATGAGCAAAAGAGAAAATTTAAATTCATTTAAATAAGTGAGCGTTAAAGTTTCGAAATGAGTACGAAAACGCTAACTACGCCTGTCTGCTTACCCGCTTGTAAGCGTTGGTAAAGCGTCATAAATGTAGTTACTTTGAATTAATAAACTTATGCTGGGGATTCTTTCGAATTTTCAACCAATTAAATATATATTAAATATATATTGGGTTGTCCCATAAGTTCTGTTACTTTTTACGAAGTTTTGTCTTTGAAAAATTTTTATGAAAAACTGGTAATAGATTGAGATTTCAAACAAAAAGGATTTTGATATATGTATATTTATGAACATAATGTGTGATTTTGGTAGTTCTCGGGATATTATTTCTTTTCAAAATGGCGGTTTGAAAAAAGACCAAAAAAGACGATTTTCGCGTAATTTTTTTCTTTTGTTTAAAAAACTAGGAAGAACGCATAATTCATGGCTAAAAAAGGTTTTATTGTATATTTGAAATGTTTAGATCACGATGTCATAGTTTCAAGATGATTCGATCAGTTTAAGGTTGGAAATTTTGTCTTTAAAACTTCATATATTGGCAATTTCACGTGTTTTTAAAGCACGCCTATTGTTTTTCTAAGCAGTTGGTATGAAGTAATTAAAGGCAGGTGTTTTTGAACCATAATGCTTGTTAATGCATTGAATTGATGCCATTAATGCATTGAAAGTATCTTTTCATAATATCATTCAATTGATTTATTTCTAATTGCCAAGGAGTTGTTTTTATTGTAATGTTTTCGTGTGAAGCGAAGAAAATTGCTTTGTTCGCTGAGGGTAAGTTCAGCGAGTGTAATTGTGATAAGCTAAAACGTTGCGCGCTTGCATTGTGCGCACTATTTTCTGAACTTAAGTTCAGATATAATTTAATATACTGCATATTTTGAATACTTCGGTCTTTCCTAAGCTTTTTTATTGATTTTGATGCTTTTTTTCTTAAAAATTTCTTTGAAATGACTAACATTATTGAGTAAGTTTTTTGCAATAGATGTTATGTTTGGGACCGAAATTTCCTAAGTTAAACTTATCGAATTATCTTGAAACTATGACATCTTAAATTAAACATTTCAAATATATAGTAAAACTTTTTTTAGCCCTGAATTATGCGTTCTTCCTAGTTTTTTAAAGAAAAGAAAAAATTTACGCGAAAATCGTCGTTTGTGGTCTTTTTTTAAAACCACCATTTTGAAAAGAAATAATATCACGAGAACTACCAAAATCCCACATTATGTTCATAAATATACATATATCAAAATCCCTTTTGTTTGAAATTTTAACCTACTACCAGTTTTTCATATAAAATTTTCAAACACGAAACTTTGTAAAAAGTAACAGAACTTATGGGACAACCCAATATTTATTGATTTAAAAATATTTTATTGCCCAAGCAAGAAATATCTTGCTGGGAAAATAATTGAAGTAAGTTTGATAAAGTTAAGTTTGAGATCCGCTTGAATTTTCAACCAATTTAAAAGATTGAAAAATATTTTATTACCCAAGCAAGAAATTTCTTGCTGGAAAAATAATTGAAGTAAGTTTGATAAAGTCAAGTTTGAGATTCGCTTGAATTTTCAACCAATTTAAAAGATTGAAAAATATTTTATTACCCAAGCAAGAAATTTCTTGCCGGAAAAATAATTGAAGTAAGTTTGATAAAGTCAAGTTTGAGATTTGCTTGAATTTTCAACCAATTTAAAAGATTGAAAAATATTTTATTACCCAAGCAAGAAATTTCTTGCAGGAAAAATAATTGAAGTAAGTTTGATAAAGTCAAGTTTGAGATTCGCTTGAATTTTCAACCAATTTGAAAGATTGAAAAATATTTTATTACCCAAGCAAGAAGTTTCTATCTGGAAAAATAATTGAAATAAGATTGATCACTTCAAGTTTGTTGTTTACTCGAACTTTCAATTATTTCTCAAGTTTGAAAATCGTTGGAATTTTTCTAGCTTGAAACATCCAGCTGTAAAATTGATTTGAAGTAAGTTTGCTTGCACAAGTTTGAAAGTTCAACCATAATTCCAGAAATTTTCAAATTTGAAGCAAGCATGCGTGCTATCTGGGATGTGAGAAAAAGACAGTCAAAACAGTGTGTCGAAACAGGGAACGCACCCCTCCCCGTTCAAGGAAGTTATTACAAAACAGCCCCTAGACCCTAGACGTCCGGCCTATTGAGCAAGTTGAGTCCAGATAAGCGGTCCCTTCCAACGCACATACTGGTATTTGCACAATCTAGCCGGACAAAATTATTTTTGTATCTAATTAGATTCCAACTAGTTCAAATAAGACAATTCAATATGTTTTTAAACATTTATTCATAAAATTATAAAATTAAAATATTTTTTGAAATTCACATACAAATATGCCCTAAACAATAATAAATAACAAATAAACGGTCGAATAAGTATCTTCGAGTCACAATTCTTACTCCTGACCCACCTTGTGAAACTAAAACAAGCACCTAGACAATGAAGAAGTCACTTAACAAAATATTCAGTTTTTACATTCTATGGATTGACATCTTGTTTACTCAAAATTTACAACTATCCGGACGTATCCCCGGACATGTTTGCATTATATTTTTAAAGATAAATATCCACAGAATAATCCCGCATCAAAATAATAGCCCGATCTATCCCTATTCGTGAACAAAAACTTGAGCTAAGATAGCAATTTAATTTATTCAGATAAAAAAACTGGTTAATATATATTAGTCCAAAAACAATCGCCTTAATTAGTTAATACTAACATGTTATACAAAGATGATAAGCCTCTTACCTGTTTTATTAGAATCCATCACTTTCAAATTGTAAGATAAACCAGAAAACATAAAAAAAAAGCTTCAAAGATGATGATTTTTAAGAGTGTCGAGAACAGATACGTGTACGAGGTAGAACGATCGAATTCCGACTGACGCTACGCGCTTAAGACGCGCAGAGGGAGGGGGATTGGGCCTGGGTATTGTCGACGGGTTCATTCTTCGTACCTGAAACCGGTTTCTAGACCCATTATTGCAGTTCTGATTTTTGGACTTTTGTCCGGCTAGATAGTGGAAATACCTGTATGTGCAACGAGACCCGTGCCCCCACGTTGTGAAGAGATCCCTCTCACAATCCTTCACGATCCTTCTTTTTCTGGAATATGTATGTGACCGCGAGCTTCCTTCTAAGAATTGGAGATGCAGCGTTGCGAAGAATGTGGGTTGAAAGTATGGTTTTCTTTTCAGTTTTTTTACAAATAAAATAAACATCTATTTTAAGAAAAATCGGTAGTTGAAATAATGACTGGGAGGGCACGTGCCCTGAGCCCCCCCGCTGGATCCGCCACTGCTGTGCTACAACAACATTATTTGTCTGCTCTCTGCTTATTTCTGCATGTTGTTAAGTATAGTCGCTCGTCCTTTTCCTTTTAGTGTATTTTAATAACATTTGTTAAAATAATTTAATAAAATGTTGTTTGTTACAAAATTAAGAGCACATCAATTTAATTCCTAAGCGACACTAACACCTCCTATCTCTATATGTGTATTGCATGAAAATCGCACCCCTAGTATATAGTCACCAGTAGAAAAATAAAATTATTGTTCTATTTAAAAAAATAACAAATTTTAACCTTTCAACTGTTTATTTTTAGCTTATCTTTTTTAATAAGCATTCTCAAACGAGAAGGCGTTAATTCAAGTCAAAAGTAAAAGCTCTCAGAGAACTGTGTTTTTCTTTTTGTGTCACATTGAATTAGAACTGTACACCAATTTTGATTCACCTACAACTCCATTTCTTTTCTTGATTAACTGCCTATAAGGGTTATGGTAGTAAAAATTAGAGTATATAATTTGGTATGGTAAAATTTTTAACCATAAAAATATTAATCAGCTTTGCTCTTAAAGAACCTTAAAAATCACCCCTCATTATGCATAAAATTAAAACTTATCTTTGAGGTTAATTTAAACCATACTCACGTTTAAATCACGCATTTTGTTTTAAATTAAAAAATATTTTTTGTTTCCGACCGTTAAATTTTCGATTTAAAACTGTTATGAACTGAGTAATATCAACTTTTAAACGATTACTTATTTCACTGCCGAAACACTGCAATAGCGGAAAAGAAGGTTTTACAGATAAAGATGTAACGCAAACAAGATTTCCTCACTACTTTATTTATTTATTTATTTATTTATTTATTTATTCTACAGTCAAACAGATAAAAATCCAATTACATGACTGGTAATACAAAGTAAAAGACACACAAAAAACACTATAAAAGACACACAAAAACCCTATAAAAGACACATATTAAACAACAAGAACAAACAATGAATAAGAAAAAATTAAAAGTCGAATTTCATAACCTAATTACCCTGACAAGATCACTGCAAGAATTAAAGAAAATATCAGAATCAATTGGCAAGTTGTTTACCAACCTCTTGCAAACATTACTTTGTAATGTTTTCAAGAGGTTTGTAATACTGCAAGAAGACTGCACTTGCTGAAAACAGAGTTTTACAGATAAGTGAAGTGCATTCCAGTAAAGCGTTCAGTAAAGGGAATTCGGAACCTTTGATAACTTCAAAAACTCGATAATAGGATTTTCAGGGTCTTAGGTTCTACATTTTCAAGATCTTTACATTGACAACTCAATTTATGCAAAAATTCAAAGTATATATAGATGTATTAATATGGTCTTTTATAACAGGAGAGTCTATTTAATTTCAGAACATTTTAACATTAAATTGCATTGATTAACAAGAGTTATTTGTAAACTTGCTGGATATTTAAATTTTTATCTTTATGTGCCGCGTGACGTTTTTCAGTGACTGTGACCACACTACGCGAGAAGAAGACGCGAGAACGATAAATCTTCATTAAAAAACGATTAAGATGTTATCAAGAGGAGAGGAGAGGGAAGGGGAATCGAGGGGGCGATGTAGTAGATAACTCCTGTACCAGAGCGGTCAAAGTACTCCGCACTGACAAGCGTTGCAGTGGCCGGTTGCTTGAATTCTTCTACAGGAATAATCCACTACATAGCTCCTCGAGTACTCTTTTTTCTTCCCACAGCTTGATAAGAAGATTAATGGTTCTTTAACGATTCTCGCTTCTTGTAGTCGCTAGTGTGGCGTGCGCCTTACTGTGGATGAATCTTTGGGATGGTGGTTTAGTATTAAAATTAGTATTATTATTGGTTTAGTCCAAATTAGACTTGACTGCCATTAATCAAGTAGGGGAGAAAGCATGGAGTTGAGCCTCACTCTCCCTTATCTTGACAGGAATCATAACTCCACAGGATAGGGGAGACTGAGGCTCAGTTCCATGCTCTCTCGCCTACTTGATTAATGGCAGTCGCGTCTTATTTGAACTAGAGAGCCTGTATACGATAGAGAGAGGCAACAACTCGCTTAAAAGCGTCTCTGCGCATCCTTGCGCACAGTTAAAACTGTCCAAATCTCCAACTATGTCCAAACTGTATCATGTCGCTTGTCTCCCTCCCATGCTAATCCTATGGAGGGAAACCTGAGGTGAACAGAAAACGCTGTTGACCAATCAGCGCCTATACCGAGTTGTCGTCTGTCCCTCGTATACATGCTCTCTAATTTGAACTAGTCTGGAAAGCCCCTTAGGATGGTGGTTTACAATATACTCACGTTGTCCCTTATCCTAGTGTCCGCTCCCGCCTCGAGCAGGATCTTAAAGAAGTTGGACGGTCCCAGCTCTCTGAGCAGTTCGGCCTTCCTGTGGAACAATCACAATGAGGTAAGCAATTGATTTTATTTAGTTACTGATTTCTTTGTAGTAGATTTATCATCCTTGACCTCTGTGAATTGCACTAGAAGAAAAGGTTCTCAGGCTAAACTCGCAGAAATGAACAAACATTTTACAGGGGTTAGTAGATGACTGAAAACATTTATACTGTGAAAAAATCAGCTGCGGAAGTACAGTGGAAAACCTGTAAAATAATCTTTAAAATCACCATTCTTAACGCCAAACGCAAACTTCATAGGGAAGATATGCAGAGAAAGCGCCAAACTATTAAATGAACTGTCCGCGTTTTCTCTGAGTTAGTTTAAATCGGAGAATCAAAAAAGGTTCATAAAATGCAAGCCAAGTTCTGCTAATTAAATGGGTTTGAACACTCAGGACCGAATTTTCAATATTAATTTATTCCTCTCCTAATGATTTCTCCTCCTCAAAGCTAAGTTTTCACAATACAATAGATATTACAATACAATGCAATACAATAAGTATTATGATATACAATAGGTTTTTAATGCAACAGGTACAATGACAATAGGGCTATGCGCGCAATGAGACTTTCGTCAAGTCGACTGTAACATAACTGTCACTCGATCTATATGGCAATCGTCCAAGAGTCTCGTCGCCTAATGCGCGCCCTCTAGCTTCTTGCCATAGCCCTATTGGCAGATTAAGTTCCAGTCTCCACAACAAAAAGTCTCAGTACGTGCCTACCCTTAGTGTTTGTGTCTGTCATCTTATTATTTCTATAAAACTTTCGTCCGGTTTTGTAGTTTCACTTGGGATCGTTTCCAGCCTTACCTCGCAGGAACACCAAAAGTAGGTTATTTCCCCACAAGGGAGCAGTAAGTCTCAATGGATTCTCCGGGGTCATTTACCTTACTGCCATGTAGGACACGTTGGTCCGAATCAAATCCTTGAAGGTTGACTGTACATATTTATGATATTTTATTTACTTCTAATGGAAGTTACTACGAATATTTGACATAATGTGGCCTCCCACCTTGTCCCTGGCGTTGAGTGTCTCCGGACACCTGTCCACCAGGTAGCGCACCACCCTTGCTAGCAGCACCGCCCTGTGCAGAGGCGCCATGCCGTCCTTGGCCAGCGCTATCTGGTCCATCCCCTCCTCCTGTAGGTGACCCTGTAGCTCGCTCAGGTCGTCGTTCGACACTACTAGGTGGATCGCTTCCATCTTGCGCACCAGGACCGGAACCTGAAACACATATAGGCACCACTATATCAGAAGATGTTTTAAATATATAAAATGCTAAAATTCCTGCTGGTCTTAAGTATGTCACAGAAAGTATTTTTAATAAAGCATTCTCAAGCGAGAATGCGCAAGTAAAAGCAGCCGGAGATCTGTGTTTTCCTTTTAAATCGCATTGAATTACAACCGTTCACCAATTCTGATTCGCCTACAGATCCATTTCTTTTCCTGATTAACTGCCCATAAGGGTTATGGTAGTTAAAATTAGAGTATAAATCGGTAAAGTAAAATTTACCATATAAAATATTAATAAGCTTTGCTCTTAAAGAACTTTAAAAATCACCCCTCATTTACACATAAAATTAAAACTAATCTTTGAGATTAACTTAAGCCATACTCACGTTTAAATCACGCATGTTTTTTAAGTTTTTTTTAAATTAAATTTTTTTTTCGACAATTAAATTTTCGATTTAAACTGTTATGCTAACTGTAACGCTAACGATTGCTTATTTCACTGCTGAAATACTTCAATAGCGGAAAAGAAGGTTTTACAGATAAAGGTGTAACGCAAGAAAGCAAAGAAGATTCCCACACTACTTTGTAATATTTGCTTTACTGTAAGAAGACTACAGTTGCTGAAAACAGAGTTTTACAGATAGGTGAAGTGCATTGCAGCAAAGCGTTCAGTAAAGGGAATTCGGTACCTTTAAAAACTTCAAAAACTCGATAATGAGGTTTTCAGTGTTTTAAGTTCTACATTTCAAGATCTTCTCAAGAAAAAACTCTTCTACACACCCTACGTGGGGTCCATCTTTAAATAAGCCGGCCATAAATGGAAGTCCTGCCAAAATCCTTAATTAAAAACTAGAAATACTTCAAAATTTAACGCTGCAGAAAATTAAAAAAGCAAGAAGGTTTTACAGAAATTAGGATATCACACATGCACTTAATTTACCAACACTCAAAGAATTCATTAATCACGAAGCAATTCGATATTACTCCAAATTGTCCACACATATATTCATACTAGAACTTATATCCCTTTTTACGATCCTATACCCTGCCTCAAAATAAATATATACCAAAAGCAACATTGATAACTTAGTCTACATCATCTCATCTATCTCCAGTCTTTCAAAAGAAAATATTCCAAATTTATTCTCTCTCCTCCTATGGGAGATTAATAATTAATGGGGAAATAATTGTGTGTTAATTAGTCTTATGTATATTAGGGTGTCTCAAAAAAAACTTTTTTCGAAAAACCTTGGTCCCCAGGGCTTTTCCCATTCCTTTTGTTCCCAAAAGATTGTGTGTGAAGTTTCAGCCCCCTAAGTTAACTCTAGGGTTTGCCTGTAGAGCCCCAAAGTTTGAAAAAAGTGGAAAAAATGATCAATTTTCAGAATATTTGTTGTTGTTGTTGTTGTCGTGTGCCACTTGGAATACCCAAGCTCCACTAGGATTCAAGGCAAAGGGGAGTGCGGCTCCTGAGAAAGTGAGGCCCATAAATGGCAGGAGTCCGACTTCTGCCTCATGAGATGATAGAGTCTGCCACTATCTATCGCCACCTCCACAATTTTGCCATGCATCTGAAGGGGAGGGAAATAGTCTCCAGACACCTGGACCCAAGGTAAACTGCGCCATGACCGACCTCAGGACTTTCGGACCCACAGATTTAACGAGCACGTACTCCGCATATACTCGATGGGTCTTCAGCGGTGTCGGGAATCGAACCCGGGACCCTCCGATCCCAAGGCCGATGCCTTAACCACTAGGCTCCCCACAGCCTTCAGAATATTTAAAACTAATATTTTAAGATTGATACTACGATAAAACCGGTTCAAATGTGTCATTTAGGACTTATTTTGGTGGAATATATTTATTTATGTAGAAGTGCAGGAGGAATTAAGTAAAAGAATAAGGTAAAAAATAATATTTAATATGACAAAATTTAGCTATTGTATCAAAATTCAATCTATCTCCTCATAATAATTTTGAATAAAAATAATAAAATACATCGCTCTGTCACATCACGAGCATCACCGAGACTCCATGCACTAGTCCGTCTTCTGTATTAAAGATGGCTAATACTACTCGGCCATTCCTGACTCCACTGGCGTCCTCGCCGTATTGAAGGCAGTTTGAAGGTAGGAGCTTTCCAGACTTGATTATCAGATTTTTCATCCATTTTTTTCCATGTAGCATCAAAAAATCCCAGATTTTCTTTTCTGTCGGAAAATACAACACCTGGTCCATTTTCAATTTTTTGGTTGGTTGAGCTCTTTTTAAGTGTGTCCTCTTCGATTCTTCTAAGTCTTCATTTGGATAATTGTCTGAAACTTTACTTCCTGATATGAACAAACCCAATACTATCAATGATCGCAACACAGTCTGTAATAGTTTCATATTCATTTCTTTCCTCTGTAAATTTTCTTCACTTGAAAATTTTTTCAGCTTCCCCTTTTCCAGGGTCCTTTGGTTCACTTCCATTCGCATGTCCTTGACAGGATCTTCTTTTCCACGAGCTTCATATTCCTTCATATCATCGGTGCCTACTACTTCCACTACGTTTTCGTTGTTCTCGTTGACATTCTTTGTATCTGCGGAATAACCATCCTTTTCTATTTCATCAACTCCCTCTCTTCCATCATAATCTTTATCATAGCATTTGTCATTTTCAGTTTCATCATCATCATCATGTTTATTTTCATCAACCCATTCATGATCTTTATCTTCATTATCATCAACTTCTTTGTCTTTAATTTCGTCAAATTCTTTGTCTTTACTTTCACCAACTTTACTTTGATCGTCATCTTCACCATCATCTTCCTTCTTTTTATCTTCTACCTCATAATCGTAGTCTTTATTTGTGGTTTTTTCTTCTTTTTCAGCAATTCCCCGCATAGTCAAAAAATATTCTTGGATAGTTTCGTTATGCTTTAAATGTCTAGTCTGCATGATGTTGTGTAATTCAAAACTATTATATGAGTCTGCGAATTCATCTAGTAAGTGGTACTTCATCTTTTCCCATGTGTTTATGCCATCAATAATTCTCATCAGTCTTAATGCTGGACCTTTTAAACATTTCTTCGTGAAAATTACTTGATGGAGGGGATTTTTAATATTATAAAGCTCAAAGGTATTTTCTACCTCTGTAATAAAAGCTTCTACACTATAATCGTCAGCCGAAGAAAAAGGTTTCACCAAATCTATTATGTCTTTCCAACTAAACAAAGGAAAACTGTTCATAGAATTCATTGCTTATTATAAATTAAACTCCACACAATTCAAAAATAATCATCAAACTTCAATTCCTGCACTCAAGTTCAACTCTCCTCATCAAAACTAAAATTCAATATCTTCATCATCAGGCTTCAAAATTAAGTAGAAAACATCAAACATCAAATATTTAATCGCCGGAAAACAACTAAGTTAATTCAAAAATTCTTCATCAAAGATAGCATCAAATTCATCAACTTCAACATCAAGAACTTCAGTTATTTCCAAGCTTTTAAATCAACACTCACCAGAACTACAATTTCTTCAAGCCGTCAATAAAAAAATACTTTAGTCGTCAATTTTAGAGTTCGTCCGGCTCAGAGCCCCCATGTAGAAGTGCAGGAGGAATTAAGTAAAAGAATAAGGTAAAAAATAATATTTAATATGACAAAATTTAGCTATTGTATCAAAATTCAATCTATCTCCTCATAATAATTTTGAATAAAAATAATAAAATACATCGCTCTGTCACATCACGAGCATCACCGAGACTCCATGCACTAGTCCGTCTTCTGTATTAAAGATGGCTAATACTACTTTTATGTGTATTAACTGTACCCTATAGCCCCTATAATTTAAGATTAAAACGTACTACTACTTAGGGACGTTGCACTCGTCACAGCTTATAATGCACTACCGGTGGACAAAATTAATTAAATCCGAATTTCTTCGAAGGAAATACCTCAAATGATGCCATTTGGAGCTGAAATGATATTGTAAATTATAAAGCCAGTGAAATAACAGTTTTGAGCCCCTCCACTGAGCTTTTAATGTAAAAAGTGTTTTTCTTCAAAATTTCTCGTTTCCAGCTGATAAAACCCAAAATTTAAACTAAAAAAGGGGGTTGTTGTACTTTTCAGATACCAAACTTTGAAATCTTTATAGGGGTTTCATTTTTAATAGGTAAATTTTATAGCGCACAAATCGGAAATGAAATGGATATTTCCTATACCAGACCTGAAAATCTATTTTCTTTTTTTAAGTTTGGAAAATTACTTCCTTTTAACGTATTAGGGGAAAGTTTTAATTAAAAACTTCTTTCTTTAACATTTCAACCAAGATTCACAAGTATTAAACTATTTCCCTAACTTTGAAAAAAGAAAATAGATTTTCACGTCAGGTATAGGAAATATTCATGTCTTTTCCAATCTGTGTTGTTTAAAATTTAATTCTACTTGAAAAAATTAAACCCCTATAAAGGTTTCAATGTTTGATATCTAAAAAAAAGTTCAGCAAACCCCTTTTTTAGTATAAGTTCGGGTTTCATAAGCTGGAAACGAGAAATTTTGAAGAAAAGCACTTTTTACATTAAAAGCTCAATGGAAGGGCTCAAAACTGTTATTTCACTGGTTTTTATAATTTATAATATAATTTTAGTCCCAAATGGCATCATTTGAGGGAGTTCCTTCGAAGAAATTCTGATTTAATTAATTTCGTCCACCGGTAGTGCATTATAAGCTTTGGCGCGTGCAACTTCCCGAAGTAGTACCTTTTAATCTTAAATTATAGGGGCTATAGGGGTATAGTTAATACACATAAATAAATATATTTCATCTAAATAAGTCCTATAGACGCATTTGAACCCGTTTTATTAGCATTACCAATCTTAAACATAATTTTTAAAAATTCTGAATATTGGTCCTTTTTTCCACTTTTTTCAAACTTTGGGGCTCTACAGGCAAACCCTAGAGTTAACTTAGGGGGCTAAAACTTCACACACTATCTTTTGGGACCAAAAGGAATGGGAAAAGCCCTGGGGAGCGATGTTTTTCGAAAAAAGGCTTTTTTTGAGACACCCTAATGTATATATTCCCCCCTCTTTTCTTATGTGTATCTGTAGTTTTATGTTTTTTCTTAACCAATAACGTAATACAGGGTGGTTCTAAATTCGTGGTACAAACTGGGTAGGGGAGGTAGAGTACGTAAAGACGAACAAGAATTGGTAACTAACTTTTCTTAACTAATAACGTAATATATACCATAAAAATAGGTCCATATTTAGGAAATCGTAGTCCCTGCGGGGCTGGGTTGCTCCATAAAATAATAAAAAACATATATGTAGTACTCGGAAACACGCAAGGAGTCTGTCAGACCCCATGCATCATTTACAGTTCTAAACATTCAGTAAATCCAAAACCCTTTTAAAGAGAACGTTTACATGTAAAATGTACTAATCAGTCAGTGTAGGGGAAAGTGGTTCAACAGATTTTGGTTTTTATTTTTTACAGACCGAAAAAATCGACGCTTTGTAAAACTTTTACTTGTATGTAATGTACATATGCACTTAATTTATGCAGTTAAAAAGATTCGAAGACTTAATATGCAAGTAAAATTGTAATTATTTTTGCGTATTTTCAGCTTGGTTGAAGTGAAGATCCTAGAGAAGAAGAGAAACGAGAATCCATCATTGATAATTTCTGATTGGGCGAGAAGAAAGTTTTACTGTCTAAGGTACTTTCTGTAAAACCGTCCTTGCTATTACGTGGAGTGAGTATTTCATTTGGATTGAAATTAACGATCAGGAAAATATAAAGGTATGTGCGAACTATGAAATTTTTTTCAATTAAAAACATAGTTGTGTCGTGAAATCCAAAAAACATTTTGTGGAAAAACAGTTGGAAACTATGTAAGTTAGACTAGGTGCCAAGAGAGCAAAGTATGCTGAATTGTGGAGGAATGTTGAGCAAATCTGTCAACCTACTTGGCAAAATGAATGGATGCCGCGCATGCGAGAAAAAAACTGTTGTCATCTCTCTTCTCACTCCAAATTATCTAAATAAATTTATTTTTTGCAAATAGCGATAGAGCGCAGCGAGTATGGATTACGAAGCAATCCAAAGGGAACTGGGTGAAAACTTCGTACATGTATACGAGCGATAGAAAGAAGGAGGTGGTAGCCTCTCTTAGTAAATTTATCACACAGGCAGTGATGGTACCAGAAATATTTCTTAACAATAAGAATAAATCGAGAATATTTTTAATGGAGACTATTTTTAAGATTAGTGACACGCAATGGTAAAATCTATTGAAATATATCAATCATAAACGTCTTCAAACAGTAATATTAGAATTGAAAGAAATTTCCTCTTAACAAACAAAACAATAATACATGCATAAAAAGCATCACAATATTGAGAGAAAGTAAAACATACCTTGTCTATTGCGTTAATGTGTTTCGATTGGGCAATAAACGAAACTAATAGTTATTTTATGGAATTGTACCAATAGATGGTAAGCCTTCATTCCAGCATTTCTCTTAAATCCTATATTATCAACTTATGTTAATATTGGCTTAGAGAAATACTTACATAATTCATTCCATTTTACTGAAATCACTTAAGCACGGAATATATTTGATAACTTTAATCAATAACTACATTTAGTTTGATTTCAGTTTAAGCTTGAAAAAAACCGAGAAGGAGTTTGGAAAATTCACAGTTTTCAAAAAACATTTAAATTTTGTTATCAACCTCTTCTATAGTTCTTCCTCACATCATGTCTCCCAAATATCATCATTGTCCCACACTGATAGAAAAATCCATTTCTTTTAGAATACACATTTTACAATACATAAGAAATTACCCAAGCAACAAAACAGCTCAAGATTAGTCCAATTTTTGTCATGAAACTTCTTGTTGATATTGCGTAAACTTGGTATATTTGGCATGAATTTTGCTACTAAGGGTAACCTAACTGTGGAATGATATTATTCTTTGCTTTGGTCCATAACGTCACCAAAATGTTTTACACAAAACTCTTCTCTGGTTATCATCAGTTTATGGTTATATTTCCTTTTCGATCAGCATTTTTATCAAAATTGTTTCATGCAATGCGTTCATTCATGGCATTTCACTACATAGTAGACTTTCACATCAAATTTTAGGCAGTGCTCCTGTTGTGTTCATCTCCAAATGGTTCACCACAGTTAAATGTTATTTGGAGCACCAATAGGAGGAATTTTTACTATCCAAACATCAAGTCTAAGGTCATCCAAAGTTGTAGAAATAAGTGTTGTCTAGAGAAAATATCTGCCGACACTATAAAATGAGATTATATTCATGAAATTGAACGTGATATTCTCATGACAATCGTAAGGACTAAAGTCACCAGTAAAATAGATATATTTTGTTAAATAACACTAGTCGACAGTGGTTTCCTAACAACCAAATTACTATTTTTGTTACTAATTCATATTGTTATTCAAATATCTGCAAGTAAAAAAGTTCCACCACGTCCCATATTTGTGTAACAAAAATTTTCGATTTTCTGCTTTCTTTCATAATTTTTGCGTTTTAAGCGTCATTTTTGTCCAATAGCAACCCTGCAATCCCATTCAATTAATTTATTTCTAGTATCCCAGTATGTAGACATTATTTTAAAAGTGTGGCTATGTTTTTGTACTGCAGTTCATTTTAAAAATGATTAGTTTTCAGAGTAGATTTTGCAAATTTATACGCAATACGTTTGCAAAATTTGGGTACGGTATAAATTACAATTCAACGGTAATATTTAACAAAAAAGGTGGGAAAAGGTTTTTTCCCATTGATTTGGATCCAAATAAGTGGCTAAAATGAAATCTGGGCTCCTCAGGTATGTTGCAGAAGTTAGAATGTGGTTATTTTTAAGTGCGTAAGAGTTAACAGTAGTTCTATGCAAATTACTATCCATATAGTATGGGGAGGGCATTCAAATTATCTTGGTTATTTAATATCAATGATAAATACCGAAAAAACACTTCAAAAAGTATTTAAAAGGACTTTTTTTGCCATTAAGTGAAGGCAAACACAAAGTCAGTATGAACCTCTGATTAAAAAAGGATTCACGACCTTGCTTTTGAAGGAAAATTTAATAAAAACCCATTATCAGCTTGAAAATGGATTTTAGGAGAGTGGTAGGATAAGTTTTAGAAAAAAGGGCCGATAAAAATGTTTTAATCCCAATAGAAGGTTCTGTTTTAGTCTTACCAAGCCATAGAACGTTGAACATCACTCAAAAATCATATTTTATATCCACGTTTGAATTTATTTTCGGAAAATCTCACTGTATTCAATCATAAACAATGGTATATATTCCCTTAGGACATTGGCTCGATGCATAGGTCATTGAGAAATAGCAATTTTGGGCTACAGCTCTTGGTTCATTAAAAGAGGAGATTTGAAGCCACCTAAGAGGCAAAAAGTGATAAAATTGCATCGTATTTAATGAATGTTTAATGGTTTTTAGTTTTATATTATCTGAAACATGTATATAATCTCAATTATGATAGTATTTCATTCTAAAATAATGAGATAAACTGTTAAAAAACGAGTGGTTTCAACGCTTTTTTCCTTTCTTACAGTATTGGTGCTATATTTGTAACAAAAAAACTGTACGTGCTGCAGCTTTTTCACAACTATTTATGAATTCTACACCCTCAAATTAGTCGGAAATACCTAATCTCATTTTTGTTAGGGAAAAAAGTTTAAATTTGTCGACTAGTGTAATTATCAACTCAATATTTTTAGTTGTAATATGTAAAACTTTATAAAATTGTTTAATCGCTAACCATGAAAATGTATGATTGGTTAGACATGTTTGAAAATATTTCTAGAGGTTCAATTTTCACTTGTTTCATTTTTCGTCAACGGCAAATCACACACACATTTTGTGCTATAAAACAAACTGGTGTGACAACCTCCGATACTACAACAAGCGACCGATCTTGCCAGCGCGGAAGGTTAAATTACCCCGATTGCTCGCAGCAATCGGAAGATCATTTCCCCGCATAACCCCCTTTTAATCCGCCCTTTCCTGTTTTTTAAAATATTATGAGCAAAATTTAGAATGGTCGCTTCATTATGTGCATAAAACTGTGCTAACAGATGGGGAAAATTAAAAGAAGATGGAAATCCCATCCGCGATGTGATACGGATTTGGCACGCTAACTCGTCACTCCAGCTAACACGCTAAGTTAACACGAGAGTTTGTCGCTAACTCGGGTAACTAGAATTTTTATCGGGGGTGCTTTGCACTATTTTTATTGGTATTTTTTGTCGTTGAAATGGTAATTGAAGAGAAGGAAGTGACCTACTGAAATGCCCAGGTTTGATGAAAACGGAGTCTGGTGATAAGGGTGTGTGCTCGCTCGACCGGAGACGTATCGTTTTAAAATGTTTGATTACCTCGATTTGCCCTTTTTTGAACTCTCTTATTCCTCCTTTTCAAACTGACAATTCATATACATTAAAGCACTGTTTATACGTCTTTCAAGGGACCGACGTATAAATGAATAGACGTATAACATCACAAGTAGAAAACATCTATGATTATTAGGTTTCTAATGCTCCTTAATGCATATTTACGTAAATACAGTAAATTTGCGGTTTTTCCAAAGAAAAAATTCCATTAAAACAGCTTTTCAACTGAACAGCTTTTCAAACAGCTTTTAAAATAGATAATTTAATGTACGGATGAAACAAACCATGCCTTTAAAGTTCATCCGAAATATTTATTTATTTTATTTTGCAGATCTTGAGAACTATATTGCACATCCTATAAACACACCGCATCCAAATACATTGCATTGTATATGAACACCAAATCTTAAATTTGTTACACTTTTTTTAGGACTGTTGGAATCTAGTATAACCGATGTTATGCGTTGTATAAACGAAGAATTTATGCATTAAAATAAATAGGAATACGAGAAAAGTATTAAATTTACTCGACTGTGTAATATTGTTTTAAAAAAATTCATCATCATGCGATGTTCGGAAGGGTGTTTTTTCCAAGATTGGGCCAATACTAATGAAAATCATAATATCGTTCCAATTTTGATTTAACCCTCCGTCGTCCGTAGTTGGGAGGCCTGGTATATAGAGAGTCATGATTTATTTGACTTAATTGCCGATCTCGCCCCGGTGTCTTTGGTGGTGATGCCATTCGTGGGTTGGAAATATATTTATCTTGACCGGTTTGTTGTTCTTGACCATCATCGTCAATAGAATTTCGTTATTCAAGTTGAAGCAACCGTGAAGTCTGGCCGCCATCTTGAGTAATGCAATTTGAAACTAACATATATTTAAAACAGAAAAAAATACTTTTATCGGTGAGTATTAGTATGTTCTATGAAACTATTTATTTTGGATTAAAATATAAAATTCCTAAACTAAGTTTTCAAATAAAATATGCGCATCCCTTTTAAATTATTGTCCTTCAACACATCTTACTCATTCATGTTTTATTCAGAGGTAAGAGGTCTTCTGATGAATGTGAAATAAACATGTAAAAGTTTCATGGAGTACGAAATTAGTCACCAGTAATAGTTTGTGAGATAAGTTGGTAAGTTTGATAAATATTCGATGCATTACTCAAGATGGTCGCCAGTCATTACCACAGTTAAGGTGGGATTTTTTTAGCTTCAATGATTTCGGATCATGTTCACTCCACCTATTCCTACCTCCATGTTCTTGACCGTGTCGTTTCCTTCTCGCAAAGCATGAAGGTCCATTTCATCTTGTGCGTGCATGTAATACTCGGGGCGGTTGCCGAACTAGAATGGAGCACAAAATGTGAGGTCTCAAACTGTTGGATCAGAGGACTGTTGAACTCAGAGGTTATAGTATTTAATTTACTACGTTTAAGATGTTGTATGATATATTTTAACGTTATATCAGAAACTAAAATGATTTGAAATTCGGACTCTGCGCTACAACAACTTTCTTCGCCTGCTCTCTGCTTATTTCTGCATGTTGTAAAATATAGTCACTCGTCCTTTTCTTTAAGTGTATTTTACTAACATTTGTTAAAATAATTCAATTAAATGTTTTTTTTGGTTCCAAATTTAAGAGCCATACGTTTTAATTTCCAAGCGACACTAACACCTCCTATCTCCATATGTGTATTGCATCAAAATCGCAGTTCTAGTATAAAGTCACCAGTAGAAAAATAAAACTATTATTTTATATCAAAAAATTAACATTATAGGGTTTATTTTGAAACATTTGTTGGCCACTATTTTAAACAGCATTCTCAAGCGAGAAGGCGTAAGTTAAAGTAAAGAGTAAAAGCTGTCAGATAACGTTGTTTACCATTTTGTGTCACATTGGATCACAGCCGTACACCAATTCTGATTCGCATACAACTCCATTTTTTCTTAATTAACTGCCAATAAGGGTTATGGTAGTTTAAAATTGGAGTATAAAATCGGTATATTAAAATTTTTACCATAAAAATACTATTAATAAGCTTTGCTCTTAAAGAACCTTAAAAATCACCCCTCATCTATGGGTCAATCCATATCAAGTGATCCAAAGGTGGTCGCTCGACCATTTTATTATCAAATGATTTTTGTGTGTTGATTCTTATATCATTAGAGAGTCCAAAACCTCAAATTTTAATTTTTTTATCTTTATTTGAATTTTTATAGCAGCCATCGATGTTCTACGGAACAGCGATTGTAAGGGTTTAAGTTAACTAACGTTATTCCTAAATGGTTTAACTTAAATTCACGGAACAAAAGCCATTTTAGTCAGAAAGATACAGGCTTTATATTGGTTGAATCAAATATAAGGTTTATTGAGTCTCAATTAGAAAAAATCCCCCTTAAATTCTAACTTTAAGATGGTTATTTCTCACTTTTCAAACGCATATTTTTTCTTCGAATGTTTTATGAATTGAGGTTTTGTGAGGATTGCATTTTGCAAAACTTTACAAAAGTGCCGAGGGTTGGTGATCGATATCTAGCAGTGGCTTCCTGAAAGGGTAAAAACTTCCTTCTAAGGTTATTAATACTTTACTAATATTATGTACTTGCCCTTCCCCACACCCTAAATAAAAAATTAGTAAGTATGAGAGGCAATGAAAAATTTCCGCACCTTTTGTGGGCGGGATGGACATCATTTACACATTTTCAAAAACCCTTTTTACTAATGGAATTATTCATTTCAAGAAAAGAAAGCATTTTTACCGCTTTTTATAATTACTCTCTAAACAATTTAATGGTAATGTTACTATAGTCATTAGTCTTTTGTTCAAGTGACTTTTATTGTTTCGCCTAAATAACCCTACCTCATGAAAGGAAATAACAATGGAATAATCGTGAATGATCACTCCCTTAGGGGATTAGAAGGGAAAAGGTCAGGTGGTTATGAAATAGTAATTAGAGCAGATAATTCTATTGGTGTGACGCATTTTTGAGACCACCGCCCCCTTTTCAACAAGAAAGTTTTCCGTCTCCCCCTAATTTGCTAATTTGTAATAACTTTATACAAACATTTTGTAAAAATATCCTTTAATTTATGATAAACAAAACAAAAAGAAAATAAAAGCTTGTATATGTTCAATATTCAAAAGTTAAGATTTCCATGCACCTTATTATAGTATGTAGGTACTGTTAATTTTTAATACGGTAGCGTTGAACGATCATCGCTCCTACTTAACAAATTATTTATTAGACTTGTAACGTCGTGGTGACGTCGCATGTTGGTAACATAGCATGTTAGTAAATCTCTTCGCACAGCGAGATAAAATTACGCACTTATTTAAAAATGTGCTCATGATGTCTCATTTTTGAGTATACACACAGGGCGTTATTAATAATGCCCGAAGTGAGGCGGGTAATGAGATAAATCCAATGACGTTCAATAATGAGTATTTATAACTTTGCCTAAAAAAATATTGAACTTAAAACCTAATAAACATTTCAATAATTGCTGCATCATGCTGAAAATCGAACTTATTGTAGCATATTTGCTGCTATGGGCAGTACAGGGGTTAATAGTGGTACTCACCACATCGTTTGCTTTGAGGTCCGCTCCGTGGTCCAGTAACATTTTGTAGATCTCTCCCCCATCCGAGAGAACGGCCGCGTAGTGAAGAGGTGTGCGACCGCGCTGAAAAAAGACTCACTTTTATTCAGTTATACTTGTGATTTTTACGTATTTTGTTCATTTTCGGAACAATGATCAAAGATCCATGACATTGTACTTTTATTCGTGAGAGAAATCATTTGTAGTTTAAACAATACGTTTTATTCCGGAACTAAAATTCCTTTTAAGAATCTTGATTTCGATCTGAAACTAAAATAATCTTACTTTGATATTTAAATATATTTTCGAGATGAAAATCAACTGAAAATCGACAATTTCATTTTGTTTCAGCTTTGACTTTTGCGCTGGAGCGAAATTATTCGCCAGTAAAGCGCTGAACCTTTTTCTCCCGCTAGAAAAATATACATGTTACTTTCATGCTCTTTACTTTTACTATACATGCTTCAGATCTTAATTTCTCTTTCTTTTTATAGTGAATGTCTTCAAGAACAAGAATAAAAAAGTTGTTCTTTTTGGTAGCCTTGCTTTTATTGAAGTATAAAAAACATATCCATATACGAATCGTCAGTTAGAAGAAGGAAATAAGTCCAAAAAATGACAAATTGACTTTTTAAGCTCAAAATAATCTCCAAGCTATCCCTAAGCTTGAAATAGGGGGAAAATAACTCTTCCTATAGGGAGAAATAGCCCCTTGAAGTTGCGAAATCGATATCCATTCATTGTATTTTTTCAGTTAATTTGTCTTTCTGTTCTTATTCTTTGAGCTGTAAACTAAGCTTTAATAAAATTTAAAAGTGTTTTTAACTTTTTTTTAAAGGGAATAAGCAGAAATATAATTTGCACGATGAATTTAAGAGGTTTTTAAGATTTTCTTTTACAAGGAACAAGTCCATCAACTTTTTTCAACTGTAAAATAGGAGTAAAGAGGAATGTAAATTAGGAGATATCAGGCTTATATAGTTAGATGTCTTTAGACTGCTAGATTATTGCTAAACTTAAGGAAAAAATTATATGTTAGTTAATTCCATGTTTATCTGTTGAAGTTCTGGTTTGAAATCTAAATGATTGTCTCAGCTGCGTTTTGCATACAGATAATCATAATTATTTCTATAACATGTTAAGCCGACGGTGTGCTGAAACATAAAATCACCACTTTTTATATAACGTAAATGTTTAATATGTAAATATTTACAAAAGATTGTCGGCTGGTAAAGCCTAAATACTGTCATTTATTAACTGGTGAAATCTCAAAAATGGGTTTTACTTAAGTTATTAATATAAGGTTCAGGGAAGGGTGGGTCACCTTTCATAAGTTTTCTGTTAATAGTTTTTGTGGCCAAACAAATTGACGCTTCTTAAAACTACAACCTCCATATCCTACCATGGACTCTTTCGGACAATGTATAATTTTACCCAAGTTCCTAGAGAAAATTAGGTAGTTTCCTCGCTTAAGTTGCTTGCTTTTCTTTAAATCTCGAAATATCGTGGCGCTATCTATCTAAAATTGTGAATATGTAGGCTCGATTTTTTTGTTTTCAAATGAAATATTTAATATCCTGTTTGACATGAATTAACTTAGATAGGGACTATTGGAAAAGCGAGCAACGGGACGATTATCCAGGCCACCATAACACCGGCGGGAGCGATAGGAAAAAACACCCGTTTTTTCCGCTTTCCCTTTCAACGCCATCAGTTGGAAGGTCTGACCTCTGACGCTCACCGAAAATGTCGTTTTTGACTCTTTTGCAGCACTGCTGTAAATCCACGGGCAACTCAAATGTAGCAAAATCTGCTCATCACACGATTTCTTTGGGCATGTTTTTTATTCCTTTATTAAAGAGTGCATCCCGTTTTTTCCCGTTTAACCACTGAAATAAATTATATCCAGTATTAAACGTTTAATTTACGCTTTAACCAACAAATACCGTTAGTTGTCCACTAAATTTTCGGCATTTGAAGGCACGTGATATAACCGCTGAATCTTCACTTAGCTGCTTCTTTTTAGTCAGAAATGGCTGCTACAAATCGTTTAGCGATTGCCAGAGTGTATATTTCTGAAGGCATAATATTCTGAAAATGATTTTAGTTTTGATAGTGATATAGATTTTTCCTCTGCAAAAGATTGAATCTCAAGTAAATTGGTAAAGAAATTCTCATCTTCAGCTCTGCTAACCATTACGAAAAAAATTAACAAATTATACTTTCCCAACCCATGGAAAATATCTCAAATAATTCCCATTCCAAAACCAAGGAAAGTCTGAGTATCAGTTAAGACTCAAGTATCGACTAAAAACAAAAAAGCCTCTGCGACACTGCTCCCTCTTTAATATCTAGAAGTTCAAAACGATCTCTAAACTATAAAAAAAACTCTTCTACACATCCTACGTGTGGTCCATCTTTACATAAGCCATCCCTAAATGGGAAGTCCTTCCAAAATATTTAATTATAAAACTAGAAATACTTCAAAATTTAACACTACAGAAAATTTCCAAAGCAAGAAGGTTTTACAGAAATAAGAATCAAAGAATTCAAGCAATCAAGAATCAAGCAATTCGATTTTATTCCAAATTGCCCACTCATAAAATCCTACCATAACTGATATCCCTTTTTACGATCCTATACCCTGCCTCAAAATAAATATAGGCCAAAAGCAACGATGATTCCTTAGTCAACATCGTCTCATCTATCTCCATTCATTTCAAGAGAAAATATTCCCAATTTATTATCTCTCCTCCTATGGGAGATACTTATGTAAATAATTGTGTGTTAATTAGTCTTTGTTCTTGGATGAGAGCAAACCGAGGAGTTCCCAGCGCGCTGACTGAATTTGAGTGAAATTAGAACTTCATTTTGGAAATAGGTATGAATAGTTTGTTAAAACCCACTCATGGTTCATAATATTGTCTTTTTTATCACGATTTGCACACTGAAACTCCTCCTTGTAACCCAACATGGTTACTCTGTTTGCTCAGATTTTCCTTCCACGTAGGGACGTTTCATACTTAGAAACTTTATTTCAAATTTAGTAAACAATTCAAATCCCATGTAAAATCGGGGGTAGACGAATCTCCACCCCTCTAGAAAAATTTTGAGAATTTCACTCTCTTATTTGGGTTTGGGCCTTTGATTTACATTCAAAGAGAATTATTTTAAGTGACACGATTTTCAAGGAAAAACAGTATAATGTAATAAACGGCGAAATTTCGAGAGGTCCAAATTCTGAAAAATGTTGGAAATGTTGCCTCTAAAAGTCGTGTTTTAAGAACTCATTTTGAGATCCTTTAGGTCAGGGGTTCTCAAACTTTTTATGTTGCGGAGCCCTTTTCAAGAGACAGATTCTTTGCGGAGCCCTTTTCCGATATTTTTTTTTCCGATTTTCAGATGAATTTTTCACAAGATATAAAAAAGCAAATTACATCAACCCCATTACTACAAGAAATAAAAGCATAAATGCAGCAGCGTATATAGAAATTTATTTCGAGAGGGGTCAAAAATTATTCCTCAGCTCCTCCTATGCATATTTAAAAGGTTTAATAACGTAGCTTTTTAAAACATTTTTAGGTATAATTTGCATCTAAGAGAATTTAATGTAAGAGAAATTGTGATTAACTAAGTTCCAAGTACGATAAGGAAAATTTTCTTAAAAACAGTTTTTTCCTTAGTAACAGTTTTTCAGTTTTTTAATTTGTTTTGAGCACTCACAGTTCAAATTTTGGACATTCATTTTTAGGTTGGATTTTAAATTTAACGAACGTATTATAAAAAATTGACAACAGTAAAGTTTCAAGTACAATAGGGGGTTCTGGGGATCTTCCCCAAAAAGAATTTCGAAAATTTGACTCTAAATAACATGGTTTTAACATGCTTTGGTATACGTAGTCCAAATTTCCCGGGGGGAAGCTGGGCCCCCTCGTCCCCATTATATACACCTCTGCATGAATGGAATAGTTTGTTAACCAATTATATTTTATCATTGGATACAATATAATCTTTTTTTAAATTTCTGAATATTAAAGCTATCACTTTTTAACCATTATGCCCGAGATGCATGAACAAAGCATTCATACAGAAATCTGTACATCTGTAAATTTCATTTTAGGGTCACTTGGGGTAAGTGGGACCCCTTTTTGGCCTAGTACATTTTTGGAGCTTTATAGAAAAAATTTGAAAGGGTTTATTTTGTACTTGTTGACTAATTTCGTTAGAGAGTCTATCGATAAACAAAAATTCATCAGTAGTTCCTAAAATAAAGCTTTACATTTTTCTTAACTGGTCTTTTTATCAAAAATGAGATGGGTGACCCACTTACCACAAGAGATGGGGTAAGTGGGTCACCCCCTCTTTATTTATATTTAAAGCAAGCAAAACTTAAAAGGAAGTAAGTAGGTCTTACTTGATAAAGTACAGTAAATTTCAATATAAAATATTTTATTGTAACTGTATCCATGAGTGAGAAATATACTCAACTCAAAATCAACATGACAAGGTAAGAATAGAATGAAAAGCAAAATAAGTATTTTAAAGAATATTTTGAAAGATTAAAGGGATATGTTTTACTTTAGCATATAAAATAGTGTGGAAAAACCTAATAAGGTTGATTAAGATTTATTTTTGGCACTTAAATACACATTGTAAGATAAAAAAGAAATCGGACACACTAAATGAGAATGAACACTATTGACGAGATATTTCACTTTATTCACCATAACTTAAATTAAAACTCAAATTTGATATAAAATGTGGATCAAACTATAAATAAATTTTAATGAATTTTGAAGTGGTGAGAAAAAGGTCTTGCTAAATCGAAATATTTTCTGAAAATATTGGGGGAAATTGTCCCTATAACCCCCCTTAAATCCACACATGTCTTCAGTTATAGTTCCTATATCATATGGAACCCTCTAAAACCACTTATATCATAATAAGGGGTCCCACTTACCCCACACTGAGGGGTCCCACTTACCCCAACCATGCTAAAACTATGGGGTAAGTGGGACCCCCCTGTTAAACACTTAAAAATTAAAAATTTTGAAAATTTTCAAATTGCCGTATGTATTTTAGGTCAAACTCTGCAAAACAGTTCAATAAACATTAAAATGTAATGAAAACTTACCTTGAAATACTTCTTTGAAAAATGGGTCTTGAACTCACCAAAAAATCCATTCTGGGAATCTATTTTAAATTAGTTCTAAAATCTTAAAAATAAATTAAACACATCTCAAATATATGCAAAACTCATCGGTGTGACAAGCTGTAACATAATCAATGCGAGTAAGTGTGAAATTCCTGTACATATTATAGTTTTAGGGGGGTGACCCACTTACCCCAGTGACCCACTTACCCCAAGTAACCCTATATGAAAGAGTTACTTATTCTTTTAAAATCGAGAGTGGTTTTTTGTGTCGGGGGGGGGGCTGCTGAACCATACGTCAGAGGTATATATCGAAGCTTATTTATAGAGAGGCCTAAAATCATTGCTTATCCCCTCTCATGCAAAAGTTCCAAGTACTTATAAAGGGGGGGTTGGATATTTGACCCTATAAAACAGTGTTTTAACTTGTTTTATAAACCAAAAAATACCTAAAAATTCCTAAAGGATTCCTCACAAAATCCACTTAAATTTAAGGGTGATTTTAGAGCTCTAAAAAATTGGGTAGGAAGGAGCAAAAGTAAGTTCTTAACAAGAAAACACCTTGCAGAAAATTATTTATTTAACATTTCAGATCAACGCAAATTAGAACTTGTAAAAAATGTATTTATTTCAAATTTCTTCGCGGAGCCCCTGGAAATGCTTGGTGGAGCCCCAAGGGCTCCGCGGAGCACAGTTTGAGAACCGCTGCTTTAGGTTATACCTAAAGAAGACCACTTAATGTAAGTCACAAAATATTCAAGGAAAACAGTTTCATATAGGTTTCATGTAGTTTTAAATAGGTTTCAAAATTTCGAGGCGGTTTGGGGGTCCCCTCCCCAGAAAAGTTGAGGGATTATTTTTACCCCTAAAAGTAGGGTTTTAAGTCATTTGGAGACCTTTTGGTTTAGACCAGAACACAGTTTTCAAGGGAAGAAAAAAGTTAAAAATATTATTTTTTTTGGGGGGGGGCGTTAGGGTGGAACCTGTGGTGTATTGAAGTTTGAACTATTACTGGTTCTTGCTCCGTAATTGAACACATATGTCTTTGTATCAATATTGTAATCTTAATCCACATTTTAAGTAACTGTATCTGTATAACATTTTAATATAGCACATATAAATAGTGTTTACTTTTTCAATGTACTCTCCCCCTTCTGTTCATTTTCTAATCTTAACCTTGTTTTTTTAATAAATCTGTTATTGTTTTAAAACATACTTTTTTATTCGTGTGAGATATTTAACCACTATACATAGGTTATCTCCTCAAACCCTTAACCCAACCCTTGGATACGGCACCGTCATCGAATTATCAGTGGACACCTCAACTGATACACACATTCTTTTGTAGCACCATTGATAGAAATGAACACACATGAAGCACTTAAAGAAACTTGATATATTGATAAAAGCAACTCTACCAGTACTAACCCCCCCCCCTACAAACTTTCCATAAGTTAATTCCATTAAATGAGTAGAGTCACATTATTCCATCGAAAGTTACTACGACAAATAAACAAACAAAATTGACGAGCATAAACGAGCCAAACTGCATTACCCCAATTAGAGAAACTGAAAAACTGTTGCCACATATCACCAACCAATTGCCAGTGCAAATTAAACGAGAACATGGCGTCATCTCTCCTAGATGTGCTTTTTTTTTAGCGAGTTGGTCGCTAGAAACCGATCAACTTGTCATTTCTTCGGGAGTGGAGCAAATTTCTGATTGGTTAGGCAGAAGCTATCCTTGTTCTTCTTTCCGAGGTGTTTGATCGTGGTAATTTGATAATAATAATTCTTTTGTTGTGATATATATCAGTATTGTCCAGGTTCCCTCCTTCAAGACCTTATAAAGGAAGTTTTTGAATAATTCTGTGTTTAATTGAGTTATTTATGCACATTTCCTCATTGTTATGGACCAGGGATCTTTATCATGGATAAGATATATTACTTACTTTGACAGGATACAATGAAATACTACACATTACAGGTAATATATCATACAATGAGGAAGTTGCATGATTTTTTTTTATTTTTTTAATCGATTCCTCTTGCAAAAATAAGCAACTACCCAAAATTTGAGGCCGATCGAGAAATTTTTTGATTGCCAAAAAAATTAACAAAAATCCCCTTTTTAAAAGCGCGCGAAAACGCCAAGAGTTTGGATGTGACGTCATCTTATACTAAACATTGTTGTAAAGCAATGGAGTTGATGGTATTATTGTTGACGTCATCTTATAGTTTAAACAATAAACGTTTTCAGTCACGTGTTTTTTTCTCGACTTTTAAATTAAAATATTTAATTACCTGTGCATTTTTTTGAAAAACTGACTAGATATTTCATTTTACCATACAAAAAACCATACGGAACACTTGTTTGTTTTTGAAAATCTGACACATGCAACTTCCTTATTATAGCCTGATAATAAAATATGAGTAAAATTCAATTTAATATTGTGATGTTCCTTCCATTTTTGTTTAAAAATGTTTAACTGAGACATTAACGCCATGCTGAATCACACTTTTGATTTATTACTTTCACAAGACTTAGCATGTGATTTAAAATGCTTCACTATGAAGTGCTATAATACTTTAATAAATTTCTACATTTTTCATTTTTATTTTTAACAAAATAGTGGTAGTTAATATTTTCAACCAAAATTAGTTTCTTTTAAAAACTGCACAATAAAAAGTTGACAGTTACCACGAACTAAAAAAACATTTATTGACTAACTGTAATTGCTCAGTAGATATCCGTAGTTACGTTTATCTTTCAAAACGTAAATAGCCTGGTTGTCCTTTTCAATGCAGATTCCAAACTCTGAATCCCCAGATTTAAGGGGATATTAAACGATGACCCGTGTTTGATGAAAGATTTGACGACTGATTTTTAAAAGTAGCAGATAAATATTGTTACCTGATTTTTGAGTTCCCTTCTCTGTCGCCATGATTATCAGTCACCAACTCTGAATTATACTTACTGATTTAAAACTGACGGTACATTTCCGTTATAGCCTCTGAATCGATCCTATGAGAGCCAAAAAATTGGTTTGTGCGCATGCTCGAGTTGGCGACAGATGTTTGGCGAGATTTTGGCTTCTTTGGAGGTATTGAGTTTAAATAATGTAATTTCTACCAAACTGGTGTGCAACGATGGCTCAGTGGGTAGGATGAACGCTAGCTGAATGAATAGTCGTGGGTTCGAGTAGCTGCTATTTTTGTTTTACCAAATTTATACTTAATTTAAAGAATTTAGTTTTTATTTAATTAATAAAAACTAAATATAATTATTTTCATTAGATTTATAGATTTTGATAAAAGTTTTGTAGTTATAATGTGAATATTTTTAATTATTAAATTTGATAACATTATTTAATTTAATTAAAGAATTTAGTTATAACTCAATTTAATGTTAATTTGTTAAGATTTTTTTTATTGTATTTAAAAATTTTGAGAGTTTTGTGTAGTTATGATGTTAGAAAATAAATTTTGATGACCTGATGTTCATAATTTTAAATATTTTAATATTAGGGATCGTTTTAGTATAAGCTCCTGTGATTTTTCTTTTAAATCCTATGTAAAATACGAATTATCTAGAAATATACTCTTGGACTTTGAAAACTGACCCAAACCAAAAATATACGGCAATTTGAAACTGGGATAAGAGCTTCGCCAAGTAGCGATTCCTTCGCCAAATATTTGCTGGAAATTTGCTACTTAGCGCATGCGCACAAACATTTTTTTCAACTTTCATTGCTTGGTGTCATACGCCCTAGAATGCAGTCATTTCCGTTACCCGGGCGCAAATGTCACCAATCGTGAACCAAACGCGAGCCAAGTCGCCAAGCAAAGCGAATGATATTGCTAGAAATTTGGCGAAATTCTACATTATTTATCTATTTATCGCTTGCTCCCGGCTGACGGAAAAGTACTAAATTGACTTACTCCATTTATATTCTATCCGGCTCACTTACGATTAAACCGATCTCCCTCCATAAAAAGCAACAAGTTATCAACCAGCTTCATCAAAAATGCCATTCTATCCCCTCTAAAAAAAGAATTCACTTAAAGCAAAAACCCACTTAGCAGCTCAAATTACGCAGCCTTGCTTCCGAACAACAATCCTCATTTGTTGCTTAACGGCCAAAACATCCCACCAGCTAATCTTCTTTTCAACTCCTAATACTCATCCCTTATAAAGGAGCCGGTTGATAGAGCTTCTGGCTTACTATAAGGGAGCTACTACTTGTTGCAGAAATGGGCGTTTGAATTTTTAAAGGGATAGTTGACATTGTTGGGTCTGTTTGATTGTTTGTAGTTTCTGGAATAGTTTTTTAAGGATGTGATTACTAGCTGAGTGTGTAAGATGACGTGATTGTGTACTTTCGTTTGTTTTAATCTGAATGATGTAAAAGTTATATCCAGAAAGGATTTCGTATTTGAAACCAGCAACGGACGTTTGGAACAGTTGGTTCATTGGCCGATTTTGATGACTTTGTTTTCCGTTCTTAATCTATTGTAGTTTGTTGACGTAACACATTTTCTAATCCCACTTGATTAAATATTCAGCACCACTAGCAGACCAATTAGAAGGCTTACCATACGTCCGGGATTACCCTGGACAGTCCGTGGTTTTTAGAGCTGTCCGGGGAAATGTCCTGGGTCGCTAAATGTCCGGGGTTTCATACATTTACGATTTGACAGACTTTTTATGAAAAAATCATGACCAAACTATTTAAAATTGCTTTTTTTACGTTTTCTCACGTCTTTATTACTTCAGAAAACTTACTTTCAGTGAATTTTGTAATAAAAATTAAGTCAATCAATTTTTGAAAAAGAAATGAAAAAATAAAATTTGATATTTTTGTTTAATGTTTATAAGTTTGAATAGTTTTTTCTTAGTTTTTATTCTTTGGTAATTTGATATTGCACTTATTATTTCAAAAATATGTCCTGGGTTGGCCCCGAGAAAATATGGTAAGCCTACCAATTAGAGAATTTGCAGAATTATTGTCAATCCAATATTGGGAATGTTAACAATCCGAAAAATCTATCAGGGCTCTTACACGGATCCTACGTGGAGGAATTGGAAAATATCGGATCAACAATGAACGGGAAATAGTGTTCTGATCGGTTCAAAATGTAGGTACCTCCTCCGGTTACGATTTGAATGAATGTGCCTCGCATACACCTCAAAAATAAATAGACCAAAAATATTAATGTCTCAAAAACAATTCACTGAGGTTTTATTCCTAATGTTTAAAAAGGCACACATTTATAATTCTTACATATATGAAAAAAATTAATTTAATTCTATCTAAGCAAAAGAAAGTTTAACTATGCCATTATTATTAACATAAATTAATATAAAAATTGTTTGTATTCAATCACCACTTTTTTAAGCATATAAAATATTAATTATAGGAATTTTCCTAGTATACTATTGCATTTTCGTAATAATTTCATAATAATTTACAATTAAACGCCAACCAAATCTGTTGGCGTAAATAAGCAACACAGAAATTCTGATTGTTCTTTCTGAGAGCGCTTGTGTTCACAAATCTATTGTAAACCTTACTATACTAGACAGCGACTTTAGTTGACCCTACGACGTCACTAACACGCAAAGCAGTTCCCATCGCGGTGTTTTAATTTCGAGTGAAACGAAGAACGTCAATTTTAAAATACGATTATTTCGTTTAATCTATGTTTGTATATATGTTACCGCTAAAGTTGATAATTAGTTATTCTGAAGAATACCTAGGTAAACTTAAGATTAACTGATTTCTGTCGTTAATGTGCGGATTTTTGAGTTTTTCGCATTTTACCTAGGGAATCTACACTATAACGGCCTCTTGATAGTTAAAGTTCAAAATAGTTTGTTTCGTTCAATACTTTCTGTTAAAATGTTGAGGTGCTCACTGCGACATGCGCTTACCCCTGCGCAGTTGGGTTTCAATACGTAGTTTGTTGTCATATTTGGTGTTTTGATTTCAAATTTAGTGCGTGGCACTGGTAGTTGTCATGTTGAATGTTAAAACAAAATAATACAAGCAAGTAAGTACTGTAAATTTACATGATTAAGTACAGTATATTACTACTAAAACGGGTATTTTGAAACAATTGTGTTGAAGCTCCGACTTCAGAGTGACAGAGATTACTTTTAACGAAAGCAAATGTCCCAGCTGTTGAAATATCTTTTCAACAAACGTTAATTCAACAATCGCTGGAACCTGGGAAAGGGTTTAACATATGTAATCGATCGCGAATCCTAGCAATAGTTCAGGGCAGGCTGCCAGCCGATTACACCGCGCTTTCATTAAGATTTGCTAGTTTAAGTGCTCATTGAAATACGATGTCAAATCGAGATCGAAAACCACAATTGATACAAATCTCAGTTGGTACTTTAATATTCTATTATTATTGTTTTTATATTCTAGTTTTAAAATTGCTATTTCATTACTATTTTTATGGGATTTGCGTGTTTTGTGTAATATGAAAAAAGTACCGATCCCCCTTTTTTGATTCGTCATTGTTACTGTTTACCCCCAAAACGAGTTTGGTTATAGTTAGGGCAGGGGGGTTTGGGGGGGCGGCAGCCCCCCCAACCTCCTTAAACTTTTTATAAAATAAAATAAAATTTTGTACTTTAACGGATCACCCTCGTTAATATGTAAAATAACTGATTACAGGTAGTATGCAGATTAACGAGTGTCTAGTCGGTAGGGTGCAGAATACCTAGGTAATTTCAAGATTACCTAGGTAATCTTAGAAATTGAAAAAAAATTCGCTCTTTAACGGATCACCCTCGTTAATCTGCAAATTACCTAGGTTATCTGTAAATTAACTGATTTCCGGACTTTAACTGTAACATATATATAGTGTCTTTTATCACGATTTCCGTACCTAAACTCCTCCTACCAACCTAACAGGATTTGTGTTTACTCATTTTATCCTACCGTGTAGTGGCGTACTGGGTCCAGGAAACGTTGCCTTGTTGAGTATAATGCTAAACACAATCAATAATATTCTATTCTAAAATAGTTTTTGGTGAACGGTTTCCTAATAAAAACTTTTCAATTACCGAAAGGAATGACACACTTCTAGTATCAAAAGTCCGTATTCTTTCAAGAATTTGCAGTAAGCTGTTGTATATTTTTTAAAATTACCAATTTTAAAATATTTCCATTTTGTTTTAGATTGCTTACTTTAGGTCGCACTCTCTTTTCAAAGCAAGTACTGTCAATACAATTTATTATACCTCCAATCACAATGACCAATTGACGCCATATTTTATGATAAAACAAGTTTTTTTTTCACGTTTTAAAGATGTAGGGTTACTTGGGGTAAGTGGGTCACCCCCCAAAACTATAATATGTACAGGAAATTTCACACACTCTTAAAACGAAAGTCTCAAAACTGAGTAAAAAAGTACTCAAACGGGCTCCGATCCAAAAATACTTAAATTTGAGAACATGAATGTACTCATTTCTGAATTTGTGCGTATTCAAAAATGAAACATCTTAAGCTTGAACTCAAAAATGAGCTCATGATGTTTCATTTTTGAGTATATTCATTCATGTTCTCAAATTTGAGTATTTTTGGATCGGAGCCTGTTTGAGTACTTTTTTACTCAGTTTTGAGACTGTCGTTTTAAGAGTGCACTTACTCGCATTGATTATGTTACAGCTTTTCACACCGATGAGTTTTTCATGAAGTGTTTCATAACTTCTAGGAGGGGTAGAGACTAGAAAACATCTAGACGACTCTGAAGCCGGTATGGAAGGTTGTTTACCCACAGTGGAAATTGGCACGCAATCTTTTACAATTGTATTAAAACCAGCAAAATCATTCGATTCCGGAATTTGTTTAAAAACTAGTGATGGGCAAAATCGATAATTTTAGGTATCGAATACTTTGGTATCGAATACATATAGGTATCGAATACTTTGGTATCGAATACTTATAGGTATCGAATACTTATAGGTATCGAGTACTTTTAGGTATCGATTACTTTTTTTCAATGTCGGGAAATGAACCTGAAGGGACAATTTTTTTAGGGCCTATCCATAATCAGACTAATATTCAAAAAACTGAAAGCGATCCATCAAAAACGGGCTGGAGGAGGCTACGGGCCTGGAGGTGGATAGAGGCGAAGGATTTGGCGGGGGAAAAACCTAGCCGCGTCAAATTTCTCTCGCGGATGATTAACGACTTGGGTTTGAGCGTTGCAAAATGAAAACGGAAACAGGCTGCGTTTGATCTACAGTAGGTATTATAAAGATTACTTCATTGAAAAATTTAAAATGAAATATGCCAATAAAGTATCGATACTTTTGTGGGTATCGAATACACTCGATACCTATAGGTATCGAGTACTTAAGTATTTGGTATCGATACCTGCCCATCACTATTAAAAATTCCTCTCTTTAAAAGGTTTTTATGGAAAAATACCTGAATCTATGATTTTAATTCGATATTAAAAGGTTACGTTATTCGATATTAAAGGTTACTTTCACAGGGACTTTTACAACTTCCCATGCCCGCATATAAATACCCCTAACTCATTAGGGTTGCATTTCCGACCCCCCTCCCTTTCCTATGTAATCAACTGGGGATAGAACCCACGAACTGCCACATGCTACGCAGGCATCCTACCACTGCTCCAGCGTGAATTCAGTAACTTAAAACTTTTCAAAATATGATGTTCTTTCTTTGTAACGCATGCGCATTTTTCCAAGAATGAACACCTTGCAGGTATTGTGAATATACGCCCTATCCCTCCTATACTCGAATGCAACTTAAGTTGAGCCTGACGTCATGGCTACGCGGAAGAAAATCTGAGTAAACAGAAAGCCTGCTGGGTTGCTAGAAGCTCTTATTGGCTGGCAAGTTTGAGAGCGAGTTGTACTACTACGCCCTACGCCACTTTAAAGAATAATAATACTGAACATTTAATGCATATCGGGATGAAAAGATGCTTAATATACGTGGATTTAAAAAACTAATCATTATTCAAAATTGAAGCTCTAAATTTAACTCAAACTTCAGACACCTCGCGGGAAACTACTTTCTTTGGTTGCTCTCAGCATATTTATACAGGCTCAAGTTAAGTTGCAACTGAGTATAGACGTTATGAAACACTTATCTGAATAACACTGTATATAAAAGAGCCAATGCGCATTAATAGTTTTGATGAATTTTTGATGCTGCAAACACAAAATTAAAAGGTAGACAAATATTGATAGAGCAATTTGCTTCTTATATTTTTATTAAATTGCTCTTCTACTCCACACTTAACCGTCAGAAAACTTTCATCACGAAAGGATTTTTTTTCCATTCCTATCACGTTATAGTCATCATCTATTTTTCTCGCCGTTTTGGCTTTCAGCACTTATAGGGGATAATGTTCCCATCTCCAGAAGAAGAAGAATAAAAAACTCTCTTCGGTGATGTTCGTAGAAGAAAAAACTGGGACAGATTCCTTAATCGAGGTTTTCGCCAAACTTGGCGAGATCGGATTTAAAAGCGGGGAGGAAATCCCGCCAACATTAAACATTGTTGCATACATTAAAATGGTCATCGCCAAAATTTGGCTTTATTTGGAGAAAACCTCGATTACGGAATATTACCCAAAAAACTGGGAAAATATCCCAGCTTTTTCATTAAAAAAAACGTGCATGAAACTGCTTTGATAAGGATAAAATTCCCCTTTGATGTGTATAAAAAGAGACATTTTGTGTACCTTTTAAAGTAACTCGCTTCGTCGTGTTTATATTTACTATATAGGAATGGGTATTTTATCGGAGCCAATTTGATATTCATGTTTTGAATGACACTTTTTTGGGCCTGTTATACGTATATTAAAGGGGTTTTCAAAAATTATGTACATTTTCAGAAGCTTTTATATTCAGTAGTTGGGTTACTGTGGCACTTATAAATCCTCTGAATATTGGAGGAATTTTCAAAAATTTACTAGATATTTCAAACCATATTTGTTAGGTTAGTAATACATGTTCGTTTTATTGAGGTTTTCCCTAGGTTAAGGTTTAAGGGTTAGTAAATGAACCTAAACTAAAATAGACATTTTGATTTTTTACTTTCAAGTATCCGGGTGAGTAAGGGGCATTCCGGAACCAAACTTGCAACCGAAATGCACATAAATAAGCATAACTTCATATTAAATTAGAGTCTTCCCAGAAGGGTTAATAATGAGATTGCAACTCGTATTAATTACCCCGTTGTGAATAATGTATTTTTTTATTTGAAACATCACTCCTTGGTATCCAGTCCATTATTGTAGGATGTACATTCCAAGCTTAAAGTCCACTTGTACGTAAATTTCAAACGTAATTTATAGTAAACACATAAAAAGGAATTTTAATGATGAATCTAAAAATATTATTCCAAAAATCAACCAGCAGAAATTTGAGACGCAATTTTGGTTTCAAATGATATATTTATAGCTGTTGCCAAAACATAACATAAAACAAATTTTCTCCCAATAAAATAAACTCTCTCGTATCCCCTCTCAAACAAATCACCAAACCATCTGAACAACATAGCACATAACGTCTAATTCGATAAACCTCGATTCGCAACATCTGCCATTTTGTTTTTCTTTTCCACCAAACAAGCAATCAAATACAAAGCAACACTCTAAAAAAAGTTGGTCGAATTTACAGAAAAAAATTGTCATCCAGGACGCCAGTTTAATTCTGTTTTTATTACAGATCTTCTCTGTGTTTTTTCACAGTCCATCTGTTTTTTAAAAGAGAATTTCTGTTATTTTAACCAAGTTTTCTAAACAACATAAATGGTGCATTGTGTTACATTTTTAGATGACGTGGGAAGTAGACCAGAAGGTTGAGTGTGACGTCACAATGTTATGTTGCACGTTATCACACCAACTTAGAGTCGCTCTTGATAAACTCAAAGATTTCAATTTTTATATATAAACTAAAAATAAGCATAATTTTAGTGGTGACTATTAAAGTGTTTGAAACTGAGTATGTCTGGTGTTTCAAAATTGAAAGCATTGAGTGGTCATTTGAGACAATACGTTTCATACCAAAATGAGAACATCGATTTACTCAAATTTGAAACTGTCATTTCTCTCAGTCTAGGATGGAGATACAAGAAGGGATGACGTTAGATAAAACTTACTTTTTGTTTTAAGCCAATTCTATCTCCAATTCTAATTCTAAAACCCAAACTCAAACTGAAATTGACCGCTACCATAAAGGTGGTTACAGTCAGACGTATTTAGAACCTCTCTGCAATGTTCTAAAACCAAATTCTTGATTAATTAGGGAAAATAATTGTAAAAAATCAAAGATTTTTGCTTCAGGTTTTGCAGCGCCATCTCTGGGGACAAAAGCCAACTAGATTTAGTACAGAAAAAAACTGTTTTTTTCGAAAAACGGATTTTTCCTGTAAAAAATACAGAAAATATCTGTAAATTTACAGATTATTTTTAGAGTGAATCATCAAAACCGCCATAACAATAATTACGATTTCTGGGAAAGAATATGCGCTTTGTAATCATCAGCATCCACAACCGCACCGATGCAAATAGCATTCTGTTAATTCGTTTTACTGAACCAAACCCTTTGGGTTCAACAACCACCCTTATTAGAATTCCCGTGATTAGTTAATCGAAGAACTTAATGGAATATTCGCACTTTAATTAGAAATGAAACATTAGAGACTGCTAGTTTACGAACACTGCCAGATATGGTAATACTTAAAATTTATCGGCCATGCCAGTTATATGATTTTACTAGCTGTTTTGGTTTGATTTGTGCAGACGAGTTTGATATCGATTGTGAATATTTCGTTGGATGATTGTTTTAATGTCCTATGGCTGTTTGAAGTAATTGAATTGGTTGATTGATGATTTTTTGGTGTATTACATGAATGGATTCGGTGCTAAACTCAAGTTATCCTTCGAATTTCCGTGCATTTTGTGTTAGCTGTAAAATGAATCAAAATGGTATTTTATTTTTTTTAGCTAAATTATACCACTACCTAGGTAGTAAAAGCGTTTTATTCTGTAGGAGAGACTGCATTGATGAAGTTGACTTCTTTCTCTTTGCTTAAGAAGCAGTATTTTAAGTTAACTGAAGATCCAGAGAAGGTAAAAGGGTCACGTGCTTTTGAAAGATTTCCCCCCTATATCTGAGAAACACTGATCTTTTAGATATAAATATATGCTCTTCTTTATTAAAGTAATAATGAACGAACTTCCCCTTACTTTTTTTAAAAGAATACTAAATCAACTCCCTCCTAGAAAATTCTCAACACACCTAAAAAAAAATTCGAAAATGGACACTAGAACCAAAAGAAAGATGAAAACGCGTATGGATTTCCAATGGAACTTTCCGATCGAACGCCAGAGGGTTGCTGCAGGAAAATACTTTCCACTTTTCCGGCGAGGAAAAAAGCGGAAGTCACGACAGGAAAAATCCGATATTGGACCCAGACCTGAAATAAAGTTAAATCTGTGTTTTTCAGCTTCAGGTATTTGACATATGGAGCTTATTATAAATGCTCCTTTGCATCTTGTTATCTGGGGGACCTGTTGGATCCACGGCCTTGTTATTGCAATGGGATTTTTATGAGGATTTTATTTGAGGGAATTATGGGGCGGTTAGGAGGTCATTTATAATGCTTTTATCGAGGGGAGCAGTTGAGGCCGTCGGTGCAAAAACCAGGTAAAAATGTCGAACTCGCAACAATTGAACTCACAATTCCAACACCACATTTAATACAATTTCAATATACAACTTCACATTTAATCACTGACGAGAATTAAACGACATCAATTTTTATAATTGGGAAATTTTAACTACTGTCAAGGAAGTTTGCAACCGTAAGGGAAAATGTTCCTTGATCTGGGGAAAAGTAGCAGTGATTGAGAAATTAAAGTGCAGCATCCATACAAAGTTCCAAGTTCAATGAGAATCACTCGTTTCCTTTAGTTCCTGCCCACCCTGTTGATTGACAACTGGAAGTACCGCAACGCCACTATGTGATAACAGTGGAACTTTTTTCTCCAAAAGTGTAAAATCGCGTTTTGGACTCTCTGAAATATCTATACTCTGTGGTTTGCACTTAAAAGGTTGACGAGTAATGATAAACATAAACATGATTATTTGGGTATGTCTGTAAAATATCCTTTGTGCATGCATGCCCCCACCGTGGAATGGAATAATTAAGTTATTAGAGTGAAATCTGTCCTGGTTAATTAAGTTTATATTGGATAAGATGCCACATTTTTCGGAAATAGACGATATTAGTGTGACGTCACTTGCTTGTTTGGATACGTTGATTCTATCTGTGATTGGTTCCGTACGGAATTACTTCCAATCACGGATGGAATCAACGTATCCAAACAAGCAAGTAACGTCATGACTAATATCGTCTATTAAAAGTCGTCGTAGAGGTATAGCTCTTAGGGCAAATTTTATCTACTTCCCGCAAATGAATATTGCTGTGCAGAGTTTGTAAAAGAAAAAAACACAAACTCAAAACCACGATAAAAAACAATGCAAAAGATCCATTTCATCCAAAGTGAAACATCAACCATTTATCCTTTCTTCCCACACACCTCTTCCCTCCAAAGAAAAAGAGAATAAAATTCCTTTTTTCATTCGAATCAACACAACAGCCCACCAAAAAAAAACTAACAAAAGTCCCCCCAAATCATCCCAGATAGTCTTTACATTCCAACTTCATTTTCCCTGACCTTCCTTCTTCCTATTGACGAATCGATTAGGGCTGTGTAGTAGGGTGGGCCGAAAAAAACTTTTTATTTTATTTTGAAACGCTATACCGCGGAAAACTTGCCTCTGGGGTAGAGAAGTAAAATGCAACAAAAATTTTTAAAATCGGTTAAAAATTGCAATAGCGCATTGCACCTAAAGTTTGAAAAAAATAGGCTATTTTCATTACTTTTCAAAAAAATCAAATTAAATCAAATAACATTTATAAAAAAGTATCTAAAGGCATATAATAGAATAAAATATAGAAAACTTATTTAATTGAAAAAAGGTGGTATTTTATAATTAATTGGTAGTATAATAACATCTAAAAATACACGTTTTTACCAGAAATTCACATATTTCGTATGAAACAAAAAAAAATATGAAAATCAATTTTTCATAACTATACTACCTTTCTAGCTATCACTCAGTAACCCCTTTAACAGTTAAAACATTTTTACAGTTCGCTTCGCGATCGGAGCTCGTTCGTTGCACAACAAACCGCATCACTATCTTTCGTCGAAATAAAAACTTATTTTATATTTTGAAACGCTATACCACGGAAAACTTGCATCTTGAGTATAGAAGTAAAATGCAACAAAAATTTTTAAAATCGGTTAAAAATTGCCTTTGTACATTGGTCCGAAAATTTGAAAAAAATATGCTATTTTAATAACTCTTAAAAAATCAAATAACTTCCATAAAAAGTATCTAAAGGCATAAATTAGAAGAAAAATGTTAAGAAAAAATATATTTAATGGAAAGAAAGATGGTATTTTACAATATAAGGTTGCACTATAAGGTTACACTTGGCATTTCGCCTTTTTTTCTTCAAAAATCGCATTTTTCGATTGAATTAAAAAAAAAATTTCCTGATGGTGCATAGTTTGATTTGTAACAAAATGTAGTCCTTGACTGGTTACTAACTTCTTTTGGTATTTTGAAAGAATCTTATGTTTCTCTGTCGGATTATTTAATTATTAAATTATTAACATAAACTGTATTTTAGTACTGATAATCCAACAGATGAACAGAAGATTTTAGTTTCTTTTATATTAAAATCAAATTATATCAAATTAATTTGTCTGTATGATTCTTTATTTAGAAAAGGTAAATGGTTTTAAATTTGACCTGGACACGTGTGATAGAAACATCTAGATTTTTGCCAGAAGAGTTATTAGAAATCATTGATCCAATGATTAAAGAAAATGCATTTTTTGCTCATTCTGAAAACTTGCTTTTGGGCATGATCATAGATAAAAAGGGATCGTATATGAGGGACTTTGGTTTAGAAGAACAATTAAGGCTAGAAACTCAGCTTCTAAAAGAAAGTCAGTTAGGAGTTCCCATCTCCCCAAACCAAATTTTCAAGCTACTGACCATATATAGAACATACGTAGACAGTAGACTATGTATAGATTAGCTGGAATACTGCTTCTCTTTCTCCCCACCTACAGGCCCGTGCTGGCCCGGGGGGACAGGGGGACGTGTCCCCTGCGCCCTTAGAAAGTTGAAAGTCAAAGCGCCCTTTTGAAACAAAATATACTGATACACTACAACTTGTAGCATCAATATTTTCGTAACTAGAGAAACAGTGTAAAAGGTTTCCTTTTCTTTAAAATTTCAATGAAACCATTTCCCAAGGGCGGTCTACTACTATTAGACGCGGCCGTTTCGGCTCGAGAAATAAAATGAATGAAAGTAAATAGAACTCTCATAATCCTTCTAAAAATTAGAAGAAAAAATAAGCGTCGAAAAAAAATTAGCGCCGAATCGTCCCATTCCGTCCCAAGGGGCAGTCCGTTTGTCTGCAGACGCCACAACAAGTTATATGGGTGCCCCTTGTTAAACGGTATCATTGAAATCAGAAAAGGGATCAGAAGGGAATCAGAAGGGAAAAGGGAATCTTTTACACTGTTTCTCAAGTTACGAAAATACTTTTACTTTAAAAGCGCCCTAAGTTAAGGCTATACATCGAAAAAAAAGGCGCCCCGGTAAATTTTTGTGAAAATTATTTGATACACTGAGGGCGCCGGAATGGCCTCTTTCTTTAGCTTTAAAAAGTTATTATGAGTGATTTATCCCTTTAGATACTTTTTATAGAAATTTTTTGATTTTTTAAGAGTTATGAAAATAGCATATTTTTTCAAATTTTAGGACCAATGTACAAAGGCAATTTTTAACCGATTTTAAAAATTTTTGTTGCATTTCACTTCTATACTCAAGAGGCAAGTTTTCCGTGGTATAGCGTTTAAAAATATAAAATAAGTTTTTATTTCGGCGAGAGATAGTGATGCGGTTTGTTGTGCAATGAGCGAGCTCTGATCGCGAAGCTAACTGTAAAAAATGTTTTAACTGTTAAAGGGGTTACTGAGTTATAGCTAGAAAGGTAGTATAGTAATGAAAAATTGTTTTTCATAAGTTTTTTTGTTTCATACGAAATATGTGGATTTCTGGTAAAAACGTGTATTTTTAGATGTTATTATACTACCAATTAATTGTAAAATACCACCTTTTTTCAACTAAATAAGTTTTCTATACATTTTTATTCTATTATATGCCTTTAGATACTTTTTATAAATGTTATTTGATTTAATTTGATTTTTTTGAAAAGTAATGAAAATAACCTATTTTTTTCAAACTTTAGGTGCAATGCGCTATTGCAATTTTTAACCGATTTTAAAAATTTTTGTTGCATTTTACTTCTCTACCCCAGAGGCAAGTTTTCCGCGGTATAGCGTTTAAAAATAAAATAAAAAGTTTTTTTCGGCCCACCCTACTGTGTAGGGAGGGGAAGGCATGTGTACAACAGACTTGCTTCTGGTGCATGTTCCAATGGGATGAACTCGCTGGTGGAAGACTCGGTGGAGATGATGAAGAACTGAAATGAAGTGAGGTGCGTGTCGGAGGAAATTGTTGGTTTGTTCGGTTGCAGTCAGTCGTTTAAGTGAAGATTTTTTTTGTGATTTTTTGGGGAGTTGTGTCATCGGGTATCATAGTCATAGCCTCATCTATGTAACTTTCACGTTAATTTTTACACTGTTTTTTAAATGTGCAATTCCAGTATTTTTATTTTATTTTTTGTTAGATAGAGGTATCCAAGAGAGGAATGCGAATAAAAATATTTTTAATTACGATGAATATTTATTTTTTAAATTTAATTTCAATGCTGGACCTTAAAAAAGGCGCGAAAACAGTATGTGGCGTTATTCATTCCAAAACATTTGTTTAAGCGATTGTTTATTTTCACTTTAAAGTAGGGCCGAGACAGATGTGCCGTCATTCAATCCACAAATACAAATAGATTATCGATTTTTATTTTTGAATTATTGAATAAACTAATTTTTTTGAAACTTTTATGGTTGGTTTTTGAATTTAGAAGCATATCTTTTACTGGAAAATGCATGTTTTTTCTGTTTAGAAAAAGAGCGGGTATTGCCCATTCTGTGATTTATAAGGAGCGATCGTCTGTGGAACCCAAAGAGTTTCAAAATTGTGGTAAACACTAAATCATTGGTCAAATTCCAAATATTTTTAAGGGGATGGACCCTCAGATAGCGAACTTTTACTAGGGGATCACGTGTTGTACTCAAAAAATTTCCATGAAGTGCACCAAGATTAAAATCCTACTGAAATGTGATTTAGAACTTAATGTAGAAGAGTAGTCTTGAGGAAAGGGATAATGTTGAGTTAATTAAGATCATAATTTTGATACCTTAAAAATAATATTGAATTCAACCCCCCTGAAAAAAAGTCTACTCCTCGTCATTGAGGGTTATTTTTTTTCTTACATGTTCTTGATGGTTTAAATGTAAGAAAAAAAGATAGTACAGGTTATATGACATAAAAAGTCAGTCCTACAATCAGAGTTGATCCTAGTAGTTATATGGATAGAGGATAAATAATAGAAGAGGAGTGAGTATTCCAATTGAATCGACTTGACCACATGAGCAGGGTTTCTGGCGGTGAGCTTATATCGCCTTCTTGGCAATTCCAAAGCTATGCTATTGTGCACTGACGCTTGGCGACAAAATGCGACGCCAAGAATGCACGCGTTAGCAACATGATAGCTTCTGGAAATTATCTTAGCCATTCTTTAGGGTTAGATACACTGCAGCCATTTCCATTTCTTATTCCACCACTGTGAGCTAATGCTCTTACAACAAACCTTTGCCGCCTTTTGCCATTCCACTCACAACCGCGAAACCGCCATTTGATTTCCATTCCCGCTTCCGATCCGAGCAGGAGATCATTCGTTTAGCAATTACACTCTGCTCTATTGAATCGAACGAGAAAGAATCGCTTAACGACGGATATCGAAAGGAAAAGAAATCGTGGGTGGAAATCGATGCTTCTAATGCATTCGGTGACTGGGTTCCGTCCGAGGGCATTCTCTTAGAATCGTAGATGCAGATTGTGTTGAAAGCTCTTTGGACATTTACCAAACATTGCATATACCGTGATCTCATACTATTTAAAAACTCGGCAAAGAAATAAACAAGTTTATCTTTAAATTTTATTCATAAAATCTCTTCATCAAAACTGTTCTGTAGCAAAATAGAGGATGTGTTAACAGGTCCACCCTAACTCAGTACGATGGAGTAGATTAAAAATACCCTAAGAACTGTATCTCTTTTCGATGACTTTTTTTACGGAAAATGTAACGTCATATATGATCAAAACTTAGTTATTTCATTATACGTTACGCGCATGCATGCGCAATGTATACGTTTGTTGCCACTTTGGGATATCGTTCCAAAGTTTCGTCTTTTTTATAATACCTCTATGCATAGAACCCTCTCTCAATGCTCTTAAAATGGAGGGGAGCAAATATCCTCCCACGTCAGTTAATATTTTGGAGGGTTTTAGGCTTAAGAAAAATAATGCAAATGTTAAGTCAATAAATTCTTGAGATTTTGTGTAATACAATGATACCAGATAACTCATTTAAAAAATAATATATTATAATTGCAAACAGTTTAGGCTAACTTTAATTATTGTAATGATTTAACTACTAAATAAAATTGTTATAATTGTTATATTCTATTTCTATTATATGAATAATATACGATGATACTATTTCCTCAAATTTAATTCAGGAAGAGGAAGATAGTTTACTACACCTTTCTATTAAAATAGCTTTGACTTATTTTTTTCCCAAAAATATTTAACAATAATTTTTTGAAAAAATAGAGGTTTGAATCAATGTTATAGGAAATTACTAAAATTGTTTAACAGCTCGTTAATTATTTAAATATTGCATAGAAGACGCGTATTTGTAACATGCGCGCGTGTGTGTGTGTTCTAAACCATGTCCATCTTGTCCATCTGTGTCTTCTAAACCATGCATTATAACAGTACACTATGAGTTGTAGTAAGTTAAATTGGTCAAAACTCTTAATATTATGCTGTAATTGCAATAACGTTTTTGCATTCTATTTTAATTTAATTGGCGTTTATACAGGATGTAAAATATTTTAATAAATAGTAGTGGTAAGTGTTGTCACAGCAACGCTCTTAAAGGCCTGTCAATACACATTCAATTAATATTTAATTCCGTCAACTTTTAAAGCAGCAGTTCATAAAATTTTGCGTTTCAAGTTTCATGGGAAGATGTTTGAAAAAGAATATTCTCAAAGAGTGCAAAACTAGGAGCTTTGGGTAGTGCGATCTGTAAATGACAAACATATAAATTACTGGGTCGCATGATCAAACTGCACCGTAGGATATTTTTCTAAATATGTGGTATTACGCTATTCAACCATTTATAATCAGAACTCAATTCAAAAAGTAAAATGCAATTAACACAATAGTTCACAATTTTGTTTTGGCATCCATACAGAACCTTTAAACTAACAATGGCAATCAAAACTATCATCAAAGCTTTCAGCACTAATTAAGACATTTAATAGCCTTAAACGTAGAACTGAAGGTAACGAAAAAGCGCACACTTAAATTCTTTATTAAAAAATCGCTCTCCCTCAAACTCAAGTTTCTTGAAAACAGCACTCATTTAGAGCAAAAGCGTGGGTTTACATGCATCCGGTAAAGCGACGCGAGAGCTTAATCCTTAATTTTATGGAATATGACGAAACCTACGTCACAACGCCAAAAACCAATGGGAACAGATTTTACATTGATGACTATGTGGCAAGAGGCGAGACCTATATGGTAATGTTACCCGAAATCCTCATTAAATTATTGTTGCTATTCATAAGCGTATTGAATTATTTTACTTTAATAATGGTGAGTAAGCTGGCCACATAAAGAACGGTAAGAAAAGTTCTACCGTTTTCCCAGTCGCGTCGTTTTATTCTCTGGATGCAAACCCACCGTAAAGCCATTATCCAATAACAAATGACGAACCGAAAACAATAAACCAGTTCCAAAAACACCAAACAACGGATTGAAACTTCGATTTTTCAACTGCGATTCCCATTTGAAAATGGCGGAGCGCGTCCCAAAACCTTTTTCCTCCACTTGGAACTTCCATTGTTACCGATCCATTCTTTCTTTTGTTAGGGTTTGTTAATGATAATGAAGCAGCATTGCGCTAATGAATTTTAAAAACAAAGGGAGGCTTCTGAATTGACTTCGAGATTATTCTTTGTTTACAGATATAAAAGTTTTCACTCGGAATGAAATTCATTATTCACTTGAAACGCGGATCGTTAGGCTTAGCGAATGCGATATATATTTTGGAAAATTAAGAATGACATGCTTGAATAGAGATCATTACTGTTTATGCCACATTTAGTGGCCCAAGGATATTGCTTTTAGTTTGTGGAAGAAATAAGATGTAGGGAAGAAAATTGCTGTCATAAAAATTCTCGGTTCGAATGTGGTCTTGTTCATTATTTTAAAGCAGGGGTTCTTCACCAGTGGGTAGCAAACCTCTGGGTCTTCAAAAGTCATGAAATACAGAGAAAACACATTAAAATAATTAAATCAAGATATTAATCTATTAAAAACGATAAAATATTTTGAAGGGAATATAGTTATTTTAAAGTATAAGGGTAATTTTTGTATTGTTCTTTGGTATGAAAAAGAGAAATTGCAGAGTTTCGGAGGATGCATATTTTACAGTTAATGTTCATAATTCGGTAATGCGCAGACTAGCTAAGGTAAAATGCGAATTACCTAGGGTAATATACGAAACACTTCATAGTTTACCTAGGTGTTTAGTTTCGCACATTACCAAATTTTGCACATAACTGTAACAAATCTACTAATCCTCAACTGTAAAAGCGGTGTCTTTTTACTTCCTACTGAAAGAGAGGTTGTTTCAAGTGCATAGAAAATTGTATAACTATGAAACACCTGTTATAAATTTATTTATAAAGACAAGCATCGCAATTTTAACTCGTTTTAGTGCACACCAAGCACTTTTTATTATGTCTTGAAACTATACTGTAAACACGTAATACAGGCTAAAACAGTGTTTCCCAACCTTTTTCGGTCCATGCCCCACCAAAGTCTTTCTAAATTTTCCATGCCCCCCCGGTCTCAGTGGCATATATAGAAATATATATTGAGAGGGGGCCAAAATTATTTCTTAGCCCCTCCCTCCTATGTATATTTAATAAGTCTAATGAAACTTTTCAGAATATTTTTAGCTAGAATTTGCATGCAAAAGAACTAAATCAAGTTATGAGTAATAAAGTTCTAAGTACAAAGGGGGGTCTGGGGGTCCTCCCCCAGCAAATTTTTGGAAATTTGACTCTAGGAAGCAGATTTTTAAATAGTTTGGTACCCCTAGTTGGGAAATTTTTAGGTAAGATTTGCATTTTGATGAACCTAAAGTAAAAAAGTTTTATATAAGCATTCTAAAAATTAAGAGATATTGGGTCATTTCCCAGAAAAGGTTTGGACATTACTCTAAAAACAGGGTTTCAACTTGGTTTTGATACATACTGGTCCAGATTTCAGACATACATCCTCAGATAGGATAATAGGATCAGATTTTGATAAACTTCTTTTTAAAAAGTTTTTTTTTAATTTTCCCCCTGGATTGGCTCCACCTGGAGGTCAATTTGGTTGAAAATTTTCTAATTGCCCCCCTTGAAAATGATATTGCCCCCTGGTGGGGCGTGCGCCCCACGTTGGGAAACACTGGGCTAAAATGTAATCATCTTAAAATAAAGTAGGTATGTTTATTTTTGCAGCCGCACAGTCAATGGGTATTGGCGATGCTTTCAGATTCAGCTGAATATTTGACAGACTAATACGTAGTAAGTACTAAAATTTCTACTTTTTTATGTAAAAAAATATACAAATGTAAGTACGTACAGTGGATTCCACTTAAAAGATTCACAATGAGACCAGTTAAGTGAGAATTTCCCAATAAAGCGAAACGCCAAGAATATCAAATACCCCCCTTACGGAAATTTCTAACTAAAATTTCATTTCATAATCTAAAAGCTATTACAAAAGAAAACTATGCATTCAAAATCATATTAACAAAACACTGTATCTACATAAATAATAGCTTATCTAGAAAAAATCCAAAAGACCAAGCTCAAAATACTTCTTGCCCTCATAAACAATACCCATTCCATCTCAATACTTCCAAATACCTCTCTCTAACTATCCAGAAGACTCAACGAAAAGCAATCCGAATTAATACTTTTCCCCAGTTCTTAGTTATTTAATGGCGTTTCAGCTTCCCAGTCTCAGGCCATTAGTGTTAGCCCTGACAATGGGCCATCGCTGGCATTTCATTGCCGTATTCGATGCGTCGTTAGAGTTTCGCTGGTCAAGCGGAAAGCCTCGGTCATTTTAATGACCGCCCCACAGGTTTTTTTTTCGTGTGGGGATAGGGGAGTTTGTTTTTGTAGTTGGTTTGTTTGTTCGGGATATTTAAAGAAGTTTCTTTCTACACTGCGAATGCGAACGAATCAGTTGATTCACCAGTTTAAAAAAGGAAGTCCAGAAAATGGCAAATTAAAGTTTTGTGCTAAAAAAAATTCCCAAAAATCACACATAGTGGGAAGAGGAGGAAATAGAAAATCTATAGGCAGATATTTATCTTTAAATTTGGTCAAATCGAAGACAATTTATTGTATTTTTTATTTTATTTGAAATTTAATTGAACAATGGATTTATTGGGGTTGGACCAAAAAATTCAGGAAAGGTATTACTCACCACTTTTAAATTTATAACTTTTAATAAATATATTCGTCTTGATGTGAAAGTTTGTTCATAATTATTTTTGATCTAATTAAATCAACACAGATATGTTTTGGCGATCTGTGTAGTATACCCAGGAGATTAATAGATAGGCAACCTGACTCTAATTATATCTCAATGAGATTGGGATACTTAATTCTAGGGGCCGTCACATGAGGGATTTTTTTTTTCATTCTTGGGGTAACATTATCACCCAAACATGCGTATTTGAATTGTTCTTTTTTAAACCCTATTGGAAATTTTTTTTTCTGGTATTCCATAAACCAGTATGAATTATACTGGATCCAGTATCATTTATACTGGTTCCAGTATCATTTATACTGGATCCAGTATAATTCATACTTGTTTATGGAATACCAGAAAAAATTTTTACAATAGGGAACTAGTATTAGTTCTAGTAATCCAACTGATGTTTTTATGAAAAATTATAAAGGAATTAATTTACTTTCATACGAAAGAATAACTAATGCCCTAAATTTCCTTTTCTAAAAGGATTTTTTTCTTCAATAAATGTATCTTGATCATTTTAAAAACTCCCTCCTGAATGCCCTCTGTGAACTGTCTTCCTAACTCAACGGCGTTTAATTACGTTCAGAAGTTTATATGCGTCCCGGTCGCATCGCAAAAGTAGCTGCATGTAAAGCCGTCCTTACACAACAAACAGTGCAGAAGAGCATTAAAGTAAATTTGAATTAAGGCCTCCGATCCATCGGCACATTAACCCTACAGCAAGGGAAAACAAACGGGTCATTTTAAACTTTACTATGAAGCGTAACTTTCCCGAGATAAAAGCAAATACAGATTTCACCAACAAGCGGCAACGCTCCGAAGACAATTTGAATCGAATTCGTGTTTTATGATCTTCCTTTCTGATATCCACGAGATATTTTATTTCTAGAAGGAGCGCGTTATTATATTTGAAATTTCTTAATGGACTCTACGTAAATCCACTATACACGTGTAATGGATTGGGGGAAGATTATATGATTCGCAGTTGAATGAGTCTCTTGTGTTTGCCTCTTTTTTAATACTGATGCTCGTTTTGTGCAGGAAGAGCTGGAATAAGGATTATTTATGTGTTTGTGCGAGATAGTGAGATAATAAAGTGGTGATTAACTCGCCGTGGTTGTTTTGGAGTTTTCGGGTGGAAAATTAGCGCACTCTATAATGGGGAATCTTGAAAATGGTGAGGTATACTATTCTATTCGCTTGAATTCTTTGGAGTGAATATCTGAAGCATTTTCATTCAAAATACCTTGAGTTAATTTTCGTTTAAGAAATTTAAATTGAATTTTGGTGCCATCGTTTATTCCACAGAGTACTAGAACAGAGAGTCCGTAGCCATAGGAGCTATTGGAAATCGAAAAGTTGGATGAGTGTGGGGCTATTTTGGCGCTGCGATCGCATCAGCGTCACGAGAGGTGGGACGGAAAAGCCTGATTGGTTGAGAAAAATTTTTTCCTTCTTCTAAAATAGAAGATTGAGTGACAGCCAATCACAGGTTTGATCACTCTGTCAATCATTTAGTTCATCGTGGCGCCCTCCAAACCATCCAAATTTTGAATATATCGTTTTGGACCCTCTGTTAGGATTTTTCTCTGTGGTTTATTCATTCTCAGACAGAATTAAAGATGGGTTTGAAGATAAATTAGTAAGATAGTTTGAATAAATTAGTTTTGGAAAAATTACAGTGATTTATTCAGGCTTTTATGTATTCCTGCTTTAAAGTTGCTCATAACCATTCATTCTAATCTCATAAGTGAGCCAGTTTTCATTTTTTTCTTTGATGGAATCACAAAACCTGGTAACCATTATTTATGACACACGCTTTAAAATACAACCTGTTCCAAAATTTTCGCTAAATTTTTTGCAAAACTTGGTGACTATTTTCCAAAGCTCGAAATGCATAAAATCATTAAACGCTTTCGGATTTTTCTTACTCTCGATATTTGTATTCAGGATAATTTTAAATTGATTTTAGCCACCATCTATCACCTCCTCCACAATTTCGCCATATCTCTGAAGGGGAGGGAAAATATAAACGACTCTAAGATATTCAGAAGGTATATCTTCAATAGTAGAATTGGCAAAGGCATAAATGTTAATGTTTTACTAAAGAATTTGACTGTTTTATTACGCGATTTATTTCTTTTTATGATTTCTTTACTATTTCTAAAAAGGAAACTTTCCCACGTTAAACTAACAAAAATTGACGAAAATTTTACAGGAGTTAGAAAAGACTCAAGACACTGTGAAAAAATTGTCTGGGGAATTACAGAAGAAAAAATGTAAAAAAAAATATTGAAAATCCTCATTTTAATACCAAATTCAACCTAATTAGGCGAGACATGGAGATAAACCGCAAAAAACTGGCCGTGTTTTCTCTGAAGTAGTTTAAATGGGCCAGTCAAAAGAGGTTCATCAAATACACTCCAAAGTCGACAAGTGGGGCTAACTGAATGAGCTTGGCTACACAGACCCAATTTTAAATATTAATTTACTTCTATCCTAGTGAAAATCCACAGCTAATTTTTATCACAATAAGTGTTTTGAGTCATTTTCTTATGCCTGTAAAGTTTTCGTCCTTTTTTGGGAGTTAAGCCAGGGAGCGGTTTCCTGTAAGTAAGATATATCCCTATTTCTCAGAAATGTAACATTTCAGGAAGATTACAAACGAATAAAAAAATGTTAGTACGGAAAGTTGCCATTTCACTGTTGCTTTCAACCTCGAAGGAGACCAACCCCATTTATTTACATCCCTCCTTGATCCAGGAAAAACCAAAACTCAAATCAAACCATTCAACCCCTAGAGAACCCTTAAACCCGTCCCGGAAAATTACCCTCGCACCCAGAGGCTCCTAAAGGCTTTAAAACACGAACCTTATAATCACGCTATTACGCAGCCATCGCCACAGAATTTCAGGAAGAAATTATTTAAATGCATCTGGCAACGGCGGTGGAAATGGTCTAAAATAAATTGCCCGCGCACGCCACAGTAGGGATGTTATGGGTGGTGTTTTGGAACGCAATGTGTGTCGATTTCGAATGTTTGGGGGTTTGCGGTTTGTTTTGTAAAAATGAGGATTTGTTGTTAGGGTGTGCGTTTAAAGGAGGATTTGCGATTCGCTTATGTGGTGTTGTTTGGGAATCGGATCTGACGATTTGTTGTGGGAAAAGGAGGAACTGTATGGATTAGTTAAGGAATTCTGTTGGAGATGTTTAGTAAATAGCAAGGAGTCCCATACGTTAAGAATTCACGACGGGGCCCAAGAAAATTATTTGCAAGATCGTCAGACAAACCAAACCCGTAACTAGACTTAAGTTTCTTTTATAAGGGGAGGGTTGGTTCATAATTATTTCAAAGGTAAGTACTCCTCACGAGTACTTAATTCAAAAATTTTTGTATAAAATACTAGAGTTTTAAAAGATGACTAAGATTTGTCCTGATGTGATTTTTTTGTTTCTTTGTTAATATGAACTAAAGATTTGAGTTTCCTTTATAAGAGTTATTTTTGTGAGTAATATTTAATATGAAGATTGCCGCTGTAGGACAGAATCCTAAATTATTTTCTAAAAGCACGTTGAAACCCTGTTAATCGTCTCCTCTGAAGATCCCCTTCAAGATACTAGTATGAATGAATTAGTTCAATTAGAGTTATTTTTGTGAGTAATATTTAATATGAAGACTGCCGCTATAGGACAGAATTCTAAATTAGTTTATAAAAACACGTTTTAACCCTGCTAATCGTCAATGAAGATCCCCTTAAAGATAGTTTGAATAAATTAGTTTTGGAAAATTTACAAATCGTCCCCTGAACTTTAATTCTACTCCATATCCGAATTTCCAGTAAAAACATTTCAGAATCAGGAACTGACTTTCAATCCTGGATTAAGAATTAAAGAAATTCAGTTTTGATAATAATGTTGTGATAGAAAAAATGGATATTTTAATAGAACTATCCTTTTAAAAATCTAATTTTAATAGCGTAAAAACAATTCCCCCTGTTTGCAGGGCTCAAAAGGTACTATAAATTTTATGTTTTGGTGTACGTATACACTTGACAAAAAAATTTTTATTATTGACTTTAAAAATCTAAATTTTCCACAAAATATGTATAATATATAAATTAAGACATTTCACTAAAAAAATTTCATATTTAGCAAGTCAGTAATTGGCTAATTAGGGTTTAATGAGCTAATTAGCATGATTTTCAAACAATGATAATTAATATTCAAGTAATTAAAAAAGGATAATTTCTATCAGATTTTAAACTTTATATTATTCTTCATGTTTTGACAGTTTCAAATTTTTGAGAGACCCAATAGTTTTTTCTACAATTTTTTTAATCTTGAAAGTACAAAAATTCATCATTTTTTCATGAAATTTGTATTTTAAAAATACACAAAAAATATATTAAGTAATAAGTTAAATGGAAAAAATAAAACTGTCAAAACATCCGCTATATTGTACAGATTGTAATGGTAAAAAAATTATTATAATATACTAATTTCCCAAAGAGAAATCATTGTTTGAATGACACACTGTATGATAAAAACGGGATTCTTATGAAATTGAGTCTAAAGATGTTGATAACATGCAGTTTCTATGATAAGCGCGATATTTAAACCTTCAAAAAATAAGAACTATTGCACGCAATTTCTTGATCTTGGTATCATTTTAAAGCTAAAGAATTGTAGAATACTTTTATTCAACAAAAAATATTTGGATATTTTGTCCGATTTTCGTGATTTCAAGTGTATACGTACGCCTATATTTTCTATACCTACATAATATTAATTTTGCATAAATGTCATATCAGAAGAGATCGTTTCTTGAAAATTTTTGTGACACATTTTGCATGAATACTTCTCGGAAACTAAATTCTTCTACATTTTATAATGTTTACTTTTTGGCATTTGACTAAATTCCCATATTATCCCCATAAAATGATAAAACATACATTATTTCTTCCTTTAAAAAAATGTAAAAATGGGATTCCCAAGTGTCCTACACAAACTCATGATAATATCGAACTTGGATACAGAAAATACATTAAAAAATGTTGTACATCTTCTTCTTTTTTCCTGACCTCAGAACTTATTTTGCAAACAAAAATACTTTTCAAATAAATAGTAAAGCATTTTATATACGATGGTAGAAACTTTATTGTATCATATACGGCTTAACAAAGTCTGAATGTCTGAATATCTAAACAAGGTTACTAGAAGATATTCTAAATACTTTTTATTCTTAGAGTAGGAAGGAATATATAAATGTGAAGAGAGGAAAGCTGAGGTTTTTTGAGAAAAATAACATGTCCGATTGGTTGGAGAATACAAGTATTTTGAGTTGAATTTCTCCAATGAGGTCGAGTTAAACATAAATATTTTAAAAATGTAATGTTCTAACTGAAAGGATAAGAAATTGCTTAAGTTACTGTATTGCTTATAAGTTTTTTTATGTAGTAATACCCACAAAGATCAAATACGCATTTTCCCAAGTGCAACCTTATAAGATCCCCTGACGCTGACCTATCTTCCTGACCTCTGCGAACGTTCTGATTGATTTTAAGAAATGATATTTTTTTTAAGTTAGCGGTTGGTAGATTGAAACTTGCTTCCTGCTCAGGTTTAAAATAATTACAATTATAAATTATTTTCAAAACAGTAGTAATTGTTTATGTATTAATGATATTTAGCATGATGAAACAATGAGAATTCATCATACTTAAATACTGGAGAAAACTGTACGCTAGTAATTGCAAAAAATTTTTCTTCTTTGCACATATGGGCTTGTATTTGAATATATATCAGTAATCTAACTTTTAAATACATTAAACCGCTAAATGTCAAGCGTTTTTGTAAATATTTGAATTTATAATTTAAAAAAAATGTGATAAAAAATTAAAAGATAAGTTCTGTGTATGGTAAATGCAGGTCAATACATTTATCTGTTCTTAAATGGACCGATAGCTTAACATACTAAAAATCCTTTTGTCGAAAATGAAATATATAATTCCTAAATAATTAATTGTACTTTCATAATTATATTAACTAAAAGTTGTCCTAAAAATTTGTAGCTGCAATTGAACCAATCAAGTATGATGAAAAAAATTAAGATACTAATAGGAATACATATTCTAAAATTACTTTAAAATATCAGTTGAATGTAGGTAGTTAATGAAAGAGTATTTATTATAATAATCTTAAAACGTTTAATTAAGTTTAATCCATATTATTTATTTTCAATCATCTTTATAATATCCAATGTGATGAGTTAGAATCATAAATACTTAGCGCTTGTTTACCATTAACTAATTATTTCTGTACTTCTAGCAAATGCTTTTGATAATAACTGAAAGTAGTCAAGATAACACAATTTAACTTTAAATCTCAAAACAACAAGCACATATTTTAATCCTTTACGTTTTAAAATTCATCCTTTAAATAAAGCAAACATCAAAATTACGTTACAACGAAATTTACATTCTTCCAAGCTCATGCCTTCTTATTATAATCTCCGATCTCACAAGAGTATTTCAATCTGCTATTCCCATGACTATACACCATGCATTACTCTAATACATTTTCCCTAGTAAGCCAGAAAGCAAAAAAGCCAAAATTCAGCTCCAAAAAAACACAACAACTATGAATAAATAACTCCCACGAAACTTCCCAAGCACGAGTCTTAACATGAAACACTCCAGAATAGGGATGTTACGTATTAGTTAAAGTGTGGAACCGGTTCCACAGTTCCAGTTCCAAGGTGGGATTAGGTTCCCTTAACAGTTCCAGTTCCAAACGGTTCCAAACTTAAAACCGTTCATATAAAGAAAACGCAAGGGTCCCAGAGACAAAAAGGAGCAATAAAGTCAAAAAATTCAAAACTTGACCAGTGGTCAAATGGGGTTGACCAAAGGTCAGGAACCCCCAAAACAACCACGAGACAAAAAGATAAGGTCAGAAAAGCTACATATAGCCAGAAAAAATGGATTGACCACTGGTCAAGAGATATTGACCAGTGGTCAACACCAAAATGTTACCCGTCTCAAGGCGTTTGGTTTGATACCCCACATGACCTACTTTAGTGCCAAAGCAAAAAAGTTACAAAAAGTTGACCGGACTGACCAATGGTCAACCGTAACCAAAAACACATGTTATAACATTAAGGATTACAAAATATCAATTAGAAACTCCAAAATTTTTTTTGATGAATATTAGTCATCTTGGCCAGTGGTCAAATGAGGTTGACCAAAGGCCAGGACCTCCAAAACAACCAAGAGACAAAAAGAGAAAGTCAGAAAAGTTACATATAGTAAGAAAAAGTGGAATGACCACTGGTCAAGAGATCTTGACCAGTGGTCAACACCAAAATGTTACCCGCCTTAAGGCTTTTGGTTTGAGCCCCCACATGACCTACTTCAGTGCCAAAGTACAGAAGTTGCAAAAGTTGACCGGACTGACCAATGGTCAACAGTAACCAAAGACACATGTAATAACAATAAGGATTACAAAAGATAAATTGGCAACTCCAAAATTTATTTTATAGTGAATTTTAGTCATCTTGACCAGCGGTCAAGCTACAGGAAACTTAAAAAGAATTTCCAGATTTAATTCTCATTCTCACAGACAGTTATACCCTTCCCAACGAAGCCCAAACAGAAACAAACCTTATACGTTCCAGTTCCCTTACCAGATCCAAAGAGTTCCCAAGTTCTAAAACTAGTTATAAGTTCCAAAATAGCTCCCAAGTTCTAGCCAGTCATAAGTTCCAAAAGCGTTCTAATCGAGTAAAAGGTTCCGGTTCCATTCCAGTTACGCGAATAACTAATCCCCTCGAAACAGTTCCACGAGAACGTTTTGGGAACGTATTAGTTTCCATAAAGAGTTCTGTCACTGGAACTTATTTCCCTCAGAACCGTTAAGACTCAGTGGAACTACTAGCTAGGCCGGCCCCGGCCCGTTTCGACAGCAAATCCATAGGAATTTCGGGCGGCAGTAATGAAAGCCCCATAATCCGTGGAACTAAGGGTGTTAACGAAGCCGGCCCATTCCAACGGAAAATTCATAGGAATTTCGGGCGGCAGGGATAAAAGCTATCAACTGCGTTGGAGCTTTCTCAAGGTTGGAGCTTTCTGGTTGGTCCAGGCGGCTGTCAATCATTCGTTTTTTTTCTTCGCCTTCGTTGAAGCGGCAGATGTCTTTCTTTTTTATTTACTTTCCCTCGTTGCGGTTTTTCAGGGTGATACGAGCATATTTGTTTTGAAAAGGGATTGATTAATTATAGATTCAGCTTTTGGCAGATGTGCTCTATGGTGCGAATAGATTGTTGCGTTTTTGCCTCGCTGCGTTTTTTTTGCTGTAGAATATCTCTGCGGTAGCGATTTGCGGGAATTGCTTATCTTTTAGCTTGGAAATCGTCTCTTTATTTGAGTGCGTTCTCGTTCAATGTTAGATAGGATTGCAGAGAAATTTGGATTTGTCATTGATCTTTATCGGTTCCAGGGTGGAACCGTTAAGCGGTTCTTCGTGGAACCGGTTCCGACGGTTCCACGCTGGGATTAGGTTCCATGGAACTGTTCCAGTGGAACCGTAACATCCCTACTCCAGAATCCACTGCATACAAGAAAACATGTTTATCCGTAGAGGATACACTAAGATTTTAGTTTTTGCTCTCTAGACGTATATTTCAATATCTCATCTTGTTGCATGCATTTTATGCAGGAATTATTTACCCTATGTGATGCTTTAAAATAATTCTCAAACTATGTAGCGTATATTAAAATAGCAGATGGGGATTTATAGTGTATATCCTCTAAGTGAGGAGTTTTAATATTAATGCTCGGATATGCGGTCATTTTATATTTATGGGAAGTGTCAGCGGTGAAGGTGCACTGAAATTTGAATTTATGCTGGGAGAAAGGGGAGAAAATAAAGCAGCATGATGCATGGTGTATACTGCAAGGAGTATATTTTATAATCTTCAGCCTAATAATTTCGGATTTAGTTACGAAATATGATGTCTCATACTTGATGTGGATATGCATGGTTGAAGAAAATAAATGCCTCTTTTTTGTATCCCGTTTTTTTTTACCAAGGCAGACTGTAATGTTTTGTAAATTCAATGATATCCATTTGTCTGATAATGAATTCAGTTCTCTAAATCTTAAATCTCTAACTGTGACGGACAAATTACAGTTTTTTTCTTTCGCAAAATTATTAATAAATGGAAAAAGGAGTGTTAATTTTTTAAACATTTTGCACAAAAAACTATTACTGTATCAATCAAGTTCAGGGTTTTTTTAACGATAGAAAATTTCATATATCATTGTTAATTTTTTAATCTTTAAACTGAAAACAAACTTTGACTGGCCAAAAAATATTTTTTTTTAAATTTTTATAAATGGAATTGGAGTGACTTTTTATGATTGAAATATCTTTGCATCAATTAAAAGTATTAAACAGAAGATGTAGTTACCCCATATGTCGTTAATGCTTCGAATACCTTTTATTTAAACAATATTACTTTTTGATACTCATATGGTTTTACTAATGAACACATTTTTATCGTAACTTTTTTCTATATAAAAGTCGGTAATTGAAATTAATAAAATTATTTCCATACATAATAACGGGTTCAATTAGTATAATGCAATGCAGAATATCACTTATGCTGGGACAATAGCAAAGTAATTTATTTTGATAACTTTCATGTCAAGTCCTAAACTATTTGGGGACAATTTAACTCCCTAATTAAAGTATGGCTTGACAGCAGATTAAATAATATACAATTAAACGTTCAATAACTAATGAAAGAACTTTTACTCATATAACTGCATTTTTATGAAAATTAAGAAGCTATTTCTATTGTTTAACTAAATAAAAAGAACTTATAATTAAAATTCCGTCTATTGAATATTTTATAATTGGAAATGCCTTAAAACTATTTAAACCTTATAATTAACCATTTTAGAATCTGACTTCGTTCTAAAATGTATTTCGAAACCTATTTTCTGGCTACGAATTTTAGCAACATTTTATAGGAAGTAGGATTCTAACCAACAACACAAACTAATGTGTTGATGAAAAGAAAAGTATTCTTATATGTAGTGCGAGCGTTTACAGTGCACGATTATATACAGCTACAGCTATTTAGTATGACGGTACATCCTTTTTGTATACTGGTCAGTAAAAAAGTAGTTAAAATCCCGAGCGGATTTTTTACAAAAACAATCAATTTTCATGGATTCAATACTACAAAAAAAATCGACTCTTTTGGGATCGATTCTAAAGCGCATACAGTTTCCTATTTGCACAGAAACGGAAGATCTATACAGAGTGTGTTTCAAAAGTCCGTTTAAGGCGTTTATTTGGAACCAACGTCTCTTAGGATCATAGAAATAAGGTGTATCCCTAGGTAAGTGACCGAGGAAAATTTATGGACATGATTTACAGCGCCCCTAGTGTGAAATACAAAATTTGCAGAAAAATAATCAAAACACTAAAGAAGATAGAACAAAAACTTTAATGAGAAAATTTCTGGCAACATAAAAAATGCCTAGAAAAATATTTTATAAAATTATTAACAAGCGAATATAGCAACTTTTTCAGTCCTCAAAAAAGTAAACTTCCAAATGTTTCCAAATTTTGTTTAGTTAAAATTTGTTCATAATTAGCTAAAAAAACTACATAATAACACTAAAAAATCTTTCAAATCCCGAACATTCAAGATAACATTAAATTTTCCTGGATTCGATACTACCAAAAAAAATCGATTTTTCGGATCGATTCTAAAACGACGCTCACAGCTTTCTATTTCTGCACAGAAACGGAAGATCTATATATGCAAATATTATCCTTTCCTAAACGGCGCGGGATTGAACCCGAAAAATATCACCGCTGGAAATAAATATATTTCACAAAGGCGACAACCGGTATTATTTTTAAAAGCGGGGTACAGCGAGCAAAGAGTGGGTAAAAAAGAGGGTTTCCTATCGAGATTTCCAGTGATATATCTTCTTTATTGAGGTAAAAAAAACTTCCTAGGACTAACGACGTGAATTGCTGGCTGTCCCTTTCCTTTGATTCGATTTGAGTTCTATGAAACGTTCGAAAGGGGGGTTGGGTGATGTTTACGTTCGATTTTTAAGTGCTCTTATGCGGAACCGATGAGGTTAGTGTGAATGTTCGGCTGTATTTTCGGATACAGTGCTTTTTTTGCCAAGGAGATCGACGGTAATAAATACGAGGGGGATGAATGAATAGACGTTTTTTTTATTTATGGGTATGGCTTGAAATGCTTTATGAATAAGTCTCCTGCCTTACGAAAAGAATGACTGGAATTCGTATATTTCTTCGGTCATGGATTTTTTGGAAATATTTTTAAGTAACGCAATCTATAAACAGGGCGTTTACTTCCAACTGAATGATTCCTTGTCTGGAGTAGATAACAAAATGAGTGTAAACTCACAACTATCAAGCGTCGCATCAAGTCATGGACCGGTTTCGTCCTTGTTAGGACTTATCAGCACGGCATAGGAAGGCAACAACCTATGCGGTGCTGATGAGTCCTAACAAGGACGAAACCGGTCCATGGATGGAGGCGACGCTTGAGAGTTGTGAGTTTACATTTATTGTCCGCTAACCAGCGATAATGGTGAAATACTCCTTTCGGGAATAAGATGACAAAATGCTTAAAAAGCTATACGACGAATTTTACAATATTGTTTGAACAATGTAACGTCAAATCTTAATAAGACTTAATTAATGAATTCCATGGCACACGCATGGATTTCCGGTTAAACTTAGCCCGATCAGCACAACCGTTCAAGGTTCGTCCAATTTCCGCCATATATGTCCGAATTTCGTTTTCTTCTAGTAGCAGATACGTGAACTTGACATATTTGGTATGATATGTGCTTCGAGGGAAGGACATATTCCTCGAAAATTCACAAGATTCTAGTTCAGATGTTAAAGATTCAGATGGAGATATCAGTCTCACTAAGAGTTAGAGCTGGCTCAGCTAAAATTTCTCTTTTCTTAAGAAATTCCTACCTATTCATCAACAGGTTTACTTAAAAAGTGTTAGCTTAAACACGGCTTACAAGATTCATACCGGCAAGCCAAGTTTTTAATTATGAAAAATGTTTGATTTTTCCCGCTAGGAGCGCCACATACAGGGTGTATTAAGTCCTAACAAAAAGGATAAGAAAAAATAAGAAATAAATGCATGTTTTTAGGGCGTAACTGCGGATTGTTCCTATCTTGGAAAACTTTGTTACCATGACAACCTAATATATCTTGGTAACAAAATGATTTTTTAGATTTCCAATTCCACTTTATCGCCAAATACATATTTTGAACACATTTAGCCCATCTTCAACTCAATGAAATTGGTTTGCCAGATGTTATAGCTATCACCTTCTATATTTTTAATGATCTTCACATCTTGATTAGCCTGTATGATATCCAGTCAGGCGTGGTTCAAAATATTAGTATGCGGTTTCAACCTCATCTCTGAAAAAAGTAAAGCCATGTCTAAAAAAGTGCATAATCCATACCATAAAATTATTTTGTTACATTGTTTCAACTTTACAAATAAAGCAAAATTTACAAAACTACAAATAAACTAATCTCTACCCTGTAAAACATCCTATTAGCCTTAAAATTGAATTAAGACAATTAAAGATATTTCGTAAAAGAAAGATGAGAAAGATTTCTCTATAAAGAGAAACCAGAATCTTAATGTATACTTAAACCAGGTTAATTGATTTTATTAGGAGAAACACAGAGTCAATCTTTATGTAAAAACGAACTGAAATGAGGGAGAAGATTAAGCATTCTTAATCAATTACAACCTATGCTTCATTACGTTTCGTTAGTTTCCATTATCTACTTTTTTTCCGTTTTGACTGAATTGCTTCTAAATGCTCTGTATTAGATTAAATTTGTACCCATTTAAGGGTAAGGACAAAGTTTAATGAATGTGTGTTTTGATTTTTTTAGAGGATTTTTTCGTTTGACCAGATTAGAGACTAAAGAGTTTTGTTCGTTAACTATAGCGTTATTTTCCTGAAAATATAGTATTGGGTTGTCCCATAAGTTCTGTTACTTTTTACAAAGTTTTGAGTTTGAAAATTTTTTATGAAAAAATGGCAATAGGTGGAGATTTCAAACAAAAGGGATTTTTGTTTATGTACAGGGTGTCCCAAAAAAGACTGACACATTACATTTTAAAATTCAATAACTCAAAAACTAAAAAAGATAAAAGTAAGCGGTTTTTTGAATTCTACTCTAAAGACCAAATAATTTTATGACACATATTTTCGTAAATCGTAGTTCAAAAATCCCCCGACAGGTGGGAGCACTATTTTCCATTATCTCCTATGGGGAGATTGATACTTTTATGCCCTGTCGGGGGATTTGGAAACAATGATTTACGAAAATTTGTGTCATAAAATTCTTAGGTCTTATGAGTAGGATGCAATAAACCGCGTATTTTTATCTTTTTTAGTTTTTTAGTTAAAAATTTTTAAAATGTGTCAGTCTTTTTTGGGACACCCTATATATTTATGAAGACAATGTGTGATTTTGGTAGTTCTCGTGATATTATTTCTTTTAAAAATGGTGGTTTGAAAAAAAGACCGCAAACGACTTTTTTAACTCAATTTTTTTTCTTTTGTTTAAAAATCTAGGAAGAATCCATAATTTATGGCTAAAAAAGTTTTACTGCAAGTTTGAAATGTTTAGTTCAAGATGTCATAGTTTAAAGATAATTCGATAAGTTTAACTTAGGAAATTTCGGTCTCAAACATAACATCTTTTGCAAAAAGCTTACCTCAGTAAAGTTAGTCATTTCAAAAAAAATTTCACGAAAAAAGCATCAAAATCAATAAAAAAGCTTAGGAAAGAACCAAGTATTCAAAATATGCAGTATATTAAATTTTATCTGAACTTAAGTTCAGAAAGTAGTGCGCACAATGAAAGCGCCCAAAGTTTTAGCTTATCAGAATTACACTCTCTGAACTTATGCTAAGCGAACAAAGCAATTATTTGATTCATATACGAAAACACTCCAATAAAAATAACTCCTTGGGATTTAGAAATAAATCAATTCAACGATATTATTAAAATAGGCGTTCTATGTTTAAACCGTTGAAACAAGCATTATGGTTCAAAAAACATCTGCCTTTAATTTGCTTCATACCAGCTGCTTAGAAAAACAATAGGTGTGCTTTAAAAAACACGTGAAATTGCCAATATATGTTTTAAAGTCAAAATTTCCTACCTTAAACTAATCGAATCATCTTGAAACTATGACATCTTAATCTTAACATTTCGAATATACAGTAAAACTTTTTTTAGCCATGAATTATGTGTTCTTCCTAGTTTTTTAAACAAAAGAAAAAAATTACGCAAAAATAGTCGTGTTTGGTCTTTTTTTCAAACCGCCATTTCGAAAAGAAATAATATCACAGAACTACCAAAATCACACATTATGTTCATAAATATGCATATATCAAAATCCCTTTTGTTTGAAATCTCCACCTATTACCAGTTTTTCATAAAAAAATTTCAAAGACAAAACTTCGTAAAAAGTAACAGCTTATGGGACAACCCAATACATTATTTTTCAGATGTTTGATTGAAGTTCATAGATATTTAGACAACTTGAATGGTTTGAGTATAAAAAATTATTTAATTTGTTTTAAGAATGTGTGTTACGAGTTCGTATATTTTTAAATACCTCCTTTGATTTATCAATATTGTCGGGAAAAATGTATGTGTAGTTGTGTACTAAAATTATTGTGTGCTAAAAATGGCGAAACAGAGCGTTAGACATAAAAATTTCTAATTGCTTCAATAAATAAAAACATCTAAATCATCTATGTCTATTAAAAAATTAAATAATGTCATTTGTTATATATTTTGTGGCTTAAATGGATATTTTAATAATTTAAGATTTAGGCACAGGTAAATAAAATAGGTTGTGAAAAATTGGTTTATGGAAACAGGGAATACAATACATTTCGTTTGGTATTCTATTCTAATTGGATTTTTATACTCAGGTTGTTTTATTACGATGCACAAATTAACTTTTAACAAAAAAAAAGACCAACTTCAAAAAATGCGCCTAAAAGTATGAAAATTTTTTTTCCAAGAAACAACAATATACTACTTTTTAACATAATTTTTGAAGTCGAAACACTTTCACACATAATAAATTTATATTCCTCACTAACATAAAAATGCTTAGTGTATAATAATTTTATGGGTTTAATAGCTTTTCTTTTAAAATAGATTTTCATTAGACTGCTCAAAATATACTTAACCATATAAAACAGGTTTGATAGAAATTTTAAATATATTATATTTTTAAAGGGATCTGAAATGGTACTCACTTTTTGTCGTGTTTATGTTCTTCCTATTTCCCGCTTCGAAAAGGCGTTTAAACCACGTCTTATCATAATAAGAAAAGTTTGATAAGTTAAGTACTATATTCTAGTTTTAAATGTAAATAAACTTTTTTTGTCTTATGTTATAATCCTACGTGTTTTTTTATTTTAGCGAAGAATGTTAATTTACTATGTGTGGAAGTGTTTCGACCTCAAAATTATGTTAAAAAGTAGTATATACTGTTGTTTCTTTTAATAAAAAAATCTTTTTTTTTTCGTTAAAATTAATTTATTTCATTTTTTAGTGGATTTGTAAAATGTAGGTTTATAGCTAATCAAAAGAGGAGAGACGTTTCGATGATTTTCTAAATCTTAGGGATGTCAGGGTATTCTGTAAAGTGTTAAATCAACGCCGCCTTCAGCGGCTATTTCGTCGCTATCTCCCCCCCCCGCGAGTAGCTTGTCTAAATGAACTTTTCTTAACTAAGTTAGATATTCACAACAATTTTCAATAAACAGTTTATCTCAATCTCTAATAGTTTTTGAAATAGTGATTCTAACTCAGCTGGTATCACCGCTTGAGGGCGTTCTAATTAAAATGGGACCAACTTGGAACCATTTCTAGTCTGATAAAAAAACCGCGTCCAAATCGGTCCATTAGAACATGCAAAAGTGTGAATGCAAAGATTTGACATTTATAGCCGACGAATTGATGACCTCCTCCTTTTTGAAGTCGGTAAAAAAGAGAACAACGTGGGAAAAAAAGCAATATGGCGTATATGTAGAATTTTTTTTAATTATAGGATGGTAAAGATATGAAATTTCGAAATTTAAAACATTTATTTTGAAGATAAATTATGGAACTATAATGGAGCCGACTCAAACTATAACACTGTAATTTAAATATTTAAAAGATAATAATAATAAAAAAGAATAATGTGTTTGAAAATTACTTTGTGGCTTTATTCGGTAAGTAATGAAATATAATAATATACCTTAACCCCCCATTTTTAAAATATAGTATTAAAACTTAATCATTAAACCAAATGTGATCATCCAATTTAAACTCTACTACCCAATAAAACTTCACAAATATACCTCCTAGAAAACATCCATAAAACGAAGTGTATATTTGGACGCATGCGCTGTAGGTCTCGTGGTTACGTAGCAGTCTCGGCGCTTAGTGATGGAACCAATGGAACGCCGGGCCGTGGAAATTAGAGTAGAGTTTAGTTGAAAAAAGGCCGTCCAAATATACAGTGCCTCCATAAAAATCAATTCGAAAATTTTCTCCAACAAGAATCCAAAAACAAATAAACACCAGAAAAGCAACAGTCCAGCTTACAGATGAAACCTGAACACAGAACGAAAAGAATAAAAACGGGGAAGAAAATGGCGGCGTAACTCCAAAACCTATTCCTTTCCGAATTGCCTTCACGGTTTATCAAATAATTACGCCCATTTGTTTTCACTTCTATTTTACGAACTAGGACCACAAGTCTTTTTGGAAGTTGTGTTTCTACTAATTTGTATTGTTTCTATGGCTTATGCAATTTATGTCAACAAAAGTGGAATTGTTTCTTTGATTGTAAATGGTAAATGCGTAGAATTTAGGTGAATCACGACTTGAAAGATGGTTTAAACATAATTTAATGTTCTTGGTATTTTTTGGGGAAATTTGAAATCGAAAGATAACAGTTTGTAAAACATTGAGTATTTATTTGGTATATGAATCGTCAGTTTGAAGAAGGGAATAAGTCCAAAAAATGACAAATTGACTTTTTTTGCTCAAAACAATCTCCAAGCCTTGCTCTATACACAGGGGTGAAAAGAGGGGGAAATAACTAACCCCTACAGAGAGATATCGCCCCTTGAAGTTGTGAAATCGATGTCCATTCATTGTATTTTTCAAGTTAATTTGGAATTAAAGTTAATTTGTCTTTCTTTTCATATTCTTTGTCCTGTAAACTAAGTTAAAATAAAATTTTCTCTTAATTTCAATGTTTTTCAAACTTTTTTTTATGCAGGGAAGGTTTGACTCCATTTATATTCACTCACTCCATTGGTACTGCTTTAATAACTCAGTTTCACTGTAATTTTGAATTATATTTGTCTTATTCTTTATATTTCACCCTTTTGTGGTTTAAACAAAGGAGAAATATAATATAAATGTGAATTTAAGTTTTTTTTTTAATTTTTCATCAGAAAAATTTCATAAGGTGGAAGAAGGGAATAAGTCCATCAACTTATTTTGACTGTAAAATATTTTTGAATATATTTATATTTGTTTTGATGATTGCTCTGTTTTCTAAATAGGGCTTTGAACTTTCAATAAAAATTTGGTGGTTATACAATGAAAAGTCCATTATTTATACAGTTTATTTCGATTTTCTCAAAACTTGGTTTTTGAACTTATTCCCTTCTTCCAACTGACGATTCATATAGAGTTTGTTGTGAAATTAAACATTAACAATTTAACATGTTTTCAATTAAAAATAATATGGGGTGACATTGTTTGTAACCACTCTTTTGTTAAAAAAATATAATTACAATAAATGTATCGATAATTATCACAGTATGAACTCCTCAAACCTAACATTAAAGTACCTACTCAGAGCATATTCTTTGGTCAGAGGTTATTGCTATCCATCTGATAGTGCTTTAATCTATTTTTTATATGATACACATATTTATAAAAGCTGTAACTAAAGTTTCTCAGAAGGCAACTTCATTTAGTGTTAATATCTAGAAAACTTCACTTCTACTTGCCGTAAAATGTATTTTTATTTTGTAAGAAATACTACGATTAAAAGGTTTTATTTTTAAGGATATATGTGTTCACCAAAGAAAATTTTCTACCTGAAAAATCCTTCCTTTATATTAAAGGATGTAATTATTTCAAAAATTGTTATTGGATATTTCTTATTTTTTACTTAAGGTAATTCTTCTTCGGCCAGTTTCCCCTTAGAATAATACAATATAATCCGCATTTCCATAGGATTTTATGGGAATCTTGGACAATGTAGAGTTGAAAAGGTATAATATCTTAAGGGTTATTCAACATAGCTCACTAACCAAAATCAACTCGTATTTCCCTAATCAATCCACGTATATTTATCGTATCATTGATGAGTGCCACACATCAAACAAAATATCAACTCATAATTATCAAATGACATCCGCTATTAATTTCCATTTCTGTGCATTTATTATTATCACCCCAATAAATCACTTCATCGCTATTTTTTATATTGAAATCAAACATTTACTTTTCCATTAATTTCAAGCATTTCCCTTCAACCACCATTTTAAACAGCAATATACCAAAACTAATGAATTCCGATGATTTTCTTCTTTTTTATGCTGTTTATTGGCAACAGGGTCAAGAGTCGTTTGGCTTTTTATGTGTGGGGATAATCTTTTGGGAGAAGCCATTTGGATGGCATTTATCGATGGGAAAATCGTAATTATTTTAAATGTCTTGGATTAAATGAATGGTTGATGATGGCTGGTATTTTCGTTAACCAAGATGCATTATTTGTTGTAAAGATCATAGTTTCTGTGTAAATAATCGTATGATGGTATGCTTTTATACGAAAAATTCAATTTCATTAGAAAATTCAGAATCCGCGTGGTAAGAGCCGAGTGAAAATTTACTACTTTCGAAGACAAAAATTTTGGTGGGAAAATGATGATGGCAAGTGGCATCCTGATATCTTAATGACTGATGACGATTTCCACGAACTTTTCGAAAACTCTGATTCAGATTGACCTTGATGAACATGTTTTTAATGATAAAATTTGTTTCTTATTTTTTATTGGTAGCATATTTATTTTTTAATATGATCGCTAGGGGCTTCCGTGAAACTTAATTCCGTTAATATCAAACTCGAATTACAACATACCTTTACTAATAAACTCCTTAGCCAACCAAGTCCCCCTTTTCTTTTTTTTCTTTTTTCATTTTTTTAACAACTAACTAAAATTGGAAATCTGTGAACTCATGGACGATCTGTGGCTCTTTTGGGATGTATTCGCAGTTTTTTTTCTTTTCTGTGTAAACTTTTGTGAATCTATTTTTTTGAATTTTGCAAATTTCTGTTTTTGTTAATAAATTGATTGATTGAATCTCTTCAAACGCTTTAGATCCGCTTGTAAACCAACATCCCTTCTTTTGAATAGGAAATTTTCCCAAAAAGTCTCGGCTTATAAGCCATAATATAGGGTTTATATACAAATAAATGTATTTTTTCTAATTTTTGAAAATACGGTTGATTTACTTATTATTAATTATACGTTATTCTTTATTTATAAAGGTATAAAAATATTGCAAACTGTTAATAATTTTTCCTTCGTTTCCCTAATTTTAGTACCCCATTTCGCCCCCTGTATCCAATTATTGATAGAATATAAGTATGAAAAAGCAACTGCAATAAGTTAACTTAAATCTTTCAATCCTAAGCCGCCCGAGATAACCATTGAATCCTAAAGATAAATTGGGGCGTCAGGGTCTAAGGGTATAATCGACGGCAGAAAAATAGTAGTAAGAGAATGCTGTACCACAATTTATGAAATAAAAATTAACATCTTTGTTTTCCACGCGTACCATCCCACGATACTAACATCAAGGGAAAGCTTTTAAAACCATCTTGTTTTGATACCTTATGTAAATCCAAAGTTACCAAATTATAAGAAAATTTTAAATCAATCAATATAGTGGTGATTATAAAATTTTGTATTTATTTGGCAATGAAGTCCAATTCTTTTGTAATCTTTTTTCCAAATTCGAGACACAAGTATTAGTTTTTCACAAGTATAACGATTTATAAATAACTTCATAACTATAAGAATAACTTTTAAAATAATTATAATTTGTGGAATTAAGTGTTTTTTTAAAACGGAAAACACTTCTTAACTATAATCTTTTTTTAAAAATAAAGTTTAGATTGAAATGATAACAAAATTCTTTAAATTTTGAAACGTCCATGAACCCCTTAAAAACAAATTGCAACTACTCAATATCCTTGATGGATAATAATATAGTTTTAATTATTAATACATTTTGATAACAGAATATAAACTGTTACTGGTCACAACTCACATAAGGTAAACCGGTTTAACCTTTTATCTGCTGCATTATATTATATATATACATTTTTTTGAGTCACTAAATTGAAATTAAAGGATATACATACATAAATCAAATAATCATCTTTGGAAAATTTAATCCGCTGAAGCTAATTAATTCAATTGATACTTTTGAGTACTGCCACTGGACCAAGACTGATAGCTAAAATATTCTCACAATACATAAAAATCCCCAGGACTTTTTATTGCCGTTTTAAGACTTAAAAAATAATTCACTTTCTTTTTGACTTTAACTACTTTTGAGGGAACAGAAATGACAATCGTCAGTATTTTCGTAGGGATGGATATTCTACGTAAATTTAAAGTTGGTGGGGCTTGTAAGTACCTTCAGTAGATAAATAATTAAACAACACGTCACACTAGGGTTAATTGATTAAACGGAAGGTCAGGACATATTGCGTCTGCCTTACCTGAAATTCAACCAAATTGTGCATCTTACCTGATATTCAGTATATGCAAAGGACTTCCCCTTCGTGGGTCAGTTTTCCGAATTAATACATTCGTAATCTTAAGACGACTTAAGTGCCGTATGAATAATATATATGACAAATCCTTGTAGGGAGTTAAAAGCATTGGAGTGCGATTGAATTGTAGACATGTCTGGACGCCAGTTGTAAGGAATATGATGGGCAATTCACGCTGTCTTGGGCATGACAGTCATAATAAATAGGGATTTTGGCATCAGGATATGATTCATAATCGTTAAGTTGACAAATGGTTAAAGTAGTGGTTACACTTCTCCGTGGTAGTAAGGTATTTCTCTTGTTTTACTATAATAAAATGTATGTTAATATTCGCTATACATACATGAATTTTTTCCTCCTTTTTTTCGTTGTTTGCTGAACATTTTTGTTCTTTTCGTGCCATTCTCACCATTATAATTAGAAAATGAATAATATTATAATACTTTAGAGTATATCTAAGTTTTAATTTATGTGATTTCAAGGGTTTAAGTAAGAGGGCGGCATAAAATCAAACCCCCCCAATTTGTAAACAAAATATTTAACAGTAATATGTTTACCCTTTATTTACCGAACGTACTTACAAGTACCGCCAACTTTAAAATTACATAGATTAACCATCCTTGCGAATATATTGACGATAATTTGCAGGAACACTCTTTCAGTTATCCTCTTCCAGGATAAAAAGCAGCGAAGGTTCTATGATGAGTATTTTAGTGGGAAATGCGAATAGATTTAACTGAAGTTGTAAGTTTAGCTGCCATTTCAATTGGATTCACATGATTGTCATTTTTGTTCCCCCAAAAAAGTAGTTAAAATCAAAAGTTAAGTGTATTATTTTTTAAGACTAATTACTGCGATAAAAAAAGCTATGTTTTTCTTGTATTGTGAGAATATTTTAGCACTCCGTGTACTGACAGTACCCAAAAGTATAAATTTAAGTAATTGGCTCTAGCGGATTATTTTATTTATGTATATCCCTTAATTTTCAATTTAGTGACTCAAAAAAGGTATTTTCGTGAAAAAAATTGCAGCGAATCATAATGCGGTAAATAAAGGGTTAATTGCTTAAAAAAGGCATATATCGTCGCTGTGAAATCAAACCGGCATAACTACAAAATGCACATTTTTCACTAGAGCGCTTTAAAGTTTTCGCATGTGATACTTAAAAGAATAATAAAAATGTAATATTTTGAGATAGTTCAGTTTTACTTAGATGATGGACATCTTTCCACCTTGAAGGTTTTGAAGCAACTGGTATATTGCGCAATAAATATATATGTTTATTCACGCTTACATGCATACCGGATACCAGCCCTTAGCGATCTGACGGAGTTTTATTAAACTTAGCGATATGCCAGATTGACATAAAAATAGACGGGAAAAGGAATTTTTTGACATCAATAACTCAAAAACTCAGTTTTTGCAGATATGCCGGTTTGATTTCACGGAGACGATATTATTTCAAATGAAAAGCTAAAGGTAATGTTAATTATAACTATGATAATCTATGATCCGATGGAAGATCTTTTTGGCTCCTTTGAGAAATTACTTACCTTCTCCATTTCTTTTTTGTTTTGTGATGTTTTTGTGATGTTCAATATCAAAATCCTGACATTCAAATTTTGATATGCTTTGCTATAAAGACTTTAAAGATTTATCAAAGAAATTGTTATATTTTTTTTATTAAGAAAATTTAAAATCTCCCCATGCTCCACATAGTATAACATGGGGCTTACAGAAGTAAGTTACAAGCTCAAATAAAAACAGTAATCAGTAAATTGTTATATTGGCACGTTCGAAGGGTAAAAGTTTATTGGATAAAATGATCTTCTAAGATCATTTATAAATAAAAAAAGTCAAATTTTGAAGCTTTTAAATGCTTTAATGATGACCAAAAAGTATATTATTCTTCAATAGTGTTGAAAACATTGCAGTGTCTGCTGTTGAAGATGCTTTAAAAATCCTGAAGCCCCCTTAAAAGTCAAACCTGTATCAGCCCCTGTTACTTATAGTATACTTGCTTACATACAAATAGGTAAAACTTTCAAATTGTGGTAAAAATTGTCTTGAAAAACCGTACCAAACACCATAAACGTTCTAGGTTCGTCTAATCTTTGTCATGTAAGGTCAAATATCGTTTACCTTTAGTTACAGATACGTTAATTTGACATATTTGGTATGAGCTTTGCTACTGGGGTAATATCTGTCTAATAAGAACTGAAATAGTTGTATATGTAGATAGAATTATTAACAGTTTCGATTAATATTATTAGTTTTTTAAACAGAAACTAAAAGAAAAAACATCACTCATGGTTTAAATATGGGGCGATAATATGAAAACGATTATTTACCCCTTTTAACACGATAAAGTTGAATAAAATTAATGGTATGAAAAAATAACCTTTGTCTTTTATCAAGTTTTTATGATCATAAACAAGCGAGTGCTCGGTGTCAAAAAATTATCACCTTTAAGAAACGGATGTTTACCAATTTATTTTCTAAGTCATCCCTTTTCCTTCCTCTTTCGAATATTAATGAATTTCATAAACAATATTGTGCATTAAAACCAATTATCAAGAAGTTTATAAAAAAGCTTGAAAAATGAACTTCTTTCAAGAACTTTAATTATTTTGTGGCAATCCACGATGCTTATATTTTTTCCAAAGGGACTTATTGAATGAAAAATGAAATTTATTTTAATGAATTTATTTAAACCATGGCGATGGACAAAATATATTCAATTAATGACTTAATTAATCACTTTATTCAGCTCTTGAAACTCAATTACTGAGGATTGTTTTTCTAAAAACTAATTATGCTTTCTATTTACGGATGGTTTACACGATTTGGTCTTGAAGAAAATGTTTGAATTTCTAAGTTTATATTGAAATCTTTTGCGTAGCCACGGGAGAATGGAAAAAAATCCTTTCTGACAAGAAACCCATTAATAATTTTTAATAATGATTGCGGTCTTGATAATTTTTGTATTTCAAATATTCATTATTCATCTTCATTACAAAATCAGTACACATATTACAAACTCGTATTCAAAGCAAGTGTTTATTTCTAAGTAAATCGGAGTTTTTTGTTTGAATAAAGTATATAATGTACGTTTGAATACATTTTAAATTTATGACCCGTTTTATTGTTATTATATAAAAAATAGATAATCATATTACAAATCCATTGAAATAAATTTGCTATTACTTTATTAATTTTGCTTATATATTTACACTTCTTACTACGCTCCTAAAATTTACAATTATTTAGAATATGCATTTCCTTGTATTGGTGAAAGAAATTATCTAGTTTAATAATTGTTTAGTATATGACAATTTTTGCTTTGATCTTAAATTTTCTTTTTATAAACTTATTTTTACGTTTTCCTTACTATGTATAGTTACAGCGCGTTTCTAACGATAAGATTTTCATTAAAGAAGAAAATTTAGACTTCATTTTAGTAAAAATTGCAAAAATACCAGATGAAATGAACATGGTAATTTATTTTTACGCATTTAGATTAGTGTGCTTCACATAGAAATATCCAACAACTTAGGGCGGATATGTATAACACATTTCAACACAGTGGTAATTAATTTCTTACAATAATTCTCCTAATCGCAAATGACCAGACCTTGCATAAATAGCTCTATGTATGGGACAGTACTGTCCTTCAATTTGTTCTTTGAACTACAGGGTGATTCAGAAATAATCATCAATAATTGGAGGCGAGGTAGAGGGGCCCTAGACAAGCATATTTCGAATAGGGATGGTGGGGCGCAGCCTTACCGTTAAAGAGCTAGGACCTAATGTAGTGCGAGCGCGTTTTGAAAGGCCGTTTTTAGAAGGCCCGGGTGACGAAACAAAACATAATAAAATGAAAAACATTATTGCATGAGGTACAGGAGTATCCGTACTACTTAAATCCTCAATGTGATAGAAATTGGACCACTTACTAAACCGTGGGGTGAGTTTTAAAACGTGCAATATTAATCTCTTAGTCAAACAATGGAGTTTCCTTAATGGTATTTAGAAAAATGATGATCGGGGAAGGAATTTTCAATGATCAATGTTACGATCATTGAAAATTCCTCCCCTGATCATCATTTTTCTAAATACCATTAAGGGAACTCCATTATTTGACTAAAAAATTAATATTACACTTTTGAAACTCACTCCACGGTTTAGAAAGTGGTTCAAGTTCTATCGAATTCATGGTGTAAGTAGTAGGGATACTTCCTTACCTCATGCAATAATGTTTTTCATTTTATTATGTTTTGTTTCGTCACCCGGGCCTTCTAAAAACGGCCTTTCAAAACGCGCTCGCACTACATTAGGTCCTAGCTCTTTAACGGTAAGGCTGCGCCCCACCATCCCTATTCGAAATATGCTTGTCTAGGGCCCCTCTACCTCGCCTCCAATTATTGATGATTATTTCTGAATCACCCTGTATAAGAAGATCCTTCACTCAGACATGGCACTGAGATAGTACATGTGAAAACACTAACTATACTAAGATGAAACGTTTTTGACAAGGAAAAGCTTAATAAACAGATAGGCCGTTGGGTTGCTAGGAGAAGTTTTGGTATGCAAATCGTGATAAAAAAAAGATAATAAATGGTCTAACAAACTAATCCTATTTGTAAAATGAAGTTCTTGATTTCACTCCAAAATTCAGACATTGCGTTGGGAAGTACTATTGCTCAGTAACGTTGAAGTCTAGTAAAGTATAAAATAACGAAACAAAAATGACGTGTAAGTTGTGTAGGATTGGGAGAATTTTAGGCGAACTTATTCAAACATCAAAAAAAGTATTTATATTTGTGTATGAAAAAAAAGTTATAAACATAATTTAGATAATTTTTTATTCAAATCTTGCATCGAGAAAAAAATACCAAACTCCAATAAAATAGTCACTAACAAAATAAAATCCCCTTGGCACATTTCCAAAAATCCACACCTAAATAGACACCGACACTATCAAACCCTAACCTTTGCAAAACGTTTACATAACTGCTACTGATTAACCAACGATAGTAAAAGGGTCACGTGATTTTAATTTGCACGGACGATAGTGCTCGACTTCTATGAAATAAATCTCCATATTAATATTAACCAAGGAGCGGAGCCTTTAATAACAACCTGTAGATTTTATTTCATACAAGTGGAGTACTTTCGGCCGTGCAACGACTGTAAACATCACGTGACCCTTTAACTATCGTTGGCTAAGCAGTATACTTGGGAGTATTTATTCCTTATTGGGGCACATGGAGAACCTGGTCCCCGCAGGCACCCCAATCTCCCAACTGGTTTTGCTCGATCTTAGATTGACTTGGAAATACACTGCTCACAACAATTAAAGGATATTGGTGGTTTTGGTACATATTGGCAAGCAAATAAAAAATTTGCAGTGGTTCAAGCATTTTTCATAAACTTTGGGCCATTTCAAAGCTAAATCCATGCAGCTATAAAAATAAAAATTTTATTTTTACCTTTTTTTATCAAAATTGGAAAATGCACATTTTGTGTAGTTAAGCAAAAAAAAAACTGAAAAATCTATCAATACTTAATTCAAACCCCATTTCGCTTGGGATATGCTTTCTCCTGACTTAAAACAGCGTTGGTGGACTGTTTGCCACCAGGTTTGTTTGTTTATTTTTGAGGGGCTGGGGTGTTTTCTCCATATTCCCCTTTTAGAGCATTTTTCAGCACCTGAGCTTTTTGGGAGGTATTTGATGGGCAGAAATTGGTTTCTAAAGCATGTGCTAGAATTGTTCTATTGGATTCCTGTAGAGAAAACGTACTAGTCGATCCCTTTCTAGCGATTTCCTCATCCTGAAGAAAATCATTAACTAAGGTAGCATAATGTTTTCTGTAATTATCATCCCTGAAAGTTCAATTGTCACCGATTACTCCTGCATGAGGGGCAACCAGATCTGTAAGGATATTGACCTTATTATCCTGAACAACCAGAAACGGACCCTTTAGCGGGGGGGTCTTTATTCCATAGATAGAGATGGTGCTCTATTTAATCACTCCACGTCTTCAAATCTGACTCTCAGTTCATCCTAATAACTTCTGATTTTTGTCTGGTGGGTACAAGGAACACAAAATAACCCCTTTTTTTGTACATGAAGAAGTCAGATTTGAAGATGTGGAGTGATGAAATAGAGCACCATCTCTATCTATGGAATAAAGACCCCCCCCCAGCTAAAGGGTCCGTTTCTGGTTGTTCAGGATAATAAGGTCAATATCCTTACACATCTGGTTGCCCCTCACGCAGAAGAAATCGGTGATAATTTAACTTTCAGGGATGATAATTACAGAAAACATTGTGCTACCTTAGTTAATGATTTTCTTCAGGATGAGGAAATCGCTAGAAAAGGATCGACCACCACGTTTTCTCTAGAGGAATCCAATAGAACAAGTCTAGCACATGCTTGAGAAACCAATTTCTGCCCATCAAATACCTCCCAAACAGCTCAGGTGCTGAAAAATGCTCTAAAAGGGAAAAATGGAGAAAACACCCCAGCCCCTCAAAAATAAACAAACAAACCTGGTGGCCAACAGTCCCACAACATTTTTTTAAGTCAGGAGAAAGCATACCCCAAGCGAAATAGGGTTTCAATTAAGTATTGATAGAATTTTCGGTTTTTTCGCTTAACTACACAAAATGTGCATTTTCCAATTTTGATAAAAAAAAAGTAAAAATAAAATTTTTAATTTTATAACTGCTTGGATTTAGCTTTGAAATGGCCCAAAGTTTATGAAAAATGCTTGAACCACTGCAAATTTATTATTTGCTTGCCAATATGTACCAAAACCAGCATATCCTTTAATTGTTGTGAGCAGAGTATATAAATAAATCTATATATTTATTATATTTGAGCATTAAAAAATTGGTGAGCATTGTTTCATTGCCACATTTCCTTTTAAATAATACACAAGATTTGATACTCACATATAGTTTACATAATTTTATTCAAAAATTTTGCATACAAAAAAATCATATAAACATCCAAACAAATCAAGTTTTCTTCAAAAAATCCACACCTAATTAGAAACACCATCTGAATTTCAACCAACTCCATAAACCTTAATTTCACAAACCCGAACAAACGGCCAACTACTCGACTTGGGAACGCCGGCACCTGCCACTGGAGCGCTGTGCACGCTCGATCACCCATGAGGTCCGATGTCTGTGCACAAAAACCGCAAGCCACGAAGTCGCCGCTGTGGATATAATGATTCAGGGGAAGGGTTTTTCGAATGGTTAATCAATTTGCAGGGGAGCTGCATTGGTTAAGGGCAAGCACTAGGGTGGTCACAAGTAACATGGGGAAAAATTTTTTTCGACTTTCTTCAGGTCTCACCCCCCTAAAATATGCCAATAGGCTAAAAAATGAGATTGGCCAAGTTTCAACTCAATCCGATAATATTAACCCGTGCCTCATCGAGGTCAAAGTTCAGAAAAACAGCGATTTTTAACAAAAATTGGTAGTTTTCGCCCCATAAATCTAAAACCGTTTGTCCCAGAAATCTGGTTAGGGTGTCATTTGATAGGAAATTTCATACACTTTAACTCTGAAGTTACGGAATTTTATTTGCTAAAACGGATGGGGCACTATTTAGCATTTTCATAGTAAAGGTCCTTGAAAAAGCGACTTCATTGGTAGAAACCTAGAACATTGCAATGTCACAAAAAACTTCATCCTCCGGGCTTTTTCTATTACTTTTGGTCCCAATAGATAGTAAATAAGTTTTTAAACCCCCTAAGGGAATTCTAGGGTATAATTTCAAACCCCCTAGTGTTTGAAAAAAGGAAAATATATATAATTTTTTTAAATTTTTAAACACGCATTTTGGGACTGATAATGTGATAAAGTTTGTTCAAATACATTATTAAGAGCTTAATTAGATAGAATACCAATGATATAGGGCCTTAACCTTTCTTTATAACCCCTATAATCTAAGCGAGAGAAGCGCGACTGCGAGGTTTTGCTAAACAAAGGATTTTATGCCCATTTAAGTTATAAACAGAGCTAAATTACAAAATTTCAAAAAAAAACCTCCAGAGATATGTAATTTGGTGTCAGAAATGACGTTTGAGATTATATATGTAGGTAAAATTATAATAAAAGCGTCCTTCCGACTCAAAATGTTATATGTTTGATCTATAATCTAATTACTATGTTTTGTTCTTTATTCGTCAATTGTTTTTACACCTGTGTGAAAGGAGATAAAATATCATGTAAGAAAATGAAATATTAAGAAATATTTTTGATTTCACAGTAAATGTTTCTATGCTTTTCATAATTAATTTTTGTAAAAAAACCATAAACAAGATTTCTCGGAAAAATACTTAGACACTCCAACAGTATAATCTCTGTAGTTTTCACTGGATTTTTTTAAGGGCAACCAAGTTACTGTCCTAAACCTAAAGTTGGATAAACTCAATTTATAGAAAATCATTATAATTATCCAAAAACTTTTTAAAATATTTTTTAAAAATTACTTGGTAAAATTTTCTTTCTTCTCCCCATGTGTAGTACACTGAAACAAAATTTTTGAAATCATTTACTATTGCATACCTTTCAAAAAAGTTATTTTCCTTGAATAATAAGCAAAGGAATTTTGTGGTATATTAAAATAAATAAATTTATACATTATCTAAGATCACTTTTAGCTGAAAACATGTAACTTTGGTAGAAATAGGATTTTTTAACATTTAGAGTCGGAAGGACGCTTTTATTATAATTTTACCCACATATATAATCTCAAACGTCATTTCTGACACCAAATTACAAATCTCTGGAGGTTTTTTATTGAAATTTTGTAATTTAGCTCTGTTTATAACTTAAATGGGCATTAAATCCTTTGTTTAGCAAAACCTCGCAGTCGCGCTTCTCTCGCTTAGATTATAGGGGTTATAGGGAAAGCTTAAGGCCCTATACCATTGGTATTCTATCTAATTAAGCTCTTAATAATGTATTTGGACAAACTTTATCACATTATCAGTCCCAAATTGCGTGTTTAAAAATTAAAAAAAAATTATATATATTTTCCTTTTTTCCAAACACTAGGGGTTTGAAATTATACCCTAGAATTCTCTTAGGGGGTTTAAAAACTTATTTACTATCTATTGGGACCAAAAGTAATAGAAAAAGCCCGGAGGATGAAGTTTTTTGTGACATTGCAATGTTCTAGGTTTCTAGCAATGAAGTCGCTTTTTCAAGGACCTTTACTATGAAAATGCTAAATAGCGCCCCATCCGTTTTAGCAAATAAAATTCCGTAACCTCAGAGTTAAAGTGTATGAAATTTCCTAACAAATGACACCCTAACCAGATTTCTGGGACAAACGGTTCCAGTTTTATGGGGCGAAAACTACGATTTTTTGTTAAAAATCTTTGTTTTTCTGAACTTCGACCTCGATGAGGCACGGGTTAATATTATCGGATTGAGCTGAAACTTGGCCAATCTCATTTTTTAGCCTATTGGCACATTTTAGGGGGGTGAGACCTGAGGATTTCAAAAGTTGATTTTTTGTGACCACCCTAGGCAAGCACGCAATGGCTGAAATGGGTTTGGAAGCATTTAGGTAATAAAGGAAGGGTAGATGGGTTTTGGGAGTAGTATCTGGTTCGGATAAACGAAAGGAATTTATAGGGAGGTAAATTTTCCAGAACTGGTGATATGAGGGTTTGGGATGGTAGCAATTTAAGTGCCGTCGTTTTAAACTTCAAAACAACGACGAAGTAAAGCAGTCTAGTTTTAACTTGAATGGAAACTCGTATTTAATTAATGAATGGGGCTGATGGTACATTGATAAGTTTTAAAAGGAAAAATATAGAGTTTTTTAAGCTTTGTTATAGACCTTGAAAAGTTAAAGACAAGGTATAACACCCATCTAATGTGGGGCCTTAAGTGTTGCAATCAAAATTTTTAAATTTGATTACCCTAAGTTAAATCTTATCTTTTAATTTTCCTACAATCCAAGATTCAATGTAGGTAAAGTGAATCCTTAATCCATCCCTCCTTAAATCAAAAATCCCTCGTTAAATCAAAATTTTCAAGTAAAATTTCTTAATCATTGATACGCCCTATTTTATTATGAAATAAGTTAATCGTCAAAATCAAACAGGAATTACTACAAATAACTTCAGTTCCGATTTACCCTTTTCCTTGCGCTTTTCAAATGCAAAATTAAATTTCAGTCAATTGGTCGATGGTGTTATTTTCAGATTTAAATATCCTCCCCATGCTGATCTGTGTTATTTGGGGTCTAGGAACAAATAAAAGCTTGGCTGGTATCCTTCCTGGAACTTAAAGTTACTCATCTCGTTAGAGAGAACAATTACGCAGACTTAAGCTAATTATTAAATACTAACCCATAAAATTATTAATTCTTTTTTTTATCTCTCTTTTGGTTAGTAGATGTATAAATACCTTTTTTATGAATGATTTCTGCTCTAGACTCAAAGATAGTGTTCAGCCTATTCAAAATGTTAATATAGACATTAGGGTGGTACTTAAAATCGAACTTTCAAAATTTGCATGGGGCACCCTCTTATTTTGATCTTGCCCCAGGTGGATTGCATTGAGCTCGATGGCTGGCGAAGGCTATATTCTTACTCAAGATTTATTTATTTAGAGATCAGTTCAAACTCTTTAAGCAAGAAGAATCTGGAATACGTCAAGTTTGCTCATTTGTGGTGAAAATTTACATTTACAGCTGATATCAATCTCAATCTACTTGCTCTGCACCCATAAATGATTTATTGCTCTGAAAAAATTAAAAGATTAAGAATATGTGAATAAAGACATTTCCCTTTGTGCTATGAAGAAGTTCTTTAGACATTTTGTGATATTGGTCAAAAGAACTAATTTCTTTTGCATTTTTCGATGACAATGTATCTTTGGAAACTAAAAGAAAATTGTACATGCTTTGAAAAAGGAAGAGAATGGTGAACTTTTGAAACGTGGCCTTGTTGATCCTGATGACATCCACTTAAAGGACTTGCAAGATTTTGTAACAAGCAACACTTTGAGGTTCTTTCAAATTATGGATTTAACTACATACTTTTTGGAAACAGTTGTGACTAATTGGACAGAAAATGAATCTTACAAGATATGTAAGGAAATAGCCAGTTCTATCAAAGTTGTTAATGATGTAGCAGAACGTGGAGGGAATGGAAGAATACAATAGACTTCATACAGCAGATGAAGAACAAAAACAGTACCTATTATTGTTGGTCAAGCAATTTAGAAGCAAATATCCAGACTCTAAAAAACATATTAATGTCTTTAAATGAAGTTAAATTAAAGGTAAGGATATTGAATCATCATAACTTTCTTCTTAAATGCATATTAAAATGTGGATACCGTATAGAGACTAAGTTTACGTTTACTTATTACACGTTTTATGTTATATGTGGTTGCAGTGGAATAAACTGAATTATTCAGTAAAAAAAATAATTGTTTCTTATCGAGAATAATCACATGACAAAACTAGATTATATTAAAATGTATGTAGTTTCTGTAATATATGTGCTGAATTACTCATTAAAATCGTATATGCTTTATTAGGGTGATCCTTATTTTATAAGTTTGAGTAACGCCCTATTTTAAAATATGTTTATATCTAATTGTTTTATGTTCTAAAACTATTAATTTACTTGGAGTTGACTTGTTAAAAGTAAAAACAATTAGTTATAAACATAAATGTGGGATGGGGCCACAGAGAAAACGACTAATTGTTAAAAATAAAATGTTTAATAACGGTGCCAGGGGTAATTACAATTATCTGAGCGGGGCGGGAAAAATCATGGCACGCGCCCGCTCGCTCGCCGATGAGAACAATAATAATAAGAGCAGAACATATTCATTTGAAAAAAAAGGAATTCAACAACAAAAAAATAAAACAACCAATCGTAAGCTGAGAGAGAAAAGAAAAACGCGCGCCTAAACAAAAAGAACTAAACACGAGGCGGAAAACGAAACCGAACAAGGGGAAGAGTTTCTCTCAAATCCCACAACTCGGCCATCCTGCAGAATCGCTGACCTCAGCGAAACTACAGTGGCTAGCGAAACCGAGAAAAAAACAATTTGGAAGAGCTCTTCTTACGATTGACTTACATAATGAATGAAAAAATATGGGAATATACTATAAACACTCTAAGAAAAATACAAAAAGCACAACAAAAAAGAGCAGATGAAAGGAAGCCTTGGTATAAAATACAAAAAATGTCCAAATCTTCTCAAATTACCAAAGTCAAAAAGTCCTCTAAAGTCAATAAGAGTCTTTCAATGTCAAAAAGAGTCTTTCGATCAAGAGTTTATGAGTTTTCAAGAGTTCAAAAGTTTATGACTGTTCAAGAGTTCATGAGTTCTTGTTATTGCCCATTTTACTTTCATTACATCTAAAAAAATAGATACCAATATTTAACATTTTAATATTACACAGGTACCCAACTTAAGGGTGATACCTATACTCAAAATAACTCCAATTTGATGAATTAGTATACCAAAAAAAAAAACTACTTGTAAATACTATTACCTTACTCTGAAATTTGCATCAAAACATTTAAAGCTACAATTTAAAAAAACTTAAGTCCGTTAATCAGATCCTTATCTGAATCATTTCCCGTAAACTGATACCCTTATTAGGAACGATTGTGTTCCGCCTTTGAAACACCACAGTCCATCTTCTTCGTCTAACGTGGCTTTCTCCTTGTACAGCTCCCGTAAAAAAAAACGTTACAGTGGGGTTTGCGGGCGAACCACTTGGGTTAGGAAAGCAAAAGAGGTGTCATTTTTCATTGTTTAGAGTATTCTTTAACCTAAAAAATTTTCGAGTCCTTAGGGGGTCATCTTCATATTAAACGAAACACTAACTTTTTTTTTTCAATGGGGACCCCCAATTATTATGAGATTTTCTGAAAGGTCATCCCTCAAAACCCTTAAATACCCAGTTTCATCCAGATTGATTCACAATTAAAAATTTTTTGAAAAAATAAAAAAAAATTAAATTTTTAAAATCATGAAATATTTTTATGGAAATCGATTCAGGTAGTAATTTTATGAAGAAAGCCAAAATTTCAATCGATTTCACTGAATAGTTTTTGATAAAAACGAACGAGAAAGAACATTCGCGTTATGCATTCGGCAACGGTATACGGCCCCTTAAGATTAAAGTTCGTTTTTATCAAAAACTATTCGGTGAAATCGATTGAAATTTTGGCTTTCTTCATAAAATTACTACCTGAATCGATTTCCATAAAAATATTTCATGATTTTAAAAATTTAATTATTTTTTATTTTTTCAAAAAATTTTTAATTGTGAATCAATTTGGATGAAACTGGGTATTTAAGGGTTTTGAGGGATGACCTTTCAGAAAATCTCATAATAATTGGGGGTCCCCATTGAAAAAAAAAAGTTAGTGTTTCGTTTAATATGAAGACGACCCCCTAAGGACTCAAAAATTTTTTAGGTTAAAGAATACTCTAAACAATGAAAAATGACACCTCTTTTGCCTTCCTAACCCAAGTGGTTCGCCCGCAAACCCCACTGTAACGTTTTTTTTTACGGGAGCTACCCAGCCTTTACTTCAGGCTCGTAGTCTTCTTTCTCCGAAGGCTGGTCTTCCTCGAATTCAGAGCCATTGTCTTCAGTGTACTTGGTAGATTGACGACCATCACGCCTCATAGGAGTTGCAGGGGCTTTCTTCTCAGCTTCTCGGCTCTTCTTTTTAGGAGCTTCATCTTCTGAACCTGAATCCATCTCCTCTTCCGAGCCGGAATCCTCGGCATACTTGAAAGCAGCAGCTTTGTTTCGTCGCTTGGCAGGGGTAACTTTAGCTTTAGACTTCACAGGTTGCCTTTGACGTTTTTTAGCAGGTTTCCCTACTTCGGAACTAACATCATCTTTTTGAGCATCATCTTCAGATCCAGATTCCTCAGTATATTTAGGAACTTCTATCTGTTTGTTTCCCCATCTGATGGGTGCTACATCTGGTTTCTCAGCTTCTTCATGGACAGCTTCAGTTTCCTCTTCCTGTTCATTTCCTCTCCGTTTATCGACCACCTTTTCTTCCTTCTTCTCTCCAGAAACTCCACCTTCCATTACCTCATCCATAGACTCTTTTTCATCTTTCTTCTCAGGTATGTCATCCCTCTTTTTCTCTTCAGAAATTTCTTTACCCACTTTCTCATCTTCTGGACCCTGATTTCTTCCATTAATGCCTACAGCATCTTCAACGTTAGTTCTCTGTTTGAAAACATCATTTTCCGTCTCTACCTCCAGATTCAACACGTCCTCTTTTTTAGGTTCTTCACATCCAAGATATCCAATTTTCTGATCTTTCAACATCTGATAGTCTCCAGGGACAACCATCTTCTTCGTGAATTTAATTGTTGGATTTTCTAATTCCAACTGTCTTTCTTTCTTAATTTTCTGTAATACAACCTCCATACGGCGAATCTCCAGACGTTTAGGTTCAAGCTCTGCCTCGATCCTTATCCTCCTGCTCCTTTCCTCTATTTCTTCCTGCCTCTTCCTTTTCTCTATTTCTTTCTTCCTCTTCCTTTCTTCTATTTTTTCCTTCCTCTTCCTTTCCTCTATTTTTTCCTTCCTCTTCCTTTCCTCTATTTCTTCCTTCCTCTTCCTTTCCTCAACGATGGATGCAAAAAATTCTTTAGCAAACGCTTCATCATAGTTTTCGTCCTTCAGTATTTTCTCTCTTATGGCATAAACAGTCATTTCCTCATCCACTCCTAACCCAAGCTCTTTAGCTAACACCAAAAGGTCTTCCTTTCTCCCTTTACCATACAACGCCATTTTTTAAAATATGAATTAAGACTACCAAATATTTTAGGCAAAACACTCAGGAAATACACTAAAAAAAACTACCATCCCCGAAATAAAAATCATAAAAAACTTTTCAAAAAAAAATAAAGTGTCCTCTTTAAGAACAAAAAAATAACCTCCTTTCAAAACACTTTCAAAACACAAAACTAACTTCTATATAAGAACAAAATTAACCTCTTTTCAGAACACAAGGAGAAACTTGCATTAAAACGTTCTTTTAATACCAGTCAACTTTTGCTTTTGTTTGCAATTACTAAATAGCACTGTCCCGTGCACAACTTTTCAAACTAACCCTTAATAACTAATTAATCATCTTATAATGATACTTTAATCACATAAAGCACACTTCTTAATCAAAGATACTCAATCATTAATCATTAGCTTACTTCCTTAACTAATATTCAAAACAAAACCAACATCAAATTCTGTGTACTAGAATCTCACAGTATAACCAAATAACCAAATAATTTAATAGAATCACTTATCTCACTAAATTGAATAATCAAAGATACTCAATCATCAATCATTAGCTTACTTCCTTAACTAATATTCAAAACAAAACCAACATCAAATTATGTGTACTAGAATCTCACAGTATAACCAAATAACCAAATAATTTAATAGAATCACTTATCTCATTAAATTGAATTATCCTCGGTTGATGCCGGACGCTGGACAGTGGATGGCTCAATGAAGGGAGTGCCTGCCGCACACCGGACTCTGGAACAACAGGCGACGAAGGAACACTTGTCTCGCGGCTCAGTCCGAGCCGAATTCTCACTTCTGTGGTACAACAGTTGCGATTCAATCACGGTCGAACCTCCAAATTCTGTGGGATGAGGCCACAGAGAAAACGACTAATTGTTAAAAATAAAATGTTTAATAACGGTGCTAGGGGTAATTACAATGGGCAATACCACTATTTTTTAAATATGAATGATAATATATTTTTCTTATGAAGAAAACTGTTCTGAATTCGATTTTTTGTATGAAAACAACCAAAAAAATTTATTTTCTTAATTATTTAAGATTAAAAAGCGCGGAATTTGAACCTTACTCAAATCGTTCTCCCATTGGCTGCTGTGATTGTGACGTACATTTCCCCTTTAAAACAACATCGTCGATTGCCACGCTTTCGTTTTGGCATGTCTTTGTTTACTGTTGGGTTGTTGATATTCTTGTTTCTATCGCATTTTTGTATAATTAATTGTAATTATGGACAAAGACTTCGTCAAATTCTCGTCGAAAACTCGGGGCGATGTTCCAAAACTCGTTCATCTATGGATTCTGAATCCGAAACTTTCAAACATTGTTTCGCTTCCATGTTGTTTTTCGTCAAAATCGTTTTCGTTTTGGTTTTTGAAGATAGGAGCCGATGTGTTATAAAGTTAGTAATCATTTAAATCTTAAATTATTTTATCTTGGTAAGCTTTTTATTGCTTTACTTGCAGTAAGGTTTGGTTGCTGGATTGTATTTACCGTAAATCAATCTAAATTAAAATCTAAATCTAACATGGTTCTGATTTCTTTTGTTCCGAATGCCTTTTCTCGAAGTCCTTGGTTTTAAATTTTCATTTATTAATGTTATATTTATATTTTGATTTATTATTATTGAATTCTTATTTATATTCAATTATGGTGCCAACATTTTACTTCTTCTGTTAATCTAAAACTGCTGAACTGTAGTTGCTGCTGTATTCCTCATTTTGTACATCCATATTTAGTAAAAGAAAGTGAGCAATTTTAAAAATTAAGATGTTATTTATTTTTCTTGTGCAAAATTAATTTAAAATGTAGGTAAAGTTTACTTGTTTGTGTCATCTATATCCCAATCTCAAGCAAATACTGATACTTATGTTATTTTTTTAAATTATTTTGAAAATTTTCTTTCTGGGAAAAATATTTTAGTTTGTAGAGATTTTAGTTTATCATTTAATAAAGATTTCTTAAATGTTAACAGTCTGAATAGCTCTCAAAGCGATTTATCTAATTTTATATCTTTATAATTTGACTTAAGTAAATAATGACAAAAATTTGTATACTAATATGTATTTAGACTTATGGGGCATGTATATGACTTAATTGGGCAGAATTATGATGTTTGTGCTTTAAGGAACTAAACTCTATTAGTAATGACATATACCTTCTTTTATTATCAAGGTTATTCTGATTTTTTATTTATTATCTTCTCATTTTATTTAATATATCACTCAAAACAAATTGTTTTCCTGATATTTGTAAACAAGCTCAAGTAATCCTGTTCTTCCTGTGAAATCTAACTTGATTCTCTTTTGATTACTTTTTTTCTTTTTTTGAAATCTATTTATGTGTAAATCTCTCTTCAAATCTTACTTTTTGCTTTGAATTTTTATTTATTCTTTTCATATTTATATTTTGAAATATTATTTTTATATTTGTATTAGTAATTTAATTTGCATTATAGTTTGTATTAGTAGTGATTAATTCAAGGTATATTTAGATATGATTACAAAAACACAAATTTCTTTGAACTTCATGTTTTCTCTGATGTTAACTGCTGTTTGTAATTTTTAATCTAATTCTTTTTAATTTCTAATAAAATTAATAAATGTTCATAATAATGAAATAATTTAAAATATTTTTTCATGTTTTCTGTATTACTATTCTGTAGGTAATATTGTATTTGACATTCTATCTTTAAGTCCCTGAGATATTTATCTTGTTTTTGTTTATTATTTTTTAATGAAGTTCTAAATAATTGGATTGATAGTTCAGATATTTTGGTTATGATGATCCTGTTTTCTGTTAAAACTTATAATTTGTATATTAATAATCTATTTGTAATTCCATTCTGCAGATACAATAATCTGATTACCTTTGTACAGATTTAAAATTTTTATTGTAAGGATCTGACATTTTTAACATGATGTTCTATGTTTTTAAAAAAATTATGGGAAAGTGTTTTATTGCCCAGTCCTTTTTTGCTTCTACCACTGTAATTTGATTTTTCAGTAGTGTGTTTTGTTTTTAAATAAAAAATTTCTTTATCTGTTCAACAAATTTTTTCATGTAAGAGGAAATCCTACATTTTCTTTTAGCTCATCACTGCTATCAATGTAAGTTTGTTTTCAAAAGGTTTGTAAATATTTTTTAATTATTATAATAGTATTTCAATATTTGTACAGCTTGAAATCCCTAAGTTATGGTTATCATTTATCCAGTTTTAGGACTTTTAGCTTTTTATGATCATTACTTAAAAATGAAAATTTTTATTTAATAAAATGAATCTTAATATTAATTGAATTGTTGAAATAATAGTTTTTGTTGGAGTCATTGTGCAGAACTTATTTTAGTAGAAAAACATAGAAAATGAAAGTAAGTTAAGATTAAAAAGTTTATTTTAATTAAGATATAATAAATATTGCTGTACAGTTTAAATCTTATTGGATTTCTGGGTTTTTTTAATGCTTTGAAATTATTGTAGAGGTATTAATCTATAATAGTATAAATAAGTAATTAATTAGTACCGTTCCGCCAACAGCTCAATCTCGATCAGAACAGCATAAGAATTTAATCAGAACCTTACAAAGAATTGTTTTAACAAGAGAAAAAAATTACGGCGAATTCCAAGGGAATGTGATGAGTCCGAGTACATTTCAAACTACCCTTGTATGAAGCTTTAGTGTAAAAACATCATAGTTCACATCAAAGTGATCTTCACATACGTAAAATTGTGATTTCTTAAATTTTATAGAATTATTTTTCTCAACGCTAGTTTTTACGTAGCACAGGATCATTTGGTAATCGAAAAAAATTGTATTGGGTAATTAATATTAACTGTTAATAAACATCGGGACTATGCAATAATAATTAATCGCCATTGTGTACGATATTTTTAAATCCAGCGCGCTCATAAGCACAGCTAGAACAGTTTCGCCAGTCAGCGGCAATGCGCTACTGAGCTGTAAAGGGGAAATGTACGTCACAACTTTTACCCGCGAAAATCGCTGATTTCGCGCGCAAAAAAAAACGCAAACTTTGAATTCGATTTAAAAAAAAAGTATACATGGGAGAGTTAAAATTTTTGAAGGTATATTTCTGTCTATTCAATCTGAACCAAATAAAAAAATAAAAAAAAATAGTGGTATTGCCCATTATCTGAGCGGGGCGGGAAAAATCATGGCACGCGCCCGCTCGCTCGCCGATGAGAACAATAATAATAATAAGAACAGAACATATTCATTTGAAAAAAAAGGAATTCAACAACAAAAAAATAAAACAACCAATCGTAAGCTGAGAGAGAAAAGAAAAACGCGCGCCTAAGGCCGCCCGCTAATTGAAGCGCAGGCTAGGTGCGCGAAGCAGAGCGACTCACGATCACGTGATCATTTCCTGAGCACATCACCCTGCCTCACGGAGTTATCTACGCTAGTTACTTCGCAGGTTCCGACGCTTTACTAGGGCTTTTCTTCCATTCGCAGTGGACAATCTTAAGCCATATTCAGATTTATTTTTATTACATCGGGCACTATTAGATTTCATTATATTGAGCCCTATTAAAATTTCTTACTTTTTTTTAACCATATTCAGAACTGAAATATTGGATTTCAGGCCGTGACTCGGGAACTCTTGTCTGCCATATTGATTCGAAATTTGAATCTAGGCGGATTGATTTTTTTTTCATTTCTTGTGGGCCGTTAAATAATTCCACAAACACTAGAAAATATAATTATCATCAAAAAACGTTTTATCTCATCAATATTTTATGAAAGTAACAGAAATCTAGTACTATAATAAAATATATAATTATCTGCAAGTGTGCGCTCATGGTGCCATCTTTCGCCCTTTCTAATAAGTAATTATAGGTACACTAGTAATACAAAAAGCCGCTAACACTAGATGTCTATTACTAATAGCGCTCCCAAGATATGGCGTTTTCGGTTCAAATAATGATCAAAATATGAAAAATAAGTTGTGAATCCCCCAAACATTTCGTTTTAACTACAGCACTAAGAAAAATCACGCCGCTCACTCCAGTCACGTCTAGAAAAACTGCTTTCCAAAGACTGCGCTTTGTGACTCACGTCTCCTGCTTGAACCACGCCACTCACTCTGCGCCGTAACGTGCGCTGTCGCATTCAGATTCACAGCTTGCAGAATTTCTCCGTGAGTCGCTCTGCCTCGCGCACCTAGCCTGCTTCTCAACTAACGGCCGGCCTAAACAGAAAGAACTAAACACGAGGCGGAAAACGAAACCGAACAAGGGGAAGAGTTTCTCTCAAATCCCACATAAATTTTAGGAATTTTCAGGAGAAATGCTTGCAAATTGAATTGATTTAAAGCTGGGAACTAGTACTAAAAGATTTTGTACCGAATCTGTTAATTGTCGCATTTTCTGAAATCTATGGGACATTTATTGCATGTTTTAGGTCATATGAACACCTTCAAGCGAGTTTATAAATTTTCCGTGAGTGAATCGCTCTTGCTGAATAATTTTAGGAATAGTTTAGGGACCTTGCCTAAATTTCGAATATTTTTATTTTTATACATGATACAATTTTATTTTCAACTTGAAATTTGGTAGTAATGTTCATTTTAAGAGTTAAAATGCTTTGAATACTTTTTTTAAAAAAAATTTTGCGTTTGACAAAAAGTGTCGTTTGACACGTTTCAGAATTTAGCGATTCAATTTTTGAGTGACAGTTTTGTTCCAGTTGCCGCGACGAAAGTCTCAATGGGCGCCTAGCATTATTGAGGACACGGCCTAAAAGCGGTTGCAGTTGACAATCGGTTTCCGATGTTCATAGTATCCCGTTAACCGGGATACTGTTATTATAATTAAAAAATGATTTTCAGGATTTTAAGTAAATTTAAAACAAAAAATATTTAAATTAAATATTACACTTTTAAAAAGTGGTGATAAAATATCTGTTTACTAATTTTGCAACATCTATAAAATGTTATTATACGTTATTATACTAGACTGCAACGCTACTTGACCCTGGCTGAGAGAGATCAAAGAAAGTAGTTCCAAACGCAGTGTGAGAGAAATTAAGAACTTCAATCTAGAAATATGATTAGTTTGTTAAATCCATGCATTAGAGCGTCTTTTTTCACGATTTGCGTACCGAAACTTCTCCCAGCAACCTACACGGATATATGTTTACTAAGTTTTTCCTTCCACGTAGCGACAGTTTTATGGTATGTCTAAAATGGTTGTTTTGACACAAACATTTTAACTAGCCCAGAGTTCTAAGAAAGCGATTCGAATGAGAAAAAATTCTTGTTTGATAAAAAAAATACCATACAATGGGATATACGGAAGCAGGTGTTTATACAAGGGGGGAGAGGAGGCTCTAGCCCCTTCCCAAAATTCCGACTACGTGTACCAAAACAAGTTAATATCCTCTTTTTTAGGGTCAAGTAAATTTTCATAACCTTTCTAGGGGAGATCCCCCAGACCCATATTTCTACTTGGAAATTTAATATCCACAACCTATTTTTTAATATTAATATGATCAAAAGTGGAAGTTCTACATAAAATTGCAATACTAAAATTAGTACTAAGTGAAAAAAAACCTGTTTTATTGTGTTAAATTTCCAAATATTTTCTGGGGAGTATCCCTACACCCCTCTTTACTGTTACTTGTAACTTTATTCCTCACAAACTTTCTTTTTAGGGCAAAAATTCAACCTAATGATGTATTAAAAAGCTACATTGGACCTATTAAATATGCGTTGAAAGTTTAGAGGAATGATTTTGGTCCCATCCCGAGATAAATATCGCCACTGTACGTACTACGTACGTACGTATACGCCACTGTACGTATACGCCACTGTACTGGAGTCTATTGTATTAAAATGCATAAACATTTCTTGATGAACCTTCCCACTCTCACACACTTGTCACTCGTAATAACTAGTGATGGGCAGGTATCGATACCAAATACTTCAGTACTCGATACCTATAGGTATCGAGTGTATTCGATACCCACAAAAGTATCGATACTTTATTGACATATTTCGTTTTAAATTTTTCAATAAAGTAATCTTTATAATACCTACTGTAGATCAAACGCAGCCTGTTTCCGTTTTCATTTTGCAACGCTCAAACCCAAGTCGTTATCATCCGCGAGAGAAATTTGACGCGGCTAGGTTTTTCTCCCGCCAAATCCTTCGCCTCTATCCACCTCCAGGCCCGTAGCTACGGGGCTTTTTGATGGATCGCTTTCAGTTTTTTGAATATTAGTCTGATTATGGATAGGCCCTAAAAAAATTGTCCCTTCAGGTTCATTTCCCGACATTGAAAAAAAGTACTCGATACCTAAAATTACTCGATACCTATAAGTATTCGATACCAAAGTATTCGATACCTATAAGTATTCGATACCAAAGTATTCGATACCTAAAATTATCGATTTTGCCCATCACTAGTAATAACACTCTCGTTCCCAGATAAAACTACTCTCCCAAGACACTTCAAAAGAACTCGGAAAACTTTTCACTCTTAATCTGGCAACGTTTTTAAATCGTCTGCTTATTACCCTCGGAGGGGTCGTCAGCGCCTAAGGTTGGAGATGGCGCTAATTGTGATGGATGTTCGAAAAAGGGTCGGCCGCTAGGGGGCGTCTGTTCTTTGTCATCTCTGGAGGTACTGAGAGGAACTCTAATATTTGAATTTAATAAGTGGTAAGTGTTTTTCAGTGTGGGAGAAAGAATTCATTGATGATATTTAGGGATTCGAGTGCAGTTTATTGTTATTGTAATTGTGGATAGAGTGCAAGACCCCTCTATATTCGCCGTTACAACTCGTGCATGTGACTACAAATATATGATTAAATCAGTAATGAGATATAGAAACAACGTATAACATTCACAAAAAAAGTTAAGTTAAAACAGTCATGCAGCTATTTCGGTAATAACCAAGGTATATAAACTAACAAGGTATGCTCTTCCGGCGAAAAAGGCGTGGCTTTTGAAAATGACGTCACCCAGGATATATTTCCTATTCACAGCATGGGAAAATGCTTATTTTTGGTGATTTTTATTAAAATAAAGGCCAAAAAAACTTTTAAAACAGTTTACACTGGACACATTTACGAACATGTTTATAGGTTATCAAGTGTTTTGAATTAGAACAATAATTTTAACTCAATAATAGCCGATCAAAAATATGAACCTTGAGCTCTACAACGATGTGCTTCAATCTCTCCACTTATTGAATTTAATTACTAACTTGTATAAATATAATTAAAACTGCTGCTGATACAAAGAAAACAAAATATTAAGCAAATATTCAGTCATGAAAACTTTTCAGAACATTCTTGTTATGATAAAATTACTATCGCTGTTCTGCTTTGTCAAACTTGAATATCCATTGTATCGAAGCAGTTTAGATTTTTAAGACAAAAAAGATTGAGTTTCTAAATAAATGAAGTACATAAAAAAATTGAAAACAATGAGCAAAAATCTAAGAACTAATTAATTTAATTTAATAATGGATTTATTCAAAATTTTAGTGCATTTACCTTTAATGACCCTACTACAGTCCAGTCAGCTTGTTTATTTTTATTTGAGATTCAGAAATAGTATTCTTAACCCATTAAGGACGGTTGGTAAGAAAAGTTGCCAAGGGACATTTTATTTTTTACTGACTCTAATAGAGGACATTAAAAGTTAAAATGCATGTTAACAGCTTCTGAAGAATGTATTTATTCAGATAAAAATAGAAATTTATACCTTCCATGCCGTTTTGGTGGTAAAATCGCTGTTAGAATGAGAGCGTTTCACTACATTTTGGAGAAAGCTGGGAGATCATTTGGAAAACGCCAAAATAATCTAATGTTTTGGTTATTTTTGTGACTTGTTTCCATTGCAGCATATTCACAAGATCACATTCTAAATATTATTACCAATTACAGTTGGAATGAGGGTATTTAAATTGCCAATAGCAAGAGTTTTCTTCTACTGGCAACTTTTGTTGCCAATCGTCCGATGTGTGGTCTAAACTTTTACGAGTTACTCATAAGAAGCTTTTGCAAATTAATTATTTTTAATGCTTTTTTTAGTTCTTATCATAAATGTAGATCTTATTGATGCTTTAGCATGATGAAATGTTTCCCTTGGATAATAATTTTAGTGGTTTTTTTATAGATTTTAGATTTTTACCAATTCCTAACACATTTATGGGTTCAATCTCATACTAAATCATTTATGGATACATTTATTTTCCTTGAAAGGGTTTTATGGAAACTTACAGTAGTCAAAAAATAAAATAAAATATCACTGGAGTTACTTGGCGTATTTTGAATTGGCCAATACCTAGTTTTTATCGAGTTGATGAGTAATCTTCAACATTTTCTGTGGGGAATATGCAAAATCTGGAGCCATAAAGATGAATATTGTAATTATGATGACTTTTTGATAGAGAATGACTAACAAGAACGTAGAATTCCAATAAGAGAAAAAGCTTCGGAGGGCAAAAAAATTAACCAAAGGTATCAAAAAAATTGAAAGTTGAGAATGTATAAGACTCTGGCATGTAAAAAAGTCCCTATGTCCCAGACTGAGAGATATCAATAAAACTATTTTAACCTGAAATTAGCTAAAGTGCTGAAATAAAAGGGTTCCAACCGTTCCGACTTAAAAAGTACTAGTTCGGCTATTTTTAAAGCCTGAAATTAGGTGAATATCAATATTTCGGACTGAACAGGCCCTATTCATTAGGGGTAAAATACCCTTTCTTGGACCCCCTATCAGCAGTATAGTCCCCATTCACTTTTATTTTTGTATTATTTCTTTAAATTATGTATAAAAACATATTATTATCAAAATCGTAAACATTCTAATTAGTTTTTTCGACTTTTCATTGGTCAGAGTTTGGACCCCACTAAGAACGGTTGGCAAGAAAAGTTGCCAGTTAAAAAATCATAAAAATTATTTTTTGAAAAATCTGAAAATGGGCATTTCTTACTATATTCGGTCCAAATAAACAAAATATGAAAGAAAAAGTTACTTATTTTCATTATTTTAAAGTCGTCCTTAATGGGTTAAAATCGTCTGTCACTTTAATTATCTTTTTAAATTAAATATTTTTATGCGAATTTTTTTAAATAAGTGGGTGATTGTATTCATAAGTTTTATTAAAACAAACTAAATAATGAATTTCAACAATATCAACCCAATTAATCCTGATGTATCTACGTCTACGATCTGTTGCAATGGCGTAGCTGATATGCTCGTCATTGATTGGTCCGTTATTTTATATCCTGGGTGACGTCACACAGCGATAGTTATGAGCATACCTTGTTACTTTATATACCTTGGGTAATACCAAGCATTCTTGCTTGAGACGGTGAAATAGCCGAGCTTTTTATTCTCGTGTTTTCGTTTCTATGTGGCACTGACGAAAGACATCCTTATAACTACGTTCACCCAGGAAAAGTTAAACTAGTTTAAGTGCCAATCTAGTTGAAGTAAAGTATGTGTGAGCGAACTGGTCTTAGAATAAACTAGCTTAGCAAAGATAAAATGTCAACCTTTAACATAGTTCCCCAAACTATCTTAAATCATAAGAGATAAAACTGAAATTAATTAAATTACTGAAGTTATCTTTTAGCTGTGATAGAAAATTGAAATCTCTTGTAAGTTAACCCCCACCTAAGAAGAACTCCCCAATATTATCTCCGTTTGTTCAACACATCACATGACACACACTCCTACCCTCCCCCAAAAAAACTCTAACAACCCCACCCAATTGTTCTACACCCACAAAAAAAACATCTAATCACTAATTCCCCCATTTTCAACCGCAAACACACCTCCCGAACGAGAATAAATAAACACAACTGCATCTGGCAACACTCCCGTATTCGGCTCACGTCCAGGCCGCTCCCGGGGTGTATTTCTTTCCAGGACGTCCTCAAAACGCTGACTCCCCCTTCCAATAAAGGGGGCTTTGGGGACGAACCCGAGGCTGGCATACAAAATTCCTCATTGCAGCAGCTCTAAACAAGGTTTGTGGGGGGGGGGCTCGAGCTACCCCCTTCGGGGTCTTTGTTTTGAAGGGGATCTTGATTGGGGAATGTTGTGGTGAAGGTATTGATTTTATTTTGTATAAATAGAATAATTGTAAAATTTTTTTCGTTACTTGAAATATGCCGTTGTTGCAGATCGTACTTAGTCACCATTTAAAGAATATAAAATATTTTTATAAATACATTTTTCTGCAAATTTGATGGATCAGGAGTCTCACTATATGGACCTTTTTAAAAACCACGCAATGCATGTGCGTGGTATGGTAATGCTAAAAAAATTTATCTTTTTTTACTTTAACTCTTCCGCACCGGACGACATATGCTGTCCCAGGCAGGAATTTTTTTTAAATTACGGCTGGGACAACATAAATATGTCCCAGGTACTGAAAATCATCTGGGAACAGAAAATAACTGCAAGTTGCGCTGCCAAACGTATTGTTGAGTTGCTACTATGGTCGCACCCTCACCATTAGTTAATTGCCTGTGCGAAGGACTCTTCTAACCAAGTGTAATAGGTAAAAGGTCAAGAGAATTCTAAAATGAGAGCCGAAATACGTCGGCATCCCTCGAGGTTATTTATTCCGCTCCTGCAAGCCCCGGGAAGTTTAGAGTTACAATAAATAAATTAAACAAAGTCCTTTTACAGGGTTGACATTTAGAAGAATAGCTTGGAGTCGGGATTTATGGATAGGAGGACCCTAAGTGAGGGATCAAAGGAAAAGGTTAAACCAATCGGGTGAGTTTTCAACTGCGCATAAAATTATACTCTGACCACTGGTAAACCCTGATATCTCAAGGGGGGACAGAGGGATGGTCCCCGAAGCCCAATTATGTAGTTGATGGTATCTAGGTGGGCGTAGAAAATGCAGCGATTGGAGGTTGAAGTAGAATAGAGGACAAGGGATAAATATGACTGCAGGAGTTTTTTTGAGGACACACGGAGACACACAGACAGACGCGAGTTCACTGGTTCCGATGTTACGAGAAGAGTCCGAGATGAAGGTCCTAGAAATCCTAGCCAAAGATGATCCGTTTAGTTAGCTAAATAATTTGTAGTTGAGATCGATTATACAATACGTCCTGATCAACGAACGGGGTAAGTGGAAGTCATGGTCAAGCATCTTCTCTCTCTCTCTCTCTCTCTCTCTCTCTCTCTCTCTCTCTCTCTCTCTCTCTCTCTCTCTCTCTCTCTCTCTCCAAGTGTAATTCTCACCAAGTGTAATTTATGTCTCATAAGATTCTCTTAGCCAGGGTAAGTGTTCTCTGTCACCAAGTGTAATTTATGTCTCATAAGATCATTCTGCTCTCACGTCACTGGGTTAATTTTAGATAGTATACAACGCAATGGAATAATTAAGTTGGGATCCCTACTTACATATAGGAATTAACTAGATTTTACAGTAAGGGCCACCCAACAGTATCATGATTCTTGTGTGTGATTCCATGTTTATCTAATCTCAGTTCCCTAAATGATTAAACTAGCGGAAAATCGCCAATATTGTACGATTGTTGACTATATGCCAAGTTATTCATTTCTGTTGCAAAACTACACTCACTACTATAAAGTTTAAGTGAAACTTTCGTCAGTTAATGCATTCGATTCCAATGCTTAGCTTTTGCATTTTTGCACCTCCTTTATTTTCTTCAAATTACGGATCCAACTACTATTGGTGGTCTAGGTGTGAGTTTGTAATTAACAAAAATCGGCAGCGGGACAAAGGCAGTATTGACTCCAGGATTACGGCCGGGACATAACTTGTCCCGGTATGCAGATGCTCTGGGTTTACGGCGGGACATGCTGTCCCATCAATAAAGCTTGTAATATCGTTGTTTTTGTTGATGCATCGTTATGGGATCGTTTATGCATCTCTTGGACCTTCAGTTTTTCATACAAAAAAGTTATTTCATCGTAATAATCACTTGGAGGAGAAATAACAGTTCCCGGTATTGAGGCACTCTAAACTTATTTTTTTTACCGTATTGAAAGGGTTAATTCCCCGACGTACTGGTTTAGGTTGTAACCTTTGTTTAGCCGGGGATCTTGATTGGGGAATGTTGAGACTGTGGTATTGATTTTATTTTGTATAAACGGAAGTGTAAAAATGTTCACAGTTTTTAAAATACACAGTTGTTGCAGAGAGTATCCTGGCAAGACACTGATTTATGTGGGAGTGTTGTTGAAATTGGAAGAGAGATGACTACTATAAACGCCTCCTCGAGAGCCTAGGAATTTGCCACTTTTACAAATGTTTCGAAGTTCTTCATCAGCTTAGTAGCTCGCTCGACCTCCATGCTAGATCTAGATACATCAATGGCCTCATAATTCTTGTATCCAGGATTTTCCAAGGCATTTTAAGGCCTGAGAGCACTTTAGTTAGATGATGTATGATTGAGAAGGTGGTGTGTGATTGATATATGAGAAAGTAAAAGGGATGTTGGGTGCGCAAGCTTTTTTCTCTACACAATGAAAATAATACAAAACTCCGCATTGCAGCAGCTGTAGATAAGGTTTGCGGAGGCTCGAGCTACCTCCCTCGGGGTCTTTGTTTGCCGTGGATCTAGATTGGGGGATTTTGAGGCGAAGGTATTGATTTTATTTCGTATGAAAGTAGTGCTTTTGAAATAGGGCAAAAGATGACTTATAAAGGTACTTACTCACCACTTTAATATTTCAAAATATAGTTAATTCATATTTTATGTGGATTGTTTCATATAATCGTATAGGACCTAATATTATAATTTGTAACAACTACGCAATCCGAATGCGCGGTTAAGCTTTTAAGATAGTATCTATGCTGTTTGTGCATTCTTTCTTGTCAGTGATGTCACCGATTGACGAACTATCACGTCACACTTTCTAATTGACGAGTCTCGGTCACTCTGTCTTTTTCGCCAATCATGTAACTAGAAAGCAGGGCGTGATCATACACCAACCCGTGACAGGAAACGCTATAATTTTATATAGTGGCTTAACTACGGCTCTTACTATAATAGACTGCAATCTTACTTGACCCTGGCTAAGAGCAAATATATAAAAGTATTTAGTAGTTCTGAATTTTGAGTGAAATTAGGAACTTAATTTAGAAATGGGTTTAGTTTTTAAACCCATGTATTGTTGACAAATTTAAAATAACTACGTAATCCGTATGCGTGGTAATGCTTTAAAAATTGTTTCTAGCTGTTTAACCAGACTAAAAAAATTTTTAATTATGAAAAGCATTTGATATATTTGTCCGCTAAGATCAACATATACAGGGGTCTATAACGTCCTAACTACTAATAGGATAACACATTGACAAGTAAAAATAAAGTCGTGTTTTCATGAAGTAACTGTTGGCGATTGTGATCCTATCTTGGCAAACCTAATAAACCTGGATAAATACTTTTATAGTAGATATCCTGTTTCCTTTTCTAACCAAAGACTTATTTTGAGCTATTAAGCCCCGCCTTCAACTCCGGATTTGCTTTACCAGTTGTTAGCCATCACCATCTATATTTTAATTTTTTCCACATCTTGCGTTCGAAATAGGGTCTCTAAGTTCCCGTTAAGATTTAGTAGTTTACAATGGAAAATTCAATTAGTACTTATTTACAGTTTTTTTTATTTCAATAAAACTTGGTTTTTGTAGCTACTTATTCTGATTTTCAAACGGATGATTCGTTTACCATGCATGTATAGTGGTGTCCTTTAAAAAAAACCCACTCCAAATTGTACCCTAAAAAAAAACCCATCGAGATATTTTAAATAAATAATTAAAATAATTTTAAATTCTCATTTCCCATGTCTTCCTAAGCCATTTAGAGTGGCAGGGAACTTGAAAGCATGTCAAAGAACCGTTTATTTACTTATTTATTTGAATAAATAGAAAATGTCGATTTTGGGCTAAAAATATGATTTAGTTATGCAGATTTTGATGCTGTAAAAATATATGTTATAAACATTTTAAAGCATTCTCCACGTGGTTTTGTGTTATCCCGTTATTATGAGAATAAAATACTAAAATTTCAGCTCAGTCCGACAATTAGGGACCTTACGGCAGTCTTTGAAATGAGGGGTGAAAGAACCCATAGGGTGCCTAAAAAAACCCACTTTTCCTTTTGTAATAAATGATAAAATAAATAAAAAATTATGCAAAATTTTTAATATTATTCATGATATTCAAATAGAATAGTTATTTCAGTAATTTTCGATGTTTTTTTCAGTATTTTTGATAAAAATTCAATGATACCAAAAACAGCCATTTTCCGTGAAAATATAGCATTTTACCGAGTTTTACTCGAAAATGGGTTTAGAGAGTTGATAGTTGGGGGTTTAAAATAAAATATCAAATCCAATTACCGTTTTTAAGTCCTTTTATGAAAATTGTATTGAGTATTTGTATTTAATAGGTCGTTTTCATCAAAATACAACAATAAAAACGCTATTGTCGTTGTATTTTGAAGGCAAAATTCTTGAGTAGAAAAACTTTTCACTATTTTAATTTTAGAAATAATTTGTAATGAATTTGGTTTTTATTATCTTAATTATTCTCTTTTCTATCAAAATAAACCTTTCAATCATATTTTTCTTAAATTTTTGAGTATTTTCAAGCGTGGGTTTTTTTAGGGTACATGGGTTTTTTTTTAAGGAAAATCGGTTTTTTTTTGGATTCTTACTTAATTGTCTGCCAATTTGTAACGGAGTGTTGGAATTAAAAATACTAAGCACTAAAATGTAGGGGAGGATGAGCCGTTACAACACCATTTTGTTCGATTTAATTATCATATTTTTTAAGCTTTTAATGAAGGAAAAGTGAAAAAGTTGGTTTTTTTAAAGGACACCACTATAAGTGTACATTGTGGAAAGAAATAATAAAATCCTTATCAGATACGAAATCATTTTTGCAAAAAAGCGTCGCAGAGGTTTAGTTGTAATTTTTTTACTTTTAAATCTTTCAAAAGAGAAACTTAATAACGTGAAATCTCAACAAACAGATCAATAGAAACTCCTTCACATAGCATCTCGTTTCCGTAGGGCAACATAACCCTTACCAGGCTAAACACCCGAATGTCCCTATCCGGCCAACAACGGCATCAGGATATCAGTCCACGCGATTGATTGAGATTATTTTATCCGCCTCTCGTGACATGACAAGAAGTTTTCTGTGAGGAGGAATAATAGTTGCGATTCCAGTTCCACCAGAACCCTTGTCACAAGGCATGCTGATTTTTTCTCGATTTCCATTATCACCTATGGCAATGGATTTGTTGTACTACTAATAATAACTCAATACTTTTTCCTCCCTTTCATATATTACACAAACAATTGTTACCTACGCTATTCTAAATATACTCATCTAACATCCCCCCTCTAAACATTCATTAACAAACCTAAATTTGTATATTACTCACGCTAAGCCTACATTTGGAGGGATTACAATTTCAAAATAACCTCCATCATATATTTGGCCTGAAATAAGTCCATTTCCCAACATATTCCACTGACTCATATATATCCAATTAAAATTACGGACAAATCCTACGACAAACGTAGGAAAGGAATTATTTCTGGCTAGTTAATCTCAATATTACCTAATCATAACCATGCACTATTATTACTATTTTCCATACGAGTGCATTGCCTTAACGAAATTCTATCAGAACCCTTCAAAATGCTCAATTGCAATCATCACAGTATTAAATTCTCTGTTCTAAACAAACAGCATTAGGAACGCACAAAATTGCGTTCTCTGGTAGACTTATTAATGTTTAAAATAGTTGTTCCATAACTCGAAATTAGGGTCAACAGAGCAAATTGTATTTTGGGAAGTCTATTAGTGTGCATCAGGTGCAATGCAATGGTTTAATTAATGTGTAATGCCTTCGCAAGTTGTGTACACGGGAGAACTTAAAAGGATTACGAGGCCCGTGCGGTTATTATTCAATTTCTCAAGCTCTGTAGAGATGGCGGAATTGGATGGTGTATTTCATGTTGTAGGGATGAATTTTGTGTGTTCAGAAGGGTTCTGATTTTTATAAGTTTTAACAATGTTGGAATTATCGATATGTCAGTGTTTTGCTAGGCAATCATTGCTATTTGTGAGGAAATATTGATGTAAAGATGTCATTTTCTAATTTTTCCAAACATGCAGAAGAATAAAAAGATGAAATACTTTAGGTTAACCATGTGTAACTATACTAAACTGCAACGTTACTTGAGCCTGGATTAGAGCAAACAAAGAAAGTTGATTAGGAATCTTGTTCTAATGTGCAATGGAGTCTTGAAAGTTTCAGTTTTCTAGACAGTTTTGCGAAATTTCCAGTTTTTTTCGTCGTTTTTAAACTTTCCCTCCATTAGTGGGGTATCATTCGTCCTCCCGTATCAAGAGCAGTCGAGGAACACCTCTAGACAGGAGGACAAAATCCACCTGGTTTTTTATGCATTTCCTTCAACTGTAACATTGCATTAGAATTTATTCGGGACTAAGAGCTATAATATTTAGGCTGGTAATGTACAACCAACCTAATTTAGTTAGGTAAGTCAGAGGTAGCAAATCATTTGTTAGTATATCATTTAATTAAAATCCTCTTTTACGGATAGAACCCATCATTTCAATTTATATCGTTCATATTGACATCGATATTAATCGATTTATACGCCCATGTAAACTGGTACAATATAGAAATCGTTTCATTGAAGGTACATCAAAAACTACTAATTTAACAACTTAACGTGCAAACATGCATTTTAAACACTTAACTAACATCCGCTCTTTTCACTTAGTGCCCTTCACCCTCAAAATGTAAATTTCATAAAGGAAAAGCGCTCCACTGTGCGTTTATCACACCACTTAACGCAAACCTCCAAACTTTCAACATGCACGAAAAATAACAAACATCTTAATAAATATTTAATTTCGTTCAGCACAGTTAAAAGCATCCTCCCCAAATTATTCGTTCAGACATGAAAACTAATTAATTATTTGGGACCCATTCTGCCGGTAACTAATAGAACAATCTTTAATTAAGATTACTTAACTGCGTCACTTACTACTTTTGACGTCATGCATACTTCACCGATTCCTACGGGATCTATTTTGGTGAAAGGCATTTGTTATGAGTTTGTTTTCCTAGAGTAATGTGAGCTTCTGCACATCGTTAACTTAATATACTTTGTAGTGCTTCTGGGATAAATTTACGTGTGATTTTTTTAGATGACGTTTGCCGATGATGAAATAAGTATTAGGTATACTTGGAATTGGGGGAATCAACTGGGGGTCCAGCGTCGGGCTAGCCACTCGGCCTGGACACACGCTAGTAATAAGCACCCCAGGCCCAAAGGCTACAGAAACGGAGATGGGCACTGCCTGATGGGCCACTAGGCCCGGGCAGACTGATTTGATTTGATTCTTGGAGTGTTTCATAACTTGTGCTTTTTTTTTGTAGTTTTAATCACCAGGTTTTAATTTAAATAAAACAGTACACAACAATTTTAGATCAGATTTGTGTTGATCAAAAGCAGTTGAATTTATATGAAAAGTATGCATTAGATATATATCTATCGCGTGCTGTGCTTTGACACACATAACAGGTGATTTCAGATGCATCAGGGGTACTCTACAAATTTGGTTTCTCAATTAACAATATTTTGTTGCCGTTTTAAATGTTAAACTTTATAGATACTAAGGTAAATGTGGGTATCGTGGACACTTTAAGGAAAATTATTGCTTAAATTCTTAATAAATACTAATCTAATTGCTTCGAAACGGTTATCATCCTATTTTTAGGTTAATTGGATCTTCTTCTTTCGATTTTACCATTAAAAACTTTAATTAGATTGGGCAAAGTATTTTTAATTAATTTTTTAAAAGTACTCCAAATTGCATCTATAGTGGCCACATAGATGAAGCTGTTGCTTCTATGGTGGACACCTCTTGCATCAATAGTGGACACCTGTCTTTTTCTGCCTATATGAGGGGTTTATGCATGAAATTGAGGGGTTTTTCTTGGTATAGTCGTCTAGTTCTAATTAAATCTTTCTTCCCAACGAAATGTATTTCAGATTCAATCAAATTAGCTTTACTTTAAAAAAAAATTGATAGTTTTCGGCCCAAAGTCTACGCTGTAGCTGATTTGAGAGGAATTTAGCATGTAATTCAATGCTTTAGAAACATTGGTTCCCGAAGCCAGAATGAAACCAAATTTATTTAACACTCATTTTAAAGCACAGTCAACAGTTTATGAAGAAAAACGGATTCGAATTAAGTATTATTTATGTTTCTATTAGAAGCCATTGCTGTGGCCACTATTGGAAAATCTAAGATTTTGTGTTGGTAAAGTGGACACCCCCATAAATCCTTGTAAAGTCAACATTTTCAAATAAATTTTATTCAGTATTATTTTATACACTCCTATTTATCTTGATATAAATTTAAAAGTCAATCAAGTGGTAATAAATACGAAAAAATCAGTTCCGACTTTCCCGTTTCCTTACGCGATTCAATAAGCGAAATCAAATTTTAGTCACTCGACCGATGTTGTTATTTTCAAATATTTAAATATCCTTCCCATGATGATCTGTGGTATCGGTGGTAATTTACCAGCTTACCTGGTTGTACAATCTACTATACCTATGAATTTTGACGCTGTATGATGCCTCTAACTCGTTTTATTTAAAATTAATCAGCTATGTGGCCACTATTGGTACAGTGTCCACTATACCCACATTTACCTTAATTCATATTAAGTACAAAAAACCAATTCAAAAATTTATTTTTTTTAAATTACAAATTAAACTATGGGGCTTTAAGAGAATTCTTTTATTTATATCTTCAAATTTTTAAGAGAAAAACTGGATAATTAAAAATGACCTTGTCGCTTGTGGATGGTAACTAGACCTTCTGAGCGTTACTCCAAAACTAATCGTTTTTACTTATCCCAAGTGCTAAATGTTTAACGATTAATTTTCTCTTTTACCTTCTTTCTCTTTTTCCCCTCTTAGTTCTTTGTCTTTCTTTATTTTCAAAAAAGCGGATGATCCCATGGGGATGCCCCCCCCTTTGGATCCGCATGGGATTAAAGAAAATACCTATTGGTTAAATTTAACCCCTTCAATACGGCAAAAAAATCTGTTTATTGAACCTCATTACCTGGAATTCAGTTTACCAGTTATTTCTCCTCCAAGTGATTATTACGATGAAATAACTTTTTGGTATTAAAGTCTGAAGGTCCAAGATCTCTTAGCGTTATGTGAGCTTCTGCACAACGTTAACTTAATATGCTTTGTAGTGCTTCTGGGATAAATTTATGCGATAATTTTTTTGTGATGACGTTGGTTAATAAGTGATAAAGTAAGTTTTAGGTATACATACTTGGAGTGTTTCATAACCCGTGTTTTTTATTTGTAGTTTTAATCACCAGTTTTAAATTTAAATAAAACAGTAAAAATAATTTTAAATCAAATATTGTTATGAATCATAAGACGAAATTGTGTGGAACTTCAAAAAGTATGCATTTAGATAAATCTATTGCGTGCTGTGCTGTAACAACTTGACATGCTATTTCAGATGTAGCAAGGCATAACCATCTTGAACAAGGAGGCCTGGACACTTCGACTCGATGAGTCATTCTCCCCGTCTTCAAGGTGGCGAACTTCCAATAAGCGTGCGCTTCTCGTGTTTTCCCCCCGCTCCTTAACCAATCGTTCTAAAGCTTTCGACGGAAAGAATGACTCCTCTTAGCTGTCCAGGCCTTCTAGCTCTAGATTGCTATGAGCAAGGGGACTTCATAAATTTGTTTTTTCAACTAACAAGAATTTGTTATTTTAGATGTTATACTTTATAAATACTAATTCATATAAAGTACAAAAAGCAAATTAAAAATTTATATTTAAAAAAATTAAAAGATGGGACTTTAAGATAATTGTTTTTTTATATCTTCAAATTTTCAAGAGAAAACTGGATAATTAGAAATGACCTGGTCGCTTGTGGATGGGTAAGTAGACCTTCTGAGCGTTTTTACTCATCCCAAATGGCTAAATGTATGTGATTCATTTTCTCTTCTTCCTCTTTTTCCCCTCTTAGTTCTTTGTCTTTCTGTATTTTCAGAAAGGTGGGTGATGCCATTGGGGATGTCAATTGACCAGTCCCCCCTTTGGATCCGCATGGGTTTAAAGAAATTACCTATTGGTTCTTTTTAAGTGTGGAAACCTTGTATAACTTTATATAGCTCAAGGTTAGCTTCTCAAAACGTATTTTCTTAAAGTGGATTTTAATCCAATTTCATGGATAAAACAATAAATACCATCATCATCACACCATAAAGAACCTTTTTTTTTCATTCGAATCGTTAAACCTCCACAGAAATCACATTGAAAAAGTCTCGAGTGATTATTGGCAGCAAGACAAGATTGAATCTAATCCCTTCTTCAACCTGTTAAGGTGCTCCCATAGTTTTGATTTCTTCTGCATCAGACAGAGAAAGAAAGAACTGGTGAATAATGCATGCAGGAAGCGATGGTCTTCGTAAAAGTTAAAAGATGCCCGCGTTTCTTCCGGCTATTGCGTGGGGATTTTGAAAGGGAATTAATTTTAACGTGTTTTGTGATACTATTTGTATTAAAAGTATGGATCGTTTTCTAACTTTGTCGTTGTCATCGATTTTAAACTGGGGTTGAAATTGATAAGACCGGTGAAAAATTTCCTAAGGTGAGTTTTACATTTCCCAATAAAATTTTTACTTCAAAAATGCAATTTTGGGTTATTAAAATCCTGTTTTCAATAACATTTTTCGAAATGCTTTGAACTCGTACCATAAAAATTCTTATCACACATAAAATTAGTTTATTCTTTACATAATGTGATGGATTTTAAATTAATGGATTTAAAAACAAAGTGGATATGGTGCCCTTTCCCACAAATTGTTTATTTTATCTTCTAAATAGTGTTTAGGGTCTTAAGGTAGTAATTGCGTTTTCCTTTCTAATAGTTTATGTGAATTTAAACTTTCTCTAGACTAGAGTGTGTGTATTTGTTTTTCAGTATTAGAAGGTGAAAATATATAGATATATTAATAAAATCAAGCTGTGAAAATAAGCAAGAAAACAAAATAAACGTATTTTTCCCTATATTCTAACCTTGCATTGTATGCATGCTTATTACCCGTTTTCAATTCCATGGAAATCCCAGGCTTACTGATAAATATCACAAAATGACAAGAAACCGTTTTCTTTTCGGATTATGGTGAGATTTTTCCGGGACAACAATGACAAGCTGTGAGAGGAAACATTCTCGGCGGTGAGGGGGGTTGAATGTGATCTTTTGTACTTTTGTGAATGTGATGGAAAACCCGAAAGAGTTTCAATGGACCGGATTGCACTAACGGCATTGTAAATTTCATCTTCAGAAAGTTTAATTTTTTTCTAAACTTATCTATGTCTGACGAGATAGCTATTTATACAAACGCGCAGAGATTTCAGTCCCCACTACCTAAGCCACTATTGTTTCTCTTCTCTGGGCGGGTGGGAACGGGAAAATTCAAATTGGAGTAGGGGTGCGGTAAATTTGGGTAGCTTTCTAATCTCTATTCCTCCACAACCCTACGGGAAGAATGGCCTCGCTCCTTGTGGGGTACACTAATGGCTGAGAGAGAAAACACAAACTATTGGCAAATATTGCCTCATATGGCGCGAATGAAGACCCCAATTGGAAAAATTTTTACATTTTATTCCAGAGAAAAATCGTAGTAAAGTTGAAGTTGATAAACTAGAACAGGAGTCATATCGCCCCTCCCAAAGAAAACTGATCAAATATCAAAACCTAAAAATTTCAATACGAATTCTTCTTGGCGATTGTCTTTGGTTATTGCCACTTTGGCGCATTTATTTGGTTGATATAGTTAGCCCAGATTTATTATTCTTTTATTATACTTTTTTATAATAAGTTCATTAAAATCAAAGTTTTACCTAAAATGTATGTCCAAATTTGGGTTTACGGGTACCAAAACTGAGTTTACAACCCTGTGCTTATTTCCTTACGGGCAAATTTTCAAAAATTTTCTGGGGGAAGGCCCCCAGACCCCCCATTGAAACTTGACGAACCTCTCTCAAGAGGCTTTAAAATTGTTCTCAACAAACTTAAAAAAGTCGACCCTGCTTCCCCCCAAAGTGGAACCCTGGCTACGCCCATGTCAATTGCCCATTAAATAATCCGGAGATTTTGAATTGATAAACACGACTGACGTGTACAATAGGGTGTCCCTTATTTGGGCGTTTTTTCAAAAAGTCGGGGAAACTTTTGCTCCACCCCCCAATTTTTTTCCATTTGGTACCCTAAGACTGTGTGCAAAATCTTAAATTGATCAGATAATATTAACACGTGCCCCAAACGGCCTAAAGTTAGAAAAATTTGACTTTTTTCTAATTTTTTTTGAAAATTTTTAAAAATATGTTTAAAAAATCCGTTTCCAAATAACAGTGCTCTAACACATTTAAACAATCATATTGGACCTTTTTTCATTACTAGTTAGGCCAAAATGCCCAATTAGTAACCTAGCCATCAATCGGAAAATCATCAAATTTGTCCATTTTATAGTGGGAATAGAATAATCAAAAGACTGTGGTAAACGACTCAAAACCGCAAAATTCCATGGCTAAACACCATTTCTAGACCATATTGATTTGGAGATAAATTTTCTGGAGCTCAAATTAATTATTGGTTGCTTAATTACAGACGCCATATTGGATTGCATGAAAACTAAAAAAAATTCTGGAAAAAAAGGTATGGGCATGTTTGGTATCGGGTAATGGTTGTTTGAGGTTTCTATACTCAATTAAGACTAATAAAGTTATCTTAGACAACTTTTTAAAGCTCTTTACGCAATTATAAGGCTTAGCATATCTCCTAATACAAGTGGAAACAATGGTTTCAGAACTATAGATATGGACATAAAACTGTCAAGAGAAATTCTGGAAACAAGTTATTCATCAGACTCCAATGTGTCCACAAGTATTTTATTCCGTAAGTAAGCTGAAGTTAATACAAGATTAACCCGCTCTTCATAATAATTGTGTTATACTATAAAAGGTTAGCAATTAACCATGTTTATAGAGACCGTTCTTCTATTTTTTTCATAATTTTATACATTAACATAAAAAATTCCAGCAGTTCAACATATTCGTGTCATTAAAACAATTTAACAATGTTATTTTGTCCGTGGCTGTAAGAATATGTTAAATATTAACTACAGTTTTTATGACTCTTCTACTTTACCCTTAGTTTTTCTTCGCACTGTCAACTTTCATCAGTAAAGGTCCTTGAAGAAGTACTAAGGCTTCGAATAAATTTTTCGTGAAAATTGTTATGGAATTAAATTATATTCTTTGAGAATGTAGAGGTAGGAAACTTACAGAGCGAAGAATAGCTGACTTACAAAAAGACTTTAAAGAAGGAATGATTTTAAGAAACTGTTGATAATATTTATGATATTTAAATAGCCAATATAAGTGTCTTAGATTTTAATGACTCTAATTTGTTGAATTGCAGGTATTTGTTTATGTTAAATAAAATTATGATAAATAGAAGAACAGTAGTAGTATAGAAATGAGAGTTCTGCGACATTGCGCAGAAGCGCAGGGTTGCGCCGGCGGCTCCGCGGCTTCCTGTGCATTCTACTGATTGGGGCTCCCTTCCCATTCTACTAGATTGCAGAGTGTCTGGGCCGATACTTTGCGGCTCCCCGAGTAGAGGGGAGGCTAATTAAGAAGATTAATTAGCAATTAAGAGTACTTGAGCAATATGTGAAGGTACTTTGGGGCTCCTGCCCATTCTACCAAATTGCGGATACCTGCACATTCTACTAAATTGCGGATACCTGCGCATTCTACTAAATTGCGGATACCTGCGCATTCTACTAAATTGCGACTCTGCCACTAAATATCGGCTCTACCACTAAATTGGGCAAAATGTGAAGATACTTTACAGCTCCACCGCTATATTGGGGATTTACCACTATGACACAGCAGGAAGTTAAAGTTATTTTTTCTATTAACAGTTACTATTTAAGTTACTATTAAAGTTATTTACTAATAACAAACTGTAACCGCTGTTTAACTGTAATATGGAGAAATTGCAGCTCTTCCACTGTATTGAGGCTCTAGAACACATGCAACAAAAAGAAGCTAAATTGTGACTTTCTAAATTATTTTAAGATAACATTAATTGATAGTTAAAGTTATTAACAAATGTTAATTAACAGTTATTTTACATAAAATTATAAGGTTAATGAACAAACTAACCGCTGTAATATATCACCTATTAAATGCCCATACTGGAATAAAAGACCAAGAAAATCACAAACTGAAATGTAGACTGCACTACTCACCTGTCATTGAGCCTCCCTTAACAATGCACGGCGAACCGCCCCTCTTACCTTTCACAGAGCAATATGTGTGGCGATAAAGGGGTAACCTCCATTGGGATGGATAACGATTGCATCTTTTCCCGCAATACCAAGGGGAGAGGATTTTCAAAAGATATATATTTTTTCATTACAATCATTTCTATTTCGTTAAATTTACAGTTCAATATTCACTTTAGTTACAGTTTGACACAAAATGCTTATCCTATCACAATCCTAAACTTTGAAATTACAGTATTTTCACCAGAAAGGATACTTTGAAAAATTGAGAATGATCGAACATTATCAGACAACCAAACATATAATACGTTATCCTATTGGTGGAATTATTTTTATTTTACTTTGATCAGGAAAGGATACTTTGAAGAATTGAGAATATATTTTCACACCACCTGATATATAATACGTTATCCTATTGGGAATTATTTTACAACTTCGATTAAAAATTACTAATTATGTTCATATTGGATAAGATCTTAAATATTTTAAGCAATATTTCAAATAAAGTATAATTTTTATTACGAGTTCTGTTCGAGGAGTTTATTTTTTTCATTGAATGTTAGGATCATTTAAGTTAAAAATGATAAATCCACTAATTTTCACTACAGTTGAATTGAAGATATTACTTATTTTATTCGCAAAGAAGCTTTTTCTAGTTTTAAACGTGAGATTTTTTCATATTAACTCAATTTTTTTTCTTTTTAAAAGAACTTTATCATAACTTTAATTTTTTCATGACAAAGTATGAAATTTTCTTCTATGAAAACGACAGAAACAAGACAAATTTTTTATTTTAAAACATTTTTATTATTTTCATGAATAAATAATGTTCCTTACAGATTTGAGACCACCATAAGGCAATCTTAAATCTTCTACAGATCTACAAGACTACTCGTTTCATCTTAATGGTTGATATTTGGCCATACTCAGCTCAAAGTGCTCAATTTTTTCAAGAGACCACCCTGAGCCACGCTGAACAAATTCATCAAATGCCATTCTGATTTTAGCAAAAGCTTCTTGAATGTGACTCTCTATAGTATCACTCACTAATTCCAACAGAACGTCACTTCTAAAGTAAGGAGTTGCATGCTCTTCCTCGCCATTCTCACTAAAGCGTACAAGAGTAGCTTTTACAACCCCATACCATTTAACTGCACGCATTGCATGGAGTTCTTCATTTAATTTTGATTGTAGGTGCGGGGCTACTTCTTCAAAGAAGCGAATAAAATCCCCTTTCATTTCTTCCAAAGGCTCAAAATAAACATTAGCAAATGTATTTAGGGCCCTTTCTTCCCTTTTGACTCGTTTCGAACTCTCCGCTGCAGTAGGTAATACTCCTCGCACTTTGGTCAAAGCACTTGCAGAGTGACTCTCCCTTAAATGTTGTTGCTTTGTTTTAGCAGAGGCAAAGGAACGATCACACAATTTACAATTAAACTCCCCACTATTATGTTTTAACATATGCATAGTATAGTAGCGCTCTCTTTGGAAGGATCTATCACAAATTTCACATTTAAAGTATTTTTCTTGAAAATGTATTCTCTGATGTTTTTTTAAGGCATAATTTCGGGTGAAAGTTTTGCTGCATATTTCACATTCTAACACTTTTTCTGGGGAATGAATCTTCAAATGTTTTTTCAAACCATTATTCTGGGTGAAAGTTTTACCACAAATTTCACAATTGAATTTTTTCTCCTGATGTTTTAGCATATGCTTATCGTAATATTTTCTTTGGAACGATCTATCACAAACCTCACATTTAAAGTATTTTTCTTGAGAATGGATTCCCAAATGCCTTTTCAAGTCATCCTTTCGGGTGAAAGGTCTACCACAAATTTCACAGACAAACGGTTTTTCTCCACTATGAATTTTCAAATGTTTAACAAGAGAGCTTTTCCATGCGAAAGATTTTGAACATATAGGACAAACCTACAAAAATAATTGAAATTAGCCTTTATACTGTCACCTATCATAAAAGATACCACCAAAGTAAAAGTGCACTTACCAAGCGTTGACTACGCACATGCATGGCAGTAGATGCATCCATTCTTTCATCAACATGTTGAATGAAAGTACCAGGCTCCTCAATTTTATTGAAAGTAATAGCCTCACCACAAGGATAGTTAGACTCTGATTCATTCCCATTCGGCACACAGCTCCCTTTTTGTGGTGAAATATCAAAATCAGCTAACTAAAAAGGAGCAATATTAAAATATATAATTGATTTAGTAAGAAAATGAACTGATTATACCTCTATCAAGCCTTCATCAAGCCTAAACCTTAAAGAAAAGTTTTAAAAATATTCAATAAGACTTGTACATACTTTTGTATTATCAAAATCCATCGAGGAAGCACTAGACTCTTGATGACTCATTTTTGAAAATTAGAGATGAATGCTCAAACGAACAAAATAATGAGAAACTAATAGCGTTAAATAATTAGAAGTTTGCGGATCACAGGGGAAGTCCTCACAAATAAAGAAGCAATGAAAGTATCTACACCTTTGCGGCTCATTATATACTAGTTGGAACAATCGCCAAAGTCGCCAAATAATATCGCCAAATCATTAAACATTCTAAAAAAAGTCGCCAAATAGTATCGCCAAATCATTAAATATTCTCAAAAAGTCGCCAAATATTGTTACCAAGTCGCCAAATAATGACGCAATAATGATGAGGTCACGTGATTATCTATTATCATGTTTACTCTGATTGGTTGATAAGTTATCAACTATTCACACACACTAGAAAAATTTTACAAGAAATGAAAGCTTATACACTAAAAAACTAAAATCTTTGTTAAAAATAAAAACTTAACTGAAAATTTTGTTAAAAATAAAAACGAACACAGAAAAACTTTCACTGAAAAACTAAAATCTTTGTTAAAAATAAAAACTTATTCACTTCGATACTAAAAACTTAACTAAAAATTTTGTTAAAAATTAAGACACATGCAGAAAAATAACTTAATACTTTGTTAAAAATAAAAACGAACACAGAAAAACTTTACAAGAAATGAAAACTTTTCACTGAAAAACAAAAATCTTTGCTAAAAATAAAAACTTAACTGAAAATTTTGTTAAAAATTAAGATACATGCAGAAAAATAACTTAATACTTTGTTAAAAATAAAAACGAACACAGAAAAACTTTACAAGAAATGAAAACTTATACACTGAAAAACAAAAATCTTTGCTAAAAATAAAAACTTAACTGAAAATTTTGTTAATAATAAAAACTTGACTGAAAATTTTGTTAAAAATTAAGATACATGCAGAAAAAAAAAACTTAATACTTTGTTTGAAATGAACTAGAAAACGAAAAAATTTTACAAGAAGTGAAAACTTATACACTGGAAAACTAAAATATTTGTTAAAAATAAAAACCTAACTGAAAATTTTGTTAAAAATTAAAACAAATGCTGAAAAATAACTCATTACTTTGCTAAAAGTAAAAATGAACACAGAAAAAACTTTACAAGAAATGAAAACTTATACACTGAAAAACTAGTCTTTGTTAAATATAAAAACTTATACACTACGAAACTGAAAACTTTGTTTGAAATGAACTAGAAAACGAAAAACTTTACAAGAGATGAAAACTTATACACTAAAAAAAACTAAAATCTTTGTTAAAAATAAAAACTTAACTGAAAATTTTGTTAAAAATTAAGACAAATGCAGAAAATAACTTAATACTTTGTTAAATGTAAAAACTTAAAAGCTACAAATCTAAAATATTTGTTTAAAACAAATAAAAACTTTGAAAAAATTTTACAAGAAATAAAAAATTACACTTAAAACTTTACCAAAAAGAAATTATTACGAAAAACTTTAACAGAAAGAAAACCTTAAAAACTATAAAACTAAAAACTTTACCATAAATAAAAACTTATACACTACAAAACTAAAATATTTGTTAAAAATAAAATAAAAACTTTGAAAAAATGTTACAAGAAATAAAAATTTACACTAAAAACTTTACCAAAAAGAAATTATTACGAAAAACTTTAACAAAAAGAAAAACCTAAAAACTAAAAACTTTGTTAAAAATCAAGACAAACGCAGAAAAATAACTAAATACTTTGTTCAGTATAAAAACTTAGAACCTATAAAACTAAAAACTTTGTTAAAAATCAAGACAAACGCAGAAAAATAACTAAATACTTTGTTCAGTATAAAAACTTAGAACCTATAAAACTAAAAACTTTGCTCAAAATAAAAACTTTAGGAAAACTTTGTTAAAAATAAAGAAACCAATACAGAAAAATTTTAAAAATAAATAAAAACTTCGAAAAAATATTACAAGAAATAAAAAATAACACTAAAAACTTTATCAAAAAGAGATACTTACAAATTATAAAACTAAAAACTTTGTTAAAAATAAAATAAAGTTGAAAAGTTACACTAAAAAACTAAAAACTTTATCAAAAAGAAATACTTCTTGTTAAAAAAATACTTTGAAAAATATATTTGTACAAGAAATATACTAAAAACTTTACCAATGCCCATACTTTGTTAAAATTAGAAGACAGATAGATTCACGTCCCCCTTTCATTGGGATCCTTTTTTTAATTATTATGTAAAACGTTGGCTGAAAAATTTAAAAGTACTATTTTTAAATTTCCTTCATTAAGAAGTTTTCAGCCCACCGAGTTTTCATAATAAAAAAAAGGGTCCGCAATTTGGTAGAATGGGCAGGAGCCCCAAAGTACCTTCACATATTGCTCAAGTACTCTTAATTGCTAATTAATCTTCTTAATTAGCCTCCCCTCTACTCGGGGAGCCGCAAAGTATCGGCCCAGACACTCTGCAATCTAGTAGAATGGGAAGGGAGCCCCAATCAGTAGAATGCACAGGAAGCCGCGGAGCCGCCGGCGCAACCCTGCGCTTCTGCGCAATGTCGCAGAACTCTCATTTCTATACTACTACTGTTCTTCTATTTATCATAATCTTCTATTTATCATGACACGAATATGTTGAACTGCTGGAATTTTTTATGTTAATGTATAAAATTATGAAAAAAATAGAAGAACGGTCTCTATAAACATGGTTAATTGCTAACCTTTTATAGTATAACACAATTATTATGAAGAGCGGGTTAATCTTGTATTAACTTCAGCTTACTTACGGAATAAAATACTTGTGGACACATTGGAGTCTGATGAATAACTTGTTTCCAGAATTTCTCTTGACAGTTTTATGTCCATATCTATAGTTCTGAAACCATTGTTTCCACTTGTATTAGGAGATATGCTAAGCCTTATAATTGCGTAAAGAGCTTTAAAAAGTTGTCTAAGATAACTTTATTAGTCTTAATTGAGTATAGAAACCTCAAACAACCATTACCCGATACCAAACATGCCCATACCTTTTTTTCCAGAATTTTTTTTAGTTTTCATGCAATCCAATATGGCGTCTGTAATTAAGCAACCAATAATTAATTTGAGCTCCAGAAAATTTATCTCCAAATCAATATGGTCTAGAAATGGTGTTTAGCCATGGAATTTTGCGGTTTTGAGTCGTTTACCACAGTCTTTTGATTATTCTATTCCCACTATAAAATGGACAAATTTGATGATTTTCCGATTGATGGCTAGGTTACTAATTGGGCATTTTGGCCTAACTAGTAATGAAAAAAGGTCCAATATGATTGTTTAAATGTGTTAGAGCACTGTTATTTGGAAACGGATTTTTTAAACATATTTTTAAAAATTTTCAAAAAAAATTAGAAAAAAGTCAAATTTTTCTAACTTTAGGCCGTTTGGGGCACGTGTTAATATTATCTGATCAATTTAAGATTTTGCACACAGTCTTAGGGTACCAAATGGAAAAAAATTGGGGGGTGGAGCAAAAGTTTCCCCGACTTTTTGAAAAAACGCCCAAATAAGGGACACCCTATTGTACACGTCAGTCGTGTTTATCAATTCAAAATCTCCGGATTATTTAATGGGCAATTGACATGGGCGTAGCCAGGGTTCCACTTTGGGGGGAAGCAGGGTCGACTTTTTTAAGTTTGTTGAGAACAATTTTAAAGCCTCTTGAGAGAGGTTCGTCAAGTTTCAATGGGGGGTCTGGGGGCCTTCCCCCAGAAAATTTTTGAAAATTTGCCCGTAAGGAAATAAGCACAGGGTTGTAAACTCAGTTTTGGTACCCGTAAACCCAAATTTGGACATACATTTTAGGTAAAACTTTGATTTTAATGAACTTATTATAAAAAAGTATAATAAAAGAATAATAAATCTGGGCTAACTATATCAACCAAATAAATGCGCCAAAGTGGCAATAACCAAAGACAATCGCCAAGAAGAATTCGTATTGAAATTTTTAGGTTTTGATATTTGATCAGTTTTCTTTGGGAGGGGCGATATGACTCCTGTTCTAGTTTATCAACTTCAACTTTACTACGATTTTTCTCTGGAATAAAATGTAAAAATTTTTCCAATTGGGGTCTTCATTCGCGCCATATGAGGCAATATTTGCCAATAGTTTGTGTTTTCTCTCTCAGCCATTAGTGTACCCCACAAGGAGCGAGGCCATTCTTCCCGTAGGGTTGTGGAGGAATAGAGATTAGAAAGCTACCCAAATTTACCGCACCCCTACTCCAATTTGAATTTTCCCGTTCCCACCCGCCCAGAGAAGAGAAACAATAGTGGCTTAGGTAGTGGGGACTGAAATCTCTGCGCGTTTGTATAAATAGCTATCTCGTCAGACATAGATAAGTTTAGAAAAAAATTAAACTTTCTGAAGATGAAATTTACAATGCCGTTAGTGCAATCCGGTCCATTGAAACTCTTTCGGGTTTTCCATCACATTCACAAAAGTACAAAAGATCACATTCAACCCCCCTCACCGCCGAGAATGTTTCCTCTCACAGCTTGTCATTGTTGTCCCGGAAAAATCTCACCATAATCCGAAAAGAAAACGGTTTCTTGTCATTTTGTGATATTTATCAGTAAGCCTGGGATTTCCATGGAATTGAAAACGGGTAATAAGCATGCATACAATGCAAGGTTAGAATATAGGGAAAAATACGTTTATTTTGTTTTCTTGCTTATTTTCACAGCTTGATTTTATTAATATATCTATATATTTTCACCTTCTAATACTGAAAAACAAATACACACACTCTAGTCTAGAGAAAGTTTAAATTCACATAAACTATTAGAAAGGAAAACGCAATTACTACCTTAAGACCCTAAACACTATTTAGAAGATAAAATAAACAATTTGTGGGAAAGGGCACCATATCCACTTTGTTTTTAAATCCATTAATTTAAAATCCATCACATTATGTAAAGAATAAACTAATTTTATGTGTGATAAGAATTTTTATGGTACGAGTTCAAAGCATTTCGAAAAATGTTATTGAAAACAGGATTTTAATAACCCAAAATTGCATTTTTGAAGTAAAAATTTTATTGGGAAATGTAAAACTCACCTTAGGAAATTTTTCACCGGTCTTATCAATTTCAACCCCAGTTTAAAATCGATGACAACGACAAAGTTAGAAAACGATCCATACTTTTAATACAAATAGTATCACAAAACACGTTAAAATTAATTCCCTTTCAAAATCCCCACGCAATAGCCGGAAGAAACGCGGGCATCTTTTAACTTTTACGAAGACCATCGCTTCCTGCATGCATTATTCACCAGTTCTTTCTTTCTCTGTCTGATGCAGAAGAAATCAAAACTATGGGAGCACCTTAACAGGTTGAAGAAGGGATTAGATTCAATCTTGTCTTGCTGCCAATAATCACTCGAGACTTTTTCAATGTGATTTCTGTGGAGGTTTAACGATTCGAATGAAAAAAAAAGGTTCTTTATGGTGTGATGATGATGGTATTTATTGTTTTATCCATGAAATTGGATTAAAATCCACTTTAAGAAAATACGTTTTGAGAAGCTAACCTTGAGCTATATAAAGTTATACTTACGGAATAAAATACTTCTGGACACATTGGAGTCTGATGAATAACTTGTTTCCAGAATTTCTCTTGACAGTTTTATGTCCATATCTATAGTTCTGAAACCATTGTTTCCACTTGTATTAGGAGATATGCTAAGCCTTATAATTGCGTAAAGAGCTTTAAAAAGTTGTCTAAGATAATTTTATTAGTCTTAATTGAGTATAGAAACCTCAAACAACCATTACCCGATACCAAACATGCCCATACCTTTTTCCAGAATTTTTTTTAGTTTTCATGCAATCCAATATGGCGTCTGTAATTAAGCAACCAATAATTAATTTGAGCTCCAGAAAATTTATCTCCAAATCAATATGGTCTAGAAATGGTGTTTAGCCATGGAATTTTGCGGTTTTGAGTCGTTTACCACTACCACAGTCTTTTGATTATTCTATTCTCAGTATAAAATGGACAAATTTGAGGATTTTCTGATTGATGGCTAGGTTACTAACTGGGCATTTTGGCCTAACTAGTAATGAAAAAAGGTCAAATATGATTGTTTAAATGTGTTAGAGCCCTATTATTTGGAAACGGATTTTTAAACATATTTTTTAAAATTTTCAAAAAAATTAGAAAAAAGTCAAATTTTTCTAACTTTTGGCCGTTTGGGGCACGTGTTAATATTATCTGATCGATTTAAGATTTTGCACACAGTCTTAGGGTACCAAAAGGAAAAAAATTGGGGGGTGGAGCAAAAGTTTCCCCGACCTTCGATTTTAAGGGACACCCTAGTGTACAAGCTTAATTGGGCGTTTAAGTTCGCCAACTCAATGATACGCGTAGAAAATCGCCAAGACTTACTGAAGCTTTTAGATTTTGATATGTGAGTAATGCAAGCTACATTCTTGATTAAAATTTTAAATTAATAGATTCGAAACCATGAAATTAACATTTGTTTTAAGAGCCGGTAAATTACTTTTATAGCTTTATATTCAAAAAGGGGGTCGGTCGTGTTTCCTCTTTGGAAATTAGATTCTTTAAAACAAAGTCAATTTTTGTGTCTAACAGTACATATAAAACAAAATACTTAGGTGGTCAATGAGGGAAATAACCTCTTCGCGCTCCGGATGCGGGCCCCGGTCCCACAATTATCCGAACCCTGATATTTCTAGAATATTCGTTTTCTACCTCAGGGGGATCGAGAGCCGGCGAAGCACGTGCTGAAGACATATCGAAACACGTTCGATCAAAAGGAAAAAGGACCACTCTCTTTGTCCACGCAGTCCATTCAACGCCAGTTCATTCCTAACCGCGTCAGATATCGTGAGCCGTCGGATATTTGCGACAAACTAACAACGAAGCACGTGGTATATGAAAGTAGTGAATTTCGCATTCGCAAAGACGCTCTTCTACTGTGCTCATTTTGGATATTATTGGTGTTATTATTTCATATCGTTGCAATGGGGGACTTTACACAAATGATATGTGTTCGTTTTCCTGAGCTGAAAAAGTGCCTTCACCGCGTCGAATGTTTTGTGACTATGATGGAAACTTACTGCAAGAAGGATGACATGTTAGAAGTGGATCTCTTTTGGGTAATGTTAAGAGATAGCGTTAACTGTGATGGACAAGACGAAATCCCCATATGTGCCCTAACGGAAATGTACTTTTACATCATCAAAAAATACTTCATAGAAAATGATAATCCTGATAACACATTCCTCAACAGTAGTTTTGTCTTGTTATTCGAAACTCTAGTCAAGCTCGGAAAATTCACTCCAGAATATTGCATAAGATTTCTTGCCAATATTAAGGATGCCTCGAATTCTAATATTGAGTTTTTCCTTTTCCTCTTATCAGAGAGTGATGTTAAATTAATACTGGACTGTCTCGTGAAGCAACGATTTCATACATGGGGTGTCAGCGACAATTGGCTAACAGACTGGATGGTGGATGAAGAAACTCACCATTTTTGTGAAAAATTATTCATCAGATACGGATACAAATATATCTTCAATGAATATTACTTCTTAGATGTGCGTAAAGTATTCATGGAAGGAATGCGGTAAGTTGTTTAAGTCAGTTATTTAAAGTTTTATAAATCCCAAGTTTTTTCATTTGTGACCTTTATATTTTAAAAGAAATTTGATATGGATATTTTGTGCATGAATAACTTTAGTAACGTATATTGAAATTTGCGTATATTGAAATTGAAGATAATACCTATTTAGGTAGAATTGATATCTTAAGGAACTTAATATTTAAAAACATATGAATAAAAGTAGTAGAGTTACAAAACAAAAGGGGGTCTTGGGGTGCTCCCCATATTTTTTTTGGAAATTTTATCATAATTAACAGTGTTTTAATTCGTTTTGGAACACCTTTTTCAAGATATTTATGGGTTGAGGAATAATCCCCTTATATATTCCCCTGAACCCTGAAAGCTTTTCGGATTTTTCCAATTGAAACCTATCTAATAGAAGTTGAATAAGTTTTTAGAAAAGATGGTTTTCCGTCGAAAATATGTTTTTATTTAGTATTATAGTATGTGTCAAGTTTCAGTGCATTTATTTCTGTAAGCTCTTGTAAAACCAGTAGAAAAGTATTTTGCATATACTTTAAGAAAACTTTTACACTAAGTTTTTATCTTATTTAAGAAATATATTAGTTATTTTTTACCTATAAATTTCAAATACTCATTTTAAATGTACGTAAATTGATATATGTAATTTAAACATTTGCAGTAAATCTATAAATAACTAATTAAATAAAGGAAAATTTATTTATTTATTTACCAAGACAGTCTACTAAAGATATCCAAACCATCGATTTCCGGATAACGCTATTGAGTTACTATATATCTCGCTTTTCTAAAAAACTGAAAACAAAATTTTTTTCAATTTTCTCTCGCAGATATTTTTAAAGTGCATATTCGTTATTCGTCCTCACGAAGTACTCTTTTCTTTATCAAAAACGTTGATTTTTTTTAATTTAAAAAAAAAGCAGTTAACCAACTTAATTGATTGCTGGAAATATAAGTTTTAATGTACTACATTGAATTTGGGGATTCTGAAACTTCTATTTGTATTATTTGTGTCATGTGGGAATGTATTCCTCCTCTGGGGCACATTCACTGAATTTTTCGAACCATGATTTAAGCGCGAAATTTTTGATAAAGGCATCTATAGAGGGTAACTGAAATTTCAAGAATGCTGTGAACTTATTATATGATTATAACAGCTTTTGCATCAATATCTTATAAATATATGTAGAAAGAGTCAAAAATATACTATTTGCGCCAATATGCCCCTTCTCCACAAAAACTAATTAAAATATATTGTAGTAAAATATAAATTTGTAGTTATATACATATAAACCCTCAATTTTAAATAAAATCATTAGGGACCAAATTTCCCCCACTGGTCGAATTCATTAAAATAAAATCAGTTAAGTTTGTTATAGGGATGATGAATAGTTTGTCTACGTTCTAGATGGTATCTGTACAGATACTTCTAGATGGTATCTGTCTACGTTCGGACCCCTTTTTAAAAAAAAGCATAATTTCCTCCAAACTTTTGGTGTTTTCAATGAAGTTTACCCTAAAACCATTATATTTAATAAAATTGTAACGATATTTTAATAATATTTGAGATAAATGGAAAATTTGTGTGAATTTTAACCTAAATTTTGTACTTCCGTTAACACGTGCTCACTCAATTCAACTTAAAGTATTTCAATTTCCATGCTACAGAATGTCCCTTCAACTCTTAGCTACTAAATAAACTAAAAATATCAGAGATATTTTAAAAACTGATCATTTTAAGACAATTTTTGTAAAACAATGCAATTATTTTTTATTAAAATGGCCATTTATTGGACCAAAAAGCTTCATAAATTTTTTAATTGTGATCCTACAGCTTAGTTCATATGTAGATAATAAGAAGTAAAGTATTTTTACAAAATAATTTCATCCACTTACACCAAAATCTTAAGAAGTAGCAAGTGTTAGCGTTCATATAAATAACTAAAAATTAAGCTTTGCTGAAAAATTTTTTAAAAATTAAATTTTGAACATTTCAAAACATAAAATGTTGGAAAACCCTCACAATTGACCATATTTACAAGATCTTTCTTCTTTAAGTTTATAGATTGAAAGTTCAATCTTTAGCAGAAGTTTAAGTGTTAAGTTGATAGTTTCCGAAAAGGGCCATTTCAACGTAGACAGATACCTTAAAAATTTTACACACGATTTTCGAATATAAATAGTATTTTTTCATCTAAAATTGTACGAGGTATATATTTCCTAAAAAATATTAACCTGAATTATACATATTTTCTTTCAGGGTGAACGATATCCCTGTTTGTTATTTTCTTGATCAAGAAATGCTATTTGAGACTGATAATCTCCTTCGTACGCAACTGGCAATAGAACTCCTCGTTGCTCTTTTCATTCATGAGGACAATCGAAACGTCATCAGCATGTTGTGGAAATCCTTACCCTTCACTTTTATCACAGCAAATGAACTGTACAATTTACTGAAGCCTTGTATATTCGAGAGGTATGATCTACTTGAAATTCTTTGTGATAAATATGAGAAGACAGTCGGTAATATTTGTCCAGTTCCCGAAGTCCCGGAGCCCCGCTCTCTCAAACACCTATCAAGAGTTCAAGTACGGAACAGGTTATTTAAAGTACACAATCTGAACGAGGAAACTATTAGAGAATTGGACATTCCTGTAACTCTTAAAGGTTATCTGTGGCTTGATGATTTTTAAAAAACTTATGTATTTAAATGTATACAACTGATTTACATTCAATTTCCCAAAATATCCCTGTCTTAAATTCAATTTCAATGTACGTTCAAGTTTTTCCATTTATCGATTTGTAATATCTACTCTTCATCATTGTTTGTGTGTTTGTATTATTTTGATCTTGAGAGTGCAATAAAATTAATTAAAAAGTGGTTGATTAGTAAATATATGTTTTCATTTAAACAAATCAACCATGAATTTTGGTCTGGAAAAATAGTGTAAAAACTTATAGTTTTACATAAGGGGCATTCTCACCATACGCTTAAATTTCAGAACTAAAAATTTCAAATTGCATGTGTTTTTAATGAAAATATCATAAGTGTGCTTTTAAATGTGTGAGAAAAGTTTATTGGAAAGCACTTTTATAGCAAAGTCATACACTTTTTCCTAATAAGACGACTTTAAAATTGCAGTTTTTTCGGATAAAATCTTGCGTTTTGATGAAATTTCATTATTAGACAAAGAGAAAAAGTTGAAGAATTAAAGAACTTTGAAGTTAAATAACTTAACTAATTTAACTACATGGATAAAATTCAGCTTTTAACTGTAGACAATTTAGTATTTATTCAGTAAAAAAAAAACATAATTTATGGAAAAAGACCAAAAATTCAATTTTTAATTAACTAACATTCGATAACGCAAACGCTTCGCACAGGCTGACCAACCGAATTTTATATTCCTAGAAGGGTTTTTCAAACATAAAATTGCAGTGAACTACGTCTTTCAGGTTAAATTGACATGTAGCCAGCTCAAGTTAAGAATTTCATAACATGAACCTTCAAAAAACTTTCTAAAATTGGAGTTAAACTGATAACTAAAATTACTAATTAATTACACTAGTCAACGAAGTTGTACCCCATCGAACCAGCTCAAGTCCTGGATATGATTGGAGTTAAAACTTTTGCACAACACATCACAAGACACACACTCTCCCCTCCCCCACCCAATTCTTCTACACCCACAAAAAACCCTCATTTCCCTCACTAATTCGCGAACCGCCAACACACCTTCCAAACGAGAATAAATAAACACCACTGCATCTGGCAACACTCCCGCATTCGGCTCTTTGTTTTGCAGGCATTTTTACACATCCCAACGGTTTGGTCCTGACGAGCTTAGTGCGCATGCGTGTGGACTTATTTTAGCTGTTTTTTTTCGAAATTTTAATAAAACAATAAATCGGGAATAGAACCCACGACCTACCGCATGCTAGGCACGCGCTCTACCACTGCACCAGCGGGGATTCATTAATGATAGAAATTATCCAAAGAAGATCCTTTTTTTCTCCCCGAGCATGCGCACTAAGCTCGTCAGGACCAAACCGTTGGGATGTGTAAAAATGCGTTTTTTGCAGGGGATCTCGATTGGGGAAATGTTGAGACTGTGTTATTGATTTTATTTTGTATAAATGGAATTGTAAAAATTTTTTCATTACTTGAAATTTGCCGTTGTTCTCTTGATTGTAGCAGAACGTACTTAGCTACTTAGTCACCACTTAAAATATAAATTAAAATATATATTTCTGTTCCAGACTAGTTAAGACCCTTCGTATATACCAAAGCGGTAGCGAGAAGCGACGTCATTCCCATAGTAACACCGCTCGCCTTTTTAAGGCGGGCGACCGCAGCGCCATTCTCTCCAGCGGTGTGCGGCCAACTAAAATCTGAGACACCGCCGCGCATGCGTGTTTAAGCCACTCTTGCTCCTTTTCTTTACGCGCTTTCGACTCCTAGTTGTTTGTTTACAATTAGCTGTGGTGCTTTGGAAGTTATTTTGATCGGAATAATTAAGGTATCAGATCTCAGAAAATAGATTAATTCTCCTTTAATCAAACATCCACAATCTAAAAGAAAGGATTTCTAAGTAAAACGACAATACCGATTTAAAATTTAAACTTATGCCGGCTGAATCAACCGCCGGAGCCGATCTTTGAGTTTTCGTTTCGGATTGTCACGTGATCCGCCAGGTGCATTGGAGCGCATGCGTCAGCTCGCTAACTGGAATAAAAAAACAGCTATAACTTATAGTAGGGCTCACAAATTAGAGATGGCGCTGCGCTCAGTGGCGAGCGCTCTCCCCATTGGAGTGTCTTCGCTTTACATATACCGCTTTGGTATATACATATAATGTATTTTAAATTAACCATGCAATCCATATGCGTGGTACTGCAGTAAAAATTTATCCTTCTCTTGATTAAGGCCGACATACTGGATTAGGTTGCAACCTCTGTTAAGCCAGGGATCTGTTTATTTGGAAATGTTGAGACAAAAGTACTGATTTTATTTTGAATGAATGGAATTGTAAAAACTTGTTCATTTTTTAAAATATGCCGTTGATGCAAAGTATCCTGGCAGGATACTTATATAGTTAAGTGGGAGTGTTTATTTCAAATTGGGCGAGAGATGAATAGTGGGTCATTCCATTTCAATTGAAATTGGTCCATAAAAAGGAAAAATGGTTGCTCGACCATTTTTTAAAAACCTTAAACTTTTGTACGTCTACCCTAACCTAATAGAGGATCAAAACAACCATTATATTTATTCAACCTATTTTGTTTGTCAACAGTATCCATCCAAAGTGTAAGTTTTTCCATTTATCGATTTGTAATATCTTCTATTCGTCATTTCTTTTTTTGTGTTTGAATTCTTTTAATCTTGAAAATGTAATAAAATTAATTAAAATTTTGATTCCTTATCCGTATTTTTCATTTAAATCTAGGAAAAATAAACATTGTCATTCCACTTCACAATCACTTGGGTTCACAAACTTACATCTCTAAATAAAATATGTTAAAAACACATACACAGATGAGACGCTCAAAGTAGCAGTGAGTCAATTTTGCAATTTAAAAATGAGCAAACCGAACACAAAAAAACAACCAAACAAAAATTATCGACTTTACACAATATTTTACTTTACCATTAATGAAAAACTGACTCTTTCAAAATATGTCAAAGTGACATCCTAAAAAACATGCGAATAAAAACATTGCCTCCTGCAACTAACAAAAAAATCTATAAAAAATGATATGCATATATTAAAAACGGCATAAAAATTCAATACCATCTTGAGAAAAAAAGTGTCTTAAGACGCACGATAAGCAACGTTTCTTAATTGCTAATAAATTAGGTCTCTAGCAGAGGCTTGTAATTAGTGTATCAATATTAGATTTTTTATCCTTCTAACAACAGTAATTTACTTTCCCTGCTTTTAAAATAGAAGATGCGACAGTTTGGGAGTAAAAAATTGGCTAGTTTAGAAGAAAGTTTCTCAGAGCAAGATTGTTTTGAGGTTTTTTTATTGTGAAGTTTGACAAATTAGGTTTTAAAAAGTGTGGACTTGTATTCATATGATATGCAAAAGTTGGGTCGCAGGGTGTTAAAAGTACAGCGATAAGTGCGGTAGAAAAAGTTTTGGTTATTGATGTATTATTTATAGATTAGCTTTTTTATGAGCAGAGTTAAAGTTTATTTTGAGAAAATTGAACTATAACATAAACACACTAAGATATATTTTTAATAACCGATTTTAAGTTATGCTTTTATTTCTAAATACGTTGAATCTTTAAGTTACATTAATAAAAATGTGTAAATTAATTTACTTACAACCAAACGTATTTACAAATTCATATATATCTGCACTCCTTAAAATAATCATCTATGTAGACATTATAACTGAGAAACTATGAGTTATCAATAGTTAGTTTCTATACTTTTTATAACTATGGTTAGTGAATAACTGAAATGAGTGTGTTAAACCTGGCTCACACAACTTTTTCTGTGGCGCGGACCAAAAGAACCAATATTGAGGGCCAAAGTATCAGTATAAATTTAGAACAGTTTGTTCATAATTTTATGAGAAGTTACAAGCAATTAAATAATATAAAAAATAAATGAATTTCACATATGTCCAGAGTAGAATGTTCAAAATATTCTTAACATTGCTGACATTAAAATTTTATTGAGGTTTTTTAATGATTTAAAGTTTTTCTATTGTGTTCATTTGGGAGTAATAAATTGCTGGGGAAATAAACCTGACCAGGAAAAATTTACAATTTAAATTTCTTTAATCTTAAAATTTTTATGTGTGTTTTGCCTGGCCTTTTGTTAAAAAGGCCAGTCTTTAACAATGAAATATACATCGCTACACAACAAATTACAACTCCGCCATAAAAGTTCTTCACAACATCCAAAATTCATTCACATAATACGTTTTTCACGAACATACTACAAAAATATCGACAGCGAAAGGAACCATAAACTCCCATTCCCCCTACAACACATCCCTTAACTATTACCAGCTCTAAGCTTATATACTAGTTTATCACTTCTTATTTTGGACACTAGGGTACCCATCCACTTTCCATAAAGATTCAACCATTATAGCACAATCCAAGAAGAGAAAAAAAATCATCCAACCGGGAAAATCCTATCCACGGAAATGGACTTTTAAATATTTAAATGCCCTTCCACTGCTAAGAAAGACTACAAAATTGTTTAATTGAATTTATTAAGTCCCCTTCTATTAGTGATGGGCAGGTATCGATACCAAATACTTAAGTACTCGATACCTATAGGTATCGAGTGTATTCGATACCCACAAAAGTATCATACCTATAGGTATCGAGTGTATTCGATACCCACAAAAGTATCGATACTTTATTGACATATTTCGTTTTAAATTTTTTAATGAAGTAATCTTTATAATACCTACTGTAGATCAAACGCAGCCTGTTTCCGTTTTCATTTTGCAACGCTCAAACCCAAGTCGTTATCATCCGCGAGAGAAATTTGACGCGGCTAGGTTTTTCCCCCGCCAAATCCTTCGCCTGTATCCACCTCCAGGCCCGTAGCTACGGGGCTTTTTGATGGATCGCTTTCAGTTTTTTGAATATTAGTCTGATTATGGATAGGCCCTAAAAAAATTGTCCCTTCAGGTTCATTTCCCGACATTGAAAAAAAGTACTCGATACCTAAAAGTACTCGATACCTATAAGTATTCGATACCAAGGTATTCGATACCTATAAGTATTCGATACCAAAGTATTCGATACCTAAAATTATCGATTTTGCCCATCACTACCTTCTATATAGAAAGGTCGCACTCTGGAAGGGATTTCGTAGGGGGGAAAAGGGGATTTCTTTCGGTTTTTTTGTTAGGGTCCGGACACAGTCACTTAAAATAGTCGCCTTTATTCTTATTAAGAAGAGGGGAGAAAGAAGGGGAAATGTAGTAGACTACTTTTGATGAGATGACAGCAACCGGCCAATGCCAGGCTTGTCAGTGAGGAGTACTTCGACCGCTCTGCTACTGGAATAGTCTACCACATTTCTTCTCGGGTCCACTTCTTTCTCCCCTCCTATTAATGGGTCACGCGACGATTTCCAGTAACTGTGGCTGGAGCCTTACTTCTTCCCTTGCTGGGGTCATCAAATATTGAACAGGTAGAGAGGGGATTGAACTACAGGTGGGGGAATAGCCGGCAGTTTCTTTATGCTATGGCGTCGTTTTGGCTGCTGTAATCCTCACAGGAAAGTGAGAGTGTTTCTTGTTGATTCTTTTGGAGGGGTTTGGAATTGGTGCTAGTGTTTTGTCAGTGGTTATATGTGGATATTTGATGTGGTGCGGTGTTTTTTAGATTGATAGGACGGTTTTATTACCTATGCCGGTCAGTTCTGTTTTTTTTATCTTTTTTAAAGCCAAATTGTTTTGGGAAAAATGGTAAAATGTTTTAATTGGGGTTTGAAATTAATAATTAACGAGACTAAAAGAACTCAAAATCAGATTGAAATTTTCATCAGCCGCTTTTAAAAATCAGGTGCGTTTTTTATCAAACGCGTTTCATAGTTTGGCGATCAGAAAAGGGAAATTCGCACCATAATCTTTATATCATATCTTTATATCATATTACTGGTGATCGTTATTTTAAAAAGTATCTGTTGGAATTACTTTGGGTCAATCCATATCAAGTGATCCAGAAAAAGTAAATTTGGTCGCTCGACCATTTTATAATCGAATGATTTTTTGTGTGTTGATTCTTGTATCATTAGAGAGTCCAAAACCACAAATTTTAATTTTTTATCTTTATTTGAATTTTTATAGCAGCCATCGATGTTTTACGGAACAGCGATTGTAAGGGTTTACGTTAACTAGCGTTATTCCTAAATGGTTTAACTTAAATTCATTGAACAAAAGCCATCTTACTCAGAAAGATACAGGCTTTATGATGGTTGAATCAAATATAAGGGGTATTGAGTCCCAAATAGAAAAAATCCCCCTTAAAGTCGAGCTTTAAGATGGTCATTTTTCACTTTTCAAACGGACATTTTTGTTAAAGGAACTATTATTTTTCTATTTTTTTCTTGAGGAATGTGTAGTATACCTCCTAAACTTTACTTTAAAACAAAACTTGACCTCGGTATACGTTTATTTTAAGAGTTATGAACTTTCAAAATCGGATAATTTCAAAAAATTCACCACTTTGACCCCCAATATCTCTGGTGGAACAAAGTTTAAAAATCTGAAATTGTTACTGGTTAAACCTTTCTAGGGTATAATCCTGTTGTACAAAGGACGTCTTTGGTATTTGCTTACAAGTCGAGTTACAGGTCCTCGTAGTTGCCATAAAAACGCTCAATTTAACGGTTTGAAAAGTGCAATTTTCGTTCAAATGCTCACCACTTTATTAATTACAATTAGGTTTATTTTATTTCTCATTGCTTTTTATTAGCTATTTATTTCTGTGAGGTGGCATATGATTCTGTAAGGGTTATTAAAATTAGAGCAAATTGAAAACAGCTATTGAAACTCTGTGTTCTATGTGAGAACCACAAACAATTCTTTAAAATAAAAACTTTTTTTCCCTTTCATTCGTTCGAAATTTCGTATTTGGGCGCGAAAACACAATCACAAATCATGCGCTGTGAGGTCACTTCCTCCAATAGAAGCCCGTTTTCTGACAACGTGATTTTTTTGACGTTTTAACAAAAATAAAATTTAATTTTAAATTATTTAAAACACATTTTTGAACTTAAAAATCTGAAATTTTGGACTTTTAACCATAATGTATCAAAAAAGTTTAAAATGAAGCAAATCCCTCACTCTTAAGAATTTTTGTCAGAAATGAAAACTGTAGAAAAAGCAATGAGAATTCAAATGAACCTAATTGTAATTAATAAAGTGGTGAGCATTTGAACTAAAATTGCACTTTTCAAACCGTTAAATTGAGTGTTTTTATGGCAACTACGAGGACCTGTAACTCGACTTGTAAGCAAATACCAAAGACGTCCTTTGTACAACAGGATTATACCCTAGAAAGGATTAACCAGTAACAATTTCAGATTTTTAAACTTTGTTCCACCAGAGATATTGGGGGTCAAAGTGGTGAATTTTTTGAAATGATCCGATTTTGAAAGTTCATAACTCTAAAAATAAACGTATACCGAGGTCAAATTTTTCCTTAAAGTAAAGTTTAGGAGGTATACTACACATTCCTCAAGAAAAAAATAGAAAAATAATAGTTCCTTTAACAAAAATGTCCGTTTGAAAAGTGAAAAAAGACCATCTTAAAGCTCGACTTTAAGGGGGATTTTTTCTGTTTGGGACTCAATACCCCTTATATTTGATTCAACTATCATAAAGCCTGTATCTTTATGAGTAAGATGGCTTTTGTTCCATGAATTTAAGTTAAACCATTTAGGAATAACGCTAGTTAACGTAAACCCTTACAATTGCTGTTCCGTAGAACATCGATGGCTGCTATAAAAATTCAAATAAAGATAAAAAACTAAAATTTGTGGTTTTGGACTCTCTAATGATATAAGAATCAACACACAAAAAATCATTCGATTATAAAATGGTCGAGCGACCACCTTTGGATCACTTGATATGGATTGACCCTATTTCTTAACTTTTATATTTTGCTGCGAAAAAAAATGTTGCTCGAAAGGTCGACAAAATCGCCAATTTGGAGATACCTCGATTACACTGGGCAACAATTTTTGACAAAGTTCGTGTAAAAATGATAAAAATAGCCAATTCCTACTGAGTTTGACCTTCTGAACCCAAATATCACCTTAAAAAATCTGGTTTGGTTCGAGTTTTGGAGATACAAGGGGGGTCTGATTTAGCGTAATTAATGCTGAAATTCCACTGTTTTTTAAGAATATTTTAATATACAATACTCTTTTACCCATTTAATTGCGCAATATTTTATCTGAGATGTTCTCTAACATATACACATTCACAAAATAAAACCAAAAATAGTATTTGGTAAAGAATTTGTCGATAAGAGTCGCCAGGTGGTCGAAAAAGTTAAGAGATGTTTTCATAAGAAATATTCCCATACATTCATGAAATAATAAAACTAATAATATATTAACATCTACCTCTTGATGTTAACGAGTGGAGTTTGTTCCTAGATTCCTCTAAATTGAGTCTAAAGATGGTATTTCTCCACAATGGCAATAAGCTCCCTTCCAATCCCATTGCATTTGCTGCTCATATGAAAGAGACATACGAACACATGCAGTTACTTCTTCATTGAACTGAGTACGCAAAATATGAATGGTGTGTCTGTGCCGACTTGAAAGTAGTGGCATTATTGATAGGCCTTCAACAGGCATTCATAAAATATTGCTGCTTCCTTTATAAATGGAACAGTCGTGTAACAGAATTACACTACATCCAAAAAGACTGGCCTCCCAGGATATGTTTGAAACAAGGAATACTGAATGTCAAGAACTATCTTCTTATTTCTCAACAGAAAATAATCTAACCTGCTTTACACATTAAATTGGGCATTGTAAAGCAATTGATTAAAGCGATGGATAAGACTAAGCCAGCTTCCATCTACTTGCGCGAAAAATTTCCCCGTCTGAGTGCGGCAAAAATCAAAGAAGTAATTCTTATAGTTCCTCAGATTAGAGATATTTTTAAAGATTCAAAATTTGAAAACCTAGACCAGGGATGGCGAACCTTTTTCGATCAGTGTGCCATTTACATTACTGTTTATGATTTTCAGGTGTCAAGTGTGCCACTTGTTATTTTTTTAATAAATTATCTTTAAACCCTTGGAAAATGAAATCCTCTTTTGAGGGTCGATAGTTTAGAACAGGAGTTTCTAACTTAAAGTGCTCAAGTGGTGAGTAGTGGGCCGTAAAGTCTGTGGTGTATATAGAAATTTATTTTGGGAGGGGCCAAAAATTATTCCTCAGTCCTTCCCATGCATCTTTAATAGTTTTAATGCAGATTTTTAATACATTTTTGGTAGAATTTGCATTTTCTAGAATTTAATCTAAGAAAAATGTTAATAATGAAGTTCCAAGTAAAGGGGGTCTGGGGGTCCTCTCCAGATAATTTTTGGAAATTTGACCCTAAAATCAGGATTTTGAACAAGTTTTTGGTGCATCTAAGTCCGAATTTCGGACATTTTTAAGCAGGAATTTGATTTTCATGAGTATTATGAAAAAAGTTTGAAGTAGAAAAAGGGTCAAAAAATATTTGAAAATTTTACCCGAAGAAACTGGGTAAAATTTAACTTGTTTTGGTATATCTTTTCCAAATTTCGGAGGGGGCAGGGCCCCTTCGCCCCCCTCTTATATGCCCCCTTTTGCGTAAAGTAATCGGGCTCCTTTTGCATCCATGATTCTTTTTCTAACGGCTTAATGTCAGTTCCTTACGTAATAATTATAAGGGCGGTTGGGATTTGTTTACCTTGCTGACAAAAGGGGAGGAGAGAGTCCAAAATGACCAAGAAAATGTTGTTACGTAATATTTGAACGGCCCAACGGCACCTAAGAGGTGAGTGGGGGGTTCGGGGGTCCTCCCCCGAAAATGTTTTGAATTTCAGCTAGCTAAAAAGTGTTCTGAATCTGGTTTTGGGGAGTTTTCAGGACTAGGCCGTCTATCTCAAGCCATCTTCCAACCTAGAGGACCGTTCCATTTTATTCGCGGGTGGGGAAGGATAGAATGAGGAACTTAGCGTTTTTTCGGGAGCACATGTTTGTGCGTTCATTGGAAAATGCATTCAGAGTTGCTTGATTTAAATCACTTGTGATTTTAATAATGAATAAAATCATTAATTTAAATCAAAATTATTAAACAAATAAAATTCATGAAAATTCATTAGTTAGTGGTATGCTGTATACAAAATTGGTTGTATGTAAAATTTGTAAAATATGCTGTACGTAAAATTTATAATTAAAAAACTTGTTCTTTTATCTATTGTTCTTATATTATATAACTTAAGAAAAAATAACATTAACTTGTATTAAATTTATTTCCAAAAGTATAGAACAGTAAATACATTATAAGATCAGAGTTGCCCCTAAAAGATTATTTATCAAAGAGTTATTATATTGTTATACAAAATCTAAATAATTTTAATTTTTAAGTTTTATTACAATTTTTTATTTGATATTTTATTTCATATTACTTCCATTTACAATTTTTTAAATTCAAATACTTAATTCAAATATACCAAGAAAATCTACCATAAAAAATAGTGCATCTGCCAGGGCACGCGCACTGTGAAAGAGACTCATTTGATCAACCTAAAATACTACGTATCTACCTTCCCCACCCGCGAATAAAATGGAACGGTCCTCTAGGTTGGAAGATGGCTTGAGATAGACGGCCTAGTGTTTTCAGGTAGTAGGAAATATCTGGTTTAGAACTAAAATTTTTTGTGTGTCATTTTTAGTGAATGTCGCGTGCCACCGAAATACCAGTCGCGTGCCACCCAGTGGCACGCGTGCCATAGGTTCGCCATCCCTGACCTAGACTGTGATAAAAACAAGTGTGGGATGCACTCTGTCAAGTTTGTGTTAACTTTCTAGGCAACGCAAGATAGGAGTATTATAAAGATCTTGTTCAGGACATGTTAGCCTTATACCAGAAATTCGGTTGTTGAATGTCCTTAAAGCTGCATTTTTTGGATTCTCACCTTGATTTCTTCCCTTCTACTTCTGGAAAATTCAGCGATGAGCATGGTGAACGTTTCCACCAAGATATGTCTGAAATAGAGCTACGTTATAACGGAAAGTGGTCTGCCTCTATGCTTGAGGACTATTGCTGGACGCTTTTTAGAGATGATCCAGGTATGGGATGCAGCCGAAAGATAAAGAGAACTCGTCAATCATGATTTGGTAGTACTTCATTCTGTTATTATAATTTATTTATAAATTATGCAGTGAAAAAACTCAAAGTGCAATTTAATGTGTTTTAGGTATTATTTAGAGCAATATCTCAACATTACAAAAAAACGCGAACCAATTTTTCAATTTTTATTGCCATATTCGGGTTCAGCATGTCGAAATCTATTAGAATTTAACATTTTTATCATTTTTACATTTTCACTGTTGCCCAGTGTTATTTTTTAAAAAACCCGAAGACAATGACAATCCTCAAAAGTTAGAATAGTAGTTTTGGCTTTAGTTTTAATTTTTTACGAAATATTTTCATCGTGAGTAGATTAATATTATCGGAGTACTATCTTTCCTCTTGAAATTAATCATTATGTTTAATCGAAACAAATCAAACTCGAAATCTGATACTGAGTTTTACACATTAAACTGGGTCTGATATTTACGAGTTTACTCAAAATTCAATAATATATCCAGGTTTAAGCGATTCGTTGCTATCATTAATCAACCTTGCTTTGATTAACTCAAATATAAGATAACATTTTTATACACAACAGTCTTTCACAATCCTTAAAAAAATCCTGAAAATAGCCACCACTTAAATAATAAATAAATATATTTTATTAATATAATTTCTAAAATCTATGATGCTAGTTTCAACTTTTTCTTTTAAATCAATCACTAATGTAAAATGTGTGATGGATGGTATTGTAAATGTGAACTTGATGTTTCCAAGACTTTCTTGCAAGACACTCTTGAGGCAAGGGTTTTATTATCCTTTTAATCGACAATTTACATTTTTATTAGGATAATTTATTTTTAAAACTTTGAACATCTTTCATGGATTATTATGATAATTGAAGGGCTTGGGGGATGAAGGGGTTATGTTAACAAAATCCTAGTTTCGAGTAATTTAGGTTCAAAGTTTTCATGTTGCAACTTTTTCGTTTTCTGGTTTTGTCGTTAAGTGAGCGTATGAAATTAGTCTAATGACATCTATTTTTTAATGTACCAAGTTTTATTTACTTACCTGTATCCATTGTATCCATAATATGTATTTTTATATATTTTGTGTACAAAACCCCTTCATCCACAAACATTTTTTTAAATCTGTAAATTATCTAACGAATGAATGAAGCAAGATATAAATAAATTCAGTTATTGCAAAGCTCTATATTTGATTCGAAAAAAAATGTATACAAAGGGAACAAAACAAAACAAAAACAAAATATCTTAGCATATCTAACTTGAAATATAATATTATATATATTATATAATTAACTAAAACAAAAAGTATGCCCCACTTCAGGAAATTTATGGTCAATAGTTTGAAACTTCTTTTATCAAAATATTGGTTGAGACATATCATTAAAAATTTTGGCCTGAGCAATAATCCGAGCAAATAATTATATGTTCATTGCTTTTTAGCTGATCACCATGTTCAAATGAAGTGAGTAATGAGCTTAAGACCTCAGAACTCCCTCTCTTTGCTTGGTCCTCGGTCCAAGTACAAAATATAGCTCTTAAAACTCATTGGTTGTGATATGAATGCCTAAGTTATTAAACCAGGCTTAGCTAAGATAAAATGCCTTTGAAGTCCTAAGGCGTGGGAGGGGCATGATTTGCTGGAGGTCAACCATTAAATAAGCAATTTTGTTATCTGATTTAGCTAGCTCTCTAACCTCATAGCTACACATGCAGCTTGGAAGTTTTCTATATGCTCCTCATTTTTGACACCTGAATTACATGGGCTGCAAGTGTCCGATTTAGGTGTTTCAAAAGATAGATTATAATGTGTAACGAAAATTTGGCGGTAATAACTTTCCTTAAGCATAAAAAATTTATCAGGATGCTTATTGTTTTTACATTCATCGATGTATACGATTTATGCAATTTGGACATAGATAGAAGTAGGGAAAGATATTTTTTATGTATATTGCCATGCCTAGAATAATGTGATTCATTGGAAGGAAATTTTGAAATATGTTCTTTAATAGAAACCTTGACATCTTCGCTAGTTTTGTTGGGTCTCACATTATGTCTACCCCTTTTATCAGGTTGAGGAGCACTTGAACCAGATTTCATTTGTTGTTGTTGTTGTCGTGTGCCACTTGGAATACCCAAGCTCCATAAGGATTCAAGGCAAAGGGGGTGCGGCTCCTGAGAAAGTGAGGCCCATAAATGGCAGGAGTCCGACTTCTGCCTCATGAGATGATAGATGCTGCCACTATCTATCGCCACCTCCACAATTTTGCCATGCATCTGAAGGGGAGGGAAATAGTCTCCAGACACCTGGACCCGTGGTAAACTGCGCCATGACGGACCACAGGACTTTCAGACCCACAGATTTAACGAGCACGTACTCCGCATATACTCGATGGGTCTTTAGCGGTGTCGGGAATCGAACCCGGGACCCTCCGATCCCGAAGCTGATGCCTTAACCACTAGGCTCCCCACAGCCCAGATTTCATTTATTTTGTATGATTTCAATTTTATCAGGCATAAGTTTACCAAAGCAACTCTAGTTCGGACACCTCCTGTTGTGACCATGTAGTTACTTGTATGCAGTTAAGTTATGATTTACCTACAGGAGTTAAGGGCACATAGCCATTTCATCCTCTATGGCTTTAGCATGAAAATGATACATATCCCCTTCATCTTCTTCCTATTTTGGTTTCTAGCTGTTTTGAAATATTCAGATTTTGCTACATAACACCTAACCAGATTTTGCTATTATGCACCTAACTATTTCATACATTGAATTAGATTGTATTTTCAAAAAATGTCCCATAACCCCTTCATCCACCAAACCCTTCAATTCTTACTTTAAAATGTGCGTTTACCCTTACAGAACCCCATGACAATGACACCAATTCACCATTCACTCATTTTTAAAGAAAGTAGCGTTTGACACCGTTTCAGAATTGAATCGCTTAATTCAGAAACGTGTCAAACGCCACTTTTTTCAAAAATGAGTTATTGGTGTTATCGGATTCTGTAGGGGTAAACGCACATTTTAAAGTAAGAATTATAAAAATAATGTGATTTTAAAATAGTTTTCCAGCATTTTAAATTTCAGCTTTAGTGCAGAAACAAGTCAAACGACGTCGCTTGACAGGTTTCTGCACTTAACTGCGGGGACTTTTGTTCATGCCGTCTCATCTGCAGCTTGTTTTACTGCTTTTTTTTATTTAATCGCATACAAACAATTATATATGATTGGAAAAGTCATTCTTTAGAGCTTAGATCCATCAAGCCATAGTAAAAACCATATTTTTAAAGTTTTTGTACGAATATCAAGACTAAGGGCGTTTTGGTAGCTATATATTTAGAATTTCCATGCATGTGGCCCTTTATTACATCCATGTGGTTGAGATTTTGGATCTATGAATCATTTTATTAAAAGGGGGTATCAAATCTATACCCTAGATCATAATATTGAACTAATTAACTTATTTTTGTAGGCTTTTAAAGCAAAATCATTTTACTGTCCACACACAATTTTAAAGGTTTATTAAATTAAAGAAAAAATTCCAACAAGCATTTTCTCAACGGTCTTAGACAGTACTAAGTGTATTTATTGTCGTTACTAAAGTCTACCCGAATCTGACAACCGGAAGTGGGTTTTTTTCAAGAAGACCGCTGATGCTTAAAATAACTAGAAAAGCCTAGAAAACTGAATGTTTAGCGAAAAAATACCTTCTTATATGTATGAAATAAAAACTTGATAACTTTAGACTTTTTTACCTAAAGTTAAGAACCTAATATTTAATTTTGAAACCCATAAAAAATTTATAACACTTAAATTAGGGCTTTTTTACGAATATATCTCTATTCTTTAGGCATCGGCGGCCATCTTGAAAAAAAAACACTTCCGGTTGTCAGATTCTGGTAAACTTTCATAACTAGAATAAATACACTTAGTACTGTCTCAAACCGTTGAGAAAATGCTTGTTGGAATGTTTTCTTTAATTTGATGAACCTTTTCAAAACGCCGTCAATTTAGAAAATAACGTACGCCGCCATCTTGGAAATAAGCCCTGTTCTGGTTTCTAGATTTTGTAAAAGAAATTTATTTTTATAAGTATGATAAGAAAACTTGCCTAGTACCTTATATTTGTTTTTTGAACCCATAAAAAATTGTCATAGCTGTTAAATTATGGTTCTTTCCCGAATATCTCTTTATTTGAAGCATCGGCGGCCATCTTGAAAAAAAAACCCGTTTCCGGTTGTCAGATTCTGGTAAACTTTTTACATGGCAATAAATACACTTAGTACTGTCTAAAACCGTTGAGAAAATGCTTGTTGGAATTTTTTCCAAGCTGTAATGAACTTTTAAAGTGACTATACCCAGTGAAATAGGGACTCGGAACCTCCGCAGATATGCACATATTTTTGCTTGTTTTTTTATTATTTCAATTTGATAGACCAAATTTACCGCATTATCTGAAGTTATTGAGTTAATTAACATCGCATTTCATCGCAATTAATGGAATTGACTCGAGAAAACCGATTTAACTGTCATTTAATGAAAACGTTGGCCGCCATCTTGGGAAATGCACTTTAATGGTTGCCAGATTCTTATAAATGAAATTTTTATAAATTTCTTCGCTTAGAAATGTCAACTATCATCGAATTATATATAATTTAACACCGAAAAAAGTGTTTGTTTCGCCCTATTTATCGTTTTTTATGGATTTTAAAATTTTTTAAAAAATTAAAAAAAAAACAACTCTCGGTTGTCAGATTGTGATAAACTTTTTTTTGGTCATTAAGGACACCTAGTAGAGTCCAAAACCGTTGAAAAACCTTTTGTTGGAATTTGTTTGAGGTTCGGCCCTTTTTTGAGCTATTTTCCCCCGCCTATTAGTTATAAGTAAAGATTCTCCTTCCCTTTGCTTAAATTTCAAAACCTCTAGAAAAGAACCCAAACCCTACCCAATAACCCTCACGTTTACTTTCTGAAAGCCTCCTTATGAATAAATCCTTTGTAGTTCAGCAGCACTAGATCCTCCATAACCTCAGATCCAACCCCGTGTTCATTTCATTGCCGTATATTCGCTCTATCTACAAGAGGCAATGATCGGAAGAAGAAGCCATAGAGGTATTATGGTAACAGATAGAGCATTAAGCACCTCCTCTCTTTGTACAGAGCGTGGCCAAATCATTCCGCGGATACGTTTGGGATCGTTATATTAAAAAGCGAATCAGTCTAAAAATTCAAGTTTTGAGGAAATAGGGAAACACTTAATAAATAAGGGAATTTTCGTTGTTATTGGAAGTTTCAGAACTTATTCAGAATAATCATTGAGAAAATATATACAAAAATAGTGTACGGTTCAAAAAATTTCATGGACTTTTCCTCTATTTCAAGCTTCTGAAATTTCAATTTGAGAAAAAGCTTAAAAACCACTTTATTTGACAGTTAAATTATACGTCTGCTTAGTTCTAAGTGAAAAAAGATATTCCGTCATTAAGGCAGTATAAATGGAGTAAGTGAGTATCAATGTAGTCAAACATTCCCTTGATAAAAAAGGTAAGCGTACTTTTAAATTAAAAGAAAATTTTATTTTGACTTAGTTCATAGCACAAAGAATAATAAAAGATAGAAAATTAACGTAAATTTCACATTAATCAATACAATGAGTGGACATCCCTTTCATCAAATTCAAGGGGCTATATCCCCCTATAAGGGGTTGATGTTTCCCCCTCTTCCCAATCATGTATTGAGCGAAGCTTGGAGATTTTTTTTAACCACCAAAAGATAATTTGCTGGGATTTTTTTGGATGTTCTATGTAGTAATTAAACTTGAACAGTATAATTCCAAGAGACTCATAAGCAATGAAAGGAGCTTATCAATCAGCGAAGATGGAATCTTTATTGTTTGCAATCTTTATTGATTGGATCGTATTTTTATAACTTCTTAATAAAACATTTTAAGATTGAAATCCTTATTACAAAAAATATTATAATTTAATTCAAATTTGAGCATTGCTTACGTAAGACAAACATCAACAATCGAACACAGCAATTTTCATTTTTTTTATTTTAAAAGCTCATGAGCGCGTGAGTAAAATATTACGAGGCAAAGGGTTTAGTTGTAAAGCAGCATTTCCATCTATTACAATTTAGAATAAAAACAATTTGAAAACTCTTCTATCAGTAGTTTAAAAAAGTACATATTTTTTATTAACTATAGGTGAGTGTGGTCACCACATCAACACTTTCCACGTAATGTCACCACATCTAAGTGCTGTCCATCCATAAAACCTTTACGGCGTGTAGGGGAGAAAAGGGAACCATCCGAGGTAAAAGTAGGGAAAGGGCAGTTGCCTTTCCTTAATGGCGTTAGGAAGAAAGAGTTGGGTAATGTTATTCATTAGACACAGTGTGGGCAGCGGGTCTCATCTGTTTGGGATGGAGGGAATGTTGTTAGCAAGGGTGGAGGAATATCGTTTGCGGGGTTGTTCTTTTTTTAGGGGGAATATTTGCATTGGGGAAGAGGAATTTCGGGTCAGGAGTCAATACTCTTTTTTTTATGCGATGGTGTGGAAGGATTCAAATTTGGGTTTAGTTTATACAGGGTGTATGTAAATTCCTTTGCAAAAGGCATATGGATTTACTATGTTGGACAAACCATGCAATCGAAGATTGGGTCACAAATGCCATTTAAGGGGTTAAATGTTTGTACTCATCTAAAAATTTGGTTGCTCACTCTTCTTTGGATGGGAATCAAACCGTTTTAGAAAAGTTGCTCTATAATAAAGAATGCCTGTTGGAATATGAAAAATAATATTAATTATTTTATTTTTTTGTACTATTTCTAAACAATATCAGATAATATTTTTATTAATATCTGCAACATTTTCATCATATATCAATTATTGGATTGGTTATTTTGGCCCTGATATATCTCTGTAAATAATGGTCGTAGAGGGATGGTGTTTGAATTTGTAACAATAACATACCATTTTCTCCTCTTAAATAAATATTTTTTTTTAATGTCTCCTGCACCTCAACAATTACCTGTATTTAATTTGAATTCATCAGGAACCAGTGACCAGGCATTTTAAAACTTTGATTCAAAATTTGGTTATTTTTGTGAATATGTCTGAGAAAAAAATATTTGACCAATCTCTAATCCTAAGATATATTCTAGAGTGACATTTTTAATTTGTAAATTTATAATAGTTTCACATCGGAATTACAAAAAAAATTTTAAAAATCACTATATTTATGAAGATAATATGAAAATTGATTTTTGTGTACGTTTCGCTTATTTAAATTAACGTCATCTAACACACAGATCCGATAAACAGAAATCATCTAAAGAAAACTTAAATATTATTTTCATCATGGCATCAATTAAGATGAGTGAAAATGATTTAGCGTTAGAAACAAACCCAAACCATACGTTACATAAACCTTCCTTATTATCCATAACACCAAAAGATTAATGACCAAAACTCGACATTGCTTCGCAGAAATTAACACTATGCGTTCGAATTTCACCTACCCAACTGAACACCCAAACGATTTTAAAAGGACTAATGAAACGTGATGGGAAGGAACCCGGATACAGGCACCTGTTGCCAACGCCCAGTTACTTAATTGATGTGTTTCGTTGTGAATTATTTAGATTGAGATGAGATCTGGACTGAATGGTGTAAAATCGGTGTTTCGTTTGGTTTAAAATATCTGGAGGATTTCTGTAGCTGTTTAGTTACTTAACAGGGGATGGGATTTCCATATACCTTTTATAAATCTGGTATAACCAGAATTTTCTTATGATTCTACAAGTTCCAAAAGAATTCGGATATAAATAATATTACTTTTACTATATAATACATAGTTTATTTTTACTACCATATGCGACTTTGATCTGGGTTTGAAATGGTAATTGTGATAAACAAAACCAAGAATATACTCGTATTATATTTTAAAATGTACTGAATAATTATATCAAGAGTGAATGCTATTTATTTACCCAAAGAGAAAAAATCTATTGCTATCTTTTTTTTAAGAACTTTTTTCGATCACTTTATAGTATTGAGGAAATGCGTGCTTTTTTGCCCGATGAATTCATTTGCACTGATAAAAATGGATTTAAATAATTTATATTGCAACATGAATAAACTTTGTTTCTTTATCCATACACCTGTATTTCCTATCCAATGAGTAATACATAATTAAGTTGCTTGCAAATCATCCAAAAACTGCCTTTGAGCTACTCCAAATATTCAGCTATCAAAATTTATCTCGCATCTCCTCCAAACTGGCATGCTAGGCTATTCCAGCTGAAGACTCAATTAAGCGATTCCTGAAGCATCAGTCAAAAAGTAAATAAAAAAATACATAAAAGTATATTATTTCCCTCCCGGAACTAATCTAGCTCCACAAAAAAATCATCAAAGAACAAACCTTCTAATCCAACGGCATTTTTTTCCTGCTTTAAATTGGAATCTTTTTAATAAAAGAGTAAAGAAACACTTCACTAATTAGACCCATCAGCCAAATGACGCGAAAAAAATGGAAGATTATTAAATAAGGAATGGCAGCACTCTCGGAATTCGCCGAAGCACCAAAAAGAATAGAATGGGGGATTTTTTTATTCTCGTTCTTATCTCCCGAAAAGAAGGATTTCTTTTCCTTGGGGCGTATGAGTATGACTTGGGAATCACTCTCCTGCTTTTCATATTAGTTTTATTTTTATTCCGTGTCACCATTTTTTGTCTAGAAATTCGAAGTGTCAAGACAGGTTCGGACAGGAGTAGTATGTAATGGGTTAAAAAGGGTATGATGTACTACGTATATACGTAGATTTACCCTTTTTTATGGTTTTGTTAAACTTGTAAGAATAAGTTTTTGCCGCAGAGAAATGCGATTTCAGTGGAAAATTAGGGTAATTAAGATTGTACTAATGAGGTTAGTTTTTACAAATAAGTTCACACTTTTAGAATTGGAGGTTTTCTTAATAGCATTATTTATTTTTAATTTGATGCTTCTTTTTTATGTTAGTCATAATTAATATTTAAACCAATAGTTTTACTCTAGTACTTCAATTTTTTTCCTAAACAAATCGTGTTACTTATTGGGAAAGGAATACTAAAGATTGAGTTTTCTAAACATTTGTGAATTTTTTTAATGACTTTATGCAAGAAACTTATGTTGAAAAACTTTTTAAGGATCCTTTCAAACTCGAATTATGCACCTGGGTTAAATTCATAGAGAAAATACTCGGTTACTACTCGGAGTGGGTTTCTCACTTTTACCTTCTAAAAGCTCTTACAAAAAGTTGTTGACCTGAAATAACATATTTATAGATTTTACCATAAGCAGTTCTTCTACAAAGAACTAAGACATTTTTAAATTAAGATCATTCATTCAATTGTATTGACGTATTTCAAAAACACAAAAAAGTGATATATTTATTCATCTTATTCAAGAATTTATTTGCTTTTTGAATATCACTTTAATTTTATATTTTTCAATTATTTCATAAAGTTTTCCGTCATAAATTTTAATATTATGATTTAATACGCACAACGTTTTTGCTATTTTTGAAATTAATTAATTCAAACTATACAATTAAAAATAGTCAAATGCTAAAAAAAGCATAATCTCAAAATATATTTAAACCATATCGAGACATACCATTAACCAAGCAAACACATAATTAAACCATATACGAATACTACAACCATACGTTTGATACAAATGAAAAATGCATGAACTAAAACCGTAAAAAATCCTCTCCCATGTCAAATATGCACTTATAAATAAAACTAATACAGGATGCAAGGTATCTTCAAAATATGAATAGTAGCGTCAAAAAACGTTTAATCTCAACTACACTAGGATGATCGAGATTCCAAGGGATTTGCTAGAAACTCCATGGCAAGCTGTTTTGTTTTTCTCGTCCTTAAACCTGCCAAAGAGAAGATTAAGACGCTGGAATTTTTCACAAGGGTGAAAGCGTCAATGAATGTCATTGAAAAGTCTTGATTAAATATTTATTTTTTATCAATTTTTATTTGTTCTTGGTAATTTATTTGGGATGAGGAAAATATTTTAAAAAAATGTGGATGAGTAAAACTGTGGGATTGTAGTTGAATGATGTTTGTTTGAAATTTAAAAGCAGTTTTATTAAGGCGTTTATTAAGCAGTTTAATTATTTTTTATTAATTTTTTTAAAAGCGGCTGTCCTCTTGCCAAATTACTTATTTTTGTATTTTTACATTTATGTACTTAATTTTTTCTCTCTTTTTTTCTTTATATATAAGTGTTTCATAGTAAATTTTTGTTTCACTTGGAAGGGTCAATTTGGCCCCTTAGTGAGCAATATGTTTTTTTTTCTTTTTGACTATTTCCTTTCCTTTTAATGTTTTGTATTTTGTAAATGTTTCAGAAATAAATTATTATTATTATTATTGTTTGCTTTATTTAGCTATTTTAAACAGGTTTTAAATTACTTTATTTACCTGTAATGTTCTGTCACCTCCCTTTCAACTATAAATAAAATTTAACATCATCACCAGTAAAAAGTCATTAAAAATTATATTATGATTTTTATTTGTGCTTCTCAATGAAGCTTGGGTTATCATTTCAATTTTTAAACCACAAGTAACAACTTGTGATAACTTGTGTGTAATTAGTAATATTAATATTATAATTTTGTGATCACGCTTGATCAGGGTGATAACATTTTTAAAAATCAGGCCGAATTTGAAAGTAAAAAAATCTCATTCGTGAATTTTGAGTTATCGATTTCTATAATATATCATGTTTACTTTGAATTGATATACCTACGGTTTTAATCGAATAATAATGATTCGTTTATGTTGAAAAATATTTCGATTAAGATGGTAACATCCAGACATTCTGTTATCTGGTTTCAAAGGGCATCCTCAGTGGCATTTATAACTTTTATCTTGAAATATCGATTTAAGTATATTTTAATAATTTGTTTAAAATTTTCCTTGAGATTCAATACTTCATTAAGTTATCAATATTCCTTGTTTTTAACTAGTTAAAAATATTTCTTACCATTCTTATCGGATTTCCAACTCTTCAAAACTATCTTTTTTAAGAATATAACCATTTCCTTTATATTAGATTCTTGCAGCGTAATCTATTTAGTTATTGGAATTCCATCCCTATATACAAAGAATAGGGTAGGTGGAGGTAAAAACCCGCACAGGGCAAAACCACGCACCGCGATTTTTAATTGTTAAGAATCTATTTAAAAGTTGAAAACCAGGTGGTTGGTTTGTCTTACTGTGACCTATCGTTCTACGAAAGTTCGTACCCCTAAAAAACCCCTAGTTGAAAAAATGCTGTAAGTTTGTTTTTCATCATTTTGATGTAATTTTTCTGATATTTTACTTAAACATAACATAAAATAGGGCTTCAGAAGAATTACAAACAAATAAGCCAATGATAAGATAGTATTTGAACTTCACTTTCGTCTTGAAAGAATTTCCTTAACATGTCTCTAAAAATAATAAGGCTTGTTTTTCAAAATAAAGTGAAACGGGGCAAATACCCGCAGGTGTTTTGGGGCAAATACCCGCATCTTCAAAACTTTGGGAATTCGCCCCAAAAGGAAATTAGAACCTACAGGATCCCTAAAAAGTTGAATAAAGGTTTCCGAGATGTCAATCCTCAAACTGAAACCCTTTTTTCTCCCCTTTGAAAGATATTGGGCACTTTGAAATGAGTTGCTACAACAGATTGACAATTTTCATTAAAACGGATTATATTTATGTTTAATATTGTTGGTTCACTTAAAAATATTAAAACAATACATTAGAAATCCATTATTCGCGAGCGGATGATCCACGATTGCCACGAAAAAAAAATTCAATGATGAGGGTACATTTTAGACGAACATTAGAGAGATTTTAGATGTAGAGCAAATAATTCTACTGTACTGTACACATTTTAAAAGTTTTACATAATATGTTTTTGTACAATGAAACATAGTTTTTATGCTGAGATATTTTGTTTCGGTGTTTTCACCTCATTTTTAGTCTTTTTTCGGGTTATTCGTTATTTTAGCTATCCGCGGTACCCTTGCCCCTCAATTCCGCGGATAATAGGGGCTCTACTGTATTAAGATGATTATTTCTAGTGTTTTTATAATGAAACATTTTGTTTATCCATGTTTATTTCACTTGGACACGAAGATTCAAAAGTGCGTGTCTTTGCCCCATTTTTCGAGGCAAAGACCCGCAATTTTTTTTTCAACTAAATTGTCAATTTCTCTTGAAATACTATCAATAAGAGTATAAATTTGGATTGGTTTTGTAGGTAACATCTCAATCTAACACCTCCAATTGAAATTTCGGGATTATCTACCCCCTTTCGATCACAATGTTAAAAATACTAAAAACTGCGGGGCTTTGCCCCCACCTACCCTATTATACTTTTAGCTACGCTTGAAGTAGGGTCACTTGGGGTAAGTGGGACCCCTTTTTGGCCTAGTACATTTTTGGAGCCCTATAGAAAAAATTTGAAAGGGTTTATTTTGTACTTGTTGACTAATTTCGTTAGTCTATCGATAAACAAAAATTAATCAGTAGTTTCTAAAATAAAGCTTTATATTTTTCTTAACTGGTCTTTTTATCAAAAATGAGATGGGTGACCCACTTACCCCAAGAGATGGGGTAAGTGGGTCACCCCCTCTTTATTTATATTTAAAGCAAGCAAAACTTAAAAGGAAGTAAGTGGGTCTTACTTGATAAAGTACAGTAAATTTCACTATAAATTATTTTATTGTAACTGTGTCCATGAGTGAGAAATATACTCACATCAAAATCAATATGACAAGGTAAGAATAGAATGAAAAGCAAAATACGTATTTTAAAGAATGTTTTGAAAGGCCAAAGGGATATGTTTTACTTTAGCATATAAAATAGTGTTGAAAAAACATAATAAGGTTGATTAAGATTTATTTTGGCTCTTTAATACACATTGTAAGATAAAAAAGAAATCATACACACTAAATGAGAATGAACACTATTGATGAGATATTTCACTTTACTCACCATAACTTAAATTAAACCGCAGATTTAATATGATATGTCGATCAAACTATTTATAAATTTTATTGAATTTTGAAGTGGTGAGTAAAAGGTCTTACTACTTGCTACTATAAATCGAAATTTTCTGAATATATTGGGGGGAAATTGTCCATATAATCCCCCTAAAATCCGGCCATGTCTTCTGTAGTAGTTTCTATATCATATGGGACCCTCTAGAACCACTTATATCATAATAAAGGGTCCCACTTACCCCACACTCAGGGGTCCCACTTACCCCAACCATGCTAAAACTATGGGGTAAGTGGGACCCCCCTGTAAAACACTTCAAAATTAAAAATTTTGAAAAATTTCAAATTGCCGTATGTAATTTAGGTCAAACTCTGCAAAACAGTTCAATAAACATTAAAATGTAATGAAAACTTACCTGGAAATACTTCTTTGAAAAATGAGTCCAAAAAATCCATTCTGGGAATCTATTTTTAATTAGTTCTATAATCTTAAAACTAAATTAAACAAATCTCAAATATATGCAAAACTCTTCGGTGTGACAAGCTGTAACATAATCAATGCGAGTAAGTGTGAAATTTCCTGTACATATTATAGTTTTAGGGGGGTGACCCACTTACCCCAGTGACCCACTTACCCCAAGTAACCCTATATCAATTGTCGTTCCTTATTTCGTTAGAGCATTTGTGATTAATTTTATTTTCATATTTGGAAATCTGGCAAAAATACACAAGGCAAACTCTTTCCTTTATTATTATGCTTTGAGAAAGTTTCTCATATGCGCATTTAGCTACGCTTATCATTTTTCGCACCTTATTTTGTTAGAGCATCTATGATTAATTTTCTTTTCATCTTTGGAGATATGGGGGAAATACATAAGGCTTTATATTTATTTTTCTTTGAGAAAGTTTCTCATATGCGCAGCAGTTTTCTTTTGATTGTAGCGTAGAAGATTTTTTTGTAAATGTTGTGGTTTACAATCAGAGTAAGAACAAAGGAGATATATTTACATTTTCATAAACTATCATGATAATTCTTAAAATGGGAAGAGCACATGGTGTCTTTTACTATCATGATATTTAGTATGGTTGCTTGGTATTGTTTTTTTTACAAAAAATAAAATACCCCTATAGGAAAGATCATAACTACTTTATCTCCCAGGGTTGGTATTACATAAATCCAAACTCATTTGTATCAATGTTTTTTTTAAGAAAAAACATTGTCTTTAAAAATATATAAATAAAAGAACCCTATTTCCCAATGGGAGTTCCTGAAGATCTAACCATTATTGAAACTCTAACGAGAAAGAAAATAATCATGTTTAATAGAGCAATATGTGAAGAAAGGATATTTTACTTTTTTGAGCGTACTGGCAACATCTATCTCTCCTCCTACTTGTATCATGTAACTTGTGCATATCATTTACCTTTATATAGGAATTTCTTTATCCAAAAACTTACCTTAATGCCTTAATAACACAGAAGAATACACATTGTAGCTATATAAAAACCTGGAGAACAAATTCAGGGTGCCAAAATTAACACTTGTGTCATTACGCTAAAGGGGCATTGATCAAGTTCCCCCTAACATAATTAAACGCATTACAATTTACAAAATATCTTTTGAAAACCCTTAAAAATTACAAAGGTAAGTGAATATTGGAGTTTTTTTAGGGGAATTATTTTCAATAAACTCTTATACTTCAATTTAGCACTGATGTTTTGCCCCTTTAAGCAGATTTGTATCCCTACGCGACGGCAAATCACTCACACAAATCAGCACGATTTCCATAATGTTAAAGTATAGGAAGTTTGCACTCTATGTTTATATAAGCTCAGTGGTTGTAGCAAACGTCTAAATGACTTCACTTCACATCACTTTCCCTCACGAAGAAAAACCCCGACCAATTAGCGACGAGAACGGACACGCAAAGAGTGCGTTACGAAAATTCCATTAGACCCCGATAATGACCGCCTATTAGGCTCGGCCTAATTAAGGAGAGAAATTAGACTTAACCGATTTAAATCCGCAAGAATCCCTTTTGTGTGCGAAAGTGTGATTGTTTTCATAGATTTCTGGGTCTAGGTAAGAAGGGAAGTCTAGTAGATGACTTTATACTACCCAGGAATAAGTTGAACTGTCGGAAAGCTATTTCATGATTGAAAGATTCAGTACCCTCATTTCAAGTGCCCTCAGGCCTTAAAATGCCTTTGAAAATACTGGATACAGGAACCATCAGGCCATTGATGTAAACATTTGTAAAAGTGGCAAAATCCTATACAGCAAGTTTTTAAATTATAAATATACAAATTTAAACCCTTTTTTAATGGTTTACTTTATGTTATATTTCGTTTTAAATATAAAAGGTTATTAACTACTTTACAGTGCTTCAGCCTTATACAAAATCATATTATACTATGTGCGCAAGCTTTTTTCACAGTTTTAAATAATAAAAGTTATTTTCGAGAGTTATGGACCAATATTCATCCTTTTCCACCAGAAGCTTTTAAATCTGAAAAAAAAAATCATATCCCTTATGACTGTTTACACAACACTTAATAAGTTTAATTTATTTCATTTTCCGGGATAGATGGCCGTGTTTGATGAATGGAATTTCCAAACACGGCCATCTATCCCGGAAAATGAAATAAATTACTCTTCAGGTCGTGGAAGTTTTCATCAACTTAATAAGTTTATTTAGACACCTTAAACGTTTGAAATCATTCTTAGTTACTTTTGATTCAAGTAAATTCATTCTGGATCGACCTTTAATCATTTTAGGAGGCGGTAAAGATCCAATTTCAAGTTCTCCGGAAGAATTTGTAGAAACAGCCAGCCGAAGAAATCTGAAAGCAGGTACGATTTTTTTTTTTAATCGTTAAAAAGGTATTTTGTCGGCTGGAGATTTGCATTAAGATACCCAAAGTAGAGAAGTAATAAGCACACAAAATAAAACAATAACTAATTTCATATATAGTAGTATGAATGTATACACAAATTCTAAGATAAATAATTGATACATATATTATGTTGGTTAAATAGCATGCACTATTTTATATTATCATGAACATTATTTTTATCATAGCTTACAAGTTGTATACCGATTAGACATTTTCACGATCAGAATTATTCCAAAGCCCTTTAAATATTGGGCTTTTTAGAAATCGTTAGGTATGATTTTCATTTTTATAAACGTAATATGTAAAACGTGAAAAATACAGAGTTCCAAGAACAGAAGGTAGTCGGGGGATATGTTTGAAAATTTGATGCTTAAAACAGGGATTAACCGTTAAAACGTTATTTGTTGACTTTGTTCAAATTTCGGTGTTGTAAATCCTCACAGTTTGAGAATAGCTGCTTTACTTAATCAGGAAATGAATTTTTCAGTAACGAAGAAACTTATCAACCATCAAAAGTGAATTTCCATCAACTCCTATTATGACTCATGAACTCGGAATAGCATGTCTACAATGTGTAGGAGGAAGCGACACAGTTTCATGATGTCCATCTACAGCAAATCGAAGTCGGTCTCCGGATATTGCGTCTGTACTATAACGGTGAAAGGGAATTCCAAAGCTGTAATTAACGGGGGATTAACCAAGGGGAAGTAGATGGATTAAGGATAGATAATAGAGAAAGGGCAAGGCAAAAACAAGGATCGCTATACTAAGTGAGTGAACTGAACCTCGTAGTACAGAAAGAAGTCATGGTGAAATAAAAGTTTGAATATTTGAACCTAAGTGTATCCAATTGTTTAAATTTGGGAGAAATGAGCTCCACAATACAAAGAAGGGGCCTGGGGGTCCTCCCCCAGAGATATTTTGAAAATTCACTCTTAAAAACATAGTTTTAAATCGTTTTCAGCAATTTGGGATAAATTACAGTTAAACATCATTTCCTAAGAAAGTTCTTAAATATTTATTGCTTACCCCAGTAGGGAGCCCAGATTTAAAAACACTGATTATAAAACGCTATTTCAATAACTGATGAATTTTACTTTAATTAGTCTTATTGGTAGGGTATTTTTCTTATTCTCTTTTGAATTTTTCTTACTCCAGTAATAAAAAATTAATAAATTTAAAAAGTAAACAACACGTTCGTAAAAATTATATAAATGACATTCTCAAAATCTTGTCACGACCTGTTAAAACAAACTGGTGACTCAGAGTTTGAGAAACTCTGTTATGAACTCCTCAATTTCAGTTTATTTAAATACATTACATTTTATTTATAGATATTTGAGTGGTGATTAATGGTGATTATCAAATTTCTTTTAAGTTCTAGGCCAGTGTTTCAGTATCTCCTCGAAATTCTCGATTAATAATGTTTTTTTTTTTTTAATTATCTGATGTCTAGGGTGTTTAATATTTAAACGAAGGAAATATTTACTTAACATTATTCTGTCTAAACCAAAGGTGAAAACGTTTGTTATCTTGTATGAAATGTTTTTGGAATCAGAATAATAATTGTGAGTAGTATCTCTTACAAAACTGATATAAAATATTTTTCGTTCTTATAACTTTAATACATTTATTCGTTATTTTAAATTGTATTGTTACCGCTAATATATAGTATATTTTATTAAAAGCAAAATAAAAGAATCACATTTGTAAATATCAGAGCTAAGGAACAGAAGTCAGAACATCCAAATCAGGACATACATTAGTGAAACAATATTATCATTTATTAAATTTGTCTTGGAAAATTAATTCTCAATTTAAAAATATATCTTTCTTGTGTAAAAAAAATTCCTAAATGGAACTACCGTTAAAAAATATTTTTCCCCCGAATAGTGAATTTACACCCCATTTTTGAATCAGTTTATATCATCGTATAAAAGGGATCTCTGAGAGCTAACTAAAATTTCGAGATTTCTTTAAAAAAAATAGGAGTAAAATCTTGCTCTATGTGACATAAACACAGTTCAACAATATATTTTTTGATAATTGATAAATGGAGTCTCACCAGTGTAAGCAGGCCCTAAGACCACATAAATAAACCCAAACGCAGCAACATCCGCGTCGTAATTAAACAAAAAGAATCAGCACTTTCGAGCCGAAGAAGGAAACGAATGGGAGTAATTATTTGGTAACCGTGGAATGGCAACAGTGAAAAGTTACCGTCTTTTTTCTTTTCATGCTCCCGGGCTTCCATTTATTTCAGGAGGTTGTGCTGTTGCACTTCCGGATTTTTTTTTCTTCCGCGACTTTTGTAGGTCTTTTTTTTTTAGGATGTTTTCGAACGAGAGTTGTTCTTTTTTGTTTGTTTTCTTGAATATATTTGTTTTTGTGGGGCTTCCGCGAGTGTTGTGCGGGTGTTTGTATAAAATGTTTTTGTCTGTGTAAATTCTGCGTTTTGTGGAAAGTAGTTATGGGGATTCTCGTCTGGTGTTTCTTGTGAGTTAGTGCAATTCACATTCAACAATTTGAATCGTTCGATACCGTTAAGATCCTTATGAAAATCATGAGAGAATAAAAAGGGGTCTTGTGTTTCACCTCGTTTTTATTTTAATTATATATCAAGTTTCAACATAAATACACAGCCTTATAGTATAGCTGTGTTTCTTTAAATTTCCTTCGATTTTGATGAGTAACTAGGGACAAATGAATATATTATTCATAGATTAATTTAATAACTGTTTGACTGGTGAGTGTTGTCATTAACACTGTTTTGTTTCACCAGTTTAATATTAGGGGACATCCATAAATTACGTGAGGTCTAAAAGGGGGGTTGGAAAAATCTCACCAAATCTCACAAAGGGGGGAGGGGGTCGATTAAAATCTCACGTCATTTTTTTAAGTTAGAAATTAAACAATTTTTTTAAGTATGAGAAAGGAATACCCACAGATAAGATACTGTGGTGATTTTTAAGCGGAATAATGTCCCTTTTCCCCATATCATTAATGATAGAAAAGTTTTAGGAGCTGTGAAGCACAAAAGGCAAACGAATAGGATAGAAAATTTTTTTTAAAGGTAGTAGGTAAACTCACGTGGGGGGAGGGGGGTCCAGGTTTTGGAAAAAACACCTCACGTAACTTATGGATGTCCCCGTAGTCCAGTAACTTGGTAGTTTTTTTTTTCAGGAAAAAAATACAGTAGTTTTTTTTCTCAACGGTTTTATATGTTTTCGAGGGTGCTGAATCCGAATCTGAACTTTGCATACAAAATTTCAAAGTGCATTTTAAAAAAAATAAAAAAAAATCCTAAAATGTCATCTCATTTTTTTATAGAACGGAAAGTATGGGTTTCTCATAAAAATGTTTTGCCGCTAGGTCAAATTTCTTAAAATGCACTTTGAAATTTTGTATGCAAAGTTCAGATTCGGATTCAGCACCCTCGAAAACATATAAAACCATTACGAAAAAAACTACTGTATTTTTTTTCCTGAAACACCCATTTTTGACACCAAGTTACTGGTCTATATGTCAATCGCGTCAGTGGGAAATGGTATTCTATACGAAATAAAGATTCTTTGGCTCTGCGCGCTCCAAATATAGATGTATGTATGTATATACAAAAATGTTTACAATGAATTTATTGAATTCTGAAGGGGGATATTGTGTCGTATTAAATTTCGTCATATTGTCACGTAAATTTAAATAAAATAGTAGAGTTTTAAAAGCAAATATAATTTATTATTATCCGTGTAAATAAAATTGGCGGCTTGTCACCATGGCAACAATGTGGCAGTGCAGTAGAATACGTTTTGAATAGTGGGAAACGACTAGTAGTGAGTCGCCAGTTTTATTTACACAGACTATAACTAAATGAGCAAAGCGTAAAAAGATCGAAGATAAGTAAAAATCCTCCCCACTCGGGATCGCATAACTTATTTACAAACAAATAACGAAAACTAACATAACCAGTCGTCTTCTTTACGTGTAACAAAAGTACTAAACAAATAACATCCTTTAGTTTGATAGCGTTTGAGTACTGAACGCTTCAATATGGTCACTGAGTTTTCAAATTGGCCCAATTGTAATTAAAAATTCTTACAGATTATGATAAAAAGATTCAATAACGAGACGTATGTCACTGCTAATTCATTACAATCAAAGTACATAAAAAGTTGTTAAGCAGTATCTTCCTTTTGGAGTACACAAAGGCAAACAAACACTCTTAATTTAAATAATCAGCGCTCTATTCTTAATTTAACGTACATAAGTTAATTGCTTACGGTAGTGCTTTGCTACGCTTGAACGTATTAGCAATTTAAAAATTCGAGCTTATCGTTCAGTGGTGGATAAAAACAAATAAATTCACAACCAAGCGTGTAGGACAATACCTAGCCTGCATTAAGGACAATTAAAATGCCTCGCATTGCTCAAAACACAGCTTTGGAATGAAAGATTCCAAATTACAAATGCGCCATTAACTTTTTCCTCACGAGCAGACCGCTTGTTCTACCTGAATTTTATTCCAAAATCAACCCAGATCAAAAGCACCGCAATTAAAGTCGATGCAGAACCTGATAGCATTAGCGACCGCACACACAAAAAAAACCTGACTTCCGCGTCCTAAGCCTAAAAAAAAGAACTAAATGATCGAACCAATTGTTTCTCAAATAGATACCCCATATAATGGTAGAATTACCAGAGAGGCCATTGAATATGTTTCCCCTTAGAATATACCGTGGCATTATCTCCTGCCGATGGAATCATTTTTGGATCTTGGAATCCTTTCTAAATTGTAACAAAACTCTAAATTTTGAAAAATTGAGGGCTTTAAAACTTTTTATAGTATAAATTTTGAATAGTACTTATTTGATTAGATTATTAGACTGTGAAAAGTTTCATTGAAGGCCACATGCGGAACGCAGGTTGGACCCCCAATAACTCTAAACGTCAGATATAGTAATTGAATCGCTTATTTCTGAAACATGTCAAAAGCCGCTTTTCTTGTTTGAGATAAACGAGAAAAACTGTATTGAAGCTCACTCCATTTTTATGAAGACGTTTAGTTTGAAATAGGTATTACCAGTGTACCAGGTAGATAGATTCAAAATGATTGAAACTTTAGCTGAGCTAAAGATACCAATCAAATTAGTAAAACTAACTGCAGCTACACTGAAGGAATCAAAGACCTCAGTTCTGATAAACAATGATCTATCAGATGTTTTTGACATTAATGCCGGCGTTCACCAAGGAGATTCATTATCGCCCCTATTATTCAATCTGGTACTTGAACAGGTTATTAGAAATTTAGACCTTAGAGGTCTTACCTGTAGTAAAACAACACAATTTTGTGTTTTCGCTGATGACATTGTGATATTAAGTAGAACCTGACAAGGATTAATTGTCTCTACAAAAAGATTAATAGAAGGAGCAAGAAGGGATGGTCTTTTAATTAATGAAAACAAGAAAAAGTACATAGAAAAAATTAAGTTTGCCAATGATCATAGGGAATTCTTGACAGTAGATAACTTTAAGTTTGAGGCAGTTGATAGTTTTACCTATATAATATAGGTTCAGTTATTAATACTGTTAACAATCCCTCTGTAGAAATTAAGTCCCGAATACAGAAGGGAAACAGATGCTACTTCACCTATCAGCATCTTTAGAAATAAGCTAATACCTAAAGAAATAAAGCTTAAGTTGTATAAGACAATACTAAGACCAGTTGTAACGTATGGTTGTGAAACTTGGACCTTATCTCAAAAAGATTTGAATAATTTAGAAATTTTTGAAAGGAAAATTCTCAGAAAAATTTACGGCCCGATTATGAATGATAGTGGATTTCAAATTAGAACAAACAGAGAATTGGAGATACTGGTAAAAAATGAAACTATAACCCGTTTTATTGAAGGACAGAGACTGGCTTGGTTGGGTCACATTGAAAGATCGGATAACAAAAATAGAGTAAAAAGGACATTAAATTGGAAGCCAATGAGCAATTGACCTAGAGGGAAACCCAAAATGAGATGGTTGGATGATGTTCTTAAAGATCTTAGAACAATGAAAATAACCAACTTGAAGAAAAAGGTGCGTAATAGAGTTGCCTGGAATAAAATAGTACAGCAGGCCAAGGCCCATCAAGGGAATTCGTTTGAATAAGTAAACATTTTCTATTCTTTTTAAATACTAGGGAGCTACCGCCCCCTGCTCGCTATCGCTCACCAACCCCCTTAAATTGCTGACGTAGGACCTTTTGGAATTGCTTCGCAATTCCCACAAATTCCAACTCGCTGAACTTAATACACTTTATAAAACAATTAAACAATTTACAGAAAAAACGTCAACCAACTTTCCAAAAATACGTCATCAAATCCCCTCCATGAATAAATCTCCCTTAAAAGTTTGAATATATATTAACTCGAACTTATAAAAAATTTAAAAGAAAAGTTTTTAAAAATATTAATCTTTATTATTTTTAATCTATGATTATAAAAATAACTAATTCTAATTGTTTATCAATATTCGTACCAAACAAAACCATTATTTTAAAGTAACTCGTTAGTATAATATGTCTAGTGTTTATCCTACTACTGTTATATTTGTGAAAGTTTGTCTGTATGTTTGTTACTCTTTCACGCAAAAACTACTGAATGGATTTTAATGAAATTTTACAATAATACAGCTTATATATCAGAATTGGACATAGGCTATAATTTATAAAGAGAAAATCAGTTCTTCATTCTTTTTTCCCCATTTTTCCTGCTTTTTTTCACTTATTTTTCCGTGTTTGAAAACCTGTTTTACCAGTCATGCAAACCAATAATAGTTACTAGGCAATTTTATTAATCTCTATATAAATAAAAACGTTTGTGGCTGTGTGTGTATGTATGTGTTCCGCATTTCCTTTAGACCACACCGAAGGCGTGGACATTTCCTCCATTTCAAGATTTTTTTCATTTGAAATAAATGAAAAATACAATTTTTTTCATGGAAAACGAGTTAAAATAAAAAATTTTTCAAATGAGACAGCTCACTAGACTTTTTCATTTACTAGACTTTTTATTATAGTTTCAAATTTGTTATTTTATAAAGGCACCATTATCAGGAACATCGGGATTGTAAAAAGTGACAAGAACACCGGAATTGGAAAATTAGCGGGAACATCGGAATAGGAAAAATTACCGGGTTATAAAAATTACCGCGAGAACACCGGGATAGGAAATTTACCATAAAGACACCGGACCGGAATATAAAAATTACTGGAAACACCGAGATAGGAAAATTACCGGGAACGCCGGGATTAGAAAAATTAACGGAACCACCGGAATAGGAAAGAGGCACCTAGGATACCGGGATGATTCGTAATATTGATAATTTACAAAATTATAAATGTATTTTAAGAAAACTTTAAAAAAATAAATTTATACACCCCACCCGTGCAAGGCCGGGTATAACAGCTAGTCATTCATATTTTTGTTTAAACCCAGACTTGTTAAACAATACCGTTTAAGCAATTGAAAATAATAAGAGACAAAACATCACTCTATGTTTACAATTAATTTCTATAAAATCAGACTAAAAATTTTAAATATTGGACAAAAAGTGTAAAATTTTAGTATAAAATGGCGTACATGTAAGTTTTTAGAATGTTTTTATCAGTCTTTGAGTGATATTTCATCAAGAAAGTACATTTTTAAATGGTGAAAAACCAGGTTTCCTCTTAAAATATAGCGTCAATTGGTCATTGTGATTGAATGCATAATAATTTGATTGACAGTACTTGCTTTATTGAGAATTTTTTTTAAAAATCGAAGGGCCTACTCGGAAATCCGGAAAGAATCCGGACATTTTAATACCATATATATGTGACATTCGGTTCAGTAATTAAAAAGCCTTTCTCTGGAAACCGTTAACCTAAAACTTTTTTTTAGAATAGAGAGATTTTTTAAGTTGGCAGTAACTGACACCGGGAAAATATTCGGCATTAATAAATTACATGTCCTGCATCAGTAACTGACACTTTGAAACACCTTTAATAAATTAGCTTAATTACTAATTAAACAGCTGTTTATACAAAAAAAAATATTAAATCCAATAATGAGAACGTTTCAGAACATTATTTTTATGATAAAATTTATTTTGATCTTCTGCTATAGGTTTCAAATTTTAATATCCATTAGGGTGGTTCTTATTTGTATGGTAAAATTTTTTGGGGGGGAATTCCGTTGGTGACGCCCCCTAGTTTTGCGTCACTATAGAAAATAATAATGTATGCAAAATTTAAGCTCATTCGGATAATAATAACACGTGCCGCAAAAGCCTTGAAGTTCCAAAAAAAATACTGATTTTTTCACAAAACATCAAAAAACCAAAGATTAAACACTCCCATCTCTTTCTTGATTTTTTTTGAGAATCTAATATAGTAATAGTTATAATGTTCCAGATTCCATTCTTCTATCACCCCTCTTTCGGAAGTAAAAATTTTTTAAAGTAAAAATAACTCTTGTAAATTTGTTTTTCCTGCATTTTAAAACAGCTAATAACTCTAGAACTATACAATTTAAAAACCTGAAATTAAATCCATTTTGTTTGTAATTTTGTTATCTTTGTTTTGATGTGCAATATAACTACCTTTCTTAATTTTTTTTCAAAATTAAAAAAATGGGGAAAAATTAAATAAAAAAAATTCTGAAAAAAAAATTTATTAAGTTAATTTAAAGTTTTTCAACTCCCAAATAAAAATTTCTGCCAAATTTAAAGTTAACCCTACAGTGCATCTGTTGCCATTTGGCCAACACGAAATTTTTCCCCATTTCCTACTCGAACTTCCATTTCCAAACGGCAACACCGTACAATAAGTACAATAAATATAACATTTCATTGTGTTAGCACTTAAGACTGCCAGTAGATCGCAGCAGGGGTACTATTTCGAGACATTTGTTAGTAGCTAGTGAGAAGAAAGTCAAGACACAGAAAATGCCAAAATACGTAAAAGGACCATATAAATTAAAATAAAAAAAATTTTCAGCTTGAAAAAACTTGTTTTGAAAAGATAAGTTGTTTTTTTATATTTTTAGAGTATTTGGTTTTATTTCACTTCACAATTAATTTCACAAGGGACACAAATTAATTTCCCGAGGACAAAGTTTTTTTTTTCAATTAAATGTAGAAAAAAATTAAATTAATTTTTTTAGTACTTTTTTTAAAAGTCCCTAAACATTCCAAGTAATTTAACAAAAAAAAGTGATTCACTCATGGGGAATTCAAAAACTCCCTTGGAGGATGTTCATACGATTTGTACCATGCAAAAAAATTCACTTAAATTTCAGAAAATACAACCATTATAGCTGATTCGGTACAAAATCTTACAGAGCTAGTTTCCAACTTAATTCACTGTGCCTAATTTCAACTGAATTTTCCTTAGAATTAAGTTTTTAACGTAATTTATGATTTTTATTTTATTCTTTTATCTTCAAACACTTTAAATTTCCTTTGATTTGACATGTTGGAAGTGAAAAAATTACGTAAAAACTTAATTTAACACAATATTAATATTACCACCAGTAAAAAATTACATAAATTATACATAGATACATTTATTTTTTGAATGAAATCGCAGTCTGACCTAAATAACTATATGTATTATAAATCACGAGTTAAAAGAACTTGTGATAGTATCGTAAAAAGATAAGTTTAAGAGATGCCGTGGGATGAAAAGACAGTAATTTAACAACGAACGATGAGCGGAAATTGATAAAAAATCGTGATCGAATCGGTAAGTTTGTGATTCATGCTGATTGTATTATTATTGTCTATTTTATGCTCCTTTTGTATGATTTGCATGTTTTGTGTAACATCAAAGTGTACCGATCCCCCCTTTTTTTAATATCCACTGCTACTGATTACACCCCAAACGAGTGTGGTTATAGTTAGGTTAGGGCGGCAGCCCCCTTCCAACCAATTTAAACTTTTTACAGTTTTCTTATGTAGGAATTCAAAATTTTATTTTCTCTTAAAGTGCGTGTTTCATGAGGTTTCCCCATTTTTTAAGTTGCCGAATGAAAATGCAGACGAGTTTTATAATTAAACTTATTAACTCATCTTTGTTACAAAACTTAAACACTTTTCTAGATTTTTGCTTTTTTCGCACAAAAAGAGCATTAAAATATAGCTTATGTTAACACAAATATTATACAAATGACATATAAAATCCCTAACTTACCGATTCGATCTCAACTTTTTTAACAATGTCCGCTCATCGCATGTAACCATTTTAAGACATACGGAGGGGTAATTAGGGTATTATTTTTATCTATTACAAAAAACTTGGCAAATTATCATTATTGGTTTATCTTCATTATTTTCACACTCTCTCAGTCCATCTCTCTCTTTCTCTTCTCTATCTACTTCTCTTTTCTCATTTCTCTTGGTCCTTCTTTATCTTCTCTTTCACACTCGGTAACTTTATCTATTTCTCTTTCTCAAATACATCTATTATCTCTCTCTCTATTTATCTTGTTGGCCACATTTCTTACCGACATATATTACCGCCACGGGAATGCAACCAACGAGGGCTCTAGTTTACAACAACTCCACCCATGAAAAATGCTCTTTTTAAAAACCCAGATTGAATCCGATATTCTGGAAGGCGGGGCTTTAATTAAAGAAATTCGGCGGAAGGCTTTCATTTGGGTTGCAAATTGCAATTTGATTTCGTTGAGGAACGCTAGCTCTGGACATCTTCCTTCTGATTACCTTGGCGATTAGAAGAGCGAAGAAAAGAACTTCGATCGAGCAAAAAGTAGTCGGCAATTAATGCGGAAGGAATGCCGGGAGTCATCAAGAGGAAAATGTTCGGAAGATAAAGAATGAAAAATATTTTATTGGAATCTGATCCCTGATTTTTTTTTCTGAATCGTATAGCGCGGGAAAATGAAGCTATTTTTAAGAACAGCTGTGAGTGTGGAGCTGTTTACTAATGCGTTGTTTAAAACTTTCTGTTTTAGCCGCCCCAAATCAACCATAGGATTCAATAGCAATATCAGGCGGTCCAGGACTTATTGGGTTCAAAAATACTATGTTCGTTTGAAAAAGTTGATTTTGAAGAAATGTGGAGGTTTTGAAAGCACAAAAATGTAGGTTTTAGGGTGTGAAATTTCTCGGGAAATTCTATTTTGAGGGAGATTTTAAGTGAATTTAATATTTTTAAAGTTTGAGTTTCAATTGGTATTTTTTATGACAGGGTAATGTCATTTTCTGTTTTCTTAGAATCAGTAATTCGATATTTATGAAAAGTAATCGTTTCGTGTCAGTTCAACGCTACTTTTAGTAGAAAAATTAATTTTCAAAATTTTAATTGATATGGTTCAAAAGCTTTTGGTCTTTAACTGCGATTTAAAAACAGTTTTTTAAATGTTTTTATAAACCAACCAAGATAATTGCAATTGTTATTCAACTTTGAATTAAAGAGTTCTTGTTATCCAAGTAGGTAGTGATATTATTATTTTTGGATTTTTCATTACGCGTTTTACAATTTCGCTATTTATTTCTAAATCTTTGATTTAGTATTATTTTCTATCTGTATTAGATGTAGTTTTAAATCAACTGGTATCTTATTAAGGGATCTTATAATAAATATATTTCTATTGATATATATTAGATTTGAAACAATTAAATTTATGAAACCAAAAAAATGCTGTATAAACAATTTTGAAATGTCAGTTATGCCCTTTTGAAAAAGGTTATTAAATAAATGCCTTGCTTAAATGTCCTTTTATATTCAAGAAAACAGCACTTATCGAACCTACGTTTAATATTTAAAAACTCTTAAAACTATTTAACTCTAAAAACGCATATGGTGGTAAATCCTTTATCATAAACAATCGACTTATTTGTGGTTGGATTTAACACATAAAAATTGACTAGATAATATGCAAAAGAAAGTGTTATCTTTTTAAACAGGTGATTCACTTGTACTCCTTAACTTCTCACTCACTCATTTAAAAAAAAAGAGTCAAATAAAATAAACTCAACAAATATTCCCTTGCTTGAACAAACAAGAACAACGGAAGGAAAACGTAAGAAACAACTCATCCCAAGTGACTATGTCGTCACGTACGAGGAATAATACCCATTTCTGTGATTCTCATTTACCCAACCGATCTCAAGTAAGCTGCTGGGGCATTATTCTAACAAAGCTGAAGCTATTCTGGGTACTATTGCATTACCTAACGCAGGGTAAAAAGCCTAACTTGTATGGATACGTGGGTTGAGATTTGGAAGGAATTCGAGGTCGAATGGTTTTGTTTCTTACATCAAATGTGGGTTTTGTGGATTTCGAGATTTGTTTATTTATTTTGCATGGTGATTGATTTTAGAACAGGATTTTCGAAATGAAGGGTATGGTAGAAGTAAAATTTGATTTTATTTTATAGGGGAGAGTTATCACAAGATTCGAGGATTAATCACCACTAGAAGATTTGAAAAAAAAATATATAATTTTTAGATTTTCGGAATTAGTGGAAGTTTAAACCACCTACAATCGCTTTTATTAAATCGCAGAGTAATTCTATGCGAAAGTTATTCAAATGAGAGCTGAAGGAAAACTCAATACAAAATCGTTTATTCGCACGCAGGCCAGCGTGTTCGATTCTATATGGATGGTACTGCCCTGTAAAATTGAAAATACTTATAAATAAATAAAAATAATAAATAGCTTTATCAAAATTCTGGGGGGGGGCTCAAAAAACGCAATGTAGTACCTAAATGCATGGCTTTAACGAACTAATCATATTTCTTAAGGTGAGTCGGAACCATAGTAACGACAACTTAGCATCCCATCATTGTAAATGTATCTTTTCTCTGGATGTATTATAGATACATGATACATGGTTGAAACTTTTAACATAGGTTAACCACATCATTTCATTATACTGTGAAAATATTTTATCAAAATATTAATTATTTCTATATTTTTAAAATTATTTTAAACTTTTAACGACTACCAAAAACAACGTTTTTTCGATATACCTTTTCTCAGCATCTATAATAGATACAAGTTTAAAAATTGAAATGTAAGTTAATTATAGATGTAAAACTATACTGAAAAATGGATTTGTAAAATTTTTTATTTATTTAAATTTTACAGCCTATTACGTAAAAATTTTGAAAATCGGCACATTTTTCACTCAAAATTATTTAATTTAAAAAAACTTTTTGTCTTTTTGATAAATCTCTTTTTCAGTATATTTTTACATCTATAATTAACTTACTTTTCAATTTTTAAACTTGTATCTATTATAGATGTTGAGAAAAGGTACATTGAAAAAACGGTGTTTTTGGTAGTCGTTAAACGTTTAAAATAATTTTAAAAATATAGAAATAATGAATATTTTGATAAAATTTTTTCACAGTATAATGAAATAGATGTAGTTAACCTATGTTAAAAGTTTCAACCATGTATTTATAACACTGGGGAACAGCCATTTCGTTGTCTTAGAACTGTGCCCCATTTTTGAATCACTTTTGGCCCCTGAATCCAAAAGTAACTGTAGTTTTTGTCTGTCACGTCCACTTTTTTGGCAAACAGCCCCGCCCCCTTTTTACGTTTTTCTATGACTTAATGACTTTGAATTCGATTTTCAGGGTCAAAAATCCTTACTTTAGTTTTTAAATTACACCCGAGAAGACAAGAATGGTTAAAGTTTCTAAAATATGAAAATTTGTGGCCAATGGATAGATTTAAGGGGTTATTACCCCCCTAAAAACGAAACAATCGTTAAAAATGATAGAGTTTATTTTACGCTATTTTTTACACTTATTTTTTATGCAGTTCCTTTTCAAAAGGTCCTTCCCATCACCAAGGACCCAAATTTAATGAAAATGGGCCGCAATGATTTTTACAAAAAGCGGTTGAGGCATTAGCGCTCCCGAAGAACCCGCGGAAGGGTTCGGAATACTCTCTTTCGCTTAGAGGACGCAAACACCTCAACCGCTTTTAGTAAAAATCATTGCTGCCTATTTTCATTAAATTTGGGTCCTTGGGGAAGGGTTAAGATCTTTTAAAGAGGAATTGCGTAAAAAAATTAAGAGAAAAACCCTGAAATGCAAAAAAAGGAACGTAATAAAGGATAGATTTTATTTTAAGCTTTTCTTACTCTTATTTTTTATGCAATTCCTCTTTAAAAGGTCTTAACCTTTCCCCAAGGACCCAAATTTAATGAAAATAGGCAGCAATGATTTTTACTAAAAGAGGTTGAGGTGTTATCGTCCCCGAAGCAAAAGAGAGTCTTCCGAACCCTTTCGCAGGTGCTTCGGGGGCGCTAATGCCTCAACCGCTTTTTGTAAAAATCATTGCTGCTTATTTTCATTAAATTTGGGTCTTTGGGGATGGGTTAGAACCTTTTGAAAAGGAATTGCGTAAAAAATAAGTGTAAAAAATAGCGTAAAATAAACTCTATCATTTTTAACGATTTTTTTGCGTTTTTAGGGGGGTAATAACCCCTTAAACCTATCCATTCGCTAAAAATTTTCATATTTTAGAATATTTAACCATTCTTGTCCTCTTGGGTGTAATTTAAAGACTAAAGTAATGATTTTTGACCTTGAAATTGAATTCAAAGTCATTAAGTCATTGAAAAACGTAAAAAGGGGGTGGGGCTGTTTGTCAAAAAAGTTGATAGAAGAAAACTAACAACAGTTTTCTAATCAGTGTGCCCATTGAACTCTAAAACAGCCAAAAAATCGAAGTCAACAGAAATTATGTTAAAAATGTTCCCCAGTGTAATACATCCAGAGAAAAGGTACATTTACCATGATGGGATGCTACGTTGTCGTTCTAGGGTTCCAGTACACTCGAACCTGTTTTTGTGCGGTCCTTTTTTGTGCGATATTTTTTATTTGTGCAACTATTTGTGCGTTGCTTTTTATTTTCGGTCTTTTTCACAGCGACTTTAATATACCGCACAAAAAAAACTCAGAATAAAGACCGGAAAATAGAAATATAGCACAATGAAAGACTGCACCAAAACAGGTTTGAGTGTAAAGTACTCAATTTAACTCGACATTCGGACATCGCGCTGGGAAATACTTCCTTGTCTTTCTCTCAGCTAATTTCTTTTATGTCAAGAAACGCTTTAGTCTAGTACAGGTAAATTACGGAAGAATTGATGAATTTTCATTGTTGATACATTGATGTTAAAGATTTTAAACATTTATAACCAAAAAAAATTTCAAAACCCTCTATGAATTTCTATGGTTTTTAATTTAATAACCATGTTTTCTTTAAAAACCTGTGTTGATTAGTACATTTTTACTCAGATCTTTAGAATCGGTACTACTTTGAGTATAAACATTCGATCTTGAAGTTTAGTGATTTGATTGAATAAATAAATTATTTTTGTAGTATGATAAACAGAATAGCCCTATCAAGCGCTGCGACCAATACAGATTTCTTCAACTAAATGTAAATTGGCGCCCCTAAAATGCTTCAGCCCTGCATTACAAAACATGCTTAAATACGACTTTCTTGTTTGTATCACTGAGATAGATAAATAATAACTTGGAGTGCAAGTTCAGCATGTCAAAATTAAAATACATCATTACGCCAAAGGTTCAAATTCCCAATACTGCTTTCATGTTCAGAATCTAACCTAGCACGTTTATTTCTTTGGTGAAATTGAGCGCAAGACCTATAGATGGCTATATATACAAAATTTATTTTGAAAAACGATGAAAAATCTACCAAGTTAGATAAATATTGCAGTTTTTTAAGGAACTATTTTCCATAAACGCTCATATTGTGTGTGTTGTACTGTTTTGCCTTTTGAACATATTTGTATCCCTACGGGACGGCAAATCACTCACAAAAAAGGGCATGATTTTCATCATAAGGAAGTTTATACACGACAGGTTTATATATACAGCTCAGTGCTGTGCATAAGTTACGTTAAATTTTGTGTAAGTGGGTTACCAAGAAAGACTACAAAATCTAACGCCAAACGCTTAACCATTGCTCAAAATCTGGGTAGCACTTTCTGGTTTAAAAGTTCAAAACAAAATAAGATGCTTGAGATAAGATCCACCTTACGTCACCCCAAATTTTCCTGCAGACAGCATACCCCTAACCTCCTCTCTCCCTCCTCTATTCGTATATATAAATTAATTAGGCAGGTTGCTGGCTGTGATAGAAAATAAACTCACCATAGATCAAATAAAATAGAGGTAGCATGCTAACATCCCTAACGTGACCAAAATAAACTTTGATTAAAAATATTTTTAACTTTCAAAGGAATATAATAGCATCATCATCATATACGAGGAGTGCACAGCGCCGGAGGCGCTTTTGCTCCGCTTGAAATTGAGAGGAATATAATAGCACAGTTGACTCAGCTTATATAATGCGATCACGGTTAATGTTATGGATCGGATAATGCTATGGAAATTGACTGGTACCGATACTTTTGATATTAAAATAACCACCACTTTATTATTGATTATTAATGAAATATAAAACAAATTACAAAAGAAAGCTTAAAATTTTTTAGTACCTGTAGTTTTTCATTAAACCCCTTTTGCTGCAAAAGCAATGGGGTGGTAGGTAATAAATAATAGCGATCATTTTATCAAACAATGGTTAATAACGTTTGAGGTTTATGTGTTTTTTTACGTTTACCCGCGCTTCCTCTGAATTGTTACTACCCTGCGAAAACCCTCCGACCCTTACAACAAGGAGGTCGCGAAATCACTTAATTACTTTTTTAATCTCGGTCGCTTTTTCCCACCATTTTTCCCTCTGACAACATCATGGCCGCCTCGGAGTAAATTAGATTAGAGTTTAGAATGTGGGATGTTCCAATTAACCCTCTAAGAGTAAAACCGTGTAATCCGAGATCCCATGCAAAAATATAAAAGTAAGAAATAAAAAAATTCTTGTGATGGAATAATTTTATGGAACGGATATTCCGTCGCCATAATTGCTTTTTGTGCGAATCGGAGAGGGGTTGAAACGTTTATGGCTTCTGGGGGATTAATTGTCGATGGGGGTCTTTGTTTTTTTTGGCTTTCATTCAAGGTCTGGAGGGATTTTGAATGCTTATGGTGGTCTTGTGATGCTCAGAGTTTTCGGTCTTTTGGAATAACAGATGCATGTTTTGTAAATGTTTTTAAAAGAAATATTAGAAATAAGAGTGTGTCTAATCAAAATTATTCCATATCCGTATTATTCACAAGGGTGGACAAAATAGCAATATGAAAATACATAGGTTATCTATTTTTTAGAAATGTTAGGAATAAAAAAGAGTCGAATCAAAATTATTTCAATTTTACAAGTGTTACGGACAAAGAGGTAAACTGGACATTATTAATAATGCCCGCGTATATCGGGAAAAGTGATACTCACCGATATATTTCATTAAATTTATCACATTGTCCGCCTCACTGCAATGAGTATTTATCACTTTGCATTAAATACTCAGGTATTATTAATAAATAAGTAATTTAGGAGAAAAAAGGATAGGTTCAGTTGAAGTCCTTACTTTAAACGGTTAAAAAATGTATAAAGGTAATGTTAATTGGAATAAAGTGTAACAAATGCTATTAAGGGCATAGTATATTTTTATTCTTAAAAAAAGTAAAACATCAAACGTCCGAGAATGTGTTCGTTCTTTTTTAATAATAGTTAAGATAATAAACGTTTAACTTAAACGAAAAAAATCATAAGTTAGAAAAAACTTTTAAGCCAAAAACATTTTGGGCATTCTGAAAATTTAAGTATTTTCTCTTTTTTTAGGCGAGAAATTTAATACCATCTTCTCTCTCAGTTTTGTTTATTAACTTTTTCACGGGGGAGGGAAGGAATTCAATGAATTCTCTAAAAATACGATTTAGCTAATGGGGCTTAATCATGTGGTTTTTCAAAGATCATTTAAAGTGGACTCATAACCACCTTGTACTTAAATTTCATAACATAATCGATTACTTGCTTTACTTAACGTCAATATGCCAAAATAAATCAATAGAAAAAAATTTCAAAATAACTTAATCTTTCCCATTAAAGTTGTAGATATTCTCCCTAGTACTTTTTGAAAATAAAAGCTGAAGCTGGAAAAATACCTCTGATACTTTCAAAACAATATCCAAATACATAAACAATGCTCCTGAATGCATAAATATTGAAAGGGTCTTCACTAAAATAAAGAGACGGATACTTTATTCATAAACCATCTGAAAACCTCGTACAACTAAAAGATCTTTCCTGGCCTTAATATTGAAGATGCTTCCAATAAATAATTCTTCGGATGAGATAGAAGGCATAACCGCTTTGCTCTGGATGAGATGTCTTTACTTCTTTGGGTCTGACCTGTATTGATCGTTATTGTCTCCTCTTTGGATTTTTGCATAGAGAGAATAGGAAGTTCAAATTATTTTTACTTACTAATTTATTTTTCTTACATAAATACTATTATGGGAGAATGCCTTTTGAAGTGTACTACCCTAAAGAAGGTCAGATGTTTTCGAAAAGATTCGCGTAGTTTTCCATTTTATGGACAAGATAGGTTGTGTTTTACATTTTGTCTTATTTTTCACTTGTTTTCTTTGGAAAATTTTTTTTATTTACCGAGAGCTCTTAACATGCAAATGAAACCAAATAGATGTATTTCTAAAATATATTTTCTTCCGTTTTCATAGCGTATATGTATTTTGTAAATTATCACCACTAATAGTATCTAAGAGACTTTAGAGTTTTAATTAGAAATCGAATACCAACTTTTAATTAAAGATATTCTTCTAAAATTTGTCTCCTACTATTAAGGACATAAGTTAAGACGGTTAATGGGGTGGGTATGAAGATCCAATACGAAAAAAAATATAAAATATAGACTTTCGATAGTTTATTTCTTGATAAGTTGTAACCAAATGATTTTTTAAAACAGGTACAGTAGAGCTTCAGTTATCTGAATCAATCGGGACCGAATCCAGTTAAATAATTAAAAATTTTAAATACTGATTTTTTTTTCGAAAAAATTATATTTTAATTAGTTACTGTATGTATGTTAAAAATATTAGAGCTTATAATATTCTAAATAAAAAAGCAACATCCGGATGATTAGAGTTCTACTTTCCTGAATTACCAAAAGAAACCGTGGATGCTTCAAGAAAACTGTTTTAACTATTTTCAACAACTGGATTCCACAAAACTGTGAAGTTTCAATTAGATTTTTCACTTTGATTTAATATTTTATCAGCCAAAGTTAAATGCCCGACGGAATGGCTTAGGGTATTCAGTATAAGAAGATGAAGAAGCTGACGCGACCACACGTAACTGCTAATCCAGAAAAAGAGACGAATAAATATTTAAACTAATTACACCGGCACACAAAAAAAAAGAAGTGGAATGTAGTACTTTGGACCGGACTTACCTACCGACATGTTTTTCGACCCGCTGAATCTGAATTTCAAGTCCGTTTGGCCCGGTCACCCTCCAGTTTTGAGTAAAATGCAAAAAAAGGCCAAAAATTGCAAAAAACTGCAGTCACAGCAATGAACAATTTTTGTGGACCCGGATCACGTATGGTTTTTGTGTATTCTAAATAACTGAATCTAAATCTAAAAGTTAATTAGCCCGGTGAGCCGTCCAAATTTGAAAAAAATACCGAAATGAACCCTGAAAAAATGAAAATGAACCATGAAGGTAGTCACCAGTTGAAGTTTTTGAGAAAAGTTTATAAGTATAGTTAATTAACATGTAAATTTCTAATTATTCTATTAGTATTATTCTAATGAATTTTTTGGGTCATGGTTAATCATAATTGCTGAAAAAACATTTTGTGCGAAATTTCCGTGGCTATCATTATTTAGCTTTTTACTTCTTTTCAAAGTATTTCTCTAGGCGATCTAACTATATACTATCTATTTGACTATCTACCATAGAACGCCTAACATAAAGTCCTCATCAAACGGTTAAAAACCTATCTAAACCGCAAACAACTAAACTGACCCCTATCCCTACAGACCCCCCATCATCACTCCTTATCTCTCCCAAACCCATCATCAAAAGTTGGAGTGTTCCAAGAATTTGGTTGGAGGAACTAAATATCATTCCTTCCTTGGGAATTGAAAAAAGAAATATTATCTATCAAATTCTGGCAGGCCATTAACAAGGAGCGAGATACAATACTTCGCTGCTCGGGCAGAATTTGCTTTGAGGGTTCTTTTTTTTTTGTTATTCTACCCCCTTCGTGGCAGATGGTGAAGGTGGAAATGCCCTTTCCTTTTCTTCCTTGGATGGCTAAACGAAAGGGTAGAAGATGGGAAGTTTTTTTTAATTTTTGCCTTTTTGAAAATAAATACTGGATCCATAAGTGAAAGGTTTGTTGTAGGGGTCAGTTGAATATTGAGAGGGTGGAGTTTTTAGAGATGTTTGTAGTTTTCGAAGTTCTATGAGTTATGTTCTATTAGGTTGTACTTTACTTTATATGCGTTATGGTTTTGACTTTAAAATTAGCTTTTCTGACGTTGTTATTGATGAATTTTAGCTATTTCTATTGCAATTTCTCAAAGAGATCCCCTAATACTAATCCAATTTTTATGTTACGAATGTAAACTACATAGATTCTTTATACTGTCCGGTACGAGTTTTGCATTAGTTCCTATTTATACATGTAATTTGAAAAAAAAATCAGTATTAAGTTTAATGTATCAATTCGTTTTTAATTAAATTTTGAAAAGAAAAATTCAAAAGATGAAAGATAAGTTAACCATGTAGAACAAAATTACATTGTGGCTTTGTGAAACCGTACTAGACATGGATAGTTCCAGGATGGGTATTCACTGTCTCTCTGTCTTTTTTCACTGTCTTTTTTCTTTTATATATCTCTCTCACTTAATTCTTCTTAATCTTTTACACTCTGACTCTCTCTGATTTAAAGTATAGTCTATGCGCGTAACATAATACAATTTGAATGTTAGGAAGTAAGTATTACAGTAGAAGTCCTAAAAGCTATAATTCTGTTAATTAGCAGTTGCATTCATTAAAAAACGACTACAAATTTGAATGCTCTAAATTTTTTGGTAACTCACTAAATTACATTCAAAGGAGATATATTTTACTAAACTTGTATTTGAATAAAGTTCAAAACACATAACTCTAAAGTGTTTTACATGGAGTAACGCATAATTCAATGAACTCCAGTTTGTTAAAATTCGTACTTCTTTGATTTCACAATGAATTATCCAAATTGCCCTTTTATTTGCCAATACATAAAATTATCTATGTTTTAAAGCCCCAGATAGATTCATATACCGACTACACTGTCCGACTAAATGCCATAAATAAATTAGTCTACCTAAACTCCTAATTTTAAACAGCTCAATAATCCTACATCACAAACCAAAACGGGTCTACAACTCAACCCCACCAGTAACAGACAATAAATATAGACACACAGCAAACCTATTTGCCTGACTTACTACTACCAGCAATGCTCCGTCACTGCACACTCGAGATTTAAAAGACCATTAGAGACTTCAACATAATGGGTCCACGATCATAAAACATCTCCAGAGGTACCATCGTTCACAGTACTACTATCATAAAACTCGGAACTCGATACCACTGCGCTCTGTAACACTCATTAAGTTTGCTGCCTTTGAAACGTGCAATAAAGGTTTTAAAATCGTTTCACTTTGGGTAGTGCTGTAGTATATAATGGGTAAATTTTCTTTGGGATTGCTTGTTTCAGGTCTCTTATCTTTTGAGGGTGAATTATTCAGGGGGGCATTAAAATTGGGGTGATGTGAGTGTTGGGGTAGTTTTGTTGGTGTTATTGTCAATTAGAGAGGTGTTTAGGGATAATTGTTTTGATATTTTTTTCTGTTTCGGTTGGTAATTATGGAGATGCATTGTAGAGTTGGTGTTTTTCTAAGTGGAATGAGAATATTTTTAGGAACATGTGTTGGAAATGTTATATTTACTTTAAAGCTGGGTAATTTTAAATTTCTAAACAATAGAATTATAGAGTTAGATTTTTCAGTGCAAAGTTGCTACTACATTTTTTAGATTACTAAGCTAAGAACTGATTCAAAAATGTATCATCGAAAATGTACAGTCGAGTCCGCTTAATGTGATCGCAATTGTCCGAGATTAAACTGATAACATTATCCGATCGATAACAATAAGCGATCTCACATGAAAAGCAGCAAACAGTGTAACTAGATTGTTTGCTTTAAAATCAAAATCATGTAATCGTAATAAATGTATTCAAAATACTATTTTTAAACTAGGTAAAATTCTAAGGGGAAAATATAAGAGTAGTTCAATTAATAAAAGTGAAATAATCGCTTACTTTGTATTTTTATTTGTATAGAAAGGTCTCTCTTTTTTCCGCTCCATTATATCCTTCCACTCCAATAAACTACTTATTTAATACAGAATCTGAATTCCAGAAAAAAAGTGAAAATTCAAATATCTTATCAGACATCTTGGTTGGTTTCTTTAACCAATCACAAGCATGGATTTGGACACCCCCCATAACAGTTTTTTATGCAGTTTTCTTTCAATACATGCTGAATGTTTTCTTTTTCTTACGGATACTGAGTTTCAGAAAAAAGAAGCGTCGGATGATCTCATGGGGCAGATGTTTACTTGTAAAAATTGACCTTCAAAATGAAACTCGAACTCAAAAGCGGTCGTTTTAAAGGGGATTTGGACAAATTTTGATAATATTAAGCGGAGTGATGATTCATGGTTGATCACATTAAACGATGTATTTTACATTAAATTAAATAGGAATGATCGGGACCTGTTGATTTCGATAACATTATCCGATTGATAACATTAACCGTGATCACATTAAGCGGATTCGACTGTATCAGGAAAATATGAAAAATTTTATTAGTTTAAATAAATAATATACCTTAAAATCTTATTAATCTTACATAATTATTACATACTACGCCCACTGCACGAAGATTTTATAAGTCGTATTTCTTTGGAATAATGACATTTTACGTAATATGACAGACATTTAAAATGCTGCAAACACTGGATTTATAATTATCTTCTCATATTATTCATATAATATTTTTATGAGTACTTTTATTTGCTATGATTTAGAGATTAAATTTTTGCTATGAATTTATTTTTAAAAATGGAGTGCAAGAAATTTATTTTAAGCCTTTCCTCAATAAAAGATGAAAATAATAATTGAATCCATTAAATGAAACATGAATGAAGAATATGCAAAAATTAAAAGAATATTGTTAATTTACGAATTATTCGCTATTATGATACTAATAGGAAACACATATTATTCTAATGGCTTAAAATTGGCTCTATAAAACCTATTATATTACGGTATCTGTCTACGTTCGGACCCCTTTTTTATAAAAAACATAATTTCCTCCAAACATTTGGTGTTTTCAATGAAGTTTAACTTGAAACCAATATATTTAATAAAATTGCAACAATATTTTAATAATATTTGAAATAAATGGAAAATTGTGTGAATTTTAACCTAAATTTTGTACTTCCGTTAACATGTGCTCACTCAATTATACTGAAAGTATTTCAATTTCCATGCTACAGAATGTTCTTTAAACTCTTAGCTTCTAAATAAACTAAAAATATTAGATATATTTTAAAAACTGATCCTTTTAAGACAATTTTTGTAAAATAATGCAATTTTTTTATAAAATGACCATTTATTGGACCAAAAAGCTTCATAATTTTTTTTAATTGTGATCCTATAGCTTAGTTAATAGTTCATATAGTAGAAGTAGAGCAATGTTTTAACAAAATTTCATCTACATACACCAAAATCTTAAGAAGTAGCAAGTGTTAACAATCATATAAGTAACTAAAAAACAAGTTTTGCAGAAAATGATTTTAAAAATTTAATTTTGAAAATTTCAAAACATAAAATGTTGGAAAACCCTCAAATTGACCAGATTTACAGGATCTTTCTTCTTTAAGTTTATAGATTGAAAATTCAGTTTTAGAAGAAGTTAAAGTGTTAAGTTGATAGTTTCCGAAAAGGGCCATTTCACAACGTAGACATATACCTTAAGTTCAGGTAAATTTTATAGAAAACAGACCCCGTCAAATTGTTCATGTCTCATCAATAATAACCACTTACCTGAACCACTACAATTCCTAACCCCTTCAATACCACCCCATACTTCTAAGATTCCTCAATAACTCAGCATATGTCATCGAACTCTCCCTCGACGCGACTCACAACATTGACAGAACCCGAAACTAACCCCGCAGATATGATTTTAATGTTATTTTCCCTCCCTCGCATTGGCTATCTGCTCAATTAATAGAAACGATTGACCACTCTCTTAAAGGTATGGTTTGGAGAATCCCAAGCTTCTCCATTCGACTTTCTACCAAAACCTTCTAATTCGACTTTCTCCGATGACCACACACGTTTGATCTTTACTCACCACTTAAATATCTAGAATTATTGTAATATTAAAAAAACATGTATTTAGCCAATAGACCTGTTATTTCTATAAAAAGCATATTTAACAGCTTGCATATCTTCAAGTGCGATGCTGGTAACAATAATATAAACCAAACCTGCTGGGCGCAATGCAAAGTAACAAATTGGAATCTATTGTAAATTTATGGTAGTGAAATAGATCAGTATTTCACTTAATGCATTCATGTTTCACCTTTTCAATACTAAACCACCTGAGATTACTATTGAATCCGATGGGAAATTTGGAGCGGCTAGGTCAGAAAAGGTTAAAATACAATGGAAATAGTTTGTTAATTACTTAATAATAATTTTATTTACTACATAGTTTGGAGGGAATTATATATTTGTCAACAGAGAATCCATTTAGTTGACAAAAGCATGATTAGATCAAATAAAGTAAACAATGAAGGGAAATTATAAATACTTACAATCAGGGTTTTTTAAATTGAGAATAATGGAAAAGGAGAAAAAAAAACTTCAAATCGGATCAAAATTTTTATTTGACACTTTAAAAATCAGGTAGCGTTTTTCATCAAATACGGATAATCGTTTGGCGATCAGAAAAGAAAAACTGGCTTCATAATCACAACTGGTAATCACAATTTTATTAATTATTTGGGATCATTATTTTTTAGGTGTCAAAAAATAAAAATAATTTTGTCGCACGAAAGATCGCCAATGTAGAGATACTTTGATTATTCTGTAAAATACCGAAGCGAGCCCCTATATATAGGGAAGAGTGCTGTACCTAAGGGCGGTTGTACCTTCAGCCACCGCATTTTAAAATTGGGAAAAAAATGGAAACTTGAATTTGTGGTTGAAATTGAATGTAAACAGATGCTATCTAGTTGCTAACGTGAAATCAGCTCTTTAAAATAATATTTATATTTAATGTAATAAATTTACTGTTTTTAGATGCTCAAAGTTTTTTTTAGTGCATCACTACATTAATAGTTTTCTTCCTCTTAAATTATAATACGATAAAATGTGATATAAGGGGCGAATCCCCGAGATTTTAAATTTTTATTTTTGATATTAGAAATTGTCAGATCTCAATTCTTTTATTTTTTATAGAACTTTAAATGCAAAAACACCTGGTGTTGTACCTTCGGACACCATAAGTGTTGTACCTACAGACACGTTCTTGTGGGTGTCTGTAAGCTAATCGGCGTTTTTGAATAAGGTTTCATTAAAGTGAATGCATTTTAATGCATATTAAATTAATTCTAAATGGTTATTTATTGGTCAGCGATTATTTTCAAGGGATTTTTAGATGATAAATCAAATATTTTGTGATCTAAACTACTTTTTAAAATTTTCGATTTTACTTTGCTTTAATGTAAAATATGGTATAAAATCTTAAGCACCCTATCGCATTTAAGTATGATGATTACAAAAAACTTGAAATTTCCACCGAAGAAGATTTGCGAAAGTTATTACCCCCAAATGCTTGCACAACTAAGTGTCGATCGAATTGTTTTTATGAATCAGTGAAGTGATCAGATCTATCAGCATGATTGATGAAACTATTACCTCAAATTTCGATCTGAAAATCCCATGTGATTTATGTATTTTTGGTAAAAAATCAAGACTTTTGTCATTCAACTTCGTCTTAATGATCATTTACGATCTAAAACTATTGGGTTGTCCCATAAGTTCTGTTACTTTTTGCGAAGTTTCGTGTTTGAAAATTTTTTATTAAAAACTGGTAATAGGTGGAGATTTCAAACAAAAGGGATTTTGATCTATGTATATTTAAAAACATAATGTGTGATTTTGGTAGTTCTCGTGATATTATTTCTTTTCAAAATGGCGGTTTGAAAAAAAGACCGCAAACGATGATTTTCGCGTAATTTTTTTCTTCTGCTTAAAAAACTAGGAAGAACGCATAATTCATAGCTAAAAAAAGTTTAACTGTATATTTGAAATGTTTAGATTATGATGTCATAGTTTCAAGATAATTCGATAAGTTTAACATCGGAAATTTCGGTCTCAAACATACCATCTATTGCAAAAAACTTTCCTCAGTAATGTTAGTCATTTCAAAGAAATTCTCACAAAAAATCATCAAAAACAATAAAAAAAGCTTACAGATAGACCCAAGTATTCAAAATATGCAGTATGTTAAATTATCTCTGTAATTAAGTTTAAAAAATAGTGCGCACAATTCAAGCGCGCAACATTTTAGCTTATCCGAATTACACTCGCTGAACTTATACGCTATGCGAACAAAGCACTTATTTGCTTCATACGAAAACACTACAATAAAAACAACTCGTTGGAATTTAGAAATAAATCTATTCAACTATAATATGAAAAGATGCTTTCAATGTTTAAACTGTGTAAAAAAGCATTAGGGTTCAAAAAACATCTGCCTTTTCTTTGCTTCATACCAGCTGCTTAGAAAAACAATGGGCGTGCTTTAAAAAACACGTGAAATTAGCAATATATGAAGTTTTAAATCCAAAATTTCCTACCTTAAACTTATTGAATCATCTTGAAACTATGACACCTTAATCGAAATATTTCAAATATACAGTAAAACTTTTTTTAGCCATGAATTATGCGTTCTTCCTAGTTTTTTAAACAAAAGAAAAAAATTACGCGAAAATCGTCGTTTGCGGTCTTTTTTTCAAACCGCCATTTTGAAAAGAAATAATATCACGAGAACTACCAAAGTCACACGTTATGTTCATAAATATACATAGATCAAAATCCCCTTTGTTTGAAATCTCCACCTATTACCAGTTTTTCATAAAAAATTTTCAAACACGAAATTTTGTAAAAAGTAACAGAACTTATGGGACAACCCAATACATTACTTTTAAAAATATATTCCCAATTTTAAAAATGCTTGAAATAGTTTATTAAAAGGTAATACACCAATAAAAATGTTCATTTTAAGCTTTTTTTCAACTAAAAATTATCTTTTTAAGGGTGTCCTCAGGTACAACTGGGTCTGTCCATAGGGAGAGCACGTTGTTGTACACAAATTTCGTCAAGTTATTAAAACTAATTAAAAATCCAATTTTGAAGATTTTAGCTAATAAAAAATATTACCATCTTTGCTAAGGTTAGGACTATAGGTTGGGCACTTAAAATGTTAAATATGTGATTTTACCTGTTTTAGAAAAATCCAAACGTGATTTTTGTCCAGAGGTACAACACTCCTCCTACTCTAAAAAAATTATATCGAATGTTTTCAAAGGTCATTGGCGTCACAGTCAAATCTCTGGAACCATTTCAAATTGTCTCTCTTTAGAATATATCGATATGATCCCATTTAAAAAACGCAGACGACGGTCGAGGTCATATTAAACTTCGATTAATCAAATTACAATATCAATTATAAGCAGGGTTGGCAAAAACCCGGGGTTTTTTTTAAAAAACCCAAGTGGGTTGGGTTTTTTCGGGTTTTTTCAATAAAACCCTGAAAAAACCCATATTAAACTGTTTTTTTTCAGAAAAAGTGTGGGTTTTTTCAAAATTAAGTGGTTTTCTCCTATATAGTTAGTGGGTTTTATCAAATTATAGTGAGTTCTTTCTATGTTAAATGCGTTCTGTCAAAATAATGTCAGTATTTCCATAGTTAAGTGGGTTTTTTCAAAGTTGAAACTTTATACTTTGAAAACACCCTCTGAAATTGTAAACCCCCCTTATTTATTGAAACCTGGTTTGAATTTCAAAAAACCCACAAAAATGTAAAAAATATCAAAAACCTTGAAAAAACCCATTCAATATTGAAAGAAATCTATTTAACTTTAAAAAAAAACACTGAAATTTAAAAAATCTTCCTAAATTTTTTATAAAGTTTAAACTTTGAACTTTAAACGTCCAAAATTTTGAAAAACCCATTCAATAATGAAAAAAACCCATAATTATTGAAACCTTGTTGAAATTTTTAAAAAACCCACTTGTTCTTAAAATTTTGAAAAAAACTCACTCAACTGCAGTTTTTGGTATGTTATTTCGTTAAATGTTTTTCTTCAATATTAAAACTGCCAAAATCTTGACTTTTCTTGAAAAAACCCAAAAATGGGTCCAAAATGTGGGTTTTTTCACATGGGTTTTTTCGAAAAAACCCATTGGGTCCAATCCTGCCAACTCTGATTATAAGTAACGTTTCCATCTGGCAACACATTCACAGAAAAAAATCGGTAGATCCGATGATAAAGAAGAAAGGAAAAGGGGAAAAACTGTATGGATTTCCGATTGGAACTGGCCTATCCTTGGGTCCGAAAAAATCCCCTTTTTTTAAGAAACAGAAACACAAAAAATATCTACCGTGAAAAATCCGATATTGGAACCACGTTCTCAATAAAGTTAAATATATTAAAGTTAAATATAAGTTAAATATGACTGAAGGAAACATTTTTTCTGTCTTCAAATCCAAGGAACTGATAAATGACTTGTAACTGACTTTTCTAGAACCTGTTGGCTTATTATACATAACCTATTTTTTCTTGGTTATTATCATCATGCAAATTTTTTATCCAATAGTATAAATCCCGCATTGTATTAGCAGGTTGACTCTTCGGCGCATGATTTAACGTTGATGTCCCATTGATAACAAGAATGTGTAGGTAGTGCTGATGAATAGCTTTGAAGATCGATTCTTATCTAGCTGCTTAAAATCTAAAACGATTTTTTCACTGACTGCTAAGTTTTGTTTTATCATAGCTGATACATTTAGTTTTATTTATTTTTTTACACATGATAAATAATGGTGAGTTCTTCAGTGGGAATACATAATGAGGGAGATAGTTTTAAAAGTTTTTCTTCGGAAGGCTAAATTAACTTTATTGACTTTTGGGGGATCTACTCATTCAAAGTTTGCGGCTTTTCTTGTGTTGTTTTTCTTTTAGGACGTTTTCCTTCTTGCTTGGGGCAATTTTGAACTTGTAAAACTACTTTGATAGCACAATAGGAAACTCGGAATCGATAATATTTTGAGTCGAAGTCTTAACAATGAAGTCTTTGTAAATATTTGGAGAAGTGGGGAAATAATAAAGAAAAATAAAGCGGCTTTTCTTGGTCCCTGGAGTGGAGATTGGAATTCTTTATGCGAATTCGTTCGGATTTTTTTTAAATTTTGTTGTTCTGATTAAATTAGGGTTTCATTTGTTTGAAAGTGTATCCTAAGTTTTAGACCTTTAAAAGTGAGTTCAATGTAGAATATCCGTACCAGCATGTTCAAGATATATTTTATGAATAGGCAATCTAATTCAAGGGCCAGTCTCAGAACCTTTGAGTTTGGCCTATTCAAAGTCAGTCTTTAAATTATATTGATGGACGCGTATCGTTGGTCCATCAACTTTTTAAAAGCAGTCTGGGTAACTCTATGAATTGATCTTTCAGTTTTTTTTATAACAAACTGAATTTTAAGTAAAAAAACTGGTGGATAGGCATTAAAATTTTCAATTTAAGTCTATATTTTTCGGATGTGCAAAAATGTGGAAAATGTTTGGTGTTTAGGATTGTTTCCTAAAAAGATTGCGGTTGGAAGTGGAAAGCCTCTACAGGGGTAGTCTATACTGCCGTCCTAAGCGAAATGTACGTAAACGAGTTTTCTTAAAACTTCATTTTCTTTCTCCCTTGGCGCGTTTTTGAATTGACGAGAATATCGTCGCCTAGAATCAAAAACTATCTCTGAAAATTCACGCAGCTTAGTCGTTCACTCTGCTCGTTTTGTTGGCGGTTTTGGCGTTGTTTAAGGGTTGCTGCTATCTATTGTTAAACTTAAAAAGGGAAAAAATTAAAACTTTGAATCTTAATAATTCTAAAACTAATTCGAATTTTAAAAAAAACGAAACGACAATATTTTTGTAAAAAATAATTGTATATGTGTTTAAAATATTGTACTTCTACTATGATTAGTTTTTCTTTTATAACGAAAAAAGTGTTCCAATTATTTCATTGGCTGCTGTGAAACGCACTTTTTTGGGCTTAGCTAATATTTGATCTTAAAAGCATTGTCTACCGGATAGAATTAAAAATCCGCCAAATACTCTTTTGGCGAGATTTTTCTCAAAGTAAATCTGTGAGAAATTGCGTTAGTGTACACTTTCGCTTAGGACGGCAGTATAGTGCATCTCACCTCAACACTTTTTTTTGTCTGATGGTGAACTCGTTAAGTGAATTAAATAGTGATGGGCAGGTATCGATACCAAATACTTAAGTACTCGATACCTATAGGTATCGAGTGTATTCGATACCCACAAAAGTATCGATACTTTATTGGCATTCAATGAAGTAATCTTTATAATACCTACTGTAGATCAAACGCAGCCTGTTTCCGTTTTCATTTTGCAACGCTCAAACCCAAGTCGTTATCATCCGCGATAGAAATTTGACGCGGCTAGGTTTTTCCCCCGCCAAATCATTCGCCTCTATCCACCTCCAGGCCCGTAGCTACGGGGCTTTTTGATGGATCGCTTTCAGTTTTTTGAATATTAGTCTGATTATGGATAGGCCCTAAAAAAATTGTCCCTTCAGGTTCATTTCCCGACATTGAAAAAAAGTACTCGATAACTAAAAGTACTCGATACCTATAAGTATTCGATACCAAAGTATTCGATACCTATAAGTATTCGATACCAAAGTATTCGATACCTAAAATTATCGATTTTGCCCATCACTAGAATTAAAGCATATCTGTTGATGGTTTCCGAAAGAGGGGTTTACTGCGATAACAAACATTTTATAATAGCCTTAAGTTTCTAATATTTGGCATTGTGGGGAATCAGTTTTAATTTAGATATCACCATGTGGTTAGCTGGCGCAGTTTGGTATGGTGTCACTTGGCATAGCTATTGCAGCAACATCAATACCAACCGTGGCTGAACAGAAGGTGCACTACTATTTTAACGCGAACAATTATCAAGGATTTAATGTAGTTTCGTATAGTCACAACCTAATGAAATGTTTTGTCTCTACAGATTCATTACAAATGACTGAAAAACATCTTTCTGCCCATGATTTGTAAAAGAGATATGTTTTGATTGACCTTTATTTTTCGTAGGATTTAATAGAAATCTTAGACGTTATAGGTTTCTGGCGAGTGTATTCACTATTAAGAAGAGTGAAACATTTTGAATGGGTATAAATAGGAATCTAAAAAATCGTTTGATTCGATTCCGGAATCGATTCTTGAGGTTCGATTCTTTGAATCGATTCCTGAGGTTCGATTCCAACCGGGAATCGATTCCTTAGGGCCAGTATCGAAAAAATAGAATCAAACTTATCTTTTTCAATCACAAATCTAGGATAATTATAATTATTATTAATTTAATTAATAACCAGCAAAATATTAAATAATTATAAACATACTAATTAATTAGTGAACGAAGTTCTTAATAATTATAAGCATTAGAAAATTAAGTACGATTCCTAAGATTCGATTTCTTCTACAAAATATTAATTAATTATCAAAATACTAATTAATTAGTGAACAAAAGTTTTAGTTATCAGTATTAATTAGAAAATTAAGAACGATTCCTAAGATTCGATTCTTGCTGGAATCGATTCCTTCAATGGTTCGATTCCTTGGTATCGATTCCAAGGTATTCGATTCCAGAAATATTTAGAACCTTAGGTATTCTTTAAACTGGAACTCCACTGGAATTTCTTTAATATTCCGTTGATTGCATCCACCAATTGTGTGCATTTTTCTCTTGAAACTTGTCCGCAGGACAGATCTGAAGGTAAGGACGGACAACCAGGTGCAAAACCTCAATGACGCAGTTCTGATTGGTCAATTAACCGGTAGATCATACTGAGGAAATGCGGCAGTAGGACGGATGTCGTTTGCAGTACTGCGGATTGTCTATTTGGTCCGCATAGCTTCATACATCTTTGTCTATAAGCAGGGGACTGAAAATATGTCTTATGTTTCCAATAGTGTATCAAATAAGGAAATGAAAAACGCAAGTTCATGACATTGTGTTTATGAGAGAATCCCACTTCGGTTTGCAGCACAACGACGGTTGGGTATGAGTTTGAAGACACATTGGAGAGAGTGCACTCAGCGGTTGATTTTCTAATCGGCCCACGGAGTGGTGATGTTGGGTAAAGGAGTAGTGATGCATTGGATTCCATTTCTGTAACTCCTGAGTATGATTTATCAGTAGTCCACTCCTATACTTAGTAACCGCTTTTTTTACAAACTATTGTAAATAAATATAAATCAACAATTCGATTATCACAAAATTTAAATTACTTACGATCAAGTAAAACTCCTAGTAAAAGGGGTTAAATCAGCGTTAAGCAGAAAGCCAACAAGAAAATGTATTTGAAAAAGTACAAAATAAAAATATAAATAACGCTTTAAACAATTTCAGGGTTTTGCAAAGTTTTAAAAATAATTTTTAAGCTTGAAAGAACTTATACATCACGCCAAGTACTATTTGTTATTAAGGGAAATGGTGAAAAATAATACGAAACTTAAAAACCCCTTTATAAAGTATAATCCCTGTTTTTGATTTCGAGAATATTTTAACACATTACAAAACAGCACAATTAAGAACGGATCAAGTAATAACTTACTCAGCCTTACATAAAAATTCCACTTATTGCAATTAGAACAATCTTAACATAACCAAGGATAGAAAAGGTATGCTTTTAATTAAGACTCTCATTCGAATTTCTTATTAGTTTCCAGTTCAACTATGAGAGCAAAATCATATATTCACAGAAGTAGCTCTCAAGTAGCGAATCGATTTATATTTATTCGAGTTCAAGAATATAATTTGAGTGCTAATTAAATCAAATATATCAACCAAAGAACCACTTATTTCATTTAAAAGGTAATTCAAAGCGCCGTTATATTTTCCGTTTTAGTGATGATGAAATAGTTTTCTGTTTAAAAGAATAATTAGGATCGTTGTTTGAACCTTCAGAGATGTTTAGAGAGCTCTTGTAAATTCTTTGAAGAATAGTGATCCTTCCCCTCTTTAGTAAGTAGAAAATGAATGTATTATGGGTAAGGTGATGATTTATCATGGATGCAGTTTTTTTCATCACCATTGTAAGAGTTATAACATAAGTGGAATAAGAGATAAATGTTATTCCTGGGTAAGTTCTTTGTGACGTCCAAATAAAACTTTCGACTTCAAAATCGAATATACGATTTATCTTCAATGTTTTGGAATATACACCGGGAATACACGGACTCATTGGTAAAATTCCAGTTGAACCCTTCTGTTAAAGATATATTACGTAAATTGCTTTCTTCAACTAATCTAAAAGCGGTAAAATAAAACAGGAGTAAAATAATTGTTGAATGATCAATAATATCGGAATCAGAAACTGTTAGTTCAAGCCAAAACTAATTACTGATAGAAATGTTTTCGCTAAAAGCAAGTCGTGAGATTTTTAGCTTTGCCGTAAATGGAAATAAAAATATTTCAATAGTTGCTGCATTTCAGATCTATCTTTAGTTATATGAACAGGTCTTCTACTTGATTAGTAGTCTATTGGCTAAAAAGAAAAAAATAATTATTTTTCCTGAAAAAAAAAGGAATATGTTACGGCGGTAAAATCCAGACGCGAAAAAACACACACGAAAAAAAACTACAGAGAATTTCCGTAATAAAACGGAGTATCTTCGTAACGAGGCTTTTCTGGCCTTTTTACATACACTCCCATGATATGTAAATGAGAAGTCTGGAAGTTACAGTTACAGTTAGCGAATAACGTGCTAGAATAACGAATGATTCGTCTCCAGCAAACGATTTGAATAAAAATGTGAAGGACAGAAAAAAGAACTAAATTAAAGCGAAGTTTCTTATTATATTCCGATTCCTATGCGAATATTCTTTTTCTATCATCGGAGTCGCTTAATCTTTGGAATATTTTAGCGAGATTCGTTTTTTGTTCGTATTTTTTAAAAGAAATTCGGTTTTGATCACTTTTTCTCTTATAGGCATATTTCAAAAGTGGAATGCTGAATTTTGAAACTAGTGATGTTCCATAAGGAAAGTTTGTTTTGAGGCTGCATTCCCAGTTTAGAATAAATAGAAAATCCGTTTTTATGTTTTTCTTTTAGCTTCACGGATTGTCATAAAAGCTATAGTTAAGTATTTTAAGTAACTGAAAGTTATAGATCGAGCTTTTAGGGCGCTATTGTTCAAAGTAGGGACGTTTCTGCTTCTCTTTGGGAAATAAAAAGAAAAGAATGCAATTTAAGAACAAAACACTTTTAAAGCTATATTATTTCTTTCGTGCTTTTTTGGCTTGTCTGTTTCAAACTTTATAGATTTCATTGCTTGTTTTAGATTTTTTTGCAAGCCATACGGGTATTTTTATGGTTCATACAATATTTCAGGTTTTTTATATTTTTTTGCTTTCTGTGACTTTCTAAACTTTTCTTGAAAAACAATGATGATTTTTTTCAAGTTAACATATAATAGATTCGATATGTTTTAATCGATTTTTTTTCAAATTGATGTGTTAATTGCAAGTTGAGACTAATTTTTGGGTTTCAACAAAGCTTTCTGCAATGTGTAGTATTACAAGTGCGATGCTGATAAGACGAAATAATTGAAGATAGAATGTACCAAAGAAGTTTATTTACTTAAAGTTATAGAGAAAATCTCGCGTAAGAATTTGAAGGGGGGTCCAGCAAAATGACACTAAGCCTCACGAAGTCCTAAAATTTTAGAAAACACCTCACGTAATGTATGGACGTCCTGTAATAAGTTGTTTTGCAAAGGAAAATGTATTTTTTTTATATCTAGCAGATTTTTTTCAGCTAAACGCAATTTTAACGTGCATTTTTTTTAAATTCATCGTTCAATTATTAACGTAGCTTCTCAGTAGAACCATACAATATCTTTCAATATTCTGAGATACATAATTCAGAGTTAAATTGTCTTATTTTTGTTTCATAGAGGGCCAGTCGCACATCGATTATTGTTCTAATTTTTTGCTCGAACCGGAAAAAAAATTCTACTGTACGCTGTGAGATCTTCTTGAATATTAAATGTATTTTCATTAAACGTTTTCCAAGTGCATATTTTAAGGTTTTCTGCAATTGAAATTGAAATCATAGTTCTTTGAAACTAAAAACTTTTCCGAAATGATCAGTCAACCATCTATTCAAAATCAAATATCTCATCCATATATTGTGGACGAAATTTTATCAATTTGTCGCAAACAGGGAGGAAGCGCTAAACAACTTATATAGCCTCTATATCGTATAACGGCATCCGATGAGAGCCGAAAAATTGGTTTGTGCGCATGCTCGTGTTAGCGGCAGATATTTGGCGAGAATTTGGCTTCTTGGGAGGTATTGAGTTTAAATTATGTAATTTCTACCAGGCTGGTGTGGATCGATGGCTCAGTGGGTAGGATGAACGGTAGCTCAACGGAAGGTCGTGGGTTCGAATCTTAGTGTCTGCTTCTTTTTTTTACCAAATTTATACTTAATTTAATGAATTTAGATTTTATTTAATTAAATATTATAATTATTTTCATTGGTTTTTTGATTTTGATAAAAGTTTTGTACTTATAATGTGAATATTTTTAATTATTAAATTTGATAACATTATTTAATTTAATCAAATAATTAAGTTATTCAAATATAGATGGCAGTTAATTAAGTTATTATTCAATTAAATGTTAAATTGTTAGAATTTTTTTTATTACATTTAAAAATTTTGAGAGTTTTGTGTAGTTATGATGTTAGTAAATAAATTTTGATGGCCTGATGTTTATAATTTTAAATATTTTAATATTAGGGATCGTTTCACTAATAAGCTCCTGTGATTTTTCATTTAAATCCTATGTAATACACGAATTATCTATAATTAGACTCTTGGACTTTGAAAACCTACGACCCAAACCAAAAATATACGGCAATTTGAAATTGGGATAAGAGCTTCGCCAAATATTTGTTGCCAAATTGCAACTTAGCGCATGCTCACAAACGTTTTTTTCAACTCCCATTGCCTGCCATCGCAGTCGCTAGAATGCAGTAACAACTTAAATTATTAGTTTAAAAATTAAATTTATTATAATAAAAAGTGGTGAATAATATTTATTCATTATTCAACAAATGAAATTGAACGATATTCAAGCTTTTCATGAATTAATTACACTCGAACCTGTTTTTGTGCGATTATTTTTGTGTGATTGTTTCCATTTGTGCAGTCTTTTTTACTGCGATTTTTATTAATCGCCGAAAACAATCGCAGAAAAAAAGACCGCAAAAAAGCAGGTTTGAGTGTACACCATTTCAAAAGCAAAAATAACACTAGGGGCTAAAATTGATGGGAGGTTTGAATATAAAGGCTAAAAAAAGAAAAAAAAGTTGCAAACTATTGTAGTTCCACCCAAAACTATTTATGTATTGCTTATGTTTTCTTCTTTTCATTAGTTTTAACTTGTTGGGGAGTAAAAAAACATATATTTTTTAAATACTGTACAGAATCGGTAACTTGAATATTGGTGGTAGTTTATATTGTAACAGTTTATTTTTCATAGTTCAAGAACACGTAAAATGATTTCCTAATCTAGTTAACTAAAGTATTAACTAAAGTTAGCATTAACTAAAATTTATGGAACATATCCGTGACATTTATATAAAGTAGTATTAAAACTAGTTTAATTTTCTATTTTAATTGTAAAATTATATTTTTAACAAACTTAATTTTTTAAAAATTTTGTTATATAGAGGCAATACATTTCTTAGCTTTATCAAAAACCTTTGTCGAGTACATAAATTACAACAGAGCTATTTCTTCTAGGGTGGTTTTCAAGATCCCAACAAATCTGAAGGAAGTAGACATAGCTGGACTTGTGGCGAGTTTTCTCAATTCTGTTGCTGCGGTGAACTCATAGGATCGAGATGATACAACACAGTTTACTGGACCTTTTGTGCCTATAAAATCTATAGAGAACCTATACAAACCGGAGATGAATCAATTCATGCAAAAAAAAAACTTTTGGAAATTTCATTAATAAATACTCTCTCTCTCTCTAACAGAACAAAAAATAAGATAAATCTACTCATTTTGTTTAAACTTAAAAATTAAAACTTGATGTAGATCTTTTGTTTTGGGATGATTGATTACTATTATGTCAAGTGAATTAGCCAATTAGTTAGTAAAGGATCATTTATATTTGTGTCTGTTCATTATGAGTGATTCGCAACTGTGAATAACCATTTTGCATAGAAAGTGTTGAAGTAAAGAGTGAATCACCAATTTCTTTTTTCACTTTCAATCATTCCTTCAAAAATGAACCGAAAAAGTTTTAAGTCTGAATAAGCTTTAAGCTAAAAAAATAATGAGGTGTTAAGGGGTTCTTTCTTGTATTTGAAAAATATTATTTCTTGTATATGTAATGATATATGAAATAAATAATATATTAATGTATTAATAAAGATGTTTGATGTAAACCTATTTTTGAAATATTTATTTTATTTCTTTTCAACTTTTACAATGCGAGTCAAATGTAGAACATGCCACCAGAATAAAGTTCTGGTCTTAAGCAGTTTAGTTTAGGCTGTTAACTGATAACTTTAATTAACTGATAACTTTTAATTGAGATTTGAAAAAAAAATTCAAAAATAGTAATTTTTATTTGATATTTAACCTTATACTGATCGAAAAATATATCTTGTTATGAAGTTTTAAAAAATAGGAAAACTTTAACATCGAAGTTATGCCAGATCCTCTCTTTGCCTGGTGGTAGCATATTACATTTCTAATTTAAACACAGACAACTCTACTAAACACTTTGACTAGTATTTATCTCCAGAAAGTCCTGGATAGCTCAGTTGGTAGAGTCACGGTCCTGGTGTACAAGAGGCACTCAGTTCAAACCCCACTTAAGTAGTTTCCTATTTTAGTGCGTTTATCAATTAAATTAAATTTTATACACCGAGATTTGAACTAAACTAGTAGCTATCCACAGAACGTCCTTGATAGCTCAGTTGGTAGAGTCACTGTCCGAACAGAAGGCACTCAGTTCAAACCCCACTAACGAAATTTCTTGTTTTAGAGTATTTGTCTTTAGTATTAAATTTTAAACACGGATCACTTCACTTAACACTTCAAATAGTAGTAGCTATCCCTAGAATGTCCTTGATGGCTCTATTGGTAGAGTCGCTGCCCTGATGTATAGAAAGTACTCAGTTCAAACCCTGGGGTAATTTCCTATTTTAGTGCTTTTATAAGTTGAATTAAATTTTAAATACGGACGATTGCACTAAACGCTTTGACTAGTAGCTGTCTCCATAACGTTATTGATAGCTCAGCTGGTAGAGTCGCTTTCCTGATCTGCAGAAGGTAGTACTACGTTCAAACCCCACTAACGTAATTTTATTTTTCCGTACATTTATAAATTAAGTTAAATTTTTAACATGGACAATTCAACTTAACACTTTGAACAGTAGCTTACACCAGAACGTCCTTGATGGCTCAGTTGGTAGAGTCGTGGTCCTGGTGTACGGATGGTATTCAGTTCAAACCCCACTAACGTAGTAATTTACTTTTTCAGTGCATTTATCAGTTAATTTAATTTTAAACACGGACGATTGCACTGAACACTTTGACTAATAACCGGTTACGGAAAGGCATTGATGGCTCAATTGTTAGAGACATGGTGATGATGAACAGAAGGTACTCCGTTCAAACCCCGCTAACTTAACTTCCTATTTTGGTGCATTTTACAGTAAAATTAAATTTTAAAAACTGACGATTCTATTATTCACTTTGACCAGTAGTTGGACACGTAACGTCCTTATTGGCTCAGTTGGTAGAGTCGTGGTCCTGCTGTTCAGAAGGTTCTCGGTTCAAACCCTACTATCCTCACTCTTTCTACTATTCTCTCTATCCTTCTATACCTGATGTCACAGCTGACCTGAGAAACTGGTGACCGAGTCGAGTCCGTTCACCCGTCGAAGATGGCGGGGCTCGGGTGCGAGGAGGTCGTCTTGACGGACCTGATCTGCTCCCCGGGGGGTTGTGGGTCTAGGGGGTTCTTCGGATAACCCCCGAAAGCCCCTTCGCCCTGGGGGCCAGCGGAGAAAGGTCCGTCAGGAAGCCAGTTTTACCAAAATTTTTGATCCTAGGGCACAATCCGCAATTTGTGGAAGGTCCCCTAACAGTGTGCAATATGAAGATGACCCCCTAAGTTATCAGATTGCAAAATTTTGACTCCATTACCCGTCTTGAGCATAGTGTTTATTTCACGTATTTTATTGCTGGAAACGTTTAACTGTGACTGTAACTGCAAAAGTTAACTGTGACCGTAACTGAGAGTTAAATTAAATTATAAATAAATAGGCTGTCGGACGCAGGGAATTGAACCTGCAACCTCAGTCACCGCAGCTTGGCGAGTAGCTACCCCAACAAGCCATCCGTCTCTGCATCATGGCTAGTTCTCTAATTAATATAAAGTTGACATATCCCTCCGACAGTAAAAATTAAATTGAGAGTAGGTCTTCCATCGTAGGCCAGGAATTGAACCTACAACCTCAGTTTCTGCAGCTTGGCGAGTAGCAACCCCACCAAGCCACCCGTCTCTGCATCAGGGCTAGTTCTCTAATTAATATAAAGTTGACATATCCCTCCGACAGTAAAACTTAAATTGAGAGTAGGTCTTCCATCGTAGGCCAGGAATTGAACCTACAACCTCAGTTTCTGCAGCTTGGCGAGTAGCAACCCCACCAAGCCACCCGTCTCTGCATCAGGGCTAGTTCTCTAATTAATATAAAGTTGACATATCCCTCCGACAGTAAAAATTAAATTGAGAGTAGGTCTTCCATCGTAGGCCAGGAATTGAACCTACAACCTCAGTTTCTGCAGCTTGGCGAGTAGCAACCCCACCAAGCCACCCGTCTCTGCATTAGGGCTAGTTCTCTAATTAATATAAAGTTGACATATCCCTCCGACAGTAAAAATTAAATTGAGAGTAGGTCTTCCATCGTAGGCCAGGAATTGAACCTACAACCTCAGTTTCTGCAGCTTGGCGAGTAGCAACCCCACCAAGCCACAGCCACCCATCTCTGCATCAGGGCTAGTTCTCTAATTAATATAAAGTTGTCATATCCCTCCGACAGTAAAAATTAAATTGAAAGTAGGTCTTCCATCTCCGGGAATTGAACCTGCAACCTCAGTATACGCAGCTTGGCAAGAAGCAACCATACCAAGCCACCCGTCTCTGCATCAGGGCTAGTTCTCTAATTAATATAAAGTTGTCATATCCCTCCGACAGTAAAAATTAAATTGAGAGTAGGTCTTCCATCGTAGGCCAGGAATTGAACCTACAACCTCAGTTTCTGCAGCTTGGCGAGTAGCAACCCCACCAAGCCATCCGTCTCTGCATCAGGGCTAGTTCTCTAATTAATATAAAGTTGTCATATCCCTCCGACAGTAAAAATTAAATTGAAAGTAGGTCTTCCATCGCCGGGAATTGAACCTGCAACCTCAGTATACGCAGCTTGGCGAGTAGCAACCATACCAAGCCACCCGTCTCTGCATCAGGGCTAGTTCTCTAATTAATATAAAGTTGTCATATCCCTCCGACAGTAAAAATTAAATTGAGAGTAGGTCTTCCATCGTAGGCCAGGAATTGAACCTACAACCTCAGTTTCTGCAGCTTGGCGAGTAGCAACCCCACCAAGCCACCCGTCTCTGCATCAGGGCTAGTTCTCTAATTAATATAAAGTTGACATATCCCTCCGACAGTAAAAATTAAATTGAAAGTAGGTCTTCCATCGCCGGGAATTGAACCTGCAACCTCAGTATACGCAGCTTGGCGAGTAGCAACCATACCAAGCCACCCGTCTCTGCATCAGGGCTAGTTCTCTAATTAATATAAAGTTGTCATATCCCTCCGACAGTAAAAATTAAATTGAAAGTAGGTCTTCCATCGCCGGGAATTGAACCTGCAACCTCAGTATACGCAGCTTGGCGAGTAGCAACCATACCAAGCCACCCGTCTCTGCATCAGGGCTAGTTCTCTAATTAATATAAAGTTGTCATATCCCTCCGACAGTAAAAATTAAATTGAGAGTAGGTCTTCCATCGTAGGCCAGGAATTGAACCTACAACCTCAGTTTCTGCAGCTTGGCGAGTAGCAACCCCACCAAGCCACCCGTCTCTGCATCAGGGCTAGTTCTCTAATTAATATAAAGTTGTCATATCCCTCCGACAGTAAAAATTAAATTGAAAGTAGGTCTTCCATCGCCGGGAATTGAACCTACAACCTCAGTTTCTGCAGCTTGGCTAGTAGCAAGCACACCAAGCCAACCGTCTCTTCCTCAGGGCTAGTTCTCTATGAAATTTAAAGTTAACACATTCCTCTAGTAAGACGAAACTATATAACAGTCAGTTAAAATTTAAATTATAAATAAGTCCTAAATAATGCAAAATCATGATCAGTTACCTCAGTACAAAGATTGTAAGGTGGTTTTGAATTAATTAATGAATTATCTCCAATTCAATTGTTTGTAACTCTCAACTAAAAAGAGGGAGTATGGGAATCCCCCCCACAAAATTCTTCAAAATTTGACTTAAATCAAGGTGTCAGCTACAAATTAGTGTTCTTAAAATTTTATAGCTTCAATAACATGCTTTTACGAAGATAGCATTCATTCCATCGTTTAAAACTTACTTTATAAAATTGCATATTCTTATGTTTGATTTTTGTCTTTTCCGATACCAGATATTCTTAAGAAGCTGCAGTTGGTCTTGGGATACATTATTGTGTTGAAATAAAGAAATAACATATTAATTGGTAATTAATATATTTTTATTTAAAAAACCTAAATTCAATACTTTACACAGAAAACAGGGTTGATCTCTCAAGTAAATATTTCTAGTCCAGTGGAGGGGACCCCAATTCTAAGTTCCAACTTGTAAACAAAAAAAAGTAAGCTTAGAAGTTAGAGCTTGCAGGGCTGCCGCCTAGTGGCCGCTATGCGTATTACCATATTGCACTTTGGTAAAGTCCCTGATAATATTTTAGCTTATGGTGTTTGATGTTCTATGAAAAATGCGGAATTTTGCATTTGTAAGGGTTAACTTTAACTTAAGTTACTTGTAATTGGTATAACTTATATTCATCCAATAAAAGCCAATGTACTAAAAAAGATACAGCCTTTATAATGTAAGGTACAAATTTTTGGAGAATCGTGTCCCAAGTATCGAAAATCAGCCTTAAATTTGACCTTAAAAAATGATGATTTTTAAATCTTCGAAGACGTAGTTTTCTCAAAAGATCTATATTTTTCAAATGTTTTTTAACAATGTGTAGCCATCTTACTGGAATATATTATGAAAAAGATTCATCAATGATATTTTAATCGTTTTTATAATTATAGGCCCCCAAAATTGGAAAATGTGGAAAAAAAACTTGGACCCTCTATATCTCTGTTAGAACAAAGTTTAAGAATTTGAAATTTTTATGGGTAAGGCTTCACTAGGACATCATCCAACTGAAAATATTTCGGTTTGGGTATTTGCTTCGAAGTCGAGTTCTGAGTTATGAACCTTCAAAATCTGATAATTTCAAAAATATCCATACACTGACCCTGTATATCTCCGGAGGAACAAAGTTTAGGTTAAGTCTATGAATCAGTTTCAAGTCTTTGAAAAGCAATTTTATAACGTTTAAATAATATGAACTTGGATATTTAGTAAGTTAATATGAAAATATTAAACTTAAATCCATGAGAAACCTAAAATTGCAACAATACATCTTGATAATTTGGTTTTAAAACAAAAATTACATAATTATTACAACAATGTGTAAAATAAATCGTTAGACTCTAACAATAAATTTGTTCAGTTTCTGTTCGACTTTCACAAATGAATCAGCTTGTCTAACCTCATCTTCAAATTTATCGCTTCCACCTGAAATTCACAAAAGGATAGCTTTAAACAAAGGATAGTGCCCAAGTCAAAACAGGATAAAAAAGTAAGTTTAAAACTAGAAATTTTATTCACACAGCTTATGTGTTTTGGTGATAGATTGTAAGTTGGTTTGTTTTGTATGATAGTGTCTCCAAATTAACTGCTCGTTAAATTAACTGCTAATCGTAATATTCAAAATGATGATAACTGCAAACGAGATATCCACCTAAAACAATTCAACTCAAGTCACAGAACAAGCATAGGATTGGAATTTTTTTTAAACCGAAAAAATCTTAAAAGTGGTTAGGTGGATGATATAAACATTAATTCAAGTTATTTTTATAGTTCTCACTTTAAAATGTTCGTTTACACCTACATAATCCCAATGACACCCATAACTCATTTTTCAAAAAAGTAGGGTTTTACACGTTTTAAATAACTAATAAACATAAAACAAGTAAGAAAAAAGAAAAAAAAATTTTTTGTCATCACACTGGTCCTCGTATATTATTTTTTGTTACACGGAGCGGCTGGCCTCGAAGGGGCTACAATCTCCTAACTTGATGAATCAAGAATTCTGACCTAAACATTTCTTTGATGTAAACTGTTTTATTTATACCTTTTTTGTTTATATAATTTAGTGGTGGTCAAAGCTACCTTTCATGGTTTCAATTTCAGTGGTTGTTTTGAGATCCACTGCGTTATTATGTTTAAAGACTGTTAGAATAGGACATAAAAAAATGACGGAGTAAAAGGAAAGGTTTTTCCTGGTAAATTATGCCACCACTGACCCCACTGGTCAAAGAAAGAATCAACCAAAGTAGGTGAAAAGCGAGAGAATTTTCTTTATCTGCTGGTAAATATAGACCCTGATGGTTGTGAATATGGTTGTTAAATGTATAAAAGTGGTCCTTAAAGGTTCCGATTTTAGGCGTAGTAGTCTCTGGACTTTTACGAGTTTGATACCACTAATATAAATTATGTGGAGGTTGGAAAAAGATCACACATTGAAAAAGAATCGCTAAGAAACTGTTGTTCCTTTTTCTAGTTCTTGAAAAAAGAATATTCAAGAAGCTTTTTTGGGGGGTACAATGTGGTAAGCCTCCTCGTGGTGCATCCTAGGTAATGCTAAATCTATAACAGAAAAAATATTATTCTCATTCAAGCTTTTTCTCAATTTTTGTGTCTGTATTATATAGAAAAGTAGCTCTATTTCACAAGTGCAAGTAAAACATCAAAATAACGCTTCAAATCACATGTGAAAATGATTGATGCATGATTGATAATTTTGTCTTCACAAATTCAAACTCTTTTTTGAGCATGCCAGTTTAACTTTTGAGTTAGACTGCCTTTTTGAAAGTATATCAAAACGCTTGATTATCTTATAATCTTGATTATTAATCAGAATACATTAATATATTTGAATAATAATAATAATAATAATAATAATAATAATAATAATAATAATAATAATAATAATAATAATAATAATAATAATAATAATAATACAATTTGTATAAAGAATTAGAAATGACTTGAAAACTTAATATAGGATAGCACAACATACACTATATAGTACTTGAATAAAGAATTAAAGTAGTGTAAACATGTAGACTTTCACAGCCGGTTCTATAATTTCTAAAATTCATGCTTCCGGGCTTGTAGGCCGTGTTCTATAGATAAAAACCAAACGTTTCGTCGGAAACTGTGCCCGACATCATCAGTGGAATAAAAAAGCGTTAGTTCACCGATTCACCAGGTAGACGTGGTATATTCTCATCAGATTCATCTGATTGGCCGGTGGGAGGATCGGGCGGAAATGACGTAAGGCCTCGCTGCACACTCCTGAGGGCCGGATGCCAAAACTTCTGGAGTTGGATGCCTTCTTCTTTGCGATTAAAATTTTGTGGATGTTTAAAAATCTCAATTGCCTCTCTGTATACACGGGGGTAAAAATGGGAGGTTGAAGATAAAACTCTGGTGCTGTTAAACAAAATATCGTGATTAATTTTCGAACTATGTTCTGCCACGGCGGATTTCTCATATTGCCCAAGGCGGCAATGTCGTTTGTGTTCTGTAAGACGGGTTTTGATGGTGCGTTTTGTCGTGCCGATGTAAACTGAACCACAGGAACAAGGGATCTGGTACACTCCGGCTGTCGATAGTGGGTCTCTTGGGTCTTTAACAGAACGGTATAGGTTACGTAGCTGTCTTGTTGGCTTGAAAATGGGTTTAATTCTGTGATTTTCTAGGATTCTCCCGATTCTATCTGTAACTCCTCGAATGTAGGGCAAGAAAGCCTTTCCAATCGGGGGTTGAACTGGGTTGTTGGATTCAATCGGAGTTTCAAATTTTCTATCGTGTAAAGCTCTTCTTATATCATAGGAAGAAAAACCGTTGGCCTGTAGAGCTCGATCCAGATGTTGTAGCTCTTCCTTTAAATACTGTGGTTCACAGATTCGTTCAGCTCGCTTGGCAAGAGTCTTGATGACTGCCATTTTCTGCCTAGGGTGGTGATTAGAGGACTTATTCAAGTAGCGATCTGTATGGGTGGGTTTACGGTAGACCCTGTGTCCAAGGCTTCCATCGTCTTTACGCATTACCAGTACATCCAAGAAAGGTAGCTCTCTGTTTTTCTCTATCTCCATTGTGAATTGTATATTCGGATGGACATTGTTTAGATGTTGTAGGAAATCCGGTAGTTTTTCCTCACCATGGCTCCAAACCACAAACGTGGACGATACTTTTGGACGATACGTGGATGATACTTTTGTGGTTTGGAGCCATGGTGAGGAAAAACTACCGGATTTCCTACAACATCTAAACAATGTCCATCCGAATATACAATTCACAATGGAGATAGAGAAAAACAGAGAGCTACCTTTCTTGGATGTACTGGTAATGCGTAAAGACGATGGAAGCCTTGGACACAGGGTCTACCGTAAACCCACCCATACAGATCGCTACTTGAATAAGTCCTCTAATCACCACCCTAGACAGAAAATGGCAGTCATCAAGACTCTTGCCAAGCGAGCTGAACGAATCTGTGAACCACAGTATTTAAAGGAAGAGCTACAACATCTGGATCGAGCTCTACAGGCCAACGGTTTTTCTTCCTATGATATAAGAAGAGCTTTACACGATAGAAAATTTGAAACTCCGATTGAATCCAACAACCCAGTTCAACCCCCGATTGGAAAGGCTTTCTTGCCCTACATTCGAGGAGTTACAGATAGAATCGGGAGAATCCTAGAAAATCACAGAATTAAACCCATTTTCAAGCCAACAAGACAGCTACGTAACCTATACCGTTCTGTTAAAGACCCAAGAGACCCACTATCGACAGCCGGAGTGTACCAGATCCCTTGTTCCTGTGGTTCAGTTTACATCGGCACGACAAAACGCACCATCAAAACCCGTCTTACAGAACACAAACGACATTGCCGCCTTGGGCAATATGAGAAATCCGCCGTGGCAGAACATAGTTCGAAAATTAATCACGATATTTTGTTTAACAGCACCAGAGTTTTATCTTCAACCTCCCATTTTTACCCCCGTGTATACAGAGAGGCAATTGAGATTTTTAAACATCCACAAAATTTTAATCGCAAAGAAGAAGGCATCCAACTCCAGAAGTTTTGGCATCCGGCCCTCAGGAGTGTGCAGCGAGGCCTTACGTCATTTCCGCCCGATCCTCCCACCGGCCAATCAGATGAATCTGATGAGAATATACCACGTCTACCTGGTGAATCGGTGAACTAACGCTTTTTTATTCCACTGATGATGTCGGGCACAGTTTCCGACGAAACGTTTGGTTTTTATCTATAGAACACGGCCTACAAGCCCGGAAGCATGAATTTTAGAAATTAAAGTAGTTTTACTATTTTAATCAAAACAAAAGAAAAATATTTTTAGATATAAATTGATGAAAACTTCCACGACCTGAAGAGTAATTTATTTCATTTTCCGGGATAGATGGCCGTGTTTGATGAATGGAATTTCCAAACGTTTCGCTCTCTGCTTCGGAGAGCATCCTCAGTGGCAAAAATCAACTGCTAAAAATTGAAAATAAAAACAAATACCAAACAATTACAGCGTGAATGCTAACGTGGAATGAAAGTGAGATCAGATACTATACTATTTTCAAACACAAGAATAATTTCAATAGAAAAGAGGAGGGTGTTTCCATTCCGAGCGTCTGGCACCCGGCACTCAAGAAATGCGGGATAAAGCCAGCACAACAATAGTATTAGTATCTGATCTCACTTTCATTCCACGTTAGCATTCACGCTGTAATTGTTTGGTATTTGTTTTTATTTTCAATTTTTAGCAGTTGATTTTTGCCACTGAGGATGCTCTCCGAAGCAGAGAGCGAAACGTTTGGGAATTCCATTCATCAAACACGGCCATCTATCCCGGAAAATGAAATAAATTATTTTTAGATAGTTTAGAACAAGGATTAGAGATCCCATTCACAATTCCGTTCTATGTGAAAAATAGCACGTTCAAAATAAATAAATAATTTAGATGAATTACATAAACTTAAGCCCATTCAGATCAGTTCTTTTTTTTATAAAATAGTACGTCGTGTTCTAAATAAATAACTTGTATAAATTAAATTTAAATCATGCACTGATTAGATTATGTATCGTGATACATATAGAAAATTAGGATCTGAAGGAGGAAATAAATATAATTTTATTCGTGATTCCATTCAACTAAAATTAACGATTGGGAGTTATTCCGCTAGAAGTATTTGTATTTAACTAATGTATGCTAAAGCTTTGTTGTATCAGCCACACACACCTATTGAAGAACTTCTCTTTTTTAGCTGCAAATGTTTATAGTGCGGTTTTTTTTGTAGAAACTCTCTGGGATTGAGGTTTCCTAGTTTTATTAGTATGTGGTACCTACCGGTACCATTTTATTTATAATTTTATTATTTTAACATAAAGATTTTAGAAAACAACTATGTAGTTAAATAAATCAACTTAATATCAATAAGATTACGGTTGATTTACTACTTTAATATTTAATTCTTTAAAAAAAATCTTTAGATAGAAAAAATTGTATTTTCATTCAATATTTTTCAAATAAAAAGTCTTGAAATAGACGCACTTATAAATGGGGAAAAAAGTGAAGCTAATCCTAATGAAACGGTTAAAATAAAAAAAACATTTAGGAAAACAAAAACTACCCTTTAACATAAATTCCTACTTTCCATGGGATATGACACGGTATTATCGTAATTTTCCTTTTATTTTCTAGTACCCAATATTTTAACAAGAAAGGTTAATAAAAAGTTATATGTATCTTTTGAAGAACCTCTCGATTGCTCATTGAACGCTATACTGAAAGCGACGCGTCTGTTTCTGTACCGTTTGAACGGCTTTTTGAACCTATTAACCCGGTTAAGTGTTCATAATTTGAATAGTTTGATTTCCGTTTATGGGGGGGGGGATTTTTGTCCGTTAAGCGTATTTCCCAATTAGCCAACATTTCTAAAAAATCGGAATCTACTTTATAGCAGAGTAAACTCCAACCGCCACGAGAAGAACTTTTGATATCGTAACAACATTGTGGTGGTTTTAATGGAGTCGGGTAATTATTCTACTCAAACCTGTTTTGTGCGGTCTTTTTTGCTGCTATATTCATACATCGCACAAAAAAGGACCGCACAAAAACAGGTTTGAGAGTATTCCACTCAATTTTAGGGATGAAGGTAATTCACAAACGCTGAAAAACGTTTAGTTCCAGGTCTGTGGAGCTATCATTTTTATTTGAACGTATCTACTAAGATTTGATCTTCTTTCGTCAGTTTTTCCTAAGGCTAAGCGCGCACTAGAGACTTATGTCGCGGCGAGTATAAACACTAGGTCACTCGAGAGCAATGTATTTCTATGGTAGATTTTTGACAATCGGCCAAGAGTCTCGTCGCCTAATGCGCGCGCTCCAACTTCTTGCAATAGCCAGGGTGATTATTTTGTCTCAGTCGCCGTGACAAAAGTCTCTAGTGCGCGCTTAGCCTTATAGTGGCGGTCGGACAGTAAGTTTGCTTTGCTGCCGAAGTTTTTCTAAAGAGGAAAAAATGGTTTTACAGACGTGCCATGCAGTGTAGCTGGAGCTAAGGGTGAATCACTGATCTACATTTAAACCTGGAGTGCAAACTTCATATACTTTTAGCATTAAGAAAATCGTGCCGTTTCTGTGAGTGATTTGCCGTCGCGTAGGGATACAAATCTGCTCAAAGGGGAAAAACAAAATAAGCGGTTATTGAAATTATTTACTTTAAAAATCTCATTTAGCTGTTGATTTTTTCATCGTTTTTCAAAAAAAAAAATTGTAAATATACTGTTCTATAGCTTTTCCGCTTCATTCATCAATTAAATATACGAGTTAAGTTGTATTGTGTTCCCATGTAAGAAATAATGGGAACTTGAACAGTTGCCCCCTTGGCGTAATAATGCATTTAAATTTTTGCACTCCAGGTTATTATAGGTATATAGCTCAGTGGGGTGCATAAATAGTATATAAGGTTAAAGAATAATCTTTAACCCTTTATCTTCTGCATTATGATTTTCTGCAAATATTTTTTGAGTCAATAATTTGAAAATTACAGATAAACATAAACAAAGTAACCATCTTTGGAAAATTTAATTCTCTATTAGTTAATTATTTAAATTGATACTTTTGAGTACCGTCAGTAAAAAAACATATGGATTTTTATGGCAACTTAAAGTCTTATAAAATAATACCCTTTTCTTTTAACTCTAACTACTTTTGAGGGAACAAAAATGACAATCATGGGAATCCGATTAAAATGGGATCTGAAAGCACAACTTCATTTTTAAATCTATTCGCATTTCCCTCCAAAATACTCATCATAGAACCTTTGCTGCCTTTTAATCCCGGAAGAGTAAAACAGAAAGAGTGTTTCTGCAAAGTATGGTCAGTATATTTGTAAGGATGGTTAAGTACATAAATGGTTGATAACAAATCATTCCTACTGTTCAAATTTTCAATAAAATTCTAGGAACTTTTTACAAGTGTTATATATGTATGTATGCCAGTAAGATACTAGGAAAATCTAGCGCCAAGTAATGGGCCAAAGATAATTCCAATACCTAACCAGTACAAACACTCCATAAAGCAATAAACATTCAGCTTACTATTCAGTTAGCTTTAATACTTTCTGATCCTTTTAGTTAAGCTACATAAAATTACTTTTTTTTGTTTTCGAGCTGAATCAATATCAAAGCTGAAATCTTCGGTAATAGCTTCATTACCACAGATTATTCTTCATTAAGCTAAATGCTCCAGACTATTTTTATTTCCGATAGCGTTGCTTTTCTTACATCATTAAAGGAGGCGAAGCAACTGCGAAATATCATGCATAGTTATCTGACAACACAGTCTTTGAACACGTCCTTATCTTTTAAAAAGCTATTTATAATGGTTTATATGCAATTAAACCACTAAAAACATAATATAATTACTTAGAGGGAATAGTAATTGCAGTATTCAAATCAAAGATGCCGAGATTTCGGATGAAGATATTTACTTTGAATTTTATTTAGGAAAAAATACGTAAAACTTTAGTGAGTTTACTTATTCCATTATTCAAGAAAATCCCTTTTTTATGTTTAAAAGAACAGAAATTTAGTTGATTTATAGTAAAGTGAAGAAAAGATCACTGGGTTTATAAAGAATTAATTACACAGATTATTTGCATAAATAACCTAGTAATTCATTTTTGTGGTTACTAGGTTACTACTTTTGTTTTTGTGGCCTTGGCAAATGTATTTTTTATACAATGTTCATGGTATGAGCTCACTTTTCCTTAGATCATCGAATTGTGCCCCATTCATTTGAAAAAATAAAAAATAGCTATTCTTTTAATAATTTAGATCACGTTTGCTGCAACATAAATAAATATATAACATTTGAATATAAATTTACTAGTTAGAGTAAGTGATTTCATTCTCCTAGCAAACTCTCTACTTAAATTAAAAATATACTGAAATATAGTTGAATAAGTACGTATTAAAGTGAAGTAAAGAAAGTATATTATTAATTTATTTTTCAGATGATTTTAGTAATTGATTATCAGCTTGTATAGCCTAGTAGTTCCTTTTTTTCTCCCTTTTTGTCAGCTTATCGAATCGTTTATTAAGAAATTTTTTTTTAATAATTTAGAATAAGTTTGTTGTAACATAAATAAGTGCAAAACATTCATACATAAATTACAACTTCTTCATACATTTTACCGTTATATATTTAACACAATCAAACAGAAAATAAAATAAAACTGACCAGTCTTCATTTTAATGATAATTATTTTCATTAGGTATCTTCAATATTATGAACTTTATTGCACTACACTGCAAAAAAAACGATGAAATCGGTAAATTTACACATGGGCTACTGGTAAGATTTTATAAACAGTGTTACAATTATCAGATACTTACGTTTTTTTTTTCAAAATATATACATACAAGCAATTCGTCGCTATATTTTGTAGAGATAATAGGTTTACTGAAGTTTGAAGCAAATGCAGAGGATTAAGTTTTAATTTAAAACCACTTAGAAGGCAATTCGCTTTGTTTGTAAAACATTTGGGATTTTCCCGGGATAAAAAGCTTAAAATTTATAGATTTTTAATTTTAAAACCGAAAAAGGTAATCAAAACAATATAGCAGACACACAAATAATCTTTTTTTAACTTACCGAAAAGAAAATAGTTCGACATGACACACTTGCTGTCATACTATACCCATAAGGTTTTTTTCCGGAAGTTGCTGGTTCGAGGGCCTTTACGTGGTTTAAATTCTGAGGGGATACAAGCGTTAGTATACTTAAACATAAATTGCCTACGGACTGGTAGTGATAGTAGCACTTCTTTATAAAGAGCAATGCACTTTCATGCATTTTTTAAATAATACGTTATGAATATTTAAGGAACCTCATCCAAACAGTGTATATGTTTTATATTTATTTTTATTTTCAGTTTTTTTTACTGGTGGGCTTTAATTTAGTGATCGTTGTTCTGCCGTATAGAAAAATCTTAATTTAAATCTTTCTACTAATGATAATCGAGAAATTCCTGGCCGTTGAACTTACGTATGTCCCATTGATTGAGTTGCTTAATTTTCTAAGAACTGCAAAAATAATAATTATAGGGATTTCTATCGGAATAGCTGGCAACGGAATGCAATTTATTTTTCAACAGACTCACTTCATAAGAGTGGTTTTTTTGATAATTTAAACGACGATAATATGACTAAATGAGATTGTTGGGTGGCAAAAATTAATAAAAATTCTATAAAGGGTAAATAAAAAAAAACTATTTTCACAATTACCAACTTTAGCCCATGTGTTTTGTAAAGGCAATAAAAAAGTTTCAGTTCAAAATTATGTTGATAGATGAAGCTAACATAATAGACGAGATTAGTGGAAACGTCACTTCCGATTCAGCACCTACGTCACGCTTCCAAACAAACATTTGGTTGAATATTTAACATGGCGAATCCCATAGAGGTGAGTGTATACATTTTTTGTCTCTAAATTTCTTTATGAAAAAAAAATTTTCTTAGACTTCTGATGCCTTGATGTGTTAAGAACATAAATCAGTTAAAGATACTGCAGAAGCTTTTACGTTTTTCCATTCATTTGAAATCTGTAAAAAAGCTTTTTATTTTGAACATGTGTAATACACATGTTCAATACACATTGTGTATGTTTACATTATGCATGTTCATGTTTGATCGTTTAGAAGTACTTTTAATCCAACTAAAACGTCTAAATTTATCCCACACATAAGTATTTATGCTAGATGTGGTATTTAATAAAGGTATCATTGAAATTATTTGATTGAAACAACACATATTTATATTGGAGTGCCATAACCCAAGCATATTTAGAACATTATTATTTTTCTTTAAATGTTTCATTTTAATCTTAATTATCAATAGGGATGAATACTTTTGGCAATGAATAAGTATTTTGGTTTTAAAATTAATACCTGTTTAGGTTTCATGTGCAAGGCAGAGACATAGAGTAATTCAGGCGTTATTTATAATTCCTGATTTTTCACATTGCCCTTAACATATCTCTCAAAATTCCGTGAAATAACCAAATTTCATCCCCGTATCTTAGAAGCATGGGCGGATTTAAGGGGGTGCAACGCACCCCCAACTTTTTAAGAAAATTCCACTTTTATAGGGGAAAATCATTTTTTCAAAGCCATCAGGGACAGCCTGCACCCCCAGGGTTCACCATCTAAATCCGCCCATGCTTAGAAGATTAAAATATTATCATGATGTCATTATTAACTGCGTAACTTAATAACATCAATCAAACGAACACTGATAGTTGAGATATTTTTGTTTTTATTTTGATATTTCATCTTTTTTGGTGATTGTTATACAACTTTTTGATTGGGCTTGGATGTCTAATAAATTGATCTTGTTATGTTTTTAATTGGTAAATCTTTAATTCTGGGTAAGGCTTTTGTTTTAGTATCAGAAGTGATTTCTCGAGTTGAATATTATATTTTTGTCTATGTTATGTAAAATTTTACCCTATTATTTCTATTCTGATGCTTATGTGATGATATAAAAAACATTTTGCCGTGAAATAAATGCTCCTTGTGAAAAAATACTACTTTAATACTTTAATTTAATAATTAACAAACCTTGGAAGTGTTAAAAAATCAAGTGTCAGAGTTATATATAGTTTAAATTTTTAACATTAAACTGGTGTAGACTGGCTGATTATCTTGGATTTTTTACTATGTTTTTAGTTTTAAAGGGTCAGAGTAAGACTAATTCAATGCAAAATTTTCTGCTCAAGCCTAAATATTTTTGAAATATTCTCCAAGACAAAAAATATATTTTGTACTTACCCAAGTGTCATTGATCACTAATACTCATGCTAACAGCAGTTATCAAACTATCAATTCGGTTAATGTTCGGGAAAACTTGGTTTTTTGGTTATAATGAACTTGTCAATTGGATCTAAAGCATTAATAATATTAAATGAATAGTTTTTGTTTAGGCATTTGATGAGTACAAACTAATTGTAATCTTCTTCCCTATAACTGCAGCAGTGGAAAGGTTTGCAGAATGAGAAAAAAATGCCGCTGGGCTGTTTTCTTTGGATAATTACATTTTAAATATATAACAACCTTACCTTTTAATTAAAAGTGTCTAAATGTTGTAAAGGTTCATTTATTTGAAAATTTTGTAACTAATTTTGACAACATATACTGAAACAATTTTTTTAATAAATGTTTGTAACATTTTTGTGTAACTCTTTTGTATAATCATCCAGGTATTTGTAACAAGGTGAAGTATTTCTTGAAATAAATTATTGTTTTTTCTTTTTATGTTTGTTTATTCCTATTAGGCCTCTTAAATATAAAACTGTATCATACAAACATTACATTTTTAAACTGGTACAATTTGTTCCTACATTTACAGAATATTGAGAATTATTTGACTTTCAAGCACAATTTTTTTATAAATTATTATCCTAGATTATCAACATAAATCTTTATTTCTTAAATTTCTGTAAAATCATAAAACAACATGAAGTAGAATTTGAGAATAGAAATGTAATGTGACCAAAATAAACAAAAAAAATGTGCAAAAATAACAGGTTTTTAAGTTTCAAAAAATTTACCTTAGATGAATTATTACTTTGAAAATTTCCTTATTGATACCAAAATAAAACTTTTAGAATTACATTGAGGAGCCGTTTACATAGACCGGGTAAAATGACATAGAAATACCGGGTAAAATGCTGGATTTTGGGAAGTGGTGGAGAATCCGAAATGTACTAAAAACACGTTTATATCGCCACCCTTGAAATCCAGGATTTTACGTCACTGATCTCGCGACTTGTCGAAGTTACGTAAATATCACCCATTGACGAATCTGGAAAAAGTGCCCGAACCTACGAACCTGGTTCGGGGGAAGCCCTTGCCAGCTCCATAGGAGCAATACATAAAGTTTAGGTAAATTTGATTAGGTTCGGGGGAAGGTTGCAACTTTTTTCAGGTCCGTCCATTGATCATTAGCATTTTGTTATTCTGTATTGAGAAATAAAAACAAATGAAGGTTGTTTTTAGACAAAAACTTAAACTGATGGTGACTAAAAAAATCCTGATTGCTTAATTTGGGTTTTCTTCTCAATTCTCAGATTTTTGTATATGGTTTATGTATTAAAGTAGGTAAAATGTACAGGAAAAATTTTAACTCGGTTAAATTTGCCATGTGTAATTCATTTTATTACAAATTATATAAAAAATAAAAGCATGTTGCTTACAATATGTTTTACAAATCATACAGCAGAAAATGGAGTATTCATATGTGATATATAATAATTCATGAAATTTTTAGAAATATATAATTCGTTCTTGGGACTTAGATGAAGAAACAGTTGTCATTCGGCACAGCTGGCAGTGCTAGGAAAGCTGATGTTGCCTGTGAAATAGAATAAGGTGTTACATAAAGTTTTTAACAGTTAAACAAAAAAAAGCATATTTTATACAATCTTTGTTGAGAATAAGACTAAAAGTACTGGGAATTGGGAAAGACCAGCAGTTCCCACATCTTGGAGCATAAGAAGCCTAAAATGTTTATGTTGTACATTAATTTTTAAATTTGACTAACTTATACTGAACACTATAAACAAAATACGATTTTCTCAGTGGCGAAGCCTGTGTAGCAACAGGGGAAGCGGAAAATATACGCGCAATTCAAACTTCAAAATATCGAGATTTAACATCATGCCGGATACCCTAATTCAGAATTTTACAAGAGAGGACACATTCAGCTTTGATAAAAATCATAAAAATTTTCATCATAATTTAGAAGATACAAGTTAAAAATATTAGTACTTTAACTAAAATACTTTAAATAACCATCTGTACTTGGATGCTCTTATATTTAGGCACTTAACCCTAATTAAAAGTTACTTAATTCTTATTCACAATGAATAAATGATATTTACACACCTGGTTCACAACTTTCAATCTAAAGAAAAAATTGGAGCACTATCCTCAATAAAACAAGTTTTATAGCAAATTAACCTAAAAATCAGAATTGTATAGAGCTCTAAAATTAATTTAATAACTAAATCTATAAATTATAAGATACGTTTACGTTATATCCTCAAATGTTTTTGTAATGAAATTTATGCCAACAATAAATATTGTTGACATAAATTTCATTGCAAAAACATATTATAAGTGTATAAATTTATCGCTGTAATAAAATTTCAAAAATTTAGTTACTTTAAAAGTACTTTTAAAGGATCATACAAACGTAAACATAATGTAAACACACACATGTTAAAAAAAAGCTTTTTTTACTAATTTTGAATAGACGGAAAAATTATATTCTTTAGCAAAATCATTCATTGATTTATATTCTTTCTTAAACAGATCCTCTTTAGTATAAGAAAAATTTCTTTCATAGTAAAATTTGGAGTAAAAAAAGTACACACTCACCTCTATGGAGATTCCCATGCATTTTTCCAACAAAGATGTTTGTTTGGAAGCGTGACGTCACGGTAAATCCGGAAGTGACATCACACTAATCTCGTCTATTCACTGGGTTCCGTATTCGATTCTTTCTCTACTACTACATCTAAAATGATAGGATATAGCTAAAATACTTTCTTGCGGAAATACAAAACATGAGAGGTTTTACGGAGGGATATGGGGATTTTTTTTGTTTCAAGGATATTAGATTCCTTTAGTTTAAAGTTAAGAATTTTTTCAATGTAATCAATTTATTTATAATTTTTTTAACGCAATTTGTGAGTCATTCTGTCGGACATCATGTTAGATTATTTTCGAAGTAGAATTACGGAACCCAGTGAATCATGTTGGCACTATCTATTAACATAATTTTGAACTAAATTTTTTATTACCTTGAAAAAAACCCTATGACTTTAGGATACTTAGAGTGAAGGCCAAATTTGCCTATATCCTGGATTTCCCCAACTGAATTAGGAAACATATTTTTCAACTGGCGAGCTTTTGACTTTCAGGATCCAAAGTTGTATAACAGTGTAACTTGGATAATTCACAGCAAAAGAACATTTCAAACAATCCAATCCACGTAAATTTCAAATTTTTGAATTCACGTGGTTTTTCCTTTATAATTAAGAATATTTGGTTAAAGGAAATACTAAATAGTAATTAAGAATGACTGATATAAAAAAATACTCCATCGGTTTATTTAAAAACTCGAGATTTTAATGATATTATTTTACAAAATAAATTTTAAAGAGAATTCATATTAAATCTAAAGAAATAATTCAGAACAATGGAATAAAAGGATCATTATTCATTAAATCACCTAAATACATTGCGAACATCACACCGAGCATATTCATTTAACTTTGTAGATATTAATTAAACTATTTATTTGGATATTCATATTTCTTGAATTTGTTTTCTGGAATAAGAGTAATGAAATCTCGAGTTGTTTAACTAAAAAAGGAATCCATTTCATTCAATTGTTCTTAATTAAAAATTAAATTAAGAATTTAATTAATGTTTTACTCAAAGACATGGAGAATATTCACTCGGAAAGAAAAACCTAAACCATTCATTCTTGAAAAAGATAGCAACATTCGTTTTGGTATTCAGGTAATGATTTCATAAAGAGGAATGTCAAGAAATCGTTACAATTTCAAAATTTTGTGAAAACTATTCCAGATTTTTGTAACATTGTTTTATTAGAAATTTTAAGGAACCAAAAAACAACGCGATTCCACGATTTTAAATCATGTAAGAAGTTGAGTTAACCAAATTGCACTGTCTGTTTACAACAAGGCGATTAACATCGATTTAATTATGTTTTTCTAAAACAAAACTATAACTATAATTCTTTAATTAATTCAAATTATCTAATTACTCAAAGCCACTCAAAGCTTTTCCATTATACGGGTTTCCACCAATAAGGAAGTTGCATGTGTCGGATTTTTATAAACATTCAAGTGTTCCGTATGGTTTTTTGAATGACTAGGGGGCTCTGCCCCCTGCTCGCTATCGCTCACTAACCCCCGGAACTGCTTCGCAGTTCGTTGAAGATCGCTTCGCGATCTTAGCGAGCAGAGCTCGCTTGTTTCATCTCAAGTTATCCATCAGTAAAACCTGGAACTTGTCTGCTTAGTTAATGATCATTTAAAATCGATATGTTTTATCTCTCTAACTTATCAATAACTTAATGCGGACCATCACTACGAAAATATCAAAATAAAACTCTTAATAAAATATTCCTTTTTAGCTTACCAATAATTTAATCGAAATGTTTTTAAAAAATATACAGCAAGTCTACTAATTATCATCAACCATCTTAGAGAAAAAAATGCCATTAAAAACGTTTAAATTTATAAAATGCTCGTGTGTATCTAGTGAATCATCGGGAATAAGAAATCAGACTCATAAAAATCAGCGGCTGTTTCTCTAGTGAACGACCAGAAAGAGAAGAAAAAATTGAAACTTTGTATCTTAATAATTCTAAAACTAATTCGAATTTTTAAAAAAACGAAACGCCAATCTTTTTATAAAAAATAATTGCATGCGTGTTTAAAATATCATAGTTCTACTGTAATTAGTTTTTCTTTTATAACGAAAAAACTGAAAAAGGGGTGAAAAATTTCGAAACTTTAGAATTTAATTACTCCAAAAATAATTCGAAAAAAGGGCGACGAGGTGCACAACTTCATACCTAAGAGTATGTGTCTGCAAAAAATCATGCTTCTGCTGTAAATAGATTTGGCTGGGGGCGAACTCGCAGCAGAAAAAAATAATTTTCGACTTTGACAATAAGTAACTCCAGAACTAATTATCTAATTAATTAGGTTTTCAAACCAAAATGACCCTCATACATTTGTCTACCAATGGTCAAAATTTCATAATATTCCTTCTAATAGTTTCTGCGTAGTGATAGTTCAAAGTGTTCAAAAATAACATTTTCTGAAACAGCGGCGGCGGCGGCAGCGGCGACTGTTACTTTTTTTTAATATAGAGAGATAAAATGAAATATCTAGTCAATTTTTCAAAAAAATGTACAATTAAATATTTTAATTTAAAAGTCGAAAAAAAAACACCTGTCTGAAAACTCCTATTGTTTAAAACGTACGATGACGGTCAACAATCATGCCATCAACTCCGCTGCTTTCCAACAATGGTCACCGTACGGTGACGTCACATCCCAAACTCTCAGTGTTTTCGCGGGCTTTGAAAAAGGGGATTTTTGTTAATTTTTTTTGCAATCAAAAAATTTCTCGATCGGCCTCAAATTTAGGATAGTTTTTTATTTTTGCATGATGAATCGATTAAAAAAATTTTATAAACATCATACAACTTCCTCATTCTTTAATTCATTCAAATCAGCTAACTATTTATCGTTTATTACCAATTTCACTATATTTTAATTTCAATTGATTAAATTTTAGAAACGAATATAAACCATCGGCAGTGACACACATAAATATTACAATATAAGAAGAGAGACATTTGAAATTTTTTCGAGATTTACCCCTCCATAAAACAACAAAAAAAGGCATCCAGTCAGTCACAAAACGATGTTACTCAACAATCACCCCTCCCAAAGCGATCTCTTAACCAACTGACATAGAAGCCCAGTAGGTCCTAATAGCCCTAATCTCCCCAAGTCTTAGCTGGGACTTAATTTACTGCCCCAATTGTTTAATCGGAATTGGACTTTTTTTTATTTATCGACCGTTCGTCTAAAGAACGATTGCTTTATAGCTTCTGTTGTTTTTATGTCATTGTCATTAGAGGGTGGAGGTTAGGGATGTCGAAATTTTCAAAATAACCGGTTTTCGGTTAACCGGTTTATTTTTCCTCTCGGTTAAACCGCTCGGTTTAAACCGACCAAAATAACCGGTTATTTAAAAAACCGAAAAACCGGTTTTTCCTACACTTGAAATGCATTACAAAAACGGTTTGTCAAAATAAAAACCGATCTGTTGTTGTTTGGATGATTACTAATAATCATACATATGAAAAAAATATAGATTTTCAAAGATTTGGTCATAAGTCATCGGTTTTTACACTTTATATTGCTTTAAAAACCTGCAATGGGGAAAACTTTGAATTCATTATCAACCGGGAGAACATTTTAATACAGTTTTACAAGTTAAATTGTTTTTGAGTCTGAATTTCAGTCGTTTTTTCCGGCGTTTGTTGAATGTAAAAAAAACCAGGCCGATATAATCTTATCGTTTCAAGTAATTAAAATTTTAGTTGTGGCCTTTAATGGGTTAAAACGAGAAAAAAAACCCTGAAAAATCTAATTGAAAAACCAGTTTTTTCGCCGGTTGTGAAAAAAACCCGGTGTTATCGGTTATTTTTAAATTGCATTTCAGAAAGCACAAAATATTCATATTTTTTGTTCAGTTCACAAACAGTGGCCTTTAATCGGTTAAATCGACAGTAAAAAAGCTGAACAATCTAATTAAAAAACCGGGTTTTCTCCGGTTGTGAAAAAACCGGTGTTATCGGTTATTTTTATATAGCATTTCAAAAATGCACTAAATATTCATATTTTTATTCACTTCAAATAGTGGCCTTAAATGGATTAAATCGAAAAGAAAACCTGAAAAATCTAATTAAAAAGACCGGTTTTTTCTCCAGTTGTGAAAAAAAATCGGTGTTATTGGTTATTTTTATATAGCATTTCAGAAAGCATTAAATATCCATATTTTTATTCAGTTCAAACAGTGGTTTTTTGGGTTTCTCCGGTTGTTAGCCCCAAATCTTTTATCCAAAAAACATTTAAAAAATTTTAGCATCTGAAGAAAAACCGTTGTTATTGGTTATTTTTTAACTTATTTCATTTATAAATTGTTAATGAGATAATATTAGCATCTCAGAAAGCACAAAACATTCTTTTTTTGTTGAAGTAATGGTCTTTTTGAGTTAAATCGGAAAAAAAAACCCTGAAACATGTAATTAAAACAAACAGTTTTTCCCCGGTTTTGTAAAACCGTTTTTCTTCCCGGTTGTGAAAAAAACCGGTGTTGTCGGTTATTTTTAAACTTGTGTGGCATTTATGAGCCACGCGGCGATACCGATCCGAAGGTCATACGACTCATAATTTTCAACAAGTCACTTCAGTCGGTATTTAAACCCCAATTGAATTATTTGACCATTATACTGGTGACTATGTTCGCCACACTTGTTTTGTTTCAAAATTGATAGTCATAGATTGACATCTCAGAACGCACAAAATATTCATTATTTTTTCAGTTTAAATACATAATGGCCTAATTGTTTAAATCGAAAGAAAAATCTAATTAAAAACTGATTTTTTTCTCCGGATGTGAGATCCAAAACTGATAGTATCCATAAAATCGATTAAGAAATGAAATGAATGAAAAACCTACTTTATCGGTTATTTTTTAACCCTGTCCGCGGAGGAACCACCGCAAATTAACCGGTTAACTTATCTCATTACTCCCGGTTATGGAAATAGTACTAAACAGCAACATTTATCTAAATTAATAATAAAGAAATTTTTAACTGAATTGAAATTTCTATTTTGGCCAGAATTCCTTCCGGTTATTTTTTGTCCGGTTGTTGAATTTGAAAAAAACCAAACCGGTTAAACCGAAGAAAGAAAATAACCGGTTAAAACCGAAAACCGAAACAAAAATAACCGGTTTTTAAAAAAACCGGTTATTTTTTGACATCCCTAGTGGAGGTGTAATTAGGACGTAAATTGACCAGACGATTAGTTTGGATTAAGGAGTTGTAGTTGATTTTTTATGGGGGAGTCATTAAGGGATAGGTAGTGTGTTAAAACAGTAAAATTGGATCAGATCTCTTAAGAGGATTAATATTGAACCCATCGGTTGTACGAAGTTCTGAAAAGATACGGTAACCTTCACAAGCAGCTGACAAAAGTTGATCAACAACGACCAACTACTGAACGACCAGAGGTTCCATTCAAAGCAAGAGCACAAACAAGGTAATTTTATAACACTGAATTTTGTAATAATGGGTAGATTAAAATTTTCTGCTCTTGATTTAAAGATACAGAAATTATACTATACTTACAACTGTGATGACGCACACCACATTTCTTCTATCGCTCTGTAACATCCCCATCCATGGGCGTAGATAATTATTTATTCTAAATTAAAACATTTACTTTAATAATTACTATATTTACTATAGAATTACTTTTAATCTTCTCACTTAATTAATTTTATTTTGTTTCCTGAAAATTATTAACTCTATTTACAGCTAAATCAAAACCAGGACCATTTATTGTACGTTTTTATTTATTTTGAAATTCAAGTCATTTGTCGTTCACTTCTTTTCCTTTGTGATGTTAACTTACAAAACAAAATTTGTTTCAATTTAAAAGTTTTTTAACGTTTTATTCCAGGTGAATGAGGAATTACATTGATATTCCTTTACAATTCATTAAACACCCTAAAAGACAGTTTCTTGATACATTTTTTAATTTCATTTATCTTAATTTTTCTATTTCTCAATTTTGTGCAGTGATCTAAGCCGAAATATAAATTAATTGTCGATTCAAGTGGGGTTTTTCGGTTAAAATTTTATTAATTTTACATATATTTTTTTCGATGATTTTTATGTTATTCTAAGTAGGGATCTGTATTTTCAGAGTAAATTTGGGGTTAATACAACGAAAATTCAGTTTTTAAATTTTATAAAAACTCGGGTTTGGGACCTATTCCTTTTTCAAACTGACGATTCAATCGGGATTTCAAACTAGAGGCAAATTTCGTCCAATTCTGATCATGTACGGCCAAATCTCGTTTACTTCTAGTTACAGTTACGTAATCTTGACCTCATTTGTATGAGTGGTGCTTGCAGGGTTATATAGTTTTCTGCGTAAAGCGGCATAAAACCCGGTTTCAGAAGTCAATAAACGTGATATAAACAGTAAGTGTCTAAAGTCATGGAAATCCGGCAACTAAAGTCATTCAATACAAATTGTTCTACAGGGAGTTTCAGATAAGTGTTTCACAACTCCTAGGAGGGGTTGGACACACCGAGAAGACTCAGAATTACACAGGATTGGAGGGGTCTGAAATGCACCCCGAACGACCTAGGGGTGTTTATAAGCGGGCGTGGGAAGTTGTGTAATCCAAAGTGGAAATCGGCCAGAACCTTTAAGGATTGAATTAAAACAATCTATCCAGGTATTTATTTCACAAAACAAATTAAAGAGCTGAAATTTCAGCTCCTAAATCGGTTTTTATGTAACAAATGCCGGAATTGAACGATTTTGCTAGTTTTAACCCAGTTATAGTAGGTTGCATGCCAATTTCCTGTCATTCATGGGTTTCACTTTCTCAGGAGCCGCACCCCCTTTTCCTTGAATCCTTGTGGAGCTTGGATATTCCAAGTGGCACACGACAACAACAACAACAACATGTCAATTTCCACTGTAAATTATACAACCTCCTATGATTGCTTATAACCCCCCCATTCCTTTGCGATTATGAGTCGTCTAGGTGTGCCCCATCCCTCCTAAAAGTTCTGAAACACTTATCTGAAACACCCTGTATAAGGCGAGATAAAAAAAAATATATTGAGAATATCCCCTTTCGTGTTAATGTGCGGCATTTTCTTGCGGTGCCACCGATAGTTGACTCGTTCGGCAATTAGAATCTGCTCCACCGAATCGAATAAAACGTTGTGGCGGGAAAGTGGGCTTCTGAGCCCCTCAAGAAGACGAGCGTGCGATCGGGTGTGCGGTTAATTAATTTCGAAAACGCGCTGTGGAATGCCAAAATTCCTTTCCTGGATATGGGCGCGAAAGGAATAATTATCGAATGGTCTGGTTTCCCAGCTGAATCGATTCGTAGATTTGAATCTTTCTATTCAGTGGAGCGTGAGTTTTGAGGGTTAAAGAGAAATCTCTTTAATCCGAAGGATCAGATAGACATTTTTTGTTATTGTCTTCGTAGCATAAAACTATAAAATGAGGAGAGTTGCAATGGTTGCGATTTTAAAGCCCAAATCACTCAAAATAAATTAAGTTCTTATTCATCGAGGATATTCCTACTAATATTTTTTTCTTAATATCATGACAGTAATCTCGTTATTCTAGTACTGATTTTAAAAATTGAATGGATAAAAATCTTTATGATTTCACAATTTTTCTGAAAAAGATTATTATTTATGTTGTTTGAAAGTTTTAGAAATCAAGATAAATCTCCAAATTAATGACGTTAGATATTTCAAATGGATATTTCTCATAAATAACTTGATAGGGTATGCTACACGAAAGTAATTACTAAGTTTTATCAGTCTCAAAATAACTTTTATGAATCTAAATAAATATTAATCTTTCATTCTGATAATGATCTTGTTGCATTAACCGAGAATGCCTTTTTTAATCACCACTAAATAGTTATCCACAATTATTATATACATTTTTCACATTATTTCAGATGTCACTTAAAAATCATTTATCGCTTTGAGCCAATTTAACTTCTCTCGTGTATGGATATTGTAATGTGCTATTACTACTTGATATCACCAAATGGTTGCGTGTCATGAAATAAGAATTTTGTGATCTTGAGATAGAAGAATAGATAAGTTATTTGAGATTTTAAAAACGTTTTGCGAAAATACCATGTATTGCCTGAAAGAAAGCAGCAACATAGTTGCAAAATGATGCAGCTCCTAATAGTATGAGTCAGCAGTTCGGTATGTTGTATGAAGTATGGATGCCGATGGGTAGTATTGGCACCAAGGTTGTTGGCAATAAACAACTTCCTTTGTCTCTAATTTGTTGAAAAGAGAAATATGGTTGAATGTAATTTAGCATAAAAATCTAATATGTCCCTGCTGTTTAATAACACTCTCTTTCATTTAAGTAGAGAGAAGGGGTTAGTTACAGATTGCCCATAACAACACGGAATATTTAATCTTAAACCCAAGGTTACAACATATCTATAATAATGAGTGGAATCAATGAGATGGCCTTGGAAGTTTTTTTTACATTTTTGTATTGATCACCACTAAATAAGTTAAAATATACAAATACATGGATATTAACTAACATTGATATACAATGTAATTCTCTAAAATGTTTAAAATATCTTAAAACTCCGTCATATCGACGTTGAGATTACAAATATTAGATGCATGGCTTTAAAAACATCTGATTTTTTTCCATTAAAACCTCTGACTGCAGCAGAAATTGTTACGAAGAAAATATCTTAATAATAGGGTCGGACCAAGGGACAATTGCAACTTTAATATACTTACAACGCATGCATGTTGCATTTATTGGTATTTTTTTATTAGAATGAACCTTTGATTTGATTTTTACATAAACCATTTACAAATACAAATATTGTCGACCAGCTACAGGCTCAAAGCCTAATAAGGCTGGTCTATTGTTTATTCATTCACCAAATCCCACTGACTGTCTAATTTTAGCTTAAACTCATATACACGCCCTTTGAATTTACTATATTTTCTGGCAACTTATTCCATATATCAATTCCCCAATTAAAGAAGTAATATTTCCTTAAATCTCGATTAAAATGAGTATTATTCAATTTGTCCCCATTACCCCTTGTTCTGTTATCCCTATTAAAGTTTAAACCTTCTGTATCCCCTTGTTTTACTAGCTTGACAAGCTGAATCAAATCTCCCCTCCTTCTTCTTCTTCTTTCCACTGTATACATTAGGGTGTCTCAAAAAAAGCTTTTTTGCGAAAAACCTCGCTCCCCAGGGCTTTTACCATTCCTTTTGGTCCCAAAAGATAGTGTGTGAAGTTTTAGCCCCCTAAGTTAACTCTAGGGTTTGCCTGTAGAGCCCCAAAATTTGAAAAAGTGGAAAAAATGACCAATTTTCAGAATTTTTAAAAATTATGTTTAAGATTGATAATGCTAATAAAACTAGTTCAAATCCGTCTATATGACTTATTTAGATGGAATATATTCATTTATGTGTATTAACTGTACCCTATAGCCCCTGTAATTTAAGATTAAAACGTACTACTTCGGGACGTTGCACACGCCAAAGCTTATAATGCACTACCGGTAGACGAAATCAATTAAATCCGAGTTTCTTCAAAGGAACTCCCTCAAATGATGCCATTTGGGGCTAAAATGATATTATAAATTATTAAAACCAGTGAAATAACAGTTTTGAGCCCTTCCACTGAGCTTTTAATGTAAAAAGTGCTTTTCTTCAAAATTTCACGTTTCCAGCTGATGAAACCCAAAACTTATACTAAAAAAGGGGTTTGCTGAACTTTTTAAGATACCAAACATTGGAACTGTTATAGGGGTTTCATTTTTTCAAGTAGAATTAAATTTTAAACAACATAGATCAGAAGTGACATGAATATTTCCTATACCTGACGTGAAAATCGATTTTCTTTTTTCTAAGTTAGGAAAATAGTTTAATACTTGTGAATCTTGGTTGAAATGTTAAAGAAAGAAGTTTTTAATTAAAACTTTCCCCTAATACGTTAAAAGGAAGTAATTTTCCAGACTTAAAAAAGAAAATAGATTTTTACATCTGGTATAGGAAATATCCATGTCATTTCCGATCTGTGCGCTATATAATTTAATTCTACTTATTAAAAATGAAACCCCTATAAAGATTTCAAAGTTTTGTATCTAAAAAGTACAACAACCCCCTTTTTTAGTATAAATTTTGGGTTTTATCAGCTGGAAACGAGAAATTTTGAAGAAAAACACTTTTTACATTAAAAGCTCAGCGGAAGGGCCAAAAACTGTTATTTCACAGGTTTTTATAATTTATAATATCATTTTAGCGCCAAATGTCCATTTGAGGGAGTTCCTTTGAAGAAATTCGGATTTAATTCATTTCGTCCACCGGTAGTGCATTATAAGCTTTGGCGAGTGCAACGTCCCGAAGTAGTACGTTTTAATCTTAAATTATAGGGGCTATAGGGTACAATTAATACACATAAATAAATAAATTCCATCTAAATAAGTCCTAAATGACACATTTGAAACGGTTTCATCGCAGTATCAATCTTAAAATATAATTTCTAAAAATTCTGAAAATTGGTCATTTTTTCCACTTTTTTCAAACTTTGGGGCTCTACAGGCAAACCCTAGAGCTGGGGGCTGAAACTTCACACACAATCTTTTGGGACCAAAAGGAATGGGAAAAGCCCTGGGGACCGAGGTTTTTCGAAAAAAAGTTTTTTTTGAGACACCCTAGTATACATGTTGAGCCATGAACTGGTTGAATGTAATAAATGCCGGAATTGAACAACTGTATCTGTCTCTGCCCAGATATGCATGGGTGTTTTTTTTGCTAATTTCTCTCCCTTGACCACCACTAGCGACCCCCCTTACCTATGCCAACTCGCAATCGTCATGATGTACCCTACCTCCCCTAGAAGTTATGAAACATTTATCTGAAACACCCTCTATTTTAAAATCTAATATGAAAAGGGAAACTTTTCCTTTAAAGTTAGCAAAGTAAGTGATGATGGAATTATAAGGATGATTCGTGAAGGATCGCATCGAAGGCTATAAATAATCCTGAAAGGATTTATTTGGAGCAAGAACTGTTATTTTCTAATAATGTTTGCCAACCACCTTCTTGTAGATAAGGTTTAGGTTAATGCGCATGTTCCAGGACTTGAAGCTGAGAACACTTTCATTGACATTACTACAACCTTTACATCCAACATAAATATTAGTAAATTTTTCCAAAAAAGTACAAGTAATTAAACATTTTAATTTAAAAGTCGAAAAAAAAACACGTGACTGAAAACGCTAAGTGAAAAAACCATACGATGACGTCAACAATCATACCATCAACTCCGATGCTTTCCAATAATGTTCACCGTACGATGACGTCACATCCCAAACTCTTAGCGTTTTCGCGCGCGTTGAAGAAGGGGATTTTTGATATTTTTTTCTTTGCAATCAAAAAATTTCTCGATCGGCCTCAAATTTTGGGTAGTTGCTTATTTTTGAATGAAGAATCGATTAAAAAATTTAAAAAAATCATGCAACTTCTTCATTGTTAAATTTTAGGGTACCAGCAGGGTAAGCTGCTTTTGTCCTGATTGTGGGGGGATAAAAATACATGAATACTTTTGCATGGTGAGAAAAAAATATTTTGAAGGAAAATAAGGGGGAGAGGCAATGAAACTTTAGAAAAAGATTAGCGATTCACAGTGATTAGATGATTATGTACAAATGCAATAAAAATGTAACCAAGGTAAATATATCCTGATCTGCAAAAAATTGCTCATGATATTATCTGCATTAAATTATTTTGATAACAGCACTTTCAAAAGGAAAATACAAAATATAGAGCCCAGTGAAAGGAGCCGCAGATGAACTGCACTTTTAAAATAAAAATAAAAATGGTAAAAAAAGGTATGCGGTTGTACTCATTCAAGAGTATACCTAATCGAAAGTATACTTGATTTTATTCATGGAAGGTGGTATCGTTCGGTTGTTATTTCCAAACGGGTATTTATATAACTTGCATTTAAGATTGAGTGCATCTCTTGTACACTGGTCAAAGGATTTTAATGGTTTCTATTGTTATAAAGAATTAATTGCGCGTTTTAAATGAATTTTAGAAGATCGGGGATTTTTTAGTCTGATTGGTTGTATTCGTTGCGAATAAACCAAAATATCACCTTTTCTGATATAGCCATTGGAATTAAAGGGATAAGAATTAATATTTTAGCTGGTGCATACTCCACAATCAACGTATTCTAGTTTTTTTAATCATACGTTTCGATAAATTTAGACAACCTAAGGATACGTTGATCAAAACAAATGTTAAAGGTTTTGCACTTTAGGGGTCGTTTTTCAAATGCAAAAATAATAGCTTCATAACTGTTGCCTTTTCTTTTTGTATTGAACAAAATATTTCCTCCACGGAATTATTTTAAATTTGTCAGTTGACTTTCATGTCTACCTTTAATAAGTTTAAAAAAAATCGGGAGTGCACAATAGGGTGGGTCATTTTCCTAATGTTAAAAAAATTTTTACAAATTATAACGGGCACAGCAAGAAAAAGGTGCTAAATGGTCTCAAACTAACAAGTGTGAAATATTATTCTATTGTAATAACTCTTTTTGCCTCCGGATTGGCCTCAAATGGAACAAAAAAATATAATTTTTCACATTTTTTAATATTTTATAAATTAAATTTTTTTATCGATAATTTGTTAAAGCTCACAAGTAAGGGTCTTTAAAAGCAATTTTAATCATATTAGTCACACTCAGTGTTATTCCTAGGATTTTTTTGAAGGAGTACAAATACTCCTTGCCTTTTTTAGGTGGAGTGAATACGGAAATAACATAAACTACAAATACATAGACAATTTTTTTTTATAAAAACGCTTACTCTTTTAATGGACAAAAAATGAAATAGAAAAAAATGAGTGTGCTATTTGGATTTTAACAATTAAAGAATATGATAAGTATTTGTAGAAAATGTTAAACAAATTAGAAAAAATTGAAACAAATAAAAAACAAAACACAATCCAAATAAACAATGAGTAGAAAATATAAAAGCTGGTGTTTAGAGCAGACAAAAAGTATTAGTGGTTTTCGATAGGGCTCCATGCATTTTTTAAGCTAAACCTTTGTTGAAAATGCAAAGCGTGAAAATACTCCTGGCATGTTTCTCATAGCGTATTTTTAATTTTCAATGCGTGAAATAAGCTCTTAAAGGCGTTAAAATTATCTCTAGTCACACTTATGCATTATTTATACAAAAACACAACTCACAAAGTGGCAATATAACATATTATCATATTAACAAACCAGACGTTGTGTGTGTGTTTGAATAGGAGAATCTTTTTTACCAACAAACAGGGGATTTTCAGTGGTAGATTTCAAATATTTGTAGACCAGATACATTTTCTCTCAATTCTGGTCAGTGTAAAACGATATTTTAAATTTTAAAAGTAGAAAGTAGATATAGATGTAATTTTCATAAATGCCGCGCTTTCAAAATTCAGCGGTCAGTTATTTAATTGGCTGGCCTTGTGATCACATAACATGTGTTGAACCAAGTGTCAAATAGATAGTTTGTTCATAGGAAGTTAGCAATATCATGATGAGATTCGCCTCAGTAATGATTTTTTTATTGGACAAAGACAAATCAAATTTATTGGACAAAGACAAGGACAGAAAAACGACAAAGACAGAAAAACAATACATACAAAGAGCATTAAAATATACAAAAATAATAAACACACAACGAAACAACAAAGAGAGAAATTAAATCTGTGGTATCACATGAGCCTAAGGCTCGTCCTTGATACCTATAGAAATTAATAAAAAAAAATTGCAACAAAAGCTGGACTGACTCTACTGTAAAATATGAAATAATGCTTCAGTATTAATTTGCTCGCCTAAAAATTTATATATGCCGCATTTAAATTCAAGCTTATTGTTAGTTGTCTTAAGATTTTCATTTAATTTATTAAATAGATAAGGTCCTAAAAATACATGAGATTTATGTAATATTTCTTTGTTAGTTTTAGGTATAAAATAATTTCCTTTTGTATTCCTTATTTCAAAGTTACTGGTTTTAATTTGATAAAAAGATTTTCCTAATTTTTTCTATAGCAATGTAGACTTAAACCCATGCCCGTAAATTATACTTCTTTATACTCTATTCATTTAGAATTGGCGCTTGAAAAATAGTGCTTTCCCTTACGCTAGAAGCGTAACCATAGTTACGCTCTTCGAGCAGCCAATAGTAAGCCTTCTTCGTCACTTTGACGTGGATAGTTGCTATGGTTACCGATCGGTGGTGGGGGAAGGAAATATTTTCAAGCGCCAGTTCAAAATGAACAGACTATAGAGGTAGGATTGACTCCAAATAGTTTTTTTAGCATTCACTTATGCGTTTATAAAAGTTTAAATATAGCAATTTTAACTGTTAAAATAAACATAGGTGAATTTCAAATATTAATGTAGCTAATTTAAAAATTTTGAGGATTATACTGAGCTTTGAACTGAAAACACTGATCTATATCTCTTCTTGAAAATATTTAAAAATTTGACTTTTAAAGTATGTTTTTAATTTATTTTTAGACATTAGGGACTCATATGGGATGGACTACCCCTAATATGAAACTGAAATTTCAAAGAATTTTGAAAATTCACTGAAATTTCCTTCTGACGTATCCATTTTTATTAAAATGTAATGTTTTTACCATCCTACTCAACCAGGAATAAAGGTTTCGCACATTTTTATAATTCCAACAAGAAGTCTTTGATTGCCAGTTGTAATCATTGTGATATTTCAAAATATGTTGTTTTTCCATTTAAGTATTTCAACTCTGGTTTCAATTTAAATTCTTTAATAGTCTTCGATGATGATTTTTATACCATTGTGCACGTTTACATTCATGACAAGTTCGTGTAATTGAGGTAAAAGCCAGATTTTCGTTCGTCCATATTTACATGAAATTACTTTATTAATCGAAACTTTGACGTCAATCCGGAGGTAAAAAGAGTTATTGAAATGGAATAATATATATGTTAGTGTGAGACCATTTGGCACATTTTTGTCTCTGTGTCCCTGGGAAAATGTTCAAAAATATTTTTGACTCACCCTAGTGCACAAAGCAATTGCTTTAATTAATCACCACTTTTTTAATAAAACAAACTGTTATAATTTAAAAATTGTGAGAATTTTAATAAAGGTTACAGTACTTAACCTTCTTTAAGTTCTTCAGTCGCTAACAGACTGTAAAGAACAATTTTGTTTTATTGCAATCATCGTTCCGTTACCTCAGGTGAATATCCACAATAGAATTTAATTACTTCCTTATTTCGAAGTATTAACTTTCGAGATTGCAGTGCTGTACTGACTAAATATTATTTGTGACTTATTGGCGATATCTTGAGATAATGTTTTACAGCGGTCTTATTTCATTTTTCGTAAATATCTTCACCGTAAGCTATTCATTACTATTTGAGTAAAAATACAAAGTAATTACTTAATTTTAATCAAAAGCAATTAAACTCAAGATCAAATTCGATTTTTGTACTACGGATAGGGCCCTATTTTTAAGTTTGAATATGGATGTATTTACGGGAAAAATGCTTATAGCTTGGGAAAATAAAATTAATACAAGAGACTGAAACTAAAATTACACAGAAATTTAATACTTCTTTCTATGTTATTTGTATTACTGTGTTTTGATATAACCTAATCAGAAAACTTTAAATAGACCATGATATTAATTATGAATACTTATAATTACAAAATCCTAAAAGTCTAATACAGTGGTTCCCAAACTTTTTTGGACCACACCGCCCCCCATTTTGAAGCAGAAAGTTTTCCAACACCTCCATAGAAATTTTTGTCTCTAATTTTTACGTATTTTATAAAATTTTATACAAACATTTCTGAATAAAAAGACTAATTTATTAAACAAAATAAAAATCTCCATCTATAGGGGAGAGTGGGGCAGGTTTCAACAGTTTCGTTTTCGATTAAAATCGTTTTCTCGTTAGTTATGCGGTTGATTGAAATGCCATCTGGTGTTAAATAATGTTTTTTATCATGAGAACATGTGTCCGTTGTATTTCCACGCTTTCACCTTTAAAATTTTTTATAATCGAGTTAAGTTGATTTTGACGTCTCAAAGTAACTTTTTGATTTCTTAGAAAAAATCGGATTTTACCCCCTTTTTATTAATTTAGGGGAGTGATTTTTACATATATTATTATTTAAAGTCTTCTGCTTCTATGTATACCATTTTCAAACTGATATCTTTATTCTGAAGGGAATGAGAGGTCTTAAACCGTGACGACCAAAGGTGGGGCACCTTTCAACACTTAGGGTGGGGCAGGTTTCAACATCACAAAAATGCGTTTTTCATGATATATTGAGTTTTCTCAATGTTTTTTCACAAAGTAAACTGTCCTAAATTATTTATATACCAAATAATAGTATTTTATTATGGTTTATAATTTATTTTTGACGAAAAAACAGTTGAAAATTGGTTTATATTATTTACATTAAAATACATACAATTTTTAAAGTTACAGCTACTGTACGAGTCTTAAAAACTATTTTTATGCATTTAGTAATAATATACATCAATTTCAATAAAAACTTTTTATTTTATTCCTCTCTCTGATGACTAGTAAAAAGCAAAATTTTACATAAATTAAAAGAGATTAAAAATAGAATATCCTTGGTAAATTCTGATCGAAAAATACTCGAATTAACAAGATATTTTTGTAATACAGCTCAAAAGAACTTTTAAATGAAAAAATAAAGTTAAACAGATTTATTTGAGTCAAAAAACACAAAAAATAGAAAAACATCAAAATTTGGAAAATTTTTTAGAAATTTTTACTCCAAACTAGTAAAATATATTTATAATAATGTATATTTCAATGTATTAAAAATTAAATCAATTGAAACTTTCAAAATTTAGAAATAAACCCGCTGTTGAAACCTGCCCCACCTCTTGTTGAAACCTGCCCCACCCGATTGCCAGATTTCAACTGAAGAGAACCTTTTTTAAAACGCAATTTTGGACTACTTAATTTTCTCTGAGAACTTGGGTAAAATTACACAATGTGTCCGAAAGACCACGGTAGGATATGCAAGTGAAAGTTTTAGGATACATCAATTTGTGAGTTCACAAAAAAATAAAAACCAAAATATGTTGAAAGGTGCCCCACCTTCCCCTACGTTCTAAATTTTTCTATTCATTTTTAAAAGATATATCTTTTAAAGACATTAGTAACCTTTTCTATTCAGGAATAATGAAATTCTGTTCATTCTGAAACTATCTCTGAAAAATATTGAAGTTACTTTCGTGTTTTTTTTAAAACATATATTGCATAGAAAGAGTTCGAAGAACTAAGAGAGAAATTCAAATCATCTATGACTTTCAAATTAAGCACGTTTAAGTTATCACTGTAGTACTTAAACTTTATCCTTTATTTTAATAAAATCTTTCGAGCTTTTAAGCTGTGGTCAAACGTTAAAAAATTATAGTAAATATTTAATTAAACCTGTATAGTAAAGTTTTAATTAAATATTTGATATAATTTTTTAACGTTTGACCACAGCTTAAAAGCTCGAAAGATTTTATTAATTATTATGGAAACCGGCTGAGAAAACGTCTCTTCGTTTATCATTTGTATTCCAAATATTGCTAATTTCACTATCAAAACTCATATTGCTGCTTTTCACCAAAAAAAATCAAAGTCGTTTGAATAACCTTTAACTGAAACAGTATACAATTATTTCCCACGGTAAAAGGCATTTTCAAACTACAACACGAATCCATTGAGAAATTAGTCCTTCTAAATACTTCTAACTCCAAAGGTATAATAGTGAAATGAAACTACTAACAACGAATACGGCTCTTAACAGTAACAACAACTGAAAGTCTCTTAATTACACGGTGAAAACGCTTCGTGAAAATTATGATCTATTTCAAAACAGCTTTCACGGCAATTGCATGCAGAGCGGTGAGACCATTCATTTTCGCCTTCGTCGTCGTCGTTGTTGTTGCTGTAACTCGGTTAGCGAGAGCGTTTGTTCAGCTCCTCTCGTCTGTGCAATGTGCTTTTCTTCACTGTGTTGTTATTGTTACAACAGTGTCGATGGAGATTGTATGAAATGAACGAGGCTGATTGGGAAACATTAGTCGGCGTTTGAGTGCTTTTTCATTCAGGCATTGTTTTTTTACAGTATTTGATGAACTTATATGGTAAATAATCTTAATTATTAAATAAATGATGATAGGTGCCTAATATGGCGCACCCCCTTATCTTTAAAATCCGAAAGTGTCACTATTCATGAGTGACATTTCTTAATTATTTAGACTAATTAATTGTAACCACAAGTAAAATTAGGAAGTTAAGGACTTAACTCCCTTCTCACGAGCATCAAATAACTTTGAAGAACATGGGAAAACTTTTAGGAGGAGTTTTGGAGGGCCTGCACAGCAAAAACGAGAAGTTGTTTTTTAAAATTTGTTGTTTTTTTTTTCTTCTCAGACCAATCCAAATTTAAATATTCATGCATATTTTTGTAAATTTTTCGGCCCATTAATTATTTTTTGGCAGATTTGTAAAAAAAAGAGGTAAATCCTAATATGGGATATTCTCAAGGTTCCTAAAATGGGATATCTCATATTGAGAACTCATTTTTCAGATTTACCTTAAATTCCTTTTAGCCATTCTTGATTTGTTTACTGCAAGGAATTAGTGTCTTATTAGGATCAGAAGGAAAGTATGTAATTGTATTGTAAAACAATGACTTTCTGATCAAATTAAAATCAGTCCCAGTCTTCTTTCAATGAAATCCATCCTTGTTTGGTTTAAAAATCTATCAAAAATGCAGAAAGCCTTATTTAACTTTTGTTATCAGTGTATGAATAGTAATTTTAAGACCTAAATGAATATTTTAATTCTATAATTTTCTTTTTTTATTTACCCTTAGCATATCACAATTTTTTGTATTCAATTTATATATTCTTTTTGTTGTTAAATAAAGTTTGATTGATTGATAATTCAAGTATCCATAAAATCATCCATATTCATCAATTTACTGAATTATTTGTAGAGAAGTGTTTCCTTGGCATTAAATTACAAGGCAATAAAAAATTATTTCAAGTAGAAAATATTACAATCGTAGCTATTTTCGAAGAGCAACCAATTCTTTCTAAGTAAAGCCTTAAAAATGAGGGAAGAAATCATATTTGATATTTTAATTCAATCGAATTAGTAACCATAATTTTCTTTTATGCTAAAATTGACCATTGCGCATTTTCTAGACATGATAATTTCCCTACAAGACACTTGAAAACTTACTTTTATTAAATGTTAAATATTTAAAATATTATTTACCCCATTATTTTTTCTGTAGTTTTTATTATTTTAAACCACTCTCTTTGATTTCACTCGTTCAAGCGTTATGTATAAGGAAATTCCTTTAAATAATAGTGCAAAGTTCCTAACAACTTTATACCCGGATGTTTTTCAGACCCCCTGAATATGTAACCTTAAGTTAAATAAAATATTGTTTGTTCATCGCGTGTGTAGATGGGGTATCTTAAAGCATCGAAAGAGTTTAAGGTCTAAGAGAACCCTTGAAAGATACATCAAGGACGGAAGATCCATTGAAGATCTTATAAAATCTAAACTTGGAAGAAAGCCGGTTTTTTCAAAGGAGTTGGAAGATGAACTTGCCAAATATTGCATAAATATGTCCGACCATTATTTTGGATTAAGAATTACCGACATAAAACGTATTGCCTACCAGTTGGCAATAAGATATAAAATTCCTCACCCATTCAATGAAGAAAAAGAGTCGGCTGGAAACTTCAGGGGTATTTATAAATTCACCTATTCAATCAGGAACCTATTCTCAGTCAATAACCTTAGCAAAATTACCTACTGCATCTGCGTCTAGAAACTCGCTTACAGATTCTTCCAAATTAACAGATCCAGAATGTAGTGGAGGCGCTTATGTAAATCTGTAAAAAGTTCGTGTAAATTTTTGGCACCAAGGTTATTCAGGTTCTTTAGGGTATGGAGAATCAGAAAATCTTTGGTGCCAATTTTTCTTTCCACTTTCCTGATCTAGAGGTCACGTTAAAGGTCAAATATAGAATTTCAATATTTCGAGTTTTGAGCTGGTTTAATTCAGTAATTTACCTCTTTAAGGTGGTAAAAAGATGGATAAGCAGGTTTTTAAGCATATCAGTATTAAAAAAATTTTTTAAACAGTTTTAATAGTTATTTTTAGACCCTAAGGTCAAATTTCAATATCTTTGGTATTTTGTTTTGTAGCGAAATATAATTTGGTATAAGTACTGCTAATTTTCTCCCTCTAAGGTTAAAGTAAAGATAAATTATATAATAGTTGATTTTATTTAGAAATATTGTTTATTTTGTCACGAGATAAGATGAAAGAGTTAAAAGCGGAAGCCACGCCGCCTCGCCTGAACAAAAATGTCTATCTCAGCGGCGTTAGTTACAGTTGGAGAATTCACAATGGGCCTTAAGAAAGAAATTTCACATGATAAGTGTCCGAAAAGTTGTAAATTTCCCCTCGAACGAAAACAGACTAGATTAATTAGAAATAATGTGTGGATTTTCTAGAAATGTAAAATCTAAGCACCATCACTTATTGTAAGCCGCTGTAAAGAATCATGATGAAATTATTAGAAAGCTCAGACTAGTTGTACAAACCAGTAAGAAGTTGTACAAACTATTCAAAGAAGAAAGTAGAGAACTTGTAAATGTCGTTACACATTCCATAACGCCTGATAATGTAAAACATGATGTATGTAGAGGAGATGATGAAGGGGAGAAAGCTTTTGAGAATTTCGTGAGCGATAGAATAAAAGATAATACAAACTTTAATGTCTAAAATGACAAAAATTAAACTATTATCATGGAAATCAGCTGGAAAATTGGTTACAATGGCTATTGACAGTAAAGTTTAAAAAACTTTATAGTTACTAGATAATTATTTGCTAGAATGGTTCTTGCTAAGTTAGTACAGACCGGACACACATATATGCAAGAGCTGCAGTTTGCAATTATGAATTCTCAAATATATGTCGAGAGCTATAACGACACAAGCTCTTGCATATTCTAGATCTAGAGGAATACACAGCTTCTCACACCAACCCTGCTAACATACTTCACATAAGGAATGATAATAGTCAACTGGATTCAAACAAAAGTTATAATAATAGATGGCATGATTTTAGTTCGCGAAATTAATGGAAATATCCACACATGTAATGAACTTCCTCATCAATACTTGAATATATTAAACTCTGTAGCTGAAAATTATGACACCCTTCACCTAGTTTTTGACCATTACTCTAATCTAAAGATACATCACTAAAAACAGCCATTCATATATTCGTCGTCAAAAGCAAGCCTCACTGAATATCTTTCAATAAAAATACTCCATCATTACAAAAAAGTAAAGAAATAGTTGTTTCCACAGAAACAGCGGTTCTATCAAATAACAAGATTTATAACAATTTAAAAAAACTCCCATGTTGAATCTGACACAAGTTACCCGTATATTTCATGCAAAATATTTATTCTTCTAATTTGGGGTACACTTTTCACATTTTGTCAACAGATACAGATGGTAAAGGAAAATTAACGTGCTGTAGAGGTTTTAAAGAGGTTGAACCTCACGTCGTTCAAGCCAAGGCTTTATATCACTTGGAAAAAGAACAGTTGGGGGCCATTCATTAATTACGTAAGGGTCCCGAGGGGGAGGGGGGGTTGGAAAAATCTCTACATACCCTTACTTGGGGGGTGGGGGGGTCAAACCAATTCTTACGTAAGATTTTCTTAGTTAATATAAACAAATTCCAATTATTCTAATCAAGAGATAATAATATAATAGTAATATGTAGTTGACAGCAAGAGTATTACTTATGTGTTGAAAAATAAAAATCTTTGATTTACGTCAAACGGAGAGTTTTCTAACATTTTATTGTTTTGAAAAACATAATGGAATCTTAGGTAAGAATAGGGGGGAGGGGTTTGAAAAATCTTACCTACCCTTACATGGGGGGAGGGGGGGTCAAAAATTGCCAAAATCATCCTTACGTAATTAATGAATGGCCCCTTAGTGGATAGAGGTAGACACTTCATTGCTCTGGAAGAATTCGTTTGCAGATTATATAGATGCCTCAAAGATATAAAGAATACTAAGGATCTACGTTGGTATGTTTTCAAAAGACTGCAAGCTGAATCAGATATAGCCTACCTTCAACCCAGGCTGCTTTAAACAGCGCATGACTTAAGATCCCATTATCAAGCTTTAGTTTGGGCCAAAGATGTAGAATCAGTTCAAACCATTCCTTCTGTTTGGTTGGAAAAAGGAAAATGATTGTTTTATTCCCAGCTCCCTAAAGCTGAATTAGAACTCACATCCTGTGAAGTGGCAAATGTTCCAGGCATTGTTATATCGGCACGCTGTAAATGAGTTAAAACATATCCTAATTATTTTAGGGTGAAATCAATGTGTAATTTAAGACTTAAATTAATAATTTCATGAAAATCTTTTACCGAGAGTGGACCTTGAAAAGTGCCTTCAGAAAAGTTTTGAAATAGACTGGATTTGGAAGGCAAAGGAGAGTTTTTTTTAATTATTTAAAAGTAATCAAGACTTTTTATTCAGGGTAAATATGAAATACTAATAAATATTTGACCAATAATTTACATTATTTTTAGACGAAATTTTCTAAAGGAATATTTTTAATTGTTTATTTCCTGATTAATGAAAGTTTCTAATGAATTAATCCTTAATTACTACTTTATTAAATTGAAAAAAATATTCAAAAATTTGTTCAATAAGCGTTTTTATGTAATTAGTAAATAAGAAAATATAAAAATATACGAGACAAAAAAAACTTTCAAATTTTAATTAAAAAATTTAATTATTTTTTAATTAAATTTTAATTTTTAAATAGAAATTTTAAATCTATTAAGTTTTTATTTAGTCTTGCCTTTATATTCCAAATTTCTCATTTTTATGTTAATAAATAAACATTTAATGTTAAAAAATCCCTATTTTTCAAAAATCATTATTTATCTTATAATTAGCTTAATTACTCCTAAATGTGAATTAAAAAATTGACACCACACCTTTTTAAGTTCTCAATACTATAAGTTAACAATAAACATTAATTTACATAATTTTCAAATAGTTTTTATGTTAGCCTTTTTTTGACATAAGCAACTCAACTGTAATGCCCAATTAATACTAATTTTACAACTAATTAAATTCATTAACACATTAAAAATTTTGTTCAATAAGTGTTTTCAGATGGTATATCAGTAAATATTAAGAAAATCTGAAAAATATCGGTAAAAAAATAAAATATCCACTTTTTAATAAAATATTTATTTTTTAAAATAAATTAAAATTTAAAATTTTTAAACGGAAATTCAAAAGATATTTTAAGTATTTAATAAGTCTTCTTTTCATAATCCAAATTTCCCATTTTTATGTTAATAAATAAACATGTAATGTTAAAAAATCCCCATTTCTTAAAAGTCATTATTTCATATTATAATTAGCTTAATTACACCTAAATGTGAATTAAAAAATTGGCACCAAATCTTTTTAAGTTCCTTATACTATAAGTTAACAGAAAAACATTAGTTTACAAAATTTACAAGAAATTTTTACAAGAGCCTTTTTTTCGACATAAGCGTCTCCACTAATGTCCTATCAGCTTTTTGCGGTTGTCTGAAGACTCCCATCTGGAGAGATGGGCTATTTGCCAGAAATGTCTTCTATGGTACCATAAAGATTGTGGAGACATTCAAAACAGTTATTTTTTTTGCAAGCTTTGTTTTATAAACAATTAATTAATTTTAGTAAAAGTCAATTTATTGTTATTTTTTGTGGAAAAAATCCCTTTTTTGCTTAATTTTTAGTGTGTCTCTATTAGTGTAACTCTATTTAGTCATTCTGTGCTAAAAAGTAGCTGCTTTGTATATTTTGCACAATAAACTATGCATATTATGAAGAGAGTTTATTCCCATTTTGATGCTTATTCCCAAAATGAGACTATCTCATATTGGGAACACCTTGTATCGCATATTAGGCGACCCGTATCGCATATTAGTCAACTTTTGAATTTTAATTAAAATGCATTTTTTGTATAAATAATTAATTTTTTCATAAAAAAACAACCTTGATTTCGAATTCGTATTGAAAAAGTTGTATAAGGCCACTTAAATTTTTATTATAGCATTTTTCAGGAAAAAATAAATTCGATTCAAAAAAGTGTGTCCCATATTGGGGGACTTTCCCCTAAGAGATTCAATTGACGATATTGTAACTGATTGGATGTGAACATTCTAACCCAGTTTAACTATTGCATTGCACCAACCCGATATGAGTTAGTACGTTAAAATATGTGCAAAGGGAAAATTTGCTTCGATTAGAAGTATCACTTAAACATTTTTTATTTTTTAAATTTACATTTTAACTGGTGAGCTTTGCTAAGTTTCGTCATAAAACATTTCTGGCATTTCGTTTAAAAAGTGGGAATAAAAATATATCTCCAGCATTGGGGGGTTGGAAGGCATGACATTTGAAAGGGGGTTAATCTCCTGTCTTCAAATTTTGTTATTTACACAACTGAAAAATAATTAAATAGAATTAACTAAAAATCTAAGCGCATTTTTCTGAACTATAGTAAATCATGGACCAGTTTTGATACTTCATTGAAAATATTCTATGAATGATTCTTGGTTTTGTTAATTTAGAGATATTACCACCTTTTATTTGGTCGAAGGGGGGACGCTTTTAACTTTTTCTCGACTTCGGCAACTATTCTGTGTTGGTGACTGTATAAATATGGAACGATGTCAAAGATTGATTTCTTTTGCAAAACAGTCTTTTGTATTGCTACCGATAATCATGTCTTTTAGAATCTGCTGAACCTCAATCGAGTTCGGTTCATTTCAGTTCAGTTTTTGAGTAAGCAACCTGAATCGTATTCCCCACTTTTTATTCATAGGTTCCTAAATATTTTTATGCCATTGACCTCTTTTAAACTGTTCAAATTTAAATTGACTTAAATTGAATCACCTAATTCTGAAACGTGCCAAACGCCACTTTTTTCAAAAGGGAGTTATAGGTGTCATGGGATTCTGTAGGGGTAAAGCACGTTTTAAAGTAGGAATCATAAAAATAACGTGATTTTAAAATAGTTTTCCAGCATGTTAAATTTCAGCTTTAGTGCAGAAACATGCCAAACGACGTCGCTTGACTGGTTTCTCCAGTTAAACTGTGGTGAATTTTGTTCAAGCAGTCTCCTCTGCAGCTTGTTTAGGACGGCTTTTTTTATTTAATCGCATAAAAACACTATATGTGATTGGAAAATCCATTCTTTAGAGATTAGGTCCATCAAGCCAAAGTAAAAACCATATTTTTAAAGTTTGTACGAATCAAAAGACGTAATATTGAACTAATTAATTGATTTTGTAGGATTTTCAAGCAAAATCGTTTTACTAATCACAAAGTTACATCTAAACAACTATCTAATTGACTTCAAAGATGTTTATATTAACATTTTGAATTGGCTGACCACTATTTTTGAGTCTAGAGTTGAAATCATTTATAAAAAAGGTATTAATGCATCTTCTAACCATTAGAGAAAAAAATAAGAATTTTATGGGTTATTATTTAATAAGGAAATGTTATTTTCAACTAATTTTCCCACTTTTATTACCAAATCCTTAAATAAGTAAGAGTTAAGCTTTGAAAGTTAGGCCTGAATACTCTGCATAAACCTGTCAAATGCAAATATTTCAATAATTTTTTATGAAAAGAATAAAAACGTTAAAAAATTATTTTTGTCTGTAAAATATCCAAATAAGGTCTACTTTAAGAAAAAAATTACTAAAAATATTCATGTAAATGTATTGAGCTTCTATACAGTTTTTCTTGTTTATCTCAAAACAAGAAAAGTGGCATTTGACATCTTTCAGAACTAAGCGGTTCAATTGTTGTTAATGGTCAATTATTTTGGCGTGGAAATCGAATAATAAACCATTAGAAAAATGTAAAAAATTAGAGAAAAAACAAAAGCACAAAACTATGTCTGTAACTTGTCATCAGGAGACCTTAGCACAGCCAGAGATAGTTTTTGAAGATTAGTCGAAGGACTGACGAGGTATAGTTGTTAGAGTTTCGTACTTTTTGTCTAATTTTTATGATTATTTTTTCTTTATGCATGGAATTTCTGCTTTGGCGCCGTTGACTTTATTCTACTTGTGTAAATTTTATAGATTACTTCATTCACTTTTGAATAATTATTATAAATTATGAACTAACATGCTACTTCTTTTTAAGTTGTATCGATTCTTTTAAAATATTTTAAAGATTTCTGTCGGTTACATGAAACTTCCGTTTTTTCTGGTAACATACATCATATAGAACCCATAACTCGAGTGAAGACACTCGTCGTGTGATAAGAGGGCAAAAAACTAATTTTTGGCCAAGGATAACTTGGAGAACCTTCAGGGCCAATGCGGCACCTAAAGATACTAACCAAAAATTCTGAAAATAATCACAGGTATACTCTCTGCCACCTTCGACAACTTTCCCGCACTAACGCATCATCAAAATAAAAGTTTTTTTTCGATACACCCTAGTACCCATCCTTATGCCATACTATTTAAAAATGTTCGTCAGAATTATCGCATACAAAACAAGATAAAAATAAAAAAGAAGAAGAAGAAATACGCATGACTAATGTACATTTTTATTGGTAATTATTTACATAGAATCTCATATGGGTGACGAAAAAAATAATTGGAAACATTCTCTTAAAAAGACTGTACTATATCTGAAACACATCTTTTCAACGGTTAATACTGCTTGTTAAAACCAAATAATGAAAAGTTTACAACTTAATTACAAACACTTTATTAACTAATTTTCCTTCATATTGTTTACCCAAAACTGTTCCAATTAGAGGATGCAGATGAACCAGATGAATTTCTATGATATACCATCTACCAGATAAACTTCTAAGGTATATAACCTCTTAAGTGGAAATAGTCGTTCTAATGTTACAAAAGCTGATTTGATTTTTGTAATGTCTCATCTGAAAATAGCAAACTATCTAATAACGGTTTAAGAAAAATAATTGTAAATACATTTATCTGGACCTTTGCTTTTTATAATCTATATAAATGACTTCTGTAAACTAAAATTAAATGGTAAAATCATAACCTATGCAGATGATACTGTAATTCTATACTCATGTTCTAACTATAGTATACTACAAAATAACATAAATAAGGATCTTCTGACCATTAAACACTGGTTTATATCTAATAAATTAGCAATAAATGTAAATAAAACAAAATTTATCAATTTCAGTATCTACGGTCCTCCTGAGCATCTTCGTCTTTATTATCATGTAAATGACTGTATAGGTCTTAATTGTAATTGCCCCCCTCTTGAACAAGTATCTTCAATAAAATACCTTGGTTTAAATGTAGACTCGAACCTAAAATGGAAATCCCACGTTAATTGCCTAACAAATAAACTACGCTGTATTTTACACAAACTTTACTTCATAAAAAAGATAATAAATAAGATCTTCTTGCTTCAACTTTACCACTCTTGGGTTAATTCAATAATAAGCTATGGTATTCTGGCCTGGGGTGGGGATTACTTACAAAATATAAATCCAGTAATTAAAATTCAAAATAAAATCATTAAATTTCTAAGCAGTAACAATCAGTTCCCTTTAATTGATCTTTACAAAAAACTTAACGTTTTACCAGTTCGTCACCTTTTTTCTTTAAAACAATAGTTTATTTTACTAAGCAAGCAAACGAATCTGACCTACGAAATTTAACTTATAATTTACGTTCAAGAAACTTATATTTTGTACCTAAAGCAAAAAAAGAAATTCTTCATAAAAATTATGTTTATTTATCACCTAAGTTTTACAATATTTTACCCAATGACATAAAAACAGAAAAATCCCCTATTAAGTTTAAAAAATTATTAAAGCTTTTTATTTTTACAATAGAAAATATTGAAGAACTTTTTAAAAAAAAAAAGAACAAACGCTCTCTAATTTCCAATCTAGTCATTCTGAAGCTTGCCTTGCGATGCCACTATTATCCATTTTCTATGTGTAATATCTATATGTGTAATGTCTGTATGTATTGTATATTTGTATGTTCAATTAATTTTTTTTTAAAATACAACTCCTTTAGGTTGCCCTTATGGGTTTCTGGCCCCTGGGCAACTCATATGTCTTCCTGTTTTTTTTCGTGCATGTGTTTGTTCCAACTGTAAAATGTTCATGTTGTGTACGTAACAAATAAAGAATTTGGAATTTGGAAAAAAAAATGAAGATTTAGATTGAAGGATTCTTCCAAGTGTTGCAGCTATTTGAAAAAAAAAACGTTAAATGTTTTTTCTTTCTTTTGTGGTCAATATCATCAAAACATTGAAAAAAAATTTCGTGTTAATTTTTTGCTAAATTTGAATGTTTTGTGTGTATTTATATTTTTACCCATCGAGGGATTTTCAAAAATAATGTTTTATTCGGGTCAAAAATGTTATTTGTAGATATTTTCCCCATAATCCCGTATTATACATTATATTATTTCATTCCCTTTGGAGCTTACGTATAAGGAGAGATCAGGCTAACACGACACTTTTTCAAAGCAACCGTGAGAGACGATTTAATTAGATTTCTTGTAGTTTTCAAAGCCAATGAAATGTTTATTTAGTGCTCTAACACCCCCTAATGAGGTATTCTCACGTTTTGAGATTAAATTTTATTAAAATAGTAGATAAAAAACCATGAAGAATGACGTTTACATCAAGTATTTCCGTAGCCTAGTTTTTGAGATATAAATTTTTGAAATTTCGTTTTTTGTTTTGGCGCGAAAACGCTTCCGAATCCCAAATCATGCGCTGTGAGGTCACATCCAATAGAAGCCTGTTTTCTGATAACGTGACTTTTCTGACGTTTTGGCAAAAATAAAATTGAATTTTAGATTATTTAAAACACATTTTTGAACTTTAAAATCAGAAATTTGGGAGTTTTAGACCATAATGTATCGGAAAAGTATAAAATCAAGCAAATCCCTCACTCATACAAATAACTCATTGAGTAATGTCATAATCTTTCTTTTTTCTTTTCCAAAAACTTACTTTTCGAAAAAAGTGGGAAATATGTCATTTTACCCGATATTAGGATAAAATGACATAGTAAACTTTAAAAAGAAAAAAGTGATTTCTTCAGCAAACCCAATTTTATTTGATTCTAAACAATAACTATATTAGTAGTTAAGCACTTTGACATAATCTATAATTAATTCTTGTGAGAAAGATAATCAGTAAATTAAAAAAAACAACTACAATGTGCTTATCAAAAAAGTTTGTTTTTATTAGAAAAAAAGAAGAACTGTATGTGATTTCGACTCTACATTAGTTACATTTTTAGAAAGTTTAACTAGCCACGACAGACATAGTGATTTACATAGTTAAATGTCATAGTGTGTTCATAAGGTTGCTGTGTCATTTTATACCAATGAGTTTTATGTCATTTTACCCTGAAAGGTGTATTTTCAATTTCTTGTAAAACAAAAAGATAAATCAACTTCCTACCGCATGAAATATAATAATTGGATATAAATCCCCAAATTAATTAATTGATATAAATAATTAATTGGATATAAATCCCCACAAGAATCATAGTTATGATAAATTAATGCCTATGAATAAAAGAGAGCTCATTATAAAAACGGATGACAAATACTTTGACACTTACATTTTCGATTTTCGTTCACCATTAACTGTAATAAAAATATAAATGGGGTACGGTTTCTATGATAAGTATTTTAGCGGGAAATGCGAATAGATATAAAAAGGAAGTTGTGATTTCAGCTGCCATCTTGATCGGATTCTCATGATTGCCATTCTTCTTTCCTCAAAAGTAGTTAAAGTTAAGAGGAAAGTATTATTTTTTAAGACTTAACACTGCGATAAAAATCCATATGTTTTGGGATTTTTTTTGGTATTGTGAGAATATTTTAGCTCTCAGTGTACTGACGGTAGTCAAAAGTATCAATTTAATAAATTATCTCTAGCGGATTAAATTTCTTAAAGATAATCATTTTATTTACGTATATCCCTTAAATTTCAATTTAGTAACTAAAGAAATGTTTTTTTTTTGAAAAATCATAATGCAGTAGATAAAGGTTAAAAACTGTTTATCTGTGCACGGTTTTTATGGAGAAACTATAAATTGATGACAACTTCCACGACCTGAAGAGTAATTTATTCCATTTTCTGGGATGGATGGCCGTGTTTGTTGGAATTTATTTCCATACGTTTCACGCTCTCCTGCATAGAGCATCATCAGTGGTGAAAGGATCAACTAAAAATCGGAAAAACTGTTTTCAATTTTTAGTTGTTGATCTTTTCGCCACTGATGATGCTCTCCAAAGAAGAGAGTGAAACGTATGGAAACAAATTCCAACAAACACGGCCATCCATCCCGGAAAATGGAATAAACTATGGAGAAATTGATAGGAAAAATTTCAGGAATCAATCATTTAAGATATTAACAGCAGTGTTAGAACGAAAGTTGGTGTAAGGGATATCTAGCTCCCTGTTTCCTCGCCTTCATATTTCTCATGTTAAGTTTGACGAGCAGAACTATATTTGCATTGCTTGACATGCGAACTAAAGAAGCCACTTCAAACTACTTCAGGATGCTCTCAAACGGGGAAAAGTCGATGATCTTAAAAAATTTTTGGAAATAAGTTCTGACATGCCATCTACTTTACACCATTAGGCGTTCTCCAGATCTTCTCCCACCGATTTCAAGTTTGGAAAGGGAACTAAAATTCAAATAAATAATTTTTACACAGCAATTTAAACACTAAAGTGACGAGATCTCCATGAATACATTGTGCCAACTCATTCTCCAGAATCTATAAAGATGATTCTAGCCAAATACCACACCCAACAAGAATTAAATCTTCCACCTTTTTCACTTGACCTGGCTCCTTGGAACCCAAATTCAAATTTATTGGACAAAGACAGAAAAACGACAAAGACAGAAAAACAAAAGACTCACAAAGAACAACAAAATATACAAAAGTAATAAATACACAAAGAAACAACAAAGAAAGAAACTATATACGTGGTATCATATGAGCCTAACGCTCGTCCTTGATACCTATAGAAATACACAAAAAAATGCAGCAGAAGCTGGTCTGACTCTATTTAAAAATGTGAAATAATACTTTTAATTTGCTCTCCTAAAAATTTATACATGCCGGATTTAAATAACAACTCTTATCTAATTCCCTAGGTCAAACCTAAATTAAAAGGAATTTGGTTTCAGAATTGAAGCTGTGAAAAAAAATCTAGTAAAAGTTATCAAGGAGCTCACTAACGAACGCTTCTAGATTTTTTTTCAAACGACAGAAAGTTCACAAAAAGTGGTTTAGGGATAAAGGCCGGATATATATTTGAGGTGATAATAATTAAATCTAAATAAATTTCAAAAAATGTTACTATTCACAACACACATCAGAGTCACGTTATTAAACAGCCCTTACACCTTATATATCAGAACGGTACTTTTCACAGATAATTATTCACATTCACACCTTTAGAAATACCACCAGCACTATCATCTCTTCAATTAAATTAATACCTGCCACTTTGAACGGTAAATTGAATCCTTTTCAACTCTAAAAATCTCACTTTGAACGGGTTAATTTCACCATGAAACCCTTCTTACATTCATAACCACAGGTGTAAAATAAATTTTGCATAACGTACGAATCCCACAAGGAAAAGGCTATCCAAGTACTCAACTATTGAGAGCCGCTTCCATTAAAGCAGCTTAACTATTCCAGAAAAGATTTCAATTTCTTATATCTTTTATGGTTAACGTAATAGGTGAGAATTCTAATCGAATACTTATTTCTAACGGAATTATACTTTAAAATATTGAGATTCGTAGATCGATAGTAATGTCTAAGGTGGTATTCAGATTTTAATGGTTCGATCTATAATTGTTTTAACGTAATTTACGTTATACTAGAAGTTTCGATATGAATTTAACTTGATTACAATCTCGTATTACTTAAACTGGAATTAAACTGGCATTTCTTGAAATTTCAAGTAATTTTCTAATTAACGTTTTCAATAGGTATTATTAAAACTTTAAGTATCGGTCAAAAATACGAGTAGGTAACAATCATAATAGATTAATTACGACAATGATATGAAGCATAGAAGACAATATACAGGGTGTTTCAAAATTGCGTTGCACGGCTTTTATTGGGAACCAGCCCCTCCTAGGGTCATGGAAGTCAGGTCTACCCCTAGGTAAGTGACCCTGGAGAACCCATTGAGAGGACTTACAGCGCCCCTAGCGGCGAAATTAAAAAGTTAAAAAAATTAATTTAAAAACTAAAGGAGATAGAGCAAAAACCTCAGTGAGAGTATTGTTGCCAACGTCAAGAAGAACTCATTGAAAAAAATTTGATCAAAATATCTTGAATATTCGCGGAGATATTAGCATGTAAAAAGAGCACTTTTTCAGGGGTCAAAAAGTAAAAAGTTCGCATATTTGCAATTTTTTTTTATTTTTTGATTAAATTTTGTGTTCTTTCAACTAAAAAAACACAAAACTACACAATTTCACTGAAAGATTTGCAAATATGCGAACTTTTTACTTTTTGACCCCTGAAAAAGTGCTATTTTCACATCCTAATATCTCCGCGAATATTCAAAATATTTTGATCAAATTTTTTTTAATGAGTTCTTCTTGACGTTGGCAACAATACTCTCACTGAGGTTTTTGCTCTATCTCCTTTATTTTTTAAATTAATTTTTGTAACTTTTTAATTTCGCCGCTAGGGGCGCTGTAAGTCCTCTCAATGGATTCTCCAGGGTCGTTTACCTAGGGGTAGACCTTACTTCCATGACCCTAGGAGGCGCTGGTTCCGAATAAAAGCCGTGCAACGCAATTTTGAAACACCCTGTATATTATGCCTTGTATAAACAAACAACTATCCTCTTCTAAGTTCCTAAAAACAACCAAAAACGCAGTCAGTCGTTAGTACTAATTAATAGCTCATCTCAGGAATTTTGATTTTAACGAGAATAAGACGACTATAAGACAATGACAACCTCAGATTCTTCTTCAACCAAGAACGAAACGATACTATACAAACCCCTTCAGCTTTAAATAATTAATAATCCCCTAAAAAACCAACATCGATAATACTCCAAAGAAGTATTTCTTTCCACAAATCTGATAAATATATAAAATCCCTTACAAATAGTAAAACTGTTATACATACAATTCCCCCATTTGACACCACATACCCTCGCAACAGATTGTATCGCTTCGGTCAGGGCAATTGGACAAATCATGGACGAAAAACCGGACGAGACGTACGCGATTATTCGGTACTTGTTCGGTAAAAGTTCCTCGAACCAGAAGGTAATGTCCTGCCCAATAGCCTGGAAATGATTGAGGCTTTATGCGGTCCTGTTTTACGGTGTTATTTCATGATTTGTGTGTATCTGATGTCAAGCTCCTTTGAGATATGGAAATATTGTCTGTAAGTAAATGTCAAGGAGGAATTGTGGTTATTGGCGTGTCTGGGTCATGACGTCTTGAGAAGGAAAACTTTAGAACATATCACTGATGTCATGTCCGATTAAGTTTTTGTTTTAGTTTAATTTCATATTAGGTATAATAAAGTGTCATTTATTTGTTTTGTTCAGCTTTTATAATTGGGTTATTCCATGCGTGAGTCATTCTACAAACGAGCTAAATTTGAGTATTAAAATCTTAACTCAAATATAATTATTAGATTAAATTAGGCATCCATTTGGTTTTCCTTTTGTTAATCGCTGGCTTATACATGCTAGCTACTAAATTTAATTTGTTTTATAATAGAATTTTTGTTGTTGGTACAGTTTGAGTTGAGACTTACACTACCCTCCCCTGTAGTGTAAGCCGCAACTCAAATTTTGCCTCAAACCGAAAATCCATCGTAATTTCGTTCCACCACGAGAAAAACTTATGGCACACTATTTTGCGGAGTGAATATTTCCCAAACGCTGAGCAAAACGCTTTGTGCCATATATTTGAGGCTATCATTAATAGTTTTAATTATTTTCAAAGTTTTCTAGTGGTGGTTTGACTGGAATACAAAATTAATTTAATTTTCTAATTACTAATTGCGGAAAATTGAAGTACTCTTGTTTAAATTATTGGAGTAGATATAAGAATTGATTGATTAATCAAACAAAAGTTTCCTTTACTTTGCATTAGTTATTAAGATATCTCTCTATTCTAAAAAAAAGTTTTTGATGAACGGTTTCCAGAGAAAGGCTTTTTAATTACTGAACCGAATGACACATTTATGGTATCAAAATGTCCGGATTCTTTCCGGATTTCCGAGTAAGCCCTTCGATTTTTCAAAAAAATTCTCAATTTTAAAATATTTCCATTTTTTTAGATAACGGATAAGGTCGCAGTTATAAAGCAAGTACTGTCAATCAAACTATTATGCATCCAATCACAACGTCCGATTGACGCTTTATTTTAAGATGAAACATGTTTTTTCACCTTTTAAAAAAAGTACTTTCTTGATGAAATATCACTCAAAGACTGATAAAAACATATTCTAAAAACTTACATGAACGCCATTTTATACTAAAATTTCACACTTTTTGTCCAATATTTATAATTTTTATTCTGATTTTATCGAAATTAATTGTAGACATAGTGATGTTTTGTCTCTTATTGTTTTCAATTGCTTAAACGGTATTGTTTAACAAGTCTGGGTTTAAAAAAATATGAATGATAAACACTAGGCATATTATACTATCGAGTTACTTTAAAATAATATTTTTTGTTTGGTCCGAATATTGATAAACAATTAAAATAGTTATTTTTATAATCATAGATTAAAAATAATTAAGATGAATATTTTTAAAAACATTTCGTTTAAATTTTTGATAAGTTCGAGTTAATATATACTCAAACTTTTAAGGGCGATTTATTCATGGAGGGGATTTGAAGTATTTTTAATAAGTTGGTTGACGTTTTTTCTGTAAATTGTTTAATTGTTTTATAAAGTGTGTTAAGTTCAACGAGTTGGAATTTGTGGGAATTGCGAAGCAATTCCAAAAGGTCCTGCGTCAGCAGTTTACGGGGGTTGGCGAGCGATAGCGAGCAGGGGGCGGTAGCTCCCTAGTAAATTAAATATTTAACCTGATACCAGCTATAAATTATATTTCTCGTATAGTACGACAGCCTGAGAAAAACATTTGATGTCTTACGATATGGTGGTGGTTGTCATGGAAACGGGCTACTCCACTCAATTTTGGGGGTGATGGTAATACAAAAACGCTGAAAGAAATTTTTGTGCCAAACCTATGTGACTATCTTTTAGATTTGAACTTCTTTTCAAAGTTTTGTTTTTCTGTCAATTTTTTTCCCTTGGCGGTCGAACTATAATGACTGTTTTTAATAAGGCTTAAGAACTAATAAAAAAGCGAATAATTATGGTATTCATCGGTCTTGTAGTTGAAGGCGCTCTGTAAAAATGTAACAGCCTTAACCCATTAGGGACGGAATTATTTTATCTCTTCAAAATTAGTACCCCATTGTAAATTACCTTCATTGATGTTAATAGAGGGGGAAAAACCGATTTTCAATACTTCAGGTGTAAATTTTAGGAAATATGGCATGTGACCATATGGTCACCCCAGTCCTTTATGTAAGAAAAATATGAAAAATGATATTTTTCTTGCGTGATTTTATTTAACTTATAGCATACCATTTGGTTATAAACTTCTGATATAACATTTAAAATACTAATTTCAACCTCCCTCGAGGGTCAGGGGTGTACAGAAGGGGGCGAAGCAGCCCGCCCCATCCTCGAAATTCCGACAAGGTGCACCAAAATAAGTCAAAACTATGTTTTTAGGATCAAATTAAAAAAAACCGTGTGGGAAAAGGCCCCCAAACCCCCTCTCTGGTACTTCAAATTTTAAAGTTATACCAAATTCACACAATATCAAATGCCACAAGGTTGACTGAGACAGGTATAGTTTTTATGTGTCATTGTAAAATTGTACTGTAAGAAGTGATAAATATTTTTGAGACCTATTACTGTTTTTATGAATGACGTTCTTAAATATCGTGGCAATCACTCAATTTGTTATGAAAAATACCATATAGGAAGATAAACCCTAACTGAAATATCCGGTTGAAAGTGACTACGTCAAGGACTAGCGTGACCATATGGTAACGCAGTATTAAAACTTAGTTTTAATATATAATTATGATAAATGAATTTATAAAATAAATATATTTATATTCTTTGATGTTAAAACTATATGAATATGCTAAAATACTGAATTCAAAGCGAGTTTTGAAGTAAAAGGGAAGACTTATATCTTATTTCGCCCCATTTTTCATACCCAGATTCACATAACTGTTTTCTCCGATCCATTACAAAACAACATAGAGGGCCAGATTAGTAGCCCCCTGTATTTTTGATGGATTGGACTGTTACCAAGCCAGAAACTATAAAACATTTATTGATTTAAAATTATTTCAGTACAGGGGAAACGAAATCTATTAAAATTAAATATAAAATAGTGTATAGAATTTTTAAACAATTTCATTACCAGATAAAATTTTTTACGTATATGTTACTATAAAGCACATTTTAATAACTATTTTCAGAAAAATATATTATTAATAGAAATTAACAAGTTTTGAGCTTGTTAAAAATATCTTTTTAGAGAAATCTCCTTACGGTTGTGAAAACTGCTGAAAGAAATTATATCGTCATACTTGTACGCTTTTAAGGTGGGGAATTTTTAATACTTTGTTTTTGACAACGAACATTGGTGTTTAAAAAAACTTGTTGCTTCATCTTATCAATCAAATTCAGAGACTGGTTTCAATAAATTATGATACAGGCATGAAAACGAAACTAGTATTTTAAAAATCGCATAATACTATTTTGAAAATATCAATTACCTAGTTAATCTATGCGCGAAACTTTTATGTTTCTTAAAGGTTTTGAATATTTTTTTACTTTAGTCACCAGTAAGAAAAAAAAATTAAATAAAATAATTAGAATATTATATTCTACACGATTTAGGTCTTCTAATTTCAATGTTCTTCTTGAATAAAACACTGTTATCGAATAACAGTGTTGAGAAAAGAAAATATGTCGTATATGACAGAGCGATCAGAATTAAAGCGTTGTCGCACGATATAATTCATTCTTTTCTTTATTCCTCCTATGAGGTTCACGGCACGGTGAGCTACGCTCTTCTTGTTTTTATCTCACGCGGCTCCGGTTAATGGCAGGGCTGGCAAAAGATTGCTGTTGAAAAAAATTGTTGATCCTGTTTCATTACCATTTCGTTTTGAAACGAAATTCAAAGCTGATGGTTGGATTTAGCTTTCCTCCGGTGGTAAAAAACTAAACAGTATACATTGCAAGGATAAGATTTTTTTCTCCATTGGGAAACTAAATGATTGAAGACAATCATAGTTTTGCTGGAGGGAAACTAACCCCAACCATCTGCTTAGAAAATCATTCCGGACTGAAACTAAACCGTTGAACATCCGTGTTTTATTCCGGAACGTAATGGAAAGCTCAAATTCAAATTGAGCAAAATATGTAAAATTCAGAAACTTCAGTTTTTAAGTTCATTTGCCAGCCCTGGTAAAACGGGATTAAGAACTACATATCGTCGCTTTAAAATAATACTGCATTATCTGCAAACGTACTTTTGGTTGGCTTCCCGCAAGCGAAAAATCGCCAAATAATGTCGAATTCCGCCTGTTCCCGACGACAAAATCCCGACCGGGTCAAAATCCCGACAGGTCGATGTCCTGAAAAGTCAAAATTCCGACAGGGTCAGAATCGACCTGTCGGGATTCTTACCCTGTCGGGATATTGGCCCACACTTGGTTCGATATTGGCAACGTTTGCGCCTGGATAACGGAAAAGTACGTTTGCAGATAATGCAGTATTATTTTAAAGCGACGATATTTTCTCTTATTTTCATAACATGGTGACATTTCTGAGTTCTACCGATCACTTTCCAAGGCTTCACCCAGCAAGGCTTCACAGCATTATGATTTTCTGCAATTTTTTTGTCACTAGATTGAAAATTAATGCATAAATAAAAAATATTCTTTGGAAAATTTCATCCGCTAGAGCTGTTTAATTTAATTGATACTTTTGAGTACTGTCACTACACTGAAGGCTAAAATATTCTCGCAATACAAAAAAACCATTTATCGGAGTTTTAAGTCTTACTAAATAATACACTTTATTTTTTTGAAGGAACAAAAGGGACAATCACGCGAATCCGATCAAAATGGCACAGCTGACTGAATCCACAACTTCAGTATTAAATCTATTCGCATGTCCCGCTAAAATACTCATCACTGAACCGTGCCATATTTTTTCATGGAAGTGGAAAACTTGAAGAGTGTTCCTGCAAAGTATCGTCAGTATATTCGTAAGGATGATTATTAGGGTGGAGCGAAAAAAACGAAAATTGAATAATCAAAACGTAATAGCGCGGAAAAGTTGCCATTTGGGGTCAGAAACAAAGCCCTAAAATTTTAGACCGATCAATTAATATCTTTTACCGCCGCAAGAGGGCTAAAGTTTTGAAAAATTGTAAAAAACACGTATTTTGCAGAAAAAAATTAAAAATACCCAAATTTACCGAAATATTTTCTAATTGGGCACAATATGTTCATCAATGAGTCATTCAAGTGCCCTTAAAAATTAATTTCCGTGGAATAAAATCTTAAGCCAAAGCAAGGGGGGTCAAAATATCGAGAAAATGCAAAACATGACAATTTAGGGGTAATTTTTACTATTTTAGGATTTTCATATTTTTTTCATTTATTTTTCATCTACTTCTGATGTAATTATAAAAGGCACTTTACTGCTTGAAATATTTAGCCCAAATTTATCAATATTTATTCCTCATATCACAACAAATAGGATCTTATACTTAACAGTCATCTTAAACGAAAATGATCCAGAAAACCGTTACAGATAGATTTAAAATCTAAAAAGGAAAGCATAAAAAGTTCATATAACACATAAAGCATAAAACTAACAACCATTCCAACCTACAGAACCTTCTAATGCGAATATGTGTTGTGTATGTTCTACACTTTACTTTATGTAACACTAGTACTTTCTGCGAACATCCTCTGTTTTCAGGAATTTTAAATCAGGCCTATCTGTGAAATGAAATATGTTTAAAAATTCATCAAGGTGGTAACCAAAACAGTTACCTACGTTTATGGAGTAAATATGCAGAAAATTGTAGCACCAATCAGTTAGTCTTTCACGAATGGGTTCAACCCTAGTCGCAATATATTTTTTTAATGATTATTCAAGTTTATTTACCACCATAATTTTCAAAATCAATATGGTATCTAAACTTGCAATTTCCAACTGATTTTCGTACTTGAAAACACTTTTTATGCTTTCCTCTTTGGATATTAAACCTATCTGTGACGGTTTTCTAGATAATTTTCATTTAAGATGACTGATTAGTGTAAGATCCTATTTTTTGTGACATAAGGGATAAATATTGATAAATATGGGCTAAATATTTCAAGCAGTTAAGTGGCTTTTACAATTACGTCCGAAGCAGGTAAAAAATAATGTAAAAAATATGAAAATTCTAAAAGAGTTAAAATTACCCTCAAATTATCATTTTTTGCATTTTCTCGATATTTTGACCCCCTTGCTGTGGCTAAAGATTTTATTTCACGGAAATTAATTTTTAAGGACACTTAAATTACTCATTGATGAACATATTGTGCTCAATTAGAAAATATTTCGGTAAATTTGGGTATTTTTAATTTTTTTCTGCAAAATACGTGTTTTTTACGATTTTTCAAAACTTTAGCCCTCTTGCGGCGGTAAAAGATATTAATTGATCGGTCTAAAATTTTAGGACTTTGTTTCTGACCACAAATGGCAACTTTTCCGCGCTATTACGTTTTGATTATTCAAATTTCGTGTTTTTCGCTCCACCCTAATGATTATTCTGTGTAGTTTTAAAGGTGATGGGACTTGTAAGTACCGTCAGTAGATAAAGGGTTAATGACAGAAATTTGAGAGGATAAAATTCACAACCCAGTCCATAAAAATCCTTAAAATTCTGCACCACTTCTTCCTTTTCGATTCAAACACACACAAAAATACCACCCATACATCTTCCCCTACCCTCTAAACCCTACTCAACTCCTCTAAAAGCAATTCAACTCCTAACCCCTCAAATAGACCTTAAGCACCCTCTAAATAACGAATATAGCCAGTCCTTAAACCTAGGCCTGTACTGCGACTGGTGTTACAAGCTATTAAGTGGTTTTAAATCAGACCATTGCCTTCCCACGAGGGGCAATAAAAGTCCAAAATCACCGATTTTATGGCCGGATTATGGGAATTAACGGGTGAGCGAGTTATAACCGGAGCAGAGATGGGCGTAATCAAACTACTTTTGTAATCAGATTAATAATCTGATTACATTTGTAATCATTACATTTGTAATGATTACATTTGTAATCTGATTACTTTTTGCAGTTTTTAATCTAACTACATTTGTAATGATTACATTTGTAATCTGATTACATTTGGAATTTTCAATCCAACTACATTTGTAATCTGAATGAATGTAATCTGATTACTTTTGTAGTTTGATTACATTTGTAGTTTGATTACATTTGTAGTTAGATTACATTTGTAATCTTCAATCTGATAACTGTGGCAAGTTTACTGGAGTGGGGTTCGCAACTTAACGGAAGTGGTCCGTAACCTACCCAAAGTGGTCCGTAACTTACCGGAAGTGGTCCGTAACTTACCGGAAGTGGTCCATAACTTACTTGAAGTGGTCCACAACTTACCGGAGGTGGTCCATAACTTACCGGAAGTGGTCCACAACTTACCGGAAGTGGTCCATAACTTGACGGAAGTGATCCAAAACTTACCGGAAGTGGTTCACAACTTAATAATATAATGATTATCATTATAATCTCAATAATATTCATTATAATCTCAGACAACCACCTTTATTAAATATCCCACAGCCATATAAAGAGATCTTGCGTAAAAGTTTTCTTTATCAGGGTCCGTTCTTTTACAACAAATTGCCAACTTATCTAACCTCAAACTCAAATAAATTTTCTTTTAAAAAGGGTCTACATATTTATTGAATTTAAAAGACACAAATCTGTAAAGGTCTAGTAAATGAAGATGAGCCTGATATTTAACTATATTTTGTTGCTCTGTGTTAGCCAAATATTTTTTTTCTGGTGTGTACTTAGTGTGTATTATTTTGTATGTATATTTTGTTCATGACTGTATGTGTATTTTGATTATTTATTTTATTTTGTTCTTATTATAAATAATTATTTATTAATTTAGTGCTTCACTTGGAAGGGCTTGTGCCCCTTCCAATAACAACATATGTATGTTCCTTCATATAACAACATATGTATTTGTTTTTTTTTCTTTTCTGTAAATAAATAAATTTAAATAAAAATTTATTACTGGAAGTGGTTCGCGACTTACCGGAAGTGGTCCGTAACCTACCGGAAGTGGTCCGTAACCTACCGGAAGTGGTCCGTAACCTACCGTAACTTCCGGTAAGTTTCGGAGCACTTCCGGTAAGTTGTGGACCACTTCCAGTAAGTTGTGGACCACTTCCGATAAGTTATGGACCACTTCCGGTAAGTTATGGACCACCTCCGGTAAGTTGTGGACCACTTCCGGTAAGTTACGGACCAATTCCGGAAAGTTGTGGACCACTTCCGGTAAGTTACGGACCACTTCCGGTAAGTCACGGACCACTTCCGGTAAGTCACGGACCACTTCCGGTTAGTTACGGACCACTTCCGGTAAGTTACGGACCACTTCTGGTAAGTCACGGACCACTTCCGGCAAGTTGTAGAGCACTTCCGGAAAGTTGTGGACCACTTCCGGGAAGTTGTGGACCACTTCCTATCATTTGTGGACCACTTCCATTAAGTGGCGGACCAACAAGTACATCCTATGCACCGTACCATTATCAGTCGCAAAAGGGTATGCAAAAAGGTATCAAGGTATGTTATTTTAGATTACAATTGTAATCTGTAATCAGATTAACGATCACAAATGTAATCTGTAATCAGAATAACGATTACAAAAAGTAATCAGATTACAAATGTAATCAGATTACATTTCTACAAAAGTAATCAGATTACAAATGTAATCAGATTACATTTGTAATCGTAATCGTTAATCCGTAATCTGATTACATTTTGCCCATCTCTGAACCGGAGGTGGTGATGGTGGTTATGAAATAATAATACATTGATTTCCCGGTTGAAAGACTGCCGAAGATTTAGAGAAATATTTGAAATAATATGTAACACTCGAATAAATTACTGTTTTAATTAGTTGAAAAATACATATTTCCCATAAGGTTTAAATCGGTCCACCAGGGTTGGGGATTGATAATTATGGGAACGGGGAAAATAACTCAAAATCAGATAACAATTTGAATATTTTCACTTTTATTTATATATCTCGCAGCTTTTTTCATTATACACGGATCATCGTTTGAAGATCAGGAAAGAAAAATATACGTTTTAATCATCACTGGTCATAATAGTTTCTTTATTATCTTTTTTGAGTAAGAAATGCTTTTCAAATAATGGTGTCTGTTTGTATCATTTTGGATGCAATAATAGTAGAAAAAAAGCTACTGACACGTGCTGCCCTTCTGCTAAATTTCAAGAAAATTGAAAAAGTCATTTTACCCGAGTATGCCATTATAGCCTTATTTCCCCATATATTTTTTCCCCAAAATGTAAAAATCTTTTTATTACGTGAAAGATTGCCAAGTTGCTAACGAAATGACACATCAATTATTCTGAAAAATACTGATGAGAACACCTGAGATAAACCTGAGACACCTTAGATTATGCAGATTATTGAATCGCAATGCTCTATGTTTCATACGCACCTTCAGTCGCCCGTATGATTGTAGTAAAAATACTGATTTCCACTCAATTTGCTCAATATAAACAAAGTTAAAACGCATCTTTTTAACACTTACGCTTGATTGTTCGACCAATTCTATGAAAATTCATTCCATGAAAAGCATATAATTACGTCCCTCGAAACTGTTATAAGTCAAAAAAGCATTCGGGTAAACCTAGTTTTATTTGATCTACTAACTCTCCCGGAAACTAACGCCAACTTAATCCCCAGATTTTTTTACGGTGCTTATACCCACAGCGGCAGAAACTTGATCCAAATTAATTGCATTTATATATAGATCCGAAATCCCTTGATATCCTTATTCTCAAATTAAATGTCGCATCCAGCAAAAAGCATCGAAGCCCGCAGTTACAAACGCTAAAGGTGAAAACATTTCACAATCCACGAAGCAACAACGTTCTTTAATTAGCGTGAAACTCCACTGAGATTTAATTAGCGGCACCAGAGTCTATTTCTTCCGTTCTCTTTAATGGACTTTTAATAAAAGATATTAAAGCCCCTTCGCCTTAATAATTACATACGAGGTGTGACACTTTCTAACTTAGTTTGATTATGTATTCTATGCTGTTAGGACACAAGATGTGATTAATTAGTTACAACATTTGCATAGAATTGAACTGGTGACTTAACTACTGCTGTGAGGGGGATTCACAGCGAACCATTGGCGTGGATTTGTAAGTGAATTTGATGTCTTTCATGGCTTGATAAATGCTTGATTTGCATAAGTGCACAGAGATTTGACGTATATTATTTGCTTCACAGTCCCGTTACTTTTGGGAATTAATGTCAAAGAAGAAAACGATAACCTGATAAGTTTGCTAGCGCTGTACTATTTATAATATTATGAAGTTTTATCTTTTTACAGGGTTTTTCATGGTTTGTGTTGTAGCAGACTAGCAGAAAGAGTTTAGGAATTAATTTTTGGAGGAAGTAGCTGGATCAAACATAGACTGAAGGTTTTCATTTAAATTTATAGTAATCAGAGTTGGAATTTAATGGTCACACTTGATGGCCAAAGAATGTGGCTTACACCTCGCCAAAACCGTCAATCTACTATTTCGAGAAGGCGTTATTTTCAGTATTTTTATAATGGTTGATTTGGCAATTTGGTGACATTTCCCATTAAAATGGTTTTTAATGTTTTGGAGCAAAATAAGTGTTCATATTCAGAAAATATAATGATCAAAAATAATCATTAAAATTGTGATCACCAGTAATGATTAGGACGTGAGTTTTTCTTTTCTTATCGCCAAACGATGATCCGAGTATGATGAAAAACGTTGTTTAATTTTTATAAGTAGCATAAAAACTTATTTTTGAGTTAATTCTCCGTCTCAATGATTATCAATTTTAAACATTGAGTAAAAGTTTAGGAATAAGCTTGATGAAACATATACTGAAAATTTTAATTTAAATGCAGTCATGGTACAATATTTTTTAGAAACCATGCAAATTCACTCAAATTTTTATTTGAATTTAATAGATAATTATAATTTTTGCTTTACTGTTCTAAAAAAGCGGTATTCACATTAAGTATCTACCTCAGGTAATAAATTAAATTTTTTGCTAAATAATTTTCTTAATCAAAATTTTGGACACATTAAATATTAGAACAATCTCTCTTTTTTCTCATTTGTAGGGTGAAAATTTCTTTAAATATTTTTAGGAGAACATAGGTATGCATTTTAATGCAATATATTTTATCCTCGTGTAGAAGAATAAATTAAAGGGATTTTTACTCTCTCCTTATTTTTCAAAAGCAAAGAGATTTACGAACCTCATGTCTGCTTTTAACTTTTTTTCTCCTTATGATATATAGAGATAGACATCACACTGTAATTAACTATCTTATTCCGTCTTGAAAAAAAATGGAGGTTAAGAAACGAAAAGCTCCACAAAATGGTAGTTTCGTTTCAGTTTTAAACGCACTCAAGAAAATTAATTAATCCAAAAGTAGTCACGAGAAAGAAATTCTTCAAAACTCACTCGGTTGGATTTATAGCAAAAAGACGTCATTTCTTCAAAACGTCCCGGTAATAAAAAAATGATTTTTGCTTAGTGAAAAAATCCTTGGAGAGTTTAAATATTAGTCTTTGTGCAAAATGCTGAACGACGAATTGTTTTTGTGTTTGTTTAATTCGTACCCTAGAGATCCAGCAGTGAAAAGGCATCTGCTTTGGAGGTAATACTACAGTGGAAAAGCATCAAAGAAAAACGCTTTATGTTTCAAGATGCTGACGATTTGCTTCTCAAACAGCAACTTGAAGATACAAATTATAGGATCAAACGAAGCATTGTGATTCTGTGTGGTTTATGTTTGGAAAATGACTTTTTTTTTCTCGCTGTGAAAGAAGTTCAAATGAAAGAAGTTTTATTATCACAGAGAGGCTGCTAAATGGTAACATTTCCGTTTGTAGTACACTGAAAAACAGTGTGTGTAAAAACAAATTTTTAAATTAAACTGTCATTTCTAATGGAAGAATTAGTTCGTCTTGAAATGTTTTAGTAATTCAGTATTATGTAGTATACAACTTAATTGTATGATAAAAAGTTTTTTTTTAAGTTTTTTTTTATTTGCAGTTTTATCAAAATCTACAGTAGTGGCTTTTTAATTGGGTAAGCTATAACCTAAAGTTGAGATTTTTTTTCTGTGATTAAGTAAATTTACAGTATGATTTTTATTGTAAATTGTTAGATGACTGCGTTTTTATAATAATAATCAACTATGCGTATTAGATTAATCCAGTTTGTCATATAGAACTCGTATATAAAAATGTTATATGAGTGTAAATATACCGAGTGTAATACTATTATGAAACTTACACACAAGTTAATTCTCTTAATCAACACATATCAATTTAATTTTACTCTAATATTAGCAATAGACCAAAATAGGTCTACCGTCATTAATGGAAATACAAAAATTATACAAACTTCGACATTTGGTAGAAAACTTTTTTAATAAGAATTATAAATGCTTTATTACTGGTGATTTATAAAATGCCTACAAACATTTCAGTTAAGACTAGATGAGGAGCAAACAATCAAACCGTGTTTTCTCCAAAAAAAATAAATAATGAGTTACTGCTATTTTCATGATCTTCACATTAAACTGCACAAAATAATGCTATTATCTTCAACTAAAACAAGTTTTAACCTATTCTAAAACTACTTAGAAAATTGATGTTTCAATCAAAAAGTGTTTCCTCCAGAGCCTGTTTTCAGTCAAACAGTGATTCCTCCAGTCACAGCCAATCATAGCTGTTCTTAATCGTCACGTGACCCACTCATTTGTCAGCGTTAAGTTGGTGATGTAAAAATATTGGTGGGGACTTTTTGATACGAAATCACCTAATGTTTATTTTAAAAATTTACATTGTATATCAGAAATAAAAATAATAATTTTTGAGAAGAGTAGGATTAATTTTTTTTATTAAAAAAAGTGTTTTTCCATGTTGGAAATATTCAAACCATGTTTCCTCCTATGCGTTCGATCAAAACGTGATTTCTCTAAATTTCAAAGGCTGTTTTTAATAATTAATTTTAAGTTTTTAGGTAAATTATGACTACAAATCTTCTCAGTTACTCGTTATAGAACTAAAGAAACGATAATTAGGTTTTTAAATTAGTTATTTTTTAAGTTATTAGTTTTTTGTGTTTCCTGAAAATTTGTATTTGAAGGAGAAATCATGGTTTGATTGTTTGCTCCTCAGATACAAGGGTGTCCTTTTTATGACAGAATTTTTTTTGTGAATTTGGAAACGGCTACCTTCTACTTTTTACATAAATACCTTGACCTACTCAGATATAAAATTTTATCTCTCTACAATAATATTAACCCATACATAATCTCAATTAAAGATGGTCAATGTGTCGCTTTTTGCCACTTAGCAGACAGAATTTTGAATCCATGCGCATTTCAAACGGATACACTCTTATTTTTATATTCTTATTTTAATTTTGGCTTTGACCCATTCAGATATAAAATTTTATCACTCTACGATAATATTAACCCGTGCCGAATCTCAATTGAAGGTCAAGTGCGCTAAATTGAATCACTTATTTCTGAAACGTGTCAAACGCCACTTTTTTTTCAAAAATGAGTTATTGGTGTCATGGGATTCTGTAGGGGTAAACGCACATTTTAAAGTAATAATTATAAAATTAACGTGATTTTAAAATAGTTTTCCAGCATGTTAAATATCAGATTTAGTGCAGAAACAAGTCAAACGACGTCGCTTAACTGGTTTATGTAATTAAACTGCAGTGAATTTTGTTCATGATGCCGTCTCATCTGCAGCTTTCTTTGGGGATACAGCTTTTTATTTAAACCAGGGGTTCCAAAACTTTTTTTGGCCCGTGGACCCCTGACAACTTTTTTCGTACCCCGTGGACCCCTGTCTTAGAGACAGTTTAAAAACTAGCTAAAAACCTTATGTTTATGATATATATTGTATGTTTCTAAGCCACACATAAATGTTGTAATTTTTTCAAGTGTTTTTTTTTTGCATTGATAAGCATTTTGGATTTCATACTTTAACATATTTTTAAAAAATATTTTTTATTCTGCCATTCATATGGTTACATGAACACTATACGGATAGGGGAACGCCTCCACTGGTTCTCCAGTGGGTGGTAGAAGGGAAATAAAATACCTTCCGCGGACCAACAGGCAGAAGTCCAACCTCCTCGGAGGCTCTGGCAACCCCCCTTCCAATTCTGAAAAGGCTGTAGAGGTCGCCGAGGCAGTCTTCGACTGCTTCGGTGCGATTTAGATTGCACATCATGGACACGACAACAACAACAACAACAACATTTAAAAAAATTTTTAATAAAAAAAATTGAAACAAACTTTTTAAACTTGACACAAAAACTTTTAATTTTAACAATATGTTTTCGGTACAAGCTTGTCAAATTTAATGGTTTATGAGCGAGTTATTGGTTGAAAAAATCATAAAAGTTTAGAAATAACCACAATCAATATATGGCATGTTAACAAACAATATTTAATTAAGTTAATCTATGAAAAGAAATGAAATTGCTAATTATAGGGTTAATCAGCATTTTTAATGAAATTATAAAAATAAAAAAATTTAAAAAGTTTGAAACTATAAAAGAATCTAGACTTTTAATGTCATTACATTTTAATGCATAAAAACTTTGAGCTTTAACAATAAAAGTGTTGGTCGCAAACTTGCCAAAGTTAATGTATTATATGAGTGAGATTAATTCACCAATCCTCTAATTTCAGAAATAGTTAGTTTCAATGAGGTATTCTCACGTTTTGGGATTAAATTTTATTAAAATAGTAGATAAAAAACCATGAAGAATGACGTTTACATCAAGTATTTTCGTAGCCTAGTTTCTGAGATATAAATTTTTGAAATTTCGTTTTTTGTTTGGGGGCGAAAACATTATCGAATCACAAGCCATGCGCTGTGAGGTCACATCCAATAGAAGCCCGTTTTCTGATAACGTGACTTTTCCGACGTTTTGGTAAAAATAAAATTGAATTTTAAATTATTTAAAACAAATTTTTGAACTTAAAAATAAGAAATTTAGGAGTTTTAAACCCCCTAATGTATCAAAAAAGTTTAAAATCAAGCAAATCCCTCACTCGGGCAAATACCTCATTAATATATACAAATAAATACAAATACAAATTAAGTCGACCAACTACAGGCGTAAGCCCAGCAAGGTTGGTCCAGTCCTTTTAACCCAAACTACCAGAATCCCAGTATCTGTCAATTTTCCCCTTGAACTCGTTTACCCCACATGAATTTACGATTGTTTCAGGCAACGCATTCCATCTATTCACTACCCTATTAAAGAAATAATGCTTTCTACAATCCGTCTTAAATTTTACTTTATTCAATTTGAAATTGTGACCCCTTGTTCTATTACCCATATTGAAATCTAGTCCCTCTGTGTCCCCTTGCTTTACCATTTTAACATTTTAAATAGTTGAATCAAATCCCCTCTAATCCTTCTTCTCTCTAGAGTGAACATATTTAGCTTCTTTAATCTTCCCTCATAACTTAAACTGGATATACCCTTGACCATTTTAGTAGCCCTATGCTGAACCCTTTCTATTGCATCAATATCTTTTTTTAAGTATGGAGACCAAAACTGAACAGCATACTCTAGATGAGGTCTCACCAAGCCTCTGTATAGTGGCAAAATAATATCCTCGGACCTTGAAGAAACAGTTTTTTTAATGTATCCCAATATCCTATTAGCCTTTTTACTAGCAGATGAACACTGATGAACCCATTTAAAGTCCTCATTTACTATCACCCCTAAATCTTTGATCATATTACCTTCTTTAACTTTGTCCCCTTGCAGATAAAATTCTGCCCTACCATTCCCCCGACCCATATGAAGTACCTGACATTTACTTATGTTAAAGGACATACCCCATTTTTCAGCCCATTGCTCCTGAGTATCTACCCTACCCCAAATTTTTAAGTCATCAGCAAAGATGCTGATTTTGTTCCTAATGTCCTGACTAATATCGTTAATGAAAATTATAAAGAGAATTGGCCCCAATACTGACCCCTGTGGCACCCCACTCATGACCTCTGCCCACTGTGAATAATTACCCTTGACTTGCACCCTCTGTTTCCTACCTATCAACCAATTCCTAATCCACAATAATGTTTTACCCCTGATACCCAATTTTTCTAACTTCAGTAGCAATGCCTCGTGTGGAACCTTATCAAATGCTTTTTGAAAATCGATGTAAAATATGTCTACACTATGTTTTTGATCCAACTCCTTTGTTACTCCGTCATAGAACTTTAAAAGATTAGTTTGACAGGATCTACCCTTCCTGAATCCAAACTGATTGTCTGAAAGTAAGTTACCCTCCTCCAAGTATAACATTATATGCTTTTTAAGTATGGTTTCGAAAATCTTACAAATGACTGATGTTAAGCTTACTGGTCTATAATTGCCTGGATCCCATTTCGGTCCCTTCTTATATATTGGAGTTACGTTAGCTAATTTCCAATCTATTGGCACCAAACCCGAATCGTATGTTGATTTAAAAATTGTCATTATTACGTCCCCTAATTCCTCTGCGCATTCCACAAGCACTTTTGGATAAACATCATCCGGTCCTGGAGCTTTAGATGGCTTTATGCTTCTTGAAAGATGCATTATTTCCTCCCTATTAAAATAACAGTCCGGAATTTCCACACTTCCATTATATTCTAATGCATAGTCCCCCGTTAATTTAAAATTCTTATTAAAGACCTCCATGAAAAAATCATTTAACACCTTTGCCATACCTATATCATCCTGAATAAATGTGTCCTCTCCTAATTTTAATGCCCCAAGGTAGAGCTTAACTTATTGTTCTCCCCTGCATAAGCATAAAATTCTTTTGGGTTTTTAATGATATTCCTAGCCAGTTTTTCCTCTAAAGCCCTCTTCTGCCTCCTACTGATATTTTTGAAGTCTTTCCTAGCCTTTAAATAAGCCCCCCTATCACTGTCCTTCCCAGTACGTTTGTACAATTTAAAGGTTTTTTGTTTCAACTTCAATGCCTTTCTCGTTTCCCATGAAAACCACATGGGTGTCAATTTACGCGCTATTCCTTTTTGCCTAAATGTAACATTATTTTCAATCACCTTTTTTAAAACACCCTTAAATTCTTCCCATTGTTGGCAGGATTGTACTTCTTTTCTTTCTATGGCATGTAAAAAAATAATATTTATTTAAGTTCAACTATGAAAAGAAATGAAATAATATATTACGGAAATTGAGTCTTAATTTATGAAATGAAAATAAATGTATTTGCAATAAAAAAATTTGTTGGTTTTTATACATATACTAGCTCTGACTCTCTAGACACGGACTTCGCCCGGGTTTCAGTTTTTTAATAAATATCATCTGGTGTGCTACAGACGGGCTTCGTATTTACGGGATTTTAATAAATATTTTACCCAATGGCAAGTTTGTCCTGCCTAAGAGGAAGAAGGCTTCGTATTTGAACTAAATTTCATAAACTTGTTTTCCCTTTATGCAAAAGTTTACTCAAAAATAAAGAAATATATAGGTTAATTTTTAAAATTCAGCTCTCCATATATCTGAAGCATAAAAAAACATACTCTCAAACCTGTTTCTGTGCGGTACGTTTGTGCATTTTTTATTTATGCGTTTTTTCTGCGATTTTTTTTGTTCGGTACTGCATAAAAATTCTAATCAAATTGGAACTAGAACAAAATCTTGTATATCTGGATACTGAGACATTTATATACAAGGGTCTAGTGAAACAACAGTCTTCTCCGGCAAAATGGTAAGTGAAAAACACGTAACTGAAGTACACGGTCCGAATGGGACGGTTTCGCAATTCACCCATACGGTCCGAATATAAAGGTTTTTTCAATTCAGCTCTGCTGAGGGATTTTCGCTACGGTCCTACGCGAGACTTTTTTCCTGTGGTCCCTATCCACAGCATAAAAAAATAGGTTTGACTGCACTTCTTCCCAACCAAAATAAAAATATTACATAAAAACACTGCAAGAATGTACAAAAAAATAAATAAACTTCTTTTAAAAACTTATCCACATAATGTGACTTATATTTACACCATTCACATACAATTGCAACACTGGCATTTTCATACAAAGCGTTTACTATCAGGTACACAACACTAAAATAAAAACCCTTCCTAAGTATCAAAAACCACAATAAAACTATATTCATGAGATGCTTAGCATGATAGCACCATCTCCAGGTCTTCTATTTAGGCTGCAAGATTTATTGCTACTACTAGTACATTATTCATGAGATCACATGTGGAAAATTTAGATAAATAATGATAGAATAGGGAATGCGAATTTTTTTTCCGGGGGAGTGGAAGGTTTGTCATAGATTTAAGTAGTTTGGAAGTTGGATTGTCATAATTTAAGGGCTTTTTGTTATATTGATGGATTCTAATCAATAAGTTAACCACATGCAGGGCATTTTCACAAGTGCCCTAAGAGGCCGGTCAAATATTACGTAAGCATTTTTTTTGTCAGTTTTAACCGAAAATCAACAACTCGAAGTCAACAGAAAATGTATGATGTCAAATCAGGTTTATGGGGTTTATGCTAAAAAGTTTTACGGAAAACGTTGACATGGTTTATTTGGATATGTTTGCTAATAATATGTTAAAAATAGCCAATGCGCTTGCACGTTTGATGAAATAATAAAGTTTTTACGAGATAAGAGGTTAAATATTTTTGTAAAATAAAAAATCGTAGAGGAAATTTTAAACAATGATTTACGAGAAACCGATTCGTTTTCCTTTAACCGAAAGTTTAAAAGCCGCTTGCGTTTTGTTGTATCTTACTGTCAGCTAAGCATTATAATCTAACAATTTATTCATTGCTGGTTTAGCAACTATGGCAGGGATGGCGAACCTATGGCACGCGTGCCACTGGGTGGCACGCGACTGATATAACGGTGGCACGCGACATTCCTTAAAACTGACACAAAAGAAACCTTTAGTTCTGGACCAGAGATTTCCAACTACCTAAAAACTAATCAAAATTAGCTTCAGAACACTTTTTAGCCTGCTGAAATTCAAAATTTTTTCGGGGGAGGACCCCCGAACCCCCCACTCACCTCTTAGGTGCCGTTGGGCCGTTCAAATATTATGTAAATCTATTTTATTGGTCATTTTGGACCCCCTTTTTCCTTTCGTCAGCAAAGGTAAGCAAATCATGACTGCCCTTATAAATGAAACTGGCATTTGGCCGTTAGAAAACAAAATCATGGATGCAAAAGGAGCCTGATTACTTTTCACAAGGGCGGGTATATAAGGGGGGCAAAGGGGCCGCCCTCCCTCCGAAATTCAGACAAGGTATACCAACACAAGTTAAAACCCAGTTTTTTGGGGTGAAATTTTCAAAAATTTTCTGGGGGAGTGTCCCCAAACCCCCCTTTTTTACATGAAACTTTATTATTCACAAACTTTTTTCTAAATACTCATGAAAATCAAAATCCCAACTTAAAATGTATGTCCAAAATTCGGACTAAATGCACCAAAAACTAGTTCAAAACCATGCTTTTAGGGGCAAATTTCCAAGAAATTGTCTGGGGATGGACCCGACTTAAGTCGGAACTTCATTATTGACAACATGAATGAGAGGGACTGAAGAATAATTGTTGGCCCCTCCCGAAATAAATTTCTATATACACCCTGAATTCACGGCCCACCACTGGACTTGTGCCTTCGATTGGAGCCCTTGAGTACTTAAAAGTTGGAAACTTCTGTTCTGAACTATCGACCCTCAAAGGCGAGGATTTCCTTTTCCAAGGGTTTAAAGATAATTTATTAAAAAAATAACAAGTGGCACACTTGACACCTGAAAATCATAAACCGTATTATAAATGGCACACTAATCGAGAAAGGTTCGCCATCCCTGAACTATGGCATCGACATGGGAGTCTCAGAGATACTTAACTTTTCAAAATTAAAAATAGTACTGGTGAGTGTTAAAAATATCCTTATGCTTAATAAATTTACATTAAATAATATAGATATAAATAATTTATAATTTTATATTCGTAATTGATTGTTCAAATATTTTAACATGCCTCATGATCCATAAATCATTCTAATAATAAGGCAGTATATTTTGCCAACATGCCCCTCAATTCAAATAATGTAATACGAAATATTATTATAGAAACTTAGGAGAGATCGTTAGGATAACAATAAGTACATTTCATCTTTCTCGAAAGGATTTTAAATTGCGCAAGTTTTTTTAATGTATCCTTTATCCAAATGTGAAGAATATATAGTTTCCATACATATAATCAGTGTTTTTGAATTTAATGATCACACTTGATCCAAAACCTGGTTTAATGATTAAATGCTGTGTAAAATCGTTAAATTTGGGATTGGTTTAAGACAAAATTGGGTTTTAATTTTATTAGTTCCGATTAAAAATAATAACTACTTTTGAGCGATACAGTTTAACTCAAAAAATAAATACTTAATTCTTGAGGAGAATATTTAAATAAAAAAACCTCAAGTAGCGTTACAATATATCATTCTCACTCCTCGTCCATCTAGCTTTTAGATCATAGGCGTTCTTTTCAGTATTTTCAATTTACGAGGTATCTCTCCATTGACAAAAAAACTTCGCGGTCTTTTGTTCAACAAACAAGGGTTTTTATACATTATTTTGGTACGAAAATTAAAACTGTAACAATATGATCACGGAAAATTATTAAAAATATGATTGCCAATAGTGATTACGACACGAGTTTTTCTTTTCTGATCGCCAAGCGATGGTAATTTTTAAAAGAGGCAAACATCGCCATAAATATCCAGATATTAACATATAGACCGAAATCTTCAATTACCATTTCAGGAAATGTAATAAATTTTCCGGACACAAAAAAAATTTCTCAAAATTTTTTATTTAAATTCCATTTACATTTCACAAACAAATCTACAACATCGGGGTCCAGGGCCCGATTTAGAAAATTTTTAACACTATAGGATTAACATTCAGGAAGGGGTACCCACGTTACGCGGTACCAATGTGTTATCACAACCAAGTGGAAGGAGTTGTGTAAGGATTGTAATAATACAAGTAAAAATATAAAATTTTACGTGCATAATCACATGTTTGCATTACATTAGGCTTTATTTGGTCAACAAGCAATGAAAAACATTCTAGGAAGGATAAAGAGTTATTTTTACTATAAATTTAAATTTACTTTTCAAAATTAGAAGCCCCAAGGCCCGGGCCTAGTAGGCCTAATGGTAAATCAGGCCCTGTTGGGACCCTGAACCCAGCGTCAGGCCCTGAACCCAGCGTCCTTCCGATCGATTCTTCCTTTTCCTTAACCACTCGATAAAATAACAACCAAAAACAACTTTCACCCTCAACCTGCCTTCCGCAAACGACATTGACCTACACCTGTCGGCAAAGAAAAACATCCGCACACAAAAAACACACTCAAAAACGTGCCTATCGCCAAAAAAACCCGAAGGCCCACTTTCACCTACAAAATCCTACACCAAAACATCCTCGTCGATACTAACACAACAAACTACTGACCCACTTGGGTCCCTCACTGACCCCGAAAACCAGTTCCCTCCCAGGAACCCGGAACGCAAAGCCCCATCCCGGAAACCTTCGGACCCTCGATGCGGAAAATGGACTCGCCGATCAGGAAGCGAACGGCCAATCGGGAAGTGGAGATCTCCGAGTTCTTCCGAGACTTCCCGACCTTCAGGAAGCGCGGACCTTGAATCTTCGCTTTCTCCTGTCCTTGAGGAAGCTACGTTGGCTCGGCGCTTCCTAGTTCGCCAGCCTCGGTCTCGGTAGGGAAGTTCGTTGAACTGTAGGTGTGTTGTTGATGTTGTTATCGGTTGGGGGTTTTTGACTTTGGGAGGAATGCTCTTTCAGGGTCAAGGTCGAGTGAATGGCGAGGGGTGATGGGCCGCGTGTGATTTTCGCGTTCATATCTGGTAAACAAACAAACATCATATTGTATGTTTGTTTGTATCTGATAAATAGGGCTGTGATTAGGGTTCTAAATATTTCTGAAAGAATCGATTCCGGAATCGAATTGGAATCGATACCAAGAAATCGAAACCTTGAAGGAATCGATTCCCGCTGGAATCGAATTATTGACAATTTTGTTCACCAATTAGTAATAAGTATTTTGATAATTAATTATTTTTATACAGCAGGAATCGAATCTTAGGAATCGTACTTTGTTTTCTGATTAATACAGATAATTATTAACAATTATTTTCACTAATTAATTAGTATTTTGATTATTAATTGATATTTTGCTGGTTATGAATGAAATAAATAATAATTACAAATTATCTTTGATTTTTTATTGAAAAAGATAAGTTCGATTCTACTTTTTCGATACTGACTCTAAGGAATCGATTCCGGATTCGAATCGAACCATTTTTTAGATCTCTAGCTGTGATTTCCCTGTAATTAGAACTCAAAATATGTACTTATTTTATGTAAATATGTAACAGAAAGTGCGGAATATGTATTAAAAAATAGGTAAACTACCTAGGAAAAAGTGTCGTAATTTCAAAGATTTTTAATGAATCCTTTAAAACTAGAAAAATTAAAACCTTAAAATTCAAAGCTATCGGAAAACTACACAATTATTTACATTACATCTCCCGTGGGGGTTAAGAATAAATTAGAAATATTTTTTTGAAATGACTGGATTATTATAAGAGACAATTTATGTGTATAATTTGGATTAGAATATGACACGACCGAAAGATTATTGAATTTTTGATTGATTTGATTGTAGGTCAAGAGGAAACACGAAATATAAATATATATTCTTGTGGAAAAGTTTGCTAATTTTTTGAGTGGTAACTATAATCTCCAATGTACTAAATGACCTCATCATCTTGCACGCAAAACCTTGAACCTCCAATCACAACGGATACAAACGACCATTCCCAAAACCAAACAAGAACATTCCAACAACCCTAGGACGCAAAACTTCCAAAGATAAATATGGAAAAGAAAGCAAAAAGTAAAAAAAAACTCTTGGAGTTGTTTATAATTATCTCTACCAAGAGAGTTTAATCCATCATCCAGATCATCAACTTCAAACTCGACTTCAAGCGTAACAAAGGATTTTATTATTATTATTATTATTATTATTATTATTATTATTATTATTATTATTATTATTATTATTATTATTATTATTATTATTATTATTATTATTATTATTATTATTATTATTATTATTATTATTATTATTATTATTATTATTATTATTATTATTATTATTATTGGGTTGTCCCATAAGTTCTGTTACTTTTTACAAAGTTTCGTATTTGAAAATTTTTTATGAAAAACTGGTAATAGGTTGAGATTTCAAACAAAAGGGATTTTGATATATGTATATTTATGAACATAATGTGGGATTTTGGTAGTTCTCGTGATATTATTTCTTTTCAAAATGGCTGTTTGAAAAAAAGACCACAAACGACGATTTTCGCGTAATTTTTTTCTTTTGTTTAAAAAACTAGGAAGAACGCATAATTCAGGGCTAAAAAAAGTTTCACTATATATTTGAAATGTTTAGTTTAAGATGTCATAGTTTTAAGATAATTCGATAAGTTTAACTTAGGAAATTTCGTTCCCAAACATAACATCTATTGCAAAAACTTACCTCATTAATGTTAGTCATTTCAAAGAAATTTTTACGAAGAAAAGCATCAAAATCAATAAAAAAGCTTAGGAAAGACCCAAGTATTCAAAATATGCAGTATATTAAATTATATCTGAGCTTAAGTTCAGAAAATAGTGCGCACAATGCAAGCGCGCAACGTTTTAGCTTATCACAATTACACTCGCTGAACTTACGCTCAGCGAACAAAGCAATTTTCTTCGCTTCATACGAAAACATTACAATAAAAACAACTCCTTGGCAATTATAAATAAATCAGTTGAATGATATTATGAAAAGATACTTTCAATGCATTAATGGCATCAATTCAATGCATTAACAAGCCATTATGGTTCAAAAAACACCTGCCTTTAATTACTTCATACCAGCTGCTTAGAAAAACAATAGGCGTGCTTTAAAAACACGTGAAATTGCCAATATATGAAGTTTTAAAGCCAAAACTTCCAACCTTAAACTTATCGAATCATCTTGAAACTATGACATCGTAATCTAAACATTTCAAATATACTGTAAAACTTTTTTTAGCCATGAATTATGCGTTCTTTCTAGTTTTTTAAACAAAAGAAAAAAATTACGCGAAAATCGTCGTTTTTGGTCTTCTTTTCAAACCGCCATTTTGAAAAGAAATAATATCCCGAGAACTACCAAAATCCCACATTATGTTCATAAATATACATATATCAAAATCCCTTTTGTTTGAAATCTCCACCTATTACCATTTTTTCATAAAAAATTTTCAAAGACAAAACTTCGTAAAAAGTAACAGAACTTATGGGACAACCCAATATTATTATTATTATTATTATTATTATTATTATTATTATTATTATTATTATTATTATTATTATTATTATTATTATTACTTGGCCCCAGTTATTTTCTACTTCCTCAGGAAGCCATTGCCATTATTTTCCTGAGTTTTTCCAAATAGTTTGAGAAATATGGAAGCAGTCGTTCTTTTTTTTGTCTATCGGTAGGGATCTAAAAAATCATTCGATTTGATTCCGGAATCGATTCTTCGATTCGATTCCAACCTGGAATCGATACCTTTGGACCAGTATCGAAAAAGTAGAATCGAACTTATCTATTTCAATCACAAATCAAGTATAATAATTGATTATTATTGATTTAACTAATAACCAGCAAAACATTATTTAATTATCAAAATACTTACTAATTAGAAAACAAAATTGTTAATAAAATTCTGTAATTAATTAGAAAAATTAATACGATTTCTAAGATTCGATTAATTCAAGGGTTCGATTCCTTGTTATCGATTCCAAAGCATTCGATTCCGAATGCTTAAATATTTCAGAAATATTTAGATTCCTATCCGTCGGTAAATCGATGTGGCTTTATTCGTAATATAATGGAAATATTGTCTTTTGAGTTTTTTGATGAGGGCTGGCAAACCGTTTCCCCCTTAAATGTGTGGTAAATGTAAGTAATTCCATAAATGAAGAAAATATCGTAAAATTTGAGCATTTAACACTAGAACCGCCGGAGCCTTGCATTTTGACTGTTTTGCGTTTTTGATTCTAAATATTTTCAAAGATATTAGAGTTAGACACTTGGGATTTTTCGTGACTTTTCCTAATTTATGCTTCTATATAAGTCATCAAAATTTCATTTATTTTTGAAAAGCCGTTCCGGAGATATTTATTGGTCTACCTAGAACCGCCAAAACAGTCCTTTTGACTGGTGGATGTTTAGCGCGTCTATTTCTTGCATTACCACTTCAATTCTTACAGTTAATGTTTTCTAAGAAATATATAGAAGTTCTTCAAACAAATTTATTATATTTTATGGTTTTGACAGCTGCAAATGGTCAATATATCATTATAAATCCCAGAAATTTATGAATATACACTTGCTAGAAGTTTGTGATTTCCCACGCCTTTTTCATAATTTTCTATGAAAGATTTATTATTTCCTATATGAGAAAAGAAACCAAGTTCATTTTACTGTACTGTTTATACTTTTTATGTGAAAAAAAAGTGTGTTTATGCAATTATTCAGGCAAAATACTGCTTTATACATAGTAATGCAAACAATTGATTTTTTGAAACGTGCTAAACGGAGTTATGACTTCATTATTTAGTTTTAGTGTTGTGAGAAAGGGTTTTAGAGAAATATATAATTATTCAAGAAATATTTTGTTCATAATTTTTATTTTTGGCTAGAACGTTGTATCAGTAAAAATAACCTATTTCTTATTAAAAACAACGAAATTTAAGAAGCAAAACTAAATAAATGTGTTTGTTTTAAATTGAATTAGTGTTATTTATCATTTCTTCAAGTATTATGAGCAATTTCGAGCTCAAAAGATTATTTTTACCGGTAGAAAAGCATAGCAGTCAAAATGACTGCATCCGGCGGTTCTAGGTATGCGGTACTTGCCGGCGGTTCTAGTGTTAACCCTACAGTGCATACTGATGCCATTTGGCAACATTTTTCCCATTTCCTACTCGAACTTTCATTTCCAAACGGCAACACCATGTAAAAAGTACAATAGATATAACATTTCATTGTATTAGCACTTTAGATCGCCAGTAGATCACAGCAGGGGTACTATTTTGAGACATTTGTTAGTAGCTAGTTAGACAAAAGTCAAGACACAGAAAACGCCAAAATAAAAGGACCATATAAATTAAAATAAAAAAATTTTTCAGCTTGAACAAAAAATGTTTTGAAAAGATAAGTTGTTTTTTGAGCATTTGGTTTTATTTCACTTCACAATTAATTTCACAAGAGACACAAATTAATTTCACAAGGACAAAGTTTTTTGCCAATAAAAAGTAGAAAAAAATTAAATTAAATTTTATTATTATTTTTTTACTAATGTACACCATAATAGAAGTCACATAAATGTTTTTCAAGTGAATTTAAAAAATCATGCATTGAAGGGTTAAAGATGATTTGGAAGCGATTTCAAGCAAAATAACTATTAAACAGAATACCTATTAGATAAGGAGTAAATGAAGAGTAAAATGTCTCTTCCTCTTTCGGTAAACTGCCCCTCAGCTTCTTCCTTTCTCCCCTCCGAGTCTGTCAAAATCACGTGACCCTTTTAATATCGCTGGTTAAGCAGTATATTGTGGTAATATTGAACTGCATTTATCAAGAACTCTTAAAAATTGACTAAAACATGAATTGAAAATTTTAAGAAAATTATATTATAGACTTGGTGAATTTGTAAATATTCAATTGTAACTAAATTCATATTCTTGGTTGAAGGGTGCTTAAGGGATTTACTTACGTACCCTTAGGTACCAACATGAATAACAACCGATTACTACTTTTTTTAGATTCACCACACCATCTTATTTCAGGATGGGGATGATTTTTTAAACCAGGAAAAATTTACAAATTTAAATTCCTATAGTGTACTTGCATTATTATAACAGTTACTTTTACTATTTTACTGGTGAGCATACTCAATTTCACTAACTAGGAGGGGATCCCAATTCACCAATAAAGAAGAAATACGTCGACCATATTAAAAAATACATGAAGAGAAAGTCTAAGGAATTGGAATTTGCCATATATTCTCAGGCTTTTATCAACAGAAAGCTTATTCTCAAAAAATAAATGTGTGAATTTGGTGAGGTGTTCTGGCATTGTTTGAGTCTTATTTTTCGATCGAATTATTTTTCACCATAAATTAATCAGTACTATCGAAGTAACATCATATCGCTATAAAGTAATCATGATTTTTTTTATCAAAGCCAATAAAATTCAAAAATCCGATCACGAGTTTCACTTTTTAAAATATTATTTACATCTTTTATTAGATTATTTTCCTTTAATGAAGATTTTTTTTCACTTACTTGGGCACATCGGGGCCTCAAAAAAATTTAATCCTTAATGAAACAGATTTAGCCGATCAATCCTGATCATTAAACTGGAACCCTGTTCATAACTTAAAACCACTAACAAACTACTATTTCCAACAGATATAACCACCATTCCTGAAAGCTATCTCATGACGAATCTTTAACGGAAGCTATCGCATCCGGTACGAACCCCCAATTGCCCCCCTCCCCACAATTTCCCCCCATTAAAATTAACTTATTAGTTCAAGTACGTTAATTAGTGTAAACTTGATGGTCTTAACAAAGAGAGAACTCTTATGAATGACCTGGACCGCGTCTTGTTACCCCAACTTCCCGTAACCGGCGATGATATACGAGATGGGTAAAGTTTGTTACGTGGAAGATCCGGCAACTATTAATTATTAAATTAAAGGCTTCGAGTTTTGGATCGGGATGTTATTTTTGAAGTGATATATTGGGGGTAAGAAAATGCTATTTTTACCTTGTTAGGAAGGCTCGTGAGACTCATTTTTGAAATATGTTAGTTTTACTATTATTAGTTAAGCCATATCTTTCGATTTACCTGAGAAATTTTCCTTTTTATGAATTTTCTGGTTAGGGAATGATTTAAAAAGTCTGAATTTTAAAGCAATCAGAATCGGATAATAATCGGAAGATATGATTAAAAAACAAAGATTTGTTGATAAACTGAAATCTTACGGCTAAATCGAATAATGTGTTGGCGGCTATTCTAATATAAATGATTTTATATCTTAAAAGAGTAGTGGCCAAACCATGGTGCATTTGACGAATAATAGTGACGGAACAGTCTGATTTTAACTAATTTAAATAAGTAGCATCAATTTATTCGTCATTAAATATAAAACAGTTTGATTTTCAATTAAAAAAGGACGATTTTATGCTAAAGATCAAGTGAATGTGCTGATAGAATTTCAGGAATTCAATTAAATGCATTACAATATATTGAAAAGAAGCTTTCCAGATTTTTGTAAAGAGAAAAAAACCCCTTTCGCTTTCTTAAACAATTCATAAGTGATATAGAAATAAATACTGCAGCGCCCTATCCAAAAGATAGTTTAGTTAAGGCTCCACAACCTTAGAAATTTAATGAAAAATCAAATTGTTTTGTCTTTTGAAAGATTAAACTTCTAAAAGCATATGCATTAATGATAATGGATTCTACATTTAAATAATAATCCTAGTCCTCCAAAGATCACCATTGAATCGTATGGGAAATTTGGGGCGGGAAGAAGTTAAAGGGTTAAAGCATCTGTATCATTATAGTCTGTTCATTTAGAATGGGTGCCTGAAACAAGATCAATAACGCCTAATAACGCTCATCACGCAATTTCAGTGACCGATTCTTTTACAGTATTATAACTACTTAGTCTGCCTCGCACAAGACAAATTTCTCGATAATAATTACAATAGTAACTGCTTCTAATGCATTACGCCTCAGGGGCCTATTCTAAATGAATAGAGTATAATGATGAGCATGAATAGAATATTTAAACTGCATAAAGCATATATTTGGGGATGTATGAAGCATATTTGAATCGTCAGTTTGAAAAAGGGAAAAAGTCCAAATGATGACAAATTGATATTTTGTGCTCAAAAATATCTCCAAGCTATGCTTTACACGTGAGTGGAAACTGGGAAAAATAATTACCCCTATTAGGAAGATAAAGGCCTATGAATTATTGAAATCGATGTCTATTTATTGCATTTTTTACTTTAATTTAGAATTAAAGTTAATTTGTCTTTTTTTTGTTATTCTTCGTGTTGTAAACTAACCAAAATAAAACTTAATTTAAAAGTGTTTTTAACTTTCTTTTAACCATGGAATGATTGACTCTATTCATATTCACTTATTCCATTGATACTACCTTAATGACTCAGTTTTAAAAAATTTTGAATTTTATTTGTCTTAGAATTATTTCTATTTCTCTCTTTTGTATAGTGAACTAAGAATAATTATAAATTTTAATGATATATTTTAAGATTTCTTTGCGTTGAAATTTGATAAGGTTGAAAAAAGAACATTAACTTTTTTAAATGTTAAATATTTTTTAATGTACTTATATTTTTTCGATGATTGCTCTGTTTTCTAAAAAGGGCCCTGAATATTCAGTAAAAATTTAGTGGTTATACAATGAAAATTTCATTACTTATACACCTTTTTTTCTTTCAATCTTCTCAAAACTTGTTTTTGAACTTATTCCCTTTTTTCAAATTGATGATTAATTTAGGGGTTTTCTTGAAACATATAGCGAATATAAATACCACGAAATAAAATTCTCACTCCATTGACACCTCCGAACTATGATTTCAACTGAATACCTTTTAATAAACCAAATCCAGCCGATCCCCTGTTTTATCAACATCTCCCATCTCAAAACCGTTCGCATATATCGCCCGCACAAACGCCCGTTTAATCTTCCACGGGAGTTATTCAGTTCGCTAATTAAATGTCTTTGAGATTTCTCCGTAATTAAAGCTCTCGCAAAGTCTCGGAGAGTGTGAAATATTTCCACTTTCAGAGCTTTCCAGAAGAAGAAAAAATGCTGTTGAGGCCATTTTGTTTTCCTCCTATCTGCTACACTCGGAATGTTTCAGTCTTGGTTGCAGTGAGATATTTGACTTTTGGTCGGTAACTTGGAAATGAGGTAATTCCTGTTAGAATTTTTGTGAGAAATATTCTGAGAGAGTTATTAGATTGTATCTTGACTAAGAAAAATTAAATTTAAATGTGGAAGGAAATTCGTGGAAAGAGAATTACCATATACTTTTTACAGAAGACGAGAAGTTTTAAGTGTGAGGAAATGAAATTTTTGATAATAACTCTACCGAAAATGATTTTTTTTGTAAATGGTAAAGAAGAAACGTCAAGATGGAATCTAATATAATAAAATTGAATGTGTGTATATATATATGTTTGTCTTTTATACAAATCCACAGTTTTCTTCCGATCTGCACCAAACTTGGTATACCTACGTAAAAAAACTCAGAAAAAAACATAGGCTATGTTTCGAAAACTTTTAATGACCCCTTGACCCTCTTTTGACCCTTTTTATGGTCATTTTGCTGAAATAGCTTTATTTCTCCTCAAGAAGAGATCTGCTTACTCCATTGTTACAAAGAAAATTTAATGCTAAACAACAAGTTTTTAATAGAAACACTAGGTACAAGTCTATTTAAAAATTATATTAATAATTTAAAAATCTCTTTCAGTGAAATTTAAAAGTTTTAAGTATAGTTTACCATATTTTTATTTGAGATTTTATCTAATTTTTATATTTTAAAACTTTATGGAATACCATTGTTGTTAAAATAGTCTCCATGGAAACGAGGATGTAAAATTAAAAGGTGATAATATTTTAGCTTTTAAGAAAGTTGGTTAACAAACAAAAAACTATTAAAACTCATTTTCAACTAAAAAAGATTGATTTTTTTCTTAATTTGCAAAATTGAATAAGCTTTAATTATTGACTAATTTCCCCAAAAACGTTAATTCTTAAAGATATGATTAATCAAGGGATCTAAGCAATCTTAAATAATTTTTATAATATTTTTTCCATGTTGTAAAAGTGGAAATCATTCAAAAATTATATTGCTTGAGAACTGAAGGAATTTTAATCAACCCGGAAACACCGGGAAAAGAAAAATTACTATAGGAACACCGGGATAGGAAAAGTTACCGGGAACACCGGAATATGAAAAAGACTCTTGGGATACCGGTATGATTGGTAAATGCTGATTATACAAAATTAGAAATGTATTTGGGAAAACTTAAAAATGAGGCGTTTGCTATCAAAACCAGCTTATTCCATTTTTGGAAATTTAACAGGATAGACAAAAACTTCTCACGTCCACAGTTCTGAAGCTAAATTTGTTTTTTAAATTTTTAATTGAAGGTTGGATTAGAACCTAGAATTTGATTAGTTTTTCATTTTCATTCCAGTTGCTTTACCTTGGGCGTAATTACATTATTTAGGTTGGAATGAGCTGATTTTTATGCAAAAACACGATTTTTAGTGCTTTTTTTTTCAGTTTTTTTGTTCCATTAAGCTGTGTGAAATTGATTTTTCCAGTTTAACAGTTAATATTTGTATCTTTACGAGTTTTAAATAAATGACATTCACTTAACTTTTTCAAATGATCTGAAATTTCACAGTTGAGATCTCAGTTTTCACCCTTTAATCTAATTTTCGGTTGGAATGAGCTGGATTTGAGCTATATCCCTTCGCCAGGTTATGAAGGACCCTCTAAACTTTCAAAATATGCTAAAAAGTGGATTTCAGAAAAACATGGAATGAGCTGGTTTTGATAGCACAAACGCCTCAAATAATAAATTTATACTCTTCACCCGTGCAAGGCCGGGCATATCAGCTAGTCTAATATAATAAAATTGAATGTGTGTATATATATATGTTTGTCTTTTATACAAATCCACAGTTTTCTTCCGATCTGCACCAAACTTGGTATACCTGCGTAAAAAAACTCAGAAAAAAACATAGGCTATGTTTCGAAAACTTTAATTGACCCCTTGACCCTCTTTTGACCCTTTTTATGGTCATTTTGCTGAAATAGCTTTATTTCTCCTCAACAAGAGATCTGCTTGCTCCATTGTTACACAGAAAATTTAATGCTTAACAACAAGTTTTTAATAGAAACACTAGGTACAAGTCTATTTAAAAATTATATTAATAATTAAAAAATCTATTTCAATGAAATTTAAAAATTTTAAGTACAGTTTAACATATTTTTATTTGAGAGTTTATTTAATTTTTATATTTTAAAAAACTTTATGGAATGTCATTGTTGTTAAAATAGTCTCCATGGAAACGAGGATGAAAAATCAAATGATGATCATATTGTAGCGTTTAAGAAAGTTGGTTAACAGACTAAAAACTAGAGTTAATATTCAAAACCCTTTTATGTGGAAATATTGGATTTTTTCTTAAATTGCAGGAATATATTTTATTTATTAAATTTTATACCAAAGATATAATAAAATCATGAAAATACGATTAATTAAGGGCTCTAATTGAGCATTTTAAGTTATTTTTGGAAGAATATTTTTCTAATATTTGTTTTTTTTATGGGAATCATGTGGTAAATGCAGAAATCGTTCAGAATTTAAAATGCTTGATTCAACACCTTTTACTCATTAAAATATAGGCGCGGATCCAGCACGGCTGCAAGGGGGGGGCACTTTTCCAGACAAAATCCCTATTGGTACCATTGGGGTATGGGGATCCTTCCCCAGAAAAAATTTGAAATTTGACGTGTGAAAGTAGGGTTTAAACTCATTTTTAGAAACGTTTTGAGTCTAAGGGGGCACTTTTCAACACTATTACCTTTACTTTTTCACCCAAAATGTCAAAATATCGGGGATTTCCTAAAAATTATCACTGAAGATCCCCTGGTGGTACTAATGAGAGGTATGGGGGTCCTTCCCCAGAAAAAAAATTAGAAATTAGACCGGTAAAAGTAGGGTTTTACTCATTTTGACAACCTTTTTGGGTTCCCAAGGGGGGGCGCTGTCCAGAGTGCTACCCACTGGATCCGCACCTGGAAGGTAGAAAATGAATTAAAAATTTTAAAGAAAAAAATCTCTATCTCCACCCGTGCAAGGCCGGGCACATCAGCTAGTTTATTAAATAACTGATGATAAAATCCGAGAAATAAAACTATACTTCGCTTATTCAAGTTTTAAAAAAGAAGTAACAAAATCTAAGAAGTTAAAAAGCACTGTTTCATTACTAAATTATTAAAGAATGTTTAATTAGTTTTTTGTACTTATTGAATTTGAGCAAGATGGATAAGATTTTCTTTTTATTAGCTAAAACCGTTAAAAAATATAAATTCATGAAAAGAAAATTCATTGTTTCATGAATAATTATAAAACAATTGGATTAAATACTAGTGTGAAATTAATAAAACTATTCTTGAATCTTCACTGATCTATTAAAACGAAAGAAAGAAAAATGTATCACTAATTTCATTAATCTTGAAATAATTTTTCAACGATTCTAGTAAAAGTGCACTCGAAAGGTAATAATAATATGGTCCCTTGACAAAGGATTCTTTATAAAATTTTTTAAATTTTCTGGAACGTTTTCTGGACCAAACTTATGTTGAGTTCTTAATTTTTAAACTATTTCAAATTTCCACCACTATTTTAACAAGTTTTAAAATTTACCTAATTGTTTCGCGATCCGCACTTTACTAAAGAATCTCCCTAACGAAATAATCAAAATTTGAGAAGTGCGCAAGTTGTATTCAGAGAAATTCCACTTGCAAGATCATAGGTGGAAGCCACTTTCAGCCACCAGGTACTCCGAAACTTCGCAGATCATCGTATTTATTAATTAAATATGGTTCATTAATCAATTAAATCTATTCCTACACATGCCAGATCTTTTAGAGAAAAATAAAAACATTACAAGTATTTTATACTTTACAGTAACGTTTCCTAAACCCAGTACGTCACTACGCGGAAGGAGAAGGTGAGTAAACACAAAGCCTGTTGGGTTGATAGGAGGAATTTCGATACGCGAATCATGATAAAAAGACACTATTTATACATGGGTTTAACGAAATAATCATATTTTCAAATCGACGTTATTTGTTTCACTTGAAATTCAGACACCGTGATGGGAACTACTTTGTTTATTATTAACATAGTAGGTTCAACCTAAGTTGCTGTCTAGTATAGTAATATTATACTGTACTATAATAGTTATTTACCCGTTTTTTACCCCTCTTACTCTCTTCCAAAGGGGAATACACACACCTCCTCTCACTTTCAAAACCACAAAACTAACTCCATCATAACCCAACCACAAAATGCAATAAATAAATAAAAACAACCCTCACCCAACATGCCACATGTAAACTATCCTCCCATACCTTATTTCCTGAAATTTTTCTCCCGGAAAAATGCTCTCAGAAATTGCTACTTTTAAATATGCATGAAGGATAAATTATGCATGAGTTGTAGCCAAGTAATAATGAAGAATCTGCTAGGTATAAGCAAAAATGCCTAGTCACGCGTTTTTAGTGAACGTGCAATATCCGTATTAGGGATCATAATTGTATTTAGGTCTATTGTTAATTGACGGAGTTTTAGACTTCAATAAACTGAGCAATTATAGTAATTAAAATTTTGACTTTAACCCTAAAACATTATGATTTTATTAGTTTTTAGCAGTTAGTTAGCACATAGTATTTTTAGTCACTAAACTAAAAATTAAGGGATATACATAAATAAAATAATCATCTATGGGCAATTTAATCCGCTAGAGACAATTAATTAACTTGATAATTTTGTTTACCTTCAGTACACTGAGGCTAAAATATTCTCACAATACAAAAAAATCACAGTTTTAAGTCTAAAAAATTAATATATTTTCATCTTAACTTTAACTACTTTTGAGGTAACATAAAGGACAATAATGGGCGTCCGATCGGAGCCGCACCCCCTTTGCCTTGAATCCTTGTGGAGCTTGGGTATTCCAAGTGGCACACGACAACAACAACATGGGCACCCGATCAAAATGAAAGCTTAACTTCAGTCTTAAATCTATTCGCGTTTCCCACTAAAATACTCATCACAGAACCCGTGCTGCAGTTAGATCTTCAAACTCCATAGTATGACCAGTCTCACCGTGTCAGTCAGATGGAGCTTAAGCTCCTTGTTTCCCCCAAGAGAATTTGTTCCTCATTGTTTCGAACTTAGAGGGATGAAAGACTGAGCAGGCTTTGCCTATCCCTGGAATAGAACGTCTGTGCCGTAGTACAGTACCACTACGCCAGGGGTCGGCAACCTTTTGAAACGGAAGAGCCAAAAGTAACAGTTGACAAAATTTCCCAGTTTTTAAAGAGCCACTAATTTTATTTTGCTTCAACGTTATATTATATGCTTAATATACATTTCAGATTTGGAGGGTGATTTTAGTAGGGGAGCATTTTTACCCAACAATTTCCTGGGGTACCTCCTTTCGGGTAGGGTATTTTTTACATCAAGTTTTAGATGAGTTACGCACACTTGTAAATTAATTTTAGTGAACTTAATTTGAAAATTTTGAATAAACAATTTGAATTCCTGGAAAAATTGGAAGGTCTGGGGGTCCTCCCCCAGAAAATTTTTTTGAAATTTCCCCTTCAAAATCGTGTTTTAGCTCATTTTGGCCTTTTTCGATTGCTCCCTAAGAGCACCTCTCAAGATTTAAGTGGTAGAATTTTCAAGGAAAAATAGTTATAAAAAATAGCAAAATTTCGAGGGGATGTGGATCCCACTTCAGAAAAATTTTGGAAAATTTTCCCTAAAAATAGTGTTTTAATTAGTTTTTAGAACGTCTAGAACGACCAAATAAGGATCAATCCTCATAAGTCACAAAATTTTCAAGGAAAATCAGCACATATTCCAAAATATTTAGGAGTGTTTAAGAGTTCTCCCCCAGAAACTGTTTGGAATTCTTATCCTTAAAAGTAGAGTTTTGATTTTGACTCATCCTGAGAACTTTAAAATATATTTTCTGATTTTTAAAAAGTTTTGATAATAAATTGTAAATTTTTTCGTATGGAACTGGAGAGTCGCAACTTTACATCGAAAGAGCCGCATGCGGCTCGCGAGCCGCAGGTTGCCGACCCCTGCACTACGCCAATGGGCTTCGAATAAGTAAGAAAAAAGTGAGATAGATAAAAACGGGGGGGAAAGGTATGTGTGAATAAAAAAAGTAAGACGAATACATAAATAAAATTGTGAAAAAAATAATTCCATGTATTTTCCGAACGTCTAATCTTCACTCAAACCACGCACAAAAATAACCCCCACACGCGAGTACTCACATTTCCCTTCAGGTGGCGCTGTGCGATAAGCTCAGTTTGAGCACGCAATTGAACAAATTACCTAGATAAACGAAACTCTTAGTACCAGATACCGGAAAAGGGTTAGAGCAACAGAGCAATCATAAAAAAGTGGTGATTTTCGAGGGCATGAGCGCGGAAAATTCGGGAGCAGCTTTCTGAGCAATTTCTCGACGGGATTCATCTTTGAGCTCCGTTTGGAGGCGCTTTGATTGTCGTTTGGAAGTGGAAGTGTGCGTAAGATGTACTAAGTTACAGTGGCGTATATAGAAATTTATTTCGGGAGGGGCCCAAAATTATTTTTCATCCATTATACACATTATATTTCACCATTCATTAACCAAATTTATTACGTAATTATTTATTTATTTATTACCAAATTTATTAACTTTTTTTATATTTTTTGTTACAATCTGCATCTAAGAACTTATTATATAACAAAGTTGTGCGTACTTTTGTTCCAAGTACCAAAGGGGGGGTCTGGGGGTTCTCCCCTAGAAATTTTTTGAAAATTTGACCCTAAAAACAGGGTTTCTACTTGGTTTAGGTGCACCCAATCTTAATTTTGAAAGTATATTTTTTAGTAGGATTCGGATTTTGATGAACTTATTCTTAAAAGATTTTGAATAATAAAATTCCAATCAGAAAGGGGGGTCTGGGGGTCCTCCTCCAGAAAATTTTTGGAAATTTGTCCCTAAAAAACAGGGTTTTAGCTTGTTTTGGTACACCAAGTCCGAATTTCGGGGGGGGCCAGGGCCCCCTCGCCCCCCCCTTATATACGCCACTGCTAAGTTAGGGTGATGAGGAATTTATATTATAAGCTGCGTTTGGGAGCGCCGTTGCATTAAGAATCCAGTTCAATGTAAATTGACTTGGAATACTTGCGGATTTGGAAGTACTGTAAAAAATTTCGAATCGTTTTTTAATAAATTTAAAAATACAGTGTCTCCTAGCCTAGGGTCTAGAAAAGAAAGGTCTACCCCTAGGTATGAGAACATGGAAAATCTTTTGGGATAACTTACAACGCCTCTAATGGTGAAATAAGAAATAAAAAAAAATTATAATAATCGACAAAATAAAGGAGAAGGAGCAAAAACCTAAATGAGAGTATTGTTGTCGTTGTTATGAAAAAGTCACTTTAAAAACTTACATGAAAATATCGCGCATATTTTAGCATTTGAAAAAAGAAAAAGTTCAATAAAGAAAAAGTTCCAAATGTGCTATTGTTTTTTTTGTCTTCATTTCGCTAAGAAAATCACTTAACTAACCAACTATACTGAAAAACTTGCAAATTTGCTAACTTTTCTTGTTAAAGGCCTAAAAATTGTTATTTTCACATGCTAATATATCCGAGAACATTCACGATATTTTCAAGATTTTTTTTCAGTGAGTTTATCATAACATTGGCAACAATACTCTCATGCAGTATATTCGATATAAAATGAAAATTTTGATTAAAAATAAAAATGGTTTCTTCTTTTAGTAACTGTATGGATTCAGCGTTTAAATGACCCTTAGTCTGTACAGAATGCTACAACCACTGCTCAATTGCTAGCCAATATTCTGTAATAAGCAGTGTAGTTTCTGTCAGAGATGGGCAAAATGTAATCAGATTAAGGATTAACGATTACGATTACAAATGTTATCTGATTACATTTGTAATCTGATTACTTTTGTACAAATGTAATCTGATAACATTTGTAATCTGATTACTTTTGTAGAAATGTAATCTGATTACATTTGTAATCTGATTACTTTTTGTAATCGTTAATCTGATTACAGATTACATTTGTGATCGTTAATCTGATTACAGATTACAATTGTAATCTAAAATAACATACCTTGATACCGTTTTGCATACCTTTTTGCGACTGATAATGGTACGGTGCATAGGATGTACTTGTAGGTCCGCCACTTAATGGAAGTGGTCCACAAATGACAGGAAGTGGTCCACAACTTACCGGAAACGATCCACAACTTACCAGAAATGATCCGCAACTTACCGGAAGTGACCCACAACTTACCGGAAGTGGTCCACAGCTGACCAGAAGTGGTCGGAAACTTACCGAAAGTGGTCCAAAAATTACGCGAAATGGTCCAAAAATGACCGGAAGTGGTCCACGGCTTACCGGAAGTGGTCCACAACTTTCCGAAAGTGGTCCACATCTTTCAAGAAGTGGTCCGTAACTTACCGGAAGTGGTCCGTGACTTACTGGAAGTGGTCCGAAACTTACCGGAAGTGGTCCACAACTTACCGGAGGTTGTCCATAACTTACCGGAAGTGGTCCATAACTTATCGGAAGTGGTCCACAACTTACTGGAAGTGGTCCACAACTTGCCGGAAGTGGTCCACAACTTACCGGAAGTGCTCCGAAACTTACCGGAAGTTACGGTAGGTTACGGACAACTTCCGGTAGGTTACGGACCACTTCCGGTAAGTTACGGACCACTTCCGGTAAGTTGTGGACCCCTTCCGGCAAGTTGTGGATCACTTCCGGTAAGTTGTGGATCACTTCCGGTAAGTTGTGGACCATTTCCGATAAGTTGCGGACCACCTCCGGTAAGTTGTGGACCACTTCCGATAAGTTACGGACCACTTGAGGTAAGTTACGGACCACTACCGGTAAGTTATTGACCACTTCCGGTGGGTTACGGACCACTTCCGGTAAGTTACGGACAACTTCCGGTAGGTTACGGACCACTTCCGGTAAGTCGCGAACCACTTCCAGTAAGTTGTGAACCACTTCCGGTAAGTTGTGGATCACTTCCGTCAAGTTATGGACCACTTCCGGTAAGTTGTGGACCACTTCCGGTAAGTTGTGGACCACTTCCGGTAAGTTGTGGACCACCTCCGGTAAGTTGTGGACCACTTCAAGTAAGTTACGGACCACTTCCGGTAGGTTACGGACCACTTCCGATAAGTCGCGAACCACTTCCAGTAAGTTGTGAACCACTTCCGGTAAGTTGTGGATCACTTCCGTCAAGTTATGGACCACTTCCGGTAAGTTGTGGACCACTTCCGGTAAGTTGTGGACCACTTCCGGTAAGTTGTGGACCACTTCCGGTAAGTTACGGACCAGTTACGGTAGGTTACGGACCACTTCCGTTAAGTCGCGAACCCCACTCCAGTAAACTTGCCACAGTTATCAGATTGAAGATTACAAATGTAATCTAACTACAAATGTAATCAAACTACAAAAGTAATCAGATTACTAGGGCTCGACCGATGGCATTTTTTTGGCCGATGGGCCGATGCCGATTGTTTGAAAATTTCCATCGGCAGGCCGATGGCCGATGGTAATTTTTTGGCCGATTGCCGATGCCGATGGCCGATGCTTAAGGCCGATGGTAAAAAATGCAAACCATTCGGAATTATTTTTATAGAAAAGCATTAAAATCTATCTTAGAGCCAGAAATGAAAATAAATGTTTGCTACTGACATTGCCGTATCCAAGAGGGGGGAGATGGAAGTTCAAAACCCCCCACCCCCCAAAAAAATTTTTTTGCATTAATTTGTGTACAATTTTTTTACCTTGAAAATTTTTTAACTCACAAGGAGCAATCCTCTTCGGATAGGGGGATCAAAGGGTTTTCATTAAGTTAAACACTACTTTTGAGGGATAAACCCCCTACAAAATTTTGACGTCTGTTTCACATTTTTCTTTTCTTGAAAATTATGCTACTTATAAAGGTTTGCTTTGGGGGATCCCCAAAAATGTTTCAAAATGAGATAAAACCCTAGCTTAAAACAAGAAAATTTAAAAACAATTTTAGTTCAAAACATCTAGCTCCCTTCAAAATTATGACGTTTATTTATTATTTGTTAACCTAGAATATTTCTGGGTTTACAAGGAGCTGTTCTCCTTGGATGTTAGAATATTAAAAAAACATAAATAAATTACCCTCTACAGAGATAAGATTATAATTACAATACAATACTTCCCCAAAATTAAATTAAGGGACGGGAAATGCGCTCTCAGAAAAAATTAGCAGAATTTTAAAGGGAAAAAATATTATAAAATTGTTGTCAAAACTTCGGGGGAAGGTAAAACCATAACCTTATTTTGGATACTGTTTTGGTGCCTAGGGAGATTGGAATTTTGTGGGGTATGGGATAAATTTAGTTCATTTTTATAGACAAAAAAGGAAATTTTCTGGATTTCGAGGGGGGTCATATCCCCAAATCCGCCCCTCTGGCTACGCCCCTGAAGAGCTGGCATTATTTAATAAGCTTGATAAAAAATGCCCGGTTCATTCATTATTAGGACTAAAATTGTGGAAATCAATAGGATTGCTTCTGGCCTAAAAGGCATGTCTACCTGGAAAATGTCCACTTTTCCACAGACAGCCGTGCAGGGGCGTCATTTCAGTTTTGGGTTCTGAGGGGTAAGATTTTTTAAGTGAAAATAGGGCACGCCGTCTCCATTTTTTATGGGGGGATGTTGACGTAAACGTCAATTTTAAGATACCCCCTAACGAGTATAATTATAGGTTAAATTTTAGATCACTTAGTATTTGAATAATATTAAATTATATTGTTAATATTTTAGAACGTGAGCTCCAGGTAAAATAGGGGCGTCTGGATTGTACCCCCTTAAAGTTTTTTAAAATTTGCCTTCTGAAGCTTATTTTGAGTCCCTTTGGTTGCAACTTAAAATTGAAAGAAGTTCCCTGTAAACCATAAAATTTCATAAGGTAACCCGTCATAGTTTCAAGGGGGTGGAGATTCTTCCCCAAAAACATTTTTGAAGATTTTGAAGAAGTGTTTTATTTCTTAGTGTTTTTTTCCTTTTAAAACTCTTTAGGGGACACCCAAAGGGAAAAGCTTCTTATAAGCGACAGAATTTTCAAAAGAAAACACTGTATTCCGACGAAATTTTTACAGAGGGGTTTATCCTCCTCCAGAAAATGTATTGAAAATTTCCCTCAAAACTAGTGTTTCATCTCCGTTTAAAACACTTCGGGAACACCCAAATGGAACCGCTTCTGGTGAGTGGCAGAATTATCAAGGAGAAAACCCTGTGAAACAGGCGTTAAAAGCTTCAGAAGGGGTAGTTTGGGGGTTCACCTCCCGAATTTTTTTTGTTTAACCCTAAAACGTAGTGTTTTAACTCATTTTGAGACTTTTTTGGGTTATACCCGATGCTCTTTCTCGATTTTAAAAAAATGGGTCTTGTAACTATTTTTCACATAAAAATAGTAGCCTTTATGGGGGCAATCACCCCCCCTGTTCCCCCTAAATGACGCCAATGTGGGCGGATGTTCAACTAAGAAATAAATTAGGAGCAAGATGGAGCAGAATCACGCTTGTTTTCGTCTTTTCGCCAATTGATTGATGTTATTCTGTTTTCTGGGAAAACATCGGCCAAACATCGGCTTTTAGATGTTTTTTTGGGCCGATGGGCCGATTTTTTCGCAAGTCAACATCGGCCGCCGATGTCTAGGCCGATGGCTATTTTTTCAAACAATCGGCGCCGATGCATCGGCCAAACCGATACATCGGTCGAGCCCTACAGATTACATTCATTCAGATTACAAATGTAATTGGATTGAAAATTCCAAATGAAATCAGATTACAAATGTAGTTAGATTAAAAACTGCAAAAAGTAATCAGATTACAAATGTAATCATTACAAATGTAATCAGATTATTAATCTGATTACAAAAGTAGTTTGATTACGCCCATCTCTGGTTTCTGTGTGGCTTGTGCTCGTGTTATGTTTCCAAACGCTAATTTTACAGGGTTTTACCACAGTATCCATTAAGATCGCTATGGCTTAAAAAAAGGAGTTTAGTTCTTTGTTAATCAGCTTACATTATTGTTACAATATACGTATATTTTAATAACTATACATTAAAGTGGTGACTAAAATCGCCGGGATTGTTATGGGGAGTTACCCCTATAGAAATATTTTTGAAAGTAGATTAATTTTTCTGTTATCTTTCCGGTTCTGTTATTTTCCACGATATTGGAAGTTGTAGGGTATGTGATTTTCGTTAAATCTCAAAGTTCTTGAACTGTTTAAAATTTGAAACATGTTTTTATGTTGCTATTTCCCTATATAGGGGAAAGTCGCCCAATATGGGACACACTTTTTTGAATCGAATTTATTTTTTTCCTGAAAAATGCTATAATAAAACTTTAAGTGGGCTTATACAACTTTTTCAATACTAATTCGAAATCCAGGTTGTTTTTTTTATGAAAAAATTAATTAATTATACAAAAATGCATTTTAGTTAAAATTCAAAAGTTGCCTAATATGCGATACAAGGTGTTCCCAATATGAGATAGTCTCATTTTGGGAATAAGCATCAAAATGGGAATAAACTCTCTTCATAATATGCATAGTTTATTGTGCAAAATATACAAAGCAGCTACTTTTTAGCACAGAATGACTAAATAGAGTTACACTAATAGAGACACACTAAAAATTAAGCGAAAAATGGATTTTTTCCACAAAAAATAAAAATAAATTGACTTTTACTAAAATTAATTAATTGTTTATAAAGCAAAGCTTGCAAAACAAATAATTATTTTGAATATCTCCACAAACTTTATGGTACCATAGAAAACATTTCTGGCAAATAGCCCATTTCTCCAGATGGGAGTCTTTAGACAACCGCAAAAAGCAGATAGGACATTCTGAATCTGTTAATTTGGAAGAATCTGTAAGCGAGTTTCTAGACGCAGATTCAGTAGGTAATTTTGCTAAGGTTATTGACTGAGAATGGGTTCCTGATTGAATAGGTGATTTTATAAATACCCCTGAAGTTTCCAGCCGACTCTTTTTCTTCATTGAATGGGAGAGGAATTTTATTTCTTGCTGCCAACTGGTAGGCAATACGTTTTATGTCGGTAATTCTTAATCCGAAATAATGGTCGGCCATATTTATGCAATGTTTGGCAAGTTCATCTTCCAACTACTTTGAAAAAACCGGCTTTCTTCCAAGTTTAGATTTTATAAGATCTTCAATGGATCTTCCGTCCTTGATGTATCTTTCAAGGGTTCTCTTAGGTACCTTAAACTCTTTCGATGCTTTAAGATACCCCATCTGTTTTTCTTTCACAGCCTTAAAAGCCTTTTTCATATCTTCCGGGACCACTTCTTTCGAAGTATTGGAGACATCTTTTTAAAAAAAATATTACACTAATTATAATTAGTGTAATTAATTACTAATTACTAATTAATTACTAATTACTAATTAGTACACTAATTATAATTTGAGTAATTGTAAAGCATATTGAAAAAATTAAGTAAAGATTTGAAAGTTTATTGTAATCTGCACTGACACTATTTCCTTGCAGTAAACAAATCAAGAATGGCTAAAAGGAATTTAAGGTAAATCTGAAAAATGAGTTCTCAATATGAGATATCCCATTTTAGGAACCTTGAGAATATCCCATATTAGGATTTACCTCTTTTTTGACAAATCTGCCAAAAAATAATTAATGAGCCGAAAAATTTAAAAAAAGATGCATGAATATTAAAATTTGGATCATTCTGAGAAGAAACAAACAAAAAACTTAAAAAAAAACAACTTCCCACATAGGGCGACTTTCCCCTATTTGATTTTTATCTTTAACTGTTAATTTTAATCACTTTTATGGTCTGAAAGATAACGAATCGATCATTGAGTAATAATAACTCAATACCCCCATTCAAATTTCTTTCTCATAAATTTTTTTTACCTTTTTAAAGTGATCAATCAAATGAAAAATTAACTTTCTTTTTTTTTAAATGTTTTATACATTATCTTGGTGTAAATATTTAAGTAACCACTATGAAGAATTTATAAATATACTATCACAAAATATTGTCAAAACTGAGACAGAAAACGCTCTCTTTTGACATTCCACCTAAATTATCGCTTTAACGGATTAGCATTTGTCAAAAACCTACGATCAGCGACCACGCCTCTTAACTGAAAAACATCTTAACACGAAGAGATAAACAGTCAAATGCATTCTGAAAGAGTACATTCGCACCGAAACGGCATCTTCCCAAATTTTTACTACATTTTGAGGGGTTGTTTGTGAACACAGGAAAATGAGAACTTGGTTTCAGGGTTTTTAGGGGAGATCTTTCAGAATACCTCATAATAATTGGTGGTCTCCATAGGGAAAAAAGTTAATTTTTCTTAATATGGACCCCCTAATACAAATACAAATCAAGTCGACCAACTAAATCCCAGTACTTGTCAATTTTCCTCTTAGTCTAAGCGGTACAAGTTGAAACACTGCACTTTTTGATGATGGTAAGCCACTTGGTACACTGATTCCATGGACCATAAGAATGAGTTTTCGATCAGGAGTCCGCCGAAATTTCCCTTAGAATTTAAAATATTTAACTTTTTGTGAAATTTTTAAATTCGCGTTTTACACCTTAACTATCAAACTTTTCAACATGTAAGGTGACTTTTCTATACAATTTGAGGTCGTAGATTCCAAATATGAAGTCGAAAATTTCAAAAAGATGCTATTTGATATGTTTTTTTGAAAAAAACTAAATTTTAAAATTTAAAATCTTCAAAAACACAATGTTAAACATAAGTTAGTATCATGAAATTTTCACCAGTTATTAAGCTACTTGTAACTTAAAAAAATCCAAAATTTCAAAGCTTTACCTTAATTATTCACCGAGATATGAGACTTTAAATTTGGAAAATTTTCAAAATGGCGTCCATGCTTGATGCGACTACTCATCAAAAACTTCCCATAACTCGGTAAATTATTGTTCAAAATGAATAGTTAAAACCTTTTTTGAAAGAAAAGCAATGCCACTACACTATTAAGACATTAAAAGAGAAATTAAACCACTTTAAATTAGTTTTAAATAAACTCTAAGACAGATTAATACTTTACTATGAGAAGCATCTTAAAAGCTTTAAAAAAATGCTTTCTTGGTGAAAAACTGTTCTAAATTTTTTATCAAATGCTCAACCTGATATAAATATGCGACATTAAACCATTTAAAGGAAAATTTTGCCTTACAAGCGCCTGGGCGCAAACGCGAAAATACCTAATAAACGCGCGCTTCAAATAAGCTTTTTCTGTCAAAGAATCACAAAATCGTGCTTTCTATTATGATTTTCCAACAACATTTTAGCCACTTCAAGTTTAAAAAACAAGCATCCCTTACCTTTTGTATAAGAAAAAAATGCTTAAAATACAATTTTTCAGGTTAGAAATTACCTTTCAAAATGAGTATTTTCTAGACAAACCTTTACTCTCTGAGTTAAAACATGTAATATCATTGGGATTCATAATGAATTAAAATATGTTATATACATTTAAACTTACCGAACACTTTTTACAATTAGTAATCGTTGTGTATTTGAAAATCGAGTAAGGGTAATACATCTAATCATTCCCTATATGGTAATGCATAACACCATTTAAACTTTAAGCAATTATTTTTTAATCGGTATACAAAATTAATTGAGACTGTATGCGTCCTGCTAGTTTGCTACAAGACTACTTAAATAGTAGAAACTTATAGTATTTTGAAGTGCTTGTTACTTACCTACAACTTTACTATTAGTTTCAATATCTTTACATTTATTAGAAATTAAGAATATCGGGAAAGTCAAATGCATCCAAATCTTTCATTAATAATCATCATACTCGTACAAATATTTGGATTTGATAAGTTAATAAGTAAGACTTTTTTCTTAAATGAGAGTCGTAGAAACAATATATTTTTCCTGTAAAAAACATATTAAATGTGTACCATGATAGACCAAGATTTTTTCTTTTAATAAACGTATGCCTCTCTTGAGAATTGGTATATTTTCTATATTAGCTAGATTTAAAAAAAAAAATAAAGCATGTACTTTGCCTATACTCCTTTCAGTAGGTAATTACAACACTAAATAAGAATTTCATTAATTATATAAACAGTTAAAGGTATTAAATAGCCTTTTAAGGATTTCAAATTATTTTATTTATTCTTATGGCACAAATTCAAAAGTATTGATTTAATTTTTGAATTTAACGTAAAAGGTTAAGTTATAGGTCTTCCTCTGAGTTTTGGCATTCACCTCTACAATTCAGGCACATTAGTGTACATGATATTCCTGAAGATTTGCAGGAACACCTTGCATAATCTATTTCCGCATAACTTCTATGCTTTCTAATTTTTAAAAATAATTCATAAAAACAGCAAATACACAACGATTACTAATTGTTAAAAAGTGTTTGGTAAGTTTAAATGTATAACATATTTTAATACATTATGAATCTCATTGATATTTCATGTTTTAACGCAGTAAGTAAAGGTTTTTCTAGAAAATACTCATTTTAAATGTAATTTCCAACCGGAAAAATTGTATTTTAAGCATTTTTTTTCTGATACAAAAGATAAGGAATGCTTGTGTTTTAAACTTGAAGTGGTAAAAATGTTGTAAGAAAATCATAATAGAGAGCATGATTTGGTCAAAATAATGTTAGAAAATTATAATAGAAAGCACGATTTTGTGATTCTTTGACAGAAAAAGTTTATTTGAAGAGCGCGTTTATTAGATATTTTCGCGTTTGCGCCCAGGCCCTTGTAAGTCAAAATTTTCCTTTAAATGGTTTAATGTCGCCTATTTATATCAGGGTGAACATTTAACAAAAATTTAGAACAATTTTCTCCAAGAAAGCATTTTTTTAAAGCTTTTAACATGCTTGTTATAGTAAAGTATTAATCTGTCTTAGACTTTATTTAAAACCAACTTAAAGTGGTTTAATTGTTCTTTTAATGTCTTAATTGTGTAGTGGTATTGCTTTTCTTTCAAAAAAGGTTTTAACTGTTCATTTTGAACAATAATTTACCGAGTTATGGGAAGTTTTCGATGAGTAGTTGGATCAATCATGGCCGCCATTTTGAAAATTTTCCAAATTTAAAGTCTCATATCTCGGTGAATAATATAGGTAAAGCTTTGAAATTTTGGATTTTTTTAAGTTACAAATAGCTTAATAAATGGTAAAAATTTCATGATACCAACTTATGTTTAACATTGTGTTTTTGAAGATTTAAAATTTTAAAATTTAGTTTTTTCAAAAAAACATATCAAATAGCATCTTTTTGAAATTTTCGACTTCATATTTGTAATCTGCGACCTCAAATTGTATAGAAAAGTCACCTTACATGTAGAAAAGTTTGATAGTTAAGGTGTAAAACGCGAATTTAAAAATTTCACAAAAAGTTAAATATTTTAAATTCTAAGGGAAATTTCGGCGGACTCCTGATCGAAAACTCATTCTTATGGTCCATAGAATCAGTGTACCAAGTGGCTTACCATCATCAAAAAGTGCAGTGTTTCGCCCTTTTTCGTCGTGTACGGAGGTAGCGCAACCGAAAGATGTCATTCTAACTGCCGTATTATTTACTAACAAAACCTAAGGTTAACATTGAATCAAAATGCTTATTTCTACAGGGTGTCCCACAAAGAGCTCCCTAGTTTTAATATTAAATATCTTAGGAACAAATATAGATAAAAATATAAAACCAATGGTGTCGTTCTAGTTGAGGCTTGGAATTTTTTGTGACAATTCTGTGAGGATAGAGTTCCTCAATTAGGATCATTGTTTTATTTTTCGCTTGTATTATAAAGGATCAGAAAGGTCCTGCGTAAGTGCGTATGCACTTTACGGGAGTTGGTGAGGTATTGCGAGGAGCTAAGCTTTCAAAGCAATCAACAATGTAGATAGCTGTCTAAACATTACTCACCAGTCGAAAAGTAAGATATAAAATTATTGGTTTACTGTTGTTTCTAAACATAATGCTTGAACATTGGTACTTCCAATTTAACACGTTAATCCTATGTGAGGATAGACAGTGAATTATCTTAGAAATACGGAGCAAAATTTTTAGGCAATATACATTTAATTTTTTTCTTTAAAAAATATATTGGTTTAAATCCAACTTCTTAAGTATAAATGTTTATGATATATTTTTCAACCACCAATTAGAAGTTTTTTTATTCCAGATGAACCTCAGAATAGTTATAAATATTAGTGAGAAATTATTTCAAATATGAAATAACGGCAATAATGGAAGTTGAAAAGGGGAAACAAGTTTATTACCACACAATCAGAGTTCTCGAAAAAGCTTTATTCCGAGTTAACCTTAGGCCAAGTTAAATGTGAATAAATGGGTTAAAAGTTTTGATTCCAGGTTAACCTTTGGTCAAGGTAGTGATAAATACAGCAGTAGAAGTGGCAAAATGAAGAAGTTTCAGTGAATTTATATAATATAATCTAACCTGTCTTTTTATTGCGATGTTTTCGTGTGGTATATAAGACTCGCAGTAAAAAAGATAACACATAAACAGATTGAGTGTACCTAGAGATAAATTTATAAATTTTACTACTGGTCATTACTATTTAAATGCAACTCACTGACATTTGACCTTCAGATAACCTCCATCCCATTACACACTTTAACGACTCTGGCGAAAACTTTAAAGTCCACCCGGGGTCTTCTTTTCAATCAAACTTCCGCAATTTTTAATCGTAAACACTTCGAGAAGCGCCTTAAATATTCATGCATCCTAAAGACTCCCCACATACATTATGCATGGAGGGGCATACTAGGCAACAATGTCAAATTAATGAAGAAGGCCGGTATATACGAGATAAGTAACCGCTCTATTAGCGGAGGAGCATATTTTGCAAGGGCTTATGCGTAGAGAAGGAAAGAGTAGAGGGTGCATTAGGTGGAACCTTACATGGTTAGCTTTTTCCACCATTTCCTTAAATACGTTAAGAAGTCCAGTGGAGTGTTGTTGTATCTAGCTGCCACATCACAAACCAGAGTTCTGTTCAAGGGTTGGGAATCCAAGGGAAATTTTTATGAAATATTCCCTGTAATTCTGTTACATACTATATTTATTACTATGTTCATTTAGAATTGGCGGCTGAAAATTAGCGCTTTTCCCCTCGCCAAAAGCGTAACCCTACCCATAGCTAAGATCTTCGCCCAGCCTCAGACACTTATTCGTTGGTTGTATTTTCCTGCTGCAGTTGAGGCTGGCTAAAAAATATAAGGCGCATCTTTGGGGGATGTTTATATTTTACCGGTTTACGGAAGTCAGGTGGAAAAAAATAGGGATCCTTATTCGTCGCTTTGACGTTGATAGTTGCCATGGTTACAGATTCGGTGGTGGGGGAAGGAAATGTTTTCAGTGGTTTATTCAAGAAGAATAGAACATAGCATAAAAGTGGTCATCTTTAGTGCAACCCAAAGGTTTTCAAAAAATGTTGATACACTGCTATTAAGGATCAAATGTATAAAAATAATTCTGGGTTAGCCCCCATGAAACTACGTCTGATATTTATGTAATTTTCCACTTGGAAATTCTGTGGCTTACAAAGAGTGGGGTATTAGCCAAAATGTTGTCTCCTAAAAATGAGCAGATCTCTATATAGATTACAGAAGAAAAGTTGATGGATATATTCCCTTTTTCAAACTTATGATAATTCATCGAAAAAAATCTTAAACACCATTTTAATGGACAATTAAATTATAATTCTGCGTATGAGACTAAAACAATCCAAATTAAAAATTAATAAGAAACTGGTTCACTATAAATAAAGTAAGTAAATATCAATGGACATTCACTGAATAAAAAAGGTAAAAATACTCTTAAAGAATAAGCAAATTTTATGTTGGCTTAGTTAATACCACAAAGAATGCTACACAAAGTCAGAATGAACATCTATTTCGCAACATTTATTTTTCATTTTTTCCAGAGGTAAAGTGGAGCGAAGTTATGAGTTTTTTATACACAAAAAAGTCACACAATTCATTAGTTTTTGGCCACACATTATTATTCCCTTTTTCAAACTAACAATTCAGTTCTGTTGATGCTTTGCCACCGTTTGCACGATGGCGTCAACGGTCGCTCTACGTCTTTTTTACTCTATGCCCCAGACGCTGTAAGGGAGGAATGGATTTTAATTTTTAAGCGGGTGATTTTCAGCGAACGTGAGGATCATATTGAGAGCGTGTTATGAGCCAGAGTTCTCTGTAAGAAGGTGTTATGACAATGCATATTAGTTAAAACGAATCTGAAGGAAATGTCGATAGTTTTTGGAATACTTTTGCAGGGATTTTCGGGTTAAATGGTAGAGACTGTAAGGGGGATTTTTTAAAATTTATTTTATTACGTATGAAGAATACGTAAAAAATACACTTTTTAAGTTTAGTTTAAATATGTGGTTACTCATGTTTTGAATTATTTGAGCTTTTTAGGGATGGTTGAAGTTCTTGAATGTGATTTGGTACTATCGTGGAATTTTTTGCATTCCAAGTAGCACAGCCCATATCAAATAAAGGAGGTTTACGTAACTTCTACTAGAAGTAAACAAAATTCGGCCATATATGGACACATATTGACAAATCTTGAACACTTGCACTATAGAGCATTTTCAATCACATGACTCGGACCTAGCAAAGGCCTTAGCAACAGATTTTTTTACCTACAGCAGTTAACAGTTAAAAGAAAATAACTGGTCATGGAATACTTCTATTGGAGCATTTGCAATCACATGACAGCAACAGATACCACCGTACCTAGCAACGACCTTAGCAACAGACTGTTTGACTTACAGCAAGGAAGAAAATAAATGGTCGTGACGTCACCTGAAAACACTCTATTCTATGCTAATCTAAATTACTAACTGTTTCGCCTATACATGTTACGGACAAATTTATAAAGCGGACATTATTAATAATGCCCGAAGTAAGGCGGGCATTGTCATAAATTGAATCACATTTATTAATGTGTATTTATCGTTTTTACCGAAATACACGGGTATGATTAAAAATGACCAGACTTATCACATTGCCCGTAACATATATTATATATTCTATACGCATATTACACATTTATATACCCTATTCGGTAAGGTTCTAATGGACCAATCAGAGTGAAAGATAATACATTATTGGAGTAACACATCCTTGAAACAAATAAACTATAGATAACACCAACTTTGATCTGAAACTTGCACTGTTAACATATACTGTAATTATTCATCATCTTCCTTTCTGTTACCGTTATAATATGTCGAATCAGGTTAGATTTTAAATTTTAGTACCATTAAATTATCCAAACAAAACTAATGACAAGAGTGTTACACTAGGCCTGCATCCCTTGCTCTTGAATAATATTTAATTGTACTTAAGAATATAACAGTTACTTCAAAGGTGAAAAACTTCTATGAAGTGTCTCTTCTTAATCCTAACTCAGGTGTACTTTAACTCCCAAGAAAAACCTAACTTTTTTTCTTATTCGAACATTTTAATTTACCTGGTTCTAATTCATTCTAGGTTTTGATGGTGCTCCAGACAAAAAAATCAACTCTCTACCTCCAACATTAAGTAATGAATAAACTTTAAAAAAATGGGGTAGATTTTTCTCTGTAACTTAAAGCAAGACTGAAATTATATTTTTAGGAGGTTTTAAGTAATCAAGAGATCTTAATTAACATACAAGTCTTATATTTCATTTCTTTAACACACAAACTTAACTCGGTTTAAATTAAAAGGATAACACAGGCAATGATTTAGTTTTTAGTCGAGATGAGGAAAAGGATTTCGTTGTGTTTATACTGGTAATTCTTTTAAATATCCTCTCAAAAAGCTAAAAGAAATTTTATATTTGTTTGGAGTCGTCATAAAGTTTAGAATTTATTTCACGTTTATTTTTCAGGCTATATTATTCTCTACGGGACTGACGGTTTTTTCCTTGCAAACAGGCACCACTACGCCAACAGCCATTTTCTCTTTATTCTATAAAAATGGCAACTAAAAAACCCCAACTAACGTAACTAACAAGTCATTAGTTACTGCATCATTAAGCACAATTAGGGGAAAAATAAATAGAGTATATTTTTCGTAAGGCAGTTTATTCTTAATGCTGATTTTTTTGTTTGTTTGAAAAGCATACTTTATCATTGAAGTTCTTATATCAAACTCGGACAAAAATTAAAACTAAGTAATGTTTTTTTTAATGTGAATAAAGAGAAAATATAGGGTTGAGTGCCGTATAAATCTTCAATTATTGCAACAAATTTCTTTATGATGATTGGAATTGTTGCATGAAGGGAAATACTGCTTAGCCAACGATAGTAAAAGGGTCACCTGATTTAGTATTTTTTATTTTACTTAAAATATACAGATTTTTTATGTATACAGATGGTCTCACTAAGGCTAGAGAGAGTAAATGTATCTTCATATTTCGATAAACTTCCCCTCATCTTCCTTTCTCCCCTCCGAGTCTGTCAAAATCACGTGACCCGTTTACTATCGTTGGTTAAGCAGTATCTTTATTTTCTTAATAAATTGGCTAATGAAATATTAAATCCTATTTAATTATATCGTAAACGGTAGATTGGGATATAAGCGTGAGGTATAGACATAGACCAAATAATAATTTTTGTACTCATAACTCACCCCATCAATCTTCAAGACTATAAAAAAACATATTTTTTATTCGTTTTGTTATTGGTCTTTTCTGGTATCAGAACAGTTTTATTCACTACTTTTACAAGACTCACAGTGAAACATCTTTGATTATATTTACCTTTTGCACAGCGTTCTTTGCTCAGACTAAAATATTTTGATATTTGTTTGACAAAAAGAGGTAAACAAGACTCGAAAAGGGAATAACAATAACAAAATCTGAATTCTTTTACACAAACCATTGAGATCTTGACATCAGAAAATAAAAATGGCAAAAAAAAACTTTTCGCGTTTTCATATAAACTTCGATTCCGCGTTTCATCAAGTTTGCTTTTCGCCGTATTTTCAGAGGCTGAAAACTAGCTGGAAAATTGTGAAAAGTAAAACAGAATCTTGGAAATATTACCAAAGAGGAGGGGAGTAAAAGAGGAACAAAAGTTTCAAATCTTCGCTCAGCGTCGTCGGCGACAGGAATCATAACTGAGTAGTAAGCGTGGATTTACATGGCAGGGAACAGCGACGTGGTAGTGGTTAAGGGTTAAAATAAATTCTACCAAAATGAGGGTAACAATAAGATAATTAGCTCTGTTGCTGCTTAAGCACCTTCAATTTTCAACGATGTGAATGGGCAAATAATTACCATATACAGGGTGGCCCATAAATAATGGGTCACACTTCTAGGGGGATAGTAGACACCTAGACGAGTCGGAATCACATAGGATTTGGGGGTCCCAGACCAAATCCCAGGGAGTTAAAAATGGAGTGACACCTCAAAAAAATTATTCAAAAATTCAATTTGTAGAAGAACTACTATTGGTAAAAAATTAATTATGGTCTCAAAAATTGTGGTTTAATATGATCTTTAAAATTATTTCAAAAGTCTTCACTTTAAAATTTGTTTTATTATGAAAAAAGTTAAATAGCCACGAAAAAATTTGAAAATTCTGCCAAAACCTCATTTTGTATTCTGAAATCCTTTCTTTTGATTTTATAATCTGAAAGATAGTTGTAAACCCTTAAGTCCAAAGTTTCACGTAAAAACCATCAATTTTAAAAGCTTGAGATCCTGTTAAAGTTCGTTTTTTGCGTGCGCAAACTGGTTTCCTATAACCGTTTCCGAAACGGTAGTTTGCGGACGCAAAAAACGGACTTAAACCATGCTTTAACAGGCTCTCAAGCATTTAATATTGATGGTTTTTACGTGACTCTTTGGAATATCGTGACGTTTCTGGAATATCATATCCTGTACAGATAACTGATATTTTTTTTGATAGATGGATGGATTTGACATTAGCGTTTCTGCCACCATCCCGAATGCGTGTGGAACTCAATTATTACCGGAAGGCCTCTGTACCCGCTTTAAGAAATTATTAGGGTTTATTTGATCCGGTCCACATATTTCCACTTTTGGAAGTTGGAAGATCCTATGGCATGAATTTCATTGATAAGGAACCATACCAGACTGCTATGTATCTTGACACTGACGTCACTACGCGGAAGGAAAAATTGAGTAAACTAAAAGCCTGTTGGATTGCTAGGAGGAACTCCAGTACGCAAATCGTGATATAAAGACGCTATAATACATGAGTTGAACAAACTAATTTTATTCGCGTAAATTGAAGTTCTTAATTTCATACAAAATTCAGACACTGAGACGAGAACAACTATCTTTGTTTGCTCTCAGTCAGGGGTAGGGATCTAAAAAAATCGCGGATTCCGATTCCGGAATCGATTCTTGGATTCGATTCCTGACGTTCGATTCCAACCTGGAATCGATTCCTTAGGGCCAGTATCGATAATCTAGAATCGAACTGATCTATTTCAATCACAAATCAAGACTAATTAGTAGTAATTATAAATTTAATTAATAACCAGCAAAAATTAATTATCAAAATACTAATTAATTAGAGAACAAAGTTGTGTTTATAGTTATCTGTATGAAGTAGAAAATTAAGTACGATTCCTATGATTCGATTCCTGCTGCAAAATATTAATTATTAAAATACTAATTAATTAGAGAACAAAATTGTTAATAATTATTAGTATTAATTAGAAAATTAAGTACTATTCCTAAGATTCGATTCCTGCTGGAATCGATTCTTTTAAGGGTTCAATTCCTTGGTATCAATTCCAAGGTTTTCGATTCCGGAATCGATTCTTTCATAATCGCGTTGCAGTTGCAGTTTAATTGCAGTTGCAGTTTAATATGGAGAAATGAACACTATCCTGAATTTTGGAATGCGAGTAGAATAACTAATCAAAATTGTAGGATATTTTCTACTGGTTGCTACAATCGCGTCGCAGTCGCAGAGCTATACAAACCCAAGTGCCCTTTTGAACAAGTGCAAAGCGCGTATAAAATAACAAAAAAAAACATTCAAAACGCAGTAGAAGCTAATTTTTCATCGAATATGCCCGCGTTGAATTTTTTTCTCTCTCTCCAAGAACGCGTGTTTTCAGGAACACAGAAAATGCAATAAACTTTGCGAAAGAAAGTGCACAACCTTTCCGCAGCTGCGAAGAGTTGTAGCATCAGATTCTTGTATGGGAATGTCGAAAAATTCTAAACAATCTTTTTACTTTTACGTTTTGTCACGGATACGTAAAATTTTCTGCTGGGGGAAAACCTCCCGTTTTGTGCGCGAAATCCAATTTAAAGGGAGGTGGAAATGGATTTACGTAAACTCGGAAGGAAATGTTTTCCCCTCTGGTGAGGGGGAAAGAGCTTGCTGCTGTAGTAAAAGGAATTTTCGAGAGTCGTCACAAAGTGAAACTCTAAATGGGTGATGGTAACACTTTAAACAGGTCTATTGAAAGGTTTAATCCTTTTTTCTGGCTTCAATCGAATCTTTTTGAATGCTTTGAGGAGTAGGGTAAACAACTTAAAGGTCACCGATTCCAATTTCGTTGCTGGTTGATGCTTAGCTTGTGAAAATCGTGTCGCCTTTGATAGGACGTTTTTGATTTGAAATTGTTTCATTATGAACTGGATTTTTAACAAATGCTCATTATTTCATTTACAGCTTATACTTGATAGAAAATAGTAAGCATTTTCGTCTCACCAAAGATCGCCATGTAGAGATAACTAGATTATTCTGAAAAATACAGAAGGAAACTCCTGTCCTCGAAAAATTAGATTGGCTGTTTTGAAAAGGTGCTTTGACAAAATATTTTAAATCATAAATAAATTATTATTATCTGAGAAAAACCGCATAGCTTAAAAGTAATCATGATTTTTCATCAAAACAAAAAAAATCTAAATCCGATCATGAGTTTACTGTTTTAAACCCAGGCCACATTTTTACGATTTAACGCTAAATTTAATCACCAAACCAGGTTTTGGAGATAAAGTGTGATCATTAAATTGAAATCCTGAATTAAATAAAAGCTTGTCTTCTATTGCAAAGTTTAAAATTATTGCTTTTCCTCGGTAAAAACTTTTCTAAAATTTTCCCCTATGAAAATTCAGAAAATTTGTATTACTCTGAAAAACTCTTGAAGATATGAAAGAATCCCTACATAACTTGAAGTTGTGTGTTTAGTTTATGTAGGAAAAATCAAGCCAAAAAAATATTGAGTGAGGAGATGCATTTTAAAGTTATTTTTTAAAATGAAAAAAATTTTTGGACAACATTTTTTGCTGTTTAAGCCTTTTTTAATTCAATTTTATTTTAATCACCACTTTATTATCTATTAATTAGAGTATAAATAATACAACATGAACCTTAATTTGATATCTGTTCTGTATCAAGCAGTTCTCTAATCCCTTACACCATTGCTACATTAATGATGTGCTTTGGTAAAAAAATCTTGTAAACTAAGATTGTGCATGCACCAAATCGTCGATAGGTATATGTTCAGTTGGGGGAAATAAAAAACCACTCAGTTGAAAATTCTGGCGAACCACTTGGTTCTTAGATGTTTTTCAGTAACTGGGACATATGTTGTCCCAGCCGTAATTTAAAAATTTTTTTCAGTCGGACAGCATATGTCCCGTCCGGTGCAAAAGGGTTAATCTGATAAATTTTCAAGTCCGATCTCTCTCCCTCGTCAGGAAGTCGAACGACGAATTCATTGATGACATCCGGGAGATCCCTGTACGTGGCAGATCCGGAATTGAATCCTACTGATCGCTGCCTCCGGGCGACCAGGTCTCTGAAGGCCTCACACGACTTCTAGAGATGCTCGTCTCTCAGCTTGGCCGACGAGGTAGTGTATGGGCAATGGGGGCACCTGACAGCTTTCTGCACCTACTCTTCTTGTGGCCCTTTAACTCACGCTTACTTGCGCACAGAGCATTGCAGAGATAACAGACATAGGAGCGGACAGCAGGGGCCTCCTCATCAGACGACACTAAGGTGGGAGGGGGAACGGCCTCGCACCTTATCTCGACCTCGGTGTCAATCGGGACTCCGTCAGCAACCGCCATCTGAAGATATCAGTCCCAGCCTCACATCCTCCGGGAGGTCTTCGTCATCAACCTCGAAGGTGTACTTGCCTCGAGTAGCAGGCCGTCTCCCAATCTTTGTAGCCGCCTCAGGAAACAACGGGCGGGGGAATTCGGACAGCATCCCCACATCCTCCAGGCTTCAGGTGAGCTCTAAGGTCAGTGGTGCACAGCCTCTCCGTCTGGTATCTGCAGCAAATTATTCCGGGGTCGATGCACTCGGAAACGTCACCCTTGTGCCTCAACAGGTCATCAGTTTTCATGAAGGTTATCTTACAGCAGCCGCATGCTGCAATCGGGGGTCAGGACCCGACCGGACGACCACGGGGCTCAGCGGGTCTGAACTAATTTACTCACTCAAAATCTTCATGTGGCCGGTCGAGGGAAGCGGAACTTCAGGATCCAGCACCTCAATCAGAGGAGGACAGGGGGTCTATTATCTTTCTCGTCGTCACAGCACCCACCATGGCCGGAGTGGCCGCCATTAAAGCCCTGTATGGGACGAGCGCTCCGCGCCGCCATCTGGTCCAGATAGTCCTCCTCAAACTCGTGGTCAGGGGAACCGGATCTGACAACCCCATGTTGGCTGGCCTCATGAGCCCTCAGCGCTTCATCCGATGGGTCGAGGGAATATCGGATCCAGCAAAGTTTGTTTGACGTCACGGACCGGAAACAGCACATCGCTGTTCAATCTCGTGGCGCCCCTACCGTGTAAACGTTCTGTTTCGCTTTGTTTTTGTTGACATTTACGACGATGGCGTCTTTAGTCAAAATTTTATTTTTTTGTACTTCTGGTAATCTTTTGGAAGAATTTTTCACTTGGCCTATTTAATAGTTTTTCCAATGTTTTTGTGCTACTGTTGAATGATTAAACCTAACCGTAAATTGGTAACTTCCTTTTTTCGAGTAACGAAAGTTAAAAGTCTATTGAGTATTCAATTTTTTTAGGTATCTATGCATTACTTCTTCTGGCCCAAAAAATGTCACTGAGGTAATGCTGGTGGTTTTAACTTCACATTTCTCAGTGACACTTCTTAGGCTTTATATTCAACGTAATAAATCCCATCCATCAGTTGGCCGATGTCTTCGTTTATCTTCATAACTAGGTGATAAACACTTCTGGTATGTTATAACACAAATATTTATCATATGCATTTCCATGAGTAATATAGGAAAATCTTGTAATATATAAGCTTTTTAGTATTTATGTAAGTATGTTTAAATGAGTGAGTCCTGATATCAATAGTTTATGCATGTACTTTGATAAAATATGCAATTATATAGTAAGGGGGACAGCATAACTGCGATTTGCATGAATAACATAATTATTGTACTTTTGAAGTATGTCTTATAGCAGTGGTCCCCAACTTTTTTACCACCACGGACCAGTCAAGGTTTGATAATTTTACCGCAGCCCGCTGGGAGGGGGCGTTGATTGTTAAAATGCAAGATTAGTTTGATTTATTAATTTTAATTTGATTGTATTTAAACATGCTTTCAAAATAAAAAACATTTACACCAAAAAATAAATATAAAGTTCATTTCATTCATTAATTTGGTGTATAAAACTTAGGAATCTAAATTTACTTTCAGTGAAATGGTTGGCCCGCGGCCCGGTACCAATTTATTCACGGACCTGCACCGGTCCGCGGACTGGGGGTTGGAGACCACTGTCTTATAGTACTACAGGTGTTTTTTTAACCTTAATTTTTTTAAAGAAACATTTAATAGTACCTACATATACAGGGTAATTCTGAATTCATCATCAATATTTGGTGGGGAGGAAACCTAGGCAAGCTTATTTCAAATAGGAATGGGGAGACGCAGATACCCTGTTAAAGAGCTAGGACCTAATGTAGTATGAGAGCGTTACGAAGGGACATTTTGCCAGGCACATTTAACGAAACAAAACATAATAAAATGAAAAAATTTATTGCATAAGGTACAGCTGTATCCGTACTACTTACACCATAAATTTGATAGAAATTGGACAACTTGCTAAACTGAGGGGCAAGTTTTAGAACGTGCAATATTAATCTTGTAGCCAAAGAAGGGAGTTCCATTAGTGTAATGGTATTTAGAAAAATGATCATTGGGGAAGGAATTTTAAATGATCATACATTGATCATTGAAACTGTATGATCGAATGAAAGTAGGTATCCCAAAAAATATTTACAGGTAAAAAACTTTTCTTTAAAGTATTACCTTTAATTTATTAAAAATTATACTTAATTACTCATAATAACAAATGTTTTATCATCTTTATGGAAACCTTACCTTTAAAAATTATTTCTTTAAGATAATTAAATCTTACATTACCATATAATTTACATCATTTTACCAGATTTGTGTTTATTTACGTGTGATTTTGTTATAAAGTAGAACCTATATAACAACACAACCCCTTGATAAAGTGTGCCCTGCATCATGACAATTAGTAATAAAGTACCAATTGTTTTATAACAGTGACAATTATATTAGTTATTTTTTGGTCTCGGAAGGGGTGGAACTATGTAAGTTCTACTGTATTTATTTAGAAAAAGCAAAGTTAGAATGTTTCCAAATAGATTTATTTTAATCTTATAAATGCAGCGTCAATTTGTACAATTTCCATTTTTAACTTGTTCTTGTTACAATTACTTTTCTTGCCTTTTTCATTGCATGGACTTTCATTCCTACTCTCTCTGCTTATCCCTTTTTAGCAAAGGTTTTGAGCTTTCCATACTGCTTCTGACTTTTATTTGCACCTGGATTTGTTATAGATCCTGGACAATCCAATATCTTGGTAGTTTGGGTCAAATGGTACGTGTTTTGAAAACAGTGGTCACCTTTTGCCGAACCAAAGAAAATTAGAAAGGAATATAATTCATACAGATTGATATTGAACCTAAGTTAAATATTCATTATTACAGTGCTCTGCTTTTCATACCTATTAATTTGATTCTAAAAAAATCATTAGATTGGATGTAGATTTAGAACATAACCCATCTATCATATAATGTGATATTTGAATCCTAAAATAGTCCTGAAATTTTAGCTTGGGCCTGTTCCAGGTATAATTAAGTACATAACTTTTGGAAGTAAACAATGACAATTAATTTCTCCCATATTTTGCATTGTAAAAATTATAAAACCATTATACAAACTTAACTCCTATCTGTTTGGATAGAATCATTAAATACACTTTGGTATGATGGTAATACAGAAATATGTATATTCATAGTATTAAATGCCAATAATGTGTGTGGCGAACCTTGAGGTTCGTCATCAAAATTAAAATAAATACGACTGCAACACAGAGCACGGCCTGCCCTTTTAACTGCTGGTGACTATATCATCATCATCATCTTTTGCGATTGCTTAAAAATTTAGTTTGGTTTAAGATAAGTAAATAAAGGTTTAGTGTTTTTTAATAAAATATTTTGTGGGACTACTTCATTGGTGACCCAGACATGAGGACCATGAAGTTTGTCATCTATGTTAATGTTGTATACTGTTAATATATCATTATCAAAATAAATTTCAAGTAAACATATATACCGCAACTAGCATCAGTCTAATTTCTACCTGCTCTTGCTTTGTTTCCATGTATTTCCGCTTTTTCCCACGATTTTTATATTTCGCTTGATAAGTTTAAATTCTTGACCCTAAATGAAAATTAGGGAGTCCATCTTTCCAGTGGATTTTCATATCTGTAGAAATTTCACCTAGATATGGAGGTGATGAATATGGGAACAGGGTAAGATTTACATGAGATTAAATAAATTTTCAAGATTGCAATAAGAAATCTATACAATGTAATTATATATATAATAAAAAATATTTTGTGGGCTTATTGCTCTTTATTCAGTATAATACAGGTGATTTCATGGTTGAAAAGTTATGCTCAGGGGTCTGAACTTATGTCTTCAAATTTATCATTAAAAATTTTTATTTCAAATATAGATAAAATACCCTTTAACCTCCACATAAAATAAAAATTTGTTGTTTATAAAAAAGTTTTAGGAAGTTAAATCATATAATTTGAAATTTTTATGAAAACTACTCTCGTTTTTCATCCAAAAATCCTTTTGACCTTTTGAAAACATTAAATTTCGGAAATGTTTTTGTTTCGTAATTTTTTAATATATGTTTAAAAGCGTCAAAAGAATTAGCAGAATCCATGTTCTAATAAGTAACCTAACAAAACAAATACGGACGCGGACGAGGATACTTCGGTTGCTAGGAGCAACCAGATCAGCGATGTGCTGTTTCCGGTCCGTGACGTCACACAAACTTTGCTGGATCCGATATTCCTTCCACCCATCCGATGAGTATACCCTGAGGCACCGGAAACAACGTCTTCCACACAAGCTAGAGGCGAAGTGAGAGGACAACCCCGCCAAGCTGCTGATGCGCCAAGTTTTTAGCGATAAAAATCGCTATATAGTTACCCCAACTAATGTTAAGTGAATTATGTGGCTTCTAAATTTAGCGCCAAATAGCCAAAACTCGCCAACCATCTGCTGCTGATTAGGGAAATGCAACTTCCGGTACTTAGCCAGGAGAGCTCTTGTCTCAAAAACGGCGCCGCAGAAGACGCACCCGTTATCGCACACACGGGGGTAAACGAGTTCAAGATAGTCTAAGTTTCCCTACTGTATGCTTTTTTAAATTGCAGTACGTTACTTATTGGTTGAAAAGTTGGAAGTAAAGTGAAAAAATATCATGTAATATAAGTCAAAACCAACCATTTTATTCGCCTCAGAAACCTGATAAATTTAATCAGGTTTTACGCTAAAAATTGCTTTGATCTGACTAAATTTTTTACGGTCGCTTTGGAATTCCTGTCTTTAAATCTGAAGGAAAGATTTAATAAAGCAACAAGTTTTACTTCTCCCTCTGTCAGCATTGCTTCCCACTTTCTAACAAAAATATTAATAATACATTTACTTATAATTAAATTTTTCCATAATTTAATTCACTATTCTTCCTCTTAAACATATCAAACTTAATCCACTTAGAAAACGTTTACACTGAAAAGGACACTGCTTAAAAAAATAAATCATAGCCATTCCTTTAAGGACTCACTTTTTATATTTGTACTTGAGATTCCCCTCAGAAATTGAAAGTAAATGGAGGTAAAACAAACCAGGAAAGGAGCCTGGAACTCTCAGCTGCACTAAAGGAAATTTCTCATCTGGTTTTGATTTATTGAATTTCTAGTTCTCGTATTTATTATATTATGCTTTGTTGGAGAATTGGTTTTTTATTGGATTTTTGGTTTGTCTTTGTCTGGTTCTTTTTCAGAGTTGTGATAATAAGAAAAGGTATGGGAAATAGGGTTATTTAATGATAGGGATGATGGAAAATGTTTTAAGTGTGGAAGAATGTGAAGGATATTTTTAGCGTCTTAAGAGGAAAATGTGGATGGAAAGTTTAGTTTTGTGGATCCAACATGTGAAGAGAAGATAACAATAAATTGGAAAATTGTGAAAAATATTACAAAAAGATTTTTCTACAATATTTAGGATTAGCGTGAAAACTTAAAATCTTTTATAACAATAAGGAAGTTGCTTGTGTCAGATTTTCATAAACATTCAAGTGTTCCGTATGGTTTTTGTAAAGTAAAATGAAATATCTAGTCAATTTTTCCAAAAAAAATGTACAGTTAAATTAATATTTTAATTTAAAAGTCGAGAAAAAACACGTGACTGAAAACGCTGAGTGAAAACACCGTACGATGACATCAACAATCATACCATCAATAATCATTGCTTTTCAACAATGGTCACCGTACGATGACGTCACATCCCAAACTCTTAGCGTTTTTGCGCGCTTTGAATAAGGGGATTTTTGTTAAATCAAAACATTTCTCGATCGGCCTCAAATTTTGGGTAGTTGCTTATTTTTTATGAAGAATCAATTTAAAAAAAATTTAAAAAAAATCTTGCAACTTCCTCATTATTTCAATAAAATTGCTTAAAACATAATAGAAAAATTGAGCTTAGCCTACCCAGTAGGGTCAGATGAGTTAACACTTTTTAGTAATAATATTTAATATTTTAAGCATGCTGTTTTTAATGAGGCTTAAGAAGAATCTGAAAAGCAAAAAAAAATAAATATTATAAATATAAACTGTTAAAATCTATATAACCATTTTACCCCACTTGACACTAATTTTTTATGTTGTTATTTAAGTTCCATATTGTGTGTATTATCATTGAATGTATTTGATCACCTGAATAGCGTTTTAGTGTTACCTTCTATACGTACAGTTTTGCCCCTTATAATTAAACTTTGTCAATGACTACAATATTAAAACAATTGAGATAATACTAGTGATGGGCAAAATCGATAATTTTAGGTATCGAATACTTTGGTATCGAATACTTATAGGTATCGAATACTTTGGTATCGAATACTTATAGGTATCGAGTACTTTTAGGTATCGAGTACTTTTTTTCAATGTCGGGAAATGAACCTGAAGGGACAATTTTTTTAGGGCCTATCCATAATCAGACTAATATTCAAAAAACTGAAAGCGATCCATCAAAAAGCCCCGTAGCTACGGGCGTGGAGGTGGATAGAGGCGAAGGATTTGGGGGGGGGAAACCTAGCCGCGTCAAATTTCTCTCGCGGATGATAACGACTTGGGTTTGAGCGTTGCAAAATGAAAACGGAAACAGGCTGCGTTTGATCTACAGTAGGTATTATAAAGATTACTTCATTGAAAAATTTAAAACGAAATATGTCAATAAAGTATCGATACTTTTGTGGGTATCGAATACACTCGATACCTATAGGTATCGAGTACTTAAGTATTTGGTATCGATACCTGCCCATCACTAGATAAATCGAATATGTAAAAAATAATTTCACTGAACAGTTAAAATAACATTGATTGATTACCTTGCTAATTTGCACGCCAAATCCCAGCTAGCAAGCAACCTTACGGTTAACCTTTTTTTTTTATTGTCATTGGGTTGCCAGAAAAAAGGTTAGCAAAAAGCCTTTTTTTAACATTAGAAAACGGCGGTTTTTTAAAACCTCTTTCGACTCAATATCAACACAACCCATCTTCACCCTTTTCCGGAAATAAGAGAATGCGCACGTTACTTGCGCATGCGCGGCGTCATTGTTTTTGGACTCTGCAACTGCATGCTGGAGCTGGAGCTAGCTGACCTGACTATCCGAATCCGATCTCCCGATCGCTCACACATTTAATTAAAAAGGTAAGTAAATTTTTTAATGTTTTTTATTTTTGTACTGCGATTTCTTGAATTATTCTGATTTTTACTTTAAAATCGATTACATAGAGTTTCCGTAGTAGTGGTAAGCTAGCTGGCTTCGGTAAGTAGGTTTAATTCATTGTTACCATAAGTTCCGATTTAGGCGTATAATCCCACCTAATCTTTCTCTTTTATTTTAAAGTTTCTTTTTTTCAGCTCTAGAAGACATGATACTGATTTGATAAGTTTAGTATGATGATCAGATGTTCTTTCTTTGGATTTCGAATATTCCGATTCATGTTTACGTTTTACTATGTGTTTAGGGTTAGATGCATTGCTTTGTTTACGCTATGTCCTCGGTTGTAAAAATTCCTTTTCAGCAAGTGTTTCAACCGATACTTTGTTCGCAAAATTCGTTTATTTTATTGATCTAAGGTTTCTTTCTCTTTCAGCTTCAGTTCTGAAAGTGGCTGTTATCCCTATGGTGAAAATGTAAGTTAATTGTAAGGTATGTTTAATGCTATTCGTACTTTTAAATAACATTAGGTTCACCGTGTATTCTACAGTTATGTTATTGTCCTATATGTTTATCTGATTTTTATAGATGTTACATGTATGCTGTGTTATATCCTTCAATAATTTTAAGCTTTGATTTAATTTTTTGTTGCCTGGTTGGTTGTTTAGCGACAGAATTTTCTTCAGAGTCACAGGGCAGGATTGGGAGGGAATTAATACTGGGGCTTGTATTTGATCATTCATTTTGGACATCGTACCTTACGGTAAAAATCTTGAAGTGGGTTTGGGTTGGCGCCTCTTGGTGCATTTTTAATCGCTAACTTCACTTTGATACTTTGTCGCTACTTCTTGGCTTGGCGTTTGAACCCACTTCTAGATTTAAGCCGTACCTTACATACCTTGGTCTCGGAAATTATCAGGGATCTGTCTAGGATTTTTTGCCAACTACCTATTAAGTAAAAATATAACAGTAATTTCTGAAAAATATTTTTAATTTGTGAAAATAAAATACGCGTATTAAAACTAATTGACAAATGTAAAAATCACTTTACATTTACATTTTAAGGGGAGTTAAAGTTTTCAAATATTATTAGTTAAGTAATAATTTGTCAAAATTCAGCTATAAATTGTGAAAATTTAGCAATAAATTATGAAAATTAGAAATTTTGAATTTGTGAAGCTACCGTTTTAACGATCAGCGAATTTTTGAAGCTACCGAAAAACAGTAGTAAATTTGTCCTGGACACAGATCCCCGATGAGTGAGTTTTGTTGGCCTTGCTCTTCATGGACTAGTGTTCTAATGACATGTTTAATCGTTTCTCAATTCAGTCTTGAATAAGTATTAGCATCCCTTCGACTGAAGTTTAATCAGTGGTTCAATTCGGTTAATGCTCCCGCTGAATATTGACATGCTCTTTTGGACACCAAAAAGTAAAAATATTACTAAATAATTTCAAACTCATGGATAAAAATGTTTAGTCAGATCACACACAATAGCTGCTCAGTTTATCAATTAAAATCAAGAAAATTTGTCGATATTTGAATGTATGGCGTTTAAAACTTGGCAATATTGAGCGGGAAACATTAACGGAATTGGACCTAATCAGTCAACAAATATCATTTAGCCTTTTCTTGCCATGGGTTAGTGTAATCCGAAACAAGTCAAGGCCATTCTCTTCCTAAGGTTGTAGAGGTAGAGATGGAGGGTAAAATCGGTTACTTTTCACCACTAACCCCTTTCCCTCTTCAAAAAAGATTGCGCTTCAGTAGCCTAGCTCGCTACCTTGATTTCCCGCATCCCTACTCGAACTATGATTTCCCTGTTTCTAACTGCCTAGCAAAAAAAAAAAGAATAGCGAGTCATTTCACTTGCCATTTACTGTTTACTTATTTTGTAAATCGTACTAAGAAAGTTTGTTGGAATGGATTTGAAACAGGTCTACGTGATGACTGCTGTACATCTTTTGGCCATCTCCCTATTAACAGCGAAATCTATTCCAGTTTGTCACTCAAATGATATAATTATTAGAGTTTTCAACAACTTACATAGCACAAAGTTTGTTTAATATTTTAGTTCAATTCTGTTAATGTTCCCGCTAAATAATGCCAAGCTCTTTTGAACACCATGTGTATTAAAATGACAAATTTTTCTGATTTTTATTAATAAACTGAACAGTTATTGATCTTTTAATTTATGAGTTTGAAATTATTTTGAAATATTTCCACTGTTCGGTGTTCCTGAGATCATGGCAGTATTTAGTAGGAACGTTAATGGAATTGAACCAATATTTTAAAGCAATTTGTGCATTTCAATTCAGTTAATGTTCCCATTAAATATCGCCATGCTGTTATGGACACCAATAAGTAGAAATATTTCTAAAATACTTCAAACTCACTATTTAAATGTTTATTTAGATTAGATCAATAAATGTTCAGTTTATCATTAAAAATATAAAAAAATTGTTGTTGATATTAGAATGTATGGCATACAAAACAGATTTGCGGTATTTAGTATGAATGTTAAAGGAATTGAACCCAATATTTAGATGCTCTAATTAAATATTTTTGTTGCTGATTTATGAAGAAAAAGGGTGTCTGGGAACAGATTAGCATCGTGCTTTAACTCATCTTTTTTTTTTCAGCAGCAAGAGCTGCCGCAGTTCCAGAAATGTCAGTAATCATCAATGCTGAGACCACCTCTGAATCTGCTCGCCCTTCCATCCAATTCCGTTGTAAGTTTCTGTTTTTAGGATTTTAACCTCTTTTGGTACTGCAGTCCCGAATTTCGGGGGGCAGGGCCGCTCATCCCCCCTTTTTTCCACCACTTATTTGGCATATATTTATCTCTTCTGTGAAAGGTATTTTTCTTTCCATACTTAAAAATTTTACCTAACCACACATAGAGATGGGGGCGACTATCAATGTCACTAATCACCACAGAAAGCCGAAGGATCATCATCGTTGGTATAAAACTACACATGCACGCTTAGAATCTGCACGACAGCCCTCCTTCGGGCGGTTTGGGGGGATAAGATCTCACTTTTATCTCCCCCGTCTATTTGTGTGGTTAGGGAGTTTCCCCTAGCAGCCCCTTCAGAGGGGGGAATTCTTTTGTTCACTAATTGAAACCCCAAGTAAGCGGGATCATAAAACTGGCTATCATAAAATTCTAGGTGCACCCTCTTGTGTCATCAGATCATATTTAGAACTGTGAATGTTAATTAGTTTTAATTCTTGGCAAAAGCAATCCATTCTTCACCATAAAATTGAGTTTGCAAAATTTGCATTGTTTCTTCCTCCTTAGTTTTTATTTAGAATAATTTATGAAAATAATAAATTTTAGGTCTTCTCACCAAATAAGGAAATAAAGTCTGTATCGAAGAAAACTGTAGATGAGCATGAATCTAAGGATAACGCCATAAAGAAGATTCCTTGGTTCCGTTTGGCTGGTTCTCAAACCCCTGCAAAAGTCCAGCTAAAGCCCCTTTCGAAAAAGAAGCGGAAATTTTTAATAATTTGGAAACCTTTGGCGCGTTCAAGAAAAAGAACAGCAATCCAGAGTCCCAGTGAGTAGTTTAATTTTTAATTTAATACTCAATGAAGTTTTGAAGATTCATATTCAAAAGCCTATTGTGCAAACCTATTGTGTCATCAGATCATATTTAGAACTGTGAATGGTAATACTGTTCTGTAGAAAAGTGTTTTTCGTTCCATACTTAAAAATTTCGCTATGTTTTACAATTTTTCTTGATTATTGGCGTGGCACCCCAGGGTGCCGTGGTACACAATCTGTGGAATCCCAAATATTTGGGTCCCCCCATTTTCAGTAGCCGGCAACGCCAATGCATGCCAGTATATATAATGCAATGTGATTACTGTTTTGTGTTATTTTGTTAGGGGACATCTATAAATTACATGAGGTCAAAATGGGGGGAAGGGTTTGGAAAAATCTACCCAAGGGAGAGGGGGGGGTCGATTAAAATCTCGCGTCAACTTTTTGTGTTAGAAATTATGATTTTCTTATTTTTTAAGTATGAGAAAGGAATACACACAGATAAGATACTGTGGTGATTTTTAGGTGGAATTCTTTCTTTCTCAGTTTGAGCGAACTGTTGGCTTTTTCCATCTCTTTTTACATGTCATAAATTTTCTCAATCAAAATTATGCTGTTTTGCGCGGCCGTTTGTCTGTTCCTCTTTTCAACGCTCCCAGCCTTTCTTGAACTATTCGATTCCTCCTCTCTGTCGCCTGACTAGTCGTAACTTTTCTGTCCAACATAATCTTTTAATCATCAATATTTTAAATTAATTGTGGAGATAAGAATACCTTGTTGTAACCCATTTAAAATTTAGTAGATAATTTCTTTACTTCATTGGCAGTTTTTCTGGTGTAAATGAATGTCTGTGGGTTATTGTAAAATTTTAAATAGTTTTGTGTGATTTTTATAATAAAGAAAACCTGATGATAACATAATGTCCTTTTCCCCCACATCGTTAATAATGTAAAAGTTTTAGGTGCTATGAAGCACAAAATGCAAACGAATAGGATAGAAAATTATTTTTAAAGGTTGTAGGTAAATCTCACGGGGGGTCCAGCAAAATCTTGCCAAGGGAAGAAGACTTTGGAAAAAACACCTCATGTAATTTATGGATGTCCCATAGGATATTACAATAGCTGAATAATTTGATTTTACTATATTTTTTTCTTAATAATGTGGTAAATTTGCTTATTTAAGCTATTGGGTGCTTCCTATATCTTTTTGGGAATTTATAATAACAAATTTAAAAAACATCTCTTAATGTCCAAAGGTGCCTCAGTAGTGTCCCACCTTTGGACTCTTTCAGTAATACTACAAAAATATTAGTTTATTTTGAAAAATACAAAAGTAACATAAATAATGATAAAGCTATGTTAAGTAAATTAGACATCCAACATATTTTAAAATCAAAATTATTCAAGGATATCCTCATTTTTGTCTTGACATAAATCAGTTTTTCTGTTTACTTCAAGTGATTTTTTGCATCAAATTACAAATATCTACTTTCTTAAATTCTTTATAAAAACATTTTTTGCTCACATGAGTTAGGTGTCTTAACATTATATCCCACGGTGCCCCACACCTGACTGTCCCTTGGTGCCCCACTTTGAATGTTAAGCTTAATTACTCTTTTATATTTAACAACAGAGTGGCTACAGAACTTGGAAATCAGGGATTTCAAGGAAAAGTCAGGGAATTTTATTAATCTGGAAAAATCAGGGATAAGTCAGGGAAATTCTTAAAAATAAGTTAAAATCAGGGAAATTTCCGGATGAGATTTTTCTTGCTTTGATACCTTGTGATGATTATTTTTTGCTTTCATTAGCTCATTGAGAAAAATATTCTGCATCTTACACTTGCATGGACTCAAGCACAACTCAAATTCCAAATTAAGTTTTAATACTTTATGTGTAATTTTTTTCATTTTAAGTAAAAAGTAGTGATTTTTTAATTATCTTGTATGCATGTAATGGTTCTAAGTACAGAGAAAGCCAGAAAATTAATAGAATTAGTTCCTGTAAATCAGGGAAAAGCTGTAAGTTTAATCCTGGAAATCAGGGAAAAGTCAGGGAATTTGTTTTCTAAGTTTCTGTAGCCACCCTGAACAAAAACTTTCTCTTTATTTTCTAAAATATTAGTGAATACACATATTTTGATTTTAGCACAAGTTCATAATTATAAAATTGAGTCTGAAAAGTGGTGTGTCCCAAGGTGCCCCACTCTACCCTACTGTTAATTTAAACATTTGTTGTTGGCACTTTCAAGTATTTTCTTATCTCTTGAGATGTTTTACTATGAAGTGGCACGTTTAACAGGTTATTGCATAATTACTTTTTTAAATAGTTAAATAAATTGTTTGTATTTTTTGCAGGAGCTGTCAAGTCTGGTTACGATGTCCCTTGTAAAATTGTTCTTTGAAGCACTTTTTGTAGACTAATTTTCCATAAATATATATATAATGTTTAGGTATCATATTTGTAATTTTAATAAGTTTCATAGTATATTTCCCTTCATTTTTGATGAATTTAGGGAATTGATTAAATTTATATTTTATCTATATTTTTTTTGTATGACTCACTTTTACCTTGAGTCCTGTAGTGCTTGAAGGCTGTTTGTAAAATTATCCTTGTTTGTAAATAAATCAGTACAATGAACTGAAGGATTTTTCTTGCATTCAATGTCTTGGAATAATTTTTTGGAATGAAAATTTGCCTGTTCCTCCTTTCTAGATTTAAGAATTAAAAAGGTAAGTTTTTTTATCAGTGCTTTAGGAGCCTAAATTAAGCCAAGTTATTGTAGAAATTGAAAAAAAAATGTTTCAATGAACTAAAGGATTTTTCTTGCATTCAAAGTATTGAAATAATTTTTTGGAATGAAAATTTGCCTGTTCCTCTGCCTTCTAGATCAAAAATTTAAAAGGTAAGTTTTTTTATCAGAGCTTCAAGAGCCTAAATTAAAGTTATTGTAGAAATTTTAAAAAAAATATTTTAAACAATTTAAATTTATTTAAATTAAAATTTTAATACTGTATAAATCTTAATTTTATATAGACACTGTTCTGTAATTAAACTGTGAATAAATTCTAGTTAATTTTTGTAAAAGATTGGGTTTAATGACCTAACTATAAAAACTTGGAATAAATTAGTTTTATTTTTGTCAGAGTAGTTAAGCATAGCACTTTTTATTTTTCATAGTTTCTTTGTTGAATTATATGATGTAAAAATATTCCTGAAAATATGTACTAAGTGTAGCGCATAATTTCAGGAATAATTTTTCGACGTCGTATAGTGCAACTAAGAACTTTCGAAAAAAATATATAAAACGATTCTAAACCTAGAACTTGGAAAAAAATTTTGTAAACCCAACAAAAACCCATTGCTTTACGGTTTATTAGCAACCTAAAATCAACCTCCATGTAAGCAACGTTACAAAAATCTTTCCCTCTAATATTGTAAAAAGGTTTATAAGAAACCTCAAAACAACCTCAATGTGACCAACGTCACGAAAACCTATGCCTGTAACCTTAATTTGAGGTTTTTCCGCAAGGTTACGCAAAAGGTTGCAAGCGTCAACTAGCCCACCTCCGCCAAAGGTTTTGTTGAGATAATCCTTGGGTTGCAAGGTTTTCTAGTAAAACCTTAAAAACATCTTTTTTGGGTTGCACTTCAGGGTTGAAAAAACCTTAAAAAAACCTTACATTGCTGACTGGGATAGAACACGCGGGGTCCATCGCATGTTTAAGGAAAAAATCCTTAGGATGCATTACACAGGCACAAAGTTTAAGTTATCAGTGTTTATGTTTATTCGGTACTTACTACGTATTGTACCGTCGACTGTTTAGCAGTCGTTAAATTCAGCGGTACAGCAATCGAACAGTCAATGGAGTTTGATAACGTTTTCAGATTCAGAGGCACGGACGACGGCATAATATGTAAGAAGAATCGTTTACTGTAACTGTAGGTTCATGTCCATACTCAAAATGAAATATTAGAGTCAAATAAGCTTTCCACAGGAGAAAAAATAGAAAAGAAACTTTGGTACTTACGGTATTATTCCGTCGGCCGTTCAGTGGCCGTCTAATTCAGTGGTACATCAGTAGAAAAGTCAATGGGATTTGATAACGTTTTTGAATAAGCGGCACGGTCGACGGTATAATACGTAAGAACCGAAACTTTCAAGAAAATGAAATCTTATCTTCTCAACTTTGATTCGACATTATGTAAAAAAAGAGGCAGATAATTATTTCACCCTTTCAAAAATTATAAAGATTTTCTGAACTTTAACTCCTGTGTCCGAAAATATCCATTTGAAATATTCGTAAGAATTTGAGACAAGAAAGTGACATTTTGAGGCAAAAAAATCAAATTGTCAAAAGCGAATATACACTCAGGTATTTTTCACGTATTACGTAGTAAAGAACAAAACTATTAAATAAAAATGACCCGTCTTTTAGAAATCATGAAAAAAAACTCGATTGTGTGACCACCCTCAACCCTATATTATATCCCATCAAAAAATTAGACTTAATGTTAGAAATATTAATCCAAACCACTCATTAAGTGAACTAAGCTGGTTCCAAACTAATTACGTAAATTAAAACCTAAAGCTACAATAAAATAAATGCAACTCATGGTTCTAACTTTGCAAATAAAAGGGGTTTTCACAATTTGCAGAAGCAAACCTCATCGTACGCAATAAAATACAGAAGACAAAAAAATAATGAAGTCCCACATACAACAATACTTAAACCCTTATGAGGTAGCTAATTAAACTTGTAAACACAGAGAACACTTACCGCCATATTTCACGCTTCACAGACAAATTACAAGGCGAAATTACTCGAGGAACAACTGTGAAAGATTCTTGGAATAACTTCTAGAATCGAGAAGCCGGCTTCGATGCGGGTCCACTCCGGAGCTAACATGGTAGAGAAACAAGTTGCTTGTGATTTTCAACTCTCAAGTTGAATCACTAGTCGATTTGTATTTAAATCTAGATTTTGGTTAGAACTAGTGGTTATAATAGTTTAAGTTCTAATAGTTAAACCTTTATCTACTCACGGTATTACTTAAAAGTCCCACCAACTTTAAAATTACGAACATGGAATAAACATCCTGACGAATATACGTAGTACTGACGATACTTTGCAGGAACACTCTTATTTAGCTTTCATCGTCCAGCATAAAAGGCAGCACTGGTTCTGTGATGAGTATTTTAGCGGGAAAAGCAAATAGATTCAAAACAGAAGTTGTGCGTTTTGCTGCCATGTTGATCGGATTCCCATGAGTGTCATTTTTGTTCCTTCAAAAGTAGTCAAAGTAAAAAAGAAAGGTGTATTAATTTTTAAATCTTAAAACTGAGATGAAAGACCTATGCTTTTTTTGTATTGTGATAATATTTATGCTTTCAGTGTACTCTTGGCGGTACTGAAAATCATTATTTTAATTAAATAGCTCTAGGGGATTAAATTTACCAAAGATGATTATTTTATTGATGTATATCCCTTGGTTTTCAAATTAGTGACTCGAAAAAAAATTGCACGAAAAAAAAAGCAGGAAATCATAATGCAGTAGGGATAAAGGGTTAAAGATAGTTGCAAATTAATTTGTGTAAGAGAATATTGATTTTCCAACATTGGATTAACCAATTTGAACTGTCCGATCAGTCTACGCTCCACGTTTAACCGTGTACTGAACTTTTTGGTCGATTCAATTCAAGAAATTAAAACAACAAGATATTTTGATTTTTAAAAATATATTTTAGCGTGTAAAAAGTTTTGTTTTTCTTTGTGTAAAATATTATTTCTTAATTTTTGCATTATTTTTATTCTTTAAAGCTTGTGACGTAACAAATCTAAAATGATCCAACACAATAAAAACCTACACCACTAAAAGAACAGTTATTTATTAAAACCTAAAACGAACATGTTAAGACCAGCTAAAAACCCAACGTGGCCAACACACAGACAGAGGGGGGAAAAAGGATCGGCGCCCAACAACTCCCGGGCCTTATATTCCAGGAAAAGAACTCGTATATTTATTTCTTCTTTTTTACCCAATCTTTTAAGCTTTCTGATCGTCCTCTGGTTCTAAAAAAAGAGTTTAGTAAAGTTCTGCGGTGGTACGTTCTGTTTACTGATTTTCACTGTTATTACGTTATTTCTTGTTCGTCTTGATGTACTTTGTAGTACCCTACCTACCCAAGAAGTCCTGAAACACTTATCTGAAACACCCTGTATAATCTACCAGTATGCTTGCTATAGTCAATGTTGGACAAGGCCCAACTTGGATTGGCCTTGGGCTTGATACTTTACAGAGAAAGTAATAGTATATCTTACTTTCCATACCATATAATATGCATTAACAAGTTTTTAGTAGTACTTGAATAAAACAAACATGTATATACCATAACATTTGAGTAATACTTATTGAACAAATCCTGAAAATATAATCCAATGGCACATTAGCGATAACAACGGGAATGATTCGAACTCGAATTTCGCAATGAAATCCGATTTACGAATCAGGCTAATTAACCCTTTTCAAACAGCTTCAACCAGCAGAGAAATCATAATAATTTTGAACAATGAATAAAGCTTCGCAAGAGCTGGTGAAACCTTTTGGGAAAACGCTACTTATTAGTCCGCATTGAAAACAACATGTTGTTACTGAAAGAACCGCTTCAAACCGGATTTACCCGGTCTTTTGATCCGTTTGAAAGAATACCGAATCATCCTCAGAAGATTTTTAAAATGTATTTTTAAACAGTCATAATTAGAGCTAAATTTTTAGAACTATTGCGGGAATATTTAGGTTGTTAAATTAATTCTGGAGTTATTTTGTGTTTTAACGGGATTTGTAGCATTAATTATTATTATTTTTTAAAGTGTGGCGAACTTAGTCACCAGTACAATAGTCAAACAATTCAAATGGTCTATAAATACCGACTGAAGCTTAAATTTGAGTTGTATGACCTTCGGTTCGGTATCGCCCGTGGTTTGCATATGCCACAAAAATAAGAGCGTTTTTGAAGTAATCTGCTGGGATTTTAGTATTCGATTTCGCGTCGGCCATTTTGTCTGATTGTGTTAGATTGGTGTCAATATTGATGATGGAACATATTGAAAATAAGATAATAAGAAATCAAACTTTCATAGCATCATATTTTTTATTACATCCTGTATGATTTAAACATACATCATCAGTTTCTTAAAGGACTAGTTGAATTATTGCAAATTATAAGTTCAAAAATAAACCATCCTTAAGTTCTTATCAATTTGAAGGAAAACCGAAAGAATTGAATAAAGGATGTTTAATACGAAATGAAGATTATGGAATTTCAACCTATTTTCTACACATCTCACTAGCATTCCTTAAACCAGAAGTCCATTAAAATGCTATGGAAATGTGTAAAATAAAATAGAACGTCCTTCGATAGAGCGACCCCTTCTGTGACCAACAATATTATGTCGTTTTAATTAAAATTTACAATTTTTTTGCAATTCATAACTATATATAATTAGTGATTTGATTCTCAGACATTCATCCAAAATTTTAATGACTAAGAAATATAAATTAACAAATATCATTATAATCATTGTTTTCTGAAAAAGTTTTCCTAGATAAGAATTTTTTTAAATCTTTTATCAGCTGTGATACCTCTTTTACCAAACGTACCACTTTAGGCACTGTGAGTGGACTCTTTGAATTTCTATGAATTTCACTGAAATAAAATGAAAAATTGATTTTTATGAAAAAGCACACGCATTTAAGTCCAATAAAGAATATTTAAACTTATACTTTAAACCGATTTTGGAATGAATAAACTATTACATTTATTTCAATCCTAAAATGTTAGCATATGTAGAATTGAAGTACTGCAATCTTTTCATCCTTGATCTGTTTATTTCCTATTAAAATTGTTATGTTTGAGACAGAAAATCATAAAACTTTACATGATTTTAAAAAAAATTCTTAAGCCTTGATAATTGCCTAATTAGGTATGCTTTAAATATATTTATACACTAATTAGTCATTTCATCAAGTAAATAAGTATCTTTCACTACAATAACACTATGGTAGAGCTACAATAATAAGGGATTTTTATGTCAGTGGACCCCTTTAATTAAGGTCTAAAATCTCTATTCAGCGATAACCATTAGAAACATGTTAATACCGAATAAGAGCAAAATAGATAAAAAAAAATTTAGAGCTGTTTGCCTCGAACAGAATTCCGTTTTCTCTTTTGGCAACAGTAATTAGCAGCATTTCCTCAGAAAATATTCCAAAGAACACTTAGAATAATGGAAGCATAAGAGAGAATATTTCTATTCCCGGGGAATAAAAAAAAGGAAAGGAAATAGAGGCAATGCACTAGGTGGCCTGGTAACAAGGCTATGTGATATGTAAATGAGAAAGAGGAAGTTGCAGTTAAGGTATACCGAGAAGGAATAATTGATGACTCCCCTTTCCTTCAAAAGATTCGAGTAACGAAAGTGAAGGGAAGAGAATAACATAGATTAAAGCGACATTTCTTATTAAATTCCAATTTTCTCTCGTTTGGGCTGAATTCTAATTTCGAACTCCAGCAATTTATTTCATAGTGCGTTTTTGTCGAGAGTTAGTTGTACGTATTAGGAGATTAAAAGTATTTCCTTGAGGCGCTAAAAATCTTTGTTTTCAATACTTCTCGATTTGTTTTAACGAGTTATTACAATGTTGGAAATATAGAAGTTGATTTAGGAATGGGGTGTTTGGCTGTATTCTCACAAATATTACCCTCTTTCCTTTTAGTTAAAATTATGTTTTTTAAACCATTAGTTTAAGTAGAGAAATAAAAAGTAAACGGCATTACAACTTAGTTGTTTACAAAAATATCTTACACTATTAATTATTTTTTTATGTGTTTCAAAAATATTTTAGCTACATTTCCTTCTAGACCTATTAAGCTTTGTCCGTATTATTTTTATCATTTCTAATAGAATAAATTCAATATATAATTCATTAAATTTTATTTATATCTTTAATTTGATATTATAGCTTTCTAAATCATACATAATATTGCCTAACGATATTGTCTCAGTTGAGTAGGTATCTACTTTTGTAAATAAATTAAAATTAAATTTATAGTTATTTAAGTTTGTTTTTATATATTTATGTATTTGTTGTGTTGATATTTACTATGCTTGACTGTAAACCCCTGCTTAGCCTTTACATATGCCCCAGTATCTTAAATGAGTAAATAAATAAAAATATATAAATATTTCTCTTAACTTAAACCTTAATGACTTGAGGGTAAAAATTTTTAAAAGGAGATAGTGAAAAGGTTATTTTCAACTTTATCGTTTAAAAAAATATATTAATTATGATTTTCTAATCTCGAAAATATATCATTCATGCATAACAACTCGCACAAAATTAAACCACTCACAATGTTCTTAAAACAAATATATCATATTCTAAAAGTATCCTCTATTGCACAACATTACCTATAAATAACTGAATTTAAATACAGGGTGTCCCAAAAAAGACTGACACATTACATTTTAAAAATCAATAACTCAAAAACTAAAAAAGATAAAAATAAGCGGTTTTTTGAATTCTACTCTGAAGACCAAATAATTTTATGACACATATTTTCGTAAATCGTAGTTCAAAAATACCCCTACACGTGGGAGCACTATTTTCCATTATCTCCTATGGGGAGATTGATACTTTTATGCCCTGTCGGGGGATTTGGGAACAATGATTTACGAAAATTTGTGTCATAAAATTCTTAGGTCTTATGAGTAGGATGCAATAAACCGCGTATGTTTATCTTTTTTAGTTTTTTAATTAAAATTTTTTTAAATGTGTCAGTCTTTTTTGGGACACCCTGTATTTAGTCTTTATAATAATAATTATTTAGTCTTTATATATCTTAAAATTCTAGGAAAATTAATTAAATATATTCCTTTTTACAAATTTAATTGAAATTTATTTTTTCTCTTAGTCCTAGTTTCTTTTTAACAATGCAGTATTTTTTTAACGGATTAGTCTAAAAATACTTCTTTGCTATGTTTTTATAAAAATAAATGTGAAATTTAGTTTTGTCTTGGTAATTTCTTTTTTCATTAATCAAAAACCTAAAGAAGTAAAATGAGGGGAAGTTACTTCATATGAGATATCTTTAAAAAAATAAAGGTGAAGGTTTAATATAAAGGCTTATAAAATTCCAATGCTACTTAATTCAAAAAACCTCTTTTATAAGGATTTTGAGAAAAAAACCCACTGTATATATATTTTAATTATTTTGAGAAATTGGTAGATTATTATTTGCAAATAATAACAAAAATGGATATTATAAAGATTTTTAAATACATAAGAAGGAGGATTCATTTGGAGGACATTACTTGAAAAAGGGAGAACAAATCCATCATTATTTTAACAGTAATATTTTTGAATATAACCCTTATTTTTTTTCGATAACTGTTCAGTTTTTTTAATAGGGTTCTAAATTTCAGATACAAATTTGGTAGTTAGTTATATAACAACAGTTAAGTTATACTTAAATTATTTTTTTTCGATTGCTCAAATGTTTTTTGACTTATTCCGTTTTTTTTTTTCAAACTGACGCCTCAATTCGCTCTTTTGCACTTATGTTTTTTTCGTTCCACCATAGTAGAACTTTAGTATTACATATACAGTAGACTCCGCTTAATGCGATCGCACTTGTCCAAAAGTAGAATGATAACAATATCCGAATGATAATAATAAGCCATCGGATACTAAAACGTTTCAAACAGTGTAACTCGAGTGTTCGTGTTAAAATCACTAACTGTAGTCCTGATTGAAGGATTTAAAACTATTATGTATTTTGAAACTTACAGAAACAACAAATAATTTCTATTTTAAAAGTCCTTAAAAATTTATTAGAAGAATTGATTTTAAATATTTATATAAAATTTTCATAAAAATTCATAATGGGCACGAGCCCATTATGATAAAGTCTTGTCGGCGCAAGTTCAGAGGTGCGGATGATTGGCGAATTTTGGCTATTTGTCGCCATATTTAGAAGCCAAATGACTCTTTTAACATTAGTTAGGGTTACCATATTAGTCATGTTTACTGCTAAAAACTTGGCGTATCCGCACCTCTGAACTTGCGCCGTCTTGTCTATGTGTCTATTTTGCAACTTTTACTTTTATACGTTCTTAAAGAAAAATTTGAGAGTGGAACATGTAACACTAATAACTTAAGACTCATTTTTTATTTTTATGTATTAAAATTGGAAAAAGGAGGTTTTTTAGGGGATTTCACCAAATTTTGATAACATTAAACGATGTATTGATGTAAAACGATACATTTTGTATTAAATTAAGTAGGAGTTATCGGTGCCAGTTAAATTTGATAACATTATCGCATTGATAATTTTAACCGTGATCACATTAAGCGGAGTCGACTGTATTACCTGCGTATGATTGAGTTACTGCTATCAAAGTTTAAAATTATTATCTAAGGAGATATTAAAATTAATAACTTTCAACGAATCCATGGCTGTAGCCAGGGTTCCACTTAGGGGGGGGGCAAGCAGGGTCGACTTTTTTTCATGTTTGCGGAGAACAATTTTAAAGCCCCGTGAGAGAAGGCCGCAGCAAAAACATTGTTTCGATGGTTTTCTTACCTTTACTGAAATCAATGAAAAGGTTTTGCGGGTAGCGTGAAAATATTGAGGTCTCTTTCATCCAAAATAGGTTTAATGTAATTTTTCAACACTTTTAGGTAGAATTGGCGTCAAAAAAATTTATATGAGAAGGGTTTTTAGTAATCAAGGGTCAAATTCAAAGGGGGGTTTGGGGTTCTCCCCCAGAAAATTTTTGAAAATTTGACCCTAAGAAAATGGTTTCATACTGGCAAACCCAAATTTGAACATACATTTTAAGGTAGAATTTTGATTTTAATAATGAACTTCTTATAAAAAAGTGTGAATAATACAGGTTTTAATACTAAAGGGGGGCCTGGGGGCTTTTACCAGAAAATTTTTTAAAAACTTGACCTTAAAATACTGGGTTACTAAAAGTAAATTACTCAGGTCTTGGGGGGGCAGCTGCCCCTTCCTCCCCCCCCCTGGCTACGCCCATGAACGAATCTAATCCAGAACAACAAAGTTTTACCCTAAATGCGCTTTGGTATATTAATAAAAATTTTATTTAATTCCCCTAAACATCGATTTGGAAAGTCCATTTACTTAGCGGATTTCAATTATAAATTAACTAATTTTATATAAGGGTTAATCCCTTCTTCACAATGCCTTTAAATCAGTTTATTCCCCCTACCCGTGTCTCCTCTACATCAACTCTCATACACATTTCCTTCCCTTTAAAACTCACCTTCCCCTACATATTGTTTTTTAATTAACTTCCGTTTTTCTCTTGAAAAAAAAGTAGTAGGAATTACGAAACAATTTTGGTGCTGGTAGTTAGATACATCCTTCAGGTTCAATTTGCCACCTTACTGAATAAAATCGGACATTTTTTCTATTTTTTATCAATTTTACAAGCGCGCTCCTCGAACTATTTTCCCGCCAACCCATAGAGAATTCGGCTTTTTTTCTCCCTTCGCTCCGTCTGCGATCACCTGCCCACCCATTGTTTAATGTTAATGCCTGCTCGTGGACGGAGCGAGGGGAGAAAAAAAAGCCGAATTCTCTATGGGTTGGCTGGAAAATAGTTCGAGGAGCGCGCTTGTAAAATTGATAAAAAATAGAAAAAAATGTCCGATTTTATTCAGTAAGGTGGCAAATTGAACCTAAAGAATGTATCTAACTACCAGCACCAAAATTATTTCGAAATTCCTACTACTTTTTTTTCAAGAGGAAAACGGAAGTTAATTAAAAAACAACCCTCGTACATCCAATAACAAGTAGACGACAGGGCTTATACACAATGGCGACGGATACTTGGAGTTTTTCCAACTCGGGCAATGGAGGAGGAATTTATATAAATGGCTTGTTAGCTCAAGGAGTAAACAGCGAACCACCCGATTTGTCTTGAGAGAGGAAGGTGGGGTATTGGATATCGGGCCTACATGGGCAAGACGCTCTGCTTGTATACTTTTCTACAAGGCAGCGTACCCAATCAACAATGTAGATAGCAGTCTAAAAATTACTCACCAGTCGAAGAATAAATTATAAAATTATTAGGTTGCTGTAGATTTTAAAATTGCAATGGAAGATTGGAAGTTATTTTTGAATTCAACACGTCAATCCTATGTTAGGATAGACAGTGAATAACCCAAGAAATATGGAGCAAATTTTTAATGCAACGGAATTTTATCATTTAAAAATACATTGTTTTAAATCCAACTACTACTCAAGTATAAATAATACTGATGATATTTTTCAAGTTCCAAAGCATTTTAGAATTTTTTTCTGTCGTGCCTTTAGAATCGAAATTTTTTGCCCTGATTTAAAGTATATTTTGAAGGTAATAATCATATCTTCAACATGGATCTTAACGTGGATATTTTTCTTCAAAACAGCGTACCCCAACCTCTTAAATCTTATGAAAACCTTGTGATAATGTGCCTTTTCTAGGGACTTCACTGAGTACGTTTAAGCGGTATCATGTTAGAGTAAAGCACCGTACAAACGTCTTTCAAGGGACCAACAAAAAACAACGTATACATAAATGAAAAGACGTATGAAAACATCTTTTATTATTAGGTTTCTAATACTACATTCACACATGAAAAGTTAATCTAGTTTAAGTGCTAATCTAGCTTAAACATAGCATTGCTACAATGCTGTATTTAAGCTAGATTAGCACAAACTAAATTAACTTTTCATGTGTGAATGTACTATAACGCTCTTAATGCAGATTAAATGCAATGAGTTTGCGGTTTTTCTAAAGGAAAAATTACTTCAAAACAGCTTTTAAACTGAAAATAATTACTAAGTTTTAAAATATTAAAGCATTTAACATAAAAATGAAACAAAGCATACCTTTTATACAGTTTATAATTATTTATTTCATGTTTCATATATTTACTATATTGCACATCCTAAACACCACATCCGAATACATTGCATTGTATATTAATATTGAATCTTCAATTTATAACATTAAAAAATCCTTCATTAAGACTAACCAATATTACGCGATGTAAACAAAGAATTTTGGCAGTAAAATGACTAGATATGAATTGGGACTTTGTGAAAACGACGTACAAATAGAAAAATCGTTTAAACGAGAAACGTATAAATGGCGCTTTACTGTATAGCATTTAATGAGTATTATGTGAAAGAATTGTACCACGGTCCTACACTGTTTTAGCTAAACCTTTTCTAATATAACAACATTACACATGTAGTTTGCATCCTTAAAACCTTACAACAGCTAGAATTTATTTTTGAAATAGTACCTAAACAATTTTAGATTATATTATAGCTTAAAAACTTAATTCCCTCCTCAAAATGTAAATTTTCTAAGTTTGGTTTCAAAGTTATAGTTAAAAATATACAGATTCTGTTTTTCAGTGAATTTTATATGTTATGGTGTATTGTTTCAGCTATTCAGTATGTGCTTAAAATGGGGTTGGGTGTGAACATGGTAATTAGATATTTTTCAGTAAATGATTACGTATTGTACCTTGGACCTATCCAAGATACACAACTAATTTTACTTACTAAAAATAACTTAACTGACTTCTATCATATTGGTGTTTTGATTTTAAATTCAGGGTAGGATTTATTTTAAGCTAATTTTAAGTTGGAGTGGCAGATATCAAAGTTATCATTATATCTGTTAAAAAAAATAAAATCCCCATTTTGTCAAATGTGAGGAAAAAGTTCCTCAATTAGGATCATTATTTTTTCCCGCTTGTATTATAAAGTGAGCAAGCTCATCGAGGCTTTTGTAAGGATTGCGATGCGATCCGAAGGGTCCTTTGTAAGCACTTTACTGGAGTTGGTGTGTATTGCAAGGAGGGTAGGTTTTCAAAGCAATCAATACAATGTAGATAGCAGTCTAAACATTACTCACCAGTCGAAGAATAAAATATAAAATGATTGAGTTCTAATCTTAATCTAATTTCGTAAGCTTACAATCCCCTTATACTTCACTTAACACGTCATTCTTATAAGAGGATAGACAGTGAAATATCATTGAAAAAAGAGCAAACTTTGAAAGAAAGGGAATTTTATCTCTTAAAACCCTACAATGCGATTTTTTAAATTCACTTGAAAACCATTTGACTTCTATTATGGTGTAAATTAGTGAAAAAATACTAAAAAAAATTAATTAAATTTTTTTCTGCATTTAATTGACAAAAAACTTTGTCCTTGTGAAATTAATTGTGAAGTGAAATAAAACCAAATGCTCTAAAAATATAAAAAAACAACTTATCTTTTCAAAACAATTTTATTTCAAGCTGAATTTTTTTTTATTTTAATTTATATGGTCATTTTATTTTGGCATTTTCTGTGTCTTGACTTTCTTCTCACTAGCTACTAACAAATGTCTCAAAATAGTACCACTGCTGCGATCTACTGGCAGTCTAAAGTGCTAATACAATGAAATGTTACTTCTATTGTACTTATTGCATGGTGTTGCCGTTTGGAAATGAAAGTTCGAGAAGGAAATGGGGAAAAATGTTGCCAAATGGCAACAGTATGCACTGTAATGTTAAATCCAACTACTTAAGTATAAATGCTTGTGATATTTTTCAAGTTCCATGCAACTTAAAGGTTAATTCTGTCTTGTGCCTCTAGAATTGAAACTTTGTGCCCTGATTTAAATTTTATATTTTGAAGGTTATATTTTTTTCATATCTTCCACAAATGTTAGTATTTGTAAAGGATATATTCTAAATGCCTTTAATACCGCAAAAACCTAGGATTTGGATATTTTTTGATCATTTGCCAGTAAACCTGACGCTTCACAATTTTAACCTCCCTTCAAATTTAAGTTATCTTAATTCTAACCGCCATTAGTTCAAAACTAGTACGCTAAATCAACACCTCAAAAATAACTTTAATTTAAACGCAACTTCCTCTTTAAATTACACTGTTTCTCCAAATAATAACCAATATTATAAATTATGTGCTGACCCTACATTATTAAACAGGCTATCATCCTTGTAATTAATCTGGCTACATATATAAGCTGCAAAAACAAATTTAGAAAACTTGATACAAATGAAAGGAACAAACTCATCATTTAAAATCTTACACCCAATGTTTTTCCAAACTTTACCGAAATCTACAGAAACTTTAGTCATCAATACCGCGTTTTTTATTTCCAGAAGCAATGCATCATACCCGAAAATAATCATTTATTTAAGCAACAACACCTCATTCTTAACTACCATTCGCCACAACTTCAAAAACTCTTCTAATAGCTAATTATCTCCAATAATGGAATAGATGTGAAGAGAAAGAGAAAAGCTGCAGGTGTTGTCGGAAATCACTTTCTTAAAACATCAGCCGATAATGGCGTTTTGTTGTTGTTGTTGTTGTCGTGTGCCACTTGGAATACCCAAGCTCCACAAGGATTCAAGGCAAAGGGGGTGCGGCTCCTGAGAAAGTGAGGCCCATAAATGGCAGGAGTCCGACTTCTGCCTCATGAGATGATAGATGCTGCCACTATCTATCGCCACCTCCACAATTTTGCCATGCATCTGAAGGGGAGGGAAATAGTCTCCAGACACCTGGACCCAAGGTAAACTGCGCCATGACCGACCTCAGGACTTTCGGACCCACAGATTTAACGAGCACGTACTCCGCATATACTCGATGGGTCTTCAGCAGTGTCGGGAATCGAACCCGGGACCCTCCAGCCGATAATGGCGTTTTAAAACAACAAATAAAAATAGCGGCGATGAAGATAAAAACGGCTGAACGCAATGGAGCATAGGAGTTTTAATTTTGATATCGCCAGATGCTTTCTCGTAATAATTATTATCTGGAGCTTTTGCCCCACTGCGTTTTTATTTAAAAACACAAAAGGGTTCTCCAAGCTTCGTAGAAAAAAAAGCTTGAAATTCCTAGCATTATTTAATAAAGATATTCCCGGATCACACACACAATGCTTTTTATGTGAGGAGTTTAAAAGATACGGAATCAGTATAATCAGTTTTGTTAAACTCTTTTTTAAGTCGCCGAAAATGTTGGAATTAAAATGGGTAGCGTTATTCTAATGAGCATTAAAATGGTTTTTATTTGCAGTGTGATGTTTATAATTGAAAAGATTTTTAATCAAGATGGCGTTTGAAGCTTATTTATTGACTTCTTTTGAATTAAGAACTCATTGAGTTTGAAATATATTTATAATGAAGGAGGATTTTTTTGTTGGAAAAATATTTCCAAGAACTCGTTTAATTGCTCAATGATGTGTTATAATTCAATTTAAATTGATTCAGTTTAAATGCTAATAAAGAATGAGAATCTGGGCAATTATAAAAATATTTACTCTTCTTTGTATCAAAAGATTCTTCGGATTTTTATGTTATTTAATTTATGGACTCGCTCAATCTGTTTATTTTTTCGAAATTTCTAACGATTGTTCTTTTCTAATAGAATTATTTCACCTCTGGAACTTCAGAAATTCATTAATATTTCAATTTTTTTTATGGTGATCTTGAAATTTTCTTCAATGGGTATTAAAAAATTGAATAAACATATAGATGATTTTGAAAGAAATTATTGGGCATAAAAAATATGTCCCTTATATTTATTATTAAATCAGTTAAGGACTTTTTGGAGTTCATTTCAAAGCATATTTTATTACTACATAGTTTGAGTTACTAGCATTCAATTAGTCATGGTTGTTATTACTTGCATGTGGTATCCAGTTACAGGTAAGTTTAGCTTTATAAATAACATTCATTCTTCATAACTTCGCACAGATAACTTCCCTGAAACTTCTCAATCGAGGTTATTTTAAGATAAAAAAACAACAAATGCATTTGCAAATTAATTAACTGGTAAGCGTTGTCACCAAAAAATGTAAAAAAATTATTTAGTTGGAATAATCATGACTTATAAGTCATCAATTTTAAATTCAAGCAAGCATAGCAGAGTGCTTAGTGTTTTCTTTTTTCAAAACATTTTGTGGATATTTATACTAGACAGCAACTTAAGTTGAACCTACTAACGTCACTAACAAACAAAGTAGTTTAAATTGCTGTGTTTGAATTTAAAGTGAAGCAAAGACCGTCAATTTTAAAATATAATTGTCTCATTAAACCGATGTATAAATAGTGTCTTTTTATCACGATTCGCGGATCGAAATTTCTCATATCAAACCAACATGCTTTGCGTTTACTCACTTTCTCCTTCCGCGTAGTGACGTACTGGGTTCAGAAAATGTTGCTGTAAAGTATAGTAAATTTATTTAATTATTAGGGTCAAGGTGGTCTGATGGATCTTGTCTGACCTCGTCAGACCATTGGAGAAGTGGGCACACACAAACAATACGGTTATTTTCAATAAAAACTGATGTATCGTTTGAAAAAGATGAATTTCTCTGAACTAAATGAAAAAAACTTGCACTCTTAATATTCCGATCGCAACTTAATTCAAAACTGATTCCCACTTAATTCAAGATATGCCATATTAAATATACAGTTTAATCGAAATTCCTTTAAAATCTGCATTTTTCAGGAATGTCGACTTTTCTGCAAGGGCAATTTAACACGGAACTAGCTTACAACACCACTTACTTTCAGTTATCGATGCGGTAATACTGCTTCTAATAAAGGGAATGAGAGAAACGGTCATTGATCAAATCCATCTCCAGCAGAAAAAACGATTTCTCCTGCCCACTTTCCCAAAGGGACATTAAGAAATCGATTTTTCGAGCGAGTTCCCACCAACGAGAAGTTCCGAGTACATTTTCTGAATCAATTAACCGCATCTTCGGCTTCTTTTATCTCCTTAGCTTCAGGTAAATAGGACCGTTTCACACGCTTAGATCGATCTACATCAGCGTGGCGCGAGTGATCTGTTGCGCAGCAGATGCCGGCGTTTATGGATCGATTTCTTTTCATGCCGCTGATCTGGGTATATTGAAGTCGGATCGATTTAGATATTGGATGTTTTTCAATCGATCAAGAGATAAACTCTGTAGCATTATTGCATTTGGATAAAGACAAGAAATAACGTGTGGTAATCGTAGTTACCCCAATCAAATAGTAAGCTAAAACATAATTTTTGTGTAAATACTACCAACCTTATTTTGTTTTCCCAATGCAAATGTAAGGTTAAGGATGGTCTGAATGCCTAAAATTGATCGACTGATCAGCTCAGGACGACAGTGGTATAAATGCAAAAGTGAGATAAGTCCAAAAAATGGAAAATTAACTTTTTGTGATCCAAAAAAATGTCCTAGCTTCCCTCTACAGATGTGTAGGAGGATTAGGATAAAAATAACTACCCCCTATAGGGAGATATAGCCTCTTGAATTTGTCGAACTCAATATCCATCCATTGTAGTTTTATATTTAATTTAAAAATTACGTCAATTTGTCTCTTTTCTTGCTCTTTGTTTTGTAAAATAGGACAAAAAAAAGTTATAATTAAAAAAGGTTTTTTTGCCTTTCTTATTCTTTAAATAATGGACTCCATTGATATTCATATAGGGTCACTTGGGGTAAGTGGGACCCCTTTTTGGCCTAGTACATTTTTGGAGCTTTATAGAAAAAATTTGAAAGGGTTTATTTTGTACTTGTTGACTAATTTCGTTAAAGAGTCTATCGATAAACAAAAATTTATCAGTAGTTTCTAAAATAAAGCTTTACATTTTTCTTAACTGGTCTTTTTATCAATAATGAGATGGGTGACCCACTTACCCCAAGAGATGGGGTAAGTGGGTCACCCCCTCTTTATTTATATTTAAAGCAAGCAAAACTTAAATGGAAGTAAGTGGGTCTTACTTGATAAAGTGAAGTAAATTTCAATATAAAATATTTTATTGTAACTGTATCCATGAGTGAGAAATATACTCACATCAAAATCAATATGACAAGGTAAGAATCGAATGAAAAGCAAAATAAGTATTTTAAAGAATGTTTCGAAAGGCCAAAGGGATATGTTTTACTTTAGCATATAAAATAGTGTTGAACAAACATAATAAGGTTTATTAAGATTTATTTTGGCACTTTAATACGCATTGTAAGATAAAAAAGAAATCGGACACACTAAATGAGAATGAACACTGTTGATGAGATATTTCACTTTACTCACCATAACTTAAATTAAAACGCAAATTTGATATATAATGTCGATCAAACTATTTATAAATTTTAATGAATTTTGAAGTGGTGAGTAAAAGGTCTTGCTACTATAAATCGAAATTTTCTGAAAATATTGGGGGAAATTGTCCCTATGACCCCCTGAAATAGTTAATAGTTCCTGTGTCATAAGGGACCCTCTAGAACCACTTATATCATAATAAGGGGTCTCACTTACTAAATAAAGAGGGGTCCCACTTACCCCAACCATGCAAAAACTATGGGGTAAGTGGGACACCCCTCTTAAACACTTCAAAATTAAAAATTTTGAAAAATTTCAAATTGTAGTATGTATTTTAGGTCAAACTCTGCAAAACAGTTCAATAAACATTAAAATGTAATGAAAACTTCCCTGGAAATACTTGTTTGAAAAATGCGTCTTGAACTCACCAAAAAATCCATTCTGGGAATCTATTTTAAATTAGTTCTATAATCTTTAAAATAAATAAAACAAATCTCAAATATATGCAAAACTCATCGGTGTGACAAGCTGTAACATAATCAATGCTAGTAAGTGTGAAATTTCCTGTGCATATTATAGTTTTAGGGGGGTGACCCACTTACCCCAGTGACCCACTTACCCCAAGTAACCCTAACTACCTAATATTTTTGAAAATATACATTATTTTATATTATTGGTCTGTATTCTAAACATGATTCTTAAATACCAGTGAATCTGATACAATTTATATTCCTTTAAATTCACATGTTTTTTTTTTTCAATTTTTATTAAAACTCGTACGTATTCTCTTTTACAAACTAACGATTCGATAATTTTCCGATTGAAAGTACATAACACTTTTCCCCTCAACAGCAATAATCTCTTCGTGAAAGGGTTACAATGAATAAGAAGAGGTTTGTTGTTGGGTCATTGTAGGTGGTTGTTTTGCAATACAGTAGCTTTATTTCCTGATTCGGGATACTTAATTTGATTGCGGTAAGTGGCATTGGGTTAAAGAAGGAGGGATCTAAGTAGCTTCTGAGAAAGGAATCGGTGAAAAAAAGTAGACAGAAGCTTGGAAGAAAATACTCAAATGTTTGTTCTATGGAGTAATCTTTATACAGTGCATTTTTCGCGGCTTTTGTTTGAAACAAAAGCCTCCTAGGGTCATGGAAAAACTTCGCAAATTTGGAAGTTTATTTGATTTAGTTAAAATTTCTTTTAAGAAACCTCGTAAATGGGTTTTGTATATTGCGCACATGCCTGATTCTAAAATCGTGTCGCTTTTTTATGAAAACAAATTGCAATTATCCTAAATATGCGTTTTAATTAAAATTCTACATAAGGATTTTGTATACAGGGTGTTTCAAAATTGCGTTGCACGGCTTTTATTCGGAACCAACGCCTCCTAGGGTCATGGAAGTAAGGTCTACCCCTAGGTAAGTGACCCAGGAGAATCCATTGAGATGACTTACAGCGCCCCTAGTAGCGAAATTAAAAAGTTAAAAAAATTAATTTTAAAACTAAAGAAGATAGAGCAAAAACCTCAATGATAGTATTGTTGCCAATGTCAAGAAGAACTCACTGAAAAAATTTGATCAAAATATCTTGAAAATTCGCGGAGATATTAGCATATGAAAATAGCACTTCTTCAGGGGTCAAAAAAGAAAAAGTTCACATATTTGCAATTTTTTTTTGATTTTTTTAATTGAATTTTGTGTTCTTTAAACTAAAAAAACACAAAACTACAAAATAACACTGAAAAATTTGCAAATACATATGCGAACTGTTTCTTTTTCGACCCCTGAAGAAGTGCTATTTTCACATGCTAATATCTCCGCGAATATTCAAGATATTTTGATTTGTATGGTAGGTTGTTATGTACTGTTACTAAAAAAATAACCTGTTTTATGCCTTCCTCAAACTATCAGTTATTGCAATTGGCAGAACAGTGTAAAACACAATGTTTTCGACAAGAATAAAGATATAAGGTTAACTAGGTTTTGGAGATAAACAGCCGTAGTCACCGATAGCTTGACTGTCAGTTAACTGGGAGTCAATATTCTGATTGGCGGAAAACTAGTTCTCCTTCTTAAACTGCCGATCAGAAGTTTGTTTATATTTAAAGGAAGGTTTTCCGTGTCGTTATGCCGTGGTCTATGTGAATAAAAATCACAACATGTTTTGACTGCGTTTACAGCAACCATCTTCAGTTGCATGATCGGAGCATCTTAATCGGTGGCGACTTCTTAACGATTGAAACAGTTCTCGGAGTGTTACCGGATCTTAATGGGGAAGAGCTGTTGTCTGGTTGACTCCCCTTTTTCCTGGATGGGGATTGGATGTCGGGAATCTTTCTCCACGCTGTTGGCTATTGCGATTCGCTGGTATTTCGGAGTGTAGGAGTTGTTTAACCGTCGCCAGTCAAGTTACCGGTGAATATGGGCGTATGTATGAGCAGTAATTTCAAACCCTACTTTATGTACTAAATCGATGTTGTTCTACACTCAATGACTTTTGTCTATTGTCTGTATTAGTTTTTTAATAAAAGTTATATAATTTATCGTATCCACCATTTTATAGCGCATTAATTTAACGTAGCAATAAAGAAGTTGCATGTGTCAAATTTTCATAAACATTCAAGTGTTCCGTATGGTTTTTTGTATGGTAAAATTAAATATCTATTCAATTTCTCAAAAAAAATGTACAAGAAATTAAATATTTTAATTTAAAAGTCGAGAAAAAATCACGTGACTGAAAACGTTTAGTGAAAACACCGTACGATGACGTCAACAATCATACCATCAACTCCACTGCTTTCCAACAATGGTCACCGTACGATGACGTCACATCCCAAACTCTTAGTGTTTTCGCGGGCTTTGAAAAAGGGGATTTTCTTTTTTTTTTGCAATCAAAAAATTTCTTGGTTGAATTTCTTACCTCAAATTTTGGGTAGCTGCTTATTTTGCATGAAGAATCGATTAAAAAACCATACAACTTCTTTATTTACAAATAACGATATATATTTCTAATAACGACATCTCAAAAATGATATCAGGCTATTTTAAATACCAAAAACGACGAAATTAGACCCCACATACCCCACCTCTTTCTCCCCATAAAAAAGCTATCACACGATAAATACCACCGATTCCAAACATTCCCCTCCTCCATTCAAAACGCCCACCTCTTTTGATCTTTCCCCAAAAATAAAAAAATAAAACCTTTTGAACTACTTTACCTCCAGTTTCCCTTTTCAATAGCTATTTAAAAGGGATATTTCAATGCAGCCTTTCAGAAATCGAGGAAGGGATGTATAATGTTCTAAAGGAGGGAGAAATAATACAAAAAAAACATGAGATTTGTTTGGTGAATGTTGCCTCGGAGCGTATGCTCTCAAAGAAGAATTAAGTTATGAAGAAGGTCCATTAACTGGGAACGATGTTTTGATGATGAATCTGCCTAGCGCGCAGAGGGCATAAAGTGCTGGTTAATGAGGGCGAGTTTAGGGAAGTGTTGGGGCAAACTGTTTTAAATCGGGGATGCTGAGATTTTTTCCCTTCTCTTTTTGGGGATTTTTAGGGGGATATTAATTTTGTAGTGAACGTAGTTTATCTTGAGATTAGAGGCCATCCATATACGATGTCATACTTTTTTTAAAACATTTTGACCCTCTTCCACCCTTATGCCACAAAAAGTAAACACTTATTTTATATTTAATAAACAAATATAAAATTTTCTCCAGAAGTGTGCGCAAAGCAGCAACACCATAATAAAACATTTTAAACATTACTTAAAATGTTTTATTTTGTTAATTCACACTTCATTATACCCCATCCCCTTTGTCACATGTCAAGCTCTGCTACCAATAACAAAGTTGGTAAGAATATGGGTCAAATATGTTTGCATTCATACTCAAATGCATAACCCCACCTTATAACTTCAAAGGGAACTCTTAATTTGTTAGAAAGAATTGAAGGGCTTGGGAGATGAAGGGGTTATGTTACAAAATCCTAGTTTCGAGTAATTTAGGTTCAAAGTTTTCATGTTGAAACTTTTTCGTTTTTTGGTTTTGTCGTTAAGTGAGGGTATGAAATTAGTCTAATGACATCTATTATTTAATGTACCAAGTTTTATTTACTTACCTGTATCCATACTATGTTAGGGTGTCTCAAAAAAAACTTTTTTTCGAAAAACCTCGCTCCCCAGGGCTTTTCCCATTCCTTTTGGTCCCAAAATATAGTGTGTAAAGTTTCATCCCCCTAAGTTAACTCTAGGGTTTGCCTGTAGAGCCCCAAAGTTTGAAAAAAGTGGAAAAAATGACCAATTTTCAGAATTTTAAAAAATTATATTTTAAGATTGATACTGCGATAAAACTGGTTCAAATGTGTCATTTAGGACTTATTTAGATGGAATATATTTATTTATGTGTATTAACTGCACCCTATAGCCCTTATAATTTAAGATTAAAACGTACTACTTAAGGACGTTGCACTCGCCAAAGCTTATAATGCACTACAGGTGGACGAAATGAATTAAATTTGAATTTCTTCGAAGAAACTCCCTAAAATGATGCCACTTGGTGCTAAATTGATATTATAAATTATAAAAACCCTTGAAATAACAATAATGAGGTCTTCCACTGAGCTTTTAATGTAAAAAGTGATTTTCATCAAAATTTCTCTTTTCCAGCTGATCAAACCCAAAATTTATATTAAAAATGATGGTTGTTGTACTTTTTTAGATACCAAACATTGAAATCTTTATAGGGGTTTCATTTTTAAGAAGTAGAATTAAATTTTAAACCACACAGATCGGAAATGACATGGAACATTCCTATACCAGATGTGAAAATTGATTTTCTTTTTTCAAAGTTAGGAAAATAGTTTAATGCTTGTGAATCTTGGTTGAAATGTTAAAGAAAGCAGTTTTTAATTAAAATATTCCCCTAATACGTTAAAAGGAAGTAATTTTCCAAAATAATAAATCTTAGGAAATACTTTCAGAAATTGTTTTTAAAGTTAATGTTATACAGAATAAAAATAATCTTATCTGTTTTATAAATGAACTTAGGTTAAAAAAATGTTTTTTGTAAAGCAGATACTACTATGTTTATAAACTAACGAAAAGTTTTCTTTCATAAATAGGCATGAACTTTTACAAATTATTTACTGTATTTTTTAATGTAAAAATACTTAATATTCTAGCAAGCTTGCAAGAATATTTCTTAGGAAAAGAATATAATTTTCAAATGAAATTATTTTTCTGAGTTTTAACATCGTTTTCATCATCTATCGTAAAATAAATGTAATAAAATATTTCAACATTTTGAAAAATGTATTATACCTTTTTTTCTTTATAGAGATATGATTGTATTTAAACTTGAGTCAATTAAATACATATATATATATATATATATATATATATATATATATATATATATATATATATATATATATATATATAGGCTTAGTATAGTTAAGAAAACAGTTAAGCTTCTAACCTTTAAAGGCTCTTATTTGAATAAAATAAATAAAGAATGAAAGCAACAGAAATTAAGAATGGGAAATATTATAGAAGGAATAATGTGTTTATATGCAAATAAAAATGAAAATTCTCTAATTACACAAATTTTTTTATCACATTTAAAAGATAATGCCTAACTAGAGTGGTCCATTGTACCCTGTATAGAGATTTAGCAAAAATTATTTTTAAAAATATATAAAATGTACATTTAACCTTTTAACTCGAAGTGAATATAATAGTGTCCAACTATATGATTGAGCTTAACAAAGTTTTTCAAATCCAAAATCTTCAGTGATAAAAAGCAGTCAACTTTGGAGGGAAAAATTTACTTTTGCATACCTTAAATAGATTATCAAGAATAAAATGACTCATTAGTCAAGTAAGAACATGATTTTTGGTTTGTTCTAACTTCTGTAGGGGTGACATCTATTCACTAAATTTGAAATACTTAAAACATAAAAGAAATATAAAAAACAGGGGATTGTCCACTGTACCATGTGGTCCATTGTACCCCAGTCTTTCCAAATGATGTACTCCATTAAAAATAATTAAGAAATAATAATAATGTTAATAATCTACCATAAACAAAGTTTCTGCCAAAGAATTATGTGAAAAATTTGAAATACTTCTGAATAGTAAATTATAGGTCACATTCCCTATGGGCCCGCTAATGTTAAATTTGAGGGTCATTGAGCACCCTCTTAGAATTTGAATAGGAAGCTAAAATTTTGTCTGGACTATACTGTTGATAGGTCTAAAAAAATTAAGGGGTGGCCCGGACTCTAGCTCAAAAATAGTTTTTTTGAACCACCCTAATATATATGAAGATTAATCTGGACTAGAATAATATTATATACAATAATTATAAAGTTAGTTACATTAATCTGGACTAAAATAATATCTTGATTACATACAATAATTATAATGTTTAAGTTACATTAATATGAGCTAAAATAATATTCAGAGCTCATAGTAATGAAAAAATATTTCAGGACAGATTTTTAACAATTGTCATTACCTGAAACAGGAGAATTAATGGAGGAGGAATTAATGTTGAGGAGGACAAATTAACTTTAGCAGCATTGGGAAAGGCAGAGAATGAATATAGTCCGTATCGGGGGGGTAGAGCCGGCAACAGCTCCACGCTTACAGACGCCTCCCAAGAACGAAATATAGTTGTACAGCACGTTTTAACTTCTAAAATTGAGTTATTTTCGGGGGAAAGTTCTGTATCCCCTCTTTCGCTCTTGTTGACGAAAACCAGAGTGATTTTTTGGTACAATTTTTAAAATGTTCCGCGGGCCGGACCAAATGACGAGGCGGGCCGGAGGTTGCCCCATCGTTGATTTAGACATTCACAGAGTTTAACTGAGCAATTTATGTCACCCATAGGTTAAAATTGCCGCAAAATAATGCCAACTATATAATTTCTCACGCATCGCCCCAATTGAGTGATACATTTAAAATAGACCAAAAACTTGCTTGAGGTCGTTAATGCAATACTGCACATAACTTAAATATAGTATATCCTATCCATAATGACTGAGTCACAAAATTTTTATACAATTATGAATCGTGAAATCGATGTCCATCGATTGGATTTTTTTAAATTTGAAATTCAAGTCAAATTGTCTTTCTTTTCTTATTCGTTTTGCTTTAAACTAAGCCAAAACAAAATTTATTATTTATAATTTAAAAGTATTTTACTTTTTTTATTCAGTGAATGTTGGACTCAAATTATATTCATAGTATATTCATCTCAAATTATATCAAATTATATTCATTCAAATTATAGACAGTCAGTGGGAATGGGTGAATTAATAAAAAATGGACCAGCTTCGAACCTGTAGCTGGTTGACAAAATTTGTATTTGTATTTGTATTTGTATATAGTTTCATAATTGAATTTATTTGTCTTTGTCAATGGAAGCAAGTTACAGTAGGGTGTCTCAAAAAAAACCTTTTTTCAAAAAACCCCGCTCCCCAGGGCTTTTCCCATTCCTTTTGGTCCCAAAAGGTGGTGTGTAAAGTTTCAGCCCCCTAAGTTAACTCTAGGGTTTGCCTGTAGAGCCCCAAAGTTTGAAAAAAGTGGAAAAAATGACCAATTTTCAAAATTTTTAAAAATTATATTTTAAGATTGATACTGCGATAAAACTGGTTCAAATGTGTCATTTAGGACTTATTTAGATGGAATATATTTATTTACGTGTATTAACTGCACCCTGTAGCCCCTATAATTTAAGATTAAAACGTACTATACTTTGGGACATGTACTCGCCAAAGCTTATAATGCACTACTGGTAGACGAAAGGAATTAAATTGGAATTTCATCGAAGGAACTCCCTCAAATGATGCCCTTTGGTGCTAAATTGATATTATAAATTATAAAAACCATTGAAATAACAATAATGAGGTCTTCCCCTGAGCTTTTAATGTAAAAAGTGATTTTCTTCAAAATTTCTCTTTTCCAGCTGATCAAACCCAAAATTTATATTAAAAAAGAAGCTTGTTGTACTTTTTTAGATACCAAACATTGAAAACTTGATAGGGGTTTCATTTTTAATTAGTAGAATTAAATTTTAAACCCACAGATCAGAAATGACATTGATATTTCCTATACCAGACATTAAAATCGATTTTCTTTTTCTAAGTTTAGAAAATTACTTCCTTTTAAAGTATTAGGGGACAATTTTAATTAAAAACTTCTTTCTTTAACATTTAAACCAAGATTCACAAGCATTTAACTATTTTCCTAACTTAAAAAAAGAAAATCAATTTTCACATCTGGAATAGGAAATATCCATGTCATTTCTGATCTGTGCGGTTTAAATTTTAATTCTACTTATTAAAAATGAAACCCCTATAAATTTTTTAATGTTTGGTATGTAAAAAAGTACAACAACCATCTTTTTGATTATAAATTTTGGGTTTGATCAGCTGGAAAAGAGAAATTTCTAAGAAAATCACTTTTTACATTAAAAGCTCAGTGGAAGACCTCATTATTGTTATTTCAATGGTTTTATAGTTTATAATATCAATTTAGCACCAAATGGCATCATTTGAGGGAGTTCCTTCGAAGAAATTCAAATTTAATTTATTTCGTCCACCGGTAGTGCATTATAAGTTTTGGCGAGTGCAACTTCCCTAAGTAGTACGTTTTAATCTTAAATTATAGGGGCTATAGGGTGCAGTTAATACACATAAATAAATATACTCCATCTAAATAAGTCCTAAATGACACATTTGAACCAGTTTTATCGCAGTATCAATCTTAAAATATAATTTTTAAAAATTCTGAAAATTGGTCATTTTTTCCACTTTTTTCAAACTTTGGGGCTCTACAGGCAAACCTTAGAGTTAACTTAGGAGTCTGAAACTTTACACACTATCTTTTGGGACCAAAAGGAATGGGAAAAGCCCTGGGGAGCGAGGTTTTTCGAAAAAAAGTTTTTTTTGAGACACCCTAAAGTTACAGTTCCGGATAACTTCTGTGTATACAACGTAGGTCAAAAGTGTGGAGAGCTTTTCTCCTTGTGTCTTCTTAATAAAATATTTCTACCATAATACATAATTAGTACTGTAGCACCAGTGATATAAATTTAAGTTCGAACAACCAAAAAGTTTGTTAAGTTAGGTTATTTTCTATAAATTTAGTAGTAAACATTTCACACATCGTCGTCACTTCTTATTCCTTTTGGCTTCGCATTCACTCATATAAAACAACTCAAGAAATGGAGTTCCCCTTTTTTCTTCTTGGATTTAAAATATCTATTTAGTTTCTAGCCTTACTAGAATCTTTTTGTCCTCGCCAAGACAATGCTCATCTGTCTTATCATTGGTCGAACGAATGGTATTTACGATTATTTTATTTTTTCTTTAGAACTTGAGTCAATCATGGCAAGGTAGGTATGTGGATCCGCTTAACCCCAAGCAGGGTTTAATGAAATTCAAACAGTGATCACAGTAATGATTACGAAACTAGTAATCGCCTATTGATAATCCGTGTTGATGAAAAACGCGGCCTGATTTTTAAAAGGGACACAAATTAATTTTGATCCGATTTTCAATTTTTCCCCGTCTTCATAATTTTAAGTAATAAACCCTGCTTTTTAGTTCATATTCTCTAATTCTAATATATAAAACTTGTAATGATTTTTTAAAGAAAACAAACCATGTTAAGAAAGCACCGATGAAATTTTGCCTTCATTTTATAATTTCCGCGAAATTCCATCTTCGACTTTGTTATAATAAAACACATTATATTAGATGAGGTCCGGATTCTAAACAATATTTCTAATCATAAGAAAGTAACAGTATCTGCCGCCACCACTGTTTAAAAAAAATTTTCGCTTGGTAATCTTTAAACTTTTAAACCTATAAAATCTCATGATCAGATTTTGATCTGAATCGGTTTCTATTAAAAATTAATAATGATTTATTTGCTTTAAACCTTTTCATTCAGATAATAATCATTATTTGTGATAAATATATTCGATCAAAAAATAAAACTCAATCAGCACCAAAATATATAAATCACACCTCGCCAAAACCACCAATTTAACTTTTAGGGGATATGAGTTCTCTTCGGTATTTTTCAGAATAATCAAGGTATCTCTCCTTTGGCGATATTTCGTGATCTTTTTTGTATAGAAAGAAAAACAAAAATCAAGAAATAATATCATCAAGGATAAATTTTTATGTTTAATATATACTCCTAAGTGACATATTTATTCGCTAATTCTTACAAGAGTAATTACAAAATAAATGCTGTAGTGATATTTCTCATAAACAGACCTTAATATTTGATAGAAGATAGACGCTATAAATCCTTTCTGAGTTTTATTTATTTTCTTCGTAAGAATTTATTTATTTACCCACTGAAGACTAATAGAAAAATAAATCTTTGAAAATGCTTTCAGAAATTGTTTTTTAAAGTTAATGCAGTTTATACAGCAGAATCAAAATAATCTTATCTGTTTTATAAATGAATTTAGGGTAAAATAATGTTTTTTAAAACATATAATATGTTTATGAAGTAATGAAAGTTTTCTTTCATAAATAGGCATGAACTTTTACAAATTATGTGTATGTTTAATGAAAAAAAAATAACTTTTAATATTCTTGCAAGCTTGCAAATACAATTCTTGGAAGAGGATATAAATTTCGAATGAAATTATTTTTAAGAGTATTAACATCATTTTTCATTATCTACTTTATAATAAATGTAATAGAATATTTCCACATTTTGCATTAATATCTATTGTGAAAGGAAGAAATATGTACATTTTGAAGTCTTTTTTTGTTTGAAAATATATTTTTATACTCATCGTTTAGTTATATAATTAATACACTCAAACCTGTTTTTGTGCGATTTTTCATTTGTCTGGTCTTTTTTTACCAAAAACACGCAGAATTAAAGACAGAATAAATAAAAAATCGTACAAAAACAGGTTTGAGTGTAGTTTTATTTAAATGTTGTTTTGTCAGTCAGGACTGCCCTGAAAAATTTATTATACCCTTTTTCTATATTGATATAAGATTATACATTTAAATTAATACTTGATTCAATTAAATACAATTCACGAAAAAAATTGCATTGATTTAGAAAGTTTAACAGAGCAATATTGATGTTACCCACAGGTTAGATTTGTCGTAAAATAGTAACTCCCATGGAGAATATTAACTGAAACTTTTCACGCCAAAATGTAATTGGGGCATTTCACGGTATTTGTAGAGTCCGTAACATTTATTATTTTTCTTTTGAAGTTTTATAAATTTGAAATATTTTCCAAATTTTCGTTTCTGGTACTAAACATAGCACTGTTTATATGTATAATATTAAAGTGGGAAAAGAATTTAAAACTTTCAAAATTATGTAGCATACAAGAAGTTACGGACTCTACAAATATCGTGCAATGCCCCAATTTCTTATTAAACCTAGCATCACCCAACTGAGTGATACTTTTAAAATAGATTAAACTATTACTTTCAGTCATGGAGGTATACATACATCTTTATTAGGAGCGCACAGCGCCGAAGGCGCTTTATCTCCGCCTGAAATAACAACATGAGATTAAAGGGACATGAATACAAATTTTTGCTTGAAGTTGGTCATGGTACCAATAAATATAACAAAGAATAGAAGTGTGGAAGTGGGATTATTCATCATCATCAGGCGATTGGTAGAAAATAGTCATTAGTCAAAGTCAGTCTGAAATTAGTTAATATCAGTAGGTGATAATATCAGGTGATTGGTGACGTCATCAGGGAGGATGCAGACGTTGGGTAATCGTGGTGGTGGAGTATGGAAATTTATTTGCAGGACTAGGATCTGAATGGATCATTTGAACACTGATTAGGGTGTTGGGATGAGTTTGAACTGAGTGAAAGAAATGCTTGGATGTGTCTTAAATATACTTGGTGGAAGCTGACTTATAATGTTGTTAGGTATCACCGATCGAAGTAAGTTGAACGAATCAGTTTCATCTATGGTAGTAGATTGATGCCATAGGGATTAAGTCACAGAATTTTTATATAGTTATTAATCATCAGATGAATAAAAGGGAATAAGTCCAAAAAATGGCAAATTAACTTCCTGTGCTTAAAAATCTCCGAATTTGCTCAACACATGACTGAAAAGAGGGAAAAAATAACTGCCTCCTATAGGTGGATATATCCCTTTGACTTAGATGAAACCGATGTCCATCGATTGACTTTTTAAAAATTTAAATTTAAGTTAACATGTTTTTTTCGTCTTTCGGCTGTAAACATAGCCTACACAAATTTTCTTTAAATTTAAATGTGTTTTTTTTTACTTTTTTATTCAGTGAATGTTGGATTCAAAATGATATCCACGCCTTAATGACTCATATTCATAATACTTTTGAATTTTATGTCTTGGTCTTTGGTCTTAGTCAATGGGAGAAAGTTACAGTTGTGGATAAACCTCAGTATACAAGGATAGGTCCTATACGTTGGAGAGTTTTTCGCCTTTTGTCTTTTTCTGAGGATATATTTCCAACGTCATACATAATTTAAAGTCTGTTCATTTTAAATAGGCTGCTGAGACAGGAGCGGTAACTCTCAATAATGCCTTATAACACTCTTCAAACAACCTCAGTGACCAATCCTTTTACAATATTTTCCCTACTTCAGTTTAGGCTGCCTAGTGCCTATACTCAAATGCAATTTAAGCTGAGTCTGACGTCATGGCCACACGGAAGAAAATCTGAGTAAACAGAAATCAAGCTGGGTTGCTGAAAGCTCTTATTGGTTGGCGAGTTTGAGAGCACTACTACGAGTTACGCTACTTACTCAAAATTCAGACACCTTTCGGGGAACTACTTTCTTTGGTTGCTGTCAGCATATTTCTACAGGCTCAAGTTAAGTTGCAACTGATTATAGTAATTGCTTAAGACAAATGTTTTGATGATAACTACAATAGTAACTTCTTTAAATACATTACGTCACACCGGGCTATTCAAAATGAACAGTTTACTATAGTAGTGTAGCAGGGTACGGACAACCAAAAAGTTTATTGAATTAGGTTAGGTTATTTTCTGTTAGTTTAGTCGTAAACGTTTCACACATCGTCGTCACTTCTTATTCTTTTCACTCACTCATATAAAACAACTCAAGAATTGGAGTTCCTCCTTTTTCTTTTTGGATTTAAAAATATCTATTTAGTTTGGAGCTTATTGATTTAAAGATGATCAATTACAACACCTGACATAAAATCGTTGCTTTCTATTTTGTCAAAAAACTTATTGAGAAAACTGACGATGAAGCAAAGATAATCCATCTTAACTTTTTTTTTGAAAGTTTAATAGAGGCATATACCATTTTTTGTGCCTATTTCCTTTTGATGTGAAGTTTGTAATAAAATATATACGTCCATATTTACATTATATATAGGGTTACTTGGAGTAAGTGGGTCACTGGGGTAAGTGGGTCACCCCCCTAAAACTATAATATGTACAGGAAATTTCACACTTACTCACATTGATTATGTTACAGCTTGTCACACCGATGAGTTTTGCATATATTTGAGATTTGTTTAATTTATTTTTAAGATTATAGAACTAATTTCAAATAGATTCCTAGAATGGATTTTTTGGAGAGTTCAAGACGTATTTTTCAAAGAAGTGTTTCCAGGTAAGTTTTCATTACATTTTAATGTTTATTGAACTGTTTTGCAGAGTTTGACCTAAATTACATACGGCAATTTGAATTTTTTCAAAATTTTTAATTTTGAAGTGTTTAACAGGGGGGTCCCACTTACCCCATAGTTTTAGCATGGTTGGGGTAAGTGGGACCCTTTATTATGATATAAGTGGTTCTAGAGGGTTCCATATGATATAGGAACTATTACTGAAGACATGGGCGGATTTTAAGGGGGTTATAGGGACAATTTCCCCCCAATATTTTCAGAACATTTCGATTTATAGTAGCAAGCAGAGACTTTTTACTCACCACTTCAAAATTCCTTAAAATTTATAAATAGTTTGATCGACATTTTATATTAAAATTGCGTTTTAATTTAAGTTATGGTGAGGAAAGTGAAATATCTCATCAATAGTGTTCATTCTCATTTAGTGTGTGTGATTTTTTTTTATCTTACAATGTGTATTAAAGTGCCAAAATAAATCTTAATCAACCTTATTATGTTTTTTAAACACTATTTTAGCTAAAAGTAAAACATATCCCCCTTTGGCCTTTCAAAATATTCTTTAAAATACTTATTTTGCTTTTCATTCTATTCTTACCTTGTCATATTGATTTTGATGTGAGTATATTTCTCACTCATGGACACAGTTACAATAAAATATTTTATATTGAAATTTACTGTACTTTATCAAGTAAAACCCACTCACTTCCTTTTAAGTTTGCTTGCTTTAAATATAAATAAAGAGGGGGTGACCCACTTACCCCATCTCTTGAGGTAAGTGGGTCACCCATATAATTTTTGATAAAAAGACCAGTTAAGAAAAATATAAAGCTTTATTTTAGAAACTAATGATAAATTTTTGTTTATTGATAGACTCTTTAACGAAATTAGTCAACAAGTACAAAATAAACCCCTTCACATTTTTTCTATAAAGCTCCAAAAATGTACTAGGCCAAAAAGGGGTCCCACTTACCCCAAGTAACCCTAGTCCATATTTACATTATTTTTACTGAAAGGGTGTTTATAATGTATTAACCTTTCTTTTTTATATGCTAACAAGTATCACACTCGTAATGATTTTATCCGAATAGAAATTGATAATTATAGAGACGGAGAAAAATCACAAAACCGAGGGAAAATAATTTATTTGTAACTTTTAAAAATCAGGCAGCGTACTCATGAAAAATGGGTCATCGTTTGGGAATCAAAATAGACAGAAAGCATGTTGTAATCATTATGGTTGATAGTAATTTTAAAAATTATCTGTGACCATTATTTTATGAGTATTATTTTTGTTCCAAAATATAATTTTTTTTCATGAGAAATATTGCAAATTCACCAGTGGTGATTCCCCAGTTCTTCTAAAGAATACCGAAGAGAACGCCTATCTTCCAAAATTTAGATTGGCGGTTTTGGCAAAATGTGCACTATCTCTTCTATAAGCTCTTTGATTTTTATGTTTTAATAAAAATATATTTCATTAGTATTAATCATTAATGGTTAAAATGATCATTGGTATTTAATTTAAACGAATAAAACTATAGATCACTTTCAATCACCTGACTCGGACCTAGCAACGGCCTTAGCAACGGCCTTAGCAACATATTGTTTTACCTACAGCAGTTAACAGTTAAAAGAAAATAACTGGTCGTGGAATGCTTCTATTGGAGCATTTGCAATCACATGACAGCAGCAGATACCGCCGCACCTAGCAACGGCCTTAGCAACAGACTTTTTGACCTACAGCAAGGAAGAAAATAAATGGTCTTGACGTCATCTGAAAACACTCTATAAATGAAATTTGTAATGAATTAATACTAGTTTTGAGGTTGATGCGTTGCTTATGGAAACAAAAAACACCGCATTGATAACTTAAGTTTCCGGGGTACTTTTTCGGTCGTGTTTGAAAAACATTGAGTTTAGGATTTAAAATAATAAATTTTCCCCGTCGTTTGTATCAAGTTTTCAAACTATGCTTTTTTAGATCATACAGGGTGTTTCAAAAGTCCGTTTCCCGGCTTTTATTTGGAACCAACGTCTCCTAGGGTCAAGGAAGTAAGGTCTATCCCTTGGTAAGTGAACCTGGAGCACTGAGATGACTAACATCACCCCGAGTGGTAAAATAAAAAGTTTACAAAATTAATTTAAAAACTAAAGGAGATAGAGCAAAAACCTCTATGTGAGTATTGTTGTCACCCTTAAGAAAAACTCACTGAAAAGAAAATTCATGAAAATATCGTGAATATTCGCAGAGATTGGATAATGATCTAATATGATGTAAATATGGTATATATCATCAAGATCAATTACAAGTTTAAGAAACAAGATTAATTGCAAGGATGATAGCTCGTTTAATAGCTCGTCCGCACATAATTTTTAACATTGAGTATTATTTGTAGAAACAATGTAATTTAAAGGGGAACATTAATTTTTAATCAAAAATAATTTTTAAGATTTTTATTTAGAAGGCAGTTAGAATGAAGATAACTTAAATTTTATGGGATGTTACAATTTAATATTGGGTTTTCCTAACAGGAAAATGATCAAAACCACAGCATGGAATTTTATTGTTGAAGGTATGTAAAAAAGAATATTTTTATTATTCTATATAACTAATTAGCTTTAAGTTAGGGCACCAAATTTTTAATTCAAAAGGTACAAGACAAAACAAAATTTTAGTTACATTGGAACTGAGAAAATGTAATGAGCATTTATACTTTTTTAATACTTTGTCTCTTAAAACCATATATTTAAAAGTGTCAAAAGTTATTTCCTTGCTTTGAAAATTTGCTTCATATGCGTGTATTTTAATTTAAGGGCTTGGGAGATGAAGGGGTTATGTTACAAAATCCTAGTTTCGAGTAATTTAGGTTCAAAGTTTTCATGTTGCAACTTTTTCGTTTTTTGGTTTTGTCGTTAAGTGAGAGTATGAAATTAGTCTAATGGCATCTATTATTTAGTGTACCAAGTTTTATTTACTTACCTGTATCCATACTATGTATTTTTATATATTTTATGTACATAACCCCTTCATCCACAAACTTTTTTAAATCTGTAAATTATCTAACGAATGAATGAAGCAAGATGTAAATAAAAACATTCGAAACATGTTCTATATCTATAACAGAAATCTTGACATCTTCACTAGTTTTGTTGGGTCTCACATTATGTCTACTCATTTTATCAGGTTGAGGAGCACTTGTACCAGATTTCATTTTATTTTGTATGATTTCAATTTTTTCAGACATAAGTTTACCAAAGCAACTCTAGTTCGGCCATGTAGTTATGATTTACATGACATGTAGTTACTTGTATGAAGTTAAGTTATGATTTAAGGGAGTTAAGGGCACATAGCCCTTTCATCCTCTATGACTTTAGCATAAAAATGTTACATAGCCCCTTCATCCTCTATGGATTTAGCATGAAAATGTTACATAGCCCCTACATCCTCTATGGATTTAGCATGAAAATGTTACATAACCCCTTCATCCTCTATGGCTTTGGCATGAAAATGTTACATAGCCCCTTCATCTTTTTCTTTCTAGCTGTTTTGAAATATTCAGATTTTGCTACGTAAGACTTCTGCGCCTAACTATTTCATCCATTGAATTAGATCGTATTTTCAAAAAATGTCACATAACCCCTTCAACCACCACACCCTTCAATTGTGACTACATTTTCCATTTAGTCATTCCAAGGCAGGATTGACATATATCAATTAACCGAACCAAGGTCCATCAACAGAAGGAAATTAAACCCTTAGTAACCAATTAATTTTTACTTTACTTTTAGACTGGTGATTAATGAAAATTTAACTTAAATTCAAGATCACAAAATAGAGATTTTAAAATTTGGAGCCTTACAAGAATCTTTTTGTTCTCGCCAAGACAATGCTCATCTGTCTTCTCATTGGTCGAACGAAGTGTATTTCACGCTCAACCCCAAGCAGGGTTTAATTAAATTCAAACATTGATCCCCAGTAATGAATACGAAGCAAGTAATCACCAAACGATAATAATCCGTGTTTGATGAAAAACGCAGCCTGATTTTTAAAAAGGGCAAATAATAATTTTGATCCTATTTTCAGTTTTTCTCCGTCTTCATGACAATTATAAGTTATGAACCCTGATTTTTAGTTCATATTCTCTAATTCTAATGTATAAAACTTGTAATGATTTTAAAAAGAAAACAAACCAAGTTAAGAAAGCACCGATGATATTTTACCTTCATTTCACAATTCCTGCGAACTCCCATCTTCGACTTTGTTATAATAGTGCAGATTATAGAATCATCAGGTCCGGATTCTAAACAAAGCAAAACAACAAAATAACTCTTCCTCAAGGAAAATTCAAATTTTTCTTCTATTCCTTTCAAACAGCATTACGATATAGCCTCAAAACAATCATAATCTTCATTTCAAAACAATCTAAGAGATTCGGGATGAAAAGTCCAGATTCTTATTGTCTCCGATTCAGATACGCGATATTAATTCTAAGACTGAATGCATAAGTAATTGAATCTCCATGTATACTGAGTGTATCCCTTCTGGCAATTGTTCAAAATTAAGAACAAGTCACAAAGTTTGATTATATGCATTGAATGACACTCACTCCAAATACTAGTTTCTTTCTTTGATAGGAGTTCATTGTTAATTAGGATAATTAAACATGAGATGATGTTAGAGGATATGAATCGGGATTATCCCTATGAATATGTAAACTAAAATGAAGACTCGTGTTGGGTGTGTAGTTACAAACAGAAAAGTATTTTTAAGAAAAGTTGATTTTTCCTGAAACAGTTAGCTAAAATGAGATAGGAACTAATATTTATCAGCAGTAAAGAAGATGTTAGTATGTTTAAGAACACGAATTGAGATGTAAAGGACTTTTGAAGGAAGGAAGATAATGTGAGAGTGATTTATCTGCATTTAATATTTACTGTATATGTGTTAAATGTTTACTCTATCTGTTGTAAAAACATTAACTGTATTTTGTGGTTGAGAATATTAACTTTGTCTGTAACTGCTTGTCTATTTATAAATAGTCGTTTGAGTTTGTATTTGTTGCTTTTTGATCTTATGCTTAAATAAAAGGTTGCTATGTTAAGAGGTTGTAATTACTGACTAAACAGATAAGCTATATACGCTGTTTTACGGAATTGGCTAGTTTGTATGCTGTAAACTTAAAAATGCACGATGTAAAATTTTAAACACCCAATGTAAATGTTGTTTGTATGTTTTATACAATACCACGATTGCGAATTATTTCTGATTCAAACATCAAAACGCTAAAGGCACTGTCTAGCTCTACGAAAGTAACAACTCAACTCTAACGAATTTTGCATCACAGCGCGTTGCCAAGTCCCAAGTTTAACAAATTAGTACACTTAGAAATAACTTAAATATTTTGTAATCACCCTTCGCTTCACCATAAATTACAGAATTTTCTTAGTGGGGGGCGTTGAAAAGTTTTACGCACATAAGGGGGGCGGTAGCTTTAAAAAGAATGAGAACCACTGGTCTAGCTCCTCGAAAGTAACAACTCAACTCTAACAAATTTCGCTAAGCATGGGTCAACTATCGTGGATATAGACACTTCGAACGCTATATAACAATATGAAGAACAGAAAAATGCATGTTTCTAACTAAAAATTACAAAAATATTAGTTTCAAAACAACTTTTCAATTTTTTTTTCAAAAAACCCAATAATCCAAACTCTCAAACATGAAATCCAATTATAAAAACCACACACCCCAAGAAAGCCTATTTACTTTTTGCATACTTACATTTTACTTTTTGCATACTTACATTTTACTTTTTGCATACTTACATTTTACTTTTTGCATACTTACATTTTACTTTTTGCATACTTACATTTTACTTTCTGCATACTTACATTTTACTTTTTGCATTACTTTTGCAAGAGAGCCTATTTAGGATGTTGAACATCACTCACAATTCATATCTAACATCTACGTTTGGATTTATTTCCCGTAAATTTCACTGTAGTTAATCATTAACAAAGGTAAAGATTCCTTTAGGACATTAACTCGATGTATAGGTCATTGAGAATTAGCAATTTTGGGTGACAGCACTTGATTTATTAAAAGAGAAGACTAGATGACACTTATTAAGATAAAAAGTGGTAAAATTCCATCGTATTTAATGAATGTTTTATGGGTTTTAGTTTTGTCTAAATATGTATATAATCCTAAGTATGATAGTATTTGATGCAAAAAGAATGAGATAAACTGTTAAAAAATGAGTGATTTCTACGCTTTTGTCCGTTTTTTTACAGTATTGGCGTCATATTAGTAACAAAAAAAACTGTACGTGCTGTAGCTTTTTAGTAACTATTTCTGAATTTCTACGCCCAAAATTAGTCGGAAACACCTAAGGGGCCATTCATTAATTACGTAAGGGTCCCGAGGGGGAGGGGGGTTGGAAAAATCTCTACATACCCTTACTTGGGGGGTGGGGGGGGGTCAAACCAATTCTTACGTAAGATTTTCCTAGTTAATGTAAACAAATTCCAATTATTCTAATCAAGAGATAATAATATAATAGTAATATGTAGTTGACAGCAAGAACATTATTTATCTGTTGAAAAATAAAAATCTTTGATTTACGTCAAACTGAGAGTTTTCTAACATTTTATTATTTTGAAAAACATAATGAAATCTTACGTAAGAATAAGGGGGGAGGGGTTTGAAAAATCTTACATACCCTTACATGGGGGGAGGGGGGTCAAAAATTGCCAAAATCATCCTTACGTAATTAATGAATGGCCCCTAAACTCATTTTCGTTACGTGAGAAAAAGTTTAATTTTGTCGACTAGTATTTTCCGACTTTAATAGTACCAATGTTTAGAACTGTAATATTTTGACTACTTTTTTTCCACTCAGTCAACCCTCACTTAGGCTTAACTTGTTTGAAATTACCAAATCGAGTAGAAGGAACACCAACTGATTAATACCTGTAGTGCTTTTTAACTAGTTTTTTATTTTACTTTTAGATTGGTGATAAATTGTTTGGCCCGCTATAGCTGATTGTTTTAATAGGAAGCGTTTTTCGTAAGCTGAACCTTATGTGGCATCGATGTATAGTGTAAAGTAGTACAATACTGGAAAAAAAATCGACTCAGACCCTATATCTCCTAAACGGCTTGTGGTATAAAGACAAAAAAGGTATCATTTTTCATGATTTGAAGTATTCTATATACAGAAAATTTTTCAAGTTCTTAGGGGGTCGTCTTCATATTAAACGAAGCACCAACTTTCGTTTTTCCTATGGGCGACATCAAAGATTAATCCAGATTCTGAAAGAGCACCCTCGAAAACCAGTTTTCATGTCATTTGGTCCCCAAATGAAGCCAGGAGTGGGGGTTGAAGTTCGTTGAATTTACGTTGAAATCTCGTTTTCATAGATTTTGATCCTTACAACCATTAACCCCACGCACACTGTAGGAAATTTCAATTAGAAAAATTTGCGCCAATCTAATATCGAAAAAAAATTATTTGTGTTTCTTTAACTTTAAATAACTCCCGTCTATTAAGCGCACAAAAATCTATAACCCCTTGTTTTAAAGAAGACTTTATGAGGTTTAATTTTCTGTAAAATGTTTTCATATTGAATTAAATATTTTTCAACAAATTTTTTTTTGAAAAACTGAAAAAAAAAGATGTTGGTATCCTTCAAATTTTTTGAAAAAAAAATTTTTTTGACAATAATATAAGACAAAAATTATGAAATTTTCAAAATTTAATAAAATTTTTTTTAAATATTCTTTTGAAAAAATATTACCCTGTTGGAAAATTTTTTTCTAGTATTCCATAAACTAGTATGAATTATACTGGATCCAGTATAAATGATACTGGAACCAATATAGATGATACTGGAACTAGTATAAATGATACTGGATCCAGTATAATTCATACTAGTTTATGGAATACTAGAAAAAAATTTTCCAATAGGGTAATAGCCTTTTAACTCTAAAGCCCAATTCCCACTGGATGCGGTTTTAAATCCGCAAGCAAAAAACGCTCCCCTACTTTCCCAACGTTGTTTGAAGAAGATCGATCTTTCCTTTTACAAATAGATTCACAGGAGCACATGACGAGAAGAGGCCAATCACAGGCCTAGTAAAAAAACCGCTCGTAAATTCACTTGTCCGAAATTCGCCGGCTATTTTTCTTGGTTTCTATTCAAGAAGTCAGCAAATTCGTTAGCTGTTTTTGTTCACGTGATTCCCTTCGACCAATACGAAAGCCCCATCAAACAATAACAGCATCCATTTTATTTTGATGCTTCGTTTCGTACCAGATCATGATCGGCTATTTTACAGAATTTAAATGATACATCCTAATTAAGATGAGATAACTACTCTCAAAGTTAATAAAATTATAAAAGTATCATCTTTGTTACGATGATCGGCTTCCAGATTACAAGGAATAATTAAACAAATAAAGCAGACGGCAAACGGCATGGGAAGCGAGAATTCTGGAGATAAACGGTGAGTTGATGTCTTAAAAGGATATATTTAAATTCGCAAAAAGAACTGTAGATTGAAATGACTTTTCTCATTTGATTTTCTGAATTATTTAACTCCTCTAGATGTACAAAATATACAAATAGACCTTTGATAGAACAATAATCTGATTCTTCCCATGCCGTCTGTATTCTGCTTTTTTTTAATTTTTCTTTTTATTAAGTTGTCATTTTTTATTATGATCCAAATCAGAAAAAGGCCCAACTACTTTGAATGTTTTGTGAGATCTACTGTAGTATTTAAAAAAGAATACAAATACATTTTTGTCATGATTTGGATTTATACCAAAGCTAATATTTTCATCAGAACATGTGACAGAATAAAAAAAATATGGCTATGTGAAATCAGAAATTATTGGTGTTCTTCATGGAGCTCTTTTTAAAATATTTTCAGTGAGATAATTAGTTTCATTTTTTGTTCTTAATTAAAATAACTTCCATTTTATACTATAGCTTTTGTATTATATGAAACATTTTCACCTTGGAGCTTCTCGTCATAATCATTGCATCATTCTTTATCATGAATATACTTTAAAATATTAGAAGTAATGATTTAAGCATTGATTTAATTTTTGTGTATACTACTAATTTGATGAAAAATGCAGGGTTTTAAAACTTAATAAAGTTGCTTGAAGTTATATACTGTAAATTTTGGCGCCAATACAAAAGTCGGCAAAAGCCAGCGAACTCTAGTGAGCGGTTTGAGAAACAGATCGGGCGAAAAAGCTTGGGGAAAAATCCTTGAAAAACAATCCTTGATTTCGCTAGCTAGCGAATTTACAAAATCCGCATCGCATGGGAATTCAGCTTTAAAATGAACATAACTACCCAATTTCAAGTTGAAAATAAAATTTAATCATGTAAAAAAATAAAAATAACCGTAATTTAGTCAAATCCCTAAACATTCCCTAAAATTATACACCAAGAGCGATTCACTCATGGAAAATTTATCAAATCACTTGAGGGTGTTCATATTGTTCATTTTAAGAGTTAAAAGGCTATTAATATTTTTTCAAAAGAAAATTTTAAAAAAATTATTATATTTTTTTCACTTTTTTCAAATTTAAAAAAAACTTTTTGAAAATGATGATCATGATGCACACCAAATTAACGACAAAAATTTACGAATAAAATGGGACTGATTTCAAGTTTTTAAGTTGTATAGTTCTAGAGTAATTAGCTGCAGAAAAAACAACTTTACAAAATTTGTATGAACATTAAAAAAATTATATCTAACGAAAAAAAAAAGTGATAGAAGAATGGAACCTGAACGATAATGTCTATCACTATATTAGTTCCACATAAAAAATCATGAACAATATTTGATAGTTTAATCTTTGATTTAGTTAAAAAATAATCGCAAAAATGAAGATTTTTCATATTTTGTCAAACTTTGGGGCCTATGCGCGATCGGAAGATATTAAACGATTTTGAAAATTGTTTTTCCTTTTCTTTGTCTATATAATTCGCAACTTTTCCGCGCTATTACAACTTCGAAAAAAAAGGTTTTTTCGGCCCACCCTAATAGTCAAACTTTATTTCAAATTAAATCTTGCAAAATTATCTTTAAAGCGAGGGGTGATAGTTTTTTCTCGGACAAATATAACTGGAGTTATAATACATTAAAGTGCGAAAAATTGCATTTTCGTCCTTTTTTCAAAAATTTTTAACAAAAAAAATTACTGATAAAGTTAAATAATAAAAACATTTTCTCATTTATATCACAGAAGGGAACAATTTCTGAAAGATTCATTAAAAAAATCTGAGAGGGCCAGGTTGAGTGACGTGTTGATTTCACATGGAATGACCCATATGTGTAATAGCGCGGGAAAATTGCCATTTGTGGTCAGAAACAAAGTCCTTAAATTTTAAACCTATCAATTAATATCTTTTACCACCGCAAGAGGGCTAAAGTTTTGAAAAATCGTAAAAAACACGTATTTTACAGGAAAAAATTAAAAGTACCGAAATTGACCAAAATATTTTCTAATTGGGGACAATACTTTCAGCAATGAGTCATAAGGCAATTATTACGCACCTGATTATATTTTTTTAAATCTGAAACTCGGGTGAATCCCGGGTCCAGAGCTTTGGCCTAGTATTTAATGAAAGACATGTGCACTGGAGGAAATAAATATCCCAACACCAAGAAGAAATAGAGATATAAAATTCAAATTTATTATCAATGTGAATTGATTAAAAATTCAGCCTTCCTGGATGTTAGGGGGGCGAGAAAACCAGGCAGGAGTGTTGTCTCCATAGGTGTCCATTACCGCCTCTACAGGCCAGGGTATTGAGTGTAAGGGGCTCAAAACGGCTTTTAAGGGGTTGGAGGACCATGTTGCCTCCCCAGGTAGTCCAAGTTCATATGGTGTACCGGCGGACGATGCGTACCGGGCTTGGTCATTTCTCCTCTTTTACCGGACATGTTTTGTGGGCGTTGGTTCTTCAGAACGGATAGGTCAGGGTAAAAATGCAACATAAGAGGATAAAAAGAAAGCTTGGGCATTGCGTTAATCATGTGGTTGTGCATTTTTCTCTTGAGACTTGTCCACAGGTGAGGGCTGAATGTAAGGATAGACAACATGTTGTCAAACCTCAATGATGCAGCTCTGGTTGGGCAATATGCCGATAAATCATACTGGGGAGGTGGGGGAGTGGAATTCAATGCTTCTTTACTATTTTACCCTGTGTAGAGAAAAAATCTGATGATTACGAAATCAACAGCTGAGTGCTCTCTTTTCTCGCTGTCTTAAAGTCATGTCTAATTATCGTGGTGCTCCAGATCAAATTTCGATTCTCTCATAAACTCTATACCATGTCATTGAGTTGTTCATTTCATTATTTAGTGCTTTATTGCCAACGTCAAATTATGTGTTGAAGAGTGAAATTTTTCTGAAGCTATGCGGGGCAAACGGGCAGCCCCTGCACTGTAAATGACATGCATTCCACTCTCACAGCTACCCAGTATGATTTACCGACACATTGACCAACCAGAGTTGGATCATTGAGGTTTGGCAACCTGTTGTCCATCCTTACCTTCATCCCTCGCCTGACGACAAGTCTTGAGAGAAAAACGCACAACCACGTGATGAACGCAATGTCCAAGCTTTCTTCTTATCCCTTTATGTTACATTTTTACCCAGACTTATCTGTTCTGAAGAACCAACACCCACAAACATGTCTGGTGAAAGAGGAGGAATCGCCTAGACCGGTAAGCAACGTCCGCTGGTGCACCATAGGAACTTGGACTACCTGGGAAGTTAACTTGGTCCTCCAACCCCTTAAAAGCCATTTAGAGCCCCTTTCACTCAATACCCTGGCCTATGGAGTAGGGATGTCAAAATTTTCAAAATAACCGGTTTTCGGTTAACCGGTTTATTTTTCCTCTCGGTTAAACCGCTCGGTTTAAACCGACCAAAATAACCGGTTATTTAAAAAACCGAAAAACCGGTTTTTCTTACACTTGAAATGCATTACAATAACGGTTTGTCAAAATAAAAACCGATCTGTTGTTGTTTGGATGATTACTAATAATCATACATAGAAAAAAAAACATAGATTTTCAAAGATTTGGTCATAAGCCATCGGTTTTTATTCGGTTTCACACTTTAAATTGCTTTAAAAACCTGCAATGGGGAAAACTTTGAATTCTTCATCAACCGGGAGAACATTTTAATACAGTTTTACAAGTTAAATTGTTTTTGAGTCTGAATTTCAGTCATTTTTTTCCGGGGTTTGTTGAATGTAAAAAAACCAGGCCGATACAATCTTATCGTTTCAAGTAATTAAAATTTTAGTTTTTAAAGCTGAGTCAGAATAATAGCCGATTTTTTTCACCGGTTGTTAACTAAAAAAAACGGACCGATACACTCTCATCAACTCAAGCAATTTAAGTTTTAGATTTTGAATCAAAATTTTAGCCGGTTTTTTACACCGGTTGTTGATTTTTAAAAAACCGGACCAGTACACCCTCACCTTTTTAAGGTATTAAAATTTAAGTTCTTTAGCTTGACTTTCAGCCGGTTGTTGAATTTTAAAGAAAACCGGACCGATACACTCTCATCTTTTCAGGCAATTTAAGCTTTAAATTTTGAGACAGAATTGTAGCCGTTTTTTACACCGGTTGTTAAATTTAAAAAAAAAACCGGCCAGTACACCCTCATCTTTTTAAGGTATAAAATTTTAGCTTTTGAGCTAGACTTTCAGCCGGTTGTTGACTTTTGAAGAAAACCGGACCGATACACTCTCATAGGGTGTCCCTTTTATAACAGAATTTTTTTTTGCAAAATTAAAAACGGTTACCCTCTACTTTTTATATAAATGCCTTGACCTATTCAGATATGAAATTTCATCCCTTAACAATATTAACCCGTACCGAATCTCATTTGAAGATGGTCAAACAAGCTTAATTTCCGGCACGCGCCCACTGATACTCACCACTTTTTTCCTACTTTTTCCAGGTTTTATATATATTTTTTTCTGTTGAAATGGCCTATAAGCGGTCTGAAATGTTGTCTACCGCTTTAAAAAAAAAGTTAGCGAAGTGAAGGTACACAATTTTCTTTTAGTTGGCGTTTCTAGTCACCTGGATTACCAGATCTATAAGTTCCCTTGTAATTGATAAATTTTTGCTGTGCTGTTTTTTAACATTCGTCAAGTTAAACTTAAGCTGTAGACGACAATTCAAACCGATTAATATTACATTTCCATTGCCAAGAGTATTAAAAATCCTGCAAAAAGTAGGAAAAAGAAAAAAATGTGGTGAGTAATAGCGGGCGCGTGCCGGTAATTTAGCTTGTTTGACCATCAATTGACATTTTGCACGGGTTAATATTATCGTAGAGGGATATAATTTACATCTTAATAGGTGGTCTAGGCATTTATAAAATAAGTAGAGGTAACCGTTTTCAAATAAGCCGGTTTTTTCCACCGGTTTTGAATTTTTAAGAACCGGACCGGTACACTCACATTTTTTAAGTTTTTAAAATTTCAGTTTTTTAACCAGGCTTCAGCTGGATTTTTTTCAGCCGGTTGTTGAATTAAAAAAACGGACCGATACACCTCTATAATTTCAAGTAGGGGAAGGTGGGGCACCTTTCAACAGATTTCGGTTTTTATTTTTTTGTGACCTAACAAATGGACGCATCCTAAAACTTTCACTTGCATATCCTACCGTGGTCTTTCGGACACATTGTGTAATTTTACCCCCAAGTTCTCAGAGAAAATTAAGTAGTCCAAAATTGCGTTTTAAAAAAGGTTCTCTTCAGTTGAAATCTGGCAACCGGGTGGGGCAGGTTTCAACAAGAGGTGGGGCAGGTTTCAACAGCGGGTTTATTTCTAAATTTTGAAAGTTTCAATTGATTTAACTTTTAATACATTGAAATATACATTATAATAAAGACTTATAATAAAGACTCAAAAAAGTGTGTTTAACTTTATTTTTTCATTTAAAAGTTCTTTTGAGCTGTATTACAAAAATATCTCGTTAATTCGAGTATTTTTCGATCAGAATTTACCAAGGATATTCTATTTTAATCTCTTTTTATTTATATAAAATTCTGCTACTTACTAGTCATCAGAGAGATGAATAAAGTGAAAAGTTTTATTGAAATTGATGCATATATTTACTAAATGCATAAAAATAGTTTTTAAGACTCGTACAGGAGCAGTAACTTTAAAAATTGTGTGTATTTTAATGTGAATAATATAAACCAATTTTAGCTGTTTTTTCGTTATAAATAAATTATTAACCTTAATAAAATAATATTATATGCCATAGATAAATTATTTAAAAGAGTTTACTTCAAGAAAAAACATTGCGAAATCCCAATATGCCAAGAAAACCTCATATTTGTGGTGTTGAAACCTGCCCCACCCTAAGTGTTGAAAGGTGCCCCACCTTTGGTCCTCACGGTTTAAGACCTCTCATACCCTTCAGAATAAAGATATCAGTTTGAAAATGGTATACATAGAAGCAGAAGACTTTAAATAATAATATATGTAAAAATCAATCACCTGAATTAATAAAGAGGGGGTAAAATCCGATTTTTTCAAATAAATCAAAAAGTTACTTTGAGAGGTCAAAATCAACTTTAGTGGATTATAAAAAATCTTAAAGATGAAATGGTGGAAATACAACGGACATATCTTCCCATGACAAAAAACATTATTTAACACCAGATGGCATTTCAATCAACCGAATAACTAACGAGAAATCGATTTTAATCGAAAACGAAACTGTTGAAACCTGCCCCACTCTCCCCTAATTAAAATTTAGTTTTTGACTCAATTTTTTCCGAAGAATGTGGATTGTTGAATTTGAAAATAAAACCGGACCGATACAATCTCATCGTTTCAAGTATTTAAAATTTTAGAGTCAGAATTTCCGCCGTTTATTTTCGGCGATTGTTGAATTTCATAAAAACTGAAATTAATTTTACGATTTTATAAGATTAACCCCTTCCCTCCTTAGCATGGCTCTCACACGTGCTGAGCGTATGCTTTCTATTTCTCGCTCACGTGTGAGAGCCGCGCTGAAAATTTCCGTTTCTTTGGTCAGGAACTGGTTTTATATCTACGTTTTATCACTAGATGGCAGATCGGTCGGCAGGATGGTTTTATTTTTTGATTCTTAGTTTTGGATATTTTGACTTGATACAGCTCGAATAATATAATTCCTTATCTTTGCTTTGGTTTGAAAGACTTTTTAGATCACGTGGTTTATAATGACAAAATACAGGGTGGTCCGTCTCGAATTCGTGGTACAAACTGAGTAGGATAGGTATAGGATTAGGTGTACCAAAACGAGTTGAAAATCTGCTTTTTAGACTTAAATTTCCAAAAGTTTTTATGGGGAAGACCCCCAGACTTCCCCCTTTAGGATATTAGAAGACGTTTTTGATATTGAAATTTCATAGCCGTCCCCCCCTCATAACCAAATCCTGGATTTGCCGCTGGAGTGGAACCAGCTGTAAAAATTTTAGTTAGATTTTCATTTAGAAATAATTTTTCTTAAAATATTTATTCAGATTTTTTTAGAGGGCTGATGACCTATGTAAAATACTAATGAAAAAGTTTAGAAAACCCTTATCTTAGATATGGTAGTGAAGGTGCGGGATTATATACCGGTTCACCAATGTGGCATGTGCGAGCCACGGGGCAATACCGATCTGAAAGTCATGCGACTCAAAATTATACTTGGGGTCTAGGTTTAGTCCACTGAAAATAGAGTTGAACCTCAAACAAATTGCAATAGAAGGTTTCTCAACGGTTTTCACTTAGAAATGACCTCAATAATAACATACTAAAAATCGGCCAAAATCGGCCGGGGGGAAGTTTAATTTTTTTTAAATTTTAAAAAAATGGCCGAAAAAAAATTTAAAAAAAAACCAAAACAATAATATAGACATGTGATACCTGTTTATAGGTTATTTTTGAGTTTTAAAACCGAATATTGCCTTTAGTTTTGAAAAAAAATTGAAATTTTAATTTTTAAAATTAATTTGAAAAATGAACTATATGAAAAAATTAAAAAACCCCTAAAAACCTAACAAAAACATCCAAAGAGATAAATCCAACGGTTTTCATTTAGAAATGACCTAAATATTAACCTACTAAAATTTAAAATTTTTACGAGTTAAAGAAGTTAATTTTTTTTTCAAATTTCCATTTTTTTTTGCGAAAAATGCATTTTTTTTTTCAAATTTGTGCAAAAAACTTTAGAGGCTTTTGAAAAGGTCATTTTTCGGTGGATATTGTCCACAGATAGTTATATAATGGAAAACCGGTGGAATTGACCCTCAATAAATTAGTTAATTATTTTATTTAAAATTTTGAAATTGGTAAAATGTAGTACAAATTTCGAAAGAAGTGAAAAAGGTAATTCTTTGGCATATTAACATCAGAATTTATGTAATTAACAATAAATTATATTAAGAACACATAATTAACAAATTAATTTTTTTTTAAATTTAAAATTTAAAAAATTTAAAATTTTAAAAATTTAAAATTTTAATAAATTTTAATATCATAATATAGGCTTGCAATACATGTTTATAGATTGATTTTTAATCCTATTACATAAAAAAATATTATCATTGCAATAAAAACTGAAATAGACTTAAAAATTTTAAAATTAAAAAAAATTCTTAATTACATCAAACCAGTCTCAACAACTGGAACAAATTGCAATAAACGTTTTTTAAACAGTTTTCATTCAGAAATGGCCTAACTAACAACATACAAGAAATCGGACAAAATCGGACAATGAGAAATTTAATTTTTAATTAAAAAAAACTGGCATTCTGGAACAAAAATATTAAATTTTTTCTAGAGGCATGTAATACATGTTTTTAGGTTAGTTTTTTATTCTGATGCTGAAAAATTTAATATTTTTGGAGTAAAATTTGAAAAGAGTTAAAAAAATTAAGAATAAATTTAAATTAATTTTATTTTTCAATTTTAAAATTTTGATGTCGATCTCAATTTTTACTGCAAAAATATTAAATTTTTCAGCATCAGAATCAAAAATTAACCTAAAAACATGTATTACATACCTCTAGAAAAAATTTAATATTTTTGTTCCAGAATGCCAGTTTTTTTAATTAAAAATTAAATTTCCCACTGTCCGATTTTGTCCGATTTCTAGTATGTTTTTAGTTAGGCCATTTCTGAATGAAAACTGTTTAAAAAACGTTTATTGCAATTTGTTCCAGTTGTTGAGACTAGTTTGATGTAATTAAGAATTTTTTTTAATTTTAAAATTTATAAGTCTATTTCAGTTTTTATTGCAATGATAATATTTTTTTATGTAATAGGATTAAAAATCAATCTATAAACATGTATTGCAAGCCTATATTATGATATTAAAATTAATTAAAATTTTAAATTTTTTAAATTTTAAATTTAAAAAAAAATTAATTTGTTAATTTTGTGTTCTTAATATAATTTATTGTTAATTACATAAATTCTGATGTTAATATGCCAAAGAATTACCTTTTTCACTTCTTTCGAAATTTGTACTACATTTTACCAATTTCAAAATTTTAAATAAAATAATTAACTAATTTATTGAGGGTCAATTCCACCGGTTTTCCATTATATAACTATCTGTGGACAATATCCACCGAAAAATGACCTTTTCAAAAGCCTCTTAAGTTTTTTGCACAAATTTGAAAAAAAAATGCATTTTTCGCAAAAAAAAAATGGAAATTTGAAAAAAAATTTAACTTCTTTAACTCGTAAAAATTTTAAATTTTAGTAGGTTAATATTTAGGTCATTTCTAAATGAAAACCGTTGGATTTATCTCTTTGGATGTTTTTGTTAGGTTTTTAGGGGTTTTTTAATTTTTTCATATAGTTCATTTTTCAAATTAATTTTAAAAATTAAAATTTCAATTTTTTTTCAAAACTAAAGGCAATATTCGGTTTTAAAACTCAAAAATAACCTATAAACAGGTATCACATGTCTATATTATTGTTTTGGTTTTTTTTTAAATTTTTTTTCGGCCATTTTTTTAAAATTTAAAAAAAATTAAACTTCCCCCCGGCCGATTTTGGCCGATTTTTAGTATGTTATTATTGAGGTCATTTCTAAGTGAATACCGTTGAGAAACCTTCTATTGCAATTTGTTTGAGGTTCGGCCCTATTTTTCGCTATTTTCAGTGGACTAGTTCTAGAAATGTGGTTTACGTGCCCAACTTACGTACTAAGAGCATTGCGATTAATCCGCTTGCACTCCACGTACTACTTATACGAAAATGCTTGTCATTATTTATACCCAATTTGAATTATTTAATTATTATACTGGTGACTAAGCTCGCCACAAGTTCTTAACAAAATTTCTTTGCAAATAAGCCAAAAAAAATCTTATCTAGACCTAAGAGGTCTAGTGCTATATTAGACTCTTAGATCAGCTTCAGTTTTAAATATTATTTAGAAAATTGAAGCTTTAAAACAAAAGCAGTAACGTTATGATTTCAAATTACTGCTTTTGTTTCAGTTTTCACGTATAATGATTTGATTTTTGGAATTTTTCTCGCTCGTTCTTTTAAATTTCATAAAAGTTAAATTTCTACAGAACGATTGAGGATGTCGCGACAACACTTTTACCTTTGTGCCAGCTTAGAATAATGGACAAAAGCATTTTTAAAAATAAATGTTTTCTGAACGATTTCAAAAACACCAAACTGAAATAAATAAAATGCGGTTCGCTGCAAACTAGCATGGGTGACTTAACCTTGTCTTTTAACTTGGGATTTTTAAATCAAAATTTCCTCGTTAACAAAGGTTTTTAGAAAACTAATAACTAAGGAAAATCAACAGTCCAAATATAAAAACTTCAAAAGATATTTTACAGTCTTTTTTGAATTCTTAGTACAGTTAGGGGGGTCGTATACAAATAAAACCGTTCAAAGTGTAAAAGGGGGAGGAAAATTTCAATGCATGGATTAGTGTTATACTCTGTTCGAAGTGTCTCATTGCAACATACTAAAATTTGATCACATCGGTTGTCAGGTTTTTGAACTGGAATTTTTTTAATTTTTAAAAAGACCATGTGTGGACTTATATGAAGACTTCCTGTAGACCTATCGATTCGAAATTTTAATATGCTGTAACTATCATGGAGGTACGAGTGAGAGAAGGAGGGGAAACGTCGAAGTCTGAGTGAAGCTTTCACTGTAACCGGTCGGCCACATTGGTGCTACCAAAAACGCTCCTCGCCCGTAGATTCCTATGTAAATTCTTCATTAAATCTTTACGCCGCATTATATTTTAAACGAATTTTCACTTTTGAGTTGTGTTCAGATGTGTTTAACGGTCATAGATCAAGCTATTAATTAAGCTTCCGAACATTTTAAAGCATTTTGCGCGAATATTTTTAAATATCCCTTTAATTCAATTTTCGGGCACTTTTAAACGATCTAAGGTCGCAAAAACTCATAAGAGAGTGTACTAGACCTATCAATGCTTAATTCTTAAAGAAAATCCATCAGTTATAAAGAAATTATGATAATAAATGAAATTTTTTGCCAATTTTTAACACCTATTTTGTATTTCAGAACGTAACATTTTAGAAACTTCCAAATGAGATAGAACTATAAAACTTAGCATGGGTGGTAAAATTTCCATGGAAATGGAAATATCCAATTAGTTAATTGAACAATAATTGCGATAGTTACCGAATAATTTAAAATTACCCGTAAACATATTTACTATAGTCAACAACCAAGTATTTATGCAATGATTAATAAATATTTATAGTGAAATATTTTCCTCCTAGCGAAAAATAAATTTGCTTTGTTCATTCTTTGTAGAAAAAAAGGTTTAAAATAAGTGATGGAAAATATATTTGTTAGGGTAAAACATTTAATATTTTGGATAAACTTGTATCTATAACGCATACTTATTGAACGCTCGGTTAATTACGCAGGTCACAAAACTAACTTTAAATACCTAAATTTGATAAACTGCTACATCAATATCTCAAGCATAGATATTTCAAGGCTAAGACATCTGCAAAAGCATTGCACCTGGACATCATGTGACCGCTTATAAACATTCGATTTAGGTCTCTCCTTTACATTCTTTTTTAATTTTTAGAATCCAATGTTTTTTTCTTAGAATCAAAGCAGAGCATATTTGAATGATATGTTGTTTTATTAATTCCCAAATTTATTTCGAATTATGGAAGCTTGGTAGCTTACGGAAAAATGTAACTATAAAATTTGATAGCTTATGCGTTACTATAATTATACATGTTTTTATGCATTGGCAAAATATGATTCAAGATGTCAGTAAATAAAAGAAATTTTCAAAAGAAACAACTAATGCCAGTAAATAAAGAAAAAAAATTATTCAAAATAAGGAAAACATTAAATTTATTTCCAAGTTTATTTAATGTTTAACGTAAATAAAATGATCATTTTCAATTAAGATAAAAAAGGGAAATGCTTAATTTTTGACACTTTATAAAATTTCAAAATTTTTCAGGAAGAAGTTATTTACGTAGGTTTGTTTGAAAATTTTTCTAGCATTACATTTAATTAACAATAACATAATTTTTTGGCGTTCTAAATTTGAAAAATATAAAATTAAAATCCATTAATAATCCGTTTTCATGCATTATTATTATGTGCATTACGCGCTCCTCCGATTTCATGCCTTTTTTAAATTAGGATTTATATTCTATGTGGTACGCACTTAAATTAATTTCGATTACTTTAGGCTTTAAAATGCATGTGCACAGCTAGGATTTCGAAAGAAGCGTTAGATATCAATGGGCAATGCTTTGTGACTTGAATTTTAAACCTTTTTATACTATTTATTGGGTGAAAAAAAACTATATCACTAGAAACACGCTCAATATATGGAGCTTTTAAAATTGTAAAGAGCCGAAGCAAAATTTTTATTTCTTAAATCGAAAAAAATTAAAAATCTGTATGCTCCCCGTAAGCCTCAATGTTAAAACTAGCTCTTTTGGTAGCAGACGCATGGCGGCAGCTGGCTTTCAGTTACTTCATTTCTCCCCGTGAGCGAGATACGACGCTTCCTCTCCTTCTTCTACTCCTACCTCCATGGTAACTATTGTCATTATATATAACATATTAAAATTTCAGGGTCTTGGGACAATTAGGGGGCCTTATAGTATTGAAACATGTAAAAACTTGAATAATTTTTAAATCGAGAAATAATTATCGAAATCCTTAATGCGATACATAAAATTCTTTTTCTAAAAGTATCCTAAAACATATTAAAATCTCAAATGACTGGCATTATTTTAGGAGAAAATTCGAAGAAAAACGAAAAATCTTTGATCCTGAATTATGAACGCAATATGGAGACGGTCCCCTAAAAATTTCCAATTCATGAAAATGCTTTCGATAAGCTTTCCAACAATATAAAGCACATGAGTCTAAAAGAAAAAGTAAACAAGCCGCGATCTCAAAATTGGGAATTATTACCGGGTCGTTCTCGTTTAGGACCAGTAGACTCCATTTGACTTCAAAAAATCTTGGATGACATCAGAATCAACATCGAAGCCCGTAATTCTGGAAAAACCTTGCCACAAGTGTTCTTAACTCATAAAAAAATTCAAAAATTTTAAAAAAATAATAATTATCGATTTATTAGCAATTTGTGGACTTGTATTTTTTTTGAGTAAACAGTACTTTTTTTCAAACTCTTAAAAAATTCATAAATTATTGCGCGATTTTAACGAAATTTTAATATGTTGTACTTCTAGTAATATACTACAATGTATCATTGACTATTGATTGATTTATTTTATATTATTAGGTTTTTAAGGATATTACGGACAACCTTCGGACGCAATTTGAGGTCTTTCTTATGAAGTGAAACCTTAATGTAATACGCCGTTTTAGTTGTCTATCAAAGGCGCACAACATATTAAAATTTCAAAGATATACAACAAGTACAAAGAAATTTATTCGATAACGGATATTTTACAGTTTTCCTCGAATAAATCAAAAAACCAATAATGACACAACTTAGTAATAAACTTTTTTCCGGAAGCCTTTTTGACTACCTATCCAAAGATGTAAAACACATGTATATCCAATACTTATTAGATACTAATTAAGAGCCTTAAAAGTACGACGAACCGAGTACGGTCGTATCGCTCTTCACTATGCCGCGTCGTCGTCCGTTTGCACGGCATGGAGAGTAGAAGGAATCACCGGTGAAGCGCGCTCGCTCTCAAGTCATGAAATTTTACAAGTCCAAACACTTGACATAAACTTTGATGAACCAAGAGTCAAGAACGCTCTAAATACAACATACTAGCGCGTCATACGAACCTCCCGTTTAACAATCGTTAGACACTATCACTTAGCCAACAACCATATATTCACGCATCAGGTGAAGAAAATATACCTTTATGTTTGCCCTCACAGTTGAAGAACGTAATGAAACGAAAAACCCCCTTTATAAGATGAAAACGAAGATCTACCCAGAGTGCATTAAATTTAGAATTTCCAGTGGTAAATTAAAGAAAAATAGGTGTTATCGGTTATTTTTATATATCATTTTAGAAAGCACAAAATATGCATATTTTTGTTCAGTTCAAGTAGTGGCCTTTATGGGTTAAAACGAGAACCCCCCCCAGAAATATCTAATTAAAAAAAAACAGTTTTTTCTCCGGTTGTGAAAAAAAACCGGTGTTAGAGAAACCCCCCCTGAAAAATCTAATTAAAAAACCGGTTTTTTCTCTGGTTGTGAAAAAAAACCGGTTTTATCGGTTATTTTTATATAGCATATCAGAAAGCACAAAATATTCATATTTTTTGTTCAGTTCACAAACAGTGGCCTTTAATCGGTTAAATCAATAGAAAAAAAGCTCAAAATCTAATTGAAAAACCGGTTTTTTTCTCCGGTTGTGAAAAAAACCGGTGTTATCGGTTATTTTTATATAGCATTTCAGAAAGCACAAAATATTAATTTTTTTTGTTCAGTTCAAGTAGTGGCCTTTATGGTTTAAAAGAGAGAAACCCCCTGAAAAATCTAATTTAAAAACCGGTTTTTTCTGCGGTTGTGAAAAAAACCGGTGTTAGAGAAACCCCCCCTGAAAAATCTAATAAAAAACCGGTTTTTTCCGGTTGTGAAAAAAACCTGTGTTATCAGTTATTTTGATATAGCATTTCTGAAAGCTCAAAATATTCATATTTTTGTTCAGTTCAAGTAGTGGCGTTTATGGGTTAAAACGAGAGAAACCCCCTGAAAAATCTAATTAAAAAACCGGTTTTTCCGGTTGTGAAAAAAACCGGTGTCATCGGTTGTTTTTATATAGCATTTCAGAAAGCACAAAATATTAATATTTTTGTTCAGTTCAAGTAGTGGCCTTTATGGGTTAAAACGAGAGAAACCCCCTGAACAATCTAATTAAAAAACCGGTTTTTTCTCCGGTTGCGAAAAAAACCGGTGTTATCGGTTATTTTTATATAGCATATCAGAAAGCACAAAATATTCATATTTTTTGTTCAGTTCACAAACAGTGGCCTTTAATCGGTTAAATCAATAGAAAAAAGCTCAAAATCTAATTGAAAAACCGGTTTTCTTTCTCCGGTTGTGAAAAAAACCGGTGTTATCGGTTATTTTTATATAGCATTTCCGAAAGCACAAAATATTCATATATTTTGTTCAGTTCAAGTAGTGGCCTTTATGGTTTAAACGAGAGAAACCCCCTGAAAAATCTAATTAAAAAACCGGTTTTTTCTCCGGTTGTGAAAAAAACCGGTGTTATCGGTTATTTTTATATAGCATATCAGAAAGCACAAAATATTCATATTTTTTGTTCAGTTCACAAACAGTGGCCTTTAATCGGTTAAATCAATAGAAAAAAAGCTCAAAATCTAATTGAAAAACCGGTTTTTTTCTCCGGTTGTGAAAAAAACCGGTGTTATCGGTTATTTTTATATAGCATTTCCGAAAGCACAAAATATTCATATATTTTGTTCAGTTCAAGTAGTGGCCTTTATGGTTTAAACGAGAGAAACCCCCTGAAAAATCTAATTTAAAAAACCGGTTTTTTCTCTGGTTGTGAAAAAAAACCGGTGTTATCGGTTATTTTTATATAGCATTTCAGAAAGCATTAAATATTCATATTTTTATTAAGTTCAAACAGTGGTTTTTTGGGTTTCTCCGGTTGCATATATGAGCCACACGCGGCGATACCGATCCGAAGGTCATACGACTTATAAGTTTTTTCGGGTCGCTTCAGTCGGTATTTAAACCCCAATTGAATTATTTGACTATTATACTGGTGACTATGTTCGCCACACTTGTTTTGTTTCAAAATTGTTAGTCATAGATTGACATCTCAGAACGCACAAAATATTCATTATTTTTTCAGTTTAAATATTATAATGGCCTAATTGTTTAAATAGAAAGAAAAATCTAATTAAAAACTGATTTTTTCTCCGGATGTGAGACCCAAAACTGATAGTATCCATAAAATCGATAAAGAAATGAAATGAATGAAAAACCTAGTTTATCGGTTATTTTTTAACCCTGTCCGCGGAGGAACCTCCGCAAATTAATCGGTTAACTTATCTCATTATTCCCGGTTATGGAAATAGTACTAAACAGCAACATTTTATCTAAATTAATAATAAGGAAATTTTTAACTGAATTGAAATTTCTATTTTGGCCAGAATTCCTTCCGGTTATTTTTTGTCCGGTTGTTGAATTTGAAAAAAACCGAACCGGTTAAACCGAAGAAAGAAAATAACCGGTTAAAACCGAAAACCGAAACAAAAATAACCGGTTTTTAAAAAAACCGGTTATTTTTTGACATCCCTACTATGGAGGCCGTAATGAACACCTATGGAGACAACACTCCTGCCTGGTTTTCTCGGCCCCTTAACATCCAGGAAGGCTGGATTTTTAATCAATTCACATTGATACTATGATCAACCATAGAAATAAATTGGACTTTGATATCTCAATTCCTCCTTGATGTTGAGATATTTATTTCCGCCAGTGAGTTTGATGCTATATTCTACTGAATAAAAAGTAAATTTAAAAGGCAAGATAAAAAGACAGTTCCTATTCAGATAATGCTAGTATTACATTTATGTCACATACGTTAATTATTTCATTAATAGTATTGAACGTACTGGGTAGCCACACTTAACAAGTTATGAAGTTTTTGAATGCGTATAAAGTAGTTAAACAATATCCGTGGATGGAACGAGCACTCTTCGCTCAAGTAGCGACATTCTCAATCGTCCGCCATTATGGGGACAAGCGCTACTCTCTCCCAACAGTGAACAATAGGGTTATGATTTTTTTCAGATTTAAAAGCCTGTGGTGGCAAATGATGAGTATTGGTCCATAACTCTCGAAAATAACTTTTATTTTTGAAAACTGTGAAAAAAGCTTGCGCGCCTAATAAGATTTTTATATGGCTGATGCACTAAAAGGCAGTTAATAATATTTTTTTTTAAACTGATTGTTACATAAATCATAGATTTGTAAAATAGCTTTTCCTATTCCTTTTGGACCCAAAAGATAGTGTGTGAAGTTTCAGCCCCCTAAGTTGACTCTAGGGTTTGCCTATAGAGCCCCAAATTAAGAAAAAATTGGAAAAATTAGCAATTTTCAGAATTTTTAAAATAGTATATTTTGATATTTAAATTGATATAAAACTGGTTCAAATGTGTTATTTAGGACATTAAGGATGGTTTATATTTATTTAAGGTTATTAACTGTACCTATAGTGTCTATAATTTAAGAGTAAAAGGTACTATTAAGGGACGTTGCGCTCATCAAAGCTTATAATACACTACAGTGGTCGAAAGTAATTAAATTCCAATTTTCTTCAAAAGAACTCCCTCAAATGATGCCATTTGGTGTTACATTGATGTTTTAAATATAAAGGCCAGTTAAGTAATAACAGTAATTAGGCCTTCTACTGAACTTTTAATGTAAAAAATTCTTTTCTTCGAAAATGTTTGTTTCTAGCTGATCAAATACAAAATTTATTCCAAAAAAGATGGTTATTGTATTTTTTTAGTTCAAAAACTTTCAAATACCATTATAAGCTTCATTTTTACTTAGAACTTAATTTTAAATCAAACAGATCGGAATTGACTTGGGTTATTTCTGTATCAGAAGAGAAATGGGATCTCTTTATTAAAGTAAAGAAAATTGTTTAATATTTGTAAATTTTTGTTCATATTTTGATGAAAGAAGATTTCAATTAAACTTTCCCCCTAATACGTTAAAAAGAGGTAATTTTCATAATTTCATACGATAAAATTTATTTTTATTCCTGGTATAGGAGAAGTTCATGTCGTTTCAATCTGTATGGTTTAAAGTTAAAATCTACTTATAAAAATGAAATCTATAAGGGTTTAAAAAGGTATTTCAAGGTTTTTGATCTTAAAAAGTATTATAACCCTCTTTTTGAGAAAATTTAGGATTTGATCAGCTAGAAACAAGCATTTTTGCAGAAAAGCACTTTTTGCATTAAAAGTTCAGTGGAAGGCCTAATTACTGTTATTTCACTGGTCTTTTTGATTTAAACATCAATTTAACAACAAAGGGCATCATTTGAGGGAGTTCCTTCGAAGAAATTCGGATTTAATTCATTTCGTCTATCGATAGTGCATTATAAGCTTTGGGGAGTGCAACATCCCTAGCACTTATTAATCTTAAATTATAGGGGCTATAGGGCACAATTTAGTTAATTCACATAAATATACATATAATTCATTTAAATATTTTCTAAAGAACACATTTAAACCAGTTTTATATAAATATCAAAATATTTTTTAAATTCTGAAAATTGGTAGTTTTTTTCGCTTTTTTTCAAATTTGGGGCTCTATAGGCACACCCTAGAGTTAACTTATAGGGCTGAAACTTCACACACTATCTTTTGGGACCAAAAGGAATGGGAAAAGCCCTGGGTAGCGAGGTTTATTGTAAAAAAAGTTTTTTTTTCCCGAGACACACTAGTGATTGCTATATTAAAAAGTGAAATGAGGTTAGGCGCGCAAGGTTTTTCTCAATATAAAGAAAATAATGCTATAAAATTAACATATGGGCAAAAGTTCATCGAATGCAACATCAGGCTTTTTAATATTTAAAAAAAAGTCTCAGAATCATAACCCTAGTGAACAATGAATATTCGTGTTTCTGTTGAAAACATTAAAAACTACCTATGTTTCAAAAATAACGTATACCATGCAACATAATATATTCAATAATTTTATTCACTGTTTCTGTATTAAGTGTATTACACGTCACTGATTTTATCTTTTTTACCGTTTCTTATAATTGTTATTCGAAATTATTATAAAATCAATCTGAATATCTTGAAAGTTTATACCAAGCAGTGTAATTTCACAATCGTAATAAATTTTTAATGCTTCTCCTTATACGAATCAAATTGTACAAATATTACGTTTTGAAGCATATTTAGTGAAAGAAAATAACTGCTTCCCGATACTTCATGTTTATTTAAAAAGAACTTGAAAATAATGAATTGTAATTTAGAACATAAAAAACATGAGCAGCATATAATATAAATTGAAAATGTAGTTATGTCATAAGATCTCTGTACTCACAAGGCTCCATTTATCGAAATCATGAGTTTAAAACTTATTTTTCGTCCTAAAGAATATGAAATAATTAAATTCACAATAAAAAAAATTTTAGATATACATGTAGTTCGGAAAAACCGTAGACAAACTTTGAGGGGTGGTAAAGGGGACCTAGACAAGCATATTTCGAATAGAAATAGGGGGTCACAGATGCACCGTAAAGAACTAGAACCCATAATGTAGTGGGAGGGCCTTACAAAAGGCGGTTTTCCTAAGTCCCATTTTACGAAACAAAATCGTACAAACATAACATAATAAAATCAAAACATAATAGAATGAAAAAAATATTGCATGAGGTACAACAGTATCCATACTATTACTTCCACCATAAATTTGAACAAAATTGGACCACTTGTTAACCCGTGGGTTGAGTTATAAAACTTGCAATATTTGTTCCCTTAGTGTAATGGTATTTTCTATGGAAGTTGGTTATAAAATACCATTGCAGTAAGAGGTCAAATATTGCACGTTTTATAACTTACCCCACGGGTTATTAAGTGGTCCAATTTTGTTCAAATTTATGGTTGAAGTATAGTATGGATATTGCTGTATCTCATGCAATAATTCTTTTCATTCCATTATGTTTTGTTTCGTAAAACGGCCTTAGGAAAACCGCCTTTTGTAAGGCCCTCGCACTACATTATGGGTTCTAGTTCTTTAAATGGTGCATCTGCGACCCCCCTTCCTATTCGAAATATGATTCTCTAGATCCCATCTAACCCCTCAAAATTTGTCCACGGTGTTTCCAAACACCCTGTATAAATGGAGTCAGTACCTTGAAACCTTAAAAAATCCCTTTTTTATATTGAAAGATTTAAATACTTCATTTTTCTCCCTAATAACTTAGTTGAAATTTGATTTAAAGTAATAAAGGAGCATTTTAGTTAAACCAGTTTATCACTTGAAATCTCAGAATCTACTCCATAATTAATTTTAAAAAATTTACCACATGTTTTTTCCGAACGTGAAACATGTCAAATTATCGTTTCTGGTTTATAAGGTACTGACTCCAAAACAAAAAAGTAAATATAAATATAATCATTGTGAGATTAAAGGTTAAAAATACACAACAATTCAAGTCTATCAACCTAATTTCCAATGTAAATCGTAGGCACAGTAACTAAGGGGGATACATACGTAATTTGTCAGTTTGCATGTAACAGAGTTTTCTGTATATATTCATTGTAAACATTCAATATATTCATTCTATTTTTGGACTTCCAATGGATATAATAATTATTCCGTAAGTAATAATGGTGCCAAAACAACTGAAAATGAGAGATTTCCTCAATGTGAATGTCTTGAGCAGAGTCAGCTTATTTTCTCTTTTGAACCCGATTTTCACAACATCGCGAAGACCCTCGTTGCTTTCAAGACAAAGACGCAAAACGCACTGCAACGCTTTTTCGGATTTTTCCGCTGCTTCCACTGCAAGAGAAGCATTCCAAACTACCATTGTTATAAAACAAAAACCTCTCAGAAATCCATCCAAATGTAACAGAACCAAAAGGACGCTAGGTTTTTCCATAAACATAACATAGACGATTCCTCCGAAGATTGCGGTCATATTGCAGGTAATCGCAACAGATATCGGGTATGAAAATACGTCATCCATGGACCGTAAGGCCATGCTTAGCCTATGGTGTAAACTGCTAAGGTGCTCGTATTCTAAAGTTCTGCACGTTTCGAAGGACTTTATCACCGATTCAAAACAGACTCGGAATAGTTTGCTTAGGTAAAAATACAGCAAAGCTATTTTTACAGTAATAATGTAAATTTGAGCCCAAGCTACGCAGCAAACCACAATGATCACTCGCAAAACTAGGATTTCGTTTATATTCAACAAATGTATTCCTTGTAGAAATGGCTGGAAACCTCCTTTTGAAATTTGATTCATCATTACAATGCATTGCAAAATGGTATTAACAATTACCAATGTCGACCAAAGTATACAGGAGAAAAGTACTTGCTTCTTCATCTGCAGAAAGTATTTGTTTTCTGTAACAGGCAGAAGGTTTGACAAATATTTCAGGAGTGGTAAAATCTGGTTACTCCTTTTAACCATGTAGATGTAAGCAGACCAAGCTAGCAGAAAAAGCATAACATTGAAGACATTTTTCAATGTATTGGACGCCCCTAATGCCATAAAAATGTAAAAAATAATACCAATACAGCTCATAAATACACCAAAGATAATAGAAGCTCTGTTTAAAAGTCCAAGCATCTTTAGTTTGTTCGAGGGTAGAATATTCAAGCCTAGAATGTGCATTACAAATAATAGAGGATAAAAATTGCTTATCAAACAGATTTTTTCAATGCGATTTACATTCATATTGAATTAAATATTGTTGTATAATATTCTTTATTCTGCATAATTGGTTATTTTACCTATAGTTTAACTCTGAGTATAATAATTTAAGTTTCTAATAACAAATTAATTTTTCAGGGATAACATATATACCTCGAGTTGTTTTGCATTGGCCATAAAATGCTTTGTTTAATGATGAAAGCAATGATTTGATTTTTTGATATACCTTTATACATTCACTTTAAAGTACAATATTAGGATGAGGAATTCGTAATTTTAATTTTCAATTAATTGTTCTCAATTCTTTCTAATGGGTAATTCAGCAGTATATCCATAAATTTAATAATTATTTTGTTGAAATTACTAATTTCTATGTAATCTATGTAATTTCTATGTATTGGATATTTTATGCTTTTATCCATTATTTAATTTTTGTGGTGGCGTAAGTGGAGGTTTAAAATTTCACATTATAATAAATTCACGAAATAATTTCACAGTATATTGCTGCTTTATCGATAGCTTAAACTAAGAATTTTTCTTGGGAAAATGACAACGGTCGAAAATACATGACGAAAGATGTAAATTATAATCAAACCCGAATGCTTGTTTTATATGTTCTCCAGTAAACACTTAATCGTATTTTAATAGTTGATGGTTTAAAATTAAAGATATAAGTTGATAAATGTTATTTCTTTCAAAAGGTTCAACTGAAGTTAATATTTTATTTTATGGAAACAGATCCAGTCAATGGTGAGTTCACACAAGTGGGAGTTCTTTACAGATAGAGCAGTAGATTTATTTAAATTATTTAAACGTTGCTAAGTTTGTTAGATATTTTTCAATATTTAATTTTGTTAGTAGTCAGCAAACGCTTGATGTTCGTCGTCATGATGGTAGTTTTCTCGATATTCTGTGGTTTGTGGATGAATCCTAACAATCGTTCATAAGAGCCAACTGAAAAATCCAAAAGGCATACTTCAAACACTTGCTTATCACACCGATATAGAATACAGAATTTTCACTAAATATTTTCTTAAATGGTTTACCACTTACCTTTATAAGATGATAACCGTAAAAATATGGCTATTAAAAACAGTTTTTACAATTTAAGTATAAGTTTCCATTCCTTTATGTTATGGTTGCTTTAAGTATGTCTGTTTTTTTATTTATGTTATATCACTGTAAGATGATTCTAAGACACCACTCCATAAATGCACTAAGTATATGAATGCAGTAGGTATGCAATAGTAAAACCTCTATTCTATGAATAAAACTCACTTATATGGTCTTTTGGCTGTAAATATTTAATTCTTCAATTAAAATTTTTGACCCATCTTTTCAATATATATGATAATTTGAAATTATATCTCTATAATATAGTTTAGATTTTTATGTAAATCCTTAAAAATAACAATAATTAGCTATTTGCGATGCAGAAAAAGTAATACGCAATTTTATATGACCATAAATGTATACTTACAGTACTATGTTAATTTTGTGCAGCATTGTTCTTGGTACTTAGGTAATAAAATTTTTTATATAGGGAAACAAAAAAAATGTAATTTTTCATGGTAATAACTTGAGAACTATAGGGAATAGAAAAAAAATTAAACGCAATATGACACGACATTTTTTTATGTATAAGTGTTTCGATATTAGATTTTTTTGAAATTTACCGTCTTAATTTTCAATTTAGCATGCGTAGACGTTAGTAGCATTCACAACCGCTTTGGATTTCGGATATTGGGTATGTGGCAAGCTTACTTACCACTTAAAAGTAATATTATTTAAATGGGGTATAACTATTGACTGGAGCCACTTTGTAATTGAATCGCTTAATTCAGAAACGTGTCAAACGCCACTTTTTCCAAAAATGAGTTACTGGTATTAGGGGGTACTTTAGGGGTAGACGCACATTTTAGTACCAAATATATTAAAATAACTCGATTTTAAAGTTAGTACGCAACGCGTTAAAGTTTGGCTTTAGTGCAGAAACCTGTCAAACGACGGCGTTTGACTGGTTTCTGCACTAAATTGCGAGGATATGTTTCGCAGCGCCATCGATGGATTTTTGAGATTGCTAGCTTTGAGAGAACGGTTAATAGTATACACAACACATACAATAGAATCCATTATTAATTACGACTAATTGTTTAATTCCGTAAAACTAAATTAGGAAATTTAATAGGAAAAATTCTTTTTTTTTCAGCCAATATAAGGTAATTGTGGGTATAGTGGACACTGTACCAATAGTGGCCACATAGCTGATTAATATGAAATAAAACGAGTTAGACGCATCAGACAGCGTCAAAATTCATAGGCATAGTAGATTGTACAATCAGGTAAGCTGGTAAATTACCACCGATACCACAGATCAGCATGGGAAGGATATTTAAATATTTGAAAATAACAACATCGGCCGAGTGACTGAAATTTGATTTTGCTTATTGAATCGCGTAAGGAAACGGGTATATCGGAACTGATTTTTTTGTATTTATAGCCGTTTGATTGACTTTTAAATTTATATTAAGATAAAGAATAGTGTATAAAATGATAATAAGTAAAATTTATTTTAAAATTTTGACTTTACGATTGATTTATGGGGGTGGCCACTATACCAACACAAAATCTTAGATTTTCCAATAGTGGCCACCGCAATGGCTTCTAATAGAAACTTAAATAACATTGAATTTTGATCAGTTTTTCTTCATAAACTGTTGACTGTGCTTTAAAATGAGTGTTGTATGAATTTGGTTTCATTCTGATTTCGGGAACCAAGGTTTCCAAAACATGTTACAAACAAATTTACATGTTTTAACTCCTCTCAAATCAGCTACAGCGTAGGCTTTGGGCCGGAAACTTTCAAGTATTTTTTAAAATAAAGCTTATTTGATTTGATATAAAATACATTTTGTTGGGAAGGAAGATTTAATTAGAAATAAACTACTACACCAAAAAAAAACATCAATTTCATGCATAAACCCCTCATATAGGCAGAAAAAGAGAGGTGTCCACTATAGATGCAAGAGGTGTCCACCAAAGATACAACAGCTACATCTATGTGGCCACTATAGATGCAATTTGGAGTACTTTTTAAAAATTAATTAAAAATACTTTACCCAATCTAATTAAAATTTTTAATGGTAAAATCGAAAGAAGAAGATCCAATTAATCTAAAAATAGGATGATAACGGCTTCCAAGCAAATAGGTACGTATTTATTGAGAATTTAAGCAAAAATTTTCCTTAAAGTGTCCACTATACCCACATTTACCTTACCTTAGAAATAAAAACTTCAATTTATCTAATAGGAGAGGCTTAACCATGTAACTTTCTTCTTCTTTTATATGTATGTATAGAAGATGATAATACTTTACAAAAATGAAAATTTGACAATAATTATTCCGATGAGTAGAAATGGTGTTAGTTGTAATCAATCCCAGTGTCCTCTCATCGATCTATTAACCCTGGAAGAATTTACACCTTCACACAAGTTAAGGTTTTAAAAAACAACAGTAAAAAATAGTTATTCTTTTTTCTTTTTCATAACCAACAAAAAAGGTAGTATTATATCATTAGTAGATTTAAATTTGAAAGAAAGTACTTAGCTTGAAATTGAACTGCAGGACAAATAAGATAACCAGGAATTGTGTTGATCACAAAAGAGCAAACTGGACATGCACTGACTGTGAGTTGAGGCAGACGAAATTCTATGGGCGAGGCTAACTGATGTTCTCCCGAAAAAAGCTGCGTCGAAAGTCAATAATTATTTCAAAGGAGCGATTAAAATAGAAAATAATTTTCTATAAATTTATATAAAATTATAGCAATAAATTTTTCTCATACTTCACTTATACGAGTATCTCAGAAATTTCCTCTTTTAATTTTACGATTTCTTGGAGATCCTCTGTCTGACCATAGCATCCCAGTTCGAAGTATCTTTCAACACTTCCACGCTTCGCTTCGTATCAAACCAAGTATCCGATCATTCGATTCTTTATTTGCCCCACCCCGACGCCTCTCAGTTTTAATTAACCTGATGCAATACTTTTCCACATCATCCATTTCCCGTTTCTACTCTGTAATAAACTACTGTTGAATAACACTGTGGAAAATAGGAGACATGAACAAATGATTCATAGGAGAGAAAGAGAATTTAACATTTTTTATTTATGAGACGCACGATTTTTTTACTTATGTTTTTTGCATCTGTGGTGTTTTTACTATTTCCTGGGGTGTGATTAGGAAAACTTTTTTTTTTAATTTTCACACATCTTTTGGATAAGATTAAAAATATTCCCATGGACCACTTCTGAAGGCCTCACGGATCACCAGTGGTCCGTGGACCACCTGTTGGGAACCACTGTACTAGTGTATTGTCTTTTATATGCTTGAATATCATAAGTTTAAATTCTTCTAATAAATGAAAGAATTTAATGTGGTCAAATAAATTATTTACAGTGGCAATAGTTCAAAAATTCAAAGTTTTTTTTAAATAGTTTTTACATTTTTATTTTACTAGTTATTTAAAAAAAAAAAACATACATGACATTCATTTTTTGCAAACTAAACAAACATCCAATGTACTTCTAAGGGGTCATTCCATGTGAAATATCACCCCTCGTTTTAAAGATAATTATGCAAGCTTTAATTTGATGTAAAGTTTGACTATGTCCATGAAAAAAAATTACTTTCATGATTTTGTAAATAAAAAAGCTTTAAAAAACAATGTTGGTATCCTTTAATTTCTTTGAAAATTATACATAATATGTATAATTTTATCTGAAATTTACAGAGTGGGACTGTCACGGGATCAGGAGTTATAGCAAAAAGAGTTGTTTTGAAGTACTATTTCGGAGGTTAAAGTGACCAAACATGGCGCAGAACCCAGTTTTTGGCCACTTAAACTTAAAAAACGGTGAGTAAAAGTGATTAAAAACAACTCTTTTTGCAATAACTCCAGATTCCGTGGCGGTCCCACTCTGAAAATTGCAGAATATTTGTCTTATATCATTGTCAAAATCATATATTTTTTCAAAAAATTTGAAGATACCAACATCTTTTTTTTCAGTTTTCCAAAAAAAAATTTTTTGAAAATGTTTTTTATTCAATATGAAAAAAAAAACAAAAAAATTTACAAAAAATTAAACCTCATAAAGTCTTCTTTACAACAAGGGGTTGTAGATTTTTGTGCGCTTAATAGAACGGGAGTTATTCAAAGTTAAAGAAACACAAATCAATTTTTTTTCAAAACTTCAAAAAAAAATTATAAAAACAAATTACAGAGACAATGATTAATCAAGGTCATTTTCCCGTTTGTATTATAGAAGAAAACAATCCCTGAAAGTTTCATTCAAATCCGAGGGGGTTAGGTTGAACTTTGCCATTTTTTGGTTGATTTCACATGGAATGACCCTAAGGCTAAAAAACTGAAAAAAATACAAGAAATCTGTAAAAAAGGAACAAAGTTTTAATTCTAAACAAAATATTTTTGAGTTTACAGATCAGTGCTATCAGCCTTGAACATATACATAACTGGAGAAGTAAAAAAAAGTAAAGTTTTTATGCTCCTTAGACTAAACATAGATCGGAGCTAATCCCATAATTGCAGCTGTTTTATACATTGTGACTGTGAGCGTCCTATAAAAATTGAGTTTCTTTTCTTCTCAGAAAAAAGTCGTGATTTTATGATGTATATTGCAGTTTCATACGTCCAATTTCACTACCATTTTTATATTTTTAAAAATATAATTTCCTAATTTTAGTACAGGCCTATCTTATCTAAAAATTCATGTTAAAGCTAACTACCAACGTTTCAAAAATAATGTACCATGCAACAGAATATATTCAATAATTATATTCCCTTTTTCTGTATTAATGGTATTACACGTAACCGATTTTATATTTTTTACCGTATTTGAAACATATTATAAATTCAATCTGAATCTCTTGAATTATTCAACGAAAAGGAAAGTTTATAATAAACAGTGTAATTTCACAATCCTATTGAATATTTAATGCTTCTCCTTATACGTATCAAATGGTACAAATATTACGTTTTGAAGCATATTTAGTGGAATAAGATAACTACCTCACGATACTTCATGTTTATTTAAAAGAACTTCAAAAGAAAGAATTGTAATTCAGTACATAGAAAAACATATGTAATATAAATTGAAAATGTACTATCTGATAGATCATAAAACATCTATTACACTTATATACACTTTGACATTGACTTTTTTTAGGGAGTTAACAATATTATGTTGAAAACTTTTTTTAATAATTTAGGAATATGATATATAATATAGATTAACACCAAGATAGGGATGAATATGTTAATGGAGTCAGTACCTTGAAGACTTCAAAAAAATTACTTAGTTGAAACTAAATCTAAAATAATATAAGAGCATTTTAGGTAAACCAGTTTATGACTTGAAATTAAGCATTTTTCCATACTGCATTTTTTTATACGCGTGTACTTTTCCCTCAGAATCTACTCAATAATCAATTATGAAATTTTTACCACATGTTCTTTCTCACACGTGAAAACTGTCAAATTAGCATTTCTGGTTTATTAGGTACCGACTCCCCAACAAAAAAGTAAATATAAATTTTATTATTGTGAGATGTACAAGTTTAAATACACACAATTCACGTATAACAACCAAATTTCTATTATAAATCGTAGGCTCAGTAAGTACTCCTTTTTTTCCTATTTTTTGAACTCACTAATACCCCGTTCGCACTGCGTCTAAAGGGTCCTTTATAGCATATCGCACTTGACCGAAAAGGGTATTTCCTTAAAACGGCGTTCGCACACTGATTAGGGGTGATAATAAGGAATTTTTACTGTGCGTAAATAACTAACCGCACGATTTGTAAAATTCTTAATATTTAATTTGTTAATATATAACTTAAAACTAATGAATATGATCACCCACTTCATAAAAATAACAAGTAAAAATACATAAAAGATTTTAATTGACAAACGATATTATGAAAACTATTTCTGAATCAAAATCTTAAAAGCAAAACAAGCCGTCTGGATATTAGTTAGATAAATTGGATCATATCAAAGTAAATAAACTAAATTTTTTTATTAAACTAAATTAATCAGTTTTTAGTACATTGTTTTCAATACTTTTATGTACTTTTATTTCACAACTGGATCTTTTTTGCCTTAAAAATCTAAAATGTTTCGATACAATGGATATCAAAAGATTGACAAAGCAGAATAGCTAATAAATTTTATCAATAAAAACAATGTTCCCAAAAGTTATCATGATTGAATTTTTAAGTTTAAAAAGTTGTTTTATTTGTAACAGCAGCTGTTTTTCATTACATTTATACTAATTGGTAATTAAAAGCAATGAGTGGAGATATTAAAGTTAAATGTTGTATATTTCGTGGTTCATATTTTTCTTGTCTATGTCTACTATGTCTATGTCTATCTTTGAGTTTCCAAAAGATAAAATGATAATTCCGTAAGTAACAATGGTGCCAAAACAACTGAAAAAGAGCGATTTCCTCAACGTGAATGTCTTGAGAAGAGTCAGCTTATTTTCTCTTTTGAACCCGATTTTCACAATATCGCGTAGGCTCTCGTTGCTCTCAAGAGAAAGACGCAAAACGCACTGCAACGCTTTTTCGGATTTTTCCGCTGCTTCCACTGCAAGAGAAGCATTCCAAACTACCATTATTAAAAAACAAGTGCTGCTTAGAAACATTTCCGAATTTTTCAGAACCTACAAATATCGGGTATGAAAATACGTCATCCATGACCTGCAAGGCCATGCTTAGCCTATGGTGTAAACTGCTAACGTGCGTGTATTCGAAACAGATGCACGTTTCGAAGGATTTTACTACCGATTCAAAACAGACTCGAAATAGTTTGCTCAGGTACACATATAGCAAAACCATTTGTGTTGTGAGGATATAAATGTGAGCCAAAGCGACAAAGCAAACTACAGTGCTCACCGATAAATCTAAAATTTTATTTATGTACAAAAAACTTACCGATTGTAATAATGACATGGAATAGATTTTAGGAATAGTTTTCATCATTATTATGTATTCCAAAATGGATCGAGCAATACGTAGTGTTGACCAAAGAAAACATGAGAAAAATGCTCGATTTTTCATCTGCTGAAAGTATTTGTATTCTGTAATAGGCAGAAGGTTTGACAAATATAATCTGTTTACTTCTTTTAACCACCTAGATATAAGCAGACCAAGGTAACAGAAAAGTCATAAAATTGAAAATTCTACTTGTTGTATCGGGCCATGCTAATCCCATAACCATACCAATAATGAAAGGAGTATTTCACCAATTATTGCTGGTTAAGCGGACAATAAGTGTAAACTCACAGCTCTCAAGAAATATGTACTCTCAAGAAATATGTATGAAATATGTTTTGAGAGTTGTGAGTTTACACATACCAATAATGCTCATGTGGCCGCGGTGGTGCAGTGGTTAGCATGTCTGGCTACGAGCATTACCGACCCAGGTTCGATGCCTTGCGGCTCCTGCTTGGGTAGCTGGTCATGGGTCAACTCAGCCCTTCATCCTTCCGGGGTCGATAAAGAGGACCAAGCTTGCTTGGGGAATCAACTGGGGGTCCAGCGTCGGGCTAGCCACTCGGCCTGGATACTCGCTAGTAATTAGTACCCCAGGCCCAAAAGGCTACAGAAACGGAGATGGGCACCGCCTGATGGGCCACTAGGCCCGGGCAGACTTTGATTTGATTTGAATAATGCTCATAAATACCCCCATGATAATAGACGCCTTACTGACGAGCTGACGAGCTTGTTTGCGGGTAAAATATTCAAGCCTAGAGTATGCATTACAAATAGCAGTGGATAAAAATTTTTTATCAAATATATTTTTTCTTTACCTTTTACATTCATGTTGAATGATATCATTTATCCTGCTATATAGTTTATTTCATTTCTGAAATATCGTGTGCGCTATTGTGTATTATCTGTTTCAGTTTAAAAAATATACCATTTCTGGTTGTCTCTATTCCTTGAAAAAAGTAACACTCAATTTTGTTATCGTTGATTGTTGAAATTATTATTAGACAAAAGTTGGTAACTGTTCTTTCTTCCAAAATGTTAGCTGTATATCAATGCTTTATTTTCTGAAATCCAATCAGGCACATTGGTAATGGTTAAAAAAAACCTTTGCAGATAAATCAGTTTTTTCTTTCAAATGTTCATAAGTTCTTGGTGAGTTTATTCTTCAATATTAAATTATCCTAATAGTCTATTTTAAGCAAACACTTAATGTTTGTTATCACTATAATAGTTTTCTTGTTATTCAGTGCTACGTTGATAAATTCCAACATTGGTTCATAAGATACAACTGAAAAAAATCCAAAAGACACACTTCAAACACTTGAATATCACACGGATAAAATTTAGATTCACAATGCTCATGCTCACTAAATATTTTTAAAATTTTTTTCCATGTTTTCTTAAAATATTTAACTTACCTTTTGATAAGCTAACAGTTATAATCTGGGGATTAAACACACTTTTTAAAAGTTAAATAAAAGTTTATATTAAGTTATTTCGTGTTTGCTTTGATTTTAAGTCAAGGTTTTTATTTCAAAATTATGAGATCATTTTAACACACCACTCGATAAATGCACTAGGTATATGTATGCAATGAAAAACCTCCTTTCTATGAAGAAAAACCATATCTGGTGATCTGAAGTTGTAAATACTTAATTCTTCAATTCAAATTGTGAACCCATCTTTTCGATATACTATATATGTTAATTTGAAATTCGTGCACGATATAATAGTTTTGGATGTTATAGAAATCTTTAAAAATAACAATAATTTACTAAAAGCTTTGATGGATGGATAAAAAGCAGTATGCTCAATTCAAATGACCAAAAACGAGTAAGTACTGTATATTAGTTTTGTGTAAGATTGCACTTGATACTTACGTAATCATTTATTTATTGACGGAAACAAAAAATAATAATTTTTTAACGTAACAAATATGGTATGGAACTCTAAGGAACAGAAGAAAATGAAACTCATTTTAAAATGACATTTTTTAAGTTGATGTGTTTCGAAGACACTCGAACCTGTTTTTGTGCGATCGTTTTTGATGCGATTTTTTATTTTTGCGGCCATATATAAAAAAATCGCAAAAAAAGACCGCAAAAATGAAAAATCGCACAAAAAAGGACCGCATGAAAACAAGTTTGAGGTGCTGAATTTTTGAAATTTACTTTTGATTGTGTAAAAAGTTTTCAATGTAACAAATATAGAGGTTACTAGAGTTCACAACCACTTCGTATTTCGTTTAATGTGTGTTTTGCCTGCTTTTGAATGCTAAAATTAAATAAAAATCTTTATTCAAGGTAGAAAGAAATTTTCTCTGTTCTTCCTTATTATAAATATCTGTATATAGGGAAGAGAATGGAACATTGTGAACATTTTTGACTTTTTCTCCATATATTTATAAGATATTGAAACAAAAACTAATTTATTCCGAGGTTTATAGCCTTCCCGAAACATTTTTGAATAAAAATTTTGGCACACTTTTTACATGCATTTATCAGAAATTTTCCGCTTGAATATCATCGTTCTAAAAATTTTGAAATTTTCTTCGAAAGTGCAGAAGTGGAGGGGTACATTTGAACACACTTGAGTCACAATAAAACACCTGTATAAATCATTATTTATTTATTTATTTATTCATTTATTCATTCATTCATCTACCATACAGATTAAAAATCCCTTTACATGGTAGGTCAATACAAAACACACAGTAAAATATAAAATACATACAAGTACGATACAAAATACACACAATACACAAATTAAATATGAATTGAAAGAAAATCTTTTTTAAGTCTGACAAATTTATCATAGAAAATATCGCTGTGATCCGGTAGGCTATTTACTATTTTAATAAACTGGTTTATAGATTGATTTTCTAAGTATTGTTTTGAGTAAAAAGTTTTAATTAATAGAATTTTTTTCCTTGTATTATAGCAGGGGGCGTGTAAACTTATTTGTTGTAGTACAGTAGGGCAATCAATATTGTTTTTCAAAATATTAATGAAAAACTTAAATATGGTTAATGATCTTCTGCATTCTAGAGTAATAGGTTGGTCAAAAGAGGTTTTGAATTTAAAAGAAATATGACGTAGAAAATTATTCTGTACTTTTTCTATTAATTTAATTAAAGATTTACTTGAAGGATTCCAGATCACAATTCCCTTTATTATAAGGGATTATAAATCCCTTTTTAATTTTTTCAGAGTATTTTCAAAATTCACTGTACATAAAAATTTACTTTTATATTTACGGCAATGAATTAGACTGGATATTTGGTAATTTGACCGTTTTTTCTTAAATTTGAGTTTGAAAAATTTCAACGAAATTGTAGTGCAGATTAAGTTTTTGGTATTGAAAAGAGTACTCTGTGGGAAAACGCAATGAGTAATTTAAAATACATACGTTTTCAGTTTTTAAGGAAAGTTAGCTAGCTAGCAACTCAGTACCCATCTCCTGAAATTGATGGTTTGGACATTTTTAAGGGGGATCATGGTCAACCATTTTCTCAGGATATACTCAATTATTAACAATGAAATTTTTCACCAAATATGTTTTTATATTTAAGTGCAACTTTTAACATACGTTTTCGTTATTTTCAGAACAATATTTTATGCTTTCGTCATTTTTAGGTACTAAAAAATTGTAAATATTGAAAAATAATTCAAGGGACATCCACTAATTTATTTTTTGAAAAAGAAATACTTCCCAGCTAGAAAATGTGTGCACTTTTTATGCAAAAAAATGTGCTTTGTGCACAATTTGTGCATAAAAAGTGGCAAATTTTAGAATACTTAACAAGTATTCACTTTAGCTGTGCACAATTTGTACATAAAAAGTTAATATTTTTTGAATACCTAAAAATGTATACACTTTTGCTGCAAATTATTTGTACTTTTTGTGCATACAAATAAAGTACATTTTCTATGTTGCAAAACACTTTGCAAAAATTTTGCATACATAATTAACCATTTTATTTGTCTGCGAAAATTTTACATTTTTTTGTACTGAAATGTAGATTACACATTTTCAAAAACAAACTTCATTTTTACCAGATATTTGGTTAATTAATTGTCTCTGCATGCAAATTCCAAATTTTGTGACTTTAAGAATTAAAATAAAAGCCTAAGCATTATTTACTATATTTGTATAGATAGAGTATTATATACTACTAGCTGATGTGCCCGGCCATGCACGGGTGGAGATAGAGATTTTTTTCTTTAAAATTTTTAATTCATTTTCTACCTTCCAGGTGCGGATCCAGTGGGTAGCACTCTGGACAGCGCCCCCCCCCCTTGGGAGCCCAAAAAGGTTGTCAAAATGAGTAAAACCCTACTTTTACCGGTCTAATTTCCAATTTTTTTTTCTGGGGAAGGACCCCCATACCTCTCATTAGTACCACCAGGGGATCTTCAGTGATAATTTTTAGGAAATCCCCAATATTTTGACATTTTGGGGGAAAAAGTAAAGGTAATAGTGTTGAAAAGTGCCCCCCTTAGACTAAAAACGTTTCTAAAAATGAGTTTAAACCCTACTTTAACACGTCAAGTTTCAAATTTTTTCTGGGGAAGGACCCCCATACCCCAATGGTACCAATAGGGATCTTGTCTGGAAAAGTACCCCCCTTGCAGGCGTACTGGATCAGCGCCTATATTTTGATGAGTGAAAGGTGTTGAATCAAGCATTTTAAATTCTGAACGATTTCTGCATTTACCACATGATTCCCATAAAAAACAACAAATATTAGAAAAATATTCTTCCAAAAATCACTTAAAATGCTCAATTAGAGCCCTTAATTAATCGTATTTTCATGATTTTATTATATCTTTGGTATAAAATTTAATAAATAAAATATATTCCTGCAATTTAAGAAAAAATACAATATTTCCACTTATAAGGGTTTTTGAATATTAACTCTAGTTTTTAGTCTGTTAACCAACTTTCTTAAACGCTACAATATGATCATCATTTGATTTTTCATCCTCGTGTCCATGGAGACTATTTTAACAACAATGCTATTCCATGAAACTTTTTATTTAAAAATTAAACTCTCAAATAAAAATATTTTGTACTATATCTACCAGTTTTAAAATTTTAAATTTCATTTAATTATACTTTTAGATTATAGTTATGATTTTTAATTAGACTCATATCTAGTTTTTCTTTTAAAAACTTGTTATTTTGCATTATGTTTTTTTTATAACAATGGGGTGAACAGATCTCTTTTGGAGGAGAAATAAAGCTATTTCAGCAAAATGACCATAAAAATGGTCAAAAGAGGGTCAAGGGGTCATTAAAAGTTTTCGAAACATAGCCTATGTTTTTTCTGGAGTTTTTTTACGTATGTATACCATGTTTGGTGCAGATCGGAGGAAAATTGTGGATTTGTATAAAAGACAAACATACATACCCATATACCCACACTTGATTTTATTATATTAGACTAGCTGATATGCCCTGCCTTGCACGGGTGAAGAGTATAAATTTATTATTTGAGGCGTTTGCTATCAAAACCAGCTCATTCCATATTTTTCTGAAATCCACTTTTTTGCATATTTTGAAAATTTAGAGGGTCCTTCATAACCTGGCGAAGGGATATAGCTCAAACCCAGCTCATTCCAACCCAATAAACTGGAAAAAACCACTTCACAACTTAATTGAACAAAAAAAAGCATGAAAAATCGTGTTTCTGCATCAAAATCAGCTCATTCTAACATAATTAGCGTAATTACGCCCAAGGTAATGCAACTGAAAGGAAAATGAAAAGCTAATCGAATTCTAGATGGTTATACCTATAGTTAAAAATTTAAAAAACAAATTTAGCTTTAGAACTGTGGACGTGAGAAGTTTTTTGTCTCTCCTGTAAAATTTCCAAAAATGGAATAAGCTGGTTTTGATAGCAAACGCCTCATTTTTAAGTTTTCCCAAATACATTTCTAATTTTGGATAATCAGCATTTACCAATCATCCCGGTATCCCAGGCGTCTTTTTCATATTCTGGTGTTCAAGGTAACTTTTCCTATCCCGGTGTTCCTAGTAATTTTTCTTATCTCAGTGTTCCCAGATGGATTAAAATTCCTTCAGTTCTCAAGCAATATAATTTTTGAATGATTTCCACATTTACATGGAAAAATTAATCTAAAAAGTATTTAAATTGCTTAGATCCCTTGATTAATCATATCTTCAGGAATTAACGTTTTCGGTGAAATTATTCAATAATTAAAGCTTATTCCATTTTGCAAATTAAGAAAAAAAAATCAATATTTTCTAGCTGAAAGGGAGTTTTAATAGTTTTTTATTTGTTAAAAAACTTTCTTAAAAGCTAAAATATTATCACCTTTTAATTTTATATCCTCGTTTCCATGGAGACTATTTTAACAACAATGGTATTCCATAAAGCTTTTAAATAAAATATAAAAATTAGATAAAATCTCAAATAAAAATATGGTTAACTGTATTTAACTTTTAAATTCCATGGAAATATATTTTTAAATTAGTAATATAATTTTTAAATAGACTTGTACCTAGTGTTTCTATTAAAAACTTGTTGTTTAGGATTAAGTTTTCTTTGTAACAATGGAGTAAACAGATCTCTTCTTGAGAAGAAATAAAGCTATTTCAGCAAAATGACCATAAAAAGGGTCAAAAGAGGGTCAAGGGGTCATTAAAAGTTTTCGAAACATAGCCTATGTTTTTTTCTGAGTTTTTTTACGTAGGTATACCAAGTTTGGTGCAGATCGGAAGTAAACTGTGGATTTGTATAAAAGACAACCATACATACATACATAGCCACACTTGATTTTATTATATTAGATTCATCATAAAGCAGAATATGTGAGATTGAAAGAAAAAATTTTTACATTAAAAAAACATTTAATTTAAGAAATATTTAAACCTTCATCAATTTATTTCCTTTTTAAAAAATTTTCTTCCTATTAATTTTTTTTACTAGTTATACTACGTATATTAGATTTATATTTTACCTACAAGTTTTTTAATTAAATTCTGTACCATATCGGAGTTCCATATTAGAGAAATAAATTAAGTCTTGAATTTATGGTAGGGTTATAAAAAGTGTAACAGAATAAACTTATTAAAATTATAAATAAAAAGAACTTAATTAAAAAAGAAATTACTAAAACTGATTTTAATACTTTTGTTATCTTATTTAAGAACAAATTGTGATAAAGTGTGTAAAACAAAATCAAATTTTTTGACGAGAAACAGACAAAACAGTACAAAACAGTTTGTTTTCTATTCGAATACCAGACAGTTGTTTTGCTCTTTTCGTCTACAATTAATAAGTAAACAAACAACTGATGGTGATGCCACTAGAGAAATTTCAAAATTTAAAGTAATTAAAATTAAAATAAGTAATAAAAAAGATGATAATTAAATAAATATCATAAGATATATTTGATAAGATATTTAAGATATAGTTAGAAAATAAAATGATATATTTTAAGGCTTTTAAATAAGACAATCGGGTAATTAAAAATAAATATTTTCTTTAAAAAATATTGATAAATATCTGCACATTAGAAATTAAATTTTCCTTTTCTGGACCTGGCATCGGATAATTATTATTGTCAATTATCGTGTGATTAGCGAGAAAAGAACGTTAGGGCTAATATTTAAAGTGAAAAATGAATTTAAATAAACTTAACATACTTGTAAAGTTTGTTGATGATGAAAAGTTTGACGTTCTTAAGCTAAAGAACTCCACTTCAGTGTCATTTAATACAGTAAAGATACAAGAATGGGACCGTGGAGAACTTACCAATATTATTTGGAATGGAACAACTTACGGAGGATACATTATAAAGTTTGGAGGCAAGATTATATTCTGTTTAATATTAAAAGTAAATATAATTGGAATGTTTAGGTTGTCATTGTTTCAGTTTTGAACTGACTATGCTATCTTCTTTCAAATTTTAAATTGTGTATAGAATATTTTTAATATGTCCTTGTTTATGTGCCTATGTTTAATTGTCTATGTGAAAATATATACAGGGTGTTTCAAAATTGCGTTGCACGGCTTTTATTCGGAACCAGCGCCTCCTAGGGTCATGGAAGTAAGGTCTACCCCTAGGTAAATGACCCTGGAGACTCCATTGAGATGACTTACAGCACCCTTAGCGGCGAAATAAGAAAGTTAAAAAAATTAATTTAAAACCTAAAGGAGATAGAGCAAAAACCCCAGTGAGAGTATTGTTGCCAACGTCAAGAAGAACTCACTGAAAAAAATTTGGTCAAAATATCTTGAATATTCGCGGAGATATTAGTTCGGAGATATTATTCGCGGAGATATAAGTTCGGAATATTCGCGGAGAACAACTTACGGAGGATACATTATAAAGTTTGGAGGCAAGATTATATTCTGTTTAATATTAAAAGTAAATATAATTGGAATGTTTAGGTTGTCATTGTTTCAGTTTTGAACTGACTATGCTATCTTCTTTCAAATTTTAAATTGTGTATAGAATATTTTTAATATGTCCTTGTTTATGTGCCTATGTTTAATTGTCTATGTGAAAATATATACAGGGTGTTTCAAAATTGCGTTGCACGGCTTTTATTCGGAACCAGCGCCTCCTAGGGTCATGGAAGTAAGGTCTACCCCTAGGTAAATGACCCTGGAGACTCCATTGAGATGACTTACAGCACCCTTAGCGGCGAAATAAGAAAGTTAAAAAAATTAATTTAAAACCTAAAGGAGATAGAGCAAAAACCCCAGTGAGAGTATTGTTGCCAACGTCAAGAAGAACTCACTGAAAAAAATTTGGTCAAAATATCTTGAATATTCGCGGAGATATTAGTATGTGAAAATAGCACTTTTTCAGGGGTCAAAAAGTAAAAAGTTCACATATTTGCAAATTTTTTTGATTTTTTGATTAAATTTTGTGATCTTTCAACTAAAAAAACACAAAACTACACAATAACACTGAAAAATTTGCAAATATGCGAACTTTTTACTTTTTGACCCCTGAAAAAGTGCTATTTTCACATACTAATATCTCCGCGAATATTCAAGATATTTTGATCAAATTTTTTTCAGTGAGTTCTTCTTGACGTTGGCAACAATACTCTCACTGGGGTTTTTGCTCTATCTCCTTTAGGTTTTAAATTAATTTTTTAACTTTCTTATTTCGCCGCTAGGGGTGCTGTAAGTCATCTCAATGGAGTCTCCAGGGTCACTTACCTAGGGGTAGACCTTACTTCCATGATCCTAGGAGGTATTGGTTCCGAATAAAAGCCGTGCAACGCAATTTTGAAACACCCTGTATATTGAATAGCTGAAAACAAATGTAAATATCATATTTAATTTATCGTCATCATCCATCGAGTCTTCTCTCTTGTCATTCAATTACTAACCCTAATACGATCTTGACCAATAATTTAGTAATACATAATTGCTAACAATCACGTGATTGGCAACTTCAGCATTGGGAGTCTATCTAGCCATTCTACATTTTTGACACGTTCTGTAGTAAGATAGCATTAAATCTTTTGAATAAAACGATTTAATTAAACGCAGTTATAAAATTAGGATTGCACAAATTGTGCACAAAAAGAGAATCATTTTAGCCCATCTGTTTTTGCATAAAAAGTGTAAAATAAATTGTGCACAAATAGAGTATCATTTTGGCTCATCAGTTTTTGCATAAAAAGTGTAAAATAAATTGTGCATAAAAAGAGTATCATTTTGGCCCATCCGTTTTTTCATAAAAAGTGTAGAATGAATTGTGCATATATTTGCATACTTTAGTTTGCAAATTTTTTGCAAAATTCAGTTTACACTTTTTATGCAAAAACGGATGGGCCAAAATGATACTCTTTTTGTGCACAATTTTTTTACACTTTTTTGTACACTTTTTCTAGCTGGGTTTGAATAAAGATAAAAGCTATGCATCAATTAACCCATTAACGCCCATTGATCTATTTTTAGACCGCTAAACATATAGTCAGAAATGGTCTTTTAAATTAATTTAAATTTACCCCACAGAAACAAAACTGCTCATATGGCAAGAGAAAGCCTTCCAATAATATCATGTGTTTTTTTTCGTTTGCAACATTTATTTTGTTACAGTGATGGGCAAAACTTTGTCTTGGGGTTTCATTTTGCAGTTTTTTCATCTTGGTTCATGTTTTACGAGAAAACTATAAAAGTATACCACCAATTGAATCCATTTCAGATTTTATTTTATCTTTATAGATGTAGCTATTAGGATACAATGCAGAGTTTTGTAAAAAATAATTTATTTAGTGAAAAATTAGGTCCCAATATTGCTGATCTAAAAATAGATCACTGGGCGTTCGGGCGTTTATTTTTTCTGTGTTGCTTGCGATACGATTATTCAGATTTTTCGACTATGAACTGTAAAAAATGAAAATGAGAATACTCAGTAATGTTCAGGATGGTCACAAATATTGATTTTCTTAAGAAATTATATTATTGTGAGTTAAATTTTATAATTTCTTCTGGTGGATGAATGAAAGGTAGACAATATTGATTGATTACTTAGTAAATCATAGGATTGCAAATAGTATTATGAACTCAAGTTTATTCACATTAATTTATTTGCTGATACAATTTAAGTCAATACTAGCATTTCGTTTTGAAATAGATTATAGGTAAAATTATTAGACAATAATTAAAGGTTTTTGAGGAGATGTAAAAATCTCAAATTGAAAATTGTAATAATTTTTCTTTAAATTCGCCCTAAGACTGCTTTTACAACCTTAAAATTGACGTAATGACAGGATAGTAAGTTAATTGGATAATTAGTTAATAGGAATAGGCCGGCGAAAAGCTTCAACACGTAGCAATTTTGAATGTTGCCGAATAAGTTACATTTTATTTCATGACTATCATTATTTTATGATAAAAGTAATCCATAAAATTTACAAAAAAAATACCTAATGCATTTTATTTAAATTAAACACACAATTTTATAAAATATTATTTCTATAATATACTTATAAATTTAAAGTTCTTGATTCAACTCCCACTTTTTCATCTATTATTACTTTCAACATAGGCTATTCATGTAATAAATCTTGGGTAAGTTATTTAATTTTATAATTATTTAATTATTTTTCCACATATTTATAAATAAATACGCATTTTTTAAAGAAAAATACTAATAGGTCTATTTATTTTATATTTTTTAATGATTTTTGAGGTTCTACTATTACTTAGCTCTGTGACAAAAAATATCCTCCGAACGCCCAGTGATCTATTTTTAGATCAGCATTTTTTAACGAAAGTAATGACTGTTTTCACAAAATTTGTTCATAATATCCATATTGAAGGCAAAATACACCAGATTCATGATTTTTATTAAATTCGCCCAAAAAAATACCCAAAAAAATAAATATAAATAAATAAATAGGGCGTTAATGGGTTAAGTAACATATGTATATTGAGTCAACAAACAAATTTCAGACTTAAAAGTTTATTAGAGTTTTGAGAAAAATGAACATGAAAACTGTCAAATTAACATTGCTTGTATAAGATACCGACTCCCTTTAAACAAAAAAGTATATATAATTAATATCTTTGTGAGTGTGAGTGTGTGTGTATGTGTGCGTGTGTGTGTGTGTGTGTGTGCGCGTGTGTGCGTGCGTGTGAGAGAGAGTGAGAGACATATTTGAAAGACACCAACTCAAGTATAACGCCGAAATTTCTAATGTACTGAGTAGTGACAAAATAACGACAGAAATAACTCTAAGTAAAAAACAACTGAAACATTAAAGTAGGCATTTTGAAGGGATGGCTATTTTTCAAAACAAAAAATAGTTAATTTTTCACCCCTGAATTGAGATTTATCTAAATTTTTTCTTGAATTTTGAAACGTTACCATAATTCTAAAAGCTAAATTTATATAAACATCAAATCAGACACTTGAGAAAGATAAATTTAAATAACTAAGTCCATAACAGAGAATCTCTTGTTAACTTGCTACGTATTCAATGTATTTTTGGGTTTCCAATAGAAATGATAATAATTCCGTAAGTAATAATGGTGCCAAAACAACTGAAAATAAGCGATTTCCTCAACGTGAAAGTCTTGATCAAAGTCAGCTTATTTTCTCTTTTGAACCCGATTTTCAAAACATCACGAAGACCCTCGTTGCTTTCAAGAGAATGACTTAAAACGTACTGCAACGCTTTTTCGGATTTTTCCGCTGATTCCACTGCAAGAGAAGCATTCCAAACTATCATCGTTATAAAACAAAAACTTCTCAGAAATCCTTCCAAGTGTTTCAGAACCAAAGGGACGCTAGGTTTTTCCATAAACATTACATAGACGATTCCACTGAAGATTTGGATCATATTGCAGGTAATCTCTATAAATATCGGATATGAAAATACGTCATCCATAACTCGCAAGGCCATGCTTAGCCTATGGTGTAAACTGCTTACGTGCGCGTATTCTAAACTGCTGCAAGTTTCGAAGGATTTTATCACCGATTCAAAACAGACTCGGAACAGTTTACTCAGGTAAAAATATAGCAAAGCTATTTGCACAGTAATGATGTATATTTGAGCCCAAGCTGCGCAGCAAACCGCAATGATCACTGGCAAAACTAGGCTTTCATCGTTTATATTAAAAAAAACGTATCCCTTGTAGAAACCGCTGGAAAACACCTTTTGAAATAAGTCTCATCCTTATAACGCATTGCAAAATCATATTAACAATTACCAGTGTCGACCAAAGTAAACAGGAGAACAGTACTCGCTTTTTCATCCGTAGAAAGTATTTATATTCAGTAACTGGCAGTAGGTTTGACAAATATTTAAGGAGCGGTAAAATCTGTTTGCTTCTTTTAACCACGTATATGTAAGAGGACCAAGCTAACAGAAAAATCATAATATTGAAGACATTTCTAATTATATCGGACACTCCTAATGCCAAAAAAAAATTAAAAATAATAGCAACACTGCTTGTAAATATACCAAATATGATTGAAACTCTGTTCAAAGGTCCAAGGAACTTCAGCTTGTTCGGGGGTAAAATTTTCAAGCCTAGAATATGCATTACAAATAATAGAGGATAAAGAGTGTTTATCAAACACATTTTTTCTATGGTTTTTACATTCATATTAAATTAAATATTATTGTAAAATATAATTTATCCTACGAAAAAGTTTATTTTACTCAAAATTTAACTGTGGTTATAAGAATTTATATTTCTAATTACTTTTAGTGATAATATTCATACTTTGTGTTCTTGTTTCTATTCTATTGCCCATAAAATGCTTTGCCTGAATGATGAAAACAAGGATTTTTTTTAGGTATTATATATTTCATTTCAAAGTACAATATTAGGATGAAGAATTCGTATAATTTTCATTTAAATATATTTTCCTCAGTTCCTTCTGAGGAGTAATAAAACAGTATATCCATAAATTTAATAACTTTGGTTTAAATAACTAATAAGTGAAATTCCTGTATTTAATTACTATATAAGGGGTATTTATCTTTTTTCCAAAATGTATTTTTTGAGATGGCGTAAGTTGAAATTGATAATTTCATCATACTGCTGTTCTGTTAACAGCTTACTCTAAGTATTTGTCTTGGAAAAATGTCAAATATTGAAAATACATGACGAAAGTTGTAAATGAAAATATAATCTGATGCGTGTTTTTCTGTTCTCCAATTAACACTGAATCGTGTTATAATAGTTGGTTTAAAATATAAGACGTAGGTTGATAACTCTTCGGAAATTTTCAATAATTTTATGAAAACCAATCAGGCTCTAAGGTAATGGTGAATTCGCGCAAGTGTGAGTTATTTGCCGTTAAAACAGAAGATTTTTATCAAACTTATTCAAGCGTTCCTAAGTTCTTGGTAAGATTTTTCTTCAATATTTTATATCACTAAAAGTCTACTTGCAGCAAAAGTTTGATGTGTTATCATAATGATAGTTTTCTTGATATTCTGTGGTATGTAGATGAATTTTGAAAATTGCTCATAAGATCCAACTGAAAAAAAAATCACTATAAAAGACATACTTCAAACATTATTTGTCATATCACACAAATAAATTTTCAACTTAGAATTTTCACTATATATTTTCTAAAAATGTCTAAATGTTTTACTTACCTACCGATAAGTTGGTAATCCGGGTATTAAAAACAGTTTTTAGAAATCAAGAGTCAGTTATATCATAGTTGCTTCGAATTGGATTTTTTTGATAAATTGAACATGATTGTAAGGGGATTTTACCGCACCGCATGAAGAATGCACTAGATACATGAATGCAGTAGGTGTGCAATAGAAAAACCTCCTATCTCTAAAGAAAACTCACATCTGCGTGGCTTTCAGTTGCAAATATTTAATTCTTCATTTAAAATTTTTGATTCCTGTTCTCAATATCTATGGTAATTTGAAATTCCCGCATGATATAACAGTTTAGGTTGTTATGGAAATCCTTTAAAGTAACAATCATTTATATTAAAAGCTTTGCAATGTGAAAAAGCAATATACTCAATTCACAAATGACTAAAAATGTGTACCTAAAGTTTGTTAATTTTGCGCTGCATTGTTCTTGGTACTTCGGTTATCACATTTTTTTATTTATGAAAAACGCTATAATTTTTATGGTAATTATATTTGAGAAAACGTATGATGTTAATAAAAATAGAACACGGCCTTATATCCCGGATAATTTTAATTTTATGAATTCTATTAATACTTTTAAGTGTTAAGAAGTCTTTTAAGTCTTTATTTTCGTATTATTTTCTTAATTCGTATCTACATAATTTATAAAAGACGTAATTTAGTTTTGAAGCTGTCTTCTAAGTAAAAAAATAAAATTTAAAAGGCAAGATAAATATACAATTTCAATTAAGATGATGCATGTATTACATTTAAGTCACACATACGTTACGAATTTCATTAAAAATATTGAACGAACTGAAGCCACTTAACAAGCTATCAGATTTTGAATGCGTATAATGTAGGTAAAACAAATTAACTCTAAGTAAGTGCTCTCTACAGCATGTCATAATTGCGCTTTAATTTTACTAAAAGATTTTGAAGCTTGGTTAAAAATTCAAAAGTAGATGTTTACAAAAAAGAATATTAATTATTCAAGCAGGGTAATTTTCCAGAGTTTAAAATAATAACTATTTATTATTTATTAAATACTATTAGGCAAAAAAAACTAATAGGCATGGTATCTTTAGTTTTTTACGAGTTTTTCATGCAATATACGATTTCATACGTTGTTTATTTCCCCCATATTGCTTTTAGACATCTTTTAAAGTCTGTTTAGGAAGATAATACAGATTTTGTGAGATGTGTATTAATAGTATGCGCACTAAAGTTTTTCTTTAACTAAAAACTGTCACTTAAAAATGTGTCTTGATTTATATTGATATTAATTTAACCTTCTATTTTCCCCCGTTATATTCCATAATCACTCATATAATTTTTACTCTCTCATTTCCAGTTGTTTTCATCAATTCCCGTCTTTCTCTACATTTTCTATCCACTATTGCTCTACCTCTTTCTCACTTTTCTTCCGTATTCATATCTGTATTTATCTTATATTCCTTGCATTTTAATCACTTTTGGTCGAAAGTAAGTTCTTGTACTCCCTTAATACAGTTATTTTTTATCTGTTCTTGTATGCCTTTCCCACCTTTCGTAACTTTGCCTCAACCGATAGAGTTATTATTTAAACAGTAATACTTTTACAGCATACAAAGAGCAACTGCACACAAGATAATTAAAAATTTAATTCAAATAATTATTTTAAAGAAATACTGGTGAGTGATGCTTGCTACTTCATCTATAGCTGAGTATTCCTAAAGCGATGGAATTTTTTAAAATATAAATTGACCGCGTTAGAAAGAGATGTACTTGTGTTTACCCTTTAACACCGAACTAAAACATAATAGGTAAGAGTTCGGATGAGTGCATTGCCATCTACATTTCAATTTCGTAACATTTTCTTTAAAAAAATGTTATCAATTCAGGGATTATTAGATGAAATACCATTTCATTCTGACCCGTAGATCTTTTTGAAGCCTTTTAAAAATCTAAATTTAATTGTTAACTCTATATATGTTGTTAATTGTTAACTCTATGTTTGACGAAACGTCCGTTTTTACTCACAGACCACGGTCCTTATACCCGGGAGAATTTTTAATAAATAACTCTGAATCTGACCGTGTGAGCCTACACAATTTCATTGTTAACTCTATACTTTACAACAAATCTCAAAATTTAAACCTCTCATCATTATTACTTCCATTACGTTCCATTTTACCCTACTCAAACACAGGCCTTATCCAAATTCCACCCCCTCAAACCAACCAACCAACCAAACCACGTATTCAGCTCAATACCGATCCAAACCCTCGTAAATATTCACACCAAAACCTCCACGTCCCACATCGATTCAATTTACACCCATTGAATCGAATAGCCTTGAATCAACAACGGCTAAAAAGAATCTAAACCTGCATTCACCGAGTCGCCCACATTATGTGTAGCAGCACAGTGGGAATTTCCGATCCGTAATCCAAACAGACCTTTAATGCCTGGCCACACTGAAGTTACAAGTGTCGCGTGACCCACCTATATCAACGGTTAAAATTGCGGTAGTTCGCTGGCCCGAGACCACTATAGGGTCAGAAAATCACTGGTCCGCCGAACCATTGGAGAAAGAATTCCCCACTCTCTAATTCTAGCCCCCTTTTTCCCCTGTAATACAAATACACCTGATTAAATATCCGCATTAAAACATCGCCCTTGCCCTTTAAACTTCGTTTACTGTTGACCTTAACATACAGATCATTGATGAGGGTCAGAACCCTTGAACATACAGAGGGTGAAGCAAAAAATCACGTGACCCTTTTACTATCGTTGGTTCAACAGCACATCAACGAAATAACTCATTAATTCATAGCGTAGCAAAATTTTAGCTCGTCGCATGAGGTGCGACTGTATCGAAATCGGGCCACTTAGCGTTCATATTGGGTCATAGCTCTGGGTTAGTAGTCGGTTAGTAGGGTTAGTAAATGGGTCTTAGTCACTGGCGTGGGTCATATGACATGCAATAGCGACCAAACCTGTCCCTTTTAATTTGGTGGATCAGTCAATTTGGTTGAGGACCAGTGTATTTGTTTCACAATTTTTTACGCTGCTGCTCTAAGTTCCTTATAAAGCGGAGATAAAGAAGAGGACTCGAGGGGTGATGTAGTAGACTACTTAGTAGAGAGAGGTGTCATCTTTCCCACTTTTAACCGCATCCAGTGCATACCCCCTCAAGTCCTCTTCTTTCTCTCCTCCGCTTGATAAGAATCTTAGCGACACTTGTAGCTACAGTGTGGACAGACACTTACGTGGTACACGTTCGCTCCCATTCATAGTTTGCTTCATTAGGCAGAGAGCGCCCGGTTTGAAAAGTTGGTTTCTATTGGCGAGGAGCTCTTTTCTAATCCGTCGTACGCCGCGTGCACGGTAATGGTTTCATTAAGAGTGAGGTTGGTGAAGGTAAAGTGGCCTAAGTCTGGTAGAAGTTCTATAGTCTGTGTAATTAAAATAGGCGGTTGGACGTCATCAGTTGAAGTTCGTCGCCTACACTGCAAAAAAAACGGAAAATTTAACAGCAAAAACTGCTGTTAATATTTTACGCATTTGCTGTAATCTCAAAAAACTGCCTTTTTAGCTGTAAATTTGAAGCGCCACCTACATTAGTTTAAGTTAAATATACATAGTAATTTTCCTGGTAGTTTTCCTTGTAATATCTGTAATTCTTTAATTGGTCATCAAAATAAATATGAAAAGAAAATGAAATTCTTGTTTATTGAATGCTTTTAAATGAGTAATGTTCCTGCTTTTTATGAGTTTTTACAGCAGTTTAACACTTCCCTGGAAAATTTTGGTTTTCATTTCTGAAACGTTTCTGAATCCTTGTGGACAGGAAACCAATGTTTGTTTTTGTTTTCACGCTCACCACTAAAAGAGTCAAATTATTTAGATGAGGTGTAAGAACCAACTCATAATTCTAAAAGTATGAAGTAAAACCTTCGTAGATCGGTATCTCCCGTGGTTCATAATGTGCCACGTTTTGAATACTTGTAGAAACATGAAAGAACAAGACATAGCTGAGATGCACATTGCTTTCTAATTTTTCTGCGGAATAATTACAGTATCGCTGTAATGTTAACACAAAATTCTGTAAAATTACAAGATTGCTGTAAAAATACAGAATTGCTGTGTTAAATATACAAAATTGCTGTTAAAGTCAAAAATTACAAAATTGCTGTAAAATCACTGCAAAAAGGGCTGGCACCCATATTGCCAGTGAATTTTGCTGTAAATTTACAAACAAATTAAACAACAAGCAAATTAAACAAATGTACTAAATCCTAATAAAGTTAAAGATATTCAAGTTTATGTTAGTAGATATTCAAGTTTATGTTAGTAACAAGTTCAATGTAGATCAGTCTGTGGTGAGATCTGCTATTCGCAGAAAATTGAATATTTCGGATAGAGTGATGGTTCAGGAAACCCTCATCGATGATGAGATGATAGTGTAAAAAATATAGAACTATTTTTGTAATTTCATGTGTTCTAATTTATACTTATGATATTTGATAATATCTTCATGTAATTAAAACAAAGAATGGAATTAAATTTTTTTTTTCAATTTACCTCTTTTGTTATGTCATGTCTTTAGAAATATTTAGTGATTTTGTACAATTTATTGTGTTCTTATTTTTGTCAGGTTTGGTAAAACTCAGCTAGAAAAAGTGTAAAAAAATTGTGCACAAAAAGAGAATCATTTTAGCCCATCTGTTTTTGCATAAAAAGTGTAAAATAAACTGTGCACAAAAAGAGTATCATTTTGGCCCATCTGTTTTTGCATAAAAAAGTGTAAAATGAATTGTGCATATATTTTGCATACTTTAGGTTGCAAATTTTTTGCAAAATTTAGTTTACACTTTTTATGCAAAAACGGATGGGCCAAAATGATATTCTTTTTGTGCATAATTTTTTTACACTTTTTTGTACACTTTTTCTAGCTGGGTTGTGACATAACCAAGCCAATTAATACTCGAATTGGTAGGTAGACCTTCAAATAAGGCAAAATTGAACAAATTTCAGCAAAAAATATTGTTTGATTTTATAATACTCAAAATTAATCCAAATAAGTATCTGAAAACGAAATTCAAAAAAGTGAATAAATAAAAAGTTATACAAGTTTAAAGTTTAGCTACACGTGTTCAAACACGTACCGAATCACTTTTGAACGGCTTTTTCTTGCACAGTATGTTTTTGTAATGTTCCCGCCTTTAAAACGTTACTTGCGACAGAGTTTTCTAGAAATCAAACAAGACTTTCAACATAGTTCCCTAACGATTAGATGAAATAAAATTCGTATTCTTTAAGTAATTGATCAACTTTATGTTTGTCAAATTCTGGCTTTAGTTCCAGAAAAAGTGAAATTTGCATAAAGTTTGAGTATGTGAGTAAAAAATATTTTCTAGCAAAAAAACTACTGAACTAAGTAACTAAATCATACCAATTTTTGTTATTTATGTACTTTTGGACAATTAATAAAAGCAAGAAGAAATGTAAAAAATTATGTCGCAAGTGAGATTTTAAAAATTTTTCTTAGAAATTTCGTTTTTTAATCTAAAAAATTTATTTTTTACTTTTTTATGAAATTTTAAAATCGATATGATGTTTTTATACTGTACTGCACTTATATACCAAACATACGAATTGTAAAGCAATAAATATAAAAAACAGTTTTGAAGGTCTATCATTTCCTTAAATTACCCTCCATATGCACAAGAAAATGTTAAATTTTTTTATGTTTTATTGTTTTACTGGTAATAAACATAACTACACACAAACACATCCATCTAAACTTCTATTGTTTAAGAAACTTCATTATTAGTTAAGAAACTTCATTATTAGTTAAGAAACTTCATTATTAGTTAAGAAACTTTATTATTATTATTTTTTATTATAATTATATAAAAATTCTAAAAAGAAGCTAACAATAATAATAAATACATAGCATAACTGATTTAAACTATATCCAGAACTGAAATAAATGAGAAACGTTTAAATATATATTTTCAACCAGAGTAATCAATCAGAATATTTGATAGTATAAAACGACATGTTAATATAATTATAACCGCCATTTGATTCAAAGAAACACATGTCAAAAAGAAAGATTAAATCAATCTTTTATTAAGTTTTTAATTTTGATAAAGAGCTTCAAAAGCGGATAATTTTAAATAACTGTAAAAGATATTTCACTTTTTCTTACTCAAATATTGAATAGTTTCTATGATCACTTAACATAAAAAAGGCATTTATTTTCCTATCGCAAATATTTGAATGACTGGGATCTAAAAAACTGTTCAGGATGAAAAAAATGAGTGTTTAAGCATTTATTCTGGTGATTTATTCCACTCTGGAATGTTGGTGATGTCTCTAATTGAGGTGTAACTTTTTTTATTCAAGCTCAGTAAAAAATCAGGTTTTTACTTTTTACTGTAAATAGTAGTACTAGAGTAGGTATTGCAGTTATGTTATTAAACATATCGTAACAGCTGTTATGTTTTTAACACTAGAACCCCCACCTACCTAGAACCGCCAAGGGGACAAAAATGTCCCCTGACAATGAATTGGCGTTTCGGTTCAAATAGGTTGGATAAAATGGTACTATTTAGACACATAATAGTTTTACTACTGAAAAAACTTTATTACTAGTTAAACAATTGTTTAAAACTAATTCAATAAAGCTAAAAATAACTGAAAAAGGCTCTACAGGGTGTCCCAAAATAACTGTTCACTCCCTATAACTTTTGAACCCCTTCTGATTATAGTGATGAAAGTGGTGTCTAGGTATAGTAAAGTGACCATGGCCTTTCCTATCCGACCCTTTTTAACGCCCTCTAGCGGAAATTTCAGGAATTATAATTTTTATTTTAAAAACTATTAGAAACTTTCTTAATTGCTCAATACTAAGTTGTAGAGCAGCATCGAGAAAGAAAGAAAAGACACCTTGTGCAGAGAGAAGCCTTGAATAAAAACCCTAGAACGCACGCTGAAAGGCAAAGGGGTAAACCTGCTTTTTTAAATTATTTTTTCCAAAAAAAATATCCCATCCCTTCAAAAAGCCTTCTTTAAAATGAACGATTTTTTACCAATTCTTTCGTCAGTAGATAATTTTAATGAAATGACCTTATTTTATGACCCTCCTGCATGTATCTATAATGGACGGTTTTGGAGATAGTTATTTTTGTTCACTTAAGTTTTCATTAAAACCAGGTCATCGTTCGTTGATCAGAAAAGAAAAACTTGCGTTGTAATCAGTACTGGTGATCGTTATTTTAATGATTATCTGTGAGCTTTATTTCTAGTTCCCTTTTATATTTTTTGATCGTCATGCTGATCATCTTCAACACTGACGAAGATGATTCAAGTATCCTCGAAACATATGTTTGTTTTAAAGTTTTTAAATTAAATGTGTAGAATAAACGTGGATTTCGTATATGCATGCCTATCTGCACAGCTAGCTTTCAGTACCATAGTATTTCTTGATTTTATATTTTTCTTCGAAAAATAAAAATCGTAGTTGTTGCACAAAAGATCGCCAACGGAGAGATATGTCAATTGTTCTGAAAAATACAGAAGATAACCCCTATCCTCGAAAAGTAAGATTGTCGGTTTTGGCGAGGTGTTAATGACATGTTTTGATGCTTTATTTTTTGATCGAAATATTTTTCATCATAAATTGTGAGGCGGAAAGCGAAAAGGGACCCCTTGTCGGCGTTCGTCGAAATGGAGTTATTATTTTTTTCTCAATCTGTACAGATTTATGAAGATTTTAAGACCATCATCATCCTTGTAGCTCCAAAAATGACGAATCGCCAGTAATTAAAATTTTAATAGAATAAGGGGATTTCGCGAAAAACGACCTTAAACTTTCAAAATGCTACCCTCTCGTTATTTTTCACAGTTAAGGAATGATTCCAACAGCTAAAATTCGGTTCTAAAGGGTCCAAGGATCGATAAAATCGAGAGAAAAAAAATTCGATAGTTTTGACCTTCTTCCGGTTTTTTTGGCTTTTTCTCGAAATCAACTTTGCCGACAAGAGGTCCCTTTTCGCTCTCCGCCTCACAATTAATGATTTTTTCTAAATAAAACCGTATCGCTGAAATGAATCATTATTTTTAAATATAACTCAATATAACTCAAAATCACGAGTTTTATGCCTCAGACCAGGCCAGTTTTTTACGATTTTACACAAAATTCAATAATAAGGAAGTTGCATGTGTCACATTTTCAAAATCAAACAAGTGTTCCGTATGGTTTTTTGTATAACAAAAGTAAATATCTAGTCAATTTTTCAAAAATATGTACAGGTGTAACATATGAAAATGCTGCTTTACAACTAAACCCTTTGTCTCGTAATTTTACTCACGCGCTCGTAAACATTTTAAAATGAGGGAAATGAAAATGAAATAGCTGTATTAGTTTAGTTTTGTTGCTGTGTGATTGTTGATGATTTGTCTTATGTAACCAATGCAAATATACGAGACAAAGGGTTTAGTTGTAAAGTGGAATTTTCATCTGTTACACACTTCCCCTCAACCTGCAGTCCAAACGTCCTCGGAAAGCAGGTTGGACGTCTTGGAGACTGGATAAAACGAAGAGATCGGTTATTCACATGAGACGAGACATTTTATACAGATTTTTGCTCCCTTTAGGACAAGATCAAGACTTCTTGATTTACAACCTTCTGTGACGCAGCTCACTTGATAGTGACTAAATATCACTTAATCTAGGATCACTTGATAGTGACTGCTTAAGACTTATATCACATGATTGCTTAAGACTTAGGTCACATGACAGTTTAAGACTTAAGTCACATGACTGCTTAAGACTTAGATCACTTTATAGTGACTACTGGCTTGTGAGAACCAATATTGTATGTAGAATCTTTACTCAGTCACAGGAGTTGGTAAAGCATTGGAACAAGATTGGTGTCTTCTTAGAAGGAGGTGCTGGAACTGGTAGATTATCTTCAGTATTTAATTAATGAAATATTTAATCTTGGGGGTTTGCTTCTTCCCCTTGACGGAACATACCGGAGAAATCTTCTAATAAGGAATTTGATCCAGCTCTTTGGGTTTTATTGAGGTGTTTCCCTTCATCGTCTCTTGAACAGGTAAAATTCATATTCATTGTCGAGAGATGAGATGACGAAATATGATGAATTGATATTCAACGTTCATTCTTAATCGTCGGGAGAACTTTTCATCCCTTATCTGGTTTTTTCCTTTAGCTAAGTAACTAATTTCTATCTGTTACACAGATTTCCACATCGGATTCCATCGCACAGCAACAACTTCATCCAGATTATGGGATCGTGTTCCGGCCACGAGTAAGGGCGCCAGTTTAATAAACATTAAAAGATTTAAATCCAAAAGATAATAATTTAATTCAAAATTGAGAATTGTTTACATGAGATAAAACTTCAACAAAAAAACACAGCAAAGAAAAACTAATACATCAATTTTCATTTCCATCATTTTCAAAGTTCACGAGCGCGCGAGTAAAATATTACGAGACAAAGGGTTTAGTTGTAAAGCGGAATTTTCATCTGTTACACAGGTAATTAATTATTTTAATTTAAAAGTCGAGAAAAAAAACATGACTGAAAACACCATACGATGATGTCAACAATCATACCATCAACTCCATTGCTTTCCAACACTGTTTATAGTACGATGACGTCACATCCCAAACTCTTGGCTTTTTCGCGCGCTTTTAAAAAGGGGATTTTTGTTTATTTTTTTGGCAATCAAAAAATTTCTCGAGCGGCCTCAAATTTTGGGTAGTTGCTTATTTTTGTAAGAAGAATCGATTAAAAAAATATAAAAAATCACGCAACTTCCTCATTAAACTTGGTTCCGGTGATCATTTGTGACCATTATATTCAAATCCCCATGAAACCACCATGGCACACTGGAGTCAACTCTACCGACAAACTCTCAATTAATACGTAGAGATAAAACACACATTCTCATCCCATGTAGATCATCATGCCATCTCCAAAAGGTCAACCCCTCAAAAAAAAGGAGAAACCACCCCCTATCAGTTCATCTCACTCCCTCATCCAACATTTATCGTCAGGACCCATGCATCGCGAGCCCTTTGCTTATGGATCGTTCTCTCTCCATTCTTTATTCTTTTATTACTCGTGATTCGCCGATGAGGGATGACTAGCCCCTTACTTATTAATCACTCTTTGTTTGTGCATTGGTAAAGAGGGAAAAAGAGCGTTTCCTGCGGGCAGGAGGGATTTATCATGGGAAACAGGGAATTTCGCTCATTAGGTACGTTTTTATGGGGTAAATAACTATAATGAATGTAATTTTGTAGCGATGTACTCACAACTTTATAAATAAATAAACAAAATTATATTTGAAATTCTGCAGGTGTGAATGGTGAAATTTCCCTGCAACCTCTTCATACATCTTGCAAACCGGATTACTATTTAGGTAGTATTTGGTTAAATTTAGAAGTAAAGTTTCTACTGCCACAAACTGTCTCGAAATATTTGTATTGGTAGAATAGACTAGAATTTTATTTGTGTTTAGGCTAGAGCCCGCTTACTAAAATACTACAAAATAGTTAATTCACAAAAAATTGTGAAGAACAATAATAACAAAAATTATAAATAAAATGAGGTACTTTTTATGGGGTAAATATAATGAATACAATTTTGTAGCGATATTATCACCACTTTATTAATAAATAAACAAAGTTATATGTAAAACTTCTGTAGATGGGAATTGTGGGAAACAATTGTCACACTTGAACTGCATCTTGCAAACCGAATTACGATTTAGGTAGTATTCGGTTAAGTTATTGGAAATAAGACACGTGCGAAGCACCTTGTGACAAAGTAATATTTTCTACTGGCATAACTGTCTCAAAATATTTGAATTAGTAATCTTCGAACTTATGTCATCTCAAAACCTTATCGATGGAACACAAAAATTTTAGTGGAATATTTTATAATGAGTCAGTTTTGTTTTAATCGCCACTTAAATAATTAATTTTGGAGTTATTTAACGTCAAACTCTATAATTTTTCTTATGCTTTTTAGCCCGAGCAACATCTGTTCACATAGTACTTAATGATTATTTGCAGCCGTATAATTTTGTTAATCAAATTCTGTAGTCAAGAGCCCCCTTCAATCAATAATAATACTGTATTTGATTGTTTTGACTGTTAGAATGGTGACTTAGCTCCCAAATATAACATTCTGTAGCATTTTAACAAACAGTGCTGTACTACTAAAAGAAAACGGATGAAGATATTGATATGAATAGAATATGCTTGAAGAGGTAGATATTATAGTGTTCCTGTTTTAGTTCCTATTTGCAGAAGTGGATGAAAGGCACATCACTAAATTTATATCGTAACAGGTTTTATCAAAAAATATATATCCTTTATTCGAAATAAAAGCTTCTACATATATTTAGAAGCTAGCAGTATATAAATTTAAAGTCCCTTGTAAGGCTAAAATATACTTAGACAAGTATACAAATATTTTCCACCATCTCTCAGAAAATAAATCCACACACAGACCATACTTCACATTAGTATTTTCAGCATACAATACCACTTTAGAGAAACTCTCAAATCGACCATTATAGTACCTCAAAAGAGCTTTCTGAAAGAAGCTGGAATTTATATTATATCCCACTTCTGTTTTTGAGCTTAACACATATCAAAAGCAATTTCAGTTATCCTTACATATGACTAAACAAAGAGATGCATATAATCATTCGCTTTGATATTTCCTCCTGGAGGTTATATCCAAGATTAAAAACGTCACGAAGTTATTATGAAATGGGAGAAGTCCATTCTTCTATCGGAGGGGGAGGGAAGGAGGATGCATTTATTTATTAAATGAAAGTGAGCGTATACGCAATACAAATAGTAACTTTTCTTCGTCACGGCTCAATTCGATTTTGTCTGCAGCTAGGGTACTAAATATTTCTAAAAAAATCGATTGCAGAGTCGAATCGGAATCGAGTGCCTTGGAATCAATAGCACAGAATCGAATTCAAGAATCGTTAATTAATTACCAATTGTGTATTTTAAAGATTAATCAGTTAAATTAATTAATAATAATTACACAGGTCTGCAAAAAAAAAACTTTTTTCGAGCTGTTTTGGATATTTCACCTGAACTTTGTTATTTTTGGTGCGCTGAATCCAAAAATTACCTGCATTTTGTCCTGGGACGTCACGTTTTTTGACAATTCAGATTTTTAGGTTTTATTGGGAAATGCCTTAAAATTTTGTTAAATTAACTTTTTATACTAAATTTTTTATTCAAATTTTTTCCACCAAATCTTTTTTTATATTTTTTGATGTGCTGAATCTAAAACTGACCTCCGTTTTGTCATAAGACTTCACCTTTTTTCACAATTTGAGTAAATATGTCAATTTTTTAAGAAAATAAAAGTAAATATTTCAAAAAATTATTTTTCGACTCAAACTTTATTTGAAAACAATTTTTTATGATTTTTGGTGAGCTGAATCCAAAAAATACCTCTTTTGATTTTTAAGACACCACATTTTGTAACAAATTGAGCAAATATAGCAACATTTCACATAAAATGTAAGTATACTTAAGAAGTAGATTTTTTAATCCAAATTTATTTTTAAGGTTGTTAGTTTTAAGGTTTTTTTGTGCCCTGAGTTCAAAAATGGTCTCTGTTTTGCCATAGAATGTCATGTTTCCTGGAAATTTAGGTAAAATTGTAAAATAAGTCATTATTTCAATTTTCATGAAAATAGGTTCATAAAATAAAATTATTGTTACATATTCTTCATGAAAATTATTATATAACTAAAATAAACTTATTTACACAATCTAAAACCAATATTTCCTCCTCATGAAACTCCCCTTGGTACCTTTACCCTTGTGAGTAGCAAAAATAACGTTTCTTTGAACTATACAACAAAAATCCTTCATTATTCCCGATTAAATCTTCCCTAATATTTTCTTTCCATCTCTATAATGTCCTGATGAGATAGTTTACTATGTGCACCATTCACAGCTCCTAGTTTTTAAAACTAAAGGAGCTAGAAATGTACAAAAACTATGAAAAATGGGCAAATTCGAATATAATTTTGCAATTTGTGAAAAATCCTGACGTATAGGATTTTTTTCAATATTTTTTTCGTTATCAGCACACCAAAATACATAGGAAATCGCTAAAATTATTCAAACAGCTCTTTCATTGCAGACCTGTGTTATTGATTATCTTTCATTTGTGATTGAAAAAGTTTAAGTAGTAATTAGGCACAAAAATGTTTTTCAGGGAAAATAACTAATTTCCATAACGATCTCCAAAATACTGTACACGTTAAAAGTTTTTCTCATATTGGTAAGACTATAACTTAATGCTTAACTTAATGTTAATAATAACTTAATGTTTTTGATTGTAGTCTCACCTCCACATTTCATCTTCAGCGCCCATCGCAGGATTCAAAGACAGGATGGTTTAAGTCAGTAATGAAAGACCCTCAAAAGATTTTGAAGATAAGAATGTCTGTTCTAAAAGCAAAGGAGGTGTTGGACCCACTTTCGGCGGGGTGAGGTGCCTGTCCGCACTGAAGATCGGGACCCCAGCTTTTAAGACTTTTAATTTTTAAATGGTTTTAACTTTTAATTTAAAATTTTTCTTTTGAAATTTTGATAGTTTTAGCTTTTAATATAACTTATGTTACAAATTTTATATAGCTTAAAATATTACACGAATTTTCTGTACCCTATTTTAACCGTATTTTTACAAAATTTTATTGTACAATCGCCTGTAAATCTTTTATGTTTCAATAAAGCTCTGACCCTAATCCCGATCCCCCTATTACCCCACAAACCGAGATGTTGGGGGGGGGCGGATTGGGTTAATTAATTAATTAATTAAGACTATAACTTGATTAATTAGTTATTTTTCCACTGAGACAGTTTTACACGTTGAAAAAAATAACGAAAAAAAAAATAACATATATTTGTTTCATAAGAAAATAACATGAAACGCTGAAAAACGTATGACAAGCATTACTGTAATTACGATTAATAAGATTTAGCAAGCTTGTATAAACGTAAAATTAGATTTTAGCAAAATTGAACATAAAATAGACTTATCTCGTTGTTCTTAAGAAACCCTTCCCTTAAAACGAGTTTTGGGTTGCCGAGGCATTCACATTTGCTTTGTGCCTATATTAACCCAGGTCTGATGTCAGACTGCAAATATTTATGGAGTATTTCTCCATGGGAAAACATGATAGGGATTTAATGTAGAAAGGAAATAGAAACGGGGGGTCACATGAAAGTATTAAACGAAATATTATCCTTTACTATAAAGTGGTATGCTATTGAATTATACTTAAAATAATGAATATTTCTATATGTATTTGCACATTTCTCTCTTTATATACTTTGATGCTGTATATAAGATTGGATGTAAGAAGATAGTTTGATATCGGGTACGATAATCTTGAATTTTATGTGGAAACCGAGTGAATTTAAAATAAGTAGCGTCATATTTCTTACCCTAGGCGACTAATAGGCGACTGGATATTGGTACAACCAGACTAGTTGGATATTTTATTGGTCAAAATATCTTCATACGTAAAGCATTTATAAATGAAATATTTCTTACAATCTTCTATATTGTAGAAATATTGTGTTTTAAAGTAAAAGCACTTAATTTATTCGAAGTTTCTTTTCAAAGAAAAAAATGATGCGCCATAAATTTCTTAGTTTAATTCCATTGATCTCTTTGAGAACATAATGCACTCTTTAAATTTTAGGTTAATTGTATCGTTCAGTAGAAACTATTTAAATTTAATCAAAGAAATAACCCTATGATGGAATTTAGTTTTAATATATGAACATACTTGAAATGTTTAAATAAATTGAGCAAAAAAATTATGTATTGCTTTGAAAATCTGTATACATTTTTCACAAAACCTTATATGAGGGATGATTATGTTCTTAAAAAAAGGGTATAAAATGACACGGTATTCTTGAAATAAATCATCAGTCAGAATTGTAGATTTTTAATAAATAAAATAGGTTTTTTCTCTACCTCTACAACTAGGACTTAAACCTAGAAATTAAGTTAGTAAAACCATAGAAATAAAAAAAAATTGCCCGAAGCTTTTGTACTCAAACTTCAAATAAATAAAAAAAAATGAATAAAAAATGTGAAAAATAAATAAAAATTATATTCTTTAAACATTTCTCTAAATACTCCTCAATTTATTAAAAAAACTTACATTTTGAATGTTGTAAATTTCGCTAACGTCTTTGATGAATCTCTGTTAACAACTAACTTTGAAAGCCAAGGGAAATCCAAAAACAAGTAACCCCTTCGCGTTAAGAAGTCATTCCAAAGAGCCACTACCCACGACTTGTAACCCTCGATTAGCACTCATGTCCTAAAATAAAGGATAATTTGTAATTTTAATAATATTTAAGCATATTGTACTCCCTAACATTAGTTTAAGGGTACAAAGGCCCTCTAAATAATGGAGTTCCATACACATTTGGAGAAAATCCTATTTACAGATATTCCACCCACTCTAAATCGTGTATGGGTATCAGGAACATCATGTTATTAACAAGTAAGTCGAAAAATTTTGCTTAATGGTTCTGACATGTTAGTGTTACATTTAAGTATGGAACTCCATCATAAATTTAGAGACACTGTATCCCCCTTAAATTATTATTAGGGTAAATTAATCCCTGAGCATATATTTCTATTTCAGAAGATTCTATAAGCGTATCATTGATATGGAACTGAGATTTGTATTATTATTCTTAAAATTACAAATTATCCTTACTTTTCGGACACGAATGTATATGAATCCAGTATGATTTTTGATTTAATTAAATAACTAAGCATTATACGATTATGCCGATGATATTTATTTCTGTAAATTATTTTTAAAAATTTTCATAGAACCATATTGAATCCCCTTTGTATGAGTCATAGCAAATAACCAGCATTTTCAATGAAACTGCGTCTTTTCGAATTTCCAATACTTGGCTTCCTTTTAGTCCTTGTCCCCAAATAAGAGTCGAGCACTTCCGGAAAAATATCGCAACGTTCCAAAAGGGGGAAAGGGGTCTTGGCACCTTGCCAGCACACTCCCTCGCTAAGTACTGCGATTTTGTTTATGCCTTCCTGTTTATATTCTAGACAACTGATAGTTGAAAACTTTTCAATGCATAAATAGATATTGTTTGTTTGAAAAGGGTTTTGTTCCAGGGAATAATGCCGAGAGGATTTAGGGGTGAATTGGGTAGGATGTGGTTCCATGGGAGGGTGGATCTCTGTTCTTTTTTGTTTGTTGTCTTTTGTTCGATTCTGAGTTATCGAAATAGTTGGAGTTAGATAATGTGACGAGCAAAATTACCAGTTAAATAATGAGATGAATTTTTAAAGCTATAAATATTGATTGCAAGGCAAACTCAGCCTTTCATCCCTCCAGGGGCGATTCATGAGTACCAAGGTTACTTGGGGAAATCAAGACGGTGTTAGCATCAAGCTAGCGCGCTCAGCTGACCGTAAGATTCAGTCACACTTTCTGTAACAGCTGTGGTAATGGCCTCACCCAGTGAGGCCAAGTTGTAGTGGAGTTTAAAGGTCCACCGACTTAGGTATACTCTCTCATCCCCTTGATTTTTTTGGACCATATTTATAAAATATTATTTCCATTTCGACCAATCTATGTAGATATCCATATCTGTCATCCTAATATTTCATGTTTCATTTGGAAGGGCTGGGGTCCCATTGTGAACAACATTTGCATTTGTATATTTTTTTGTTATGTAAATAAATAATTATTGTTATTAACAACTAAGTTGACGTATCACAATGAATTTTCGGGTAGATATAGGATGTGTAAATATATATAATAGGCGTCTTGTCACTATGGCAACGATGTGGCAGTACAATAGAAATATAGTGGGACTAGTGGGAACATTTTGTGATCTAGAACTGCCTATTTTATTTACACAGGATATATGACGTGAAACTCTTCAAGTTTACATTACAAAGTTTTAGTTTGTCTTTATGTCAATATAAAAGGCATTTCAAGAAGTTCATCCGACTTCTGCACAGTTAAAATTCTTTGTTTAAAGAGGATAAATTTACCATAAGAACTATTTGTTTAAAAAAAGAAACACGTTTCTTTGCTACACGCAAAGAATTTAGCTGATGAAAAGTTGGGAAAACTTCAGTTCTGCACTGAAGTGTTTTAAATTTTAAAAATATTTTCTAAATTATTTTGAGAAATTAAAAAAGTTGTAACAAAAGTTCTGTTAATATTTCTACTTTTACATACTTTACGAAAGCGTTTTTAAGAAATTCAATGAGCAGAATTTTCATTTACCTACTTTTAAAAAACCCTTAGTAAAAGAAATACCGAGAAAATATTTACATTTTGACAATAAAGATCTCCAAATCATCGAATAAGTTACTCCAAATCATCGAATAACTTAATTGCTTGAAACTGAGCCTTTACTGAATTGATGCATGCCTTTCCCAAAAAATAATAAAGAACCTTTAAAAAATGCGTTTTTATATTTAAATAGCAAGCAAATAAATCAAATCTAATTTGAATATCAGTAAATATTTCTCAAACTTCCGAAATCTTTTCACTTCAAATCATCCTACACTGAAATAGATTTTGATTCACTTAAATTCTCCGCGATATTATGATAGGGAAATAGGAAAAAAACGCCTCCTCTAAACTTTCAAAGGAGCATAGCGCAAAAGCTGACGAGCCATTCAGTGTCATTATCTGCATCTGCGAGCCCATTGATAATCATTTTTTCCTATTACTTATGCATTCTTCCCCAATTTAAAACTCTAACAGGAATCCATTAATTTTGTTGGAGAAAAAAAACCGGATAGTTCTGATAAATACCATCCGTTAAAAAGTCAGATTTTTTCTGCTTTAAATTAAATTATACATTATTATTATTGATATTTATTTCTGTATTGCGCAGAGTATTTTTTCTAGGTTGAGTGCTATACAATGTGTGGATTGTCAGGTTTGGATGGGTAGCAACAATCTTGAAAGAGTGCAAGTCTTTGAATATCGTGATTTTATTCTGACAATGTAGGATTTTATATTCTTTTGGTATTTTTTGCGTCCAGTTATTGAAAAACATATTCTAGAAATTTTATTACCTTGTCAGAGAGATTGAAAGATGATTCACGTGGTACTGTATATGGTTTGGTGTATACTCCAAAAATTTTACAATAATATTAATAAGATTCTTTATTCCCCAACTAGGTATATCATATATTGTATTACATTATGGTCCTCAGAATTTTTTTTTCATAATAGCACTCCCAACACCCTCCTAAATTTCATTACAAAAGTAATACACTGGATTTAAAAATGACTTGGAATTATTAATGACTTACAACGTAAAAAAGATCATATAAATGTTTCACATTTTATATACATTTTTCACGATTTTTGGGACTTTAAATATGATTATATACTCAGGTGAGTTACAATTTGGTGTAGATAATTTTTTCATATCGTCGCTGTGAAATCATACCGGCATATTTGCAAAAATTGAGTTTCTGAGTTTTTGGTGTCAAAAAAATTTTTTTTTCTACGTTTATTTTTATGTCAAACCGGCATATCGTTTAGTTGAATAAAACTCCGTCAGATCGCGTTTGACCGCTATGCATGTAATCGGGAATAGTCATTTTGTTTATCATAAGACAGATCTATTGCGCAATACACCAGTCGCTTCCAAACCTTCAAGGTGGAAAGATGTCCATCATCTAAGTAAAACTGAATTATCTCGCTATAGTATATTTTTATTATTATATAAAGTATCACATGCGAAACATTTAAAGCGCTCTAGTGAAAAATATGCATTTTGCAGATATGCCGGTTTGATTTCACAGCCACGATATGAGGTACTTGGTGGCATCAACAATGAGCCAACTCTAATGAAGAGCTGTAGAATTTAGCTTATTATCCTTCCAAACACTTCATGTGTTTTATAATCTTGAACAAAGTTAGGAACATTCAATAAAAAAGACTCATTTTGTTTTTGAAAAAGGCTCTTTGAATTCAGTTTACAAGAGTAAACTAAATAATGTAAAATGTCGAATATGAATCTTCCTCTTACCTCACAAATACCCCACAATGGCCACTGGAACATTTTTCCACTTTTTTTTACACAAAAGTGATCCGAGTTTCCATACTAGTCTTGATCTGTAAACTGTCTGTAAATTTTATTTTTAATTCGTTTAGAAAAATTTCCTCTGTGTTTATGAAGCCAGTTTAACATAATAAAAATACGTTTCAGTCTTGATTTTGGTTTGTGTATAGTTTAGAATTAGTTAAATTACTTTAGCTTTATAAATGCATTTTAGAACTTTGATTTTTTTTATTGTATCGTTTTGTGTTATTTAAATTACTTTATTTATTTTTCTTTGATTATGTGACCTTTTTAGCGTTCTGGCTAACGTCTGGTCCCAAAGCTGACGAATAAATCTAATAAAAATACGAACAAAACATCGAATTATGTAAAAAGAAATAGTCACCAGTAAATAAAATCTAATTTGAAATATAGATAACTTTTGGTGAAATTTAAAGACCAACTTGGTTTGGTTGACATAAAAAAAATTTCATAAGGCTAAGATACTGTTAATCGAAGTCGTTGTTATTGAATGGAGAAGCATACAGAGGATTCACCTCCATAGACGCTAATGGGGATTTTTTAAACATGGTGTTTCCCATAGACAACTTCTGGTAGTACTTCGGACCGCCTCTTATAGTTCCACGTCACTCCTGCTTTCTGTCATTCGCCCACTGAAGCGGTCAATCAAATCCAAATCGGAAGTGGAGGGAAAAGAGCAGCACCGATAAAATTAAAATGCTACTTGATAGAAGTTCCATATCCAATCAGGAATCACTTTCGCATTTCACCTACTCTGATTGGCTGCTAGTGAAATTAATTATAATCAGCGAGCATGTCATGAACTAAATTAAGTACCTAAAGAGGAAAACTGCCGTTTGGAACCTTTGTTAACTCTTTAGTCTGTGGGATCAGCGGGTCTTTGTACATAAAAAAGGTTTTAACTTTATAGGTTCTCTTCTGAATAACGCAGCCTTCTTCAACAATACCACATTCGTCTTTAAAATACCCTCAGTAATGTTTTTTTATATACACTAAATATATGTACAGAAATGTATTGGTGGATGTACTAGTAACTATTCATTTTCAACAACAGATAAAAAAAATATCCATCTCCTATTCTAAATCTACCCTTCTCCGATAAAAAAAACCTCACTCCACGGTCTTAAGACTAGTGAGCTGATCATCAGGTAGAATCCGCCGACAAGTTAAATGTCATTATCTTCATCTGCTACCCTCTTACACCCCTCACCCATCAAACGGGTTTAGTGACAGTCATTAATTCAATTTGCACAAAAAAACTCGACCCCATTGACAATCGAATGGCGTGAAATATTTCACACTTTTTCACCCCCGTCCTGAATACGATTAACATCCTATTTCTAGAGGGTTTTAAGTGTGGGGGCATTATGCAATTGACAGAGGTTTAGTATGGTAACACCGGATGCCCATGCATAAAGAGATATTGCTTCAAGGCTAAGCATTGAGAGGCACTTTAACAAGCTTATTGTAATTCAGGGGGTAGCAAGTTATTTTACGCGGGGGAGGTACAAAAAAGTATTAAGTTTTTAATTCTGATTTTCAGATACCCTTATTTTTATATGAGTGCAATTTGACAAGTGTTTACTATCTTAATCAAATTGTTGTATAGAACAATCTAATTTTATTTTTAATTATTGTTGTTAAATCCATTTCACATCAAAACGCTATTTAAAAAATCAAATTATTTTCTAATGTCTTAAAAAGAAGCATTGCTAATTCTATGAATAAAATAAACGGATTTTGTCAGCATTAGAATGTTGAGGGGATGACCCGAGAATTCCACTTTCATTCCAGCCAACTCAATTTTACATTATTTTAATGATAATGAAATGAATGATAATGATAATGAAGGTTATTTTCGGCAGTTATGGATTATCAAAATATTTAATGATTGACTGCAATGATTAAAATTAGATGTTTTCGATCGTCATCGGCGAATGAGGATCCTTGATTAGAAATATGTCTGACTTTTAAAAAGGGACAAACGAAATTTTTGATCCTATTTCTTTTCTTCATCTCTTTAATAATCAGGTATTTTCATGAGTGAGGAATTTGCTTGATTTTATACTTTTTAGATACATTATGGTTTTATTTTTGCCAAAACGTCAGAAAAGTCACGTTATCAGAAAACGGGCTTCTATTGAATGTGACATCACAGCGCATGAAAACCATTGTGTTTAGTGTTTTCACGTGATCAGAAAACTGGCTTCTATTGGATGTGACCTCACAGCGCATGATTTGTGATTCGAAAGTGTTTTCGCGCCCAAACAAAAAACGAAATTTCAAAAATTTATATATCAGAAACTAGGCTGCGAAAATTCTTGATGTAAACGTCATTCTTCATGGTTTTTCATCTACTATTTTAATAAAATTTAATCTCAAAACGTGAGAATACCTCAATATCGATTTCATACCTTGTTTCTAATGACCACACTCGCAACAATTAAAGGAAATATTCAAAGTGCTGCCTATAACATAACATCTCTACGCTTTTAAAAGTTTTTATTCCCGTAAGTTCCTCTTTTTTTAACTGAATGATTATTCCCTGTGATGTATGGGCTACAAGAGTTGAGGGGGAAAATCAACTGTGCTCTAATGCAATTAATTAGGGATTTAGCCTTCAAAGCGTTATTAATTACTTCATAGGGAATTTATGCCTGTCCGTTTTAAGGTTGATGTAGGTTTGCTGTTGGGTGTCGACATTATTTTTATTAAATGAGAAAAGCAAGTGAGATCACTTTAGGGTTTAGTGACTGTGTTTGTGATAGAAAGTATATAAACTTTCAAGAATAAATATTCATATGCATCAAGAATTAAACAATAATTATTGATTTCTTTTAGAATATACTCAATGCCATTTTTGTTGAACCACTAGCGAAAAGTTTTGTATGAAAATGTATCAGTTCCCACGGATTTTATATAAAGATTCCGCTTGCTTAGGTAACAAAATAGTTGGTATTTATTTATAATTACATTCATTGTTATACTTTTTGAGTGATGAGTAATATCGCCACAATGCAACTGTTCTGAATATCATTTCAAGCCGGATGTCATTTTTGTGAGTTTCATTTTTAACCAGGCAGCGTTTTTCATCAAAATCGGATCATTTGGCGGTAAGAAAAGAAAAACTAAGTTTTAATCATAACCTGTGTTAATAATTTTTAATTATTTTCTGTAATGATTGTTTTCCGAGTAATATTTCTGGAATTAAAATATAAAATTTTTTTCATTTTTGTCGCTAGAAAGTTCTCCAATGGAAAGATATACATTGATTATTATCCAAAATACCGACGAGAACCCATTTCCTGAAAAATTTTGATTGTCAGCTCTGACCAATCAAATCAATCAAGCTTATCTGAGTAAAACCGTATGACTCAAAAGTTGTCAGGCTTTTTAATCAAAGCCAATTTCGACCACGAGTCTTATACTACCTCAAACCAGGGGTATTTTTAAAATGCCACTAAAAAGTTTCAATCAATTCAACAGGTTTCGGCAATCAAGTGTGATATATCTACAATGCGTTAATTAAATGACTCATGTCAAATCAGTGCAATAAGCACAATATGATAGAGTATATGTTACAGTTAAAGTCCAGAAATCAGTTAATTTACAGATAACCTAGGTAATTTGCAGATTAACGAGGGTGATCCGTTAAAGAGCGAATTTTTTTTCAATTTCTAAGATTACCTAGGTAATCTTGAAATTACCTAGGTATTCTGCACCCTACCGACTAGACACTCGTTAATCTGCATACTACCTGTAATCAGTTATTTTACATATTAACGAGGGTGATCCGTTAAAGTACAAAATTTTATTTTATTTTATAAAAAGTTTAAGGAGGTTGGGGGGGCTGCCGCCCCCCCAAACCCCCCTGCCCTAACTATAACCAAACTCGTTTTGGGGGTAAACAGTAACAATGACGAATCAAAAAAGGGGGATCGGTACTTTTTTCATATTACACAAAACACGCAAATCCCTAAAAAATAGTAATGAAATAGCAATTTTAAAACTAGAATATAAAAACAATAATAATAGAATATTAAAGTACCAACTGAGATTTGTATCAATTGTGGTTTTCGATCTCGATTTGACAGCGTATTTCAATGAGCACTTAAACTAGCAAATCTTAATGAAAGCGCGGTGTAATCGGCTGGCAGCCTGCACTGAACTATTGCTAGGATTCGTGATCGATTACATATGTTAAACCCTTTCCCAGGTTCCAGCGATTGTTGAATTAACGTTTGTTGAAAAGATATTTCAACAGCTGGGACATTTGCTTTCGTTAAAAGAAATCTCTGTCACTCTGAAGTCGGAGCTTCAACACAATTGTTTCAAAATACCCGTTTTAGTAGTAATATACTGTACTTACTCATGTAAATTTACAGTACTTACTTGCTTGTATTATTTTGTTTTAACATTCAACATGACAACTACCAGTGCTACGCTCTAAATTTGAAATCAAAACACCAAATATGACAACAAACTACGTATTGAAACCCAACTGCGCAGGGGTAAGCGTATGGCGCAGTAAGCACCTCAACATTTTAACAGAAAGTATTGAACGAAACAAACTATTTTGAACTTTAACGATCAAGAGGCCGTTATAGTGTAGATTCCCTAGGTAAAATGCGAAAAACTCAAAAATCCGCACATTAACGACAGAAATAAGTTAATCTTAAGTTTACCTAGGTATTCTTCAGATTAACTAATTATCAACTTTAGCGGTAACATATATACTAAATGCTAAAGTTAACTATCTTTAAGTGTGAGTATAGTCAACATAAAATAAAAACTTTTTGAGAATAAAAAAAATGCCACACAAACCAACCTCAAATACTAAAAGCCACATGATACATAATTTTATTCCTTCCTAACTACGCCGAATGAGATACAATAACGAACAAAAAAGACACACGCAATCCTACAAATATATTCTCCCGCCAAAATCAACAGGAACGAATTCCCCTCGCCGTTTCATCTCACCTTCCCCAAACGAAAACGTGTAATGCAACAAAAACCAACAGAAACAACTCGCAATTTCCAGCACCATGATAAAAACCGTAGGGTTAGTAATAGCTAGAGAGCGCATTTGTTGAAATCTTGTGAGATTGACGTGGAAGGTGAAAAAGGAGTAGCACAGCTAATTTATAAACGTGTCAATTTTACGTTATTCCATTTTTTTTCTGTGCGAATGATCCTTTTGGCTGTTCTAGATAGTTCATTGGTTATTGAATTTTGTAATTAGAATAAAAAAACGAAATTTTTCGACTAGGTTCTTAGATTTTTTAAGGAACTCATTGAGTTAACTTGACATGTCATTACATTCAGATCCACAGCTTGATAAATTTTAAAAATAAGTTTCAAATTACCCTTTTCTGCTTAGGTTACAATCTTTTTTGGCAATAACATCACGACGAGGGGAAGAAAAACTGATTCAACAGGCCTTTTGCTAGCGCTCGTTGGTTGGTACGCAATAAATGTTCTACACCAAAAATTGACAATATTAAAAGTAGCTCGTTTTCAAAACAAATTAAATCAAAATTTATTACAGAAAATATATGAATATAACATATAACATACTGTGAAACAAGATTAAACAGAGAAAAAAATGAACCAGGGTGCATACTAGCCACCAAGGACTCTACAGGTGTCCAGCTAGAAATATACAGATATTCACGTGGAAGAAAAATAATAATGGTATATTAACCTTTTACCTGCCGATGTTCCCAAATGGGAACATCATTTTAAGGAATTTTTACGCCACTTAATTTTTCATGCAGGAATTTGATACTTAGTAGAAAGGAACTAAAAGATATAAAGTTATTTTACATGCAAAAGTCTTTCACGTGCAATTTAATCCTTTTTGTAGAATTTACATCAAAATTAGAGATTTTTGGCTCTTCCGAAAGTTGCACAAGTTTCAACTTGTGAAAAATTTAAATAAATTTTGTTTTAAATAATTTTGCTGTGTTTAGGTAGCTTAAGTACACATCTTCCCATTTGGATTGACAGAATAGCTTCATATTTTAATTTTGGAGAGTAATTACCAATACAACGTATATGTTCCCAAATGGGAACATCGGCGTTTGGGGTATAGTATTTGAGGGGATTTTTATAACATGCAAAAATTCAAGATATTTCCAATTTTCTTTAATTTTTTGAACATTTCTTATCTCAAAGGATCGAAACAGGTTAAGAATTATGCTTTAAGTTCAAAAATATGTAATTTTTATTTTTTCACCTGATTTATGGAGAAATATATTCTAAATCTTTATAGCGAATTCTTACACTTGTATATTTTTTTAACTCCCAGATCGATTATTATTCAGTAATTATCAATGAGGGTTATACAAAGAGCATATTTGGAGTGCTTCTGAGGATTTGCGTACATAATTTTGTACAAGTACTTTTTTTAATAAAAATTTTAGAAATAAAATTGAAGAATTTTAAAAATAAGGAAAAGTGCGTACATCTGAAAACACTCTTCTAACGTAAGTTGGATGTAAGATATATGTGTTTCAGTTTGGAATCTTCCATGAGAAACACAGCTTTAATAAATCAATGGAGATAATTATGATTATTAATTTTGAAAGCTAATTAGATTTTAATGCAATTAGTGGCTTTTATGCTAGACACCGTATAGAATCGTAATTAAATCTAATTTTTCTCACAGAAACGTAATTGTTTAGCTTTGAAGAGCATGGGAACACTCTTTTGTATTTTTTACACCAAAATATTACCCATAGTGCAAAAAAAATTATGGAAAAGCTTCGCGTACGTAATAAACATGTCAATTTTTTCTGGTGAAAATTTATAAAATGTTACTAAATCGTTCAAGTATGGATAATAAAAATGAAAAAAACCGTCCACAATCATAAAAATGTTCATAATTATTGAGTAGAAACCTATTTAAATAATTTTATTCGAATTAATTGTAAAATATGTCCCATTTGGAAATCCCCCTAAAAACTTCACCCCAAACGCCAATGTTCCCAAATGGGAACATCCTCAAAATCATACTTAGGAATTTTTTTACGCTGACTAGAATGGTTTTAGTTATGATGAAACTAGCCATTTAAGCCAAAAATCGGAACCATTAATTCGATATTTGAATTGCGGCGTTTAAAAGGTTAAATGAAAATAGAAAAATTAATAAGCTATAAAACACATAAATACGCGAACAATTTGTAAAATATAATATAATATAGAGTAGCAAAGTAAATTTATATTCTTATATTAATGGCGAGCTATCATAATTTATCAATTTTAGTGATCATATTGATTCATGTTATCTAGTGTGTATATAAATAATTTTAATAGCTTTTTAAATTTAATATAGGCATAATTTACGAAAATCCTGACTGGAAAACGCAATACATGAATGGATTTAATAGACTAATCATAACTAAAAAGTGCATAATACCACACGGCATTCTTTCGGAAATTTCTTCATTTGCTTGCTCTCAGCTTATTTCTCTATTGTCAAGAAACGTTGGAGTTTATAATAGATGGCAACTTTTCTTGTCAGTGACGTCACTGATTGGCGTAATATCATACCTCACTTTCTAGCTACCTAATTGTCGAAAAAGACAGAGTCATTTCTGACTCGCCAATTAGGTTGCTAGGATATTACGTCAATCAGTGACGTTACTCACAAGAAAAGTTGCCATCTAGTATAGCATAGTGTTTAAGTTAATGTTACAACAAATTCTACCACACACACAAACATCCTTGTGAGCCCTCTAGTTCTGCACTATCGTTACAATAAAAACCCACGAGTCCCATCCTTCCCTGAGGTCTTCTTCTTCCTAGGGAATGGCGCTTATTGCTCCGAAAAACAAAAAACAGAAGAGCCCCGACGAAAACAAAGGCTCGGAAAATTTGGGGATCCAGCTACATTTTTTACACAACCGCTTCGTTGTTTGTTCTCGCAGAGTCTTTTTGGGGGTTTGCAATAGTCATCATTTGGAATTTCTGTTGTGGAGCTCCAATTTCTTCTTCGAGGGAAATAGATGGTGGGAGAGAAGTTATTAGGATGTGACGTGTGAGTGGTAGAATGGGTTTAGTTGTTCGGGTTATTTGATAGGGAATGGGAATTAGGGAAAGATTTATGAATCGGTTATGCGAGACTATATAAAGTAAGTTCTTTTATTATAGATGAGTATGTTTTGGATCAGGAGTGCACAACATAAAATTCGCGGATGCAAATGGACTTCCCGCCTGTTGTTGTTCGTCAATATTTGTATTTTGGGATTACATGGGGATAAATTTTTACTGGAAATATTCTTAAATCATTCTTAGAAGATTAATAATTCAGTAATTATTAACCTTCTTTTACAATGTTTTGCTCAAGACACATGTCAAACCAATATAGAGTGTAAAAATATAAATTAATTTTAGAAAACAATTTATAGTGGTGGCAATGTTTTAACACGATTCACATAAAAACTTTGAAATACATCTTAAACCCATTTTTTTCTGATAATAAGTCCGAAAGTCACGTGAAAACCTTTTGAATACACAGAAAGTTTTTTTTACCTAACTTCGTTTCAGGCCGGCAGGGGAGTTGAGGCGGCTCTTTAGCGTGACTGACACTTGATTTGGAAGAAACAACAGTCGAAATGTATCAAAACAAACGTAGTATTTTTTGGCAATTTTATTTTAGTGCAATTGTTTGTTTTAAAAAATGTGGATATTGTCCATTGCAAATTGAAATCATTTTAAATTAACAAGCCGAAACACCATCCCCTACCTCAAACCTAGCCCCATCCAAAATCCAATTTCTCACACCCCTTGCATTAGATAAACAAGCACCGGATGAATACAACGGGGACCGATGTCACTCAACCTGATGCATGGGGGTACAAGCGAGCGGACAATGGGGGAAGCATTGTCCATTACGAAAGCACGAAGACAGTGTAATGAGTTAGGTTGGGAGGAACGATTTTGGCGAGTAATATGAACAGTTGATGTTATGGATTTGGTTTTGTGTGATTGGTTTAACCCCTTCCGGCAGGGTTTAAATGGATAACTGAATCACTTATTTCAGAAACACGGCAAACGCCACTTTAATTTCTTGGTTTGAGATAAACGAAAAAAACTGTATAGAAGCTCACTACATTTTTATGAAGAAGTTAAGTAATTTTTTTTCTGAAAGTAAACCTCATTTGGATATTTTACAGCCAAAAATATTTTTTAAAAATATTTTTATTCTTTGCATAAAAAATGATTGAAATATTTGCATTTGACAGATTTCTGCAATAAACAGAGAATTCAGAGATTTTTTTTAAGAATTTGGTAATAGAAGTAGGAATGCTAGTTTAAAATAACATTTCCTGATTAAATACTAACCCATAAAATTATTTTAGAGTTCCTATTCTTTTCTTTTTATGAGTAATAGTATTAAAACTTATTTTTTATAAACTAGGGGGCTACCGCCCCCTGCTCGCTATCGCTCGCCAACCCCCGTTAACTGCTGACGCAGTAACTTTTGGACCGCTTCACAATTCCCCACAAAACCCAGCTCACTGCACTTACTCACTTTATAAAACATTCTTAACACAGGGGTAGTACTTCTCCGTGGTATTCTTTCAAAAATGGCGAATATTTATTCAGTGGTGGAATTTTATCATTTCCTTTATGGTAACATGAATTGGCGGATCGCTTTATAATTCCAAGAAAGGTTCATATATAGTTCCCGCTAAATATGAACCTTCCCTTAATGTTTCAGTGCTTCCCTTAATGTATCTGTGAAAAACACATTACCTTAGGGAAATGGGTAAAAAATGTTTACATTGCTCTGTTGTTAATTTTCTTGGGGTTGAATTCCGTTATAGTTTCCCGCTAAATATCACTAATCTCTTTTGGACACTATAAAGTATAAATATTGCTAAATTGTTTCAAATTCATAGATTAAAGTGTTTAATTAGATCTATAACTATTCAGATTATCATTAAAAATTTGAAAAATTGGTTTACATTTGAATATTGAGCGTTCGAAAGAGATTGGCGATATTTAGCGGGAACTATAACGGAATTGAACCCCAAGAAAATTAACAACAAAGCAATGTAAACATTCTTTTACCCATTTCCCTAAGGTAATGTTTTTTCACAGATACATTAAGGGAAGCATTGAAATATCTCAGGAATAAACTTAACTTTCTTAAAATTTGTAATGATTGACTGTTAAAAATGTAGTAATTATCTTAAACATCGCGAAAATTTAGAATTTTATCTTCATGAGAAACAAACTTCGAAGTTGTGTCATTTTCATAGCAACGACACCGAATGTCAAGACCAACATTTTCATCCTTATATCTAAAACATTCACCCGTGTTATTTAGTTGTTTGCGTTTTGTCATTATGAAATAAAGAGTTACATTTTACTACCTTAAAAAACATACTTGCAAAAGGATATAAAAAATAAATGCAAAATTCAAAATTTCCGAAAGCGAGTGTATATTTTATTGTAAATATAGTAATGATTAGGTTGCCACAACTACAAAGATAAATATAAAAATATTAATTTGTTATTTAAAAAATAAAAAATAAATTAATTATATATAAGTTTAAAATATAATGAAAACCGTTTGAACAACAAAAATATAAATATTGTTAAAAATAACACAAAATATATTTTTTAAATTCTTGTTATAAATAGAAAGATGATTATTTAATCTATTTGAATATTAAAAAACCAGTGAAATATGTTTTCAATTGTTTTAAAATTCATAGTTTCTTGCTTTGTAACTGCGACCTTATCCGAAATCTAAAAAAATGGAAATATTTTAAAATTGAGATTTTTTTAGAAATTCTAAAGGCACTTTGCACATCCTCAAAAGAATCCGGACAGTTTGATACCAAATATGTGTTATACGGATCAGTAATTAAAAAGCCTTTCTCTGGAAACCGTTCACCAAAACCTTTTTTTAGAATAGAGAGATAATACTAACTCTAGACTCAAAAATAGTGGTCAGTCAATTCAAAATATTAATATAGACATCTTTGAAGTCAGTTAGATATTTCTTTAGATGTAACTTTGTGGAGAGTAAATTTAGTTAATTAGTTAATTAACTACAAAATTAGTTAATTAGTTCAATATTGTTATCTGGGGTATAGATTTGAGATGTCTCTTTTTAAAAAGTGATTTATCAATCCAAAATATCAATCACATGGATGTAATAAATGGCCATAAGCATGGAAATTTTACAAAACCAAAACGTCTTTAGTCTTGAGATTCCTACAAAAACTTTTAAAATATGGTTTTTGCCATGGCTTGATGGGCCTAACTTCTAAAGAATGGCTTTATAGACTGATTGTGTATGTATGCGATTCAATAAAAAACTGTAGTCCCAAACAAGCTGCAGATGAGACGGCATGAGCAAATTTTCTTACAGTTTAAGTGCACAAACCAGTCGAACGACATCATTCGACTTGTTTCTGCACTAAAGCTGAACTTTAACATGCTGGAAAATTATTTTAAAATAACATAATTTTTATTATTCCTACAATAAAATGTGCGTTTACCCCCTACAGTGTCCCAAGACACCAATAACTCATTTTTGAAAAAAGCCGCCAGAATAAAAACTTTGACCGAGAATCCTATACTCTGAAAAAAAGTACAAACCTAAATTATAATAACTCTAATTTCGCCCTAATATTTTTCAGCGTTTCGAATTACTGTCATCTAAAATTTGAGTTAAAAATCCATTTACATTACAATCGCAACAATATTGTAAGACGTCAAAAGTTTTTCTCTTGGCGGTATGGCAATAGTAGTTAAAAATTGGCCCTAGAGCTAAAAACTTTTTGGAGACCTTTGACTTCAGATCTATCAGAGCATGTTATGGATGCCTCCTTAAACTTCGAGAGTAAAGTGCAGTTGCATTCAATTTGTGGTCTCGGCATAGTCATTTTCTTGCTACTCTTGATTTTTAATTGTGCTTAGTCCTTTTTAAAATTTTTAGCTTTTCATATGAAGTTCCAATTTTCTCTGGAAATCTAAAAGCCTATTAAATCACCAGTAACTAAATAAGTTTTTAAGAATTAAAACTTTTCAATTTTGATATTAATGTGCGCCTTCAGTAAACGCTAGTAATTATAAATAACCTTGGATAACAATAGAAAGTCCAAGGATGCAATAAGTTAAAATGCAGAAAATGTGGTTGAAATGAATCACTTATTTCAGAAACATGTCAAACGCCACTTTTCTTGATTTGAGATAAACGAGAAAACCGTGTAGAAGCTCTCTACATTTTAATATTGATGTCTTAAAGTAGACCTCACTTGGATATTTTATAGACAAAAAGTATTTTTTAATTATGCTTATCCTTGCATAAAAAATTTACTGAAATTTTACACTAGACAGGTTTCTTCACAATAAACAGTTTATTCAAGCCTTTTTTAAGAGCTTGACTCAAATTTTTTTTTAAGGATTTGTTAATAAAAGTGGAAATATTAGTTGAAAGTAACAGTTCATTGTTAAAGTAATACCCTTAATATTACTATCGAGTTCTCATTTTTTGCTCCTTTTCGTTTTTGGTTTGAGCGTGAAAACACTTTCGAATCACAAATCATGCGCTGTGATGTCACATCCAATAGAAGCCCGCTTTCTGATAACGTGACTTTTCTGACGGTTTGGCAAAAATAAAAATTGAATTTTAAATTATTTAAAACACAACTTTTTAAGTTAAAAATCAGAAATTTGGGAGTTTTAAACCATAATTTATCAATTCAATCAAATCAAGCAAATCCCACACTCATGCAAATACCTCATTATCACACCAATTCTTGTGTAGTATTTCTCGTGTAATGCATTTTTCGACATATGATTTAAAGCCTAGATCTCTAGATAAAAGTAATCTTTCGGTGTTAGATAATTTTCAGTTCAAATAACACTAATCACAATTACATCATCGCTATCACTAATAACACTAACATCATTATAAGAAATCAAACCAACTGAATGGAATGGTATAGTTTCATTTGTAATTCATATGAACTCAAAAATATTTTTAAAAGTTTCATTGAACAATTTTATGGCTTCTGAAAAAATGTTTTTATACCCTCTTTCTCTCATCTGACCCTATAAACTTTTTTTTAACAAATATCAGTTTCAACAAGTAAAGAGAAAATACCTTAAGCTTAAAAATCCTGAATAACGTAAATCTCCATTCTTATGTATACAGGACTTCAATCTATTGGGTTTTACGGATATATTTATTATCCCGTAACAGGATTTAAGATATCTTGAAGACATTTCCCCTCTTGTAGCAACTACTGAGTACTTTTCGATATTGAAAGAAAACAATTTATTCCCAATTTCACTGCAATCCAGGCATCAAGCCGTAATTTAATATCCAACTTAAATTGGAACAAAGTCAATGTCTTCGACATGTTTTTATTAAAGGATTTACAAGGAGACGATGTAGAGATGTATTCAGAAGGGAAATCCTTTTGCTAAATAGATTCGATTTACTTTTTTGGTTTGATTTTTGATTCACATTCTAAAGTCAACTAAATAATGTTGTCTTGATTGTGTGTATCGATTTCTATCATGGAGAGAGAGAGCGTTAAAGAGCTAGGAACTAATGTAGTGCGAACGGGTTTCAAAAGGGCGTTTTTAGAAGGTCCGTGTAACGAAAAAAAAAACATAATAAAATGTAAAAATCTATTGCATGAGGTAAGGAAGTATCCCTACTACTTACACCATGAATTCAATAGAATTTGAACCACTTTCTAAACCATGGAGTGAGTTTCAAAAGTGCAATATTAATCTTTTAGTCAAAGAATGGAGTTCCCTTAATGGTATTTAGAAAAATGATGATCGGGGAAGAAATTTTCAATGATCGTAACATTGATCACTGAAACTGTTTGATCATTGAAAATTCCTTCCCCGATTATCATTTTTCTAAATACTTAGCAAGTGGTCCAATTTCTATCACATTGAGGATTTAAAAAGTACGGATACTCTTGTACCTCACGCAATGATGTTTTTCATTTTATTATGTTTTGTTTCGTCACACGGGCCTTCTAAAAACGGCCCTTTGAAACGTGCTCGCACTACATTAGGTCCAAGCTCTTTAACGGTAAGGCTGCGCCCCACCATCCCTATTCGAAATATGCTTGTCTAGGGCCCCTCTACCTCCACCCCAATTATTGATGATTATTTCTGAATCACCCTGTATAGTTAAATTATATCAATATTAAAATAATGAAAAATGCAGTTTTATATTTTATTTATAGCCTTTTCAAAGAAATATTATGCTGTCAAGCAAGATATGCTGATTTTTTGCAACTCCTCATGATGACATTTGGAATCATGACTTTTTAATAGGTTCCAAATTTATGGAACAATATAATTTTACATGATTAATATAATTTTTACTATCGTATTTTTCAAAATAAAGAAGTATTAAGACTGCTAAGGAACATTATTTCTTTAGTTTACTGAAATCGTTTAAAAGTTTGTTTCCCACAAATTTAAAAAAAAAGGTGTCAAAGGCTCCGTTTTAATCATTTATTGGGAAATGACAATACAATAAGAATGGTAAGAAAAAATATTTTTTAAATGACAGTTGCATGGATATTCTAAAAGTATCCATTTTTAATCTACGGTATTTCAAAGAAGGATAAAAAAAACATCTTCAGCAAGGTTCCAATGAGCATCAGTATAAATAAAAGGTTTTTAGAAGCTTTTAAAGATTTGTTTTAAGTTTTCAAGCCTCTCAAACGTCCTCCCAGGATAAATATTCTCAAAACACACCTCTGACCCACCTTACAAAACAAACACCCAAATACAATTAGAAAGCTCTATGCTTCCTTATCAGGAAGTTCAGTTTAAACAAATAGCTTCATCACTTACAAATACAAAATAGAGGATCATCAATCCTCAACAGAATTGAAACACTTTTCCAGCAATTGGTGATAATCCCATTGTTTGTGTTCTTAACAAAGCGACTCGAGTGATACACTCAATGTCCTAGTCTAATTAAAACGGTATTATTTTGGTATCCGGATTCGTTAAATTGATATTATGAATACTGAACTTATAACCCAGTAGTTTCCTACTAAGAACTTCCTACTGTAGAATGTGTCTTGAGGCTTATAGAAATTTAAGGAGGTAGTGATGGTTGCTGCTTTAATATCATCTCCTATTGGGGGAATTTGATACAGGAATTAACCCATTACTGCCTGACGTCCCTTTTTAGGGACGTTTTTTGAAAATCCTCCTATTTCTACAAAAATTGTTCCTTTCAATCAAAATTTGCACGGATGTATCTCTGATCTTCATAGAACATAAAGAACACAAGAAGAAAGCAGAATTTTAAAAAAATTTCACTTTTTTTAAAGTTGGAAGATAGAATTTTTCAGAAAAGTACTTTTTAAGAAATTTTAAAAGAAAAAGCTTAAAAATCCTAGTTGTTATTTAAAAAAAATTTCAATGCCGATATATATTACTGTTTATACATTAAATCAGTTGGGGTGTTTTTTTATTTATCCAAAATATTTTATCTTGACCTTATTTTGGACCCTCGAAAAGCGTCCCTAAAAAGGGACGTCAGGCACGAATGCCCCCGTGGTTTTCCCCATAGTGAAATGCTAGTGTTTCCTTCATTTTTTCATAAAAACGCGTTTTATTCTTATGAAATGAATTAAATAACTGATATTTATAAAATTAATTTAATTTTAGCTAATAAATTTATTATTTTTGTTTATTTTTTTTGGAAAATACTGTTATTTCTGCTAAATTAATGGAATAAAAAGTCTTAAATTATAAGGAATTAATTAATTTGTATTAATTAAAAGGAATAAATTAATTATTTTACTATATTTATTACTTATGCAAATATATTCCGGTTATATTTTAATTAAAAGTTTAATAATTATTAGTTATAATGACCTTTTGTCATTAAAATGCCAAAAAAAGTCGCTTTTGTGATAAGTTTACGGATTTTTTTCTAATTAGATGTCGCTAATCATTGTGTTCTATACTGCAGATCAATCTATATCATCTGGCTTGCTAATGCACATCCCACTAATGCTTGATTTTTGGGGAGAAATTCGTGTTCCGCACAATTAAATTAAATAAAATGAAAAAAGTATGGGCATTTGAAAGACTTAAACTTCACAAATTGAGATATTCTGATGGATTTGAGGTGTGTAAAAGTAATTAATACTTAATATTAGGTAACATATAAACAAAGAATGCCTTTTTCAATTAAAAACCTTAATTAATTTGCAATTAACATAGATTTGGGAGGAAAAAAACGTGTTTTAGAGCATAAAATATGCTCAAATTACGTTAATTAGGGTTAATTTTACAGTTAATTGGATAAATAATTAATATTTTTTGTTCATATCCATGTTACAGTATGGTTCCGATCACTTTTGATGCACTTAAAAAGGTGGAAGATGTTTTTGAGGCTTTAAAAAAGTTTTCTACCATGCGTTTACCATAGGGAAAAACAACGGGGGCATTCGTGCCTGACGTCCCTTTTTAGGGACGTTTTTTAATTTTGGTGTAGAAATTAAAATTTTAACCTGGAATTTTTTTCACTATTTTTCCAGTTGTTTTGGGGCTATTTACTATGTTTTTACCAAATATTTAAGAAAAATAAAAAGTTGGGCATTAATGGGTTAATAATAACTGCAAAGCGATTTGTATGTTTACAAGGAATTGAACTACTATTTACGAGTTAAAAGATTGTTTACTACGAAAATTGAAATGGTTTAAAAGGCATATTTAATTTGACAAAATATTTTTAAATACTAAGATGGAGTTGGTTTACAGTTGTAATGTCGGGGTACAGTATTAGATGATGCATCTTATGATGATAATCCATGATGGGTTTTAAAAACATGCTTCAGAATGTTCCTGTGATTAGTATTTAACTAGTATTATTCACTAATTCTAATTTATCCAAGAATATAACGGTACTGATGTAATTAATGAAATTTAAAAATTAAACTATTTGTAGTGACTACACTCACCATATTAATGATTAAATTAATAATAAAATGTATTATACATATAAACTGAAAGATTTAGGAATTTCGGAGTATACTTTAAAAATGGAGCAACTCTTACGGAATAGCTGATAAGCATCTAAAAATAAAAACTATATTATGATAGAATGTAGTCCCCCATTGTCCGCTCGCTTGTACCCCCATGCATCAGGTTGAGTGACATCGGTCCCCGTTGTATTCATCTCTGAAAGTTACACTTTCAACTTGAAACAAAACTACCAATTCACTATAATGAGTATAAAACGTATTGCTTCCAATGTTTTCTTGTTAGTACATTATAAGGAATCTGTTTTCATTTCGTCCTAATGGCTTATATACAATAAGCACCGTCTTTAGAAAGTACTCGAGGTCGAACTGCTTTTGTAATTACTCTCTTTATCCGTTCTAAAAGTAAACAAAACAAGCTTTAAACTGGCTTCCATTTGCTTCTATAAAATAAATATTCTAAGAAGCGTGGGTGTTATTCAAGTTTAATGAAGAATTCGTTATATAATCTAAAACATCCTTTTTTAAGGGGATTCAAACCATTAATTACTCTACATACGAGTAAATGCATAGTTTTTATTCTAAGAACTGAAATAATGTGATTATATCTGTATATATAATTTTATATATATATATATATATATATATATATATATATATATATATATATATATATATATATATATATATATATATATATATATATATATATATATATATATATATATATATATATATATATATATATATATATATATATATATATATATATATATATATATATATATATATATATATATATATATATATATATATATATATATATATAAAATATATAATTTTATACAAACCTTTTGTAATAAAAATACTTCAACTTACACCCAAACAAAATAAAACTTTTTAAAGCTATTAGTATATGGAATATATAGAGTGTTTTCTGTTGACGTCATGACCATTTATTTTCTTCCTTTCTGTAGGTCAAAAGGTCTGTTGCTAAGGCCGTTGCTAGGTGCGGCGGTATCTGTTGCTGTCATGTGATTGAAAATGCTTCAATAGAAGAATTCCATGACCAGTTATTTTCTTTCAACTGTTAACTGCTGTAGGTCAAACAATCCGTTGCTAAGGCCGTTGCTAGATCATGTGATTGAAAATGCTCTATTCCAAAGTTACGTTCTCTATGCAACTTAGAGTTTAATTTGAAATAAATAATTAACAATTCTACCTTTTATATTTACCTAGTTCTGAATAAGGTCTGAATTCTGAATCAACTTTTGTTACATTCCAAGAAAATTTCGTGTCCTTCTAAAAATTTCATGTATTCATCTTTAAAATTAGCAAAATTATTGATATCTCAATCCATAAATAAAAGGAGGAGATCTATGGGGTCCTACCCCAAGAAAAGTTTTCAACTTTGAATTTTAACATGATTCAAAATGTGATTTTATATGAGATTTTTTTAATCCATAATAATGGCATTAAAAGCAATAGTTCAAATGTATCCAATGCCTACTTTTACTCTTATAACGCCCCCCCAATTTTCTTTAACTCAACATCCCCTGGAGGCAGTACCGTCCACTTTGGAAACCACTGGCTTATAGGGAATCAGAGCCAGTTAGGTAATTATTGAAGGCGGTAAGCATTTTACCTTTCAAAATAAACAATATTCTATAACAGCCCTTAATATATACCTAAGAAAACAAATTATCACGCAACTATTAAGGGTAAAAGCAGTGCTATTATCCAGTCATTATCTTAAGACCATTACATTATTTCTTACGGTGAATACATCCATCCAAACTAATTAATCCGACATTTTTAACTGTTAAATTCAATTTCCAAAAGAAGGGCTAAAATATTAAAGCAACAAACCATTAACTGCAACAAAACAGTCTCCAAACACAAGAGAGGATGAAAAATTTACTATTACTCTTTTACCTGTATTTATCTTTATCTTTATCTTAACAGTAACAAACCCTTTTCAGTTGCTCTGAAATTTCCTATCATTAATATGTTACTCGCCTTTCAACCGATTTAATCAGGCGCATCCTTTTATATATAAAATCCCCTCTTTTTAGTTGTATGTGAGGGTTACCATTTTTGCACTATGGAGGATTTAAGCTGTGGAGCAATTTGACTTCTAAACCATTTATTTCTTTGAAAGTTTTCACTTAGCGTTTCGCATTACCGTCCCATTATCTTCTAAGGCCATTAATCTTTATTAATCTTATTTTCAAATCTGAAATTTCATTATCCGTGTTCTATATATTTACTGAAATAATTCTGTTTTTAAATTTAGGGGATATAATGGGTTTTGCTGTAATTTTAAAAAGGGCCTTGTTGTTTTTATTTTAAATTCGATAATTAAAAGGTAGATTAAGATCTCTATGAAAATATTCATTTAAATTAATTGTGGTATATTTTTTTGGATATATTGTTAGTAACATATTAGCTTTGATATCCAATTTTTAATAAATATTAAGAACGATTTTTAAATGAACTGTTATGTAAAAATACCTGTATCTTAGTTATAAAAAGGATGTTTCGTATTATATAATGAATAAATCCAACTATTAATCACATTTAATAATAAAAAAAGTTTTTGCAATTTTATATTAAACCAGGGTAATATTATAGCATGTAATTTTTTAGGTTAAGGTATTACAATATTTTATTAACATTTCAAGAGTAATGCATTATTTCCTTTTGAACTAAAAATTCCCCTATCAAGAATTTTAAAGTTTTTAAAAGAAATATTGTATACTTAACATAACATTTCTTGACTAGTCTATTGACAAAAGCTTATCTCGTTAGGTTTTTAAAAAACCTACTTTCAACACCAAACTGTTATCCTTTTTAAAGGATCCTTTTAAATTAAAGTAGGGAGAAAATGCATATTAACTTGTTTATTTCATGATACGAGAAACAAAAATACATAAAACTAGGGGGCTACCGCCCCCTGCTCGCTATCGCTCACCAACCCCCGGGAACTGCTAGTGCAGTTCCCCTATGATTGCTTCGCAATCTTACTCGCTTCTCTCGCTAAGCGGTTACTAACTTCGTTAGTCTAGCATAGCATGCAGATTGGAAGGGGCTATTAATCTCTATTATTGATAAAGAAATTTTCATACATGTTCGTGGGAGAACGTGTTTGCTCTCTATCTCGACCCGTTGTGTGATACCTTAAATATTTCGTTGGTGTTACAGAATGGTATCATCCACTGATTGTAGCGTAGGACAGATAACTATCACTCATTGCATTAAAAAGTGAATTTTTATTCCGTAATTAAATTTAAAAAATAAGCGCTTTTACTCTAGAGTCATTAAGATTCAAACCTCTCTTAATCTTGTCTGATGATTTCGTAGATTTCATCCGCAAAATCAGAAACAGCAGTATGTGGTGTTAACAAACTTTACCAATCGCTTTTCAAAAATTAACGTTTTATTTTCATGACTAAAAAAGTTCAATACGCACTAATTTTACCATCAAAATACATTAAAATAGTAACATTTAATCCCTTTTAACACATTTAAACAGCAAATATCATTAGCGACGGAAATCGGAAAAATTGAAATATAAACAATGCGCTCATTTTGTAAACAAACTGATTGTTGCCAACCGAGGAAAAGAAATACAGCGAAATCTGGGCGTTACGTAAGATAATTATATATATATATATATATATATATATATATATATATATATAGATATATAGATAGATATAGATAGATATATATATCTCTATATCTATATATATATATATATATATATATATATATATATATATATATATATATATATATATATATATATATATATATATATATATATATATATATATATATATATAATATATATATATATATATATATATATATATATATATATATATCTATATATATATATATATATATATATATATATATATATATATATATAGATATATATATATATATATATATATATATATATATATATATATATATAGATATATATATATAGATATATATATATATAATAAGTTTAGTACTGTAATAATCAGGAATAAGTTTATAAGTACTGTAATAATCAGAATAAGTTTGTAATAATCAGTAAATTTAAGTAATAATCAGAATAAGTTTAGTACTGTAATAATCAGGCAATGTTTACAGACCTATTATACTTTAAACTGTCTGGAGAACTTCAAAAGGTGTCCGATAAAAGAGCTTAGTGGACAGGACACACGCATGAAAAATTGAAAATTAATAGGAATCATTATTTTAGTATGCCTTAACAATACAGGTTGAATAAATATATTTATACTTGTAAAAACTTTTTTACTTTCATTTTTGGAATACCTAACCTAACAAAAGTTTAATGGGGGACACAAAGAGGCCCTCAATTGATAATGGAATTCCATATAATAAGGTTGTCCGAAAAGTTCTGATAGTTTTTACAAAGTTTCATGTTTGAAATTTTTTTTGAAAAAGTGGTAATAGTGGTAGATTTCAAACAAAGGGGATTTTTGTTTATGTATATTTAAGAATATATTGTATGGTTTTGGTAGTTATGGTTGTAAATTATTTCTTTCAAAAATGGCGGCTAGAAAAAGAGACCGCAAACGACAATTTTCGTAAAATTTAATTAGACCGCTTTAAAAACTGGGAAGAATGCATGATTCATGGCTAATAAAAGTTTTGCTGTATATTAACAATATTTACATTAAGATGTCAAAGTATAACCGATAATTTTAAGATTGGAAATTTTGATCTTAAACGTAACATCTATTGCGAAAAACTTCTCCCAGTATTTGTTAGTCATTTGAAAGAAATGCTCACTAAAACGACATCAAAATCAACAAGAAAGATTTCACATAGACCCAGCTATTTAGTAATATGCCGTATATTTAATTATCTTTGTATATAGGTCTATAAACCAGTGCGATATTTAAGCGCGCATTATTTTAGCATGTCAGACGGTAAAGCGAACGAAGCTATTCTTTTCTCATATGAAAACACTAAAACAGCAACAACTAATTGTTCGAAACTGATAACAAATAAAACAATGATGTTTTGGAAAGACTCTTTAAATGCTTTAACAATTATTTTAGTTCAGAAAAACCTCTGCAAAACATCTATCGGTCTTGATTTTATTTCATACCAGCTGCTCAAAGGGGAGAGGGAAGTGCTTAAGAACTACGAAAAATTACCAGTTATATGCAGATTTAAAGCCAAAATTTACTCTCTTAAACTTATCGAATCATCTCAAAACTCTTTGAAATCTTAATTTAAACATTGTTAATATACAGAAAAACCTTTATTAGCCATGAATCATGCCTTCTTCTCAAGTTTTTAAAGCGGTTGAGTAAAATTTTACAAAAATCGTCGTTTGCTGTCTTCTTTTCTAGCCGTCAATTTGAAAATAAGTAATAATACCACCAGAACTACCTAATATACCTACTCCACCTATTACCAGTTTTTCAAAAAAAAATCAAACACGAAACTTTTTTAAAAACTGTCATATACATTGAAAACGATATCAGAAACATTCATGTGGTGTTCATTTAGCAAAATTCCCTGTTATTTGTAGATGGTAGGATATTTCTGAACTCCTTGTATGATTTTAAGGGCGTGAAGTGCATTTAAGTAAGATTATTAGACGACATTAACGGCCGTATTCACCGGTAACTTGACCGGTGGTTAACCGGGAGTCAAACTTCTATTTTGTGGAAACTTGTTTTTCTTCTTCATCGGCCAATCACCGGCTTGACTGCCGTTTAACCGCCGGTCAAGTTACCGGTAAATACGGCCTTAAGTGATATATCTTTAATTTACAGGAATTAAGATTCGTGTCATTATACCCAAAATATCAAATTATCCCTAATTTTGGACACAAGTGATATGAAATTAAAGTTCAATCTTGAGCTAGGATGAAATGCACCTGTAACACCATTTTGGTCCCGTTCCTCCCCAAACTTCCCCCGCATCGTCGACCGGCTCCCCACCGCCCATGCGTCTGCATCCCTCGATCACCGCCAGTCGCTCGGAGCACTCCCGAGCTGGTGGTTGGATCTCTTTCATCCTTTTCACAGTTCTGCGCTGCTCCGAACTGTTCTGCTGTGTGTGCTTCACTGTGCGCTCTTTTGTATGGATTATTAGGAACTAACCAAAGACCGGCTGGTTGTTGCTCTTGTTGGAATTCTATACTCGCTCGGCTGGGATCTTTTACTGGTGAGTTTTGGTTGTAGTGTTATTGTATGATGACTGATGTTTTTGGTGTATACTGGAATTTGATTCGTGGTACACATGGGTTTCGAAGTGATAACTTTTAGTTCATTTGAATGTAAAGAAGCTATTTTGAAATATTTTTGCTTAAATCTATGTATGTAATTGAATCGTCAGTTTGAAGAAGGGAATAAGTCCAAAAATCAAGTTTTGAGAAAATCGAAAAAAAGTGTATAAATAATGGAATTTTCATTGTATAACCGCCAAATTTTTACTGGAAGTTCAGAACCCTATTTAGAAAACAGAGCAATCATCAAAACAAATATAACTGTATTCAAAAATATTTTACAGCCAAAATAAGTTGATGGACATATTCCCTTCTTCCACCTTATGAAATTTTTCTGATGAAAAAATCTTCAAAAACCCTTAAAATCACATTTAAATTATATTTCTCCTTAGTTTACACCACAAAAGGGTGAAATAAAAAGAATAAGACAAATGAAAATCAAAATTATGGTGAAACTGGGTTATTAAAGCAGTCTCAATGGAGTGAGTGAATATGAATGGAGTCAAACATTCCCTACATAAAAAAAGTTTGAAAAAACATTGATATTAAGAGAAAATTTTATTTTAACTTAGTTTACAGCACAAAGAATATGAAGAGAAAGAAAAATTTACTTTAATTCCAAATTAGCTTAAAAATACTATGAATGGACATCGATTTCACAACTTCAAGGGGCGATATCTCCCTAAAGGGGTTAGTTATTGTTCCCCTCTTTTCACCCATGTGTAGAGCAAAGCTTAGAGATTGTTTTGAGCACAAAAAGTCAATTTATCATTTTTTGGACTTATTCCCTTCTTCAAACTGACGATTCAATTATCATTCGTTCAGCTAATTTAAGTTTCAGGGAGAATGATATTATGATGGATACAAGGGTGCGATATAATCCACATTATATCTAAACGAATAGATGTTACCCACCAGTAAAATAGTAAAAATTAAGTTATATATTATATTCAAAACATGACTGCTTATAGTGGAATTTCTCCTGAAAGATTTATAAATTAATTCCCGGAAATATGTATGAATATTTCGGTGAAAGTACCGTGAATGAACAGATTTTCACCCCATGGCGATCTAAACGTCACTTAGGAATACAAAGATTTATAAGCCATTTTAAATTACAAACAAGTAATATATTCTCTGGCAAGTTGTGATAATTGAAGGGCTTGGTATATGAAGGGGCTATGTTGCAAGGCCTGTCCCGAAAGTAACGAGACTGTATTCCAGTCAGAATTATTAGGGAATTTAGTATCATTACTTTCGGGACAGGCCTTGTAACATAGCCCCTTCATCCACCAAGCCCTTCAATTCTTATTCAGACTTATTTCTTTTGATCTCCATTTTGGCGAAATAATCTGGAATTGACGTTTCACTCTACTTTTTCACTTTTCTAAGCAAACTAGCGATTCATTGGAGTGAAATCATTCAGAATGAACACTCCAAGTGAAACATCGTGAATGATTTATTCGATGAAACAAAAAAGTATTAAAATATGTAAATTCAATAAGCTTGGGGTGTAAAAGGATGATTGCGTTCAGCTGGATATGATTATTTAGTGCTTTTCAACAATGACGATGATCAGTTACAGGGCATAGGGATTCTAGTACGTTTCGTTAGCTTTAATTTTGAGAGTATTTACGGATCTTGAAGCAACAAATCTCAGAATCTCCCAGTAGGTTAAGCAGCAGCAATGAGTCACCAGTAAAACAATATAAATATCATTTTTATGATACATCTCATTTTTTATTACATTGGCTTCATTTGAAAAACTTTTTTTTCCAAGTACACTCAAGAATTATCATTGAGTGAATATAATATGAGGGATTATCAGTTTGAATCGGGATGATCGAAACATATTGCTGCAAAGATTATTATAATTGGGGTAGAATAGAGGGGACTAGGTTTGGATGGTTTTAGTCAAAAGAGCAGGGTTTGATATTAGTAATTACGGAGACGGAAGAAAAACTCAAAACCAGATAGGAAATTTTTGTTTGCCACTTTAAAAATCAGACAGCATTTTTCATCAAACAAGGATCATCGTTTGGCGATAAAAAAAGAAATACTCCAGTCGCAATCATTAATGGTGACTTTTATTTTAATGATTATTAGTGATTATAATTTTTTAAGTTTATTTTTCGTGCCAGGAATAAAAATCATTTTAGCGGTTAAAAAATTGAAAGTTCGCCAGTAGGGAGATATCTCAATTATTCTGGACACCATTGAAATAAGTTTCTTGGACTCATCTCAAGTTCGTTTGCTTGCAAACTAGAAAAAAGACAGATTGGCGGTCTTGGCAAGGTGTTAACGATATTTTTTGGTACTATTTGACTTCCATTTTTTTTATCAAAATATATTTCTCACAAATAATGATTATTATCTGAGTAAAACTGTATCGCTCAAATTAATCATTATTTTTAATAGAAGCCGATTACGATCATAATCTCATCATGAGATTTACGTCTTAAACCAGACTTGATTTTTACGATTTTACTCAAATTTTAATCATTAAAGCTGGTTTTGGTGATCAATTGAGATCATTAAAATCACACCCTGCAAAAGAGATTAGGAGTATGATTATTGGATATTATATAAATCTATTAAAATGTCACTGCATAAGTTTGTGAATGGGAGGGTTGATTATCATTTTGTACATTTTTCCAACTGTTTAAACATGTATATTGACGTACACTCGTGTCCCAAAAAAATTTTTTTAATTTCATTTTTTGGAATATGAGACAATTCTTAGTTCCATTAACTTTAACTTAACTTAGTCCCCGGGCATAAGTTGAAACAAACACATAAGAGAGCTTAAAAAATGGTTATCATCCACCAATCATGGATTCAAGAGCTAAATTACGCCTATAAGGAATATTCAGGAGACATCACTAAATGTCGTCTACAATAATGCTTTAATACAGGACTATGACTGTTGAACTCCATTATCAGTAAGGCATCTCTACACCTCTTAAACTACTGCTAAGGTAATTTGATCACTTAGAAGGTCCCGTGGCATGGATTTCATTGATAAGGAACTACGATTTGTGTAATTATTCCCAAAATAAAATCATCCTTAAATTTTTGGACGCGTGTGTAATGTTTAGAATATACAATGATAAATATGTAGATAATATCACAATTTCCATGTTACTTGCATTTTATTAATGATGAAATTTAAATGGATCAAAGGATAGTTTTTAAATATTCCCCTGAAAGGTCTACATATATATTTTTTATTTCCTCAAGAAAATAATTCAAACACAACAAAAACTTCATACAGCTCCTGAGTGTAACGATGGGTAACTTCAAAGTTAAAAAAATCAAATTGAAATATTCTCGACCTAAGCAGTATTCATCATTTCTATTTCTTTATCTAAATTTCTTGATATCTTTTTGATATTTAAAAAAATGTGAGTAATATGATTTACTTGGTTTATAAAAAAATTTGCATTTTGGCTGAAAATTATACAAACCATGATTTTTCAAAGTTGTTTCTGTAAATTAAAATTTTCTAAATGCTCGAAGTTAACGAAAGCACGAGTTCAATACTAAGATACATATCACGTTGTATATTTCAGGGTACTAAGGTAATTAAGTAGTTCTCCCACCAGTTAGGATTTTTTTAAATATCTAGGTGTTATGCTAGGTGTTTATGCTATTTATAAACGTTTTGATTTATTTTTTAAGCCAAGTTGGGAGATTTAGAGTAATCACCAGTAAAAAATAAACAAATAAATATTATTAAAATAGACACTCTATATGTCCAGGCAGTTTTCATTTTAGTACATTTCAATCTTTTAAAAAGATCTTGTGGCATAATTTTGACCATAGGTCGTTTCTATAACCTCAATAACCATAACTGCTTACTACTTTCCCTTTACCCTTGGATAACAGTGTATTATTAACAATCTTGTAAGAAAATATATTATACTAGGGGGCTATCGCCCCCTGCTCGCTATCGCTCGCCAACCCCCGGGAAATGCTGAAGCAGTTCTCTAGGATTGCTTCGCAATCCTGTGCTCGCTACGCTCGCTTGCCATACGCTGGGACAGCCTATCTGAGTTTCATTAACAACTAAATTAATTGGTTAAAATAGAGTTTGATAAATAGTAATATGCAGCAGGGGAACATTAAATATGTGTATGAAAAATATGTATACAGTGTTTATCAAATTTATGGGTACTGTTGCATTAGCCAAGAAAAGCCACCATATATCAGCCAAAAAATATATCAGATGAGTACTATTAACATGTATATGTTATACTTAAAAGTTGATATAGGTGCTTTTACTTACCCCATTATTTAATCACTCCTCTAAAACTTCTTTGTAAACACAATTGTAAATACTCCTGCTTAGAGCTACAACCGTCACAGATTATAATAATAATTTCTAGCTCTACTTAAATCCATCTTTAGATTGCTTTTAAATTTACGAAACGTAAACAAAACAAACCAACCGTTGCCAACGGTAGAAAACAAATACCGACAAATTTGAGCGTCACGTAAGAGAAATATATATATATATATATATATATATATTTCTCTTACGTGACGCTCAAATTTGGCGGTATTTGTTTTCTACCGTTAGGCCACGGACTAATACTAATAGGCCACGGACCGAAACCAAACTCGACGTATAGACGTATTCCGAGTCGGGGAGTAACTTGGGATAGTTTTCAAAGCTTTAAAATCGAATAATTACGAGTAATTAACGAATTTATAGCCCGAAACGCTTATTTCTCCATTTCTCTACTAGAGTAGGTCTGCTCGACTCACTATTGTTAACGAGATGAAAACCTCCAAAATCAAATATTTTAACAGGAAAAACTCTATAATTGTCCATTTAAAAAGGATATAAGTTGTGAAAACGCTAAAATAAATTCAAATAATTTATTTTCAAACGTTACTTTCCTTTATTTCAAGATTTTTTCCTTTAAAATTTAAATATTTATGGAAAAGTGAAAAAATTTTTTCATGGAAAACGATTTGAAAATAAAACATTGTTTCCAATGAAGCGGTTCACTAGACTTTTAAATTAACTAGATCTTTTATTATTGTTTCAAATTTGTTATTTTTGTTCACTAGACTCATTAATTTACTAGGAAACATTGCCGAGAACACCGGGAAAAGGAAAATTACCGGGAACATCGGGATAGGAAAAAAAGTACCGGGATTACCGGGACATAAAAATTACCTCGATCAGCGGGATAGGAAAATTATCGGGAACATCGGGATAGGAAAAGTACCGGGAACATCGGGATAGGAAAATTATCGGGAACATCGGGATAGGAAAATTATCGGGAACATCGGGATATGAAAAATTACCGGGAACATCGGGATATGAAAAATTACCGGGAACACCCGGATATGAAAAATTACCGGGAACATCGGGATAGGAAAAAATACCGGGACCACCGGGACATAAAAATTATCGGGAACATCGGGATAGGAAAAATTACCAGGACCACCGGGATATGAAAGAGGCGCCTGGGATACCGGGATGATTGGTAATTGTTGATTCACAAAATTATAAATGTATTTAGAGAAAACTTAAAAATATAAATTTTTACACTCCACCCGTCCAAGGCCGGGCATACCCGCTAGTATATATATATATATATATATATATATATATATATATATATATATATATATATATATATATATATATATATATATATATATATATATATATATATATATATTATATATATATATATATATATATATATATAAAACAAATACATTTGAAATTTAAGATCATATGTACCACGTGTACCCACCATAACTCCCAGACACTCAAAGAAATTGAAGATGTCCACAGGTGCGCCCACGTCATCAGTGGTCCCGGACGCACTCTGTGGACGGCACAGCTTTCTGTAGCACGCGGAAGGACAAAGTCGAAATTCCGCGTGCTGGGACCAGAGCTGCGCCCAAACCAAATCAAAGTAGAAAAAACTGTATGAAAATTGAAACATTTG